>JAGIQG010000002.1:58983395-63783395 GCA_024679065.1 Sphyrna mokarran
ATTGACACGCGACCATGCGGAGACTCTAAGCCATTAAGTCTACAAGCAGACTATGCACTCGCCGGTGTGTATTGTTCTATGTTCTATTGTTGGGCATTGACAATTGGCAATGATGTGTTTTTAGAAATATGTGTGTATTCTAATAGGAAAATTGATTATTTCTAAAATGGCTTTGTCCACACAATTGAATTTTGTACATTAAGTATTTTAAGTTATGGTCCAATATTGAATTACATGCATCACAAAGCTGACATTTATTGCCACAAAGTCTAAATGGCCTCTAGTGACTGATATATATCAATCAACTATGTAGCCTGACATTCTTGTAGAATGCTGACAATTTCATTCTTGGAGAATTATGCAGAATGTAATAAAGTATCAGTCCTGCTTTTACAATTCTCCTCCATGTATATTTTAGCTATACACTGACAATTATTGCACAGACAGTTCTGTCTGCCTGTGAGTTGGACAAGCTTCCAGCAAACCAGAAAGGGAGCTACGAGTTTTTTTTTTGCTGAGAGAGGCTTAAAAATTTGTTTTTAAAAGAAAGGCTGTTTGTTTTTGTGTGTAAACTGACCTTGGCGGATGGACACATCAACAAGTATTATTGGGCACCTGGGAGAGTATAGCCAGAGTAGAGTGGCTCAAAATGCTTTCCTTTACTAATAATATCCACAGAGCTCCTGATAATCCAGCCATTAATCAGACAGTGATAGAAAGGGAAATGGCTATCTTTTTAACAGAATCAGGCCCAGAAGTATATGAAACACTCAAGACTTTGCTCATTCTCTTGCCAAGCCAAATGACATGCAGATGTCTGATATTTTGTGTAAGCCTGAGTAGCACTACAGTCCCAAGCCATTGGAGACTGCTGAAAACTGTCAGCTTGGATCATGAGTCAGTTGTCCAGTGAGGATATTGGAAACTTTATCATAGCTATGACAAAGCTGTCTAGTCATTGTAATTTCGGAGAAATTTCAACAGGAGATTGTTGCAGGATATTTGTGTGTAATTTAAAAAGTGAATACATTCTCAGTAAGTTTCTGACATCACCAAGTTAACTTTTGACATAGTTTGTCAGCATCATCCATGAAGGTGACAGAATATGACTTGAGAGAAGTCAGAATTAATAACTGCCAGACATCTGAATTAAATAAGTTGCAATTGAGTAAACCAGATGTCCCAACAAAGGCAGTTAGCTGTAGCATTGGTATTCCAAAGTCCTGTTATCAAGCTTGGCACATAATTGTTCATTTCTGAAGGCAGATTGTTACAGCTGCCAGAAGAATGACCTTCCTGTCATGGGATGTCATAAGGCTGGAGGAAACAGTTTGGACCTGTGGCCTTTGTAATTGACACTTCCATCCTGGATAAAAGCCTCTTACTATCCATCCTGTCTATACCTCTCATAATTTAGTATACCTCAATCAGGTCTCTCCTTAGCCTCCATCTTTCCAGTGAAAATAATCCCAGTTCATTCAACCTCTCCTCTTAGCCAACACCTTTGAGACTAGGCAACATCTCAGTGAACCTTCCTTGCACTTTCTCCAAAGCTTCCACATCCCTATGATAGTGTGGTGACCAGAATTGCACACAATACTCCAAATGCGGCCTTATGAAGGTTTTATATAGCTGCAACATCATTTGCTAATGCTTGTATTCGGTGCCCAACTGATGAAGGCAAGCCTGCTTAAGCCTTCTTAATCACGCCCCCACCTGTGTTGTCATTTTTGGGGAACTGTGGACCTGCACGCCCAGACTCTTCTGTGATGTTCCTAAGGGTTCTGCCATTTACAGTATAATTCACAAGTAAATTTGATCCTGGAAAATGCATCACTTCACATTTGACTAGAATAAACACCATCTGCCATTTCTGTGTCCAAGTTCCAATCTATCTATATCCTGTTATGTCCTCTGACAATCCTTCGTACTATCACCAACTCTACTGATCTTCGTGTCATCCGCAAACTTACTAATCAGACCACCCACGTGTTCCTCCAATTTATTTATATATATTACAAACAACAGAGGTCCCAGCACTGATCCCTGTGGAACACTACTAGTTACAGATCTCCATTCTGAAAAACACCCTTCCACCACTACTGTCTAAAGTCAGACTTCGCTTGTGGTTGTGAACAGATTCAGTTCGATGAGAGGTCAGTTGAAACTCATACCATTTGAAGCACAACAATATTCAGAGAAAATTCACAGAGCATTTCAGTCCAAATAGCATTGGATGGAGCTCTAGTAAACATGGAGGTCAACACAGGGCTATCGGTTTGTGATTTCTCAATCAATCAACCTTACTAGAAGATAATCCTCCCAATGCTTTGAAAAATATGGAAAATTTGTTCACAGGAGGCAATTTGTTTTTTTCAAAATTAGATTTGACAAACCTCTGTCTGAAAGCAGGACTCAGATCCTCCTGTCACTTGCCACTGAAGCACACCAGTCTGCTCTCCTGTGCACACGTTCATCCTTGGCCTTTTGTAATGTTCTAGAAAACCCTAACACAAACTGGAGGAATGGCACCACATCTTCCAATTGAGAACTCTACAGCGTTCCGGACTGAACATTGAGTTCAACAACTTCAGAGCATGAATTCTCCCTGCCCCTTTGACCCATTTCTATTTATTTTATTTCATTTCTTCCTTTCTCATTCAAACATTCATTCTCATTTCCATTTTTCCACTGTTCCATTCTCGCTCTCTGTCTTGCCCCCAACAACTCCCCAGCCCCCTTCAGGGCAATTGCCATATTCCTCAGGCAGAGCCTTAATGCTCTGTACCTCTTCTGCCATTCACACGTTCTGATCACTTAATAGACACTTTTAGCACCTTTCTCAGGTTTTTTCATCATCATTTACATTCCCTTTGTCCAATTACAGCCTTATCCACCCTCAGTATAAACCTCTTCTGATTTTCTTTGCTCTTAACTCTGATGAAGGGTCATCCAGACTCAAAATGTTGGCTCTATTCTCTCTTCACAGACGTTGTCAGACCTACTGAAATTTTCCGGCACTTTTTATTTTTTGTTCAGATTCCAGCATCCACAGTATTTTGCTTTGATCTGACAAATCTGTTTGCAATTTGAGTTAAATGATCAGTCAAGTCACATTTGACTATTAATACACACATTGGCCTACCTCAGTTTCATAGGCTGCTATTTGGTGTTTTTACAGCCCTGGAATTTTCCAAAGGTGATGAACCAAATTTTATAGTATATTCATGGAATAGTTATTTTCGTGAGATACTTATTTCAGCACCAAATAGATAGACCTATTTTGAAAGGCTTCAAGTTTTGGAAAACCATGGAGTTCAGGTGAAGGTACACAGCTGATTCTAAATGAATTCCTCATCCCTCAAGAAGCTCGCAATGCCACCCTCTATCAGGGGACAATGCCAGGCCACTGTCTGACCATGACTCTCTCCCAGGGGGCTATACTTATTTTTATGTCCCCAGGGAGACTCCCAACAACAGGTTCATATCTGTACGTGTTGTAAACCATGCTGATGTGACATCATTTTGGCACAGTGTCAATATGTCTTGGGAGAGAGGTGGACTAATCAGATTCAAATATATTAAAATGCATTTAACATTGCCAGCGAAGGGCAGCAAAAATCAAAGTTGTAGTCTCTTGGTGAGATTTGTCACCAGTTTTGAGCACTTGTCACCGATCATGTGGATGGCAAACGTAGGCTCAAGATCTCGCCCATCGATCAAATTTTACTTTCAGATGTTCACGTAGAAGATGGAAATTGGAAATAATCAAATTAGACATCCATGCGTGTGCTACAATATTTCTCCACTCAAAGATATCACATGATATAAGGTAACATATCTAACAGTCTTCTCAGTTTATACTCACATAAGTAAGACATGCGTATAGATTTCCCTCTAGTTTTGTAATTCATACTCTTGTGTGTAATATTGCCTAGAATTTCCTGGAGACTTGACACATTGTATTGCAGAATCTATGTTGTAGGGATCCATGACCAATACATGAAAGATAGATAAGGAAGAAATTTATTTTTTTCCTAGCAAAACTTCTGGATCTTCTGCACTGATCTATCATTAGCTTTGTGAAAAATTATAGGTCTGGTGCATCTATTAGCATCATTGGATGTTTCCTGGATTAACATTGGGGTTCCGCACTGCTGTCACTTTGGCTGAAATATAATGGTCCTGGTGAACTGGCAGCGGTGTAAGTAATGACTGAGAAGAGAGTTCATGACATTCAGGACATTTGTAAACATGGAAAGCCAATTTCAGGTGAAATTTTTGTTATTTTTCATCAGTTCAGAAATAGCAGAATTTGGTTTATCCTTGTTGAAGGGAATGGGTGAATTGTCCATGAGTACTCACTTCTGGATGTGGATTGCGATTGTGCTGTCATTCCTCGGACTGTGAAAATGGCTTCTGATAATTATCTGTGAGTTAGCTGCCTGAACATAATAAACAAAAGGAAATCATTTTAGTTATAAAACGTGGATTTAGAAAAGTTTTACAGTTTAACTGATACCCTTTCAACATGCTTGGCTAAATTTAATCCATCATCCAGTCACCGTCATGTGCATTCTTTAAAGGCAATAGCACAGAAATGAAATGAAACCAGCCGCTTCTTCCTATTTATTCCAATCATTTGTCTGAGAAACAACAGACTTATCTGATTTAGTTTGAGTTCGGATATTTAAGATTTGATTTAGACTATGTTGACATCAATGACACATTAACTAGGTGTGGTTAGTTAGTTGGTTACTTAACCTTTAAACAAGGAGACCACAGCTTTGAATAATGGAATTACTTCAAGCAAATAAAGTTAAGATTTGAGTTAAGATAGAGCAGCTGTGTAAGATAGAATGCAATTCTAACTTACTGCATGCAAACTAAATAGATGCATACATATAGGTATGCATAGGAATATAATATAAAATTGAATATAAAATTCTGTAAATGGTTATTGGCCATGTCATGCACCTGGAGGTGTTCTAAAATGAAAATTTTGGACTCGCAACATTGAAGAACATCAGCAGAATTTACTGCAAGTGCCTGAATCTTGCCAATTCAGGAAATTCTAGGCCAATTGTGAAGTTTACCAATGGAATAGCATCTTTTCCACCAGCATCAAGAACATATTTTTGATTTTTGCATACTAAAATTTGTTACGTATCTACCTTTTCCACACAGAAGGATTGTTTGACTATGGGCCCAATTTTACCAATCAGGTGCTGCAAGCTATCCAACGAGTGCAGTAAGAAGTCTCACGATACCAGGTTAAAGTTAATGTGGTGTTGTGAGACTTCTTACTGTGTTGACCCCAGTCCAATGCTGACATCTCCACATCAATAAGCTCAGATCAGAAGGATGGTGGAAGGCGAGCAGCAATTGAGGTAGATTGTGGGGGTGTACGCTGTACCAAGGGGAGGCCTGCCTCTTGGGAAGGGGGGGCAGATCGTGAGGGGTGGGCTGCGTCCCAGGGGATGGACTGCAGGGTGAGGTGCTCTGCCGAGGGAGGTCTGCCTCCGGTTGTGGAGGCTGGAGGAGGTGTCCAATCATGGGAGGGGGGGCTTGCCTCCCAGAGGGTTCAGATCACGGATGGGTGTGTGTTTGCCAGGTGGTTAGCTGGGGTCTGCAAAGGATGTTCGAGGAGAATGGACATCGGAGGTTCCGTGCAGAATAGGAATCCGCTTCAGATTTTTATTCTGCGGGTTGATAACAGCACAGATCTGGAACAGATCCAAAGATGGTAAATGGGATTTGGCGGTAGCGTTGAGCGCGCGGTTCATCAAATCGATTTAAATGCATGCCCAATTGGGGTGTGGACCGGATCCACGCCCAGATCAGGTGTCGGTAAAGGCACGATCCTCTCGTTTTCGGATGTAGATTGTGTTACAGGCCCGGCGCCTGAATTTACTGCAATTTCACAATTTTTGGTAAAATTGGGCCCTGTGAAACCAGTAGCTTCACAAAGGAAACTCTCATAAGTGTACTTCAAGGTACAAAGCTAGATTTCTTTTTTTTGTCACTGACAGTTCTTTTGAGGTTTGATAAGCTGAATAATGATTTGCTCATTATTCATGAAGAACTAATAATTTCACCATATTTTCTCAGTCATTTTCTGGCTGTGTTTTTGGTATAAATATTTCTATGTTATAGAGTTGATTTGAAAGAAAAATCAATGATATCTGTTAGTTGCAAAGATATTTTTAAAACATTATTGCTTTTTGTACCTATCCTTTCCAAATACAGGAAAAATTAATTTGGCATCAGGTACTAATTCAGTATCCCTCAATTAGTTAATTTTTAAAACATAGAATCCCTGTAAGTGCAGAAGAAGGCTATTCAGCCATCAAGTCTCTGTGATAGTGTCTTACCTTGGCCCGCTGCCTTGCCCTATCCCAGTCACCCCACATATTTACTATGGATAATCCAGCTAACCTAGACATCTTGGGACACTAAATGGCATTTTACCATGACCAATCCCTAACCTGATCATCAGTTGATTGTGAGATGAAACCAGAGCATCTGGAGGTAACTCTCGCTGACATGAAGAGAACATGAAAACTTCACACAAGCAATCACCCAATGCCAGAATTGAACACAGCTGTTTGGTGCTGTGAGCATGTTGCACAAAGAGTGGCCTTCAATTTTTTCCAATTGACCAGATTGCAACCTATAATTTTCAAAATAAGTATATTTTTAATTTGATCAAGCATGACAAGCTTGATTAATCAATCCATCCCAAGAGTAAAATTTTGGAATTTCTTCAACTTAATGTGAAGACTGTGTAAAGAGGTGATTCGGTTTTGCTGTTTGACAAGTGTAATGTTCCTTTAGCCCTACAGCCATCGAGGAGATTACCAATTTATTTTGAATTATGGAACTGTTTTTGCTATAGCCATCATTTTGTTGTGTCTTGTTTCAGATTGACCCAAATGAATTTAACTTAGATCATTTGCACCACCTTACAGAGGAGATTGTCTTCCCCTTCAGTCTGGACTTGTATCCAAGTCTCAAATGTTAAAGGACCATATGTTATACCGTCTCATTATTGAATATGAATTCTGTATTACAAAAAACATAGAACATTACAGCACAGAACAGGCCCTTCGGCCTTCGATGACTTCTCAACAATTTCTTTTATTTGTCTTAGCGTTTTATAATATGAAATACCATGTGCATTTCTCTAAGCCATGTATCACTTATTTTCAATTTTCCATTAATACTGCTTTGAACTGGTCATTGGAGGATGTACACATCCTTTCTTGGGGCTATATGCCTCACACTCTTCCTTCACCTCATCTTTTTATTTCCCTTTTTCATTTCCTCAAATCCTCCCCATAGCAAAGAGTTGAATATTACATCCCAATAAGAACAGAGCTGAAACCAGAAGCTCAGTGTTGGAGGAAGTTGAATTGCTATTGTTCCAGTGCTGGTAAACTGGACCTCCACATATTGTGCTATTCTGCTATTTATTTTCCACATTGTTTGGTATTCTAGTCAAACTATTCTAAGTGCTTCAACTAGCGACCTATAGACAAGCCTGTGCTACTGACTAACCAGTTATATATTTGCAGAAATTTGTCTGTGCTTGTTTTTGGTATGGTCCTTATTATTACACCAGATCAAGAGTCTGCAAGTTCATCAATCTGAGTTGGTTTCAAATCCATGTAGTAGAACTAAATCTTTCACATATCATACTGACCAATCCCCTCTCATTTTTTTCCATGCCCATGAAAAGAATAAACTAGAAAATTATACTTTTTTCCTTTTAATATGCCATAATTCACCATAGTGTGAAACTTCCATTTATTCCTTAATCTGTAATATTCTGGGTATTCAACAGATGTATTTTGTGTTGTGCTTCCAGGTGTAGAGCATGGTGTAGAAAATTTGCTAACACATTTTTTATGTTACTTCCTGCTATAGATTTGGTATAGAAGTGCAAACTGGTGATGGAGTCTGTTTAATAAATGGAGCTTAATGCCATTGCCTCCTTATCCATCCCCTCTGGACCTCACCCTTCTCTACTTTCATACCTAAATCTCCTTCCCCCCCATCCCATTGATATCCTCATCTTGTTTACTCTGCACCCTTCCTCGATTGATTATTCTTTAATCATCCTGCGCAGCTTCTCCCACTGCATTTTCAGATACCATTACAACAGAAGTCTGATGAGATTTACTAAAGTGCTTAATACTGATATACCTCCGTGAAATAAATTGGTCCCTAACTGTTCACTTTCAATGGGTATGAAATGACATCAGTATATTCCCTTCAAACCACACGCAGTTTCGAACAAATCCTGTTCAAGACTACAGGCCAGAAATAGAAAATGTGCATAGGGAGATCTCTGTTTTGACTAATGACCTGTTGTCATTGAGCTTGGGGGTTTCTATTGTCTGTATAAATGGAAGTTGAGATAATGATCATTCATTCCTTTAGTTCCTTTTTCTTATATAAAATAGAGTAGTTTGCACTTTAGTCTAATGACTTGTACAAACAATCTCTATCACAAATATCTTATCTGCTGGTGCAATGACAGGTATTTACTTGTCATGATTCCCCATTATGGCACATTAGTTCATGATATCTTAAAGGCTAGCACTCTAACCTGAGTAAGTAATAAACCACATTTGGCCTTGCCACTGCATACAATATTGCAGTATGCACTTGTATGAGTTATCTGCTGGAAATAAGGCTAGCTATTTTTATATTTATCTCCTCTCATTATGGTGTCCCCCAATTTGTATATATGTTGTATCACGTGTGCATTATCTGAAGGCAGGTCCTTGGCTCATTGTCTGCTGATAGTTAATCCTGAGCCATTTTTCTTGGCAGCTTTTGTCTGTGGTGATTTGCCATTACTTTACACATTCAGGCACAACAGGTGGCAGGCCCCAAGTCTATATAAGTCAGAATGGAAATCAAATCCACACTGTTGAATTACTCTGAACCATGTTTTAATCAATTGAGCAATTATATATTATTGCACGTATACTTGACTGAAAGAAGATTTCTTAAGTTGACCACAACTGCAGACAGTGGTGCACTGGCTGCACATATTATTGCAGTGCCTGTGACGTCACTGCCTGCAACCTCCCAGGTAGCTTCTTGTGCCAAAAATGGTGCAGGTGAAATTCAGCTCGAAAAAGATACGATTTTCACTAGCCTACCACCATCCTCTTGCTGGCAACCCCATTTCCATCTGCTTGCCAGCTCACTGACTGCCTTTCTCCCCAACTATTCACCACCTCGCCCATATCTTGCTGGCTGCCCTGTTCCCAATCCCTCCCCACTCCACTCTCCATTCTCCTTCGAACTCTTGCTGCCCCATTTGCAGTTTATCTTGTTAGCCCTTGGTTCCATTTTACACTGTAGTTTGCTAAGATTGCGCTTTCTAGGGACATTCAACATTTTAGCTATTATACATTAATACTAATACACTTTCTAATACACATTAATTACATTAGTTCACTAATTATAATCTCTCCAATCATACGTTTCATGACTGGCTACTAGTTAATATAGTAATTTGATCAATACATATAGTTTATACATAATGCAAAATGAATTCTTCAGCCATGTATTAATAGTAAAATGGCTTCCTTGACCATGATACTTACTATAGTTTTCACACTCATACAGTTATATTAATAGCTTTATGGAAAAATTTACATGTAATTTTAAAAATAGGATGGGAGAAGGATAATTTATATTGAAACAAGTTGGAATCCTTCCTACCAAATATTTATGAAACTGTCCATGGTTCAATGCTTATTTGGTAAGACCATTAAAATTGTAAATAACCTTTTGGAACATTTCATTGGAAAGCTGTTAAAAATGCAGTCAATCTCTCCTATAGATTTAACAGCTGCCATTGTTCAAATACCTACAAAATGCCCAATGATTCTACAGACTTAGTGGCTGCAGAATGAAATTTCACAGAATTTGTATGAAGGAAAAACCATTCTATCACAAGCAGATGAAAATGACAATGATTCAGACATCATTGTGTGTCACTAGGGATTATTTATTTGGACAGTGGGATCACCCATCATGTGACTTGTTTGTGATCTGAAACTTTTATTAAGACATTTTTGAGAGCAGCCTGATATCAATCATTCTGGGAGAGCAGGAGACCAGAGGGGGAAGAAATTCCACCCAGCAAAGAGAAAAACCCTGCTCTGTCCACTGACAGGCAAAGAAATAAGTATAACCATTTACTGGCTCATTTGAAGAATCAAGCCAGAAGCCTGCTGTTTCAAGTCATTTGCCACTGTGAATTTAGTATCAGAAATTTGCAACTTCCATTTCCCCAGTAAACCAAAAGAGAATCATCAGTCCTGCATGTTTCCAGCTTTCATCTCAAGTCTGGGGAGTAACAATAACTTGGACATTTTGAAAACCTAATTTCATGCCAGTGGACCACCTATCTCCAATCTTAAACTCTCACTGCCTATGGGATATGCACCTTTTGAAACATATGTTCCAGGAACTCTCAGCCTCACCGATGCTTGGCAGTGACTTCTGCTGCCCTTTAGCTTAGAAACCGTCAGCTTGAGCTCAAACAATTAAAAGCAATTCCTAAACACATTGCAGGAATTGCAAATGACAGGTGTCAAGTATCCCTCCCTATCCCTGCTTTGAGAATCTATTTAGTAACTTGTTTTAATTCTCAATTTTAATTGACAGAAAATATGTTGGATGCAATATATTTTATTAACATTCAGTTTTCATTATATGGGCAGATGCATTTCACTTCTTTACAACCCGGAAACAAAGGGGGAAAGTGGCTTCCAAAGAATTGTCCACTGCTGTCATAGAAAATAGAAGTATGAGAAGTCCATTCAGCCCTTCAAGCCTCCTCTGCTGTTCATTTTGATCATAGCTGATCAACAAATTCAATATCCTGATCCCACCTATCCCTCGTATCCTTTGATCCCTTTAGCCCCAAGAGCTTTATCTAATTTCTTCTTGAAATCACACAATATTTTGGCCTCAAATACTTTCTGTGATAATGAATTCCACACATTCACCACTCTGTGGGTGAAGAAAATTTTTCTTATCTCAGTCCTAAAAGTTTACCCATAATCTTCAAACTCTCGCCCTTATTTCTGGATTCTCCCACCATCAGAAAAATTATTTCTGAATGAACCCTGTCTAATCCTGTTGGAATTTCATTATTTTCCACGAGATCCTGTCTCACTCTTTTAAACTCCAATTATTTCAATGACGCCCAACTTATATGACAGACCTGCTATCCCAGGAATTAGCATGGTAAACCTTTGCTGTAGTCCCTCTATAGTAAGGACATCTTTCCTCAGATAAGGAACCAAAATTGTTCACAGTATTCTAGGTGCAGCCTCACCAATGTCATGTACAATTGCAGTAAGTCACTCCTATTCCTATACTCAAATCAAAGGCTAACAAAGCATTTGCCTTCTTTACTGTCTGTTGTACCTACATACTTACTTTCAATGACTGATGCATGAGGACACAAAGGTCTTACTGAGCATCCACCTCTCTCAATTTACACTCATTCAAATAACCTGCCTTCCTATTTTTGCTACCGAAGTGGATGACCTCACATTTATCCACATTGTACTACATCTGCCATGCATTTGCCCACTTATTCAGCCTGTCCAACTCATGCTGAAACATCTCTGAATCCTCTTCACAGCTCACCTTCCCACTCAACTTTATAACAACTGCAAACTTGTAGATAATACATTAATTTCCCACTTCCAAATCATTAACATATAATGTTGACTTTTGGGGTCCTAGCACAGATCCTTGTGGTACCCCACTAGTCACTGACTGCCAATTGGAAAAAGATCCATTTATTGCAACTCTCTGTTTCCTGTCTGCTAACCAACTTTCTATCCGTCTCAAGACACTACCCCTAATTCCATAAGCTTTATCTTTACATAGTAGTCAGCTATATGATATTTTATTGAAAGCCTTCTGAAAATCTAAATAAACCACATCTACAGGCGCTCTTTACTCAATTCTTCTAGTTACATCCTCAAAGAATTTAAGTCGATTTGTCTAGCATGATTTCCCTTTTGTAAACCCATGTTGACTTTGTCTGATTTTACCATTGCTTTCCAAATGCCGAGCTATGAAATCCTTGATAAGGGACTCCTTATCCTTATTAAGGGACAACTTCCTTATACTCCTATTAGGCTTCCTGGCCTGTAGTTCTCTGTTTTCTCTCTACCTCCCTTTTTGAGTAGTAGGCTTACATTAGCTATCATCCAATCTGTAGAAAGCAGTCCAGAGTCCAAAGAATCTTGAAAAATGACTCTAATGGGTATAATATTTCCAGGGCCACTTCCTTAAGTGCTCTGGAATGCATATTTGCAGGCCCTGAAGAGTTATCCACCTTCAATCCCAACAATTTCCCCAAAACCATTTCTCTACTAATACTGATGTCCAGCCTGCATGGTGGTGCTACCCAGAAGGATCTGTATGACTGGGCTCTTGGAATATAAATGGAAATAGGGTATGACAATTATTTCCTTTATATGCAAATTGCAATTTTTACTTTTCACCATTGTAAAATGAATACCTAATGAAGTAGGAATATTTGTTTTGAAAGGTTTTACCTTTTAGGCAGCTTGCTAATCAATAAATTAATATACTAAACTAGCATGTCCATTTTCAGATTGAATCTGATAGTTAATCTTTATTTTAACATTTTTTTGTTGTTGCAGAAATTGGAAACATTGACCAGGAGATACAGAAGTATAATACGCCAGGTTTTGTTGGCTGCCTGTCACGAGTTCAGTTTAACCAGATTGCCCCACTTAAGGCTGCATTGAGACCCAGCACATCTTCTGCAGTCAGTGTTGAAGGAGAATTCGTTGAATCCAATTGTGGTGCATCCCCTTTAACCATTTCACCAATGCCAGCTGCAACAGATCCCTGGCATTTTGGCTCAGGTATGAGATAGTGGTATATGAAACAAAAACTGTTTATTGCTTCACTTTTAAGTACAATGTTAACCTTCTAATGTATTGTGGTTTAACTTTGACTTTACTGCCTGAACAGTGAAGAAAATTGAGCTGAATCATTCATCCACTCTGGATCTGCCAGATTTTCTGGACATTCACTGGAGAATCACACAAGTTAAAGTCCAATATATAGTGGTTTAACTTTGTTCTCCAGGAACCCTTTAAATTCAATTTATAATAGGAAATATTTTTCATCAGATTATCTTCTTCTATTCACACTGACATAATTCTCTAGCATCACTTATTTTGTGAGATCAGTGACTTGCTTTTACAATATATCTCAATAGGTGCAATATAACCAACTCTTTCAAAAGTTGAATCAGCATGCATCATAACAGAAGCAGTGAAAAGTGTGGAGAGGTTTAAACTGAACAACTATAACGTTAGAAGGGCCGACGTTACTGGTATGAGGTTTTGCTGCATGTAGGGTTAAAGTGATACTGAATGCAGAACTTTTCACAAAACTATATAAAGAAAACATGACCTGCACCTAAGGGTCAATCTAGTGTTGGACAGAACAATGTGCATAAACAGGCATAGGGACAGCTCAGCTTGAACCCCTTATATTTACATATAGAGTATATCTACAAAGCTCTTATTAATAAATACCTACAGTTAATCTTATTCTTGTTAAGATCTACCAAATGGTATCCAACTCACACTACAAAAGTCACAATTTGAATTATTTTAAATGATTGGTTGTTCAGATTTTTTCATTATACCTGTCTTCTTTTACAGTGATATGGAGATGTCAGCATTAGACTGGGGTAAGCACGGTAAGAAGTCTCACAAGACTGGGACTGTGAGATTTCTTACTGTTCTTTTACAGTAACAACACAGATATTTGCACCTTTTTTTTGGATTCTTTATGGCATCAGAAAATGATGCTGTTATAAAATGATGTATTTAAACTTTACCCTGCTCCCCACGTTTAAAAATAGCAGCATTTTATTACCTGAATAATTTCTGATTTTAAAAAAAAAAATCATGGGTTGGATTTTACATGCCCCTACCCCTCACCCCTATAAGACAGCACGCTTGCCATATTTAAATAAGTAATTAAGTGTCAATTCAGCTCGTTAACAAACCAGTTGATTTCAATAACATTATAATACAGTTGATCCCTTCTTCGAATATCCCGAACTTACCTTACTCCAAGATCCATTGGCTGCCTTCCTGGGACTGGTTGCAGTCTCAGCAGTGCCTATTAATGATACCTTGGCATTAATGGGACTCCTGGAGCTGCTGGCCAGTGTAATTCACCAGCAGCTCCCAAGGGTGCAACATTCTTCCCCGTGAAAAGCAGAAGTACCATTGACATGCAGTTTAGCCTATCTGTAGTGCATAATTACTGCAGAACGGGCTGATGCAGAACAAGTTGGCTTCCAGCCGATTTTGCTTCTGGGCAATAAGAGTGCCCAGATAGCGTCCTCTTTCCTTCCCCCCCCTCACCACCCCCTCCCCCCAACCCTGTCGGCAATACAAGCCCCAAATTTTTTTTTAAAGCTTATTCGAGTCCTGGAAAGAGGTCGTTTAACCATCTATAGAAAAGCAGGTTAGCAATTTGAATGTTCTCACGGTTGGCATGAATTCCTCAGGTAGACATTAGGAGACACTACTCTGGGAATGAATGTCTTTATGGAATTATATTAGTTAATGAGCATTATTCAGGAAATGATAGCTGTCGGCTGAAGAAACTTTCACACTTTCTAAAATCTTTTTGAGAACGATGCCAACAGAGCTCCTAATCTAAATTAAATAAATTGTTACCTGTGAAGGAAGTTGTGTTATCATGTACTGCTGCATGAAGTTTGTAATGTGCAAAAAAAAGTTACTCAAATGAAGATACAGTAGAAGCATTTTATAGAATAGAATAAATTTATCCATTTCTTTCATCCCAGTCTTCATGAAAGGAAGCTGGCCATTTTATAGCATGCCATCTTGTTCATGTTCAATGTGAATGTAACTGAATTTCCAACTAATATGCAAAGAACTTCACTCAGTTCTCAGTGAACTTACAAATCTTTCTACCTTGTCTTAAACCACACCATGGGGAGAAATTGGCTTATTGAATGAGATACACAGTTGACCTACATCCGTTCATTGCATTGCAGATAGGCTAAATTTGTGCTGCCTGCTGATTTGCAAGAAGCAGTGGCTACATGCATTAGGAGGGGAGCCTAATTTTGTGAATGGCAAATAGGTCTTTATAGGTCCAATGCTACTTATGGTTATTTGCACTATGTTCCATTGGATGTCAACTGCTTGCCACCACCCATGCTGCAAAGCACCTAGTTAGTACAGTAAGAAAGCTGAAGATATAGGGAAGAGGGGCAGGAAGGAATTACACAAGGGTGATTTTTTTTTTGTATTGTGTCTAGATTAAATTTAGAAATTTTAATTGAAGTGTATTGGATTTTATTGTAGTATGTTAGAAAGAGGATGTAGGCTGGAACATGTCAGTCAAAAATGACAGCATGGTGTCAAGTCAATGTTGCATACTGATGTGAACTGCCTATGTGTTTGTTGCTGTTGAGTGTTCACATGTAAAAACATTTACCAAACTGGCATTCACTCCACACTCAATCAGAAGTGAGCCCTTACGTCCCTGACAGCATTCTCAACCATTGAACACACAGGACCTAAAGTGAAGACACTAAAGAGCCCATCTTTCCCCCACTTCAGTCTAATTAATATTGAAAATTACATCTACTCTCAGAAAATGAGTGACATTGTTAACTGAAATTCTGTCAAATCTCTTCCTCCTCCAGCCACTGGAGGAAGTGAAAAAAAAATGTTGTAAAAGTGAGAAAAACTGAACAGCAATTGAGATGAGCCACTGAAAAGAATTGTAAGGGACTGATCATTGACTTGAGGGAAGTTGGCATTACTTTCTTGAAAGTTTTGTTGATTGATTTCCTCAAAGTAGGATGCTCACTTGCTTTACTGTGGAGGAAAAAGTCAGTAACTTAGATTTTCTGACTCACTACCCATTTTGTTATCAAAGTGTTGTTGCCAGGATTGATGAAAATGAAAGTTTCTTTATTATGCAAGGCATTCATGTGAGATAATAATTCAGGCATTGTAAAACAATCTCTTCTATTTCATCTCGCCATTTTTCCATAAGGGGTTGGGCTTTTGAATTACTTAACCACGACTTGATTTGTCCTAACTTTTTTTCTAACATAACTCCATCCAGTTGTTGTTTGCTCCATCTTCTACTATAATTTCCTTGCCTGGCTTCTACCTGCTCAGTAAAAGCTGCCTGTCTGCCTGCCTGGTGCTTTCCCTGCCACAGGTAAAATAGTGGTGGGGGTGTGTTGAGGCACTTAAGCAGGCCATGGAGGTAGTTTACAAGGCTTCCACCATCAAATATGCCAGCAGGGAAATCTGGTGGGGGTAATCAGTAGTGTCATGATAGTATCACCATTGTCCCAAGAGCAAAAAAAGGTAAAATAATAGGTTTTCAGTAAGAATTCTGAGGTTTTGCGTGTTTAATGTATTTTGAGTATTAATATGCTTATGTTACATTAGCATAATCAATGTTTTGTAGAAAATCTTCCAACTGCTTGTAATGGTTCATTTAGTTTAATTTTGCATGCAACTAGCCTTCTGTCATTTTAACAAATAGCTCGATCAGATAAATTAGCCTAAGAATTAATTTTCATTATTGCTCAAATTATTTTGATTTGTTCTGTGGGCTTTCTTAGTGTTGATGCACAAAATTGAGCACAGATTTAGTTACCAAATACAATGTGCTTATAATGAATTTCGTAGTTACACAATCACTGCAATGTTAGAATTTTTTAATGGAATGAATGCTGTCTAAAACTCATATGAATTCTTTAGATTTTTCATTCTAAATCCAGGTTGTGGAGCCTGTATGGCAGTAGGAGTCATGAGAGGTAATAAAATCTATTTAGTGGAGTAAAATTATTTTTTCTCCTTTATTTGCTTCCACAATTTCTTTTGTACAATGGTAGTTAGGCAAAGTCATTCTGTTCCTCAAAGTAAAAGCCTGTTTCCATCTTGCATGCTCAAAATATAAAATTAAAACATTGCTGTTTTTCAAGTGATTGTAGTTGTAAAATATCGATTGGGAGTTTGACTCATTCAAAAATTAACCCTTCCCTAATCAACAGATAAAGAAAGGGAGAAGAGAATATGAATGCAATCTAGCAAAAAACATAAAAATGAACTGTAGAAGTTCTTATAGTTGAATAAAGGGGAAGCATTTGGTCAAGGCAAATGTGGATCAGGCAGTCAGGGTGATTCATAATGAGGAACACAAAAATGGCAAAGAAGCCAAATGACTTATTTGTGTCTTTTTTAACTAAGGAAAATACAGCTATTATCCCAGATGTAGAGATCCAATGAATTAGGGAGAATGAAGAGTTGAAGGAAATTAGCATGAGAAAGAATGTTCTCTTGGAGAAATTAATGGAACCGAAAGTTAAATCCGATAAAGAACCCGATATTATGCATCTCAGAATGCTTAAAGAGGTTGTTTTAGAGATAGTGGGTGCATGGAGATCATCTTCCAAAATTCTAAATTCTGGAATGGTTCTGATGGAAAGTAGAAAATCTCATTTATTTAAAAAGGGAGTGAGAGAGAAAACATGGAATTACAAACCTGTTAACCTTACATCAATGGTAGAGGAAATGCCGGAATCTCATGAAATCCTTACAATGCAGAAAGAGATCATTCAGCCCATCAAGTCTGCGCTGACTCTCCGAAAGAGCATCCCATCCAGACCTCTCCTTCGCCCAATCCCCATAAACCCATGCATTTACCAAGGCTAATGCACCTAACCTACACATTTTTGGGCACTATGGGGCAATTTAGCATGGTCAATCATCTAATCTGAACAACTTGGACTGTGAAAAGAAACCGGAGCACCCGAGGAAACTATGCAGACATGGGCAGAATGTGTACAGATGCAAACATTTATTAAAATGGATGTGATAAATAGACGATTGGATAATCACGATCTGATTAGGCATAGTCAGCATGGATTTACAAATCATGTTTTCCAATCTTGGAGATTTTTAAATGTATTATTCGCAAAATTGATAAAGGATAGTTGATGGGTGTAGTACATTTGGACTTTCAAAGGGCTTTTGATAAAGTCCTCCAACAGAGGTTAATTAACAAAATAAGCATATGGGAAGGGAGGCAATATATTATCATGGATTGGCTAATAGGCAAAAAACAGAATAGGAATAAATAGGTCATTCTCACATTGGCAAGCTGTGGCTAGTGAGATATCACAGGGATCAAGTATTTGGGCCCCAGCTGTTCACTGTATATCAGTGATTTGCATGTGGAGACCAAATGTAATATTATCAAGTTTGCAGATGACACAAAGCCAGGTTGGAATGTGTGTTGTGAGGAAGATGTAAAGTGGCTACAGAGGATTTGGCAGATTTAATAAGGAGCAAGAACATAGCAGGTGGAATATAATGAGGAAGAGAGCAATCCATTTTGGTAGAAGGAACAGGCTTGCAGAATATTTCCTAAATGGGTAAGAAATTAGCAAGTGTAGATGTCCCAAAAGATCTGTGTGTCCTTGTCTATAAGTCACTGAAGGCTAGAATGTAGATGCAGCAAATTATTAGGAAGGCTAACAGAATGTTAGCCTTTATCAAAATAGGATTTGAGTACAAGAATAATCAGATCTTGTTGCACTTGTATAGAAGTTTGGTCAAATCATATCTGGAGTACTGTGCAGTTTTGGTCCCCTTACCTCAGAAAGATATTATTGCCATAGAAGGAGCGCAATGATGGTTCATCAGAATATTCCCAAGGATGGCTGGACTGTCTTATGAAGAAAGTATGGGCAAATTGTGCCTGTATTCTTTAGAGTGTCTCACTGAAACCTACAAAATACTTAAAGGAATAGACAGAGTAGGTGCAAGTAAGATGTTTCCCTTGATTGGGAAGTCTAGAACTAGGGATTACAATTCCAAAATAAGCAAGATACACTTTGAACAGGGATGAAGAGAAATTCTTTTCCACAAAGGGTTGTGAATCCCTGGAATTCTCTAACCCAAAGAGCTGTGGAAGCTCAGTCATTGAGTACATCTAAAGAAGAGATTGATAGATTTTTGACTAACAATAATGTAAATAGTTATGGGGATAGTGGATGTAAAAAGTATGATCAGCCATGATCATATTAAATAGTAGAGCAGTCTCGACAGGGTAAATGGCATACTCCTGTTCCTACAGAGGAAATATCAACTAAATGCAAATTGACTATGATCTATTTGAATAGCAGGGCAGGTTCAATTAGCTGAGTAACTCCTGTTCCTGACTGCTTTTTTATAGCCTGATGAACAAGCAGATTACAAATCTGGTGATGAGCTTGGATAGCCATTTTCCTGCCTGAAAGTACAACCTGTGCACCTGCCAATGATATGGTAGGCTGTCTAAGCGTGCAAATCAGAATCTTATGCCAATTATATATAGTACATAAAATCTAATTCTCATGGAGATCTGAGTGGAAAATGCGAGTTTATTCCATTTTTCCAAGCATGAGAAAGCCCTTGCTGCAGGACACACTCTTAAAGATGAATTTGTTTTTAGTGAAATCTGTGAAGTTAGGAGGCTTCCCCTAGCCCTACAAAACCTTTTCTTTCTTTTCCTTTCCACCCTGACCCCCAAAGCTGGTTGTTTCTGCTGCCAGTTTCAGACAACAGTTGGCGTATTTCTCTTGGCACAAAACAGGCAACAGCATCGATGAGCTCACTGATAAAACCTAAGTGAGGCCTGAATGTAAAAATTGCTTGCATGTTCCAACATTGGGCACATGCCGAGGCCATACAGAAATCCCATCCTTTTTGAGTGAGAATATGATCATGCAGCTATGGATCCCAATATTAGAACGTACACAAGAGTTACTCAATGTATCAGATTTCTCACCACTCACCAACATCAAGAATATAGCCATGTTTCAGTAATACATGTGAGGTGCTGTAATGTAATTTTAAACTTCATAAGTAATTCAGGTGCTGCTATATGACAGACTGCTGCCAGTTCTAAATTACATAGAATTAGATAGAATATACAACATAGAATAGGCCATTCAACCCAACCAATCCAGTATTTATGCTCTACTCAAGCCTTTTATCATCCTCCCTCATCTTATTTCTATCAACATAGTCTTACACACCCCTTCAAATGTATATTGAGCAGTTCATCTATACTGTTTGCTCAATCATTTCTTGCAACAGCAAGTTCCACATTTTTACCACTCTGTTGGTGAAGAATTTCCTATTTATGTTTTGGTGACTGTCTTATAGTGATGGCCTCTACTTATGCTCTTCCCCACAATTAGAAACATTCTGGCTGGAATTTTATTATCCTGCGTGCCTTGGGACTCAGAGCAGGCTACAGATGGACAATGGAAAGGTCCATTGAGCACGGGTGGGATTTTACAGTTTCAGGAGGAGCGAGGCCGTAATCTCCTGCCCTCTGTCTCTATCCACTTTATCAAAACACTTCAGAATTTAAAAGTCCTCCATTGGGTATATCCTTAGTCTTTCTTTTAAGAAGAGACCAAACTTGTTTTAGTCATTTTCTAATGAGTATAACCTGATATTTCTGGTATCTCTCTTGTTAATTATCTTTGCATCTGCTGCACTGCCTCTGTATCCTTTTCATAAGATGGCAACCAGAACTATACACAGGATTCCCAAGTGTGGCCTAAGCAAGGCCCCATATAACTTCAGCATAATTTTACTTTTTGTTTCTATCCTTCTAGAAATAAATCCTGCTGCTTTTTTACGTCCTTATTATACTGCATTGCTCCTTTTGTATTTATACTCCCACATTCTTTTGTTCCTTTATTCAACAACTTCTAATTTCGAAGTAATATCTGATCACCTTATTCTTATTATTATGTAATACCTCACACTTAATTGTTTTTCAATTTATTTGCCACTTTAAGCCTATTCTGCAAGTTTACTGACTTATTGTAATTTGCTACAGTTCTCCAATTAGACTTTTCAACAACCCCACAACACCACCCAAAAATAAGTTTGGTATCATGGCAAATTTAGAAATTGTCCTTTTGATTAAAAAGATTTGATTTAAACAATGACTATAAATTGTAAACAATAACCATCCCAGTACTGATCCTTATGAGATCCCATTTTTTCCATCTTCTATCACTCTGAATAACGCTAATTTATGCTATCTCTGTTTTTTGTCTTACAGGCAGCTAGCAATCCATTCTGCTATTTGTTCCCTGACTCTGCATGTCCCAACCTTACTCACTTGTCTGTTTCATGGCACCTTATCGAAGGCCTTTTGTAAATCTAGATTAATTACATCTACTATATTACCTTTGTCTACTTTTATTTTTTCAAATAAGTAAATAAGGTTGGTCAGGTAAAACTTGATCTTTTGAAATCCATGCTCATTGTTCATTATCACAGTTTCAATTTTTGAAGGCAGAATTTTCTGCAGAAATTTTTCTTCTATATGCTGGTTCAGGCAAGAAAAGTAGTATGAAGCTCACAGCCAGCTTTTCATAGAATTATAGAAACCCTACAGGACAGAAAGAGGCCATTTGGCCCATCGGGTCTGCACCAACCACAATCCCATCCAGGCCTTATCCCCATATCCCTGCATATTTACTCGCTAATCCCTCTAACCTACACATCTCAGGACAAAAGAGGCAATTTTTAGCATGGCCAATCAACCCAACCCGCACATCTTTAGATTGTGGGAGGAAACTGGAGCAACCGGAGGAAACCCACGCAGACGCAAAGAGAATGTGCAAATTCCACACAAACAGTGACCCAAGCCAGGAATCAAACCTAGATCCCTGGAGCTGCGAAGCAGCAGTGCAAACCACTGTGCTACCCATGCCATACTGTCCAGCATTTAAGAAGAAACAAAATCTGAAGGCATGTTCAACATCATCACACTGGCAGGGTCTGAAAGATCCAATAATGTCAGGCCTCCAGAGATTGGAGTATCCATTACAAAGTGCAACCCAATCTCCAGCTAAATGTAAAAGAGGAATCCCACTCCACCATGGAGACGAGGAACCTTACACTCCTCCTTCTGCCGGCAGTGCTCCAGAAACTGCCCGGTGTATCACCCTTCACCCTGGGAGCTGTATTTACCTGTATGTCCCCAATGTGGTCTCTTTGCTTGTTCAGTTTGCCCCAAATCTGTTGTAAAACTTGTCAATGTGATATCATGTCAACAAGGCATAAATCCCAATTTGGGGGAAATGATACAGTGGGATGCACCCTACAATTGATTATATGTTAATACATTTAAATGAAGACCGAAAACCTCGTTACATCAATGGCTGTTCCTTTGCTGACACAGTCAGTTTCTTGGAACACTCTTCCCAGTAGCACAGCAGATGTTCCTAAAACAGATGTCTGCAGTAGCTCAAGAGGGCAGCTCATCACCAGTTTCATGAGAGCAATTAGTAGAAACAATAAGTGTTTTCCAGATAGCAACACCCACATCTCATAAATGCATTTTTTAAAAGTCTAGCCAAGTCTTAAATCAGAGACTTAAATTAAGTCTTGAATCAGAGGTGAGAGTGATATCAAATGCCATTCAACTTATTAGTATGCTCTAAAAGAAAAGTGTTAAAATATGTTTATAGTATTAAAGGATGTAAATTGCATATAGGAACTCTAGTTTTTTTTATTGTGCCTACAGAAGACTGAACAATCCAGCAGATGCTTATAAAAATACCAAAGATGTGTGGGTTAGATTGGTTGGCCATGCTAACTTGACCCGAGTGTAAGGGGAATTAACAAAGTAAATGTGTGAGGTTATGGGAATAGGCCTGGGTGGGATTGTGGTCAGGACAAATTTGATGGGCCAAATGAATAACTCCTGTACTGTAGGGATTCTATGATTCTAGAAGCACTGAGTAATCCAGTTAGCTCACAGTCAGTATCAATTGCTCAAAGTATTGCTTGGCTCCAACCCCATCTTGTTAGTTTCTTTACGTAGATATAAAAAAAGACATTTTCACACAATGAGTAGTTTGGATCTGGATACATTGCCTGGCATTGTGATGGAGGCAGTTCAACTGAGCATTCGAGGACATTAGATGATAATCTGAATAAAAGGAAAGTGCAGTTCTATGACGGAAAAGACAGGAAACTGACACTAAACCATGATACTTATTTGGAGAGTTGTGCCATAACAATCCTGTGTTAACTGGCACTGAAGTGGATTAATCAAAATAAACTACATTGTCACGGAATGGTCCTGGAAAAGAAAGGTGCTGCTAGTGTCTGAAAGTTTAAATAACTTCTTGTTGCTAAAATTCAGAAGGTTCCTCCAGAAATTCTTCAACTCCAGATATTTGATCTATTTCTTGTTAATTCTTTTTTGCATTTCCTTTACAGAAGTCTAATTTAGATGTTAGGTTTCTGACATTGAGTTTCTTTTTATTTTTAGCTAGTGCAGAGTTTCCATTCAATGAGGAGAGCACCATTACGGATGGAGTGAATCGAAACTCAGCAATCATTGGTGGTAAGTGTCAGATTATCAGTGCAGAAAATCATCAAATATGAAACAAATTGCTGGAAATAGGGGCTTCCCCTCTTGCTGCTAGAATGAGTAACATGCAAAATATCTTCATATTAGATAACAGTTGCCAAGAAGAAACTGGGTCATTCATGGTCATCTGAGTGTTCTCAATTTTAACAAGGTGAATAATGTTCAATAATCGGAACACCAGCATTCAATTGAAAAAGAGGAAAGGACCTTCCTTATCACTTTATAATTATTTATTAACTATGGTGAACTCATTGAAATGGTTTTAAAATTGATTCATAATGATGAATCGAAACATCAGCAGTTCAAGCAGAACCAGGAATCCTTAAAAATGAGAAATTGTCACATAAAGAGCCAACTTACATCAGCAAGCAAAGGGATAATGGGTAAATAGGATTTGGCATGGATTAGGATACTGGCATCAGAGTTTTGGATAAACGCAAGTGTACAATGGGTGCAATGTGGCAAATAGCCAGAAGAGTTTACATTAAAACAGGAAATGCTAAAAAAAACTTAGCAGATCCAGCAGCATCTGGAGAGAGAAAGAGAGCTAATATTTTGAATCCAATATGATTCTTCCTTGGAACTGAAGAAAGATTTTGATAGGTTTTATGGTGTTGTAAAAGAGGAGTAGGACAGATGGGGCAAAAGGAAAAGTGAGGGAAAGATTTGAGAATGAGGAATGGTATTAAATGACAAAGATGTCATGGAACAAAAGGAAAGAGAGTGGTAATGGTTGGAGTGAAGGAACAAAACATTTGATTCAATGTAGATGTTAATAGCAAAATAAAGATCAGCACTGTCTAAAAGCAAAACATGAGAATCAGATACAGGGATAAGGACAAAAATGCAGAAAATGAGTCAGATGCAGTTGAGCGCTGTGTCAACCACAGTGTGGAGTAGGGTAGGAGTTGGAGAGTGTTTGGTCCTCAGTTCAGGAAAAAGGAAGAAATATCAAAAACATTGTTGTGAAAGTAAGTATCATTAGAATAGTCAGAATGGTGATGGAGGAACTGGGAGAGTGGAATGGAGTTTTCGCAGGAAGCAGGATATGAGGAAGTATAGTTGAGAAAGCTGAAAGAGTCAGTGAATTTGTACTGAACATAAGTAGACAACCTGTTCCCAAAAACAGAACCAGAGAAACCAAGAAAAGAAAGTATTATAGATGGAGGGTGGAAATTGGAGGCAAAAATCATTAATTTTTCCTCCTCTGGATGAAAGCAAGAAACAGCACCTATACAGTCATCAGTATACTGGAAAATAGGAAGGGAGCCTGAATAGAACTAGAACAGAGAATGTTCTGCATATCCCACAAATAGACAGGCATAACTAGGGCTCAAGCAAGTACTCATAGCTACGTCTTTTGCTGTCCCTTATTAGAATTTGGAAGGAACCTCCTTTCATGACATCCTGATCAACTCCTCTGTTACCCCAGCATCCTCTGATGCTGGGGTAACAGCATCCCCTTTTGTGCAAAAGGGTCCCCTTTTGTGCAATCACAGGAATCACACCCTGCCCCAATACCTTTTCACTTTCCAAGGCCTTCCAATTTAGTATACTGTATTTGCTGCTCACAATGAGGTACACTGGGGAGAACCTCATTGGGTTCTGATGGGTGATCGCTTTGTGGACCATGTCTGTTCAGTCTACAAGTATAACCCTGAGCTTCCTTAACTTGCCATTTCAATTCACCATCTTGTACTTATGCTGACGTTTGTTCTTGGCTTGCTGTGTTGTTCCAGCGAAACCCAGTATAAGCTTAAGGAACAGCACTTCATTTTCCGGTTAGACAGTTTGCAGCCTCAACATTGAGTTCAACAACTTTAAACCATGAACTCTATCCTTTATCTGTATATTTTCCCCAAATGTCATTTGTATCTTGTTTTCATGTTTCGCTTTCAAACAGTACTGACTTTATTCTACTATTAACACCTAGTAGAGTTGGGCACTTTGGGAACTTTCAAGTGGTTATTTGGATAGGCACATGGGGTACACAAGATTTATAGAGAGCGGGATGGCTTGATCTTGGGATTGGACATAGCTTGGCACAACATTGAGGGCCGAAGGGCCTGTACTGTGTTGTTATGTTCTATGTTATGCTCTGGATCTATGCTTAGTTTCTTTACTACAACTACCACTCTACCTTCTGTTCAATAATATTTTTGTCACTTTCACTTTCACCCTTTAACCTGACCACTTTTGCCATACCTGAACCCCTCCCTGTTTTTCAACCACATTAAATTTACCATATTTGACACCTCAAACACTCACTTCCTCTACCACCAATGAATGCTGGCAGCTGTATATACCATCTACAGGATGAAACTGTAGAAACTCACCAATACACCTTAGGCAACATTAATAGAATGGAGAAGAAGCAGGAACCCTCAGATGTGTGCTACAACATTGTAGGAGTAAGAGCCAGGAAGAAGCCAACCCAAAACTTTTTCAGTGTCTGGAGAACCAGTCAGGGGATTTTTTTTTTGGCTTCTGGTGGGAGGCATTCCTGTAGGATCTGGACAGTATGTAAAAAGCCAAGTCTCAAGCTGAGCCTCTTTATTGTTGATTCCTTATAGAAGAGAGGATGGTGTGAGTCGCTACAATTGCTTTGTCTGTTTTTGGGTGGACACAGTGGATGTTTTGAGATGATGTCGCTGAGAAGCAGTATGTAGCTAAGAAATAGAAGGGAGCTGAGAATAGAGCCTTGGGATACTATTGCTAAATGTACAGACACTGGAAGAGAAGGCATTATTGGAGATTTTCTAGTTACGATTGGATAGATAGATGGAAACGGAACTAGATATCAGCCATTTTAGCCAGTGCTTTCATCTGCTTTCTTTCTAAAGTAAGAAGTCTCACAACACCAGGTTAAAGTCCAATACCCCAGTCCAATGCCAGCATTTTCACATCATTTCTTTTAAAGAACGGGACAAACATGTTTGCTCAACTTCACTGAACTACTGCCATTCAAATTGTACATTCCATGAAATAGTGTTAAGTTAAAGTTTATTTGTTAGTCACAAATAAGGCTTACATTAACACTGCAATGAAATTACTGTGAAATTTCCCCAGTCACCATACTCCAATACCTGTTTGGATCAATGTACCTAACCAGCACATTTTTCAGACTGTGGGAGGAAACCCATGCAGACATGGGGAGAACATGAAAACTCCACACAGACAATGACCCAAGCCGGAAATTGGACCTTGGCGCTAACCACTATGCTACCATTAGTCCTCCTCCTTAATTGTGCAGTGTCTGAATCTCATCTGCAGACATGATGGATGACAATGGATGTCATCTTGTACCATTCCATTGGAAGAAGAGTCAGCTATTCAGCTCCTCGAGCTTGTTTCACCGTTAAATGAGATCTTAGCTGTTCTGCAACCTACTTCATATGCTCATCTATCGTCCATATCCTTTCATTTCTATGGCTAACAAATATCCATCAACTTTAATTTTAAATTTAACTATTGATCCAGCACTAATTGCCACATGCAATCATTAATAATGTCCCAGATCTTGCCGTCTGTGGCAAAGATTGGCTTGTACTAGTGACTGCATTTTATATTGCAGTTTAATGTTTTAAAGTTTATTTATTAGTGTCACAAGTAGGCTTCCATTAACACTGCAATGAAGTTACTGTAAAAATCCCGTAGTTGCCACACTCCAATGCCTGTGCACTGAGGGAGAGTTTAGCATAGCTAACCAGCACATCTTTCAAAGGAAACTGGAGCACCCACAGGAAACGCACACAGACACAGGGAGAACGTGCAGACTCCACACAGGCAGTGACCCAAGCCAGGAATTGAACGCTGGTGCCTGATGCTGAGAGAACATAAGAAATAGGAGCAGGAGTAGGCCATCTAGCCCCTCGAGCATGCCCTGCCATTCAAAAAGATCATGGCTGATCTGAAGTGGATCAGTTCCGCTTTCCCGTTTTCTGTTCATAACCCTTAATTCCCTTGTCTACCAGAAACCTATCTACCCGTGACTTAAATATATTCAGCGAGGTAGTCTCCACCACTTCAATGGGCAGAGAATTCCAGAGACTCACCACCCTTTGAGTGAAGAAGTTCCTCCTCAACTCCAATTCAAACTGTCCCCTCCCCGCCCCCATTTTGAGACTGTGCCCTCTAGCTCTGCTATCCTTTCGAAGCAGGAAGAATCTCTCTACTCTATCCTATCTAGCCCTTCATTATATGTCTCTATACAATCCCCCCTTAGCCTTCTAAACTCTAACGAGTACAGACCCAATCTATTCAATCTCTCTTCATAGGCTAACCCCCTCATCTCCGGTATCAGCCTTGTGAACCTTCTCTGTGTTCCCTCCGAGGCCAATATATCTTTTTGCAAATGCAGTGATCAAAACTGCACACAGTACTCTAGTTGTGGCCTCACCAGTGCCCTGTACAGTTGCAGCAAGACCTTCCTGCTTTTATATTCTATCCCCCTCGCTATAAAGGCCAACATTCCATTTGCCTTCTTGATCACCTATAGACTGGGTTTTTGCGATTTGTGCACAAGGACCCCCAGGTCCCTCTGCATCGTACCCTGCTGCAGCTTTTCACCCTTTAAATAATAATCCCTCCTACTATCATTTCTACCAAAGTGGATAACCTCGCATTTGTTAACATTATACTCCATCTGCTAGGTCCTCGCCCACTCACTCAGCCTATCCCGATCTCTCTGCAGATTTTCTGTGCCTTTCACGCAATTTGCTTTTCCACTCATCTTCATGTCATCAGCAAATTTTGTTACCCTACACTGAGCCCCCTCCTCCAGATCGTCTATGTAAATGGTAAACAGTTGAGGCCTCAGCACCGATCTCTGTGGCACTCCACTAGACATCAACTGCCAACTAGAAAAGCATCCATTGATTTCAACTCTCTGCTTCCTGTTAGATAACCAATCCTCAATCCATGCTGACACCTTACCCCCAACTCCGTGCACCCTAATATTTTGCAGCAACCTTTTGTGAGGCACCTTATCAAACACCTTCTGGAAATCTAAAAACACCATATCCACCGATTCCCCTCAGCAGTGGTAACCACCATGCCACCTATGCTGTATTTCAACACAAATTAAAATCAATGTAAATTAACAAATAAATCAGTATAAGCTATAAATTACATTTGAAATAATAGATACAACAGCGTATATCTCGCTCATTATCTCGACAGTCCACACATCTGTATGTTTCCAATTCAGCCACATAGTTCTTGCAAGCAGAATTCCAATCCCTTCCCTTCAAGAAAAGTGTTTCATGGTGCTGCAGCTTGTCAAAAGCTGTTCCAAAATTTTTTTTTATTCATTTGTGGTGTATTGGCGTCGCTGGCTGGCCGGTATTTATTGCCCATCCCTAGTTGCCCTTGAAGAGGTGTGGTGAGCTGCTTTCGTGAATCACTGCAGTCCATGATCTGTGGGTTCACCCACAATGTCGTTGGGAGAGAATTCCAGGATTTTGATCCAGCAACTGTGAAGAAACAGCGATATATTCCCAAGTCAGGATGATGAGTGGCTTGGAGCAGAACTTGCAGGGGGTGATATTCCCATTTATCTGCTTCTAGATTGGAAGTGTTTGTGAGTTTGGAAGCTGCTATCTAAAGATCTTTGGTGAATTGCTGCAGTGCATCTTGTAGTTAGTACACATTGCTGCTACTGAGCGTTGGTGGTGGAGGGACTGAACATTTATAGATTTGGCGCCAATCAAGCGGCTGCTTTGTCCTGGATGGTGTCAAGCTTCTTGAGTATTGTTGGAGCTGCACCCATCCAAGCAAATAGAGAGTATTTCATCACACCCCTGACTTGTGCCTTGTAGGTAGTGGATAGGGCCTGAGGAGTTAAGAGGTGAGTTACTGGCTGCAGTATTCCTAGCTTCTGACCTGCCCTTGTAGGCATTATATTTATGTAGTCCAGTTGAATTTCTGGTCGATGGTAACCCCAAGGATGTTGATAGTGTGGGATTCAGTGATGGTTACACTATTGAATGTTAAGCGGCAGTGTTAGAATGTCTCTTATTGGTGATGGTCATTGCTTGGCATTCGTGTGGCACAAATGTTATTTGCCACTTGTCAGCCCAAGCCTGAATATTGTCCAGATTCTGTTGCGTTTGAACATTGATTGCTTTAGTATTCGTTGCGAATGGTGCTAAACATTGTGCAATCATTAGCAAACATCCCCACTTCTGACCTTATGATGGAAGGAAGATCATTGATGAAGCAGCTAAAGATTGTTGGACCCAGGACACTCCCTGAGGGAGATGAGATGACTGACATTCTACAACCACAACCATTTTCCTATGTATCAAGTATGACTCCAACCAGTGGAAAGTTTGCCCCTTGATATGCATTGCTTCCAGTTTTGCTAGGGCTCTTTGATGCCACATTCGATCGAATGAGGCCTTGATGTCAAGGGCTGTCACTCTCACCTCACCTCTGAAATTCAGCTCTTTTGTCCATGTTTGAACCAAGGCTGTAATGAGATCATGAGCTGAGTGACCCCAGCGAAACCTAAACTGGGCGTCACTGAGCAGGTTCTGCTTGATAGCACTGTTGAATAACCCCTTCCATCACTTTACTGATAATCGAGAGTAGTCTGATTGGGTGGTAATTGGCTGGGTTGGATTTGTCCTGTTTTTTGTGTACAGGACATACCTGGGCAATTTTCCACTTTGTTGGTAGATGCCAGTGTTGTAACTGTACTGGAAGAGTTTGGCTAGGGGAGCAGCAAATTCTGGAGCACAAGTCTTTAGCACTATTGCTGGAATGTTGAATGTTATCAAGGCCCATTTGTCTTTGCAGTACCTAGCGCTTCCAATTATTTCTTGATATCACATGAAGTGAATCAAATTAGCTGGAGGCTGGTATCTGAGATGCTGGGGACCACTGGAGGAAGCCAAGATGGATCATCCACTTGGCACTTCTGGCTGAAGATTGCTGTGAATACTTCAGCCTTCTCTTTTGCACTGATGTGCTGAGCTCCTCTGTCATTTAGAATGGGGATTTTTTGTGAAGCCTCCCCCTCAAGTGCGTTGTTTAATTGTCCACCACCATTCTCAACTGGTTGTGGAAGGACTGCAGAGCTTAATCTGATCCGTCGGTTGGCTCTGTCTATCACTTGCTGTTTTTGTCACTTGGCATGCAAGTAGTCTTTTTGATACCTCTTTTCTTCAGGTATACTTGGCGCTGCTCCTGGCATGCCCTCTTGCTCTCTCCATTGAACTAGGGTTGATCCTCTGGCTTGATGGTAATCGTTGAATGAAGGATATATCAGGCCATGAGGTTGCAGATTGTGCTGGAGTACAATTCCGCTACTGGTGATGGCCCACAGTGCCTCATGGATGCCTAGTCTTGAGTTGCTAGATCAGTTCAAAGTCTGTCCATTTAGTACGGTTATAGTACCACACAACACAATGGCAGTTATTCTCAATGTGAAGGTGGGACTTCATCTCCACAAGGACTGTGCAGTGGTCACTCTTAGTGATACTGTTATGGACAAATGCATCTGCAGCTGGCAGATTGGTAAGGATGAGGTCAAGTACATTACTTCCTCTTGTTAGTTCCTTCACCACCTGCTACAAATCCAGTCTAGCAGTTAAATCCTTTAGGACCCGACCAACTCGATTAAAAGTGGTGCCATTCTTGGTGATGGATATTGAAATCCAGAGTACATTTTGCACCCTTGCCAACCTCTGTGCTTCCTCCAAATGTTGTTCAACATGAAGGAATACTGATTCATCAGCCAAAGCAGACTGGAACATGGTAACCAGTAAGAGGTTTCCTTGCCTGTGTTTATCCTGAAGCCGTAAGATTTCATGGAGTCCAGAGTCAATGTTAAAGACTCCCAGGCAACTCCCTCCTGAATATATACCACTGTGCTATCACCTCTACTGAATCTGTCCTGCCGGTGGGACAGGACATATTTCGGGATGGTAACTGTGGTGTCTGTAAGATACGATTCCATGAGAGTGACTATGTCAGGCTGTTGCCTGACTAGTTTTGTGTTATACCTCTCCCAATTTTGGCACTAACCCCTAAATGTTAGTAAGGAGGACTTTGTAGGGTCGACAGGGCTGTTTGTTTAGCTGTTGTTTTTTCCAATGCCAAGGTCAATGCCAGGTGGTTCGTCCAGTTTCATTTCTTTGTTGAGACTTTGTAGCGATTGATAGAATTGAATGGCTTGCTAAGCCATTTCAGATGACAGTTAAGAGTCAACCACATTGATTTCTTATTCTTCATTCTAACTGTCCCTTTTTTTCCCCGATGCCATTTGCTTCCCTTCTGTACCTAATCATTTCCTGCCCTATCCAACCCTCTCCTCTATGTTGGACATCTCTTCCCATTCCTGCTACTGCTCCCCATCTTCCCACTCCAGGTGCTGCACCACAACGCACCCCACCCCCCACACACTTTCCTGTTTCACAACTCATCTTCCCTTTCATCACCACCACAATGGCACTTCCAGCTTTCTTCTAACGATAGTATAATTGAGAATGTCCCAGTTGGATAGTGAATTGGAGGAGATATGTTGGGGTGAGCTGGGGTGACAGGGGACATATGGTGGGGCAGTGGATGACACGAGAGCAACTGGCACTGGGTGTTGGAATGCAGGTGGGGAGGATGAGCTTCTATGCAAGATGTTTGGCTTGGATTGGGAGATGGGAGTGCTTCGTGAGTTAGGTCGTAAGTAGGGAGCATGAAACTGGGTTATAGGTAAGGGCTTGAGCAGCACAAGAGTTAATTGTTGTGTAAAGACCCTCCTCCTGATTTAAAGGGTCATTCCTCTTTGCAACAGCCAAAAAATCAGCAGACACTAACCCAGAACCATTTCAAATGAACCAGAAGTAAGGGCTCCAATGTGGTCAGCAACTTCCATTACAGCCCTTGGTAATAATAAATATCTCAGCATTTACCACTATTGGGTTCAGAAGATCTTCATTTGACCACTGATGTGATGGTTTGTAGTTTGTGCTTATTTGTTGTGCGAGTCTCAAGAGATCTCAGAAATGATAGTACTGAAGAATCTTCTTGCTCTTTTATGTTTATCCGTTTCTAAATTCCTGTAAATGCTTTGCATAATGCCTATAATAACTTAGCAACTTGCTTTGAGGATTATAACTCCAATGCATGTATTTATGGGGTATATTAGAGTGTAAAATTATGGGCTAATAAATCTGTTATCAGTAATTTTCAGACTGGATAAAATCTGAAACATCTTGTAAATCAAACCCATTGTGTTATTATGTATTAATTAAACTAATTCAAACAGATTGATATATACTTGTTGCACATGCTCTTCATGCAACATGTCAACATATAACAATCCAGTTCTGGACACTTAATAGACAAAAGTAAAGCTTTAAAAAAAATTATAATACAGAAAACTACTTCTAAATATAAATATTTTTATTACAAAGTTATAACATACCTAATGTATAACTTGTATACATGTATAACACGGCAAAACTGAGTGTTGCCGTGTTAATCACACCAGTTTATTGCTGAAATGTTTATTCATTTACTAATAAAAATTTAGAACTTTTTTATTGAAATTTGAATTAGAAAGTAAAATTAAATTCTGTTTCACTTGAATGATCAGTGAAACAGAACCTGATATCATTGCACCAGTAAAACACAATTGTTGCAAGCTCCTGTGAATATTGATCTGCCAATTCTGTTAATTCAGTGTTGAAAGAGCACCACCATCTGGCTAAAACAGAGTGCCGATGGTAGTCATGATGTAGTGATGCCAGTGTTGGACTGGTGTAAACACACTAAGAAATAAACTAGTAAAACAGAGTGCAGCAAGGACAATATATCTTCAGATGTTCAACTTTCTGCTGATAATTTGACTCAGAAATACTGTTTAAGGGGAAAAATGTGCAAAAGCAAGTTTTTTTGAAAAGTATCCATTTCAATTCCAAATTTTAATTTTTTTTGGTGCACTCTGCATTATCAGAGAGCTCAAGCACCTTGTATCCAGAGCTCTGCAGCTGTGAAGAATTAACTGAGGGCAGCAACAGAATCACTCATTCTTTGTTTTCCTTCCTTAAGGGAAGCGTTTGATGGTCTGGCTGAGATTGATAATCAGCCAAAAGGAGGATTGTGGATCTGCACCTGCGTTTTGCCACACAGTTGTGCTAGCTATTAGTATGCAAATGTATTTTATTGTCAAGCTGCTACAGCATGTGCAAAGTATTCTTTCCTTTGTACGGCAACACATTTTTATTCAACAGATGAATTCATAAAATACTTTTTTCTAAAAATGGATTTTATTGAAGAATTATTGCCTTTAATGACTTCTCCATGATAACTTATAAGCAGTCAAATAATAGGTTTAGGTCATAAATAACTATTGACCTGAAATGTAAGTATATTTCATGTGAACGTTTACTTGGCAAAAATCTGCCAACTTTCAGTGCAAATTTTGTCATGAATGTATCAGACACAGTAAAAACTTAGTGAGACTTCTGGATTTTTTTGTTCAGCTAGCTGTTTATGGTACTTTGACTTCATCAGAGTTACTGCTGAGAGTATTGACTCAATGAGGCACACTAGACCTGCCTCTGCTTGCCTTTCAGCATGACATAGCCTGTTGGAATTGCTTGCAATTCTGCCCACCGGGAGGTGTTAATTATGATTGGTTGAGCTGACCATAATACCAGTTCCTTCTCCATGCAGGCCCATGTTGAAATCTTGTGTTTTCCCCAAGTTGTACACCACTTTAGAAGATTAGCAGTAATTAAGTAAGTAACAGATAATTATCAATGAATAAACATCACACAATCTGCTTTTAAGTCTTAGCATTTTAAAGACACGCACAGGTTATGGGTTATTGTCTGATTTCAAAAAAAAATTAGATATAGCTCTTGGGGCTAAATGGGATCAAAGGATATGGGGGATCTCAGGATATTGAATTTGTTGAGCAGCCATGATCAAAATGAATGGCAGGCTCGAAGGGCCGAACAATCTGCTCCTGCTTCTAGTTTCTATGTTTATACGCTTTGCATTGAATGTTAAGATTACTCTCTTTTTTTATTTAATGGAAATGCATTTAGCTAAAAATGGATATCCATGTGTGGCAAGTGACTAATGTTTTGGACAACATTGATTTTAAAACAATTTGCTCACCTCATAATTGCTCTGTAAACAACCTACTGTCATTTGCTGCCTGGGATCACGTACAGATAATGTCCTTTTGTGGAAGATATTGGAAGACTACCAGTGGACAACCTTTTCAAGGAATTGTATCTTCAGGAAAGAGTACATTTCCCAGGAACGATAATTCCAAAAAGCCAATCGGTCACTGTTTAAACTTTGACTAATTATTTTTTTCTTTCTGTTAGGTGTTATTGCAGTCGTAATCTTCACCATCCTTTGCACATTAGTCTTTTTGATCCGTTACATGTTCCGCCACAAAGGAACCTATCACACCAATGAGGCCAAGGGAGCTGAATCTGCTGAGAATGCCGATGCAGCTATAATGAACAATGATCCCAACTTCACAGAAACCATCGATGAGAGTAAAAAGGAATGGTTCATCTAAGATGATTGCGGGAAGGTTTTCCACTGTTATTTTGGTGATTCAGGAAAGATCAGCACAAATGAACCAAAATGGAAAACACTCACACAAAAAGAAAAAGAGAATAAGATTCAAAAGAAACCTAAACATATGATACTATGGATTAGCACCAGTTTTGAAAAGAATTTCCCAAGTATGTGAATACTAATTGGAATGCATTTACACGTCAGAACAAAAGCTGATAGTCTAGATGATTACTCATATGCCAAATACCCAGTGTAAATATGTTTTATGTAGGTCATACAAGCATAGATTATATGTTTTTGTTGCTGAAGATGCTTATGAAGTTACTGTATTTTACAATGAAAACAGATGAATCTTCATTACCAGAGTTTGTGCAAAGAATGATTTGGCATGCTGTGGTTTAAAACCTGTTTTTTATTACCATTTAAGCTGGTTGCATATTTCTTTTTTCAATTTTTGTTTTGTTTCTTAAAAAAAAGTTTATTCTCTAGAGCTATTTGACTGGCAAGATATAAATAAATGATCACAGAGATGTGCGTTTAGACCTACATTCTTGAGCGTATGTGTGAGGGAAAATGTGTATGACCAGAGTGCATGATGGGAACTACCAGAGTTCTGTCTTCATCCAAGGTGCCCTGAGTAACTGGAAAAATATTGAAATGTACACAGCAAATAATTTTGATCTTTCATTTGTATTGCTCAATGAATTCTGTTCTTAACCTTTTATCACTGTATATATTTTTTATTCTTATATTTTATAAATGTTCATTATCTTGTCCATTTCTAGCCTTTTATGGTAAAACTTTGTGTAGTGCCAGTAAACATTGTTTCTGCTATTAAGGAGTTGCATCATTGACAGGGAGACAGTCACTGCTACAAACTAGTCATTGAGGTAGAGCAGGGTTTTTGTTTGCATGCTTAGGGAGTCCAGGATATTTACATTGTGAAAGCTCAGAAGTACCTGTATTTGCCTTTGGACTGATGGGGTGTGATCCATTGTATTCTAATTTAATAAAAACACTCTTACACATGGTGTTTTCTGTTCAGGAATTTAGGATAGTTTATAAATTTTGGAATTACAAATTGTGTTATGCCTTATTTTAAGTATGTACTGTAGTTTGGTTAAAATTGAGAGGGGGAATACAACATTAAAAGAGCCTTGCTGTAAATGTGTGGTTTTTTTGATGACTCAGATATGTATCTATTGCTGATGAGATATTTTACGGATAGCATTTTAACTTAATATTAACTCTGACATAGTTTTGGGTTCCTTCCTAATACATCTAGAGAACTGATGGGGATATGCTGTGACTTCAAATCACGACATCAATCACTTTGAAAAAGTCCTGATCATATGTCTATTCAGTGAGTAAAACAAAACATTGTCCCTGAGGTTGAGCCTCTCTTTTACTGTCTTAAGGAACTGCCGTCCAATTTATTTGGTTAACTTTCCCTAACGTTTAGCTGTAACAGCACATGGAAGATCTGGTTGATAATGCTTCTGAGCCTGTTGGAATCAGTCATGCACAAAATCAAGATGTGAATGATTGCAGGTAGAGTAGGATAACTGCTTGCCAAAATTTGCTCTTTTTTTCACCCAGGAGCCCCGCATGTATTGTCCACTGATACGGTCTTTCATATTGAATTGGTATTTGTCTTGTATGCCTTCTTATGTGCATACATAGAAAAGCAACAGACGATGAAACAAAAGGCACTTGGGCAGTATTTACGGCAAGGAGCGTTACCCTATGTGATCATTGAAATCAAATCAAAATACTCTGCATGTTGGAAATCTGAAATAGAAACAAAGTGCTGAAAATAATGAGGCCTGGCAGCATCTATGGAGAGAGGGAACAGTTAAAATTTTAAGTCTAATTTGGAACCTCAAAGTTGCAGAAAAGAGTGATATTGAACTCAAAATGTTAGCTCTGGTTCTCTTTCTAAATAAGCTGCTGGACTTACTGAGTTTTTCAAACTTTGTTTTAATGTCATCACTGAAGTCTTGTTTTCAAGAGAAAAAAGTCTATTCTTGACACCACATCCTATCTGCTCTCCCTCATTTTCAAATAAAGGGCATTTTCGCAATCTGCTACACATCCTGCAAAATACTAACGTGTTTGATTTGACAGCCAATTGTGGACACAAATAAAGATGTCACAGTAAGTAAGTACATTCTTTCCTGTCAGGTATTATCCTCTATAAAAACAAAGCATTTGCAAATTCCAAGTAGTTTGCAAGCAAGCTATTTCTCAATGCTTTCATTCTCCTGTTTATCAATGATGCACATTTTTAAACATACACTTGTGCTTCTGAGGACCAAGATTGTGGAAAACAGTTCATAGAATCATATAATGTAGAAGAGGCCCTTTGGCCCATTGAGTCTGTACTGACACATTACAAACACTTAGAAATTATGAGCTGTATAAATTATGTTCTCCCCACCTCCACCAGGAGTGTTTCATTCCAGCGGGATTTGCAAGAACTCCTGACTAGCGGGAAGCTGGCAGCCCAACCATGCTAGAATGAAGAGGGGGTCAAGGAGGCCCCCCAGCAGGTTGAGCGAAGGGCAGTGCCAGCTTGGCAATGCTTAAGGGCCAAAGTGGTAATGCCCATAGGGCACCTTAGCACTGTCCACCAGGCAGAGGGTGAGGCCTACTTGGAAGCAGGCCCTATTGGAGGGGTTAGAGATCACGCTGCCACTGTGCACTCAGGCTTGGTACAAAGGGAGGCCAGCAATCGGGGCTGAACATTAGAATGGTTCGCTTGCCGGAGGTACTGGAGCTGCCAGTGGGGTAGTGGTGGTGGTGAGATAGGGGTTGCCAGGGAGGGGTTTGAGGCTGATCCAGTCAGAGTCCAGCAATCAGGGAGCTGGTGGGGGGAGCGGGGGGACATTGCACGACCAGCAATTGAGCCAGCCAGTAACCTGGAGGTCAGTATTGTGAGGCTACTGCGCATGCACAGTGACAGTTCAGCACATGCGCAGTGACCTACTCAGCATGATACTGCTAGCATCTCCAGTGGGAATAAACCTCGCCCATTGATTTTTAGCAGGATTCAGGCTGGTGCACTCTGCAGTGGGAGTTCATTTTGAAACTCCTGCTGAAAAAAAGAGGGATTTACTTCAGTTTTCACACAGATTTGGTACTTAGAGTTTTTTTGAAAAATCCCACCCCTCTATTCCCACCTAATCCCATTTTGACCCAAAGCACTGAATGTTATGACATGCTAAGTTCTCATCCAGTTACTTTTTAAAGGGTGTGAGGTAACTCGCCTCTACTACCCTCTCAGGCAGCACATTCCAGAACGTCACCATCTTCTGGGTAAAAATGTTTTTCCTCACACCCCATCCCCAAATCTCCTATCCCTCAACTTGAACCTATATCCCCTTATGAGGATCCTTCAACTAAGGGAACAGCTGCTCCTTATCCATTTTGTCCATGTCTCATAATCTTGTAAACCTGTCAATCAAGTCATCCCTGTCTTTTCTGCTCCAGTACAAACAACCTAAGCCTATCCAACCTCTCTTCATAACTTCAGTTTCTATCCCAAGCAATATCCTGGTGACTCTCCTCTGCACTGTCTCTGGTGTAATTACATTCTTCCTATAATTTGGCAACCAGAACTGCACATAGTATCCTAGGTGTGGTTTCACCAAAGTTCAATATAACTCTAACATGACTTCCCTGCTTTTGTAATCTATGCCTCAATTGATAAAGGCAAGTGTCCCGTGTGCCTTTTTCATCATCCTACTAACATACCTTTCTACCTTTAGAGATCTGTGGACAAACATGCCCCGATTCATATTTTCCACAGAACTTCCTAGTGTCCTATCATTCATTGAATACTTACTTGTCAAATTACTCCTTCCAAAGTACGTCACCTCTGACTTTTAAGGGTTAAATTGCATCTGCCACTTGTCAGCCCATTTGACCATTCTGCCCATATCATTTTGTAGCCCAAGACACTCCATTGTTAACCATCCATCCAATCTTTGTGCATCCACAAACTTACTACTCCTGCCCTCCACATAGTTATCTATATCATTTACATGAATGATGAATAATAGGAGACCCAACACAGATCCCTGTGCAACACTATCAGTCACTGGCTTCCATTCACTAAGAAAGCCTTTTATCATCACCCTTTATTTCCTACAACTGAACCAATTTAAAATCCACTTTATCAAATTACCCTGTATCCCATGTGCATTTTTTAATATAAATCTCCCATGTGGAACCTTTTCAAAGGTTTTGCTGAAATCCATATAAGCTACATTGACTGTGTTACCCTCATTTACACACTTGGTCACCTCCTCAAAAAATCCAATTAAATTTGCTATGTATAATCTCCTTCTGATGAAGCCTTACTGACTATTCCTAATCAAATCTTGCCTCTCCAAATGGGAGCAGATGCTCGCCTTCTGAAGGAGTTTCTCTAATATTTTCCCCTACCACTGACAAGACTCACTGGTCTGTAGTCCCCTGGTTTATCTCTACGATCCTTCTTAAATAGCCAAAACACATTAGTTGTTTTCCAGTCATCTGGCACATCCCCCTTGGCCAGAGAGGAATTGAAAATTTGAGGCAGAGCCTTTGCAATCTCTTCCCTTGCCTTCCACAGCAGCTTAGGGTACAATTCATCTGGACTCGAAGATTTATCCACTTTTAAGGCTGTCAATTCCACTATTTTGTTGTTCTAAATGTCAATTTGCTGAAGAACCTCAGTTTCCCTGAATTCCATACCATCATCATTCTTTTGGATATCAATGGATGTGAAGTATTCATTTAGCATTCTAACAATGTCCCTTGGCTCCACCCACAAATTGCCCCCTTGATGTCTGATGGGCCTACTCTTTCCCTACTAGTCTCTTCCTATTGATAGATGTATAGAATATCTTAGACTTGCCTTACTTTTCCCAACCAAAGCTTTCTCATATCCCCTCTTTGCTTTCCAAATTGCTTCCTTGAGCTCTACTTTGCACTTACTACATACACTTGTGCCTCTGCTGATTTGCTCCCCTTGTACTTTTTAAAAGCTTTTTTTTTTCGTTGTATTTTGAATATCTGTAGTCCATGATTCTCTGGACTTGTTATTCTGCCTGTCACTCCAGAGGGAACATGTTGGTCTTGCACCCTCCCCGTTTCCTTTTTGAATGGCCGCTAACTGCTGTCCTGTAGCTTTCCCATTAGTAGCTGTTCTCAATCTACCTTGGCCAGATCCTGCCTTATTTTATAAAAATCCACTCTACTCCAATCCAAAATTTTTGCAAATTGTCGATTTCTTTGTCCATAGCAAGCTTAAATTGTACCATGTTGTGATCACTATGACTAAAATACTCCCCCAACCTCACCTCATTCCCCAGAATTCAGGCCAGTACATCTCCTTGCCAGTTGTGACCTCTTTACAAATAACTCATGCAATTAAAATGACAACCTGGCACACCTACCACCGCCCCGATAGCAGCTTGCTGCTGGAAGGGAGTAGATAGCCATTACATCTCTGGAGCAAGTGCTCTAAAGGTGAAAAACAGATATCTGGGCCAAAAAAATGAGTAAGTGTCATACAGCAAGAAATCTGTCCGGTGTGAATTGGAACGCAATTATCCCACCCTTAGTTATTTTTGGGACAATGATGAGTTACATGCCAGTTTTGAGGGGGGGGGGGGGGGGGCGGTGAGGCCTAAACACTGAAGTGAGCCCAACTGCAAAGCAATCAGGTGCTGCTTTGAAAGGGTCCCCTCAATCTGACAGTGCACTGGGAGGACCTCCCTCACCTCATTAGCATCATATTTCCCTACCCCCCTTCCCTAACACAGATCATTTGCATTGGAGCCCTCCACGTGAATTCTCCCATCATGCTCCACTTCTTTCATGACCCAACATTCATGCTCCATCCCTGTTCAAACTTGTCCTCCCCCCGCCCCCCCAATCATCACCTCCAGCTCAGGCCTTCTTGCTTTGGCACTGCCCAAACATGCTAAGCCCACACATTATTTTCCAGGATCCACATGCAATGAAACCAGAAAACTACCCCCCTGATATGCCCACTTTCCAGGTGATGATGTTCCCAGATATCTGTTGTTCTTGTCCTTTTGGATGGTAGTGGTTGTGGATTTTGAAGGTGCTGCCTAAGGACCCTTATTGATGCTACACAAATTGCCAATGTTGGAGGGAAGAATGTTTGTGGAAGGGGTAGCAATCAAGTGGACTGCTTTATCCTGGATGGTGTTGTGCTTCTTAAGTGTTGTTGGAGCTGCATACATCCAGATACTTGGGGCGTACTCCATCATAGTTCTGACTTGTGCCTTGTAGTTGTGGACAGACTGTGGGGAGTCAGGAGGTAACCACTGCAGGATTCCTAGCCTTTGACCTGGGATAAGCATAAGCAACAAATAGGAATAGACAAATGTTAGCTCAGTCAGTGATGCCCACACCCTGTAAATTAATTTTTATTTAAATTTCACCAGAAGCTACAACCTGTAAAGAAAATCAGCTTATATGCTGTCAGTGCATCGAGGTAAATGGGGTTGAAGTTGCTAGGCCAGTGGGGAATAGTGAAGATGAGGGGCGGAATGGGATGTTACCATAATTTGGAGGCTGCCCAAAGACCTCTGTAGAACATATAGAACAGTACAGCACAGTACAGGCCCTTCAGCTCCCAATGTTGTGCCAAGCTATGTCCAAATCCAAGATCAAGCTATTCCCCTCCCTATCATTCTGGTGTGTTCCATGTGCCTATCCAATAACTGCTTGAAGATTCCTAAAGTGTCCACTATCACAGCGAGCAGTGCATTCCACACCCAATCACTCTCTGAGTAAAGAATCTATCTTGGACATCCCTCCAATATCTCCCACCATGAACCTTATAGTTATGCTGTCTAGTAATAACAGCTACATCCACCTGAGGAAATAGTCTCTGCCTGTCCACTCTATCTATCTCCTTCATCATCTTATAAACCTCTATTAAGTTGCCTGTCATCCTCCTCTGCTCTAAAGAGAAAAGTCCCAGCTCCCTCAACCTTTCTTCATAAGAATTACCCTCCAAACCAGGCAGCATCTTGGTAAATCTCCTCTGCACTCTCTCCAATGCTTTCACATCCTTCTTATAGTGAGGTGACCAGAACTGCACACAATATTCCAAATGTGGTCTCATCAAAGGCCTATACAGTTGCAGCATGGCTCTTAAACTCAAGCCTCCTGTTAATAAACACTACACACTATAAGCCTTCTTCATGGCTCTATCCACTTGAGTGGCAATCTTCAGAGATCTGTGGATATGAACCCCAAGATCTCTCTGTTCTTCCATATTCCTCAGAATCCTGTCGTTGACCCTGTAATCTCCATTCAAGTTTGTCTTATCAAAATGAATCATCTCGTACTTTTCAGGGTTAAATGCCATCTGCCACTTTTCTATCCAGCTCTGCATCCTATCAATATCTCTTTGCAGCCTACAAGGGCCCTCCATCTCATCCACTACGTCACCAATCTTGGTATCATCAGCAAATTTACTAAGCCACCCCTTCAGCCCCCTGATCCGAGTCATTAATAAAGGTCACAAATAGCAGAGGACCCAGGTGGTACACTGTGGGTGACTGGCTTCCAGTCTGAAAAATTTCTCTCCACCACCACCCTCTGTCTTCTATGAGATAGCCTGTTTGTTATCCAATCAGCCAAATTTCCTTCTATCCCACACCTGCTTACTTTCTTTATGAGCCTACCATGGGGAAATCTTATCAAATGTCTTACTAAAATCCATATATACGACATCAAGTGCTTTACCTCCATCTACACACTTAACCTCCTCAAAGAATTCAATCAAGTTTGTGAGGCAGGACTTACCCCTTATGAAACCGTGCTGACTATCCCAGATTAAGTGCATCTTTCCAAATGGTCATAAATCCTATCTCTCAGACCCTTTCCATTAACTTACCAACCACCTGGCCTATAATTACCAGGGTAATTTCTATTTCTTTTATTGAAGAGAGGAACAACATTTGCCACTCTTGAGTTCTCTGGCACAATCCCTGTGGAGAGTGAAATCCCAAAAATCAAATCTAAAGGCTCCACACTTTCATCCCTTGCCTCTCAAAGTAAGGTAGGATATATCCCATGTAGCCCAGGGGATTTCTTGATCTTCAAGTTTTTCGAAATTGCTAATACCTCTTCCCTTAGAACATGTACCTCCTCCATCCTCTATTAGGATAGCCTCTATTAGGATTAATCCTCTATTAGGATTAGTAAATTTGCAGATGACACTAAAGTTGGTGGAGTGGTAGATAGTGAAGAGGGGTGTTATAGTTTGCAGAGGGACTTGGACAAGTTGCAGAGCTGGGCCGAGAGGTGGCAAATGGAGTTTAATGTGGAAAAGTGTGAGGTAATGCACTATGGCAGAAATAATAAATGTGTAGAGTATAGGGCAAATGGTAGGATTCTTAGTAGTCTAGATGAACAGAGGGATCTTGGTGTGTATGTGCATAGATCCCTGAAAGTAGGCAGTCAGGTCGAGAAGGTTGTTAGGAAGGCATATGGAGTCTTGGCTTTTATTGGTAGAGGGATTGAATTTCGGAGCCGCAACGTCATGTTGCAACTGTACAAAACTCTAGTGCGGCCGCACTTGGAGTATTGTGTGCAGTTCTGGTCCCCACATTATAAGAAAGATGTGGAGGCATTGGAGAGTGTACAGAGGAGGTTTACCAGGATGTTGCCTGGTATGGAGGGCAGGTCCTATGAAGAGAGGTGGGGTTTGAGGTTGTTTTCGTTAGAAAGGAGGCGGCTAAGAGGGGATCTTATTGAAGCATATAAGATGATTAGAGGTTTAGATAGGGTGGACAGTGATAGCCTTTTTCCTAGGATGGAGAAAGCTAGCACGAGGGGACACAGCTTTAAATTAAGGGGTGATAGTTATAGGACGGATATCAGAGGTAGGTTCTTTACCCAAAGGGTGGTTCGGGAGTGGAATGCCCTGCCTGCAGCAGTTGTAGATGCGCCAAGTTTGGTGGCGTTTAAGAGGTTAGTTGATAAGTATATGGAGGAGAAGGGAATGGTTTAGTTTGGAGGGGCATTGCTTTTTATATTGGTCGAAGGCCGAAGGGCCTGTTCTGTGCTGTAATGTTCTATGTTCTATGTTCTATTGTGCTCTTTAATCTTTCCAGATAGATTAACTTCTCAGTTCATTCATGTAAACCCTTTTATAAAATTTTTGAGATTTTCCTGGATTCTTGAATTATTATCATGGTGTGTCTACACCGAAGAAACTGATTAGCACCAAAAATTAAAGGAAGTTATTGTGTAAGTAAGTGGCTTGCATCATTGCTCATGCCAAATCACACCAGATTTGCCTTGGTGCCCTATGTTATAAAGCAAAGGTTGATCTCCCCCTCATCCTCCCACCGAGAATTAACATAGAAACTCCCAAAGAGGAGTACCTTGCCTTATAGCCTGTGAAGTGTGTAAAGTAGTGTGACCTGTGTTTCAGCAATTTCTCATGGTTAAATACAAAATAAATCCTGACACTCCCTCTAAAATCAACACATAACAATTTAGTTATCTAACATTGAACAATTTAACTAAACAGTTAACAAACCAAATAAATCCCTTCTAAGTATTAACTATTCCTGAATAAAACCAAATTCTAATGGTATGCTCTTCAATAAATATGATTCCCACTCATTAACAAAATTAGAATTAAGTCACTCTAAATTAGAAGCATGTTTTGTGTTTTCCTGAATATTCTGAGCCTTCCTCTGTTGATTCTTCTGCCTGCAACTACTTTCTTCTTTGGTATCTTTGCTATCTAGATGGTGTTTTCTCTAAGGCACAGATGAAGTTATGAGAGCCAGCAATTCTGTCTCTCAAGAGCTATGAGCTGTTATCTGTAGTGGGTGGCAGTTGCTCTTTTTTGTCTCACTGCCCCTTTCTTTCATACCTGGGATGACATATCAATTTTTCCCACAAGAGGATTGGTCCTAGGTTCTCAAAACCATCAGAGTTAAATTTAATAGGTTCTTGGCTAAGTGTCTGATTCAAATTGATTGGCTAAATTCAAAAAATTCAAAAGCCTGCTGCCTTGGTAAAACTGCTGCTTTGCCTTTCAATATAAATGTTTCTGTGTGGGGCCTTTGTGTGCTTGCATTTTTTAACTCTCTAAGCACAGGAAAGCACCACCTTTTAAAGAGACTGTGATCATAAGAACATAAGAAATAGGAGCAGGAGTAGGCCATCTAGCCTTTTGAGCCTGCCCTGCCATTCAATAGGATTATGGCTGATTTGAAGTGGATCAGTTCCATTTTCCACTTTCTCCCCATAACCCTTAATTCCCTTGTTTATCAAAAACCTATCTACCCGTGACTTAAATATATTCAACGAGGTAGCCTCCACCACTTCAATGGGCAGAGAATTCCAGAGATTCACTACCCTTTGAGTGAAGAAGTTCCTCCGCAACTCTGTTCTAAACTGCTCTTCCCTCCTTATTATGAGGCTGTGCTCTCTAGTTCTGTTTTCCTTTCTAAGCAGAAAGAATCACTCTACCTCTACCCTATCTGGCCCCTTCATTTTCTTGTAAGTCTCTATACAATCCCCCCTCAGCCTTCTAAACTCTAACAAGTACAGGCCCAGTCTATTTAATCTCTCCTCATAAACTAACCCTCTCATCTCTGGTATCAGCCTGTGCACTGCTTCTCCCTGGTGTTTTACAATTTTGCAGTCACCAATCTATAATTATTCTACCCAACTTCGCAACACCTATTTGCACTATAACACCTATAACAAGTAGCAAATTAATATAGCTTAAAATCAATATCCATCTAATTATCAGAAAAACAGCAAGTTGATTGGCATTCATCTATAGCATCAATGAGGAAATCTTATGACACAGGATAGCATCTGTGCCTCTGTGCAAGGAACTCCAGATTCAAGTCCCACCCCAGGACTTAATGTTCATGGAAATGTGTTCAAACCCTGCCAAGTAGATTGATTTCCATTCTGTGAATTATTCTAATGTGGTAAGGCTAGGAAAAATTCAAGGTGAATGGGCAGGAAAAAGCACTGAAGCTTCCACCATCTATCCATAGTCCCAAACTGCATATAAAAGTGCATGTTACAGCTACTCAGACTCTCTGAGTGAATGGTAGCACACCATCATTTTAGCATCAATGATAACTTTTACTGAAGCTTGTTGATTTATTTAGCTAATGCAAAAGTAATTAGCTTTTGAACACTGGTTGGAATGCTTCCCGTTAAATGGAATTTAATTTTCAAAAGTAATTTAATGTTTGTATCGATTTACTGAACAATGTCGATCCCTTAACAATGTCGATCGTTAATTTTAACGGAATATATTGATTCAAGTATGTGTTTCCTTTTGAATTCATTTTGATAATGGATTTGATTCCAAACCAATGGGGTACTTACACTTATTGCATTTAGTAAATATTTTATCATGGGAATAAGTACGAAATTGGTGTATTTAAAGAATTAGGAAACGTCTTAAAGACAGGGAAATGCTGATGCTTTGAATTTAAAGACAGCAGGTTGTCTGATGGACATAAAATCCTGTTGGAGCTCCCAGAAACAGATAACATGGCAGTGGCCCTGACTTTCCAGACTATGCAGCAGCCCACATAATTCAACCCTGTAAAATTGCAGCAAGTGGCTCTGTGACAGGATGGGAAGTTGGAAGGGGTGCAATGAACTGAGCTCTCAGAAGCTGGGCAGGGCTGGATGCTGAGTGATGACACAAGCAGTATTTTTTGAAGGACTGATACTCCATATGGTCTAAATATTTATTTTTCAGAATCAGGTTTTGTGATGTATAGAATGTTCAATTAACTGAAAAGCATAACTTTTAAACTGTAAACTAGAAGCTTTATAGGGAAGATGACAATGGGCTTCCTGAGCCTTTACTAAACTTCTATCACAAATTATGTACCTCCAACATTTGGTTTCCCCTTTATAATTTCAAGTATAAAAATGTGATGACAGGAAACAAGCCTATGGATAAAAGCAAATTACTGCAGATGCTGGAATCTGAAGCCAAAAGAGAAAGTGCTGAAAAACATCAGCAAGTCTGACAGCATCTGTAAGTCATTGTGTGGAGATGCCGGCATAGGACTGGGGTAAACACAGTAAGAAGTCTGACAACACCAGGTTTAAATCCAACTGATTTATTTGATAGTAAATTCACAAGCTTTCGACCCTCTGGCCTTCATCAGGTGAATGAGGTGTTCTGGTCTCAGACAACACATGTAATAAGCACAGACTATTTACAGATTACTGATTAGAATGTGAATCTTTACACCTAACCTGCTATTCCAGTCTTAAAGTGACTAACAATGTGAGTGGAAGGAGCACTGAGCACAGGTTAGAGAGATGTGTATTGTCTCCAGACAGCACAGTAAGTGAGGTTTTTTGCTAACCCAGGCAACTCGGCCAATGTTATCTAACTAATACATTGCAAGAAAGGATGTCCCGAAGCATGGTACACTGGGGAGACCTTGCAGATACTATGACAGCAGATGAATGAACATTACTCGACAATCACCAGGCAAAACTGTTCCCTTCCTGTTGGCGAACACTTCAGCGGTCACGGGCATTCGGCCTCCGACCTTTAGGTAAACGTTCTTCAAGGGAGCCTTTACGACACACGACAGCGCAGAGCCGCTGAGCAGAGACTGATAGCCAAGTTCCACACACATGAGGACGGTCTTAATAGGGATCTTGGCTTCATGTCACACTATCTGTAACCCCCATGACTTGCCTGGGTTTGCAAAAGACCTCACTTTCTGTGTGCTGTCTGGAGACAATACACATCTCTTTACCTTGTGCTCAGTGCTCCTTCCACTCACATTGTTAGCCACTTTAAGACTTGAATAGCAGTTTAGGTGTAAAGATTCACATTGTAATCCGTAAACTGTAAACAGTCTGTGCTATTATGTGTGCTGTTGGAGACCAGAACACCTCATTCACCTGATGAAAGCCGGAGCATCGAAAACTTGCGAGTTTACTATCAAATAAATCAGTTGGATTTAAATCTGATGTTGTCAGACTTCTTACAGCATCTGTAAGGAGAGAAAAGAGCTAGTGTTTCGAATCCAGATGACCCTTTGTCAAAGCCACCGCAAGAGAATCAAAACAGGTCCAAGAGATCAATTAGATCAGTTGTTACCCATAATAATGCTTACAATCTATATAATGTCAACTTCACCCCAGTCAAAAACTGATCCAAATTCTCCTGAAGGCATACAGAAGGTAAATACCTGGAACACCAGTCAAACGAGCTCAGAAGTTCATCCAGAAGTTCACTACTTTCTCAGAAAAAAAGGACCAGCCAACATTCAGTCCATTCCTACTCTTAAATAGCTTAATCATATGATTTTGTGTCCTCCCAAGTCTGTTGAACTAGAATAATCCATCAATAGGCAAACTATCCACTTGTTTCTTTATCCTATAGACCTCAATCAGGCCACCACTAACTCCATAATAAAAATGTTGGTAATACACAGCAAATCACTAGCATCTGTGGAGGGAGGAATACAAAGAACAAAGAACAAAACAGCACGGGAAACAGGCCCTTCGGCCCAACGAGCCCGCGCCACCACCCCGATGTTCCCACGTCTACCCGCGATAGAGTTATTGTTTCAGGTCTGTGACTTTTCATCAGTACATTAATTCTTTTTCTCCTCACAGATTCTACAAGAGCCGCTTTTTCCAGCATTTTCTGCTTTATTTCAGAATCCCAGCATCTGCAGCATTTCATTTTTGCATCTCAAAGTTGCTTGAAGTAAATAGATCAAAGTCTTTGAGGTTCTTACACTAGGATTAATTCTTATAGCTCTTGTCTGTACTGTCTCCAGAGGACCAAAGGTGGATACAATACTGCAGATGGAATCTGACCAGTGGCTTGGCAAAATGGTGTCTTTTAATTTATAGTATGTGAAACCATGTAGTCTGGTTGTCCCAACCAACATATAAAATTACATGCCATCTGCCATTGCGTAATCCACTCTACTTCCACATCTAAATCTTTTTATGCATTTGACTACATTCTTTTGCCATTGTAATTCTTACAAATCTTTTGGTATGCTGCAAATTTACTTTTTATATTCCCATTGCCACTCTCCACTTGTCCAATAAAGACACAGTTATTAGTAGTAGACGTCAGACAAATTCCTGGAAAACACCAATGGTAATGCTCTGAATCAAAACTGCTGACTTTTGCTTGTTGGTTGTAGCCAATTACTAATCCAATGCTTCAAATCAGTGATACAACAAGAAATTATCAATTAACAGTAGGTAGGTATTTCTCACTGTCTGCAGCGTGTTTGGTGGCAGTGGGAGGTAGCATGCCACTTGCTGGCAGCAGGATCTTATAATCCCATTGTGTTCAGTGGGGTTTCCCATTGAACGTAACTCTTGCCACTGGCAAACCCATGGAAAAGTGCACAATTGGCAGGACAGTAAGATCCCACTGACGTGAACGGGGGAAAAATTTCGGCACTTGTGTGAGGTAACTTTCTGAAAGTCCCGGCAATCAATATCCAATACATTTCCATTATCCTGCACCTTCTTAACTTCCTCAAAAAGCTCTATCAAATTTATTGGGCACAGCTTCTTTCTTCTAAAGTCATATTGTGAATTTCTAACAGCTCCCTCACCTTCCCATATGAACATACAAACATGGAGCAGGAGTCGGCCACTCAGTCTCTTGAGTCTGCTCCACCATTTAATAAAATCATTATTGATCTGATAGTGACCTCAAATCTGCATTCAGTCTAGCCACCCCCCTCCATATTACCCCCTTTGAATCCATCCATCTCTCCCTTAAAAATACTCAAAGTCTCTACTTCCACCACCTTTTCAGAGAGTTCCAAAGACTCACGATCATCTGATAAAACTTCTCATCTCTGTTGACACATTGTTGAACAGTGACCCTAAATTTAGATTCTCCCACAAGAGGAAATATCGTCTCCACATTCATCCTGTAAAGATGCCTCAGGATGTTATACATTTCAATCGATATGCCTGTTACTCTTCCACCAAATACAAGTCTAACCTGTCCAATATTTCCTTATAGGACAACCTACCCAATCTAGGTATTAATCTATAAACTCACTGAACTGCTTCCAATATATTTATATTCATTCTTAAATAAGGGTGACCAATAATACAAAATACTCCAAATATGGTCTCATTCTAGAACAGAGTAGGAGCCATACCAAGCTGTGATATATTTAGAAAGCATGTTTTATGTAGTGCATCTGTAAAAGTTTGTGAGAATTGTCTATTTCTAGACTCTAAAGGTGTCAAGCAGTATGGTTTTAAGATTAAAGAACTGCCATGATCATTGAGGTTTGGTCTGACAAATGGCAAGTTATTTTCATACCACACAAGCTGAATGCATTCTAAGCCCATTTTAAGCAAGACATCAGCAAGACCATGCCTTTCACCTGGAAGCCTTAACCGAATCCCTATCTGAGGCCCCCATCGCAGCTTTCTTGGAAGTCAACCCATGGGAGCGACCAGCCCGGATGGCGTACCTGGATGAGCACTCAGATCCTGCACAGAGGCATTGATGGGCTTTTTTAACGATAGTGTCAGCATGGAAGAACTAGAACGAGTTGGTATAATCTGGACACCTAGAAACTTGAAGCTCTCGACAATTGCAACTTCATCCCCATTGATGTAGACAGGTTCATGTCCTTCACTACGCTTTGTAAAGTTGATGATTATCCCCTTTGTTTTGTTGACATTGATGGAAAGATTATTATCACCGCACCAGCTCACCAGATTCTCTATCTCTTTCCTGTATTCTGTTTCATTATTGTTTGAAATCTGACCCACTACGGTAGTGTCATCAGCAAACTTGAAAATCAAATTGGAGGGAAATTTGGCCACACAGTCATAGGTGTATAAGGAATATAGTAGGGGGCTGAGAACACAGCCTTGTGGGGCACCAGAGTTGAGGATGATCATGGAGGAGATGTTGTTGTCTATCCTTACAGATTGTGGTCTGTGGGTTAGGAAATCTAGGATCCATTCACAGAGGGAGGAGTCAAGTCCCAGGCCATGAAGTTTGGAGATGTGTTTTGTAGGAACATTGGTTTCAAAGACGGAGCTGTAATCAATAAATAGGAGTCTGACATAGGTATGTTATCCAGGTCTTCCAGGATTGAGTATAGGGTCAGGGAGATGATATCTGCTGTGGACCTGTTGCAGCGATAGGTGAATGTAATGGATCCAGACAATCTGTGAGTTGATTCATACCATGAACCATGGTATTCATGAATCATGAATTCATACCATGCCTGCAGCTGTTGTAGATGCGCCAAGTTTGGTGGCGTTTAAGAGGTTAATTGATAAGTATATGGAAGAGAAGGGAATGGTTTAGTTTGGAGGGGCATTGCTTTTTATTTTGGTCGGCACAGCATCGAAGGCCGAAGGGCCTGTTCTGTGCTGTAATGTTCTATGTTCTATGACTAATCTTTTGAAGCACTTCATAATGATGGATCTCAGAGCCATCAGACAATAGTCATTAAGGCACGCTGTCTGGCTTTTCTTTAATACAAGGATGATGGTCGTCCTCTTGAAGAAGATAGGGGCCTTAAATTTGTGTAAAGAGAGATTAAAGATGTCTGCAAATATCCTGCCAGCTGGTTTGGCAGTCGCTCCCATGGGTTGATTTTCAAGAAAGCTGCTCTGACATCTGTGAGGGGGCCTCAGATAGGGGTTCGGTTAAGGCTTCCAAGCCAAAGGCATGGTCTCATTGACCTCTTGCTCAAACAGGCTTAGAATGTGTTTAGCTTGTGTGATATGAAAGTAACTTGCCATTTGTCAGCCCAAGCCTAAATGATCATGGTTAATCCTTTACCCCAAAACCATACCCCTTAACACCTTTAGAGTCTAGAAATCTATTAATTTCCTTCTTAAGTATGGCCTCCACAACCTTCTATGTAAAAAGTTCCACTGAATCATCACCTTGAAGAAAGCTCTTCTCATCTCAGGCCTAAATAGCATACTCCATATCTTGCAACTGAAACACCTCGCTCAGCCAAAAAAAAATCTTTATCCAGCACTGTGAGAGTCTTATACATTTCAATTGTATCCTCTCTCATTCTTCTGAACTCCAGTGAATACAGGCCCATTTGACTGAATTCTTAAATGACAATCCTGTCATCCCAGGATCAGTCTTGTGAACTTTTGCAATTTGAGAGTTTGCTATTACTATAACGTAAACAGCATATTATTTTCCAATTGTTTCTTGGCTATTCTTATAGCTGGTTTTGTTTCCCTCAGTTGAATGCAATAATTTTCCCTGTTCACTATGAGTTAAATGCCATAAGTGTGTCAAATGCCTTTTGCCTCGATACATACCTTCTCAACCATAGTAGCTTTGTTTCACCGTGCGAAATCTTGGCTTAAGAATGCATTCATATTTTTCTCCCCCATTCAATTCAAGGGAAGGAAATGTGTGAATATGCAGCCAATATTGGAAGGTTTGTATAATCTCGTCTTGTTAGATGTCATGGTCTTATATTCAGAGTAGTTCATCAGCTTTGTGGGCTGTTCAATTTCTACTGAAATTCTATGTTGGCAAGTCTGACTCTTAACACTTGATGGTGCTGTAGGATCAGTAAAAAACAAAATTCTGTTTAACTGCAGAAAGCAATATAAAAATATTTTAAACAGTTGGAATGAATGAAAACATATCTGCCAGGAAATGGAACAGAATTATAACATAAACATTGATAAATATCAACAATGGCTGTAAGTACAGGCACAGCTGCCAGGGACCCAGTTTCGATTCCAGGCTTGGATCACTGTGCAGAGTCTGCATGTTCTCTCTCTGTCTATGTGGATTTCCTGTGGGTGCTCCAGTTTCCTCCCATAGTCCAGAGATGTGCTGGACATGCTAAATTCTCCCTCAGTGTACTCGAACAGGTGCCAGAGTGTGGCAAATAGGGGATTTTCAAAGTAGCTTCATTTCAGTGTGAATAAAAACCTGACTAATAAATAAACTTTAAACTTTACTTTTAAGTAACTAAAGAGGTTGGGCTGCATTTTGCTCAAAGTCAGGTAAGAGAAAAAAATTTGTGTCCTGAAAGCCCACTTCCTTTTCCAGCTCTGGCAATTTTCAGCAATGCAGGAAAGGGGATAGGTTGGAAAACCCATGTGCTGCTGTTTTGAAGTTGCCAGCACCATTCTGGAAGTGGGCAGTTTAGAGCTTCTGTCATTTTCAATGAAATGATAGCTTTGGCAACCTCACTAAAACACCCGCTGCCTTTTCTCAAAGCCCAGATTGCTTCCCGCCAATACAACAGCGCCTGTCATGATATTAGGGGAATCAGCTAACTAAAACAAAACTGTTTATTAACACGGGTGAATAAATTGCTGTAGCAGGCCAGTGAACACTTAAAAGGACCTATAAAAATCAGTCTCAAGCGCTTCCATTTATATTGGTAAAAATGATGCCCATTCAAATCTGAATTTAATCAAGAGATTAATGATTGTAACCTTTGATGACATTTGGAGTGAATGCAAAATTGTGTTCAAGGGGAATGGTTGCCTAAAGAGAAATATGCTGTCAAGATTGACAAAACTGGGACATCCAAGATACATGTGCCCAGGTAAGTACCAGTAATGCTGACAGACCAATTGAAAGCAGAACTGGACAGAATAAAGAACTCCACATCATTATGAAAATCAAAGAATCAACAAAGTGGGTTAATCCTTGTTGAATAATTGTAGAAAAATCAGGTGGGAAATGCAGATTCACATGCTGACGAAGAACTTACCTGTAAATGTAACCAAACTAGATGAGATCAAGGACGCGATGAAACTCAGCTGAATGGTGCAAAATGGCTGGTTCACATGTCAGAATAAATCCCCTCCTACTAGAGTACTGGAACTTTCATGAGGAACTTCAGGTAGCAGAGCAAATACTTTTCAAGGGAGAAAAAAAATTAAGAATTCCTGCAATACTGAGGAAAGAAATGCTGCAATGCATTAATGAAAATTACCTCGGCATAGAAACATGCAGGAGAAGAGCGTGAGTTATAATTAATGGCCTGAGATAGGAGCACAAATTGAGGAAATGATGAATGTGGGTACAAAGTGCCAAAAGCAGCTTAAATTACAACAAAAAGAATCACTTCAATCATACAATGTTCCAGAAAGGCTCTGGCAGAAAGCTGGAGTGGACTTGTTCAAATCTGATGGGAGAGACAGTGAGGATTCTGCAGGATGGGATTTGGAATCCTGCTGTTGTCACAGGAATCACAGGAAAAACAAAGTCTTACAGGCAAACAGGCAACAATACAGGAGAAACCAGAAATTCCTATGGAAAACAAACAAAACACAACCTTTCTCTGAACTAAAAAGTGTAGCTAAAGATCACGCACCAGAATCCATTGATGAAGCAACAGATAACCAGACAAAGCCTGGGAGGCCTGCAAACTATGGAAGTGATGAAAATGACACAAGGCTGAAGAAGGCCCTTTGTCCTTTCAAATCTTCTCTGTTACCATTCAAAACATTTAGTGGAAGAATTGTGGAAAAAATCAGAGTTACAGAGATGAGTAAAAGACAAAACAGACTGATCAAAATAGAGTGCAAAGGAGACTTTGTGTGTCCAAGTAGGTATACTCACAACTTATTTTGTTCCAATAGAAACTAATTTGGTGTGTTTTTTTGAGAAAGGAAAAAAAATCATGATATTGGGGTGATGGTGAGAGTGGATCCCAGTATTAGATAGTGTGGAGCACTCTGTACTTCACAGGCCATGATGTGGAGATGCTGGCGTCGGACTGGGATAAGCACAGTAAGAAATCTCACCACACCAGGTTAAAGTCTAACAGGTTTATTTGGCAGCATAAGCTTTTGGAATCGGAGTCTCAGGCTCTTTCTTCAGGTGAGTGAGAAGTTATTTTCACAAAGAGGGCATATACATACACAAACTCAATTTACAAGATAATGGTTGGAATGCGAGTCTTTATAGGTAATCAAGTCTTAAAGGTACAGACAGTGTGATTGGAGACAGATTTAAGTACAGATTAAACAGCTGGGAGAGTTAATGAGATTTTGCAAGTTCGGGCAAGTCGTGGGGGTTACAGGTAGTGTGACATGAGCACAAGATCATGGTTGAGGCCACCCTCATGTGTGCAAATTCCAACCATTATCTTCATGTGTGCAGAACTTGGCTATCAGTTCCTGCTCGGCGATTCTGCATTGTCGTATGTCATGAAGGCCACTTTGGAGAACGCTTATCCAAAGATTGGAGGCTGAATGCCCATGATTGCTGAAGTGTTCTCTGACTGGAAGGGAGCACTCTTGCCTGCTGATTGTCAAGTGCTGTTCATTCATCCGTTGTCGTAGCATCTGTATGGTCTCGCCAATGTACCATGCCTCGGGACATGCTTTCCTGCAGCGTATCAGATAAACAACGTTGGTCAAGTCATAGGAGCATGTACTGTATACCTGGTGGATGTTGTTCTCACATGAGATGATGGCATTTGTGTCAATGATCCAACACGTCTTGCAAAGATTGCTGTGGCAGGGTTTGTGGTGTCATGGTCACTGTTCTCCTGAAGGCTGGATAGTTTGCTGCGGACAATGGTCTGTTTGAGATTGTGTTGTTGTTTGAAGGCAAGAAGTGGGGTTGTTCGTCGTTGATGAGGTGTTCGTCTTCATTGATGACATGTTGAAGGTTCTGGACGTGTAATAGCATGTGTAAATAGAAGTTGAAACCATTCTGCACAGGCCTTGCAATGTGTGCACATGTTCTGTTATTAATGAGGTTAGTTTACAATAACGCTATTGGTTATCCTGTAACATGAAAATGAGACAGCGTTCACAGAAGGTGTTTCATGCTGGATGGCCATGTAATTTCCATATTCTGAAACCATTTCATTCATCTGTTGTTAATGAAGCTGGATGATGACAAATCGTCACCAACTTCCAAATTTCCTTACCTCCATACTCCCAACCCCAGCCTTCGATTCCTGCTTCCCTCTTCTCCACTCCCTGTTGGCCTAGTGCCAAAGACCTATCACCCAACCTCCCCCCCCCACCCTCCCAACAACCAGCTTGCCTCTCTGTTTGGCTTCTTGTGTCAGAAAACAGAGACAGAAAATGTTGCAAAACCTGTTAGTCCATATTTCCCCCTCCCAACCCTCTTCCGGCTTCTGAGTTAACAAAGGACTATAATTCTGTTTCTTTCTCTGCAGCTTTCACCTAATGTGTTGAGTGCTTGCAACAATTTTCTGTGTTTATTTATTCTGAGTCCACCAAAGACTTATCAGGAAATGTCAATGTTGATATTGATGAAACTTAGAAGTTGTTAAGTTTAATCATTTATGAAAGAGTAGCAGTAACACTTGATAATAGCAAAACTCGCAAGCAAGACTGGTTTGAAACCGCAGTGGAGATAATATCTGACATTAAAGCAGAAATCAGAGTTTATCAACTCACAACATAAATCCAATAGTTAAAACAGTGCATGATATTGCAAGGGTGGCAAGGTGGCACAGTGGTTAGCACTGCTGCCTGACAATGCCAGGGACCTGGGTTCAATTCTGACTATGTGGAGTTTGCCCATTCTGCTGTGTTTGTGCGGTGCTCCAGTTTCCTCCCACAGTTCAAAAATGTACAGATTAGGTGGATTGATTATGTAAATTGTTCCTTCCTGTCCCAAGACGTATAGGTTAAGGGGATTAGTGGGGTAAATATGTCGAGTTATAGTGATAGTGCCTGGTAGCCAAGATAACTATGCAAAGGAGAGATGCTTAAACGTTCGATCAACCTACAACAAGAAAGGGATGAATTACTACCACATAGAGAGGTAAATATGAATGACCTGATAGAATCCTACAAAACCCTATAGTGCAGAAGAAGGCCATTTGGCTCATTGAGTCTGCATCGACCACAATTGCATCCAGGCCCTATCCTCATAACCCCATGCATTTACCCTGGTGGGTCCCCCGACACTAAAGGGAAATTTAGCATGGCCAATCCTCCTAAACCAAACATCTTTGGTCTGCAGGAGGAAACCAGAGCAACCAGAGGAAATCCACACATTCAGAGGGAGAATGTGCAAACTCCACACAGACAGTCACCCAATCCAGGAATCAAAGCAGGGTCCCAGGCACTGTGAGATAGCAGTGCTAACCACTGTGCCACTGTGCCATCCCTAAGGTATTACAGAGACTTAGCTGAAAGGTGACCAAGGCTGGGACCTGAATGGTGAAGAATATTTGACGTATTGTAACAGCAGGAAGCTAGGAAAAGGATGTGCAGTAGCTCTGCTAACTAAGGATACCATTAGTCCAGTACTGAAAGAAAACTTCAGCTTGAAAGAAAAAGATGCAGAATTAGTTTGGGCAGAAATGAGAAATAGGAAAGAGATCATCTGTGGGATTCATTTATATGCCCCTACAGGGATTACACTGGAACATATAGAAAGAAATAAATTGGGTATGCAATAACAATAGGTGACTTTAATCTCCATATAGACTGAGAGAATCAGATTGGTAAAGGTAGCCTGGAAAATGAGTTCATAGAGTGTTTATAGGTCAATTTCTTAGAGCAGTATGTTCTAGAGCCAACTAAGGAGAAAGTTATCCTTGACTTGATAATATGCAATGAAACAGGAATAGTTAATAACTTCATGATAAAAGAGCTTCTAGGTGTCAGCAATTATAACATGATAGAATTTCATGTTCAGATCGAAAAGGAGTGTTGTGAATCCATGACTACCAACATAAACATAAATGAAATAACTATGAGTACACAAAGGCAGATTTGGTAAAGATGAACTGGGAAATTAAATTAAAAGGTAGCATAGTATTATTGGCAAGGCAAATTTTTGAGGAGATATTTAATAACTCCTGATGAGAAAAAAAGCTCTTTCAGAAGAATGCATGTGGCTAAATAAGAAAGATAAGGACAGCATTAAATTGAAAGAAATGGAGGATCATGTGGTGTGAGCGCTGGAATAGTCATGTTTCCGTGAGCTCTGGCATTGCATATTTTTAATTTTTTTTATCCTGATACATGTAGTCACTTTATTCTGGAGTGTATAAACCATGCAATGTCCTTGGAACATTTTTGGGAAAGTATTGATGACAAAATGCCAAGGAGCGTCAGGAAAATCTTTGATAAAAAAGGAGCAGTTGAAGGTACCCGGGGCAGAGCTGAGCCCCTCACCCTGGCTTCATGGCTCTGGGTCTTGTGCTCTTAAAGGCATTGCAGGAGGTGACTGCAAACTTATCAAAGTTATAGATGATAAACTCAGTGTTCTGACACAAAACATTAATCTCACTTGGATGAGCAGCAGAATATCAGCAAGAGGTTCAGTGAGGTGAAAGATAAATGTCGAAAGTCACATACTTCCAGCAGAAAAAGATCCACTATGGCAATTCTCTGTTTCTGGTTAGCTAGCCAATCTTCAATCATGCCAATATACCATCCCCTGAACAATAAGCTTTTATTTTCTATAATAACCTCTGATCTGGCACCTCATCAAATACATTCTGGAAATCTAAGTACAGCACATCCATCAGTTCCCCTTTATCCACTGCACGGAAAGAACTCCAATAAACTGGTTAATCAAGATTTTCCTTTCTATCTAATTGCCATGAATTTTTCCAACTGCCCTGCTATACATTCTTTAATAATGGCTTCTAACAATTTCTCGATGACAGATGTTAGACTAACTCACCTGCAGTTTCTGCTTTCTGTCTCTTCCATTTTTCTGACATGGTTTTTACAAGTATTTGAAAAGGAAAAGAGTAACTTAAGCTAGTGTTGGTCCTCTAGAGAGTGAGTCTGGGAAATTAATAATGGAAACAAAGAAATAATGAATATGTTGAAAAGGAATTTTGTGTCTGCCTTCATGGTAGAAGACTTAGAAAACTTCCCAAAAATTCACGAAAATCAATAGATGATAGGGAGTGAGGAACTTAAAATAACAACTATCAGCCAGGGAAAGGGTACTAGGAAAATTATTAAACCTATAAGCTGACAAGTCCCCAGAACTAGAAGACATCCACCTAATGTCTAAGAAGAAGTGCATATTGGTTGTAATCTTTCAAATTCTTTAGACTCAAGAAAGGTTCCAGCAGATTGGAAAATAGCTAATGTAACACCTTTATTCAAGAAAGGAGATCGACAACAAGCAGGAAACTGTGGGCCAGTTGGCCTAACATATTTCAGAGGGAAAGTGCTAGAATTCGTTATTAAGGAGGTCATAGCAAAATACTAAAATAATCACAATTCAATCAGGCAAAGCTATGTGAAAGGAAATCATGTTTACAATTAGAGTTTCTTGACAAAATAACATTCAAAGTGGATAAAAGGGAATTGGTGAATATGGTGTACTCGGATTTCCAAAAGACATTTGATAAGAAAGCTCACTGAAGTTTACTATATAAGACAAGAACATATGGTGTAGGGGGTAACACATAGTGTGGTTAAAGGATTGGTTGGCTAATAGAAAGCAGACAGCAGGGATAAATGGATCTTTTTTCAGATTGGCAAGTTGTAACTCATGGAGTGCCACAGAGATCAATGCTGTATCCTCAATTATTTAAAGTCTCTATCAATGACTTGGATGAAAGGATGCATGGTAGCTAAGTTTGCCAATGACACCAAGTTGTCAAGAGGAGGTAGAATCTGCAAACAGATATAAACAGATTAAGTACATAGGCAAACATTTGGCAAATGGAGGATAATGTGGGTAACAACTTTTTCACTTTGACAAGAAGAATAGAAAAGTGTTCAATGGAGACAGATTGCAGAACTTGATAGTACAGGAGGATCTGGGTGTCCCAATACACTAATCTTAAAATTGGCTATGCTAAGTTCTCTCCCTTGGTGTATTCAAACAGGGATCCACATGTGGCGACTAGAGCATGTTCACTGTAACTTCATTGTAGTGTTAATGTAAGCCTACTTGTGACTAATAAATAAATTTTACTTGACTTTAAGTGTTCTATGCAGTTATAACAAGTGATCATAGAACAGAATCACAAAATCCCTACAGTGCAGAAGAAGACCATTTGACCCATCAGGTCTGCACCAACTGTCCGATAGAGCATCCCAAATGGAATGTTAACTTTTATTGTAAGAGGAATGGAGTATAAATGTGGGGAAGCTGTACAGGGCCTTGGGGAGACCACACCTACAGTAATGTATGTAGTTTGGTGAGTGTGTAAAGAAGTCAACTCGAAACTGCCAACTTCTGCATTTTACATGAGCATGTTGAGCTGCTCGTGCAGAACCATTTGGGAGAAGCAGTTTGCATGTTAATATCAGTTAACCTTTTAGTTAGAATTTTGTGTCTGCCTTCATGGTAGAAGACTTAGAAAACTTCCCAAAAATTCACGAAAATCAATAGATGATAGGGAGTGAGGAACTTAAAACAACAACTATCAGCCAACTCACTTTTAAGTTTAGCACCACATTCACAACTTTCCTGTGCTTCCGAAGATTTACTGGTGAAGTTGAGAGCACAATAATTGAGAGATTGAATATAATAAGGGTAATACTGCAAGGAATACGCAGCACTCACATTATTTTCTTACCTATTAAATGGGAAACTCTAAACTTGCTTAGAGTTTTTAATTTTTTTCAAAAAGATATAATTGCTTTAGAAGCAGTTCAGATAAGGTTCAGGAGTGGCCTGCTGGCATAGTGGTCAGCGCTGCTGCCTCATGACACCACAGACCCAAGTTCAATTCTAGCCTAAGGTCACTGTGCGGTGTTTGCACATTCTCCTCATGTCTGAGTGGGTTTCCTCTGGGTGCTGTGATTTCCTTTCACAGTCCAAAAATGTGCATTAGGTTGATTGGCTACACTAAATTGCCTCTAGTGTCAGGGGATTAGCAGAATAAACATGTGGGGTTATGAGAATAGGCTCAGGGAAGGATTGTGGTCAAACTCCATGCACTGTAGAGATTCCATGAAGTCATTGAACTCATTCCTTGGATAAAGGAATTGTTTTATGAAGAATGCTTGAACAGATTAGAGGCTGGGTCTTTGAATTTATTCAAAGCTAGGTCGATTTATGTCAGACAAGAAAATCAAGAGTTTAGGAAGGCAACAGGAAATTGGAGCTGGGACCCGCAACTGGATAGCCACGATTTTATTATGGGGTCTACTCCTGTTCTTACGTTGATCCTCCTCCCAACCAAGGCAAACAAGGAACACTCCCACATTGTTACTCAGTGAACCTCCCAAGTGTGGAAAGTAGTCTCTCAGCAAATTCTTCCCCACTTAATAGGTAAGAAAACAATGCGAATGCTGAGTAATTCCCGGCAGTATTATCCTACTTATATTCAATCCTCTGAATCGCCGTTGTGCTCTTACCATTTCACTGGTGAAGCACAGGGAACCTGTGGATGTAGTGTTCAGTTTTAAAGTAATTGAAGTAGTTCCAGTTGAGAATTTAGCTCATGTTAACAGGCAGACTGCCTCTCCCGAGAGGATTGTGTGCGAGCAACTCAACACGTTCACGTCAAACGCAGAAGTTGACAGTTTTGAGCCGGCTTCCTCCCACAAAACATTTACATTCGGCAGCAAAAGTGGCAGCTTGTTGCAGACGCCGGCCTCAACTTAAAACAAATTGTTTTTATCTATTTTCCTTTACCGTTCAATGTGAGGTTATACACTTTTCCCATCCTAAATTCAGGACATTTAATGATGAGGATACCTTTATGTTTCCCCCGGCAAATATAGGCAGTCTGAGCTGCTGCAAGACAAATTGACACCCGGTCGGATTTAGTATTGCTGCTCAGAAATTCCAGCTCGGCACTGACGGACTGGAAAGAAAATAAAAGTTCCTGAGATTTAACAGTTAGTGCTAACAAGACCAGTAATCCATCCAGTTATGTTCAATCAATCACCCCTTCTGGTTAGCAGACATGGCAATGATGAAGTGGGGTAACTAGGATCTAGCAGACGCAGGAACAGACAACTGTCTGAATAATATTGCGTGTAACAGCCTGGAAGAAGCCAGCAGACCCAAGCATGCACCATGTTTGGATTCGCAGACACGATCTAGAAGCACAGGGAGGTTTAGTTGCTGAAACTCAGCCTGCTGGGGTGGGTCTAACCCTCCTTGTGAGTTGTGGGACCTGGACATTCACATAGCCATGGGAGGAGGATCGCCACTCCCTGCCACACTGGAGACAACACAGCGGATAAACACAGGGCTGCCGCACAGGGAAGCGGCTGCTGGGCAGGTTGAGGTTTAGAGGAGGCAGTTTTTCTGATACATTTATTCATCTCGGGGTTAGCGTATTTTAGAAATCAGCTTGCTTTCGGTGCTGACACCCGCGCACTTTTGCAGCCTGAAGAATTCACAAACCGCGACCTCTAACCACAGAGAAATGAACATGTTTACTCTGAATGGACTAAGTGATTTCACAACCTTGTGGTAACAAAGCGAAACAGCTACTCCAAACAAGTTATTTTGCGAAGTTATATTTCAACAGATTTTGTTTTCTAAGTTATAACAATATTTGAACATAACTAGTAGTGGAGTGATTTTTGATTGGGTGTTTCAGAATTTTTTTTATCCTCTATCCCTCCCACTTTGACATGACGAAGTGTCGATTCCTTTTTGGTATCTCTGGAATTTGAAGGCAGTCCAGGGTGAGCTACTTGGTCCAGTTTGGCTGCAACTTGAACTCGGCTCACCCGCAATGGCACAATTTGGGAAAGGATCAGGTATGGGAGAATTTGTGCCACCTTTCCCTCTGAATATTAATTTGTTTCGAATACCATAGATTTGGGGACTTTTTAACAAAGTGGCTTGTATGAAATGTTCCTCATATTGGTTGCGAGGAAGTGGCGTATGAGTTCTGAGTTGTCATTCGATGTTTTAAGGAATAGTTTCGTTATGCCTTAAGTTGTTCAAAAATCTGTATGCTCACACGTTCGCTTTTTATGCGTTATCTGTTCTTAGGTGCTCCAATTTAGTACCCAACTGGAGGATTTCCAAATCTCTCTACTGTCAATGTGCCAATTCGCTAAACCCATTTCGCCCACACTCCGTCTCATCTACCTCACCAAATAAACAGGCCTTCATTTTAAAACTCATTCTTATTTCCAATTTCCTCCATGAGCTTGTCCCTCTCTACTTTTACTGCTCCAATCTCCGTCAAACCTACAAGCCTCAGGTATCTGTACACCTGTAATTCTGGCCTCTGAACAATAGCTCCACCAATGGTGATTTGTTTACAATTGCCAAAATTCTAAGGCATAGGATCCCTTCCTCAAGTCCTTCTGCCTCTGCCAATCCTTGTCTCTCCTTTGAGACACTCCTTAAAGCTGATCTCTGACCATATCATCACAAGATACACGGACAGGAGTAGGCCATTTGGCCCCGCAAGCTGACTCCACCGTTCAATAGGAACCAACATTTCTGGTCCAATTTCCTGCCCTTCCACTGTAATCCTTGATTCTCTTACTGATCAAAAATGTATCTATTTCAACTTTAAATATACATAAGTTCTTATGTTTTTTTTGTGGGGTACCTTGTCAAATGCCTTCTGGAAATCCAAACATCTACTGGCTTTCCTCTCAATCCACTCTGGTTGAGACTTCTTCGAAGAACTCTAATAAATTGATCAGACACAATTTCCATTTCATAAAGCCATGCTGACTCTGCTTGATTAGATTATTATTTTCCAAATGCATTATTACTTCCTTAATAATTGATTCCAACATTTTTCCAATAATAGATGTTAGGCTAATCGGCCTATAGTTATCTGCTTTTAATCACCCTCCGTTTTGGACAGGGGTGCCATATTGGAAGTTTTCCAATTTTCTGATGCTTCAGAATCCAAGGATTTTTGGAAAATTACAAGTGAATCCATTATCACTCTTGCTGCTTCTTTTAGGATCTTAGAATGGATGCTATCAAGCCTAAGGGATGTACCTGCCTTTCGCTCCATTAGTTTGTCTAATACTACTTCTCTAGTGATGATGACGGTACTTAATTCTTCCCTTGTATTCTTTAGCATTATGGGATGTTCATAGTATCTTCCACCATAAAGACTGATACAAAAATGTCTCTGCCGTTGCCTTGTTACCCATAACTATCTCCCCAGGTTCATTTGACCTCTCTCATTCTTTTTATATATTTAAAGAAGCTCTTTTGTTAGTTTTTATATTCCTTACTAGTTCACCCTCATAGTTTATTTTCTGTCTTTATTAACCTTTTAATCATTTTGAATTTATCTCATTCTTCAAGGTTATCATTGATTTTTGTCTCCTTACATGCTTTTCCTTTACTTAATACTCTCAACTTTCTTGGTTAGCCATGGTTGGTTTATCCTTCTCTTGGAATCTTTTCTCCATACTGTGGTATATTTTTATTTTCGAATCATGAATTATTGCTTTAATTGCCATAGCTCGCTTACTTTCTTTCCTGCTAATCTATCTGCGCAGTCCACTTTAGTTAACTCTGTCCTCACTTCGTTGCACTTCCCCTATTTAAATTAAACACGGTTGTTTCTGATCCATGTTTTTCACTCTCATGGTGGCACAGTGGTTAGCACTGCTGCCTCACAGTGTCAAGATCCCAAACTCAATTCCCAGTTTGAGTCATTGTCTGTGTGGAGTTTGCACGTTCTCCCCATGTTTGCATGGGTTTCCTCCGGGTGCTGCGGTTTCCTCCTATAGTCTGAAAGACATGCTGGTTAAGTGCATTGACCCAAACAAACTCTGGAGTGTGGCAATAGGAGAATTTTACAATAACTTAATTGCAGAGTTAATATAAGCCTTATTCGTGACTAATAACTTTCAAACTGAATATTAGGATCACTACTTCCTAAGAGATCTTTTATTCTGAAGTCATTTATTAAAACTGCTTCATTACCAGCTCCAAGATGCCCATTTCTCAGGTTAGATCCATGACACGTTGTTCTAGAAAACTATCCCGAATGTGCTGTATGACCTCATAGTCATAACTAATCAATCCAGCTTGATTAGCCCAATCAACATGAAGTTTAAAGACGGCCATAATTATTGCTCTATTCTTTTCACATCCTTCTGCTTTTTGCTGATTTCTATCCGTTCTACTGTTTAAGGGTCTATGTATTGCTACCAATGTTTTCTTTCACTTGCTGTTTTTTTTTACCTCCAGCTAAATGAACTCTACATCATCAGAATCTGGATCATCTCTCACAACTGACTTCATTTCATGCTACCTCACATCTTTTCCTTCCTTCCTAACTTTATGAAAGGTCAAATGTCCCTCGATAGTACTTTCATAGTTTTGATCTCCTTTTAACCATGTGTGCACAATGGCTATGATATCATATCCATTTACCTTGATTTACACTGTCAGTTTGTCGACTTTATTCTGAATGTTTTGTGCATTAACACATAAAGCCATTGGGCTTTCCTTTTTGCCATTTTTAATCATCCTAACTTTTCTTTGTATTTGGCCTCTATTTGTCTCTTGTCTTTGATTACCTTGTCTACCATTTTTGCATTTCACTGTTCTTACTTTTATTATTGTCCTTGTTTTCTTTCCTTGTCATCCTACTTAGGTTCCCATCCCCTTGCCAATCTAGTTTAAACCCTTCTCAACCACACTAGCAAATACTCACTCTCAGACATTAGTCCATGCCCAAGTGTAACTCATCTCGTTTGTACTGGTCCCACCTTTCCCAGAACCGGTCCCAATGCCTCAAGAATCTGAAACCTCCCACTTGCACCAATTTTCCAGTCATGTACTCATCTGCTACATCCTGGTCTTTCTACCCTGGCACATGCATTGAGGTCCTACTTTACAACTCTCTCTATTTGACTTTTAGAGCTTCATCTGCTTTTTCTATCAATTTCATTGGTATTCATGTATACTAGAACCACTGGCTGTTCACCCTCCCCTTCCAGAATGTTCTGTAGCTGCTCTAAGAAATCTTGACCCTAGCATCAGGGAAGCAATATGCTATCTTGTGTGGACATAGAAATGCTCAATTGAATTCCCTTTAACTACTGCATTTCCACACTTCTGTTCAGCAGAGTCAACCTGAGTGCCAGTAATTAAGCTGTTTCTGCTTTCCCCTAAGCGGCCATTCCCTTCCAAGTGTATCTTGAAGGGTGTATCTGTTCTCCAGGAGAATAGCCACAGTGGGTTCTGCACTGTGTGCCTACTTCTCTTACTCTGCTTGTCTAGTCCTATTACTCTGCCTCATAATCATCCATTCCCTCTGTGCCTGAAGTCTTAGCTTGCAATGTGCCTACCTCTCTCGAGGTGTTGTTCACGATACTCTCACATACGCAGATGCTCCACAGTATCTCTAGCTGCTGCTCCAGTTCTGAAACCCAGGCTTCCAGGAACTGCAGCTGGGACCACTTCCTACACATTGGGCCAGCATTGGGCACTGGAAATCTTCCTGGTTTCCCACATGGAGCACGAGGACCAAGCTTTTATTCATCTACCCGAATACCTCCTTTGATATTCAATGCTATAATGCTCCTTGTGAAGAGTCTTGGGACATTTTATTACGTTAAATGCACCAAATAAACTTTATATTGTTGTTGACATGTAGATGGAGTACTATAGTATACTTTAATGCCCCTAAGTAGAGAGGGAGAGTCAAACAGGATCCTAAATCTGCTCTAGTGAATTCCAGCTGGAGTGTGGATTTGAGAAGAAGATGATTGAGGCATTTTAGGGTTGTAATCATATGTTATAGCATCTGGTGGCAGAGGTGGGGGAATTGGGTCATTTGAATTCTTTCCTGTAAAGTAAATTAATGAAAATATATATTGTGGAAGAATAAATGAAATATGCTTCCAAACAGTGTTTAAAATCTAACTATTTTGTCACATTCTAGACCATGGGTGGAAAATGTGCAAGGTTCTATCATCAGTTCAGTGATATTGCTTGCTTGGTCTGATTATCACTTTGAATATCAAAAACGAATGCAGTCTCTGCAAATGTTTAATCTCTATGACAAATCTGATATGGAGATGACAAACCTGAGCCAAAGGAAACTTTCTCTGGGCTAACTAAAAAAAAACCCCATGAATTCTGTATGAACAAGTTACCCTCTGATAATCTTTAATATTGAGATTTCTAATTCTTCTGAAGCTTTGAAAGAACAAGCAACAGTACAGCACAGGAACAGATCCTTTGGCCCTCCAAGCCTGCATCGATCATGTTGTCTTATCTAGACCAACTGTTCCCAGTCTGTTCATGTGTCTATCCAGATAGGTCTTAAATATTGCTAACATATCTCACCTGATAGTGCCCTGGGAAAATACTTCCAACTGTTCACCCTATCTATTACATTTCATAATTTTATAAACTTCTATCAGGTCACCTCCTCAGCCTTCATCTTTCCAGGGAGAATAATCTCAGTTTATTCAATCACTTCTCATAGCAAATATCATATCCTGATAAACCATTTTTGTACTCTCTCTAAAGCCTCCATGTCCTTAAAGAAGAGTGGTGACCAGAATTGGATACAGTATTTCAAATGTAACATATGATGGCAAATCTACTGTCTCAATCAACTTCATTTATTTTCTTAATCTCACCAAGCAGCTACATGCTTTGGGCTCAAGTCCCTCATTTGAGCAACCGTACCCCTACACCCAGACACAGATTTCACTCAATTAGACAAATTGTTCTTTTTTTAAATAAGCTGATTGTATATTCTAAGCTTTCCTCACAAATTGCATGGACTCGGAAAATTTTACCCCATATGTGGCCTTATCAACCATTTGGGAGCATTCACTAGCCAAAGCAGCAGCAGGTGGAGGAATATGATGCAATGGCAAGACATCCCTGAGGTAATAGAGTAAGCAAGAAATATTGTTGAAGGAAAACAAAATGAGAATTAAGGTACATAAACACAGAAACTAAGAAACACAAAATGTAGGAAAGTAACAGAGACAATGCACTGGGAGAGATACACAAGGATGTATGAAATTTTGTGTGTTAATCAATGAAGTGTAATGTCATTTTCTTTTTGTAGAAATCAGAGCTTCAGTAGTAAGGTGATATAACAGCTGTAAAGAAAGTGTAGTTTTCATAGCCCTCATCAAAGCCAGATCTGGGGAGCCCCTGCCTTGTACATTAATTTTTGCTTTGAGAAAGAAAAATGATTAAATATACTTATATCAACTGTCCTCTTGTTCTTGATGGGAGGACCTTCATTTTGTAGGATAAGACAGATACTGTGAAACTTGTACCTAAATTAAAATCCTTCAAACCACAACACTTAATTTCTAACCATACTGATACTTTATTCTGTGCACTAGGTTTAATTAATTGTTTTTCATCCTGTTTCAAGTGAACAAAATTAACTGAGGGAAAATATTGGCAGAAGCATTTAATTTGTGGGTGTTGAATTGTTCAGTAAAAGGTCGAAATGAAAAGTTGAATTGTTGGCATCTGCTTAATCTGTTCATAATCATAGAATCCTTACAGCATAGAAGGGGGCTTTTCGGCTTATTGAACCTGTACCTAACATATCCCACCCAGGCTCTATTACCCTAACCCTACCCATCTTCGCTAATCCTCCTGACACTGGCAGAATCAACCTAACCTGCACATCTTTAAAATCCTCTTGATTTTATAAAAAAAATCACAGTTGCTAAAGATGCTGTTGATTCTCTGAGTGTGAAACAGTTTCGGATGCCTTATGTATTGTGACAACTTGTAATGTTACCATAGTTAAATGATTCGTTCCATAAGTACTCTGCCTGAAGTACAAGGACTGAGGTCCTTGGGTCATTGTTTGCTATATTTCATCTTGAGCAGTTTCTCTTGACAGTTGTCAGTGGTAGTTTGCCATTACCTTCCATTATCTGTGGCAGAGTGAGAGATCCCATGTCTACCTCAGCTGGAGTGTGAATTCAACCTGTGCTGCTGACATTCTTCAGTTTGATGTGCAATTCTGAAGGAGGGAGGTTCACAAATGGGATTGAAGCTAAGATCAAAAATTATTTGGAGGGATGTGTCAACATCCAGATACGGTCAACTTGGCCCCAAAAGGCAAAAATGTAGGCAACTGCCTTAGGGTTGTTAGAATAAGCTTCTCTCTCTCTTCCTGTCTTCTCCCCACCCATCCCCACTCCTGAATTAGAGTAAGTTCCTGTTTTTTTTAATAGTTTGAGAATTGAAACTGAAAGTGGCTCAGATCTTTAAAGTGCCACATTGATCAGGTACCACATGGAAATTAGCAATGTTGCACTCAGAAATTCTCAATACTGTGTTTAATCAGTGCACAACTTCAAAGTCTTCTATATGCAAAATGAATCCTCTAACCCAATACCCAACTGTTGGGCACAAATTCCAGATCATCAGATTTCTTGGGTCTGATACCATCTGCCTATTAACACGGAAAGCAGAGTGTTTGTGTATAAGGACTGGACAAAAAAGTCAATAATATGGCACCAGTACTGCAACATCAGTATTCTTCAGACAATAAATATGCCTGTACAGAGTGGAACCTATTAAGCATGATAACATAGGATTAACTTATTTGTTTGGTTTCATGCCCCCTGGGCATGTTAATCATGATGTACTATGAACACCAGGTGTGAAATTGCAAAGCATCCCCCAAGTGAGTCAAAAGGGGCAAATGCACAAGAAGAAATTGAACAGAGGGGTCAGGATTTTATTCTAATATAGGTTTCAATTTCGGCATGTTACAAATATTCAAATGTGCCTTAAAAGTACACCCCCTCCCTTTTCTGGACACAGATATTGGGAGTGCTTTATTATTGCAGATGCTATCTTACAGATGAGACATTAAACCAATATCTTGTATGTGTCTTGAGATGGATGTCAAAGATCCCTTGATACTATTCAAAGAGAAGATAAGTTTTTGGTATGCCCGGTCCAAATTTAATCCATCAACGAATACTTCTTGTATTAAAAAAATGTCTTTGCTGAATACGTACCTACCTGTAGATATGTCAACTCATCTTGCACATGTGCACTTCATTTCACATATGCAGTTTTGAAGCATGCAGTATAATCCATTATTACTCAGTCTGCCTGTATATCAATCAACAAACCTGCCAACAAGGGAACGGGTCTGTCTTAGAGTGCCACTTCTATTGATAGTGGTTCTGTGTTATGTAAGTGATAAAAAATGCTGTTTCCAGGTCTGGTACCTAGTTTTATTCTCCACACCCATATAAGTAGCAATTGTTAATGACTTGTGATTATTTTACATTAATGTTAAACAATTGGTGTTGTAGAGCAAGAAAATAGCAGTCAGGGGATGATTTTAGTCTTTTTCCTTTCCTTTCGAAGATTGCTTCTGGTTTGCAGCTACCAGCTGTGCCTAATATTGCTTTTTACCCCTTTGCATATCAAGTATAAAAATGCCTGAATTGAAGCAGGGACAAACTGAAAATACATTAGGATCAGAAAACGATCAGTTCACCTGAGGGGGAAACTCCAGTACATCTGCAATTCAAATTAATTAAAATTGCCTTGTCCTAATCTAGTTAGTTTGCTGTTACATGCCTTGATACAATCAGTAAATGTTGCTACAATTCTGCACCATCAGCTGCATATGTTCGGCTAAATTTCGAGAATTTGAAAAATTGTGTTGCAATAGGTGAAGCATCTGCTGAACTTGAACAGCAGTGACTGATATGGAACAGATTGTGGTTCAGCCTGTTCCAGGAAATGAGTCTATCTGAAAAACTCCCCAACCAATGATGCCTGATTAAAACTTTCGTTATTTTAAATTAGCTTGAATATAAAGCAGCTTTGGTATGTTCAACTGGAGGAGGGATAAACAAATGTTTTATTTGGTAGTCTTTTTCAAATTTCTTCCTCCTTTTAGCCCTTTACCATCCTTAACGTCTTGCATATTGCTGTGATTGGTTGTCTGTTGCTTTATTGAAGTGACTGTTCCTCCTGTGTTGAATAGAGAATACTGGGAGTCTAATCAACCTTGGAGACCATTAATAGGCAAAGAAATCGAGGGCCAGAATCAAACAGGACCATAGTGAAAAATAGTGGGAATTGGAGCAAGTAATGTTCAAAACACAAGCCTTTAGGCTTTGTGTTTTAGCACGTAGAGCATTCTCAATAAAGTAGACAAATTGATTGTGCAAATAAATATTAATGGATTGATATTGTTGAGATTGCAGAACCATACTCCTAGGGTGACCTGGGATGAGAATTGAACATATAGGAGTATTTAGAAAGGACAGACTAAGAGGAAAAGGTGGTGAAATTGCATTGTTGGTTAAAGAGGAAATTAGCACAATAGCGAGGAAGATATTAGCTCCAGTGATATGCAATCTGTATGGGTAGAATGAGAAACATCTAAGGGGCACAAAACATTAGTGGGGGTAGTGTACAGACCCTCTGACTGTAGTGGTGATGTTGGAAATGGCTACTAACAAGAAACTAGAGACGCATGTGATAACAGAACATTTGTAATCATGGGTGATTTTAATCTGCATGTAGACAGGGCAAGTCAAATTAGTCACAATACTGTAGAGGAGGAATTCCTGTAGAGTATACAGGATGATTTTCTGTACCAATATGTTGAGGAACCAACTAGAGAACAGGCCATCCTGCACTGGACATTACCTAATGAGAAATAAATAATTACCATTCGAGTTGTGCAAGATCACTTGGGATGATTTAATAGAATTCTTCATCAACTTGGAGAGTGATATAGTTGATTCTGCGATGAGTGTCCTGAATCTTAATAAAGGAGCCTGCAATGATATGAAGCACAAGCTGGTAGTGGTGGATTGGGAAACAACTGAATATGTTAGTTCTATCTTCACAAAGGAGGGCACAAATAATGTATCAGAAATGTTAGTGAACACAAGGTTTAATGAGAGGGAAGAACTGAAGGAAATCAATATTAATCAAGAAGCTGATGGGAAAATTGATGGGATTGAAAGACGATAAGCCTTAAGAGTCAGATAATCTATAACCCAGAATACAACCCAGGATGTGGCCCTAGAAATAATGGATGCATTAGTGGTCATCTTCCATGATTCTATGGACTCTGGAACAGTTCATGCAGATCGGAGGGTAGCTCATGTAAACCCACTATTTAAAAATGAGGTAGAGAGAAAACAGAGTTCTAGACCAGTCAGCCTGACATCAGTCTTGGGGAAAATATTAGAGTCCATTATCAAAGGTTTGATATCTGAGTACTTTATAAGCAGCTATAGATCAGATAGCACAACATGGATTTGCAAAAGGCAAATCATGTTTGACAAACCTACTAGAATTCTTCAAAGATGTAACTAGTATACTTGATGAAAAGGAGCTAGTTGATGAAAAGACCCATATAAGATTTAGTGTGTAAAACAAAAGCACATGGGATTGTGGTAGTTGAGATGGACCGAAAACTGGTTGGCAGACAATAAACAAAGAGTAGGAATAAATGGGTTATTTTCCAAATGGCAGGCAGTAACTAGTGGGGTACTGTAGAGATCGGTGCTAGGAGCCCAGCTATTCACAATATATATTAATGATTTAGACAAGTGGCCTAAATGTAATATCTCCATATTTGCAGATGATACAAAGCTGGGTGAACTGTGAGGAGGATGCAGAGATGTGGAGGCCAGTTGTACCATTGTATTCCTTCCCAGAGTGATGCTTAAATTTATGATTAAACTTGTCAGTGTTGCATAGAACCGTAGCAGACATTGCATCTCTCTAGATAGCCTTTTGGGAAATGTGCAATTTTTCAGAAATATCTTCCAAAACATTTATTTGCAGGCTATCTTCTTATTCTGATTAAACTAATGACTGCACATTCTCAGGGCAGTGATTTATCTTTAGAAGTTAGAATTTAATTAATAAGCTTTTGTCATCTTGCAAGGAGCATGAGAAACTATACAAATATGATCTCAGGTTAATCTAGACACTGTTTTCTGCTGTGCCCTCATGATACATCGTTCTTGTAACAGGAACTGATTTCAAAAGTGTGTAGATTCATGAGAATGGTCTCTGGAATGAGGAACTTTAGAATGAAGAAATTCTTGGTGAAGAGAAGATTGAAAGGAGATTTGATAAAGGTATTCAAAAATCACAAGGGGCTTCAACAGACTAGGTTGGGAATGGAAAGATCACAAACAAGAGAATCACAGATTTAAGGTAATTGGCTAAAAGAACAATGGTGATAAAAGGAAAAGTATTTTCTTGCAGCTAATGGTTAGAATCCTGAATGCACTGCCTGAGAGTGGAGTGAACACTGGTTCAATGGAGGCATTCAAGAAGAAATTGGATTATTATCTGAAAATAAAATTTTGGAGAGAAAGCAGAGAATGATACTGTGTGAATTGCTTCTTCAGAGAACTGGCACAGACATGATGAGTTGTGTAATGACCTAACAATGTCAGGGGTTATGGGATTTAAAAATAAAAAATGCGGTTTGCACACATAGATTGTAACACAACAGGTTTATGGAAAGAGATGTTCTCTGCATTGATCAGAATATGAAATTAAACAGTAGATTGTAAAATACTCTAATGACAGAGCATTCAAATCATGTGACTGGCTCTTGAAACAATCATGCACCCAGTTAAGTATGTAACAGGATGAATGTCTTCCTTTTTTGCTGTAATAATTCTATGATGCTGTGTTGCATAATAGTCAATTTCCACTTTGTTTGGGGCAGTTGAGATGGTGAAAACTCAAGGAGAGTCATGTGGGGTGAAATTGTACACTATCCTGGTACAAAATGATCTATCTCTCATTGCCATTTGTGGGATCTTGTTATGTGTAGATTGGCTGCATGTTTTCTTCCAGTACAAGAGTTATTGCATTTGTTGGCTATAAATGATTAAGGACATCCTGATGTTGTGAAATGCACTATATAAATAAGCATTACAAATGCACCAGCGAAAATCGGACAATTTTATTTATTCAGTTATGCTATGCTGTGATAAAATATCCATGAATGTGTAACTTGTATCGCTTTACTAGTACAAAATGTCCACACGGTGTTATTGTGGCTGTCTGTGAGCTGTGGTTTGTAAAGCAAGGAAAATACATTGTACTATAGCAGATAGAAGTCAGTTAATGTGCATGGGGGTGGTGGTCTCTCGAGAGCAGCAGCATCTTCTTATGTTGAGGCAGTCTGACTGCAGAGACTGCATTTTGTTTGCTATGTCACCTCAAATCAGACAGTAAATAAAGGAATATAGAGCTGATCACATCTTCCATCACCACGTTGGATTTCCCTCCTTGCCTTGCCTGAGATCAGATGCTGCATGAGAGTGGAGAGGTAGGATCCAGTTACCCATCCGATTTTCCCTGTCCACCTCTGCAGCTACCAGTGACATCAAGGGGCAAATAAAACTTAAGGCAACACTGAAGGGAGGGAGTCTAGCCTTCTCTCCCCTTACCACTATTTAGAAATCTTGCAGCTCATATCAATTGTTTTTAAACCTCTTTCCAATATTTTTTAAAGATACATCCTTCTTATTTTGCTGTTACTGTAGATGACTGCAATTGCTCATTCCCATTTAGTGGAAGAGATCACACAGTCATGCTATTGTCAAAGGTTGACGTCCGCATAATCTGAGAATAAAGAGAAATGTCACTTTCAAAACAACCTCAAAGGGGCTGTCATTGCCCTCCCACGCCCCTACCCCAGCAGCACAGAATATCGATCCTTTCTTATCCATGTTCCATAGGTCTGTCTCAGGGATTATAGCTGCCATTCCGACCTGGCTGAGTTTAGAAAGGATCATTGCAGTTGAAAACTACTCATGTTTACAAAAATGAATTCAAGCTACCTTGTAGCAGATCAAAGAATCAGACCTAGCCTCAGGCACTGCCATTCAGTTGACAGCTGTGTCGTAAGATCTTTGCAAAGCTATTATTGATTTTGCTGCAGTTAGTGTTTGGTAAACAAGAATCTTCAATTACAGGATTATAATAGGCTTCAGATACTTTTACTTTTGCAGCCAGAGGGCTGTTGTGTTTATGTTTTGTGTCAACCAGTAGAAAAAGTGGATAAATGCTATCGCTGAGACGTGTTCCAAGAGGTGACGAGGGAGGTTACGACCAATTTTCAGCACGGTGGGCAGAGCTTGCTTGGCATTTGTCAGATATCACTCAACCAATTTCCCAAGTCAGAATTTGGAGCTCAAATCAAAGGATGGAGAAGGAATGAGGTAGAAATGTAGAGCAAAAAAATATATATTTTTCACAAAATACTTTGATTTAATTCTCTTGATACTTTTAAAGCTGCATTCCCTTGGTGGCCATTCATGATTGGTCATTTTCATAAATCCTTATTGGATGAATTTACACAGTAACTGCAGAGTTTCTGTAGCTCTTCAGCCAAATTTGCAGTGAATCCATGGGAGACCCCTGGGGAAATCCAACTTCTTGCTTACCTTTAATTTGTACGTATCCTGTTGCTTTATTTTGAGCCCAACAACCAAATATACACGTGAACTTAATATACACCACCTGGTAGTTCACACAATATATGCTGTGTCATCAGGTCAAAAGTGTGATATGATGTAAGGCACAGCATATTTAATTGCTATGGTAGACTATTTCTTTAAATTCCATCTCAGTAGAGCTTTGGGTGGTTGAGTTTAATGATTGTTTGTCAGCTTCAGATTCCAGCTGAAAAGCATTCATGTTCTAACCAACTGTGATATCAGCAATGTGACATTTTCTCCTTTTTTTTACACTCATCAGTATTACTTGTTTTATTTTTATTAACGGCTTGTGCAAGCAGTTTGTATGATCTTCTGACAACTCCTCACTGATCCTAACTCTAAATTCGTTTCTAGTTTGAGATTGATTGCAGCCCATCCTTTGTAGCTTGGCCATGCACCCACTGAATTCCTCACTGGTCTTACTCTACTTTTTTGTTACTTTCTGTCGAGGCCAATCAATGTATACTGAAGACAGACAGCAGCTGCTCAGTACGGTCAGCAGAGAGAAAATGCTGTTTGGCTTTGCCAGCTACTACAGCTGGGTGAGGGAGGGGGAACCGTCTCCATACAAAGAAATGCGTCTTGCAGCCTTTTGCAGATTCTAGGAATTTGTTCTGGCGCAGCTACTTGGAAGAAGAGCCATTGGAATGAAATTTACTGCTGGTGGTGGCTTTAAGCAATTCTAAAAAAACTGAGGAAAGCATCTAGGGATAATTGCCACTCAAGGGTGGAATCATGGGAACCCATTGGAAGCTGGGAGCAACTGTGTTCTGTTTTCTGTAAGGACCTTAATTCTGTAGAAAATGTGGTATGTAATACATGGTCAAGAATTAATCTAACATACAGTGAGAAATCCAGTTACACTCTGCAGAGAAGTATCAAATTTTGTTTAATGAGCTGTACATTTTACACAGTATGGGTTTGTTCTTAGTTAACCTAGAGAAAAGAAAGTACCTGTTAATGAGTCTCCTCAAACTCTACAATTCTCCTGTCGCATAGACGCTACTTAGGATCAGGATGATTTCTAAACCTTTAAAGATATTTGATGCAGGCCAGGAGCAGCCCAGACCTTTAAAAAATAGAAGTACTTGAATTATTCATCAGGTGTGGCATATTCTATGGAGAGAAAATCAAGAAAAGGTTTTTGAGTCAGATACGACTCCTCTACCATCCTGATCTTGTTCCCAAGGTTTTAGCTTTTATCTAAGTCAGTTTTAAACACTTTCCAATTTTCTGCTGTTGATGGATCAATTAGTGGGGATTTCGGAACTGTAATAAAAATCCCAATTTTAATGTAAAGAACACACTGTTGCTTAGAGAAGGGACCCATGGTGTTTTCCATTGACTCAATTATCTCAGATCTTATTTCACACGAGCAAAGCCTTCACCTAAGGATAACTATCATCTTCACCTGCAGCTTTATTTAAAATACAAATTCTAACCTGATAGCACTTTGAATTAGTTAGAAAGTCTTAAGTGTGCAAAAGGTAAAAGAGCATTCATGAAACGATATGTTTCTTCCTATATTCAGTTCTCCTTAAGAAGTCAATCACAGTTGTTTCAGCCTGCACTAAACTAAGCACTTAAGGTGCTTTAGCCAAAAGCTTGACAATGCAAATAGATAATAGTTGTGACTAACATGACTGTTGATTATGAATATTTTTAATGCCAGATTGTAGGTTTAGTGCAGATTGGCATTGGGATCTGATTGAACATTAAACCCAGATCAAAGCTTGCTTTGCCATTTGTTTGTAAGCATCTTTTGCAAAATGCATTTTTGAGTTACAATCTACAATTTCAAAATAATTGCACCATTTACTACCGATTGGCACTGAATTAGGAATCTCACTCTGATACAGGAAGTATACCAAATTGTGCTGGTGGAATTGTTTCTTACTGGAGAGCATTAATCTGCATTTAACTGTGTGCATGATTCAAGAGTGCTCCTTTCTGGCACAAATAAAGCTTAAATGCACATTTTTTAAAAATTGTTCACATTTGAAATACAGTACAAGATTATGAGTTACAAGGTTTCTGGGAATGTGATCACAACAAATGTTCCTACAGGTGCTTTTAACATCACTCTATCACTTGCATTTTAAAGAGCATGAGCAAAGAACTAGTTGTGCACAATCTACCAGATATTGTCCATTGCATCTCATTTTGAAGGATTAATTTTTCTGCATATTTGTTCAGAATATAGTGAGGTAATATTCAAATTGAGCTGATTATTTGGAAGGCACAGGCTAGAATTTTACTGGCACAGTCATCCCGGAATCAGGGCGGTCAAGGTTCACAGAGCGAAATTCTCCATTGGCCTCGGGTGGGATTTTACAAGCCTCCCCGAGCAGGGTCATAAAATCCCGGCCATAATTTCTGTATTGGGATGTAACATATTATTTTCCAACCTGCTATTCCTACTGTGTGCAGCGATAACCATTATCTTCTCTGGAATCAGTCAACTCTAGAAATACAAAATTCTACAGGTAAACTTGGAGCTCTATTTACTTCGTACATGCACACACACCAATGAATGATTTTCCTCTAATTGTCACTTCCTTCTGATAGCGGCAATATCCTTTACTGGAAGTGTGAGTGAATCTATTGTCAATGGTTTTAAATGTGTTACATTGCCTGTTCCTGCTATTCCCATGCACTCTTTTTTTTGTTCCATTGTACACAATAACCATATACTGTTTGGAGCAATAGCTCGTGTATTTTTAACTCTAATATTATGCATTTATACTTACATCATGTTTTTAATTTATCTTGTTACTTAGGTGTTGGAAGTGCTGCTGGACTTAATGGAAATGCTCGTCAGCCATCCCCACATGATTTGAATCCACCAACATACTCTGAGGTACTGCTGTTTTCTCCTGTTTCAATTGTAATGTTATACAGTAAAGCAGCAAAACCGTTGGTATCCTGAATTTCCTGAACATTTCTGGATAGCAACCAAAATATAGTAAACATTTAATTCCATAAAATCAAAGATTGGTATTTTCAGAACTTAATCCTGCTAATTAACGCAGGAAGCAGTTCCCAGCTCATTTCCACCTAAATGAGTCGGTGTGGCATGAATTCTTTATATTCTCTGTCTTCCTTATATGTAAGTATCTAGAATTGTTTTTTTAAGGGAGGGAAAGTTGTATAAGGGCAGCAGAATGAGATCCAACTTGACCCAGACTTTCTTCTAAACCTAGTTACACATATAGAGTAAAAAGTAACTAATTTTAACAAAGCTGCAACCATTCTATTGGTATTGATGACTGATTTGATAGGTGAGTCTCTACTTTGTTAAATCAGGTCACTGATAAAAAGGCCAAGGCCTTCTTTATTGAGCATGAGCTTAATTTTTACCAGTTCAGAACCAGATTGGTAAATTGGTTTTGTGATGCAGAATTTCAGTTAGGCATTTTTGGGTTTTTAGTAGCCTAACTTATCATTCATTAATACTACTGGATGCAGTCAAAAAGAAGCCAAAGAACTTTGAATGTTTTTGTGTTTTGTGGAGTTGAGATGAGAATTAGTGCTCCACTTGGGTTCACCAGATCATTATAATCCATTACTGATTTGATCACATTTCCTCTCCCCTTCAATTCCTGTTGCCAAGGAACCTGCCTCATACCCTTGGCGTAACTGAATTAGTTAACTCCTGATATAGTTTGCCTGATTATATTCTGTCCTTGGGCCCTTTTGTTCATGTATTATGTTCAATTTGGAACAATGATCTAAGTCAACAGCAACTGCAAAGCTTTACCTTTACCTCATTGGGCTAGATTTGCATGTCAGAGGCAACAATCAAAAAATGGGACTAACTCTGTTATTGCAACCCCGTCTCCGCTCAGGATCGCCTTCAGAAGATCTGAAGTCACCTGGAGACAGGTTACCAGATGACCATAGGCTGTTCTCCCTTTTTGAGAGGGAGAGCCATTAGGTGGCGATTTAATTTTAGGATCACCACACCTGAAGTGAGGGGCAAGATTGAGAAGGCTAGTCTACGTGAATAACCTCAGCTGGGACGGGAATTGAACCCTCGCTCTTGATATCATGCTGCATCATTAATTAGGTGTTCTGCCAACTGAGTCAACCCGCTCCCTAATACAGAAATATTTATTAATCTTGATACATCAATTACTTTAGTTTGGTAATGAAGTTAACAATATTAATTATTTTCATGCATGGCCAGCAGTAAACAAATTTAATGTGATAAAAAAAACTAGTTTCCTATTAGAGAAGATTTTTCATCTTGTTTTGTGATTTAATTTTATAGATTTGTTCCCCTTACCCTGCTGTACATCAGAAAACTTTAACGCCTCCTCCTACTGGATATCAAACCAACTACCAAGCGGCTGCACCCTACCCAGTGTATCCAACGTACCCAGCAGCACCACAAGTGTCAAATGCTCCTCCTCAATATGCTGGCTATCAAAAGCCACCAGTGGTTTATGTTCCCCAGAGTACTGGTGCTGCAGCTCCTCCTCCAGCTTTGCCTTACTTTATCAACCAGCAGCATCCCAGTTCAATTTGTGTTGTCAATCCACAAAGTCATGCAACAACCTATTTAGTGAACCAACAGCGACCTGGATCAACCTATTTAGTGAACCAACAGCGACCTGGATCAACCTATTTAGTGAACCAACAGCGACCTGGATCAACCTATGTTGTGAACCAGCAACATCCTGCAGCACCAGTGGTAATGATCCAGCATGGCAATGCAGCAAGAGGAAATCATATAATCTATGGTTGTCCAACAATGATCAGTCAACAATCATCAACAGGTCTCATCAACGGGTTAGCAACTTCTGTCTTGTCAGGTGTTGAACACGCAATTAACCCCAAAACAGGAATTAAGGTACAAAGAAGTTGCATTGTATGTCAATATTTACTTGTCAAACACTTCCTGATTTAAAACTATAGAAAAGTTGTGGCGCAGAGAGACCATTCAACACATCATGTCTGTACCCCCTGAAAAAACTACTGTTCAGCCTAAACCCACCTTCCAGCAGTCTGTCCATTGCCTTGTTAGTTACGGCTTTTCAGTTGAGATCTCGGTACCTTTTTAAATGAGCTGATCGTTTTTGCCTCAACCATGAACTTCAGTAGTGAATTTCAGATAGCTGCCACCCTCTGGGTCTAAAGGCTTTTCCTAATATCCCCTTTAATCTGACTAATGACTGTAAACCTGTAATTAACCTCTGGTAATTAACCTCTCTGTTAGAAGAAGGTCTTCCTGTCTACTGTGTCAAGCCCCCTCACAATCTTGAACACCTCGATCAAATCACCCCTTAACTTCCACTGTTCTTGGGAAAACATCTCTAGCTTGCCTAATCTTTCCTCACTGTTGCAATTTTCAAGCCTTGGCAATATTTTTGTAAATCTCTTCCATATTCTTTCCAGAGCAATTATATCCTTCCTGTCATATGGTGGCCAGAACTATTCACATAATTCCAGTTGTCACCTCACCAGCTTTTTCTACAATTCCAGAATTCCACCTCTGTTTTTGTACTGTCTCCCTTGTCCAATAAAGGAAAGCATTCCATACGCCTTCTTCACATGTCCTGTTACCTTCAGGAAATGCACACCAAAATTTAATTTAAATTTATTCATTCGTGGGACACAGACATCACTGGCCATATTTATTGCCCATCCCAAGCACAATTGAAAATCAACCACATTGCTGATGTCTCACTTTTTATGCCTTCTCAATATCCCTTCCTCCACGTACACCCTCACACCCCTCCACTACCTTTATTAAACTTGCCTTGTTTTTCTTCCCAAAATACATCACGTTTCTTTGGATTAAATTCCATTTGCCACTTCTCTATACATCCAACCAAAGCATTGATAGCTGTAGAAGATCAACTTCATGGCCAAATTCTGTGTCATCTGCAAATTTCTGAATCATGCTTCCCATATTTAAGTTCAAATTATTTATGTATACAACAAACAAGCCCCTCTTTAAAGCAGCTTTCCATTATAGCAGTGATATCATGCTAACACATAGCTATGCCCTGAGCTCATTGGCTTTTTGTTGCTGAACCCTTTGTATTTAAATATATGTCTTTTCAGCCTGCCAAATCCTAATGCTATACTCTTTTTAATGTTTGGTTCTTCTGCCTTTCAAAGTCACTTGCTAATTTTCGGTCTCCTGTTCCCCGCTCTGAATTTGTCTTTACTGAATCTACCCTCAGGTTCTCATTCCCCTGCCAATCTTATTTAAACTGTTCCCAACAACACAGGCAAATCTTCCTATAAGGATACTCATTCTAGTCCTGATCAGGCTAGATTTGCATGTCAGAGGCAACAATCAGAAAATGGGACTAACTCTGTTATTGCAACCCCATCTCCGCCTCAGGATTGCCTTCAGAAGATCTGAAGTCACCTGGAGACAGGTTACCAGATGACCATAGGCTGTTCTCCCTTTTTGAGAGGGAGAGCCATTAGGTGGCGATTTAATTTGAGGATCACCACACCTGAAGTGAGGGGCAAGATTGAGAAGGCTAGTCTACATGAATAACCTCAGCTGGGACGGGAAGGGATATTGAGAAGGCATAAAAAGTGAGACATCAGCAATGTGGTTGATTTTCAATTGTGCTTGGGATGGGCAATAAATGTGGCCAGTGATGTCTGTGTCCCACGAATGAATAAATTTAAATTAAATTTTGGTGTGCATTTCCTGAAAGTAACAGGACATGTGAAGAAGGCGTATGGAATGCTTTCCTTTATTGGACAAGGGAGACATCTAGTCCTGATGTAGACTGTGTGGCTTGTGCAGACCCCATCTTCCCCAGAACTGGTCCTACTGTTCAGAGATCCAAAACTCTCCCTCCTGAACCATCACTCCAGCCATTTGTGTGCTTTTCTATTCTATTATTTTATTCGCTAGCATGTGGCTTTAGGAGTAATCTGGAGATTACTTCCTTTGAGGTCTTGCTAATCTATTTCCCAATTCCCTAAACAGCCTGGAGGACTTCATCCTCTTTTCTAGCTATAGTGTTGGCACTAATGTGGATCAATGCTTCTGGCTGTGCACCCTCACCCTCCAGAATATCCATGGCCCTTGCATGAAGGAGGCAACATACCATCCTGCAATCACATCTGTGATCACAGACTACAAAGGGTTGTGAACATAGCCAGTCCATCACGCAAATCGGTCTCCCATCCATTGAATCTGTCTTCCCTTCCCGCTACCTTGGAAAAGCAGCCAGCATAATGAAGGACTCTACGCACTCTGGACATACTCTCTTCCACCTTCTTCCATCAGGAAAAAGATACAAAAGTCTCAGATCACATACCAACTAACTCATGAACAGCTTCTTCCCTGCTGCCATCAGACTTTTGAATGGACCGACCGTATATTATGCTGATCTTTCTCTACAATCTAAATAGACTATAACACTATATTCTGCACCATCTTTCTCTTCTCCCCAATGTACTCTATGAAAAGTATGTTTTGTTGTATAGCACACAAGAAACAATACTTTTTATTGTATCCCAATATATGTGACAATACATTAAACCAAAATCAAAGCAGCACCTATCTGTTCTCCTAACTGTGAAATTCCCTACCTCTATTTGCCTCCAGTCTTTTCTCCTGCCTCCTGCATTTTTGTGCCATCTGTGGTGCTCTGGTCATGAATCTCACTGCCCTCTCTCCAGAGGAACCCTATTCTATTGCATATGCCAACACATAATCCTTGAGGTAGGTCCAAGGCAGGTACTGGGTGAGTGATTATGGAGGTGGCATGGAGGATATAAGGGATGAAGGCTCCAGGGCCTAAAACTTCAAAAATTGGGGCATATCTCCAGAGAACCAAGGTGGGACTATGTCCTGGAATATGTTCTCATAGCTCTCAACCTCATGAATGCACCTCAGTGACATTAGCTCACGTCGTGTGTTCCAAGGCATGGTGCATTTGATAACACTTTCTGAATGCGTAGTTGTTCAGTACATGGGGAGTACCCTGGAATCCCCACATGATAAAAGATGTGCCCTCACCACGTGTGAGCAGCTTTGCAATGTTTTGGATTATTTATTTGTTGCAGCATGATGCCACAGTAGTTAGCACTGTTGCCTCAAAGCGTCAGGCTTCAATTCCGGCCTCAAGTGACTGTGCAAATTCTCCCGTGATTGTGTGGGTTTTCTCTGGTTTCCTCCCATGATCCAAAGATGTGCAGGCTAGGTTGATTAGCCATGCTAAGTTGCCCCTTAGTGTAAGGGTGAACAAGCAGGTTAAATATGTGGAGATAGGGCCTCAGTGGGATTGTTGTCAGTGCAGGCTCAATGGGCCAGATGGTGTCCTTTTGCATTATAGGGATTCTATGATTCTAAATTGGTAGTTAAATAAATAACAAAAGTTAAGTCTGTCTCATGCAGGTAACTAAAAATATTCCAATCTTGTTTTTCAAACCATTTAAAAAGGCAAAGTTGACACCCTCCTTCAGACTGTAAAATAGTGGTTTTGCCATGTTTGCCCTTTGGTGTGTTGTGACTTGAATCCCAATTACATTTGTGTAGCACCATCAAAATAAAAAAGTGTTGCAAGCTGTTAACAGGGATAGGAATGCAAACTGAGCCAACAAAGCAGATATTGAGAGAGATACACAAATGCTTGGTCAAAGAGAAGGGTCTAGATGGAAGAGATGATAAAACTTAAGGTGAGGTTTAAGGAGGAAATTTTAGGGCCTGTAACCTTTGTCTCTTAAATACTCCATGCCACCTCCATAATCACTCACCCAGTAGCTGCCTTGGGCCTACTTCAGGAACCATGTGCTGGCACATGCAATAGAATTGTGAACTCTGAAGATGACAAAGGCAGATGGAATAGGGACAAAGATAGGTAATGTTGCAAAATTAGAATTAAGAAACATTTTGTAGGGAAGAGGAAATTGAGTCAGAAACACAAAGCAGTTAAATAGAACACAGGTTGTGAAGAGCCTGATTTGCCTGCGTCAGTGGCTTGGAGAGGGAGAGTGTAGTCAATAGCATAGTTTGAGTTTATCAATGTCAATGTGAAAGCTGATCTCTCATTTGCACATGAGTCACCGAGGGGCAGCAAATTGATGGGAAGGGGCTAAGAAAAAATTCCTTGAAGGATTCCAGAAATATCTGAGCAGAAGCAAGGAAAGAAGCCACTGCTGTTAATACTTTGGCTATGATTGAATAGCTAAGAGTGAAACCAAGGCATGCAGGTCTATGTTCCCAGAAAGCATCACAAGATCCCATTGGTTCCAAAATGTGATATGATTTTCAAAGGTGGGGGGAGGAACAGAGAACCCTCTTGCATCACATTAAGCTCATTGAGGAGCTTATTAATGGCTTGAGGAGGACAGGAAGGCAATTTCAATTAGTAAATTGCTAAACTTGAACAGACTAGCAGACCCTGGAGAATAGCTGTCCCATGCAATGCAAGAAACTTCTACAGAAAAATATTTGACACCAGAGATTTCACTGTGAGCTTGGCCAATTCTCTGAACACTGAACAAAAAAAAAACAAATGGAAAACTCAGCAGGTTAGGCAGCATTTGTAGAGAGAAACAGTTAATGTTTCAAGTCACTGACTCTTCATCAAACAGAAGTTTGATGAAAGTGAAGCTGATTCTAAATTAGCATATAACCAGGGAAAATAAATTGGCCAGCTTGGGCTGCCTTCATTTACCAGTTGATAGCTAGTTGAAAGCTGAAAGATTAATTAAATAACACCTCATTGTTTTGGTTAGGAAAAGATTAATAATGCAGGAAATGATTATATTGCCTTGTGATTTCTTGAATGCGTAACTGGCTCAGAGCATGATATTTATGTGTATCTGTGTTCTATTTCAGGGAAAGCAAGTAACAATCCAAACCGGAGGAAATAGTGTGATCATATACAAGTAGGTGAAAATGGAATTAAGAGCAGCGTGTGACACAGCTGCAGAAAGAATATTGCGTGTTTCTATATTGTATACCTCAGACTTCATTGTAAACTCCTATACTTGTACCAGCCAATGAATTAATAGCTTAACATGTAAGACTCACTTCAATTTTATCTAAAGCATTTAAAATAAATATTTTTTGATATTGAATCTCTGACCTTATTAAGATATATAGAAAATATTAGAAAATTTATAATTTGTAATAGAATATTGTATTACTGAGGAAGTACTGAACCTAGAACAATCTAGAAAATTCTAATGATATAAACAATGACATGTATATCAATATCACAAAACAAGTTGTAACACAAAATCTTCAATAAAAAACTTTTGCTTTTTTATTAAGAAATAATAAAAATGCCTGACTTGTCTTTAAACTATTCATAATAGTTAAAGATGACTTGGAGTGTAACTTAGTAAAAATGTCAAGATAACCTGGTTACATTAGAAAATAATACTAATGCATGATGTGAAAATTCCTCGGCACTAAATATAAATGTTGTAAGTGTTATTGCTGTCTTTAATAGATCAATGAAACTGATGTTATTTGCTAGAACTATTGCCAGCTAAATTTAGCAGTTAATGCACCATTTGTGTCTGTCCAAAGATTTGAAAAATCTACTGTATTTAATTTCTGTTTAAAGATTATTAATACCACTTGTTTCAAATCAAAAACCAGAAGGCACTACTGATGCCCCACTGGAATGGCATGGTGACTAGCATGCTGCCTCACAGCTCTAGGAACCTGGGTTCAATTCTGGTTTCTGGTCACTGTGTGGAGTTTGCACATTCTCCCCATGTCTGCGTGGGTCTCCTCCAGGTGCTCTGATTTCTTCCCACAGTTGAAACATGTGGGTTAGGATGATTGGCCATGTTCAATTGACCCTAGTATCAGGAGATTAGCAGGGTAAATATGTGGGGTTGCAGTAATGGGGCCTGGGTAGATTCTGGTCAATGCAGACTGAATTGGCTGAATGGCCTTCTTCTACACTATAAGGATTCTAGGATTCAATTGTTACAGAAATTTTCAAATAGTGTAGCAATTTTTTAGTATAACATCAGCATATTGCCCTTCTGCTCGCAGTTAGGATATTAAGATAGCTTGGACCATAAATGGGAGTTCAAAAGAAGAACAAAGAACAAAACAGCACGGGAAACAGGCCCTTCGGCCCAACGAGCCCGCGCCGCCACCTTGATGTTCCCACTTCTACACGCGATCCCTGTCCATGTTTATAGATCTATGGATTAAAAACCAAATTTGATACAATTTAGGGAGAATTTGTTTTGCCAATTAGCCTAAGAGCACATCTTTGGGATGTGGGAGGAAACCGGAGCTCCCGGAGAAAACCCACGCAAGCACGGGGAGAATGCGCAAACTCCCACAGACATAGGCCCAAATCCATGTATCTGCACAGCACAGCGATAGTCACTGCGCTGTCGTGTTGCCCATCAGATGGTCCAGGTCAAGCATACACTAACGATGTGAAGCAGTAGGATACTCTCGAAAAAGGTCCAAGAGCAGTCCTCTCACGACCCATCGCGTGTATGCCCCTCGTTAGACAACAAGGTGGACCAAAGCACCTGTAGGATAAAAACAAGTACATCAATATCATCATCTATTTACACACTTCCCAGGGACTCCCAAGGCTCCTGATCCCTATTTTAAATCAGTTTTATATACCCCTCCATTCCTATTCTGTTCATGTGCCCATCTCAGTATTTCTTAAATATCTCCAGAGTACCTGCCTCCACCACTTTACTTGGCAGCGCATTCCGTACCCCCACCACCCTCTGTGTGAAAAAACTCCCTCTAGCATCCAAATTATACCTTACCCCCCTCACCCTAAGCCCCTGACCCCTCATGCTATTTGAGTCCATCCTAGGAAAAAGCTTAGCCTTGTTTACTCTATCTATTCCCTTCAAAACCTTTTACACCTCTATCAGATCTCCTCTAAGTCTACGTCTGTCTAAGGAAAACAGTCCCAATTTGCCTAATCTCTCCTCGTAACTCAGACTTTCCATACCAGGCAGCATCCTGGTAAACCTCCTCTGCACTCTTTCCAGAGTCTCCACGTCTTTCCGGTAGTAAGGCGACCAGAACTGGACACAGTATTCCAAATGAGGCCTAACCAGCATTTTATACAACTGCAACATTAAAGGCCAGCTCTTGTACTCTATACCCCTTCCTATAAAGGCTAGCATACTATATGCTTTCTTCACAACCTTCTCCACTTGCTCTGCCACCTTCAGAGACTTGTTCACCTGCACCCCAAGGTCCCTCTGCGTTTCTATACTCTTAATAGGTCTACCCTTTATCATATACCTCCCCTCTACATTCTTTCTCCCGAAATGCATCACCTCACATTTATCAGGATTGAATTCCATCTGCCATCTGTCTGCCCAAGCTACCAGCCTATCTATGTCCTGCTGCATCGCCTGACAATGCTCCTCACTATCCGCAAGTCCAGCCATCTTTGTATCGTCTGCAAACTTGCTGATCACTCCACTTACTCCCTCTTCCAAGTCATTTATATATATTACAAATAGAAGAGGTCCCAGTACCGAGCCCTGCGGCACACCACTAGTGACCGACCTCCAGTTAGAGAAACACCCTTCCACTATTACTCTCTGTCTCCTATTACCAAACCAGTTGCTTATCCATCTAGCTACTTGTCCTTGTATCCCATTTGCCTTGACCTTCTCAACTAACCTCCCATGAGGGACTTTGTCAAACGCCTTACTAAAATCCATATAGACAACATCAATGGCTCGCCCTTCGTCCACCGTTTTCGTCACCTCCTCAAAAAATTCTACCAGATTTGTAAGGCACGACTTCCCCTTAACAAATCCGTGCTGCATATCCCTAATAAGATTGCAACGCTCTAAGTGCCTATACATCCTATCTCTAAGAATCCCCTCCAACAGCTTCCCTACCACTGACGTCAAACTCACCGGCCTATAATTTCTGGGGTTATCCCTACCACCCTTTTTAAACAACGGTACAACATTAGCTCTTCTCCAGTCCTCTGGGACCTCACCTGTGTCCAAGGAAGAGACAAAGATCTGCGTCAGAGGCCCAGCAATTTCACCTCGCACCTCTCTGAGCAGTCTTGGATAAATGCCATCAGGCCCTGGAGATTTATCAGTTTTAATGCTACCTAGAAGCTCTAACACAACACAACAAGAATTACAATAATAGGGATTCAAAGAGACAATTAAAAAGAAGTTTTGGCCCAATAATTATCAATCATAACGTTTATACTCCTCTTAATTCCATCAGGAAAAATCAAATCAATTTATCAACTAGCTTCAGGCAGAGGTTGGGAAAATAAAATTGAAAGATCCAAGTTCACGTATCAGTGCGGTCAGTTCATAATCTAATCTTGCTTTGGAATTGAGAGATGCACACAACACTCTGTGCTTATCAAAGGATGTCCATTTATTAACATAAGACAGTGCAGTACCATTGAGACTTAGAAACAGTGTGCTATTTCTGCAATGTATTTGCAACTTTTATTCAACTACACTTTTGTGAGGTAATAAATGAATTATACTGAATGTATTCATATTTAGCTATATAATGATTCAGTTTCAGAATGTTATAAGTGATTGATAAAAGATTTGGGAGTTCTATGGCCAAGTCAATAAAGCTAGCCTCACTAATGGCACATTGTTGTAAGAGCCCATCTGGTTTATTAATATCCTTTAGGGAAGGAAATCTGCTATCCTTGCGCATTTTGGTTTATATGTGATACCAAATGCACAGTGATGTGATTGACCCTAGTGCCTTCAGAATCCTACAAAACAAAAAGTTGAATACAATAAAGGTAAAAGCAGTATATGCAAAATCTCTTTTGTAATATTTGAGGCTAATGTCAAAATTGGGAGGGAGGTTTCACAGACTAATTGAGTCTGACATTGTCATACTCTCAGAATCATACTTTTCAGCTTATATCCTATATTTCTCCATCAGTGGTCCTGTTTTTTTCTGTTCCACCAAAAATAACAGAACAGGTATTATAGTTGGGAGGGATTATGACCTCGATATTAACTCTGAAGCCTCAAAACCTCAAATCAAACAAGCAGTAATTTCTACTGCTTCTCATCTTTCACTTTCAATCAGCATATGAATTGGTACTCCTTTACTTTGAACACCATTTAGAAAAAGTACCGAATATGTCAAGCACACACAATGTTCTCTAGGTGGGTACTTCAATTGTTATCTCAAAATGGCTTGGTAGTACCATTACTGAAACAGCTATCGAAGTTCTGAAGGACATCTGCCAAACAGGCCCTAGCAAATGGTGAGAGTATCAATGCAAAGGAAAAACCTATTAGATCTTATCCTCACCTGTCTACTTATTGCAAATGCATCTGTCAATGACAGTATTGCCCGAGCACAGTATCAAGGTGTTTGAGCAAAACTGAAGTCAGTAGGAATCAGGGAGAACTCACTACTGGGTGGTGTCGTACATAACACAAAGCAAAATGGTTGTGGTTGTTGGTAACCAAATATTTCAGAAACTCTCAGTGATGTCCTAGTTCTGAGGACTGCCTATGGTTGTTGGATTCTCCATCAATGACCTTCCCTCCAATGTAGGTCAGAAGTGGGATGTTTGCACAGTGTTAAATGCATTCACAGATACTGATTCTCAGACAGTGATACAGGCCTGGACAAAATTCAGACTTGGACTGACAGGTGGCAAGTAACATTCGCTTCATACATATGTCAGGCAATCACCAGCTGCCAACAAGAGAGAATGTAACCATTTCCTGTTGACATTCAATCACATCAGCATTGCTGAATCCCTAACGTCACTGAGGAGGTCACCATAAACCAGAAACTAATCTCAACCAGCCATATAAATACTGTGGTTACAAGAGCAGATCAAATGCTGGGAATGTAATGGCAGGTAATTCACCTTTTGTTTCCCTCTTCTCCCTGCTCCTCCCCACCAACTTCACCCCTCTATTGCAGAGCCTGATCATTGAAAAGGATATACAATAATGTTTCTCAAACAACAGTTGACAGAATGAAAGTATCCAGCACAATAATAACAATTGTCACACTGTATATTTTTCTTTTAATTACAACAAAACTTGATTCCAGTGGGATATATATTAAGGTATTTTACAGTGAAGGGAAGCATATGCATGCTTGCAAAACTCTATCAAAAATATCAAAGCATATTTCCTGGAGACATTTTGTTCAGATGGTCAATGCTTAGCATTTTTAAATTTCTTTTAGTCTAGTTTCTGCCTTGATCCAGATCAAAACAATGGACCCCATTCAGGTGTGACGGCTCCCAAGTTGCTGTGTATTTGATAAATTCCCACTCTTCTTTCCTGTTGTTGATGTTTGTTTGTGTAATGATTGTTGTCTGGTGCCATTAGCTCTGATAGTCTCCCTGTTACTTTAATGGAATTGTCTGATGGCCATTGTTTTGTACCTTTCTCAGTGCCCTTCCATAGCATTGATTTGGTTTCTCTATGTTTTGAAGATTAACCTATTATAGTAGGGCTTGCCTCTGTGGGTTGAGGTTTGTTTGTAGTCTTTATGACCATAAAGCCTTTGGGGTTTTATATTTAATAAAAATGTAATTGAAGAGAATCCCAATCCTACAACACTCTGTGTTTGCATTCCCTAATACTCTGCAGGAGCACCCATGGTCACTGGGATCTATATCACTGACAGATAGGTCAAGGAAGCGAAGGAAAATGGAGGATGCTGAAAGCTGCTATCAACCCTTAGCCTCCTCTTTGGTCTCCTCAGCCCTGCATTGTCTTTTAGGTGGCCTGGAGTGAGTTAGTTGCTTGGAAGTAGCTGCCAACCCTTCTAGCCATCATTGTGCTTCCAGAGCAACTGTCCTGTTTTAGATATGCAGTTCCTTGTGTACCCCATGGAGATCAGTGCTCATGTTATGAACAAACACTTCCACGTTACTGAACATGCCTTGTACTCTGTGCAAAATCTCACATTGTTCATGCATGCATTCCAGGTGCTCCTACATGTGGTTCTCCATGATATTAGCCATTCTCCCCTGGAAGAACTCATGCACTTGAGCCCCTGTGGCATGAATGAACTCATCGGTGCGATGTACTTTGCCAGTGCTTTTGTTGTCTCCAGAAAATCTGCCAGGTGTCATTACTCCTACTATAGGCTATTCCAAGTACTAAGCCCCAAATAGTGACTCCTCAGGCCCTTTCTCAATGCATACCAGAGCAACATCATGACTGGCCTTCTTCCTCCAAGGGAAACTCTCCTTGAATGACTCCAACTCTGATACTCCTCCTGAACTATTCTGATATGATGCTGCACCCTAGTACATCTCTTCCTTGTCCTGATTCTCAAGGCCTGGCTTGTGAAGATGGCTTCTTGCTGCTTGGATCTATGTGAGACACAAGAGGTGATGATGAGAGTTAATCTTTGTTATCCTAATGTCTATTACAAACATACCACCATCTATACCACGCCATCTATACAACTCAGTACTCAGCATTCAGTGATGCAACACTTGCCTGGAGGCCTTTACTTGTAGCCATGCTCATATATCCTTCAGCTGGCTCCTAGTCCAGTTTCTCCCCTGTCACTTACCATCATCCTCAGAAATTCCCTCCCCATCCCCAGCACTTAACACCATCACATCCACCAATGAAACATGCTGTTATTGGAATTGTCCTGGTCAAATGAACCTGAAATGGGGCACTCTCCATTGTCAATGCTATGGTCCCAGGAAGCACATGTTATCCCCATGGCCCACTCCTCTATGGTCAGAATTGGCCTCGGCCATGATATCCCATCACCGGTCCAGATGATTTCTCTGACATTATACACTCACTTTCCCTGCGAATATAAAAGCATGAGCTATGAAATACATTGTACTCGTTTACGGACATGCGCTGATCATTAACATGGGTCGACTTGACAATTGTCATATACTTTTTACAACATGAATGATGTCTCTTTCAATATCCACGTAGTCAGCCTGGCTACAGGACATGCATGTATAGCCCATCAGCACAAAAGTAGGATGACTGGGCACAACTGAGATTCCCAACCTCGAATACCCAAGTCAAAGGTGAAAAATCTAAACTGAGGAGTGCAAGCAGGAATTTCAGTGGCTCATCAAGCTTATCATATTATTATATTTCTCCATATTTTGTAAGTTTGTAGCTTGTAATTTTGATCGGTCTACACTGTAAGTGAAATATTTACAGCAATGTTAACATTGGTACTGTTTGGGTTGTTGGCAGCATCTTTTGAAAGTTAGCAAGAAATCCTTGCGAACGTGTCAGTATTTACAGAGCATCCCTGGGAATAAGTTTATATTCCAGAAATGTATCAATATTCACAGCAGTTCATAACAGAATAATATGACAACCAGTGGAGTGCCCCAGGGATCTGTTCCGGGACCCCTGCTGTTTGTCATTTTCATAAATGACCTGGATGAGGAAGTGGAGGGATGGGTTAGCAAGTTCACCGACGATACAAAGGTCGGTGGTGTTGTGGATGGTCTGGAGGGATGCCAAAAGTTGCAGCGGGACATAGACAGGATGCAAGACTGGGCGGAGAAGTGGCAGATGGACTTCAACGCAGATAAATGTGTAGTGGTCCATTTTGGCAGGAATAATGGGATGAAGGAGTACAATATAAGGGGTAGGAGTCTTAGCTGTGTTGTAGAGCAGAAGGATCTCGGGGTCCGGGTCCATAGGACTCTTAAATCGGCCTCGCAGGTGGAGGAAGTGGTCAAGAAGGCGTACGGTGTACTGGCCTTCATTAATCGAGGAATAGAGTTTAGGAGTCAGGAGGTAATGATGCAGCTCTATAAGACTCTTGTCAGACCCCAGTTGGAGTATTGTGCGCAGTTCTGGTCGCCTCATTATAGGAAGGATGTAGAGGCTATTGAGAGAGTTCAGAGGAGATTTACAAGGATGCTGCCTGGATTGGGAGGCAGGCCTTATGAAGATAGGTTGAGGGAGCTGGGACTCTTCTCACTGGAGAGACGTAGGTTGAGAGGCGACCTGATAGAGGTTTATAAAATGTTGAGAGGAATAGATAGGGTGGACTCTCAGAGACTATTTCCCCGAGCTGAAATGGTCACTACGAGAGGACACAGATTTAAGGTGCAGGGAAGCAAATACAAAGGAGATGTCAGGGGTAGGTTTTTCACTCAGAGGGTGGTGAGTGAATGGAACCGACTGCCGTCGGAGGTTGTTGAGGCAAACTCACTGGGGTCTTTTAAGAGACTTCTGGATGAGTATATGGAAAAGAATAGGATAGGGGGTTATAGATAGGTCTGTGGATTGGTAGATGTGATCGGCACAACTCGTGGGCCGAAGGGCCTGTTTGTGCTGTATTGTTCTATGTTCTATGTTTTATGACAAACTCTATGATTACTGCTCTAGGCAGAATCCAGTTAAAATATGAAAATTAAATATACAGAAGAAATCACATAACTGTTTATAATGGAAACCCTCTGTGGAGAATTTATTGCCATTTACAACGCATTTTCTTAACATTTTATGAAGAGAAAAGCAATCAAGGTAAAAATTGCCTACTAAAATCTAAGTGATCTTGCCCAAAGGTACTTTTAAATCCCATATAAAAAATTGGGCTGCTCTCAGTTGCTTACAGACACTGTGACTGTACATTTATAGTGAGATTAATGTCCTAGCTGTTGTAGTACTTGTTTAAATATACATCAGTGATATTCACTTACCCCACTCCTGGGGTAGTAGGTGGTATGTGTTAAGCTGCTAACAGCCATAGGAGAAGAACAGAAATCAACCTTCATTCACTTTAGATTCGTTCACAAAATGAAAAATTGTGAGTGTATAGCTCCTATCCCAAGTCATCACCCCTGGTGTCAATACATGTCTCATTTGATGTGCTCAAGTAACGAATGCCCTCCGCCTGTTGTTTTATGTAATTAACAGCTTCCTTTCTTTAAATGAAACTTAACAATTAATGTTGACAACAGAATGTAAGGGAGTTTTCAGTTGGCAGAGCAGCTGGTGCTGCAACAGGCTGATATTCAGCTGATCTACAGCACAAGACTCCCTCATGCACTTGTGCATTTCTTCAGCTGCCAGACCCACCATGGCCAGGCAGCCAAAAATGTTCCTCCATAGATTCCAGCTACAGACGTGGGCTGTTATGTAATGTTCTCCACTGATTATTTTGGCAACCTTCATTGCTGTGATTTCTGTGTCAATACAGAGCTTGACTATTGAAAAATCCTCTTTGTCAGTGAAGAGTGTGTTAAAACTGTTAGATTCTGTCTTGATCTTAAAGCTGCTAATCCTGCTGACATGAGTACTTCAAATTTGGATGATTTGATTTATTGTTGTCACCTGTCTTAGCACTATACAGACAAAGCATACTGTTCATAGGGGAAAAAATATAAGGTAGGTCCTTTCAAAAGTCTGATGGCAGCAGAGAAGAGGTTGTTCTTGAGTTGGTTGATACGTGACCTCAGACTTCTGAATCTCTTCTTCGATGGAAGAAGGTGGAAGAGAGAATGTGGAGTGAATGGGGTCCTTAATTATGCTGGCTGCTTTTCCAGGGCAACGGGAAATGTAGACAGAGTCAATGATGATGGGAATGCTGGAAGTGACAAGGGAACTGGTTAGCATCTTAACAAGATGTTGGCTGGCTGAGTTGGCTCGGTGATAGGTTTGGGAACTGAGGCCACTATCAGCTACGTGAAAAAACTCTGAATCAGCAGCCAACACTGATTGATCCCCCATTACCCATAAAACTTTTACAGATAATTGAGAAAGTAGATCATGCAGCACAAACAATTGCAGTTCCCCGATATTGTATTTGAATAATGAATCTTTATCTTTGCTGGAAATCACCTGAAACTGGACACTCCTAAAGTATGGATTTTAACAGTCAGCCCCTGATTTGTTGTCCTGAGGCATGTCAAGAGGCAGATCTCATACCTGACTACCTTGCAGCAGTTCGCTGACTCCTCATCAACAAAATATTGGGCAATTTGGAGATCAGGCCTGTCAGCAGGCAAGTAAGGAGGTTGGCAGGAATCCAATAGCAGAGGTGACAGGGAGGGCAAACCCAGAGTGACAGCAATTCATGGTATTTTTGTGGCGATCTGAGCAACACTCCTGTTCCTCCTTATCCCACAAAAATAGTCTGCACTTACCTTTCTGCTTTATCACCTGCTATAGCTGAGTGCGCAATTATTCCTTTGTTTATCATAGGATTCCATTTTACATGCCACTATAAGGTTCCTACCTGAATTTGGCAAGTATCTGTGGTTGTTCTTGCAAAGGCTTTGAAAAAATTGACTGCTGTGGGATTATCCAGGAACAGGGCAGTTTTGTACAATTTTAGATGCATCACCACCTGCCTGTGGCCCAAGGTAAAATTATCCCTCATACTCCTATTTAATTTAACGCTGCTTTGAATATTGCTAAAACAAGTGACATACTGATTGGTTGGCAACTTGATCCTGCTTAACTGAGGAGTTGTTGTGGAAAAAGCAAAAGGGAATGCAAAATCCTGTATCTTCACTGTCTAGGTTTCTATACTTCCTTCAAATTCCATTTTTTCAGTGGCGATGCAGGTGTTGACTGGGGTGGACAAGATGAGAGATCACACAACATCAAGTTATGTTCAACAGGTTTATTTGAAATCACAAGCTTTTGGAGCACTGCTTCTTTGTCAGGTTAGATTTTAGACTCCACCTAACGAAGGAGCCATGGTCTGAAAGCTTGTGATTTCAAATAAAGCTGTTGGACTCTAATCTGGGATAGTGTGACCTCATTTTTTTTCAGTGATCTTGATCTATATCTGAATTCCCTTAATTGATTTCACTGCCTTCTTATCCTTCTTTAGCAACAAGTGATTAAAAATTATTGATGATAAGGAAGACCACAGGCATTTCATGCAACAATTACGAAATATTAATTGTGCGTTTTCTCATTAAGACTGAGACCATTTATCGATCTTGCCGAAGTTTGGACCGACCTACTATTGTTAGACTCAATGCAACAAAGTGCATTGGAACATTCATTTTGTACCCTCCAGCTCCATAAACAGATGTGAATGAGAACAATACATCAAAACAGCAGCTACCTTCTCACTGTGAGCATGGGTTATCTGTTAAATACATTTCCCTGGTCAACTGTCCAAAATTCAGCCCATGTGGGAAGAGGCCAATGTGTTTAACTGATGCCAGACTTTAAATGTATTTGGTCTTTAATTCTTTTATATGGACAATGGACAAGAGGTAATATCATGGTTCAGGATTAGAATATTATGACTAGGAGAGGGGAGCAGAAATTTTAGATAGATAATTGAGAGTTTGGTAACAGAAAGTAGATCTTGGATGAACTAAGACTTTCAAGTTATAGTGGTCTATTATCAGTGAGAGTCTGCTAAGTGAGCTTTTGTGTGTCTAGCATTGCACCTCTTCCTGTTCAACGTGTGGTGGTTTACAGCATCTACAGTATCATCATCAAGCTTTCTGACTTTGAGACAAATGTTCCTTTCTTGATTTGGAAAGATTTAAAGCAGACAAAAAGCTACCACAGTCAGTGTGATGCTCCTGAGCACATTCTGCAATGTACTCTAGGACATATCCAGATATCTCAATGGTCTGCTCAATTTCTAACTGGTCTAGTTGCCTGGTTGTATTGCATCAATGTGTACAGCATCGGTGGTTCTGTGGAAGCATGAAGCATAGAATGAGCAGGTATCTCCTCACAGCTACCCATCCAGTCCATTGTCTTTGCTGTTCAATTTGAGCAGAGATATTGGACTGACATTGTAGAAAAGCATCAAAACATCTCTCAGTATGTTGTGAAACTGCATGCAAAAAGCTGTAATTATGACCAAAAATTAAGCAGTAGATTTAAGAAATGAAAGCCTGTGCCATTCGTATCAAAAGAGAGGAGAACCAATGCATGCCACATTTATGTGTCCACTAGTATTGGTAACCTTGCGAACACAGCAAGTTGTGAAAAATTTGATGCACCACCATTCATCTTGTGGGGGCATAATTACATTGTGTAATATAAACTGCTTTGGCACTGAAGAATGCAGATTTAAACAGGAGAGCACTGCACATTGGCTGTTCTAGCAAAAGTTCCCTGTGACTCCCTGAAATGGGTCTGTTGACAAAAGTTGACTCAGAAGAATAGTCTTACATAGTAAAAGGGTGCAATGTTCCAAAATGAAATATTTGATCTTGGAGCCTGGAATTTTTTTTATTTAATCTGAAAAATAATGTTGTTGCATGAAGTATTGTAAGAAGTCTCACAACACAATGTGAATGGAGAGAATTTTGAGCACAAGTTATAGGGATGTATATTGTCTCCAGATAGGACAGTTAGTGAGATTTTGCAAGCCCAGGAAAGTCATGGGGGTTACAGATAGTGTGACATGAACACAAGATCTAGGTTGAGGCCATTCTCATGTGTGCGGAACTTGGCTGTCAGTCTCTGCTCAGCAATTCTGTGTTGTCATGTGTCGTGAAGACACTTCTTGGAGAAGGCTTATCCGAAGATCAGAGGCCGAATGGCAGTGACCACTGAAGTGTTCCTCAACAGGAAGAAAATATTCTTCTCTGGGGTGATTGTCGAGTGGTGTTCATTCATCTGCTGTTGTAGCGTTGAGAACTTAACACACTCTCCACTCTCATTGTCTGTTCCTTTAAGACTTGATTACCTGTAAAGACTCACATTCCAACCATTATTTTGTAAATTGAGTTTGTGTCTTTATTGCCCTATTTGTGAACAAAACTCCCACTTACCTGATAAAGGAGCAGCGCTCCGAAAGCTGGTTGCTTTTGCTACCAAATAAATGTGTTGGACTTCAACCTGGTGTTGTGAGACTTGTTACTATGTTTACCCCAGTTCAATGCCAGCATCTCCACAGCATGAAATATCTCCAGGTGTACAGAATTTTCTTAATCGTACATGGAACTTTCCATAATATCTTTAATTCCTGTGAGAATCCTATAAATCTTTCTCTATTATGTAACTGAAATTAATTAAATAATTGTTTATCATCTCATGAAAACATGGCACAACATACAACTCAGTGTAATACTGTTTTCCTTACCACCCATGGTTTGAAAAATCCTTAATTTTGTCACTGCTTTATACTGTTAGACGTGTTGCTAAGCAACTGTGTGCAACTCCTGCCATGGTGCCCATGAGTTTCTTTTGTGGAGAATGCTGATTATGACACTGTTCCCTGCTTTTTGAAAACAGCATCTTACATAGTCACTAAGTCTCTAAAAATAGCTAGACTGGTAAACATCATGTCCCACTTTATGAGCCACAAAATTGTAGTTTTATTGAGAAAACTCCTTAATTTGTTAATCCCTGCAAATAAATTATGCGTATACCTTGAAAGCACAGTTACAGTTTTTTTGATTGATTCTCTGCAAAACAGTTTTTTCCATGTTATAGATGTTATATGTATTTGTAATGTTGTTGTTGACAACAATGATATCATCAACCTGCACCTGGCATCAAGCAACTCAAGCTATGCTGGAGTGAGATTGAATAAAATCATTAACCAACAGTCTTGTGGTGAGGGCAAGATAATTCTACAAAATGGTCCTCAGGCAAGTAAGAAGGCTGTCAGACTGGCATTTGGAAAGGAAAATAGGAAGTTAGATTACTAACTGTTGCTCTCTCTCTCATAATTCTTATGTCCCAAAACGTCCGAATTGAGGTCTCTCAAGCACAGAACGTTGATGAACAAGAGACTATAGCACCATAAGATATAGAAGCAGAATCAGGCCATTGAGTCTGCACTACCATTTGGGCATGGTTGATAAGTCTCTCAACCCTATTCTTCTGCCTTTTTCCCGTAACATTTATCCTTTTACGAAGGAGGCAGGCAGGAAAGTGGAGCTAAGATCACTATCAGATCGGCCATGGTCTCATTGAATGGCAGTGCAAGCTCAAGGGCCCAAATTCCTCCTCCTGTTTCTTATGTTCTTATGTATAGCACCATGTTCCTTCTAGTAAAAACTGGTCAGGAGAGTACATGAATTGAGGCTGGATTTCACAGTGTTGGATGAACCCTGGAGGCTTCAGAAGTGGTGGCTGGGACTCAATTCTGGGATTCCTGCCCCCATGTATGACACTATATTTTGCTAGCACAAGATATGGTTGCAGGTAGTCCAAGTTCAAGGATAGGCATAACTATCACCCCCTCCCCACCCTCCCAAACATTCAATGTTCATGGAATGCTCTCGAGAATATGTGGTGCACAGCCCTTCAGACACATTGCAAATCATTGTCTTGTTTTGGGAACCTTCTTAACACTGGCCACATCCATGCTGCTTCAGTGCCCACTATGCTCCTTGTGCTCCCTCCACGACTGCCCCACACCGCCTCCCATAACCTCCATGGTGTCCACTGTGCAAAACAGAACCAATGGGCAATATAACAATGGCAAGTTTTGAAATCCATTTTTAAAAAACATCTATTCAAAAATCTACTTTTAAAAAATACTGCTTGCCCATGAAAGTGCAAATCACACAAAAACATTACAGAATAAATAATAGAAGTTTTACCTCATTTTGCACCTTTTAATCTTGTCCAAATGAACATACAGGTATTGAAAGAAACTTCAATTTATTACAGCCTCATAAATATGTCATTCATTCAAAGCAAACACTCAACTTCCTGTGAACCATTGATAAATTGTGAAGTTCAGCTCTATTTCAAGGCTTGTTATTGTTATGATATAGTTCATTGATTCTATATAGCATACTGGGTGAGTTGGCATGGAGGATGCAGGGTGGCCATGGAGTGGGGGTGGAGCTGGCATGGTGTTGTGGGGGGGCATGTAGATGGCATGGAAAGTAGGTAGGGGAGTACTGGGGTGTGAATGGCAAGAACTAAAGGACTTAACAGCCAGGAAAAAGTCCCAAAAAACTGAGACAGGTGGTCTAACCAGCCCGGCTCAGCATCCATCTATCTCCATAGCTGCCTCCAAAACTGCTTCCGGAGGCAACCATCCATCCCAGTCTTCCCAGAATGAAAACATGGCAGTCAGTGGCCCATTTAAAGGGGATTGATATACTGAGTGGGGAATGTCCAAACTCCTATCTCAATGGTGAAAATCCTGCCCTTAGTTTCAATTTCATCAGTGTTAGCTTTGAACCAACATTGAAATTTTATTTCAACAGACATTGAAAAAATGGTTGCTTTAGAAAACTCAAGAGAATGTCCACCATTGCAAATATTAAGAAAAGAAATTAACCCGACCTCCACCAAATATTTTTGTGACAATTTATAAATTAAGTTATAAGTTGGATTCCAGTAACTCTGTAAACCTGGAACTAAATATAAAACTAAATTAGGGGAGATAGTGATACTGTCACTGGACTAGCAATCTAGCAATCCAGAGGTTTAGGCTAATGCTCTGGGTTGTGGGTTCAAATCCTACTATAGCAATTAGTGGAATTTCAATTCAATTAATAAAATCTGTAATTAAATTATCATTGGCTATTATTAAAAACCCATTTTATTCACTCATGTCCGTAAGGGAAAGAAATCTGCTGTCCTCAGCTAATGTGATTCCAGATTCACAGCAACGTGCTTGACTCTTAACAGACTCTGTACACTTCAATTCAAGTGTAATTAGGAGTGGCCAACAAATGCTGGCCTTAGCAGTGGCACTCACATCTCATGAAAGGAAAAAATAAACAGCTAATCTGTAAACCACGTGTTACTAGGCCAGTATTAAATTTACTCACAACATGGTGTGAAGTATCCTTTTCTCTCTCCTTGTAATTTTGAAGATTTAAAAAGGACTGAATAATTTAAAATATTCAGGATCAGAATCATTGCCTACTTTTGCAAGGATGTACTTGCTTTGGAGACAATTCATCAAAGGATCACTAGATTAATTTTTGGGATGAATAGATTAATCTGTGATCAGTTGCGGAATATATTGGAACATAGGAACAGTAGTAGGCCATTCAGCTCATTGAATCTGCTTTGCCAGTCAATGCAATCATAACTGATTATCCACATCAATGTCTTTTTCCCATTTTATCCCCCTATCCCGTTATGTCATTGAGACTTTGAAATCTTATCAATCTTTGCTTTAAACTCATTCAATAATTGAACTTCCACAGCCCTCTGCAGTAAAGAATTTTGAAGTGAAAAGAATTTCCTTCTGCCTAAGTGGTTTCTCCCTTATCTTGAAATGGTGTCTCCTGGGGGTTCTCAACTTCTCAAATTGGGGAAACATCTTTCTGGCATTTACTTATCTGTCCCTTTAAGTATCCTGTAGATTTCAAAGAGATCACCTCTCATTCTTCAAAATCATGGAGAATGCAGGCCCAATTTCTACAATATCTTTTCACATGACAGCCCCACCATTCTGGGAACAAATTTTGTTGCAGTCCCTCCATAGTAATAATATCCCTCCTAAGACAAGGGACCAAAAACTGCATACAGTAGTTCTGGTGAGGTCTAACCAAGCAAGTGAAGTCTGAACACAAAATTGGCTGGGGCCTCCCAGTTCCTACATAAGACGGCAGAATGAACACCTTCCCAGCCATTTCTCCACCAAATTCGAGTACAATTTTTGTACTCGAAAATTGACATGCAGTTTCAAGCCATCATTAAAATCAAGTTAACTGTAAATTTAAGACTTATTTTTAATGTTAAGAGTCGTAGAAAATCAGTGGAACTAAACTAGACTGCAAATCCTGAATCGATATGGGAAATATCAGAAGAAAAGTTGCTAGTTAAATATTACTATTTTAGTAATATTAAAATAGGAATCAATTCAATCTTCATCGCCTGCAGGCCAAATCCAAGGTTGTCCCATACTCTGTCATTGAATTACAGTATGCTTGTATCTGTGCACACTCAGAGGCTGAGACTCAAGCCATTATCAACACCAACACTGAGATGTACAAGAGCATGGGTCTTAGTCAAAACATCGGTAAGACAAAATTCCTCTACCAACCTGCCTCCGCCACACAGCACTGAGCCTCTAGTTAGAAAAATCCACAAAGAGGCATTGGACAATATGGACCACTTTTCATATCTTTTGAGCCTACTACCAACAAGGACAAACATTGACTAAGATGTTCAGGACCATGATCAGTGTGTCAGTATAACTTTTGGGCACTTGAGGAAGAGAGTGTTTGAAGACCAGGGTCTCAGATCCAGCACTAAGCTCATGGCCTACAAAGAAATACTGATACCCACTCTCCTGTATGACAAAATCCTGGAGAAGTATCATCAGCGTTGTTTCCGCAAGAACATACAAATCCACTGCTGCACCAATGTCACTGTTCTCACTCAGGCCAATATCCCCAGCAAAGAAGCACTAACCACACTTTATCAGCTCTGCTGAGCAGGTCACATCATCCATATGCCTGATACAAGAATCCCGAAACAAGCATTCTAAAAAAGCGCTCTACATGGAGCTTCAACACGGCAACCAAGTCACCGGAGGGTAGAAGAAATACTTCAAGTATTCCCTTGACAAAGTACAACATCCCCAGCTGACACCTGGAAATCCCTAGGAATCCCTGGCACAAGATCATCTGAAGTGAAAGAAAAACATCTTGAAAAGAACTGAACATCTTGGATTTCATCACCCAGTGTAAGCTGGAGTGTTGAAAGGAACGTGTGACCAGCCACCCACTCCTCCAACCACTGTCTGCCCCAGAAACTGTAAGTCATACATTGGGCTCCTCAGTCTCCTGTGAATTCATTTTTAGTGGGGAAGCAAGTCATCCTCGATCCTGAAGGACTGCCTAAGAAAAAGGAGGCTTACTCCAGAATATAAGCAAAAGACTGAAATAAGTTGTAGTAAAGCTAAATGACAACCAACAATTACTTACACCGTTCACAAACACCAATTTATGTTGCTCACTGTTGGACTCCCTCTTAAGATACATTTTGTTAAATAAAAATGAATAAACCATTCATTGTTACTATGTCACCTGTCACTATGATAGTGAGATAATAAAAGTGTTGGAAATTATGTACAGGAGAACAGCTGCAATCTTGCTTTTAGTTAATAATACTTTGGGGGCACAGCCTGAATTAGCACTTGATTGACATCTTCAATGTTCAGGGGAGTATTAATGTGGCAATTCTATCAATGCATCACTTTTGTGTTCCATTGCCAACTAAGGATGAAAGACTGTTATTTGTTCTACTGTAAAGAATATAGTCTTCACAGCAGATACCTAAAAATAATTCAGATCTCGTTAAAAAACACAGTTGCACAGTTTTTATTTTTGCTGAAAATTGGATCTTGAAATGCACAAAGATCACATCCATGTGGTCAGCATGGCACCAAAGACATGCAATGTGCATGCCAACATCATAGATATGATATGTGTGCACCTTTGTACCTAACCATTTGAAATTAAACAATAAGGTTAAACCAGCTGCTCCTTACTTATCTGATGGAAGAGCAGAGCTCCGAAAGCTTGTGCTACCAAATAAACCTGTTGGACTTTAACCTGGTGTTGTGAGACTTCTTACTGTGCCTATCTCAGTCCATCACCAGCATCTCCACATCGTGAAAATGAAATAGCAAATGCTGGAGATACTCAGCAGGTCTCGCTGTATCTCTGAAGGCAGAGAGTGAAAAGGAAACATTTAGTGTTCTCTCCCACCATGGCGAATTTGATAGTGAGCGGGCATTTAATCTGGAATGAGGATGAGTGGGTGGGCAACTTGATGCCTTCCCACCTCCATCTAAATTGAGTGCATGATAAGAAGGAGGCCCTGGCACCCACCATCAATTGAGGCTCTTAAGTGGACGGTTAACTGCCATTAACTAAATGGTGATGGGGAAAGCACTTTTTTTCAATATTGCTGGCAAGGCCAGAATTTTTATTGCCCATCCCTAATTGCCCTTGAAAAGGTGATGGTGAACTGCCTTCTTGGATTATTGTAGTCCCTGTGTTGTAGGAACACGCACAATGCTGTTCAGAAGGATGTTCCAGAATATTGACCCCATGGCCGTGAAAGAATAACAATACATGTGTGTCTTGGAGGAAACTTTCAGATGATGATATTTTCATGTGTCTGCTGCCCTTGCCCTTTTAGGTGCTGGATGTTGTAGGTTTGGAAGGTGCTATCGAAGGAGCCTTAGTATGGTGCAAAATAAGCAAGCCCGTGCAGAATTGCTTATGGGTTCCCAAGAAGGGTCCTTTGTTCAATGTTATTCAATGTCTCATCCTTCTCCTCATGACCTTACCCAAGACTTTCCACCAATTGTCACTCACTTACCTGAAGTCTGGGATCCAATGACGATGATGTGGAGATGCTGGCGTTGGACTGGGGTAAACACTGTAAGAAGTCTCACAACACCAGGTTAAAATCCAACAGGTTTACTTGGTAGTACAAGCCACTAGCTTTCAGAGCACTGCTCCTTCATCAGGTAAGTCTTTATATATCCTGCTTATGAAATTACCTGATGAAGGAGCAGCAATCTGAAAGCTAGTGGCTTATGCTACTAATAAACCTGTAGTACTTTAACCTGGTGTCGTGAGACTTCTTACTGTATCCAATGATGTTACCAGGCCTTGGGTGGATGTCGTACCGTCAAGAGCCTCTGCTGCCATTGCTGGCACTGCTGTTCAATAGAGCTGCTGATTTCTGATTGGCTGGCAGCTCTTAGGAGTGAGGATTCCAGCTCCTGTGTCCTTGATCTTGAGGAAGGCCTGCTATTACACAGTTAAGTGCCAGAGATAACTATTCATCTATGGGATGTGGGCTAGATCAGCATTTTTTGCCCATTCCTAGTTGTCCTTCAGGGCTGCTTTTTTGAACCACTGCATTCCGTGATATGTAGATATACCCTACAGTGCCTTTAGGGAGGGAATTCCAGGATTTTGACTCAAAGTTGGTGAAAGAATTGTGATATATTCCCAAGTCAGATTGGTGATTGACTTGGAGGGGAACCTCCTGGCAGTGGTGTTCCCAAGTATCTGTCACCCATGTCCTTCTAGTGGTCATGGGTTTGGAAGGTGCTGCTTAAGGAACTTTGATGGGTTTGTGTAATGCATCTTGTAGATGGTACACACGACTGCCAATGTTTGTTGCTGATGGAGGGATTAAATGTTTGTGGAAAGGGTAATAAGCAGGCTGGTTTGTCCTGGATGGCGTCAGGCTTCTTGAGTGTTGCTGGAATAGCATTCATCAAGGCAAGTAGAGCGTATTCCATTACACTCCTAACTTGTGTCCTGTGGGTGGTGAATAAGTTTTGGGGAGGGAGGGTCAGGAGGTGAGTTATTCGCTGCAGGATTCTTAGGCTTTGACCTGCCCTGATAACCACAGTATTAATACTAGTCTAGCTTTTTGTCAATGGTAAACCACCCAGGATGTTGATATCAAATTTCATCAATTTTAATTTAAGCCTTTGCATTCTCAATGATGTCATTGCAAGTTCTTTTGAATTCAGTGACTAAAAATTGATGGTCCTTTCTCTCGTGATGTGAAGATGTAAAACATATCTGTTTCCAATGCATCAATGACTCCAAGATACATGGCCTTACCCTCATCAATTCCAAGGATAACTAGTATGTCAACCGTTGCATACAGGACAGTATTGGCTAGCTCTCATGATCTGGCGTTGCTGCAAGTCCTCATGGGTCTGAAATTAAGTCAATCTCATGTACCACTTTAGCCATGCTTCAGCCAGACTGAAACCTGCAGCTGTCTCAAAGCCCTCTGGTAAATGTTTAGATTTTTTTATTACCATTGTTTTTTAATTACTGCCCAACATATATTATCGTGCTGGAGTAGTTTCAAAAACATCCAGAGACTTAACTGCAAATACTCTAATTTTATTGTAATATATTTACACTTACAAGAACACTCCTTTACTTATTTTTAAAGATGCTCTCTCCCAGATTCTGTCAGATCATGAGTATATGTCACTTTCTTCCATAACATCACAGGCTATTACAGTTAAATCTTCATGCTACTTAGTGCAACATATTCTATTATATTATACTCTTCAGAGATCTACTTTGTGGAATCAGTTTTTCATACATGTAAATGACTTAGATGATGGAATACTGAGTTGCATTGTATCTTCAGGTTTTCAAATTACACTATGTTAGTAGGCACTGTAGTGGGTAGATGGAAACTGTAATTTACAAAGGGACATAACATGTATAAGTGAATGGGCAAATTTTGTAGATGGCACTCAATGTGTGGATGTGTGTGGGTTTCCCTCCTGAATCAAAGAAATAAAAATCAAAATATGATGTTCATGTGGAGAAACTTGCCACTGGAATAACAAAGCGATATAAGTTTAAAGTTTATTTATTAGTGTCACAAATAATTTTACATTAATCCTGCAATGAAGTTACTGTGAAACCAAGTTGCCACACTCTGGCGCCTTTCAGGTACACTGAGGAAGAATTTGGATGCCAATGCACCTAACTAGCATGTCTTTTGGACTGTGGAAGGAAACTAAAATACCTGGAGGAAACCCACACAGACACAGGAAGCGTGTGCAGACTCCTCACAGACAGGGACCCAAACTGGAATAAAACCCAGGCCCCCAGCACTGTGAGGCAGCAGTGCTAACCACTGTGCAACTGTGCCACCCACATTTTTTTATATTAATTTACAGAAAGTGGGTGTCATTGATCAGGCCAGCATTTATTGCCCATTCCTTGAGAAGATGACAGTGAATATCATTCTCAAACCGCAGTGGTCCATGTGGCGTAGGTATACCTACAATGCTATTAGGGAAGGAATCTTGGCCCAGCAACAGGGGAGGAACTACAAAATATTTCTAAATTAATAGCGAATGACTTGGAGGGGCTCTTTCAGGTGGTGGCATTCCCATGTATCTGCTGCCCTTGTCCTTTTAGATGGTAGCAGTGGGGATTTGGAAAGTGCTGTCTGAGGGGCATTGGAGCATTCCATCACATTCCTGACTTGTCAGAAGATTCCTAACCTCTGAGATATTCTCATAACCCACAGTATTTATATGTTTAGTCCAGTTAAATTTTGGCACAGTGGTTAGCACTGTTGCTCACAGCACCAGAGACCTGGGTTTGATTCCAGCTCGGGTCACTGTGCAGAGTCTGCATGTTCTCCCTGTGTCTATGTGTATTTCCTCTGCATTCTCCAGTTTCCTCCCACAGTACAAAGGACGTGGTGGTTAGGTACATTGGCTATGCTAAATTCTCTGAGTGTACCCGAACAGACGCGAGGTTGTGGTAACTAGGGGATTTTCACAGTAATTTCATTTCATGTTGATGTAAGTCTACTTGTGATGAATAAATAAACTTTAAACTTTCTGGTCAATGGTAACCCCTCGGAAGTTGATAGTCAGAGATTCAGCATTTGTATTGTCATTGCAATCACTAAATGCTAGTTTCAGTAGCATATCTAGAGAGAAAATACTTCTTTTGGTGGGAATCAAAAGGAGCAGAATCTTTATAAATTAAAGCTAAGGCAACAACTGAAATCAGCAAGTGCAATGTGGTAATAAGAAATAGAACAAAAAACAGTACAGCACAGGAGCAGGCCCTTCGGACCATCAAGCTGTGCTGACACCGATGCCTTTCTAATCCAATATTTTCTTGTCTCTACGTGGTTCATATCCCTTTCCATTCATGTATCTATGACATGGAGATGCCAGCTTTGGACTGGGGACTGCAGAACTAGATTTACAAAATTATAACATTTTGTAATTGAGCTTGTGTCTTTGTATGCCCTGTTTATGAACAGAACTCCTACTCACTTGATAAAGGAGCAGCGCTCTGAAAGCTAGCAGCTTGTCCTAACAAATTAATCTGTTGGAATTTAAATTGGTGTTGCGAGACTTCTTACTATTCATATAACTATCCAGGTGCCTCTCGAATGTTGTTACTAAATTTGCTTCTACCACCTCCTCCAGCTGCACATTCCAAGCATTCATCACTCTGTGTGAAAAACTTGCTCCTTTCGTCTCTTTTAAACTTTCCCCCTCTCATTTTCAACCTATGCCTCTGAGTAATTGACCCTTCAACCCTGGGAAAAAGACTCTGACGCTCCAGTGAAAGAGTCCAATTTTGTTCAACCTTTCTTTATGGTCCGTATCCTTCAAACCAAGCAGCATCCTGGTAAATCTCTTCTGCACTCTTTCTAATGCATCAACATCCTTCTGATAGTGCGGCGACCAGAATTGTACACAATACTCAATCTGGAACTCTCTCTTCCAAAAATTTGTGAATGATGGATCAAATGAAGTAACTAACACTGATCATAGAATCCCTATGGTACAGAAGGCCAATTTGCCCATTTAGTCTGTCCATCTCTCTGACATTGGATTCCCCCTGGCCTTATCCCGTAACTCCATGTGGTTACCCCACTAATGCCCCTAACCTATACATCATGGGATTGTGGAGGAAACCAGAGCATCTTGAGGAAACACTCGCAGACATTGGGAAATGGGCAAATTTCATGTAGACAGTCACCCAATGTCAGAATTGAACTCAGGTCCCCAATGCTGTGATGCTGCACTGCTAACCACTGTGCTACCCTTATGCCACCATATTGCTTACCTACGTGGGTATACCTATGCCACATGGACCACTGTGGTTTGAGAATGATATTCACTGTCATCTTCTCAAGGGATTTTTTTTAGCAAAGGGTATCAAGCTGATTTCCTCTGAGTATGTGGAGTTGAGGTATAGATCAGTTGAAATTTAAAAATGGTGGGATAGGCATAAGGATTTGAGTGACCTATGCCTCATCTGGAAGCTGGTGTGTGTGCGGGGGAGGGGAGGGGGGTGGAATGAGGAGATAACACTGCCTTCAGGTTTAGTTTAAAGACGAACAATGAGTCGAAAAATTTCCGTTTACATTTGCTATGAAAAGAAAACGCGTTGATTATTTGAGGGCGATGATTATCGTCCCTGTATGGCCCACGTCCATTTAAACATTTACAACTTGATTGTTTGAATCCTTTTGAATTGGCATTAAGTCTAGTCTCACAGAAAAGAGATCAAGTGGATCAAACACAGTTTAAAATCAGCGAGTCAAAACAAACGTCGGAAACATTTCTGTCCATTTTTGGATTCAGCTTCAACATGGTGTTGGAAATTTGACTTCAAAATTCAACCAATTGAGCGTAATAATTGTCAGATTAATGTTGTTGGGTTTAAGCCAACGATTGGCTCCTCTCAAAATAAAACAGTCGCAATCAAGATTTTCCGTCGGGAGGGGGCAGGTCGATTCTCTTCCAAAATAAACAAACAAACAATCTCTCTCCTAGATTTTTTTTTGTCGGGAGTAACGACACGTGTTTGCTTCCTCGTCATTTGATTAAAACAAACTGTTGGGTGGGTGGGGGGGGGAGAATAAGCGAGTGGCGGTGTAGCTGCAGAGAGAGGGAGGCAGTGACAGGGAGAGGCTGGATCGTGGGCGAGGAGCGGAACTGTTGTTTAAGGAATTAGTTGCAGGCGGCGGGGCGGAACTTGCGAAGCGGAGGCGCCGGGGAGTCAGTTGGAAAATTAAATCGGGAGAAAAGAGGCGAAGCGGAGGCAGCAGCGGCGGCGGGGAGGCGATGGTGAGTGAAGTAGAAGGCGGCAGGATGGGGAAGGAGAGGCGGTGAAGGGGAGGAAGCGCGATCGGGCCTTTCCTCCTGACTCACCGTGACTCGGGCCGTTTGCTGGAGGCCGCGAGCGCCGCCATGTTGTTGTCTGCAGAGCCCGAGGCCCAGCGGCAGGCCCGGACTGACTGGCTGGCTGACTCCCTACCTGGGCCCGGCTTTTACCTCCCCCTCCCCACCGGCTATCTCTTCTTCTCCGGGCTCTGAAGTGAAACCACCCGGAATATGGGGCTGGGGTCGATGGTGTGAAGCGGGAATTTTCTCCTCTTCGTTTCTCCACCTTCTCGGCTTTGCTTTCCGCCGATTAAAGACCTGAGAGTCCGGCCTGTTTGTTCTGAGCTCGGGGAGGGGGAGCCGGCTCGGGCCCTGCGATTCCTCGTGTTTGTGGCGCATTAACGAGGAGCCCATCAGCCGCCGGCCCTATAAACCTTCACCGATCTGTTTTTTTTAGAAAAACCGGGATCCCCTCTGGGTTTCCACGAGTCAGCCTGCGGCCTCGGATCCCGTTTGACTTTGTGTACGGGATTAGCGGCGGCTCATGATCTGGCCGAGTCCTGAACCTCAGCTATAAATAAGCCAGTGATGTTTTTAAAATTACATGGTTTCTACATTTCGACCTTCTGGTGCCGTGACCATTAAAAAAAACACTTCATACAATCATCGTTTAAATGGTCATCTTTACAGTTATAAGACATGATGCCTATAAAACTGATTTTTATTTGTAGGATTGGGTTGCATCAAAAATCACTTTCAATAATTCAACCCAGCAGCTCTGCTTTGTCAAAGTTTGTTTTGTACAATGACGCACTGTAATATTTGCGTCTTCTGAAATGGGACAGTTGGGTGCATATGAATCAACGATTGTTCTCTTATAACATGATCTTTCCTGTGTGTTGTAAAAATAGTTTTAGCAACTAGGATGTGTGAAGTGTTATTGCTTCATAATTGTGGTATTTTATCAAGTACTGTAATAGTACTGTATGTTTTATACTTCAAAAAAGACGTCAAAGCAACAATCGTACATTCCATTTTATGTAGCTATTTAGTTTAACCACGAGCATTTTTCTCAATAGCAGTTGAACAAAGTCAATCTCTGCCCTCCCTGAAGAAAGGATAGGAAGGCCTTGGGTCAAGTGGGAGTTAAGTTTGTTCCAGTGTGATAGATTCAGTAATCTGATACGATCTGCAGTACTCAGGGTACTTTTGGAACATTGGCCAACGTGCAAATTTATAGTACCTGGAAGTATACCTAATTGGATGTTGGAATTCCAGAAAACCCTATTTTGTAATAAGTAGAATGGCCTATCAGAGCAAGTAGCAGAAAGCTGTGTTTGGTGAAATCTGCACACACTTGGAATATCTTGGTTCATGTTAACCCATTCTCTGAGCAGATAAATGGGGTGTGCTGCCTGTGTCAGGATTAGAAGCTTATGTGTCAATTTTGCATATTTCTTCAGGTGTTAGTTCAGATGAAATTTTTGTTTGTGTATTTTTATTCTGTCATAGGATGTGAGAACCACTGAGAAGATCAACATTTTTTGCACATTCCCAATTGCTCTTGAACGGAATGGTTTGTTAGGCCATTTCAGAGGGCAGTTAATAGACCAGCACTCTACTGTGCATCTTGAGTCACAAGTAGGCCAGACGTAGGAACAAGAAGCAGGAGTAGGCCATTCAGCTCCTCAAACTTGTTTTGCCATTGACAAGATCATGTTTAATCTCTTTGTATCTTAACTCTGTATTCGTACCTATTTCCAATGACTTTTCATGCCCTTATTTATGGAGAATGCAGACAGGGTAGGAATAACAGATTTCCTTATCTAAACAAGATGAGTATTATAACAATATTTTCATGGTCATGAGCTTTCAATTCCAGATTTTATCAAATTTAAATTCCAGCTGCTGTGATTTGAACCTGTATCCCAGAGCATTAGTTTAGGTCTGTGGAATGTTGAGAGATATAGATCGGGTGGATTCTCAGAGGCTTTTTCCAAGGGCTGGAATGGTTGCTATGAGAGGGCACAGGTTTAAGGTGGTGGGGAGTAGGTACAGAGAAGATATCAGGGGTAAGTTTTTCACTCAGAGTGGTGGGTGAGTGAAATTGGTGGCAGAGGCAAATTCAATATGGTCTTTCAAGAGACTTCTGAATGAGAAAATGGAGCTAAATAGAATTCAGGGTTATAGGTAAACCTAGTAGGTATGGATATCATTAGTGGGCCAAAGGACTCCTGTCAGTGCTGTAGTTTTTCTATGTTCTAATATATGTCCAGTGGCATTACCACTATGCCACATCTCCCCTTCAAGTAATAGCTGTTTTACAATTTGTTACACGTGATTTAAGATGGTGTGCGACATGGAAGGGAACTTCCTGGTGGTAGAGATTGAAGATTTGGGAATTGCTATTTCAGAAACTGAGTTGCTGTAGTGGAACTTGTTGGTAATACACAGCGTAATGCCCTGGTGATAAGAGTGACTGTTTAAGGCGATGAATGGAGTGTCAGTCGAGTAGGCTGCTTTATCCTGAGAATAGTGTTGAGTGAGTTCCAAGTGTTGGAGATGTGCTCATCCAGGCAAGTGGAGGCAGTGGTGTTGTGGTATTGTCACTGGACTAGTTATCCAGATACTCAGGAACCCAAATTTGAATCCCACCATAGCAGATGGTGAAATTTGAATTGATTCTTGAAATATAGGGGAAAATGAAACTATTGTTGATTAGTTGTAAAGGCCCATCTAACTTTCTAATGATTTGGCCTACATGGGACTCCAGATCTATAGCAGTGTTGACTCTTAAGGGCAATTAGGAATGGGCAATAAATGCTGGCCCAGCCAGTGTGCCAATATCCCATGAAAGAATTTAATTCTATCACTGATTATGATTTGTACGTAGAGGAAAGATTTTGGAGAGTTGGGAGATGAGTCACCTGCTACAGAATTCTCAACCCTAGAATTGTTCCTGCATGTATATGGCTGGTTCAAATGAAAATATTTCTCCTGATTCTCATTGACTTGAATTTTGCTAGGACAACTTAATGCCGTGCTTTAATGTGAAGGCCAGGTACTATTGACTCTCCTCTATAATTAAGCTCTTAGTCCATGTTTGCTCCAAGGTTGTAATGAAATTTGGAGCCAAGTGAACATGGTGAACCCCAGATTGAGCGCACTAGGATCATTTTAGCGTGGCCAGTCAACCTAACCTGCACGTTTTTGGACATGTGTTTAATAATTGTCCAGATTAAATTATTCTGGTTTGTGTGACACTGGTAACACACAAGTTTCTTTCCCTACAGCATATTAGTGGAATTTCATATGTTCATGATCACTATTACTGATGCTAATCTTTTATTTCCAATTTATTTAATCAGTATCTGAATCAAATTTCTCAGCTGCTAATGTGGGATTTGAGCTTGGTTTTTCCAGAAGCTTAGACTTGTGGATGACTAGACTTAACAACAATGTTCTCTTTTCATCCATATGTTCTTTATGACTGAAGTGCAGATCTTGTAAAACCATCTGCAAGTGTTCATGATTAATGCTATTCCTTTCAGCATTGCTGCTATGTACTGCAAAACAACTTTATTTTACATCTATAGTCCATTGCAGCACTCTAATAACTCAGTCCAAAAGTTATTTGTTTTTGTGCATCGAAAGTTCTTACAAATAAGATTTCTCTGTGTAGGAGGCTTAAAAAATATGCTCATTCGATTTCCTGGTTCATTGGTTGTGAAGTGATAGGTGATGAGCAATTGGGGATTACCTGTTTCAACTGACCTAAACTGCAGTGGCAAAATTGTTGTTTGTAGATGATGTAATTTTATTTTAAATTTTTTCTAGAAGATTGGCTGATTTGTGAATTTTGCATTCATTTATTAGAGTTGGAACAATAAACTGCAAAATTTAGCTGTGGTGTTCTATTTCTTGTAAGTAGAAGTGGAAAATCATAAGATGTGTTTTGTGTCTAAAAAGATGGATTAACATCCGATGTATTTTCTAGCTCTAGTGTGTGGCACAGTAGCATAGTGGTTAGCGCTACTACTTCACAGCTCCAGGGTCTGCATTTGATTCTCAGCTTGGGTCACTGTCTGTGTGGAGTTTGCACATTCTCCTTGTGTCTGTGTGTGTTTCCTCCAGCTGCTCTGGTTTCCTCCCACTGTCCAAAGATGTGCAGGTTAGGTTGATTGGCCATGCTAAGAAATTGCCCCTTAGTGTCCAGGGATGTGTAAATTAGAGGGATTAGTGGGTGTAATACGTAGGGATACGAGGGAGGGCCTGGGTGGGATTGTGTTCGGTGAAGAGTCGATGGGCCGAAGGGCCTATTTCTGCACTATAGGATTCTATGATTCTTTTTTTGTATTTGTTCTAGATTTCTGATTTTTGTAGTTCTTTTTACTTGCACTAGTTTTAGAAAGGAACTAGAAGAGTGGTGAATTTTGATGGAGCTGTTTAATACTTTTTTTTAGCCTGAATGTGTGAGCATTTGTATATCCTTCAAGTGTAAGATGGCTCCTGTATGTTTGGAGCCCTTTATATTCATTTATGGTAAATGGACTTTGCTGGCCAGGACAACATTTATAGCTCTTGAGAAGTTAGTGGTGAGCTGCTTTCTTGATCCTCTGTAGTCTGTGGTATAGATATACCCAAAGTGCTGGGTTTTTGACCCAGCAACATTGAGGGGACAGTGATATAGTTCCATGTCAGAATGGTGAGTGACCAGGAGGGAAATTCAGTGTGGTGATGTTATCGTATGCGTTGCTGCTGTTCCACTATGGTAGTGGTTGTGGGTTTAGAATCTGCTGGCCGAGGAGCCTTGGTGAGCTTCTACATGCATCTTGTACATGTTGCTGCCTTTGTGCAATGATTGGGGAGGTGGGGGAACAGTGAATAATTGTGGAAGGGATGCCAATCAGCTGGGCTGTTGAGTGCAACAGTCCTTGATGGTGTGTTGATATTATGATGTGGAGATGCAGACATTGAACTGGGGTAAGCACAGTAAGAAGTCTCTCAACATCAGTTAAAAGTCCAACGGGTTTATTTGGCAGCACAAGCCACAAGCTTTCAGGGCACTTCCCTTCAGATAAGTGGGAATTTTGTTTACAAACAGGGCATATACAGATAAAAACTCAATTTACAAGATAGTGGTTAGAATGTGAGTCTTTACAGGTAATCAAGTTTTAAAGGTACAGACAATTTGAGCAGAGAGAGGGTCAAGCACAGATTAAAGAGATGTGTATTGTCTCCAGCCAAGTCAGCCCATTGGTCTCCGCAGGGGATGGGATGCATTGCTGACCCTAATAATCACATTTTAAGTTGATGTTTTCAAGTTTCCTTTGTACTTTGATTTTTGTTCAGGCTGTTCCCCATCCTTTTAGGGAGCTGCCTCTTTTATTTTGTCATGATTTAACTTGAGTTTGTTTATTTAGTTTGACCTTTAAAAGAGGCCAGCCAGCTCAGTTAGTGAGATTTTGCATGCCCAGGCAAGTCGTGGAGGTTACAGATAGTGTATAACGAACACAAGATCCCAGTTGAGGCTGTCTTTATGTGTGCAGAACTTGGCTATCAGTTTTTACTCAGTGATTCTAGAATCTCTCTCTCTCCACGCATTGTCTGTACCTTAAAGACTTGATTGCCTGTAAAGACTTGCATTCCAACCATTATTTACAAACTTGTAAATTGAGTTTGTATCTATATATGCTCTTTGTGAACAGAACTCCTATTCACCTGATGAAGAAGCAGTGCTCTGAAAGCTTATGGCTTGTGCTACCAAATAAACCTATTGGACTTGGTGTTATGTGACTTTTTACTGTGTTGATATTAGGCAGGGAAAGAGTGGAAGCATCCTTCAACAGCCAAGAGACATAATGTTTTACTTAGTAAGTGTTGGAAATGCGCTTATCCAGGTAAGGGGAAGTATTACATCATTTTGCCTAAAAGATTGTTGAAGGCTTGGGGGAGTCACGAGATGAGTCATTTGCCATTAGATGTCTCACCTTTGACCTGCTTTTGTAGCCACAGTATTTACATGACTATTCAAGTTCAGTTTCTGGCCAATGATAATCCCGAGGATGGTAATGCTATTGAATGTAATGGTTAAATTCTTCATTTGTTGGAAATGGTCATTGCCATTTGTCAACCCAAGCCTGGATGTTGTCCAGGTCTTGCTGCGTTTGTACGTGAACTGCTCCAGTGTCTGATGATGCTGAACATTGTGTAATCGTCAATGAGCATCCCCACTTTTGACATTATGGAAGAAAGGTCATTGAAGCAGCTGTAGATGGTTGTGGCTAGGACATCACCCTGAAGAACTCCTTCAGTGATGTCCTTGACCTCCAAGTAGCATAGCTTTCTTTTTTCGTGTCAAGTACAACTACAACCAATGGAAGGTTCACCCCCTGATTTCTATTGACTGCTTTTTTTTAGGGTTCCTTGATGCCGCACTCCGTCAAATGCTACCATAATGTCAAGAGCAGTTACTCTCGCCTCCCTCTGGAATTCAGCTGTTTTGTCCATGTTTGAGTTAAGGCTGCATAAGATCAGGAGCTGAATGACTCTGACTGAACCCAAATGCCTAGGTGTCAGTGAGCTCACCATTTGATAGCACTGTTGATGATCTTTCCATTGTTTATGATTTGAGACTAGATTGATGAAGCAGTGTTTGATTGGTCCTGCTTCGTGGGTAATTTTCCACATTGGTGAGTAGATGCTAATGTTGTAGCTATACTCGAACAATTTGGCTGGGAATACCGTGGCTAGATCACAATAGTAAAAGATAATTTACAATCTGCTTGGGTTCAGAACTTCACTTTTAAGCATAGGCTGGTATTTCTCTTTCAATAAATTTGACAACTTGAAGCTGCAACATACTGAAATATCAAGCTATGTTAAGAATGCAATATGGATCAGAATAGTTACTACTTTTGCTAAATATTTTCTCTGATAAATGTGCTTGCAAAAGGATTCAGTCCATTGTTTAATCTTCTAAGTGAGGAGTGGCAATATAGAACGTAGAACATTACAGCGCAGAACAGGCCCTTCGGCCTTCGATGTTGCGCCGACCAATTATGAAAAAAGCAATGACCCTCCAAATTAAACCATTCCCTTCTCTTCCATAAACTTATCAACTAACCTCTTAAACGCCACCAAACTTGGCGCATCTACAACTGCCGCAGGCAGGGCATTCCACTCCCTAACCACCCTTTGGGTAAAGAACCTACCTCTGATATCCGTCCTATAACTATCACCCCTTAATTTAAAGCTGTGTCCCCTCGTGCTAGCTTTCTCCATCCTAGGAAAAAGGCTATCACTGTCCAAACTATATATAAACTACAATATAAAAACAATATATAAATATACAATATATATAAATAAACATGTATATATAATATATAATTTAATATATATAATTTATATATAAATTGTGGTATATAATATATATAAATATACAATATATATATAAATTACTATGATGAGATGTGGGGGAGTGGGACTAATTGAAAGATTAGTCTTGTGTGCCCTATTATTACACAGTTCTGTAATTTTTGAATAATTGGCAAGTATGCATGTCACTGTGGTAAAGTGAAATAGGTAGCCTTCATTGTGCTGAAAGCAGCCTATTTTAGTTTGGATGTACTTGGATATTTCCTAATGAAGTTTCCAGAACTTTTTTTGGATTAAGAAACAAGTGTGATGCCCTACAACAAATTAAAGTAGCTGATTAATCTCTTGACTATAAATTGTTGTACAACTTCATCAAGATTGTATTTGATAAATATAGATGTGGGTGATAGTGGAAGAAGAAAAGCTGCCATTTATTCATTCTTGATAAATAATTCTCTAGGTGCAAAACCAATTTTTTAATGATCTTTCAGGAGATTTAGATATTTCCTACAAAGCAAAAGAAAAATATCTGATAAAAGTCATAACAGTTCCTTGTTGAATATTGACGTAACTAGTAGAATGGGTACAAGATTTCTGGAAACTTGCTAGAATAAGTGAGATACTAGACTTGTAAAATTTGCAATGCCCAAGCTGGTAGAGAATGTTTTGGAGCTATTTTATTAACTGGAAGTGGGGTATTTCTATGAGGTTAGTTATGTTCTTTCAGTTTAGCTAATGTACCTTGATCATGTAAAATTATTAACCTGTTAAGGAAAGGCACAGTTTTAATCCATGGTATCATAAGGTTCTTTGTAAAGGTATTTGCTGTCTGAGCTTTGAGAAAATAGTGTCTCCTTTCTTTCTACTGTTTTACTGACAGTATAATATATTCTGGGTAACATGTTACAAATACTGTTTCACTTAACTAAAACTGTTAAAGATGAGAACAAAACCTGAAATTGTGATGCTTGACAGCAATGGTGTATTTGTGATGGAAGCTTAGTTAGATATTATACTACAATGCATTTGTCTTTTCAGTGCTTGAGGTAAGTTTTAGTGCTTCATGGAATACATTTTCAGTTTTGAGTACTTTGTATTAATTGTATTTGAATGAATGCAGGTAGTGGGCATTAACCAGAGTTTCATTTATAGCATATATAGAATCAGTTGAAACTCTAGTTTGCTTCAATTAGTAATGTTTAACTCTATAAGACTAAGTAAAAATCAGCTTCAGTTGGCTGTTTGGAGATTGAACACCATTACCTCAGTAGGCACCATTGAGTACAATATGTTGAAATGCAGAATGAAGATTCCACATGTCTGAGCTGATGATATGAATTAACCCTAATCTTAAAATATTTAAACTGCCCCACTGGGACGCAAACATCCAAACAAGCTTTCAATGAGACCTCAGGTTTCCATTTTTGCCTTGTGTGTAGATTGTAACCATGAACTGGATTGAAGCTGTGAATGTTGATCTCTGCAGCAATCAGGCAGAAAAGTTGCAAAATCAATTCTTTTGAGACCCTTCACAGTTCCTTAAATACTCGTCTTGACTATTGTTGAGTCAGACACTTGCTTAGTCCCATTCTTTATCTATCCAATTGTAGTCAATAAATTATCTGCAATGATATCTCTTGCTACTTCAGGTATTTCATGATTGTCTTTGACTGCTGTTTGTCCTCCACAAACTTTCCTTCAGTGGCATTATCTGAAAGTGTCAGTTCCTACATGGACAGTGATGATAGGCAGCATTGTCTTAGCACACACTGCCTTAACCCTTTTAAATTCACACTGCTGGTCTGACACATTAGATTGAGAATTTTGCTCCAACTAAATATTGGGAAGACCAAAGCTGTTGCCTTCAGTCACAATCACAAACTGTTCACTAACTCCAAGGTAAGTGCCTGTGCCTGAGCCAGATTTCACAAACCCAGTGTCAAGTAGTTTGTCATTGATATTTCCAGCTTTAGTGTTATTCAATTCTTCCCATCTCAGCTCTTTTGCTGCTGAAACTCCTATCGTCCATGCCTTTATTACAACTATACTAACACACTCCAGACTGGTCTTCTGTTTTCTATTGTCTATAAATTTGAGATTGTTCAGACTTCTGCTGCAAGTCCTGCTTGCCCATCACCTTTCTATTCACTGACCTAAATAGACCAATCCATTAGCTGTCGGGGACCAAAGCTCTGAAATTTCCTCCTAAACTACCTTTAATTCTTTCTCCTTGTACACCTTGAAACTTAACTTCTTGGTGTCCAAACTTATCATCTGCCCTCTGTCTACTTGTGTCAAATTTTTTTAGATTTGACTTAGTTATCACATGTATTGGTATATATGAGTGCAACACTCATTAGCACAGCTGCTCACGGCACTGGAGACCTGAATTCAATTCTGGCCTTGGGTCACTGTCTGCGTGGAGTTTGCACGTTCTCCCGTGTCTGTGGATTTCTGCTGGGTGCTCAAGTTTCCTCCCACAATACAAAGATATGTGGGTTAGGTTGATTGGCCATGCTAAATTGTCCCTTAGTATCAGGGAGACTAGCAGGATAGACATGAGGTTATGGAAATGTTGTTGGTGCAGGCTTGATGGGCCAGTTGGCCACCTTCTGCACTGTAGTACAGTATTGTTTCTCGTGAGCTGTTGTGACCTGGCCCTTGGTCACTGTCTGGAGTTTGCATGTTCTCCACGTGTCTGTGTGGGTTTCTGCCAGGTGCTCTAGTTTCCTCCCACAGTCCAAAAGATGTGTGGGTTAGGTGTTTGATCATGCTAAATTGACCTTTACTGTCAAGGGGAGCTAGGAGGATAAACGTGAGGTTATGGGAATAGGCGGGATTGTTGTTAGTGCAGGCTTGATGGACTGAATGGCCACTTCCTGCACTGTAGGTATTGTATCCAGACAAAGCATACCATCCATGGAATACACAGGGGAGAAGGAAAAGAGAATGTAACAGTACATTCTGCACTATCTAGCTAGGGTGTTGAGAAAGATCAACTTAGGCCCATTCAAAAGTCTGGCAGCAGAGAAGAAGCTGTTCTTGAGTTGGTTGATATGTGACCTCAGACTTTTCTATCTTTTTCCAGATGGAGGAAGGCGGAGAGAGTATGTCTTGGGGGGGATGGGGGTCATTGATTATGCTGACACTTTCCTGAGGTAGCAAAAAGTGGAGATGGAGTCAGTGGGTGGGACGCTGGCATGTGTGATGGACTGGGCTGCATTTCTTGTGGTCTTTGTCCAAGTAGGAGCCATACCAACCTGTGATATGTCTGCTAAGAATGCTTTCTTTGGTGCATCTATAAAAATTGGTGAGAGGCATAGCAGACGTAAAAAATTTCCTTAGCATTCTGAGGAAGTAGAATTGTTAGTAAGAATGCTGTGAAGTGCCTTGTGATGTTTTATGATGCTGAAGGTGCTATATAAATGCAAATTGTTGTTCTTACCTGAATTTGAAATGCCTTGATTTGTCTCATAATCTAGTACAAGATGTCAGTTTCCCTTTGCACATAATGGCTTAGTTTTTTTAAATTGTGACCTTGGTTAATTGAAAAATCTTTTTACGAAGAATTCTTGGTTGAATAGTCCTGTACATGAACATTGAAAGTGTCTTAATTTTGACTACATTAGATAGTTAACTATTGTATGAAGTGATTAGCTCTTAAGTATATAATCTTGTCAGGTCTTTGATGGATGAAGCACTATTTTAGCAAGAAAGGTGTTTAAGTATCATGGGAAATTATTGAGTTGATAGATTTCTTGAATTTTTACTTTTTTAATCTTGTGGGGCATCCTTAATATCGAATAATCTCTCATAATTATAATTTGTTCCTGCATCTCATTATCCTGGGGTGTTCAACAATCACTGAATTGTTACAGCGCAGAATGTGGCATGTCAACCAGGATTTCCATAGAACTAATTTATGTAGTGTCATTCCACCACTATCTCTCTATATCTCTGCATAGTCTTCCTTTTCAGATTACTTTCTGAACGCTTCAGTTGAATCTGCCTTCACAACATACTAGTTAGAGCCTTCTAGATCTTAACCACTGTTTGAAGATGTTATTCCTCATGTTGTCAATTATTTCTTTTTACCAGTTGCCTTAATAGATCTATACTGTCTTGTTATTGATTCTTCCACTCAAAGGAATAATATTTTTTCTTTATTTATTGCCTAGATCTCTTAATTTTTGAACACTTTATCAAATCTCCTCTCAACCTTCTCTTCAAGAAAATAATCCAGACTTTTCCAATCTACTTATGTAACCAAAATCCTTCATCCTCGAACCATTCTTGAGTCTTTTCTGCACTCTGCTTTTATTCTGAAAGTGCCACCTAGAACTGGACAAAATACTCCAGTCAAGGCTGAACCAGTGTCTATATATTATTCAATATAACTTTCTTGCTTTTATAATCAGGCTTTATTAAGTATGAGGGAGTTTTATACTTTATTAACCGTGTTCTCAGCTTGTTCTGCCACCTATGTTTACATATGCACCCATCTATTCCTGCAGCCCTTTCAGTATTGTACTTTTTGTTTCATATCGTCTCTCCACATTCTTCCTAGCAAAATGAATCATTCGTGCATTTGCATGAATTAGGGGCAGGAGTAATCCATTCAACCCTTCAAGCCCTGCTCTGCTGTTCAATAACATTGGGCTGATCTGAATGTATATTCAGCTCCATATTCCATCTATGGAGCAGACATTTGACTGCCTTGTTAAGTCAAGAATCTATTTACCTCTGGCTCAAAAAAATTAACTACCTCTATTGCTCTGAGGAAGAGAACTTCATAGTTCCATAACCTTTTGAGAAAATTATTCTAATCTCCATCTTAAATAGGAGATTACTTTTTTAAACTGTATCCCTTAGTCCCCCATGAGGAGCGGGACATTCTTTCACCATCCACACTATCAAGTCCTTTAAGGATCTTGTATATTTCAAAAAGATCACCATGCAATCTTCTAAACTTGAGTGGATACAGACTCAACATGTTCTTTTTTTCATTAGATAACCGGATCAGAGAATCCCAAAAGTGCTGAAGGAGGTCATTCGGCAGCACCGACTGTATCACACCCAGGCCCTTATTTAGCCTACTAACCCCCTAGCACTGAGGGGCAAATAAATCAACCTAATCTGCACATCTTTGGAGCCTGGGAGGAAACGAGCACCCAAAGAAACCCACGCTGACGCAGGAAGATGTGCAAACTTCACACAAATGGTGATCCAAAACAGGATTAAACTCTGGTGCTATGAGGCAGCAGTGCTTGCCACTGTGCTGCCATCCCAAGTGTTAATTGAATAAACTGCTTCTATCTCATTTAGTAAGGAATCTAAACTTGGTTTCCAAAACACTCTGTGCAATTGTAGCAATGACCAGTTACCTGACGAAGGTGCAGTGCTCCGTAAGCTAGTTGGTTTTGCTAAACTTATTGGACTTTAACCTGGTGTTTGTGACACTTCCTACAATTGTAGCAAAATGTATCTGATTCTATATTCCATTCCCCTTGCTATAAACAATTGCATTCAATTTTGCCTTCCTTTCTGTATCTGCATTCAACCTTTTGCAGTTTAGGATACCGAGATCCCTCCACCACTGAGTTCTATTTAAATGATCTGCTTTTTGTGCCAATGGACAAGTTCACGTTTTTCTATGTTATACTCCATTTGCCAAACCTTTTCCCACTTGCCTAACTTATTCATGTCCCTATGAAAACTCCTTATGTTTTCACAACTCGCTTTCCTACCTATCTTTGTACTATCAGCAAATTCAGCATCTATGTGTTTGGTCCCTTCGTCCAAGTCATTGACATAAATTAAAATAGTTGAGGTCACAACATGTCTAATAAGTCTCAACAACCTCAAAGATCTATTTATCCATTTTTTTACCTTCCTGTTAATTAACAATTCTCTATCCGTGCTAATATGCAAATCCCTTCACCAGGAGTTCTTATTTTTAACAGTAAATGCCTTCTGGAATTCTAAGTGCAACAGATTCACAGATTCCCTTTTAGTTACATTATTTTTACTGCCTCAAAGAACTCACCCAATTATCATAGAAACTCTATAGTGCAGAAAGAGGCTATTTAGTCCATCAAGTCTGTACTGACCTCAATCCCACCTGTTCCCTATCTCCACATCCGTAAATATTTACCTGCTAATTCTTCTAACCTTATGTCTCAGAACATGTTAGTTTGATCAATCAGTCTAACCCGCCAACATGATGTCCCTCTCACAAAACCATTTTGACTCTGCTGCATGCTTTTTTTTTTGCATTAAATTTCAGCTCCTGCTTGTCAACCTATTCCACCAATTTGTCTATAACCTTTTGAATGTCTAGAGTATTACAATGCTTTCAAGTTTCGTATCATCCATACATTGCACGTTCCACATATGAAGGTTTCAGTCATTTATGTATAGCAGGAAGGGTAAAGGTCCTAACACTGTCCCCTGGGGAACTTGCCGACAACTCTTCCTCACTCCAAAAATCAACCATTAACCGTCACTTTGCTTTCTGCCAGTTGGCCAAGTTCATATTCATGTTACTACTGCTTGTTTGTTTCAACGAGTAATAACTTTGCCTATGGGACTATTCAATATCTTATGGAAGTCCACATCAACAGCATTGTTATCATCAATCCAGCCTGTTATCCCATCAAGAAACTCTCGAGTTAATTAAAATGATTTGGCCCTAACAAACTCTAAACCTGTTTGTCTAAGTGATAATTTCACTGAATACAGTTTCCAGAAGCTGCTTCACCACCAGAATTAAATTGATTGGCGTTTTGTTGCTGGGCTTATCTTTACACCCTGAATTTTTGAACAACTGCATTTGCAGTTCCCCATTCCTCTGAAACGAACCTGAGTCAAAGGATGACTGGGAAATTATAATGTGGAGATGCTGGCATTAGACTGGGGTAAACACAGTAAGAAGTGTCACAATACCAGATTTATGTCCAACAAGTTTATTTGATAGTAAACCCACAAGCTTTTGGAATGCTGTTCCTTCATCAGGTGAGTGGAAGGTTCTGATCAGAAACCTCCCACTCACCTAATGAAGGAACAGCATTCTGAAAGCTTGTGGGTTTATTACTTAATAAACTTGGACTTTAACCTGATGTTATGTGATTTCTTACTAAGAAATTATAGTCAATGCTTCCATAGTTACCACTTGTATTCTTGGATGCACCCAATCTTTTGTGATGCCTTATCAACTCTAAACTTAGGCAGCCTATCTAATATCGCTGCTGTATCAATTTTAAACTTAGTAAAAGACTTTCACAGCACAATTGCATATCCTTTTATCTGTACATGCAAAAACTGAATGCTTTTTGAAAGCTCCTAACTTTTTGCGTGGGAATTTGAACTGACATGAATCTTACTGACCAGATCTGACTTTTTTGCAGAAAGTTTAGTTGTTTGCAAATGGAGAAAGAGCTTAATATTTATAGACTGTGGCTAGCTTTGACTTTGGCTATTGTAGCCTAAGTAAACCTACCACGTGTCACATCTGAGTGGCAAAATGCAATTGGCCAAGGATTTTGGAAAAAAGACACACTAACTGTATTCGTTTGATATCTTGATCGTACTCTTTATATGCCTGTGGGAGATGTCAGGATTCCCTTTTATATTAGCTGCATCTCTTTTCATCCTCTTTCTCTTTGCTTCTGTTGTGTTCTTTCACTTCCCCTCTGAACTTTCTGTTATTTACCTTAGTTCTTGGCTTCATTTTCTGCCTGACACCTGTCATTGAACATATTTTTCTTCTCCATCTTAATCTCTATCTCACTTGTCATTTAGGAAGCTCTGAATTTGTTTGCCCTGCCTTTTCACTTATTGGGGACATGCCTTGTCTGCGTCCAAACTATCTTTACAAGGGCATCCCATTGTTCAGGTACAATTTTGCTTACCGACCTTTGATCCAATTAATCTGGTCCAGATCCATTCTTATCCCATTCAAGTTGGCATTGCCTGAGTTAGTTATTCTTGCTTTGGATTGTTCCTTGTCCTCTTTCATAACCAGCCTAAATCTTGTAATGCAATGATCATTTTCCCCAAAAATTTCCCAATTAATTCTTAATTCACTTAGCTGACCTCATTTCCATGAGCCAGGTCTAGTAGTGCCTGCTTTCTCATTGGTCTGGAAATGTTCTGCTTTAGAAAATTTCCCTGAACGTACACTTAGAACTCTTGGCCTTGTCTGCCCTTTACTTCTATCCCTATATTCAGATAATTAAAATCTTCTATTATGCACCTTTTCTGTAACTTTCTTGCATTTGTTCCTTTACATCTTTCCCACCATTTGGTGGCACCAGACAATTAATTGCACCTTTTTCATTCCTTATCTCTAGCCAAATAAATTCTGTCCTTGATTTCTCTGGGACATCCTCTCTTGCCTGCACTGCAATGTTCTCTGTAATCAATACTGCCATCCTTTTCCCTTTACTTCCTTTCCTCAACATCTTGTATCCAGGGAACTTTAATACCCAGACCTGCTTGCTTTTGTTATAGCTACATTTCCACATGGGAATCTTTATATAATTTTCCAGTCTTATTTAGCATGGTTTGCACATTCACGTATGTACAGTAACCCCAATTTAGACATTACTTCATTCAGTACTCTGAAGCTACCTAATGACTTACTATTCCCACTTAGTCTTTTACCTATTCCTAAAGATGTGAAACTATTACCTTCCCCAACCCTGTCTAGGATTCTAATTTCATCTGCTTTCATTTCTTTTCTATTTCTATATGCTGGTGCCCATCTCCTGTCGATATAGTATAAACCTTCCCCAGCCACACTAATGAGCTTTCCCACAAGTGCAACCTATCAGTTTTTGAATAGGTGCCTTCTGCCCCAAAACTATTCAGTGCCTCAGTTTCCTGATATTAATTGCATATTGATAGTGGTTGCCCTTAAGATTTTGTAAATCTCCCAATTTTTAACCATTGTATTGAGGCTGTCAGTAATGGTGCAGAGGAACCAAATGACTTGGACTAAAGTTTTTTTTTTGGCACAAAACCAAGGAACTCTGATCAATTGAGGACTGTAAAACTTTGTTTCTATTCCATGGATATTTACATTCACATACCTTCTGTTTCATGTGCAATCCTTCTTCGAGTGAAGCTGAACTTGTTACTTTTGTTTGCTCTGAGTTAGCGTATTCAATCATTACTAAATATTTTGCTGTTTGGTGATTAGCATTTACTATTTTCTTTAGTCCATTTACTGGAATGTATAATTCAGCAACCAAAGTTGCCTCTTTCAGTTGCATGAGTGAATGTTGCTCAAAGACTGATTTTACAAGTGCTAAAGAAATCAGTTTTGCACTTTCCACCATCACCACCAACACAAAAGGTAATTTGAGAAGTTTTGTGGCATATCTCTGGATTTAAGCAACTTGATTTGCTGATTCTTGATTTCCTTTACCCCTGAAATGGAAAAATCTTTTAACTGATATCTTTAACTGTACAGACCATCCCTGTAGCAGCAAGATTCTGCTGAGGTGCTTTATTGAAGCATTAGATAACTTGGATTTCCATGACTGTCAAAACATAGCATTTTTTAAATTAAAATTTTGGTCAATCCAGAAATCCATTTGTTACACTTTTTAATCACAACTTGTACATGAAGTTAGTAGTCTAGTCACTGCCTGCAAAGCTAAGTTGCTATCTTAGGGGAAGAAACTTTTTTACAATAGGTGACAGGAGCTGAATAACAGCAAAGTTTGGACCTGCCGCAAGATCTCCTAGTTTTCCCCACACTTGGTCAGTAACTAAGTTATGCTTGCTAACGTAAACATCCCTGATCCATTTTACCTGCTGTGAAAATTATTTTCTAATGTTCAAGTTTGCTTTGTTCATCATCCATCCCTTGCAGTTTGGCTCCATTGATGTGGAGATGCCAGCGTGGACTGGAGTAAACATAATAAAAAGTCTGTCAACAGCAGGTTAAAGTCCAACAGATTTATTTGGTAGCGAATGCCACTAGTTTTAGGGTCTCTGACCCTTTGTCAGGTGAGTGGAGAGTTCTGATCACAAATGCGATGTAAAGACACACATTTAGTTTACAGGACACTGTTTAGAATGTGAGTTTTTACAGCTAACTGAGTCATAAAGGTGCAGACAATGTGAGTAGAGATAGCATTAAGTATAGGTTAAAAGATGTGTATTGTCTTCAGATCGGACTGTAAATGAGATTTTGCAAGTCCAGGCAAGTCGTGGGGGTTACAGATACTGTGACACGAACCCAAGATCCTAGTTGAGGCTAACCTCGTGTACGAAACTTGGTTATCAGTTTTTGCTCAGCGACTCTGCGCTGTCGTGTGTCGTGAAGGCTTCCTTAGAGAACGCTTACCCTGTATGCCCATGACCACTGAAGTATTTGCCAACAGGAAGAAAACAGTCTTGCAGTGTTCATTCATCCGTTGTTGTAGCATTTGCATGGTCTCCCCAATGTACCATGCCTCAGGATATCGTTTCCTGCAGCGTATCAAGTAGACAGTGTTGGCCGGTTGCAAGAGTATGCATTGTGTACCTGGTGGATGGTGTTCTCATGTGAGATGATGGCATCCGTGTCTATGATCTTGCATGTTTTGCAGATGTTGCTGTGGTAAGGTTGTGGTGTCATGGTCAGTGTTCTCCTGAAGGCTTGGTAGTTTGCTGTGGACAGTGGTCTGTTTGAGATTACGTGGTTGTTTTGAAGGCAAGAAGTGAGGGTTGTGGGGATGGCCTTGGCGAGATGTTTGTCTTCATCAATGATATGTTGAAGACTCGCATTCTAATCAGTATTCTGTAAACTGTGTGTCTATCTTTACATCCCCTATTTGTGATCAGAACTGTCCACTCACTTGACAAAGGGTCAGAAGCCCAAAAGCTAGTGACGTTTGCTACCAAATAAACCTGTTGGACTTTAACCTGGTGTTGTGAGACTTCTTATTGTATTTACCCTGTCGAACACCGGCATCTCCACATCATGACCACCATCAGCGCTGCAAATTGCCGGCTCCAAGTAGAGAGGATCTCCGAGAAGATCACGCATATCGACATAGACATCAAGTTTCTACAAAGATGCAAGAAAGCAGACAAAATACTGAAAGGACTACAGATCACAAACCCACTCAGATGAACCTATAACACAGACTATGCTGAGAAACTTTGCTGTCGCACCTCTCTCATACTCCTCAACCATCTCATACATCAGCTCTACAGCAAACGCTGCATCTTGGAAGCCAAGATAGAATTCATATTCTCAACTTGCGCTCAGGACACAGACCAGTTGCAAGATTGTCTCATCTGCTTTGCACAAAGGAATTACATTGTCTACATGCACACCAAGAACAGAACTTGAGAAACTCAACATCACCACCCACAGCAACCAAGCTTCTCTCTGGTACTGCATTAGGGAAACAGTACCATCGAGGGAAGTCCATTGTCAACTTGTCAGATTATGTACTTCAACCAGATGAAATTGAAGCTCTCAGCTGAGGACTCAGTTTCTGCCCCAGCACCAAAATGAATCCCACTAGTCTCGCAGCAGACACAGGAATTCATCAGGAGATGAGGCTGCTGGAGTTCTTCCACAAACACCAAGAGGCCAACAGTGAACACAATGAGACAGTCAATGAACTGGAATAATCGACAGAGATCTGCAGTGTAGCAATCGAAGAGGAAAGACTCCAGTTGGACTCCTCCAGAAGGCCACTGCCCTCCACTTGTCAGGAATGCCCAAGCCATCAGGAGGTGCATCAACACCAAGTTCATCAATTGCAATCACAAGACAGCCCTGAATATCACCCAAGCACAATGCAACACCATCTGCGCTCTCAAGACCAACTTCAATATTGTCATCAAACCAGCAGAGGAGGAGCCATCATCATACTGAATAGAACAGATTACTGCAAAGAAGTGTACCAACAACTGAACAATGAGGAACATTACAGACAGTTACCCACAGATCCGACCAAAGAACACACCCGTCAATTCAAAACTCTGATCAAGAACTTTGATCCGAACTTTTAGAGAACCCTCCATACACTCATCCCACACATTTCTCGTGTTGGTGATACACAAGGCAAACATGCCCAGCCATTCCATTATATTGCGCAATGGGACCCTGTGCAAGAACCTCCAGCTATGTCAAGGGCGTCCTGAAACCCATTGTACAAAGAACCCACCAGCTTTTGTCGCGACACTACACCAGCATCTCCCACGACGATGGCATTGCTGCAACTGCCTCAGTACTCAACGCTGACAACTGCCAGTTTCCAAATGCAATTTTAAACTCTCCTGGACCACAATGTCCTCTCCTTTAACAGCCAGTTCTTCAGATACATGGAGCAACCATGGGGACCAAATTTGCACCTCAGTATGCCAATATCTTCATGCAGAAGCTTGAATGAAACTTTGCCACACAAGAACTTCAGCCAATGCTATACACTAGATATGTTAATTACATTTTCTTCCCTTGGACTCCATGGTGAACAATCACTGAAAACAGCTATATGTTGTCATGAAGTTCCATCCCACCATCAGACTTGCCATGGATCGCTCTGCGGAATCGGTTGCATCCTTGGACACACATCTCCATTTTGAGGATGGTCACCTTAGCACCTCACTGTACCACAAGCCCACAGATAACCTCACAATGCTCCACTTCTCCAACTTCCACCCTAAAGAAGCCATCCCCTATGGACAAGCCCTCCGTATACACATAATCTGCTGAGATGAGAATCACAACAGAACACCTCCAGATGCTGAAACACACCCTCATAAGCACAGGATGCGGCGCTCGACTCATTGATCAACAGTTCTGACATGCCACAGTCAAAAATCACACCGACCTCCTCAGAAGACAAACATAGTACATGGTGGACAGAGTACCCTTCATCATCTAGTACTTCCCTGGAGCGGAGAAACAACGACATCTCCTCCAGAGTCTTCAACGTGTCATTGAAGACGAACGTCTTGCCAAGCCATCCTCAACTCCCACTACTTGCCTCCAAACAAGTAATTTGAAGCCTTCGCAGTAAACTATTAAGCCTTCAGGAGAACAGTGACCACGACACCACATAACCCTGCCACAGCAACCTCTGCAAGATGTGCTGGATCATCCATGTGGATGCCATCATCTCACATGAAAACACCACCAGATACACCGTACGTACTCTTGCAACTCGGCCAACATTGTGTTCCTGATATGCTGCAGGAAAGGATGTACCGAGACATGGTACATTGTCATGGCATCTCTTGGTCTCCCCAATGGATGAATGAATACCACTTGACAATCACCAGGCAAGACTGCTGTCTTCTTGTTGGGGAACACTTTAATGGTCATAGCATTTGGCCTCTGATCTTCGGGTAAGCGTTCTCCAAGGTGGCCTTCATGACACACCACAGTGTAGACATGCTGAACAAAAATTGATAGCCAGGTTCTGCACAAATGAGGACGGCCTTATCCAGGATCTTGGTTCATGTCACAATATTTGTAACCCCCATGACTTGCCTGGGCTTGCAGAATCTTGTTTACTGTCCTGTCTGGAGACAATACACATCTCTTTAATCTATGCTTAATGCCATCTCCACTCAGTGTCTGAACTTTTTAAGACTTGATCTATAAAAACTTGCATTGTAATCAGTATTCTGTAAACTGTGTGTCTTTACATCTCCTGTTTGTGATCAGAACCCTCCACTCATCTGAAGAGTCAGAGGCCCGAAAGCTAGTGACATTTGGTATCAGATAAACCTGTTTGGACTTTAACCTGGTGTTGGAGCCACAGTAAGAAGTCTCATATTGATCCAGTGTGTCTAAGGCTTTACTGTCACAGCCTCAGCATTGGGTCATATGATCTCCATTGGTGTTTGGAGGAGAGGCAATCCATGACTCCAAATGTGACTTCTCCTACCCAAGAGGGCAGTGGAGTTGTGACCTTCAATTTGGGAGCTCCTGTTTTAAAGATTTGTATACAAAAGCTGAAGTGTCCGAATGTTGAAGAATGATTGATAGAGATCAGTAAGCTAGTAATATAGTACAAAATGTACCATAACATTTCTTGTGAAAACATTGTGATCTTTCATAAGAATGTGATGTGGTACAAAAACAAGTTAAATAAACTTGCCATGGAATTTCAAGTGAAATATGCCAGTTTCTTGTGCTTGAGGATAGGTAATAATGCAAAGATGTTTAGATGATGACCCTGGTTAGCATTGGCACTTCACAGCACTAGGAAGCCTGGTTCAATTCCAACCTTTTGGTGGAGTTTGCACATTCTCCCTATGTGTGTTTCTTCTCAGTCCAAAGATGTGCAGGTTAATTGGATTGGCCATGCTAACTTGACCCTTAGTGTCCCAAGATATCAGTTTAGGAAGATTAGTGGGTAAGTACATGGGGTTATGGGCCTGAGTAAGACGATCTGTTAGAGTTGGTGCAAACCTGATGGACTAAATGGCCTTGTTCTATATTACAAGGATTCTATATGATTTCAGATTGAATTAATTCCTCTGTCCCACAATTAACCTTCTAGATTTGCCGTACTAGTTTTTTTTAAATTGCACTGTGGCAAAGAATTACGGCTAACTGTAAAATTTAGCAGGGTTATTTTGTAGATTTGAGTCTTAAAGAATGTCATTATAATAATTGAAGATATTGTTGAGCCACCCAGCCTGAGGAAAGGAATTTAATAGCCATGAAAGTGGATGTAGTAGCAGATTCATTATGCAGTGATTCTGTACTGTCTGGAGATTTCACTCTGTAAATGGAATGAAAGATTTGCATTATATAGTTCTGTTTTTGACTTCAGGAATTCCCAGAGCGCTTTACAGTTTGGTGTACTTCTGAATTGTAGGCAGTAGTCTAAAGTAGATAATTAGACTGCCAATTTGCACACAGGATCCCATAGAAAACTTTTCCTAATGATAGATACTTTTCAACCAAGTTTTTAAATTAAGTTTTGGACAGGACATGGAGAAGTTTGCTGATTTTCTTTTTATGCCACTTGAGGGATGGGAGGGTGTCTCAATTTGATGTCAGTGATGCCATCTTTCAAATGAGACAATGCCATGTTAAGTGTATTGGAGTATCAACCTAGATTTTTGTGCACAAGTTCCTAAATGTAATTTGAACCTACAACCTCCTAATTCAGAAATAAGTGCTATCTACTAAACTCTGACTTTTGATTTTATAACCACTACTTTAAAACAAAACATGAAAGAAAGCCATTTGATCATCACACACTGCTGTCTGAAAGTTATTAAATTTGTTGAACACCGCCAACCCTGCAGATTATCCTGCTTCAAGTATTCATCTGATTTTGTTTTGAAAGTTATTACTGAATCTCCTTTCCACTATTCCTTGTCATTTGAAAACTCATTGCATACTACCCCCCTCCCATTGCATCTAGCTTAAACCTTGATCTTGAGTATTACTCCACTTGATCTTTATTTCATCCGAACCATTGTTGATTTTTAACACCTGTATTTAAATTTTTCCTTCTCTGCCCTAAGGAGAAAATCTTCAATTTCAGCAGTCATTTTTTTCATTCATTTGTGGGACGTGGATGTCACTAGCTGACTGAAATTTATTGCCCATTCTGAGTTGCCCAAGGGCAGTTGAGAGTAAGCCATATTGCTGTGACTCTGGAATCACATGTATGCCAAACCAAATAAGGATGGCAGATTTCCTTCCCTAAAAGAAATTAGTGAACAGAAGGGTTTTTCTGACAATTGACAATAGCTCCATGGTCATCAATAGATTCTTAATTCCAGATTTTTGTGGTGGGATTTGAATTCAAAACATTCCATGGTGGAATTCAAGCCCTGGTTCCCAGAACATTTAGCTAAGTTTCTGGATTAATGATCTAGCAATAATACCAATAGACTATTGTCTCCCTACCCCTGCCCATCTAACTGGTGTAAGGGATGAAAAAGGTCACTCTTCAATTTCTTTGTTTGCTGCCAATGTCACAGTAAAGATGAGCTTTCTTTTTACTGAAGACTGATGTCAAGTATTCACTTAAGTACTTCAGCTATGCCCCCTGCCTTTACAAAACCTCAACACGTCCACCATTTGGCTACTCTTAACTGTTTAAATTTATGTAAGACTAATGGGTTCCTGTCTTATTTATTCATGGATCAGTTTTTACACACACCCGTTGCCTTTGTATTCCCTTTTTCAGCACTTGTCCACTCTTTATTTAGCTTGCTTCCTGCTGAATTAGGATCCAAAGGTACATCTAAGCCTCCTTTTTACTGTTTCATTTTGTATGTTTCTAGGTATCCAGGGATTTCCAGCCAATAATACCTTCTTTTTGCTGTGTGAGAATATGCCCAGCTTGTATCCAAACTGATTCCTAGTTAAAATTATCCATAGCTCATTTACTGTTTTATCTACAAATTTTTAACTCCAATCCATCTAGCTAGGTTGCTTTTCAAATCTCTGAAATTGATTCTCTTCATAACTGATTCCTTTCCTTGTCCATTTCCATAATTACTCTCAGCCTCACGAAAAATTGTGGTCATGTTTTCCAAAATGCTCCCCTATTGAAACATGTCTTGCTTGCTCACTTCCCCAAAACCAATTCCAGAATTGATCTTTACCTCTTGCCTGAAAGCTGGGATACATTGACTAAGAAATTTTACTTGGGCATTTTTCATGAATTTATTCTCCCTTTTGTTCTTTGTCCCACCAAGCTACGGATCAACCCTGGCTCAATGAAGAGTGCACGAAGGCATGCCGGGAGCAACGTTAAGAATACTTAATGAGGTGTCATCTTGCTAAAGTTATAACACAAGACTAGTCGTGTGCCAAACAGCAGAAATGGCAAGTCGCAGAGCTAAGCAGTCCCACAATCAATGGATTAGATCTAAGCTCTGCTGTCGTGCCACATTCAGTTGTGAATGGGGGTGGACAATTAAACAACTTGCCTGTTGTCTGTTGATTGATTTCAAGAAGAAATTAGTTAGATTATAGTTTTTGGTGCTAAAGGAAACAAAAATGGGGGATCAGGATGTTGAAGTTGATGATTAGCCGTGATCAAAATGAATGGCAGAGGAAGCTCGAAGGGCTGAAAAGCTTGCTATTACTTCTAGTTTTTATGTTTCTAACCTCCTGAAGGAGGAGACTCAACAACTACTTCTATCCTCAGTATTGGAGGAGTCCACATCCATGCAAAAGATTGATGCATTCACAATCGTCAGCCAAAAGTGTCGAGTGGATGATACATCTTGGCCTCCTCCAGAGGCTGCCAGCATTACAGCTGTCAGTTTCCAACCAATTTGATTTACTCCAAGAAACGATTGAAGGCACTGAATACTGCAAAGGCTATGGCCCTGGCAATAGTTCTGAAGACTTGTGCTCCAGAACCTGAGCAAAGCTGTTGCAATACAGCATACAACACTGGCATCTATCTGGCAATGTGAAAAATTGCTCAGGTCTGTCCTGTACACAAGAAACAGGACAAATCAAATCTGAACCAATTACCATCCCATCAGTCTCTTAATCACCAGAAAAGTGATGGAAGGGATCATCAATAGTGTTATCAAGTGTCACTTGTTCAGCAATAACTTGCTCATGGAAGCTCAGTATGGTATCTGCCAGGGTCACTTTGTTCCTGACCTCATTACAACTTTAGTTTCAACATGGACAAAAGAGCTTAATGCCAGACATCACAAGCTCCTATCTTGTGTAGTAACCTTCTTAAATGCATTTTGAAAATCCAGATATATAATCCATCTACTCTGCCTGATACCTCCTCAAAACATTCTAGTAAGTTTGTCAGACATGTTTTCCTCTCATGAAATTATGCATTGTCTTTGGTCAGATTAATGCGCTATTATCCTCTCCTTTAATTGATTCTAGTATTTTTCCAATAACTGAAGTTAGACTAACTGGCCTATAGTTTCCTGCATTTTGTCACCATTCCTTTTTGAACAAGGGCACCACACTGATGTTGCAGTCCTTTGTCAAAATCCAGAGTCATGAATTTTTGGGAAAATGACCACAAATCTCTAGCAACTTCCTTTTAAGATTCTCGGGTGCAAACCATTAATTCCAGAGGATTTGTCAGCCTTGAACCCCATTAGACACATAAATAGAAAATGCTGAAAATCTCATCAGATCTGACAGCATCTGTAGAAAGAAAATAGAGCCAGTGTTTCAAGTTAGGGTGAGCCTATCTAGGGTGGTGGTGGTGACTATTTAATTCCTCACCGTTTTTTTTTAAACTGTTTCTGGGATGCTTGTAACATTCACTATAATAAAGACCAATGCAAAATATCTATTTAACTTCCCTGTCATTTCCTTGCACATGATGTGGAGATGCCAGCGAGCGTTGGACTGTAAGAAGTCTCAACACCAGGTTAAAATCCAACAGGTTTATTTGGTAGTCATGGGCATTCGGCCTTGTATCTTTGAGTAAGTGTTCTCCGAAGGTGGCTTTTGCAACACATGATAACGCAGAGAGACTGAGCAGAAACTGATAGCCAAGTTCTGCACACAAGGACGGCCTCAAGCGGGAACTTGGGTTCATGTCACACTATCTGTAACCCCTACAACTTGCCTGGGTTTTCAAAATCTCACTAACTGTCCTGGCTGGAGACAATATGCATCTTCTTAACCTGTGCTTAACCTTTCTCCACTCACCTTTGTACTTTTTAAAACTTGATTACTTGTAACAACTCGCGTTCCAATCATTATTTTGTAAATTGAGTTTGCGTCTTTATATGCCCTGTTTGTGAACAGAACTCCAACTTGCCTGATGAAGGGGCAGAATTCTAAAAGCCTAGTGTCTTGTGCTACTAAATAAACCTATTGGACTTTAACCTGGTGTTGAGTCTTACTGTATTTCCTTGTTCCTCATAATTACTAACTCGGTTTCATCCTATAAGAGGGCAATGCTTTCTTTTAATTCTTTCTTTTTAATGTGTATTTTAAAAAAACTCTTGTTTCTCGCAAGTTTGTCCTCATGGTTTATTTTTTCCTTCCTGATAATTGTATTAATCCTTACTTGTTGCATTCTGAATCTATTCCACTCTTCTGCTCTACTGTTAACCTTCGCCATCTTAAATGTTTTCAAATTATTATCCTACTTTTGTTTTTTCATCATAGGTTTTTGATTTGACTTATTATTGTATTCCAGGTATCGGTATACAGTGAAAACTATTGTTTTCTGCATGCTTTACAGACAAAACATACCATTCATAGAGTGGGAAAGCAGAGAGTGCAGAAGCTGGTGTTATAGCCATAGCTAGGGTGTAGAGAAGGATCAACTTAATGAGATAGGTCCATTCAGAAGTTTGGCAGTAGGGTAGAAGCTGTTCTTGAGTCGATTGGTACGTAACCTCAGATTTTTGTATCTTTTTCCTGAAGGAGAAAAGTGGAAGAGAGAATGGCGGGGATGCATGGAGTCCTTAATTACGTTGGCTGCTTTTTCCAAGGCAGCAGGAAGTGTAGACAGTCACTGTATTAAGTTTGTTTTTTGTGAAACTCTTCTGTCGTTGATACAAAGACAAACACCAACTGCTGTCCAATTCAAAAGTTCTTTATTCTTCTTACCTATGCAAGTTGGCAAGCCTTTGCTACGTAATTTCCACTCAGTGCTGGGAATCAGTTAGCAAAGGTGCCCTGATTAATGGGACAGCCTCCCTTTACGTAGTTTTTACAATCCTCATGGTCACATGCGGTCTGATACAATATAGCTAATCACAAGGCACCTTCCCTTCTAGTCAGTCAACCATATCTAAGGTCATCATATGGTTACATTGAAAGAAAACTATAAATGGGTATGTTTGTTAATCACAGATGTCTTGAGCTTGTCATTTTGAAATCAACTCCCAGCAGTATGCGATATTTAACCCCACAATACTGCATTCCCTCCTATCGTTTCACGATAACTTAATCCTTTAGAGAGGAGCTTGGGTTCTGTTATAAGCCAGGTATCGACAAACACATTGTAGCATGAACAGTAATAAGCAAATCACCAGAATAATAATTCACAAATGCATTAGCATTCCTCCCCAATCCCCAAAAAGCGTAACTAAGGTAAACATTGGTCCTTTAGAGGGTGAGAAGGGGGATTTAAATATGGGAAATGAAATAGCTGAGGTTTGAAGAGGTATTTTTTTTGTCAGTCTTCACAATGGAAGACACAAATAAAATGCCAAAAACTGATGACAAGGAAACTATGGCAGGTGAGGATTTGAAACAATCATGATCACTAAAGAGGTAATGTTTGGCAAGTTAATGGGGCTAAAGATAGACAAGTCTCCTGGTCCTGATGGAATGCATCATGAGTACTAAAAGAGATGTTAGGAGATCTAGCAAATGCACCCAAGGTAGTTTACCAAAATCTGTTGGACTCTGGAGCGGTCTTGGCACATCAAAAAACAGCAAATGTTACATCACTGATTACTACACCTGTTCCTGTGCTCTAGTTTGCTTCGTTCTTTGAACTTTATCATCCAAAGGGTTGAGACATATAAGATGATCAGAGGGTTAGATAGTGTGGATAGCCTATTTCCTCGGATGGAGATGGATAACATGAGGGGGCATAGCTTTAAATTAAGGGGTGATAGTTATAGGACGGATGTTAGAGGTGGGTTCTTTACTCAGGGTAGTAAGGGTGTGGAATGCCCTGCCTGCAGCAGTTGTGGACTCGTCAAGTTTAAGGGCATTCAGATGATCAGTGGATAGGCATATGGATAGCATTGGAATAGTTTAGGTTAGAGGGTCATAAAATTGGTTCCATTGGTTGGCGCAACATCGAGGGCCAAAGGGGCTCTACTGCGCTGAAATGTTCTATGTCTATGTAGGTTACAAAAGGGCCACCAGCCAGGGGGATTGTAGTCCTTAAAGTCCTGGCCCTCAGTTCTAATTTTGTCTGTTGTCTTTTTTAATATACTCAGTTAAATCAGTGATATTGTTGGAGGATTCTGGAATACATGTACAGCACTGAGAGCCTATTAGGACGCAAATGCCTTCAGTAGCCGCCAACAAGTAATCTAAAGCCATTTGATTTTGGAGTGCCATTGTCATATAGCTACAACTTCAGCTGAAACTTTGGAGGTAGTGGTACTCACATCGTTTAATCCATCCACAGTATCATTATGTATTTCTGCAAGAGCATATGCCATATTGATCAGTTCTAGAGCCACCTTTGCTCTCCCATAGGCAGGAAAGTCATCCAATATCGTTCAACTTTGGTTATGGCCCATTTAGATCTTAGAAGTTGCATCTTGGGATGGATATGTAGAGAGTCATAATGTCAGACATAGGGGACCACATATGTAGATAGCATGATCTAGATCAGCCCCAGGGAAGCCAAGGATAAGCATTATCTCTACGGACAAAATAGGTTCCATTGCAACTACCATGTTGTTTAATAGAACTGAGTCAAGTTGGAATGGAGCCCCCACAGTAGTCCAAAATGATTTGGCTGTAGGGCAGTGAACTTTAGGCCTTTGTTTTACCATACTACTACTGGTTCTGGTGACATTAAACTGCTGAATTCAGTAGCTACAGCCAACAGATTTGATTCCGTTTCTTACAGGCAAATGGATCCCCTTTGTTTACAACAAGTGGGATGGAGAGTCTGACCAATTATAGTTGGACTGGTAATGTTTGCATCCTCCCTTCTTCATTATAGAGATATCACTGCAGATGTCAATTATCTCCCATGGTCCGGGCCCCTCTTATTCCGTCTTTAGAGTGGATTTTATATCAAAAGACTATCATTTCTTTGGTTTTGAGAGGAATAGGGAACAGGGGCATCCCTTCTTTGGCCTGTGGTGGTATGTGTGAGCATACCTGCTATATTGAACTTTACAGCACACTCGATATGAACAAAAAGATGTTAAAATGAAATTGTCCATTAGTCAGTGCTTCCTTTCCATTGATCTGATTGTCCTAATGCCACAATATTCGACATAGGGGACCATGTATGTAGATAGCAAGATCCAGACCAGCCCCAGGGAAGCCAAAGAAAGGCATTATCTCCACAGACAAAATAGGTGAAGAAGGTGAAGATAAAGCTCATGATTTATTAGTAGCTATTGGCGTCCGTTTACAGTCACTCTGATGTATCCAGCAAGAGTGTCCTTGATCTAGATTGCAGTTGAGTCTAGAGGAGAACTTGGAATGGTCCTTTCCACCATGGCCCAAGTTTGGGTCGATCCCAGTTCTTTATTAGCACGAGGTTGACTATCTGTGGTCCAAGAAAGTAGTCCTGCAGATTAGAATCTTGATCCGGTGTCCATGGAATTGATCCAAAGGCGCACTACTTGTGAATGAAGAAACTTTAAAGATGAGGTTAGTTGTTGGAAGTACTTCTACATTTTATCTCCATACCATGTAAATCTATCTGGATGGGCAGGTTTGTGTTTGCATCCCAGGATATCCTGCTTGGTTTACCATAGATTATCTTTGCAGCTGACACTCTAGTGGTAGAGTGGGGTGTTATTCTCATGTGGTAGAGGGCTAAGGATAAGACTTTTAACCAATTGAGACAGTTTCAGATGTTAGTTTGGCTAGCTTAGCTTTAAGAGCCCTATTAGTTCTTTCCACTAAGCCTGCTGCCTGGGGGTGGTAGGCACAGTGGAACTGCTGCTGATTGTGTAATATGTCTTAGTTCCCTATTAATTTTCCTCACAAATTGGGGGCCATTATCTGAGCACACAGGAGCACAACGAACCTCGGTATTATTTCTGTCAGTAGCAACTTCACTACTGTCGAGGCCTTACTATTTATAGTTGGGAAAGTCTCTATTCATCTACCAAACACATTAACAAGACAATACTTATAACACTACACTTGCAGCAATTCAATAAAATCCAACTGAATACAATCAAATCGGCCACCCAGCAAGGATATTTATCCTGGCAAGCACATTATGCCTTCACCAGTGTTGTTTTGTTGGCATGTTAAACATGATGCTATGCGAGACTGAGCAGCTTCAGCTAGTTGGGGGTGCCACCAGGAACGAAGCAATATTCCACTCATTCCCTCCTTCCTAAAGTGGGTGTCAGAGTTGTAGACAATCGAGCAGTTAAAGTAGAATGCATCTGGAATGCAAACTTGGCCAGCTGATCCAGAAACCTTTTGACGCAAAATATGAATGTCCATGCATCTTCCAAAAATCGTATTCAGGAGCAGGGGCATCCTCTCTAAGCGCTGACTAATGACTATATCTGGCATACCCAGTGTTCAGAGAAGGCGAGCGATTTATCACTTCCTTATTCACAGAGAGCACTATGTTAGTTTGGGCTGTTGCAGCCTTTTTGGCGGCATAGTCAACCCTGGCATTAACCCTGGTCACTGCTGAGCCACCGGCAGCATAGGTGGTGTATTTAATAATGGCCAGTTGTTTAGGAAGGAGGATGGCTTGGACAAGGTTGCGTACGTAAGGGGAATTTTGGATGGGGCTTCCGGAGGACATGAGGAGCCGCCTTTGGGCCCACAGTTAGCCAAAATTATGAGAGACGCCAAAAGCATAAAAGGAGTCGGTGTAGATGTTTGCAGATTTTCCGATGGCAAGGATAGAGGCACGGGTAAAGGCAAAGAATTCAGACTTTTCCGCAGAGACAGAAGGGTCGAATGCAGCCGATTCCAGTGTTGAAGTTATGTCCACAATCGAGTAGTCAGAAAGGGGCCTCCCCGAGGGCGAGAGGGAGGAACTGCCATCAACAAATATGCTAAGGTCAAAGGAAGGGAGGGGGGGGAGTTAGAAAATGATTTCTTAGTAAACAATCATGTGGACGCTCCGGGAGTTCATCTGAAGGAACAATCAGGAATGTGGCAGGATTAAGAGTGGAGCAGAAGAAAAACGTCAGTACTTTGGAACAACAGTGGTATGCCAGATATGCCAGGAGGTAGCTCCAATTTTTTTTTTTTTTTTTTATACATATGTATATACATATCTTTCTTTTAGAATGGCAAGCCGAGCAATCATGTTTTCTCGGTCTTGCCCTTCCCTTTCCAATCTCTTTTGTTCCGCTCTACCTCTCTTGCCCTTCGCATGCTTCTCACATTCCCTCTTCAACATTTCCCAAGTTTTGGGTTTCTCTTCATCATCATATTTACTGATCCCTCTCCTACATGCATTATTCTCCCAGCTGGCCAGCTTTGATTTGTTGGTTATTTTCTTTCGGCACAAGTAGTCACATTTTCAACTTCACCTAATTCCCACCCTTTTTTTTTTGTGGAAACAAATGAATACTTCACAAGTACAAACGGGCATTGACAACTCCTATTCTCAATATAAGATAACAACAACCACTTACATTTGACAAGCAACCAGACACAAACATTACTGAAATACAAAAACCACTCAAATTATTCGGTCAACCTTAGATTTCCTTTAATCAATTTTCCATCTTGCCAATTAATTTATAATATTTCCTTAGTAATTCTCAAATTACTAAGAGAGTAATTTGGGAGGCTGGTTTGCATAATGGATTGGGCTACATTCATGACCTTTTGTAGTTTCTTGGCTCTTGCTTCCCTATCTCTTTCCTGTACTCCATCATGTAATTGTTTGAGACCCAACCCACTATGGTGGCATCATAAGCAAACTTGACACTCAAGAGTTGGAGGAGAATTTGGTTATACAGTCATAGGTGCACATGGATTATAGTAGGGGGCTAAGAACACAGCCTCATGGGGCACTAGTGAGTTAAGAATGTCAGGATCCATTCGTATAGAGACGATGAGCTCCAGCAATGGGGTTTTGGTAGGAATAATGATTTTGTAAGCTGAGCTGCAGTCCACGCATAGGAGTCTGACATTTTGGGAACAAGAAATGATTTCAGATAAAACTGTTTAATTATACCTAACTGTCATAATGTAAATCGATGTATAATATTTAATAACTCTATTGTTTACACAGTGACTGGATTGATTCCTCAATTGTATAGGTTGTATGGTATTAATCTCATTATTTCAAACAAATATACATCACTGAGTACCAGTACGTCACTAAGTATCAGTGTGTCAAGTTATCCTTAGAGATTTTGGGACTCTGGCAAATAACATTGGTGGGATTCGTAATAGCTGCAAGAAACTGTTCTCAGTGCACTGTAAGAATTGATTTTTTTTTTTGGTTGCCATTTCCAATTTGATTAGCCCAATTAAAGTCATGATTAATGCAATACCTTATTTTTTACATGCATTTGTTATTTCTTGATTTAAAACTCTTTCCATACAGTGTGGCTACTTTTTGGGGGCCTATACAATAACCATATCACTCTCTTCCCTTGGTATTTGTCACTTTCACCTAAATCATCTCCATATCCTCTGACAGATCGTCCCTCAGGTCTGTATTTATTTCCTCTTATTAGTAGAGTTCCCTTACTGCCTTTTCCTTTAATCTGTCTTTCCTAAAACTCAAATAACTGGCTGTTTATTTTCTAACTTTGATCAACCATGTCTCAGTAATGGCTATCAGATCCTATCCATTTAACTCTATTTTGCTCTGTTCATTTATCTTGTTTTCATACTACGTGCATTAAGATACAGAACTACAAGTTTTGTTTTTCTATCACTTTTCCTTACACTAAGCCCTTCTCTTGGTGCAACAGAGCCACTGTTTTTTGCTATTTACTCCCATCTCTTCCTCTTGTTTTCATTTTTTTCCGCGTCTTATTTTTAACCAGTTTTCCACCTTTAAGTCCCTGGTCAGGTACCCAACCCCTTTAGTTTAAAAAGCACCTCAAAACACTAATAAGCCCAATAGCATATAAGCATCCCTACAAGGATATTGGTGAATTAGTTTGTGCAGGTTCTGCTTCAATAAGAACCTGTCCCAATGCCTCAGGAATATGAAAGGCATCCTCCTATATCCATCTCTGTAGCCATACATTCATCTGATCTATTCACCAATTTCTGGTCTCACTAGCATATGGCATGGAAAATAACCTTGAGATTATTACCTTAGGTTAGGTGGATTGGCAACAGTGAATTGCCCCTCGGTGAGTGTGTGCTATCCTGGACGTAAATCTGCCCGGTTTCAGTCAGGATAGGCTCTTACTTTCTTTGACCCTGAATTGGAGTAAGCTGTTAATTGAAAATGAAGTGTTACTACCTTAGAGGTCCTGCTTCTTAATTTATCAGCTAACTCCCTGTATTCAGCTTTTGGGATCTCATTCCTTATGTCATTGGTACCAATGTGCGTCATGACCATTGGCTCTTCACCATCACCCTCCAAAACGTTCTGCAACTTCTCTGACACACCCTGGATCCTAACACCAGGGGAGGCAATGTGTCATCCTGGAATTGCCTGTGACCATAGAAGTGCCTAGTTGTTCCTCTTGCAATTGATCTCAAAGAACAAAGAACAAAACAGCATGGGAAACATGCCCGTGCCGCCACCCCGATGTTCCCACCTCTACCCATGATCCCTGTCTATGTTTATAGATCTATGGATTAAAAACCAAATTTGAGACAATTTAGGGAGAATTTGTTTTGCCAATTAGCCTAAGAGCACATCTTTGGGATGTGGGAGGAAACCGGAGCACCCGGAGAAAACCCACGCAAGCACGGGGAGAATGCGCAAACTCCCACAGACACAGGCCCGAATCCATGTATCTGCACAGCACAGCGATAGTCACTGAGCTGTCGTGTTGCCCATCAAATGGTCCAGGTCAAGCGTACAGTAACAACGTGAAGCACTAGGATACTCTCAAAAAACAAATCCAAGAGCAGCCCTCTCACAACCCATTGTGTGTATGCCCCTTGTTAGGCAACAAGGTGGACCAAAGCATCTGTAGGATAAAAACAAGTACATCAATATCATTCACAATTTACACACTTCCCAGGGACTCCCAAGGCTTATGATCCCTATTTTAAATCAGTTTTCTATACCCCTCCATTCCCATTCTGTTCATGTGCCCATCTAAGTATTTCTTAAATAACTCTAGAGTACCTGCCTCCATCACTTTACTTGGCAGCGCATTCCATACCCCCACCACCCTCTGTGAAAAAACTCCCTCCTAGCATTCAAATTATACCTTACCCCCTCACCTTAAGCCTGTGACCCCTCGTGCTATCTGAGTCCATTCTAGGAAAAAGCTTAATCCTGTTTACTCTATCTACACTCCTCATAATCTTGTACACCTCTATTAGATCTCCTATAAGTCTACATTTTTCTAAGGAAAACAGTCCCAATTTGCCTAATCTCTCCTCGTAACTCAGACCTTCCATACCAGGCAGCATCCTGGTAAATCTCCTCTGCACTCTCTCCAGAGTTTCCACGTCCTTCCGGTAGTAAGGCGACCAGAACTGGACGCAGTATTCCAAATGAGGTCTAACCAACGTTTTATACAACTGCAACATTAAAGGCCAGCTCTTGTACTCTATACCCCTTCCTTTAAAGGCTAGCATACCATATGCTTTCTTCACAACCTTGCTCTGAGACTTGTGCACCTGCACCCCCAGGTCCTCTGCGTTTCTATACTCTTAATAGGTCTACCCTTTATCATGTACCTCCCTGCTACATTATTTCTCCCAAAATGCATCACCTCACATTTATCAGGATTGAATTCCATCTGCCATCTGTCTGCCCAAGCTACCAGCCTATCTATGTCCTGCTGCATCGCCTGACAATGCTCCTCACTATCTGCAAGCCCAGCCATCTTTGTATCATCTGCAAACTTGCTGATCACTCCATTTACTTCCTCTTCCAAGTCACTTGTATATATTACAAATAGAAGAGGTCCCAGTACCGAGCCCTGCGGCACACCACTAGTGACCGACCTCCAGCTAGAAAAACACTCTTCCACTATTACTCTCTGTGTCGCCCTACCCCTCTTTTTCTTCAATCATAGAAAATTTTACAATGATAATGGTAGCAAAGCCCAGTGTTCGCAGTCATTACACCCATGAAACTGACAGCAATCCTATCGTGGAAACCACCAACTGCAAGTGATTTTCATTTTGAGCCACCACCAGACAGCAGTCGATAGAAGTCAATGAATTGAGAACTTCCGCTATTCAGTTAATTTCAATGTAGAAATAAATACTTGAAAAAGTTATCTCTTGCTGAATGAGGCCTTTTAGATTTAAACTGCCATGGAAAAAGGGAAAACCATTGCTAGATCTTTCTGGATAGCTTTCTTCAAGAGTCATTAATTCTGTTCTCATTTATTACTGTAAATATATTACTTCTGAAGTTGGTTCACCAGTAATTCATAATGATGTTTACATTGGTATTCATAGAATCTAGAATCTCTGCAATGCAAAAGGAGGCCATTTCTGCAGTGCAGAGGAAGGCCAACCCTAAGTGCAATGACCATAATTCCACCCAGCCCTGTCCTCGTAACCCTACCCTAGCTAATCCCCCTGACACTAAGGGATAATTTAACATGGTCAATCCACCTAACCTGCATATCTTTGGAGGAAATTGGAGCACCCAGAGGAAATCCAAGCAGACATGGGAGAAGATGCAGACTCCACACAATGACCTGAGGCTGGAATTGAACCCGAATCCCTAGTGCTGTGAGGCAGCAGTGCTATCTGTTGTGCTACTGTACTCAGCTATTGTATGTCAGTTCCTCTCTTTTCCTAATGCAAACAGTAATGCCTTTGTAACTTTGTTGTCTGGGTTTATATTTTCTATTACTCTCCTGAGACCCATTGACTATGTAAAATACCCAGTCTTGTATACAGAATTTTTCTTTCACATAGTCATTTGCATCATAAAGGGCATCTCACTGTCATTCTTGTCACATCATGTTATATACTCATCAACGCAAGATATAAGTAGTCTTGGTAAATTTTGGCATGCAATCTTAGTTCATAACCTAGCTCGGATTGTAACATGCCTTATTCCAATTATTATCTATGTAAAAGAGGATATATGCAGTTAGCCGTATGATAGATATCACCTGATAAAACCAGCAATGAACTGAGTGGATTGATAATATCTCATCGTTACCCGATATCTTGGGTAGGTATTTCAACATAACATTGTGTCCATTTAAGAGTTATGCGTAGTCTGTTTCTCACGATACCGCTGAACCGGTGCTCTGTCTTTCTAATTGTGACATCATTATGAAATGTGCTCAAAATTACCGGACACAATGATGTGCTGTAAAGGATTTAGGCATGTTCAATAATTTTGGATGCATTAATTTCTAAATGAAGTTCATCTGATTAAATTGTCACACTATAATATGTCTAGTTTGAATTAAATTCAGTCTTCATGATTTGTGACAAAAATAATTGCCTTTATGATGCAAGGAATAAGGTTAGTTGTTGTTATGACCAAAGTTTATTATCATGTAGAATTGTTAGGAGCAGATAAAATAAATCAAATGATTGGTGTACCTATTTCATGAATGTTCATTCCCAATGTGAAGCTTCATCTATTTGGAATTCACACATGGAATGTTGCAGGCACGCTGCTCTTGAAGCTTGGGTCAGTTTGGGAGCTGAACCTTTATTTCTTGCGATGGATGAGGCTTCAAATTCAGTATACATTCATGAAATTGTCCCAATAATCTACATAATGCACACCAAAATTGATCCTAAAATTCCCTAGCTGAGATTGTTCTGGCCTATGACACATTTCCATAACTTTCTATGTATCTGACTCTTTTGTTAGTAAAAATATTCCCCTAAATGGAAAACAGAAATTTGAGTTTCTAATGGAAGTATGACTAAGAAGTGACGTAGAATTTACAGATTATTGGTTTTGCAATAGTTGGATCAGTGTGTGTGGTTTTGGGTGTGACCAGAGGAAGAATGTTCAAATTGTGGGAAGGTTCTCTGAAGGTGTTAATGATTCTAAGAATGAGATTACTGTTTATGGAGAAAGGCTGGAAAATTGGGGAACTTAAGTGGGAAAGAGTAGGTTTGGAGAAGAACTAATGAAAGTTTTTATATAAAAACTTTCCTTTTGGTTTTTATTCCAATTCAGAGTCTCAACAAGTTGAGACATTCCCAATCCAAGCTGACAGAACAGTGCTCTTACCTCCTGTCTTAGGCTTGATCTACATGATCCAAGCTGAGTGACTGGAGTAGGCATAGCTCCTCCTCCAAGGCTTGATATTATTTGCATCTTAGCCAAAAGGCCGAGATGCCACTTTTAAAAGTTGCTTCAAATAAAGCTGAAATGTTTCCTAATGACTTCAACCAAGCATAGCATGTTGCTACTACACTTGATCTTAGCCAAAAGGCCAAGAAGCGAGAGCATAGCTGAGGTGTGTGCTGTTTTATGTATTGGTAATAACAGGCACATATTGAGGATTGCTTGAAATACATGTGCAAAACACCAATGTGCTTAACAAGTGCAAAATGTTCTGACAATTGGTATAATTAGGAATATATAACATTGGGACTGTTCTAGGACTACTGGGAATGGGATCTCTAAGTACTTTGATCATCTGTTCAATATCTTTTCATGTGGTTCAGTATCAGTGTTTTTATTGGCTATGCTTTTACTAAATGCCTCCTAGAGGTTTTATATGCCAGTGGTGCTAAATAATGGCAGATTATTGTTGATGGGCTGAATGGCCTGTTTAATGATTTATATACTCCAGTATCCAATCACAGCTCCCCCTTTTTTAGTGCGGCAAAGATAATCTGGTTTAAAAATCCTCTTTTCTGCTGTACTATATTAAAACTGAGTTGGGAAGTTTTCACTATTTTTATTTGATTAAAATGTAACCTTATCCAGGTATTAAAACTGTTATGACAGTCATTGCTTAGAAGTCCTTTTTGTAAGTCTCCTAGTGCCAATTCAATACAGCTTACTGCATCTTTTTTTTACTGGTTTTTGACCAATGTGTAGCAAATTAATCATTTGATTTCCAATTTTGGCTGCAAAATGCCCCTTTCTTTTTTGCAAAAGTCTCCTTTGGGATTGACTGCCTTGTCTTCAAATGTTTTGGGATCCATTGCATTCATCTTGGATAGTTTGGGATCAACTGCTTTAACTTCGGATAGTTTGGAATCAGGGTTCCAGTCACTCAATAGTTTGTGATTGTCTGACTTGGTCTCAAACGGTTTGGATTTAGCAAACTCAATCTCAGATAGTTTGGGATCAGTTGCCTTGATTTCAGATAATTTAGGATCAACTGCCTTGATTTCAAATAGTCCAGGAGCAACTGAGTTGGCCATGGAAGGTTTGGGATCAAATTAATTGACTGCACATAGTTTGGGATCAGTTGACTCGACCAGTTGATCCCAAACTATCCAAGATGAATGCAATGGATCCCAAAACATTTGAAGACAAGGCAGTCAATCCCAAAGGAGACTTTTGCAAAAAAGAAAGGGGCATTTTGCAGCCAAAATTGGAAATGTCTTAATCATAGAGTTTTTTTTATCAGAAGCTTTCCAAGAGTTTCCAGGTCCAAAGATGTGCAAGTTAGGTTGATCAGCTATACTAAATTGCCTCAGAGTGTCAGGGGACTAATAGGGTAAATATGTGGGGTTAAGGGGATAGGGCATGAGTGGGTTGTTGTAGGCGTATGCACGATGGGCTGATTGACCTCTTTCGACACAAGGGATTCAATTCAAATTCAGAAATATTCTCGTGTTTATAAAACACTCAAACTTGTGAAGTGTGTCAGACAGAATATTGATCTTTTTTATTCACATTGACTGGTAAGTTAGTTGTTTCAGTTTATCTTTTAAAATAGTTGTAATTACTTTATTGGTGGACTCCTGTCATTAAAAAATATTTCTCTGTGTGAATTTCTCTTAAAGTGTGCCAAATCAATGCTTAATTCTCAATGTTTAATATGAAATTGTCTGAGGTTGTGCTGGGTAGTTATTTATTTAAGTGCCACTGTTTAAAAAAGAAGGTAGACAAAAGATGAGTAATTGTAGGCTAGTTAGCTTAGCTTCTAAAATAGTTTGAACTATCATCAAGGAAGAAATAGCGAGACATCTGGATATACATTGTCTCATCAATATGCCGCAGCATGGGTTCATGAAGGGAAGGTCATGTTTAGCTAATTTAGTGGAATTCTTTAAGAACATTACATGTGCAGTGGACAATGGGGAATCTGTGGATGTGATGTATCTGGATTTCCAGAAGGTATTTGACAAGGTGTCACTGCATGAGATAAAGGTGCATAGTGTTGCAAGTAATGTATTAGCACGGATAGAGGATTGGTTAACTAACAGAAAGCAAAGAGTGGGGATAAATGTTTTTCTGGATGGTAGTCAGCGACTCGTGCTGTGCCTCAGGGATCAATGTTGGGACTGCAATTGTTTACGATTTACATAGATCATTTGGAGTTGGGGACTAAGTGTAGTGTGTCAAAATTCGCACATGACAGTAAGATGAGTGCAAGAGCAAAGTGTGCAGATGATGCTGAATGCTTGCAAAGGGATAGAGATCTGGCGGATGGAGTACAATGTTGGTAAATGTGAGGTCATCCATTTTGGTAGGAATAACAGCAAAATGGACTATTGTTTAAATAGTTAAAAAATTGTGGCATGCTGCTATACAGAGGAACCTGGGTGTCCTTGTGCAAGAATCTCTGAGTCAGTTTGCAGGTAATTAAGAAGGACAAATGGAATTTTGTCCTTCATTGATAGAGGGATGGAGTTGAAAAACAGCGAGGTTATGTTGCAGCTATATAAGGTGCTGGTGAGACCATACCTGGAGTACTGTGGATAGTTTTGGTCTCCTTACTTGAGAAAGGATGGCACTAGAGGGGATGCAGAGGAGATTCACTAGGTTGATTCTGGAGTTGAGCAGGTTGGCTTATGAGGAGAGACTGAGTCATCTAGAGTGGCCAATTTTATGGTTTTACTGTTTTCATCCCATTAGTGCCATGATGCATTTATGTATGTCATATTTTAACTAAAGATAGTGGGAACTTCTTGATTGTGTTCCACTTTTAATGTAATATGTACATACTGTATTTTGTTTTCCAAAATCCAGTGGCAAAGGATAAAACAGCCCATTTTTGCATATTTTTAGAAACATTTGCACGTCAGAGGTACAAATTACAAACATAAATGCATCTCTTAAACGGAAATTCTATTTTCAGTCTCTTCGTATTTGTAGAAGCCTGAATCAATCCCTAGCTAATACCCACCAACTACATGCAATTAACATACAACTAACATCTTTATCTCCTTTAGGATTTTTAATAAATAATTTGTTTACTGCCACTCTGAAGGCAGACCTTGCATTCTCTGATCTGTCTGCCTATTTTCTACTGAAATGATGATGCAAAATGGGGATTGTAACCAAACAACCTTGCACCATATATAAAGAAGATGGATTCCACGATGTAGATGCTCCTCTGTTTATAAAAGGCACATTTAAAAAGCACTTTATAAGAATGAGTCATGCTTCAAGACCATCAACCGTCTTGTATATAGAAAATGCATGAATGAAAGGGTAGTTGTGTAGTTTTTGATCCTGTGAACAAATCAGCCTTTTTTTCTTGAATGTAGAAAATAATAATGCTAATTAGTGGCTCTTAGCATGTCTTCCTAAGTTATTTAAGTGAAACTAGTTCAGGTGTATTTTTTAAAATAAATTCCTTATGGCTGTTGCCAGAACATCCACCACACTAAGTCTCTAAGAGAGGCATTAATCCCTTGATGAGAGCCTTAACCACAAGAGCTGCTGAGATGAGTACTTAGATATGTTGATAGGATCTCCCATTATAATATCTGATCAGCAAAATCTCCTGTGTGACTGGAATGGAATAGCCTATAGACTACATAAGGGGCATTTGTTTCTGAATAATGTGAAATCTTTGGAGATTATGTAGACCAAAGTTTTCTGAAGTGGCAAACCGGGAAGCATGCTTAATGAGTTTGCGTTTTCCTTTTATTCAGCTTAACTTTGGGGTGCAAATTGATGGGAAGTGTGATGGAGCCCAGTAGTTATTTTAACCAAAGGAATAATAGGGAAGGAAGCAGAAGAAATTAGACATTGTAAAGGGGAGAGAAACTTGGAGACAGGGCAAATAATAAATTAGTTCCTGCAACTATGAGACTTTACAACCTAAATTGTTCTTTCTTTGCCTCTGTGATTTGAATGGCATTGCAGGAATCTAAGTCTCATCTTCATAGAAATCTGGGATTGGTATTTAATAGTTTACACCATGTAGGTGCAGCAATTTCTTGTCATTCTTGGTCTGAAGGCATGGTCCAGTTTTTGTGAGGCTAATGGCAGAATTGGACATTTTGCATGGTGGTTTGCAACTCATGACAATCTTTCTCATTTACATTTATTGCTTTCCTATATTTAGGTCTATATTATATTTGTGTCTATATTGAGTAATAATCATCCTTTTGAATAATTAAACACCACTTCAAATTCCCATTTGTGAACATTAGCATGATTAAATGTGCTGCAGTGTGGATTTTATGAAGTTTACTTAAAATATTCTCCCAATTGTACTGATGCCATACATTTGTTCAAAATTGTGTTTTAAGTATTTAATATGTGGCATTATTTTAGCACCACAGGGACCTAATATGATGTCATCCAGTAGCATCAATGATTGATGACAGCATGGACTCAACAAGCCTTGTGGCTACAAACTGAAATCAGATTAACTTATTAGCTATAGTGCTTGTATTTTAAAACATCCAAGTTACTAATTCCTACTTGGCATCAGTTTGGTTCACAAAATGTTACAAATTTCAGATGTTGAATGAACAATATTGCCATCGTAAGCTGGTATAAAAATTTTGTCTTCTAAATGAATAGAAATGCAGTTTGAGAAAAGTATTTTTGTAATAATCCTAAGTCTGCAAACACTTAGATTTCCTTTATTTTTGTTACAGGTTGGATGAGGTGCAGTTCGTCTGGTCAATTTTGGAGGAAGTAAAATTCATTGGCAGTTACAGCAGAAAGTTGAAAGTCGATACTGCTGCATCTCATGGAGGCATAGCTTGATTACCTGTGAACTTTGCTGTAGAAAACTATAAGGAAACCAGAAAATGTCATCAAACAAAAGCCAAAACCCCCATGGGCTTAAGCAGATAGGTCTGGATCAGATATGGGATGACCTTCGAGCTGGCATTCAACAGGTTTACACCAGACAAAGCATGGCAAAATCAAGATACATGGAACTATACACGTATCCTGTTACATGTTCAGCATTTATGATAGCTGGGCATCACTTTATAACTACTGCTTGCTTATGTCCAAGAGGTCAGGTGTAAGCAGCAGAATGCCTTGAGGTAGAGTACTAAAAATATCTTGATTTGTAAGCTCAAGAATCTATTTGTATAATGTACTGGTGAACTAAGAGATTTTAAACTGATGGGTGTATGCACAGAGGAGGAGAAAGCATATTACAGGCTGGGAAATTTATGCTGTTAACTTAGTTTTGGCAATTGAGTGAAGTTTTTATCAGTATCATTGAAGGTGGAAGTGAGGTAGAAGAATGAGTAAACGAAATATCAGTCTTTAGGAGAGTTAGCAAATTCACAATAAAGGTGTAAATAGAAAATAATATTCACAGCGGTTCTGAGATAAACCATATTAACAAAGGACCATAAGTTAAAGGGGAACACGAAGATCAGGAGAAAGATATAACAATTGTCATGGATTATTTTGATCTACACATAAATTGGGTGAATTAGATAGGCAAGGAACTTAAAGTCATTACAATCGCCAGGGAAAAAGCACTTGAAATTTTTTTGAGTTAGCAATATGTAACAAGTGGAGTGTCACAGAAATCACTTGGGCCATTAATTGTTTGAAATCTGCATCATGCCCTGAATGATGGGATTAAATGTATGGTTAGTAAATTTTACTGATATTACAGGATAGGTGGGAAAGTAAGTTTGTGAAGAGGACCCAGAAAGTGTTCTGTGGAATTCAGATCGGTTAAGTGAGTGAGCAAAAACTTGGCAAATGGAGTGTAATGTGTTTAAATTATAGAAAAGCAACATACTTTTTTTTAAATGGACAGAGATTGCAGATCTCAGCTGTGCAAAGATGTGGGTGTTCTGATACATAAATAACAAAAAGTTAATATCCAGGTATAGCAAGTGATTCAAAGACAAATGGAATGTTGTTAATTGCCACAGGAATATAAAAGTAGGGGTGTTTTGCTAGGATATTGGTGAGACCCCACATCTGAAGTACTTCGTGCAGTTTTGATCCTGGGGAGACTTAACAGAATGGATGTTGAAGGATGTTTCCCCTTCCAAGAGAGACTCAAACTCGGGGGTACAGTCTAAAAATGAGACTCCCATTTCTGATGGAAGTGTGGAGATTTTCTTTCCAAAGTTTGTGAAATAGATTATTGATTGATATGGGAATCAGAGTATTGTGGATGGAAAAGAAAGTTGAGTTAAGGGCACAACCAGATCTTATTGAGTTGTAGAGCTGAATGGTTTACTCCTGATTAATGTGAACATGCGAGAGTTTCAGGGGCACGTTGCTAGATTTAAGAAAATAAAATTGAAGAAAACTTAGTACTTAAGGTTGACATTTTTCTTTAATTGTAGCAACAGTAATTGCCAACTTTAATGTGATGAAGGATAAAGTCATCAAAATTTTACAATGACTTTTCAGGAAAAGCCACCATCCAAAAATTATATTTTTTTTCAGATGCTGATGGGCTAGCTGAATATTTTCAGAAGTTTTTGTTTTTATTTGAGACAAACACTGTTTCTTTTGGCAGTCCCTTGTGTTGAAAGTGATTTTTTTTCTCGCAGATGGCTTGGTGTAAGGGTGATGTAATTATTGGCAGGTATTCTCACAATAAGAGCTTTGATTGTTGGCATGGTTAATTGACTTCTTCCTGTCTCATTCTCTCTCTCTTCTCAGTGGCTGTTCTTGTTGATTGGAGTTTGGTACCTGCTTTCCATCTGTTGATTGAAGGGAGAAGTCCTTCATTTAAAGTTTCCAGATTGTCTTAGTCTTTGTCATTGAAATGTTTCCTTTGGTCTCTTGGTGAAGCTCTGAATACAGCACTTGTTTAGGTAGTCGTGAGTCTGTTAACTTTTCTTGTCCATCAACATATGAGATTATCAGGGTTTGATGTATCTATGTCTTAGACATTCAGCTTTGTTCTTTGTCCTCCCACTTATTCTCAAGAACCTTCTAAGACCTTATTGATGTTGTTCTAAGCCTTTGCTATCACATCTGTAAGCTTTCCAAACTTCTGCACCAGAGTATATGGACTATGAATATTGTGTTGAGTCTAATATCTCAATTCTTGAATTTAAGTAATCACTTTTTGTAATTTGATTTGGCATATTTTGGTTCAGTGGTGTAAACTTCCTCGTTGTTAGCTTTTTTGGATAAATAGCTTCAAATATATTGGAAGTGAAGGACATTTTCCAATACTTAACAATGATTCTCAATTTGTAGGCATTGGGTTTGTTTAATTTGTTGACTCACAGAGAACTTTGGTTTTACTGATGCTCAGGGCACATCTCATATTTTCATAAACTTTCATCAGCCAGGATCTTCTGATTGAATTAGTGGTGAACTTTCAGATATTTATTATTTTTGAGCATCAGGACACTGGGAAAGTCTTACTTAACCTGGAAATTTCAAATTTCTAATGTTCTACAATAGGCTGTCTGAAAACCAGCATGGATGTATCTGATGTTAACCCACTATTGTTGATTTGGGCCTAGTGTCCAGAATACTTGTGTTTTTAATCATGGGCATTGGACCTGGGTGAAAGCTGTTAACAGCAGAAGCTGTTTTAGGAAGATCTCAAAATTTATTTAAATATTATTGAACAAACAACCCACCAATACCACGTTGCCCATCTGTATTAAACACCCTAAAACCCCACTTGTAAACAGCCTTTGTTCACTGATGGTCCATCCTCTCTGTATAAAGAATAGCAATGCACAAGTCCTAAGGCAATTGTAAATTGCACTGACCACTTTTAATCTATAGGATATACAAACTTAAATCTATGCACTTGGAGACCTACAAGTGCTCCTGGAAGCAGCAGAGACCAATTATATTCCATAGGCTAAACAAATAAAATATTTTTAAAAATCAGTGCACTCAAAGACCTAATGTCCTGCTCATTTTTTTTCATCAAAAGAACTTTTGTAACTTAATTCAAAACCTTTCCAAATCTGCTTACATTAATTTAGAAGTTATACAACCTTAGCATTACTTGGTTGGAAGATCTAGGCTATCAACAATTGTTGCAGGTGTTCTTCAGAGTGAGTAGCAACATCTGCATTGTCAGCATACTGGACTTCGATTACAGAAATAGTTGCCATCGTGTGGTCATATTTGTGCAGTAATTTTGTAACATGTTGCAGTGTTGCTGCAAGAAAAGTTACGAATCTTGTTGGTGCAATGACTCATACCTGTTTATGCTTGTTTTAATAAGGAAGGGGCCTATATTGAGTCATTGATAAGTACAGTTCATTGCATATTATGTAGGAGATGGCTAATATTGTACAACTTAGTTGGACATCCATATTGCTGTAGTACCTTCCAAAGTGCAGATCAATTCATTGATTTGAAGGCTTTTGTGAATTTGAAGTTGGCCAGGCTGCTGGTGATCATTTGTCTCAGCATTCCCCTTAGTCTCAATTAAATAAGGAGGTAATTTGTTTGGGAAAAAAATGTTCTGCTCTCTCCGCTTTTCTTGAAGATGGCATACTATGAAGGTTATTCCCCTGGTAATTTGGAAATCCCATTTAGGCTCTGGAAGGATCACCTTTGCAACTAGAGAGGCAATTATGAAGTAAGATAGCTAAAACTTTGCTGACAGCTGACAGTAATTGCTATATTTCGCCTTGTTTTTCTTGATTGTGATCATCATGATGTTACCTAAAGTGACTTGGAATTTCTTCATTCTGCCAAAGGTTCACAATAAGGCATACGTGTGAAAGATTAGTCTAAGTATTTCTACAGGGATATTGTTAGACTGGAAGCTTTGTTTTTCATCTCCTTGATAGCAGTCATGATCTCTAGCATTGGATCATCATAAACCTTGCTTATTGCACACTACTTTCAACAGCTGCATGCCACTATTGATGAGTACTTTTACTAATGCTTTGTAGGCATTGATTCTTTTAATTTCTTTGAGAAGCATGCCATTTGCCATTTTTGATACAATTACTAATTTTATAAGAATATGTTTTGGGGTTTTCTCTTTAAGATAAAATGAAGAATGTCATGTAACCTGTCCTGAAATCTGACAGACAAGAAGTCTGGATGGTTTGTTTGTTAAAGATTAAAGGAGGCCCAGATTTATTGAGGAAGGTGCAAAGTGCTGGTGCATAGAGACAACGGCTTGTGCACTAATAGTGAATGGACTATGTCTAAGTCCGGAAAAGTTTTGAAAGTTGTTTAAACAGTTATTTGCAGAATGTTTCCTTGCATGATGAAAGCAATTTGAAGCCTAAAGGATAATCAGTGTTTCCATCTAAATACAAGGCATTTGGTTTCTGTTGCCATGGAGTTGAGTGTTGAGGTGGGAAGAATTTGTAAAATACCCTGAAAACGCTTAATAGGTTAGTTTGTTCTGGTCCAAGAGGGGGGGAGAGAACAACTGGAGACTAAAAGCCAATATGGTTCACCATGCACGAATGTGAATGGGAGTTGGCACTCTGGACAGAGAAAAGTTATGAGGAATTAAAATGACACTGGAAGATTTGCCTAACTTTAGCTGAACTTTCCAAGGAAACTTGCATTGTGAAAAAGTTTGGGAATTGAAAGTAAAATATCAGCCACAGCAACGTGGTTAACTCTTAAATGCCCTTGGGGATGGGCAATAAATGCTAGCCCAGCCATTGACACCCACATCCATGAACAAATAAAAAAAAAAGTAAACCTCTGGAAGCTAAGAAACATTTTGGCCTGATTCTTGGGAGAATTGAATGTCTGTTTAAATGGCAGTGTAAAGTATACCTGTGAAGTGTACTTTTTCAGTAGGTGCACAAGTCTCTGAAGGTGGCAGAGCAAGTGGAGAAGGTTGTGAAGAAAGCATTTGGTATGCTAGCCTTTATAGGAAGGGGTGTAGAGTACAAGAGCTGGCCTTTAATGTTGCAGTTGTATAAAACATTGGTTAGACCTCATTTGGAATACTGCATCCAGTTCCGGTCGCCTTACTACCGGAAGGACGTGAAGACTCTGGAGAGAGTGCAGAGGAGGTTTACCAGGATGCTGCCTGGTATGGAAGGTCTGAGTTACGAGGAGAGGTTAGGCAAATTGGGACTGTTTTCCTTAGAAAGACGTAGACTAAGAGGAGATCTAATAGAGGTGTACAAGATTGAGGGGTATAGAGAGAGTGAACAGGGTAAAGCTTTTTCCTAGGATGGACTCAAATAGCACGAGGGGTCACGGGTTTAGGGTGAGGGGGTAAGGTATAATTTGGATGCTAGAGGGAGTTTTTTCACACAGAGGGTGGTGGGGGTATGGAACATGCTGCCAAGTAAAGTGGTGGAGGCAGGCACTCTGGAGTTATTTAAAAGATACTTAGATGGGCACGCGAACAGAATGGGGATGGAGGGGTATAGAAAACTGATTTAAAATAGAGATCATGAGCCTTGGGAGTCCCTAGGAAGTGTGTAAATAGACGATGATATTGATGTACTTGTTTTTATCCTACAGGTGCTTTGGTCCACCTTGTTGTCTAACAAGGGGCATACACACAATGGGTCGTGAGAGGGCTGCTCTTGGATTTTTTTTCGAGAATATCCTAGTGCTTCACGTCGTTCGTGTACGCATAACCTGGACCATTTGATGGGCAACATGACAGCTCAGTGACTATTGCTGTGCTGTGCAGATACATGGATTTGGGCCTGTGTCTGTGGGAGTTTGCGCATTCTCCCCGTGCTTGCGTGGGTTTTTTCTGGGTGCTCCGTTTTCCTCCCACATCCCAAAAATGTACTCTTAGGCTAATTGGCAGAACAAATTCTCCCTAAATTATCTCAAATTTGGTTGCAATCCATATATCTATAAACATAAACAGGGATCATGGGTAGAGGTGGGAACATCGGAGTGGCGGCGTGGGCTCGTTGGGCCGAAGGGCCTGTTTCCCGTGCTGTTTCGTTCTTTGTTCTTTGTTAAAAGTAAAAAGCTCTGATCTGTGGTTTAAAGTATTTTTTTGTAGGCAGCTTATAATGTTTAGTCAATAGTGCTTTTAATCTGGTGTTGCAGTAAGTCTTGAAAAAGCAATATCATGTGTTGTACTTCTAGCCATCAAATGGATATTCAAATTTAAAAGAAATCAATAACCCAATATTGGATCTTACTTTTAATTGGTTTGTGTGTTGAGGTTTATAGATCTCTATCTTGCATATGTCATATGTGTCAGCATAAAGTACATTTTCCTCAGCCTTCTCTGACCACTATTTGTTCTTCATAATGTAAGTTCTTCATAGAACTTCAGTTTGGATGTTTGTGATTGAGTTTACATACCCCTCAATATATAATGATTTGTACAGCACAAGAACATCTGTTCAATACTACAATGTTTTGACCACTTATTCGGTGTTTTTGATGGTTTGTTGAGGTAAGATAATTATTGTCTATTAGTGGAACTTTTAAAAGTTGACTTCAGGCTGTATTAAATGTTGCAGAGTTTAAACATCAATTGATTGGTCATCCAGATTTCATGTGTTTTTCTAATCGAGTTTTGTCATGTTATGTCACTGTTTTTGAGAGATTTGACAGACCACATAGCTGCTTGTGCTAATTACTAATGGAAGCATAAACAAAGTCCAGGGAATATAAGCCCTCGAGTTTATTACAAATTTGTGTCTGCTATAGGTATTGACTCTGATTTATTGATAGCTCGTTGTTTTATTAAACAAACTAGCCTATTTTCTTATGGAATATGACACACTTGTATCCACTAGAACAATAGCAGGATCCAGAATATATAGAGAATTAAGTGAGAAAAGGTAAAAATGTGAAAAGTTCAAAAAGTAAAAAATTAGGTTTAGGTGGAATTATAGCTAATTATAAACCAGCTCATTTAATATCTGTGATGAGTCTTAACTAGGTAAATATAAAAGATATTTATATCTAAATATCTTTATATTTAGATATCAAGTATTGAAGTACGATTCTATAATATATTATGGACACAACGTAGCTGTTGGCTGGACCAACACTTATTGCCTATCCCTAATTAATCTTAAACTGAGCGGCTCACTCAACTATTTAATAGTCAATCACATTGCTATGTAACGTGGAGTCACATGTATGCCATTACCAAGTGAGGATGGCTGGTATCCTTCCCTAAAGCACATTAGCCAACCTGATAGGACTTTTTTCAAATGGTTTCATGGTCATCACGAGACTTTTAATTCCAAATTTTTTTGAATTCAAATTTCACCATCTGTCATGGTGAGATTTGAACCCTGGTACCCAGGACATTGCCTTGAGTGTCTGGATTTCTAGTCCAGTGACAATGTGACTATGCTACCACTACCTCCCCATTCTATATATCTGAATGGTGGTGCCTCGGGAGACTCAGGCTCTCATGACCGATTGCTGTTCTAATTTTCAGCCTCTGAGTATGAGGCCTCCCTCCCAGTGACATTTATGAGCACACACTGGCTATGGCTGTAAACGTCCCTGTCATTGGCATGCTCTGCCAGTCTACTCCTTGGCAAGCTGTGTTGCCTCTTTTCCTTACAGCAGTAGAGGAGTGAATGGTTGTAATGGTTTGTTTGGAGAAGAGGGAAGAAAATGTGAGGCATGAGTGCAAGAAGATAATTGACTAAGGGTACTAATTGACTGTTGAAATGAAGATGTGACATGTTTAGAGAGAGGAGAGTGAATGGGGTGATGAGATATATTCACCTGTGGATTGCTGTGCAGGAGAATGATGGACAAATCGATGTTGGGCTTTGCACCTGAAAGTACTTTCAGGAACTTGTTAATGATTCCCGAGGTCTGATATCACCTTGATGCACTATTTCCAAATTGGAGGGGCCACACTGCTGCTCACTTATTTGGTCATTTCCATCAACACACTTGTCCTCCTCCTTCCATGCTTGGGTAAGTTTTCTTCATTGAAGCTCTTGAAACCTGCAGTGGGAACTTCAGATGAGTAAGATCTCTGGGTGTGGGAAATCTTCCCAAGCCATCTTTTCAGCCCTGTGGTTGCTGCAGCATCAAAGTCCAAGTGCTGGTGGGTTTCTTAGTAGAGCTACGGTCCTTTTCAGTTGGAAATCTTTTTGACTAAATGTGTCATTACACTACTCCCCAACTTGGTTTGAAAGCCCAGAGGTGGGATAATTGTTTCGTGCTGGTAAAGAGCAATTACTGGGTATGCTGTTTGCAGTCTGGCTTGAGATCTCAAAATGGTTCTGCTGCTTCAGCATGGACTAAGATTGTAAGACTCCACTTAATCTCAGCATGGATTAATATAAGCGGTGAGAAGCTTTATAAGTATCAAAAGAATGAGTTTGTTTCTTGAATGGTCAGATATTGCTCATTAATTGAATATTGTGTGGGATCTATTATGGGTTGGGGTGGGGATTACAAGAAGATGTCCATTCTTCATTTGAATCACTTCATGTCTACCTCCGTGTCTCTAATTTTGTGTGGCTAGTGTGATTACTATTTTTATGTGAGACTCTCAACACAAATCTGAAGACACCTATGGTCTGAGCCCTCTATTTCAAACCTTAGAATAGTTACAGCACAGAAGGAGATCATGCTGCAAAAGGTTAAGATGCAAGGAGTTGGGGGTAAGATATTATCTTGAGTAGAGGATTGGTTGTCTAATAGGAAGCAGAGAGTAAGAATCAATGGATGCTTTTCTGGTTGGCAGCTGGTGACTAGTGGAGTGCCCCAGGGATCAGTGCTGGGGCCTCAGCTGTTTACCATATACGTAGATGATCTGGAAGAAGGGGCTGAGTGTAGAAACGAAATTTGCTGATGACACAAAGATGATTGGAAAAGCAAATTGCGTAGAGGGTGTGGAAAGTCTGCAAAGAGATCTGGATAGGTTGAGTGGGCGAAGACCTGGCAGATAGAATATAATGTTAGCAAATGTGAGGTTATCCACTTTGGTAGAAATAATAGTAGGAGATATTATTATTTAAAAGGCGAAAAGCTGCAGCATGCTACGGTGCAAAGGAACCTGTGGGTCCTTGTGCACGAATCGCAAAAACCAGTCTGCAGGTGCAGCAGGTGATTAAGAAGGTGAATGGTATGTTGGCCTTTATAATGATGGGGATAGAATATGTAAGTAGGGAGGTCTTGTTGCAACTATACAGGGTGCTGGTGAGGCCGCAGCTGGAGTACTGTGTGCAGTTTTGGTCGCTGCGTTTGCAGAAGGTTATATTGGCCTTGGAGGGAGTGCAGAGAAGGTGCACTGGGCTGATACCGGAGATGAGGAGAGATTGAGTAGACTAGGTTTGTATTCGGAGTTTAGAAGATTGAGGGAGGATCTTATAGAGATATATAAGAATGAAGGATCGGATAGGGTAGAGGTAGAGAGATTCTTCCTGCTTAGAAAAGATAGCAATACTAGAGGGCACAGTCTCAAAGTAAGTGGCGGGGGTGCGATTTAGATCAGAGTCGAGGAGGAACTTCTTCACTCAAATCTTTGGAATTCTCTGCCAGTTGAAGTGGTGGAGGCTATCTCGCTGAATATATTTAAGTCACAGGTAGATAGGTTTCTAATAAGCAAGGGAATTAAGGGTTATGGGAATAAAGCGGAGAAGTGGAACTGATCCACTTCAGATCAGCCATGACCTTTTTGGTGGGGCAGGCTCAAGGGGCTAGATGGCCTACTCCTGCTCCTATTTCTTGTGTTCTTATTTGGTTCATGCTGGCTCTCTACAAGAACAGATTAATTATTTTCCTCAGTGGCCCTCATCTTTTAGTTACTTAATTTCTTTCTGAAACCCACTATTCCTTCAGGAAATGCGTTCCAGATCATCATAGCTCAGTCAAGTTTTTCCTCATGCCTCCTTTAGTTCATTTGCTAGTTACTTTTAAATCTGTGTCCTTTTTGCTGGTGGAAGTTTTTCTGTCTACTTTGTCCATACTAGTCAGGATTTTGAATATATTAATTAAATCTTCCCCTTTTTAAGGTGAAAAACCCCAGCCTCTCCAGTCAGTCCTTATAACTCAAGTCCCTTATAGTCAGAACTATTCTTGTAAATCTTTTCTGCACCTTATCCAAAGCCTTCTCATCTTTCTGAAAGTGTGCCCTGTGTTAGACAGAACACTCCAGTTGTGGCTGAACCAGTGCTTTATAAAGGCGATTTTTAACTTCCGGGTCTTGAAATCTAATCTCTGTTTACTAAACTCAGCATCCTCTTTTAATTACTTTCTCAACCTACCTTGCCACGTTTAACAATCTATGCACATTTGTCCCACAAGTCATTCGTTTCCTGCACTTGCTTTATAAACTTTTTAGTTTATATTGCCTTTCGTTATTCTCTTACCAAACTGTTTCAGTTCTTAGTTTCCTGCATTATTTTTCACCTGCAATGTGTCTGTCCATTCCACCAGCCTGTCTATGTTCTCTTGAAGTCTTATTATAATCATTATTTCCTATATTTCCGAGTTCAACTAAAGAACGTGATATAAATTCAAAATTCAACATTTCTAAATAAGCTCAGAGATTTGATATTTCAGTCATCAACTAATGTAGAATAAAACTTTGAACATTTTTCACACAAAGATCGGGTAAACGTTATAATGTGGCAATGTCTGTGATACCTGAAAACGAATCTTTTGTAGTGAAAAAGAAAGCATGTACGAAAAATTAAACTTTAGTACTTCCACTTTTTAAAGCTGTTTTGAAATATGCTGATTGGGAAATCATCACTCCTAACAATCTTTCAGCTGTGTTCTGGTAGACTTCCTAGTATTTCTCATCTTTGTGAGGGAGGTGGCTTGTCTTTATAACCACCGCTTGTCTTTTGCGTGGCTTGTCTACTTTTTTGTGGGACTTATTGGGGGGTGGGGGACCCACATTATTGAAATGTAACGAAGATTACAGTGATTTGGGGGGAAAAACTGACAGCGGAGGTCAAGAACAGGCAAATGATTTGATGGTCCTGAAACATGAGAATTCAAATTTTTCATTCACCCATACTTCACTCAAACCGGCCCATAAATTTTACATATTTTTGTTTTAAGAACAACTCTCAATTTTTTTGTATGTTCTGATTCCATTAACCTTCTTTCCTGAGCTTTTGTCTAACATTGTTAAGCTAAATTTTCGCTAATCTTGTCATTCCTTATATTATCTGGGATGGCGCAGAGATTAGCAGTGCTGTTTCACAGTGCCAAGAACCCCTGGTTCAATTCGGCCTTGGGTCACTGTCTGTGGAATTTGCACCTTTTCCCCATGTCTGCTTAACTTTCAAGAAAGTCGAACATCACAAACTTCTCATGCACAGCAGTGGTCAATCTTCCACATATATATCATAGGAACATAAGATTCAAATTGTAAGAAATCTAGTATGTGTACCAAAGATGTAGAGATGTCGGCGTTGGACTGGGGTAAACTCAGTAAGAGGTCTGACAACACCAATTTTAAATCCAACTGATTTATTTGATAGTAAACCTGCTAGCTCTTGGCCTTTGTGCCTTCGTCAGGCAGATGAGGTGTTCTGGTCTGCATTCACTAATTTCATGACACAGTTAAGTAATTTTTTTAATGTGTGGAAACTGCACACTGCAAGGTTTTTCATGACCATTTCAGGTTAAGCCCTTTTTCACAACAGAAATGGACTGAGCAAGTATTTTAATAAAAACAAAAAGGCAAGGTGAGAAAAAGCTATCAATAAAATGACTATCATGCGATAGAGAGCAGCAAGAAAGTTCAAAATCAAATATTTAAAAAATGGTATTGTGACAATGACAAGAACAGCTAGGAGAAGTTGATAAAGAAAATGTCAATGCAGAAGGCCCGCAATAGAAAAACTGATGTAAAACAAAATAGAGGATTTCTTCACCTGTAACTCTCTAGTGCACATCGGGAAGCCCAGTATCTCCATCTTGTGACATCTGTTTTATAGGTCAGAAAACAAAAAGCTAAAGGCATGGAACTCAAAACATACCCTTGGACACGGAATTGGGAAAACCCAGTCAACACATTTGGCTATCCCAGAAAGAGTAAACATAAAAAGATCGATGCCAATGTCTGTTTTGTTAACGTTTTGTCTAATTTTAGACCTGCAGATTTCCCCTTTCTGGATTTCTCTCATTTTGGTTTTAGTACCTTAAAACATTTTCCTTTCCTTGGTTGACTGGAATGAACAATTTACCAATATTTTCTGTTTTTATTCCTGCTCATTATTTCCTGATTTTATTTGTTTCATTCTATTTCATTATTCAGTTCCAAAAGAAGATTAAACTAAAATATTCATTTATTAAGGTTGACTAATTTGCTGTGAATTTCCAGCATTGTAACCTTTTGAGATTTTTCTGCAAAGTACACTTCCTTGATTTGTCTAAATGCAAACCAGCACAGATAGATAACATGGAAAATAAAACAGATATTCACTACACATCTGGACAATGCAATGGACGCAATAAACATAGATCTCAACTTTTTAAGAAAATTAATGCAAATGAATTTTAGATAGTTGCATGCATAAGTGATAAGGCTATTTGACATAAGAGTAGAATTAGGTCACTTGGCCCATCAAGTCTGTTCCCCCATTCAAACATGACTGATACTTTTCTCATCCCCATTCTCCTGCCTTTTTCTCCATAACCCCTGATCCCCTTATTAATCAAGAACCTATCCCTGTCTTAAAGACACTCAATGACCTGACTGCCACAGCCTTTTGTGGCAAAGAGTTTCACAGATTCACCACTCTCTGGCTGAAGAAATTCCTCCTCATCTCTGTTTTAAAAGATCATCCCTTTAGCCTGAGGTTGTGCACTCTGGTTCTACTTTTCCTATTAGTGGAAACACCTTTCCAATCTGTCCAGGCCTCAGTGTCCTATAAGTTTCAATAAGGTACCACCTCATCCTTCCTAAACTTCAACAATTACAGACCCAGAGTTCTCAACCGTTCCTCATATGATAAGCTCTTCATTCTAAGGATCATTCTTGTGACTCTCCAATGGCCCCACTCCAAGGTCACCACGTCCTCCCTTAGATATGGGGTCAAAAGCTGCTCACAGTACTCCAAATGGAGTCTGATCAGAGCCTTATACAGCTCTTGTTTTCTACCCCTGTTGACATGAATGCTAACATTGCATTTGCCTTCCCATCCCGACTGAACCCGCACGTTAACCATAAGAGAATCTTGAATAATGACTCCCAAGTCCCTTTGTATTTCTGATTTCCTAAGCATTTCTCCATTCAGAAAACAGTCTGTGCCTCCACTCCTCTTTCCAAAATACTTAGCTTCACACTTTTCCACATTGTATACAATCTGCCATTTCTTTGCCCACTCTCCTAACCTGTCCAAGTCCTTCTGCAGCCCCCCGCTTCCTCAGTACTACCTATCCCTCAACATATCTTTATATTACCTGCAAACTTAGCAGATATTTCTATTAGATTCCAAAAAGCTGTTCACACAACATGAGAGTGAACTATCCTCTTGAAGCTATTAAAGAATGCTTCAAGGATTGTATCGGTAGCACAGCGGTTAGCACTGCTGCTTCACAGCTCCACGGACCTGGGTTTGATTCCTGGCTTGGGTCACGCTGTGGAGTTTGCAGATTCTTCCTATGTCTGCGTGGGTTTCGTCTGGGTGCTCAGGTTTCCTCCCACAATCCAAAGATGCGTGGGTTAAATTAATTGGTCATGCTAAAAGAAGATTGCCTTAGTGTCCTGGGATGCATAAGTTAGAGGGATTAGCAAGTAATATGTAGGGGTTTGGGGATAGGGCTAATTGGGATTGTCGGTACAGACTCGCTGGGCCAAAATGGCCTCTTTCTGCACTATAGGGTTTCTATGATTCTATGAATATTTAATCTAATCCATTGCCTAATGAATGACAAGATGCAGATTTCATACACTCAATACCATTTTGTCTGAGATAATTCTCAGCCTCTTGTGATATAAACGAAACCATTATCGCAAATCTGTTTTGGTTTACCAAATCTTGCAAATATTGTGTTAAGCTTTTCAACAGTTTGTTCAGTTGCAATAGATCCAATGATAATTTCTGGCCACTGAGCGTGCATCAATTATGACAAAGAACAAGTCACCCACAAATGGACCAACAAAATCTACATGCAGTTGCTGTCATGGCATTTTAGGCAACTCTGAAGAATGTAAAGCAGACAATGCTTGTGTATTTCTTATTCATGCACAAGATTGACACTGTCCCACTTTTTCCTCAATCTGAGCATCCTGAAACAGCCACCAGATTTTTTAAAATGTCAATTTTTAATAAAAAAGATCTTTGAGTAATAATCATAGAATCCCTACAGCACAGAAAGAGGCTATTTGTCCCATCGAGTCTGCACTGACCACAATCCCATCAGGCCCTACCTACATATCCCTACATATTTACCCACTAATCCTGCTAATCTTTGCATCTCAGGACACTAAGGGCAATTTTAGCATGGCCAATTAACCTAATCTGTGCATCTTTGGACTGTGGGAGGACACTGGAGCACCTGGAGGAAACCCACGCAGACATGAGGAGAATGTGCATACTCCACAAAGACAGTGACCCAAGCCAGGAATTGAATCCAGGTCCCTGGAGTTGTGAAACAGCAGTGCTAACCACTCTGCTACCGTGCAACTCAAGAATCTATGATGGTAACCAATGATTGAAATTCAGCAGTTACATTCACTGATAAATATGCTTGTGACAGAGCGATCTTGCTGAATTTCTGCCCAATAAATTAAAGATGTATTAGCTGGGTTAAAGAAGCAGATAACATTGGATTTATGGTTGTTCTAAAATCACTACAAATGTAAAGTGATCTATCTCCGTTCGTGGTGGGTAAGATGAGGGTAGCCCAACACTGCAAGTGGTTCAAACACACACATTTAACAAGTCACACTAATTCTTCTTTGATCCTGAGATGAATTGAATGGCACCTTTCCTGACTTAAACTTAAGTCCGCATCAGTAGTTTACAAATTACTTTACGTGCTTAACGTACAAATGCGTACAAATAATCTGGCAAAGTTAATCTGATATAAAATTGTTAGTACATACGTTTAAATAATGGTCAACATGTATATAAAATGCTGAAATTTTTGTAAGTTAATTGGTTAATTACATATAAATTTTATGTTAAATTGAAGTTTGAAATATTACAGTACTGATTTGAAACATAAAACGTTTGTAATACAATTAGGATTTTATCCAATCTTTGTACTTTGATTTAGTATCTTTGAAATCATCTTGTATAGTTACTTGTACTCTTTCCTGTTATATTTCTTTAGGTTTGTTGGATGCTTTAATGATGTCCTCACATTTGATAGCGAACAATATCTTGAAGGTTTTAATAGTTTTCCAAATTTACTGTTAATATTTCAATTTGCTGGTTTAAGATCTTTGGAGATTATTTTGGCTATATTTAGCAGTTGTTTGGTGATGTAGGAATACTGTGATCTGTTATTTGATCTGAATGTAACAGATATAAGTGAAAGGATCTAATATTTACTTATTCTTGTAAGGCAAATTCTTTGAATGTATGTTTAGTATAAGATCACTAACTAATAAAATATTAATAAAGCAGCTGTACACAGTTATGTTGTGCAGGACAGGGTGGTTTGATGATCAGTCATGGCTGGTTAAAGTTCTGTCTTTTCCTGAGATATAGCCACTTCTCTTGTTCTACTGCCCTTAACTTTTATTGCAGTCATGTTTATAACTATTGTACCAGTGTCCACCAGTCAAATCAAGCGCGAGGAGGAGGAACAGCTGCTGCCAAAAAACAGAAGGGCCAAACCCCTGGAGGAGCCCAGTTTGTAGGGCTGGAACTCTACAAACGTCTAAAAGAGTTTCTGAAAAATTATTTGACAAATCTTCTTAAGGTAAGACTTCTGTTTTCTGTGCAAATCCATTTTAAAAGAAAAGTTCATGCAATTAATTTGTAATTATCACTATCTTTTTCTTAACTCGAGCAATATTTAAAATGTTCAAAACAATATTTTTGAACTGAAGCACAGATTTGCAGACAGTGGGGGGGCTCATTGATATTTTTATAATCAAGGGTCCTCCAACTTTTTGGAAGTTCTTACTGACTGAGACTGTGGTTGCATGCAGGTTCTTTTGTAATGATACAGCAATTAAAAAGAACATCAACAGCAGTTTGTATAACACTTTTAACATAATCAAACATCCCAAGGATGTAAAAAGCAAAACTTGACAATGAATTACATAAGGCGATATTAATTCACATGGCCAAATGTTTGGTCAAAGTGGTAGGTTTTAAGGAGGAAAAAAGAAATCTGGCGCTTTCATTGAAGGCATGACTATAATGCTGATATGCTTAAAAACAGAGATACTCAATAGGCCAGAATGAGAATCACACATATCTCAGGTAATCGGACTGAAGAAGATTACAGCAAAGTGTGCTGAGTCATTTTAAAATTGGAATTTTAAAATTGGCATGCCCCAAGTAGGTCAGTGCCTTTTGTTCTTTAAGTTTAGATCATAACCACTGCTTTCATTTTAATCATTCAGCAGTTATTGATTCTGCTATTATCACTTCCACTTTTGCTAGATACACCTTTTTGTTTCTCTACTTGTCCAATTATTATCTCCTTTTCCTACTTAATCACTAAGAAAGGAATTTGTACAGCAAATGTGCACTAATCGATGCCTGAGATAAGGGAATTTTCCTATGATGAAACAAGCAAATTGGGCTTACATTCTCTGGAGTTAAGATTGAGAGGTGGATAAGCTGATAATCTCTTAATATTGGGAAGACTAGCGCCTACAGGATGGTGGCTACATGAGAGTTGGTGCGAGTAATTGCAGAGGCAACAAGAATTTTAGGCAGTAGAATGTGGGACTATGGCTAGAACTACATTTAGAATAGTCAAGTCTTGAAGTAACAGTGGCACAGATTAGGATTTTAGTGGGACATGAACTGAAGCTCCTGTCTTCCCCCAATGTTGAGAAGAGATGTCAAAACTTGCCATATTAAGATTGAATTCTTACCTCTGGGCTGGTACTCAAGTTCCTTAACCACTGTATAAAATATCCATGCATTTAATTTGCCACATATTTTGCTGAATAACAAACCAGATTTTCTTGAAGGTGTTTACTGTGCATTAAATCCCTTGACAGTTAAATAACTAGGTTATCCAGTTGTGGATTTAACTTTTTATTGTTGCTTGTTATGCTTATCCTTTTCTTAGGCATGTTCAGCTTGATCTCTTCAATGTATAAAAACAACCCCTCCATCCTATGCATTTTGTAATTGAGGATAAACTCAAAAAAGCTTTTGTTAAAAAGCAACAAAACTCTTGGTCAATGAAAAATGTAGTCAAAGTTTTTCATCTCCTGCTCATTGTGACAGATACAAGAGTGCTAAATTTCAAAGAGAACAATAGTTTATACTGTATGATTGGTTGGGATCTGCCAAAAGAACTTTAGAGGGAGTTATTGTCCCCTTGCTTTTTTTGGTTCAAAAAAGATTTAATTTTATAATTTGCTCATTGTGCTGAAGCTGAAATAGAGTGCATCAGAGCTGTCCTGTGGGGTGATGACTGCAACAACCAGGTCATTGCTCACTGCTGGATACTCTTTCTCACATGTCTAAGGTTACCACTTTTAGACCTGAAATCTGCCCAATTTATCTCAAATTACCCTGGAAGGGAAATGTATGAACAAAATCTGTGCAACATATGAAGATAGCCATTTCATACTGTGACTATGCAGTGACAACCACTAACAGGATGGTGTTGTCAAGGCAAAAAGATGTTCTGCCTACTACACAAAATGTATAATATGGCGCATGAATTTCAATGTTGGTGCAACGCTAGGTATGTTGGCTATACGTCCAGCGACTAGTGGATTGTATTAAAGTGTGTCACTTCAGCTGACTGTATTCAACCATACTGTGCTTGCAAAACTCAAAACATAATTTGTAATGCCAGCTGTGATTCTGTGGTTGGGCAGCACTTATTAAATGATGCAGATTGTGCTAAGAATTGCACTGATACCAATTTAAAATCCTGTTGGGCTCACTTGTAGCTCTATTATTTGCTAGAAGCTACATATGTTCATTCCTATGCAGAAATTTGTTCTCTACAGGCAAAAGACATTGCACCTTTTTGAATAAACAAAAGCGCGGAGGACTATAGCTTTCTGGTTTGTTTGCCATGGCAACGTCTCAACGCAGATTTACTATCAAATAAATCGGTTGGATTTAAAATTGGTGTTGCCAGACTCTTACTGAATTTACCCCAGTCCAACACCGGCATCTGTACATCATGATGTCTCAATGAACAGGACTTGCCAATCAGTCAGCACCCTCTTTTGTCATGCAATATAGATTGTTGTTCTCTTTGAAATGTGTTTATCCTAATGAGTGCAAGACAAATTTTGACATGTCCCCTTTTCTCTATGCCTTTGTCTCAACTGATATTTTGTACAGACATTTTGATACTTTTATCCTACATGCTGTGTCCTAATTTTATAATCCTGTTGAATATTTCATTTAAATATATGTATTTGTACTTTCAGGAAATTGTGTATTTGGACTTCTAGATCTCTGTTTAACATGCACCAAGTGTGTATTCCATTCCTTGTCTTTGATTCTATAAATATATCTTGACAGCACAGAATCCTGCAATGCAGAAAAGGCCCTTTGGCCCATTTGAGTATGCATCGACGCATTAAATGTCCTGATCTGCCCACCTAATCCCACTTGCCAGTACTTAGCCCATAGCTTGAAAGTTATGGCATGCCAAGTACTCATCCAGCTACTTTTTAGAGGATGTGAGGCATCCCATCTTCACCTATCCATCCAGGCAGTGCATACCAGATATCACCACTCTGAGTAAAAATGTTTTTCCTCAAATCCCCCCTAAATCTCCCACTCTCATATTACTCTTAATATGGATTAAGTTAGATCTACAACCTGTTGGCATATTCCACTGCGTATTTCCTCAGTATGTCAGGAGTAACATTGGATCCAACATTGGATATAATCAGTTGCCTTTGGCATTTTGTTAAATGAAAGATATGTGCTTTGTGTGGAAAGGATCACGTAATGAAGGCAGCTCTGAATCTGAAGAATCCTAAGCTTTCAATTAATTATTTGAGGTGAAACACGTCTGGTTGGGCTAGTACAGGTGGGTATTAAAAATTGCACTCAAAGAAGAAAGCTCTGGTTTCTTGGTCATCATTACACTACTAACAGGCAATGCCTACAGCATTTGCCACTACAATAAATTACATATTTCAGAAGTAATTGTTTAATTATTCAAGATAATATGATGTTGAGGCCTATATAAATACAAATAATATTTAGTGCAAAGGGCAGGTACAAGATTTTGAATTGCAGTAACTTCCACAGATGTTAACCTGTCAATTTTGAAATAAAAACAAAGTGCTGCAAAATCTCAAGTCTGACAGTTCTGTGGGAAGGGAAACAGTGTTAAGCACATTGAGAGTTGTATTGAACTTGAAATGTTAACTCTTATTTTCACAAATATTGCTGTTGAATTTTTCCAGTATCTGCAGTATTTTGTTTATATTATAATATTGAAATATGGAAAGAACCACAGTTCAGTTTTGGAAAAAGTAGATTTTTCTCCATTTGATTTTGACAAAGTTTGGTATGAAAGCAGTGACACCATCTCATTCATGGTGACCTTCTCTTTGGTCAGCACCTTGATGTAAGCTTATGCTTTTCGTTTTCTGGAAAAGAATATTGACTCTCACTGTTTGGCATAATGGCCGTGCCATAGTATTCAGTATACCTACAGCACTTCCAGAGGCATGATATCATCTTTGCAAGTTTGACATCTTGTTATGAATTATTGAATAGAATAAATGGCCTCACCATTATTTATATTCGCACCTTATTGCAAATTCTGTGGGGCCCTCAGAAAAATGTTCTTTGCCTCAGCCCTCATTTTTTCCATCTATGATCAAACTACGCTTTTTGGACATAAAGGACTAGGAGCAGGAGTAGGCCATCTAGCCCCTCAAACCAGCCCCACCATTCAATAAGATCATGGCTGATGATCAGTTCCACTTACCTGCCTGCCCTCCTCATAATCCTTAATTGCTTTATTGATCAGAAATCTATCTACCCGTGACTTAAACATATTCAACAAGGTAGCCTCCACCACTTCAACGGGCAGAAAATTCCAGAGATTCACTACGCTCTGAGAGAAGTTGCTCCTCAACTCTGTTCTAAACTGCCCCCACTTATTTTGAGGCTGTGCCCTCTAGTTCTGGTTTTCTTTTAGTGGAAAGAATCTGTCTACCTCTTCCTATCTGTCCCCTTCATTATCTTATGTGCCTCTAAGATTCCCCCTCAGCCTTCTAAACTCCAATGAGTACAAGCTCAATCTACTCAATCTCTCCTCATAAGCTAACCTCACATCTTTGGTATCAACCTGGCGAACCTTCTCTGTACTCCCTCCAAGGCCAGTATATCTTTTCGCAAATAAGGGGACCAAAATTGCACACAGTACTCCAGTTGTGGCCTCAAAAGTGCCTTGTACAGTTCCAGAAGACACCCCTACTTTTATATTCTATCCCCCTCGCGATAAAGGTCAATATTCATTCCATTTGCTTTCTTGATCAGCTGCTGCACCTGCAGACTGAGTTTTTGCAGTTTATGAACGAGGACCCCCAGGTCCTTCTGCACAATAGCATGCTGTAACTTTTCACCATTTTAAGTAATATTCCATCCTACTATTATTTCTTCCAAAGTGGATAACCTCACATTTTGCAAATGTTATACTCCATCTGCCAGGTCCTTGCCCACTCACTCAGCCTATCCAAATCTCTCTGCAGACTTTCCACGTCCACCACGCTTTTCCACTCATCTTTGTGTCATCATCAAATTTTGTTACCCTACGCTGAGCCCCCTCCTCCAATTCGTCTGTGTATATGGTAAACAGTTGAGGTCCCAGCACTGATCCCTGTGGCACACCACTAGTCACCAACTGCCAACCAGAAAAGCACCCATTGATTCTAACTCTCTGCTTCCTGTTAGATAGCCAATCCTCAATCCACACTAACATTTTATCCCCAAGTCTGTGTACCCTAACCTGCAGCAAACTTTTGTGACGCACCTTATCGAACGCCTTCTGGAAATCTAAAAACACCACATCCATCAGTTCCCCTCTTACTACCGCACTAGTCGCATCTTCATAAAAATCCAGTAAATTCGTTAAACACGACTTTTCCTTCATAAATCCAAGCTGCGTTTCCTTGATCGAACAGTTCTTTTCCAGGTGTCCTATTTTTTTTTTAAGGATGGATTCTAGCATTATCCCAACTACAGTTGCTAAGCTAACTGGACTGTAATTACACCTTTTGTCTATTACATTTTTAAAACAGTGGTGTAACAGTAGCATCACTTCCTACTGGTCACAGTACCTGAGTTTTATTATACAAGTGCTTATTCTCCATATCGTTATCTAATTGCATGGATAATGGTGAAAATCATTGAATTTTAATCAATATTTGTTAAAATGAAGTTGTTTTAGATTACTTTTCATTCTAAGTGTTAGGAAAGGTGCTCTACTACTTCAGATGGAATGTGATTTTCCCTGTTGTAATGTAGTTTATGTTATCATTTGAGTAAAGTGGCAGACATGGTTTTCTGCTGGTTGCAGCAATAAAGTGTAATGGGCAGCATGCTAGCGCAGTGATTAGCATTGCTGCTTCACAGCGCCAGGGACCCGGTTCGATTCCCAGCTTGGGTCACTGTCTGAGTGAAGTTTGCACATTCTCCAGGTGCGTCAGTTTACTCCTGCATTCTGAAAGACATGCTGATTAGGTGCGTTAACCCAGACAGATGCCGGACTGTGGTGACCAGGGGAAATTCACAGTAACTTCATTGCAGTGTTGATGTAAGCCTTACTTGTGACCAATAAATAAACTTGACTAGCTATTTTGTAAATAAAAATCTCTTAGATCGATTTGTAAATCTTACCAGCACTCCGATTCATGTGACGAATTGATTATAAAATAGCAAATATTGTTTTTCTGCTATAGGATGGTGAAGATTTAATGGACGAGAGTGTATTGAAATTTTATACTCAGCAATGGGAAGATTACAGGTTTTCTAGTAAGGTATTAAATGGAATCTGCGCCTACCTCAATCGACACTGGGTCCGTCGTGAATGTGATGAAGGACGTAAAGGAATTTATGAAATATATTCGGTAAGGAACTTCTTGTTTCGCTTTTGAGTGCGTTTATTGTTGCTGAATAAGTTGGATTGTTTTTGTCCATTGTCATATTTATTAAAATAAGTAGTCAGGATATATTAATGGCATTGCCTCTGTAGATAGTACTGAATATAATATTACTTTGTTGAACATTGAAAATATGCTGTAGTCTTGCATTCCCTTTTCCTTCAGAAATCCCAAAGTGCAGTTTATCCCTGTTTTACCTTAAACTTTTCCTAAATTATCTTGGAAGATCCCTAATGCACATAAACTTCATTACACAAACATGAATTAAAAATCTTTGATGTCCCTGAATTTTTAGCTTTCTGTATTTAGTTTTCTGCTTCGAATTGTTCTGAGGCCTTCACACCTTTCTAATGTGCACAGGCTTAAAAAATCATTCTACTTGCAATCTCAGATTCTAATTCAGCTGGAGCAAACGTCACCCAGTGTAAAAAGAAGCCACTTAATACGAAGATGACAATTCCTGGTTTTTACCCACAGAACTTGCTCAGAACCAACCCCCTTCTTACAGTATTAAGTTCATAAAGCAACTAGACAGAGGGCGGTGAATTTGAACCACCTCACAGCTAATGAGCACGGTGCAAAGGAACCCTTTTGCAACATACTGTTATTTTTTTGCCCTACCATGCACTAATATATAGTTTGTCCCTTGACATCTAAACCCTCTCCTGTTGTCAATGACCTCTGCTCTTTCCTTCTCTTGTCAAAGAGCATTTTGTGGTACATCATGCTACCATTTCCCCCTCCACCTGCCTGATCTAAGTAATGTATATACAATAAGAAGTTTACAGCGTGGAATCAGGCCTTTCAGGCCCAACTTGTCCATGCTGTTCCCTTTTTTAAAAAAAAAGTCATTAAACTAGTCCCAATTGTCTGCATTTGGCCCATATCCCTCCATAATTATTTTAGTCCTGTAACTGTCTAAATACTTTTTTAAAAGACAAAATTGTACCTGCATCTACTACTACCTCTGGCAGCTTATTCCAGACACAGGCAACCCTATGTATGAAAAAATTGCCCCTCTAGACCTTTTATCTCTGCCCTCTCACCTTAAACTTATGTCCTCTAGTTTTAAACTCCGTTATCTTTGGGAAAAGATTTTGACTATTTAGCTGATCTATGCCCCTTGTTATTTTATAGACCTCTATAAAATCACCCCTAAGCCTCCTACACTCCATAAAAAAAACTCCAGTCTGCACAGCCTCTCCTTACAACTCAAACCATCAAGTCCAGGTAGCATCCTAGTAAATCTTTTCTGCATTGGGTCCACATCAGCAGCATAAAAAGGATGCTTTTCTTCATACATTTTACAAGTGCTGAATATTAAAGCTGTTGTATGTTTTAATATAACTGTCAAGTCAAGTTGACCAAAGAAGTCATTGTTCGAATATAATGGCATGAATCTATTTCCCTTTTGCAGAAACAAGTGAGATTGATATTTAGCTATTATGGCAGGATTCCTGCTTGCAGGTGTGGAGCTTTGCCGTTGGACTGGGGTGGGCACAGTAAGAAGTTTCATAACACCAGTTAAAGTTCCAACAGGTTTATTTATCAGATGAATGGACACCTCTTGATAATCACCAGGCGGGAGTGTTCCCTTCCTGTCGGAACATTTTAGAAGTCAAGGGCATTCAGTCTCCAATCTTTGAATAAGTCTTCTCTAAGGCAACCTTCTAAACATGTGTCAATGCAGAATCACCAAGCAAAAATTGATAGCCAAGTTCCACACATGAGGATGGCCTCAACCGGGATCTTGGGTTTATGTCACGTTATCTGCAGCCCACATGACTTGCCTGGGCTTGCAAAATCTTACTGACTGTCCTTGCTTGAGACAATTCACACCTCTTTAACCTATGCTTAACCCTCTGTCCACTCGCATTGTCTGTCTGTACCTGTAAAGACGTGATTACTTGTTAAGACTCACTCTCCGACCATTTTCTTGCAATTGAGTCTGTGGGTATATATATTCAGTTTGTGAATCCAACTCTTCACTCATTTGAGGAAGGAGCAGTGCTCTGAAAACTTGTGCTACCAAATAAACTTGATGGACTTTAATCTCCTATTGAGACTTCTTACTGGAATTTCTATGGAATCCCCAGGCATAAGCAACAAAGTGGGTGGGAATCTTAACGTGATCTGATATTTCTATAGATTGTCATATTTTCTGTCATTTCCTTGAATTAGCCCACATTGATACCTGGCGATTAAGCTTTGGGGATGGCAGCCCATCTGGCCATTAATGACAATATTCAGAAAGCACTTAAGATTGTGGGAATTAAATACCTCAATAGTGGATAAATCCAGTCCTTTCTCGCTGCCCATTTATTGGGTAGTCTTCCTTGAAAAAGATTCATGTGCATGAAACAGCACTGAATTGCAAATAGTATGTTTTCATTTTTATTGTTACAGAATATAGTGGTTTTGATTTTCTGTGCTGTTGCTCATTTCTAATGTATTGGGAAGTATGTTTTACCATAGAATTCTTGTGAATTAAAGTGCATTTAAGGGGAGACAAGTACAAGTGAAATGTAATACAGAACTTGAATGAATTGTCATTGGGTTAACCCTTGGGTTTCTTAAGTAATAGGTAATCTAAAAATTGTAGTTTTACATCTTTTTTTCATTCTGTTACTGTTTTAATCCAGATTTGCAGTAGAGCCTTTCTTTGTTCCTTTCACTGTGTCATCACAATGAATGTGCCTGATACACATGTAAATTTTCTGCCAATTAAAACACATTGGGTCAACTGATGATTTTTTTGAAAATAATATCGATGAGATTGTCTTATGCCACAAATGAATTAAGATCCATCTTACGTAAGATGTATATCTACAGAACATTTAAGTAACGGGAGACTTAGATTTTTTTCCTTCTTTGGTGGAATGTGGGTGTCACTGGCTGGGCCAGCATTTATTATCCTTCATGAGTTGCTCTTAAGACGCTGCAGTCCATGTGGCATACTTAACCTACAACCCTATTGGAAAGGGAATTCCAGAATTTGAACCCAACAGTGGTGAACAAGTGGAGAAAATACACTGACTTGGAACTGTACGTGGCTTGGAGGATAAATTGTGGGTGCTGATGTTCCCATACACCTGCTGCCCTTGCCCTTTTTGGTAGTCAAGTTCATGCTTGTAAAGTGCTCTTAAAGGAGCCTTGACAAGTTGTTGTAGTGTTTTTTATTGATGGTACATGTTGTTCACACTGTGGGTTGGTGGTGGAGGCAACAAATGTTGAAAGTGGTGGATGGGATTGACAATCAAGCTTCAAACTGGATGGGGTTGTGCTTCTTGAGTGTTGTTGGAGCTGCACTTGTCTAGGCAAGTGGAGACGATTTGATCACAGTCAGATTTGCCTGCTTTTTTGTGTACAGAACATACGTGGGCAGTTTTCTGAGACTGGTGTTTGTGATACTGAGGTCTCTGGAGGAGGCCAAGATGAATCATCCACCTGGCAGTTCTAATTTAAGATGGTTGCAAATGTTTCAGCCTGGTCTTTTATACTGATTGAAGACAGGGATTTTTATGGAGCTTCCTCTTCTTAGTTGTTTAATTGTCTATCACTGTTCGTGACTGGATGTCACAGAATGGAAGAGCTTGAATCTGCTCTGTTGGGTCATTTGGTTCTGTCTACTGCATGTTGCTTTTGCAATTAGTTCTGTGTTGTATCATAGATTGACCCTCATTTTTAGGTATTCCTAGTCATGTCCCTTCATGTCCTCCTGCCCTCTTCATCGGATCAGTCTTCATTGCAACATTAATTTGTCATAGAATTTTACATTGTACAGGAGACCAGTTGCCTTATCATATCTATATTTTACTTGTTTCTAGTCACCAGGGCTTTTCTCATAAACCTCTTGAGATTCAATTTTTCAGATATCTTTTAAAAGCTAGTATGCTTCGATTAACCATTTGGTTAGACATTTCATGTCCTAACAATCATCTCCATTTAAAAAAAACTTTTACCCTCATGTTTGTGTTAATTTTTGAATAACGAGAGAACATGATCTTGCAACCAATGAAAGTAAAGAAATTCTAACATGTTGAAAACTTGTGTAAAATTTAACTTAAACCTTTGATCTAATAGAAAATCCATCAATCTTCATAACTAAAGCCTTATTCCTGGCATTATAGTGAATCTCTTTTTAAATCTAATTTCAATTTTCAGTATCTTAAGGCTACAATTTGATTTGAGAACTTATTTTTTAAAAAAATCCTTTAAAATTTCACATTATTCATAAAAACTCCAGTCCTCAATAGATCATTATTTGTTGTTTTTGGATATTTTCAGGATTTTTTTTATCATTAGGTCACCATGATTAAGTTATTATTTGTAATTGACATTTACTTTAAACATTTTCCTTATTTCTTACAGCTTGCTTTGGTGACATGGCGAGATTGCTTGTTTAGACCATTAAATAAACAGGCAAGTATTTTTCCATGATTTTATTTTCAAGTTGTGCAATTATTACATATTCATTATTTTGTCTGAGCTTTTTATCAAATGTGTCTTAAATGTAAATTAGAAATGAGACTGCAGCTTTTGCTTAACACTGATTTCTCAGCACTTTATAACTAAAAATCTTTATTCTGACACTGCTTTTGCTGCAAAATTGCTGGACCTTTGTTAACATGGTGGGTATATTGAGAACATGGAATGGAAGTAGGCCATTTATTTCCTGAGTTTTTCTGCCATTTAATGACAACGTGGCTGATCTGTGATTCAAATTCAATATTTGTTTTTCTTCCTAATCCCTCATACCTCCACTTCCAAAAACACACTTTAAAAATCTTTGTTCGTAATAATGCTTTCCATTAGCAGTTTGCATTCCAAATCCAGTCCATGTTTTCTAAGTGACCCTCTTAAACAGAGCTTGCGTGTCACTGTGAACAGTTGGTCCAGCCTAGGATTTATACCAATCACTTTAGAATTTTTTGTCTTGACTGCTATACAAACTGTTCACAATTGCTGTAATTCTCAATTCCCAGAATGCATTCTGGCTTTAGATGTTTTATTTACCTTTTGAAGTCTGCTATCCTATTTTAAATCTGCTTATTGTAATTGTATCTTTAATTCTGAGCTCTTTTAAAATGTTTTTTGATTTCTTTGAAAAATAACTTGGCGCCTGTTCTCTTAACTCCTGATGTAAAGATGCTGGCGTTGGATTGGGGTGGTAAGAACTCAGTAAGAATTTAGCAACACCAATTATTAATCCAACCGATTTATTTGATAGTAAAAAAGCGGGCTTTCAACACTCTTGTGTCTTCCTCAGGCAAGTGCAGTGAAACCAATTAATAATTGGTGTTGCTAAATTCTTACTGAGTTCTCTTAACTCCTGTCATCTTAGACATTCTTTCTGTCCAAATTCCCTGATTATCTGCACTGTAGCTCGTTTCTTAGGAAGCTTATGTTTTGCAGCTCCCATGGCTTGTCTAACTACTTCTGGCAGAATTGAGACAATCACTTCCCCAATGTCTTTCTCTAACATCCAGCTAACATATTAAATTTGAATTTTTTTCCCTTAAAAAGACCACCCATTGCTAATTAAAACCCACATGCCTTTTATTTATTCTTTTCATCATAACCCTCTCTAAGCACAATAGGAAGACAGTTAATATTTAACCAACCCTCATGCATAAAATCATCTTTGCCAAGCATGAATCCAGCTTCCAGGCACACAAACTTTGAATTAAACAATTAAAACTATACATTTTTTTTATCAAAACCAGTATAAATTTCTTAGAATTACCTTTTTGTTATCCAAATATAAATTCAACATGTATGGAATATTTCTATGTACGAGAGAGCTTATGTTCTTTAGCTGCTGGATTTCAATTGGGGAAGTTGGCTTGAAAAGAACAGCTAAAGATACTCTGAGTTTGTGTTTGTTTCAAATTCTTCTATGCCAACTTCAATCCTAACCACCATGCCAAGCTTCCTACTGGTGCTGGGTAGGTGCATTCTTATTGTCTGCATGTGTATGGATGATGTTAATTCTACATAATTACAGCTTATAAGAGAGCAATAAATATTTAATATATGTATTATTGGTATTGGGTAACCAAAATATCTTTTCTCCTCCTGTCAGGTTACAAATGCAGTTTTGAAGCTAATTGAAAAGGAGAGAAATGGTGAAACCATCAACACCAGATTGATTAGTGGTGTGGTTCAGTCGTATGGTAATTTTGAAGTTCTTATGCTTCCTTAAACGTAATGCTTCCTTCAATGTAATGCTCTGATATTTGCAGTAAGGTATGTCAGCAGAACCTTCTACTACATGAAAACTTATCACACTGGATGTTTTTGTTCATAGCTTTTACTTTATTCACAGTGGAACTGGGGCTGAATGAAGATGATGCTTTTGCAAAGGGACCCACATTAACAGTGTATAAAGAATCATTTGAGTCACAATTTTTGGCCGACACGGAGAGATTTTACACAAGGGAAAGCACTGAATTTCTGCAGCAAAACCCTGTAACAGAATACATGAAGAAGGTAAGCAACTGCAGTTTGCATAAGTTGAAAGTATGTGGAATCTGTAGTTACTAATTTGATCTGTTTTTGGAAGCCCTTCTACTTTGTTATTTTCCTAGCCTCGCATTTTTAATTACATAAATTTGGGTATGGGGGAGAGAGAATTGTGCTGTGTTGCCTATCATCCTCCTCCTCCCCCCCCTCCCCCCCCCCCCCCCTCTCTCTCATCCTCCGTGCTTTCCTTTATCTGTGCACTTTTTCTCAATAATACTGTCACCCCCAGATTATTGCTCTTGCTACTCCTTATATTCCTCAATGTATGACTAGAGGTATTTTTGTCAGCCTTTTGAATTAAAAGCGTCCTTGAGGATGATGGTAAATTTTGTTTTGCAGGCGGAAGCTCGGCTGCTGGAAGAACAACGCCGCGTACAGGTTTATCTTCATGAAAGTACACAAGATGAGCTGGCTCGTAAATGTGAACAAGTACTTATTGAAAAACATCTAGAAATTTTTCATACGGAGTTTCAGAACTTATTAGATGCTGATAAAAATGAAGGTGAGGCTCTTGTTTATTTGTAAAATGAGGGACATCTATATGACTGAATGGAATACTGTTTGTCTTTGCCAATATCTAAAGTTAAAATTTATTTATTAGTCACAAGTCAGTTTAAATTAACACTGCAATGAAGTTAATGTGAAAATCCCCTCGTCACCACAACCCAGCATCTGTTCAGGTGTACTAGAAGGAAAATTTAGCATCTCCAATGCATCTAACCAGCATGTCTTTCGGACTGTGGGAAGAAATTGGTGCACTTGGAGGAAATCTTGTAACACAGTTTTACCAAGCCCGTTTCCGTGGTACCTGGTAATTACTGACAGCAGTGGCTGAGTCACATCTTGGAATTTTTGCTAGTATAAATGCAAAATGCTTTTGTTAACACATAGCATAGGTAGCATGGAGCCTGGTTCTATAAAATTTGTATTTAGAGTTTGAAAAAACAAGAATTGAGGGAATGGAAGATGATGGGAGTCCAAAATCTGTGTTGCCTGGTATCAGGATTAAAGACGTCCTCGGACTGAAGAGGAACTTGCTAATTAAAGTTGGGAGAAGAGGGGCCACTACTGGAGTGCCACATTCAAATCCATTCAAAAGCCTAATGACAGCAGGAAAGAGGCTGTTCCTGAGTCAGTTAATACATGACCTCAGACATTTGTACCTTTATCCTGACTGAAGATATGCAAGAGAGAATGTCCTGGGTGTGTGGGGTCCTTAATTATGCTGGCTGCTTTGCTGAGGCAACAGAAAGTGTGGACAGAGTCAGTGGATGGGAGGCTGGTTTGCTTAATGGATTGGGCTACATTCATGACCTTTTGTAGTTTATCTTGGTCACAGTAGGAGACATAACAAGCTGTGATACAACCAGAAAGAATGCTTTTTATGATGCATCTGTAAAAGTTGGACAAGGGAAGTGAATGGACTATTGCTAAGTTTGCAGATGACATAATAGATAGCAAACTAAGTGATGAGGATGATGGAATCAATATCGGGGTTGAAAGTGGAGAAGGACAGCAGAAAGTTGCGGAGGGATATTTGAGTCCACGTGAATAAATGATAGAAGATGGCATGTAAATTCAACAGGTAATGTGACAGGCAAGTGGAATGTTGGCCATTATTCCAAAGGGAATGGAGTATAAAAATAGGGAAGTCTTGCTAAAACTAGGCACTAGTTAGGCCACATCTGAGAACAGTTTTGGTTCCCTTATCTAAAGAAAGATATACAGGTATAGTGCCGGAAGACTGGAGGATAGCGAATGTGGTCCCATTGTTCAAGAAGGGGAATAGAGACTTTTCTGGGAATTATAGACCGGTGAGTCTTACTTCTGTTGTGGGCAAAGTATTGGAAAGAATTATTAGGGATAGGATTTATAGTTATTTAGAGAGAAATGAATTGATTGGGGATAGTCAGCATGGTTTTGTGAAGGGTAGGTCGTGCCTTACTAAACTTATTGAGTTTTTTGAAAAAGTGACCAAAGAGGTGGATGGGGGTAAGGCAGTCGATGTGGTATATATGGACTTTAGTAAGGCGTTCGATAAGGTGGCCCATGGAAGGCTTCTGCAGAAAATGCAGATGTATGGGATTGAGGGTGATTTAGCTAATTGGATTAGGAATTGGCTAGCAGATAGAAGACAGAGGGTGGTGGTTGATGGGAGATATTCATCGTGGAGTTCGGTGACAAGTGGTGTACCTCAGGGGTCTGTTTTGGGGCCCCTGCTGTTTGTAAGTTTTATAAATGATCTGGATGAGGGTATTGAAGGATGGATTAGTAAATTTGCAGATGACACTAAAGTCGGTGGAGTGGTAGATAGTGAAGAGGGGTGTTCTAGTTTGCAGAGAGACTTGGACAAGTTGCAGAGCTGGGCCGAGAGGTGGCAAATGGAGTTTAATGTGGAAAAGTGTGAGGTAATTCACTTTGGCAGGAATAACAAATGTGTAGAGTATAGGGCTAATGGTAGGACTCTTAATAGTGTTGACGAACAGAGGGATCTTGGTGTATATGTGCATAGATCCCTGAAAGTTGGCAATCAAGTCGATAAGGTTGTTAAGAAGGCATATGGAGTCTTAGCTTTTATTGGTAGGGGGATTGAATTTCGGAGCCGCAACGTCATGTTGCAACTGTACAAAACTCTAGTGCGGCCGCACTTGGAGTATTGTGTACAGTTCTGATCCCCGCATTATAAGAAAGATGTGGAGGCATTGGAGAGGGTACAGAGGAGGTTTACCAGGATGTTGCCTGGTATGGAGGGCAGGTCTTATGAAGAGAGGCTGAGGGATTTGAGGTTGTTTTCGTTAGAAAGGAGGCGGCTAAGAGGGGACCTTATTGAAACATATAAGATGATTAGAGGTTTAGATAGGGTGGACAGTGATAGCCTTTTTCCTAGGATGGAGAAAGCTAGCACGAGGGGACATAGCTTTAAATTAAGGGGTGGTAGTTATAGGACGGATGTCAGAGGTAGGTTCTTTACCCAGAGGGTGGTAAGGGTATGGAATGCCCTGCCTGCTGCAGTTGTAGATGCGCCAAGTTTGGTGGCGTTTAAGAGGTTAGTAGATAAGTTTATGGATGAAAAGGGAATGGTTTAGGTTAGAGGGCCATTGCTTTTTCTTAATTAGTTGGCACAACATCGAAGGCAGAAGGGCCTGTTCTGCACTGTAATGTTCTATGTTCTATACTTCCATTAGAGGTACTTCAGAGAAGATTCACTAGGTTGATCTAGTGGGGATTTTCTTCTGAGGAAAGGTTGAGTAGTTTGGGCCTATGCTCATTGGAGTTTAAAAGAATGAGAGGCAACCTTATTGTGACGTAGGATTCTCAGCAAGTTTGCAAGGCAAAGATGAGAGGTTTTCTTCTCTTGTGGGAGAGTCGAGGACCAGAGTGCATAGTTTCAAAATAAAAGAGCACCCATTTAAGGAAGAGGTGAGAAGGAATTTCTTCTGAGGGGTGTGAATCTGTAGACTCCTTTATCGCAGAAAACTGTAGACTGAATTGTTAAGTATGTTCAAGATTTTTAATCAGTAAAGGAATTGAGGGTAATAGGATATGGTGGGAAAGTGGGGTTGAGGATTATCACATCAGATCAATCACGATCTCATTGAATGGCTGAGCAAACTTGATAGGCGAGTTGGCCCACTTCTGCTCCTATGCTTTAAAGCTCCTGTAAAAGGCAACTATAAAATTGCTGACCTTTCACCTAAGGGAACAATCTTCCCCTCAACTCTGCCTGCTTTCACAGGTTAGGGAACTGAGAGACAGTGATCGTTGCTTGCCAGTTACTTAACTTCAATAGGCGCTCTTAATTTCATTCAACAGCATGCATCTAATCTGTTCATTGCCTTCCTAACAGTCTGTCTTGGCTTCAGAATGGCCTAGTTCTATTCCTATATCTTATGAGGCTATTTCGCCATCCCCTCAGGTGGACATTGAAAGTTCAGTTGCATTATTTTGAGTACTGCTCTTTGGATACTGCAGTATAGCCTGTAATTATCCCTAGTATCTTCATTGATATGTATCACATAATAAACATCACAAAAATCAATCATTTGGTCATTATCACATTGCTGTTGGGAATTTGCTATGCACAATTTGGCTGCCATCTTTCCTATATGCAATGCTGACTGCATTCCTTCAAAAATACTTCATTGAATGTAAAGCACTTTCACCATCTAATGTTGTGAAAAGCAGAAGTTTTACTTTCTAACTTTCAGGTGTTATGTTCAAATTTACCATTGTTGTTTTAATTCAATATATGTTAAATGGTTCAGTGATGGAGAAACCAGCATTGTAGCAAAATGATTTTTCTCTGTAACCAGGTACTGCGAAACATCCTTACAGACCTGAAGTAAGGACTACTAAAAAAATATTTAAAATATTTTTTTTTATATGTCCTCTTTATTCTCCCTCAATTGCAACAGAGTCTGATGCATTTTTTTTTTGAGGATAGCTAATGGCCAGTGTATAGTTACAGATTCTGGTGTGTATTTTCCATTTTTTAAATTTTTTTTATAATTCTGAAGAGTCAAATAACGTGTCCCAGATTTTGAATAAGCAGAACGTTCAACTCTAATTATTGTTTTGACATTTATCAGATTTGTCTTTTTCGTTTGGCAGATCTGGGTAGGATGTATAACCTAGTTTCTCGAATCCAAGATGGACTTGGGGAGCTGAAGAAGCTTCTGGAAACTCACATTCATAACCAGGGTTTGGCTGCCATTGAGAAGTGTGGAGAAGCAGCTTTAAATGTGAGTTATAGAACATTAATCTGCAGAAAGTTAATCTCTGATCCCCTGGTACTTTGTCTTCTAATTTGCTATCTTTTTACAAATGTTGCTGACGTCTGATTAGCTATGCTTTTCATGCTTTTTAAAAACTTGCATTACTTTCTTAGTCGTTTTCCCTCTGGTCTCCCCTTCACAACACCATATCATCCTTTCTGGAGACAGAGAGGATTTTGCTTCTTGGGCAATCTTTAAAAATATGAGAGAAGAAAAGAGTACCAATAAGTATGATTTAAAATGCTGTCAATGTCTATAATTTTGGTTGAGTCTGGCTTATCTGTTTTGAGTAAAACTTAAACTAGGCATGTCATCTTGCTGAAAATTAAGTTATTTTTCTTGTGATTGTAAGTTTTTTGTTTTGCTTGATGTACTGTACACTTTTTTTTGAACAACTGAACTAAAATTACTGTCATGAATCTACACTGCTTTTCTCATCAGAATTCTTCTGCTGAGAGACAGAAGGCTATCAAAATCTAGGCTGTAGCGCTGAAGACTTGTATTGCAAACTAGATGCACCTTTAGCCATGCCATCCCAGTACAGTTGCAACCACGCAACAATATGGGAAATTGAGTGTTTCCAGCTGACAAAAAGCAAGCCAAATCCAATTCATCCAATTACAATCCCATCAGTCTACTCTCAGTCATCAGCAAAGTGCTGACCAATCTTGACATTGTTATCAAATAGCATCTTCTTAGCAGTAACCAGCTTATTGATGTTCATTTGAGGCTTTGCTGGGCCATCTGCTCCATGCCTCAATTTAGCCTTTGTCTAAACATGGACAAAAGCTGCACTAAGAAATTACCCTTAACATCAAAACAACGTTCAACTGAGTGAGGCTCAAGGGGTCCTATCCTAGCAAAACTGAATGGAAATCAAGGCAAATACACTCTGTTGTTTGGAGTCATGCTCAGCACAAAGGATCTGGTGATGGTTATTGAAAGTCAATCATGGTAGTGTCCTAGGCTCAACCATCTTCAGCTGCTTTATCAATCACCTTCTCTTCATAAAGTCAGAATTGTGGATATTTGCAGATGATTGCACTGTTTAGTACCGTTTCTTGGATACTGCAGCAAGACCTGGACAACATTCAGGCTTGGTCTAATAAGTGGCAAGTAACATTCATGGCATGCAAGTGTCAAATAATGACCATCTCCAACAAAAGAGAATCTAACCATCTTCCCATGACATTCAAGGGCATTATAATTGCTGAATTGATGAACATCTCGGAGTTCCAATTGACCAGAAAATTTACAGATCCAGTCATATAAGTACTGTGGCTACAGGAATAGGTCAAAGACTGAGAATTCTGCAGCAAAAAATTCACCTTCTGATTTTCCCCAAAGCCAGTCCAATATCTAAAAGGCACCAGTTCAGTTGCTCATGAGGAAACTCATCACCCTCTTGGGGCAATTAGAGATGAACAACGAATGCTGGATGTACCAACATTATTGGTCTCAAGAAATTTTAAAATTGGATGCTTAATAAGGGACACTCAACTTGCCTAGATGCGAGCCAGTCAAGAAGCTTGACACCAACCAGAATGAAAAGCAGCTGCTTGATTGGCACTCCATCCACCACTTCAAGCATTCACTCCTTTGCTGCCTGTCTGTGCTGGTGATAGTGTATACTCTATACAAGATGAATGCACTGCAACAAATAGTGAAGCCTCGTTTGCCAGAACTTTCCAAACCCAAGCCTTTGATCATTTGTAAGAACAGGGGCACTTGAAATGTTGAAACACTGCTGCTTGTAAGTTCCCACCCCAAGTTTCACACCACCTTGGCACGCAACTATATCACCGTTCCTTTACTTGTCGCTGGATCAAAAGCCTGGAAGTCACGCATCAACCGTATTCTGAATGTACCTTGACAAAATAGATTGCAGTGGTTCAACACCTCAAGGGCAGTTATGAATAAGTAACAAATGCTGATCTCGTCACTGATTCTCACCATCCAAGAACAAATAAAGAAGAATTATAACAAATTAAACAAAATTTCAGTGATTTCATTTTTGAATCGCAGCAGAAAGTCTGCCTATAAAATAACTAAATTTAGGTTTGCTTGGCATAAACAATGAATGATGTGAATGTTGAAAACTTTTCCTGGTTAATTACAGAGCCTGGGTCTTATTATCACAGTTCAGCAACATGTTCACTCGCGAGCATGACCATTATGTTCATACTTCTAAATTGATGTTTAGGGAGCTATTGCAGTTTAACACTTGTGATGTTGAAACATGCGATTAAACTTTGCAGGACTTGGGTTTGCAAGATTCTTATTCAATGAAGTAAACTGAACAATTTGGATTCTTGGTCATTGCCCTATATAATTTCAGTCCAGTTTTAAGTTTCAGCATGAGTCACAAAACAACGGAAACTTTGATTAAACAATCTAAACAATAAACTGCAAGTGTAGTTGGCATGTGTCACTATGCTGATGCTGCCAAACTACTTTAGCAGCCAGGTTTAGTGAAGTGCTGATTCGATGGTGGAAATGTGTATTACAAGTGCTAACGTTTTTGCACACATTTGCATTAATCTGCTCATACGTGTTAATTGTGTTTGTGCGCAGTGGCGACAGCGCATGGAACTATCAACGTATATTAAAATCAAATTTCCCATTCTTTGGGGCGACTGGAAAGTGGGACTGGGCCAGGAGCAGGTGAGTGTGCTCCCCCAGAGTGAGCTACAATACCACTCGCTGAAATGACTTCTGTATAGGGCGATGCACTACCAACCATCCACTTTCAATCTCCAAGCAGTGACCTAGGCTTCTGGACTTGTACACGAGCATGTCTCGAGTGCATCCAAATAAACTTGAGTTGTATTTTAGACTGTTATTCATTATTTTCAGTCTTCACATTGTGATTAGTATACGCATATCTATTTTTCATTTTTTGTTTAACCCAGGATCCTAAAATGTATGTACAGACAATTCTGGATGTTCATAAGAAGTATAATGCATTAGTGATGTCAGCATTTAACAATGATGCTGGTTTTGTGGCTGCTTTGGATAAGGTAAGATGTTACTTCTAGCAGTTGATGTAACTAATTCAATAGTTTCTATTTGCATTTACAATGTAGTGAGGAAATAAATGCAAAGTTGTTGGGGGTAGGGTCAAGAGAAAAAGCACTGATCAGCAAAAAAATGAAGTTCAAAATTGCAGGGTAAATTGCCGGATGGCATGTTTTCCACCTCGTGGACCCATGGTAAGTTGAAGAGAGCCCTCATAATGCTCGCTGGGATATAACTGATGTAACAAAGCAATTTTTTTACCCAACTAGGTTCACTTGGATTTTTTTTTCCCTCCACTTTATAAATTGAGCAAAGGGATGGCTCCAGTCTATCATAAAATTGTAATGGGGAAACAAGTTTGGAGAGTTTTAACAGCCTATTGATGTATCCTGTCAAAAGTCTCCAGTGGCAAAGATCAAAACTTCTATTCTTCTGGATAATTGATAATCCATTGATTTGTTTTATTTGGGGTTTTGGGTGTACAATTTATGTTAAGTTGATGAGACCTGATAGTTTTCAGTGTACAGTTCTCTGCAGTTTGGTCACTGTTGGAAGTAGTGCTGTACAACCAGTCTCATACTTCCTTAGAAAAAGGCTAAGACACTGTTACCCTTTGCAAACATAGCAGTTGTCAAGTGTTCGAAACAGCTGTGCAATGCAAAATGTCTGTGTGGTGGATTGTAAGGATGCAGAGGCATGAAAGCTTCCTGCCATGGTAACTTTCACTTAAGAAGAATCATTCCTTTCCAGATATTGTTTGCAGGTTGTGCTTTAGCAGATGATTACAACTCTGACAGCCTTCCTTGGGAAATAGTGGCAGCCAAGGCAGGTCTCTAGTGACATGTCCAGGTAGGTTTGGTGGGGGTTTTAAGCAAGGCCCTGGTGTAGGATTAATCGACCAAGTGCTGCATTATACTTGTGTTAGTCCATTTGTCTTTCCCATGACACAACACTTTTTCATGCAAAAGGTAGTAAAAATCTGAAACTTGCATGCTCAAAAGGCCATGGATGTTGTGACAACTGAATTTTTCAAGACTGAGCGATAGAATTTTGTTAGGTAAGATTATTGAAGTATATGGAGCCAATGTAGTTAAATGCAGTTGAGGCACAGATTCAGATGGCATGTGGCTGAATGGTGGAACAGACTTGAGGGGTTGAAAGGCTTGTTGTTCCTGTGTAACCTGAAGAGTAAACTCTTAAGTCACATAAAAGACTATTAAAATAGTCTGTTAATAAGTAGTTGACTTTTCTTCTTCGTGAATTAAAATAGAATTACATTTGTAATTTTAGTACACAAAAATATGAAAATCATGAATGGTTTTCAGAACAATTATTAAATTTGTGGAAAGATTGTACAAGCATTTGATTAGAATTCAGATAAAAATGATGAATGTCAAGATTTGAAATTGTTGTCTGTCACTTGGTAATGCCTAGTTGAATATGTGAAGACCTAACCATTCCTTTTATAATACTGAAAAATGTTGCTTGCTTTTATGCAGGCATGTGGCCGTTTCATAAATAATAATGCAGTGACAAAAATGGCTCAGTCGTCAAGTAAATCTCCAGAACTTTTGGCACGATACTGTGATTCACTACTAAAGAAAAGGTAGGATCTGGGGAAAATAAAACCAGAAACTTTAAATAATCATTGCCCACAAGTTGAATAGCAATAGTAATGCTAAAAACATACAGCAGGTCAGACGGTATTTATGGAGAGAGAAAAAGTTGATATTTTGGGTTGATGACTTTTCATAAGAACTGTTCAATCATGCTGCTGTGCTCTATTCCTGTAACCTTGCCAGTTTATTTCCTTCCATTGTCTATTGAATTTTCTTTTAAATTGATTGCCTTAACTTACACTACCCTTGTAGGCCATGAATTCCATGTCATTCCCACTTGCCTCTCAAAGAAAAAAGTTCTCTCGTGTTCCTCCCTACCTCTTATCTAACACCTTAAATCTAAGTTTTTTTTCTATTTCTTCAACCATCGGCTAATGGGAACTGTGTTTCTTTGTTTATCTTTATGTAAACCTGTCTTTATCTGAGATACTTTAACAGATCTCCTTTGACCTTTTTTGCTCCACGAAGAACAATCCCTGCTTCCCCAACCTAACCGTATAACTAAATTCGTTTATTTCTGGAACCATTCTGGGGTAAATTGTTTTTACATCTTTCCAAAGAAACTTTACATCCTTTTCTAAAGTGTGATGTCAGAACTCGGCTCACTGTTCTAATTGTCGCTTAATTTAAGCTTTAGAAACATTCAGAATAAGTTCTGTGCTTTTGTAGCTGATGCTTTTTATGAAATCCAAGATCCCTTGTACTTAATTATTCTCTCTCTCAGAAGGGAATTTTTCTGTGGGTTTCCCGGCAGTGGGGGATGCAAAGAACAGAAAAAATCCTGCTCACTATGTCCAATCACCTTTTGAAGATTTGCATTCTGGAACCTGTGAATCATTCTGTCCCTGTACATTATTTATAACTTTGCTATTAAGCTGGATTGCATCTGTCAAGTGTGTTATCTTACACACCTCTGTATAAAATTTCAGCTACCTCTTGTCTCATGTTCTCCTGGTCTAACAAAGTCATTGTAGTTGATTGATCATTCATGGAAGATAATACAATAGACCTGAAAGGTTTTGGACCTGTTGGATGTTACCAGCATTTTCTGCTTTTAGTTGATTTTCAACATTTGCAGTATTTTGTTTTGGTGTCGTCCTCATTTGTTAGCCATGCTTCCAAGGTTGGAGGTTTGTAAATCTTGAAATGTTATTCTGTATTCCAATGTCCAAGACATTTATTTATATACCTTTATATACTCCCAGATTATACAACTCAGAATTTCTTAAAAACAAAGAATCCTTAGCTGTCAGCTAACTTTTTGCCAATCATCTTAAATCCTTCTCCTTTTGGTTATCTGACCATCTTGCCAGTGGAAAAGTTTATCCTTATCTGCTCTTATCTTTCATTTTAATATGAAATATTAAATCTCTACTTAACTTCCTAAGCTCTGATGATGACAATTTCAGCTTCGCCAATCTTTCCACATAACTGAACTTCTTTAGTTCTAATGTAATTCGGCTAAATCTTCTCTGCATCCACATCAAGGCTTTGACATCTTTCCCAAAGTGTAGTGCCAAAAATGCAACAGAACAGGACAGTTGATATATAACTTGTGATTTATAAAGCCTAAGAAGTATATCTTCCTTGGTTTTGTACTCCCTGCCCCTGCTTTGAATAGTGCTTAATTCAACTAGGATTGTGTGCTAAATTGTTGCTTAACAAGTCACATTGAGTTCAGCCTGTTTCCAGCCTGTGAGTTGAGAATGCATGGACTAACTTGCACAGGGTAAAATTCTGATATTGCAAGATAGCAAGAGTATTGTTACTTTATTAACAATTGATAGACTTTCTGTTCCTTGGGAATGCAAGAATACAGTGTAACATTGGATAATACTAACTTCTGTTCGCTTAGACATACTTTAATGCTGCCCCAGTTTCACATAAAATGGATAAATACATTGAAAAACTGTGGTATTACCTTCTAAAAGTGTGCATGGTTTAATAAACATTTTAATTTATGCTTTACAGCTCCAAGAATCCTGAAGAGGCTGAGCTTGAGGATACACTTAACCAAGTGGTGAGTACTGCTAAACGGTTAATACTTTGATTCATTTGCACAGGATATTTTTGCTATGTGTTTTGACTCTTCTGGAGATTGCTTCTGAAAATAAAACAATGCAGCAGTTCAAATCTATTTCTGTAACTAGTATGGAAAGTTAATGTTAAAAAAATCTTAATTAGCCCCTCTTACAAAATCCTGTGATAAATCAGCATTGATTGAGAATGAGGAGCAGGGTTGAAATGACCTCCTGCTTGGACAGTTAGGTAGCAAATAACAATTGCACCATAAAAATGCGAGGCAGTGACCATATCTAACAAGAGAGCCTCTAATCACCCTTCATGATCTTCAATGGCCTACAATCATGATCCTCGATATAGACAGTCTGGATGTCACCATTGAACAGAAACTTAACTAAACCAGATACATAAATGTCAAATTTGCCATTACAGGTCAGAGACTGAATATTCTGCAGTAAATGCTCACATCTGACTCTTCAAATCTCCTCACTATCTAAAAACCACAAGTTAGGAGTAAGACGATATGCTTTCCAATTACCTGGATAAGTAGCATGTATAGCGGCATTTGAAGCTTGGCACCATTGAGGGCAACATAGTCTTGATTTGCACCCTATCTATCAACTTGAATGTCTACTTCCCTCCTTGTAGATAGATTGATTGAAATGTGCGCTTTTCTACAAGAATCTCCTACATAAGTTTCCTGGAATAATGCTATTTGATCCACTTATCTTGGTATTATCCTTGAAAAGCTTAGTTTCTAACCATGGATAGAATTTTCCAGCTGCGCTCACCCCAAGACTGGAAAATCCCACCTGAGATCATTGGACCTTTGCATGGTGTCTGCTGCATCTGCTCATCGTGGGCAAGACAGGAAAATTCTACCCCATATCCCTATTGACTCTAGTCATAACTTTAGGGTTTTTTGGGGGTAGATAAATTGGGATTTGGACCCAATGTGGCTGCCATTTTTGAGGAAACACTTAAATTTTTCAACAGGTAGCACTTTTCTCCCTCTGCATCTATGCTGTTCACCAGACTTTATGGTCTCTTTGGTCCCAGATGCACCTAAGCGCCTCATAGATATGGGGCAACCTGCATACTTTGATAGAAGTTAAGGTGTGCTTTTCAAAGTTGGGTTAAGGTTAAGGTAGCCCTATCCCCAATGAATTGTCTTCGAGAACTTCATTGAAGCTCTTTACCCTTCAGTGATGCACACTGTCTTGGCATCCAGAAAAGCACAGACAAATCGTCAGCAGGGATTTGTTACGTAGGACAAGGTCATTCATTTTTAAACAAGGTTGTATCAAACTTGTTCACTTAACTGTGTGTCTGTGGAAAATCCATTGAAAGTATGCTCTGAAAAAGAGGCTTAGGAGTAGTGGCCTATAGCACCAAGAACCATTTTAGTAACATTCAACAGTTGTCCCCTTGATCTTATAAACCAGTGTGTGTCCCCATTTTGTTTTGTCATCTTGAATGTAGCACGTGTTTATCCTTTTTGCCATGCATTAAAACTCCACATAAAGGCATTTCCTTTATCCAAAAGAAGAAGAAAGTTACTCTGGAAATTCTTGCCAGTATTCACCTGTAAATAGAGAAATATTGCATAGGAATACATAAGATGTATGGTGCAGAAACAGACTGTTTAGCCCAAACTCTTCATGTTGACCTTTTATGCTTCATTCAAGCCCCTTTCCATTTTTCCTCGTAATCTTTTTTCCCTTCTTCATATGTATGCTTATCTAGCTTCCCGCCAAATGCATCTAAAATATTTGATTCAATCAATCCCTGTGGCAGTGAGTTCCATATTCTCTCAATTCTTTGGATAAAGAAATATCTTCTAAATTTCTTATTGGATTTATTGCTGACTAGCTTATATTGATGGCTTCTACTCACAAGAGGAAAGATTCTGTTTGTATGAACTCGTATCAAATCTTTCATAATTTTAAAGACCCCTGTGTCAGCTGCCTTCTTTCAAGAGACCAAAGCCCTGACCTGCTGATCCTTTCTGATATATGTAACCATACATTTCTGGTATAATTCTTGTAAACTTCTAAGGACCACCACAATTTATATGATGACCAAAGTTTCACACAGTGCTCAAGCATGATCATGGTTAAAAGTTTAGCACGACTTCCTCATTTTTCGATTCTAACACTCTAGAAATAAAGCTAGATACTTGGTTTGCTTTTACTAATAGTATTGCTAACCTTTGGGACATCCTTTTATGCTTGATGTGCACTCTCAAATCCCTTGGTCCCCCTATTACCAAAATTTGCACTTCATGTAATACATGACCTCTCTATTTTTCCTATTAAAATATATTACCTCACACTTATCTGTATTGAACTTTGTCAATCCTTTGCCCATTTTGCAAGCTTATTAATGTCCCCATATGTTGTAGTAGCCCTCCATATTTCTGCCACCATTTTCTTCCACCAAACTTTTTCATTACAAAGCCCGTAAATTGTGTACAGCAGTGGTCCCAGTACGATGCTTATGGAATGTCAATTCTCACCGTCTGCCACTTTGAATAAGTATCCACTCTTGCTTGGAAGCAACCCATTCTGACACTTGACCCGAATTTCACATTCTTTGACCTATTCATTAGTCTGTTATGGGCATCTTCTTGAAGGTCTTTTGAAAATCCAGATAGTAGCTGGATTTCATATGAATTGGTCACAATAGATCAAAGATAATGTCAGATAATGTTGTGGATAATTTGCCAAGGATAAGATTTGAGGCTTTGATAGGAACAGAAATGACTCTATTTGGGAAACTGGGTTGATTCTGATATAAACATAATGGATCACAGTAAGGGGGAATAGCATAATGGATCACGGTAAGAGAAGGTGGTGGCATGTTGGCATTGACAGTAGACACTATCATAGATGGTGGCATTTGAATTGAATAAAAGTCTAGAATTTAAAAATCTAATGACGACCACAAAATTGTTGTCAGTTGTCATGTGGTTCATTCCTTTTAGGGAAGGAAATCTTTCATCCTTACCTGGTTTGGCCTGCATGATGGTCACTCACAAGATGACTCATAAATGCCTTGTTCAGGGGACATTTGGAGATGGGCAATAAATAATGGCCCAGCCAGTAACACCCACATCCTGTAAATGAATTATTAAAATGTGCACTTGGTTTTTCCAATTCATTCATTTCTGTTTTCTCTCTCATTTCTTTTGTATCCTATTTTTCATTTCTCTTTTTCTCTCATCATGGCTCTCGTTGCTCTGTTGCATTCATCCAGTGCTGTAGGCAGGTTTCAAATCATATGTTTTACTTCAGAAACAGTTATGCCTTTAAAGATTTTACATAGTGGAAAAGGGCTCCATATTGTTCCTGAATAGTGTAGTATATTAAAATTTAGTTTAATGTGGTGCAGATGTGCAATCTGTAGGGGCTTCAGACCTGCTAATCATTTTGAGATTGAGCATGGTCTGTGTTGTGAAGTGAACCACATTGTTAGATAAAGATTCAGGAATCTAATTTATTTGACAGATTTTGTTAAGACAGTAATACGAGTAATACAAGCACACTATGCTTCTATACATTCACTTCCAGGAGATCCATCAGGACTAGGAACATTACCTAGGAGCATTACCAATCAAGGCTATTCTACATGCTCAGTCCTAACAGGGTTTTCGTCTTCATTTATATCTTTCCTTCCTAAGTATGTCTTGTTTCTTTATCTGCAACTGTTGACCTATAATGACTCAACAGATGTTGCATGATTGGCTTAAATGTAAAACCGTCAGCTAGGTACCTGAATTATTTTCTATCCCAGTCTTCATATCTGCTGTATACTGTATTTTTCTTACCTTATATACAGAACATATCTCTGTATTTTCTACATAATGTTGTATTTACTTGATTAACACTGGTACTGTTTATTAATATTCATTTTCTGGTTATTTATCTGATTCAAAGATTATTTAACGCTAATGCTTTATGTTTAGGTATACTTATGATGTGGAGATGCAGTGTTGGACCGGGGTGGGCACAATAAGAAGTCTTTCAACACCAAGTTAAAGTCCAATAGATTTATTTGGTATCCCAAGCTTTCAGACTGCTGCTCCTTCATCAGATGTGTGAAGGAGCAGCACTCCGAAAGCATGGGATACCAGATCAACCTGTTAACTTGGTGTTACAAAACTTCTTACTAGACACAGTTAAACAATTAGTTATCCTGTGCACAGATATCCTTGTTTATCTCTGTCTCTATTAGTCAAGTTCTGCTAATTGTTTCTGCTGCATTTACACGTTTTGTTTTATACTAACTATTCTATCATTCTTTATGTCTATTTGAAGCCATGATATGCTGTTTGATTGTTACTTTGCATGGAAAATTCCACATCTCTCCTTCAAACCCCTGACAACTATTTGCCTTTGCTGTATGGGTATGGATTACAAATCTGTTTCCTACTTCAAACATTGGTGTATCCCAACTCAGTGTTCTTCCTACAAGTCGACCATATTTCTCATTGTGTTTAGATAATACCTTTAAGTTAAATAAGCATCCTGCAGGAGCACTATTAAACAATCACATTGAGCTTTGCAATGCAATCTTTCATTTAAATGATGAAAATGTTGTTACAGAAAATGGTTTAAAGCACCATCTTAAACGAGTTGAAGGGATTTTGGCAAATTCTATCCTTAACTAATGCATGGGGTCTTGATGGCAATGGAGCAATTAAAATCAGAAATGCTGAAGAATTAAGGCGGATATCTGAGGGTTGTGGGTTGGAGGAGAAAATGGACGATCAAGGCCATTGATGAATTTTGAAAATGTGAATGGTTTTTGAAATTGGGCTTTTACTTTACTGGGAGCAAAATGTAGGTCAACAAGTGCACTGGCAGTGGGTGCATGGAACTTACTACAAATCAGTTCACAGGGAGGAGAGTTGACCTCATTTATGGAGGATAAATCTGAAAAGCTGGTCTGAAGTACATTGGAATATTCAGTATGGATGTTACAAAGGCAAGGATGTGGGTTTCAGCAACAGATGAACTATGGCAGGGCCTGATATGCATAGAGTTGGGATTTTGAATGTGAATATTGGGGAGAGTGGGCAGGGGGGGTGGGGGTGAGAGGTAGTTGGTGGTTCTTTGCTGAAGTAGCTGGGAAGGATATATAAGATGGAGAGTGATGCAAGGAAATAAATTAAAATGCTTGTATTTGATTTTAATGGAAGTAGCGAAGCTCTGTGAAATGGCAAAGTTAAGGAAATGGTCGTGAATATTGATTAAAAGTTTTTAAATAGAGGGTGAGATTAAGGGAATGCGGGAATGCAGGAAAGCAGTGAACTCAGAAGCATGATGAAATAAGATGGAGATTGAAATCACCAAGAATTAAGTATCGGTGTGATGTGTGGGAAGCTGTGGAGAATAATGAATGATGGTGAAACATTGGTTTGTAGTACTTGGTGGCAATAGGAGACATGGATTTGTGAAAAGGAGTGGAAAAGGGGTAATGCTCAAAGCTGGAGAAAGTGCCAGAGGAAAAGAGAGACATGCACATGAATGAATAGCCATATCACACCATGGTGATCTCAGTAGGGATAGTGGTAGAAGATGTGACTTGGTGGGGAAACTCATACCCACAGCCAGGTTTCCATCAAGATTACAATGTTGCTGCAGTCATTCACAAGAATTTCATGGATGGAGATGCCTTGCTTGAAAGTGATCAGATGTTCTAGAGAGACTGAAAACCTGGCAGAATTCACACAGTCAACAGTGAAAGATTGAACTGTTCATAAAGGTTGGCAAGATCAGATCCCAATAGATGCACTGGGTGGAAGTTTGGCAAGAAATTAAGGTGGGCTCTTAATGAGGCTGTGCCAGTTGCCTCAGTGGTCTCTTCTGAGAATGCCAAGAAAAACAGAGGGAGGTCATAGGCTTATCTAAGAGAATTCGACTTGGCTCTACCATTATTTTATGTGGATATTTTGGCCTCAAATGTTTTTTTAGAAGGAGGTAATTAGCTGTGTTTAATGTCATGACCTTTTGGCAACATCAGAAAACTGATCTCTATCTATACAGTTTGGAGATTTTTGTGCTATTTGTTATCTTTGAACAAAGATTTTGTAACTGCAACAATAAATTTTAAATCCTTTTGTAATTTGTAACCTACCTATTGATTGAATTGTTTGATTTTCAGATGGTGGTGTTTAAGTATATCGAAGACAAAGATGTATTCCAGAAGTTCTATGCCAAGATGTTAGCAAAGAGACTGGTTCATCAGAACAGTGCGAGTGATGATGCAGAAGCTAGTATGATTTCTAAACTGAAGGTCAGTTGGAGTTTATTTAAACTTGGTTTGTAGTTTTGTTTTACATTCATGGTTCCTGCCACTGATTTTTGTTGAGCTGACCAATCTAAGTCAGAAGATGTTTTGGATTTTCTTTGTTTGCTTGGCTTATTTTCCCAAGAGGCATTAATTTATGAATTTGAGACATTACAAATGTCCAGGCTTAATGCTCCTTTTTTTAAAAAAATTTAATAATAATGTAGCTAGTGAGACCTTGGTGAGCTGAGTATGGATTTGTGAAGTTCTTATTTTGCCCCCAGCCTCATGAGGAGGCAAGTAGTTAATGACTGGTTTCTTTTTTGCATTATTCTGAAAATTAAATCAATGCTAACAGTTTTTGTGCTCTACAAAAGTGACATTGAAATAAAATAAAACCTTCCATTATATAGCACATTATTTCGTGAAAACCCAAACAATTTTCAGAATGCGAATTACTTTGAAATATTAAGGCAAACTTTGTAATTTTTCATAAATATGAATCGCAGTCGGATGAAGTTTGTACTTCTCTGCTGCGCAGCCTTTGGGCTGAGGCATTTCTCAATGCCATTGTCTAGCACATTTCCACTCCTTTCTTTCCACCTTTGTTCTCCAGGCTGCATACTTAATTGTGATAAATTAGAATTTAATTGAGTTTAATGTAGCATTGCCCAGAAAACATCTTTATTTAACATTAATATCTATAAACACGGACAGGGATCGCGTGTAGAAGTGGGAACGTCGAGGTGGTGGCGCGGGCTCGTTGGGCCGAATGGCCTGTTTCCCGTGCTGTTTTGTTCTTTGTTCTTTATTATTCAAACTGTTATGCAATTACCTGATGAGTTTTTCTTCATATTTCAGCAAGCTTGTGGCTTTGAGTATACCTCTAAACTCCAGCGTATGTTTCAAGATATTGGTGTGAGCAAAGACTTGAATGAACAATTCAAAAAGCATTTGTCTAATTCTGAGCCACTTGACTGTAAGTATAAATTGTGAATGGTCTATCAAGTTGAAGGGATATATGTAGCATTTTTCCCTGGTAATAATGAAACGTTATTTAGATACAATCACTGTCAGCTATTTATAGAGTATCAAAAATTCTGTCTATTTCATTAATCCTTTAAAAAAACCTAATGTGACTTCTGGATGTGTCTGAAATCCTCATATTCTTGGCTGTAATGGAGGGGTTAACTCATTTGTCTGAGTGAACTATAATGGAAAGAGGAATTTCAGTTCAGTTCGTACATTAATGTCCCACCAGCAAATTTTCATGGCCTACATACTTGTGTTTTTTTTCTTTGTAATTTGGCTTGTCCATTTCAGTGTGGTCTGATGATTTGTTTTAACAAGTGTATCATAAAAATATGGTTACATTTTGAAAGAGGCTTTTCTTTTCTCTCCTTCCCCCAGTGGATTTTAGTATTCAGGTTTTGAGTTCCGGTTCTTGGCCCTTTCAGCAATCCTGTACATTTGCACTTCCATCTGAGGTAAATTTGATATATGTTTGCTATTTATTTTACATGCTATTACAAATGGTTCATAAGTAATAATAGAAGTTAATAAAATTCATTGAATAAACATCAGCTTTGTGTTACTGTAGTTGGAACGCAGTTACCAGAGATTCACAGCATTCTATGCCAGTCGACACAGTGGTCGGAAATTGACGTGGCTCTATCAGTTGTCCAAAGGAGAACTAGTTACAAACTGCTTCAAGAACAGATATACTTTACAGGTGAGATGTGAGATGATCGTTTAAAAACAAAACCCTGGTCAGTGCCTATCACAAGTGTTCTTGTTGTTAATAGAAACATTTATTTGTATATCTAATGCGTACACATTCAGATTAATTCATTTCCACATTTTCAAAACTTCTGTCATTTGTTTTGTTTTAAATCAACAGAAGAAAACTAAACATATTCAACTTGGGTGCACAAAGCACATTACCATTAAGTCCTGAAAGTTCTTGGGTTTTGAATTGACCAAATGGTTGACCAGAAAATATCCTTTTTGTGTCATCAAATTAACTTGATAACTGATGTCACTGCAATGAATTTTAAATTGTGACAGTTAACTGTCATATTTCTAGGATAGAAATGATTTGTACATAGGAACAAAAGATTGGATAAATGCATGTATATTTTCTCATGGAAACTTAATCAATGTGCAACATCAAACATGCAACTTTACTTTTGTTGCACAGGAATATACACAGGATGTATCAATAGTTCTATTTTTAAAAAAGAGCAATTCGTAATTTTGCCACCAGGAACTTTTCAAACTTGGTGTTCCTTTGTATAAGTGTTAGATACTTGGGCTTTTTAAACTTAATTTGCTCTTGTGGATTTCCCAAGGTAAGTATGAGGTATGTTGCTCCTATCAGCATTGGCTTCATCAGAGGAATGTTAAGTGTTGTTTGGATTAAGGTGCCTACTTGAATTACTTTGGATAACAGTACATTTTCATACCTTTTACTGAAATTTCCATGCCCATATAAAAGAAATTGTGATTTGCTGCATTTTTGCCTAGCATCTTAGACAATATCATTATTAATTGGCATCGGCAGAGCTAACTTGAGTGTTCTTAAATAGATTCTGGCAAGGTTTCTTCCCCCAAACAATGTGTAATTGAATGTCGTTGTTCCTTGTGTCATGTGGCTATGAAGTTGTAGTTTGAAGTTAAATTTCTGGAAGTAAACAATCTGTTATTACAATGATGAGAATTGAAATCTTCCTCACAAGAAAAGGTAGTTTCTGTCTTAGTTAAGCTGAAGGTTTGCTCATTCATTTGCATCTTCCACAAGAAAATTTAGTAAAATGCTGTTTGTGTTGAAATTGGTACTTAAGGATGGAGCAATGTGAGATTCTTTTCTCCAATAACTTCTATGGATGATGCTCTCCTCTTAAGAACATAAGAAATAGGAGCAGGAGTAGGCCATTTAGCCCCTCGAACCTGCTCTGCCATTAAATAAGATCATGGCTGATCTGCAGTGGTTCAGTACCACTCTCCAGCTAATTCCCTTGTCAGTCAAAAACCTATCCACTCTTGACTTAAATATATTCAACGAGGATGCCTCCACCACTTCATCTGGCAGAGAATTCCAAAGATTCACCACCCTTTGCGTGAAGAAATTCCTCCTGAACTCTGATCTGAACCGCGCCCCCCCTAATCTTGAGGCTGTGCCCTCTAGTCCTGCTATCTTTGTTAAGCAGGAAGAGTCTCTCAACCGCTACCCTATCCATCCCCTTCATTATCTTTATACGTCTCTATAAGATCCCTTTTCAGCCTTCTAAACTCCAAACAGTACAAACCCAGCCTATTTAGTCTCTCCTCATAATCCTACGCTCTCATCTTTGGTATTAGCCTAATGAACCTTCTCTGCACACCCTCCAAGACCAATATATCCTTCCTCGAATGTGGTGACCAAAACTACACACAATACTCCAGCTCCACAATCCCCCTCACTATAAAGGCCAACATTGCATTCGCCTTCTTGATCAGCTGCTGCACCTGCAGACTGTGTTTTTGTGATTCGCGCACAAGGATCCCCAGGTCCCTCTGTACCGTTGCACTCTGCAGCTTTTCACCATTTAAATAGTAATCCTTCCTACTATTATTCCTACCAAAGTGGATAACCTCACACTTGCTAACGTTATACTCCATCTGCCAAGTCCTCGTCCACTCACTCAACCTATCCAGATCCCTCTGCAGGCTTTCCATACCCTCCACACAATTTGCTTTTCCACTCATCTTCGTGTCATCAGCAAATTTCGTCACCCTGCACTCAGCCCCTTCCTCCAGATCATCTATGTAAATGGTAAATAGTTGAGGCCCCAGCACCGATCCCTGGGCACTCCGCTAGTCACCAGCTACCAATCAGAATAGCACCCATTAATACCTACCCTCTGCTTCCTATTAGACAACCAATCCTCTTTCCACTCTTGCAACATTTGCACTGTAAGGAAAAACAATTAAAGCCAAAGTTTTGTTTTTGTCCCCAGCTATCTGTTGTTAATTTGCTGTTGCCTTTGTTAACAAAGGTAACACTATAAACGTTCTTCTCTCCAACTATTTTCAATTTCCTTTTCTAAGATCGATCAAAGCACTTGTACTATTTGGAATCAATGTACTCTTAAGAAAACAGCATTGTGAAAGTATACAGTTGGTGTGGCATGTGGCATTTAGATTGCATTGTGACAGTGTTTTTACACATTTAACCTAGTGCATATTATTACATGCATTCAAGCAGTCATTTCATGTCTCAGCATTTTCTGCATAAAATCCCTGTATCACCTGGCAGATAATCAAAATTAACAAATATCAAGGTCTTTGGATGGCTTTACATTCAAACCTGAATCCTGATTTGTGAACAGCTATCTGTGAAAAGGCATAAAAGTATAAAACGGGCATCTGTAGAGAGTGGATTTTCATGTGCTATGATATTTTTACAGCCATTAGTTTGTGCAATCCATCCCTAATGTTTACTTTTGCCCTTGTCCCCAACAAAGCCATTAATACTAACGTGGGTTCTGTTGGGACAAATGTCTTTATTTTATTGTAATTTCTATGTATCTATGAAAAAACTGAGGAATTCATAGATTTCTTTGCCATTAACATTGATAAATCTATTCAGCTGTCTATGCTCCTCACCAAAACCCACACACCTGCCTGCCCAGATTAGCTAGGGAGTGAACAGGACACCAAAAATGCAAACAAAATGACAGCATGTAGATGGAAGGATAGATCATCATTGGAGCAATGTCCAACAAATTACAATAAGGAAATGAAATGTGCACAATAAATAAGCCTGTTGTGGAAACAATCATGACAGTTTTCATTACAAGAATCTACTGATGGGTCATGTGTGCTTTTTACAGCATTAGTGGGTTATGGGAGCAACATTCTAAAGTTTACCTGTTGCTGATATCAAAGAAACTTAAATGAATGTTATCTCCGTTTTTCTCCTGTGACAAATTCTGTTCACTTCTGCAATACATGGAAAGCTTTCTATGAAAACGACCCATCAATTCTTCGTATCTAATTTGTACTCTTTCAAAGATCTAAGGAGTTGTAAATACTAATGCTGGTTTGTTCCCTGAGTGGTGGTTTTCTAAATTAAAAATGTTGAACCCAGTTTGAGTGATAGGCCCAAATCAGAACTCTGATACTTGGTGTGGGCTACATGCAGCAAAAGTTATTTGAGTGGACATGAGTCTGTTTTTGGTGGTAAAGTGGATACAGTGCATATCAGTTTCTGGGCACAAGTGTCTGCATCAAATCTATGCAGCAGCAAATTAAAACTAAAACTTTGGTCGTTGCTGTTTTTGGCATATTTTTAACTAAATTCAGTGTTGGAGCTCTTCAGTGAAATGTGTGAAAAATTAGGAGTGTTGCTGAGGAAAAAGAAATGTGCTGTTGAAGCTTCAGCAACACAGACAAAAGTATGCCAGATTTGAAAGGGAATCACAGTTTATACTGCAGAAGAAAAGGATGCTAATTTATTGGCAAGTCTACTCTGGCTGTAGCATTGTATAGAGAATGCATCAGGGAGTCCTACAGCCATTGTGTCATGGAGCTGTGGCATCTCACCAGCAGTGAAATTCAAATTCATGCATACAACTCATTACTCATTTCTGTGGTTGGCAGAATGTCTTTTTTGGCTTGATGGCCTGTTGGTGGAAAATACTACTTGTATTGCAGCGACACTGTAGCAACATGAAGCCAGTGGTTTTACCTGTTGTTCAAATGTTTGAGTTACTATAGTGAGCTCCATCCTTCTTTCGGATTCACCTAACGATTCCCCTTTCCATAACAAGCTTATTCCGAACACTTCTGATGTGTTTTTGAAAATGCATACTGCAACCCACTTTCACTGGTTGTTATGCACGTTGAGATTTCTGCAGTTCCAGATGTTATAAGATTGGCGTTATCGACAATCCCATAAACAGAACCCAAGTTATTTGCTCACCACACAGGGTAGACACAAAAATGCAATGCTTCAAAGCTTTCCTGAAGGATGTTGGCTACCCCCGTCAGTTCATTACTCATTGTATATCACACAGTCATGAATGAGCCTGGGGCTGCCATTTTTGGACCAAAAATGCCAATATACTTTGAAAGGTGAAGTTTCTCAAAATTTGAGCAATGGGTGAAGCTCGCAGTTTCAAGCTGCTACTGCACACAGTGGGAGCATAAGTGATACTTTCTATCAACTGGATGTGGAGTAACATTAATGAATCCTAGTGCTGCTGCAATATGTAGGCCATATGTCAACAACTGCCGATCGTATCAAACATCATGTCCCTTCAGCTGTTCGCAATCTTTTTCCTAATGTTTACCCCTACAAGTATAAATCCCTTAAAACTTACTAACATACCTAATGTATCTATTGTTGATTGTTTGGTATCCTGAAATTATTTTTAGGAGTTAATATTCCATATATCCCACTACACTATTTTCAGCACACTTTTGATAGAATTGTGGCTTTGAGTTTATGTATTAGCATGTTGTCTGCCAAACTCTTGAGTTTATGTATTATAGGCTTGTTGTTTTTATTCACTCAACAGAATACTGATATTTTACACCTATTGGGTGCCATTGCATTCTTTGCTTTGTTGCAGCTACTCTTTTAAAAAAAAAAGTTCTTGCTGTTGGTCATTGAGTTGTCCAAATTGATCAGAAGGCTGTGAAGATGATACAATTTATGACCCATGTTTCCCCCTCTCCTTCATCATGTAATATGTATGACAGTAGTAGTAGTTTGTTAGAACCCTCCTCAAAATAAATGTAATTGTCTACTTTCTTTCTCTAAGGCATCCACTTTCCAGATGGCAATATTACTTCAGTATAACACAGAGGATGCCTATACCGTTCAGCAGTTAACAGACAGTACTCAAATCAAAATGGTAAGAGCAGGGGAAGGGGTGACAAAAATATTCTTGGTGTATGATCTAACAAGAACAGGGAGTTTCAATGGCATTGAACTTTGAAAATTGGTGACAATTTTGGAATGATGCTAGAAAAAAAGGCCTATTGTGGTATTGTAGTAAAGTAGATTGTTTCTTGAAGATTCTCAGCAACAGATGGTAATGAATTAAATTTCGTGATCTCTCAGCAACTGCATTTTATATGCATCGTTTTGTTCTAATTAGGGCAAGGTGTTTGGTTTCAAACTTGAAATTGAAGTAATTTTTTATTAATTACAGGACATATTAGTACAAGTTTTACAGATATTATTGAAGTCCAAACTGCTGGTAAGTGCTAATTTATTGTTCGAAGGAAACAGTTATTAAATAATTAAATACATTACTTGATCAGTTTCTTTTTTTAAAATTAGGTTTTGGAAGATGAAAGTGCAAATGTGGATGAAGTAGAGATGAAGCCTGACACATTAATCAAACTGTACCTGGGATACAAAAAGTAAGTAATGTTAAAGTAATGAACAAATAATAGCTATTAAGCATATGTTTGGATCGGGAGTGCTAAACTAATCTGCTTTCTTTTAGTAAAAAGCTGAGAGTGAACATTAATGTACCGATGAAGACAGAACAGAAACAAGAGCAAGAGACCACGCACAAAAACATAGAAGAAGATAGGAAGTTGTTGATTCAGGTAGGCCCTTTTTGAGATAAATATATTGATTCATGACTTTTTTTTCTTGATCGTTACCTGATGACCTGTAACCAACATTGCCAAGGGCAATTTGAATTATATTTTTAAACAAGATTTGCAATGAACAATTTAATCAAAGGACTATTTTGGTGGTTAGTTTTTATCACATTGTAGCAGCACAAAGAAAAGCTATTTAAACAAAACATAGCATTAATCTTTCAATTTCCTGTTCTTTGTGTACTTCTGTGACAGTTACAAACTTATCAGCTTACAATGTTTTCTTTCTTGCTGCTGCCGCTTGTACAGTATTAATAGATGGGTTGAAGACTTCATTTGAAATTTCCATCCAAGTGTGTTTTACACATTCTTTAAAACAAAACCAAATTTAGCGATACATGTACAGGGTATTGTGGTTGTTTGGAGGTTTTGAAGAAGGCTTCAAACATTTTACAAATCATCCTACATCCACAATTAAGGTTTTTCAACAAAAAAGTCATCTCTTTGGACATCCAATTAAACGTGGAAACTGTGTCCGGGAAGTACTGAAAAAATTATTCTTCCACATCTGAATGGAACTGGTCCTGATCCACAGCTCTTCCGTTAACAAAAGCTAAAATAACTGACATTGTGATGTAAAGGCTGTAGGATGAGATCCTACAAGCTGAACTTAGAGAGTTAGAAATTAAAAGTAATAATCTCAGGATTGCTGCCAGTGCCGCATGGTAGTCAGAGTAGGAATGTTAGCATGGCTAAGGTGAACGTAGCTTGAGAAATGGTGCAAGAGGGTTCAAATTCCTGGGATATTGGAACTGGTTCTGGAGGAGATGGGACCAGTGCAGATCTGTACCTGGGCAGGACCAGAAACAATATCCTAGGGGGAGTGTTTGTTAGTGCTATTGGGGGGGTTCAAGTGAATGTGGCAGGTGGATGGGAACTAATGCAGGAAGTCAGAGAGAAGTGAAGTGGAGACAGAAACAAAAGGCAGTAAGGGGAAAAGTGGAAGCAAGAGAAACCAAGACAAAAATCAAAAAAGGCCAAAGTACAGAGTGGACAACTCACTGAATGAGTCCAGTAACGCTACAAAAAATAAAACACAGAAAGAGGAAGAAAAAAAAAATGACAGGACAGTTGGTTTGAGAAAGCAAGGCAGAGAGCATTGGGAGTCTAGATTAAACTGCATTTATTTCAGTGCAAGCAGCCTGACGGGCAAGGCAGATGAACTCACGGCATGGATGGGTTATAGAAAAGATAAAACAGAGGGTGAGAGAGGAGGGGGTAGTTGCATTTTTGATTAGAGAGAACATCACAGTAGTTCATTCACTGAGTCTGTATGGGTAGAACTAAGAAGTAAGGGAGAGATCACTTGGATAGTATTGTATTACACATCGCCCAAATAGCAGGAAATTCAGGAGCAAATATGTAAGGAGATTACAGTTAGCTCCAAGATAAATAGAAAGAATGGTAATATTAGAGGATTTTAATTTTTCCAACATTGACTGGGACAGCCATATAGTGGTAGAGGCTTGGATAGAGTAAATTTGTTGAATGTTTTCAGGAGGAATTTCTCATTGAGTATGTGGATGGCCTGACTGTGAAGGGGACAAAACTTGACCTCCTTGGGAAATAAGAAAGGGCAGGTAACAGAAGTGTTAGTGAGGGATCAGTGACCATAATTCCATTAGTTTTAAGATGCTTATGGGGAATGATAAATCTAGCCCAAAAGTTAAAATTCTAAATTGGAGTATTTTAATTGTGTTCGGCAGGAACTTTCAAAAGTTGATTGGGGCAAGTCTGTTAGCAGGCAAAGGGACATCTGGTAAGTGGGAGGCTTTCAGAAGTATATTAGCCAGGGTTTAGGGTAAGCACATCCATTTTAGAGTGACAAGCAAAGCTGGCAATAGTAGGGAACCCTGGAAGACTTAGATGTTGAGGTACTGATCAAAAAGGAGGAGGAGGCGTATGCCATGCATAGGCAAATGGATCCCCTGAAAAGTATAGAAGTTGTCAGAGTAGAGTTAAGAGAGAAATCAGGAGGGCAAAAAGAGGACATGAGATTGCTTTGGCAGATGAGGTAAAGGAGAATCCAGAGATTCTACAAATAAATGAATATTTCTCATTAGTATTTACTATTGAGAAAAGCATGGATGTTAGAGAACTTGGAGAAATAAGTAGTGATGTCTTAAGGAGTGTACGTTATTGCAGAGAAGGTGTTGGAAGTTTAAAGTGCATTGAGGTAGATAAATCCCCGAGACCTGAAGAAGTATATCCCAGGACATTGTGGGAGACTGGGGAGGAAATTACAGGTCTCATATCAGAGATGTTGGAATCATTGGTGAGGTGCCTAAAGATTGGAGAGTGGCAAATGTTGTGCTCTTATTTAGAAAGGACTGCAGGGAAAAGCCTGGGAACTACAGGCTAGTGAGTGCACATCTATGGTGGGCAAGTTGTTGGGAGGTATTTTGAGAGGCAGGATCTACAGGCATTTGGAGAAGCAAGGACTGATTAGGAACGGGCAACATGGCTTTGTGAGTGGAAAATCATGTCTCACAAATTCGATTTTTTTTTTTTGAAGGGGTAACCAAGAAGGTAGATGAGGACAGTATAGTTGCTTGTTATCTACATGGACTTTAGCAAGGCCTTTGACATGATACTGCGTGGTAGGTTGTTGCATAAAGTTAAATCTCATGGGATCCAGAATGAAATATCTAAATGGGATACAAAATTGGCTTCTTGAAAGAAGCTAGAGAGTTGTTTTTCTAACCTGAGGCCTGTGACCAGCAGTGTGCCTCAGATCAGGGCTGGGTCCTCTGTTTTTTGTCATTTATATTAATGATTTGGATGAGAATATAGGAGGCATGGTTAGTAAATTTGCAGATGACACTAAGATTGGTGTTGTTGTGGACAGTGAAGAAAGTTATCTCCAGTTGCAATGGGATCTTGATCAAATGGACCAGTGGGCTGACAAATGGCAGATGGAGTTTAATATAGACAAATACGAAGTGATGCATTTTGGTAGATTGAACCAAGGCAGGACTTACTCAGTTAAGGATAGGACACTGGGGAGAGTTACAGAACAAAGAGATCTAGGGGTACATGTTCATAACTTCTTAAAGGTGGAGCCACAAGTGGATAAAGTGGTGAAAAAGTCATTCGGCGTGCTTGGTTTCATCGTAGAACATTAAATATAGGGGTTGGGATGTTTTGTTGAAGTTGTATAAGATATTGGTAAGGCCACATTGGCAATACTGTGTGCAATTCTGGTCATCCTATTATAGAAAGGATATTGCTAAGCTAGTATGAGTGCAGAAAAGATTTACTCGGATGCTACCAGGACTTGATGGTTTGAGTTATAAAGAGAGCTGCATAGACTGGGACTTTTTTTCTCTGGAGTGTAGGAGGCTGAGGGGTGATCTTGTAGAAGTCTAAAATAATGAGGGGCACAGATCAGCTAGAAAGTCAATATTTTTTTCCCCAAAGATGGGGAAGTCTAAAACTAGAGGGCATAGGTTTAAGGTGAGAGAGGAGAGATACAGAAATATCCAGAGGGGAATTTCTTCTAAGGTCGTAAGTTCTGCCAGAGGTAGTAGTACGGGCAGATATAATTTTGTCTTTTAAAAAGCATTTAGATAGATGCATGGGTAAAATGGGTATAGAGGGATATGGGCCAAATGCGGGCAATTGGGTGCTTAAAGAAAAGGGAGGCATGGACAAGTTGGACCGAAGGACCTGTTTCCATGTTGTAAACCTCTCAGTCAATGAAATACATAAAGGGCAAAAAAGTAACTAGAGAAGAGAATAGGGGATTCTTAAGGATCAGTAAGGTTATTGCAAATCCAGAAGATGTGGGTGAGATCCTAAATGAATTTTTCTCTTCGGTATTTATTGTTGAGAAGGGCATGGATGTTAGGGAACTTGGGAAAATAAATAATGGTATTTTGCACAATGTACATATTACAGAGAAGGTGGTGCTGGAAGACTTAAATTGCATCAAGATAGATAAATCCCTGGGACCTGATGATATGTATCCATAGATATAGTAGGAGGCTAGGGAGGAAATTGCAGGTCCCCAAGTAGAGATATCTGAATCATGGGCACAAGTGAGATGCCTGAAGATTGGAAGGGAGCAAATATTGTGCCTTTGCTTAAGAAAGGTTGCAACGAAAAGCCTAGGAACTACAGACTGGTGAGCCTAACATCTGTAGTGAGCATGTTGTTAGAAGGTATTCTGACAGGATCCAGAGGCATTGAGAGGGACAAGCTCTGATAAGGGACAGTTGGCATGATTTTAAGTGAGAAATCATGTCTTATGAATTTGAGTTTTTGAAGGGGTAACCAAGAATGTAGATGAGAACAGTGCACTTGACGCTGTCTACATGATTTTAGCAAGGCCTGTGATAAGATACCCCATGGTAAGTTGCTGCATAAGATTCAATCTCTCAAAATCCCGTTTGAGGTAGCCAATTGGATACAAAATTGACTCGACAACAGAAGATAGAGTCTGGTTGAAGAGGCTCACTTTTGCCAAACTGGAGGCCTGTGACCAGCTGTACACCTCAGGAATTGGTGCTGGGTCTGCTGCTAATTACTGTATACGTAAATGATTCGGATGAGAAGTTAGGAGGCATGGTTAGTAAGTTTGCAGATGCTATCAAGATTGGTGGACAGTGAAGAAGGTTAGGTAGGATTGCAACAGGATTTTGATCAATTGGACAAGTGGGCCAATGAATGGCGCATGGAGTTAAATGTGAAGTGGTTAATTTTGGTAGATTGAATTGGAGCAGAACCTACTTAGGTAATAGTTGATAGTTGGGTGTTGGGGACAGTACAGAACAAAGAGATCTAGGGATACAGCTTTGTAGCTCCTTGAAAGAGGAGTCGTAGGTGGAGGTGGACAGTGATGGAGAAAGCATTTGGCATGCTTGGTTTCATTGGTCAGAACATTGAATACAGGAGTTGGGATGTCTTGTTGAAGTTGTACAAGACATTAGTAAGACTACATTTGGAATACTGTGTACAGTTCTGGTGTCCTTATTAAAGAAGGATATTATTAAACTAGAAAATGTGCACAAAAGATTTACGATGATGCTACTAGGACTTCATGGTTTGAGTTATGAGGAGAGGCTGGATGTACTGGAACCTTTTCCCCTGGAGCGTCGGAGACTTAGAGGCGATCTTAGAGGTCAATAAAATAATGAGGGCATAGATAAGGTAAATAGACAACGTTTTTCCCAAAGGTAGGGGAGTCAAAAACCTAGAGGACATAGGTTTAAGGTGAGAGGTGAGCAATGCAAAAGAGTTCAGAGGATGGTGAGTATCTGGAATGACCTGTGAGAGCAGTGGTAGAGATGGGCATAACTTCGTCTTTTAAAAAGCATTTAGACAGTCACATGAGTAAAATGTGTAGAAAGGGATATGGCCAAATGCAGACAATTGGGATTCACTTCATAGTTAAAAACTGTGCAGCATAGACAAGTTGGGCTGAAGGGCCTGTTTCCATGCTGTAAACCTCTGACTCTGAGAGGAGAAGCAGTTTGAAAATTATTTCTTGGAATGTTATTAGACAGGATGGTAAAGTGTATTGGCTAGCGAACATGCTGGGTTAAGGATGAAATTTCTAAGTGAAACAAGATTGTTCAGTAGGTGCTATGTGAAACATTTGTATTAATGTTACAAAATAATGGCTGTGTATTATGATTTCCCAAAATATATAAGCACTTTTAAAATTAAAAAAGCAATTGTGCAACTCCAAAGGATTTTTCAACTTTTCATCCAATTTTTTAAAAGCTGATTTCTGCTGCTTGAAAGCTTTTGAATTTTAGCCAATGAAAAGCCCAGACTGATCAGTGTTATAAACATGTCAGGCTTCTGTTATGTTATCTTGAGTTTATGCACTCAATCTTTCCCTTAAGTGGAGTTGCAATCATCACAGTTGAGAGTTTGCTTTCACTGCTCTAGGCAATGAAAGTCTAAGCTTTGACGTGGGGGTGGGTTGTGGAGGGGGTGGGAGGAAGAGATAACAACATTATATGAATAAAATATAGTAATCCTTGCATATGGCCTTGAAGCTTTAATCGACGGATTAACCAACCTTTTAGAGCAGACACGATATGTTAAGCTGTGTTATTTTAGTGTTTGGAGCGCAGCAAATTTCAGTAGTGTAAATTAATTTCAGTTTGTTCTTATGGTTTTTAAAAAAATACCCATTCAGTGGAGTTAAAATAAATCACTTCTTGTGCAAAAGCAGAATGTTGGACAGTGGAAATCTGAAATTAAAATAGAAAACGCTGAAAATACATGATAAAAGGTTACAGATATCAAAGATTGTTGTTTTTTTCTCTCAACCAGATCTCTCTAGTTCTAGCATTTTTTTTTCTCCTTGTAGCTAGAATTTTTTGTTTTATTTAATATTTCTTGGACATTCTTTCTCCAATCTCCTGTCTCATTTACTGCTGAAACTCTCGATCTCAAAAGTAACAATTCTTTTACCTTTAGACATCTACTGTCCGATTTTCCTAGATGGCCTCCATCATGTAGAGATGTCGGCAGTAGACTGGGGTAAACACAGTAAAAAATCTTTCAACATCAGGTTTAAGTCCAACCAGTTTACTTGATAGTAATCCCACAAGCTTTCGAAAACAGTGTTCCTTCATCAGGTGTGTAGAAGGTTCTGATCAGAGAAAAGCATATAAAGTTAGAGAGTTTACAGATTATTAATTAGAATGCAAGTCTTTACGGCTAACCTGTTATTCAAGTCTGAGAGATGCAGACAATGTGAATGGAGAAGACATTAGCATAGGTAAAAGAGATGTATATTGTCTTCAGACAGGATAGTGAGATTTTGCAAGCCCAGGCAAGTCATGGGGATTACAGATAGTGCAACATGAACCCCAGATCCCTGTTGAGGCCATCCTCGTGTGGGAGTTGGCTATCAGTCTCCCTTCAGCTGTGTGTCATGGAGGCCGCCTTGGAGAACACTTACCCGAAGATCAGAGACCAAATGCCCATGACCGCTGAAGTGTTCGCCTGGTGATTGTCGAGTGATGTTCATTCATCTGTTGTCGTAGCGTCTGCATGGTCTCCCCAATGTACCCTGCTTCGGTACATCCTTTCCTGCCGCACATCAGGTACACAACGTTGACCAACTTGCAAGAGTCTGTGCCGTGTACCTGATGGATGGTGTTCTCATGTGCGATGTCATCCATGTCAATGATCCGGCATGTCTTGCAGAGGTTGCTGTCGCACGGTTGTGTGGAGTTGTGATCACTGTTCTCCTGAAGGCTGATAGTTTGTGCGAACAATGGTCTGTTTGAGGTTGTGCAGTTGTTTGAAGGCAAGAAGTGGGGGTGTAGGGATGGCCTTGGTGAGATGTTCGTCTTCATCAATGATGTGTTGAAAACTCCAGAGAAGATGTCATAGCTTCTACGCTCCGGGGAAGTACTGGACAACAAAGGGTACTCTGTTCTCCATGTCTCGTGTTTGTCTTCTAAGGATCTTGGTGCAGTTTTTCGCTGTGGCAGGTCGGAACTGTTGATCAACGAGTTGAGCGCTGTATCCTGCTCTTGAGAGGGCATCTTTTAGTGTCTGGAGGTGTCTGTTGCAATCCTCCTCATCTGAGCAGATCCTGTGCATGCGGAGGGCTTGTCCATAGGGGATGGCTTCTTTAATATGTTTAGAGTGGAAGCTGGAGAAGTGGAGCATCATGAGGTTGTCTGTAGGCTTGTGATACAGTGAAGTGCTAGGTGACTGTCCTTGATGGAGATGCTTGTCCAAGAATGCCACCGATTCCGGAGAATAGTCTGTGGTGAGTCTGATGGTGGGATGGAACTTGTTGATGTCATCATATAGTTGTTTGTGACTGTTTGCCATGAGTTCAAAGGAAGAAAATGTCATCGCTGTATCTAGTGTATAGCGTTGGTTGAAGGTCTTGTGTGCTGAAGAAGTCTTGTTTGAGCCTGCATGAAGATGTTGACATATTGAAGTGCAAATTTGATCCCCATGACTGTTCCATGTGTCTGTATGGAAATCTTGTTGTTGAAGATGAAGACATTGTGGTCCAGGATAAAGTGGATGAGTTGTAAAATTGCATCTGGAAACTGCCAGTTGTCGGCATTGAATACTGAGGCAGTTACAGCAATGCCATTGTCATGGGGGATGTTGATGTAGAGTGCCGAGACATCCATTGTGACAAGGAGTGTCCCTGATTCAATTGCTCCATGTGTGCTGAGTTTCCATAGGAAATCTATAGTGTCACAACAAAAGCTGGGCATTCTTTGTACGATGGGTTTCAGGATACCCTCAGTATAGTCAGGGAGGTTCTTGCACAAGGTCCTATTGCCCTATATGATGGGACAGCTGGGTGTGTTTGCTTTATATATCTTTGGGAGGCGGTGAATATCTCCAACTCTCCTGTTTGGAGACAATACACATCTCTTTAACCTATGTTAATGCTATCTCCACTCATACTATCTGCATCTTTAAGACTTGAGTAGCAGGTTAGCTGTAAAGACTTGCATTCTAATCAGTATTCTGTAAACTGTCTGTGCTGTTATATGCCCTTCTCTGATGAGAACCTTCCACACACCTGACGAAGGAACACCATTTCCGAAAGCTTGTGGGATTACTATGAAATAAACTGGTTGGGCTTAAACCTGGTGTTGTGAGACTTCTTACTGTGGCCTCCATTGTCCAGCCTCGATAAATTCGACCTCGTCCGAAATCCTCCTGCCTGTGTACTAACATGCCATAGAGGGAATGTCACAAAGATTCTCCAGACTTATCCCTTAGATTGTGGAATTGCACTGAGGAGAGATGTTCCTTCCCTGTGCACAAGTTGACCCCTTTAATTTATCATGTAATAAAAAAAAGCCATGCTTTTCAAATTGTCTACAACTGTACAAAAAAATTAGTGGGAACATTATCTACCACTTTATTATATAAAATTATGAAGGAGTTTAATGGAATAAATAAATGGGAGATGGGTCAGTAATCATAGGGTATGTTATTTACAACAATTGGCAAAAGAAGCAGAGTGAGTTGAATGAACACTGTTGCTGAAGTTTTACCATCTTGTCTGCCAATGGAGAATGCTAGTCTGCGAATCTTGCCTGATTCTGGGGCGGCTGTGCTGGTAAAATTCCAGCCTGTATTTTTACAGTTATGATCTGAAATGTACTTCCTGAAAGGGTGATAGAAGAAGCTTCAGTAATAACTTTCAAAAGGAAGTTGAATAAATACTCGCAGGAAAAGAGTCAGGAGTTTTGAGCAAAAAGGAAAACACAAGGAGCTCTTAAAGAACTAGTACAGCAGTGTTGGGCCAAATAACTGTTTCATATATCATTGCATTCTTTGATTCTAATCTGCTATTAAATCTTGAAACAAATGGTGTAATCTTTCATTCTCTGAAATTCTTTTTCTATCTCTTAAGGCTGCAATTGTACGAATAATGAAGATGAGAAAAGTTCTGAAACATCAGCAGTTACTGGCAGAGGTACTGAACCAACTCTCTTCGAGGTTCAAACCTAGGGTCCCAGTCATTAAGGTAGGTTTATTAGATAAATGCATTTTCATGCATACAAAACTATTCCTTAATCAAAAATTATTAAATGTGTATTGGAGATGGACAGATGCAACCAACCAGTTCAATCTCTCCATTTTTGCTGCAGTCTTTGAGCTCTCTTAGAAGTAAACTAAACTGTTATTGATGACTTCTATGAAAAACAAAATTTAAACTACTTTTTTATGGCTCCAGTTAAGTTTTATAAACTCTTAAAGCTCTTAAAGATGGAGGTCAAATAATTTAGAGACTTCAAAAGTGGGTTATACATAGTAGTTTACAGCACTATTTAAAAGGTTTAGAGCAACACAGCACGGGAAACAGGCCCTTCGGCCAAACGAGCCCGCGCCGCCGTCATAACTATATAGTAACAGTTTCATTATCCTATCCTAATTTTAGGTTATTCCTAATATAGAAGAGTCTAAATGTAGGGACAATTTGTTTCCCAATCAGCCTAAGAGCCAATTTTTGGGATGTGGGAGGAAACTGGAGCGCCCGGAGAAAACCCACGCAACCACGGGGAGAACGCGCAAACTCCCGCAGACACCGGCCCAATTCCAAGTGTCTGCACAGCTACAGCGATAGTCACTGAGCTGTCATGGTGCCCTTATTTTTTTTGCAAACTTGGTATTCTTCAAGGATATAAGTTTTTACTTTGTGTCAAAGCTTGATTTCATAAAAACTGTTCAACAAAATTTCCAACCTGTTGGCTACGTTAGACAACTAGCTATAACAAATGTGGCAGTGCCTGAATATAATAATGCAGCTATTTTAAATTAGATTTGGATTTAATAGAAAAGTGTATGGTCATTCCTTGGCATCTGAGCTGTTGTTTGTGGTTCATCACAATTATACCACAACATTCAAAGCATCCAGAGTTGACTAAAGGACGTAACTCTTTGTAATGTGCCTGGAATCTATTCTATCTCTTGTGAATGTTGCTAATTCCACATTGATAAGGAAGGCTGTTTATCATCTAAAACTGTGGTTCTGAACCTTTTTTATGTCATGACACACCTTAAACATTAAAAAAAGTATTTTCTCCAACTGTGCTGCCCTCTAGCAAAACTTTTACTTCTCAAATTTCCTAAAACAAAAGCCACAAACTAATGCAATTTTCATTAACTGGAGTTTATGATGAAAGTCAATCTATTAGTTGCATGTCAAATGTATTTTTTTTTATTGAAAATGTATACAACTTAAGTGTATAAAAATGTCAGTTATTTTCAGTTTTTTAAATTCTGCATTTCTCAAGTTCACAAATGAAGAAAGTATTGTGAGCAGCATGTAACTGACAATGTCAGTGTGACACTGGGTCTTGCCTCTCTGAGAAGAGTGACGAACTGATCGTAGGCAACTTGCAGGTTTTGCTCCACAGAGAATGATTTCCTCTTTTTTTTTTAAAACATGAACAAGTGTTGAGAATGCCAACTTGCACAGGTAGCTTGTGGGAAATTGTAAGAATACTATAGTGCAGTCTGAAATAGATGGATACTGTTGTCCCAAAACAAACAAAATGCATTGAGAAGCAACTGTGTAATCCGTGTATGGTCAGTCTTGAGTTCTGCAAATTCCTCTTGTTCTTTTTGTGACAGTTCTTTTGATTCTAAAGGAAGTGAGCTAAATGGATCATGTACCCAGCCAGTGTCTTCCATACTCGTGGAGGGGAACTAGCATTCAAGCTTCATTTGTAGTATTTTAAAATGTGTGGAGAGGAGGTTGAATATGGTTTTAAAGCAGGATTTTAAAGCTGATGCCAGCTTGAACATCTCAGTTGACTCGTTTGCATTTTTTGTTGCGAAAGCTCAGGTTTTGATCTGAAACTTTGAAGTTCTTGTTTTTCCTCTGCACTTAACATTGATGGCTGAATAGGGCGGTTATGGTCTATTGATATTGTTACTCAACTAGTAATCCAAGGGAATGCTCTGGGGACTTTGGTTCAAATCCCACCACAGCCGATAAGAACATAAGAAATGGGAGCAGGAGTAGGCCAGTAGGCCATTCGAGCCTGCCCCTGACATTCAATAAGTTCATGGCTGATCTGAAGTGGATCAGTTCCACTCTCCTGCTTTCTCCCCATAACCCTTAATTCCCTTGTCTATCAGAAATCTATCTACCTGTAACTTAAATATATTCAACGAGGTAGCCTTCACCACTTCAATGAGCAGAGAATCCCAGAGATTTACCACCCGTTGAGTGAAGAAATTCATCCTCAACTCCGTTCTAAACTGCACCCTCCCACCCCCCTTGTTTTGACGTTGTGCCCTCTAGTTTTGTTTTCATTTCTAAGTGAAAAGAATCTCTCTATCCTATCTAGCCCCTTCATTATCTTGTATGTCTCTATAAGATCCCCCCCTCAGCCTTCTAAACCCTAATGAGTAGAGGCCCAGTCTATTTAATCTCTCCTTCTAAGCTAGCCCTCTCATCTCCAGTGAACCTTCTCTGTACTTTTGGTCAGTGGTAGGAACATTATTGGAAAAGATTCTTAGGAGCAAGATTTGCCGTCATTTAGAAAATTATAGGTTTATTAGAGGCAGGCAGCATGGCTTTGTACAGGGTAGTGTCTCTCAAACTTAATTGAGTTTTTTTGGGAAAGTAATGAAGTTGATTGAGGACGAGGCAGTCTGCATAGGTTTTAGCAGGGCCTTTGGCATAGATTTTGGAAGTAAGAGTAGGCCATTTGACCCTTTGAGCCTGCTCCACCATTCATTATGATCATGGCTGATCATCAAATTCAATATCCCCCCTGCCAATCCCTTGATTCCTTCACTCCCAAGAGCTATATCTTACTACTTCTTGAAATCAAACGTTTTGTTTGTGATATATATAAATAATTTGATCTGATTGGTAAGTTTGCAGATGACACAAAAGTTGAGGAAACTGCACATAGTGAAGTGGATTGCCAGAGTTACGTGAGGGTATAGCTAAACGGGAGATTAGAAATGGCAGATGGAATTTAATCTGGACAAATGCAAGATGATGCATTTTAGAAGGTCTAATGCAGGAGGGATGTATGCATTAAATGGCAGAACCCTTGAAAGTATGAACATAGAGTGATCTAGGCATACATAGAACATAGAACATTACAGCGCAGAACAGGCCCTTCGGCCTTCGATTTTGCGCCGACCAATTATGAAAAAAGCAATGACCCTCCAAACTAAACCATTCCCTTCTCTTCCATAAACTTATCAACTAACCTCTTAAACGCCACCAAACTTGGCGCATCTACAACTGCCGCAGGCAGGGCATTCCACTCCCTAACCACCCTTTGGGTAAAGAACCTACCTCTGATATCCGTCCTATAACTATCACCCCTTAATTTAAAGCTGTGTCCCCTCGTGCTAGCTTTCTCCATCCTAGGAAAGAAGGTTCAGCAGGATGTTGCCTGGTTTGGAGGGTATTTGCTATGAGAAGAGATTGGACAAAGTTAGTTTGTTTTCATTTGAACGTATGTCAGAGGTAGGTTCTTTACTCAGAGGATAGTAATGGCGTGGAATGCCCTATCTGCATCAGTTGTGTACTCGCCAACTTTCAGGGCATACAAATGGTCATTGGATAAGCATATGGATAATATTGAAAAAGTGTAGTTTGGAGGGCCATTAGATTGGTTCCACTGGTTGGCGCAACATCGAGGGCCGAAGGGCCTGTACTGCACTGTAATGTTCTACGTTCATACGTTCTATGTATTACCTCCAAGGCCAATATATCCTTTCGCAAATATTTGGGACCAAAATTGCATACAGTACTCAGTTGCAGCCTCACAGGTGCCTGGTACAGTTGCAGCAAGACTTCCCTGCTTTTACATTCTATCCCCCTCGCGATAAAAGTCAACGTTCCATTTGCCGCCTGGATCACCTGCTGCATCTGCAGACTGAGTTTTTGCAATTTGTGCAGAAAGATCCCCAGGTCCCTTTGCACAGTAGCCTGCTGCAGCTTTTCACCCTTTAAATAATAATCCCTCCTATTATTATTTCTACCAAAGTGGATAACCTTTCATTTGTTAATGTTATACTCCATCTGCCAGGTCCTCGTGCACTCACTCAGCCTATCCAGTTCTTTCTGCAGACTTTCCATGCCCTCCACACAATTCGCTTTTCCATTTGTTTTTGTGTCATCAGCAAATTTTGTTACCCTATACTCAGGCCCTTCCTCCAGATCATCTATGTAAATGATAAACAGTTGAGGCCCCAGCATCGATCCCTGCGGCACTCGACTAGTCACCAACTGCCAACCAGAAGAGCATCCGTTGATTCCACCTCTCTGCTTCCTGTTAGATAACCAATCCTCAATCCACACTAACACTTTACTTCCAATTCCGTGTACCCTAACCTTCTGCAGCAACCTTTTGTGAGGCATCTTATCGAACACCTTCTGGAAATCTAAAAACGTAGGATGTATAGGCACTTAGTGTGTTGCAATCTGATTAGAGATACGCAGCATGGCTTTGTTAAGGGGAGGTTGTGCCTTACGAATCTGGTAGATTCTTTTGAGGAGGTGATGAAAACAGTCCACGAAGGGTGAGCCGTTGATGTTGTCTGTATGGATTTCAGTAAGGTGTTTGACAAAGTCCCTCGTGGGAGGTTAGTTGGAAAGATCAAGGCTAATGGAATACAAGGACAGGTAGGTAATGGATAAGTAACTGGCTTTGTAATAGGAGACAGAGTGTAATAGTGGAAGGGTGTTTTTCGAGCTGGAGGTTGGTCACTAGTGGTGTGCCGCAGGGCTCGGTACTGGGACCTCTTCTATTTGTAATATATATAAATGACTTGGAAGAGGGAGTAAGTTGTGTGATAAGCGAGTTTGCAGACGACACAAAGATGGCTGGACTTGCGGATAGTGAGGAGCATTGTCAGGCAATACAGCAGGACATAGGCTGGTAGATTGGGCAGATATATGGCAGATGGAATTCAATCCTGATAAATGCAAGGTGATGCATTTCGGGAAAAAGAATGTAAAGGGGAGTTGTATGATAAAGGATAGACCTATTAAGAGTATAGAAACGCAGAGAGGACCTGGGGGTGCAGGTGCACAAGTCTTTGAAGGTAGCAGAACAGGTGAAGGTTGTGAAGAAAGCTTATGGTATGCTAGCCTTTATAGGAAGGGGTATAGAGTACGAGAGCTGGCCTTTAATGTTGCAATTGTATAGAACGTTGGTTAGACCTCATTTGGAATACTGCGCCTTACTACCGGAAGGATGTGGAGAGTCTGGAGAGAGTTCAGAGGAGGTTTACCAGGATGCTGCCTGGTATGGAAGGTCTAAGTTATGAGGAGAGGTTAAGCAAATTGGGGCTCTTTTCTTTAGAAAGATGTAGACTGAGAGGAAATCTAATAGAGGTGTACAAGATTATCAGGGGCATAGATAGAGTAAACAGGGTTGAGCTTTTTCCTAGATTGGAATCAAATATCATGAGGGGTCACGGGCTTAGGGTGAGGGGGGTACGGTATAATTTGGATGCTAGAGGGAGTATTTTCACACAGAGGATTGTGGGGGTATAGAACGCATTGCCAAGTAAGGTGGTGGAGGCAGGCACTCTTGAGTTATTTAAGAGATACTTAGATGGGCACGAACAGAATGGGAATGGAGGGGTATAGAAAACTGATTTAAAATAGGGATCATGAGCCTTGGGAGTCCCTGGGAAGTGTGTAAATTGTGAATGATATTGATGTATTTCTGTTTTATTCTACAGGTACTTTGGTCCACCTTGTTGCCTAACAAGGGGCATACATGCGATGGGTCGTGAAAGGGCTGCTCTTGAATTTTTCGAGAGTAGCCTAATGCTTCACGTCCTTCGTGTACGCTTGAACTGGACCAGTTAATGGGCAACACGACAGCTCAGTGACTACCACTGCTGTGCAGATACATGGATTTGGGCCTGTGTCTGTGGGATTTTGCACATTCTCCCTGTGCTTGTGTGGGTTTTCTCCGGGTGCTCCGGTTTCCTCCACACCCCAAAGGTGTGCTCTTAGGCTGATTGGCAAAACAAATTCTCCCTAAATTGTCTCGCAAATTTGGTTCCAATACAGATTTCTATAAACATAGACAGGGATCATGGGTAGAAGTAGGAATATCGAGGTGGTGGCACGGGCTCGTTGGGCCAAAGGGCTTGTTTCCCATGCTGTTTTGTTCTTTGTTCTTTATCACATCCAGTGGTTCCCCTCAGCCTACTGTACTTGTCACATATTCATAGAAATCCAGTAAATTTGTTAGACACGACTTCCCCTCACGAGTCCATACTGCATCTGCTTGATCAAATCGTTCTTTTCTAGGTGTCCTGCTATTTCTTCTTTGATGGATTCTAGCATTTTTCCAACTATGGACGTTAAGCTAACCAGCCTATAATTTCCTGCCTTTTGTCTGCTACCTTTTTTAAACAGCGATCTAACATTAGCTGTTTTCCAATCCTCCAGCACTTGCCCAGAGTCCAGCAAATTTTGATAAATAATTACCAAGGCATCTATTACTTCTGCCATTTCTTTCAGAACCCTGGGATACATTCCATCCGGTGCCAGAGACTTGTCTACCTTCAGTCCCATTAGTGCACCGAGCACTATTTCTCTAGGAACAGTAATAATGATGCAATTTGAATTTGATGAAAGATCTGAAATTAAAAGTCTAATGATGCCCACGAAATATGGTCACAAAAACCCATTTCGTTCACTAATGCCCTTTAGGGAAGCAAATCTGCCATCTTTACCCAATCTGCCCTACATGTGACACCAGATCTACAGCAATTGTTGACTGTTAAATACCCTTTGGCTGGGCCAGCATTTATTACCCATTCCATTGCGCACATCCCATAAACGAATGAAAAAAAACCTCTGGAAAATAATACAAGCTTAGAACATAAAATCTTAACAAATTAAACTTTTGTGTGTCAACTCATGCAGAGCTGAAAACTCTTTCAGCAAATTACAGAGCTCATGAATACAAGAGAAGACCGTTCCCTGATACACCCATCATACTTGTGTGTGCATGAGTAAATCCTGGTATTCCACTCCCATATCTCTACACAAAATAGTAAACAAGCATAAGTTCAAAGGATATTGCTTTTTCATAATTCAGTGTTCACATTTTGATCTTAATGCAGCTGACTCAGATGACATTTTTTGGGAACAAAGACTTTATGCTATAGGATACAGTGGCTGACCTCGATGTCAGGATGCCTTATTCACAAATCTTTTGACTTTTCCCATCATGGAAACTGCTCCAGATGTTATTGCATTTGGTCCGATTAAAATTGTTTCCCTTCAGATAAGTAGCTGTGACGTGAAAGATTTCCTCTCCTGTCGCATGCCCAAGCAATTCTTTGCAAAAGAGTTTTTTTGATAAAATCCCCATCAACATATCTGACATTGGCTAAGAGATATTGTGCACTAATATCTGCACAATTTTTAACCTGCAGGGAAAAATTACACTCATTTTTGATTTTTATTGGAACACCTGTTTAATATTAACTAACATTTTGTCAATATGTTATAGTGGAATTTTAGTTGATTTTTTGGCAACGTCAGCTCCCAAAATTATTCTCTCAAATCTTTGCATGTCAGCAGAATTAGGATTTTGGCAATGGTGTGCTGCTACTTCAGTTTCTTTAAGCACAGCTACCAGGTTACTCTCCTGCATGTTATCTGAAACTTGCACACACACTTCATTGTAAGGCACTTTTGCTTTATGTTTTGTGTTCTCAGGTGCTTGAAGTACTCTGTATCCTTACTGGAGAGTATTTTGTATTGAAATGGCTCAGCAACTTACTTGGACCATTGCAGTGTTATAAGAGCTTCTTCCTGCAAATTAGACATTCTGGGACAGGGCAGGAGGCATCACCAGTCCACAAAAATCCAAAGGCCAAGTAGCTTTCACTCCTGAAGTTCTGTTCTTTCAGCCATATTTGAATCATAGTGGATTATTCATTTCTCTCCATGGCAACTGTAGTCAAACATACCACACTACTCAAGAAATGCTCTCGCGCACCAACTTCCAATACAATTGTAACTCTGGCCATGCCAAGCTGAAAACTACTACTCCAAAGATGCATTCTTGGTCTAATACCCTGCAGCACAGAATTACCAACCTTCAGTTACTTTCTCAGGTCTTCAGGTCTTTTGGGGTCTTCTCAACAACAAGAGCTTCTCCCGAATTCTCCTCACTTGAACTCTGCACCTTGTATCCCATTCTCTAATTAGAACCTGTTTCTCCTTTTAACTTTATTGGTTCCTGTTTCTTCTCACCTTTCCTTACTGGAAACTTTGTTTTTACCTAGAACCATAGAATCCCAGTGGTGCAGAAGGAGGCCATTTAAACCCATTGGGTCTGCACCAACTCTTCGAAAGAGCATCTTGCCCAAGGTCTACCCTGTGTCCTCTTCCCACAATCCTTCTGCATTTACATTGGCTAATCCACCCAATCTGCATATGTTTGGGTACTAAGGGGCAATTTAGAAAAGTAAATCTAATATGGACTGTAAAATTGGTTGTGATTCGCCATTGCCCATTTTGTCCTGTTGCCCAAGAGAAGTTTCTAACCCAATGTGCTATCAGCATGGTGGCACAATGACTAGTACTGCTGCCTCAAATGCTAGCAATCTGGATTCAATTCTAAACTTGGGTGACTGTCTGTGTGAAGTTCGCATGTTCTCCCCATGTCTGTGTGGATTTCCTCCCACTGTCCAAAGATGTGCAGATTTAAATGTGCTAAATTGACCAAAGATGTGCAGGCAGTGCTAAATTGCCCCTTAAGGGGGATTAACAAGTTAATTATGGGGATAGGGTCTGATTGGGATTGTTGTCAATGCAGGCTCAGTGGGTTGAATGATCTCCATCTGTGCTGTAGGGATTCTATGTTCCTGTGCTAATTGAAGTAAATTTTACAACGGATATCAACATTTTACCTCCAGTTACATCAGTAAAAATGCAGTTCAACTGAAGACAAATGTTCATCTTATCTTGTTAGAATCTAGAATTAATACAACTTTGAAATGCTTAAGAGTAATTCTTAATAACCATGTTTGCTAATCAGAGTTGATTGCTGAGCTGTAATATATATTTCTTCTTAAGTTGCTGCTAACTTGTTTTACATCTCTCTCAGCAATGTATGAATATTCTAGAGGTTGATTCATCATAGGTTTCATACACGTTTTGTCTGTAATTTTGTTTGTTGGTCTTGATAAGTTGAGATTTTGGGTCCCAAATCTTTTAGCATCGGGAGCTAATCAATTATTCAAGTGTTTAAATTAAAATGACCTATTAATGACCTCAAAGGGCCCTCTAAGCAACAATGACCATAACATAATAAAATTTCATGTTTGTTTCAGTGTAAGAAATATGGGACTTAAATAACAGGGTATGAAAACAGTTGGCTACAGTGAACTGAGAAAATTAGTTGAAAGTTAGGAAAGTAGAAAACTAGTGGCAGACATCTAGGAGCTATTTCACAATAAATGTATATGTTCAACTGAGAAAGTAAGATTGGATGAGAAGAATGCACACATCCTTGATTGTATCAGATTGCAAAAAAAGCATACAATACTATGAAGATTAGTGGTCAGTCAGAAGACCAGGTAGATTTTAGAAACTAGCAAAAGATGACTTAAAAATAAGGGAAAAATTTAGAGCTTGAGGGAAAGATAGCTAGAAATATTCTAAGATATGTAAGAAGGAAATGAGCGAATGTTAGTCCCTTAGATGGTGAGATCGGGGAATTAATATGGAAAACAAAATTATAAAAGCATTGCAGAGGTATTTGGTATCTGCCTTCACAGTAGAAGACACACATAACCTACTAGATATACTTATTTATCAAGACCTAAAAGGAGGGAGGAACTTAAAACAATGACAGGCATTCAGAAAACTCTGAACTGAAGGCTGACAAGTCCCTTGGACTTGATGTCCTGCATCCTACAATCTTGAAAGAAATGGCTACAGAACAAGTAGATGCATTGCTTATGACCTTCCAAAATTCCCTGCATTCTGGAAAGATCCCAGTGGATTGAAAAATTGCAAATTCTTATTGCAAAGCTTATTCAAGAAACAAGGGAATCATTAAGCAGGAATTGGTTAGCATAACATCTGTCATGGGGAAAATACTAGAATCTGTTATTGAGCAGGTAACAGTATGATATTACAACCTAGCAGAATCTGCATGGTTTTGCAAAAAGGAAATGTGTTTGTCTAATTTGGAGTTAGAGGTTTGCAGCATGGAAATGGGCTTTTTGCCCCAACTTATCCATGCTATCCCTTTTTTTTTTAAACCAGTAAGCTAGTCCTAATTTCCCATGTTTGGTCCATATCCCTCAAATGTCTTCTTACCCATGTAACTCTCTCAACCTTTTTAAAAGATAAAATTGTACCTGACCTCTAGCAGTTTTACCCAGACACGCATGACCCTGTGTGTGAAAAAATTGCCTTTCTGGACTCTTTTGTATCTTCCCCCTCTCACCTTAAACCTTTGCCTTTGGTTTTAGAGTCCCCTACCTTTGGAAAACAATATTGACCATTTAGCTGATCTATGCCCCTCATTAGTTAATAGACATCTAAGATCGCCCCTTGCCCTCCTATGATCCAGAGAAAAAAGTCCCAGTCTATCCAGCCTCTCCTCATAACTCAAACCATTAAGTCCCAGTAGCATCCTAGCAAATATTTTCTGCACTCTTTCTAGTTTAATATCCTTCTTATAACAGGGTGACCAGAACTGTCCAGTATTCCATGTATGGCCTTACCAATGTCTTGTACAACTTGTTCAAGATATCCCAACTCCTGTATTCAGTGTTCTTACTAATGAAACCAAGCATGCTGAATACCTTCTTCGCCACTTTATCCACTTTCAAGGAGCTATGAACCTGTGTCCCTAAATTTCTTTGTTCTATAACTCTCCCCAGTGCTCCGCTATTAACTGAGTAAGACCTCTCCTGGTTTGATCTACCAAAATGCATTACCCCGCATTTATCTAAATAAAACTTCACCAGCCATTCATTAGCCCACTGGCTCAACTGATCAAGATCCTGCTGCAATCCTAGATAACCTTCTTCACTGTCCACTATGCTGTCAATCTTGATGTCATCATGACACTTACTAACCATGTCTCCCAAATTCTCATTGAAATCATTAATATAAATGAGAAATAACAGTGGACCCAACACCAATCCCTGAGGCACAGCACTGGTCATAGGCCTCCACTTTGAAAAACAACTCCCTACAACCACCATCTGTTTTCAGTCATCTAGCCAATTTTGTATCCATTTGGCTACCTCATCCTGGATCCTGTGAGAGTTAACCTTATGTAACAACCTACCATGCAGTATCTCATCAAAGACCCTGCTAAAGTCCACGTAGACAACATCAACTGCACTGTCCTCATTGACCTTCTTGGTTACCCCTTCAAAAAACTCACTCAAATTTGTGAGACATGATTTTTCCACTTACAAAGCCATCATGACTGTCCCTAATCAATCCTTACATCTCTAAATGCCCATAGTTCCTGTCTCTCAAAATAACTTGCCCACAACAGAGAGGTTCACCAGCCTGTAGTGCCCAGGCTTTTCCCTGCAGCCCTTTTTAAACAAAGGCACAACATTTGCCACCCTCCAATCTTCAAGCACCTCACCCGTGACTGTCAATGATTCACGTATCTCTGCTAGGGTTTCTGCATTTTGCTCTCTAGCCTCCCACAATGTCCTGGGGATTTATCGACCTTGATGTGCTTTAAAACTTCCAGCACCACCACCTCTCCTCAAGACATCACTATTTATTTCCCCAAGTTCCCTAACATTTATACCATTCTCAACAGTAAATACTGATGAATTTATTAGCGTTCTTTTGAGGAAGTAATAAGCAAGGTAGAAAAAGGGAAACCTATGGGTATAGTATCCTTGGATTTCCAAAAGGCAATTGATTAGGTGCACGAAGCACTGATATTCTGTGGGTAAGGGTGGCATATATGAAGAAAAAAGTCACTTTGCAGGTCTGTGACCTTTCATCAGAACCTGAAGCATTAACTCATTTCTCTTTGCAGATGCTGCTTGACCTGCTGAGTATTTCCAGTATTTTGTTTTTATTCCAGATTTCCAAATTCTGCAATAATTTTGATTTTTAAAACTGGTTGAACTCCCTACAATTGTATGACAAAGTATTATATAAAATCTATTGTGTGTACACACCTGTATGTTCGGAGTTCCAACATTTGGTTAGTTCTATGCCAGTCAGATGTGGACTATTGCTTTTATTTATATAATCTGATAATAAATAGCTAAGAGTTGTAACTGTAAATTGCCATTCTTCCAATTAGAGGTTTCTGATTAAAATATTAGAGTTGGAATCTGCACATTAAATCTGTGTATAAAAGAAATATTGTATTTGCAATGTACTGAATAATGATTTTTCCTTTTGCAGAAATGCATCGACATACTGATAGAAAAGGAGTACTTGGAGCGTGTGGATGGAGAGAAGGACACATACAGTTATTTGGCTTAATAATATAAAAGTGTCTGAATAAAACTTCATTCCTAAGACATGCTGGCTTTGAATACAGAGAATGCTATTAGTTTTGTGATAAAGATGGAATGTAAAAGATTGCATTCTTGAACTCCGTTGCAGCCCGTCTGCTTGCTGGACCTCTGGTAACTGAGAGTGGAAACCACCAGCCAGTCACATTTAATTTACAGAACTGTTCTCAGGATTGCTACATTTCAATATGTAAATATCGAAAGAAACCCCTAACCTTAATTCAGTAAAGTGATTTAAAAAAAAAAGGAATTGAACCTTCTACGTAGGGGTTGCATGCTACTGCCTATCTGCATTTAAAACCTTACTTCAGCTATACATGGTCACCACTGCTCTGAATGTAAGGGGCAGCAGGAAAAAAAACTAATTTATGAATGCAATGTTGGCAGCACTTTCCAAAAGCATACTAGTGAATTTGAACAAGCCCTTTAGAAAATGTGTAATCTGCATTATCTGCTATGAGAGAAACCATTTGTATAGTGTGGTTCATTTTTTAATGTGTGATAAATAAAATTTAATGATTTCTGTAAATGGTGTGACTTAATAGTGAGACCAGGGAGCGATCAGTCATGATCTGATTGAATGGTGAAATGGAGCTGCATAGTGGCGCAGTTAGCACTGCTGCCTCACAGTACCAGGGACCCAGGTTTGATTTTCAGCTTGGGTCACTGTTTGTGAAGAGTCAGCATGTTGTCTCTGTGTCTGCTCCAGTTTCCTCTAGGCACTCTGGTTTTCTCCCACATTCTGAAAGATTTGCTGGTTAGGTGCATTGGCCATTCTAATTTCTCCCTTGGTGTACCTGAACAAGCGCTGGAGTGTGGCGACTAGGGGATTTTCACAGTAACTTCATTGCAATGTGAATATAAGCCTACTTGTGACACTAATAAATAAACTTAAACTTAGCGGGCTCAAAGGGCTGAATTTGTCTACTTCTGCTCTAATTCCTATGTTTCTAATGCTTAATATTGATGGCATATGTAAAAGGTTATTAGAGTTGCAGGGATGTCTTCAGTATCCCTCAGTGCAACATTGATATATTTATGTAAAAGTTGTACATTGTGCTTATGAAAGAAAACTATTCAACTTTCAATGACACCAGTTTATAATGTATTCATCAACAATCTTTAAAGTGTTTTATATTCTTAATTTCATGTACCAATTTTTAATATTTGATTTGTTTAACATGCAATTTCAGTAATGTTTGAGGGATGAGCTATTTTTGAATTAGTAAATGGACAAAGTTGCTGAATTGGTGTTTAGGATGTAATTCGCACTGTTTTTAGAATGAAATGTTTTCTAGTGTAACATCTTTCAGAAGCTTTTGAGCTAAGTTTTAATGAACGATTTTAAGTAAGTCCTTACGAAAAATTATAATGACACAAAATTTCTGAATTTGTACATCTGGAAGGATGGAGATGATTTAAGTTCTTTCAATAGAACCAGATGGATCCAGTTCTCTCCCCTACAGGTTGTGGAGTGGCTGGAATGAATAGGAGCTGGGAGAAGAATCCTCCTTCATGGTCAGGACCATGAATCTCAAGAAAGAAATCATGATAATATGAGGCATGAATTGACATGACGGAATCAGAAACATTACTGAAAGGAAAAATAGTGGATAGGTAATGGTCGGCATTTAAAGAATGAATGGATTTATTCCTGTTTGGTGCAAGAGTGGTAAGAGAATTGTGGCCAAACCATGGATTACAAGAGGAAATTAGGGATAGTATCAAGGAAGAAACATAAAATGGGCAAGAAGAAACAATAATCCTGAAGATTGGGAACAGTTTAAAATTCAGCAGAGGACCAAGGGATTAACTAAGGAAAAAGTGGAGTATGAAAATAAGCTAGCAAGGAACATAAAAACTAACTTAAAAATTTCCATAGATATGTATAGAGGAAAAGATGGACAAAAACAAATGTAGGCCCCTTACAGTCAGAATTGGGAGAATTCATAATGGGGAATAAAGAAATGGCTGAGAAACTAAATTTGTATTTTGCTTCAGACTTCAAAGGATGACATGACTCGTGCCAGAAGTGCTGAGAGAAACATGTTTTAGAGAGGAGCTTAAGGAAATCAGCATTAGGAGAGAAATTGTTTTGGGAAGATTGATGGAATTGAAGTTGGATAAATCCACAGGTCCTGATGATCTTCATCCCAGAGTACTTGAAGTGGCCTTGGTAATAATAGATCCATTGGTGATTATTTTCCAAAATTCTTTGGACTCTGGAATGGGTGGCATAGTGGTTAGCACCACTGCACCAGAATCCGAGGTTCAATTCTGGCCCTGGGTCACTATGGAGTTTGCACATTCTCCCTGTATCTGTGTGGGTTTCCCCTCTGTCCAAAGATGTCCGGGTTAGGTGGATTAGTCATGCGAAATTGACTCATGCCAGGGGAAGTAGGAAGGTAAAGGTGTAAGGTTATGGGAATAGGGCGTGGGTGGGATTGTGGTCGGTACAGACTTGATGGATCGAATGGCCTCCTTCCGTACTATAGGGATTCTGATTCCTGCAGATTGGATGGTAGCTAATGTAAGCTTGCTAATCAAAAAAGGTTGAGAAAAAAATTGAACTATAGACCAGTGAACCTAACATCAGTACCAAGGAAGTTGATAGAGTATTATCAAGGATATCACTTGGCATTTGGAAGGCAGTGGTATAATCAGACAAAGTCAGCATGGATTTACAAAAGGGAAATGGTGCTTAATGAATCTATTGGAATTTTTTGAGGATGTAACTAGTATGGTTGACTGAGGAGAGCTAGTGGGTATGGTTTATTTAGACTTTCAGAAGGCTTATGAAAGGTCTCAAAACACACTACTATGTAAAGTTAAAACACGTGGGATTGCAGATAATGTCTTGAGATAAGAAGCAAAGAGTTGGCATAAATGGATCTTAAATGGCATAAATGATACAAATGGTGATTCTGAGAGATGCTTCAGTGTGATTTGGAACTGGCTGTGTGTGTGGGTATCTGGGTGGCAGATGCTCTGATGTGGATAAATATGACATTATTCATTTTGGTAGCAATAATAGAAAGACATTATTACTTGAATGTGTGCAAATTGAGAGAGGTGGATACTCAACAAGACCTTGGAGTCCTTGTGCATTAGTTGCTGAAAGTAAGCGCGTAGTGAAGAAGGCAAATGGTATGCTGGCTTTCACAATGAGAGAATTTGAGTGTAGAGATAGGGATGTTTTGCTGCAACTGTATAGAGCATTGGTGAAGCCATACCTGGAGTGTTGTTTGCAGTTCTGGTGTTTTTATCTGAAGGGTGTCCTTGCTATAGAGGAGGGAATACAGCAAAGGTTTACCAGGCTGATTTTCGAGGATGACAGGATTTTCTTCTCACAAGGAAAGTTGGCTATGTCAGGGTTAGGATTCACTGGAGTTTAGAAGAGTGAGAGGGGATCTCAGAAACTGAAAATTTAAACAGGGTTAGACATGGCAGATTCAAAAAGAATGTTCCCAATGATGGGGAGTCCAGAACATAGAGGTCATAGTTTGAGGGTAACGGGTAAACCTTTTTAAAACTGAGGTGAAGAAAAATTTCTTCACCCAGAGGGCGGTGAATGTGTGGAATTCACTACCACTGAATGTAGTTGAGGCCAAAACATCTGATTTCAAGAGGAAATTAGATGTAGCTCTTGGCACTGGAGGGATATGGTAGGAAGTGGGCATCCAGATATTCAATTTGATGATCAGCCATAATAAAGATGAATGGTAGAGCAGACTCAAAGGGTCAAATGTCCTACTCCTCTTGTCGTTTCTGTGTCAATGATTGGGGAAGAAGTAGTGCCTCTGTGGAAGATCAGGATAGTCAGGAGCTAAAAGAATTTAAACAGTGCAGAGCTGAAATGAGAAAGAAATTGAGCATCTAGAGGCATGAAAAATAATAAATAATGGAAAACATGTTTTATAATTGCTTAAAATGGATAACCAAAGAGTGGGACTAATTAGAGACCAAAAAGATAATTGCAAGGAGACAAAAGACAGACATGTTTCTCAATGAATACAGCAGATATTGAGGAGAGTGTGAAATATTGGTTGAGATAAATAAGGTATTTAGTACAATTAAAAAGCAGGTAAATGTCCAGATGAAATGCAATCCTGCTGCTTTGGGAACAAGAAATGGTGGAGACTGTAGCCAAGTGTTCAATTCTGTGGCTAAAGATGTGGCGCAGAAGGATTGGTACAAGTGAACCATTGTTTATTCAGACGATTCATTCCTCTTTAATGATGGGCCAGTCAGCCTAATCTTCAATGGTGAGAAAACTATTAAAAAAGATTGGGACAGAGGCTCAGATTAATCGAGGACACTTGATTGAATTTGAATAATCAACTTTGGTTAATGCAGTTAATGATTGCTGTAGTTCAAAGGAAATCATTTATTATAATGAAAGAAATAGAGGTAAGTGAAGATTGGGGGCAATTTAGAATACAATAGAGGAGGACCACGAAACTGATTATGGATAAAGAAAATACAAATGTAAACTAGAGGAACATAATGAACTGTAAAAAAAAAAAAATGATTAGGACAAATATATACTTATTACAGCTGGAGCAGGGGAATTTATAGTGGAGAACACTAAAATGGTGGAGAATCCAGTCTGTACCGTATTCGTAGAAAAAACAAATTTTTGCTGAAGTACTAAATGACCAAGAGACTTGTGAAATTGAGGAACTAAATGAAATGAGCATTAGTAAAGTAGTTGTAGTTGAAAAGTTAACTGGATTAAAAGATCTTCTGGAAGATGAGCTTCCTCTCTTGGGAGGTGGCTTGAGAAATAATGGATACATTCAGTTATCTTTCAAAATTCTTCTAAGAAAGGTTCCTGCAGACTGGAAAGCAGCAAATGTAAGACCACTATTTAAAGAGGGAGAATGAAGTCCTGCAGGTTTGACATCAGTTAGAGGGGAAATGTTAGAATCCATTACAAAAGAATGTAATAACGAGACATTTAGAAAAGAATGGTAACATCAGGCAGATTCAACAAAGTTTGTTAAATGTTATGAAAGGGAAATAATGAACAAATTTTTGGGAGTGTTTAAGGATATTTCAGCATTGATAACAGAGAACCAGTGTATTGGTGTATTTGGATTTTTAGAAAGTATTTTAGGTCCATTACAGTTAATAAAATTAGTGTACATAGACCTGAAGAAATAGAATTAGTACAGATTGAGAATTGGTTTACAGACAAAACAAAGTCAATGAATGGATCATTCTTGGGATGATAGACTGGGATACTGCAAGAATCAGTGCTGGCTATATATAAATGGTTTAGATATGGGGGGCTAATCATAATATTTTCAGATTCACTGATGACACCAAACTTCCCCCATGCAAGGCTTCTGGAGAAGGTGAGGGGGCATGGGATCCAAGGGGCTTTGGCCCCATGGATCCAGAACTGGCTTGCCGGCAGAAAGCAGAGAGTGGTTGTGGATGGGTCTTGTTCTGCATGGAGGTCGGTAACCAGTGGAGTGCCCCAGGGATCCGTTCTGGGACCTCTGCTGCTTGTCATTTTCATAAATGACCTGGATGAGGAAGTGGAGGGATGGGTTAGTAAGTTCGCTGACGATACAAAGGTCGGTGGTGTTGTGGATGGTCTGGAGGGATATCAAACGTTGCAGCGGGACATAGGATGCAAGACTGGGCAGAGAAGTGGCAGATGGACTTCAATGCGGATAAATGTGTAGTGGTCCATTTTGGCAGGAATAATGGGATGAAGGAGTACAATATAAGGGGTAGGAGTCTTAGCTGTGTTGTAGAGCAGAAGGACCTCGGGGTCTGGGTTCATAGGACTCTTAAATTGGCCTCGCAGGTGAAGGAAGTGGTCATGAAGGCGTACGGTGTACTGGCCTTCATTAATCGAGGAATAGAGTTTAGGAGTCAGGAGGTAATGATGCAGCTCTATAAGACTCTTGTCAGACCCCACTTGGAGTATTGTGCGCAGTTCTGGTCGCCTCATTATAGGAAGGATGTAGAGGCTATTGAGAGAGTTCAGAGGAGATTTACAAGGATGCTGCCTGGATTGGGAGGCAGGCCTTACGAAGATAGGTTGAGGGAGCTGGGACTCTTCTCACTGGAGAGACGTAGGTGGAGAGGCAACCTGATAGAGGTTTATAAAATGTTGAGAGGAATAGATAGGGTGGAATCTCAGAGACTATTTCCCCAAGCTGAAATGGTCACTACGAGAGGACACAGATTTAAGGTGCAGGAAAGCAAATACAGAGGCGATGTCAGGGGTAAGTTTTTCACTCAGAGGGTGGTGAGTGAATGGAATCGGCTGCCATCGGAGGTTGTTGAGGCAAACTCACTGGGGTCTTTTAAAAGACTTCTGGATGAGTATATGGAAGAGAATAGGTTAGGAGGTTATAGATAGGTCTGTGGATTGGTACATGTGATCGGTGCAACTCGTGGGCCGAAGGGCCTGTTTGTGTTGTATTGTTCTATGAGTGGAAACAAAATTTGGGGGGGGGTAAATGTCATTATTGAAACTTACAACATTCTTAATGAGGCCAAGAGGGAGGATGCAGATGTTTCCCCTGGTGCGTGAGTATATACACAGTCCAATGCCAGCATCTCTACATCATGACTACTAATGAGTATAAAAACCAGGGCACATAATCTCAGGATAAGGAGTAGATCATTTAAGAATGAGATGAAGAATAATAGAGCAGAAAATCCCAAAGATTAACCATCCTTAGGGCTGTGAAATCTAAATCATTGAGCATGTTCTAAACAGAAATAGAACGGATATGGAGATTGCGTGGGATAGCACGTGGTGTTGAGGTATATGATCCGTAGTGATATTATTGACTGGTGGAGCAGGCCGAATAGCCTGATTGCCTCTCACTTTTGTAGATAGGAAGGACTTCTTTCTCTAAAATGGAGGGGAATAATCAGGGAGCATAGACCTAAAAATAATTGAAAGGTGTGGAGGGAAGCTGAGTAATCTTTTCACCCAAAGGGTGATTGGGATCTAGAACTTGGCCTGAAAGGATTATGGAGAAGCTCTTAATTGGATTTTTAAAAACTTGTTTGTGTGCCCTAATTCCCAGGGCTCGAGAGGGAAAGGAGTTAGACTGAATAGCCTTTTCACTTGGCATGATTATGATGGGCTATGAATGATCTTGTGTCATGAATGTATATAATTTCCCAAATGTTGGGCCTGTCGTAAGAATTGCTAGACCAAACACTTCTGGCTGCAAGTTGTGTCAAAGACATTAAGGGGAAAAAATTTTCTGCCCGTAACTAGAGTATGGAGTATCATTCTGAGAATGAGAAAGAAGCAACTGAAGGTTAGGTGTGTAGTTTTGTTACATTGAAGGGATATTTTAATATGGGGCAAAGAAATGGGCATGTAATAATGTGTCTTAGAGTGCTCTTTTTTTTTTTAAATGTGTTTTATGCATTTTTAATTTAAAGCAGACAGCAGTGTCACTGAGAAGGGAAATTTCTTAATGACCTTTTTCACGTCAAAAAAATTAAACCTATCATGCCACATCACAACTTCCTGCTGTAGTTTAAATCTGGTTTTAGAATAGGATGAGAGGATTGTCGTATGATGAGAGGCTGAGTATATGTGATCTGTTTTCTCTGGACTTCAGTAAAAGATGGTCTCGTTTGAAATGTAGAAATTCTGAAGGAGTTTGTTGGGCACGAGTTGCTTCCCCTGCCAAGAGAATCGAGAACACAAGGGCACAGATGAGGGACAGACAATTTAATATTATAATTAAATAGAGGTAACTACAAAGACACAAGGGAGGAGCTGGCTGGAGTTGATTGGAAAGGGAGCTTAGCAGGGAAGAGAGTGGAACAACAATGGCAGGAGTTTTTGGGAGTTACTTGGAAGGCACAACAGAAATTCATCCCAAGGAGGAAAAAACAGGCCAAGTGGAGGATGAGGCATCTGTGCTTGATGAGGGAAGTCAAGGACAGCATAAAAGCAAATGAAAAAGCATACAAGTGGGAAATCAGAGGATTGGGAAGCCTTTAAAAGCAAGAAAACTAAAAAAGCAATAAGAGGGAGAAGATGAAATATGAGTGAAACTAGATAGTAATAAAGGAGATAGTAAGTTTCTTCAATATGAGACATTAGATCATTGGAAAATGAGGCTGGAGAAATAAGAAACAGTTGTAGATGCGCCAAGTTTGGTGGTGTTTAAGAGGTTAGTAGATAAGTTTATGGACGAAAAGGGAATGGTTTAAATTACAGGGTCATTGCTTTTTCTTAATTGGTCGGCGCAACATCGAAGGCCGAAGGGCTGTTCTGTGCTGTAATGTTCTATTTTCAAATGGGAGAAACTGGTTACAGTGCATCAGTCTTCACAGTGGCAGGCACCAGTGGGATGCCAGAGCTTCAGGGGAGTCAGAGGGCACAGATGAGTGCAATGACCATCACTAAGAAGGTTCTGGGGAAACTGAAAGGTCTGAAAATGGATAAATAAGTTCTAAAAAAGATAGCTGAGGATATTGTGGAGACGATAATCTTTCAAGAATCATGAAACAGGGAAGATAGCAGAGGACTGGAAAACAGTGAATGTAACACCAGTTTTAGAAGAGAGGGAGGTAGCAAAGGGGAAATTATATACCGGTTAGTCATTGGCAAGATTTTAGAATCTTATTAAAGATACGATCACAGAATACTTGGAAGTTCATGATAAAGTGGGACTGAGTCAGCACAGCTTTGTCAAGGAGAGGGCACATCTGACAAATCTGTTGCTTCCTTTGAGGAGATAAGTTAGATAAAGGAGAACTAGTGGACGTGATTTATTTAGATTTCCAGAAGACCTTTGACAAGATGCTGTGTAGGAGACTTAAATAAGTCAAATCCAATGTTGTTACAGGTAAGACCCTGGCATGGATAGATTCGCTGACTAACAGAAGACAGAGAGTAGGGATAAATGAGTCTTCAGGATGGCAGTTGGAGATTTGTATTGTGCCTCAAGGGTGAGTGCTGGGACAACTTTCCACAATATACATTAATGATTTGGAGAAAGGAACTGAAGGCACTGTTGTTAAGTTTGCAGATGATGTAAAGATTGGTGGCAGGACAGAGTATTGACGAGGTTCTGTTGGAAGTTAGAAAGGCAAATGCAATGTCAAAAGGGCTAGACTGCAACAGTAGATATGTGTATTTGGAATATTGAGGTTTGGGCCTCATATCTAAGGAAGGATATCTAAGGAATGTTTCCAGAGGATGTTCACAAAAATGAGCCCTAAAATGAAGCGCTTGTCATGAGGATTCTAGGTGTGTACTCTTCAGAGTTTAGAAGGATAAGGGGGGAATATTATACGAAACAGAGAAGCTTGGATAATGTGGATGTGGAGAGGATGTTGCCAGTGTAGCAAAAACTAGACCCAGAGGCACAATCTCAAGCTAAAGAGACGATCCTTTAAAACAGCTTCAGCTACCGAGTAATGTGTGGAACACTGCCACAGAAGGCCAGGCCATTATGTTTTTAAGGCAGATTCTTAATAAGGGGATCAGGGATAATGGGGAAAAGGCAGCCTAATGGGGATGTAAATTTTCAACCATGTCTAATCAGACTCGATGGGTCAAATGGCCTAATTCTGCTCCTATGTCTTATGGGCTTATGAAATGAGGAACAGTGTATCACCTAAAGTTGTGGTTGTTTAACCATTGAATATTTTCAAAGATAGATTTTGATCTTTGACTTTTTTTGGGAGAATCCTGGCCTATATCTTTTGTTTCTAAGTTCCCGACACATAGGAAAATGAAAGTAACTCTTCCTGGTTTATTTTAGCATGGTTTCCAGAATGAAACTTTGCCACTACTCAAAGTGCCCATGCAAGATTCCCTCTGACAAGTGGTGAGATTAGGCTCCACCCACCAGAGAGATTGGCAATAAAGTGCTGAGTGGGTTACTGTGCATGTGCTGATGTTAGTGTGGAGATCAACACGTGCAGTGCCAACTGCCATCCCATTGCTGGCCCCCCCAGATTGGTGATCTCCCTCTTCCCGATGACCAGCTCCACTCATCTTTACTCCCTCTCTTAGTGACCCCAATGTAGAGTGGCAGTAGATCGTTTCTCCCAGTCCTTCATGGCCAATGCCGGACTGGAATTGCCCTAGAGTCTCTCTGATCTGAGGGAGGGAGGTGACAGGCACTGCTTCTTTCTCCAGTGGGGGGGAAGTGGGGTGTCAGGCTGCTTATTCCCCATTTATTGGGGAGCAGGTGTAAACCTTACTGGAGGAACTACTTTCAGGGGGAGAAAAGAGATGCTACCAGGCCAGGAGAATTCCATCCCACATCCACTGGTCATATGGAAATGTTAATTTTCATGACATTTCCATATAACCTTTTTGATGTATTATTGTCACATGTTTAATATACAATGAAACGTGTTGTTTCTTGTGCACTATACAAAGCTTGCTGTTCATCTAGAAAGAGCATGCAGACTGTTAGTCATTGCTAGGGTGAAGAGAAAGGTCAACTTAATGAGAGGTAGGTCCATTCACGAAAAAAAGCCAGAAAATCTCAGCAGTCTGACAGCATCTGAGTAGAGCCAATGTTAAGTCTAGATGACCCTCTACTGACGAAGGGTCATCTAGACTCATTTTTTGTGTTTGTTTGGTTCCAGCAGCTGTAGTACTTGCATTTATGCTACATGCATAACCTTTTGTAGTTTCTTGCTATCTTGGGCAGAGCAGGAGCCATACCAAGCTGTGATACAACCAGAAAGAATGTTTTCTGTGGTGCATCTGTAAAAGCTGATGAGAGTCATTGTGGACATATCTGAGAAATTGGTGGTCTTCCTTAACTTAAGTGCCAGCAAGGGAGGGGGGGGAAAGAGGGGTAGTGGACAGAGCAGGACAGTTGGTGATGTGGACACCTAAAAATCTGAAGCTCTGAATGAATTCTACTTCATCCCCATTGATATTGACTACGCTTCCTGAAGTTGATAACTATCTCAGTTCTGTTGCCATTTCAGGGAGAAATCATCACACCAGTTCACCAGCTTCTCTTTCCTGTACTCTGTCTTGTCATTGTTTAAGATCTGACCCAGTACAGTGGTATCAGCAAGTTTGAAAATTGAGTGGAGGGGAATTTAGCTATACAGTCATAGGCATATAAAGGAATATAGTAGGGGGCTGAGGAGGATTGTGGAGATGTTGTTACCTTCAGAGAGAGGAGCTGAGCCCTAGGCCATGGAGTTTGCCGATGAATTTCATAGGAATAATAGTGTTAAGGCTTAACTGTTGTCAGTAAATAGGATCTGACACAGATGTCTCATCTAGGTGTTTCCATGGTTGAATGCAGGAAGATGGCATCTGCTGTGTTCATGTTGCAGCAGTAGGCCAATTGTAGTAGATCCAGGCAGAGGCCCAAACTGGTTTGTGCCATGACTAACATTTCAAAGCACTTCATAATGACAGATGTTAGAACCACTGGATGATAGTGGCATAATGCTTGGCTTTTCTTTGGTACTGGTGCAGCGCTAAGGGTGGGAGATGCAAGAAGGCCATGACACCTAGCAAGAATTCCGCAAAATGGCCACTACTGATGTCCCCCAGCCAAGGGATCAAGCCTTATCAGAGAGTTGATGCAGTTTCATGGGCCAAACACCAGCTCTGCATTGTAGGGATTTTATGATTGATTCTAAGCAAAAAGTGGAATTGAAAATGAGGATAGCATGCAAATAAAATACAATACCTGCTTCATGCTAGAATCTGGGGAGATCTTGCTTTGGTTGGAATCCATTGTTTAGCAATGATTGGCATTTTCTGTTGTTTATTCTTAAACAAGCAGAGGTTCAGGGTTACTACAGGAATTCTTACTGTATAAAATCCTCAATGGAAAAATGAACAGCAATGAACTGGTATGAATCATTTCAAAGATTATGGCACGTAATACCTGACAAGACCTTTTTAGCTGGAGGCAGAATGTCTGAGTATTCACAGCTTTCTGCATTCAAAAATCTTTAGGCTTAAATTGCCCATTTCTTCTGTACATTAAATTCTCCCAACAGAAAACAGGAATCAAGTCATAACATGCATCTGGTGTGAGATGTTGGCAGGAATAACTTATTGCTGTGTCTGGTAGCGATCACACAGAGTAAAATGAGTCAATTGAATTTTAATTCTCAGTAGAAACTAGATTAATTATTTTAATTGTGGTGCTGAAATTGTCTGAACCTGTAACTTCCTGAATTCAACATTTATTTTCTTAATCACGAACACTTGTCTCTATCACTGCCTTGGGAATGTGTCGTGGGTTTTCTTGATGCATATCAATATCTGCTGTGAGGCTCATGCAAAGCCAAATAAAGGAATACTTACAATGCAAGCCCTTAAAAGACTGCATCTCAGAATGCTGGAAAGGTATTTCATTACAGTATTACAATTAAAATCCTCAGCAAGAGCATGATGCTGCTAAGCAATCCACTGTTCCCATCACTATCCTCAAAAATTTGTGTCAAAACAAAAGTTCAAAAATTTATGGTCACGTGAAAATTCAAGTTTTTTTTTATTGATATAATTGCACCAACAGCTCACCACACTGGTGTATAGTAAAAGATATAAAACTGGCAGCTTTTGAAAAATGATAGCTTTAGTTTTTACAGTATAAATTATCACAGTAGTTTGTTTTAATCAACCAAAGTTGTTTAAATATGTCTTCATACAGTACATAGAAATCCTGAAATGTAAAAGCCGCTGCCCTTGCTTTCAATTGAGGCAGTTTAATTTCATGGAATTTCCATCTCTCTCTCTATACCAACATATTTAAGAGCATCAGCTTGACTGTACCTAAAATGAAACAAAAAAAAAACGATTTTTAAGCGATCAGCTCAGCCATTAAATTTCTGAGCCCTCCCTTCTTTAAAATCTCCTTATATTTCAAACAATAGCTAATTTTCTTTTTTATGTCCTCATGGACTCTACTGCAATACCCCCTTTGCTCTTGTAATCATATATTTGAGCTGTGGCGTTATTTCACCAACCAGTGGAAACTGAAACTTATAAAATTTTAACAAGATTAGATAGGGTAGATTCAGAAAGGATGTTCCCAATGGTGGGGAATTCCAGAACTAGGGTCATAGTTTGAGGATAAAACCTTTTAGGACTGAGGTGAGGAGAAATTGCTTAATCTAGAGTGATGAATCTGTGGAATTCACTATCATAGAAAATAGGGCAAAATGTTGTGATTTCAAGAAATTAGATCTAGCTCTTGGGGCTAAAAAGGATATTGTGGGGGGTGGGGGGAGGACCAGGGTAATAAATTTGACAATCAGCCATGATTTTTATGAATGGCAGAGCAGGCCTGAAGGTTAGAAAACTTGGATACCATGTACATTTTGATTCATGAAGGTCCTCCTCCATCTCCAAACAAAATAAAGTACCTAATGTAAAACAGATTATCTATTAATGAGGCCTAAAAATAAATCTACATAATTACAAAATGCCACTATGACAGAAAAAACATAATTGTTAAAGGACAGTTCCAATAAAGGGACCTGAACTTTCTCAAATCAGAAAAAGCAAATGGGTTCATTTGACAAAAATGTATTTTCAGATGATGTTGATTAGAAAAGCACTGAACTTTGACAGCTGGTTTAGTTTTTTGACATGTTTCAAATGTAGTTTGAATTATTCAAGTCACCAGCTCTTAAAAGTTACAAGCTACTGCGTAGAGTGACTGACAATATTGTCACAAGCTATTGGACACTGTAATACAACATAATTATTCTCTAGTAGAGGGATATGACAAGAAAAAAACCGCTTTCAAATTGCTAATTTATTCAGACCTATAGATGTCACTTAAAAATACAGTAACATCAAAGACACAATAAATAGATTAAATATTGCAAAACTAAATTGAAATAGATTAATCCAAAAAAATTATTTCACTTTTAACCTCTAATCAGGTGATTTTAGCAAAATGTGAAGTACAAACATTAAGTCATTTATCAAAATATTATTTCTTAACCATATGAAAGAAAAACCCCTTTCTCCCAAACGTTCATGCTACAAAATATGGCTGTTCATACCTGTAGTCAAAGAATAATTCCTCTCCAGTCTGGATTGCTCTTTTGGCAAAAATGCCAATCCTATGGTCTCCATTAACCATCATTACTAAAATCAAGAGAAAAATGTAAAAATCACTTTGCTTAGATTCCAGTCAGTGCCAGCTCTGGGCTTAGCTCTGAATCAAAAACTGCCAGACTCAAGTCCATGCAGATTCAAGTGCAAAAATTGAGGTTGATAGTTGTAGCACAGTGCTGCATTGATAGAAATGTCAAATTTGGGATGACAAGCTATATTGAGGCTGGCCACTCAGGTGGCCATAAAAGATTCTATGGTGGTATTCTGACAGGTAGCAGGGAAGCTGATGTCCAGGACAATGGATATGCCTCAATCCACAAACCCATAATTTTTTTTAAACAAAACTGGCACTGACTTGAACACTGAAAATGACAACAGCACATTCAGCACTATTGACCAAGCAAGATCCTCCTTATTAACATCTGGGGATTTGTGTCAAATATGGGAGAACTGCCTCTTGGATTAACAGCCTGATTTGGTCATACTTTCAGAATTATGCCTTATAATCAATATTTTAGATACCATCCCTGGGAAGGTCCTGGTCTGCCAGGACAGACCCAGAGATGAAAGCACAAATGCAGTTAAGAAGGGAGTTGCCTGGGAACCCTCAACATTGAATCCAGACCTTAAAGTCCAAAAGCATCAAGACAAGTATGGGCAAGGAAACTGTTATGAATGAAATGGATACGAACTGGAGAAGTAGTCCATAATATCCCAATCCTCAATGACAAGGATTCCCAGCACATCAATGCAAAAAGCAAAGCTAAGTACGTACAATCATCCTCAGCCGTAAGTGTCAAGTGAATGATCCACCTCGGCCTCCTTTTGACATTTCTCAATATCACAAATGCTAGTCTTCAGCCATTTAAATTCACTCCATAGGATATGAAAAAATAGCTGAAAGCAGTGGATACCACAAAGGCTATAGGTCCTGGCAATATCCCAGCAAAAATACCAAAGACTTGTGCTTCAGAACTAGCTGTACCACCAGTAAAGATGTTCCAGTACAGCTATAACTCTGCCATCTAGCTGCTGATTTCAAAATTTGCCCAGGTTTGTCTTAAGAACATAAGAAATAGGAGCAGGAGTAGGCCATAAAGCCCCTCGAGCCTACCCCACCATTCAGTAAAATCATGGCTGATCTGTAGTGGTTCAGTACCACTTTCCCACTTTCTCCCCATAACCCTTAATTTCTTTGTCAATTAAAAACCTATCCATTCTAAGAGCTAAAGAGTGAGTTGAGGAGAGCTAAGAGGGGACACGAGAAGACTTTGGCTGATAGGATTAAGGAGAATCCTAAAGCTTTCTTTAGATATGTTAAGAGTAGAAGATTGGTTAGGGCAAGATTAGGGCCAGTCATAGACAGCAGGGGGAAGTTGTGCGTGGAGCCTGAAGAGATTGGAGAGGCACTGAACAAATATTTCAGGGAGATGTAAATGTAGTTGTGGAGAACACTGAGGTACAGGGTTGCAAACTGGAAAGTATTGAAGTAGATAGGGAGGATGTGCTAGATATTCTTGAGGGTTTGAAGTTGGATAAGTCCCCTGGGCCGGACGGGATTTACCCTAGGATTCTCTGGGAGGCAAGAGAGGAGATTGCAGAGCCTCTGGCTCTGATCTTCAGGTCGTCGTTGGTTACGGGTATAGTGCCGGAAGACTGGAGGATAGCGAATGTGGTCCCATTGTTCAAGAAGGGGAATAGAGACTTTCCTGGGAATTATAGGCCGGTGAGTCTTACTTCTGTTGTGGGCAAAGTATTGGAAAGAATTATTAGGGATAGGATTTATAGTTATTTAGAGAGAAATGAATTGATTGGGGATAGTCAGCATGGTTTTGTGAAGGGTAGGTCGTGCCTTACTAACCTTATTGAGTTTTTTGAAAAAGTGACCAAAGAGGCGGATGGGGGTAAGGCAGTTGATGTGGTATATATGGACTTTAGTAAGGCGTTCGATAAGGTGGCCCATGGAAGGCTTCTGCAGAAAATGCAGATATATGGGATAGAGGTGATTTAGCTAATTGGATTAGGGATTGGCTAGCAGATAGAAGACAGAGGGTGGTGGTTGATGGGAGATATTCATCGTGGAGTTCGGTTATAAGTGGTGTACCTCAGGGGTCTGTTTTGGGGCCCCTGCTGTTTGTAATTTTTATAAATGATCTGGATGAGGGTATTGAAGGATGGATTAGTAAATTTGCAGATGACACTAAAGTCGTTGGAGTGGTAGATAGTGAAGAGGGGTGTTATAGTTTGCAGAGAGACTTGGTCAATTTGCAGAGCTGGGCCAAGGAGGTGGAGAAAGAGAAAGAGGTGGATGGAGAAAGCTAGCACGAGGGGACACAGCTTTAAATTAAGGGGTGATAGTTATAGGACGGATATCAGAGGTAGGTTCTTTACCCAGAGGGTGGTTAGGGAGTGGAATGCCCTGCCTGCGGCAGTTGTAGATGCGCCAAATTTGGTGGCGTTTAAGAGGTTAGTTGATAAGTTTATGGAAGAGAAGGGAATGGTTTAGTTTGGAGGGTCATTGCTTTTTTATAATGGTCGGCACAACATCGAAGGCCGAAGGGCCTGTTCTGCGCTGTAATGTTCTATGTTCTATTCTTGACTTGAACATATTCAGTGAGGAAGCCTCCACCACCTCATCAGCCAGAGAATTCCAAAGATTCACCACCCTTTGCGTGAAAAAACCCCTCCGCAACTTTGATCTGAACTGCCCCAATCTTGAGGTTGTGCCCTCTAGTCCTGCTATCTTTGCTAAGCGGGAAGAGTCTCTCAATCTCTACCCTATCCATCCCCTTCATTATTTTATACGTCTCTATAAGATCCCCCCTCAGCCTTCTAAACTCCAAAGAGTACAAATCTAGCCTATTCAGTCTCTCCTCATAATCCAATGCCGGTATCAGCCTAGTAAACCTTCTCTGCACCCCCTCTAAGGCCAACATATCTTTCCTCAAATGCAGCACCCAAAACTGCACACAGTACTCCAGCTGCGGCCTCACCAGCACCCTATACAGCTGCAACAGAACCTCCCTACTTTTATATTCTATCCCCCTAGCAATAAAGACATACATTGCATTCGCCTTCTTAATCACCTGCATACTGTGTTTTTGCGATTCATGCACAAGGACCTCCAGGTTCCTCTGCATTGTCGCATGCTGCAGCTTTTCTCCATTTAAATAGTAATCCTTCCTACCATTATTCTTACCAAAGTGGATGACCTCACACTTGCTAACATTATACTCCATCTGCCAGGTCCTCGCCCACTCACTCAACCACAAATAAGACAAATCTAATCCATAAATTAGTACCCCAATAGCCTCCTCATAATCATCAGCAAAATGATGGAAAGTGTTGTTCAAATTGCTAAATAGCCCTTTTACATCAGTAAGGTAAAGTCACCATAGTCCCAGATGACCATAGGCTACTCTCCCCCTAAATCACTGATGGCGATTTAACCCGAAGATAACCTAAGGTGAGGGACAAGATTGAAGATAGGTTTTAATGAGTAACCTCAGCTGTACGGGAATTGAACGCATGCTGTTGGCATCACAAACCAGCCAATTGAGCTAACTATCAATAACCTGCTTACAGATGCTCAGTTTAAATTTCACCAGGCCACTGAGCTCCTAACTTCGTCCAAACATGGGCAACTGAACTCAAAATGGGAGGTGAGAGTGATCGCTCTTGACGTCAAGGCAGAATTTGATCAACTATCAACCCCATTATCAGTATCCTGGGGATTACAACTGACCACAAATGGAATTCGACCAGCCATATAATCCTGTAGCAACAAGAGCAAGCCAGAGGCTGGATATTCTCATCTCCCAACTCCTGAAATCCTGTCCATCATTAATAAGATACAAGTCAGCAATGTGATGGAATAGTCCCTTGCCTAGAGGAGTACAGTTCCAACATTACCATCAAGAACAAAACAGCTTAAATATGAATTCTCTCCAACACCGATTCATAGTATCTGCACTGCGTAACATGTACTAGATGCATCACAGAAACATGACAAGGCTCTAAACTCTCAACTTTTAGCACCTAGAAAGGATAAAACAGCCAATGCATGCAAACACCTCCACATGCATGTTCTCCTTTACCTTATACACCATCCTCATCTGAAACTATATATCACCCTTCCTAAGTCACACAACTGGAACTCACCCCCTCACAGGACTAGAGTGTACTTGGACAGATGGACCGCAATGGGTCAAGGCAGTGGCTCACAGCCATCTTCTCAAGGACAATTAAAGATGGGCAACAAATGTTGACTTTGCCAGTGATGCCCAAATCCCAGAAAAGGAAATTCTTCAAAACAAATCTGATTATGTGGTCATTATTACAATGCTACTTGTGGAAGCTTGTGTGCAAATTAGCTGCTTCCTACATTGCAGCAGTGTCAACACTTCAAAATTACTTCAATGGCTGTGAAGTGATCATGAAAGTTGTTATATAAATCTATGTATCAGATTGACATCCCTACTTGAATTCTGTTTATAGGCACAGCACTAGCATTTGAGATCTGTTCTTAGTAATTTTTACTACTGAGCTGCTACTGGAGAACAGGATGTTGATTACTTTCATTTTTTCTGGTTAGCGATTCATTTTTTTTGCATCGGTGATCTGCTCGCATCTTTCCAAGATCAGGGCAGTTCTGCACTCAAGATACCTAAAGCGCATGCATTCTACTTTACATTGTAATAGAAACCATTTTTTAAAATAGTTGCTATGTTTCAATTGCCATAGCTGTTGGGGTGACACAGTGATTAGCACTGCTGCCTCAGTGCCAGGGACTTGGGTCTGATTCCTGGCTTGGGTCACTATCTATGTGGTGCCAACATTTTCCCTATGTCTACATGGATTTTCTCCAGATGCTCCAGTTTCCTCCCACTGTCCAAAAGATCTGCTGATTAGGGGCATTTGTCATGCTAAATTCTCCCTCAGTGTACCCAAACAGATGCTGGAGCATAGTGACTCTATTACAGTATTAGTGCAAGCCTACTTACGACACTAATAAAATTCTTTAAGCTTTATTTCACAAGTTTAATAAAAGCAAAATGATACTTACCTTTGGCATAACAGTTAGGATTAACGGAATGATTTGCAAAACGTATTTTGTTACCCTTGCGTGTTGCATCAACAACGAAGTCTGAAAAAGATGAAAGAATATTATAAATAATGATTTCTACATTTTCACAACTCTGAATGCACTTTGATTTATTCAAGTCATCTAAATAGAGAACGTTCATACCATTATTCAGGTTAAAAAGGAAGCTGCACATATATTTGTCGTAAACTTTTCCACGACGATCTGCTTCATCCTGAGAAATAATCTGGAAAACAGTTTGGATTAATTATGTTACTGACACTTACAAAATGAAATGCTGCTTCTTCAATTGTCAAGTACTACTGGGCATTACATCTGTGACCTTTGAAAGGTAGCTCAAATGCAAGACTGAAGTGTAAAAAGTTCAAGACTTTTACACTTGTAAAAGAAAATTAACAGCACTTAAAGTGGGGTTTTCACAAAGCCACACCATCCACACTCAACTGTTTAGTTTCCATTGTTTTATCTTTTTCCTCCCAATTGTACTACAGTTTTACAGGAATAGAAACATTTTTGCACATGACCACTAAAATTAATGTGCAATTAGAATATATTCATCTTCAGAAATGTCAGATTTAAAGAAGTTACACCAATAGTTAAAGATAACAAACACTGAAATTGATTATTTCAGTTTTGTTAATTGAGTAAGAATTTTTCATCATGTATTCAATATTGATTGATCTACTACATCTTGTAAAAAGACTAATGTATTGTGCCTGAAATTCAATGCAATGAATAAATGCAATGAAACACTTGATAGCTTTGTTAATTTTTTCTTCAACTCAGCAAAGAATAAGATTCTGACACCAAAATGAACCCTTTATGTACAGAAAACAGGACCTATGCATACACACAATTAAGACCACACACACAATGTTGGATCCTTCATAGAGAACAAGATCACCACTGAGACTAAAGTAGCACACATCCTGTATATATTTCGCAAAGAAAAAAAATTAGAATCTAGTTCACCATACACAAAGTGAGATTACAGCTGATGCACATCCAGGAAAACCACTCAAAAATGAAGAAGAAGATCCCCCTATTATATTTTCCCTCCAAAACCAGAAACCTGGAAGCTTCATATCTTAAAATTCTTGGGCTCATTGCAAATTGTCAAAGACCATCAAAAAGCAGGCCTTTCCAGTCCTCCAAGCCTGAAAAAGCTTAAAAAGCTTAAATCCAAAGATGTTGAAGGCAGCTTTGTGCATGGAATCAGTAGAAATTACATAAGCCAGATCAAAGAAGCTCACATACTACATCTGAACCACAATAATGAGACACCTCTAGGTTATGAGGTAGATAGCAAAGAGTTGGGGTAAAAATATGTTTTCTTCGCAGAGTACAAGAGAGGTTTGCTGTAGACAACCATACTGAGATTTCATCTTCCACTTTCTAAAATTGATTTGGTCATTGGTACAAGGAGGATGGAAGTTTTCTGAAGATACAAAAGCTGGAAACATGATTGGAAATAGTATTCAGAAAAACAGTCCATGCACTTTTCTCTCTCAAGTCCTCAAATGTATTGTCATCTCAAATTCATTCCTATCTTACCCAGAAGTCCATATTTGAATCTCTCCAAGTTTCCCCACAGCACTGAAATAACGCTCATTAACCTTTCCCTTCCAGTCCTTCTCAACTGGTCAAAGGTCTTTGACAGGATTAACCTCACCATCCTCCAATTTCTTGTCACACTCATTCAGTTGGGCAGACTATTTATAAGAACCATGAGTGGGAGTAGGCAATTCGGTCCTTCCAGTCTGCTCCGTTGTTCAATACGATCATAGCTGACCTGATTTTGGTTTTAACTCCATTTTCCTGTCTGTCCTCCATAATTCTTCAACCCATTATTGTCCATCTCCTCAGATTTACTCTTCCCTACAAGAACTTAACTACGAGATCATTAATTAATCCCTATTCATTATACAACACCAAATCCAGAATAACCTGCTCCCTGGTTGGTTTCACAACTTATTGCTCCAAGAAATAATCTCTAATGGAATCTTCCCTGAGGCTACCCTTGTCAATTTGATTAATCTAGTCTATACTAGTCATCCATGATTACTGTCATACCTTTCTTAAAGACCCCTAGTATTTTGTGGTTTATACTATGCCCCACTGCAGAACTATAGTTTGGGGACCTATAAATTACTCACATCAGGACTTCTTTCCCTTGCTAGTTCTCAACTCTATCGAGACTGATTCCACATCTTGATTGCCAGTGCCAATATAATTTTTCACAACAGCATTGATATCTTCCTTTACGAACAAAGTTACATCACCTCATTTCCCTTTGTCTATCCTTCTGAAACACTGAGTAACGTTGGATATTCAGCACTCAGACCTAGTCTCCTTGTAACCATGTCTCAGTAATTGCTACCAGATCATAGACATTTGTATGTATTTGTGCTGTGAGTTCATTAACTTTATTCTGAATGTTTTGTACACTCAGCAACAAAGCCTTTTGTTATCTAATTTCTCTTGTGCGATAACATTCACATGCTCATTTCTTCCTTTTAATTTTCTGGTAACAACTTTAACTTTGCTTTCTACTTTTCCACGCAACTGAATCCTCATCTCATTTTTAGTTTAAAGCCCCAACTACAGCCATAGTTACACAATTCGCCAGAACTCTGTTCCAGCATGATTTAGGTGGAGCTTGTTCCATTGGAACCTCCTTCCCCAGTACTGGTGTTGATGTCCCCCCAAATTGAATCCACTTCTACACAGATCTTTGAGCCACATATTTATTTCTTTAATCTTATTAATGATGTGACAATTAGCTCATGGCTCATGTAGTAATCATTTTTAGTTCTGCTTTTTAAAAATTTAACCCCAGCTGTTCATTTTCCTTCAGATGATCCTCTATCCTTGTTCTACCTCTATCATTGGTATCTGTGTGGACTACTACAATTGGAATTTTCCCTACCCATTCTCTGCAGCCCAGATGAGATATCCTGATCTCTGGCACCTAAGTAGGCAACACAACCTTTGGGACTTTTGACCCTGGCCCCAAAGAAGTGACCATGGCCCTAACTATATTATTCTTGATTAAAAGTACATTTCCTTTCCCTCCCCATACTTGAATGGCTTCTTGTGCAACAATGCTTATCCTCCCTACAGTCTACACTATTCTCACCTAATTATAGGAAAATTATCACTTGCAATTGTCTTCTCTCCTCCCCACCCCAGAATCTGTGTTTCGCCTCTCCCATTTCTCAGCCACATGCAGCCTTTCAGTGCCTGTCATAGAGGTTTACAAAATTATGACAGGTATAGATACGGTGGATAATTAGAGGCTTTTTCCCCAGGGTGCAAGAGTCAACTGAAAGAAGGCATAGGTTAAAAGGTGAGCATTGGTACGTTTAGGTGAGATGTGCAGTAAAGCTTTTCACAGAGTGGTGGGTCCCTGGAGGTGGTGGAAGGACACATACTAGCAATATTCATGGTACATCTTGATAGACACATAATGGGAGACAAACAGAGGAACAGAAACTGCATATTGGCGCGGGCATCCAAGAAAAACTGGGTTATTATTTGAAAAGGAAGAATGTGCAGGGTTACAGGATGAAGGCAAGAGAATGGAACTGGGTGCACTGTTCATTTGGAGGGCCAGAACAGGCATAGTGTGCCTAATGGTCCTGTTCTGTGCTGCAATAATAATTATCCATGGAGTGTCATCTAATTTCTTGACAGTTACATTCATTAATCCTGGAAACAACTTGAACTGAGTACGCAAGAACAGAGAGGGTTCAGCACATGTTTGTTTGTAGGAATTGGATGGAAATCTAGATACACATACAGAAATGCATAAAACATGGCTGGAAATATGCAATAATTTAACAAAGCCACATAATACATTCTAAATTAACAGGCAAAACAATTCTGATCATAGAAAATTCCAATACCTTCAAGTACATGCGGCATTTCAACTAACCTCTCCACAGTATTCGGAGATGAATTCATTTTTCTGTACTGGCTCTTTAATGAAGATGCCCCATCCAGCTACATCAGATGGTGCTAGGAGTAAGTGCTATTTTATTGGAAAAAATACAAAGTTAGGACAAAAACTTTTTCATTTTCACTCTGGTGTATAAAATGTGTTATAATGTGAGTGCAACCATGAATGAAACAATGTTCACGTTCATCATTTAGACAATAAGATGAAATATTTCACAAGATTGATGTTCATTGCTGCATCATGGTACTCAGTTAATACTAAATGAGATACTCAAATCTTCCTTTATGGCAATGTCAAGTTGCATGCAATTCTAGCCATAATTAGAGTAGTTCTGCACCACTTAAGTAATAAATAAAATTTAAATCTTGGGATGGTAACTGAAGAAAAGGTTATGGAAGTCTGTGATAAGGATTACTCCATACAGTAGCTTCAAACTGCTTGAAAGAGGTTATTTATTTTTGTGTATTATGTAGACTTTACAAAATTATCAGAGGTTGCTTGCACTGGAATTTTTTTTGATTGTTTAAATCTAATTGAACTGATGTCCAAAGGAAAATTAAATTGAGGGGAGTTTACAGAACGATGTCATATGAAATAGAACATAGAACATAACAGCGCAGTACAAGCCCTTCGGCCCTCAATGTTGCGCCAGCCAGTGGACCCTCTAACCTAAACTATTCCAATATCATCCATATGCCTATCCACCGAACATTTGAATGCCCCCAAAGTAGGCGAGTCCACAACTGCTGCAGGCAGGGCATTCCACACCCTCACCACCCTCTGTGTAAAGAACCTGCCTCTGACATCCGTCCTATAACTACCACCTCTTAATTTAAAGTTACGTCCCCTCGTGTTGGTCATCCCCATCCGAGGAAAAAGGCTCTCACTATCCACCCTATCCAGTCCTTTGATCATCTTATACGCCTCAATTAGGTCACCGCGTAACCTTCTTCTTCTCTAATGAAAATAACCTCAGGTCCCTCAGCCTTTCCTCATAAGGCCTTCCCACCATACCAGGCAACATCCTGGTAAACCTCCTCTGCACCCTTTCCATGCTTCCACATCTTTCTTATAATGCGGCGACCAGAACTGTACGCAATACTCCAAGTGCGGCCGCACCAGAGTTTTGTACAGTTGTAACATAACCTCACGGCTCCTACATTCAATCCCTCTACCAATAAAAGCTAACACACCGTACGCCTTCTTAACAACTTTATCAACCTGGGTGCCAACTTTCAAAGAGCTATGTACTTGTACCCCAAAATCCCTCTGCTTGACAACACTATTAAGGGTCCTTCCATTAGCCCTATATTTCATATGCCTGTTATTCCTACCAAGTGAATCACCTCACACTTATCCGTATTGAATTCCATTTGCCACCTCACGGCCCAGCTCTGCAACCTATCTATGTCCCTCTGCAAACTGTAACATCCATCCTCGCTGTCTACAACTCCCCCCACTTTGGTATCATCAGCAAATTTACTAATCCAGCCCTCTACACCCTCATCTAGGTCATTTATAAAAATGACAAACAGCAGTGGCCCCAAAACAGATCCTTGAGGTACACTACTTGTAACTGCACTCCAGGTTGAATATTTCCCATCAACCACCACCCTCTGTCTTTTATCAGCTAGCCAATTCCTAATCCAAACTGCTAAATCACCTTCAATCCCATGCATCTGCACTTTCTGCAGTAGCCTACCATGGGGAACCTTATCAAACGCTTTGCTAAAATCCATATACACTACATCAACTGCCTTACCCTTATCTACCTCTTTGGTCACCTCCTCAAAAAACTCAATAAGGTTTGTGAGGCACGACCTACCCTTCACAAAACCGTGCTGACTATCCCTAATCAATTTATTTCTCTCTAGATGCTTATAAATCCTATCCCTTATAATTCTTTCCAAGATTTTGCCCACAACAGAAGTCAGGCTCACCAGTCTATAATTTCCAGGATGGTCCCTACTCCCCGTTTTGAATAAAGGGACAACATTTGCCATTCTCCAGTCTTCCAGCACTATACCTGTAGCCAACGACAACATGAAGATCAAAGCTAAAGGCTCTGCAATCTCCTCTCTAGCCTAACAGAGAATCCTAGGGTAAATCCCATCTGGCCCAGGGGACTTATCAATTTTCATACCCTCAAGGTTCGCTAACACCTCCTCCTTATGAACCTCAATCCTGCCCAGTCTACAACCTGGTATCGCAGTATTCTCCCCGATAACATTGTCTTTCTCCTGCATGAATACTGACGAAAAATACTCAGTGTCTCTCCTATCTCCTCAGGCTCCACACACAACTTCCCACTGCTATCTCTGACTGATCCTAATCTTGCCCTAACCAATCTTCTATTATTTATATACCTGTAAAAAGCTTTAGGATTCTCCTTAATCCTATCCACCAAAGTCTTCTCGTGTCCTCTTCTAGCTCTTCTCAACTCCCTCTTTAGCTCCTTCCTGGCTAATTTATGGCTCTCCAGTGCCCTAACTGAGCCTTCACGTCTCATCATTATATAAGCCTCCTTCTTCCTCTTCACCAGAGATTCAACTTCCCTAGTACACCATGGTTCCCTCACTCGACCACTTCCTCCCTGCCTGGCAGGTACATATTCCTTAAGGACATGCAGAAGCTGTTCCTTAAATATGCTCCACATTTCAGATGTCCCCAGCCCCTGCAATATCCTGCTCCACCCTATGCATCCTAAATGTCTCCTAATAGCCTCATAATTACCTTTCCCCCAGCTATAACTACTGTTATTTGGTATGTGCCCATCCTTTTCCATCACTAAGGTAAACATAACCGAATTGTGGTCACTATCACCAAAGTGCTCACCCACCTCCAAGTCTAACACCTGGTCTGGTTCATTAACCAATACCAAATCCAATATAGCCTTGGAGGTTAAGAGGCATTGCACATTCTGTTAAAGGTACTAAACTTTCAATATATAGTTCATGGTTTTTTTACACTTAGTTGACAGCTTATTCGTTTGTGCTCGAAGGTTAATTGAAGAAAATATATAATTATAGGCTACTTTCTAGAAAAAATGCTTGCAAAAATAATGTAAATAGAAAACATTTTACAAACAATCCTACAGAGCCACAGATTAAAACGTTATCTGAATAAACATGTCAATAGACTTGACAGATGTAAGAATGTCATACATCATGAAATCACAATGTGATTAGTTATAACAATACAGAAACGAATACTTACCTTTTTAGATCCTCTCTGGATGCTGCAGTTTTTGCAGGACACATTTTTACTATCCCAGTGATCAGCAGCTCCACAGGTTTGGCACAAGTCAGGATCACATTCACGCACAGCAAGGTAACAAGGACACTGCTTGGTGTTGCATTGGGCTTTGCAGCGACAACCAGGGAATCTGTTCTGACCTAAAAGAGGAAGATTTTTCTGAATGAAGTATAACAGTAACATTTAAAACTTGGAAACACTACATTTCATATGTCTCATCTTAATAGCCTCACTGTATTTGCTCACTGGTGACTTTCACTAAATAATCCATTATTTATATGAATAAAACAGGAATTGAAATCAGCTTGCACTGAGGGGTTCCCATTAAAATCTCAGAACTGTTACAGTGCAGGAAGCCTTTCAGCCCATTGAGTCTGGCTCTCTACCTAATACCATTCCCCTGCCTTATCCAATAACCTTGCACATTTTCAGATAGCAGTCCAGTTCCCAAATTGAATATCTCATTTGAACATGCCTGCACAACTCTCAGATTAATTCCAGGCTTCATTATCCAATCATTTTTACTCCTTTTGTTAATTATATTGAATGCGTTCTCTGGTTCCTGATGCTCTCAAATGAAAAGTTTCTCATTTTTACCATGTTTATACTCAAGATCTTGAACTTCTACCAAATCACCTTTCAACATTCCTTTCTCCAAGGAAATCAGACCTAGTCAATTCAATCTATACTCATATGTTGGAATCATTTTTGTGAATGTCTTTTGCACTCTCTCCAATGCATCCACATCTTTCCTCAGATATGGTACCCAGAAATGGATGCAGTATTCCAGATAAGGCCAATTAGATCTTACACAAGTTCAACATGACCTCCTTACTCTAGTACTCAATGCCCCTATTAATAATGCCCAAGATAACACATTATTTGTTAACTGATCTCTCCATACACCCTATCTTCTTATAATGACTTACGTACATTTACATCAAGATCCCTCTGTTCCTGCCCCTTCTGTCTTTATTTTATATGGTGCTCAGTACCATCCACAATTCTTTTGTTCATGCCTGTGTTAATTGTCACTTTTCAGTCCTAAATGTGATCAAAAAGCTAGAGGATACAGATTCAATGTATTAAAAAAAAAAGGGAAATCATGTTACAACTGTTGGCATTGGTGATACCATATCTAGAGGACTATATACAGTTTTGATCTCCTTACTTGAGCAAAGGTTTACATTGGAAGCAGTTTAGAGAAATTACTCTGGGATGAAGGGATTGTTTCGTTAGGAACGGTTGGGCCTATACTTAATGGGATTAAACTAAAGTGTCTCTCATTCAATAGAGACGAGGAAGAATACATCTTTTCTGAGCAGATCATAGTATTTGGAATTCTGGTCTTCAGAAAGCAATGGAGGCTGGGTTATTGAATATAATCAAGGTGAAGTTAGACAGATTTTTTGATTGACAAGGGAGCCAATGATTTTAGGAAACAGACAAGAAAGTGGGGTTTTAGCCACATTCACATCAGGTTGATCTTATGAAATGGCAGAGCAGGTTTCAGGAGAAAAATGGCCTACTTTGGCTCCTATTGTATACTTTTCATGGCCTCACCATTCTCATATCAACCTCTTCCAACTCTAAGCTTTCATGATTTCTGCACTCTGACAGTTCTAGATACTTGCACATTCCAGATTTTAATCGCTTCATCACTGGCAGTTTTGCCTCATCTGCTTAGGTCTCATGCTCACAATTCTTTCCCTAAAGCACTCAAATTATATCTCTTTCATGTTTTAAGAAGCTTAAAACTCAAATATCTGTCCAAGCTTTTGAAAATTTATCCTCTTATCTCGTATACTTTAGCGTCAACTGTTTGATGTCACCTTTGAGGTGCTTATGAAGTTTTATTACATTAAAGACATTCTATAAATGCAAGTTGCTATTGTAAACAAATACTTAGTTAACTACAATGGTTAGTAGCTTGGAGATTAATGAAACAATTGCAAAAAAACTAACTTTTACAACTACTAAGGTTGGAGAGAATTGGATTCTAATGTGCCCTGTGGCTGAGGGGTTTCCGCAGTTTAAATGACTGCTTCTCTCTTTTCATGTTTCTTTATTCTAGCCAAGACAGTAGAGAGTTGGGAGAGGTAGCCTGACATCAACTGCTGGGATTTATTAAGAAAATCATAACAGGACACTTGGGAAAAAGATATTAGACAGAGTTGACATGGCTTAATTAAAGGAAGATAATTTTGGCAAATTTATTTAGACTTTTGATCATGTAATTCAAACCGTAGTTAGGGAAAGCAAGCTAAAGTGCAGATACATTAAGCAATTAAGAAAGTAAATGGCCTTTATTGCAAGACTGTTGGAATAGAAAAGTAAGATTTTGCTGAGAAGTGAATAGTTCAGTCTTCTTAGCCAAGAAAGAATTTTAACTTGCATTACAACAGATACAGCAAGGCTTCACTAGACTGATTCCTGCATAACAGGATTATCCTATGAGAAAAGATTGTACAGAATACATCTTCATACTGAAGTTAACAATGAATGAGAGTGAGTCTCATTGAAATGTAAAAAATTGAGGCACTAAGGCTGTTTCCCTGGGATGATACTATTTCCAGAAAACAGGTCATTCAGAGCTGAACTGAAGAGAAAATTCTTTTCACTTAGCAAATGTGAATCTTTGGAATTCTCTACCCCAGAGTGTTGCGGATACTCTATTGAGTTTATTAAAATTAAAAGAATAAATTCAACCACTTTATTTATTTCAGGGGTGATGTCCAAGCAGCAACAAAATTTGCTGTGCTCCAAACAAAATAAATTTGAAAATTAGTTTACTAATAATCAACATTATTTTACCTAGACATCATAGTTATTGCCAACCACGTGGAAGGTATTTATTTACACTGGATGAGAGATTTGGAAAAACACACAAAATGGTCATTGAAAATTATATTATTTCTATATATACTTACATTCAGAACTACATTGACAGAACTTTTCACAGAAGTTTTGAGCCATAACACAAGGACAGGAACTGTCACAGGGCTGACGTGGATGATCACAGGGTTGGTAGTTGTAAACATGATTGGATGAACCATCTAAGTAAAATAATCGAAAATAGTCAGCAAACTGTCATAAGAAAAATGCAGATTGTTCTGGCACTTTTTTTTAAAAAAGGGAAGTTCTGCAGTATAGAAGGTGTTTACTTAGATTACTAACCTTTCTTTAATTGTATTTTTCTACAGTGCGCAGCCCACAACCTGAAACAAACAGAAAAGGCTTTCAGATGTCTACATGCGTAAATTATGTTTTTATATAAATATACATGTACATTACACACATATGTATTTGCAATACTAAATAATATTCAACATTACCATCCTGCTCAATCTAAAACTTGACATATATTACTAGTGTCTCAGTGTCTGTAAGCATCAAATTTCTCAATGTTGCTACTAAATGAAGCAATTTTTTAGATTGGCTATTGTTACACAAAATATAAACGCATATTCAATTCCATTCTTATTCTGAAAGCATGCTAAGTATGACCAGCTAAAAGAAAATTCAGCAGCTTGGTGATTAATGAAACAAATACAAAAACAAAACTACCTTTTACAATTACCAAACCATAAAAAAGATACTGAGAACCAATATATTATAATGAATATTAATGAGTTGAACTGAAATATACTAGAGCAATTTAGTCAAAATATTTTTTAGAATTTGCATTTATAAAGTCACCATCACCCCAGATGGCTTTTGAGGTAGACAGCTGACTGGTGGTGATTTAACCTGAGAATCACCACACCTCTGGCAAAGGCAAGATTGAGAAGATGGGCCTTCACGAATAACCTCAGCCAGTATAGAAATTGAACCCACGCTTTTGGCGTCATTCTGCATCACTAACCGACTGTCCAGCCAACTGAGCTAAACCAACTTGCACTTATAGTGCACCTTTCACAACCAAAGTGCTTTCCAGACAATTAAGTTCTTTAAAGTGTAGCCAATGCTGTAACAAAGGCAATAGAAGTTGCAAATAAATATGTCCCAATTACAATATAATAAATGCCCAAATAGTTTGGTTATGTGACATTATTTGAGACACAAGTATTGGCCATGATGCTGCGCTTCTTTGAAATGCTTTCATACGATCTTTCATGTCCACATGGGAAGGTACAGGTTTCCGTTTAGTATCTCATCTGAAAGAAGGCACCAACAATGCAGCATTCGTAGTATAATAATGGAGTGGTAGCCTAGATTTTTGCTCAAATTTCTGAAGTAGAAAAAGCTGGAATGATAGCACAGTGGTTAGCACTACTGTCACAGTTCCAGAGATCTGGATTTGACTCCAACTTTGGGTGACTGCGTGGAGCTTGCACGTTCTCCAAGTGCGTTTCCTCTGGGTGCTCTGGTTTCCTCCCACAGTCCAAAGATATATAGGTCACATGGATTGGGTGAGAGAAGAGTGCAGGATTACGGGAATGGGGATAAGATGAAGACATGCAAACTCAATGTACTGAATGGCAACTGCCTGCACTTTAGGGATTCTATGGAGAATGTAAATCCACTCGAGGGGCTAAAGTTATCTATTCAGCACATATGTACAGAATATACAAATTCTTTTGCATTTCTACCTTTACAATTTCCAAATAAATTTCATGAAACCTAGAAAACAAAGCAATAGATGTTAAAATAGCCCCAGAACAGTGAAATAAATTATGGTTTCAAAATGCTGAAGGAAGTGCAATTATCCTGGCAGTAACATGCTGATGTAGCTTATTGTGATGCCAATAATGTACCTACAATCAAAGAGAAATCCTTGCAGTTAGGCCTGTCCCTCTCTGATGGGTTAAGCCATGAAATTAAAAGCAAGGAGCACTGTGTCACATCTGACTCACCGTCTGTGACAACAGGTCCCGTTTAATGTTGGCCAACACTCAACGTTAAAAGGGTCTGAGAACCAAGTCTTCCTCAGCCAGTGTAGGGTTTTAAGGATTATGGTCATCTCCTGCGCTTGAATCTTGCAAATGATCCCAGCTATAAAAAGGAAACAGTGGGAATGACAATTTATTTGCATTGCCTTACGCTGCAAAATTGCAGCAGTTGTTTTGAAACTTTCCATTGAGATTTGTCTGTGGATAATCACACATTAACTCAATTTTCTTTAGGTGATGGCCCATTTCTGAGATAGTATCGTGTTCAGCCAGATCCCTGCATATATGCCAACCATCTGTGCTTGGCACCTGGCATTTTGAGCATTATATATTATTCTGCAGATATAAATCAGCATCATTCTGGCGTCATCTCCATCAATCTCATCTCTTGCAATTCTCATCTCTTGTAGCTACTGATTTTGAAAGCTGCTGCACAGTTGGGAATTTGCAAGAACCAGGTCCTGCCAGGGATAGCAGCATTCAAAACCGTGGCAGCAACAGCCAGTAGAAATTCCCAATACTGCTTAACAGAGTTCGAAAGTAGCATTTAAGAGGGGAAGGCCGAATAGATCTTCTGGGTAGAGGTTGTGGATATGAAAACTGTGTGGAAGTAGGGTTCAAGAGCAGCACTAGGAAATGAGAGCCACAGAATTACGCTGATCAGGAATTTGATGAGGTAAGATGAGGAATTTGCAAATGTGAACTAGGTAAAGAGTGGCAAAATGAATTAATTGGGAAAGTTGCAGGAAAGGGAAACGAGCACAAGCATGGCTGGATCGAAGGACAAAAGAGGAAATGGGAGCAGTTGGAGAGGGAGTGTTTCTCTAAATGCTAGAGATTATAAACTGGGAGAGGGTTAGTTTAAATCTTTAATTGTCTTCCTTCATTATAAAAAGCTAAAATTTCTTGATAAACAGTTGAGTTGTTGCTTTTGATCACCATCAATACCAGTATATTGAAATATCTGACACTTGCCTATATCAAGCAATTCTAAGCAAGCTGTGAATGCACTACTGACTGGTCGTAGTCAATATTTGACACTGGTGAACACTTTCAGCACTTTAATTAGTTGGCCCATCTTTGACAATATTTCTTTTTCAGGAAAAAATCTATGTGGGTTCCAGAATTTGTGGATTCCAGCAAATCACATCCAATTAGGCCATTGGATATGCTGCATCAAAAATAGTGAAATCAAAAGGTTTGAGTTATACTTCTACAGTCAAGATTAATAAATTTTGGGGTTAATGTTATAAGCTATAAACTGAATTAGAAAAATACATTTTAAAACTTTAATCTTTCAATTTTGTTGCACAAATGACATTTGGACAAAACATTGCAAGTATAGGAACAGGTAAGATAACTTAGCATAGTAATAAGCAACTTCCAGGTTCCTCCAAGGATTAAGAATGCTTAACTGAGAGTATTCTTACCTATGCTTTCTCTTCTTTTTTCTAGGGGGTGTATCAGCATCCTCTGCTGGGACACGGGCCATGATATTAGATTCTTTCACTGCAAACGCATACACCTAAACAAGACAACAGCCAGCTTCAATGTTTTACCAATTAAATGCGATAAATTAAGCACGCTAATACTTGGATTCTTAGAAACTCAGCATGCATGAATAATGGTTACTGGAGAAAATTTATGGCAAAAATTACTGAATTGAAGCCAATTCCAAGTAGCTAAAAATGACAATTTTTGTAATTTTCTTTCCATTTTTGTCTTTTTTTTTTATTCATTTGTGGGACATGAACACTGCTGACTTGCCAGCATTTATTGCCCATCCCCAGTTACCCAAGGGTAGACAAAATCAGCTACATTGCTGTAGCTCTGGAGTCACATGTAGGCCAGATCAGGTAAGGACGGCAGGACAGTAAGGAACTGGATGGGTTTTTCTGAAATTGACAATGGTTCATGGCCATCAATAGATCCTTATTTTCAGATTTTTTTTTTAATTGAATTCAAATTCCACCATCTGCTGTGCCAGGATCTAAAACTAGGTCCCCAGAACATTAGCTAAGTTTCAGGATTAATAGTCTAGTGCAAACACCACTAGGCCATCACCTCCCCCTTGCTCCTTATTAGCTTTATAATTTTATTTCCATTTTCATAAAGATGTCATGTTCAGTTTTGGATCCAGTTTATTTTCTGAAAGATAGTTCACTCATTGCCTTTGCTATATGGTTGATGTATTAATGACTGCTTAGGTAGCCAAATAGTGTGACGACTGTGACCCAGAAGCAGGAACAATGAAAATCTGTAATTACTTTAAAATAATTGGGGAATGCTTAAGTGTTTTACATAGGTTTGAAAAGAACTTCTATGAATTTTTAATCATTTGTAAAGAGACCAATTATAATTTATGGATTGTAAGATATACTGATCTGTGACCAGGTGATCTAATGACTTGAAAGCAATCTAAACAGAAAGTAAGTTAAAATATGGAGGTCAAGTGAATGGCGGACGAGAACAGAGAAACCAAGAGACAGAAGCTGAGAGTTGGGAAGATGACAAAACAATGGCACTGCTGTGTGTAAGATTGCATGGATAGATCCTTGTTTATGCAAATACTACTGCCTGTGGAGAACGTATCAAGTCCCTGTGCAACTGAAACTGGAGTCGTATAAGCAGAATATATTGCCTACTACTTCCTAGGTTTCATTTGAGCCTGCTATTCCTTGGGCCTTCATTTTACCTGCCTTTGGGAAATTCAGGATACTTAGAGAGTCCCTAAAATCAGCAGACTTCAGGAGTCGGTCTGTGCTGACTGAGTTTGAAAATAATAAAATCAGTGACATGATAGGAATGCCACAAGTTGATTTGTTGGTGAATTAACTATTGTTAGGAATTGTCCATAAATAGGACATTGCTATAAAGGTTTCTCTAATTTCCTAAAATTAGAAGAAACACGAAAAAAATTTACACTAGTTAGCTATCTTTTGAGGAGAGGTTAGATAGCATAGGTCTGAAGTTTAGAAATATGAGAGGTGATCTCATTGAAATAGAAGATTGAGGGGCCTTGACAGCATAAATGCTAAAAGGATGTGGGAGGGAAGAGAATTAGGGAACACTGTTTCAAGATAAGGGAGTCTTCCATTTACATCAGAATTAAGCAGCAACTTCTCCTCCCAGAGGATTGTTTGTGGAATTCTTCTTCAGAAAGCAATGGAGCTGGGATTGTTGATTCCTTTGTTAATCCAGTATCCATCTAACTCACCCTTAAAAATAAGTTACTGAGGGTAATTAAGAAAGTAGAGGCCACAATCACATCTACCATGATCTTATCAAATGATGGTTCATGCTTGAAGGACTGCCCTACTCCTATTGCAAATTCTTGTTTACAGTTCATACCAAATTTGATTTGCCATTAATTCATGATTAATTTTGTTCAGATTCATGTTAAAGTTACAAATTGTGAAGTTTGTCTGATAATTTCTTCATTCAATTTGGTTACTTTGGTTTGCAGATCCCCATGAAAACCGTCTTCACATCTGAAGCTTTGAATACAGTTCAAATACAGACCAAAAAATGCTCTGATCTGTGCATCAATTGTCATAGATATTCTGTAAACTATAAGTGATGCTGGGTGGGGAAAAAAAAGATAGAGAAACCTAGTCATAGTAGAGGATAAGCTATAGTTAGGACTAAGATTGAAAGTCCCGCAGTTTATGCTGCCTATCTGGTGCCAACGTTTGGGATATCAACACCGTGGCAGCACAGTGGTTAGCACTGCTATCTCAGTGCCGGGGATGGGTTTGATTCCCAGCTTGGGTCACTGGGTCTGTGGAGCCTGCACGTTCTCCATGTCTACGTGGATTTCCACCAGGTGCTCCGATTTCCTCTCACAGTCAAAAAGATGTGCTGGTTCAATAAATTATCCCATTTATGGGGACCCAGTGTCAGATCCTATCATGGCAGATGGTGGAATTTGAATTCAATAAAAAAAATCTGAAGTTAAGAATTCTCCCTTGGTGCACCCCCAAAGTGCCGGAATGTGACAACTAGAAAATTTTCACAGTAACTTCTTTGCAGTATTAATGTAAGCCTGCTTATGATACGAAGAAATAAACATTAAAAACCTCATCTGGACTGCAGGGGAATTGGGAGTGGGATGATAAAGATCCATGTATTACCATAACTTAGTAGAACATAGAGATTCTGCTGAGGAAATATGAATAATTAGGGGCAAAATTAAAAAGCAGAACTGAAAAGACTATAATCTCTGGATTACTACCTGAGACACAGTACAGGGTTAATAAGATTAAAGGAGGTAAATGCGTGGCTCAAAGGTTGGTGTGAGAGAGATTGGTTCAAATTCATGGAACATTGGCACCAGTGCTGGAGGAGGGAGCAGATGTTCTGATGGCATGGTCTTCATGGACAAGAATCCTGGTGAATTGTATAACTAGAGCTGTAAAGAGGGCTTTAAATCAAGGGGTTGTGGGGCAGGGGAGTGTTAGGTTACATGGAAAATTAGAAAATCAAAATTAAAGAAGGTAGCAGTGCAGTTTTGCGATAAGGCAGGTTGTTCCCAGAAGGGACAGAACGTGTGAACTTCATTTTACAAGTAATTAGACAAGAATAGGAAATCTTGATAATAGAACAAATTTAAAGGCTGTGTATCTGAATACATGAAGCATTCGGAACAAAATTAACAAGCTAACAGTGCAAATAGAGACAAAGGGATATGATTTGGTGGCAATTACTAAGACATGGTTATAAGGAGACCAGCCATGGGAATCGAATATCCAAGGGTACTCAGTTTCAGGAAAATAGACAGAAAGGAAAAGGTGTTGTAGCTTTGCTAGCAAAGGAAGGGATCAGTGCTATAGTGAGAAGTTATATAAGACTGGGGATCAAGATGTATAATTAGTCTGGGCAGAAATAAGAAATAGCAAAGGAAAGAAGTCACCAATGGGAGTAATCTAGAGGTCCCCAAACAGTAGTTCTATAGTGGGGCACGGTATAAAGCAAGAAATAATGGGGGCTTGTAAGAAAGATATGGTAATAATCATGGTTGATTTTAATATGCACATGAACTGGATTAATCAAATTAGCAAAGGGAGCCTTAAGGTAGAGTTCATTGAATGCATTAGACATTGCTTCTTGGAGCAATATATTGTAGAACCAACCAGAGAGCAGGCTATTCTAGATTTGGTATAGTGTAATGAGCAGGGATTAACTAATGAACTCATTTAAGGATCCTCTAAGGATGAGTGATCACTCTATGATTGAATCTTGAATTCAGTTTGAGAGTGAGAAACTGGAGTCCCACACTTGATCCCTAGTACCAGACAGATCAGGCAAAAGTAGAGCAGATAGCAAGGGAAGTCCAAATTAAACTGCATTTATCTCAAAGCAAGATGCCTGACAGGCAAGGCAGATGAACTCAGGGCATGGATGGGTACATGGGATTGGGATATTATAATTATTGAAACATGGCTAAGGGAGGAACAGGACTAGCAGCTCAATGTTCCAGGCTAAGATGCTATAGGAAAGAAAGGTCAAACAGGCAGGAAGAGGAAGGGAAGGTGCACTTTTGATTAGGGAAAACATCACAGCAGTACTGAGAGGGGATACATCCGCAAATTTGACTACTGAATCTATACGGATAGAACTAAGAAGAGGGAAATTTCTCTGATAGGGTTGTACCATAAGCCTCCAAATAGTTAGCAGGAAATTGAGGAGCAAGTAAGTAAGGGAAATACAGATAGCACCAAGAAAAGGTGGTAATAGTAGGAGATTTTAACTTTCCCAACATTGATTGGGACAACTATAGTTTAGAAGGTTGGATGGAGGCAAATTCGTTGAGTGTATTCAGGAGGAATTTCTCATTCAGTATGTGCATGGCCTGACTAAAGAGGGAGGAAAACTTGGTCTCCTCTTGGGAAATAAGGAAGGGCAGGTGACAAAAATGTTAGTGAGGGATCACTTTGGACCAGTGATCATAATTTTATTAGTTTTAAGATAGTTGTGGAAAATGATAGGTCTAGCTTAAAAATGCTAAATCGGGCCAAGGCCAATTTTGATGGTATTAAGTAGGAATTTACAAAAGTTAAATGGGGGGGAGTTTGTGGGAAGGCAAAGGGACATCTGATAAGTGGGAGGCTTTCAAAAGTGCGTTAACCAAGGTTCAGGGTAAGCACATTCCTCTTACAATGAAGTGCAAGGCTGGCAGAAGTGGGGAACCTGGATGACCCTGGTCAAGGAAAAGGAGCCAGTAGCTGGGATCAAGTGAATTCCTTGAAGAGCATAGGGGTATAAGAATAGAATTAAGAGAAATCAGGAGGGTAAAAAAAAAAAAGGAGACATGAGACTGTTTTGGCAGATAAGGGAAAGGAGAATCCAAAGAGCTACTACAAATACATAAAGGCTAAAAGTGTAACTAGGAAGAGAGCAGGGCCTTTCAAGGATCAACAAGGTCATCTATGTGCAGATTCACAAAAGATGGGTGAGATCCTAAATGATTATTTCTCATCAGTATTTACTATTGAGAAAAAGCATCTTAGGGAACTTGGGAAAACAAATAGTAATGTCTTGAGGAGAATACATGTTTGAGGTGGTGGTGCTGGAAGTCTTAAAGTACATCAAGTTAAATAAATCCTTGGGACCTGGTGAAGTGTATCCCACAGCATTGTGGGAGGCTAGTGAGGAAATTGCGGGTCCTCCAACAGAAATATTTGTACCATCAATAGTCATAGGTGAGGTGCCTGAAGATTGGAAGGTGGCAAATAAATAAAGAACAGTACAGCACAGGAAACAGGCCCTTCAGCCCTCCAAGATTGTGCTGCTCATTGGTCCAACTAAACCATTCCATTCCACTATAAACCATTCCATTCAAAGCAAATGTTGTGCCTTTGTTTAAAAAGGCCTGCAGGAAAAAGCCTGGGAACTACAGGCCAATGAACCTCACACCTGTATGGGTAAGTCGTTGGAAGGTGTTTTGAGAGAAAGGATCCACATGCACTTAGAGATGCAAGGACTGATTAGGGACAGTCAGCATGGCTTTGAATGGAAAATCATGTCTCACAAATTTGACTAAGTTTTTTGAAGGGGTAATCAAGAAGGTTGATGAGGGCAGTTGATATTGTCTACACGAACTCTAGCAAGGCCTTTGACAAGGCACCACATGGTAGGTTGTTGCATAAGATTAAATCTCATGGGATCCAGGGTGAGGTATCTAAACAAATGCAAAATTGGCTTGATGAGATAAGAACAGAGGGTGGCTTTTCAAACTGGAGGCCCATGACCAGCAGTATGCCTCAGGGACTGGTGCTGGGTCCACTATTATTTGTCACATATATTAATGATTTGGATGAGAATATAGCAGGCATGGTTAGTAGGTTTGGAGATAACACCAAGATTGATGGCATAGTGGACAATGAAGAAGGTTATCTCAGACTGCAACAGGAATTTTGATCAATTGGGCCAGTGGGCTGACGAATGACAGATAGAATTTAATTTAGATAAATGTAGGGTGATGCATTGACTTACTCAGTTAATGATAGGGCGTTGGAAAGAGTTACAGAACCAAGATCCAGGGGTAAGTTTCATAGTTCCTTGACAGTGGAATCATAGGTTGACAGAGTGGTGAAGAAGGCATTCATTGGTCAAACATTGAATACAGGAGTTGGGACATTTTGTTGAAGTTGTACAAGACCTTGGTAAGACCACACTTGGAATACTGTGTACAGTTCTGGTCATCCTATTTTAGAAAGGATATTATTAAACTAGAAAGAGTGCAGAAGAGATTTACTGGGATGTTACCGGGACTTGATGGTTTGAATTATAAGGAGAGGCTAGATGGTCTGGGATTTTTTTTCTCTAGACCATAGAAGGCTGAGGGATCTTACAGAGGTCTACAAAATAGTGAGAGGTATAGATCAGCTAGATAGTCAATATCTTTTCCCAAAGGTAGGGGAGTCTAAAACTAAAGGGCATAGGTTTAACATGACAGATACAAAAGGATCCCTGAAGGACAACTTTTTTCAAAAAGAGTGTTGAGTGTCTGGAACAAGCTGCCAGAGGTAGTAGTACTGGCAATACAATTTTGTCTTTTAAAAAGCATTTAAACAGTTACATGGGTAACATGGGCATAGAGGGATATGGGACCGATGCGGCAATTGGAGCTAGCTTAGGGGTTTAAAAAAGGTCCTGACAGACCGGACACTATGGCTAAAACATAGGAATTTGACAGGCAGTGGCTGTTTAAGGAGATACTCAATTTCTCCCAACTTAAATACAATCCAGAGAGATAGCAGGATTGCAAAAGGGGGAAAAAAAATCCATGGCCAAGCAAGGAAGAAAAGGATAACAAACTAAGACATACCACATTGCAAAGGCCAGTGGCTGGCTGGATAATTGGGAAACTTTAACCATCAATAAAGGGCTACTAAAAAAGTAATAGAAAAGAAAATAAAAGGATAGCAAAAGCTTCTCTAAGTATATAAAAAGGGAAGAGAGTAGCTAAAGTGAATCTTGGTCCCTTGAGAGTGAGGCTGGAGAGTTAATAATGAGGAATAAAGAAATGCAGAATTGCTAAATCAATATTTTACCGGGGGATACTAGCACCATTTCAGTAGTAATAAGTAATAAAAAGGAAGAAACTTAGAATAATCATCATCAATAGGGAAACAGTATTCAAATTAATAGGATTAAAGGCAGACAAGTTCCCAACGAAAGATGGTCTATATCCAATGGAATTAAAGGAAATGGCAGCAAAGATAGTGGATCCAAAATTTCCTAGATGCAGGAAGGATTCCAGTGAATTTGGAAAATGTTAATGCAATATTCTTATTCCAAAAGAGTGAGAGGCAGAAAGGAGGAAACTATAGACCAGTTAGTTTAACATCCGTTGTTGGGAAAACTGGGATTCATTATCAAGGATAGCAGGACATTTAGAAAGTTAAAATGCAATCCAAGAGTCAGCATATCTTTATGAAGGATAAATGACATTTGACTAACTCACTTGAGTTCTTTGACGATGTAACAAGCCAAGTGGATAACAGCAATCATGTAGATGTAGCATATCTGGATTTTCAGAAGGCATCTGATAAGATGCCACCAAAAAAGTTAATACACAAGGTTAGTTCACATGGGATCGAGGTAATTTTTTTTTTAGCTTAGACAGAGGATTGGCTAACCAACAGAAAGCAGAGAGTTGGGATAAGTGGGTCTTTTCTGGTTGGCAAGATATAACTAGTGGGGTACCATAGGGTTCAGTTCTCAGGCCTCAACTATTTACAATCTATATAAATGACATGGATACAGGTATAGAAGGTAATACAGCCAAATTTGCAAATGGTACTAAAACAGGTGGGATAATAAGTTGCATTGAGGGAGCAAGAAATTTACAAATTAGATTACTTCTACAAATAAGGTCTAGATAAAGGCTGATACAAAGACACTTTACCTGAATGAGCAAAGCACTCGGGACAAAGTGAATGAGCTGATGGCACAAATCAGCACAAGTGGATATGATCTAGTGGCCATTACGGAAATTTGGTTGCAAGGTGACAGGGACTGGGAACTGAATACCCAGGGGTATCAGGCGTTTAGAAAGGATAGACAGAAAGAAAAAGGAGGTGGGATAGCTCTGTTAATAAAGGATAATATCAGGGCAGTAGTAAGAGATGATATAGGCTCCAAACAGCAAAACGTGGAATCTTTGTGGGTGGAGATAAGGAGTAGAAAGGGGAGAAAGACACTGGCGCATATGGTCTAGAGGCCTCCAAATTATAACTTTGAGGTGGGGCAGGCTATAAACAAAAATAATTGATGGGTGCAGAAACCGAATGGCGGTAATTATGGGGGATTTTAATCTGCATATTGACTGGATGACCCAAGTCGGGCAAGGTGGGCTTGGGTAAGAGTTCTTGGAATGCTGTCAGGATAGTTTCCTTCAACAGTACGTAACGGAACCTACGAGGGAGCAAGCTATCTTAGATCAGGTACTGTGTAACGAGGCAGGTAGATTAGGGATCTCCTTGTGAGGAATCCTCTTGGGACAAGTGATCACAGTATGGTTGAATTTCTGATGCAGACAGAGGATGAAAAAGTAGTGTCCCGAACCTGTATTCTCTGTTTGAACAGAGGGGAGTATGATAGGATGAGAGCGGAACTGGCGAATGCAGATTGGGGGCGCAGATTGGTTGGTAGGACGGCTGAGGAACAGTGGTGGATTTTTAAGGAGATCTTTTTTGGTACTCAGCAGAAATATATTCCAACTGTAAAGAAGGACTATAGGAGAAGAGATAACCAGCTGTAGTTATGAAAGGAAACAAAGGAGAATATTAAATCGTGCAGAGCAGTAAAAATAGTGGGTGATTAGAAAGATTTAAAAAACAACAAAAAATGACTAAGAAAGCGATAAAGAAAGGAAAGAGTATGAAGCTAAACTAGCTCTAAATATAAAAAGTGATAGTAAAAGTTTTTACAAATATATAAAGAGGAGGAGACTGGCTAGAGTGAATGTTGGACACTTGGAGGACTAGAGGGGGAGATTTAGCGGTGGGTGATGAGGAAATGGCTGAGGCTTTAAATAAATTTTTTGTGTTGGTCTTCACGGAGGACGACACAAATAGCTTGCTGGATATTAAAGATAGAAGGATGGTAGGAGATGAGGTCTTAACGCAATTACTGTCACTAGAGAGGTAGTGCTTGATAGGCTAATGGGACTGAAGGTAGATAAGTCCCCAGGACTGAATGGAATGCAACCCAGGGTTCTGAAAGAAATGGCAGAGGTGATATCAAATGTGTTAATTATTATTTATCAAAATTCGCTGGACTCCGGGGAACTGCCGGAAGATTGGAAAATGGTTAATGTTACACAGTTGTTCAAAAAAGGTAACAGACAAAAGGCAGGGAATTATAGGCCGATTAGTTTATTGTCCACAGTCGGAAAAATGCTAGAATCCGTCAAAGAAGAAATAGCGAAGCCCCTAGAAAAAAAACGGTTTGATCAAACAGACGCAGCACGGATTCATTAAGGGGAAGTCGTGTTTGACGAATTTATTGGATTTCTGAGGACGTGAGTAGTGACAGGCAGAGGGGAACCGGTGGATGTAATGTTTTTAGATTTCTAGAAGGTGCCTCACAAAAGGTTCCTGCAAAAAGTTAGAGTACATGGAGTTGGGGGTAAGGTGTTAGCGTGGATAGAGGATTAGTTGTCCAATAGGAAGCAGAGAGTTGGAATCAATGGTTGTTATTCTGGTTGGCAGTTGGTGAGTAGTGGAGTGCTGCAGGGATTGGTACTGGGGCCTCAACTGTTTACCATTTATGTAGATGATCTGGAGGAGAGGGCTGAATGTAGGGAATGAAATTTGCTGATAATATGAAGATGAGTGGAAAAGCAAATTGTGTGGAGGGTGCGGAAAGTCTGCAGAGAGATCTGGATAGGCTGAGCGAGTGGGCGAGAACCTGGCAGATGGAATATAATGTTAGCAAATGTGAGGTTATTCACTTTGGTAGAAATAATAGTAGGAGGGATTATTATTTAAAAGGTGAAAAATTGCAGCATGCTACAGTGCAGAAGGACCTGGGGGTCCTTGTGCACGAATCGCAAAAACAGTCTGCACGTGCAGCAGGTGATCAAGAAGGCAAATGGAATGTTTGCCTTTATAGCAAGGGGGATAGAATATAAGAGCAGGGAGATCTTGCTGCAACTGTATAGGGTACTGGTGAGACCGCAACTGGAGCACTGTGTGCGGTTTTGGTCACACATTTGCAGAAGAATATATTGGCTTTGGAGGAAGTGCAGAGAAGTTTTACTAGGCTGATACCAAAAATGAGGGGGTTAGTCTATGGGGAGAGATTGAATAGGCTGAGTCTGTACTTGGAGCTTAGAAGGCTGAGAGGGGATCTTATAGAGACACATAAAACAATGAAGGGGCTAGATAGGGTAGAAGTAGAGAGATTCTTCCTGCTTAGAAAGAGTACCAGAACTAGGAGGCACAGCCTCAAAATAAGCGGGGAGAGGCAGTTTAGATCGGAGTTGAGGAGGAACTTCTTCACTCAAAGGGTGGTGAATCTTTGCCCACTGAAGTGGTGGAGGCTACCTCGCTGAATATATTTAAGTCACAGGTAGATAGATTTCTCACAGACAAGGAAATTAAGGGTTATGGGGAGAAAGCGGGAAAGTAAAACTGATCCACTTCAGATCAACTATAATCTTGTTGAATGGCAGGGCAGGCTCGAAGGGCTAGATGGTCTACTCCTGCTCCTAATTCTTATGTTCTTATTAAGATAGGTAAGCAGACCAAAATGTGGCAGATGGAAAGTAACGTGGACAAGTATGAAGTTATCCATTTTGCAAATTATCTAAATGAGGAGAGACTTTGGGGTGCTTCAGCATAATGGGATAAGTGTGTCCTTTTGTATGACATACAGAAAACTGGTATGCAGATGTAGCAGGTAAGAATACAGCTAAAAAAAGGGAGCATAAAAAGTAGGAAAGTGTTGCTGCAACCATAAAAGGCAATGCTGAGACAGCACCGGAAATACTGTATACAGTTTTGGTTCCCTATTTGAGGAAGAATGTAGGGCATTAGAGACAGTTCATTCGATTAACTCCAGGCATGAAGAGGCACTCTATAAAGAGGTTGAGCAATTTGAATCTACATCCTTGAGTTTAGAAACATGACAGGAGATCCATAGAGTAGAAGCTTCCTCCTCTGGGACATTCTAGAACAACAGATCGTAGTTTTGGGATATGGAGGACAAAGATGAGGAGAAATTACTTCTCAAAAGCAATAGGGTAAAGGGTTATGGAAAATGGGCAAGAAAGCAGATATGACGCTGAGACAAGATCATTCGTGATCATTTTGAATAGCAGAGCAGGCTCGAGGGGCTGAATTGCCTCTTTTTGTTCCTAGTTCTTTGGTTCATTGGGTCCTACTCATTCTAAAAATAGTTTTGCTGAAAAATAAGTGTTTTTACTTTGAGGGCCATACTTGCCTTTGGAAATATATTTTCCAAGTGCAGAATAGTTTTATCTAGTTTTACTGACCTTGCAATTAATTGATTTTTACCTGTCTACATGTTTTGGTTCCCAATAACTTGGCAATAGCACAGAAGTTATTGTAGTAAGTGCCATGTAAAACTCGGAACAGTGAGGCTTCAGCTCCACTCCATTCCACATCCGAAAGATCAGATGTCAGTTTCATCTTAACAGGGGTTTGACATCTGGAGTTTGCCTCTGAATGAAATAATAGTTTATAATCAGCAAAAGGTTTTGCACTGAAAATTTCACTCATCACAAAATAGTGAAAAATGTGTAAAAATTACACAATAATCATCTTATATATTCAGACTGATAATTTAGCTTTTAGTTTTAAATGTTGAGGAATGGTAGACAAAAGCTAAAAAAGTTCATATTTATCTATTCCTACCGGTGAACAACATTACTAAATGAAACTTGAGGCTGTAATTATTTAAGCCACTTATTTTGAAGGAGATAAATAGTGCATTTCCACGATATAATTTGTGTGTGACTGGTAGGACAAAAGTAGTAAGGCCAAAACAAGCTTCATAGGTCTTCATAAATATTCAACATGGTGGAAATAGAATATATTAACCCAGTAAAAATTACAAAATTATAAAGTTTGAGATTACATTAGATCGCCTTTTCATCTGACTTCAAAGAAGCTGAACTCAGTCTGCGCATTTCTCTTAACATAACCACAGTTCAAAAAAAAAACTGATCATCAGAATATAACGCAATCATCATTCAAACATGACATGACTGATAAGTGGCACAACTGCTGTTATAATCACAAGATTTTTTTTTAAAGTTCAAGTATTTAGGCAGCAATACTTGCTCTAGTTAAAATAAGGATGAAATGCTTACATACTGCCTTAAGTGCATTCCAAATGAACAACATTTGTGACACCTAGCACAAGGATGAATTGTTGATTTCTAAATGAATATGCAAAGCTATTTTTCCTGTCAGCCATTATTCAAATATGATCGCCTAAATACTACACTGCAGCCAAAGATTGACAACCCTGTAAAAAAAAACCCAAATTTCAATGTGTTCAGGAAATGCACAGTACAGTGTTGCAATAAATATTTAGAGCCAATGCACCTTAAGTCATCGGTTTTCCCCATTTCCTGGGAAATCTCTACATGGCGGAGAAAATCTAGAATCAGTGTAGATGAATCTGCAAGCTATCTTTATTTATTGGAATGAGGAAGGGATTGCTACCAAGATAAACTGAGCCATTAGTCAAACCAAGAGCCTGATAAGATGGGAAACAGGCAGGGAAACTGAGGTGCCAGCAGATTGGTGAGAAAAGGATTAGCAACATTTTAATTCCTTGCATAGTATGCACCATCATCTTTTTTTAACCCAACCTGGAGTGGGATGTATTATGAGTGGGACTACATAATACATCCCACTCTTGTCTTTTCTTTGTAGCTCTGCAAAACTTTTCTTTTCAGGCAATTATTTCTTTTTGAAATTCAGGATTGCATCAGCCTCATCAAAATCCCAGGCATTGCATTCCAAGAACAGAACCAATCGCTTTTGTATCATTCACCAGATGTCAGTGTCCTCTGGTTTTTGACTGTTCCATTAAGTTTTGTTTATCAAATCACCTCTCACCTTTCTCTTCTCCAAGGAGAATAGTCCAAGCTTTACCACTCTATTCATATAACTGAAGTCTCTCATCCCCAGAACCATCAGGGTAAATCCATCTGTACCTTTTCCAATGTCTTGGTAGCCTTCCTGAATACAATGCTAAAACTGAACACTACTCCAGTTGAGGCTAAGCCAGTATTTTATGAAGTTCAACATATCTTCCTTGCTTTTGCATCCCATTCCTCTTCTTACAAAAACCAGGATACCAAATGTCTTATTAACCACTTGCTCAGCCTATCCTACCATCTTCAATGATTTTTGCTCACAAACCCACCCACCCTTAGGCGCAATTGCTCTTGCTTTAGACTTATATTTTATAGCTTGTCTTGCCTTTTCTTTTCCTTCCAATCAAAATGCATCACTTCATAGTTTTGTCGAATTTCATCTTCCACATTTCACTCTTTTCACCAGCTTACATTACCTTAAAGTCTATTACTATCCCCTTCAGTTCACAATAATTCCAGATTTTGTCTCATTTGCAAATTTTGAAATTTGTTTATTTCAGACAAAAATTGTTTTTGTCTTTTTTTTTTGTCTTATATGCACAAGACAATAATAAAAAAGCTTGTAAATTCAATGGCTCTTGGACTCCAACTGTCATCTTAACTCTATGATAATAAAGAGATTTGCACATTAAATTCATTGCAATGTTAACGTAAGCCTACTTGTGACACTAGTAAATAAACTAAAACTAAAAAACCTAGATACTTCTCACTTTTGCTTCATAAAAACCACTCTGCACACCTAACTGAAAGCTCGATTAGTCACTGGAGAATACCAATGTGGGAGAGAGCACCCTCAGGAGAAGTATACATTTAAAGATGCAACTTGTTTTGCCTGTAACAGGAGGTGGCATATTAGAATTAAATCCAAACAAAACATACAAAAGGGCCAACAAAATAAAATACAACTCTGATTCATAGTTTAGAAAATGACTCCAAAAAAAACCTGAAGTTTACAGAGTAAACAATACTCAATTGGGAGTGAGCAAGATGATCTCAATTGTAATTGTGTTAATGGGGAAAGATCAACCACTAAAAATGAAGATGGATACAGAAGCCTCTGACATAGAAGAGCAGATGTACTGGTATTTATAAAGTGGAATGGCCCCTTAAATTGAAAAGCACAATGGCAAAGATTGCCAGGTACACTGGAGAAGCCTTGAAAATACTGAATCACAGTAGCACCAGTAACCTACTAAAAGTAATCAGCCTAGTTACCATTGTGGTCAAGGGCCAAGTCTGGTCCTGCCAGATCCAGTTATATTGGTTTAAGATTTTCAGCATTAATAGAAAGTAAATTTCATGGAATATTAAAGAAATACCAAAAAGTATTTCAGAACAAATTGGGCAAGATAGAGTACAGAGTACAAAAATCTGCTTTGATCCTGAAGCAACTCTACAGATCGCACCTAGAACCCTATGCTAATACAAGAGCTCAAGCAGTTGGAGAACTTAGGAATAGTTAAGCCTGTGTGGTTCTCTGAGTGGACTTCCACCATCATCTCTGTTTGGCTGAACCATCAGGATATTCAGAGATTATAAGTTAGCCATCAATCAAGCAGCAAAGCTGGATCAGTATCCTATACCAAAAAATCAAGCATCTGTATGTCAAGTTAGCTGGAGGACTAATATGAAATTCTATGAATCATCAGCAGATAAGAGTTAGATAAGGCATCTAGGGAATTCATAACAATCAAGACCCATGAAGATTTATATATCAATATATACAGCTGCTGTTCAGAACTTTAGCGTGTGCCACATTGTTACAGGGCTTGCCAAGATAATTTTCTATTTGGATGACATATTAATTACAAGAGCTTCTGAAGAACACTTGGCAAATTAGGAGGAAGCATTGGAAAGGTTAGAAGAGGCAGAGACAAGGTTCAAGAGAGAAAAATGCACATTTCAAAGCCACACAGTAACATTCTTAGGATTCAGGATCAACACCAAGGTGTGCTTCCTATGGAGACGGTTAAGTCGATCTAGAAAGCACTAGCTCCAGAAATGAAGCAGAACTTAACTCATCCTGGGGATGGTGAATTATCACAGATGAGCTTTTCCTGATCTGTCCATATCGCTGAAACCATTGTATGCACTTCTCACGAGATAAAGGCATTGGAAATGAAAAAAATGAGCAAGTTAAAATTGGATTGCAGTTTTCAAGCACTTGGTACGTTGTGACCCTGCAAAATAGTGCTGACCTGTGATGTGTTGCCCAACAAAACAGGAGCAGTTTTGTTCCACAGACTGAGGAAGGTATAGTAGTGACCTATAGCTTTCATTTCAAGAACACTAACAGATGCTGAGAGGGCCTATTACCAGATCAAAAAGGAAAGTTTGACCATTATTTACAGGATGAAATAGTTTCATTAGTACATATACCAAAGACACTTTACAGTAAATACTAACCTTAAACAACTTTTCAGGTTGCTCAAAGAGGACAAAGTCATTCTCCCCAATTGTGTTTCTTTTTATTCATTAGTGGGACATGGGCATCACTGGCTAAGCAGCAGTCATTGCCCATCCCTAGTTGCCCTTGAAGAAGCGGTGGTGAGCTGCCTTCTTGAATTGTTGCAGTCCATGTATTGTGGGTTGACCTACAATGACTTTAGGGAGGGAATTCCAGGATTTTGACCAACCGACCGCGAAGGAGCAACAATATATTTCCAAATCAAGATGGCGAGTGGCTTGGCGGAGAACCTACAGATGGTACTGTTCCTATATATCTGCTACCCTTGTCCTTCTAGATAGAAAGGGTCATGGGTTTGGAAGGAGCTGTCTAAAGATCTTTGGTGAATTGCTGAAGTGCATCTTGTAGATAATAGCAGCAGTATATACTGAGCATCAGTGGTGGAGGGAGCTGATGTGAGCCAATCAAGCAGGCTGCTATGTCTTGGATGGTTTCAAGCTTCTTGTGTTATTATTGGAATTGCACCTATCCAGGCAAGTGGGGAGCATTTCATCACACTTATGCCTTGTAGATGGTGGAAAAGCTTTGGGGAGTCAGGAGGTGAGTTACTCACCACAGTATTCCCAGCCTCTGACCTGCTCTTGTAGCCACTTTGTTTTTATGTGTTAGCAAGGATCCAATGTTGGCAGCATACAACTGACTGTACGTTCAAACATAAACCAGCCTCCTTTCTTTGCCAAAAAATATTTCACCACAAGTGCCCCAAGAAATTGTGTTTGCTCTCAACTTTCTAGACATGTTAGTTGCATCAATATGACAAATCAGTTGTGGGCCCAAAGGGACCCCATTTTGTCCTGAATCAAATGAATGTCCTTCACAGCTGGCATCAAGATTTTCAACTGTTCCAAGTCAGAGAGAATGAGCCAAATTGTAAAGATGGAATATTGTTATGGGGAGCCAAGGTGGTTGTTCATGTTCGAAAAGGCAATTACAAGAATTGTAACAAGAGTGCACTGAAGTCATGAATGATATTGAATACTGTGCAATAAAACATCCCTACTTATGACCTTATGATGGAATAAAGTTAATTGATGAAGTAACTGAAGACAGATGGGCCTGGGTCATTAGACTGAGAAATTCCTGCAGCAAATGTTCCTCAGCTCAACTACATTCTGTACCTTGCTAGCCCAGTGCTTCCAAATGGTGTCCAACATTGAGGAGTGTAACAACTCATCAGCTTCGGGTGGTGGTACATGGTAAATCAACAAGTACATAGAACATTACAGCTCAGAACAGGCCCTTCGGCCTTCGATGTTGCACCGACCAATTAAGAAAAAGCAATGGCCCTCTAAGCTAAACCACTCCCTTTTCATCCATAAACTTATCTACTAACCTCTTAAACGCCACCAAATTTGGCGCATCTACAACTGCAACAGGCAGGGCATTCCATACTCTTACCACCCTCTGGGTAAAGAACCTACCTCTGACATCCGTCCTATACCTACCACCCCTTAATTTAAAGCTATGTCCCCTCGTGCTAGCTTTCTCCATCCTAGGAAAAAGGCTATCACTGTCCACCCTATCTAATCATCTAATCATCCTCTAATCATCTTATATGTTTCAATAAGGTCTCCTCTTAGCTGCCTTCTTTCTAACGAAAACCTCCTCAAATCCCTCAGCCTCTCTTCATAAGACCTGCCCTCCATACCAGGCAACATCCTGGTAAACCTCCTCTGCACCCTCTCCAATGCCTCCACATCTGTCTTATAATGCGGGGACCAGAACTGTACACGATACTCCAAGTGCGGCCGCACTAGAGTTTTGTACAGTTGCAACATGACGTTGCAGCTCCGAAATTCAATCCCTACCAATAAAAGCTAAGACTCCGTATGCCTTCTTAACAACCTTATCGACTTGATTGCCAACTTTCAGCGATCTATGCACATATACACCAAGATCCCTCTGTTCTTCAACACTATTAAGAGTCCTACCATTAGCCCTACACTCTACACATTTGTTATTCCTGCCAAAGTGAATTACCTCACACTTTTCCGCATTAAACTCCATTTGCCACTCTCGGCCCAGCTCTGCAACTTGTCCAAGTCTCTCTGCAAACTATAACACCCCTCTTCACTATCTACCACTCCACCGACTTTAGTGTCATCTGCAAATTTACTAATCCATCCTTCAATACCCTCATCCAGATCATTTATAAAAATTACAAACATCAGGGGCCCCAAAACAGACCCCTGAGGTACACCACTAGTAACCGAACTCCACAATGAATATCTCCCATCAACCACCACCCTCTGTCTTCTATCTGCTAGCCAATTCCTAACCCAATTAGCTAAATTACCTTCTATCCCATACATCTGCATTTTCTGCAGAAGACTTCCATGGGCCACCTTATCAAACGCCTTACTAAAGTCCATATATACCACATCAACTGCCTTACCCCCATCCACCTCTTTGGTCACTTTTTCAAAAAACTCAATAAGATTAGTAAGGCACGACCTACCCTTCACAAAACCATGCTGACCATCCCCAATCAATTAGTTTCTCTCTAAATAACTATAAATCCTATCCCTAATAATTCTTTCCAATACTTTGCCCACAACGGAAGTAAGACTCACCGGTCTATAATTCCCAGGAAAGTCTCTATTCCTCTTCTTGAGCAATGGGACCACATTCGCTATCCACCAGTCTTCCGGCACTATACCTGTAACCAACGACGACTCTGCAATCGCCTCTCTCGACTCCCAGAGAATCCTAGGGTAAATCCCATCCGGCCCAGGGGACTTATCTAACTTCAAACCCTCCAGAATATCTAGCACATCCTCATCTACTTCAATACTTTCCAGTTTACAACACTGTATCCCAGTGTTCTCCACAACTACATTTACATCTCCCTGCGTGAATACCGAAGAGAAATATTTGTTCAGTGCCTCTCCAATCTCTTCAGGCTCCACGCACAACTTCCCACTGCTGTCTATGACTGGCCTTAATCTTGCCCTAACCAATCTTCTATTCTTAACATATCTAAAGAAAGCTTTAGGATTCTCCTTGATCCTATCAGCCAAAGTCTTCTCGTGTCCTCTTTTAGCTCTTCTCAACTCCCTCTTTAGCTCCCTCCTGGCTAATCTATAGCTATCCAGTGCACTAACTGAGCCTTCAAGCCTCATCCTGATATAAACCTCCTTTTTCCTTTTAACCAGCGAATTAACTTTTTTTAGTACATCATGGCTCCCTTACTCGACCATTTCCTCCTTGCCTGACAGGGACATACTTATCAAGGACTCGCAGTAGCTGCTCCTTGAATAAACTCCACATTTCAGATGTTCCCAGTCCCTGTAGTTTCTTAGTCCAACCTATGCACCCTAATTCCCTCCTTATGGCCTCATAATTACCATTCCCCCAGCTATAACTACTGCCCCCAGCTTCATGCCTATCCCTATCCATCACTACGGTGAACGTAACCGAATTGTGGTCACTATCACCAAAATGTTCACTAACTTCCAAGCCTAACACCTGGTCTGGCTCATTACCCAGCACCAAATCCAATGTAGCCTCACCTCTAGTTGGCCTATCTACATACTGAGTCAAAAACCTTCCTGCACACTTTGTACAAAAACTGACCCCTCTAACGAGCTAGAGCTATAGCTATTCCAATCAATATTAGTAAAGTTAAAGTCCCCCATAACAATTCCCCTATTACTTTCACTCCTGACCAGAATTGACTTTGCAATCCTTTCCTCAACCTCTCTAGAACTTTTAGGAGGTCTATAAAGGACTCCCAACAGGGTGACCTCTCCTTTCCTGTTTCTAATCTCAGCCCATACTACCTCAACAGACAAGTCCTCATCAAACTTCCTTTCTGTCACTGTGATAGTCTTTGACTAATAATTCCACTCCTCCCCCCCCTTCTACCTCCTTCTCTACTCTGACTGAAGCATTTGAACCCCGGAACCTGCAACAACCATTCCTGTCCCTGCTCTATCCATGTCTCAACATGAGACAACATCGAAGTTCCAGGTACTGATCCAAGCTACAAGTTCCTCCACCTTATTGCGAATACTTCTTGCATTTACACATTTCAAACCATGCCCTACTCCACCCGTGCGCTGCTGTGCTTTACAGTTCTTGTCTATGACCCCCCCTATTCTCATCCCTCTTAACATCCAAGTTACTCAGGATCCCACCCCACCTCTGAATCAGTTTAAACCCCCCTGCATAGCCTTTGCAAATTTTCCCCCCAAGATATTGGTTCCCCTCTGGTTCAGGTGTAGACCATCTCTCTTGTAGAGGTTTCCTTGGAAACCTCTCTTGAAGTGGTTTCCTTGTCCATGTTTATCTTGATGCCATGAGACCTCATGCAGTCAAAGTCAATTTTGAGGACTCCCAGGGTAAGTCTTTCTCAATGTAAACCACCACTTGATAGCACCTCTGCTGGATCTATCCTGTGCACAGGACATAGCCAGATGTGGAGGAAGTGTCTGGGAAGCAGAAAGGCACAATTTGGCAAGTATAACAATGGCAGGCAGTTGCTGTGAGTAGTTTTCCCCAATTTTTGCACAAGCCTCTGGATATTAGGAGATGTTGGCAGTGTGCCATTTCTGTTTTTGATGCCTGGGTGAATGCCAGGTAGTTCATCCCATTTTATTCCTTTTTAATTTTTCTACAGCAGCATGGTACAGCTCAGTGACTTGTTAAGACCATTTCAGAGGGTAGTTAAGATTAAACTAACACGTAGGTCTTTTGACAAACAGGCAAGGAAGGCTGATTTCCCAGCTTGAAGTACATTCGTTAGCCAGATGAGGTTTTATAAAAATCCTGGAGTTTATGGTCACCATTTCCCAGAATGTCTTTATATTCAATTAATAAAAAATTCTGGAATTAAAATTCCACCAGCTGCAGTGGTAGGATTTGAACTGCTGTCCAAAGAATTAACCTGGATCTCTAAATTACAGAGTCTAACAACATCACTAATCAAACAGAGGCTTTGAGAGGTAGAGTTAAGTAAATAGAGGTATCATTACAATATTGGGTACACTCTATAGGCCTCCAAATATTGAACATACTTTTGTGCAGTAATATTTCTTGAACTCACAAGACACTTACTAGATTTCAAACTGCAGTGCAACCCTGCCACAAAACTAAACTACTTTCAGCTCAAAATTTTTCATCTTAGCATACTTAACAATTTAATTAAGCTTTTTCCAGATGCTCAACTAGAACCACTGAACAATTTTTTCTTATACAATTGGCAAATAGTTCTTGTGTTTTTCATTGACTTTTTAAAATAAAACATTTTCCTTTACCAGAGGAGCTTGTTGTATCATCCTTTTTGTCTTCTTCATCTTTGTCATTTATCTCGCCTGCAGTATCTGTTCCAGCTTCTCTGTCACTGTCTGTATCTTTAGCCTCAGATTGGTTTATTGTTGGTGTACTGGGTCGACTTGTGCTATTTGGATGACGTCCTCTGCGACGTCCACCTGGGCGCTTAGGTGGTGTTTTTATTCGCTCAGCTGTCAGGGCAACTGCAAAATCCTTTGCTCCATCCTAAAACAACAAAGCTTAATTTAGACTGAGGCTGATTTGTGTCGCTGAGGATGTAGCACTGTGCACTTCTAACAAATTATTGTATTATTACACTTCCTTTGGCATCCAAACATCCCAAGATGTTTCACAAATGGAAAAAGATGTGGAACTACAACTGACATGGAGTCAATGAATTTAGTTTACAAATCACTAATGAAATGTTGTTTTGTTCTGATAACCTTTCAGTCATCAAGTATTTTCCCCCAATTAAACCACTGGAACATAGCCTTGTGTTAAAAACAGAATCCAGGTTGGGATTTTCAATTCCTCTACAGTAGCCATAACATTTATTTTATCAACTTAGTAAAGTTATAGATTTAACTTTAAAAAGATAACTTGATTAATATTAGAATATTACAAGCCACAGCTGGTTCTTCAACAAGAATGCATTTAATTTAAAGAGAGCCAGCAGTAAATGTACCATATCGTAAAGCTAAACTGACAACTGCCAGAAATACGCCAAGTTCCATATCCGAGGGTCCAACAATACTTTCAACTTAGGTTTTACCAAAAAAAAAGTTTGGAGTTCAAATGAAATTATTCATAGAGAAACAGACATAATGGAGTAACTTGCTAAATATGTTAACTATTAGATATCTGATGTAACCATAATCACACAATGGTTTGTGTTTGTCCAAATTTAAGTCACATCTTGGTCAATGAATCCTTGTAATAGTAAACAGTAAAAAGCTGCAAACAGCTGATGTTCTATTGTGTCTGGATTGGGACCAAATCTCTTAGAAATGCTAGTTTCAAAACCATTTCAGGAGAGTAAAACACATGCACCAATCTGATGATGCTGATAAGGCCAGCATATTCCCCGCTGAAATGCCTTTTATATGTTAATGCACTATGAACTCATGATATGGAATTCATATACAATTTAAGGTAGTACAATCAAAGGGAGGGAAGATGCTTGTATCAATGATTGTCAAGATATGATCTTTGTACCCTAACAAGCCTGTTTAAGGATAAAGATACAAGTTGGAAGGATTGCCATGGGCAGAATTGATCATTCACACTGATGGGAATAGACTTTGAGTTATAGTCAAGATGTTAACTATTTGAAAATTGCAATTTAAAGGCTAACAGCATTTGAGAGTATTGAGTGAAATTCAAAGGAGCAGGGTATAACAAAGAGTTATCAGTGGTATAACAAAGAGTTAAAGATTAGAGTTGTACTGAATTGAGCCTTGAATATTTTATCCCAAATGGATGGGTTTAGCTTGGAATTTTACAGTGGAGGTGTAGGTTATCTATGTATGTTAACTGAGGTGGGAAAGACTCTTACCAGAAACAAACAGCAGTCTTGTCCACATTGTTCTGTCTCTGCTCTGGTCTCAGGTGTCTTACGTTTGTATGTGTTAGGAGTAGCATGGAAAGCTGCATCAAAAATAAGTTCAGCATCAAGAGAATACCTTGAAGTTTTAATATAGTTACTCTACCTCCCAAATTCTTACTAGGTTTAACCAGATTTTACCAAAACTAATCAACTTTTTCCTAACAAGGCATGGCATGAATAGCATTACATCAATGGTTCAGAATAGGAAGGCTAATCCAAAGGAATAAAAATCAGGTTAATTTTCATTTACATCAATGTCATTAGAATTTTAACAGGCTCAAGGGGCTAGATGGTCTATTCCTGCTCCTTGTTCTTATGTAAAACAGTGAGGCAAGAAAGTGCTGGGATTTAAAATAAAATTCTCACCGAACTCTTCAATATATAGCTTTTACTGTAGAGTAGTTCTGGGGATAGGAAAAAGGCTTTGAGTAAATAGAAAATAATTAGAATATTGCTGAAAAGAGACACGTTCCTGATATTTTTATCCTGCTCTTGACACAAGTTTGTTTTTCACTAATAGGATGTAGCCATCAATCCATAAAAACATTTTGCCTATAAATCAAGAAACAGGGTATGAATTTGCCAATCTTGGGCTCAATTAAGTTATGCTTGCAAAACTCCAAAACAAAACATCAATGGGTTGTTGTGATTGCGTGAACAGCAGCTCTTACTGAACATTCCTGAGTGCGCTAATTGCGCTAACAACAAATTTAAAATAACCAGTCAACCTTATGATGCGGCTTATTTATGATCATTGGGAGCCATGTATATTCATCCACAGGATCCCAATCACTGCAAACAAAAGAAATCATTCAAATCTTGTGCTTTTCTTCACACATTTACTTGGGTGGGGACAGGGGGTGGAGAAAAAGATCTCCATTGCAATATCTCGATCAGAGTCAACTTGTCAACCAACTAATCAGCAACTTTTTTGCCTATGGTATAAACTCTGATGATTTGAAATTTGGCATTCTTACATTTATTCTGATAAGTCTGTTTTCAGCTACAGTCAAGAAATTAATTTAGTTAATGAATCTGGGTTAAGTAGCTGTTGGATAAAATGTAAGCCCAAGTATGGCACTAGCATAATCTATATGACAATAGCTGAATCAGGACTGCTACATGTATTATGCATGAAGTGAACCTGCCTGGATTCTTATCATGCAAGGTGAATACATATAGTCATGAAATCTACATTGGCTGTATTCCTTCTTCACACAAAGAGTTGTGAATTTGTGGAAATTGCAACCTCAATAAGAAATCATACATACTCTGCAACATTTTGGAGGAAGAATTTTCCTCAGGTCAATTGTTTCAAAGGGTGTAATCCATGTGTTACATGGAATCAAAGGAGTACTAAAGAATCACATGGATTGAAACATTTCTCTCCACATATGCTGTCAAAAATGCTAAATTTTTCTAGCCACTGTTTTTATTTCTGATCTGACATCTGCAGTATTTTGATTTTATGTAAGTAGTACAGGAGATTAGATAACTACTGGGAGACCAGGTACAAAGCAACATAGATGATCAAGTTCCTATCCTATATCTCAAAACTAGATTTGTTCAAAATATACCTGTTTACATACTGTGGATAGGGATAAGAAGGATGATAATTTTGGTTATTAGGAGCAACTACAAGGCACTGGGGAGCAAGTAAAAGGATAAAATTATTGAATGGTTACAGCAGAGGAGGTTGTCATTCAGCCTCTTGTGAACCTGCAAACTTTCTCCAAGAGAAACTCAGCAAATCCACTCCCTACCTTCTTTCCAATACAATTGTTCTCTTCAGATATTTACCCAATTCCCTTTTAAAAGCCATAATTGAATTTGACTCAACCACACTACACATCTTAACCACATATTGCTTAAAAAGGTTTTTGTCTTTGGTTCTTTTGTCATTCACTTTAAATTGGGGTCTACTAGCTGTCAATCATACAATACAAAAGGAACAGCTTCACATTTCATGTGACTAAGTTCTTGGAACAACTCTCAAATCTTTTTCATACCTTCTCCAACATCTTCACATTTTTCCAGAAGTGCAGTGCCCAGAATGAACTTTATAACACAGATGAGACCAAATCTATTTTTTTTTTACATTAAAAGATCATCATAACTTCTTTGCTTTTATACTTTATGCCCTTTGTTTAGGATTGCACTTTAATGCCCCTTAAGTGGGCACTTCATTCATGAGAAGTAATTCTTGGCTCCTTATCCATTTTCCAACTGAATAATCTTTAATCCCCAAACTAACTTTTACAGCCGTGTTATCCCAGAGATTGCTTCCTCAAGCCAAAGCTAGGTGAATTTTCCAGCTTCATTTAAACCGTAGTCTCATCATTTCAGGCATGAATAATAAAATAGGATTTTATAAATGTGTTTTATACTAAATTACCTCATAAGCCATCTGTTGTCCTTTACATTTTTAAAAAATGATATATTATACCATGTCAACCTGGTCAGTACTCTAATCCCACAGAAACGTTCAAATTCACATGTTTACTTTACTTGTGTCGCACCCGTTTGCAATGCAATATTTTGAGAAAGCTGCATAAATAATCGTTAGTGATAATCAGGCATATCAACCAATACAATAATCATACTCACGATGTAGGAAACAGTCATATTTAAAACAACGCCTACAGAACAGAGTATGGAATGAGTGCAAGCTCTGTTCACGTTGAACCGATTTGGCATTTGGTCCATCAATATTTGGTGTACACTCTGGAGGAAGTGCTCCAGGAAGTTGCTGTTCTGTCAATTCTTTGTATCTTTAACAAAGAAGAAAAAATTTACAATACTTTCAATGTCATTTTTTGAATTCTAGTAGAGTTCCCACAAATATCCTTAACATGTAATCCCAGGTTTACACATTTTGAATCAATGATATATATTTTGCCAGATGATTGGACGACTCAGTTTTTTTCTGAAGATAGATATTAAATTACATAAAACCAAAATAATACAAATCATTGACAAATTTGAAGAATAGAACACCATCTTACTACTGCAGGCATTCTGTCAGTTGGGAGACCTTTATTTTTAAATTGTGTCCCCCTTCTAGTCTCTCCCATGAGAGAGAAAACATCCTTTTAGTAACCACTGTCAACTTCCCTGTTTCAACAAGATAACTTTTCATTCTTCTCAACTCCAGGAGATAACGAGCAAACCTACCCAAACTTCCCCCACAAGATAACCCAAAATCCAGTTACCAGTCAAATGAACTTTCTCTGATCTGCTGCTAAAGTGTTATATGCTTTCCTAAGAGACAAAAATGTTACACTGTACTCCAAATGTAGTCTCACTCTGGAGTTGCTGAACACTACAGTCTTTGATTTTAAATGTTAGAATGAAGTTCATTGAAGGAACTGAAGATAGCTGCATTTTGGACATTATCTGGAGAAACTACGGCCTAGTACGTACGGGTATGATCGGCGCAACTTGTGGGTCGAAGGGTCTGTTTGTGCTGTAGTGTTCTATGTTCTAAACTCCCAAAATCTTGTCCTGGGGTCAAGACAAATGGGACTTCAATCATTGGGGAGTATCTCGACTCCTGTTGACTTCAACTACGCTCAAGGCTCCTTGAAGCCACACTATCAAATTCTATCCAAATGGTAAGATTAATCAATTTCACCTTACTTCTTGGCATTTAATTTTTTTTTTCATATTTGGAATAAAGCTGTAATGAGGTCTGGAGAATCAAAATTGAGAGCAAGTTGAAGTCCTGCCTGGTAGGATTATTGATGCATTTTGGGGGAAAGAATGTAGGGGGGACGTATATGATAAAGGGTAGACCTATTAAGAGTACAGAAATACAGAGGGACCTGGGGGTGCAGGTGAACAAGACTCTGGTGGAGCAGGTTGTGAAGAAAGCATATGGTATGCTAACCTTTATAGGAAGGGATATAGAGTACAAGAACTAGCCTTTAATGTTGCAGTTGTATAAAACGTTGGTTAGACCTCATTTGGAATACTGCGTCCAGTTCTGGTCGCCTTACTACCGGAAGGACGTGGAGACTCTGGAGAGAGTGCAGAGGAGGTTTACCAGGATGCTGCCTAGTATGGAAGGTCTGAGTTACGAGGAGAGGTTAGGCAAATTGGGGCTGTTTTCCTTAGAAAGACGTAGACTTAGAGGAAATCTAATAGAGGTGTACAAGATTATGAGGGGTATAGATAGAGTAAACAGGATTAAGTTTTTTCCTAGGATGGACTCAAATAGCACGAGGGGTCACGGGCTTAGGGTGAGGGGGGTAAGGTATAATTTGGATGCTAGAGGGAGTTTTTTCACACAGAGGGTGGTGGGGGTATGGAATGCGCTGCCAAGTAAAGTGGTGGAGGCAGGTACTCTGGAGTTATTTAAGAAATACTTAGGTGGGCACATGAACAGAATGGGAATGGAGGGGTATAGAAAACTGATTTAAAATAGGGATCATGAGCCTTGGGAGTCCCTGGGAAGTGTGTAAATAGATGATGATATTGATGTACTTGTTTTTATCCTACAGGTGCTTTGGTCCACCTTGTTGTCTAACAAGGGGCATACACGCGATGGGTCGTGAGAGGGCTGCTCTTGGATTTTTTTGAGAGTATCCTAGTGCTTCACGTCATTAGTGTACACTTGACCTGGACCATTTGATGGGCAACATGACAGCTCAGTGACTATCGCTGTGCTGTGCAGATACATAGATTTGTGCCTGTGTCTCTGGGAGTTTGCGCATTCTCCCTGTGCTTGCGTGGGTTTTCTCCGGGTGCTCCAGTTTCCTCCCACATCCCAAAGATGTGCTCTTAGGCTAAGTGGCAAAACAAATTCTCCCTAAATTGTCTTAAATCTGGTTTTTAATCCACAGATTTATAAACATAGACAGGGATCACAGGTAAAGGTGGGAACATCAGGGTGCCTGTGCGGGCTCATTAGGCTGAAGGGCCTGTTTCCCATGCTGTTTTGTTCTTGATGATGCCTTCTATTATAGTAATGAAGACTGAATGGGTGTATAGTGCTGGGATGATACTTGGCCAAATTGGATCTGAACTACTTTTTGTGGTAAGAAGTTGTTTGCTACCAAATGAACCTGTTGGACTTTAACCTGGTGTTGTAAGACTTCTTACTGTGTTTACCCAAATCCAACATTGGCATCACTACATCATGATTATTTTTTTGTGGACAGGACATTCTTGTGCAATTTTTTACATTGTTGGGCAGATGCCAGTGTTGTAATGGAAGAATGTAACTAGATGTACAACTAGTTCTGGCGCATGAGCACAACTCGTTATAGTCAGGGTCCATAACCACTTACTCTGTGGTTGATAGATTGCTTAGTTGTCTATAGCACATAGGCTCACGGGCATGCTAAACAGCAGGACCAATGTTGTAACATTGCCAAACATAGGAAATTTCTTGTAGGAATTTAGATCGCAATGTTCAAAGTTTCACTGTTTGGACCTTACTACCACTGGATTATTAAAAATGATTTAACTGTTTCTGTTAAGTATCCAAATTTAAGTTAAACTGATGAGTCTTTTGGGGTAGCAGGATGGCACAGTGGTTCACTGCTGCATGCCTCAGTGCCAGGGATCTGTGTTCAATTCCAGGATTGGGTCACTGTCTATGGAGTCTGCATGTTCTCCATGGGTTTCCCCCTACAGTCTGAAAGACAGGCTGGTTGGGTGAATTGGCCATGCTAATTGGCCATTCTCCCTTGGTGTACCTGAATTGACACTAGAGTGTAGCAACCGGGAGGGTATTCACTGTAACTTCATTGCAGTGTTAACGTGAGCCTCCTTGTGACACTAGTAAATGAATAAATTTCAATTTGCATTCACTTTCAAGAATCTGCTGTACATAACTAAAAAACATGCAGAATGGAAGTACTTACATAAATTCTATGCAAAAACTCTTAAGTACTTACTTTTCTTTTAGTTCTTCTGGTGTACCTTTGTCTGGGAACATGGATGAAATTGCTTCAAATATCTTGTCACATGGCTTTTTCTTTCCTTCATCACATTCTTTAACTGTAAATATATGGAACCAATGATTGCATATATGAAATATCATAGAATTCGCTACATGCGGAAAAGGGCCATTTGGCCTACAGAGTCTGCATTGACCACAATCCCACCTGGGTCCCTATTCCCATAACCCCACATATTTAGTGTTAGGGATTTAGCAGGGTAGAGACAATTTAGCAAGGCCAAATCAACCTAACCCACACATCTTTGGACTATGGGAGGAAATAGCAATGAAGATTTAATAACATCTAAAGTATACCACTCACTTTATAAATTAAGGACATGATTTTATAGTTAACAGTAAATCTACAATCAAGTGGAGACAACAAGTCTACACCAGAATGGAATGTTTGAAAAAAAGCTCAAAAATCAGCAGATACTTTAGAAAGAAACTAAAATTATCTTACTTGCTGCTTCAGGACAATCTCAAATCCTTCAGTGACAAACCTGCTTTCCAAACTATAGGATTTGCAACAGAGAAATTGCATTTGGCTGCTGCATAAAATCAAGGTGCCAAGGATATCTGGATCCACCAACCACTACCTCCCCTGAACACATTTGGAGTTTGTTCTCCTTTATCTGAATGATTACAACATTTCAAAACTATTTCCCCATTAGATTTCCATCTGTCACACATTTTTTTCTATGCTGGTTCTTACACCATACACTCAAATTTATTTCTAAGAAACAAACTTTTTTCAAAGACTGTTTCTTTAAAATTAAAAAAAAATTTCAGGGCTGAGCAATGCTGGCACAGTCACATATTCTCCTTTCCTGGTGGACTTTAGTATTCTTAGCACTATCACATGCTCCCTTTGGTCATTTGAAATCAATTATCCATGCTATTTGTCAATGCATTTGGAGACTTTTTATACTATAGAAAATGAATATATCATATTTGAAAGCTTCTCACTGCTCAGCTTTCAGACAATGAATTAATTACTTGACTTGACAGCCTTCATAACCTAAAGACATCTGAAAATGTTTCACAGCCAATGAAGTTCTGGTGAAATACAATCCTTGCAATGCAAGGAGAAACAGCTGCTAAATTTGCATACAAATAACACAAGCTTTATCTGGCCCAGGTAAATCTTGGAATCAAAGGTTGGCAGGCAAAACTACTATAGGTCAATGGAGATTGCTCAAGTACAGCTGAGCTACATTGTCATAAAGAAAAAGATGGTACAAACAAACTTAGTGTTCTCTTGTTAACAAGAAAGATAGATGAAACAGAAAAGGGTGAAACCCAACAAAATGGGATTCAAACATGAGCGTAATATCGGACACACAGAAGATGTTAGAAGCCATTATTAAAGATGTTATAGCAGTGCATTGGGAAAAACTTAAGCAGGGACAACCTGGTTTTGAGAAAGGGAAATCACATTTAACCAAGTTATTGGAATTTTTTTTTAAAGGAATCATGTACTGTGAATAAAGGGGAACTTTCGATTTCCAGAAGGCATTTGGTAAGGTACCACACAAAAGCCTATGGCATAAAATAATAGTTCATGGTTTGTGGAACACAGTGGCATGATAAAAGATTAGCTAGCTAACAGGAAAGTGTTGGCATTAATTAATATTTTTCTGGTTGGCATGTGTGTGCAGAGATCAATGCTGCGGCCTCAACTTTTTACAATTTATAAAAATGAGTTGGATGAAGGCACTGAAAGCACAGTTGCTAAATTTGCAGATGACATTAAGATAGACAGGAAAGTAAATTGTGAAGAGGACACGATGAGGCTACAAAGCAACCACAATCAGTAATGATAAGCAACGAAATCTCCTCCACGATTATCCTCAACACCAGTGCCCCGCAAGGCTGTGTCCTCACCCTTTATTATACTTCTGATACACTTATGACTTCATAGCCAAATTTCACTCCAACTCCATTTTCAAGTTTGCTGATGACATCGGGGTGTGTGCGCGCGCGCGTGCGCGCAGTCGAACTGGTGTTTTAACAATAATCTTTCCCTTGATGTCAGTAACACAAAAGGGAGACTTCAGGAGCATAGTGGATGCTACGTCCCTGTCTACATCAACAGGGATGAAGTGGAAATGGTTGAGCGCTTCAGGTTTCAAGACAGGTTGCAAGACTGCAAGATACTACGAAAGGTTGTGAACATAGCTTGGTTCATCACACAAACCAGCCTCCCAGCTATTGACTATCAATATTTCCCACTGCCTTGGAAAAGCAGCCAGCATATTCATGGATCCTACGGATATACTCTCTTCCACCTTCTTTTGTTGGGGAAAAGATCAAAAAATCTGAGATCACGTACCAATCGATTCAAGAATAATTGCTTCCCTGCTGCCATCAGACATTTGAATGAACCTTACTTTTATCAAGTTGATCTTTCTATGACTGTAACACTATTCTGCACCTCTACTTTCCTTCTCCATGTATTCTAAGAATGGCATGCTTTGTCTGTATAGAACACAAGAAACAATGCTTTTCACTTTACACTAATACATGTGACTATAATAAATGAAATCAAAAAGGTAGATTAAGGAAGGGTGTAGGCAAAAATCTGGCAAATGCAACTTGATCAAAACCTTTAAGATTCTGAGGGGTATTGACAAGGTGGATGTGGTGAGGATGGTTTTGTTTGCAAGAGAAACTAGAACTAGGAGTCTGGATTTAAAGAGAGAATATTTTTCTAAGTCACGAACGAGTCTCTTCAGCTCTTCCTCAAAAGGAATTGGAAGCAAAGTCTCAAAATTTTGCAGGCCAAGGTAGATAGATACTCGGGCCATGATTTTTTGGGCCGATTCGCCACAGGGGCAAGTCGAGTTATATCCACTAACTTTCACAGGAGGCCAAAACAGGGCTTACAGCACTGTGTTTGTGTTGCTTCCACGGTTATCAGCTGTTCTCCCGCCCATCAACATGAAAACACACCCATAGGAATCACGACTGTCTTTCAAAAACAGAAATAGTTGTGGCTGCTGCGTGACTTTAGCCCCGACATGGTGAGGGACATGGCAGGGCAGTACTTCAGAGGAACCTAATTGGAGGGGGAGGTGCACACAAGTGTTTGTGTTCTGCTCCTAATTCATATGTTTGTATGCATTAAGGGATATGGGAACAGTAGGGAAACATAATACAAGAGGTAAATGATTGGTAATGATTTATTTGAACGTGGAGCAGGGTTAATAGGCTGAATCTGCTCCCATGTTCCTAAGTTAATAAAATTTATAAAGAAAAACTTAAATCATACCCTTACCATCTATATTGATTTCCTGATAATCTTTTCTAGAATCATTGCTTTCTTCTTTGATGTCACTTCCATCTGTCTTTTCAGATTTGTTCTCTTGATCATCTTCATCATCATCCTCCTCTTCATCATTATCACTGTACTGGGTGAGAGCATTTACCAACTCGACAAAGATCTCATCGTTGATAAAGCCACATTCTGCAATATCAAAACAAACATCAAGTAAAGACTGAAAGAGCAAAAGATGGGTGAAACATTTGGGGAAAAAATAGCGTTTGGCCCTTCAAGATTGTTCCACCATTCAGTGTGATCATGGCTGATCCTCTATCTCAAAGCCATAATCCCATTCTCTCCCCATATCCCTTGATGCTTCAAGTGTTTAGAAGTCAAATTCCTTTTTAAATATATTCAGTGACTGCCTCCACATGCAAACCAGCCTACCATCCACTGACACTGTCTACACTTCCCACTGCCTCAGAAAAGCAGCCAGCATAATCAAGGATCCCAGATGTGCTCTCCTCCGCCTACTTTCGTTGGGAAAAATATACAACTCTCAGGACACACACCAATCAACTCAAGAACAGCATCTTCCCCGCTGCCGTCAGACTTTTCAATGGACCTACCTCACATTGAGTTGATTTTTCTTTACTCTCTAGCTAAGACTAACACTACATTATACATTCTCTCCTTTTTTCTCTATGTATGATATGATTTGAATGTATAGTGCACAAGAAACAATACTTTTCACTATATTGTAATACATGTGACAACAATATACCAAATCAAACCACAGCCTGCTGTGATAGAGAATTCCACAGCTTCACCACCCAATGAAGATATTTCTCATCTCACAAATGGCCTACCCCTTATTCTGATACCCTTAGCCAGGGAATGGCCATCCTTGCATTCAGCCTGTTGAGCACTGTCAGAACTTTATATTTTTTCATTTGTTCCTCCCTCATCCTACTAAATTTCAGTGAATATAAGTCTAGTCAAGTCAGTCCAAAGATGTGCGGAGTAGGTAATCCTAGTGTCAGGGGAATTAGCAGGGTAAATACGTGGGATTATGGGAATAGGGTCTGGGCGGGATTGTGGCGAGTGCAGACTCAATACACCAAATGACCCTCTTCTATGATTCTTTCCTCATACAACAATCCTGCCATCCAAGGCTCATACTGGTGAATCTTCACTGCACCTCAATGTCAAATATGTCATTTCTTAGGTAAGGAGACCAAAACTATACACACTACTTCAGGTGTGGTCTCACCAAATACCTATGTAAGACATCCTTGCTCGTGTGCTCAGAACTTCTTGTAATACAGTCAATATACCATTTACATTCCTAACCGCTTGCTGCGCCTACATGCTTGTTTGCAGTGACTCATGTACAAGAACATCTGATCCCTTTGTTGGGGAAAAAAAAAAAATCAATATTTCCTAATCTGTCACCATTTCAATAATAATCTGCCATTCTGCTTTTTTCCGCAAAAGTGGCAATTTCAAACTTATCCATGTTGTACTGTACCTGCCATGTATTTCCCCATTTGCCTAAAATCACCTTGAAACCCCTTTTCTTCCTCTCCATCGCTCTTAATTCCATCTAGTTTTGTGTTGCCAGCAAACTTGGAAACATTACATTCAATCCCGATATAAATCGTTGATATATATTGTGAATAGTGGGGCCCAAGCACTGATCCTTGTGGCACTCCACCAGTCACTACCTTCCACCCTGAAAAAAAACTCATTCATTCCTACTCATGTCCAGCAATTCCAGTCCCATAATAGTATATTACCACCAATTCCATGCGCTCTAACCTCATGTGGGATTTTTATCAAAAACTTTCTGAAAATCCAAACATATCACATCTGCTGGTTATCCCTCAAAAAACTCCAGGCAGTTTGTCAAACATGATTTCTCTTTCATAAATTCATGCTGATTTTGTTTAATCTCTTTGATATTTTATAAGTGTCCAGTTATCAGATCCTTTACAACATACTCTAGCTTTTTCCATACTCCTGATATTAGTCTAACAGTTTGTAATTCCTTGTTTCACTTTCATTACATTAACTTGGGGAATCATGGGGAGAAGAAAATCAGACCCTCAGTGTAGAAATTAAACATGGGCTTCAGAGTCCAAATATTCATATTTTGGAAAATTTCAAATCACAACAAAACTAACAAATTCCCACTATGGATAATCTCACCTCTGTCTCCATGCACCTTTCCATCATAATTTTTGATGAGTTCTTCAATGAAAGTCCCATCTTGATCCAAGATTTCATCCCCCATGTAAGGAATATTATGTAAAACAGTTTCATCTTCCACCTTAAATTAAAGAAAAGTCCCTTACATCTAGTTAGACAAAAAAGTGGCAAACATTTGGAGCTCATTATTGAGCTCCTAAATAGTGTAACATTTAAACATGAAGAGTGTAATTTTTAAATGTACTTGTGGACCATCTCATGTGTCTTTGAAACAGCAACAAGTCCAATTTCTTTGGGGTGAAGGAAAAAGGGTGTTATGTTTGCAAAGTTAAAAAGCAAGATTTTCAGTAATGCTAGCAAGATCAGAATCTATTCCTTATACAGTAGAAGACTCTCAGTTATACACTTAGAGTCATAGGGATTTATAGCATGGAAAGAGGCATTTTGGCCCTATCTTTCGATTCCCATCTTATCCACGTAACTATATAAATGCTTTTTGGAAGGCAACGTTATATCCGCGTCTACTACTACATCTGGCAGCTTGTTCCAGACACTCATCACCTTCTGAAAAAATTGCTCTTCTGGTCACTTCTGTATTTCTCCCCTCTCACCTTAAACCTATGCCCTCTAGTTTTAGACTCCCCTATCTTTGAGAAAAGATATTGACTATCTACCTTATCTATGCCTCTCATTATTTTATAAACCTCTATATGGTCACTCCTCAGCCTCCTACACTCCAGAGAAAAAAGTCCCAGTCTATCCAACCTCTCCTTAAAACTCAAACCATCAAGTCTCTGTAGTATCCGAGTAAATTTTTCTGCACCGTTTCTAAATTAATAATATCCTTTCTATAATAGGTTGACTAGAATTGCACACAATATTCCAAGTGGGGCCTTGCCAACGTCTTGTACAACTTTAACAAGATGCCCCAATTCCTATATTCAACAATCTGGTTGATGAAGCCAAGCATGCCTAATGCCTTCTTCACCACTCTGTCCACCTGTGACTCCACTTTCAAAGAGCTATGAACATGTACCCCTAGATCTTTGTTCTGTAACTGTCCCCAGTGTCCTACCCTTAACTGAGTAAGTCCTACTCTGATACAATCTTCCAAAATGCATCACTTTGCATTTGTCTAAATTAAACTCCACCTGCCATTTGTCAATCCACTGACCCAATTGATTAAGATCCTGTTGAAATCAGAGATAACTTCCTTCACTGTCCATTATGCCACCAACCTTGGTATCATCTGCAAACTTACTAACCATACCTCCTATATTCTCATCCAAATCATTAATGTAAAGGACAAATAACAGTGGACCCAGCACTGATTCCTGAGGCACACCACTGGATACAGGCCTTAGTTTGAAAAGCAACTCTCTACAACCACTCTCTGACTTCTGTCATCAAGCCAATTTTGTATCCGTTTAGATATCTCACCCTTATGCAACAACCTATCATGAGGTACTTTGTCAAAGACCTTGCTAAAATCCATGTAGACAACATCAACTATACTGTCCTCATCTACCTTGTTGGTTACCCCCTTCAAAAAACCCAATCAAATTTGAGAGACATGATTTTCCACTTACAAAGCCATGCTGACTGTCCCTAATTAGTCCTTGCATCTCTAAATGCCTTGTCTCTCAAAATACTTTCCATCAACTTACCCACCACAGATGTGAGGCTCATCGGCCTGCAGTTCCAAGGCTTTTCCTTGCAGTCCTCTTTAAACAAAGGCACAAAATTTACCACTGTCCAATCTCCAGGAAGCTCAGCCGTGACTATTGATGACTCAAATATCTCGGACACGGGACCCGCAATTTCGTCCCTAGCGTCCCACCATGCCCTGAGCTACGCTTTATCAGGTCCCGGGGATTTATCTACTTTAGTGCGCTTTAAGACTTCCAGAACCACTTCCTCCGTAATATATACACTCCTCAAGACATCACTATTTATTTCTTCAAGTTCCTTAAGATCCATGCTTTTCTCAACAATAAATACTGATGAGAAATATTCATTTAGGATCTCACCCATCTTTTGTGGATCTGCACACAGATGACCTTGTTGATCCATTAGAGGCCCTAATCTCTCCCTTGTTACTCTTTTGCCTTTTATGTATTTGTAGAAGTTCTTTGGATTCTCCCTTGCATATCTGCCAAAACAATCTCATATCCCGCTTTTACCCTCATAAGGACAGGTTGAGGGAGCTAGGTCTTGTCTCCCTGGAGAGACGAAGGACGAGAGGCGATCTGATAGAGGTTTATGAGATGTTGAGAGGTATAGATAAGTGGATTCTTAGAGGCTATTTCCCAAGGCTGAAATGGTCGCTATGAGAAGACAAAGGTTTAAGATGCTGGGGAGTAGGTACAGAGGAGATGTCAGGGGTAAGTTTTTCACTCAGAGGGTGGTGAGTGAGTGGAATCGGCTGCCATCGGTGGTGGTGGAGGCAAACTCGTTAGGGTCTTTTAAGAGACTTCTGGATGAGTACATGGGATTGAGAATTATAGATAGGTATACATACGGATTTAATGGGATTGAGGGTTATAGATAGGATTATATATAACTTGTGGGCCAAAGGGCCTGTTTGTGCTGTAGTGTTCGATGAGTCTGCACTGACCACAATCCCATCCAGACCCTACTCCTATATCCCTACATATTTTACCCGCTAATCCCTCTAACCCAAGCATCCTAGTACACAAAGGGGCAATTTTAGCACGGCTAATCAATTTAACCCGCACATCTTTGGACTGTGGGAGGAAACCAGAGCACCTGGAGGAAACCCACGCAGACATGAGGAGAATATGCACACTGGCAGTTACCCAAGCAGGGAATCAAACCCATTCACAGCCTCTTTCTTCTTCTTGATTAGAGCCTAAATATCCCAAGTCATCTAGGGTTTCCCTATTTCTGCCAGCCTTGTCTTTCACTCTCAAGAAAGTTTACTCTGAACACTGGTTAACACACTTTTGAAAGCCTGCCACATACCAGACATCCCTTTGCCTTCCCACAGACTCCCCCAATTAACCTTTGAAAGTTTCTGTCTGATACCGTCAAAATTGGCCTTGCCTCAATTTAGAATTTAATGTAGACATTAGTGCAAGTGTTTTTTTAAAGGAATTTTTGATATTGTATTTGCTAAATTTTGCAAAACATATGCATGAAAAATGTCACTTCAGCCATTAATCAATGTAACACAAGCTAATGTATCACAACATTAACATTTGGATGTTCAATTTTGAAAAAAAAAACAATTAAATAGATTCTTCTTTTGTCCAAATAAAATTACAATATTAATTATTTTAAGTGATAAACCATTCTTACTATCCATGCGTTGCATGGATTTATCACTGAAATTAAACAAAAATTGAAAAACAAATTTTGCCTAAGTTTGAAACACATACCATGAAATTTTGCTGAAGGGGAGACCAAGAATACATAACTGGGATTGAGGCTACTGCATTCAAAGTTTTCAAGGGAATGATTTGCTTTGGAAATTCTGGGAATCCACTCTCCACAGCACACTAGAAATTAAAAAAAAATTCTTAGGACAAATCAGAAATATTTCTACGATGAAATTGAAGTTATAGTTCAACTAACTATAGCATAAAATTAAAAAGGCATTACAAGGTTATAATGCAATTGTGGACTCATACAACACCAAATCATTGAAATTTACAACACAAGATATAAATATATGACCCACTAACAAAATCAGATTTTTGATGTAACAATCCAAAATTAATCCCACATCTGTGCTTTCTTCATCGCCCTGTATTATCCTGTTTTAAATGTTTATACATTACAAGATGCAATGATCTTAACTATTCTTTATGCCAAAACATTTCATGCTCTGACATGCTGCATAAATCAAATGCTCCTAACCTCTTCACTTGCAACCTCTGTTCCCTCTAATTTTTTTCCATCCTCATGTAAAATTAATTACATTATGTACACCAATATAAGGTGATACAAAAACTGAAAACTTATACATTTTCTTACAAGTTACCAGAGGTATGGGAAAAAAATTAAAACAAGGAATAATTAACAAAATGCACAGCTCAGATGTTCATTTAATATGAAATTAAATAAAATCTGAAGAAAGCGAGAGATTAACTCGTATTTATTGAATCCTCAGATTACATAAAATCATAGAACCCCTGCAGAGCGGAAGGCCCACTGGTCTGCACTGACCACAATCTCACCCAAGCCCTATTCCCACACATTTACCTTGCTAATCCCCCTGACATTAGGGTCAATTTATCATGACCAATCAATCTAACCCGCACATCTATAGATTGTGGAAGGAAACCGAAGCATCCCAAGAAGACCCACGCAGACATGGGAAAAAGTGCAAATTCTGCATAGACAGTAACCCAAGGCCAGAATTAAACCTAGCCCAGGTGCTTGGCATTGTGAGGCAGCAGTGCTAACGACCATACCACTGTTTGGTTCCTTTCTTTTCAATAAACACGCACTTGATCTGGAAGTGGTTGGATTCAATTGCGTTAAGGTGATCACGTTTTTACTTCTGAAGCCATCTACGACTTGTCTCTTAAATTAGATATTTTAAACCACCAAATAATCATGGTGAGAAGTCTCACTCACCGGACAAAGGGGCAAACCTCGAAAGCTTGTGGGTTTACTATCAAATAAACTGGTTGGACTTTAACCTGGTGTTGAGACTTCTTACTATGTTTACCTCAGTCCAACGCCGGCATTTTCACATCACCACCAAGTAATGACAAGGATCAAACAATGGGAATCCACAACTTGTACTATTATGCCACTCACACACAGTGGAAAATGAATCAAAAACAATTGCTCATCAATTTGTGCGGATGATTGGGCACTGAAGAGTCTGGCCCCTATGACATAATGGGGAGCTATTCAAGATTCATTTCTTGCTTTCTGAAAAATCTCAAATCTGTTTCATGCTTTCATCTCAAAGCTAGCATAATTGTTGATAACGTCCCATCTTCCAGCACAATCACAATTTCTGATTAGAATGTCATAGCAGCCTTTGCCCCAACCTTCCCACTGCAAAGAACAAAAAAAAGGCACAGGAACAGGCTTTTCAGCCCTCCAAGCCTGTGTCAATGATACCCTAACGGAACTAAAAAAAAATTCTGTCCTTAGTCGGTCCATACCTTGCTACTCACTCCCCAATCAAACCATCTAGGTACCTCTTAAATGTTGCCGATGTGCTTGCTTCTACCATGTCTACTGGTAGCATGTTCCAGGTACTCACCACTACATGAAAAACAACACCCCCCTCCCCCTCATGTTGAACCTGTGCCCTCTGTTATTGACACTTCCACTATAGGAAAAAGTCTCAGACAATCCACTGTCTATGCCTCTCATAACTTTGTAGACCTCTAACAGATCTCCTTTCAGTCTCTGTCTTTCCAGTGAAAAGAATTCCAATTTATTTAACCTCTCCTCATAGTCAACACCATCAAGACCAGGCAACATTCTGGTGAACCTTCTTTCCACTCCGTGTCCTTCTGGTAGTGTGGTGACCAGAACGGCACACTACTGCAAATGCAGCCTAAGCAACGTTTTCTTTAGTTGCAACATGATTTCAAGCTCTTGTACTCATTGCATCAGTAAACCTGGGAGCCTTTGGCCAAATGGTCTGAAATCCCTCCCTCTCACCAATTTATCTTTTATTCATTCATGGGATATGGGCATCACTGATGGGCAATAAATGTTGGCCAATCTCTAGCTGCCTACTCTGGCCCCCAGCAGCAAGTCTCCTTTATTCACTGACACTTTTTCTGAAAGACAGTTAACTTTCACTTGTGCTATTGAATGATTTAGAAATTGTGACTCAGCCCAGCATCATTGACCCTAATTCACTGTGCATTTAAATGATCAGCAATGGAATTAAATCATAACACTGCAAACTTCCCTCACAACTAATCTTAACAAGCATCGTTCAAACACATTTTTATCAAAATAGACATGTAATGCCTTCCAAGACATGAATATTGTGAGGAAGAGGCTTCAGGGGCAGAATTTTATGGTATATAAACAAAAAATGCTAGATCAATGTAAGCAGGTGTGGCAGCATTTGTGAAGATAAAACAAATTAACAACAAAAAAAAAACAAAGAATTAACATTTAAATCTGTATGACTCTTCTTCAGAACTGAAGTGGGTTACAGATATCATGGATTATACAGTCAGACAGGAAGTTAAAGCTGCCATTGCCCCAGATGCTCTCCCCTTTTAGGGTGAGAGGGGATCACCACACCCAGCTGAGGGGCAAAGTTTTTACATTTATAAAATATGGGATTCACCAAGTTATCTTTGTCTGTCTGACCAGTTTTCAAAAAATTGGTATTGAACTAGCGGCATTATTTTGACCCAATAACATTTATGAATAAGTCACCGATTACTGGATTTAACGGTTAGAAATAGCTTTCTTGGACAACGTTCAAAGCAATAAATAGCACCCATACCCAGTCTTAGCCATAAACTGATGACCGCCAAAACAATGGACAACCTACTTTTCAAATCCATCAATTATCTCAACAATTCACTAGGAAGCATTTACTAGAAGTTAAGGGATTTTGGTCGCTATTCTCCCATTCCGGTGAACAAATTTTTTTTAGCGCAGTGGGCCGGGAGATTCCCACATCAGCCGATTCATGGTATTCATGCAGAGGACTGCACCTCACTGGATTTTACATGTGATTAGTCTGGGATTGAAGTTTCTGGGCTCATGAGCATGGTGTGTGTGTGTGTGTGTGTGTGTGTTGGGGGGGGGGGGGAGGAGAGAGAGAGAGAGAGAGAGAGAGAGAAAAAGAGAAAGAGAGAAGAAGGTTCCTACTGCCACTCTACATTGGGATTGGTGGGGGAAGGATGGAGAGCAGTGATCAGGGACGGGACTGGGAACGGCCAACGGGCCAGCTATCGCACTGGCCAGCCATCATGAGACTATCAGCGTGGGGCCACTGTGCCAATCCTGGCACTGATGGATCAGCACACACACAGTAATCCAGATGATTTCAGCCTCTCCACTGGGTTTGGCGCCCGGCTCCAGTTTTTAATGACATTCACTCTGGTGGCCTCTGCAGTGCATAAAATGTGGGAGATTCTTCTTTAAACTCCCACTAAAAAACCCCAATGTGAATTTCTCCAGTTTTTACATGAATTTGACACTTAGAATTTTTTGGGGAGAATTCCACATTTTTTCTCACTAAGATAAAAGACCATCCTTTGCCTGCCATTTTCCTTGGGTAAATCAAATTTGAGATCAGTAACATGAAAGCAGTGGAATACAATTTGTGTTCCAAATTTGTCATGTGATTTGATGGTCTTTCCATATCTAACCTTCAAAAAACTCAGTTTCAGCTCAAACTCATTGTACATAAACAATGCCAATTTGTTTGGACCACCCAGTTGAAAGATTTGTAGCACAAAACAAGGATTTTGTTTTCTGAATATAATTTATTGTAGGGCATTCTGGGTTACATGCAAAATTCTGGTCATCAGAGAAAAATGCAGGTGCCATGTAATACTGTAACAGTTGAATTAGTGCAAAAGGAAAACAGATTGGTTGAATTAGGAACAGAGATAGGTTGATGTGACAAAATTCACATGGACGCATCACAATAAAAGACTTGATATCATGCATGGTAAGAGCAGAGCTACTGCAAGTGAATATTTAATTAACCAGGGTGATAAAATAAACTAAGGATAAGTTACCAGTTAACAAGCTCAAATTTGGTGATTGAAATTTAAAAGCTTTTAGCGTTATGATTAGAATAGACTTCAAATAACCATGCAAAAGGAAAAGGGGGAGGGTCTGAATTTATATATCCCTTTCAAGAACTCAGGTTATTCCAAAACACTTTGCAACGGCAATTGAGGAACAAATACTGGCCAAGACTCCAAGGATAATCCCTGCTCTTCAAGGTAAGTGTGATAGGATCTTTTAGATTTACATGAGAAAGCATACAAGTTTAACAAAGCTGAAAGTCTAAGTAGCTGCGTTACAATATTTTTCTCCTTATGGATCAAATGTCAAGCATCAATTAACCTCAAGGTTATATTTTAAAGCTTGTGGTTTTAATAAATTGGTTAAAAAGACTGGATTTAACATGGATGTCCACCAGATTTCCTAACTCTTCAAACTAAACTAGCCAAACTAAAACTAATTGGTTCAAAAACAGAGCAAGACAGAGATTCAGAGAGCGCAATACTTAATATTTTCTATATTACAATGACTATATTTAAAAGTAATTCACTGGCTGTTATCCCATATAATTAGAAAAAGCAAATTATTTCTAATAGGGTCATAAAGTTAAAATATCAGTTTTAATAAAGTTTTATGCCATTTCAAAGCTATAAATATTTTGAATGCAATAGCCTAAGCACGGCAAAAACCAATTTCAATCTCAATTCGGTCATGAAATTCTGCAATAAGAGTTTAAAATTATTCCTCAGTTTGAGAGAGTTCAAAAGACAAGTTAAGAATTCTCGATCGTCTTTGTTGAACAATGCTACTGTGCAAAATATTTATAAACTAAGTACTTAATAAATGTCTTTATCATGTTTAAATCAATTCATCAGACTATGAAGCATCGCACGAGAAGGTAAGCAGTTTCCTTCCTACAGGGAGAAAAACTGCACATAAAACTTTGTTCAAATATGCTTGACTCTGTATTTAAAAAAAATACATCATACCTCTCTGGTTCCACGCATTGTGCTCACAGAAGTCATGATGTGAACCGGTTGTATCCTGTGCTGCTTCCAATCCTGGTTCAAGATTTCTGTTTTTTCTTTAATTTTTTGGCGATTTGCATTGAACATACTCTGAAGAGAATTAATTTTGTTAAGTTCAATTTATATAATTCCAAACAATATTCCCTGGATATGCACCCTCAGTTTCCAACCTACTTAACAAATGGAAAAGAAATAGGACCACATACAAAAGAAAAATTGCTCATCACCAATGGTACTGAATTTGACTAACATATAAGAAAATTTGTCAGTTACTGCTTGGGAGTTACTGACCCAAACTCCAAGTCTATTCATCTCCTGTGTTTTGAGTGAAACAAAGGCAAGCTACACCATAAGAGAAAATGTTAAAGCCACCAAAAACAGAAATTATGCATCACTCTTCTTAATTACCTACAAGAATAACACGGCATGAAAAAAATGTTTTATTTACTATGGGAATGCAAGTCTGTCCTCAAGCCCTGCAATCTTGCATCCATATGACACAATATACTGAGATAAGAGACCCCTTGTAATCTGCTCCTCTCTAGCAATCTTTGAGAGATTTCTGGGTCATTACTGAATGTTTACACTGAACATTATTTACGTACATTTAAACATACTATCCACGGAAGCTTATAGGACAGAAACAGACCATGCAATCAGCTAACCTCTGAATGATATAAATGTTTTGTCCCACATCCTTTTATTCGGCTGGTAAAGTTCCTTTTAAATTTAAACTTATTAAAGGAATCAGCCTGCTCTTTCAGGTAGTGTTCCAGACAATGAGTTAAAGAAAATTCTTTTCCTCTCCCCTTTGGATTTTTCACCACTTATTCTGAATCTATAACTTTTTGTATTGACCCACAACCAAAGGAACATTTTTCCCTACTTCCTATAAAAGCCCATCATCTTGAAAACATTATTACACAATATTAACCTTTATCTGTTCACAGAAAATCAATTCTAACTTTTCTAACCTTGTTGCAAGACTGCAATCCCTCATCCCGGTAAACATCCTATATCTTCCTTCATGCCTCATCACCTTTCCTGAAGTATTGTGGCCAGAATTAGCCATAATGCTGCAGCTGAGGCCTAACCAGTGTTTTATAAAGTTTTAGTATGATCATTTTGTTTTATATTTTGCTCATAAGTAATTCCATATAAGCTTTAAGTATCCACTGAATTAAGCCTATCACATTTACAGATTTGCAAATCTAGACAATATGCCCCCATTTAAAGGTGCGTACCTGGACAACATACCCCTGTTCATCTACACTTTTGAAAATTTTGTCATTTGTAGTATGTTGTCTTTCAAGGAAACCTCCCAAAGTGCATCACTTCACACATTTTTACATTGAATTTCTGCCCAATTTACCACCCTTCTCAAATAATCCTGAAGCCACTCTGCAAAATGCATTTTATTGTCTTCAAATCATTTATTTTATATTTAAAACTAGATAACCATACCCTCTTTGTTTTGACCTGATTAGCTTCAATTTTTCAGCCACATAATTGCTCATGTCAATCTTTTGCTTTTAAGGGTTACAATTTCCATCTCATTCCAATATTCATTATGCTCTTCCACAACCACCTGCTACATCATTTCCTCCAGCTACTTTAATCACCACACGTGTAGAAGGAGCAAGTGCTCCAAAGCAGGATTGTTGCCTGGAACAGGGATAAAGGCATTCCATCGGAGCTAGAGGTAGATTTGGAGTGGGAGGGTAGGGAAGAATCCGTAAGGAACAAATCACAGAAGTAGAACAATAAATTATATTCTGCTGAGATAGTTTAAGCAATTAAGTTCCAATTTAAAATTCAGAATCACAAAAGATAATAAGCTCTTGTGAGAAAGGAAATAAAATGTTTAAGTAAAATTGCATTAATAAAGTTAAACAAAATCATATAGCATATAAAACAAGATAGAAAAACCAGAGACACAAAAGAGATAAATGAATTTGCTTTGTCAGTAAATATGATTATAAAATGATCAATGTTGGGAAATAACTATTACAGGTTCTTTGCATTTCAAACAAACAAGTGGAATGATAAAGAGCAGGAATCCTGATAGAGGATATTGACAATAACAAGAAAAAAATCTTGGCTCAGAATATCAGGAATTACAATCAGTTATGGGTGGAGATAAGAAAAGGAATCAGAAAACACTCATGGGAGCAAGTTATGGGCCTTAACAGTAATTCTACCTTTGGGACAGTATTACACAAAAAATAAATCAGAGCTTGAATAAAAACAACATATGGGCACCTTCAATTTTTTATATAGATTCAAGAAATCAAGTTTTTTTTAAAAGAATGATTAATGGGATGTGGGTGCTGCTGGATAGACCAGCATTTATTGTCCATCACTAGTTGGCCTTGAGAGGTGATGGTGAGTTGCCTTCTTGGAGCATTGCAGTCCCTAAGTTAGAACATAGAACATAGAACAATACAGCACAGAACAGGCCCTTCGGCCTTCGATGTTGTGCCGACCAAAATAAAAAGCAATGCCCCTCCTAACTAAACCATTCCCTTCTCATCCATATACTTATCAACTAACCTCTTAAACGCCACCAAACTTGGCGCATCTACAACAGCTGCAGGCAGGGCATTCCACTCCCTAATCACTCTTTGAGTAAAGAACCTACCTCTGATATCCGTCCTATAACTCATACCCCTTAATTTAAAGCTGTGTCCCCTCGTGCTAGCTTTCTCCATCCTAGGAAAAAGGCTATCACTGTCCACCCTATCTAAACCTCTAATCATCTTATATGCTTCAATAAGATCCCCTCTTAGCCGCCTCCTTTCTAACGAAAACAACCTCAAATCCTTCAACCTCTCTTCATAGGACCTGCCCTCCATACCAGGCAACATCCTAGTAAACCTCCTCTGTACCCTCTCCAATGCCTCCACATCTTTCTTATAATGTGGCGACCAGAACTGCACACAATACTCCAAGTGCGGCCGCACTAGAGTTTTGTACAGCTGCAACATGATGCTGCGGCTCCTAAATTCAATCCCCCTACCAATAAAAGCTAAGACTCCATAAGCCTTCTTAACAACTTTATCCACTTGACTGCCTACTTTCAGGGATCTATTGACACATACACCAAGATCCTTCTGTTCCTCAACACTATTAAGAGCCCTACCATTAGCCCTATACTCTACACATTTATTGTTCCTGCCAAAGTGCATTACCTCACACTTTTCCACATTAAACTCCATTTGCCACCTCTCGGCCCAGCTCTGCAACTTGTCCAAGTCACTCTGTAAACTAAAACACCCCTCTTCACTATCTACCACACCACCAACTTTAGTATCATCTGCAAATTTACTGATCCATCCCTCAATACCCTCATCCAGATCATTTATAAAAATTACAAACAGCAGGGGCCCCAAAACAGACCCCTGAGGCACACCACTCGTCACCGAACTCCACGATGAATATCTCCCATCAACCACCACCCTCTGTCTTCTATCTGCCAGCCAATTTCTAATCCAATTAGCTAAATCACCCTCTATTCCACACATCTGCATTTTCTGTAGAAGTCTTCCATGGGCCACCTTATCAATAGAAGTTATAGAAGTTATAATAGAAGTTATAGTTCTATTAAAGTTCTAAACTTCTAATAGAAGTTATAGTTCTATTAAACATAGTTTGGAAGATAATTTTGCAGAATGAACTAGGAGCAGTTACTTTAGATCTAGTATTAAAAACATGATCAAAATAATCCAAATAAAGACTGACACTCAAGTTCTAAACAATCAAAAACTTAAGTGATGCCAAACACTTAGAGGGGACAGCCTGCTACAAATTGGCTGAATATAAATAGAACAGATAGGTAGTTTTTGAAAAGTGAGAAAATTTCTCAAAAGGATTCAAGATGTTTATCCAGAACAGTTTCATTAAAAGATAAAAAGTCTATGAAAATCCGTGAGACAAATTACCTGTGGCTTATGAGGGAAGTGTTGAATAGTTGGTATTAGACTATAAGAGGGTTAAGATGTGAACAGAGTAAGCCCAGCAAAGACCAACTAAAATATTGCTAAGAAGGAAGTAAAAATGTGAATAAATTAGACAGCATTACAAAAATAAATTGAGAGATTTTCAATTATATAGAAATGACAGCAGATAAACATTGGTTCCTCAGGGGCAGAGACAGGAGATGTCATCATAGAGAATGAGGAAATGACAGAAGTTATACTTGTATATCAGAAATATAAAAAGTACCTGATGGGCTGAGGGTGTAACAGAAAAAAATTAGAAAAACTTGGGAAGCTAAAAGCTGACCAGTTCTCTGTATCTGATGGCCTGTGGGCTCTAAAAGTTTAATTGTCTTAAACTCTTTAATGAAATCTGTTGCTGGAGAGGATATTTGCTACCCATACCTATTGCCCTTGAGAGCATTATGGTGGACTGCCTTCTTGAACTACTGGAGTTCATGTGGTGTAGGCACATGCAGTTCTATTAGGAAGAGTATCCCATGATTGTGATGTAGCAACAGTGAAGGAATGGCAATACAACTGAGTAAGCTTGGTGTATGGTTGGACATTTACAGAACGTCTGCTACTCTTTTTCTCTTAGGTGATAGTTGTTATATGTCTGGAAGATTCAGGCTGACCGTTCAGGACTGAGAGAAGAAATTTATTTACCCAAAGATCTTAATCTTTGGAACCAGTCACCTCCAGAACATTGCAAATGCTCCATCTTTATATATATATTCAAAGTTGGGATAGCGATCTCCAATCCCTCAAGAAATTAAGATTTATAGGAAATGGGCAGAATATCTGTCACAATCAAGTCAGATAAGTCGAGCCATAGGATCACGTTCCAAAGCTTAGCTTAAACCCAAGTATATAATATAGGCCAATGCTTCAATGCAGGGATTCCTTTAGATATTCATTTTAAACACTTCTGATGAACATGTCTATTTATAAAAGATGACATAGGAATTAGCCTATAATAACAATAATGACAGAAACGTAATGTGGTGAAACAATTTAAACTTATTTGTGCACCTTTCTAAAAGAGTAGAACAAGTTTACATAACATATTATGATTAGCAGCCCCATCCACTTCATTAAACATTCACTCTCTCCACCACTGACGATAGTGGCAACAGTGCATATCATCCAAAAGATGCACTGCAAAAACTCACCAGAACTAGTTGGTGAGCACATTCCAAATCTACGATCGTTACCATCTAAAAAGACAACGGCAGCACGTTGGAGTGCCACACATGGAATGCGAGTTGGAAATATATTGCCATTTCTTCACTATTGCTGGGTAAAAATCCCACAACTCCCTCCCTTAACATCGCTGTGGGTGTATCTACCATAGTGACTGCAGCAGTTCAAGAAAGCATGAATTTGTCATGGGCAATAAAAGCTGCTCTATCCAGTGACACCTCCATTCCATAAATTAAAAAAAAGTATTAGTTTGCAATTGCTAGAATTCTTGATAAAAATCAATATATAAGAGACAACACGCACTCAATGTGAAATGTTACATACAACATAGCACCCTCTCCTGGTGCTACAAAAATGGCAATTACAGTATGGTCATTTGAGTTACTTTGAAATAAAAAAAACTGTAGCACCTTACCTTAACTTCATCTGCTCGTCTAAAGCGCTTCAGTTGTCGAAGACGCATGTATTCAGATTTGACTCGCTTTCGCCAGCAAACTGGTCCTTTTGTAGATTTCTTACTAGTAAAACCCATGGTCACTCAGTAGAGATATTTTTCAAGACAAATACTTGCACTTCCATCCAGCGAGATAATTCTGCAAAAGATAAAAATGTATGTTATTAATACACATCTGCTCTAATATGTTAAAAGTTATTGTGGCCAGATTGTTCATGCTCGACAAAAGCTCACTTCCCATATTGCAATTTTGTACTATACTGTCAATAATAATACCAGATGCCAATTCTTTTACAATAGAAAAAGCTTACCTCATCACAATCGCCAGGTAACTCAAGTCACCTATCTGCATTTCTATTAGCTGCAAATTTGCTGTTCATCTGGCCCATAAATCAGTTGCTTAAAACTTGACTTAAGCAAAAAAGTAACACATCAGGTATTTCTCTGAAATTGATCACTCTGCCTATTATTTATCCAAATTTTGGGTCTTAGCCCACAATTCTTTCTGCTTTCTTAAGTAGCACACTAGCTGGCCTCAAGACACTGTTTGCTATCTGCCAGATTGTCATTGTAGCCACCTGTACTTTAGCTATTAAGATAGTCAGGAAGTAAACGTTTTTACCCTTCCAGTACTATTCGACAATAATTGAACAAAAAAAGTTACTTTCAATGCATTTAAATGATTACATAATACTATGTAGGAAGGTGAGCTATCTACTGCTTTAGCAAACAGCCTCCTTTAAAACTCCAAGCTTAGTGGAGTGATCAGCAAGTTTACAGACGATACAAAGATGGCTGGACTTGCGGATAGTGAGGAGCATTGTCAGGCGATACAGCAGGACATAGATAGACTGGTAGCTTGGGCAGATGGAATTCAATCCTGATAAATGCGAGATGATGCATTCCGGGAGAAAGAACATAGAGGGGAGGTATATGATAAAGAGTAGACCTATTAAGTGTATAGAAATGCAGAGAGACCTGGGGATGCAGATGCACAGGTCTCTGAAGGTAGCAGAGCAGGTGGAGAAGGTTGTGAAGAAAACATATGATATGCTAGCCTTTATAGGAAGAGGTATGGAGTACAAGAGCTGGCCTTTAATGTTACAGTTGTATAAAACATTGGTTAAACCTCATTTGGAATACTGCGTCCAGTTCTGGTCGCCTTACTACCGGAAGGACGTGGAGACTCTGGAGAGAGTGCAGAGGAGGTTTACCAGGATGCTGTCTGGTATGGAAGGTCTGAGTTACGAGGGGAGGTTAGGCAAATTGGGGCTGTTTTCCTTAAAAAGACGTAGACTTAGAGGAGATCTAATAGAGGTGTACAAGATTATGAGGGTTATAGATTGAGTAAACAGGGTTAAGCTTTTTCCTAGGATGGACTCAAATAGCACGAGGGGTCACGGGCTTGGAGTGAGGGGGACAAGGTATAATTTGGATGCTAGAGGAAGTTTTTTCCACACAGAGGGTGGTGAGGATATGGAACACGCTGCCAAGTGGTGGAGGCAGGCACTCTGGAGTTATTTAAGAGATACTTAGATGGGCACACGAGCAGAATGGGAATGGAAGGATATAGAAAACTGATTTAAAATAGGCATTATGAGCCACGGGAGTTCCCTGGAAGTGTGTAAATTGTTGATGACATTGATGTATTTGTTTTATCCTACAGATACTTTGGTCCGCCTTGTCTAACAAGGGACATACATGCGATGGGTTGTGAGAGGGCTGCTCTTGGATTTTTTTTTTGAGTATCCTAGTGCTTCATATTGTTAGTGTACGCTTGGTCTAGACCATTTGATGGGCAACACGACAGCTCAGTGACTATCACTGTGCTGTGCAGATATATGGATTTGGGCATGTGTGTTTGGGAGTTTGCACATTCTCCCTGTGCTTGCATGGGTTTTCTCCAGGTGCTCCAGTTTCCTCCCACATCCCAAAGATGTGCTCTTAGGCTGATTGGCAAAACAAATTCTCCCTAAATTGTCTCAAATTTCAATCCATAGATCTATAAACATAGACAGGGATCATGGGTAGAAGTGGGAACATCAAGGTAGCGGCGCGGGCTTGTTGGGCCGAAGGGCCTGTTTCCCGAGCTGTTTTGTTCTTTGTTTAAACAGCACCTAATTTTCTTTTTGAAACTTACTTCACATATTAGGATAGGTAACATAACAAAACCCACAAGCAGGGTGGATAGAGGCCAGATGTTCTTGGGTAACATGAAAAAAAATGTATAATTCTTTCTCAACTGTAATAAAGGGGGCATTTTACACCAATTCTAGACCCTTTGAAATGACTTAGCAACACTCACTTCAAGGATAATTAGGGATGGGCAACAAATGCTGGCCTTGCCAGCAATGCCCCCATTCCATGAAAAAATATTTTAAAAATCTATTAGCGTGTGGCAGGAAAAAACAGCCATTTCAATACTGTTATCTACATTGTTTTGATAGGCAGTTATCCAAATAGGTAACCATAAATGAATTAAAATAATAAATATTGAATTGAAAAGATATTGAAGAAAACAAATTTCCTGAAAGGGAATGAAATTCCGAAAAAATGAAACAGTCTTCCAGTGGCTGGTATGAGCTCCCTCCATTCACCCAAGTTTTTCAGGAAAAAAAAGGAACTGTTTGTGAGAAACTTCCTCAGTTCAGAAATTTTCTTAATTGCTACAAATGTTGTTCATTTCTCAAGTTTGAATTTCACATCTTTACTCTTCAATCACATTTCTAAATCACCTCAAATTTCAACTTCTCACAAAATTTCTTTCTATAAATGGTCTCCCAAAATTATCTGGAATTTTTGGATTTGTTTATTTTTATTCAAATCTGGATATATTAATTGGCATCAATATTTTTTTCAGCCTTGGCTCTTTGTGACTAAACACAGCAATAGTTACCTCTTGCCTTAAATTATGAAAATCCACCAAATTGAATAATCAACTGCTTAAACTGCTAATAAATGACAAGCATTCTGAACCTTTATAAAGTTCTGGTTAAGCCATAACTAGGGCATTACATCCAGCCTGGGCACCACATTTCAGAAAGGATGTGTGTAGATCCTTGAGAGAGCATTGAGGAAATTTACCAGAATTACTCCAGGGATAAAGTTAGTTGAAGAAGTTGGAATGGTTGTTCTTGAAGCATGAGATTATGGGGTAGATGTCAGACAAGATTGGCATTCCCTTTTCTGCAGGTTTGATACGAAGTTCAGTGTTGGATCTAAGTGAATGGAGTGCAGCAAGCTCAGAAGGAGACAGATTGGAATAAGAGGAGCAGAGAAATTGAGACAGTTAATATAATGCTGACATTTCTCAATGAAATGATCAAAAGCAAGTAGGAGGCCTGGGGTAGAGGCCCAGGTAGAGGAATACTGGAGGTAAGTGAAAGATTCTATTGAATATAGGGAGGACTCCTGCCCAAATAAGTGAACTTGAAGACAAACGGCGATGGAATTAGCGGGAGCAAGAACATTGGAGATGGCAAGGAAAGGTCAATTTCTTTGCGGAGGACATATTATCCAGTATAAGAGGAGAAAAGGCCAAAGATATTGTGAATACACAGCAAGATGCGAAATTTAAAGGTACAGCACAAGGGTATGACACAGAGTTAATGTGTAACGGAGTACAATAGCACTCAGTGATGGAAGGGAACACATGACTTACACCTAGGAATCAGTAATAATATTGAACAGTGCCATATGTGGAAGCAAGCAAGATGACAGCATCTCGCTTGCACCCTTGACATCTGGAACAACTCAAAACCTTGCAGGGACTGCAGAAGTAAATTGGAAAACTGAAAGAAAATAAAAATCGAGAATTATTCTGGCCTGAAGTAAAGCTTGGTTGCTAAAGGCAGAAGTTAAATTCCTCACTGCAGCAGAAAACTCCATTGAATCCCATCAAAGTCCAGTTTTAATACCCAGAGGTGAACTAAAAAATGTAAAATTCCTGGACACAAATCCTGGAAAACAAGTTAAATTCTGGAGTGGTCAGAAATTGCTGTTCAAATTGCAGATTGAGAAACCAGAGTCTGTGCCTAAGCACATGGCAGTTGAGCTTGCTTCAAAGAAAGAAAAAAATATTTTTAAATTAATCATGACTGACTAGGCAGCTTAAAAAACCCAGCAAAAGCCTGGATTCAACACTTCTAGACCGGAGAACGTTGTGCTAAAGTGGATAAGGCCAGTTGAACCACATAGCCATTGAAAAATTTAAATGTTGAGATCATGAATGCCATTACTGCACCATTGTGCAGAGAAGTGCAAGACAGCATCATCTTAGAAATCTCTTGCAGATGAATCTGCAACATTAATTGGCCTGCACCTTATTCTGAAACTGTGTCCCCTGGTTCAAAACTCACCAAGCCAGGGGAAACATCCTGTCCATATTTATCCCGTCATGATGAGAATTTTGTTTGTTTCAATAAATCATTCTTCAAAACATTAGAAAAAACAAGCCCATTTTCTTCTCCAAGGACAATCCCACCATCTCAGGAATTAGCCTGGTGAATTTCCATTCCCTTCCCTCTGTGGCAAGTACATCCTTTCTTAGATAAGGACAGCGTAGCAGCCAGTATAATCAAGAGCCCCATGCACCCCAGACATACTCTCTTCTTCTGTTGGGAAAATGACACAAACATTTTAGATCACGTATCAACTGACTTGAGAACAGCTTCTTCCCTGCTATCAGACTTCTGAACGGACCTAGCTTAAGTTGATCTTTCTCTACACCCTAGCTATAACTGTAACACTATATCCTACTCCCTCTCCTTTCCTTCTCCCCTATATATGATATGATGTGTCTGCATAGTGCAAGGAACAATACTGTGTACTAATACATGTGACAATAATAAATAAAATCAAACTATACACAATACTTGAGATGCAATCTCATCAAGTCTTTATAAAATCGTGCAGCATATTGCAGTGGTTAGCACTACTGCCTCTATGTGTGGAGTTTGCACATTTTCCTTGTGGCTGCATGGGTTTCCTCAGATGTTCTGATTTCCTCCCACAGTCCAAAGATATACAGATTAGGTGGATTAGCTGTGTTAAATTATCCCTCAGGTCCAAGATATATGTTAGCATTAGTGGGGTCACAGGGATAAGGCCGAGGATGAACTGGGTAAGATGCTTTGTTGGGAACTTAGTATGGATTCAATGACCTCCTTCTGCACTGTCGGGATTCTATGAATTGCAGCCAGCCAGTTTTACTCCTGTACTCAAAATCCCTCGCGATGAAGGCCAACATACAATCTTTCCTTATTGCTTGCTGTACCTACACACCAGCTTTTAGTGATTTTTGAATAGGGATACCATTGTTCCTTTGGATATCGACACTGCCCAACCAGAGGACTATTTTGCTTTTCTGTTTTTCTACCTAAGTGGACAACTTCACATTTATTCAATTATATCGCATCTGTTGTGTTCTTGCCCATTTACCTAGCCTCTCCAAATTCCCCTGAAACTTCCTTGTATCCTCCTCACAACTCATATTCCCACCTCGTTGTGGAAATATTTGGAATAATTCAGATCTGCTTCCACATCCAAGTTACATATAAACTACAAACAGCTGTTGCCGGAGATGGATTCCTGCATTTCCCCACAAGTAACAGGCCTTATCGAAAGCATTTTGAAAATCCAAATACTGGTTTTCTTTTATCTAGATTGTAAGCAACATGCTCAAAAAACTCCCAGCAGGTTTGTCAAGCATGACTGAGACTTCAGACCTGAATTGTCTTCTCTTTCATTATAGGTACCAGAAGTCAGACCAGTCAACCTCTCAGGTGATTACCAGGACATTTTGAATAGATGACAATCAAGAAAGGAATTAGCAATGAGAAGAGCCTCAACCTTTGTCTTCTGTGCCACTGGATAGATCCTCCACCCCCGAAAGAACAGCTGCTACAATTCCTAGTCAGCATGTTAGTGCTAGAAATTATGATGAAACCAAGTAGCAGCCATCCATTGATGACAGCACACCATACAGCCAAATGCAAAGATGTGCTTACTACCAAGAGCCATGTTCTATATAAGGAGAGGTGATGACGATCCACGCACAAAGAGGGTGGTGGTCACCCTGGCCTCGAGGCCTTCAGACAACTCAAACCTGTGAACTTAGACATTGGGGGAATTGGGGTAGTAGTAATTATGCAAGTCAATGGGGTAACCTATGCTAACTTGTAAATACATTGGATAAACAATTGCACAGAGATGTAGTATTAAGGGGAAAACACTGGACCGAATAAACTACTGCCATCACTATGATGTAAGCAAACACATGGCCCACACTCAGAAGTCAACATAATATCATTCATCTCTTCTGCATTTGTTCCAGAGGAAGATATTAACTGTGACTAACCACTATGTAAAGAAATGATGAGTACCAGTCAAACATAATGTTCTTCTCTACCTACACAGAACCATTTCAGCACATTCCGAGTCATCCATGGCATTTTGAAACACATTCAAATAGTTCTGAAAAAAAGCAGCCCCCGTACCAACACAAGCTAACCCTATATGATTTCCTGTTGCAGCTTACTCTTTAAATATGAACCTATGCCAAAACAAACTTAAATTTTTCCTACACCAACTTTAGGTTACATATTTCTTTAAATCCAAGCAGGGTATAATAATCATTGGGAACTCAGCAATCCTTCAACAATGATGGAATAAAGTAATCCAATAACCAGACACCAATTCATAAATGCAATTGTGTCAAAGTTAAAGAAAAACGTATTTAAAAAATGGTTATAGTTTATTTTCAGGTAACAGTCAACTTGCTGTGAATTTTCAATGTTTTCATAAGTGCTATTTAATAATCAATCACAAGGTACCACTCACACAAAAATTAACCATCATCTTGGATGTTCTGGCCAAGAATGGCTGCCAATATAATTTTCAACATTTGTGATCTTGTTGCCCACACCATACCTTGGCAAGTTTTAAGCACATTGGCCATTCGTCAGGTAAGCCTCGCGAGATTACCAAGTACATTCAGAATCTGGCACCAGACACCAGGCAAACCAAGCAGAAAGTCTGCCAGATATATGAATATCTACTTAATCTGTGCTACAGTCAGAAGATGACACACCCTCTGACTCATTCCAATTGACTCAATGTTTCCCAGGACACTTCAAAAACCCTATTCAAATTAATAACTTTAGCCTATTATCATATAAACCTATGATTCTGCTGATTAATGCAATTATAATTCACATCAGGCATTTTGTGCAAACCTTTCTGCATATAATGGTTCTATTTAATGTACTATCTCCATACACTTTTATTGGGGAAAGCTTTATTTCTTCCAAACTTTTGCATCTTGAATTTAAACAGCAGCTACTCTTTACTGGTATTATGCCATCTATTGACAAGAGTCAAGGTGTGTGTTCTAATCAGAGAATACAAAAAAGCATTCCTGTTAACTTATACAATTCTAACAGGATAGATTCAGGAAGAATGTTTCTAACGCTGGGGAGTCCAGGGCTAGGGGGTCATAATTTGAGGATGAGGTAAATCTTTTAGAACTGAGGTGAGGAGACATTTCTTCACTCAGACAATACTAAATCTGTAGAATTCACTACCACAGAAAGTAGTTGAGGCCAAAACATTGTGTAATTTCAAGGAGAAATTAGATATAGCTCTTGGGGCTAAATGAATCAAAGGATATTGGGAGGGGGTGGGTGCAGCAGCAGACTGGGTAAATCAGGATACTGAGTTTGATGATCAGCCATAATCATAACGAATGACCGAGTAGACCCAAAGCCCAGAGAGCCTGCTCCTGCTTCCAGCTTCTATGTTAAAGATCGCATCTTGTCAAACTTGGGTTGAACTTAAAACAACATTTTAGATTAGAATGAAATGCTGATAGTCATTACAGTTGACGATAATGAATATGGGAATTCATTCAGGAAGTACATATTCAGGCTTAAGTTCAATGTGGCCAAGCAGTAACATCAAACTCAATGTCAAGGCTGTAACCAAATGTCAGATTATCAAGAAGGGTGACATTCTGTGGAATTCTATTTAGACCAGTAGAGACAATAAGGTAAAGAATGCCACTTAAGTTAGTATTGATTTTACACTCACCTGCATTATCTTCAGCTTCAAGAAGAAAAAAAGTCAAGAGTATCAAGAAATGATAATGTTTAGAAGATAGCCATTCTACCAAACTGGTTTAATCTTCCATAGCAACTCCACCTTTGTTAAGATTATCATTTTTTAAACATAAGGCCATTCAGTTCTCCAAATCTGCTCTGATTGAATGGAGGAAATGGAAGACATTTAAAGTTATTATTTAAATTCTCATTATACTTTCCTCTTCACTGTGGACATTTTACCATACATTTTGCTTCGAGTAGTCAATATTTACTTTCAAATTAACTATTTAAAGAAATCATGATATTGCAGGCTATCTGTTCCGAAGAAGTTTAAATCCATCTTCAGCCACAGAACTCATTAAAAATTTTGAAGAATTAATTTTATATTCCAATCCATTCCCGCTGAGGTAGTCAGTAAGAACAAGGAGACAAAGCACAGTTAAATTAGGAACATAGGCAGAAGAGCAAGTTAAATCCTAAAAGGATACACTAGTCATGGATAGAGTGCAACTAAGGCTCATCAGCATGATTCCTGAGATGGCAGGATTGCTGTACATGGAGAGATTGTGAGAAAATGGGTTTGCATTCATTCAAGTTTAGAAAAATGAATGGGATTGATTTGAAACATAAAATTCTAACAAGGCTGAAGTTTCCTTGGGTTGAGGCAGTCTAAAACAAGGGGTTTGGGGTTGAGGTGAGAAAAAAAACTTGTGCACAGGGTGGTGAAATTGTGGAATTCTTTACAAAATGAGACTGTAACATGGAAACAGAATTATAGATTCAAAAACTATTAAGGGTATGGGGCACAGCAGGAGTGTGATATGAGCTATAAGATCAACAATGATCATACTAAATGGCACAGCAGACTGAAGGGGCAGAATGACATTCTCCATTTTTTTGAGCCAAGTGTTCAACCCTTTGAGCCAATTCTGCCATTTAATCAGGTCGCAGTTGATCTGTAACCCAACACTATTTAGACACAGGAACAGCAAATTCCAGATTTCCAACACTGTGTGTAAAACAGTGTTTCTGATCTCTCATGCAATTGGCCTAGCTCTAAAACTGTTCGCTTATTTTGGAATGCCTCCATCAGAAGAAATAGTTCATTAATGCTTCTATTACAAAGACCTATTCAAATTCAAAGAATCACAAAACAAACCTAAATGATTTGACTTCAGGATAATGAACTCGATTAAAGTACATCATGCTCACAAGAGCTTTTTCTCATTCAATTACAATTCTTATGCATTTCGACTTAAGTATCCGTGTTTTTTTTGACCTATATTGTGCACAAAACAGCAATCATCTGTAGAAACGGGTCAATCAGTGCTGGTGTTTATACTCCAAACCTCCTCACATTCCATCTGCATCATCTCAGTCTTTCAGTACATCGTCTATTCCCTCTTTCTCATGCATTCATCCAGTTTCCTCATGAGAACACCTTAGCTCTTTGCCTCAGTCATTTCTTGGGATTTCAAGTTTTACATTCTAACTGAGTACAGAAAATTTCCCCATCAGACTTAAGTATCTTCTATTTAGAACGCTTACATGACCACTGGGCGCCCCAAAGTGCTGAACAAGAAATTAAGTATTTTTGAAGTGCAGCTGCAGTTGTAATGAAAGAACAACAACAAACAAATCGAACACAGCAAACTCAGAAACAGTTATGTGATTATGAGTAGGGTGCCTTAAAGACTATTATCTAGTGGCACTAACAGCCATTATTACAAAGTGCTTCAAAAAGCCAGTCATGGTACGAATCAATTCCAGCCTACCAGATTGCACGGATCCATTACAGTTCGCCTACTGCCCCAAGAAGTCGACAGCAGTCACCATCTCCCTGGCCCTGTACTCAAACCTGGAACACCTAAATAACAAAGACACCTATGTCAGGCTCCTATTTATTAACTACAGTTCATGTTCAATGTCATTATTATCTCCAAACTCCGTAGCCTGGACCTCAGCTCCTCCCTTCACAACTGAACTTCCTAGCCCACAACCACAATCAGTAAGGATAGACAACACTTCCTTCACAATCATTCTCAATAGCAGTGCCCCACAAAGCTCTGTTCTCAGCCCTCTACTATATTCCTCATACACTTATGACTGTGTGGCCAAATTCCCCTCCAACTCGATTTTCAAGATTGCTGACAACACCACTGTATTGGGTGGGATCTCAAACAACGAGACAGAGCACAGGAATGAGACAGAGAATCAGGTGAACTGGTGCAACAACAATAATCTCTCCCTCAATACCTACAAAACAAAAGAGATTGTTATCAACTTCAGGAAGCACAGAGAACATCAAAAGGGATGAAGTAGAAAGGGTCAGAGCTTCAGGTGTGCAAACCACCAACAATCCATCCTGGTCCCTGCCCACACCCATGCTGACACCATATTTAAGGAAGCCATCAAGCTTCTACTTTCTCAGAGGACTAAAGAAATTTGGATGTCAACTATGACTATCACCAACATTTACAGATGCACCATAGAAAGAATTCTTTCTGGTTGTATCACAGCTTGGTATGGCTCCTGCTCTGCCCAAGATCGCAAGAAACTACAAAAGGTTGTGAACGTAGCCCAATCCATCATGCAAACCAGCCTTCTATCCACTGACCCTGTATAAACTTCCCACTGCCTTGGAAAAGCAACCAACATAATTAAGGACCCCACGCACCCCAGATGTATCTCTTCCACCTTCTTCCATCGAGAAAAAGATACTAAAGTCATATACTGACCAACTCAAGGACAGCTTTTTTCGTGCTGCCATCGGACTTTTCAATGAAGCTGCCTTGCGTTAAGTTGATCCTTAGTTATACCCTAATTATGACTGTAACACTACGTTCTGCACTCTCTCATTTCCTTCTCTATGAACGGTACGCTTTGTCCGTACAACACGCAAGAAACAATATTTTACACTGTATGCTAATATACGTGACAATAATAAAGCAAATCAAATTACAAAATTTGTTTTTGGGATGTTGACTGAGGGATGAATCAGGATACTGCCTGGATAAGTGGCCTGGACACCATTCTTGCTTTAAAAATAATACCAAATAGAATATTTATGTCACCTGAGAGAGCATACAGGGCTTCAAGTCTTACCAGTAACCCATGATTTTGAATTCTACAGATGGAAACATTCTCCATCAATTCTTGAACCAAATTTCAGATTACCTCCGCCTTACCAAAAGGAAGTAAGAGTTCTGGCCAGAACTCTCCATTCACCTGACGAAGAGGTAAACCCCGAAAGCTTGCAAATTTACTATCAAATAAATCGGTTGGACTTAAACCTGCTGTTGTCAGATTTCTTACTCTGTTTACCCCAGTCCAACACCAGCATTCCCAAAAGGAAAGCACCAACCTGTTCAATATTTCCCAATAGCTGCAATCAGTATGTTATGGTCTCATTCTCCAGTACCTCTGTGCTTTTTGTAGAAGAGTTTTGCACACAGTATTCTGGTGGGACCTGACCTGGGGCCAATACAAGTTTTCTGGAACTTCACTCCTTTTGAATATTAAACCCATTGAAACATCACTGATCCATGTGGAATACTACTTTCTACCTCCCTCTAATTTGAATAACTACCTTGACCCTTATTTTCTATCTATTGCGTCATTTGTTCTCTGGCTCCCATGCCAAACTTTTGTCATGAGTCAGTATTTATATCCTCCTGAAGGCCTTTTAAAAATCCCAATATGACACATACTGCACTTCTTAGACCCATTCAGCAGAATCTATGCTGACTTCATTTTTGTGTTGCCTGGTGTTCTATCACTTTTTAGCGTGGATTCGTGTATCCTTCCTATCAATACCATTAAGTCGACTGTTCTGTCAAGCCGTTTTGCTTTTAGCTCCCCTGTCTGGAGGAGACTAGTCTGGAGTCACGCCTGTGACTGCTCTCTGACACATTAGTACCAACCTTCTGTTCTTTCCCTCCCTCCCCTACAGCCTTGTTACATTTTCCCCCTCCTACTTATCGCATCCCACTTGATGACTCTGGGTTTTGTCATCGTGCCTCCTCTTGTCACCTAGTTAATCACCGTGCTCTAATTCAACTACCAGCAGGAGTGTGTGCCTGGGAGCCACAGATATTAGGGGGGAGGAAGGGGTGGGGGGTGGGAAAAGACACTAATTTTCAATATACAAAGAAAAAAAAGTTTATCACCGATTCGGATGGTAAGCCTAACAGCTGATAAAACGGGAGCTGTGGCTAAACCTATCCTCTCGAATGACAGATTAAACTAAAGACCTTTCAGCTACAGACAGTGTGATTGGATCAGTATCTGAACCGTCCTTGTTATTGATGAACATTGATGGGGGGAGGGAAACATGTCCCTGGACTGGACACTGCACTGATTCTCCCGGGGGGGGGGTGTAACGTGGCGAGCGCGCGGATTCCAAACGCTTTCCGCGAGCGGCGACCGTTTGAATTCAAATCTTTCCCTCCCCCCAAACAACAAACAACCAGCTCCCAGCTCCCACCCGCCGCAAACCGGACCCAAAATGAATTGTAGAGTGGCAACTCTTAACCCGCCTCGTTTTTTTTACCTGAAGAGAGATAAAGTGACCCTTGCTCTCTTCTCCCCCTCTGCCGCCGACAGAGCTGATGGGGCTTATAAACTTGGAGACGAAACTTTGGCAAGAGTTTTTAACCTGGTGAGTTGGCTGGCCCGGCCGAGGTAGTGGTCCGGGCGGCAGACGGGGATCTCTCTGTCTCTCGCTTGCTCGCTGGTCGCCTGTACCTCTGTAGTATCCCGCTCTCACTCGGCACCGGGCTCTCCACTCTCTTCCTTTTCTTTCTCTCTTTTGTTCTTCGTTCTCCGCCCGGCTACACAGATCGGGCGCGAAAAAAGCGCAGCCAATCCAATCAAACTTTGCTGAACCCCAGCAATAAGACCTGCTCCGGTTGGCGGGATGGCAGCCGATTTCCCTCCAATCTGCACAGGGCTCGCACGGGAGTGTGGGACGTTGACCATGTGGTGTTTCTTTGTGTGTGTGTGTTTTTAGGGTGAATTTTTTCCTCTGTCTCTTTCTGCTTCTGTCGAGGGTTGAGCAACTCAATTTAAGGAACATGGGAGTGTCAGGGTGGAACTAGCATAATACGTGGCGTCAGGAGAAACCCTGGGCTATGTGTTCGTGTAATCTCTAAATGTAACGTGTGGGTGTCTATTTATAGGCCCTTATTTCCCCCAGCCTGAAATCAGGACTCCGATGACCATTGGCTGCTTGGCACTGACTATTGCTACTGTTGCATTTCCAGTTTTGAGCAAGTTGCGGTGGGGGAATATTACTCATTTCATGTCTCGAATCCGCCCCGTGTTTCAGGATGAGCATGCTGATTAAAATGAATTCCATTGGGTGGGGGATCTCATTTGGTCTCAGCTTCCCCCAGGGTTTGGGAGTTGCTGTTCCTTTTTGATTTCTGTTGGGGGTGACGGGGGCGGTGGAATTGCCTGTCCAGTCGTCATCGGATGAGACTTGACTTGTGATCCTCTCTTTGGTCGAATAGTTTGAAACTTAACTCATGAGAGAGCAGCGACTGCTTGTAGGAGGGATGCCAACACATATATCTGCAAGTATCAATATTTTCAGAAAATATGTCGATTTAGTTTAAGATATCTTCAATTTGTATTGCAGCCTTATTCTTAAACAAGATATTGTTGATAATGTTTAGATTAAAAATGAAAGCATTTCTATTCATTAGTTGAGCATGTTGCAATATTTCACTGGACTAACTGGTGCTTACTTACAGTTGACTTATTTCAGATTCTCCTTAAGTTCTCTGTCTGAAGGTACATCTGACCTGCAGTACCATAATCTCCATCACAGGTAAGGCAATGAGACAGGTCCCATTCTACCCAGGCAGGCGCAGGGATTGGGCTTCGTGTTGATGGCACCAATGTGATCCATGCTAAATGAGCCAGAAAGCCTGTCAGTGGAGTCCAAGTTGCAGGTTGTAGCCTGATTCTAGTAATAGTAAAGAGAGCAGTTTATTTTCATCCAATATCCGACCCATTCTTGCTATTGGTGTATATTGGAAGGATTTACAAGTTGGTACTTAGCCTATTTTGTCACTTTGCAAATGCATCTTCCTTAGCTGTCAAGTCTTGGAGTGAAATTTGAAGTCTCACAACACCAGGTTGAAGTCCAACAGATTTATTTTATGGAAAGCTTTCAGAGCACAGCTCCTTCATTGGATGAGTGTGATTTCACTTCACAAACAGGATATGTAAAGACACAAACTTCTTTACAGGTAATCAAGTCTTCAAGGCACAAACAATATGAGTGGAGAGAGGGTTAATCATAGGTTAAAGAGATGTGTATTGTCTCCAGCCAGGACAGTTAGTGAGATTTTGCAAGCCCAGGCAAGATGTGGGGATTACAGATAGTGTGACATGAACCCAAGATCCTGATTGAGGCCGTCCTCATGTATGCGGAACTTGGCTATCAGTCTCTGCTCAGTGACTCTGCATTATTGTGTGTCATGAAGAATGCCCTGGAGGGCTTGCAAAATCTCACTAACTGTCATGTCTGGAGACAATACACATCTCATTAACCTGTGCTTAATCTTCTCTGCATTCACATTGTCTGTACCTGACCTCAGTGGTTGGTAAGTTGATGGAGAGGATCCTGAGCGACAGGATTTATGAGCATTTAGAGAAGTTTAGCTTGATCAGAAATAGTCAATGTGGCTTTGTCAAGGGCAGGTCATGCCTTACGAGCCTAGTGGACTTCTTTGAAAATATGACTGAACACATTGACAAAGGAAGAGAGCGGATATGGTTTACGTGGATTTCAGCAAGACATTTGATAAGATCCCCCATGCAAGACTTCTTGAGAAGGTGAGAGGGCATGGGATCCAAGGGGCTTTGGCCTTGTGGATCTGGAACTTGCTTGCCTGCAGAAGGCAGAGAGTGGTTGTGGATGGGTCTTTTTCTGCATGGAGATCAGTCACCAATGGAGTGCCCCAGGGAATCTGTTCTAGGACCCTTGCTGTTATTTTCATAAATGACTTGGATGAGGAAGTGGAAGGATGGGTTAGTAAGTTCGCTGACAATACAAAGGTTGGTGGTGTTGTGGATAGTCTGGAGGGATGTCAGAAGTTGCAGCAAGACATAGATAGGATGCAAGAATGGGCAGAGAAGTGGCAAATGGACTTCAACACAGATAAATGTGAAGTGGTCCATTTTGGCAGGAACAATGGGATGAAGGAGTACAATATCAAGGGTAGGAGTCTTAACAGTGTTGAGGAGCAGAAGGATCTTGGGGTCTGGGTCCATAGGACTTTTAAATAGGCCTCGCAGGTGGAGGATGTGGTCAAAAAGGCGTATGGTGTACTGGCCTTCACTAATCGAGGGATTGAGTTTAGGAGTCGGGAGGTAATGCTGCAACTTTATAAGACCCTTGTCAGACCCCACTTGGAGTAATGTATGCAGTTCTGGTCGCCTTATTACAGGAAGGATGTGGAAGCTATTGAGAGGGTGCAGAGGAGATTTACAAGTATGTTGCCTGGATTGGGAGGCATGCCCTATGAAGATAGGATGAGTAAGCTAGGTCTCCTCCCTGGAGAGACGAAGATTGAGAGGTGACCTGAAAGAGTTTTATAAAATATTGAGAGGAATAGATAGGGTAGATTCTCGGAGGCTATTCCCCAGAGCTGAAATGGTCGCTATGAGAGGACACAGGTCTAAGGTGCTAGGAAGTAGGTACAAACGAGATGTCGGGAGTAAGTTTTTATTCAGGGGGTGGTGAGTGAATGAAATCGGCTGTCGTTGGTGGTGGTGGAGGCGAACTCACTGGGGTCCTTTAAAAGACTTCTGGATGAGTACATGGGATTAAATCTGATTGGGAGTTACAGATAGTTCTATGGCCTAGCAGGTTGGGCGCAACTTGTGGCCGAAAGGTCTGTTTGTGCTGTAGTGTTCTATGTTCTTTAAGACTTGATTACCTGTAAAGACTCGCTTTTATCCATTATTTTGTAAATTGAGTTTGTTTCTTTATATGCCCTGTTTGTGAACTGAAATCCCACTCACTTGATGAAAGAGCAGCACTCCGAAAGCTAGTGGCTTTTGCTACCAAATAAACAAGTTGAACTTTAACCTGGTATTGAGAGACTTTTTACTGTGTTTATCCCAGTCCAATGCGCGTTGTGAGATTTGAACCCAGAGCTTTTGGCTCAGAGGCAGAGACACTACCCATTGACCAGAAGACCTCTGTTTTTAGATTTGTTCCCATTCAAATAATTGAGAACAATACTATTTCTTTGGTAAGAAAAAAAAGCGGTATACTATTTAAAGGGGGGGGGGGGCTAAAAAAACTCAATGGTACAGAGGATTCTGAGTGTCCTGCTGCACTTATCATGAAGGTATTGCAGGTACTGCAAGAGATTAGGAAGGTAAATGGAATGTTGGCATTTATTGCAATGGGAATGGAATAGAAAAGTAGGGAGATTTTGCTGCAGCTGAAAAAGGCCTTAGTGAGATCATATTTCTGGAGCACTGCACAGTTTATCTCCTTATTTGAAAAATAATGTAATTGTGTTAGAACCAGTTCAGGGAAGACTTACTCAATTCATGCCTGGAATGAAGCATTATGAAGAAAATTTGAACAGGTTGAATCTCTATCCATCAGAGTGTAGAAGAATGAGAGATGATCTTATTGAAACACACAATCCTGAGGGTACTTGATAAAGTTCCCTGACAGATATTTCCTGTAGTGGATTAGACTAGAACTAGGGACACAGTTTAAAAATAGGAGGACTCCATTTAAGGCAGAGATCACCATTTTTTTTTTAGACAGTCATTAGTAAGTTGAATTCTCTCCCCCAGAGAACAGTGAAGACTGGATCAGATAGATTTTTGATAGACAAGGATAATGGGGCAGAATTGAGACCACAACCACATCAGTCATGATTTTATTGAATAGCAGAACAGGCTCAAGGCTCTAAATGGCCTACTTCTCCTAAGTCCAATGTTCCCATCGATTTTATTGGTTCTTCGTTCTTCACTAGATAAATTGTGTGAATGCCTATAATATGTGCAAGCTTTCAACTAAAATACCGATATGAAGATAAATTCCTATTAGCAACATTTTCTGTGTACTCCTGTGAAGCACTTTGGGATAGTTTACCACATTGAAGGTACTATATGCATATTGTTTGTGTAACTAGCATCTTCCAAGATGAATCCCAATATTTTAAATAAAAAGTGCAATTTTGAAAGTTGAACAAATGGCCTGTACTCAATTCTAACATACACATAAAGGATAGACACTTTGGAGGTCAGTGGTTGTGTCTTTTGCTCTACTCTGAATTTTTACTCTAATATGAAAACACAAGACAAGCAAACAAAGGCTAAGTTTTAATAGCTTGGAGACAGTTTATGACTAACTGTGCTAAGAATAACAATCAGTTAATTTTTCAAAAGCTCAAGAGGAAATCACTTAATTCTTATTAGTTAATTCAACCAGAAGCCCTCTGCTGAATTTTCCCCCTCATCATCCCATTGTTGTTTTGTTTTTTTTTTCAAGGCATCTAGGGATTTTACTTCCAGCAATCTATCTGGAAATTTATCCCAAAAATTGATTACTTTCTGGGTGACAAATGGCTTTTTGTTTTCTATCTTAAAATGCTTTTTGGTTTAAAACTATGTTCCCTTTGGCAAATATCTCTATAGTTCATGGACTGTGTTAATATTTTAGAGGTAATGTTTAGTTCTGTTGTTTTAACAGGTAATAAAATACTGGGTTTTAGGGATTTCCAGAACATCTAAGTTAAAAAGTTTACCTATATCTATTTAATAGAGTCAGAAAACACAGATCTATAAAAGAGCAGATGGGCTTGATTAGCTGAAGAAATTGTATATTAGTGATAAGTGGCTTGCAAGTCAGTTTGAGGATAGCCCAGATTTGATTACATCATTGTGGAAATAGATGAAGTTTTGAAAGGCTTTCTCAATTTATCTGGGTGTTTGCTTGTAATTACAGTTTGAACCTTGTGTGGTTTGCAATACACTGGAGGAGTTGGCCAAAAGTACACAGTTAACCAAGTATACACTCAATTTTGTAAGCAAACTACTAACTTCATTAGCCATGTGGAAGGTGGGTGAGGCTTAATTTCAGTTTGAGTCTTGAGGAACAAAAGCTGAAAGATGGCCTAGTTTTAAGGCTAGTAAGAAATCTACAGAAGGCCTCAATGTTTCAGTAGATTAGCTTGGAAATATTCAGAAAGTAACTGGAAAAAGAGATAAGGGGTGAAATTTTGTGATAAAAATTCGAAGTGCCGAATGAGCAGAAAACAAGAGAACGGTGTCAATTTTTTGGCTGTGCTCCCAATCACAACCGTATTTAAAAAAAAAAGTCAGGATGCAATTCTTCCCAGAGGCAGATGCAGAGAGATAGAGCCTAATCTCGCTGTGATGCCAGCTGCTGAGCCTTCGGAGCACTACTGCACAGGTGCCACCAATCTCCCAATGCGTTGTCAACCCCACCCCTTCCCTCTCCAACAGACAACAGGACCTGCTGCTGATTTTATTGCCCACATCCTCTCCCTTGAACAGGGACACTGACTGACCCTGCTCCCGACCACCTGGGGGTCTTCAATGACCTCAATCACCTGGCAAAGTAATCACATCTGTTCCCCATTGGTGGGGACTATTTGATTTTGATTTATGATTGTCACATGTATTAACATATGGTGAAAAGTACTGTTTCTTGCGCATTTTACAGACAAGGCATACCATTCAAGGAGAAAGAAATGAGAGAGTGCAGAATGTAAAGTCATAGAAGAAATTGAATTAAAGCATTGGTAGAGAGTTCAAAAAAGAATGAAGTTTTAGAAGCTTAGAACAAGAGTAAAGGAATTAGAAGGTATGCTGGACAGATTTGAAAGAAGTCGCTTAGCTCCGACGCCATTGTAATTCTCACCGGCGAGGCCCTCAACCAGCATGGGTAAGTTCAAGTGAACTCAGATGATAGCATCTCGAACCCACTAATGACATTTAAATACTATCATGAATATTTACATCGGATGTGAAACCGGTATCGCTGACAAATCATTGCTAGTAAAATTGTAAGATGTGAAAAACCAGGTTCGATTCTGATTTTCCATTTCTCACCCTTTCTTATCAGCTCACCTCGCTAATCGACCAGCAGGATACACTGGTAAGATCGTAGGCAGAGCCTCCACAGTCAAAAGAGGGTAAATGAAAAAAGTGATCTCGTGGGAATAGCTAATGATAAAAAGAAATTCTCCAGAGGACAGTAGCACATTTGTAAAAATGTAAAGGTAAAAAATCTTTTAAGGTTTACATGTTCTACAATGGACTCTTGAGAAAAGTGGGAAGTAAATCTAAGTGCATGACCTATTTAAACAACGTTGTTAAACTAATCATGTTTGTTTTGTTCAAGTCTTTTTATATGCAATAAAGTTTATTTTTAAAAAAGTGAAATTTTGTATTGTTTTATTGGATAAAAAATATTCAGATTTATTTTTAAATGTTAATAAGCCCTAACGGGATTATAACATCCCTTGTATTGTTCCTAAAGTTTCACTTAAAGTAATTATCTGGATTTAATCACTCCTTCATATGTCCTATTTTACATAAGATCACCTATGAGTTGCATAACTTTTATTTTCAAGAGAAAAGTTTAATTCTAGTCTCCTTATCTCTCAAACTTGGTGTCAGCCTGTTGACTTTTTTGTATGACTTCCCATGTTTGTTACTCCTGTCTCAGTGAACAGAACTGGAGACTACTCGAGTTGTTGTCTGATCAGAGCACTATAGTTTGATTATAACTTTCTTGATCTGTGTTCAACAGTTTAGCAGTGTATTTCAATCAGGTATTGGATTTATTGATTTCTGCTATGCACGGGTTGGATGTGTTTAGTACCTTATTAAGATTCCTAAGTCTCCTTCCAATTGATACTAAGCTATTTCAGGTCCATTCATCGAGTGTAAGTCATTGAAGAACAATAGTGGTTTCTGTAATGTTCTAACTATGTTAGAGGTTGTGGGCTTTAAATAGAAACAGAAAGAAATCACTATAGAATTCCTACAGTGCAGAATGAGGCCATTCAGCACATTGAGTTTGCACAATCCCACCCAGGCCCTATTTCCGTAACCCACATATTTAGCCTGCTGATCCCCTAACACTAGAATCAATTTAACATAGCCAATCAAACTAGCCTGCACATCTTTGGACTGTGGGAGAAAACCAGAGCATCTGGAGGAAACGCATACAGACTCAGGGAGAATGTGCAAACTCCACATAGACAGTGGTCTGAGTCTGGAATTGAACTCAGGTCCTTGCTGCTGTGAGGCAGTAATGCTAACAATTGTGCTACCATGCTGCCCATATGGGATGGGATTCTCCCCAAAAATTTCTAAATGCCAAATGTGTAAAAAATAATAAATTATTCAGCAGGATTTTCAAAATGAATCTCCCACACTGTGCATTACAGAGTGCACTAGTGTGAAACCCATTAAAAATCTGGAGCAGGCCTATTCCTGCTAGAGAGACGGGCAGAATACTGCTGAGCAGGCCACTCTTCATGCGAGATCAGTACATCTGCAGTAGCCCCGCACTGCTGGTCTCCTAATCATTGATCAGTACAGCAACCCTGATGGCTGCTTTGTAGAGCCCCCCAACCTCTGTCTGGGCCAGCCTTCAATCTCCTGCACACAGCCGGCTTTAATCTCCGCACTCCCCCGGCCATCCTGAATTCCAGTTAATCCACCCCCCCCCCCCCCCCAACTGTGATGATCAGTCCCGATTGCTTATCTCCCTCTCATTGATCCAAAGTGCAGAGTGGCATTGGGACCTCCCCATGTCCCCTCTGATCAGACACCTGGTGGACAGTGCCAAGGTGGCCCCTGGATATTACCACTTTTGTCCCTTGGACAGTGCCAAGAGCCAGGTTGCCACTGCCAAGCCAACAATGGCCAGGGAGCATGCCTGTCCTCTAATGGGGAGCTTTGTAAACCCCGTTGGAGTGAAACATTCCTGGCATTGGCTGGATGAGATACTAGTGGCCCAAAGACTTCAGACCCAGGCCCACTAATTCTCATTAGCATATTGCATAAAGCTCTGAGCTGTATTCTGGCCCAGAGCTGACAGCATTGAACATAGAACACTACAGCACAAACAGGCTCTTCGGCCCACAAGTTGTGCCGATCATATCCGTACCTACCAGACCATAGAAGTATCTATAACTCCCAATCCCATTAAATTCCATGTACTCATCCAGAAGTCTTTTAAAAGACCCCAGCGAGTTCACATCTACCACCACTGACGGCAGCCGATTCCACTCACTGACCACCCTCTGAGTGAAACCCTCTTACACCTAACATGTCTGGAAATCCGGCAGCCAGAGAGTCACAGAAGTCATGGTACCCAACAGGAAGCCCGCTATTTAGCCTCTGCTTGAGTTTGCTGGCTTGCTGCACAGCTGGTTAGGAGACTTGTTCCACGGTTTGCACATGTTGATTCAAAGTTACACACAACAGATTTATTGAAAGGCATTGCACAGAACAAAAACTGAAACTAAATAGCAATCCATGCAACACCCTAATGAATCATCATCAAATCATGTCACCGGCTTTTAAAGCAATCGTGCAACCATTTAAATATATAACATCCCTCCCCCACCCCCCTGTACCTGTAGGATCATGACAACAGATTACAATGATGTTATACATAGGATCAGTAATACTCTAGACACAATACTGTGCATCATTAATATAAATAAAAAGAAAGTCAATCAGAGGACGTCAATCTTCTGGTTCATTTTGACATTCTGACCCTAAAAAAAGTAGTAGACATTTCTTCTTGTGGAACTAATTTTTCATTCTCACAGTATAGGAGCATAAACACCATCATCAGGCAATTCAAATTCAACTAAGTCTTCCACAGTAGTGTTCACAACACTCATGACTAAAGAAGTTTGAACTTCTGGAGATGTTACTAACAAATCCTTTTGTGATTATATCAATTGGTCAGCATAGTGTTAGAACAAAAAACAAAACAGCACAGGAAACAGGGCCTTCAGCCCAAAGGGCCCATGCCGCCACCCCGCTGTTCCCACCTCTACTCGTGATCCCTGTCTATGTTTATAGATCTATGGATTGAAACCAAACTTGAGACAATTTAGGGAGAATTTGTTCTGCCAATTAGCCTAAGAGCACATCTTTGGGATGTGGGAGGAAACCGGAGCACCCGAAGACAACCCACGCAAGCACGGGGAGAATGCGCAAACCTCCACAGACACAGGCCCAAATCCATGTATCTGCACAGTACAGTGATAGTCAGTGAGTTGTCGTGTTGCCTATCAAATGGTCCAGGTCAAGCGTACACTAGAATACTCCTGAAAAATCCAAGAGCAGTCCTCTCACAACCCATGTGTATGCCCCTTGTTAGACAACAAGGTGGACCAAAGCACCTGTAGGATAAAAACAAGTACATCAATATCATCATCTATTTACACACTTTCCAGGGAATCCCAAGGCTCATGATCCCTATTTTAAATCAGTTTTCTACATCCCTCCATTCCATTCTGTTCATGTGCCCATCTAAGTATCTCTTAAATAGCTCCAGAGTGCCTGCCTTCACTTTACTCGGTAACGCATTCCATACCCCCACCACCCTCTGTGTGAAAAAACTCACACTAGCATCCAAATTATACCTTACCCCCCTCACCCTAAACCCGTGACTCCTCGTGCTATTTGAGTCCACCCTAGGAAAAAGCTCAACCCTGTTTACTCTATCTATATCCCTCATAATCTTGTACACTTTGATTAGATCTCCTCTAAGTCTACGTTTTTCTAAGGAAAACAGCCCCAATTTGCTTAACCTCTCCTCGTAATTCAGACCTTCCATACCAGGCAACACCCTAGTAAACCTCCTCTGCACTCTCTCCAGAGTCTCCATGTCTTTCCGGTAGTAAGGTGACCAGAACTAGACCTCCAAATGAGGTCTAACCAATGTTTTATACAACTGTAACATTAAAGGCCAGCTCTTGTATTCTATACCTCTTCCTATAAAGACTGGCATACCATATGCTTTCTTCACAACCTTCTCCACCTGCCCTGCCACCTTCAGAGACTTGTGCACCTGCACCTCCAGGTCCCTCTGCGTTTCTATACTCTTAATAGGTCTACCCTTTATCATATACCTCCCCCCAACATTCTTTCTCGCAGGAGGTGAAAGCTTTAGTTAGGCACAATGTGTCATCCCTCTTCAGCCAGGTTTCTATAAAGGCCATGTTGTCAATGTAATCATCACAATATACTCATAAATGGTGTGATCACAACTGAATCAGTCTTTTAGAGAGAATTGGTGTGAGGGCAGTGATATCTGGTCCACTGGCAGAATCCATGGGAACAGTACTGAGGAAGAGCGAATGGACAGAGAGGAGATTGGCAAACTAGCTCCAACTGGTCAGAATGATTGGCAGGAGAGTAGAATAGAGCAATTGGAGTAACTCAGGAGACAGCAACAGATGGTTTGGAGGATGCCAAGAGAACAGAGGGAGAGGTTGTAGGCTTTCCTAAGAGGCAATTATGCCGAACATAGTGGCATGAGAGGATGAAGTTTGAAAACTGTTGAAGGGTTGAAATAGAAATTTAAAAGCCAGAGTAGCCACAAAGGAAGAAATAAAAGGAAGCATAGTGACAATGGGAAGGGTGAAGGAAGAGCAGAGAGCAAAGAAGTAAGAAGAAGAAAGTAATAAAGTGGAAATTGATGAAGCTGCAGCTAAAGTATGCATACGAGTGTATACAAAGTAAACTGATTAATTAGAATACATATATCTTTGTATCAGTGACCAAAGAAATTTTGGGCTCATTTTGAGATCTTTTCAAGGGGTTCTTTTTTTTATTTTTAGGAACTCCTTGAAGATGAAACTTCCATCGACAGTTGTTAAAAAAAATCAAGAGAATCAACCTTAGGGAGACAGCCAAAAATGCAACCAGTTTTCCTTCATTCGAAACCCCACATTGTAAACTACCTCCCATGGCTGACAGTAAAGCAAACTTGGGACCAGGATTTTTAGAATGGCAGGTTTTCCCATTCCGCCATTTAAAGAACCGATGACTCCAACTGCCCCACATCCATTTCATGCTCAATCAAACTTCAATTAGCTGCAGGCAGGAATTCAGCCTCTCACTCAGGAGGAAGTCCTTCCTTAGAGAGCTACCAGCCAACACTGGGAAACATCCGAAGATGCAATGTAAATCACAAACTTTGCATTGTTCCGATTGGATTGCATTAATAGTTGCCCAAAACACGTTAGTAGGATTGGAACCACTTGTAACTTCTGGGTAAACTATTATACAGATTTACCAATCCCCAGAACCCATCCTCTGACTACTCCTCCCACAAGACACCCCCAACTACTGAACCTGCCACTAGCCAGAGGTCTCTCCCACACTGGTTTCTCCTTGCGTTCCCCCAGTCTTCTTTGAAACCTTAGGGAATTTACATTCCTTTTATTAGTGCTTCTTATGCATACCCAATTTCCTTTGCCACAACACTGGTGGCTGTACTTTCAGTCCCAAACTCTAGATTATCTTGATTGAAGTATGGAAGTAGAGTTAAGTCTGCAGCATCATATAATCATGTGTTTTTAAAAAAGGGAGGAGTTAAGTTTGTAGCTGAGAAAACAGCTTTCTGAGGTCAGTAACCGCAGAGAGTCCTTTGGTAAACAATAGCTAATTAATTAGCTAATTAATTGTCAAATGAAAACTTATATGGCTAAAATGAGTACTTATCCTGTTTTCCAACATTTGTTGCATTCCTATCAGAAAAACTGACTGTTTATAACAAAACACTGCATCTTAAAGCAGTCCTCCTCAAACATAAAATATATTAGTAACACAGTATCATCATAATATGGACAGCAGAATTTTTGGTTCAAATCAAGTTGATGGAGGATGGAAGATGCAGTACCCGCAAAAAGAACACAGAGATCTCACAACACCATGTTAAAGTCTAATATTTGCAATCACGAGCTTTTGGAGTGCTACTCCTTCATCAGGTGAGTAGAGGTTAGTTAGCAAACATGGCATATATAGGCAAAAACACAATTGCAAGATAATTATGGATTGGAATGTGAAGAATGGTTGGAACATGAGTCTTTACAGGTGACCAAATCTTTATAACTATAGACAGTGTGTGTGGAGAGATGAATAATCATGGGTTAAAGAGGTGTGAAATATCTCAAGTCAGAACAATTAGTAGGATTTTGCAAACCCAGGTAGTATGGTGAGGCTTTCAAATAGTGTGACATGAACTCAAGATCCTGCTGAAATCATCCTCACGTATGCGGAACTTGGCTATCAGTTTATGCTTGACGATTCTGCATTGCGATAGAGTGAAGTGCTGAAGTGTCCATCCTTGATGGAGATGCATGTGTCCAAGAAAGCAATTGATTCTGGAGAGTAATATATGATCATTCTGATGGTGGGGAGGAACTTACTGATGTCATCACGTAAAAAAGAGTATTAGAATTAACAAAGCTTAGATGAGGATTTCAGCAGCAGTCGCGGTGTGTCTGGGTGATGTTAAAAACTTTAGTGATAGGAAGGATATAAGAGGCAAAAAGAATTTGCATTGCTATATAACTTTTATTAAAAAGTATTTGCAAAATACATTACTACAAAATAAATACTTTTGAATTGTAATGTTAGGAAATGCAGCATGCAGTTTTCAGATGGTAAAATCTCACTTAAGAAATGTGATAATGGCCAGATATAAAATCAGGAGGGGTAAATATCCAAAACAGCAAGAGCAATCATCCCCATTTGCCTGGATGAATGCAGCTCCTAAAGCAGCACGTCTGATTGGCATCTATCCACTACCTTAAATATTTATTTCTCCACACAGACATGTAGTGGCTGCAATGTGAATCATATTTAAGTAGCATAACAATAACTCAACAACACAACATCTTCCAAACCTGCAAACAGTACCACTTAGAAGGACAAGAGCAGTCCAAGGCAAGTCACCATTACCATCCCAAGGGCAATTAGGGATGTTCAATAAATGCTGCCCGAGTCAGCAATACCCACAGCCCATAAATTAATAAAAAAAACTCTTCACCCTGACTCGAAAATACGTTACTGTTCCTTCACTGTTGTTGAGTCAAAATCCTGGAAGTCCCTCCATAACAGCACTGTGCATGTACATACAACAAATGAACTGCAACAGTTCAAGAAGGTAGTTCACCACCACCTTCTCAAGGGCAATTAGGGATGGGCAATTAATGCTGGCCTAGCCAATGATGCCAACACACCATGAATGAAATTTAAAAAGTTATAAACCATCCTGATGCAGAACTACATCATGGTTCCTTCAATGTCATTGGGTCAAAATCCTGTAATTCCCTTCCTGAAAATTCTGTAGATGGAATGACAACAAAGTGAGCTGCAGCAGTTTAAGAAGGTAGCTCACACTGCTATCTTCTCAAGGATGAGCAATGAATACTGGTCTTGCCGGCAATGTTCATATTCCATAAAATAATAAATTAAATCATCTGCTCTTCAAATAATACCACGGGAGCTTTTATGACCATTTGAAAAGGCTTGGGTCTCAACTGTAAGATCACCTTTTGAATTATGCACCAGCTCTCCCTTACTGCACTGGAGCGTCAGCCTAAATTATATCGTCAAACATCTGGAGTGGATCTCAAATGTACAGCTTCTGCCTGAGAAACAATCACGCTTACACCGACATGTCAGCCGCAATATTAATTTGAATGAATGTTGGGGTAGGGAAGTTGTGGTCTGACATTGCATGGAAAACTTGTAACTTAAGTCTACCATGCAGTCTAATGTTATTAGTTTATTATCATTTTGCTTTCAAAGTGAGTGTGATAAGGATTTGTGTAGAATCATAAAATGAATAAAAGACAGAAAGAGCCCAGGCCAGCACTTCACAAGAGAATTCCAGCTAGCCCCTCTTCCCTGCCCTTTCTCTGTAGCCCAGCAATTTTATTTCCCTTATGTTCTATGTGGTATAGTCTCAGCTCCAGTATTTAAAGGACAAGTTCAAAAATGACATTTGGAGGATTTTGGTATTGGAAGCACGATTAAATGAAGAAATTGAGGATTCTCAAAACCTTCAATGATAACTCCCTCAATGTACTGTTGGAAGGTATAAGATTCAATTGGAGAAAGAAACTGCAACTACATAAAGAACATAAGAACATAAGAAATAGGAGCAGGAGTAGGCAATTGAGCCCTTCGAGCCTGCTCCGCCATTCAATAGGATTATGGCTGATCTGAAGTGGATCAGTTCCACTTGCCCGCCTTCTCCCCATAACCCTTGTCTATCAGAAATCTATCTACCTGTGACTTAAATATATTCAACGAGGTAGCCTCCACCACTTCAATGGGAGAGAACTCCAGAGATTCACCACTCTTTGAGTGAAGAAGTTCCTCCTCAACTCCATTCTAAACCTACCTTATTTTGAGGCTGTGCCCTCTAGTTCTGTTTTCCTTTCTAAGCGGGAAGAATCTATCTCCCTCTACCCTATCTAGCCACTTCATTATCTTGTAAGTCTCTATAAGATCCTTCTTAGCCTTCTAAACTCCAACGAGTACAGGCCCAGTCTATTCAATCTTTCTTCATAAGCTGCTACAAAGAAGATGGCTGTTTCATTACCCTGTATTCACTACATGAAACTCTTTAACGTGGTGAAAAAAGAGGGACGCAATTGCACATTCACCTACATCCTTTTTAATTCATTAAAGGGGTGTTGACTTCGCTGGCTAAGTTAACAATCATTGTCCATCCTTAATTGGTATTGAAGAATTGGTGGTCAGCTGCTTTCTTGATCTGTTGCAGTCCAATGTTGTGTAGGTACTCTTGGAATGCTGTTAAGGAGAGAGTTTCGGATTTCAACCCAGCAACAGTGAAGAAACAGCAATATATTTCTAAGTCAAAATGATGAATGACTTGGGGAAGAATTTCTAGATGGTAGTGTTTGCGTGTAACTGCTGCTATTGTCCTTCTAAATGGCAGTGGTTGTCAGTTTGGAAAGTTGTCTCTGAGGAGCCTTCAGTGCATTTTATGTCAGGAAGCAGAAGTTATTTTTAGTGATTTAGGGGGGGCGGCACAGTGGCTAGCATTGCTGCCTCACAGCGCCAGAGGCATAGGTTTCCTCCAGGTGCTCCGGTTTCTTCTCACAGTCCAAAGATGTGCAAGTTAGGTTGATTGGCTATGCTAAATTGATCTTAGTGTCAGGTGGTTAGTAGGGTAAGTAAGTAGGATTATGGAATTCTGGTCAGTACAGATTCGATGGGCCAAATGGCCTCCTTCTGTAGGGATTCTGTAGGCATTGTAGGGATTCTAATGTTCTACATTGTAAGGATTCTATGATCTAAATTTGTATTTCTGGATGTTAGTTAACTGGGTTTGATTTAGCATTTCTTTGTAGGAAAGGGTACAACTCAAGCTGGCAACATGTTAAACAAACGTGTTTGCATGTACAAGGCATTTTGTTTCTATTGTGCTGTGGGAGAGTTTATGATGGGAAAAGTAAAGACAGGTTTGGAGAAAAAATGAGCTGTTGCATGGCAAAAATCTTTTTGCTTGAACTCAAAAGGCAGTTGGAGTTAGAAGGCTAGAGAGTGAACATCTCTGCCAGAAGCAGGGAAGCTACACATGGAGGAAGTTCAGAGAAGCTGAAGGACAGTTAGTTAATTCTAGGAACTAGAGAATGATGAAGTTTCCAGGGACATTAAAGTAAAAATGAACAAAGAAGCATTATAATTGGAACTGTAACTTCCCCACAACCCCTCTGATCATGGGCCTTCCCTGCTGCCCCCACAATCTTCCTTCCTGCAACCTGTTGCCTTCCTGCAACACCCTGATTGCTGGCCTTCTCTGCAATCCCTCTAACCCCAATCATTGGCATACCAGGCTCCAGGCCAGCCCCGATCTTCCCCCACCCCGATGACCAGAATCCATTGCCTTCTCCCTCTTACTGATTCCACTTGCAGAGTGGCAGCAGGCTCCCTTCCCATAGGCCTTGGCCCCTGTGGCCCCACCCCTTGGCTGGAGGAAAGTAGCAGTGTTCCTCTTGGGTAGTATCAAGGTGCCAGTTTGACACTGTCCCCAACCTCTTGGGATAGCATCAATGGCCTCTGTTCCCATCAATGGGCTGAGGTCATCTGTTCCCCGTTAAAGGGGAACAGTTGTAAACCCCGCTGGTGGGAACCACTCTTGGTGGGGTAGTGGGTGTGGGGAGATGCTAGAGAGCCCAGAGAATATCATCCCAAGCTGGCTAATCATATGGAAATTGTAATTCCATGGAAATTATAATTTCCATTTGATAATCAGCTCTGAGCTGATTTCTGGTGTGGGGCTGATTTTGCTACAAAAATGCACCTCAGAGACTGAACCTTGTTAAAAGTGCCCCACTGTTGTCTCCCAGCCTGCTATACTATTTGAGCAGCGTAGCTGGCAGGGAGAATCCCAGCCTGTGTATTTAATGAGAACATTGTAGCATAAGGTATATGTCGTAATCTTGAAATCTATATACATTTGTGAAGGTAAGTGGGGGGGAATGAGTACTGTATTGTAGTAAGATTTTTTCATGTTTAATAAATGTCTCTTTCTTAATTGGCAGTGCTGTGACTCTGTTTCTCTACATTTTCTAAAAAAAATGTAAGTACGGTATTTTTAACCAGAGTTTCATTCTGAAACCTTCCTGTCCAGTAGAACATCAACTGGTATTGTGATACTTGTAGATGGTACACATTGTGCATTGGTAGTGAAGGGTTTAAACAGCTGTGGAAGGGATGTCAATAAATTGGGCTGTTATATGCAAGTCATTGAAGGTGTGCTGATATTGGGCAGGGAAAGAGTGGAAGCACTCTTTAATAGATGGATAATGCACATAGTGTTTTGTTTCTCGAGTGTTGTTGGTGCTGCACACATGCAGGCAATGAGAAAGTATTCACCATTGTGCCTTGTAGATTGTAGATAGGTTTTGAGGAATCAGGAAGTATGTTAATCACCACAGGATTCCTAGTCTCTGGCCTGCATCTTTTGCTACAGTATTTATATGCCTGTTCAAGTTTAACTCTGGTCAATGGCACTCTCCAGATTGTTGATAGTGGGGGTGAAGGGGTGGTAGTGTGGTGGAGGGGAATTCAGTGATGGTGATACCATTGAAAGTCAAAGGGCGATAGTTAGATGGTTGAGCAGTAAATGCTTTACACAGAGGGTACTCTGAACAGTAAATGCTTTATACAGTGGGTACACTGAGCAGTAAAGCAGGGAAGTTGTTGGAGAGGATTCTTAGAGATAGGATGTATGCGCATTTAAAACAGAACAATCTCATTAGTGATAGGTGACATGGTTTTGTAAGAGGGACATGGTGTCTTAGAAATTTGATGGAATTTTTTGAGGAGGTGATAAAAATGGTTGACGAAGGAAGAGCCATGAATGTTGTCTATATAGATTTCAGTAAGGCATTTGACAAAGTCTTTCATAGCAGGTTGGTGAAAAAGGTTAAGGCTCATGGGATACAAGGACAGGTGGCTGGATGGGTTCAGAACTAGCTTGACAACAGGAGACAGAGGGTAGCAGTGGAAGAGTCTTTTTCTAGCTGGACGACTGTGACTAGTGGTGTTCTGCAGGGCTCTGTACTGGGACCTCTGCTATTTGTGATATACATACATGATTTGGAAGGGAGAGTAACTGGTGTGATCAGCAAGTTTGTGGATGACACGAAAATGGCTGGACTTGCTGATAATGATGAACAGTGTCAGACAATGCAGCATATATAGATAGGTTGGTAAACTGGGCGGTGAAATGGCAGATGGAGTTTAATCCAGATAAATGCAAGATGATGCATTTTGGATGAAATAATGTAGGTGGGAATTATACAATAAATGGTAGGCCCATTAAGAGTATAGAAACACAGAGGGACCTAGGTGTGCAAGTTTACAAGTCCTTGAAGGTGGCAGCACAGGTGGAGAAGATGGTGAAGAAGGTATATGGTATGCATGCCTTTATAGGAAGGAGTATAGAGTATAAAAGCTGGCATCTAATGTTGCAGTTGTGTAGAACATTTGTTAGATCACATTTGGAGTACTGCATCCAGTTCTGGTCGCTGCATTACCTGAAGGACATAGAGACCTTGGAGAGAGTGCAGAGGAGTTTTACCAGGATGCTGCCTGATGTGGAGGGTCTTAGCTATGAGGAGAGATTGGGCAAATTGGGGTTGTTCTCCCTGGAAAGACAGAGAATGAGGGGAACCCTAATAGAGGTGTTTAAGATTGTAAAGGGTATAGATAATGTGAACAGTGGGAAGCTCTTTCCCAGGTTGGATGCGAAAATCACAGCGTCATGGGCTCAAGGTGAGAGGGGTGAGGTATAACTCAGATGTTAGAGGGATATTTTTTATACAGAAAGTTGTGGGGGCCTGGAATGCACTGTCAAGTAGGGTGGTGGAGGCAGATACGCTAGAGTTATTTAAGGTTTACTTAGATAGGCACATGAACAGACTAGAGATGGAGGGATACTATAGAATGTTCTAATTGAAGATCAAGAGCCTCAGGATGTTCCTGGGAATTAATAGATTCCTGTCAGCTGTCCAACAAATTTTAAGGCTCATCTTGTCACTTACATTGAAGCTATTGGGGATCTTCTGTTAATGTCTGTATTGCCTGTTGTATGTCTATTGATATTTATTGATGTCTCCTTTTTACATCCACAGGAAATTCAGTCTGCCTTGTTGGCCAAAAGGGGCATACATGCAGTGGGTTGTGCGAGGGCTGCTCTTGGATGTTGCTTTGAGAGTTGCCTAGTGTTTCACATCCATTAATGTACGCTTAAACTGGACTAGTTGATGGGCAACATGACAGCTCAGTGACTATCACTGTTTGCTGTGCAGTTACAGGGACCCGGGTCGGATCTCCAGCTTCGATCAATATCTGTGGGAGTTTGCACCTTCTCTGCGTGCTCCAGTTTCCTCCCCCATCTCAAAAATGTGCTTTTTAGGGTGATTGGTGTCAATAAATTGTCCTTGAATTGGATCTCCCTTAATCTGGTGCACATATAATTCCCTAATGTAGAGTCCACTAGAGGTAGACAAAAGCGTCATCGATTGACAAAAGATTTGAATAAGGCACTCACAATGTTATAATGGGTGGCGCAGGATTGTAGGGCCAAAGAGCCTGTTTCCTATGCTGTGCTGTTCGTTCTTTAAATGCTCTAAACAGTGGGTACACCGAGCGGTAACTGCTCTGTTCAGTGGGTACACCGAGCGGTAACTCCTCTGTTCAGTGGGTACACCGAGCGGTAACTGCTCTGTTCAGTGGGTACACCGAGCGGTAACTGCTCTATACAGTGGGTACACTGAGCGGTAAATGCTGTATACAGTGGGTACACTGAGCAGTAAATGCTGTATACAGTGGGTACACTGAGCAGTAAATGCTCTATACAGTGGGTACACTGAGCAGTAAATGCTGTATACAGTGGGTACACTGAGCAGTAAATGCTCTATACAGTGGGTACACTGAGCGGTAAATGCTCTATACAGTGGGTACACTGAGAGGTAAATGCTCTATACAGTGGGTACACTGAGCGGTAAATGCTCTATACAGTGGGTACACTGAGAGGTAAATGCTCTATACAGTGGGTACACTGAGAGGTAAATGCTCTATACAGTGGGTACACTGAGCAGTAAATGCTCTATGCAGTGGGTACACTGACCAGTAAATGCTCTATACAGTGGGTACACTGAGCAGTAAATGCTGTATACAGTGGGTACACTGAGCAGTAAATGCTCTATACAGTGGGTACACTGAGCGGTAAATGCTCTATACAGTGGGTACACTGAGAGGTAAATGCTCTATACAGTGGGTACACTGAGAGGTAAATGCTCTATACAGTGGGTACACTGAGCAGTAAATGCTCTATACAGTGGGTACACTGAGCAGTAAATGCTCTATGCAGTGGGTACACTGAGCAGTAAATGCTCTATACAGTGGGTACACTGAGCGGTAAATGCTCTATACAGTGGGTACACAGAGGTAAATGCTCTATACAGTGGGTACACTGAGCAGTAAATGCTCTATACAGTGGGTACACTGAGCAGTAAATAGAACATTACAGCACAGAACAGGCCCTTCGGCCTTCGATGTTGTGCCGACCAATATAAAAAGCAATGCCCCTCCAAACTAAACCATTCCCTTCTCTTCCATATACTTATCAACTAACCTCTTAAACGCCACCAAACTTGGCGCATCTACAACTGCTGCAGGCAGGGCATTCCACTCCCGAACCACCCTTTGGGTAAAGAACCTACCTCTGATATCCGTCCTATAACTATCACCCCTTAATTTAAAGCTGTGTCCCCTCGTGCTAGCTTTCTCCATCCTAGGAAAAAGGCTATCACTGTCCACCCTATCTAAACCTCTAATCATCTTATATGTTTCGATCAGGTCCCCTCTTAGCCTCCTCCTTTCTAAAGAAAACAACCTCAAATCCCTCAGCCTCTCCTCATAAGACCTGCCCTCCATACCAGGCAACATCCTGGTAAACCTCCTCTGTACCCTCTCCAATGCCTCCTCATCTTTCTTATAATGTGGGGACCAGAACTGTACACAATACTCCAAGTGCGGCCGCACTAGAGTTTTGTACAGTTGCAACATGACTTGCGGCTCCGAAATTCAATCCCTCTACCAATAAAAGCTAAGACTCCATATGCCTTCTTAACAACCTTCTCGACTTGACTGCCTACTTTCAGGGATCTATGCACATACACACCAAGATCCCTCTGCTCATCTAGACTACTAAGAATCCTACCATTTGCCCTATACTCTACACATTTATTATTTCTGCCATAGTGCATTACCTCACACTTTTCCACATTAAACTCCATTTGCCACCTCTCGGCCCAGCTCTGCAACTTGTCCAAGTCCCTCTGCAAACTATAACACCCCTCTTCACTATCTACCACTCCACCGACTTTAGTGTCATCTGCAAATTTACTAATCCATCCTTCAATACCCTCATCCAGATCATTTATAAAAATTACAAACAGCAGGGGCCCCAAAACAGACCCCTGAGGTACACCACTTGTCACCGAACTCCACGATGAATATCTCCCATCAACCACCACCCTCTGTCTTCTATCTGCTAGCCAATTCCTAACCCAATTAGCTAAATCACCCTCTATCCCATACATCTGCATTTTCTGCAGAAGTCTTCCATGGGCCACCTTATCAAACGCCTTACTAAAGTCCATATATACCACATCAACCGCCTTACCCCCATCCACCTCCTTAGTCACTTTTTCAAAAAACTCAATGAGGTTAGTAAGGCACGACCTACCCTTCACAAAACCATGCTGACTATCCCCAATCAATTCATTTCTCTCTAAATAACTATAAATCCTATCCCTAATTATTCTCTCCAATACTTTGCCCACAACAGAAGTAAGACTCACTGGCCTATAATTCCCTGGAAGGTCTCTCTTCCCCTTCTTGAACAATGGGACCACATTCGCTATCCTCCAGTCCTCCGGAACCACACCCGTAACCAACGACGACCTGAAGATCAGAGCCAGAGGCTCTGCAATCTCCTCTCTTGCCTCCCAGAGAATCCTAGGGTAAATCCCGTCCGGCCCAGGGGACTTATCCAACTTCAAACCCTCGAGAATATCTAGCACATCCTCCCTATCTACTTCGATACCTTCCAGTTTGCTACCCTGTACCTCAGTGTTCTCCATAACTACATTTACATCACCCTGCGTGAATACCGAAGAGAAATATTTATTCAGTACCTCTCCAATCTCTTCAGGCTCCACGCACAACTTCCCACTGCTGTCTATGACTGGCCCTAATCTTGCCCTAACCAATCTTCTATTCTTAACATATCTAAAGAAAGCTTTAGGATTCTCCTTAATCCTATCAGCCAAAGTCTTCTCATGTCCTCTCTTTGCTCTCCTCAATTCACTCTTTAGCTCCCTCCTGGCTAATCTATAGCTATCCATTGCACTAACCGAGCCTTCAATCCTCATCCTGACATAAGCCTCCTTTTTCCTTTTAACCAGCAAATCAACTTTTTTCGTACACCAAGGTTCTCTTACTCGACCATTTCCTCCTTGCCTGACAGGGACATACTTATCAAGGACTCGCAGCAGCTGCTCCTTGAATAAGCTCCACATTCCAGATGTTCCCAGTCCCTGTAGTTTCCTAGTCCAATCTATGCACCCTAATTCTCTCCTGATGGCCTCATAATTACCCTTCCCCCAGCTATAACTACTGCCCCCAGCTTCATGCCTATCCCTATCCATCACTAAGGTGAACGTAACCGAATTGTGGTCACTATCAACAAAATGTTCACCAACTTCCCACTGCAAGTTGTGAACTATGCTCTATGCAGTGGGTACACTGAGCAGTAAATGCTCTATACAGTGGGTACACTGAGCAGTAAATGCTCTATACAGTGGGTACACTGAGAGGTAAATGCTCTATACATTGGGTACACTGAGACGTAAATGCTCTATACAGTGGGTACACTGAGCAGTAAATGCTCTATGCAGTGGGTACACTGAGCAGTAAATGCTCTATACAGTGGGTACACTGAGCAGTAAATGCTCTATACAGTGGGTACACTGAGCGGTAAATGCTCTATACATTGGGTGCACTGAGAGGTAAATGCTCTATACAGTGGGTACACTGAGAGGTAAATGCTCTATACAGTGGGTACACTGGCATAAATGCTCTATACAGTGGGTACACTGAGCGTAAATGCTCTATACAGTGGGTACACTGAGCGGTAAATGCTCTATACAGTGGGTACACTGAGAGGTAAATGCTCTATACAGTGGGTACACTGAGGTAAATGCTCTATACAGTGGGTACACTGAGAGGTAAATGCTCTATACAGTGGGTACACTGAGAGGTAAATGCTCTATACAGTGGGTACACTGAGAGGTAAATGCTCTATACAGTGGGTACACTGAGCAGTAAATGCTCTATACAGTGGGTACACTGAGAGGTAAATGCTCTATACAGTGGGTACACTGAGAGGTAAATGCTCTATACAGTGGGTACACAGAGAGGTAAATGCTCTATACAGTGGGTACACTGAGAGGTAAATGCTCTATACAGTGGGTACACTGAGAGGTAAATGCTCTATACAGTGGGTACACTGAGAGAATGCTCTATCGTGGTACGAGAGGTATGCTCTATACAGTGGGTACACTGAGAGGTAAATGCTCTATACAGTGGGTACACTGAGAGGTAAATGCTCTATACAGTGGGTACACTGAGAGGTAAATGCTCTATACAGTGGGTACACTGAGAGGTAAATGCTCTATACAGTGGGTACACTGAGAGGTAAATGCTCTATACAGTGGGTACACTGAGAGGTAAATGCTCTATACAGTGGGTACACAGAGGTAAATGCTCTATACAGTGGGTACACTGAGAGGTAAATGCTCTATACAGTGGGTACACAGAGAGGTAAATGCTCTATACAGTGGGTACACTGAGAGGTAAATGCTCTATACAGTGGGTACACTGAGAGGTAAATGCTCTATACAGTGGGTACACTGAGAGGTAAATGCTCTATACAGTGGGTACACTGAGAGGTAAATGCTCTATACAGTGGGTACACTGAGAGGTAAATGCTCTATACAGTGGGTACACTGAGAGGTAAATGCTCTATACAGTGGGTACACTGAGAGGTAAATGCTCTATACAGTGGGTACACTGAGAGGTAAATGCTCTATACAGTGGGTACACTGAGAGGTAAATGCTCTATACAGTGGGTACACTGAGAGGTAAATGCTCTATACAGTGGGTACACTGAGAGGTAAATGCTCTATACAGTGGGTACACTGAGAGGTAAATGCTCTATACAGTGGGTACACTGAGAGGTAAATGCTCTATACAGTGGGTACACTGAGAGGTAAATGCTCTATACAGTGGGTACACTGAGAGGTAAATGCTCTATACAGTGGGTACACTGAGAGGTAAATGCTCTATACAGTGGGTACACTGAGAGGTAAATGCTCTATACAGTGGGTACACTGAGAGGTAAATGCTCTATACAGTGGGTACACTGAGAGGTAAATGCTCTATACAGTGGGTACACACTGAGAGGTAAATGCTCTATACAGTGGGTACACGAGAGGTAAATGCTCTATACAGTGGGTACACTGAGAGGTAAATGCTCTATACAGTGGGTACACTGAGAGGTAAATGCTCTATACAGTGGGTACACTGAGAGGTAAATGCTCTATACAGTGGGTACATTCTACACTAAGAACACAGTGGCCACTCATTCCACAGCGACATCTGGTGGGCTGCCTTGTATTTAAAAGAAATGAAGAGTGTACAATTTACAGGCTAAATAACACCAGAGAAAATCGCTGTATGAAACAAAAAAATCGGTCCCGTTCATTGAGTTTTCTTTTCTAATCAGCACTGTTGTTAAAGTGAAATCTCCCGCTCAATTCGTCTTTCCGAAAACGGATTCTGCGGTCACTTTTAGATTTCTTCGTGAATGTATCAGCATTTCCCATAATGCACAATCAATTCAACTTTTCAATTACATTGTTTTAAATGTCAGAGAACAAAAAAATCAATGACTGATAGTTATTTAACACTAATAAAGCATTGACCTACATGTTTTTTTCTATAACATTATAATAATTATAAAACCAATAATAACTAACAAGTGTATTGGAACCTGAATACATATATAGCCATTGAACACCTACTTCTTTCGGCCGGTCCGATGGTAGTGGGTTATCGTTGATATTTGCTTACAAAGTCAGTTACAGATTTCCTTGTTCTCTCTTCCCCCCTTCTCACTACTTCACTTGACTGGTCTCTTTTGCTTCCCCAGGTGTAAGTTAATACATATAGAAGACTAGTTTAAGAAGTATTTATTTTCCTTATTTAAGAGATGTTGCCTTATATATCTTCCATAGCTCAAAGACCATAATATCCCTGCTCAGTCCCTCCAAAAATTCATCCTTTTTCTGCATTTCGCCCTTCATCTTTTGAATCTTGAATTTATGTAAACCCTTCACCACAACAAAAGTCTTAAAATGCACATAAAACCACAATTAGGTAACACCTTCAAAGTAATAAAATGTCCCAAAGCATTTCACAGGAGCCTTATATAACAAAGTATGACATCCAGCCACATAAGGAATTATCAAATAACCAAAAGCAAGAGATGGGTTTTACTGAACGTCTCAAGAAAGAGGAGTGAAGTAGAGAGGGAGTTCACAGCTTTGGACCTATGTAATTTAAGAATGGCCACCAATAGTGGAAGAATGGTGCAATGATGGCACAGTGGTTAGCACTGCTGCCTTACAATGCCTGAGACCGAGATTCCTAGCATGGGTCACTGTCTGTGTGGAGGCTGCATATCTCCTCACGTCTACATGGGGTTCCTCCAGGTGCTCCAGTTTCCCCTCACATTCTGAAAGACTTGCTGATTCAGTGCATTGGTTGTATCAAATCCTCCTTCAGTGTACCTGAATAGGCACAGGAGTATATGGTGACTAGGGGATTTTCACAGTAACTCCATTGTAGTATTAATGTATGCCTGCTTGTGATACTAACAAATATAGTTTAAACTTCAAATTAAAATTAGGAATGCTTACGAAGCCAGAATTAGAGAAATACAAATTTTTGGAGGGGTATGGGGCTGGAGGAGATTGCAGTGATAGGAAAAGAAAAAGACAATTGAGGGGTTTAAAGGTAAGGATGAGAATTTTAAAATCAAGATGTTGCTTGACCGGAAGCCAGTCAGTCAATACAGGGACAATAGGTGAATGATACTTGGTGCAAGTTAAGGCATAGATGGCAGCGTTTTGGTTGACCTCAAGTTCATAGAGATCAAGTATAAGAAATCAGCCAGGAGTGCATTCGAATTTAGAGTTGAGGTAAGAAAGCATAAATGATGCAAGTGAGTTGTGACAGAGGTGAGATCAGGATTGTACTCTCAATGTAGAAATAAGCAAGCTTAGTGTTGCACGAACATAAGACTCAGAAACTCATCTCTGGGTCAGCTGTGACACCAAGGTTGTAAGTAGTCAGGGAAAGAAATGTAGTAGGTTTGGAGCAAGAGCAGAAAACAATTTATACAGTGTTACAGACAGGAATTTTAACAGCCCTGAATTCTTCTCTTCATCTTTTATAAGGGCAGCATGTTTCCAATCCCTCAGTTTTGGTGTGATCCACTTATCTACTCATTATGGCACAGCACCATCTTCAAATTCTCTTCACAAGAATTTGAGGTTCTATCTGCTTCAAGAAGATGACCATAATCCCAGTACCTAAGAAAACCAAGCAGCATGCCTCAATGACTATCGGCCAGAGGCTCTCACATAAACCATTATGAAGTACTTTGAAAGGATCTTCATGGCACAAATCAATTCTAGCCTCCCAGATTACCTGGATCCACTAGTTTGCTTACTGCCACAACAGGTATGCAGCAGATGCCATTTCCCTGGCCCTACACTTAATCCTGGAGCACCTAGATAATAAGGATACCTATGTCAGATTCCTATTTATTGACTGCAGCTCAGCCTTCAAAAAACTCATCTCCAAACTCCATGCCCTGGGCCTCAGTATCTCCCTCTGCGATTGCATCCTGAACTTGCCATCTCACAGACCACAATCAATAAAGACAGGCAACAACCTCCTCCATGATCATCCGCAACAGGGCCAGTGAGCTGCCAAATGGCAGACAGAATTTAATTTAGACAAATGTGAGGTGATGCATTTTGGTAGATTGAACTAGGGAAGGACTTATTTAGTTAATAGTAGGGCGTTGGGGAGAATTACAGAACAAAGAAATCTAGGGGTACATGTTCATAGCTCATTAAAAGTGGAATCACAGATAGATACAGTGATGAAGAAGGCATTTAGGATGTTTGGTTTCATTGGTGAAACCAAATGAAACCAAACAGGAGTTGGGATGTCTTATTCAAGTGTGGCATTGGTAAGGCCACACTTGGAATACTGTGTGCAATTCTGGTCACTCTATTAAACTAGAAACAGTGCAGAAAAATTTACTAGGATACTACCATGACTTGATAGTTTGAATTATAAAGAGAGACTGGATAGACTAGGAATTATTTTTCTGGAGTGTAGGAGGCTGAGGGGGCATCTTAGAATCATAGAATACTACAACACTGAAACAAGCCTTTTGGCCCTTCTTAGCTGTGCCGAGTCCCACTGACCTGCACCTGGACCATTTCCTTCCACACCCCTCTCATCCATATACCTGTCCAAGTTTTTCTTAAATGTTAAAAGTGAGCCTGCATTTACCACTTCATCTGGCAGCTCATTCCATACTCCCACCACTGTGTGAAGAAGCCCCTCCTGCAATATTCCCTTTAAACCTTTCCCCCTTCACCCTTAACCTATGTCCTCTAGTTTTTTTTCTTCCCTAGCCTCAGTGGAAAAAGTCTGCTTGCATTCACTCTATATCCATCGTAATTTTATACACCTCTATCAAATCTCCCCTCATTCTTCTACGCTCCAGGGGATAAAGTCCTAATCTATTCAACCTTTCTCTGTAACTCAGTTTCTCAAGGCCTGGCACCATCCTTGTAAACCTTCTCTGCACTCTTTCAACCTTATTAATATCTTTCCTGTAATTGTAAAAGTATATTCCTATAAAGGTGACCAAAACCGCACACGATATTCTAAATTCAGTCCCACCAATGTCTTATACAACCTCACCATAATATTGAAACTACTTTGATTTATAAAGGCCAATGCCCAAAAAACACTCTATGACCCTATCTTTGACGCCACTTTTAAGGAATCATATATCTGTATTCCCAGAACTGTCAGTTCTATTACACTCTTCAGTGTCCTACCATTTACCTTGTACGTTCTATCTTGGTTTGTCTTTCCAAAGTGCAAAAACTCACACCTGTCTGCATTAAACTCCATTTGCTATTTTTCTAGCTGGTCCAAGTCCAGGTCCTATGCAGGTCCTATGAAGAGAGGTTGAAGGATTTGAGGTTGTTTTCGTTAGAAAGGAGGCGGCTAAGAGGGGATCTTATTGAAGCATATAAGATGATTAGAGGTTTAGATAGGGTGGACAGTGATAGCCTTTTTCCTAGGATGGAGAAAGCTAGCACGAGGGGACACAGCTTTAAATTAAGGGGTATGAGTTATAGGACGGATATCAGAGGTAGGTTCTTTACTCAAAGAGTGATTAGGGAGTGGAATGCCCTGCCTGCAGCTGTTGTAGATGCGCCAAGTTTGGTGGCGTTTAAGAGGTTAATTGATAAGTATATGGAAGAGAAGGGAATGGTTTAGTTTGGAGGGGCATTGCTTTTTATTTTGGTCAGCACAACATCGAAGGCCGAAGGGCCTGTTCTGTGCTGTATTGTTCTATGTTCTATAAGTCCCTCTGCAAGCTTTGAAAACCTTCCTCACTGTCCACTACACCTCCAATCTTTGTATCATCAGCAAATTTGCTGACCCAATTTACCACATTATCATCCAGATTATTGATCTAGATGACAAACAACAACAGACCCAGCACCAATCCCTGCAGCACACCACTAGCCACAGGCCTCCACTCAGAAGAAATCCTCCACATCCACTCACTGGCTTCTTCTATTGATCCAATGTCTAATCCAATTTACTACTTCTCCATGTACACCTAGCGACTGAACCTTCCTAACTAATCTCCCATGCGAAACCTTGTCAAAAACCTTACCGAAGTCCATGTAGAAAACATCAATTGCCTTCCCTTTATCCATTTTCCTGGTAACCTCCTTGAAAAACTCTAATAGATTGGTTAAACATGACCTACCATGCACAAAGCCATGTTGACTCTCCCTAATAAGTTCCTGAACATCCAAGTATTGGCAGATCCTATCTTATAGTACTCTTTCCAGTAATTTACCTACCACTGACATCAAACTTACCAGCCTATAATTTCCTGGGTTACTTTTTGAGCCTTTTTTAAAAAACGGAACAACATGAGCTGTCTTCCAATCATCCAACACTCACCTGTGGATACCAACATTTTAAATATATCTGCCAGGGCACCTGCAATTTCTACACTCTTATAGAGGTCTATAAAATAATAAGGGGAACAAATCAGCTAGATAGTCACTATCTTTTCCCAATAGTAGGAGTGTCTAAAACTAGAGGGCATATGTTTAAGAAGAGATACGAAAAAGTGTCCAGAAGGGCAATTTTTTCCACACAGAGGCTGGTGAGTGCCTGGAACAAGCTGCCAGATCTGTCTGTTCTACTACACACAGATCTGTGTGTCCTACCATTGTACCGTAGAGGCAGTTACAATGTTGTCTTTTAAAAAGCATTTTGATAGTTACACAGATGGGATATGGGCCAAATGCAGACAATTGGGATTAGCAGAGGAGTTTAAAAAAGGGCAGCATGGACAAGTTGGGCTGAAGGGCCTGTTTCCATGCTGTAAACCTCTATGACTAACACCATGCCCCACAAGGCTGTGTTCTCAGCTGACTACTATACATCTTATACACCTATGACTGAGTGGCCAAATTGCTCTCCAATTCAATTTTCAAGTTTGCTGATGGCACCACCATAGCGGGTCTGATCTCAAACACTGATGAGACAGTACAGGAATGGGATAGAGAACCTGATGAACTGGTGTGGCAACACTAATCTCTTCCTCAATGTCAACAAAATGAAGAGGATTGTCATTGACTTCAGGAAGCGTAAAGGAGCACATCCCCCTGTCTACATGAATGGGGATGAAGCAGAAATGGTCGAAAGCGTGAAGTTTTTAGGTATCCGGATCACCAACAACCTGCTCTGGTCCCCCTATGCCAACACTATAAGAAACCCCACCAATGCGTATATTTTCTCAGAAGACTAAGGAAACTTGACATGTCGGTCACAACTCATCAACTTTTACAGATGCACCATAGAAAACATTCTATGGCTCTGGCTCTGCCCAAGACTGCAAGGAACTATTGCAAAAGGTTGCGAAAGTAGCCCAATCCAAACCAGCCTCCCATGCATCGACTCTGTCTACACTTCCCGCTGCCTCACCAAAACAGTCAGCGTAATTAAGAACCCCATGCATCCTGAACATTATCTCTTCCACCTTCTTCCTTTGGGAAAAGGATACAAAAGTCTGAAATCACATACCAACTGACTCAAGAACAGCTTCTTCCTTGCTGTCAAACTTTTGAATGGACTTACCTTACACTAAGTTAATCTTTCTCTGCCTTAGCTATGACTGTAATTGTACATTCTGCACTCTCTCATTTCCTTCTCTATGAACAGTATGTTTTGTCTGTATAGCACACAAGAAACAATACTTTTCATCGCATGTTAATAAACGTGGATACTTGGGGTATTGAAGCTCTGATCAAGAAGAAGGCGGCACATAACATGTATAGACAGCTGGGATCAAGTGAACTCCTTGAAGAGTGTAGGAATAGAGTTAAGAGAGAAATCAGGAGGGTAAAAAGGGGACATGAGATTGTTTTGGCAGATAAGGCAAAGGAGAATCCAAACAACTTCTATAAATACATAAAGGTCAAAAGACTAACTAGGGAAAAAAATAAGGCTTCTTAAGGACCAAAGTCATCTATGTGCAGATCCACAAGAGATGGGTCAGATCCTAAATAATTTTCATCAGTATTTACTGTTGAGAAAAGCATGGATGTTGGGGAACTAAATTGTGATGTCTTGAAGGGTATATGTATTACAGAGGAGGTGGTGCTAGAAGTCTTAAGGTGGATCAAGGTAGATAAATCCCTGAGACTTGATAGTGTATCCCAGGACATTGTGGGAGACTAGGGAGGAAATTGCTGGTCCCCTATAAGAGATATTTGAATCATCGATAGTCACAGGTGAGGTGCCCAAAGATTGGAGGTTGGCAAATGTTGTGCCTTTGTTTAAAAAGAGCTGCAGGGAAAAGCTTGGGAACTACAGGCCAATGAGCCTCACACCTGTGGTAGTTAAGTTGTTGGAAGGTATTTTGAGAGACAGGCATTTAGGGATGCAAGGATTGATTGGGAACAGTCAGCATGGCTTTGTGAGTGGAAAATCATGTCTCAAATTTGATTGAGTTTTTTGAAAGGATAACTAAGAAGGTTGATAAGGACAATGCAGTTGATGTTGTCTACATGACATTAGCAAGACCTTTGACAAGGTACCACATGGTAGATTGTTGCACAAGGTTAAATCTCATGGGATCCAAGGTGACATAGCTAAATGGATACAAAACTGGCTTGATGACTGAAGCCAGAGATTGATTGTAGAGGGTTGTTTTTCAAACTGGAGGCCTGTGACAACCAGTATACCTCAGATCAGTGCAGGGTCCACTGTTATTTGTCATTCATGTTAATGATTTGGATGAAAACAAAGGAGGCAGTTTGTAAGTTTGCAGGTAACACCAAGATTGGTGGCATAGTGGACAGTGAAGTTATCTCGGATTTTAGTGGGATCTTGATCAATTGGCCAGTGGGCTGATGAATAGCAGATGGAATTTAATTTAGATAAATGTGAGGTGATGCAGTTTGGTAGATTGAGCCAGGACAGGACTTATTCAGTTAATGGTACATGTTCATAGCTTCTTGAAAGTGGAGTCATAGGTGGTCAGAGTGGTGAAGAATGCATTCAGCATGCTTGGTTTCATTGTCAGAGCATTGAATACAAGAATTGGGACATTTTGAAGTTGTACAAGACATCGATAAGGCCACACTTGAAACACTGTGTACAATTCCCTACTATAGAAAGGATATTTTTAAACTAGAAACAGTGCAGAAAAGATTTACTAGGATGCCACCAGGATTTGATGGTTTGAGTTATAAAGAGAGGCTGCATAGACAAGGACTTTTTTCTCTATAGCGTAGAAGTCTGAGGGGTGATCTTAGAGGTCTAAAAAAAAAATAGGGACAGATCAGCTAGTCAATACAGAACCACAGAACACTACAGCACAGAAACAGGCCTATTGGCTGTGCCAAACCATTTTTCTGCCTGATCCCACTGACCTGCACCTGGACCATATTCCTTCACATCTGTCTCATCTATGTACCCATCCAAGTTTTTCTTAAATGTTAAAAGTGACCCTGCATTTATCATTCCATCTAGTAGCTCATTCCATACTCTCACCACTGTGTGGAGAACTCCTCTAATATTCCCTTTAAACTTTTCCTCCTTTACCCTTAACCCATGTTCTCTAGTTTTTTTCTCCCCTAGCCTCAGTGGAAAAAGCCTGCTTATATTCACTATCTATACCCATCATAATTTTACATACCTCTTATCAAATCTCCCCTCATTCTAAGCTTCAGGGAATAAAGTCCTAACCTATTCAACCTTCCTCAAGTTTCTCAAGTCCTGGCAACATCCTTGTAAACCTTCTCTGTACTCTAGTTAGCTGACCAAAATTGCACACAATATTCTAAATTCGGCCTCACCAATGTCCTGTACAACCTCACCATAACATTCCAACTCTTATGCTCAATGTTTTGATTTATAAAGGCCAATGATCTTATGAAACTGTGATGCCACTTTTAAGGAATCATGTATCTGTATTGCCAGATCTGTCTGTTCTACACATTCAGTGTCCTACCATTTACCATGTATGTTCTACTTTGGTTTGTCCTTCTAAAGTGCAACACCTCACACTTGTATCTTTTCCCAAAAGTAGGAAAGTCTAAAACTAGAGGGTATAGGTTTAAGGTGAGAGAAGAAAGATTGTCTGGAACAAGCTGCCAGAGGTAATCTCTTAAAAAGCCATTACATGGGTAGGATGGGTATAGGGGGTATGGGCCAATATGGGCAATTGGGACTAGCTTCAAAGTTGAAAAAAGGGTGGCATGGACAAGTTGGGTCAAAGGCCTATTTCCACACAGTAAACATCTATGACTGACTCAATATGACAATAATAAATCAACTCAAAAGCAAACTTTAGATGAATTCAAAAGGGTTAGTTTCTTTGCACACACAACAGATGTCTGCACCTCTCCTTTCAGTTATACAGTAAAAGATTAAAGCAAATGAAAAGTAAAGACCACTGTGAAAACAACTAATTTCACATGTCCAAAATTCAGAATCAAAGTCCAGTGAGATATTCCTTCATGGAGATTTGCAGATTGAAAACCAATGCTGCATAATTCACTTTTCCAGTAGTGTTGATTTCACATGAGGTGATGGATGTGAAAAATGAAGCAGTCTTATAAGCGATGCTGTAGAACTCCCAGTAGAAATAAGGTTGATGGGGCCAGTTATTCAATTTGGGCAGAGCTTGTAGATTGTAAAATGATAGGATCAGTTCAATACAATGACATGCAACAGACTTCTAAGAAATGTTATAGTTCATGGAATGAAAGGGACAGATGTGGATAAAATAGGCTGTGTAATAGGAAAAGAGAAGTTGGTAGTGCAGTTCCCAAAGGTTCAATATTGGACCCTTGCTCTTAATATATATTAATGACCTAAATCTAATGTACAGGACAATTTTGAAGCTTGCAGATAACAAAACTTTGAAAGCATTGTAAATGGTGTGGAAGACTAGTTGGTGGACTGGGCAAATGAAGCTCAATGCAGAGAAGTGTGTGGCAATGTATTTGTTTAGGAAAAACAGAGACAATATATAGTAAGAGTGCAGGAACAGAGTTCAGAGTATATGTGAATAGATCATTGAATGTCGGACAGTGGAAAGAGCAGTTAGTAAAGATTTTATTATTAAGGGCTTGGAATATGGGAACAAAATAAAGCTGAACTTATACAAGACACTAGTCAGACCTCAGTTGGAATATTGTGTGTAGTTTACAGTGCCACACTACTGAAAAAGATGTGAATGCATTGGAAGGAGTACAGAAGAATGGTTCCAGGGATGAGTGTCTTCAGTTGTGAGGATAGGCTGGGGAGATTGGGATTGTTCTCCTTTGAGAAAAAGGAATTCGATAGAGATGTTCAAGATCATGAGGGGGCTGGACAGGGTAGATAGAGAAAAATGTTCCTGCTCACAAAAGGATAAGAATGAGGAATCAGATTTGAAATGGTTTGAAAAAGAGAAATGATTCCACAACTGGAGATCTATTATTTGACTTCCCCCTCATGAGTGTCTTTAACAAGGGGTATCCTCTGTGTCACTGAAATGAGGAAACATTCCAACTATTAAGGCATGAAAGGAAGGTTGAGGTCCTTTGTTCTAGCAGTTGAATAGACTTCAGTTGGGTTGGCTTATGAAATAGATGGTCTTTGTTCAGTTCTTTTTAAATTCAATCTCTGCAGTCCACAGGGAACCATTAATATTTCTTCAGAGATAGCAAGATGCACATTTCTGGTATACAAAATGGTAGCTAATTTTGTTCAGGGATCACAAGTAGATTCAATCATTTTAAAGGGTCTTTGTGCAGTTTTTAAAATTTTAGAAACTAGCTATGAGGATCTGTGTTTTATGAAAATGAGAGGCATTAGACCCTTGACAACAGCAAATTTTGACTGAACTATAAGGCTTAATAATCAAAAGCTACAGACAATTACAGACAGAACACACCTGTCAACTCAAACCAATCAAGACCTCTGATCCTGATTTTCATAACACCCTCCACGCTTTCATCCTGCATACTCCCCGCATTGAAGATCTTTACTGCCTCCTGAAGTTACACAAGGCAAACACACCTGGCCATCCTATCGTATTGGGCAATGGGATCTTGTGCAAGAACCTTTCTGCATACGTCAAGGGCAACCTGAAGCCTTTTGTACAAAGAACTCCCAACTTCCGTTGTGACACTACAGACTTTCTACAGAAACTCAGCAGACAGGAAGCAGTTGAACCAGGAGCATTCCTCATCAGTGGAAGACTTGGCACTCTACACAACTATCCCCCATGACAGTGGCATTGCTGCAACTGCCTCAGTACTCACCACCTTCTACGGCCAATCTCCAGATGCAATTTTACAACTCATTTACTTAATTGATACCCTCACCTTCACCAACCAGTTCTTCATATATTGAGGTGTGGATTTGATCCCCATGGCTGTTCCATGTGTCTGGATGAAGAAGTGTGCTCTTTAGCCTGTGCTCAGTGCTCCTTCCACCCACATTGTTAGCCACTTTAAGACTTGAATTGCAGATTAGGTGTAAAGACTTGCATTCTAATCAGTAATCTGTAAACTGTGCTGTTATATGTGCTGTCTGAGACCAGAACACCTCATTCACTGGAAAAAGAGGGGAATCTCAAAAGCTTTGAGTTTACTATCAAATAAATTGGTTGGACGTAAACCTGATGTTGTTAGACTTCTTTCTGGGGAAGATACAGGTTGTGTGTGATGGGTTGTATCCAAACAGGACAAGGACCACTCTCCTTGCAGGGACATGTGCTACTAACATGGGGTGGATTCAAATTAGAGTGGCAGGAGAATGAGAACTTGAATGGAGACAAGACGGGGAAAACAAATATGGTAAATATAAGTAGAAAGCAAGCATAGAAGACAGAGGAAACAAGGACTCATAGCAAACAGGGTCATAGTACAAAATAAGGTGTTATGGTAACAATAACAAATTTAAGTGTACTGCATCTGAATGCACAGAATATTTAAAATATAGTAGATGATTAACAGCATCATCAGTTGTAAATGGGTATGATTGTGAATAAGATGTGGCTGTGCACTAAATATCCATACATTCAATATTTAGAAAGGATACACCAAAAAGGCAAGAAGTGGGGTGGCATAAAGGATGAAATCAGTGCAATAGCAAGAAAGGCTTAGACTGATTCTACATCTAGATGTTCTGAGTGGAGCTGAGAAGCAACACATTTGAAAGAAGCCAGTGAAGAGAAACCTCTTAGGTAAATCAATGCCAATTTCAGTTTAATGTGCAAGGATGGAGGCACCAAGAAAAACAGAGCATCTTGGGCATGTTAGCTGTCCTGTTCAATTTGGTCAGTACTCACTACTTGTCAGAATATATTTTGTTGTATATTATATATTACAAATTCATTTAAAAACTGATCAAATTAACAGACACACCTATTTGGTTGCAGTCAATCTTGATACAAAAATCCTGTTCAATAAACTGGTGAGCTTGAATGATTATTGGCAGGTTTGAAGAGATCATGGAATAAAAGTGGCATTAAACTGGTAAAGACTGGGCAATTGTAAAACATCCTTACAAAATATAGGCAGACTTACTTATATTTGAAGGTACTCTTGTGGCACTTTGAATAGCATCCCTACCTGAGCAAGCAGCTCCAGATTAGAATCCAATCCCAGGACTTGGGTTTCCTCCAGGCACTCCAGTTTTCTCCCACAGTCCGAGAAGATGTGCTAGTTAGTGCATTGATTATGCTAAATTCTCCCTGTGTACTTGAACAGGTGCCAGGGTGTGGCGACTAGAGGATTTTCACATTAACTTCACTGCAGTGTTAACATAAGCCTACTTATGACATAATAAATTAAAAACTTTATGAAAGTCTGCCTTGAGCATCACTGGTCAGAAGGCTAAGGAAATTTGGCATGTTCACTATGACTCCCACCAATTTTTAGATGCATCATAGAAAGCATCCTTTCTGGTCATATCACAGCTTGATACGACTCCTGCTATAAGACCACAAGAACCACAGAATTGTGAATGAAGCCCAGTCCATCAAACCAGGCTCCCATCTATTGAACTGTCTACACTTCCTGCTGCATCAAAAAAGCAGGCAGCATAATTAAGGACCCCAAACAAATTCTCCCACCCTCTTGTCGGTGAAAATTACAAACATCTGAGGTCAGGTATCAACTGACTGAGCTTCTTCCCTGTTGCCAGACTTTTGATTGACCTACCAAGTTGATCTTTCCCGTACACCCTAGCTATGACAAACACTACATTCTGCTTTCTCTTTTCTATATAATGGTATGCTTTGTCTGTATAGTGTGCAAGAAACAATACTTTTCACTATAATCATGTGACAAAAATCAACTGATCAATAGAAGCAATCTGACAATTGACAAACTTCAAATCACTTATCTGGGTTAGATCAGAATGATAATAAAATATGCCAGGCAGAGACAAAAGAAGTGCAACACTTATTTAAGCTTATTTTAAGTGTGATACTCAGGATGGTCAATTAAGACATGGTTTTCTACAGAAAAATGTAAACATATGGAAAATGATTTAGAATAGCTTGACAAGTCCAAAGGATCAGCTTTTGAGTTGATTTAAATTCCACTGTTCTGTTGGGAAGAAATTTCCCATACTAGACTTGAGCAATACAGTAAAGCATGATCAATGTTATTTGGAGGTGAAGTAATACCTTCAAAGATGATAGTCAAATCTTCAGTAATCAGTATAAAATGAAAACATTTCCCAGCATATTTCCAAGGGGATTCCAACACTAAGTGTTTTATGCTATTTAACATACTATGGTTGGGGCCACAGATTTAACAGTTGTAATAAAGTCTCTGGTAATATCAATAGTATTTTCAGCTTCAAATTCTAATTTGTAGCTATATTTTGGTGGAGATTATAAATTATAGGGCCAAGAGAAAATTTATCAACGTTGAGGTGATGTTGGATAAGATCCTCAATGTGGAATATTGAGGCAAGGATCTTCAATATCAAGTCAGATGAAATGTTGATATTACAAGGCATTTCACATTTGTAGAAATATCTGGGACTAGTAAAAAGTGAATTGCATAGTGGCCTAACAAGCTTGTGACTGAGGAACTGGATACAAGTTGTATAATGTGCTATAAACAAATCTACCTTGGGTCATAAGTACAGAAATTGCTTATTGTCAGGAAGAATGGACAGAAGATCCTAGTGCATTTTAGGGTTGGAACAGGCCGATAAGAAAATGGCCATTTCAAGTACAAACAGCAAGCAGGGCCTGAAGTGGGAGCAAAGAGTGAGCAGAGTTTGGGAATGGAAAAGGAGTTTGAGAAGGGGGTGGTGATCAGAAAACAAATTTTAATTGTAGAGATCTAGCTAAGAAACAATTCACAGGTGCTAATGGGGATGCAAAGGAACAGAGGATCTATAAATGCTGGAGTCAGAAGAGTATTTTTGGAAGATGCAGCTGTTAGTTGTGGTTGTATGCTTGGAGCAGTTTAGGTAGGGATGTTAGACTGCATTTAAAAATGAGTCAATACAGATTAGTAAAGGCAGGGATGATAGCAAAGCAGAACCTAGTATCAAATAGGATATAGGCAGAGTTTTGGATAAATTGGGTTTATGAAAAATCAAGAATCTCATCCAAATTGGTTATTTAGATCAGCGGAGGGAGTCAGATGAACTCAAAATTACATTTGGAAGCTGAACCAATTTCTGCATCTCATTGCTAAAAGCAGCAGCTTGAGGACAAATGGATCAAGGTAATTTCATTGGCAACTCCAGAGTATACCATTAAGTTATTAACTTATCCTTGAAGCTACAGCATAAAATACATCATTTGTATTTAACAGAATTTGCTTGCACAAGCCAGCTACCACAACTCCTACAGTGCATTGATAATGTTCTACTGGCATTAGTATCTTGATATGAAAGTGTGATATATAAATTCGAACTATTTTCTTTCCATTCACTTGCTTAAGCCTAAAATTAGGAGCAGAGGCTGATGGCAAGTGACAGTATAGCATAGTACCTAACCTTCAGAAACTGAAATGGAGTAGATTGTGTCACTTCTATCCCACTGGAAACAATGAAAAACAAGAGCTAGTGCACTTTAGTTGTTTGCCTCCTTGTTTATTATTTGGGGAAGAAAGTCTTTCAGCATATTTGCCAGGTTAAGACTGGATTCAATTATATTGTTGGACATACAAATATATCAATGGCAAATTAGGGCCAGGTTGCCTGGACCTTAGCTTAATTTTTCTGCAACTACCCAAGGACAGAACAAGGCTGAACCTGCAAAGCTCAGTTCTAATATTTCAAATATAAGAACAAGCTTTAACCATGAAGATTCCATAGGACCCGTGTTAGACCTAGCCAGATCATAAGTGAGAGGGTGGGTGGGCTGGAAAAGGCAAGGAAAACTTCACAATACATGGCAGCTCAATGGTACAAAATACACTACATTTGCTTCTGCAATCTGATTTTAAAGTCAAACTTGCTAGTTTGAATGGAAGGTTTTTGAATTATGTCTCTAACTTGCAACTGTGCAAGAGCACATGTAATTATCCTTCAGCATTACATCAATCATGACCAGAACTTAAGTGACAGCTGAAAATGGCAAGTTCATACTTCTGAAGGAGCATCAAGTTATTGGGGAAAAACAAATCATCTTGGGTCATATGTGAAACAATAAAAATCCACAATAGTTAATAGAAAAAGGAGAAAACAGTTCAGAGAAATAAATTGGCAAAAATTAATTTCTTAAGTTGTCTTTATTAAGGTTTTTTACCAAAATATAAATCGAATGAGAAACCATACAAACTTCACAAAATAGTGATTTCACACATCCTAGGTAAATACCTCAATTACACAGGTAGGGTCAAAATTTCTCTGGCAGAAGTTTAATCTCTTATTCCCAGTGATTTGAGTAATGCTTTTAAACAAGGTCATTTCACCTTAAATCCAAACTGCACTGCTGGAAGTTTCCAAGGTCCCCAATAATCAAAAGTGAAGAATCCTTATAACTCATCTTTCCTTTTTGATAAGTTGGTTGCATGTTCTTCCACAAATTTGCTCAAAGAGTCAAGGTCTCGCTCATTCTTGTCATATTGAATAGGATTGTCTTTATTATTACTTGGAGCAAAGTAAATGGTAGGGAATCCTTCAGTTTTGTATTTATCATGTGGCACATCATTTACTGTTGCATCCATCTTTGCAATGATCAGGTGCTCTTCATTTTTGTACTTTTTACCAAGTTCCAAATACACAGGTTCCAGTTTTTTGCAGTGGCCACACCAAGGTGCATAGAATTCTATTAGGACATCTTTCTTTTTGTTCATAACTATTTCATCAAATGTCTTGCCCACCACCACTTTTACTGGTCCTTTGTTACTCTTCGGGATTGGTTGTGATTTAACAATAGGCTTTAATTTACCTGTTTATAAAAAATGTATTTGTGAATACATAGTCTTGTATTAAAAACACCTGTCAAGCATATATATATATATATATATAACATCTTAAAAAAATCAAAGTGCTTCAGAGGTGCAAAGAAAGATGTAGGTTATATCAGGGTGACAAACTGCTTGAAGTAGGTTAAAACTCTGCTAAAAAAGTCAAAAGATAGAAACTAAGGGAGAAATGCTAGAGTATGATAAAACAAACTGAAGAGAAATAAGAGGAAATTAAGAATCAGAAAAAGTACTGAAGAAACTTTATGAATTAAAAACTGTCAAAGTGCCAAGTCACAATGGCCCAACATCCTTGGATTCTGAAAGAAATGGTTGCAGAAAGCGATGCGTTTGTGTGTTGGATACAGTTTTCCAAAATTTTCCAGATTCTTGAATTCAAGATTTAAAGTTAGCAAATATCATACCACTAGTCAAGGTGAGGGAGACAAAACAGGGAATTACAAACCAGGTAGACTAACAGTTACAGGAAAATGCTGAAGTACATGAAGTCTTAACACTACTTACTGTATGATCAAGTCAACATGATTTTGCAAAATTGAAGTGATATTTAGTAAATTTAAGATTTAAAGCTTCAACCAATAAACACAGAAAAAAGAAGCCAGATACAGTACATTTGGATTTTCAAAATTAAGGCATTACACAAGTTTACACACAAGGGGCTCACAGGAGTTGGAGTAACATTGGCATGGATAGAGAACTGGTTAATAAGACAGTGTAGGAATAAAAAATGCAGGGTGAATTTCTCCCAAGAAAACATTAATTGCCAAATTTGCATAAAAATGGGAATAAATCCTGCTGGTTCAGTGAGACTTTCAAAATGAAATCACAAAATACATAGAGGCTGTCAGCACAGTGCCAATCTTGGCACATGTACAGTAGCTCCATTCTGCTGGCTCTCTCATTGTTGGCCAGCCTCAACACCCAAAATCACTGGCTGTGGGATTCCCTCCCTCCACCCTGATTGCTAATCTTGTGTTTAGGCCAACAACCCTCCCCCCACCCATTGATAGCTCAAATCAGCTTTTCCCTCCCTCCATTACTGATGCTGAGAGCAGAGTGGCAGCAGGGCCCCAGAGACTCTGCCTCATCAGAACGGTCCAATGCATAGTGGGTAGTGCTGAAGTGCTCCCAACCTTTGTCCCTTTCACCTTGGGTAGTGCCAGGGGACCAGACACCCCCTTAACCCTTGGGAGCCCTCCCTTCACACCAGCAAGGTCAGGCTGCCAGCTTCCCTTTAGTGGGGAGCTATTGTAAACCCTGGAGTGAAATATTCCTGAGTGGGGCTGGTGAGAGGCCAGTGATCCAGAGACTTCAGGCCTGCTATCAAAAATGTAAATGGTGATTTAATCAATTTATTCATCTCCCATATCTGAAATCTAGCAATGGGAGGTGTGGAGGCCATGGCACCTTGAGAGAAAACCTGCTACACAGCCTGTGCTGATGTTGCCTGGCCCACTGCACTGTTCTATTGCCTCAGAGTTTGCCTGCATTTTCAAGTTAGCTGGAAGACTATAATACCATAATTAGTGCAAGGGCCTAAGCCATTTACAATTTATATTAATGACTTATCTATTTGCTGACAGTGCAAAGACAGCTGCAAAGAGAGCATGCAAGTCAGGAGGGTACAAATGCTGCCAATGTGAACAGGCTGTGTGAATGGTCAACATGTTAGCAGATGTAGTAAAATGTGTGCAAGAGGTTATTCACTTTAGTAATAAAGCTTCCATATTTTGGAAAGATTTAAGATATTATGTACCTTTCTTAAATGCCATTACAAATTCTCTCAGTGTATCAGAATCAAATTCTTCTGGTTCCATTGCATATTTCTTGCCAGCTACATCCAGAATTGCTACATTCACTTCTTCACCACTGTCTGCTAGACCCAGGTCATTTAGTTCTGATGAATAATCTTCTTCATCAGCAATTGTAAAAGTATACTCAGGAAAATCCTTTGCTACTTCCAATACTTTCTTCCGCCAAAACTGTGTAGCTGAAAATACAACATACAAGAATTAACTTAAATTAGGTAGAATGTGGAAAAGTGATATTTCCAAAACAAAACCAGCAAATTGGTGATGGCAACAATTGTTTAGTGTTTTTTGTTTGAATGCACCTGAGGAAATAAAACCTGGAGGGAAAAATAAATAAATAAATGGGAGCTGGAGAAAGTTGCATAGGAAAGATCAGACAGATTGAGGGAGCTTGGATACTAACAATAAATCGAAGTCAAAACAGCAGCAAGTGCACAAGTAGTACTATAAAGTAAATACAGAAGGAGACCACAGCTGTTGAAAGGAACAAATGGAAGGATGAAGCACTCAATCTCAGAATAAAAAAAGCACGAATTTTATTCCCTAAAACCAGTTGTGATAAGGGAAGATATGTCTGACTAACAGCTGAAAATTTATGAGATGGTCAAAATAGTGTGGTCTAGAAGAATTTTAGCAAGGCTCATGACAACGTCCCACATGACAGACTATTTAAAAAGAGCCTATGGAATCTAGAGGTACGTAACAAATGGGAAAAACTGGCTCAGTGGCAGGAAACAAAATGATTAGGGGATGCCACTGCAACTAGAAGCCTGTTTCCTACGGGGCTCTGCAGGGCTCAGTACTTGATTTCCCTACTTTGCGGTAAATTAATGATTTGGACTTCTATATAGGAGGCATGATCAAGAAGATTGTGGATAACAAAAAGTGACTGTTGTGGGAGTGGTTGCCATTTGGGAACTGCAGAAAAAGATATCAAAGGATCAGTCAGGTGGTCAAAATGATAAATGGAATTCAACCCACAGGAATGAAATGATGCATGGGGGAAGGTCAAATAAGGCACAGGTATAACAATAAATTGGAGGATTCCAAGATGTGTAGAGAAGTAAACGATCTTTGAATGCATGCCCACAGATTTCTGAAAGTAGCAGAATGAGTATTAGATAGTTAAAGAGACATAGAACAATATTAGCCAAGGCATGTAGTAAGAGCAGGGAGGTTACATTGGAGCTATACGTGAGATCACAATTGGAGTAAACACTATTTTGGCTATTACAAAAATAAGGTAATTGTACTGGAAAGGGTACACAGGAGATTACCAGGACTGGAAAACTGCAGCTATGCAACTCCAGTATGGGATAGGCTGGATTTATTTTCTTTGGAACACAGAGGCCAAGGGGAGATTTGATTGAGCTGTACAAAGCTGAGGGGGGTCTTGAGTGGATGGGAAATATTGGTTTCTCATAGAGGGGTTTCTAACAAGGGAGTTAGAAAAATATTTTCCTCCAGAAGGTGATAGGGATTTGAAACAGGTGATAGAAGCAGAAACCCATAACCTCATTAAAAAAGGTGTCTGCAAATACACGTGAAAAGCTCCAAACCAACTGCTGGAAGATAGAATTAAGCGGAGTGACTTCTCTTCTACATTTTTTAAATATCTGAATTGGAGGTGTGTGTGTGTCTTTAGAGCCATGACTGAAATGGCCTTGTGCTTAAAAGATTTTATACCATGTGGCACAGCTCCAGCAATCATGCTCCTTAGGAGCATGTAGAAATGGACTATTTGGTGCTGTGGGACAGGTAAACTCAGTCTTCATTCAGCACTGAAATATGTATTTTCACTAGGGGACTTATGTGGCATAAGTCAATTAATTGCTTTCCTTATCCTGGAGGATCTAATGCAAATTGCCTATCCCTAAAGCAATGATCAAACCTGGGACATTTCTGGGCTGTATGCTCAAATATACTTAGAAAGGAAGTAAATAGAAGCTACTTAATAGATTGCAGTTGCAAGCATTTTGATTCTAATGTGGTTGTGTTTTGATTCTATTGAGAACAATGCCCAGTGCTGAATGAAACCAAAAACTCATGTTTACACTGTACTATACTCACCCACACGATAATCAAAACTGAAGTCTACACCATAGTATACCACCACTAATGGACGCTTGCTGTAACGTTTTGCGTCATTGCTTTGCTTACGATGTCCAACTAAAGGCACAGCATTATTTGTAATAAAATCAGTCACTTCGGAATGAGGTAATGTGTCCTGCAACAATAAATTGAGGGTCAAGTTCCACAAATACATGTAAATTTATAAGGCAATAGTACAATATTAATATTTTAACTACAATTCTTGGAAAGTGGAATAAATTGAGTTGAGCAAGGCAAAGGTGAAAAAGATGAAGGCTGTATTTAACCTTCAGAATTAAATTTAAAGACAGAAAATTCTTCTAGTCATATGACAATAGAAGCCTCAAATCAAGTCAAAATTGCTGTGGTAGGATGAAGTAGCTTGGAGCATTATGAAACTACTATCTAGGATTAGAAGCAAATGTGGATGGCACAAAGCAAGTAGCTGTTAGCGGTCAGAGAATCAGTGGAAAGCATACCTTGATAGTCAAAGTGTGCATTTTGGGCTCATATGGAGAATGGAATTTTTCAGGGTGCATCACAACTAACTGTCCTGCTGATGCTTTTAAAAAGTTTTGTATTTCACTGCTGAAGCTGTGATGTAACCTGTAGTCTTCTCGGACGGAGTTACCTAGAAAATAAACAGTTAGTAGTACATATTTCCTAAAAAGACTATAAAATATGCAATCTGCCATTTGATCAGGCAGGTTAATTGAGGGCTATCACTACAGGACAGGAAGTCATCGGTTCAAAATGACTCCTTTTATACAAAGAAATAACCACTGCAAATTTTGTTTAAAAAGACACATTTGGCAGATCAAAGTTCCATCTGTGAACTTATTCTATCCAGCCTTCAATAACTATTATAAGTAGTCAGTGGGAGGGCCAATAGCAATTTTTAATCCACTAGCTGACATTAGGGTTGGATTTGGACAGCTTGGAAGCCATTTTGAAATTGAAGCCCTCTGCTATTTCTTGAGAACTGACACTAGAGGTCTTCACAGTAGTAAGAAAATTAAAAATGTTTTGAAAAAAGTCAAACAATTAAAGTGCACAATTAGTTCCATGTTTTTAAACAGGAAAAAGAAGCACTTTATACATGTTGATTTGTTAGGTTAAGGTTTATTTTTGGCACAAGAGTTGCTGAAGCATATACTAGGTAGATAAAAATCTAACTGCATTTGTTTCTATAAATGTCTGCCAAACAAATTAGGTGACCAGTCACTGGACTGCTTGGTATTTACTTAGTTGTCAGGTGCTTTGAGATTATTTGCTTAGTTTACATAGAACATAGAACAATACAGCACAGAACAGGCCCTTCGGCCTTCGATGTTGTGCCGACCAAAATAAAAAGCAATGCCCCTCCTAACTAAACCATTCCCTTCTCATCCATATACTTATCAACTAACCTCTTAAACGCCACCAACTTGGCGCATCTACAACAGCTGCAGGCAGGGCATTCCACTCCCTAATCACTCTTTGAGTAAAGAACCTACCTCTGATATCCGTCCTATAACTCATACCCCTTAATTTAAAGCTGTGTCCCCTCGTGCTAGCTTTCTCCATCCTAGGAAAAAGGCTATCACTGTCCACCCTATCTAAACCTCTAATCATCTTATATGCTTCAATAGGATCCCCTCTTAGCCGCCTCCTTTCTAACGAAAACAACCTCAAATCCTTCAACCTCTCTTCATAGGACCTGCCCTCCATACCAGGCAACATCCTGGTAAACCTCCTCTGTACCCTCTCCAATGCCTCCACATCTTTCTTATAATGTGGGGACCAGAACTGCACACAATACTCCAAGTGCGGCCGCACTAGAGTTTTGTACAGTTGCAACATGACGTTGCGGCTCCGAAATTCAATCCCCCTACCAATAAAAGCTAAGACTCCATATGCCTTCTTAACAACCTTATCGACTTGACTGCCTACTTTCAGGGATCTTTGCACATACACACCAAGATCCCTCTGTTCATCAACACTATTAAGAGTCCTACCATTAGCCCTATACTCTACACATTTATTATTCCTGCCAAAGTGCATTACCTCACACTTTTCCACATTAAACTCCATTTGCCACCTCTCGGCCCAGCTCTGCAACTTGTCCAAGTCACTCTGTAAACTAAAACACCCCTCTTCACTATCTACCACTCCACCAACTTTAGTATCATCTGCAAATTTACTGATCCATCCCTCAATACCCTCATCCAGATCATTTATAAAAATTACAAACAGCAGGGGCCCCAAAACAGACCCCTGAGGCACACCACTCGTCACCGAACTCCACGATGAATATCTCCCATCAACCACCACCCTCTGTCTTCTATCTGCCAGCCAATTCCTAATCCAATTAGCTAAATCACCCTCTATTCCACACATCTGCATTTTCTGTAGAAGTCTTCCATGGGCCACCTTATCAAACGCCTTACTAAAGTCCATATATACTACATCAACCGCCTTACCCCCAAAAGTTTCTTACAAATATACAAGAGTTGCCCTGGTCTAGTCATTTAAAAATGGTTAGAAGTTAACTTTATAGCCATTCATGGAATATTTAGTTTAATCTAAATTCCACCACTGGGATATAAATTTGTAAATCATTTTTAAAAAAGAACAGACTAAACCTCAAGTCAAAATGCATGAACTAGTGCAGGAAAGTCATGTGAAGAATGTCAAATCTGCAATGACTCTACTGAACAACACAGAAGACTTGAGACCTTCTGAATTCTCATGGTCTTATAAAAGGAACTGTTTAAAAATTAAACAGTTGAGAGAACGTGAATTTATGGGGTTAGTAGGTGGGGTTGAAACTGCTTGGTGGATTGGCAAGGTGGAAAGGATATGGGTATAGGATGGTCCTATTATTCCTAGAAGTAAATAGAGAATGGCTTGAACGATCTATTTGCTGTAACATTTATGCACATTTAAAATTATTTATAATATTACACATTACTTTTAGTATTAGGATATATGGATTGAGGTTGCAGTTTTGAATAATTTGAAAGGAAGGCAATTTTGAATTCGAAAGTTACATCTTTTCTGACTATCATTCCATAACCCATATTTCTCCATTTCTTCATCCATCATTACATAAAAGGACTTCAACTAAACTTATACAGCACAACTAGGATCATAACGTGGAAAAATTCTCTCCACTTCTGGAGAAAAAAGCTAACTTATCAAAGCAAGCTGCAGTTGCAAAATTATAGGAACCACAATAAGATTGCAAGGGGATGGTGCGTACGAGATCAGGAATTTTGCTACCATTGTATAGAGTCACACTTGGAATATTTTGCACAATTTTGATTTCCTTTCTTGAAAGTTAGCATTAGAAGCAGTTCAGATAAAAGTTTCACTTAATTGATCCCTGGGTTGAGGGAGGGTTATCTTCCAAGGAAAGACTGGCACGTTAGATTTGCAGCTACTGGTGATTAGAAGAATGGAAGGCGATCTTATTGAAACATACAAGGGGGAATTGACGTACTGGATGCAGAGAGAGAATGTTTCCCCCTTGTGAATGAGATTTAAAACAGTAAGAAGTCTCAACACCAGGTTAAAGTCCAATCTGTTAAAATCCAACATCAGCAAAATTTTATCAAATGGCCTATCCTTGTTCCTAATTTGTGCATTTGTAGTTACACACTTAGCTATGTCAGAAACTATAGCTCAGCATGTACAATAACCCAGTTTGACAGTATAAAATACTCACAGGCATCTTGATAAAGATGATAAGCTGGATCTTGTTCTCCATTAAAAATTCCTATAATTATGACATCATCACCATCCTTAAGGAATTCTTGAACTTGCTTAAGAGCTTGAATTTGTTTGGAAGGTGGGCCAGCCTGTTCAATCATGTGCTCTATAATACCTAAGTTTTAAAAAGAGATTAACACAAGGTTTAGTTTTATCATAATATTGCAATGTACAATGTTCACATGTTACACAGGACTATCTCTTGCTATAATTGCCACTGATGAGAATTTTGAGTTAAGGGATAGTAAAATCTAATCCTAAATTCTTAGGATGTGCAAATTTTTAGTCATTTAGTGGAAGAGATTAGATAATTTTAGGTTTATTTTTAGGGAATTAATTGGGGAAGTAGAAAGTGCACCAGTGGGACAGATTTATTGATCATAATCAAAGAAAACAGAAAAGATGAGTAGAAATTTGAAACTGGGAAAAATAAATTGCATTAAGTCAAAATGTGATTTTAAGCGAACTGGAAAAAGCTCCATGAAAGTAAATGCCAGAAGAGAGCTTTTAGAATGAATATATTCTCACCAAGAAGCAAGGCAGACTTCTCAAATTTAAACTAGGCCTTACCAGATCAAAGAAAGCCAAAAGCTGTTTTAAAAATACATAAAATGCAAGATAACTAGGTAGAGAGCAGAAAAGGATAACTGGCACATGATGGTTGAAAACATGAACATTATATTCTGGAATGCTATGTATTGATGGATAGAAATGAAGTCACTTTTATAAGCATTTGTCTTTAGGGAGACACCACAAACATGCACCCCCATCCCAAGATGCATGTTTGTATTTCTAGGGGTAGTGTACACACACAATTAACAGACATGGTTCTTACAAATAATTTTTATCCTTTTTCACAGTTTCATAGGAGGAAATGTTGTAGTGGAATTGAGATAGTGAATGGGATACAGAAAAAAGAAAAGGTGTTTAACATCTTTGAAAATGTAAAAACCACTAAACCCCAGATGAAAAGATACCCAGGCTCTGAACATTATTGTCCAATCCTCAACAAGATGGAGGACTGCTAACGTTATACAACTGTTTACATAGAGGAAGAGTTCACCCTTATAGTAATTATAGCCTAAACCTAATGGTGGGCTAATTGGAAAATATTGAAATATGGATTAATTAAGATCAACCTGAATGTATTGAGAAATCCGCATCTAACTTGACTGAATTTTGAGATGCAATAATGAGGATGAATCAGTATATTCTGCAAGATATAGGTGATCTGAATTTTAGCAAGACTTTTGACAAGGTCCCACTGGCAGACTGACAAGAATATTAAAAGCTCTTGAATATGAAGTGGCAAATTGGATCCAAAATTAGCTTGGTGGCAGGAAAGAGTAATAGTCAATGAGAAAGTGGCTGTTTCCAATGGTATTCAATAACTTATGCTGAAATGATTTAAGTAGTTGTGGATAAGGAAATTAGTTATATGATTGACAAAGAAAATCTTATAAGGTGGACAATTTTTAAAATGAAATTCAGTCTGGAGATGAGGCATTTTGGGATGATGAACAAGGAAATACATCAAGTGTTAGAATTTAGAAGATAGATGGATCTTGGCATGAATGTTTACTGATCCTGAAAGATAGCAGGGCAAAAGTGATTCAATCTTTTATTGAACAAAACAGTAAGAAAGCAGGGAGATTATGTCAGATCTGTAGAAAACATTAGTTACAACACATTTAGAGTATATGTACCACTCTGGTCACTGCATCAGAAGGATGTGATCACATTGGAGTGAGGACAGTAAAGATTGAAGATGGTGCCATGAATGGAGAATTCTAGTTTTAAGGAAATATTAGTTCCATTGAGATTATTTTGTTGAAACATGAAGATTTAATTGGTAACAGAAACAGTACAGGCCCTTCAGCCCTCAATGTCATGCTGAGCTTTTTCCAAAACCAGGATCAAGCTATCCCACTTCCTACCATTGTGGTGTGCTCCACATGCCTATCCAATAACCATGTGAAAGTTCCTAAAGTGTCCAACTCCACTATCGCAGCAGACAGTCCATTTCACATCCCAGAGTGAAGAGCCTACCTCAGACATCCCTCCTATATATCTCCCACCATGAACTTTATAGTTATGCTCCCCAGTAACAGCTACATCCATCCAAGAAAAGTGTCTGAACATCCACTCTATCTATCCCCTTCATCATCTTATAAACCTCTTAAGTCACCTCTCATCCTCCTCCGCTCTAAAGAGAGAAGCCCCAGCTCCCTCAACCTTTTCTCATAAGGCCTATTCTCCAAACCAGGTAGCATCCTGGTAAATTGTCTCTGCACTCTCTCCAATGCTTCCACATCCTTCTTAGTGAGGTGACCGGAACTGTACACAATATTCCAAATGTGGTCTCACCAAGGTCCTGTACAGTTGTAGCATAACCCCATGGCTCTTAAACTCAAAGCCCCTTCTAATAAATGCTAACTGGTCTCCCAGACATCCATACCTGTGCTAGATGTGTAGAGCTGCAGTTCCTAAGGGATAGGGTTAAGGAACTAGAGATGCAGCTTGAGGATCTTTGTCTCATTAGAAAGAACGAGGAGATAATCGACAGGAGTTAACAGGTGGTCACACCAGGGCAATGAGAAGGCACGTGGGTGACCATCAGGAAGGGGAAAACTCAGGTGCTGAAGAGCACACCGGAGGGTGTCCCCCTTCATAAGTACTCCTGCTTGAGTACTAATGGGGGGGACAACTCATCTGAGAGCGCCAGCAGTGGCCCGCTTTCTAAACCTGAGCCAGTACGCAAAAAATCTAAGGAAGAGAGAGAGAGGAAAGGCGATACTAATAGGGGACTCCACCGTGAGGGGTTCAGACAGGCGTTTTTGTGGACACAGGAGAGTGTCATGGATGGTGGTTTGTCTTCCTGGAGCTGGGATCCAGGATGTTTCTGGACACCTCCCAGACATCCTGAAAGGGGAGGGCGAGGAACCTGAAGTTGTGGTGCATATAGGTGCTGCAGAAATAGGCAGGAAGAGGGAGGCAATCAAAAGGGATTATAGAGAACTGGGTAGGAAACTGAGGAGGAGAAAAGCGAAGGCAGTAATTTCAGGATTGCTGCCTGCATCTCAGGAGAACGAGAGCAGGAATCAAATGAGGTGGAGGATGAATGCATGGCTGAGGGACTGGAACAGGGGGCAGGGATTCAGGTTCATAGATCATTAGGACCTCTTTAGGGGCAGGTGTGACCTGTACAGTAAGGACAGGTGGCACTTGAACCCTAGGGGGACTAATACCTTGGCAGGTAGGCTAGCTAGGGCTACTGGGGAGTCTTTAAACTAGAAAAGCTGGGGGGTGTGAATACGAAGGTTAGTTCCCAGCTAGGGAAGGACTGTAGGCAGAGGGGGGGGGGTTAGGCAAGTGGTGGAAAAGGGAAATATCCTGACTGAGGGGCTGCGATGTGTCTATTTTAATGCCAGGAGTGTAGTAAATAAGGTAGATGAGCTTAGGGCATGGATTGCTGCTTGGGAGTGTGATGTAGTGGCCATTACATAGACTTGGTTGTCTCAGGGACAGGACTGGGTACTTCAGGTGCTTCAGGAGAGACAGGGTTGGGGGCAAAAGAGGTGGTGGTGTGGCACTGTTGATCAGGGACAGTGTCATGGCTGTAGAGAAGGTGGAAGACGAGGAGGGATTATCTACGGAGTCTCTGTGGGTGGAAGTTAGGAACAGCAAAGGCTCGATAACTTTGCTGGGTGTATTCTATAGGCCGCCCAACAGCAGCAGGGAACTTGAGGTGCAGATAGGAAAACAGATCCTAGACAGATGTAGAAATAACAGGGTTGTCGTGATGGGAGATTTCAATTTCCCAAACATCAACTGGAATATCCCAAGGGTAAGGGGTTTGGATGGTGTGGAGTTTGTTAGGTGTGTTCAGGAAGGTTTCCTGACAGTATGTGGAAAAGCCTACAGAGGAGAGGCTGTACTTGACCTGGTGCTTGCTAATGAGCCAGGGCAGGTGTCGGATCTCAGTAGCTGAGCATCTCTTTCACGATAGCGATGGAAAGAGATAGGATCAGGCAGGCTAGGAAGGTGTATGTCTGGAATAAGGGGAAATATGAAAACATTAGGCAGGTAATTGGATGCATAAACTGGAAGGTGGTGTTCTTGGGGGAAGAGTACAGAAGGGAAGTGGCGGTTTTGAGGAATGTTTGTCTAGGGCACTGCAAGACAACGTCCCAAGGAGGTTCAGGTAGGACGTAGGAACCGTGGTGCATGAAGGTAGTGGTGAACCTAGTTAGGAAGAAAAAAAATGGTATATAAAAGGTTCAGAGAGCTAGGAGATGTTAGGGATCTAGAGTATAAGGTGTGTAGAAGGAAACTTAAAGGAAATTAGGAGAGCCAGAAGGGGTCATGAGAAGGCCTTGGCAGGGAAGATTAAGGAGAATCCCAAGGCCTTCTACAAATATGTAGAAAGTAAAAAGGATGAGAAGAGAAGGGATAGGGCCTATAAAAGGTGAAGGGGGAAGTCTGTGAATCCGAAAGAAATGGCAGAGGTGCTTAACGAGTACTTTGCCTCGGTATTCACGGTGGAAAGTGAACTGGGAGATTGCCGTGCAATGGAAGTGCATATGGAAAAGATTGAGTATGTGGCTGTTAGGAAAGAGGATGTTAGAATTTAACCAGTCTATCAAGATAGACAAGTCGCCAGGACCGGATGGGATGTACCCTAGGTGATTGTGGGAGGTGAGGGAAGTGGTTGCAGAGCCCCTGGCGATGATCTTTGCATCGTACATGGAAACGGGAGAGGTTCCGGAGGATTGCAGATGTGGTTCCTATCTTTAGGAAAGGGAACAGGGATAGTCCAGGAAGTTACCGATCAGTGAGTTTGACTTCAGTGGTCGGTAAGCTGATGGAGAGGTTTCTGAGGGATAAGATATATGAACATTTGGAGAAGTTTGAACTGATTAGAAATAGTCAGCATGGTTTGTCAAGGGCAGGTCATGTCTTACAAACCTAGCTTAGTTCTTCGAAAAAGTGACTGAACACATTGACGAAGGAAGGGCAGTGGACGTAGTGTACATGGACTTTAGTAAGGCGTTTGATAAGGTCCCACATGCAAGGCTTCTGGAGAAGGTGAGAGGGTATGGGATCCAAGGGGCTTTGGCCTCATGGATCCAGAACTGGCTTGCCAGCAGAAGGCAGAGAATGGTTGTGGATGGGTCTTGTTCTGCATGGAGGTTGGTAACTAGTGGAGTGCCCCAGAGATCTGTTCTGGGACCCCTGCTGTTTGTCATTTTCATAAATGACCTGGATGAGGAAGTGGAGGGATGGGTTACCAAGTTCGCCGACGATACAAAGATAGGTGGTGTTGTGGATGGTCTGGAGGGATGCCAAAAGTTGCAGCGGGACATAGACAGGATGCAAGACTGGGCAGAGAAGTGGCAGATGGACTTCAACGCAGATAAATGTGTAGTAGTCCATTTTGGCAGGAATAATGGGATGAAGGAGTACAATATAAGGGGTAGCAGTCTTAGCTGTGTTGTAGAGCAGAAGGATCTCAGGGTCCGGGTCTGGGTCCATAGGACTCTTAAATGGGCCTCACAGGTGGAGGAAGTGGTCAAGAAGGTGTATGGTGTACTGGCCTTCATTAAATCAAGGAAGAGAGTTTAGGAGTCAGGAGGTAATGATGCAGCTCTATAAGACTCTTGTCAGACCCCAATTGGAGTATTGTGCACAGTTCTGGTCGCTTCATTATAGGCAGGACGTAGAGGCTATTGAGAGAGTGCAGAGGAGATTTACAAGGATGCTGCCTGGATTGGGAGGCAGGCCTTATGAAGATAGGCTGAGGGAGCTGGGACTCTTCTCACTGGAGAGACGTAGGTTGAGAGGCAACCTGATAGAGGTTTATAAAATGTTGAGAGGAATAGATAGTCTGAGTCCACCCTATTTCCCCGAGCAGAAATGGTCACTACGAGAGGACACAGATTTAAAGTGCAGGGAAGCAAATACAAAAGATGTCAGGGGTAGGTTTTTCACTCACAGGGTGGTGAGTGAATGGAACCGACTGCCGTCAGAGGTTGTTGAGGCAAACTCACTGGGGTCTTTTAAGAGACTTCTGGATGAGTATATGGAAAAGAATAGGATAGAGGGTTATAGATAGGTCTGTGGATTGGTAGATGTGATCGGCGCAACTCATGGGCCGAAGGGCCTGTATGTGCTGTATTGTTCTATATTCTAACACAGACTTCTTCATGGCTCTGTCCACTTGAGTGGCAACCTTCAGAGATCTTGGATATGAATCCTAAGATATCTCTGTTCCTCCATGCTCTGTAGAACCGTGTCATTAACCCTGTAATCCGAATTCAAAATTTGTCCTAAAATGAATCACCTCGCACTTACTGGAGGTAAACTCTTTGCCATTTTTCAGCCCTGCTCAGAATTGAATTACATAAAATTGAGTGGCCTAGACAGAGTGGATACAAAGGACACAAAGGATCTGCTTTCCTTGGCACAAAGGGGTCAATAGCCTGGGGTCATGCACTTAAAATAATTGGCAGAAATATGACATTCAAGGAGAATTCCTTCATTGAGGGCAATCTGAATTGAAATGCACCACCTGAAAAAGGTGATGTAGGTAGAAACCCTCAATGCATTTAAAACCTTGGACGTACGGTTGGAAGAGGAATCATAACCTAGAGAATCTCAGGCCAAGCTCTGAAAAATAGAATTGGTCTAGATTTTTGGACCATCAGACATGAGCCAAATGGGACTTTGTACTGTAAATTTAGTGTTTCTATCCTTAAAGTAGGAGGTCACTTGATAGTAACCAGGGGTAAACAATTGATTTTCACTTTCCAATTTTGGGAGATTGAAAGCCAATTTTAGTACTGCCCATGGTGTGATTAATTAATACACTGCAGACTGGACAGCAAACTTTTGGCTGCATTTAGTGCTGTTCCACAGAATATACTAACCAATCAACCCACCAGTGGAGCTTCAATGTAAATGCACTGTTTGGCATTACAAATTGTAATGCACAAAAGGCTCTCTGGTATCAATTTCAGACCATTCAAGATAGCCAATGAAAACCTTGCAGCATCCAGTTAATAAGGGGCTTAAGTTTTGAGCATCACACTACAATTGATTTACATCTGGCAATGATTTGGGAAAATGCATACCTCTGGCTGTAAAGAAAACTGTAGCTAACTTTTATAGAAGGCATGGCATTTCTCAAAGTCACTGGAAGTGATCTTACCAAAAAAATCCTAAGTGCTGAACAAATGTGAAAATGGGAGTTTCAGATTTGAGGGAAAATTCAAAACTTATCACACTTTGAAAAACAAGACAAAGTTGGAGGAGAAGTGGAAGCTGGTTGATAACTGCTAGAGAACACTATTGCTTATACACCTGCCTGGGAGATTGATCAGCAGGGGAATGACAACAGGTGTGATGAGCCGATAAGATCGCCCTCAACATTCTTTTTTAAACTCCAGGTCACCAAAAAAACCAACCTCATGCATCTCCAATTCTTTCCAAATCCTTTCTTCAGGACAGGAGCTGAAGCATACCATTTGATACCTCAAGTCTGCTCTATTGTTTAATAAGATCAGCCATGATCTTCAACTTTTCTCCTGCATGATCCACATATTCCCAAAAATATAATCAACTGCAGAATTGAATTTATTATCAAACACTTAAAGGGCAATTCTCAACCCTGGAACCCATCTAATTAACTATATTAATGAACTGTTCTTAAGTCTGACTCGTACCATTTCTTAATCCCCATGTAGTGGGCTCAGCATAAAGTGGGAGCTGGCACGAATATTTGACAAATACTGACATTGCTCCTCAGCTGTGAGCATTATAGTCATTGTTCCATTCCAGCACATTTTTAAAAAAGTAGACTGTAGAAATGTACTTTATACAGTATTACTATTAATAGGTATAAATGAACAATATAGTATATTACCTGCTGTGTCCCTTGGTCCATTATATTCAAAAGGTTTACCCTTGCGGAAAATTTTCAGGGTAGGATAACCTGTGACCTGGTACTTGTTAGCAAGCTTTGTTTCAGTAGTAGCATCTACTTTAGCAAGTAAAATTGGCACAGAACGCTTGCTTAGTTCCTGGGCAGCCTCTTCATATTGTGGAGCAAGCTTTTTACAGTGTCCACACCTGTAACCAAATAGTTAATGTAATTGGCATTTGATATTATAAAATCATACTAGAAATGCACCAAAATGTACATAATACCAATGTTAGAAGCTAATGCAAGATCCTTTCTTTCAATAATGCATAAGTACTTCATGGGTGGCATGGTAGCACAGTGGTTAGCACTGCTGCTTTACAGCTTCAGGGACCTGGGTTCAATTCCTCCCTTGGGTCACTCTTTGTGGAGTTTGCACATCTTCATGTCTGCATGGGTTTACTCCAGTTTCCTCCCATAGTCCGAAGATGTGCGGGTTAGGTTAATTGGCCATGTTTAAAAATTGCCCTAGTGTCCTGAGATGACTAGGTTAAGGGGATCAGCAGGTAAATATGTGGGGTAGTGCCTGGGTGGGATTGTGGTCGATGCAGACTCAATGGGCCAAATAGCCTCTTTCTGCACTGTAAGGGGTATGTTCATATAGTAGAGAAAAGAGAGCATTATTTCCATTTTCACTGCTTCTTGTCACACCAATTTCTACTATTGGTGGCCATCAGATTCTCAAATAAATGATAACTTTAAGAATAAATTTGTGTACCGACCATGGAGCATAGAACTCCACTAGAATGATATCAGCGTCATTCACAACATCATCAAAATTATCTTCTGTCAAGACGATGGTTGCTTCAGGTGGTGGAATCCAGTCAGGGGAAGCTATTTCTTTCACTTTAGATAAAAGTTCTGTTGAAAGGTTTAAAATATTAGAACTAAGGATTTTGATTAAAATGAAATTATGTAGTTTGAAAATATTAATATTTAAAGGATATGAATAAGACCAAGGAGTTCAATTGTAAAATACTATTCCCATGCCCGACTCTACAACTATGTTAAACATTTTCAAGATGTGGACAAACATACAATGCTCACAAAGATGAATTTCAAAAAGGTGACACTGCATGGCTGTTGTACTTTAAAACAGATTTTCTAATTGCTTTGAACTCAATTTTCTTTTAGGTTCCAAATTAAAGCTAATGCAGCAGACTTTAGCTCTTAAAGGCCCAAACACATTTGTACAGAGAGCAGCAAGTACTCTCAGGTCATTGGTGCCAGATTGAAAAATGTCTTCATGACCATTATTGTAAACTGTAATATTTTAACTTCTCTTTAAGTTTCCTCCATTTTGATGCCAAACTATAGATCAGCTTGTGTTTTACACTATCAAGTTCCTCATTCATGAGAGAAAAATAATGCTACATAGAAATAGCCACAGAATGGTTACAGCATAGAAGAAAGTCATTTGGCCTATTTGCGTCTGAGCTGGATCTTTGACTAATTCACCTAGTGCCATTCCCATGTTAAGGGCCAAAATAATGTCAAATGTTTCATCAGATATGCTGATATGGTAATGGAGCCTGGCAGTTCAAAAATAACATTCGCCAGACTGGACATGTGCCCAGAATATTGTGACAAAGCCTGCAGGGTTGCTTAGCCAGAGGTGGCATCGCTCATCCAATCTGCTGTGACTTGAGCAAATTCTGCTTGGAAATGGCAGTGCTTTATTACAGAAGCAAACTTTAAGACTACAAGGCATCCTATTATGATGTACTGTAATAGAATAACTACTTTGTCATGGTGCACAAAGTAACAAGGGTTTAATAATTACTAATATACAGGCAACAGCTCAATTTGGATTGAAAAATGTTAACCAACATACAAGGGCTTCAATTTATTGCTGCAAAATTTACACTTGAGATTTTTATTTAACAACTATAACACGTTCTTACCATTCTTTGCCAATGCTCCTTTGTAGCGAATTGGTTGCTGATTTTTCACAATTATAAATGTGGGATACATTGCAATATCAAACTGAGAACCCAGGCCAGATTGTGATGGACCATCAACTTTAGCAACAGAGATGGGAGGATCATGTTCTTTCAGTTCACTGGCAATCTTTTCATATGCTTGTGCAAAGTCCTTACACTGTTCACACCTATAGAAGAGAGAAAAAAAAAATCAATCCAAGATATTAACACCATGCTAAACAAAGCAAAATTGCAAAATCTAATATACACATTCCAAAAAGCTGGTAATATTTACAAATCAAAAATAAAAACTCACGTGGCATATTTAAGAACCTCAGGGCATCCCAAGGCCCTATATGCAGTCACTGTTACAATTCCTAGATACATTAAGTCTAGGGAGTGACACTTGAATCCATATCTTGACCTGTGTGTCAAGAATGCTACCTATCAAGCTGTGCCTGACATCCAGGGCCTCAAAATACAGTTCAATAATCCAGTCTAAACATTAAATTACATAAATTTCATTTCATTAATAATACTTAAAAACCCATCCAGTTTGATGGCAGATAAAGTTTATGTAGACAAGATATGAGCTGCATTAGAAGAGAAAATTAAAGGCAGGCAGTATAATTAAACAGTTAATTTTATATGGGGTATAGAACAGAGACCCTTGCTGAAATTCACAAATCTTGAGATAGCTGGATCAACTTGATCTACACTGTTAAAAAGCAGAGTACAAAACAAATTTACAATAAACCTTATAATTCATTGTTTCTTTGAAGTGTAATCATTCTAGATATCACTTCAGAAAAAAAGCCTTGAATAAAGTGAGGAGAACTACCAAAATGTTTAGGGTTTGAGGAAATTTAGCTATTTGGAGAGACCCGAAAGCTTGGATTGCTGTTCTTAGAGCTAACGTTAAAAAGATTTAACAAAGATATTCAAAATTGAGGGGTAGGAAGAGGGTGATTGGATATTAAGGATTTACAATAATTGGTATAGGGGAAAATTAGTTCTCTAAAAACTGAGTGATGTTTTGGAATGTATTACTTGAAATGCAGTTTCAATAGTAGTTGTTTGTAACACTATGGTGAAGAGCTGTGGAGTGCAACTAATTAGACAGCTGCACCAGAGATGGAACAGACACAAAAAGGTCATAACATCCTGTGTTGTATAATTCTATGGTCATATTGTTTGCTTTTTAAAAAACTAAAAGCATATGCGTATCTGGCTTCTTTGCATACCAAGGAGCATGAAATTCAATCAGCACAATTTCTTTGTCTGCAATAAAGGAATCATAGTTTGCATCTGTCAAAATCCAAACTCCATTTTCTTCCTTGACAGATTCATCATCCTCCTCCTCTTCATCACCGTCATCATCACTTTCTTCCCCTTCTCCATCTGACTCTAGAAATAGAAAACAAGTTTCACCACTGCAAGGATACCAAATTATGAAGCATATTTTATGACCACAACCAATGCTAATTGTTGATCAAACCAAATCCCAGAGGGCAAATTGGTCTACTGAGCCATTTTTTTGTATTCTGACAAGAAAACATACTGAACTTAGTAACACTTTTGGAATTTTAAAATTGCAAGTTTAATCAGAAAAAATCTTAAACATTATAGTTAGTTAATAATTGGTCTTGCAATTAATTCTCCAATCTCTCAAAAGATTCTGTACTTGATAAAGCCCACAAATCAACACCCTCCAGGCAATAATTCCTTATGTTAAACTATAAAAATCCAAGGCAAAATTGTTACTTACTAGAATATACCACTCACTTATGTTCCACTTTGCTGGGGATAAACATCCAGAACTTGCCACCTCAAGACCTTTCTGGTTTAACTAGATGCCAATTCAAACTGCAACTCTTCCAGCAGTGTTTTCTTTCACAGCTAACACCCCAAGCAAAACTAAAATTCCTTTTCCCTTCTTTCAGTTCAGATTCAATTGTTCTAAATATTTCTTTGAACTCAAGTTTGCCAAGATAAAAATTTTTCATGTTTATGTTATTTCTGCTTTTGGGCCAATAAAAAATATACACTGCTGTTTACCCATGCAACTCTTGTAAGATGCAAGATATTTCTCATCATCTGACTTCTTTCAATATTCCAACAAAACTTCAACTTATCTAAAAAAATACAAGTCTCAGATCCAACCTTTTCATTTATGTCAAACCCACCATATTGAATTACAAATACACACAATTTAACATCTTTATTTCAGCTCTTCTGAGCAAAGTCTCCATTAATATTCTCCAAGCTTAATTAAAATCAGATATGCACTTTACAGAATACAATATTTTCCCAAAATATTAAGAAATCCTCACCTACAAAATGTGAAGATAATCAAGATTGTCAACCTAGATAATCTTGGCATTATCTTGCCTAACAATAATCTACCTTCATCTTAAATATTCAATAACACAGCCTCCATTGCTTTCTGAGACAGTCATACAACTGAAAAAAATTCCTCAAACAGCGATCCTTAATTTTAATTATGTGGACTCTCCTGTAAGAGGGAACATCCCTTCCATTTCCATCATGTCCAGGATCTTATGAACTTTAATCAAGTTGCCTCTCATTCTAATGTGTGGAAGCAAAGCTGTCCAACCTATCCTCTTAGCATAACTGTTCATTCCTCTGACAAACTGCCACTAAAATATTTATATCCTTTGTTAAAGGAGAATGTGCAGAGAGATTGGTCTCACCAATGCTTTGCATCACTGAAGTATAACACCCTTACAGTTGCTCTTGTGATTGTAAGGAATACTGCTTTCCTTTATTTCATATTACAGTACTTCATAATTGGACAGGACTATCACTGTACATGGAAAATTATTTAAAATAAAGCCATGGACCCACCATAATAAGATTAGACCATGGCAAACCATTAATATCCATACTGTAAAGATCAGTTTAATGTTCAGTGCTTTTAGAGGATAAAGATTGATTGATGATTTCTCAACTACTTTACAGGGTGCGATTTACAAAACATGTTTGAGACAGGGCAGTTTTTAGCTATATGCAAGACAAGTCAATAGATCATTAACGTAAAAAGAATCTTAGAACTTGAACAGATTCAACAACAGCTTTTATGCAATGGCTGACTCGGGTCACTGAATTGTTAGCTCTATAGATACAGGCAGTTTAACAGATGGACACTAAGTAGCACCAAGTCTGGCTCAAGATTTGTGTAGTAGGAACAAAAGATTTAACTCTGAATTTGGTACATTGCAAAAAAGACAAGCTGTAATTCTGCTAAAAAATCTCAAGAAAGCACACTGGATAGAGCAGGAGACCAAAAGCTGAAGCCCAGAGGCAGTAATTAGATCAGCAGCTAGATGAGGTTAGGTTTAAGCTTTTTCCTTCTTTCTAAACTGTAGTAAACTAGTAAGAGATATTTCCAAACCTGAAAACTGATTAGTTAAATATAAAGATGGCAGCATTGCTGTATTTCAGCTTAGCATGGTAAATCGAAGACACTTGTGCAATTCAATCATATCTGTAGCAAGTTCTGCAGCTCGAAACTAGTTCACTGATGAGAAATTCTTAGTTTGGAAACTCAAGATATAGAATCAGTTTGGGTGGAACACGAATGGAGTTTAAAGCTGCCACTCCCATCCACACTGTAGCTACACTGCAGGATTGAGCATAAATCAAGAAATAATGGAGTCTGACAAGAAATGTACTGCAATAAATGTGGGTGATTTTAATCTTCAAATAGATTGGATTAACCAAATTGGCAAAAACAGCCTGGCAGGAGTTCATATAGTACACACGGCAGAATTTCTTAGAACATGTTCTAGAACAGGCTTTTGGCCCAGTAACATGTAATGACAAAAGATTGTTTTATTAGTAGATGATCCACTAGGTAAAGCTGATGAGAATACAAAAATCCAATTAAGCATGAAATGTCTTAATTTATGCAAATGAAGATAGTTGGCTCAAATGGAAATAGAATGGAGGACAAGAGTGAAGGACAGACTTTCCGCAGATATTTCTTAGTTCTCAATAACAATCCCATTGAGAAAGAAATATGCTACGTGACTGAGTGTGCTAACTCAAAGTTAAGGATTGTATCAAAATGAAAAAAACAAGACACACAAGAAAGCCTTCAAGATTAATGACGGCCAGAAAATTGGAAAATTTTAGAAAGCTGTAAAAGGACATTAAAATATTAATAAGGGAGACACTGTAGCATGAGAGAAGACTAGCAAATATAAAATCAGTTCTACAAGTACAAAATATGGAACAGCAGCCAAAGTAAGCTTTGGTCCAAAAGAGATTGAGGATGACATATTAATTTTGGATAACAAAAATGACATTGACCTTAAACAAAAAAAGCATTTTAATAGGAGAATATCAAGAAGCAAAGGGAGGAAGTTAAAACAAAATCAAAAAGGAAAAATACTAAAAACTATTAGAATGAAAGGCCAACAGATCTCCAGGATTGATGACCTGTATTACAGTATCTTAAAAGGAGTAACTGCAAAGTTTGAGTACACTGGATGTAACTGCCCAAATTCTCTGGATTCTGGAAAGGTTCCAATAGATTGTAAAACCACAAATTGAACATGTCTGTTCAGAATGGATCAAAAAAGAAAAAGGAACCAATAGGAGTTAGCCCTAACATCTGAGAAAACGCTAGAATCCATTAAGGAATTAATAACAGTGCATTTAAAAAAATTGCTCTAGGTATAGAGAAATAATTTTTGGCAAGTTTATGTAATAACCACAGTACATAAAGAGGGTACCAAGAGGTATAGCATATTTGGATTTCCAGGAAACATCTGATAAAGGTGCCACATGAAAAGGTTACTGCCAAGAGCTCACTGTTGTTGATCTGACATATTAGATGATTACAGGGCTAAGTTAGGATAAATGGATTATTTTCAAGTTGACAAACCACAAATGGAGTGCCAGAAGGATTGGTGCTTGGGCCTCAATTACTTACGTATTAACAATCTGGATGAAAAAAATCACATGTAACGTAGCCACATCCGATGATACAAACAGTAGAACATAGAACATTACAGCACAGTACAGGCCCTTCAGCCCTTGATGCTGCACCGACCAATGGAACCAATTTTATGACCCTCTATCCTAAACTATTCCAATGCTATCCATATGCCTATCCACTGACCATTTGAAAGCCCTTAAACTCAAGTCCACAACTGCTGCAGGCAGGGCATTCCACTCCCTTACTACCCTGAGTAAAGAACCCACCTCTTGCATCTGTCCTATAACTACCACCCCTTAATTTAAAGCTATGTCCCCTCCTGTTATTCATCTCCAGCCAAGGAGAAAGGGTGGATAGTGAGAGCCTATCTAACCATCTGATCATCTTACATGTCTCAATTAAGTCACCTCAGCCTTCTTCTCTCTAATGAAAAGAACTTCAAGTCCCTTAGCCTTTCCTCATAAGACCTACCCATCATACCAGGCAACATCCTGGTAAATCTCCTTTGCACCCTTTCCAATGCCTCCACATCTTTCTTATAATGTGGCGACCAAAACTGTACACAATACTCCAAGTGCGGCTGCACCAGAGTTTTGTACAGTTGCAACATGACATCTCGGCTCCAAAATTCATTCCCTCCAATAAATGCTAACACACTATATGCCTTCTTAACAACCTTATCAACTTGAGTACCAACTTTGAGATCTATGCACCTGTACACCAAGATCTCTGCTCATCTACACTACTAAGAGTCCTACCATTAGCCCTATATTCTGCACACGTTACTCTTACCAAAGTGAATCACCTCACTTTTCCACATTAAACTCCATTTGCCACTTCTCGGCCCAGCTCCGCAACTTATGTCCCTCTGCAAACTGTAACATCCATCCTCACTGTCTACAACTCCTCCGACTTTGGTGTCATCAGCAAATTTACTAACCCCTCCCTCTACATCCTCATCCAGGTTATTTATAAAAACAACAGTGGCCCCAAAACAGATCCCTGAGGTACACCACTAGTAACTAAACTCCAGGTTGAATATATCCCATCAACTACCACCCTGTCTTCTATCAACTAGCCAATTCCTAATCCAAATTGCTAAATCTCCCCCAAACCCATGCATCTGCATTTTCTGCAGTAGTCTTCCATGGGGAACCTTATCAAACACTTTGCTAAAATCCATACACACATCAACTGCCTTACTCTTATCCATCTCTCTGGTCACCTTTTCAAAAAACTCTAAGGTTTGTGAGGCACGACCTTCCCTTCACAAATCCATGTTGACTATCCCTAATCAATTCATTTCTTTCTAAATGATTATAAATCCTATCCCTTATAATTATTTCCAAAAGTTTCCCCGCTACAGACGTAAAGCTCACTGGTCTATAAATTTGCAGAATGGTCTCTACTCCCCTTCTTAAACAAAGGGGCAACATTGCCATCCTCCTAGCACTACACCTGTAGCCAACGACGACATGAAGATCAAAGCCAAAGGCTCTGCAATCTCCTCTCTAGCCTCCCAGAATAATCTGGGATAAATCCCATCTGGCCTAGGGGATTTATCTATTTTCAGACTCAAGAATAGCTAACACCTCCTCATGTACTTCTATTTGTACAGTCTACAATCCTGTATCCCCAACTCCACTGGGATTTTCCCACGTGAAGTAGGATACGAGGGGGCAAAAATTTGGTTGATGTAGGAAAGTAAGGTTACTTGGAGGAATAATAGAAAAGCAGATTTAAATGGAAATACTGTAGAATCCTGCAATACAGTAGAATCTGCCTGTATCTGTTCATGAATAACATCACTAGTAATGAGGAAGATGAATGGAAGGTCCTAGATAGCTGGACAGGACAGTCCTGTGAAAGGAGACTGGGAAAACTGGGCCTGTGTTCGCTAGTTTTGAAAAATACAGACGATCTAACTGAAGCCAACAACATACTTGAATGGATAGAGGGTAGATGCAAATAAGATATTTCCTTTGGTATCTGGACTTTGAGAAGTCCAGAACCAGAGGACAATTCCAAAACAAACAAGAAGCCACTTCGAACCAAGATGAGAAGCTTTTTTTTAAAATTCAGAGTGTTGTGAATCTTTGGAATTTTATATTTTAGAGTGCTATGGTTGCTCAATTAAAGCAGAGTAGGACAAAATTTCTAAATACCAATGACAAACGGGCAGGGGGAAAAAGTATTGATACAGATGATCAGTCATGATTATATTGAATGGCAGAGCAGTTAAGATGGATTGAATTGGCTTATTCCTGCTTCTCTATCTTTGCAGTACTAAAGTTGTGTTACAACTGGGGAGTCCAGACTTGCAGTATGATGTACACTCAAGGCCTTACTTTCTGAAAGTTATAGTTGCATCACATAGCTGATTCTGGGGTAAAGGATTATCTTGTCTGGAAATAATGAACAGTTGGGCCTATGCTCATTGGTGTTAAAAGTGATCCAATTCAAAAACAAGATCCAGAGGGGACTTGATAAAGTAGATGCTGAGACTTCATGATCCAGCATATCTTCTGACTCAACCATTACTATCAAGTCAGGGGACCAACTCTGGTTCAATGGAAAGTGCAGGAAAACATGCCAGGACCAGCACCAAACATACCTAAAAATGAGATGTCAATCTGGTGAAGCTAACAGGATTACTTGCATGTCAAAAGCATAAGCAGCCAGTGATTGAACTAAGTGATCCCATAACCAACAGATCAGATCTAAGCTCTGCAAGCCTGTCACATCCAGTTACAAATGGTGGTGGCAATTAAACAACTCACTGGAGACAAAGGGTCTACAAATTTCCCCATCCTCAAATGATAGAGGAGCCCAGTATATCAGTACAAGAGATAAGACTGAAGTATTGAGTGGATGATCCATCTCAGCCTCCTCTAGCAGTTCCCAGCCCAGCATCTCAGATGCCAGTCTCCAGCCAATTCAATCCACATGATAAAGTGGTCAGAAGTACTGGGCCCTGATAACATGCCAGCAAACATACTGGATACTTGTGCTCCAGCACTTGTCATTCCAGTAGTTACACTGGATTAACTCCACCCACGTCCCACAAATAAATAAAAAGACACCTCCCCATAGAGAATACCAGGAACAGAAATTTAAGTGATTCAACCATATAAATACTACAGTTACAGGAGCAGTTTATGATCCTGGCAGTATACAGTAATGAGAAGATATTGATAACATAACTGGACTAGTGATCGAGTCCTTGGCTAATGCTCTTGAGAAGGCTTAAAATGCCCCACAGCAACTGGAGTATGTAAATTCAAATTAACACATTTCTGTCAAGGATGATCGTAAACATCTGTCTGGTCCACTAAATGCCAGACAATTAAGAGTTCAGCACATTGCTGCAAAAGACAAGGTTGAAGCATGTGCAATCATCTTCAACCAGGCAGATCCAATGACTAACCGATCTCAGCCTCAGCTCAAGATCACCAACATCACAGCTACCAGTGAGGTGCAGTGAGACTGACTGTCCTGGGCATCAAGGTACACTAGCAAAACTGAAGCCAGCAGGCATTCAAGAGGTAACTTTCCACTAATTGGAGATAGTTGCAGTTCTGGAAGGTCAATTATCTCAACCCTGGGACAACACTATAGGAGTTCCTTAGCATAGGGTTCTAGGCCTGTTAAGATACTAGATTATGATTTGAATGGGTGTAAACTGAGGCGTGGATACTCAGCAAGACTATGGGTGTCCTCATGCTTCATTCACTGAAAGTAAGCTTGCAGGTACAGCAGGCAGTAATGGTGGCAAATACTAGAGTAAAAGATGATTCATGAATTAAGTGAAATCAAGTTTTAACATGAAATTGGAACAAAAGAAATTAGATATAAAAAAGTGATGGCTGCCACTTTCTGAAGGTGTGAATTAGTATAGTAGTTGGAAAACAAGGGTGTAATCTAAGTGACTAGGGAAAGGCAATAATATATAGAAATAGGTGTTAGAACTAAAGAGGCTAATTCAAAGTGGAGAGAGAATATAATTTGCTAAAAGTCTGGCCCATTGTGTTAATAAACAAATACTAGTAGACAATTTTACTCTTCAAGCCTGTGCTGCCATTCATTTTGATCATGGCTAATTAAATTCAATATCCTGATCTCACCTTTCACCAATTCTCTTTAGCCCCAGGAGCTATATCTAAACTTCAAATCAGATAATATTTTGGCCTCAACTACTTTGTTGTAGTGAATTCCATACATTCATCATCCTTAGGTGAAGAAATTTCTCCTCACTTCAGTTCTAAATCTATCTCAATGTGTTGAATTTAATAAGATTCAACGAGATCCCCTCACTGTTCTAAGTTCCAATGAATATAATCCTAACTGACTTATTCTCTCTTCATGAGAGACTTGCCATTCCAGGAAATCAGCCAGGTAAGCCTTCGCTGCTCTGTAGTGAGGATATCCTTTCTCAGATGAAGGCCAAAACTGCATAACACTCAAGGTGTGGCTGCACCAACATCATACTCAAATTGCATATTCAAATTCTGTTGCTATGAAGGTCAAACATACAAACAGTAAAAGTGTCAAGTGTATCTCCATGCTTACTTTCAGCAAATGAAGCAGAAGGACAAGCACAGTCTCAGAGTATCCACCTCTGTTTACACCCATTCAAGTCATAACCTGCCTTCCTATTATTGCCAAAATGGACAGCCTCACATTTATCCACACGAAGTGGAGGCAATGGCCCAGTAGCATTATCGTTAGGGTATTAATCCAGGAACTCAGACAAACCCAGGTTTGAATTCCACCATGACAGATAGTGGAATATGAATTCGATAAAAAATGTGGAATTAAGATGCCCATAAAACCATTGTCGATTGTCAGAAAAACTGCTGTCCTTTCCGGGTCTGGTCTACATGCAACTCCAGAGCCACAGCAATTTAGCTGACTCAACTGCTGTCTGAAATGGCCTTCCCAGTCACCCAGTTGTATCTCACCACCACCTTCAAGACCAACTAGGGATAGGTTATGAATGTTGATCATACCCATGTTCCATAAATGAATTAAAAAACTTCTGCCCATACATTCAGCTGGTCTAAATCACAGAAATATCCGTATCCTCTTAACAGTTTACTCTTCTACCAACTTTGTATCAACTGCAAATTTGGAGATAACAGATCCCCATGGAACCCCACTAGTCACTGCCTGCCAATTGGCAAGACCTATTTATATCAACTCTTTGCATCCTATCCATCTAAGATAACATTGGATGTTGCTTGGGAAAAGCAGCATTTCAGTTCAGGAAGCCTAGGTAACTGGGAATACAAAAACAGTGTGTGTGTGTGTGTGTGTGTAGTTAAGTGTACTGTTGTATACATTTAAGTCAATAAATATTCTTTACTAATTGATATGGCTAGACAGTTTTGTTGTATTTTGTGAGAAAAGCTATGTAAACCACTTAAGTATCCAAGCTACCCTTATTGCTGGAATTCTGACCAGTTCATTCATCAAATGAGCTTTCCTCCAGCATAACTGCAAAATGTTCAGCACCATCTACAATTTCTCTAATACTGAAGTAATCTGTGCCTATGTGTAGGCTTGAGCTTATAAGTGGCAAGTAACATTCAGACCACACAAGTAGCAATGACCATCTCTTGCTTTGAGCATCTAACTACCTGTTCTTGACATTGCTGAATTCCCCCATTATCAACAATGGCAATCTGGGAGTACCACTGACCAGGAATTGAACTGGACCTGCCAGATAAATACTAACGCTATACAGCAGGTCAGATGCTGAGAATTGACCTGCATCAATTCCCAGCAAATAACTCATCTCCCTAATATCTATCATCTACAATGCTCAAGTCAGTAAATGCTGATAATGGGCAAGAAATACTGTTTTTAAAATCACAACATAAACATCCTGTTAAAAAAAAATCAAGTATGCCAAACAAGCATACTGCAACTACATGACAATATATTGTCCTATACTCAAAAGGTGCTTCAGCCTTCATCATGTGTATTTATGTTCTCCTACTACTAAAGTGCAGCTTGCCAGTGCTATGTAACTGTCAGTGTTTAGAAATTATATCAATTTTCTGCATTCAAATAACTTCAATAGTTCACACGGTCACCATTGGCAACATCTGCTACTTCTGAATGAATGTTATTTGCTCAAACTGCACCATATTTTCGTGCACATAAATGAGGTGAACCTAGGCATCATTACCTGCCCAGGTTGATAAAGATTCCATGGTATTTTCTTTAAAGAGTTGGGAGCTCCCCTTATATCTTGGTCAACATTCACTATCTTGTTTGGCAGAGTTTGTCAACTGATTGTGGTGCTTGTGATCCACTGTTGTCAAATGCTGCTTCTTATAAAAGAAACATCCACTAAAATTACTATGACAATGCACGTTGCTGTTGATCTCAAGTGTACTGCATATTATCCGCTCATTACATTCCAGATTGTTCTTGCTATACAGAATTGAATTTTCTAGAGTATTGAATATACACTTGCGATATTAAATGATCTTGAAATTATAAACTTCGAAAGAGTGATAAATGAACTTGCAAGGTCAGACTGCTTTAGGGGAAAAAGCTGGAAGTCACCTGTTAACCGAAAAAGCATGTTCAAAAATTATACTGGGCAACAGTGAATTCAGAGAAGCCTGTATGCCAAGCAGTTATCCTAAAGAAAAATATGCTTACATGTATTGTTAAATGTACGAATGCAGGTCCTCAATGGTGATTATAGGAGGTTTGATACTTTCCACATTTGAATATCAATTAAGCAATAGGGGATAGTTTTCATGTGAGCAGGAAATCTTATTAAAATCATAAAGGCCTCATTTCTAAAATTGAATACAATAATGTACATGCATTAACTGTTAAGAAAATTATTGGAATGTAATGACCATGTCTTTTTCAGGATTGCAATGACAGCAGAACAAAGGAGGAATGCCACTAGGAAGCTTAGCTTTAGACAAATTAAAGGGTAAGCAGGATGAATTAAAATACAAGGAAGTGATCAGAGGAAAAAAGTGTTCCCATTTCCTTTCATAAATAAACAAAAATAAAACAGCAGTTTATCTTTAAAGTACATCCTGGCGAAACAAAATTAAACGATCCATAGATAACACCGAATGAATTGCATTGATAGGAAAAGTGTACTGATGTTCAGAGGGAGATCTGTAACAACAAGCTAAGAATGAAATAAATGAAATGTTTAAAAAAAATCAGATCAAAACCACATTACAACAGTGTTCTATAGAGAGTTCATCTAGACTTGAAATGTTAACTATGTTTCTCTCTATAACTGCAGCCTGATCTGTTGACTTTATCCAGGATTTCCTATAGTGTTGGACCACTAATAAATGACTACAGTAAATGAGAACAAGGTCATTACTAAAATAACGAACCACTACTTTAAAGTAGTGTTTACAAATGAAATGAGAAAAGGCAAACTTGAAGAAACTATTAACAGCAAACAACTAGAAACCTGTAAAATTGAGAGAATAATGCTGTAATGCTTGAGAGTCCAGTCACCAATACTTTCCAGACATCACTGGCTTGGCTAAAACCTGGACATTCAAAAAACAACAAATAGCTTTTTAAGAAGTGAGCATGAACTGACAAGTTAGACCTATATCCCACCCCATCATTTGATTCTAATGAAGGATACAAAAATATCCTCACATTGGAGATATTCACATTGCATAGAAGCTGTAGGCTGTATATAGCCAACTCATTAAGTTTCTTTGAACATATTATGACCCACTAAATACAGGGAAGATGGTGGATTTTTATAATTGGACATCAGCAAAACATCTGCTATTGTTCTTATAATGCCAACTGTGTCCAAATTAAAATCAAACATCTTCAACTGCTGAAGCTGCAATACTCCTGCAGCATTTCAAGCTTAATACAAAAAAGTTTATTCTCTTCCTGTATACTGTTTCATCAAGTCCCATGTGTATGCTATTTTCATTTGTTTAGTGAAAAAATTACTACTACTGTATTTGGTAACATTAGAACAAGTTCTCCCCAACACTTCAGTTAATTCATAAACATGCAACTAAACAAAATAGAAAAAGCAATCTTCTCATACAAATAATGTTAGTTTTCATCAAAAGGATATTGAATACAGCAGTAAAGATATCTTCCTGTAATTTTACAGGGCTTTGGTGATATTTCACCTATACAATTCTGGTCTACTTATGCAAGGAAGGATATACTTGCTATAGAGGGAACAGAGATTCACCAAATTGCTCCCTGGGATGGCCTAATAGAGATTAGGTCTCTACCCCCTAGGGTTTCATGGGAGGGTGACCTTGATTTCTCCACACCAACATCAGTTAAGAGATCCCACCAATCCCTCTATTTTCTCAAGAGGCTAAAGAAATTTAATACATTCAGTACAACTCTCACCAACTTTTACAAATGCAGTGCAGAAATTATCCTTTCCAAACGTACCACAACTTAGCATGACCCCTGCCCTGATCAAGGCTACAAAATACTACAAAGGGTTGTGAAGATAGCCAGTCCATCACACAAATCAGTCTCCCATCCACAATTCTCACCGGTTTGGAAAAACAGCCAACATAAGAATCCCATGCATCCCAGATACCCATCAGACAAAGATACAAAAGTCTGGGAACATATACCAAATAACACAAGAACAGCTTCTTCTCTGCTGCCATTTCATTTGAAAGGGCCTACATTAAGTTGATCTTTTCCTACCCCCTAACTATGATTGAAATACTAGTCTGCACCCTCTCCTCCCCTACGTAACTACGTATGGTACGCATTGTCTAAACAGCACACGAGAAACAATACTTTTCACTTTATCCTTATAGTGGGGCAATAATAAATCAAATCATTGAGGATCACAAAATTCGTAGAGGGCTGGAGAGAGTGAATGTAGGTAAGATGTGCCCTAGCCTAGCCGTCTAAAATCTGGGGACGGAATAGACTATTTAAAGGAGAATTGTCTTTACTCTGAAGCTGATGAATCTTTAAGAGTCTCTATCCCAGACAGCTGTAAAAGCTTTATAACATATTCACAACAGACACATTTCTGGAAACTAATGACATCGTGGGATATGGAAATAGTGCAAGAAAGTAGCAGTAAGGTTGATGAGTATTGAATAGCAGACCCGTTCCAACGACAAGATTTCTCTCGGTGCTTGCTCGAGGGGGGCCAGATTTATTTATTTATTGTACGGAGAAACTTCAAAATCGATTCCCCAGAGTCGTAGGCGTGACAATGCTGGAGCTAAAAATCCACAAGTCTCAAAGCGCCATCTAATGCGAGCAGTTTCCCCCGGGGAGGGAGGTCCCTGTGATGCTTACCCGGAGTGTCTTGGGCCAGCGCGATCAGGGCTAACTGTGCGATGAGCAGAAGCAGCAGCAGCCACGCTTTCTTCGGCTCCATTCGAGCTCAGTGTGGTGCCAGGCCCGGAGCTCGCGCGACTCAGCCCTTCAAACACCTTCTCTCGTGCTCTGCGTCTCTGTCTCTTTAACCGCCGCTATGGGTCTCGCGGCAGGGCGTCTCTAACCGCTGCCTTCCCACTCTATCTCTCGCGGCTGTCTTTCTAACTGCCGCCCCTCCCGCTCTGCGTCTCCCCTCCGAGCCTCGCTGATACCTTCTCCACCCTCCCGCTCTGCGTCTCACTCTCCCGCGCTAACCGCCGCCCACTCTTTTATAGACGGCTCGCCTTCCTGCCCTCTCATTGGACGGCTGCTCTGAGTTGCCCTCTTCTTACTGGTTGATAGCGGGGTCCAATGGGACAGTGCCACTCTGTGCGTCAGGGAGGCGGCGCCGCCGGATCCGGGAGCGCCACGTGGGTGTCAGTGAATGGCGGAGGAGAGGGGGGGTGGGTTCAGGACTGAATTGATTTCAATGGGTAAGCCCTGCAGGGGTATGTGTGTGAGTGACTATATTAAAATCAACTGGGGTTTGTAGCTAACATACAAAAATTCCAATGAACAATTTCATTGTTCAGTTGTCAGTTGTAGCAATAAATAACTAGAGGTTACTCAATGCAGTCTTACTGGAGAGGTCACATTTGTACATTGTTGTAATACGGACTTCGGTGTTTTCAATTTGACATGCAGGCTTAGTGGAGGTGTTTAAATTTGTTAAAAGTAAGAAGTTAGGTTGAAAAGTAGACTGCTGGATGCAAAGGGGAATCGGGTCAAGTGAAAGGGCAACAAGTGAGATGGAGTATAATGTGGGTAAATGTGCGTTTATTCACTTTGCTAGGAGAAATAGAAATTGAGTATTTCGAGACGGCGAAAAACTGTTAGATTTTGGTGTATCAAAATCGTATTGAAGCACCTCAGAGTGCAACATGCTCTATGTGAGAGATTTGAATATCATTACACTTTCTGCAACGACGATTTGAAATATTTTGTTCTTTTATGAATAAAATATATTTTTGCTAAAGAAGGTCATTACCTTGTCCAAGAGACAAAGTTAACATGCAGATAGCATTCAGAAAACATCTATTGCAAAGACTTTGAAGAATTAGAATAAATGTTTTGGTTAAAAGCAAAATATTGCGGATGCTGGAATCTGAAACAAAAACAAAGTGCTGGAAAATCTCACAGTTCTAACAGCATTTGTAGGGAGAAATTAAAGCCAAAGTTTTTTTTTCGTGTGGTTTACAGGCCGTTGTGTCAAGCTTTTGTCTCTTTAAGGAAGGAAATAATTGCTGTAAAAGATCTGAAGAAATTGAGTACAATGGGTCTATACTAGTTTAGAAGGATGAGCAGTGATTTCATCTCCACATGAAACTTTGGAAAGGCTTGTTAGGATAGATGCTCAGAGGCTGAGGGCTTTCCTCTGGCCTCAGATTCTTGAATGGTGTGAAAGCAGGGTTGGGGAGAAGGCAGAGGGCGAAAGGGTGACAAGTGCCATCTATAGTGCCCTGGACTTGGGACATTCCCAACAATGGAAAGAATCCTGCTGCCTGGACATCCTTGTGGGTTTGGTGCAGGTGAAAGCTGATGTAGTTTGATGCCCAGGCATACAGGGTTTCTGTCATTTCATAGGTGCACATGCGCGTAGAAGTACCTGCACAGGTTCCTGCTCAAGCCCTGGAAAGACCCAGTGGCCCCGAAGTTTAGAGCAGCTGTGACTTTCATGGCCACCAGGAGCAGGTATCCTGTTCTTCCTCTTGGTGTCAGGAATGCGAGAATCTGGCACAGGTACCACACTGTCTCCCTTTGAAGGTGCAATCTTCAATGGCACATATTGTCTGACAGCAAGTGATAGGACTAGGTCCTTCTGTAGACACATAGTCTAAGTTGCATCTTCTGCTGCCCTCCTCATGGCTGGCACTTATGCCTGTGCAGCAGCCCCCTGATATTCAGATGCTGGCTCATGTAGTTTTGGTGGTTTGGCGCTGCTGCTCTTGTCACTGCCAATCTGTCTTGGCAGCAGTCAACAGGAATAAAGCAAGCTGGCTTGTATTCTTTTTGGTTGTATCACGGCTTGGTATGGCTCCTACTCTGACCAAGACTGCAACAAACAACAAAGGATCATGAATGATGCCCAATACATTACTCAAACCAGCCTCCCATATATTGACTCTGCCTACATTTCCCACTGCCTCAGAAAAACAGCCAGCATAATCAAAAACTCCATGCACTCCAGACATACTCTCTTCCAACATCTTTCATCAGGAAAAAGATGATGCCATCAGACTTTTGAATGGATCTACTTCATTAAGTTGATCTTTTACTGCACCCTAACTTTGACTGTACCACTACATTCTGCACCCTCTCCTTTCCTTCTATATGTACAGTATGTTTTGTCTTTATACTGCATAAGAAACAATACTTTTCACACAACAATAACAGCAAATTTAATCACAAACCATCCCAACTTGGTGTAACCCTGCTTTCTGGTTGGTGTAAGAACGTGCTGTTCAAATAAACTCTCAAAACCATTTTATCACTTCCTCATCTAGGCTATGTTTGCCCTCTGATTTTTCCAGTCTACATGCAGATTAAAATCCCCCATGATTATTGCTGTATCTTTGTGACAAGCACCCATTATTTCTTCTTTTGTATACCATCCTATTAGATGGGGCGCAATCTTACTGTTTTTTCATGTCACACTCCTACTGCAGCAAAGATTTTGGTGACAAGCCAAATATTTATTCACTCCAGCAGGATGGGAAAATCCCGTTGGTATGAACGATTGGAAAATTCCAGCCATAGTTACTGATAGGGGGCCTGTACACCATTCCACAAGTGATTCTTGCCTTGATCATTCTACCCAATCCATTTCTACATCCTAGTTTCCTGAACATAGGTCATTCTTATCTAATGTGCTAATACCATTATTAATTACCAAAGACGTCCCTCCACCTTTTCCTCACTTCAGTTATGTTATCAGTTCATCTGTTCATTCAGATACAGAAACTGTTTGTTATTTTATTATTTTTGTAACCTCTAGCCTTATCTACTGATTTACTTTTTTGTGCTCCTTGTACTCATTGTTCCTTTTTTGTTACACTTTGTTTATAATTTTCCACTGATTCTTTCCTCTCTTGCCTTTTCTCTACTCTGATTACCACATCTTCCCAAATTTAGTCCCTTAACTCCCATATTTAGTTTAAGCCTCATGAGATCCCTGGTCCCAGCAAGGTTCAGGCATAGAGCATATCAATGGTACAATACATATTCCCCAGTGCAGATTCTAGTGCCCCACAAATTGGAACTTGCTTCTCCTACACCAGTTTCTGAGCCATGCATTCAACTCCCCAATCTGATGAGGCTCATGTAATAACCCGGAGAGATTACCTTCATGGGGAGATGTGGCGTAGTGGTATTGTTGCTGGACTCATAATCCTGAGACAAACAACAAAGAACAAAGAACAAAATAGCACAGGAAACAGGCCCTTCGGCCCAATGAGCCTGCGCCGCTACCTTGATGTTCCCACTCTTACCCATGATCCCTGTCTATGTTTATAGATCTATGCATTGAAACCAAATTTGAGACAATTTAGGGAGAATTTGTTCTGCCAATTAGCCTAAGAGCACATCTTTGGGATGTGGAAGGAAAACGGAGCACCCTTGGAAAACCCACGCAAGCATGGGGAGAATGCGCAAACTCCCATAGACACAAGCCCAAATCCATGTATCTGCACAGCACAGCGATAGTCACTGAGCTGTCGTGTTGCCCATCAAATGGTCCAGGTCAAGCGTACACTAATGACGTGAAGGACTAGGATACTCTCAAAAAAAACCCAAGAGCAGCCCTCTCACAACCTATCGAGTATATGCCCTTTGTTAGACAACAAGGCGGACCAAAGCACCTGTAGGATAAAACAAATACATTAATATCATCGACAATTTGCACGCTTCCCAGGGAACTCCCAAGGCTCATGATCCCTATTTTAAATCAGTTTTCTATATCCTTCCATTCCCATCCTGTTCATGTGCCCATCTAAGTGTCTCTTAAATAACTCCAGAGTGCCTGCCTCCACCACTTTACTTGGCAGCGCATTCCATACCCCCACCACCCTCTGTGTGAAAAAACTCCCTCTAGCATCCAAATTATACCTTACCCCCCTCACCCTAAGCCCGTGACCCCTCGTGCTATTTGAGTCCATCCTAGGAAAAAGCTTAACACTGTTTACTCTATCTATCCCCTTCATAATCTTGTACACCTCTATCAGATCTCCTCTAAGTCTACGTCTTTCTAAGGAAAACAGTCCCAATTTGCCTAACCTCTCCTCGTAACTCAGACCTTCCATACCAGGCAGCATCCTGGTAAACCTCCTCTGCACTCTCTCCAGACTGTCCACGTCCTTCTGGTAGTAAGGTGACCAGAACTGGCCACAGTATTCCAAATGAGTTCTAACCAATGTTTTGTATAACTGCAACATTAAAGGCCAGCTCTTGTAATCTATACCCTTTCCTATAAAGGCTACCATACCATATGCTTTCTTCACAACCTTCTCCACATGCTCTGCCACCTTCAGTGACTTGTGCACCTACACCCCCAGGTTGCTCTGCGTTTCTATACTCTTAATAGGTCTACCCTTTATCATATACCTCCCCTCTACATTCTTTCTCCCGAAATGCATCACCTCGCATTTATCAGGATTGAATTCCATCTGCCATCTATGTGCCCAAGCTACCAGCCTATCAATGTCTTGCTGTATGGCCTGACAATGTTCCTCACTATCTGCAAGTCCAGCCAACTTTGTATCGTCTGCAAACTTGCTGATCACTCCACTTACTCCCTCTTCCAAGTCATTTATATATATCACAAATAGAAGAGGTCCCAGTACCAGGCCCTGCGGCACACCACTAGTGACCAACCTCCAGCTAGAAAAACATCCTTCTACTATTACTCTCTGTCTCCTATTACCAAGCCAGTTACTTATCCATCTAGCTACCTGTCCTTGTATCCCATTACCCTTGACCTTTTCAACTAACCTCCCATGAGGGACTTTGTCAAACACCTTACTGAAATCCATATAGATGACATCAACGGCTCGCTCTTCATCAACCGTTTTCGTCACCTCCTCAAAATATTCTACCAGATTCATAAGGCACGACTTCCCTTTAACAAAGCCATGCTGCGAATCCCTAATCAGATCGCAACACTCTAAGTGCATGTACGTCCTATCTCTAAGAATCCCCTCCAACAGCTTCTCTACCACTGATGTCAAACTCATCGGCCTATAATTTCCAGGGTTATCCCTACTATCCTTTTAAAACATCGGTACAACATTAGCTATTCTCCAGTCCTCTGGGACCTCACCTGTGTCCAAAGAAGAGACAAAGATTTGCGTGAGAGGCTCAGCAATTTCACCTCGTGCTTGGGATAAATGCCATTAGGCCCCGGAGATTTATCAGTTTTAATGCTACTTAGAAGCTCTACCACTTTCTCCCTCGATATGGATATTTCCTTCAACTGGTCTACTGCTCCCTCAGAGATTGGACCGATCAACCAGCCCCTCTCCTTCGTGAATACTGACGCAAAGTATTCATTCAGGATCTCCCCCATTCCCTCGGACTCTAAGCACAGTTCCCTTCCTCCGTCCCTAAGAGGTCCGATTTTTCCTCTAACCACCCTTTTATTCCTAACATAGGAGTAAAAAGCCTTTGGATTTTCCTTAATCCTATCCGCCAAAACCATTTCATGCCCCTTTTTGCCCTTCTAACTCCCCGTTTGAGCTCCCTCCTATTCTCTCTATATTCCTCCAATGCTCTCTCTGTTGCCAGCTGCTTTGACCTAACATACGCCTCTCTTTTCTTCCTAACCAAGTCCTCAATGTCCCTAGTAATCCACTGCTCTCTAATCCTACCTTTCCCATCTTTCTTCTTAGCCGACACATATCTTTCTTGATCCATTTTCAGTATCGGCTGTCGATGTTCATTCATCCACTGTTCTCAGGAGAACAGTGACCACAATACCACACAACCCCGCCACAGCAACCTCTGCAAGACATGCCGGATCATTGATATGGATGACATCATCACACATGAGAATATCATCCACCAGGTACATGATACATACTCTTGCAACGAGGCCAACGTTGTCTACCTAATATGTTGCAAGAAAGGATGTCCCGAAGCATGGTACTTTGGCGAGACCATGCTGACACTATGACAATGGATGAATGAACATCGCTCGACAATCACCAGGCAAGACTGCTCCCTTCCTCTTGGCGAACACTTCAGCGGTCACGAGCATTCGGCCTCCGCCCTTCGGGTAAGCATTCTCCAAGGTAGCCTTCATGACACATGACAGTGCACAGCTGCTGAGCAGAGACTGATAGCCAAGTTCCGCACACATGAGGATGGTCTTAACAGGGATCTTGGGTTCATGTCACACCATCTGTAACCTCCATGATTTGCCTGGGTTTGCAAAAAACCTCACTTACTGTGCCATCTGGAGACATACACATCTCTTTAAGCTGTGTCAGTGCTCCTTCCACTCACATTATTGGCCACTTTAGGACTTGAATGGAAGATTAGGTATAAAGATTCGCATTCTAATCAGTAATCTGTAAACAGTCTGTGCTGTTATGTGTGCTGTTTGAGACAAGAACACCTCATTCACCCGACGAAGAGGATAGCCTCGAAAGCTTGTGAGTTTACTATCAAATAAATCGGTTGGACTCAAACTTGGTGTTGTCAGACTTTTGACTAGGATAGATTCAGGTCCTGCATCTGCAAGTGGTAGAGGTTTTGAATGATGTAGGTCTGATCTACAGAATAGAAGACAAAAGAAGTTACTGTCATAGAACGTGAAAAGGTGAGAGCAGAGTTTTACTTTTAATTTGCACAAGTCCATGAGAGTTTTGCATTTTTAAAACAAATCACATTGGTGACATCCAGTTTAAAAGTCAAAGCTAAACGTGTAAAGTGTAACCAACATTAACAGTACAGTTAGTGCCAGAGTGTGAGGTTCCTTGCCAGAGTGTCAAGTACTATATTTTAAAAGTTTTGAAGCATATTTACAAATCACAATTAGTTTACTTCATGTTCACATAGCACAGGATACATAGTATCTTAGACAAACATTTGTTTGGATTGATGCGGCTTTGCCTGCTGGGAAGGTGGGGGGTGGGGGGAGGGGAGGTAGTTAGAACATAGAACATAGAACATTACAGCACAGAACAGGCCCTTCGGCCTTCGATGTTGCGCCGACCAATATAAAAAGCAATGCCCCTCCAAACTAAACCATTCCCTTCTCTTCCATATACTTATCAACTAACCTCTTAAACGCCACCAAACTTGGCGCATCTACAACTGCTGCAGGCAGGGCATTCCACTCCCGAACCACCCTTTGGGTAAAGAACCTACCTCTGATATCCGTCCTATAACTATCACCCCTTAATTTAAAGCTGTGTCCCCTCGTGCTAGCTTTCTCCATCCTAGGAAAAAGGCTATCACTGTCCACCCTATCTAAACCTCTAATCATCTTATATGTTTCGATTAGGTCCCCTCCTAGCCGCCTCCTTTCTAACGAAAACAACCTCAAATCCCTCAGCCTCTCTTCATAAGACCTGCCCTCCATACCAGGCAACATCCTGGTAAACCTCCTCTGTACCCTCTCCAATGCCTCCACATCTTTCTTATAATGTGGGGACCAGAACTGCACACAATACTCCAAGTGCGGCCGCACTAGAGTTTTGTACAGTTGCAACATGACGTTGCGGCTCCGAAATTCAATCCCTCTACCAATAAAAGCCAAGACTCCATATGCCTTCTTAACAACCTTCTCGACCTGACTGCCTACTTTCAGGGATCTATGCACATACACACCAAGATCCCTCTGCTCATCTAGACTACTAAGAATCCTACCATTTGCCCTATACTCTACACATTTATTATTTCTGCCATAGTGCATTACCTCACACTTTTCCACATTAAACTCCATTTGCCACCTCTCGGCCCAGCTCTGCAACTTGTCCAAGTCCCTCTGCAAACTATAACACTCCTCTTCACTATCTACCACTCCACCGACTTTAGTGTCATCTGCAAATTTACTAATCCATCCTTCAATACCCTCATCCAGATCATTTATAAAAATTACAAACAGCAGGGGCCCCAAAACAGACCCCTGAGGTACACCACTTGTCACCGAACTCCACGATGAATATCTCCCATCAACCACCACCCTCTGTCTTCTATCTGCTAGCCAATTCCTAATCCAATTAGCTAAATCACCCTCTATCCCATACATCTGCATTTTCTGCAGAAGTCTTCCATGGGCCACCTTATCAAACGCCTTACTAAAGTCCATATATACCACATCAACCGCCTTACCCCCATCCACCTCTTTAGTCACTTTTTCAAAAAACTCAATGAGGTTAGTAAGGCACGACCTACCCTTCACAAAACCATGCTGACTATCCCCAATCAATTCATTTCTCTCTAAATAACTATAAATCCTATCCCTAATTATTCTCTCCAATACTTTGCCCACAACAGAAATAAGACTCGCTGGCCTATAATTCCCTGGAAGGTCTCTCTTCCCCTTCTTGAACAACGGGACCACATTTGCTATCCTCCAGTCTTCCGGAACCACACCCATAACCAACAGTTAGTATAGTTCTGCAAGAAATCAAAAGATCTTCCTGTTTTTAATTATTATTTTGTTTTGCTATACACACCTAGTATTTTATAGTAAAACTAACTCCAGAAGAATAAAATTCATGTCTTTATGGGCTTTAGAGTCATTGTTGAATATAATAGGACACCTCCTTCACAATTGTGCCACTCTTTCGGGGATGATGGTGTGTGGAATATTGTCTATAAATTATTCTATGACGTTGATTATGTCAGGTTGTTGCTTGACTAATGTGCAAGACAGCTCTTCCAGTTTTGGCACAAACCCCCAGATTTAATAAAATAATTTTTCAGAGTTGACAGGATTGAGTATGCTGTTGTCGGTTCTGGTATCTTGATTGATGCCAGTAAGTCTGCCTGGTTTCATTCCTTTTTAGACTTTGTAACAGTTTGATTAAACTGAATGGCTTGCTAGGTGATTTCAGAGAGTGCATTTAAGAGTAAACTCCATTTTTATAATAATCAACCATGATTTCATGGTCACTGTTAGACTTTTAATTCCAGACTTACTAAAGCAATTTAAATTCCATTTACCATGGTGGGATTTGAACTCGTGTCTCCAGAGTATTACTCTGGATCTCTGGGTTACTAGTCCAGTGACATTACTATTACTACACCACCATCTCCCCTTTATTTGTCACTTTGATTTATTTTTATTTTCCTCCTATCTCTGATAGCCTTCTAACCTGAAGGCTAAGACAAAGAGAGTATTTCACAATTATGCCATTTCCTGATTTTTCAATTACAGTAACAGCTGCATTGGCTTACATTATTCTTAACCACTAATTTTCTCTTAATGTGCATGTAAAAACTTGTATACTTTTTCTCTGCAAGAAAACCTCATCATAAATTGGAGAAGTTGGGATTGTTTTCCTTAGGGAAAAGAAGGCTAAAATGAGATTTGGCAGAGATATTCAAAATGATGAGAGGTCTGGGTAGATTAGCTAGGGAGAAATTAATTCCACTCCTGAAAGGATTGAGAGCAAGAGGACAGAGGTTCAAAGTAATGAAGAAAAGAAACCATAATGAAAGGGGAAAAAAATGTGTCGGCACAGTGAATGGTTAATGTCTGCAGTGCACTGCCTGAGAGTATGGAAGGATGCAGGTTCAATGAAACATTCAAAAGGCTGTTATCTGAAAAGGATGAATTTGCAGGGTTACGGGAAGAAAGCCGAAAAATGACAGTGAATGAATTGCTTATTCACTGTAGTCTCTCCTGTGCTGTAACAATTCAATGATTTTGTGATCAAAGAATCCAAAACAAGAAAGGTACTTAAGTGAAGAAAGGAGATCACCAAAAAAAAACAGAGGAACACTAAACACTGCAGAATAGAATCCAATTTTGGTCATGGGATTCATTTGTTAACCTCTTGCTGAGAATAGGACAATTTTGAGATATATCCATTTCATTAATAGCCCGCTTCATGCGTTGCACATGTATGGCTTGTTCAAAGTACCTTAAGTCTTCCAAGCAACTCGTACATTTTCCTTTCCTATACCTAATGGAATGTCATGAAATATTTGCAAAAATACGATTGCACATGATGATTTAATTGCACTGTTTAATTGCTGAACATGCTCTCTTAGAAAAAGTTCATAAAAATGTACTAGTGATTCATGTTGGAATTTTTTGCAGTTTGTTACAGAAATAATCTACAATGTAATATCAAGAAATTGAATTTGCAGCACATTATCACTTAATTATTTATAATGGGACAGCTATGCTGCGGTATGATTTTGATTTTGAATACAATTCTAGCTACTGTAAAGGAGTGTACATATTATAGAGAAGGAAGTGCTGGGAGTCTTAAAGCACACCAAGGTAGATAAATCCCTGGGACCTAAGGAAGTGAATTCCAGGACATTGTGGGAGGCTAGGGAGGAAATTGTGTGTCCCCTAGCATAGATATTTGAATCATAGATAGTCACAGGTAAGGTGCTTGAAGATTGGAGGGTGGCAAATATTGTGCCTTTATTTAAAAAGGGCTGCAGGGAAAAGACTATGAGCTTCAGGACAGTGAGCCTCGTATCTGTGGTGGGTAAGTTGTTGGAAGGTATTTTGAGAGACAGAATACATAACCATTTAGAGACACAAGATCTGATTAGGAACAGTCAGCATAGCTTTGTGAGTAGAAAATCATGTTTTACAAATTTGATTGAGTTTTTTTGAAGGAGTAACCAAGAAGTTAGATGAGGACAGTGCAGTTGATAATGTCTACATGGACATTAGTAAGGCCTTTGACAAGGTATTGCCTGGTAGGTTATTGCATAAGATTAAATCTCACAGGATCCAGGGTGACATAGCTAAATGGATACAAAATTGGCTAGACAACAGAAGCCAGAGGGTGAATGTAGAGGGGTGTTTTTTCAAACTGGAGGCCTGTTATTGGTGGTGTGCCTCAAGGATCAGTGCTGGGTCCCCTGTTATTTGTCATTTATATTAATGATTTGGATGAGAATATAGGAGGCATGGTTAGTAAGATTGCAGATGACACCAAAATTGGTGGCATAGTGGACAGCAAAGAAAGTTATCTTGGATTGCAAAGGAATTTTGATCAATTTGGCCAGTAGGCTGACGAATGGTAGATGGAGTTTAATTTCAATAAATGTAAGGTGATGCATTTTGGTAGATCAAACCAGGGCAGGACTTACTCAGTTAATGGTAGGATATTGGGGGCAGTTACAGAACAAAAAGATCTAAGATACAGATTCATAGCTACTTGAACAGGGAGTCACAGGTGGACAGAGTGGTGAAGAAGGATTCAGCATGCTTGGTTTCATCAATCAAAACATTGAATACACGATTTGGGACATCTTGTTGAAGTTCTACAAGACATTGATAAGGCCACACTTGGAGTACTTTGTACAGTTCTGGTCATCCTATTATAGAAAGGTTATTATAGAATGAATTGCTTATTCACTGTAGTCTCTCCTGTGCTGTAACAATTCAATGATTTTGTGATCAAAGAATCCAAAACAAGAAAGGTACTTAAGTGAAGAAAGGAGATCACCAAAAAAAAACAGAGGAACACTAAACACTGCAGAATAGAATCCAATTTTGGTCATGGGATTCATTTGTTAACCTCTTGCTGAGAATAGGACAATTTTGAGATATATCCATTTCATTAATAGCCCGCTTCATGCGTTGCACATGTATGGCTTGTTCAAAGTACCTTAAGTCTTCCAAGCAACTCGTACATTTTCCTTTCCTATACCTAATGGAATGTCATGAAATATTTGCAAAAATTAAACTAGAAACAGTGCAGAAAAGATTTACTAGTATGCTACCAGGATTGATGGTTTGAATTATAAGGAGAGGGTGGATAGACTGGGTCTTTTTTCTTACAGCGTAGAAAGCTGAAGGATGATCTTATAGAGGTCCATAAAATAATGAGGGGCATAGATCAGCTAGAAAGTCAATATCTTTTCTCACAGGTAAGGGAACCTAAAACTAGAGAGCATAGGTTTATAATAAGAGGGGAGAGATACAAAGTATCCAGAGGGGCAATTTCTTCACACAAAGGGCAGTGAGTGTTTGGAACAAGCTGCCAGATGTAGTAATAGAGATGGGTACAATGTTGTCTTTTAAAAAGCATTTAGACAGTTATGTGGGTAAAATACATATAGACGGTTGTGGGCAAATGCAGGCAATTGAGACTAGCTTAGGGGTTGACAAAAAGGATGGCATGGACAAGTTGGGCCAAAGAGCCTGTTTCCATGCTGTAAACCTCTATGATTCTACTGAGGTGGATTCTTCCAAAAAAATTCTGTGTCGAATTCACATAAAAATTGGAGTAAATCCTGCTGGTTTTTTCAGTGGGACTTTCAAAATTAATCTCTCATACTCTGTAATGCACAGAGTAGCCTAGTGTGAATCTTATTAAAAATCTGGGGTCAGGGCCCATTCGTGATAGAGAGGCCAGCAACATAGCACTGAGCAGGCCACTGTGCATGCGCCAATCTATCAGTACTGAGATCAGTGCATGCGCAGTAACCCCATACTGCAGGGCTCCTGATTGCTGGCCAGCAAGGCAAACCACCCCCATTGCTACCCCACTGATCCCCCTTGGACAATGTTATTTTGTCCCTTGGGCAGTGCCTGGGAGCCAGGCTAGCACTGCACAACTGGCCATACAGTGAGAAGTCTCACAACACCAGGTTAAAGTCCAACAAGTTTATTGATAGTAAATCCACAAGCATATAAAGAACACACAATTCATAGAATATTGATTAGAATGCGAGTCTTTACAGCTAATCAATTCTTAAAGGTGCAGACAATGTGAGTGGAGATAGCATTAAGCATAGGTTAAGGAGATGTGTATTTTCTCCAGACAGGACAGTAAGTGAGATGTTGCAAGTTCAGGCAAATCATGGGGGTTAAAAATAGCGTGACATGAACCCAAGATCCGGTTGAGGCCATCGTCATGTGTGTGGAACACTGGCTATCAGTTTCTGCTCAATGACTCTGCGCTGTTGTTTGTCGTGAAAGCCGTGTTGGAGAACATTTACCCAAAGATCAGAAGCTGAATGCCCGTGATCACGGAAATGTTCGCCAACAGGAAGGGAACAATCTTGCCAGGTGATTATCGAGCGGTATTCATTCATCCATTGTCTATCCCTTCCTACTGGAGAGCACTTCAGCAGTCATGGGCATTCAGCTTCTGATCTTCGGGTAAACATTCTCCAAAGTGGCCTTCACGACATACGACAGCGCAGAGTTGCTGAGCAGAAACTGATAGCCAAGTTCCGCACATATGAGGATGGCCTCAGCAAGGACCTTGGGTTCATGTCACACCATCTGTAATTCCCATGACTTGCCTGGGCTTGCAAAATCTCACTTACTATTCTATCTGGAGACAATACACTTCTCCTTAACCTATGCTTAATGCTATCTCCACTCACATTGTCTGCACCTTTAAGAATCGATTGGTTGTGAAGACTCGCATTCTAATCAGTATTCTGTAATCTGTGTGTCCATTTATATGCTCTGTTTGAGACCAGAGCTCTCCACTCACCTGACGAAGAAGTAAACCCCAAAAGCTTGTGGGTTTACTATCAAATAAACCTTTTGGACTTTAACCTGGTGTTGTGAGACTTCTTACTGTGTTTACCCCAATCCAACGCCGGCATCTCCACATCACAACTGGCAATACACAGAGGGCACCCAGCCCTCACCGTTGACTTCCTGGGGGACCTCTATATCCACACCACGACCACCACCCACCCCCTCCCCCCCACCTCACTCCAGCAGGATTGGGCTGCCAGCACCCTGCAAGCGGGAACAATTGTAAACCCCACTAGAGTGAAACACTCCTGGCGGGGAGCAGGGGCGGTGGTAGGGGGGTGGGATTGCGGGGAGGGAGAGAGAGAGGATAGCGGGCCTAGAGATTTCAGTCCCGGTCCCACTAATGATAGGCAAATCTTCATTTTAATAATTTATGCAGCTCTGCGCCAATTTCTGGTGTTGAGCTGATGACACTGGAAATCCGGCGGCCAGGTACTCGCAGAGGCCATGGTGCCCAGCGACAAGCCTGATACATGGCCTCTGTGAGTCTCCTGGCCCATTGTGAATTGCTTCTACTAAGTGAATAAGACTTGAATGGAATCAACTGTATAGTGCAACAAAACACCACCAGAGAGCATAGTAACTCACAATTCATGATAAGTATGAAAGTGAAAAACATTATTTTGATGGAGAAAACAATTTCCGCAGAGGCTGCATTAAAAAGTACTAAAACTTTAAAATTCAATTTTTTTTCTATATTTTGTGACAATTTTTCTTCTCCTTTCGCAAGGATGTTGACTCCTTAGTGGAGTGTGCTTCTAAGAGTTTTTTCACACTCCGGTAGCCTATCCATATGATTATTCCCCATGTGAGTACTGGCAGACTATTCAGCTGTGAGAACATCAGATCTGAACCTGATTTCATATTGACACTTGATACAATTCCAGCAACAGCTGTTGGATTGCATCTGGGAGCTCTATACTGAACAATTTTGCCGTTAACCCAGGAGTGCTTGGCTAATTGTTGTATCTATTGAAATAACTAACTCAGCACACAGAAAATTATTCTTTCTGATCTGAACTATCCTTGACTATTCATTTAAGCTAAGTGTTAAAGAAGTGCAAAAATAAAATACTGTCAATGCAGCCTCACCTGTTGAGTATTTCCACCACTTTCTGTTTTTATCCTGTAACATACTTTTATTTCGGATTCAGTTGGGTGTTTTATGTCTTTAGTCTGATTCAAGTGACTTGTGCAATAAACCTGCTAGATCCCTCACGACTGACTTCCATCTTTTACGGGATCTTCCAGTAGTTGGTCTTAGTAAATTCAGAAGGTTTATTCTAAGGTTATGGCTGGCTTTGTGAAACCCATATATCGGAAGTTGGGAATAGATACCAATTTCCAAAATGGTTAAAAGTGGCCCCTAAACAGAACATTCAGAAAAAGATATTAATAATTTTGATGTAGTTATTGCATTTCAATTTAGAACTAATCTGCAATGTATTATCAGGAAATTGAATTTCTAGCACATTGTATCACAGTCCCTCCCAATATACATTAACCTCAAGATAAAAACAACTTGATATTGTGCTGAGTTTCATTCTTTTATCTTGTGTCATTAAGACTGCCAGATTCATTGTTGCCCATTGTTCCAGAAGAGCAGGCAAAGATGTGATTCTAGTGAGGAGGGCTGATAGGTAAGAGTATTGATTCTTAACTTACTTTTTTTTCCGAGATTTTCCAGAGAACCGGAAGTAGTCATTGTTTATTAATGACTTGGAAGAGGGAGCTGAAGGGTGAGTTAGTAAATTTGCTGATGACACCAAGATTGGTGGAGTAGTAGATGAGGTGGAAGTCTTGTAGGCTACAAAGAGACATTGATAAGATGCAGAGCTGTGGCAGATGGAGTTTAACCCAGGTAGGTGCGAGGTGATTCATTTTGGTAGGACAAACTTAAATGTGGATTACAGGGTCAACGACAGGGTTCTAAAGAAGTGGAGGAACAGAGAGATCTTGGGGTTCATATCCACAGATCTCTAAAGGTTGCCACTCAAGTGGATAGAGCCGTGAAGAAAGCTTCTAGTGTGTTAGTGTTTATTAACAGGGGTTTGAATTTAAGAGCCGTGGGGTTATGCTGCAACTATACTGGACGTTGGTGAGACTACATTTGGAATATTGTGTGCAGTTCTGGTCACCTCACTATAAGAAAGATGTGGAAGCATTGGAGAAAGTGCAGAGGAGATTTATCAGGATGCTGCCTGGTTTGGAGGGTAGGTCTTATGAGGAAAGGTTGAGAGAGCTGGGGTTTTTCTCTTTAGAGTGGAGGAGGATGAGAGGCGACTTAATAGAGGTTTATAAGATGATGAAGAGGTTAAATAAAGTGGACATGCACAGACTATTTCCTTGGGTGGATGTAGCTGTTACTACGGGTCATAACTATAATGTTCATGGAGATATAGGAGGAATGTGCGAGATAGATTCTTTATGAAATGCACTGCCTGCTATGATAGTGGAGTCAGACACTTTAGGAACTTTCAAGCAATTATTGGATAGGCACATGGAGCACACCAGAATAATAAGGAGTGGGATAGCTTGATCTTTGGTTTGGACATAGCTCGGCACAACATTGAGGGCCGAAGGGCTGTACCGTGCTGTAGTTTTATTTTCTATGTCCTATGTTCTGTTTCTAGGCCTTTGCAGACCTAGGAAGGCTTTTTTTCTTTAAAAGGTACTTACCCTCGAGGTTTAGACCTCATTGTTCCAGAGGAACAGGCAGAGAGGTGATTCTTGTGAGGAGAGCTGATAAGTAAGAGTGTTGATTCTTAACTTACTTTATTTTCAGAGTTTTTCCAGAGAACCTAAAGTAGGCCCAATGGAAACCTGAGAAGTTTTTTTTGTTTTTGTCCAATAAATTTGAATGGGGAGGAAACCCGAGAAACTGCACATGTAGAGTCTCCTACCCTCCCCCTCCTCTAACCTTAAAAAAGACTTGGTATGAGAGCAGATAAACTTTTTTCTTTCTTTTCCCTTTCACTTCTTAGTAAGAGAAGTTAGCAGGGATGGCAGTGCAGTTTTCCTCCTGTGTGATGTTTGAGGTAAGGGACACCATTAGTGTCCCAGCTGAATACGCCTGCAGGAAGTGAACCCAATCCCAGCTCCTTGAAGTCCGTGTTAGGGAACTAGAGCTGGAGTCGGATGAACTCAGGATCATTTAAGAGGCAGAGATAATTATAGAAAAAAGCTACAGGGAGGTAATTACTCCTAGAAATGAAGATACTTAGGTGACTGTTAGAAGGGGTAAGAAGCAATCAGTGCAGCGATCCCCTGTGGCTGTTTCTCTGTCTAACAAGTATATTGTTTTGGATATTGTTTGCAGGGGGTGTGGGAAGGGCACTTACCAGTTGAAAGCCATGGGATACAGGTCTCTGGCACAGAGTCTGCCACTGTTGCTCAGGAGGGAAGTTGGGAGAGGAGTAAAACATTAGTCATTGAGGACTCCACAGTTAGGGGGGCAGATAGGAGGTTCTGTGGGAACGAGGGAGAATCGTGGTTGGTGTATTGCCTCCCAGGTGCCGGGGTCTGTGATGTCTCAGATAGTATTTTCAGGATCCTTGAGGGAGAGGGTCCAGCCCCAAATCGTGGTCCATTTAGGCACCAAAGGCGTAAGTAGGAAAAGGAATAGAGATGCAAGGCAGAAATCCAGGGAGTTATGGTGGAAGCTTAGAGCTGGAACAAACAGAGTTATTATCTCTGGTTTGTTACCTGTACCAGTGAGGAGAAGAATGGAGAGAGAGAACAGTTGAACTCGTGGCTACGGGGATAATGCAGAAGAGAGGGATTCAGATATTTGGATAATTGGGGTCATTTGGGGGTAAGTGGGATCTCTACAAACAGGATGGTCTACACCTGAACCTGAGGGGGGTGTGGAATTTGCTCATGTTCTTTGGGAGGTTTAAACTAATTCATCAGGGGATGAGAATCTGAACTGTAGCTCCAGTGTACAGGATGTTGAGAGTGGTGAGATCATGAACTAGATTACAAGGTCGCAGGAGTGTACCGGCAGGCAGGAAGGTGGTTAGAAGCATGTCTACTTCAATGCCAGGAGCATCTAGAATAAGATGGGTGAATTTGCAGCATGGGTTGGTACCTGGGACTTTGATGTTGTGGCCATTTCGGAGACATGAATAGAACAGGGACAGGAATAGTTGTTGTAGGTTCCAGTGTTTATATGTTTCAATAAGATCAGGGAAGATGGTAAAAGAGGGGGAGGTGTGGCATATTTCATTGTTAGTTAGAAACAGTATTACGGTGGCAGAAAGGATGTTTGGTGAGGAGTACTCGTCTACTGAGGTAGTATAGGCTGAGGCTAAATACAGGAAAAGAGAGGTCATCCTGCTGGGAGTTTTTTATAGACCTCTGAAAAGTTCCAGAGATGTAGAAGAAAGGATTGCAAAGATGATTCTGGATAGGAGTGAAAGTAACGGGGTAGTTATTATGGGAAATTTTAACTTTACAAATATTGACTGGAAAAGCTACAGTTCCAGTACTTTAGATGAGTCAGTTTTTGTCCAATGTGTACAGGAGGGTTTCCTGACACAGTATTTAGATAGGCCAACAAAAGGCGAGGCCACATTGGATTTGGTACTGGGTAGAGAACCAGTCCGGGTGTTAGATTTGGACATGGGTGAACACTTTGGTGATAGTGACTGCAATTCGGTTACATTTACATTAGCAATGGAAAGGGATAGGTATATACTTCAGGGCAAGAGTTATATACTAAAAGGAAATTATGATGCCATGAGGTGAGATTTAGGATGTGGAAGGAAACTGCAGAGGATGGACACAATTGAAATGTGGAGCTTGCACAAGGAACACCTACTGCGTGTCCTTGGTAAGTATGTACCTATCAGGCAGGAAGGAAGTGGTCAACCTAGGGAAACCTAAAGAAACCTAAAAAAAACTAAAGAAGTTGAATCACTTCTGAAGAGGAAGAAGGAGACATATCTTAAGATGAGATGTGAAAGCTCAGTTAGGGTGCTTGAGACTTACAAATTAACCAGGAAGGACCTCAAGCGAAAGTTAAGAAGACCCAGGAGGGTACATGAGAAATCTTTGGCAGGTAGCATTAAGGAAAACCCTAAAGCTTTCTATGGTATGTCAGGAATAAAGGAATGACTAGGGTAAGATTAGGGCCAATCAAGGACAGTAATGGGAAGTTGTGCATGGAGTCTGAAGAGATAGGAGAGACACTAAATGAATATTTTAAATTAGTATTCACATGGGAAAAAGACAATGTTGTAGAGGAGAATACTGAAATATAGGCTAATAGACTAGATGGGGATTGATGTTCATAAGGAGGAGGTGTTAGCAATTTGAAAAGTATGAAAATAGGTAAGTCCCCGACCTGGTGGGATTTATTCTAGGTTTCTCTGGGAGGCTAGAGAGGAGATTGCAGAGCCTTCACTTTGATCTTTAGGTTGTCATTGTCTATAGGAATAGTGCCAGAGGACTGGAGAATAGCAAATGTTGTCCCTTGTTCAAGAAGGGGAGTAGAGACAATCCTGGTAATTATAGACCAGTAAGCCTTACTTCTATTGTGGGCAAAGTTTTGGAAAGGATTATTAAAAATAGGATTTATAATCATCTAGAAAGGAGTAATTTGATTAGGGATAGTCAGCACAGTTTTGTGAAGGGTAGGTCTTGCCTCACAAACCTTATTGAGTCCTTTGAGAAGGTGACCAAAGAGGTGGATGAGGATAAAGCAGTTGATGTGGTGTACATGGATTTCAGTAAAGCGTTTGATAAGGTTCCCCACGGTAAGGTATTGCAGAAGACCGGAGGCATGGGATTGAGGGTGATTTAGCGGTTTGGATCAGAAATTGGCTAGCTGCAAAAAGAAGAGGGTGGTGGATAATGGGAAATGTTCACCTTGGAGTTCAGTTACTAGTAATGTACTGCCAAGATCTGTTTTGGGGCCACTGCTGTTTGTCATTTTTATAAATGATCTGGATGAGGTTGTAGAAGGATGGGTTAGTAAATTTGTGGTTGACACTAAAGTCGGTGGAGTTGTGGACAGTGCGGAAGGATGTTGCGGGTTAAACAGGAACATAGATAAGCTGCAGAGCAGGGCTGAGAGAAGTTTAAATGGAGCTTAATGCGGAAAAGCATGAAGTGATTCACTTTGAAAGGAGTAGCAGGAATACAGAGTACTGGGCTAATGGTATGTGTGTTGAGCAGAGAGATTCCTGAAAGTTGGCACCCAGGTTCTTAGGGTTCTTAAGAAGGCACGTGATGTGTTAGTTTTTATTGGTAGAGGGATTGGATTTAGGAGCCATGAGGTCATGTTGCAGCTGTACAAGACTCTGGTGCACCTGCACTTGGAGTATTGCGTGCAGTTCTGGTAGCCGCATTATAGGAAGGATGTAGAAGCATTGGAAAGAGTGCAGAGGAGATTTACCAAGATGTTGCCTGGTATGTTGGGAAGGTCTTATGAGGAAAGGCTGAGGGACTTGAGGCTGTTTTTGTTAAAGAGAAGAAGGTTAAGAGGTGACTTAATAGAGGCATATAAGATAATCAGAGGACTAGATAGGGTGGACTGTGTGAACCTTTTTCCTCAGATGGAGATTGGTAGAACGTAGTATGGAGAACGTAGTAGATGGAGAATGGGTAGACAGATGTCAGAGGTAGGGGTCCTTTGCTTAGAGAGTTGTAAGAGTGTGGAATGCTCTGCCTGCAACCGTAGTGGATTCGCCAATGTTAAGGGCATTTAAATGGTCATTGGATAAACATATGGATGATATTGGAATTGTGTAGGTTAGATGGGCTTTAGATTGATTTCACCGGTCAGTGCAACATCGAAGGCTGAAGGGTCTGTACAACATTGTAATGTTCTATGTTCTAAATTCCTCTCTGCAATATTGTCCACTTCCATATCTCCTTCATTTTAATGCCACTGAAGACCTGATTGTCATCTTCATTATCTCCATTGATTGGATTTTCAAGCTCAATTCTATATCTAACCCTGAACACATTGCTTTCAAAATCTTCAACCTTGTCTATGAATCTCTTTGGTACATCACTCCACATTGATTTTATTTGATTTATTGTTGTCCCATGTATGAGTTTACAGTGAAAAATATTGTCTCTTGCATGCTATACAGATGAAGCATTCTGTTCATAGAGAAGAAAAGGAGAGAGTGCAGAATGCAATGGTGCAGTCATACTTAGGATATGTAGAGAAAGAACAATTTCGTATGAGGTATGTCCATTCAAAAATCTGATGGCAGCAGGGAAGAAGTTGTTTTTGAGTTCTTTTTCTCTTTGTTCCACCCCTGCCAAGGCTTAGAGCAGATGCTGTTCCTTTTTGCTGCTGTGATCTTTTTGGTCACCTCTTTCCATGGAAGCAATCAAACATTCATGACATACGTATGGGAGGGAGGGAGGACTGTCATGTGTTAGACATTTAGACTAGTATGTCCCTCACGAGGGCTTTATCCACTTTTGGATCTGGTCCCTGGACAGTTGTGGGAGAGGTCAGGTGCTCTTTGGGAGATGTAAGTTAACCCTTCAGGATGTACGTAAAAGATGCACAAACTCATTGAAAGTGTCAAGCTTTTTAAGCTACCAAGAAAAATGTCCACAAACAGTCAGGCTGTCAAGAAATTACATTTCCTGCACTTTAAGTATTTGAAAATAAAGTTGTCTGCTGTATCAAAAAATTACTCGTTGCTGTTTCATTCAATTCATTGATTAAACTTAGGGTTATTATTACAGGATTAATACTGGATGACTGATTTTGCAACCTATTATTATCACAGTAGATTTCTTATCAGTTCAGTTTGATTGGCATCTCCAAGTAGTTAAAAAAGCTTTGAAGTGAGACTTTTAATATAAATGCTTTATAAGTGATTATAAAGTTAAAAGGAAGTTAAATGTAGCAAGTGAGTTTTTTAATCAGTGATTTTTTTTGAAATCGTGAATTCATCAATAAACACTTAAGAACTTTATTTAATTTCAGCATGGCTCTTGAGGTATACCTGTGGTGGATGCTGGGTGAGTTGACATAGTGATGGATGGGGTATGAGTTGACATGATCTTGCACCAAGTTGGCATAGGAGCTATAAAAATCCATGTGCTAGGAGGGAGGAGCATGGGTTGGCACGGAGGGGATGAGGGGTCAGAGAGAATGCGTGGGGCATGATATGGCATGGGTTGGTGTAGGTGGAACATGGGCAGTCTGTCGCAGGGTGAGGGAATGCGAAAGTGAGGACTGGAGTGTTGTTTTTTGTTTCATTAATTTTTATATATTTGACAATGTGCTGGAAGACCAAGGCAAGCATTTTGCTGAGCATGTCCCCATATCTGGCAGCCTCTAGTCTGCTTCCAGGATTACCCATCCATTTTTACATGGCCCCAGCGCAGACCAAAAATCCAAACTTGTGCAACATATTTTCCTGGGTTGTGTTTGCAGAGACATGAACTGTCCTGACTTTGTGCTCCCAGCCCAGGAGTAAAAATTCAGGCCTTCATGTTCCACGTAAATCCACTCTCATTTTTGGCTGAAGGTGGGTATCCCTTATTGTACCAAAGTGAGGATGGGTCAGTAGGTCAGGTAATATCTGTGGATAGAGAAAAACAGAGTTAATGGCCAAGATTTAACCAAAACTGTCGAGGTACTGACATTTGGCAGAAATGTGTCGGCAACAAACAGACTCAGCTGTTGGAACGTCCCACTGAATTTTATATCCAGTAGCTAATTAAGTTATTGCAGTTGGGCCACAGCCCTTATAGGATGGCCATCTGCCCCTGAGAACTGCCACCTGAATCAGAGGGCCCAGAATATTAAGCTGACCCGAAACATTATCTGTGTTTCTCTCTTCATAGGTGCTATATGATCTGCTGAGTATTTCCAGCATTTTCTTACTTTGTTTCAGGTTTCCAACATCCACAGGATTTTGCTTTAGTGATAGGGCTCATATATACAGATCAGATTAAAATTAAAAATCAATGCATCTCTTCATGCCTGAATCATTTGTATTATGATATGGAAATGTTGGTATTTGACATACTTTTAGGACCATGATGATTTTAAGAGGTCTATGAATGCAGCTTTATAGGGAATATTTCTGTTCCATGTATAAACAAATACTGGGACATCAAGACATCGAATCCTGGACTTGATCTAAGTACGAATGTCTGAAATTGAAAATACTGAGACCTCTGCTGTTTAATGTTTGAAACATCATGAGCTTGAATAGAAATCCCTGCAACTGCTCTCTTGATAGTAATCATTAAATACATCAGTAGTGTTTTAACTAGAAGTTATGTTTTCCCATTTTAGTGCCCTCACAGGAATTCACAATGTTACTCAATATGCTTTTTGAAAGCTGGAAGTAAGATACAATTGAGTCATTAAGCTAAAGTACCATTAAAAACGCTGCTTAAGTATTCAAATAGAATACTGTAACCAGTGCAAATAGTGCTCAGAAGGTCAGCAGTAGGTCAACTCTAAGGAAGGCTCATCTCGACTCAAAACAATGGTTCCATTCTCTCCCCACAGACACTGTCAGACCTGCTGACATTTTCCAGTTGTTTCTGTTTAAGTCAGCATATCTTCAAGTAATACTGAGACAACATGGACAGTGGATGCTACTATTTATTGGTGTCTCTTTGATCTCCATCGTGAGGGGAGCTAGAATTGCTCTGTATTGAATAGTGGAGCAAATCACTTCTAACCAGATGATCAAGCAAGTGTGGGGAGAATCTTTATGAACATGGCAGTGTGCAGGGCCATCTGGAAGAAAACATTTGACTTGTACCAAGTTCAGCAATAAGGGTGATTGTTGTTAAATACAGCCTGAATACTTGGAGGTTGTCATAGGCCAGTTTTCACTGGTGTTCCATTTTAAGGTATACAGGATCACTTGTCAGCTTGGGCTGACAACTGACAATATTCATGTCACACAAGTGCCAAGCAATGACCACCTCCACAAGAGTGAATCTAATCATTATCTCTTGACATTCAATGGCATTATCATTGCTGATTTCCCCACTTTCAATATCCTGTGGTTTACCATTGACTAGAAGCTGAGTTGGATAATAGCATAATCAAATTTTTCATGTTTATTTTTTCCTATTTGTTAGAATCAATTAGTGGTCCTGTGACTCTGTTCCTCCAAGTTTTCTGAAAAAGTAAAAGTTAGAATCTTTGAGCCAGGGTTCCATTCCAAACTCTTCTTGTCCTGTAGTAAAACTAACAGGGACCATAACAACATGGAATGGGCATGGGGATGTCAGAGGGTGAAGGTTAGATTAGCTAATATTCAACCACACAATTGTGACAAAGTCCCAGAGCCCTTTAAATGGCCTGTCTTGGCACTCAGCAGCTGTAGGCAGAAATTTCAGCAGGCAGCTGTCTCTCCTCTTTTCCCTCTCATCCATTAACACCTCCTGTGAAGCGCCAGAAGACTTTAGAGTTTGCCAAAGTTGTGCCACTTCTTATTCTTTGTAAATCAGATTCTGTACAATAATGACTTACACTCTTCCAGCCACAGTGTACTACTCCTTCAAGAAATGCAGGCCAACTTTATGTGGTGCCAGTCATTCATGATAACTAACCATTAAACAATGCAATCGATGCTGGCTAACAGAGATCATCTAAATAAGGGAGCAATATTATGGTGGTGGCTGTTTGCTTTGCAATCAACAGTTGGCAGTTGAGCATACATTGTAATCCTGGAAACTGTTTTAGGAACTATCCAATGTATTTCCAAAGTTACTGAACGTTAAAACTTATTTGCATGTGTCGTTGGATCTAATGCACAATTCATCTCTTGTTCCTTTGTGAAACACAATCTCGGCAGTTAAGATAAGGGCATATAAAGTCGAATATCCATAGAAGAATCGAAGGATTCATAACAACTTATTGTGTTTGAAATTCTAATGAAACCAGAATGGTGTCAACAACAACAGGGAGTGTAGCAAACATTTAGCAGGCTGATTCTTAGGATAGCAGGTCTGTCTTATGAGGAGAGACTAAATTGGTAGGATTATATTCACTGGAGTTTAGAGGAGTGAGAGGGGAATCTCATAAACATTTATAAAATTCTAACAGTTTATAACAATTCTTACAATTGTTCACATTAATGGGATTTTCCCTTGCTGCTCCAGTAAGCAGAGATTTGACTGGCTGCCAAATTCACTGACTTCGCTGCAGCAGTGCATGGCATGAACCATAGGTAAGCTAGCACCCACAGTTATTGGATTTGTCTTCATCAGATAAAGTGATGATGAGAATATTGCTGTTGAAGGTAGGGTCTTATCACTTTCCCCAAGTGATCAGCAAGAGAACAGGCTCATCCAACACAAATGATGGATAGATTTAGAAAGAATGTTTCCAATGGTGGGGATGTCTAGAACTAGGGATCATAGTTTGAGGATAAGGAATAAACCTTTAGAACTGAGGTGAGGAGAAATTTGTTCACCCAGAGAGTGGTGAATGTGTGGAATTCACTACACAGAAAGTTGTTGAGGTCAAACAACTTTGTTCCCTTGGAGCAGCACGGAGAGACAGCAATTTGGGAGAGCGTAAAGTTCGAGTGTTAAGTAGTTTTTAACTTTTCTCTTTGGTTAAAAAAGCGAGCGGGGGTAGTTTTTTGCCGTTTTTATTTAAACTAACTGGAAACCGGAAGTTGTCATTAGGAGGCTGCCGGTAGTTGTAGTTTTTCTCTCTGACTCTATAAATTGGTCCAGAGAGGAAACCCGATACTCTACACAGGTAGAGTATCCCACCCTCTCCCCTCCTCTAACCTAATAATAAAAGTGTGTGGGAAATTTTTTTTTCTCTCTCCTTAAAGTAAATTGAAGTATGAGGGATGGCAGTGCAGGCAGTACATTGCACCTCCTGCGGTATGTATGAGGTGAGGGACACCAGTAGTGTTCCTGCTGATTATACCTGTAGGAAGTGTGCACATTTGCAGCTCCTTGAGGATCGTGTTAAGGAGCTGGAGCTGGAATTAGAGGAACTCAGGATAATTCGAGAGGTTGAGGAGGATATTGGCAGGAGTAACAAAGAGATAGTCACTCCTAAAAGTGATTCTTGGGTAACTATTAGGAAGAGGGGTAAGAAGCAATTGGGTAGACAATCCCCTGGGGCTGTTCCCCTCCAAAACAAGTTTTCTGTCCTGGAGGCTACAGTTGAGGAAGAATCAACTGGAGATGGCCATAGGGAGCAGGTCTCTGGGGGTGAGCCTGCTGAGAATGCTCAGGTGGGTAGGGGGAATAAGAGATTGGGCCTGGTAATTGGAGACTCCATAGTTAGAGGGACAGATAGGAGGGTAAATAGTAATAAAAGTGACTCAGGGCTGGTGTGTTGCCTCCCAGGGGCTGGGGTCCAGGATGTTGCAGAACGGGTTTTTAAGATTCTTAAGGGAGAGGGGAGTCAGCCCCAAGTCATAGTTCATGTAGGGACACATGATATAGGTAGGATAAGGGAAGGGGATATTAAACAGAAATTTATGGAGTTGGGGTGGAAGCTTAAGGCAAAAACTGGCAGAGTGGTTATCTCTGGACTCTTGCCTGTGCCAAGGGATAGTTTAGAGAAGAACAGAGAGAGGGAATGTTTGAACTCGTGGCTGCGGGGATGGTGCAGGAGGGAGGGGTTCAGGTTCCTGAACAATTGGGACTCATTCTGGGATAGGTGGGACCTCTACAAGAGAGATGGTCTACACCTGAACCAGAGGGGAACTAATATCTTGGGGGGAAAATTTGCAAAGGCTATGCAGGGGGCTTTAAACTGATTCAGAGGGGGGGTGGGATCCTGAGTAGTTGGGGTGCTAAGAGGGATGAGAGTAAGGGGGTCATAGAGGAAAGCTGTAAAACACAGCAGCGTACGGGTGGGGTAGGGCATGGTTTGAAATGCGTATACTTTAATGCAAGGAGTATTCGCAATAAAGGGGAGGAACTTGCAGCTTGGACCAGTACCTGGAACTTCGATGTTGTGGCCATTTCAGAGACTTGGGTAGAGCAAGGACAAGAATGGATGTTGCAGGTTCCGGGGTTCAAATGCTTTAGTCGGAGTAGAGAAGGAGGTAGAAGGGGGGGAGGAGTGGCATTATTAGTCAAAGACTGTATCACAGTGACAGAAAGAAAGTTTGATGAGGACTTGTCTGTTGAGGTAGTATGGGCTGAGATTAGAAACAGGAGAGGAGAGGTCACCCTGTTGGGAGTCTTTTATAGACCCCCTAAAAGTTCTAGAGAGGTAGAGGAAAGGATTGCAAAGTCAATCCTGGACAGGAGTGAAAGTAATAGGGTAATTGTTATGGGGGACTTTAACTTTACTAATATTGATTGGAATAGCTATAGCTCTAGCTCGTTAGAGGGGTCAGTTTTCGTACAAAGTGTGCAGGAGGGTTTTTTGACTCAGTATGTAGATAGTCCAACTAGAGGTGAGGCTACATTGGATTTGGTGCTGGGCAATGAGCCAGACCAGGTGTTAGGCTTGGAAGTTAGTGAACATTTTGGTGATAGTGACCACAATTCGGTTACGTTCACCTTAGTGATGGATAGGGATAGGCATGAAGCTGGGGGCAGTAGTTATAGCTGGGGGAAGGTAATTATGAGGCCATCAGGAGAGAATTAGGGTGCATAGATTGGACTAGGAAACTACAGGGACTGGGAACATCTGGAATGTGGAGCTTATTCAAGGAGCAGCTGCTGCGAGTCCTTGATAAGTATGTCCCTGTCAGGCAAGGAGGAAATGGTCGAGTAAGGGAACCTTGGTGTACGAAAAAAGTTGATTCGCTGGTTAAAAGGAAAAAGGAGGCTTATGTCGGGGTGAGGCTTGAAGGCTCGGTTAGTGCAATGGATAGCTATAGATTAGCCAGGAGGGAGCTAAAGAGTGAGTTGAGGAGAGCTAAGAGGGGACACAAGAAGACTTTGGCTGATAGGATTAAGGAGAATCCTAAAGCTTTCTTTAGATATGTTAAGAATAGAAGATTGGTTAGGACAAGATTAGGGCCAGTCATAGACAGCAGTGGGAAGTTGTGCGTGGAGCCTGAAGAGATTGGAGAGGCACTGAGTAAATATTTCTCTTCGGTATTCACGCAGGGATATGTAAATGTAGTTTATGGAGAACACTGAGGTACAGGGTTGCAAACTGGAAAGTATTGAAGTAGATAGGGAGGATGTGCTAGATATTCTCGAGGGTTTGAGGTTAGATAAGTCCCCTGGGCCGGATGGGATTTACCCTAGGATTCTCGGGGAGGCAAGAGAGGCGATTACAGAGCCTCTGGCTCTGATCTTCAGGTCGTCGTTGGTTACAGGCATGGTTCCGGAAGACTGGAGGATAGCAAATGTGGTCCCATTGTTCAAGACGGGGAAGAGAGACCTTCCATGGAATTATAGGCCAGTGAGTCTTACTTCTGTGGTGGGCAAGGTATTGGAGAGAATTATTAGGGATAGGATTTATAGTTATTTAGAGAGAAATGAATTGATTGGGGATAGTCAGCATGGTTTTTGTGAAGGGTAGGTCGTGCCTTACTAACCTTATTGAGTTTTTTTGAAAAAGTGACCAAAGAGGTGGATGGGGGTAAGGCGGTTGATGTGGTATATATGGACTTTAGTAAGGCGTTTGATAAGGTGCCCATGGAAGACTTCTGCAGAAAATGCAGATGTATGGGATAGAGGGTGATTTAGCTAATTGGGTTAGGAATTGGCTAGCAGATAGAAGACAGAGGGTGGTGGTTGATGGGAGATATTCATCGTGGATTTCGGTTACAAGTGGTGTGCCTCAGGGGTCTGTTTTGGGGCCCCTGCTGTTTGTAATTTTTATAAATGATCTGGATGAGGGTATTAAGGATGGATTAGTAAATTTGCAGATGACACTAAAGTCGGTGGAGTGGTAGATAGTGAAGAGAGGTGTTCTAGTTTGCAGAGAGACTTGGACAAGTTGCAGAGCTGGGCCGAGAGGTGGCAAATGGAGTTTAATGTGGAAAAGTGTGAGGTAATGCACTATGGCGGAAATAATAAATGTGTAGAGTATAGGGCAAATGGTAGGATTCTTAGTAGTCTTGATGAACAGAGGGATCTTGGTGTGTATGTGCATAGATCCCTGACAGTAGGCAGTCAAGTCGAGAAGGTTGTTAAGAAGGCATATGGAGTCTTAGCTTTTATTGGTAGGGTGATTGAATTTCGGAGCCGCAACGTCATGTTGCAACTGTACAAAACTCTAGTGCGGCCGCACTTGGAGTATTGTGTGCAGTTCTGGTCCCCACATTATAAGAAAGATGTGGAGGCATTGGAGAGGGTACAGAGGAGGTTTACCAGGATGTTGCCTGGTATGGAGGGCAGGTCTTATGAAGAGAGGCTGAGGGATTTGAGGTTGTTTTCGTTAGAAAGGAGGCGGCTAAGAGGGGACCTTATCGAAGCATATAAGATGATTAGAGGTTTAGATAGGGTGGACAGTGATAGCCTTTTTCCTAGGATGGAGAAAGCTAGCACGAGGGGACACAGCTTTAAATTAAGGGGTGATAGTTATAGGACGGATATCAGAGGTAGGTTCTTTACCCAGAGGGTGGTTAGGGGGTGGAATGCCCTGCCTGCGGCAGTTGTAGATGCGCCAAGTTTGGTGGCGTTTAAGAGGTTAGTTGATAAGTTTATGGAAGAGAAGGGAATGGTTTAGTTTGGAGGGTCATTTCTTTTTATAATGGTCGGCGCAACATCGAAGGCCAAAGAGCCTGTTCTGTGCTGTAATGTTCTATGTTCTATGTTCTAAACATTATGTACTTTCAAGGAGAAATTAGAAATAGCTGTTCGGGCTCAAGCAATCAAGGGAGATGGGGAGAAGGGAGATTGGGATGTTGAATTTGATGATCAGTTATGATCAAAATGAGTGGTGGAGAAGGCTCGAAGGGCTCAATGGTCTACTCCTATTTTCTCTGTTTTTAATTGAATAATTGTTGTGAGGTAATCTGCAATTTAAATTTAAGAAATAATTCTGAGTAACACAATGGAGTTTCCTGTTGCTTCATTAATGAAAAATATTCCACTGTTAATAAGTACATTCCTCTTGTATAAAGTGCATCAATTGTTCTAAATTAAACATTGCTTGGGAAGTGATGCAACAATTATTTTTAAAAAATCTCCTTGCACTTCATAGAAATTATTTAATGGCTTTTGACTGCGTTTAAAGAAAAACAATATAGCTTCTATTTTTAAGAACGGGGAAATAAATTGAAATGTATTATTAAATTAGTCATTTGTTATTTCAGTTGTTCAAAGATTGGTCAACAATGCACTTTACAGAATTCATGCTTCAGCATTGAATCATTAATTTTGGAATATAATACATTTCCTTCATTAAAAAATGAATAAAAATTGATTATCAGTACTTTTACAATAGCTAAGCGAGTAAACAAATTATGCTGTAGGAAGCTACACAAACCAAAACGTTACCCCGTTTGAACACAAGTTGGAATCTTACAATTGTTCACATTAGTGGGATTTTCCCTTGCTGCTCCAGTAAGCAGAGATTTGACTGGCTGCCAAATTCACTGACTTCGCTGCAGCAGTGCATGGCATGAACCATAGGTAAGCTAGCACCCACAGTTATTGGATTTGTCTTCATCAGATAAGGTGATGATGAGAATATTGCTGTTGAAGGTAGGGTCTTATCACTTTCCCCAAGTGATCAGCAAGAGAACAGGCTCATCCAACACAAATGATGGATGCTGCTCTGCTTTGAACAAAAAAAGGAAAAAAGGCATCTACAGAAGAAGTGGCAAAGCTTTTAGGAGTTGGAGGAGGAGTCACCTGAGCTCTAGAACATGGAAATAATGAGGAGACCAGCGCTCTCTAGCTCCAACCCCGAAGTAAGGACACCAGCACATCTTAGTTCTAGGAACTGGCGATCAATGACATGTTCAACACATCCCAGCTTTGGGAAGTCAGTAGCAGCAACAGTCCTGAAGGAGGATGGAGGGGAGAGATGATTCCAACAGTGCAAGTGATGTCACCTGCATGGAACAAAGGTGAGGAGGTGAGGATTGGGGAGGGGGATTCAGGGCAGTTTACTCAGCTCATCCAAAGTGAGAATATTTATGGAAGCTATCATCATGCAGGAGTTGACCAAAGGGCTTTACAAAACATCTTAAAATGGAGATAAAGATTGCTTCCGTTGATCCCCGCAGTATCCCACTAATTAATGCCAGCCATTTCAAAAGACCTATTTATTCCTACTCTTTGTTTCATATCTGCCAACCAGTTTTCTATTCATTTCAACACATTACCCCCAATTCCATGTGGTTTAATTTTACATGCTAATATATTATGTGAGGCATTATTGAAAGTCTTCTGAAAGTACAAATAAATTACATTGCCTTGTGTTTCTGCGCAGTGCTATTCAAGTGACTGGTACATAGTTGATGGTTAGTGGCAGAGGCTGCATATGGTCTTGAAGGATGCCCTTGAATAAATGTAGACTCTGAGGATCTGTTTTTAGTTTCAATTACATTGGCATGGATGCCAGCAGTCTGGGCTGGCTTGCTCAAAGGCAAGAGTATTGGCAGAGCAGCAGCAATGAGAGAGTGAATGTTGTCATCCTGACAGAGGGCAGCAGATGCTCCATGCTAGCACTGTCAATTCCCTGGTGTGGCACTTCAGCAGTCCCAGTAATCAGCTGGAACACAGGCTTCTGAACAACTGTAGCATTCTGCATGTCCTTTTGATTATTGGTATCTGCAGCCATGATGACAACAATCTGAATCTGCATGGCACCAAGCTAGGCTTGCATAGTAAGTATGGGTCTGATGAACTCATTCTGAGCTTGCTCTGCTGCACTGAAATATGGCTTCTGCCTGTGCTGCAATGGAAACTGAGACATTGATCACCAAATGCTGCATCACATCTGTACCTGTGCATGCTGTTATGGAATTGGCCACCACTTGCATGTGAAAAGGATGCTCTCCAAAGTTTGTGAGACGCCATGTGCCAGGTTAGAGCCCAATTCTGTACCCCTTGACAGTTTCAACTGGCTCTCTGGATAATGATGCTACATCCCTGTATTCACCAGTTTTCTCCTGCATGTTGCAACATCAATGTCCTCATCTGAATCATGTGGAGCAGAGCCCATCTCCATCAGCAACTTCGCTATTCAATGAACTGGTTCAAATACTATCCTTATTACTCTGTCGCGGCTGAAATCCACTTGTGCTTGTGATACACCACATGTTGATGTTAATTCTTTCTCTTCATGTTGTGTTCTTGGTTGTTGAAGCATTAGTAATCTTGACTCTCCATATGTTCTATTTCCTTATCTTTTTAAAAAAATTTATCTATTAGTCACAAGAAAGGCTTACATTAACACTGCAATGAAGTTATTGTGAAATTTCCTTAATCAGACTATGAGAGGAAACACACGCAAATTCGGGGAGAACATGCAAACTCCACACAGACAGTGATTCAAGCCAGGAATCAAACCCGGGTCCCTGGCTCTATGAGGTAGCAGTGCTAACCACTGTGTCACCATGCCAGTAACTCAACTCGTGACTGCGAATCTCAGAGTAAGTAATCGTGCACCTTCATCAGACTTTTGCTTGTGCACTTTATTGTGAGACTGCACTGACTGCCCAGATGGCGGGTCATGGGTAACTGAAACCAAAAATGTCGAATGGGTGGGATGGGCTAAGGCAAGGTGAGTGTGGGGTGGTGTGGAATCACAACACCCATCGTCAGACCATCTGAAGCTTGTTGGTCTGATATCGGGATGATGGTGAAGTGGGATTCCAAGAGATATATAAGACAGTACAGTTATTCTGAAACTTCTTGATGTCTTTGAATGCTGCCGATCAAATAATGCAGAGGACAGTTCCACTAAACAGTTCAGGAGATGTAGGCGTGGCAGCCCCAGCTGATTCTCTGTTGTTCTGCTCTACTTTGTGTAACCTTTCCTCAAGGGAAAGGGAAGAATGTCAGTGAGCTATTGCAATATGTTGATTATGTGGGTAGGCCCTGTGTGGGATTGTGTTCGGTGCAGACTCGATGGGCCGAAGGGCCTCTTTCTGTACTGTAGGATTCTATGATCTATGATCTATGATGTGGCTGCCGTAGCTGAATAATTGCAGGCATGTGAAAAATATAAGAGGGCTGGGCAAGCGTGGTGGGGGACAACATTTATATGTGTGAACAGATAAAATGATGCATCTGAATGTTAGGTGTGAGTCTTGATTGCTGATGTTTGAGTGATGTGAATATGATGTTTTGAGCAACAGTTGGAGTTTGTTGATGTGATGGATAGGAATTTTCATTTGAAGATGCTTTCATTGGCAATGATTACTTATGTGAAGTCATTGAACCTCTTCCACACTGGTCCTTGGGCTAGACTGGAAATTGACCTCTGTTGCTACCTGCTTCCATTCCCTTTAGGGCTTTCCTGGCCCCCTGTTGAAACATGATCTCTTCTTCTTCTTTTAACCTCCTGCTAAGATCTCCAGTCTTGCAACAGAGAACCTGAGAGTCCGTGATTTGACCTGTTGCTCCATTTCTCAGTCTCCTTTCTTTCCTCACTTTCTGATACTGTAACTGCTGGAGTGTGAGAGGGCCTCCTTTTTCAGAGGGTGCAGTCTGCATTTAAAAAGTTCCAATGAACTCTATGTAGTTCTGTCTATGCACAAACCTCAGCCAGTCAGCAGTATGTTTTTTATTGGTTTGCACAGCACAATCACTGAGGTGACCAGGCAGCATGAAGTTTGCCTGCTGTCTAGCTTAACTTAGCTGGCCATGGGATAATTATGCAACATGAAAGGGCTGCACAGTGCCACTGCGTTTGCACTGCTGCCTCACAGCACCAGGGACGTGGGTTCGATATTCCAGCTTGGATCACTCCCTGTGTGGAATCTGCACATTCTTCCCATGTCTGCATTTATTTTATGGGATGTGGGCATTGCTGGCCAGGCCAGAATTTATTGCCAATACCTCGAGAATATGGTGGTGAGCTGCCTTCCTGAGTCTTTGCTGTTCCGGTTCTTTAGGTATATCCACAGTGCTGTTAGGGAGGAAGCTCCATTATTTAAACCCAGCAACAAGGAAGAAACAGTAATATATTTTCAAATCAGGTTGGTGGGTGACTTAGAGGGGAACTGCCAGGTGGTAGAGTTCCCATGTGTCTGCTTACCTTGTCAATTGCAATGGTAATGGTCAAGTGTTTCGAATGTGCTACCCAAGAAGTATTGTGGAAAGTGGGGGCAGTACAATTGAGACATCCTACACCTTAACTGTACTGGGACCAATGATCTTGTAAACTGCATAGTAGGTAAATAGAGATGGCGTTAAACTAAATAGAGGGGGCGGGGATTGTTCCAGACAGGGGCTACTTAGGCTTACAACGTAAAAGGATATGGCAGAGTTCCAAGGCAGCTCATTAGGTAATCATACCAGAGTGTGACTGGAAGGGATAGATGGTACAAACATAGAAAAAAAGCAGCAAATGGGGTGAAAAGGGGAAAGGTGGTAAAAAGCAAAATTGATAACTCTTTACTTAAATGCACATAGCATTCAGCACAAAATAAATTAATTAATGGCATAAAATTCAGGTTATTGGATATGATTTTACAGCCATTACAGAGACATGGGGAACAATTTTCCCCTAAGTGTTGAATTAGTGGGAAAACTGTTCTAGATCAAGATTGTTTTTCAGTGCAGCTTCAGACCTGAATCTCCCCATTCTGTGCAACGCAGAGGGCACAATTGGGAATTTCATTAAAAACCTTGGCGGGGGGGTGGGGCCAATTCACGCCTGGGCCTGACAGCTCGGAAATTCTGCGCATGCACAGAGGTCCCGATCTGTCAGTCTCCCTATCGCTGTTCAGCAAATCACTGGCCAGCCCCGGACCTCCACAGTGCTGCTCCTCTAGCTGCCCCACAGCCCAATCGTGACCCCCCCCACAACAATTCCCAGTACATCCTTGACACCCTCAGTCCTCTTCTGCACTGCAGATGTTCTATGATTCTATGTTAAATTAACTGTAGATAAAATTAGTTGAGTGGAATCAGCTGCTGTCAGTAGTGGTAGAGACGAACTTGTTGGGGTTTTAATTTTAAGAGACTTCTGGATGAGTACATGGGATTTAATGAGATTGAAAGTTATAGATAGGCCCGGTAGGTATGGATATGATCAGTGCAACTTGTGGGCTGAAGGACCCGTTTGGGCTGTAGTGTTCTATGTTCTAAAGTCGAGAAAAGCAGCTATTTTCAGGTGAGAGAGTGATTGCCATGTGAAGGTATGACAGAAACAGCCATTACGTAGATTAAAACTCCATTATATCACGGGGAGGACAAGGTGCCAGTTAAACAAACTATTCTGAGGAGTGCCCAGGACTGCTTACTGTTCATTAGCAAAAACAGACATGTCTCATAATTACAGCTTTTGTTAAAAGAAACTTCACCAAGGTCTATCTTGCACTGTTTACCTATCCTTTTGTTTCCTTTTCACAAGTTGAGTCATGCCCTTGTATTTCCAACAATTTTTATTTCCAGTTCAGATTTCCAGCAATTGAAATCTTTCTGACAGAAAGTATCGGTTTCTTTCCATCAGAAGTTTCAATGATTGTTCACCATGAACATAGAACATTACAGCACAGGACAGGCCCTTTGGCCTTCGATGTTGCGTCCACCAATATAAAAAGCAATGCCCCTCCAAACTAAACCATTCCCTTCTCTTCCATATACTTATCAACTAACCTCTTAAACGCCACCAAACTTGGCGCATCTACACTGCTGCAGGCAGGGCATTCCACTCCCGAACCACCCTTTGGGTAAAGAACCTACCTCTGATATCCGTCCTATAACTATCACCCCTTAATTTAAAGCTGTGTCCCCCTCGTGCTAGCTTTCTCCATCCTAGGAAAAAGGCTATCACTGTCCACCCTATCTAAACCTCTAAATCATCTTATATGTTTCGATTAGGTCCCCTCTTAGCCGCCTCCTTTCTAACGAAAACAACCTCAAATCCCTCAGCCTCTCTTCATAAGACCTGCCCTCCATACAGGCAACATCCTGGTAAACCTCCTCTGTACCCTCTCCAATGCCTCCACATCTTTCTTATAATGTGGGGACCAGAACTGCACACAATACTCCAAGTGCAGCTGCACTAGAGTTTTGTACAGTTGCAACATGACGTTGCGGCTCCGAAATTCAATCCCTCTACCAATAAAAGCCAAGACTCCATATGCCTTCCTAACGACCTTCTCGACCTGACTGCCTACTTTCAGGGATCTATGCACATACACACCAAGATCCCTCTGTTCATCTATACTACTAAGAATCCTACCATTTGCCCTATACTCTACACATTTATTATTTCTGCCATAGTGCATTACCTCACACTTTTCCACATTAAACTCCATTTGCCACTCTCGGCCCAGCTCTGCAACTTGTCTAAGTCCCTCTGCAAACTATAACACCCCTCTTCACTATCTACCACTCCACCGACTTTAGTGTCATCTGCAAATTTACTAATCCATCCTTCAATACCCTCATCCAGATCATTTATAAAAATTACAACAGCAGGGGCCCCAAAACAGACCCCTGAGGTACACCACTTGTCACCGAACTCCAAGATGAATATCTCCCATCAACCACCACCCTCTGTCTGCTATCTGCTAGCCAATTCCTAACCCAATTAGCTAAATCACCCTCTATCCCATACATCTGCATTTTCTGCAGAAGTCTTCCATGGACCACCTTATCAAACGCCTTACTAAAGTCCATATATACCACATCAACCGCCTTACCCCCATCCACCTCCTTAGTCACTTTTTTAAAAAACTCAATGAGGTTAGTAAGGCACGACCTATCCTTCACAAAACCATGCTGACTATCTCCAATCAATTCATTACTCTCTAAATAACTATAAATCCTATCCCTAATTATTCTCTCCAATACTTTGCCCAAAGTGACTGGCATAAAGCCACAAATTTGCAAAGTAGGTGATCATCTGTACTAGCTGTCCATCAACACATCTCATGTTCCACCAGAAGCCCAAACATCCTAGACCACTGCTATACAAATATCAAACATTCCTACCATTCTATCACCGACCTACAATTTGGCAAAACAAACCACAAGGCTGTGCTTTTGCACCTGACTTATAAGCAAAAACTGAAATGGGAGAATCTGTAAAAGAAAGTTGTGCAATGTTGGTCTGAGCAATTGGATGATCTCCTACGGGAGTGTTTAGAGTCAGTGGACTGGTCAGTATTTAAAAATTCTGTGACCAGGCTGAAGAGTATGCCACTACAGTAACTGACTTTATTAGTAAGTATGTAGAAGACTGTGTGCCAAAGAAGCAAATCCACCTGTTTCCCAATCAAAAATTATCATGAACAGTGATAATCACTGCTTGCTGAAGTCCAGGTCTAAGGCATTCAAGTCAAATGACTTATGAGTGTCGGATATGATTTAAAAGAAATCCATCAAAAATGCCAAAAGACAGTACTGGACCAAGCTACAGTCCTAGGCTAGCCATATGACTTCCACCAACTGTAGCAAAGTCTGCAAGACATAGCAGACTACAAGGTGAAGGCATGTAAAATCGCCAGCTGCAACGCACCCTCTCTGATGAGCTCAACGCATTCTATGCCCGTTTTGAGCAAGAGGTCAGTGAGAGTATGCCCTTCGCCTTGGAAGCCTTGGATGAACCTATGTTTGGGGTCACCATTGCAGATGTCAGAGTAGCCTTCTCAAAGGTCAACCCACAGAAAGTGACTGGCCCCAATGGGGTATCCGGACAAGCATTCAGATCCTGCATAGGTCAGCTGGCGAGGGTAGTTGCAGACATCTTCAGCCTCTTTTTACAACAATCTGAGGTCCCGTTCTGCTTCGAGAAGATGACCTTCATACTAGTACCGACGAAAAGCCAAGCGGCATTTAATGATTATCGTCCAGTTTTTCTGACACCCATCATTGTGAAGTGATTCAAAAAGTTAGTCATGGTACAAATTACTGCCAGCCTCCTGGACTACTTGGATCCACTACAGTTTGACTACCGCGGCCACAGTTCCACAGCAGATGGCATCTCCCTGGCCCTGCACTCAAGATAACAAAGACACCTATGTCAGACTCCTATCTATTGACTGCAGCTCATCTTTCAACACCATTATTACTCCGAAACGCATCTCCAAGCTCCATGTCCTGGGCTTTGGCTCCTCCCTCTGTGACTGAATCCTGAACTTCTTAACCCAGAGATCACAATCCATAAGGATAGGCAACAACACCTCTTCCACGATCATCCTCAACACTGCTGTGTTCTCAGCCCCCTATTAAACTCCTTATACACCTATGACTGTGTTGCCAAATTCCCCTCCAATTCAATTTTCAAGTTTGCTAACAATAGGTTGGATCTCAAACAATGATGAGACAGAGTACAGGAATGCGATAGAGAATCTGGTGAACTGGTTAGAGAATCTGGAAGTAACTCTTTCTCAATGTCGACAAAATGAGGGAGGTTGTCATCTACTTCAGAAAGCGTAGTGGTGACCATGCTCCTATTCTACATCAATGAAGATGAAGTAGAAGTGATTGAAAGCTTCAAGATTTTAGGTGTCCAGATCACCAACAACCTGTCCCCCCTCCCTTATGCTGACAGTATATTTAAGAAAGCCTCTACCTACTTTCTCAGAAGACTAAGGAAATTTGGCATGTCAGCTATGATTCTCACCAACTTTTACAGACACACCATAGAAAGCAATCTTTCTGGTTGTATTGCAGCTTGGTATGTCTCCTGCTTTGCCTAAGATCGTAAAAAAACTATGAAAGGTCATGAATGTAGCCCAATCCATAATGCAAACCAGTCTTCCGTCCATTGACTTTGTCTACGCTTCCCGCTGCCTTGACAAAGTAGCCAGCATAATTAAGAACCTCACATACCTTGGGTATTCTCTCTTCCACCTTTTTCCATCAGGAAAAAGATACAGAAGTTTGAGGTAATGTATAAACTAACTCGAGAACAACTTCCCTGCTGCCATCAAACTTTTGAATGGACTTACCTCGCATTAACTTGATCTTTGTCTACATCCTAGCTATGACTGTGACACTATTTAATGCATTTTCTCATTTTGTTCTCTATGAACGGTTTGCTTTGTCTGTATAGTGCGCAAAAAACAATAATTTTCACTATATAGTAATACATTTGACAATGTTAAATCAAACCAAGGATGTTGAAGAATGCACATTGAAGGTTTAGATTATCAGAATAAAAATCAGGCTGAGAATATTATATTGCATTTTGCTCATTAGTGAGGAAAATCCAACTCTTCTTAGGGGTAGCATGTGGTACAGTGTTAGCACTGCTGTCTCACAGCACCAGGGACTTGGATTTGAATCTGGTTTGGATCACTGACTGACTGTCTGTGTGGAGTTTGCACATTCTCTGCGAGTCTGTTTGGATTTCCTCCAGAGTGCTCTGGTTTCTCTTCACAGCCCAAAGGTGTGCTGATTAGGTCGATTAGCTTTGGCAAATTGCCCATTAGTGTCTGAAGATGTGTAGGTTAGGGAGATAAGTGGGGTAAATTTGTGGAATTACGGGGATAAGGCAGGGAGTGGTCCTGGGTAAGATGCTCTGTCAAAGAGTCAGTGCAGAATCGATGGACCGAATGGCTTCTTTCTATATTGTAGGGATACTATTAATTTTTGCAGTTAACGTACTTTATGAATATACCAGCTTGGAATGCATGCATGCATCTTTTAATCCTCTGGTGAAAATCAGCACCCTAACCATAGATCTGTGTTGCAATAATAGGTGTGCTTTCAAGGGCATTGACTACAAGTCAGAATTTCTGGTCTTGTGATGAATTGGGAACTCCGGCCCTCTGCTGGGACAAAATAGAAATAGCGGAAAGAAATTCATGATGTGGAGATGTCGGTGTTGAACTGGGGTAAACACAGTAAGATGTCTCACAACACCAGGTTAAAGTCCAACAGGTTTATTTGGTTGCACTAGCTTTCGGAGTGCTGCTCCTTCATCAGGTAAGTGGGAATTCTGTTCACAAATAGGGCATATAAAGACATAAAATCAATTTACAGAATAATGATTGGAATGCGAATCTTTACAGCACATCAAGTCTTAGAAGCACAGACAATGTGAGTGGAGACAGCGTTAAGGAGATGTGTACTGTCTCCAGGCAAGATGGTTAATGAGACTTTGCAAGTCAGGGAAGTCATGGGGGTTACAGATAGTGTGACATGAAGCCAAGATCCTGGTTGAGGTCATCCTTGTATGCAGAATTTGGCTATCAGTCTCCGCTCAGCGACTTGGAACTGTCATGTGTCGTGAAGGCCGCCTTGGAGAACACTTATCCAATGCTCAGATGAGGATTGCAACAAACACCTCCAGATACTGAAAGATGCCCTCATAAGAACAAGATATGGCTTGTATATATAATAAGATATATATACATAATATATATAATAATTATATATAATATATATAATAAGACATATAATGTCTTCACTTCAACAACCAGCTTATCTGAAGATCAGAGGCCGAATGCTCATGACTGCTGAAGTGTTTGCCAACAGGAAGAGAACAGTCTTGCCTGGTAATTGTCAAGCAGTGTTCATTCATCCATTGTCGTAGCATCTGCTGTTGATGTCGTCATATAATTGTTTGTGCACTATGAATCCAAAGGAAGAAAATGTCACCGATGTATCTAGTATATAGCATCGGTTGAAGGTCCTGTGTAGTGAAGAGGTCTTGTTCGAACCTATGTGTGAAAATGTTGGCATATTGAGGTGTGAATTTGGTCCTCATGGCTGTTCCGTGTGTCGGTATGAAGAACTAATTGTTGAAGGTGAAGACATTGTGGTTCAGGATGAAGCGGATGAGTTATAAAATTGCATCTGGAGATTGGCAGTTGTCAGCTTTGAGTACTGAGGCAGTTGCAGCAATGCCATTGTCGTGGAGGGTGCTGGTGTAGAGTGCTGAGAGTGCTGAGTTGCAACTGTACAAAACTCTAGTGCGGCCGCACTTGGAGTATTGTGTGCAGTTCTGGTCGCCACATTATAAGAAAGATGTGGAGGCATTGGAGAGAGTACAGAGGAGGTTTACCAGGATGTTGCCTGGTATGGAGGGCAGGTCTTATGAGGAGATGCTGAGTGATTTGAGGTTGTTTTCGTTAGAAAGGAGGCGGCTAAGAGGGGATCTTATTGAAGCATATAAGATGATTAGAGGTTTAGATAGGGTGGACAGTGTTAGCCTTTTTCCTAGGATGGAGAAAGCTAGCACGAAGGGACACAGCTTTAAATTAAGGGGTATGAGTTATAGGACGGATATCAGAGGTAGGTTCTTTACTCAAAGAGGGATTAGGGAGTGGAATGCCCTGCCTGCAGCTGGTGTAGATGCGCCAAGTTTGGTGGCGTTTAAGAGGTTAATTGATAAGTATATGGAAGAGAAGGGAATGGTTTAGTTTGGAGGGGCATTGCTTTTTATTTCGGTCGGCACAACATCGAAGGCCGAAGGGCCTGTTCTGTGCTGTATTGTTCTATGTTCTATGAGACATCCATTGTGACGAGGAGTGCTCCTGGTTCAACTGCTCCATGCGTGTGCTGAGTTTCTGTAGGAAGTCTGTAAGGTTCTTTGGGTTTCAGAATGCCCTCGACGTAGCCAGAGAGGTTCTCACACAGTGTCCTATTGCCTGATATGATGAGACGGTCGGGTGTGTTTGTCTTGTATATCTTCAGAAGGCAGTACAGATCTCCAACGCGGGGAGTACGTGGCATGAGAACACAGAGAATGCTCTGAACGTCTGGATCAATCATCAGGTTCAAGAAACAAACCTATGTTCTTAGTAAGCCAACCTTAATACAGTGTTGCAAAGTCTTTTCTTATATTCTTTTTGATAACTTTGGAGAGTCTAATGGAACATTTATGCATTGCACAAGTGCATAGTATACAGTTTGTATTTAACTGACTGTTCCTTTTGTTATCAAAGAGGCAAGGCATTCAAAATACAGGCTGTCTGGTAACACAATAACAGGATGTAAAAGAGACATTTCATCTGAATCAACTTCATTTGGACGTTCTCTGAAAGAAGTCTATAAACCATTGAAAAATGTCAAAATAACCAAGATACAATTTGCCAAAAGTCAAAAGTTTGATGTTTCTAAAAGGAAAATACTGACCTGGAGTTTTAATTGGTGCAATTTCCCAATATTGGCACAACTCATGTAAAAGAATGTGGAATTTCAAGTACAAATTCATTTCAGCGCAAATTGAGTTTCTGTGATTTTTTTGCACTAGTTTAAAAACAACTGTACTCAAAGGAGCTCCACCCACAAAACTAGCCACCTTTCATGTTGAATTAATCACCATTGTGAGTTTTCATTAATTGCACTCATTTCCAGACCTGCAAAATGAATGGATCTTTTGGGTATTACAACATTAATGGATAGATTTCCAAAGTTTTTCAATTTTTTCTTAACAGCAAAGGAAATAACTACCCAAACCCCAATCTTTCCTTTCTCTTTCAACTTTTCCCATGTTACATGGGGTTCTCAGTTTCATATCAACCCGCCCTAATACCAATCCTTCCTATTTATCCAGGCTGGGTATTGTCACCGGTACACATTGGCTTGCTTGCACCAGTGGCTGGATTCTTTGACTACTAAACCTCAATCTAAATAGAAAATAGTAAATTTTAAGAAGTAATTTAAAATCGGATTAGTCACAGGCAGTGGATTGATACTGTGAATTACGATGCTTAATTTTGTGATAAACCCATTATCATCTTTATTAATCAAACACTACAAAATCAACACTTTTATAGTTGTCAAAGAGTATAAAAAGAAGTGATTTATTACACCGACTGATTGTATTGGTTCATGGCAGATTTTGCATTGGGCAATGCTCAGTTGTGTTTGAATGAAATCTAGAGGAAAGAACATTTTTTAAGACACATACCATTTGCATTGGAATCATGGAAACACGACCCCACTGTTTTTATCTTAATGTAAGTTAGACTATTTCTTAAAATTGCAATCATTTTATTTTGTTTGTTGGATAAGATAAATTACATTGCATTTTAAATGTACAATATAAAGATGGTCTAATGCAAACATTAATTATACTTTATATCTTTGAGTATGTTACCTTGTTCTTTCCCTACATATTAAGAAAGGTTGCATAAATTTGAGATTTACAAAGTTGGGACTCAATTATAAGAGTGACCTAAATTATGGAAGTGTAACTAATATAGAATGTATGCACCCCTAGGTTCAAATTGCCTCTGTGGAGGCGTAACGTGCCAGATTTTGAGGGCTGTTTTCACTTGTTTGTATAGTCTTGGCCACTGGTTGCAATCAAGCATCACCAGTAGCTTAATTTTGCTTCAAACCATTGGCCATGTGGAGCTAGAGACCAGAAGTAGTGGTATGTTGCACAATAGTTGTTTCATAGAATCCCTGCAGTACAGAAGGAGGGCATTCAGCCCATCGAGTATGTACTGATCACAATTCCACCCAGGCCCTATTCCTGTAATGCTCATTTACCCTTCTAGTCCTCCTGACACTAGGATCAATTTAAACTGATCAACCAACCTAACCCATACATCTTTGGATTGTGGGAAGAAACCAGAGCACTCAGAAGAAATCCACACTGTGCAAACTCCACACAGACAGTGACCCGAGGTCAGGAATTGAACCTGGATCCCTGGTGCTGTGAGGCAGCACCACTGTGCCACTGTGCCATGTATCAGGAGTCTACACAAATGACGATACTCTTTTTCTCTCTGCATAGCAGTAGCCTCTGCCCCTTGCACACCTAGCAAAAAGAAGCAGGACTAGATGCCATCTCTTAGATGCCCACGAGACACTTAGCTGCCATCTCATTAAGGCCATCTCAATCCTTTGAAGATCTTCCTGACACACAATGGGAGCTAACTCAGGTACTCTTCAAAACTCAAACTTCAAACGCTAGCACCAAGGTTAAGCACAGTGTTTCAAAAGTCAGGTGCACACATGCAAAAAAAAAATAATGTGGGCACTAAGGTTGTGAAGGTTTATTATTCTTGGCAAGATTTTGAAGTGTATGGAAACTATGCAAGTTGGTGTGCACACAGAAGACTGATGAAATATTCATGGAGTGATGTGGGTAAACTGTATCTGCAATATTCACATCTGGTGGTCCAATGAGTCACTCTGAAACTGTTCAGGTTCTGACCATGGTGGCCATGTCATGACTTCAGATTCCACTCACTCTTGGTCGGATAGGGTTTGGGGAGATGCGCCCAGCTCTTCCCTTTGTTGCCACCATCTGATCAGTTTCTGACGAAAGGGACTCTTCCATAAATTTTGAAACATTTTTATGCTGCCAGGGTGAAATTCTTCAGGGTGAAACCCCCTTGCAGGGCACTAAGAAAACTTAAGGAAATAGCAAAGACCTGCTGAACCCACTCTTCCCCATCTCCTGCAGTTACAAATCAATTAATTCCTTTGTCAGATTGCAACAAATGCTTCTTTAGCTGTTAGCAACTTATCGTCTACTTCTTCAGGTTACTATTTTCTTTGCTGATTTTAATGGCAAGAGGGCAGGCCGCAGTGGGGGTATTGTTGTGTCATTGTTCCACAGGAGACTGGAATTTTTCTAAATTTGGGAAATCTTTTGCTTTTTTGCAGGGAAATGCAAAATATATTCAATGCAAAACTGGGATTCTGCTCCTCAGATGCATCAGCTTGCCAGACTTTAGTATCATCTCAGAATCATCTAAATTCTTTGAGTGAGACTGCTACGTTATAAGGAAGGGAGTGACAGCCTACGATTTTAAGATTTTTGCAGAGGTGGCTGGCTGATTGCATGGCAGGTTGGGTGACCAACTAACAGCCACGGATTTGGAATTGATGGGACCACTGAACTGTGGGCCTGACTTAAAAGCATCAGGACAGCCATTTCTGAGGCAGCTATTTGAAAGATGAATTGCAAGATCCAGGGAGACCGCATAAGTGGCAGAGACCTAGTATCCAAGGCAGCATTGCTTCACACTTTACTGATGCTGACCATTAAGCTCTTTGAAGTATGTAAGAGATGCAGAATGTCTCCATTCTGGAGGACGGATGGAGATGGTCACCCAGCCAAATGGTGCAGTCATGTCTGAAGATGGTTGAAGCAGTCAGCAACAGAAGTGCAATCAGACAGAATTGAACCCACTACCATAAAAGGTTCAATGACTTACTTTGTTTGGACAAGTTGAGTGCAATGTGAAATTCTCAGGAGACACTTCCGGTGTTCAACCTCCAGCAGACATATCAGCTTAGAAGCCAGAAAGCACATGCTACTCCTGAACATGTGAGGACTATGTGTCCAGAACTTTTACTGAACCCTCAACAATCCTCAGAGCCCATGCATTGGTGAGAGCTTGCCAGCAACAACATATGCAATGTCCTATGTAAATAAACTGCTGGTGTTGGTAAGAGAGGCCAGCACCACCCTACCTCTCTCTCTCTCTTTGTCTCTTTTGCTCTTGCATGAGAAATGGGCAAATATTACCAGAGGACTGTCACTGGAAGAGGATGGTTCAGTTCACCATTGTCACTGCCATGGAGGAAGAAACCATGGAAAGTGGCAGGACCAGGACAAAGGACAAAGAAGGGGAAATAAACATACTTGGAAGTGAGGGTGAAATGATGTTGCAGTCTTTCTGTGAAGGTGGTGGAGTGTCCTCCTCCCCAACTAACAACATGCCAAAGATAAAGCTGCTTTGGGAAACCTCCTACTTTGGGAAACAAGTTCTTATGATCCTTTCTTCTTCCTCCCATAGGTCCTACGATGGAAAGAGAACATTTGAGTCTCATCAAAGCACTGACATTAGAAACTGAGATAACAGAGCCAGCACCATCACCATCTTACATACACACGCTTCATTTGGCCCTCATGCACATTGATATGGTGACACAAGGGTGAAGAACATGGAACCTAGTGAACAGTGGATGGTGAGAAAGGTAAAGCATCTTTAGGTGGTTCCCCTTGGAGAATGGAAGATAGTTATAGCCCTGCTCAACTGGACACAGATGCAGGCTCTCAAAAAGCACAAGAAAGGAGGTGCTACCTGCAGAAACAGATGTGCCCCCGCATGTCAAGGAGGATTTTCACAGTAACATCATTGCAGTGTTAATGTAAGCCTACTTGTGACACAAATAAATAAACTTTAAAACTGTAAACTTTCTTAGACAGTGCCGGGTCAGGGACTGGGAATGGAAAAGTCCATTCAGCTCATATTTCCCACCATCGCTTATGTTTGTAAACTCATGTGCTCCATCATTGAGAAAACCTCAAATAGAGCCATGTCTGGCAGCAGAGTGATGGAGGAACAGTGCGCTGCCATGAGCAGAATGCATGCCACATTTTGTAATGGTTTTTAAATTCTTTCATGGGATATAGGCATCGTGGCTGGGGCAGCATTTATTGCCTGACCTTAATTGCCCTTGAGCTAAGCCATTTCAGAGGGCAGTTATGAGTCAACCACATTGCTGTGGGTCTGGAGTCACGTGTAGGCTAGACCAGGTAAGGATGGCAGACTTCCTCCTCTGAATCAGGGTTTTTACAACAACCAACAATGGTTCTATGGCCATCGTTGGACTATTCATTCCAGATTTATTTTATATTGAATTCAAATTTCACCATGGTGGGATTTGAACCCGGTCCCCAGAGCATTACCCAGAATTTGTGGATTACTACTCCAGTAGCAATATTACTATGCATCTTTGTGCCACATGAACTGATCAATGGTTTTGTGGAGTGAATGCTTGGACCCCTCCATCCATCTGGAACACCATCCAAGGACTGGGGCAATCACTGAGGAGGATGAGAGAGTGCCTGACGTCATGGGGCACTATTTTCATCATTGGTCTCCTTAGCCCATCTGACAGAGGGAATCATATGTGCAGCAGGGCCCTGTCACAGAAGCTACTCCAGTATGCCACTACAGCCACCTTTGGAGCTGCCACACTGCAATGCACCATGTGGAAGTGGCCAGGAGTGAGGACACAGCATCAGGCAGAACTCTGAGTGGTTCAGGGTTTAGCTTCACTTGTAAAAAATATACATTTGGTAACTCCTGGAACACATAGTAAATATTGATACATGACTCCTGACATAAGGGGTAGAATTTTCCCACTCCGCTCACCATGGGAATCGTGCTGGGCAGGACAGGACCATGCAAAGCTCTGTTGACCTCGGGTGGGATTTTCTGGTATTGGGGCGAGCGTGGCCAGGAAATCCTTCAGATGGGCCTTCTTTCTTTAATGGCAAAACTGGAAAAGAAGGTCTTGTAAGGGATTGTGAGGGATTCAGTGAGATCACTGGACAGACATGCATCATTTTTACTGGCAGTAAGAATCGAGATTGCATCTTCAATGAAAGTGTTCACATAATCATACTCAAAATGAGTTTGGTGCCATACCTCTCTCTTGGTTAGAGGGGCTCAGTTGAAATCTGTCTGGATCAGATGATCTTGATGGTGATGGCAACTTGACGAGACCCTTGATTCCTGTTCCGGCCTAGCTACCTATCTGTGCAGCCAAGCATCTCTATGTGCTGCATTCTCCTCCTCTTTTCCTCCTCATTTTCCTCTCTTGCTCCTCCCCGTTCTCCACAAAGGAACTTGGGAATCATTGTTTAAGTTTCTCTTAAGGTTAACATGCAGGTTTAGTCTGCAGTAGTAAGGCAAATGCTAACTTCTTTCATGTCGAAAGGGCTAGAATATAAGAGCAGGGATGTATTTCTGAGGCTGGATAAGTTCTGGTCAGACCCCATTTGGAGTATTGGACCAGTTTTGGACCATATCTAAGGAAGGATGTGCTGGCCTTGGAAATCACTAATGCACTTTAGGGAAGGAAATCTGCCAACCTTTTCCAGTCTAGACTCCAGACCCACAGCAGTATGATCGACTCTTAACTGCCCTTTGAAGTGGCACAGTAAGCCATTCAGTTCAAGGGCAATTAGGAAAGTGTATTAAATACTGTCCTTGCCAGCGATGCCCATATTCCATGAAAGAATAGAACATAGAACATTATAGCGCAGTACAGGCCCTTTGGCCCTCGATGTTGCACTGACCAGTGGAATCATCTAATGACTCTCTAATCTAAACTATTCCAATGTTATCCATATGCCTATCCACTGACCATTTGAACGCCCTTAAACTTGACGAATCCACAACTGCTGCAGGCAGGCACTCCACGCCCTTACTACCCTCTGAGTAAAGAATCTAGCTCTGACATCTGTCCTATAACTACCACCCCTTAATTTAAAGCTATGTCCCCTAGTGTTAGCCATCATATGAGTGCAATATGTCCAAAGATGTGCGGGTTAAGAGCTTTAGCCATGCTAAATTGCCTGTTATTGTCCTGGGATGAGTAGGTTAGAGGGATTAGTGGGGTAAGTATGTAGGGTTACATGGATAGGACCTGGGTGAGATTGTTGTCAGTGTAGACTCGATGGCCGTATGGCCTTCTACTGGACTATAGGGTTTCTATGATGATTTCTCTGAATAAAGGATGTGCAGCACCAATGCAGCAGTGAATGCAGGCTGCCACCCGACTTTGAACTGCATCTTCAAAAGCCTAATGACCTGCTTGGTAGCGTTCATGGTGTGCAAATGGTTTTGATTGTATTACCTCTGCGGCTCTGCCCTATCCCCAAGAATCCATAAAGTTTAGGCGTGGAATGAGGACTGTGTCGCTTCTAGGCTTTGGAGGGTGAAGGAACCATTGCAGCTGCCAGCAAAATGAGCTCACATGTGCAGGAAGCTCTTGTGATTGCAGACCAGTTCAATACTGAAGGAGTGGAAGGCCCTCCTGTTGATAACTTCTCACAGGCCCATTATTTGGTGCCATTGTTGTATATTTGTGCATTTAATGATTCTCTGCACCTACAGAAATCCAGTGATGGAAATGAATCCCGTTATCTTTCATGCCTATGAGGCCCCATCTGTTCAGCTCAACTTGCAATGATATGCTGCACTCTGCAAGACACCAAAAAATTTCCCTGCTGATCCTTAGAAAAAGCCAAAGATGAAGAAGTCCAAGGCTCCAGTGATTTTGATGATTATTGGCAGGGCAATGGGAGCAATGTTGCAAAGTGTGAGGTCTTCACCAGGTGGGCATAAATCTGCATGGTTAGGCAAAAACTGGTTCTCTGGTGTGTCCAGATAACTTCATCTTCAGAGGTACATTCTCTGCTGAAGGTATGGCTTCTATTGTTTTCTTGCCCCTGAAGCCCTCTCTTCTGCCCTCTTCACACCTGGAGCTCAATCTCTGTTGCTGAGTATGTTGATCCTTATAGCCACATAATCCAATATCTGAGAACCATAAATTCATCACCAAGGCAATGGCCTAGTGGTATTATCGCTAGGCTATTAATCCAGAAACCCAGCTAATGTTCTGAGGGATCAGAGTTCAAATCCCATCATGGCAGATGGCGGAATTTGAATTCAATAAAATATATCTGAAATTAAAAATCCATTGATTGTGAAACGATTGTAGATTATTGGCAAAACCCATCTGAGTTCACTAATGTCTTTTAGGGAAGGAAATCTGAGGTCTGGCCTACATGTGACTCCAGAGCCACACAATGTGGTTGACTCTCAACATTCCTCAAAGGCAGCCAGGGATGGGCAATAAATGCTGACCAATCAGCGATGCCTGTGTCCCATGAATGAATAAAAAAAAAATGCTTTATTAGTGCTCAGTTGTACTTACAATAAAATCTGGAACTCTAACTTCCTCTTCTTTATGGCCCCGTGGTGATAGGAGGTTAACCAACTCTTCCCACTACCTTAACACCTGATGGCAGTTATGGGCCAACAGCTCTTTTTTATGGGCCCACCTAATTTGATATTGTGGCCATAACTGAGTGCCTGCTGTGTTGTTGCCTCCGTGCACCATGACTGTCTTTGATTGAATGAATAACCAGAAACCCACCCCTCCCCCACCCCCACCAGAATTCTAAATTAAATGTTGGCATCAGACCAACATGCCCGGTCAGCGATGATAGTGTTTCATGCTCACCTGCCTCTGTCCCCCACTGAATTTTCAGTCCAAAATTTTAGTCCAAAATGTGTTTTATACTTCAACTTTCAAGTGAGGAGACTTGCCTCCAAAGAGTACAATTTGGAAATTTAGTATGAATTGTTGCTGATTTTCTGACTATTGTTTCTTTCTTTTTGTTATTTCTTTGCTCTTATTTACCTACTCAAATAAATGGGTTGATACCAAAATCATTAATCTGCACTTTAATCTTTCTGGTGCTGACTGATTCAGTAATGCTTTTCAGTAAATGTATTTCAGATTACTGGCATTCAGGATTTCCCCATCATTGGAAAAACATTATTTTTTTGCAACATGATGCAATTTGCAAAGAAGTATAATGGATGAAAAACACTCCAGCAAATGCCAGCACTGCAAAATGCTTTGTAAATGGCATGTTTTGTGGAGATGATAGCATCTTAATGTGACAGTGGGAAATGTTGCACATGCTAACTTCATCATGTGATAAGTAAACCACAGTTTACTGCCATTAGCTCATTCTTGAATAATGCTTATTTTATATATAAATGATTTATAAAAGGAAATGGGTCAATGACCTGCTTCAATCTGCAAAGATAAGTGTCAGTATCACATCTTTCACAGAAGTCGCTCTATGTGGAAGGGGCTGCAAAGCCAGTAGAGTGTGATTTGTAAGGAGTATGTTAACAGTCACCTTCCATTTAAGTTCTAAATTGGATGCTAATCATTTAGTAGAAGTCTCTGGGATATATAAAGGTGGCAGTGGGTATTGGGGAGAATTATATGTGGAGATAAATCAAAGAAACAAAGCTAGTTTATGAAGAAGCAGAACTCGTGACTCCTTTATTAACTGCAACTGAGAGGCTCAAACATGATTATCCTGAGTGCCACATACCAATTGAGTCCAAAGCATATAGAAGTTGACTCGTGTTTATGTTTGGAAGCAATGTGTAAGTTACAGAGTGTGTGTTATGAGGATGCATGCAGACTAGGGTGTTAGGTGTTGCTTGACATGTTACTAATTCTGCACTTTGTCATGCAAAACAAGCAGACCCATAATGCCAGGTGGAGAAATTCCTGACAGCACTAAGGTGGAAGTGATGGAGAATGCTGGAAAGAAGGAAACACAATCAATCAAAAACAGCATAGCTGGAACAGCCAGGGATAAGGAAGAAGAGGCAACCATCATGGTGATGACATATGGGCACATAGGATTAATTCAATGAAATATAAAACACTCAAACTGTGATGATTCTTAATGTGATTCCTTTTCTTCTCCATTCCAGGGTCGTCACAGTGCAAAGACCAGACTGCAACCAAATGAGAAGACCGAAGATCCACCTCTGGGGAAGAAGAAGTTAATGCATTCTCTAGGGCACTATCATCTGCCTCATTATCCAATTCCACCAGTACATTTATACTCACACATTCCAGAGGTGTTGCATTTAGATGCATGAACACAATTTGTTGAGCAAAGCACAAACATGTTCCAGCAACTGAGGAAGGATTTCATGTCTCCAGATGATTAGAGAAATGGTGGGGATCAGACCCTGCTAATCTCCTCATTGATGATGGGCCTCTGCTCATGGCCATGAGAAGCTTGCTGGACGTACAATAAAAGTTAAGCAAAGAGGTGGCAGAAATGGCACGAATTGTGCTCAGCTCCACCAGGAAGGGCTGAAGCACACCAATGCACCAGGTGTAAGAGATCACCACTGGAGCCCTCGAGGCCTCATTCCTCCAGACTATGCCCTCTGGGATGCGTATTGTAGAACCCTTCCAGATTAGTCAAAGCAGTGGAAGAATATTTTAAGAAGCTCAACGATGGCTCTGGTTGCCATTATGGATGCATGAGCTTGTTTGTAACGCTCAGTGTGGGGTTGCCTCACAGACATCATTACTCCGGGTTTAGCCATTCTCACTGAGAATCCATCCATCAATCTGTGCTTGGGATTTCAGCAAGTTCTGGGAGCCATGAGTTGCTCAATATATTTATTGTGACAGCTCACTGGGAAATGACGACAGACGTGCTTTATTCTTCTCTTGTGGTCACACATTCATTGTATGATCAAGAAGTGTAACCCTTGAAAAGTTACAAGTACAACTGGCTATTCCTGGGGTGGGGGGAGGGGGGAGTGCTTTGTGGTCCTCTGCATGTAGTCAATGATACCTTGCACTTGGAGTTCAGCAATGACACCAAACATGCTGACTTTGATGCTTAGCTGTCTTCATTGATTTAACCAGATATGGCATCAGTCACCTTTCTTACCCAACTACACGTGGTAACCTTTGCAATGCTGTAGAGATGCTAGTATTGGAATGGGGTAAGCACAGTAAGAAGTCTCACCACACCAGGTTAAAGTCCAACAGTTTGAAGGTGTTGTAAAACTTCTTACCAACCTTTGAGATGCCATATATGTTGCCTATCGTCCCTTGGAGGCCACAGTTGGCATGGAAATTGAGAGCCACTGATGTGGGGTTCTCACCAAATCAATGTGGTTGCATATCCCGATGAACAATCCAACATCTGTCTCAATGACTTGAACTCCACCCGTTCAAAATGATCCTTCTCGCACTTCAGTTGATCCTATATTCAGAAAAGCTATGCTAGAAAAGAGACATTAAATATTATGGAGTGTACGGAGTTTTGAAATTTGATCCTGTACCTTTTACCCTCCCTTTGTCACCATCACACTTTTACCCATCACCTTAGACACACCCAATATTCCTCTCTCGTCTGTTACCCTTAAATCTCCCCCACTTACCCTAGACTTTATTATTATTTCCCTCGACATACCATATACCCTGAATGTGACTTCACCCATGACTATCCTAATACCCATTCTGACCATTATCTTTCTTTGTGCATTTGAGTTTTCCATGGAATCTTCATATCTGACCCTGGATCTGGATCTGCCTTCATACTGAATACAACTCCCTACTTTGAATATGCTCCTTAATTTGACTCTCACAACCATTGCATTGATAGCACTTGACCTTGTCTTTAGACCATTCATCCATCTTCTAGTCCCAGTTTTGATTCACTCACATCACTTATAGGACCAGCATGCTCAGGACACTAGGGCCTTCCTGCCAATATATCTCAACACTAACCTTTTAAAACCCATTGTCTTGTGCCGCTTATCTTATTCACAACTGTAGAAACTGATTGATGCACAGCAACTGCGGCACAGTGATTAGCACTGCTGCCTCAGAGTGCCAGGGACCTTGGTTTGATTCTGCTTGGGTCACTGTCCGTGCCGACTTTACACTATTTCCCTGTGTCTGCATGGGTTTCCTTTAGGTGTTCTGATTTCACAGCCTGGAAGAGGTGCTGGTTAGGTACATTGGCCATGATAAATTTTCCCTTAGTGTACACAAACAGGTGCTGGAACGTGGCGAATAGAGGATTTTCATAGTAACTTCATTGCAGTGTTAATGTAAGCCCACTTGTGACACTAATAAATAAACTTTAAAGTTCAAACCTTTATACAATCATGAACTGGGTGCCACAGTGTTCTTGTGTGTCATTAACCTTATTCCGATGGTAAGACTTTATTGAGAACTGTTTCGTGTTAATGAGCATTCATGACATGCAAACGTATTACAAAAATGAACTTACCACAGGCCAGCGTAATCCTTCATCTCATTGGTTGAAATCAAATTGGTTCACTAACCATAACCCATGAATAAGATTAAACATATTAATACACACCAAATATCTCACAATATGTTATAGAAAATGCTTAATCCTTTGTATATTAACAGAACTATCATTAGCCTCAAATGGTAAAAGCAAAATAAGTATTCACACTTTGGACACAGAGGAACTTAGAGTTAGTGTGCAATCAGCAAACACCCTCACTTCTCTTGCCCTTGCATTATGTGTGTGCCACTTCAGTCATACTGATAAGAAAAAGAAATACATGGATGGAAATCAGCAAAATGAGATAACCCTACGTGTGGACAACAGCCAACAAAATGTCTCGTGGGCCGCACTCAGAACTCACATAGGCTGCATGTGGCTTCTGGAACGCAGGTTGCTCACCAATACTCTACATTGTCTACTGTTCTTGCCATTGAACGTGATGGTACATAACCTTGTGGGTCCTGGATTGATGCTAAATTAAGATTATTTGTTGTAGATTGCACTATTCCATATCTTTAAGGGTAAATCAAAAATGAGATAAAAGCTTATTTTGTATGTAATTTGTTACAGAATTTTTTTAATATAAGTTTACTGTGAACATAAAAGTGTGTAACTCAGTATATGAATAAGAAAATAAATTTAAGTCACAACAAAATGTAATCAAGTTGGTAAATACAATGGAAATTGTTCATGACCTTCAAAATTTTATTTTGAGCAGTAAAAGCAAATATTACATAATGACATCCACTACTGTTTAGAGATCGTCTATGAAAGGTCAGAAGTAAAAATGTTGAATAATTTTTGAGCTTGAATGTATAACTGATATAAATTTAAATAAAACCCAGAAATAGTTGCAGTGTTTGTAATGCGTGATTAACCCTCGACTATTCCTTTTGATGCTGAAAACACACGAACATTGCACTACCCATTCATTAATATAATTGGAGTGGCTGCGTGCTTAACCACAGGATGCAAAATCGTGAGGGACTAGCACTGGATTAAATTAGACTTTTGCAATGTAAAGCCAGCCTGAACTTTTTAAGAGGTAATATATTTTGATTGGAGGAGGTACTGGAAGTGGCCAGAAGAACACTGAAAAAAAGTATAACTCGACAGAGACTTTGCTCCAAATTTCTGCAGGCCAGCACTGACTGCCTTGCTACAAGAGTACAGAGGTCTGCTGTCTTCCCAGAAGGCCTTCCAAGCACTGCAAAGGCAGTGGGAGAAGTAACCTTATCTGTCAATGTGAGGAGTTAAGCTGTGACAACCTAAACACAGGGCACAATCTTACCAGCCATTCACATCACACTCACATTGCAGCAAGGTCTGAGAATTTGGCAGCTAGCCAAATCTCCATTCACTGTTGTGGGATGGGAAAATTGCACTGGCATGAACAGTGATAGAATTCCAGCTACAGTGTTTCAAAAAAGTTCAGTAACTTTGCAGGAGTGCTCAAGGAGATTGGATTGTTAAGACCAGATCAGAAACTCTGCAGTATTTTACAAAGTTAGCCTAGACCCTAACTTTTATAATTTATTTTGTCATTAAGGTGAGCATAAGGTATTTCATTCTAAGCATGATTCAAGTAACTGACTAGGAAGTTTTTATCAAAACAAATTTTACTTAAAATCATAGTTAGAATACAACAAAAATAATGAGCATAACTTAATTAAAGTAGTTAAACATGACAAGGTATAATTTTTAACAGCTTGCAACTATTTTTGTTCAAATTTAGCACATTGTCATGAATCCCTTCTTTAGAAAGTTAACAAAGAAAGTTAACAAAGAAACCAAAGAGGTTTACAATGATATTAGATTTCCAGCATTTTGACACTTCTGGAGGATGATCCAGACAGACACAGGTCTACTAATTCCCTCGCAGAAACTTCCAGAGGAAGCTCCACCCCAAATAGTAGAATCTCAGAAAAAGATTCATTTTCGAGCAGATTCCAGTTTCCAGAACTTCGAGAGGTAAAAAGATAGACACTGAAAAAGCAGTGCTCTCAAAAAGCAGACTGCCTCGAGTTTTCTGTGAAACCCTTGTCCCACCTGGTCATTTGACCTTATCTATCAATCAACCAAGCCCCAGTCTGCAATATCCCAGGTAAAACACAAATCAGTGCAACCCTGAACAGAGTTGAATTCAGATCAAAACAAATGCTGCATCAATTAAGATCAATTCTATTGCTGCAGTTACAATACAATGTTTCTGGATCCAGATAAAATGGCTCTGATAAAATGGAAGTTACTAGTAAACACATTCAGCACAGAACCATGACTAAAATACATTTCTTAAAGATACAGTATCATCAAAATTTCTAGGGACATCTCACAATGCACACATTTTGACACATTGCCAGGTGCCAAGCTTTTTGAAGGACCTCACTGATTGCAGGGCTTCCTCAGGGACAGGAAATATTCCCAGAAGATCTTGCCGATGATATCAATTCATCATCCGCAGAGTATTGCTGAGGAAAGTTACAGTGATGCGCATGTATTCAACAGATCCGTGACTGTCAAATATTGGGCCTCCAAAGATGACGTTTAGAGTGAGGACCATTCAGCCGGGCTCTCCAAATAGCATGACAGAGAATGTTCCTGATCATTATTGTCTGCACAACCTCGCACTACTAATGTGGAGGACTGAGATATCTCCTTTGATGAATATGACGGTGAAGGGGATGAAGCTGATGAATTCATATGTATAGCAACAGAGGAACAAAGTAGCAGACGTGCCTGTGCCAATCTGAAAGCTACCAGATACTAGACAGAATAAGCTGCCAACTCACTTGTTGAACATTTTGGTTTTCTATCCTCTGGACATTGCTGGAAGTTCCCTGCACTGTTTTGGTTATTTTTCTCCAGTGTACCTTGATTTATGATGGTTAATATGTACCTGCTGTTAATTTGACCTTTTGCATGTACCAAATTATATAATGCAGACCCCTGGTGCTAAATGTGCATCTTAGAACCTGTGCAGCATTTTGTTATCCCATGACTTCAGGCACGTTGAGTCAAATTCTGATTTCATCCATGTCCTCAAAAAGTTTATGCACGTGGCAAATTGCAAGCAATATTAAATCTAAACTTAGAAGGATGCACTAATATCACCCTGACACCTGCTCCCAAACACAGTCAACCTGGGCAGTAAGCGCTTTTAGGCAGAATATCTAATGGGTATCACAGGTGGATTCACAAGGAAACTGAATACATTTGTAAAGCAAAGGGAGGAATAGAGGAGTATTGTATCATAATCTGTTTTGACATTCAATAAATGTCTTTTCTTGTTGTTAAAACTAATTAATCATCCTCTGACTCAGTTTCTCCATATTTTCTTTTAGGCCAGGGTTCCCTTCTGGAATCTTCCCATTCAGTGGTAACACTAACTGAGATTGTAACACCAGTCCTAGGAGGTATGTCCTTTACGACTCAGCCAGCTCCAGTCTATAGTACTGACAGGAAATCATTCTTGGTGATGGACATTGAAGTCCTCCTATCCAGAATAAGTACTGCACCTTTGCACCCTCAATATTTCCTTCAAGTAGTGTTCAAAGTAGGAACCTTGGTGGTTAATGACCAGAATAGTCCTAGGCATAGCATGAGTTCCCTAAACATTAAGTATGTCAACCTGGCATTTTTTGAACTTGGGTAAATGGAGTGCACCCCAAAAGAAGAGACTACATATTTCATGTTGGCCGAACGAAAACTTGATCTATGTACATTTCTCAGTAGCTCAATTCAAATGCTTTTAAATATGGCAATGGGTTTCTGTGCTTGTCAATCATCTTTCTGCCTACAAATAACTTGGGACAGATTCCATATTGAATGATAAGATGTCCATCAAACCTTTTACTTGTCAATTTTGTTTTAAACGTAGACATGAGTTGTGATTGTTGGATTTCAGTGTTTTGCTTATACATAGCCCACTAAATAAAACTGGCATTAATCAATGGCTTTCTGTGCATGTTTCTGGACAGCTTGTTGCTGGCCTTGAGATCTTAGGTTAATGGATCATGGGCAAATTTCCATTAATGAGCTGTGTTTACTATTGATCCATTTTAGGACAAGAATAAATTACATTTATTTTAGGTAGCCTGGGTTGGATTTAGCTCTCAGGCCATATAGAACCAGTGTTTTACACCTTCAAATCTTCAGCATCAAAAGTAGCTATGTTGCTTACATTGTACAACTGGGAACAATTATCTGCTCTTACAATAACTTCCTCTTGTATGGTGAGTTGCAGATGCTCTCTTGCCAGATTTTCTGTTCTCCAAAATCTAGTGCCACTGACAAGCTCAGGTTTTTCGTGTGCTACTCAATTGAAGAGTTTAACATTATGCCAAATAATTTAGCACATCCCATCCCTTGAACTACAAATGCAAGTACATCTGTGAATTGGTCAATGCTGGTCTGTGCTGAGGTCAAAAATTAGACTTAAATGGTTTTTGAAAAAGTTTCACTAGATGGCACTCCAACATTAAGAAACATTCTGAGCATAAATCTGTAGAAGAATCAGAATTATTGATCCTTGTCAATCTAGTGCTGACTGTTGTGACTTACTTAGGTTGTTTTTTTGTCCGAGTATTTGGAGCATGTGAAAGTATGATCTAATGTGGTGTTTTGGTAACAAACACGGCCCCGTGTTTGACACAAAACAACTGGTTTCTCATTGATTGCATATTTTGTTTTATTCAAACAATTTGCTGTATCGGTTCCCTTTATTTGGTTGTTTCTGTTCATGTAATTACTTGTGCTTTTGAAACCAATCCAATTCTCAGAAAATGGGTTTTCTGTAAACAATACAGAACATTTTAGAGTCTAGATGATGTCCCTGTAACTTATCAGAAGCAGAAAGTAAACTTCCTAAACTGATGCTATTTAATCCATTATCCTTTTCTCCATTCAGATAGCTTTAGTACATCCTTAAACACACAGAAAGTGGAACCTATTGCACTTACTTTTGACCAAGTGTGTGGTTGCTCAACTATTAATTTCAGGAACCGATGCCTGGTCAGTGTCATGCTGAAAGGGGGAGACTGGGGTTGGGTTTTTTAGTCCTGCCTGTGAGTATTCCCACAATGAGCGGGCTGGAAAATCCTGGCCTGGAACCAAGGTCATGGTTTAAAAATACGGTGGCTCTCATTTAAAATGGAGTTGAGAAGAATTTCTTTTTTAGGGGGTTCTGAATCTTTGGATTCTCCTAAAGAACAATGGGAGCAGCGTCAATGAATATTTTTAAGCAAAGGAAAATAGTTCCTTTGCTAACAAGGGAGTCAAAGCTTATCAGGGGTAGGTGGAATGTGGATTTGAGGTCACAATCAGATCAGCCATGATTCTATGGAAAGGTACAGCAGACTCGAGGGGCCGAATGGCCCAATCCTAATTTATATGCTTGTGTGTTAGACAACTGGCTCCTGCACCAACAAAGGGTGGCCAACACACTTGTCTCAATTTTTTTGTGGTGAATACAATTTCTAGTTAATTTACTGCATTGGCCGGACCATGGGGATCTCTACAAAGTGAAGTTTGAAGTTTAAGTGTTAGATTTCAATATAGAAATTAGAGGATAACAAATCTTAATGGCCTGGATTTTAATGGTGAACAGTCAATGTTCACCTCCATTGTCACTCTGAATCTGACCACAATCTCTTGACATAACGTAGAGCACAGATGAATATGGAAATCCTGTGTTCTCTAATTCACTGCTCTGCCACAGGCTTTACTGAAAACCCTCTACATCCACCATAGACCCAATAATCAGCGCAGTTAATTAAGCTGGCAAAACTTTCTCTTATTTCTGTTAGAAATATCATTAAAAACCTTGTTCAAAGAGGTATAACTGTTTTTAATGGTGATTTGAATAATAATTTTAACATTGTTAGTGGTCTCCATTGTGATTGTTTTAACCTAGGTATTTTAAGATAATCAAGTTTTAAAATAAGCTTTTCATATTTCAGCTTCAACCTCCATCCCATTTGTATGTTCCAATCATTATTTTGCTCTGTACAATTTTTTTTGAAAAAGTGATTTGATTATGAGTTGGATGCTGTGAGGATTATTTAATATGACTGGCAATTTGGATAGCTTGGTGATATCACTGCAGCTCCCTGCTGGAAACCTTTCTTAAACAATGCTGCAATCAATTACATGTCAAAAGAGTTAACATTTCTTTGAGGCTCGTACCCATGCTTTGCTGCTGACCAGTGCCAGGCCAAAGCCAGGCCAATGTAAATTATTTGGTGATAAAATCTAGCACAAGTGGTTTATTTCTGGCATCATATCTTTTCCAGTATTACCCAGAAACAAGACCCATAACGACTTACAATCAACTCGCACTTAACTGTTTAATGGCAAATTCAGTTCTCATAGCTGAAATAGAGAAAGATATGTCGTTCCCCAAAAAATGTACACATACTTAGAAAATAACCTGATAATTGAGAAACAGTGTCCATTAGAAAAAAAACTAGAGAAGATTTTGCGCTTCATGTACGTATGTGAATATTTTCCTTTGTATGCTATTTTTAGTGCTGATAAATTCCTGTCTGCAATACTCCAATTCAATCATTATATTGTTTAAAATAAATGGGCTAATTACTATGTTAAAATAGCCACCAGCAATTATCACAAACATGTTAACCAGTGCAGTGAAAGGAGCAGATAAAAATAGACCCAATCATCCTCTGGATGAACTATCTGACACAACTCATTACTCTGTACGTACTACATGACAAACACACTTCCTCTCATTTTGTATTAATTAACTAGCAGATATTTCCTTCAATATAAATAAGATGGTTAAAAATTGTTGTGCTCTACATTTTAATGCAGCCGAAAGACCCAGATATTTCTGTTAGCAGAAATGCACTATCCCAAAAATGTGTTGGGGAACAGCCCTCCCCATAGTTTCCCAAAAATGAATTACAAGGCAATTTCCTGGGAAGTTTGACTTCTGATGGGCAGTGACCCGCACTGAGTCCCATCTTAATGCAATATGAATAGCAAACTTTGACTGGTTCCAAGTGTCTTACAGCAATAGTTATCCAGAAAAAACTAAAACTGCTTCTAGTTTCTGGGTAGTTATTATACTGACCAGCCCTGACTTATCACGAGACATCTGACTACTTCCCCTTCTCCAAGAATCCTCACAATGCTCCCCTTACCATCCCACAGGATGCACCACATAGACCCGATTCTGCACAGGGCACATTCCGTCACACTTTTGAACCTCCATGGGAGACCTGACAACCACTAAGTGATTTCCCCCTTCCAAACCTATCGTCTCTGATCCCCAGAGAACACTTGACAACCAGCCTCATAACCTCAGCCTCCCCATATCCCTTCCAACAATATGTTCCTTATTACAACCCCTCAACTATAACCACACCTCCCCTTCTGCCGAATATACCTCCTTAACTACAATACCCTGATTATACCACCCACCCCCAGACCACCTGGCCCACTTTACCCCCTTCACCCCAATTTTGCCTGCTTACCTTATACCTTCTCCCTTTTGTATGGGGAGTAGTGGGTTGGGCTATACTGTTAATCACTTACCTACACCAGATATTATACAGTAGGGCAATACTGGGCTAAGGGGAGTCCTAAAGAGAGAGCATGCAGTGTCTACCAGCACTGTTGAGGCCTTGTCAGGTGGGTACCATGGAGACTGAAGTGAATTAATCTCTTAATCACATTTTTGGTTTAATGTTTTAAGTTTCATTGGTGATTTGTTTTTTTGATTTAGGCAAAGGTGGCTTCTCCTTTTAATTTGTCCATCAGTTTATTTGATTTCGTTTAATTGATTATTTGATTTATTCGAAATAAGAATACTTGAGTAAGTATCTAAGTAAATATCACACAACAGGCCCAATTATCAGAGGCATGTTTGGATTGTCCAGGGCAGCCCATTAGAAGTTTAAACTTCCCGGGTAATTACTGTATTAATTGTGTGGCCCAGGATTTCTGATTAGTCCCAGTGTGCACAGATTCAATATTTGCTGCTGCTGGCATCAGAGAATTGGCCCAAATCATTCAAATTATTCATATCACTTTATTGCCAAAGCAATAGAAAAATTTAGTTATTTATAGCTTTTAATTTTTAGCAAGCACTCAGCACTTAACTAGCTTAATAACCATTTTCCTCATTAACAGTGCAACACATGTAGACAAAAACATTATATGATAAGTAGTTATACCACTTTTATGTAACCTGGAATCAGAATCTATAATGGAACTATAAGCCAAAAGCAAAAGATAAAGGTCAAAGGTGCTGGTGACAGTTACCCTCAGCTGCCATAGTAACTTGGATTAAGAGCTGATGTGGATGTTTTCGTCGCATAGCTAACAATATACAAACATCTGAACTATATATCACGAAGAGTATGACAAACATTCTCACATTGCCCCCTTATATCTAAGGATTCTGCTTATCACTACAACTGTCCTGGCAAAATCCAATGTATTCTAATCCTGCAGAAGTGGATGGTGAAGGAAAAGAATTAATAGTTAAATCTGGATGTACGGGTTTTAAAGAACAAAAAACAAAGAACAATACAGCATGGGAAACAGGCCCTTTGGCCCAATGAGCCCGCGCTGCCATTTTAACATTATAAGTGTCCTCCTCTACCTCTGATCTTTGTCTACACCTATTGGGGAAGATTGAGGGAAGATTAATTTAGGGACAATTTGTTACACCAATCAGCCTAAGAGGTGTGGGAGGAAAACCGGAGCACCCAGAGAAAACCTGTGCAATCACTGGGAGAATGTGCAAACTCCAGCAGACACCGGCCCAAGTCCATGTACCTGCACAGCAAACAGTGATAGTCACTGAGCTGTCATGTTGCCTGTCAGATGGTCCAGTTTAAGTGTACACTAATGATATGAAGCACTAGGCAACTCTCGAAGCAACATCAAAGAGCAGCTTTTGCACAACCCACCGCGTTTATGCTCCTTGTTGGTCAATAAGGTGGACTGAATCACCTGTGAAGTAAAAGAAAAGACATCAATAAACATGCACAACTTAGACAGACATTTACAGAATCCCCAGAAGCTCAGAAATAAAGCAAGTGAGCCGTGAAATATGTTGGAAGGTCCATAGGAATCAATTGATTCCCAGGGATGTCCCAAGGCTCTTGATCTTTATTTAGAAAAGTCTCCTGTATCCCTCCAGCTCTAGTCCGCTCATGTTCCTATCTAAGTAAGCCTCAAACAACCCTAGTGTGCTTGCCTTCACCACCCTACATTCCATGCATTGCAGGCCCCCACCACCCTTTGTGTGAAAAGCCTCCCGAATTATACCTCGCCCCCCTCACTCTAAGCCTATGGCCCCTTGTGATTATGTATCCAACCTAGGAAAAAGCTTACCACTATTCATTCTATCTATACCCTTCATAATCTTATACATCTCTATTAGATCTCTCCTCATTCTCCGCCTTTCTGAGGAGAACAGCCCCAAATTGCCCAATCTCTCCTCATAGCTCAGTCCTTCCATATCAGGCAATATCCTGGTAAACCTCTTCTGCACTCTCTCCAGGGTCTCCACGTCCTTCCAGTAGTAAGGAACTGGACGTAGTACTCCAAATGCAGGCGAACCAACATTCTATACAACTGCAACATTAGAGACCAGCTTTTATACTCTATACCCCTCCCTATAAAGGCAAGTATACCATAAGTCTTCTTCATCACCTTCTCCACCTGTACAGCCACCTTCAAAGACTTACGCACTTGCACCCCCAGGTCCCTCTGCATTTCTATACTCTTAATAGGCCTACCATTTATCATGAAACTCCCCCCCATATTATTTCTTCCAAAATGCATCACCTTGCATTTATCTGAATTAAATTCTATCTGCCATTTCTCTGCTCAATATACCAGCCTATCTATATCCTGCTGTATTGCCTGACACTGCTCCTCATTATCAGCAAGTCCAGCCATCTTCGTATCATCTGCAAACTTGCTGATCACACCACTTACTCCCTCTTCCAAGTCATTTATATATATATTACAAATAACAAAGGTGCCAGTACTGAGCCCTGTGGCACACCATTAGTCATAGATCACCAGCTAGAAAAGAACCCTTTCACTACTACTCTCTGTCACTTGTTACCAAGCCAATAGTACAAACCTGTTTCCTTGAATGGCAAGGAATTTTAATTGCAGTGCATGTATTTATTTGATTTTTCAGGTGTTTTTTATCTGACAGTTAATCTGATTTACAGTTGTGAAGCAGGTAGATGTAGTGGTGGTGAGAAAGTAGACAGGGGTGGTACAATGGTTAGCACTGCTGCCTCATAGCACAGGGAGCTGGGTTCAATTCTGACCTCAGATGACTGTCTATGTGGAGTTTGCACATTCTCCCTGTGTCTGTTTTTTTCCCACAGTCCAAAGATGTGTGGGTTAGATGGATTAGCCATGCCAAATTGCCCCTTGGTATCCCAGGTTGTGGGGGTTAGGTTGATTGGCCATGCTAAATTGCCTCTTAGGGGCATCTGCAGGGTAAATATGTGGATTTATGGGGTCACAGCTGGATGGAATTGTTAGTTCAGGCTTGATAGTCTTCTTTTATACCGTAGGGATAATATGATTCTATAATCATGATGTAGCAGAATAAGCATGAATGGAGAGGCCCAAAGGAGAAGCAGAGTGATTTTTGGAGAGCAAAGAGAACATAAGGAGAGTGGGCAGATGGTGGGGGAACAGAGAGATTATTAGGGAGAATGTGAAGAATGTCTGTGAAATGGAAAAATGGTTAAGGTGTGAGGAGATTACAGTGCAAGATGGGTGATTGAGAGGAATTGGAATTGGACAGAGCGTGAGTACATGGTGGTGATATGTTAAGTAGTAGGTTAAGTGCTGCAAAGGCATTTAGCCTAAGAACCTAATCATTCCTGCTTCCTTTTATGTGACGGTTTCCTGGGACCAGTGAATTCTGGTTGACAATAGTTAAAATAGAAATCATCTTAAAATGTTGTCATGTAGTCTCCTTAAAAGAATTTACTGACTAGTTTGTCTCTTAATTCAATTCAACTGTTATTGTCCATTTGGAAATTTATTATTATACATTGTTCATCAAAAATCACACATAATGAATAATTAGAAAAAGAAAAATCACATCATCAGAAAAATCTGATCTTGATTTAAAAACTCAACTCTGTTAAAACTGTAAGTTTAAAACAGGTTGTGTTGGATTCATTTTTTTTAACATTTTAACTTCCCACCTGACCCAAAGCCATTAACTTGGGTGTTAAAACACCCTCATTAATTCTGGCTCCTTCTCTACAATTATTGCCAGGCATGCTCATTTATTTTCCATGTTCTTCTGAATTTATTTTGAATTTCCAACATCTTTTGCTTTTATTAAAAATTCCTTTGAAACTTTTAAGAATATTTTAAATTAAATTAAATGATAGAAGTGAAAGCTAGTATTCATTACATTATGTACAAAAAAAAATTACATTTCTTTTATACCTTAATTTGTGATGGAAGTTGCAGAGTATATATTTCCTTTTCTTCAGAGTGGAAAATGATGGACAATATCTTCTTATATTTTATTTATAGAAATGAAAACAGAAAATGTTAGAAATACTCAGCAGGTCTGCCATCATCTGTGGAGAGAGAAAAACAGTGTGAATGTTTCAAATTGAATATGACTCTTCTTCAGAACTGAATGAAGCTATATAGTATTTTCGGCACTTTCTGTTTTTACTTGAAATTTCCAGCATCTGCCTGCTGTAGTTTGCTTTTTATTTTATTTATAGAATTTTTTTTAAGTGAACCCTTTAAAGTGATGGACTTAGGGGATGATTTTTATGCCAGGAGATCTTGTGCTGGTTTATGCCCTCCCAGGTCTGTACGGTATGTTAGTTGTGGAACAAAACTTCCTGCACCTTACGCTCACATATTGACTCAGTCTTAACTTGGGAAGAACACCTTTATGGAAAAGATGTAGGATTTTTTCAATTTCCATATTAGTATAAAGGGAAGGGTAGCATAGCTGTAATGTTACTAGACTAACTTCACTAATGCTCCAGAGTGAGTGCAAATTCTTCCAGTGGCTGCAGGAATTTAATTAAAACATATGGAATAAAATGCTAATCTCATTCATAGTGTTGTGGAAACTAATCAAATTAGTGTAAAAAATCCATCTGGATCATTCATGTCCTTCAGGAAAGGAAATAAGCTATCCTTATCTGGTCTGGGGCTATACGTGACTCCAGCCATTCCATAATCTGGTGGTCTCCTTAACTGATCTCTGAAATAGCCCAGTTGAATCAAACTGTTAAAAGTTTGTGCACACAAAAGTGTGTGCACTCTGTGCACACACCATCATCTTCAAAAGACAATTAGGGATGAGAAATAAATGCCAGCCATGCAAATATTCTTGGGGAGTGTGTTTTAAGTTATATACATAGTTCATAATAGTTAGCAGTTTTAAATGAAACAATGTGCTTATTCCAATTATGAATGAAGTAGTCAATCCCAGCATCTTAAAACTCATGAGTGGACTATTGGTAAATCAATTAAATAGCTTTATGTAAAGTACAACATGTTAATGACCTTGTTATCTTACAGTTATTTGTTATTTTACATTTATATGATGTTTTTCTTTGCAGTTTTAATGTAAGCCTACTTGTGATGAAGAAATCAAAAATAAATAAATAGCTTTATTATTTTAGCACACGATGCATTAATTTGAAATGAACTGGCGATATGGCAGAAATGGCCGATGGACATTGCAATTCTGTGCAGTATACCCCTGCAGGTTGAGTGACATTTATGCTTTATTGGATTTATTCAGGAACTCAATAATGAAAACTGCATTGATAAAATAATGAGTTAAATACTAATGTTTATACAAAGTTGATGTAATGTAGAATCAACAAACTCAGAATTCTAGGCCAGGTTAAAGTTTGAAGGGAGTTCTTGTGGTGCAGAGGGTAGTATCCCCAGGCTGGATTCTCTGACCTCACTTATGGCTGGGATTTTCTCATCCCGCTGCAGCGAACAGAGGGAGATTTGGCTGAGTGCCAAATTCTCTGTCCTCACTGTTAGCGCTGACAGGGTGCAGACGGCCAGAGAATTCAGGTCCCTATCTTTCAGCCAGAATCTCTGGAATCATGCTTGATGGCCATGGAAAGTGTATGCATAAAGTCTGGCAAAACAAGTTGATTGTGAGCCTACAAATTCTTCCAACATGTCTATAGACAAGTGGCTTAAAGTGAGAGAGATGTCTGGTCAGCCATGCTTTGTGACCATGCTTTAGCCTCTGACTTAAAGTTAGTGTTCTGTTCCAGGAAAAACACACTACAAAACGTGTTTAGTCTGCCTCATATCTGCCTAGATGCAAGGAATTTTCTGGGCAGCACACTGGCACACTACTGCCACTACTGCCCCATTGTGCCAGGGACCCTGGTTTGATTCCCGACTTGGGATGCTGTCTGTGCAGAATCTGCACATTCTCACTGTGAGGATGCTCTGGTTTCCTCCCAGAGTCTGAAAGACATGCTGGATAGGTGCATTGGCCATGCTAAATTCTCCCTCAGTGTACCTGCACAGGTGCAGGACTGTGGTGACTAAGGGATTTTCACAGTAACTTCATTGCAGTATTAATATAAGCCTACTTGTGACACTAATAAGCAAAATAAACAATAAGTCTTAAAGACTGAATTCACTGAGGAACAGAAGTCTAATAAAATATGATTTAGTTAATTTTACACTGAGTTGCAATTGTTCACAAGTTGTCTACCAAGAATTTGGCAAACCGTGACAAAAAAGTCATGATTTTCTATTATAAGCAGGGTAAGGAGGGAAACCCCGATTGAACCCCGTGATGTTGGCTTTAATCTGATTCATACGTCGGCCACCGGAGCTAACCAGCAGCGTGGAGATGGAATTGTATAGCCACTGTATTTACTCCGCCCAAGATCCAATTTGGGGGGGAAACATGCTCAATTTTCTAATCGCTGCGCATGAAATCGGTTAATATAGTGTTTTTGCTTCGAAATTGTCATGGAGTGGGGGGGGGGGGGAACAAGTTGGTGACACGTTTATGTTTGGGTCACTTGGCTTTGCGTTGCTGTTCTGCCCCAAATTCCCAGAGAAAGCGGGACAGCTGAAGTGTGTTTAATAAAACCCTTCGCGAGTGTTCCAGTTGGGAAAGATGTGGGCCGGATATTAACAAGTCATCTGGCCAAAACCTGGGAACATAATTGCTGCTTTGTTTTCTATCTCCCAATCGGCATCACTGCCAACTAGCAACAGTTTAAACACACACACACAGGCTGGGTTTTAACGAGACCGAAATGAGAGTGAGCAAAGAGTTCTATCCTCTATCTCCCCTTTCTGCAGTTGCTTCTGAATACAGAACTGATTTTAAAATGGGATTGTTGGTGGTAGCAGTGCCTGGTGGAATAATAATGTAGCCACTTCTTATTTATCAAATTTACAAAATAAATATATTTATCAAAATATACAAATACAAAAATACATTACACTTTCAAAATGCCATCTCTCAAGAATAAATTATAAAGATAACATAATCTAATGTAGCCTGTGAGCAGGATGATGGTGATGAACAAACACACACACACACACACACACACACACAGTGCGGGAAGTGGCTCCTTATTTTGACGGCCATGTGATCCAGCGACAGCCAGATCGATTGGAGAAGAGGGAAGCGCGCAGGGGAAGGAAGCTCAGACATCAGGGAGTCGCAACCAAGAGCAAAAGCTCGTCTTCTTTCATACACACACACAGACACACAAATCCACAGAAAGGCTCAGGAGCGCGCTCCTTCCGTCCCCCAAAACCTGGATAACTAACAGACCGGTGAAGGCACCAACTTGGTGAGACTGCCCGTCCCGTCCCGTCCCGTCTGCAGCGGGGACCATTCAGTGCCCGGGGAGGAGGAGGAGGAGGAGGAAGGCAGCTCACCCTTTCGCACCTTTCAATGCAGCGCTCTCGCGGAGCCCAGGCATCGTGATGGAGAAAGATGTCTTTCTTCTTGTTCAGCTTTTAGCTCTCGCTGTTTGGGGTAAGTGGCCACTGACTCACCTGATGCTTGCCACGGGCAGCGCCGCATGTCAGCAGGGCGGGGATCAGCCCACACTCTTCACTGGGTCACCTGTAACTAAACTCCTCATCCTGATCATTGCATGGGGCTAACATTTAGTCTAAGGTCGTGTCTCTCATATCGAAGCTGCGAGTTATCCTCCTTTCTTTCAATAAATTAGCTTTAACCCTCTTTTTCTAACTTTTGAAATGTCTCTGTACAGCTCCCTTTGTTAAAACGTTTCCCTTTCATTCAGTCTTTCTTCGCCCACCGCGCTTTTCTTTGTCAGATCGCTTTCGTTCAATTTCTTCCGCAACTTTTGCTGCTTCGTTTTCTGCATATTGCCTGTAAATTGTATTTTTACTGACATTGCCTGGGGACTGTGGCGCTCAACCCGGTAAACACTATCGGCTGGGAATGGGAGTGAGACGGAGTCAGAGATAAAGGCACAGCCGCCTTTCCAAAGGACACCCCACCACAATATGTATATTACAATATATATTGGTGTAGCTGAGAATGATTTCAAACTGAAACAAAATCAGAGTCGTCCAATGCATGAACATCTTCGTGGCCTCTTATGTTTTCTATTTTCTGTGTTTTGTAGGTAATAGTTTATTGACATCAAGCCTTTCAGGTAAGAATAAGTTACAGCGATTGGCTTTGACCTAGTTTCCATCCGGCAAGCATTCTTTTTAATCTTTGCGCTCTACTCTTGTTTGGTTCAGTTCTGGTATCTGATTCTTATTTGTAACTTGGTTTTAAACAGTGCTATTTCTTATGCAACGTTGATAAGCAGCGTCACAAACACTAACATGTAGCACTTGGCATGTCAGACTCATATGCGGCAGACCAGTCCAAGTTTGCTACCAAAAATTATCTTAGCCAGTTCAAGATTAAGAACTAAAAGTTGGAAAGTAGAAATTTACACTTTGAGATCTAGACCAAAATTTCAACACCTATTACATAATATGTTCAAACTCCCAAGATATATGTTCCTTGTGTGTGTGAAGTTAACTACACAGATTATGCTTTGTTCAGACAATTAGTTGTTGCAGAACGGAAGTAATGATCTTAAAGCTACTATGTTAAAAAATATCAAGAATCTAGAAAACTTCTAAAATTTCTTTGAAATTTTAATCCCACTAAATAGATATTTTTGAAGCATCAATTTCAAAACAATGAAGAGCAAAGTCTAACCTATGAAAAAATAATTAAAATGTCCATGGTGTTTCTAATTTAAGAGAAAGTAACCAAAGATGAGTGTTATTGGCTTAGTTTTACAGTGCTGTATTTGTAAGTTTCAACATTGCCAGAAAAATAATTTGTAATAATTATACATTTGAAAACTATAAGGTGTCACTCTCAAACAAAAGAATTTCTCTTTTGAAAAATGTGAGTTTGAAATATTGATATATATGTATTAAATTAATAATCTTGTTCATTTTTCCAGCCAAGGACAATACAAGCCTGCATAATCAGCCACAATTAAACCAGTCAGACAGGAAAGCAAAACGGATCTGTAACGAGACTCTCATGTTGGAAGTGGTGCATTTGTGTGGATCTGATTTTAAAAGCCAACTTAACAGAATGAATTCCAGTGACTGGTGCAACTTCACACTCATTGCTGGGTATGTGTTTTTTTAATATAAATGTCAAATTTGCCAGAAGTCAAATCTACAAGGTCAGATGCTAAAGTTAACAATGAAGAAAAATTGTTGCACACTCAGTATTTCTTGATCTTGGCGATAAAGTTTGCAATCATCCAAAGCTTGTGAGTTAATCTGCAGTTTTCGAGATGTAATTAGGTGTTCCATCAATATTCTGAATATATTAAATTCCAGCAGCGAAATCAATATTTACCTATTTAAGTGAGGGTAGATTCCAGAAACATGGTATGCAGCCATGGAGCCAGTTCTCATTTCCTCTTCAGGCAGTTCATTGATTTTTGTCCTGCCTTGATCTTTCTAGTATTATTTCTAGTCTTATTACAAATTAGCTGTAAATCTGGATCTATTGCAGTATTTGATTTTGGCCAAGCAATGATTAATTTACTGTGTTGTCTATAAAGGATGCGAGCATATATTTTTCCAGTACTATGTAACACTTCTGAATGCATCTGAAGTTCATTAACAATTAAAATGTTACACTCCATTGCTGCTAACATTTGCAACTTGACTCTACAGAATGTGTTATAGTTTGCAGTTAAAGATATATACCACACAGACCCATATATCCTATTTTCACAGCATACATTCACTATGTGCACCAATAACCACTTTCTTTTCTGTGTGCATTCCCTGACCATTGAGAGGCAAACACTTATCTCCTTTTCTCGTCACTCTGGCTACTTAGATAAATTAAGTTTAGATAAATGAAATTATCTTTATTTAATGACACACTTGTGCAAATTCAGATATCTACAGAATATATGCTGCATGAAAAAGCACACAGTGCTGTGATACACTAATATCATGATATTCTAGGTAATGAAACACTGATTCTGTCAGAACACCAGAGATTTTGGGAAACTGTTGATTGTAAGTACAACCAGTCAGAATGGAAATGTCTTGCTGGCAGGGTGTGCCCATTGAGAAATTGGGATCTTGGCAACAGCAGTTTTTAAAACCACTAATATGAACTTGGAATCTTTGTATTGAACATAGAATATAAGGATTTACCTGGCCACCTGGGAATCATGAAGTAGGAAGGAGGATGTACCTGGAATCCAGAATTTCCAGAGACTGCACAGAATGCATCATGATGTTTTGACTTTTTTTTGATGCCCTGAACCAATGGTGGCTAAGTGGGTCTCGAATATGGCTCACAAGACATTTTGTTGGCCATTGCCACATGCAGGATTGCCACATTATGCTGATTTTGGTCTGCAAATTTTTTATTCCTGCAATATGACTGAAAGTGGTTTACATGTACAGCAAGGGCAGCATACAACATTGGGAACACGACAGCTCAGTGACTATCGCTGTGCTGTGCAGATACATGGATTTGGGCCTGTGTCTGTGGGCGTTTGCGCATTCTCCCCGTGCTTGCGTGGGTTTTCTCCGGGTGCTCCGGTTTCCTCCCACATCCCAAAGATGTGCTCTTAGGCTAATTGGCAAAACAAAATTCTCCCTAAATTGTCTCAAATTTGGTTTTTAATCCATAGATCTATAAACATGGACAGGGATCGCGGGTAGAGGTGGGAACATCAGGGTGGCGGCACGGGCTTGTTGGGCCGAAGGGCCTGTCTCCCATGCTGTTTTGTTCTTTGTTCTTTGTTCTTTGAGAGCCCTGTGTCCAAAGTGCAAATATTCATTCTGCTTTTAGCATTTGGAGTTGATGCTAGGTCTATTAATATATAAAAGATAAAAGTATTTTCTATAGCACATTATGAAATATTCAATTTGTATGAAATGTATTTAATCTGATTCATGGAGTCATGGTTTGTGAGCAAGCCTGATTTCAATCTCGAGGGTCACTCATGCGGCTCATTCAGTAGCCTCGGTTGCCTATTGCTGCTCTGAATGTTTTAAAAGTTTATTTTGTTAGATGATATTAGTTTTAGAATATGTGGGACATACGTCACAGCAGCCATAGTCTACAAAAAATATATTAGATATAAAATAATTTGTTCAAGTATAAATTATAAACCAGGGATGGTTCTGTAATCTGGTTGATGATTTAAGGGGGCTTATTGGCTAATGGATCTGGAATTTAATTGGTTAAATAGAATTGGTTTTACATAGAATCAACAGGATAGAAATAGGCTATTCATCCTGCTATTCTACACCAGCATTTATATTCTGTTTAAAGTGCTCCAATGAAGCAACTTGAGGCATCATATATTAAAAGTGCTGTAAATAGTGCAGAAAATATTATACCAACAATGTTGTTGAAATCATCCTTTCATTTACACCTCAAAGTAGTGTTGTTTTTAACCCTAATGATTTCCTCATTACACCACTGTTAGACTGTAAGATACAAGACATAAGACATAGGAGCAGAGTTAGGCCACTTGTCCCATCAAGTCTGCTTTGCCATTCAGTCATGGCTGGTTGTTTTACTCATCCCCATTTTCCCCAAAACACCTGATCCCCTTATTAATCGAGAATCTATCTATCTGTATCTTGAAGACACTCAATGACCTGGCTTCCACACCCTTCTGTGGCAAAGAGTTCCACAGATTCACCACTCTCTGGTTGAAGAAATTCCTTCTCATCTCTGTTTTAAAGAATCGTCTCTTTAGCCTGAGGTTGTGCTCTCTGGTTCTAGTTTTTTCCACTAGTGGAAACATCCTCTCCACTTCCACTGTAATCCAGGTCTTGCAGTATCCTATAAGTTTCAATAAGATCCCCTCTCATCCTTCTAAACTTCAACAAGTACAGAGCCAGAGTCCTCAACCGTTCCTCATACAAAAGCTCTTCATTCCAGGGATCATCCTCTGCACCCTTTCCATGGCCAGCACATCCTTCCTTAGATATGGGGCCCAAAACTGCTCACAATACTCTAAATGGAGTCTGATCAGAGTCTTATACAGCCTCAGAAGTACATCCTTGCTGTTGTATTCTAGCCCTCTCAACATGAATGCTAACATTGCATTTGCCTTCCGAACTGCTGACTGAACTTGCACATTAACCTTAAGAGAATCTTGAACAAGGACTCCCAAATTCCTTTGTGTTTCTGATTTCCTAAGCATTTTCCCATTTAGAAAATAGTTTATGCCTCCATTCCTCTTACCAGTTGCATAAACTCATACTTTTCCGCATTGTATTCCTGCCACTTTTTGCCCACTCTTCTAACCTGTCTAAGTCCTCTGCATCCGGCCCTGCTTCGTCAATACTACCTGTCCCTCCACATATCTTTGTACCATCTGCAAACTTAGCAACAGTGCCTTCAGCTCCTTCCTCCAAATTGTATATTGTGAAAACTTGTGGTCCCAGCACTGACCCCTGAGGCACAGCACTTGTCATCGGCTGCCACCCTGAAAAAGACCCCTTTATCCCCACTCTCTGCCTTCCGCTAGTCAACCAGTCTTCTATGTGCCCTATTGACACATTAACAGTTGATCCAACATTTAGTATTTTTTCTCTCTCTTTGCACCAATTATTGGGTGCCCTGCATTTTCTGTCTACATTGCAATCCATTGCTCTTTTTCCTATGAAACAATTTAATTGAAATACAGTTGCAGTTCTTGAAATAAAAATAACCAGTTATGATAGTATTAGTGAAAGATACACTGTGTTCTGTTTGTGGAGCAGACGTATGCATAGGCCTAAACAGTATTTCATTTTATAGGCTTGTTAACATAAAAAAAAGTTCAATGTTTCTTCATTTCCTGGTGTATTTCCGAATTCGTATTATAGTGTGCTGACAGATTCATAAGCAGAGTTTTGTATTGTTCTGTGGGAAGCATTCCTTATGGATTGTGATTCGTCCTCAGTATTGCCCCAGCAGTCATTTGTTTATACTGCCCAAAAATTGCCAGATTTATTGAATGTGTTTCAGAACATGTCACGGTGAGACTATGAATGCTCAACTGCTGGGTTCTGATTCTAATGCTGTACAATTATAATTCCAGCAATAAGGTGGAAGTGACTATTCCTTTGCATCAAGGCCATATTTAATGTGTGGCATTATGGAGCTCGAGCAACATTGTGCTCAATAGGAATTGGGGGTAAATTTTCTACAGTTTGGAGGCATATCTAGCACAAAGGAAGGTGGTGCTAGTTTTTGGAGGCCAAACATTCTAGTTCCAGGCTATTTCTGTAGGAATCCCTCAAGGTAGTCCTTGGCACAAACATCTTCAACTGCCTCATCAGTGACTTTCTCTCCAGCAAAAGGCCAGACTGAAGTGAAGATGTTTGCTGATGATTTCATTGTTTAGTACCATCCTTAACTCAGTTACTGAAGTAGTCCATGTCCACATGAAGTCAAACTTGGACAAAATTTTAGCTGGTTTGATTAGTGACAAGAAAACACACAACCCCAGGTGATGAGCATCTGTACCAAGAGAGAATCCAACCAATCCCCTTTTTACATTAATTGGTGTTACCTTTGCTGAATCCCTATCATCAACATCATTTTGGTGGGGAGGAGGTTTACGAGGAGGAGGCAGTGGGGGGTCACTATAATGGCTGCTATATTATGTCAAAAACTGGGAATTCTGCGACAAGAATTCACTGATACTGCATGGTCTGTGGTACAAACGTGAATTTATTAGGAGTTTATTCAGTTGCCTCATTACAAGATATTCACTAGCTTCTCAGTGTCTCTCTCTCTTTTTCTCTTGCATATGTCACCAGTCTTCCTTGCTTTTTTTTCTGTCTTACAGTCATTATTATATATTTTTTCAGAGAACATCCACTTCATATGCATTGGTCAGTTGAACATGTTCACATAAAGTGATCAACATGATTAGTCTGGTCTCTGGTCATGTATTATTTATGAATTAGTAGTTTCTGCTGAGGCTAGCAAAATCACAGAGTATGAGCAGCACATTTCAACATGTAACATTGTAACATGACCCTAGCACGCGTGAAACTTGAAGCTTCCGTAGGATTTATCCCATGTGCAAATGTTAATACAAATACACTGTTATAAAATGTTATTTTTTTAAAAAAAGTAAAATAAAACAGTGGCTTCACACAGCTACCACATGTTTGCATTACAGCAGCTATAAGATTAGCTTGCTCTTTTTTTCTATGTACAGGTTGAGCCTTGTAGCTTTACAGCATTTGGCAGGTATTAGGAATTCGGGGCCAGAGAGGGTTAGGGACATTGGGAGACTTTGAAATGAAGACTCAGAGGGACATGAATGATTGGAGGATGGCTCGTGCCAATTGTGTTTTAGATGCTTGCCATGATCAGTTGACTATTGCTTGATAGATTATGGGTCTGATGTGTTTCAGGCACCCTTGTGGCTTAGAATACAGCATGCTGAAATTGGTCCTTGCTGCCCCCATTTTCTTTATGGAAAATGTTTGTTGTGAGGATCAATTTCTTCTTCAATAGCTTTTCATTTAATTGCAACCATCTGGTTTTTCCATCTTCCTACAACTTAATTCAGTAGGAAATTTCATGAGTTTTATTTCACTGAGGAAAACAATACTGTTTTGTTTCTATGTTGTGTCTAAATATTTTTATGGGTATCTGTGAGGTAGAGTTTTGTCCAGTCTCCATCTGTACCAGTCTTCAGTGAAGAATTGAAAATTTGTGTTCTAATCAAATTCCACCCATTCACTACCAGGTTTTCAGTTATGCTTCTTCGGCTGAGCTTAGTTATAATCATTTATGTTGTCTGTGAGGAGTGGAAAGTTGCAGTTTCGGCATTTTGTTTCTTAAGTAATGGTGGGGTCATTAACCATTCCTCCAGCCTCAGACTGGCTCCATATTAAAATCCAGTCTAGTATAATAATTTGTGTTGACCACTTGTAAGAATAATGGCATATGACTGAATGTATTGCACATTCAATTATTCATTAATTCATCTTAAATGTCAAATATTCAATATCTGGATTCTTCTAAACAATTATGATTTGTAAATGGATTCTTCATTCACTTGAGCCAGTTTTCTGTAAAGTGAGATTGCCAACCCTACATTTTGATCCTGCTGACTTTAATTTGACCTGTTAAAAATCTGGAAGAAAAATAGTTCTTTGGGGACATACAATTTTTTAAGTAATCCATTCCAATTAGATACAGTATATCCTATGCCAATTAAGTGTTCAGATATTATTATAAAACTAGGAAGTTAGCTTACAAGTTAGGGGACAAAGTAGAAAGGGTCAAGAGCTTCATGTTTTTAGGTATCCAGCTCACCAACAACTTGTCCCGATTCACCACACCCCCTCACCCCCCATGCCGACACTAGTTAAGAAAGTCCACCAATGCTTCTACTTTCTCAGACTAAAGAAATTTGGCATGTCAGCTGCGACTGTCATTAACTTTTACAGATGCACCACAGAAAGCATTCTTTCTGGTTGTATCACAGGTTTATAAGAGTCCTGCTCTGCCTAAGACTATAAGGAACTACAAAAGGTCATGAATGTAGCCCCAGCCAGCCTCCCATCCATTGACTCTGTCTATACTTTGCGTGCCGTGACAAAGCAGCTGGTATAATTAAGGATGCCCTGCACCCTGGACATTCTGTTTTCTATCTTCTTCCGTCAGGAAAAAGATACAAAAGTCTGAGGTCAGGTAGCTACCTCAAGAACAGCCACTTCCCTGTTGCTGTCAGACTTTTGAATGGACCTACCTTGCATTAAGTTGATTTTTCTCTACCCCCTTGCTATGACTGTAACACTACCTTCTGCATTCTCTCCTTTCCTTCTCTATGAGCAGTATGCTTTATGTGTATAAAATGAAAGAAACAATACTTTTCACTGTATACTAATACATGTGACAATAATAAATCAAATCAAATACAATTGCATTGCCAGTCCATTTTTTAAAGACGATAAGAAAGACTATACTCAAAATATTTAAACAAATGAAATGTTTGAATTCTTGAGGATTGGAATTTATGTACACAATTAATTTTAATGTAAGATTATAATTATTGCAAGGTAGTAGCTGTTTTTCTTGTTTCTTAGATCACTTTAAAATAAACTTCTTTGTCAACATAACAGCATGGTGAGGCAACATTTTTGATTTATATTCTGCTCAGAAAATATAATAGAGAAAAGGGCTTGCACCTGTGATTTCTCAAATTGCTAGCTTAGCTATTTAAATCTGTGAGATACTAACAGATATTAGACGCCTGCAGGAACAGAAAGGTCTGAAATACAAAATGTTGAAGCATTATTGAAAACTGAAGGTAGCAGTATTCATTTGCTCCTTGTGATACTTCTCTCATGTAGTATAATTTTTTTCCAATTATATTTTATTTGAGATCAGGTTGGGTTGTGTGAGTTGACAAGTACTGCATCACACTAACGGCAGTTAATAAAATCTAATTGAGATGGTGTGCACTAATAACACTATAAAGGAGAAACTGCCAAAACTGCAACTTTCCTCTCTGTTGAATCCCGGTGTTCATCTGTAGACCGGGCCGGTTGAGGAGCTGTGTCCGTATTTGGGAGCTTGTGCTTTGATTAATAAACTCAGCTGTCAGTTAGCAGTGAGTAAGGTCCCATGTACTGGAATGGCAGAGCAGGGGGTGATGTATTGTCCTAGGATTAGTTTGTTGAGCTGTCAGTCAGGAGGTTGCGTGTGGGTCTTTCCCATAAACTACAATATATAAATACAAAATTTTTTTAAACAATCAATAATCACAGGTAGGCTGTAATTAATGAATTCCATGCACGAAGTTCGAAAGCATTCAAAATCCCCTCATGTGGACACTTACAGACAGTAGGAAGGACAATGAATATTTCTCTCTGACAGTATAATCTTAGGTGTACTCCAAGATAGTTAATTTCAACAGAGAAATGGGAGATTTCAATTTCATAACTTCTGGCTCAAATTTGTGACAGAATTAAAAGATAGTGTAATTAACAAACGAGTACCGGTGTGTTTAAATACTCACCTCACTGTATTTTACATGAGTGTTTCTGCATTCAGTTCCTAGGTTATGTATATTCCCAATACAAGTTCCAATCTCTTCGTAAACTTGTCAGTTAGTGGGTGAGGAGTTGTGCTGCAGATTGATTCATTGAATTGTCAGTCAGGAGTTTGGATATGGGTGAGAGTGAGTATAAAAAGCAGCACTTTGAAAAATGTGCTCTCCCCTGCCCTGTTACGCCACTGTGTCCTTGACAAATTTGGAATCCTATTTAAATCTGACCGTGTCATCTCCATCACCAAGACCATCTTTGTAACAGAGCCTGTTTCCCTTCCTGCCTCAGCTTATCTGTTGCTGAAACCCTGATGCAGATCTTTATTACATTTGTGAGTGCCCATTCAATGCTTCCCTGGCTAGTCTGCACTCTGAGCTTAGCCAAAACTCTAATGCCTACATTAAAACTCTTACCAACTTCTATTCACCCATGATACCTGTGTCTGCTGACCTAGGTTGGTAGTTCTTCAATTATAATTTTTATCTTTGCTATCAAATCCCTCCACTGCCTCCCCCATCCTTTTCTGAGGAGTTCCCTGCAGCCTGACAACTCTGTTGGGTTCCTGCACCTCACTATTTCTGGTCTGTTGTGCAGCCCTGATTTTGTATCTCTTCACCATTGTGGGTGTCAAGTTATGGAATTCCTGCAAAGACCTCTTTGCCTCACCCTCCCTTTTAAAGACACTCCTTATAACATATCTTTTGATCAAGTTTTGATCAGCTGTCCTTTTTTTTACATTTGTTCATGGGATGTTGGTGTCTCTGGCTAGTAATTAATTAATCCTAATTGCCCTGAGAAGGTGTTGGTGAACTGTGCTCTTTAATCACTTCAGGGCACGTGTTGTAGGTAATTCCAGAGTGCTGTTAGGGACGGTTTTCCAGGATTTAGTTTGATCCAGCAACAGTAAAGAAATGGTAATATATTTTCAGCTATTAGCTTGGAGGGGACTGGGGGGCTGGCAGTTCCAGGTAGTGATGCTTCCAAATGTTCGCTGCCCTTGTCCTTCTATATGGTTGCGGGATTCAGAAGGTGCTGCCTAAGGAGCTTTGGTAAGTTCCTGTTCCGTATCTAATACCAATAGCTCCAATGTCTTCTTATCTGCTTATGTGGCTTAGTGCCAAACTCTAGTACTATGACATTCAAGCACTCTATGAATGTTAATTGGTGGAATTATTGTTATTTTCAGAAAGCATATGTTGGCGTTGAGTTGAGTGCAGAACAATTCATCAGATTGATACCAGGGATAAAAGCTTACATAGACAAGGCTTATAAATGCTCAAATATAGAAGATTAAGGGATTGTGTTTGACATGCCTCAAAGATTTGGCAAGATATACAAGTGAAATTATTTCTTCTGGTGGCTTAGTCTAGCATGAAGAGGCAGAACCTTAGTAATAATGAAAGGCACCTCAGGAATGCCGTGAGGAAATAAAGTAAAGAGGGAATCTGGGATTTCCACCTCTAAATGGTGATGAGGTTAGGCCAGTTGAAAACTTTAAAACTAGGATTGAAAAATATGAAATAAATAATACTATTAACTAATATGGAACCAAACAGACAAATGGAGTTAATGTACAGATTAGTGATGATCTGATTAAATGGCAGAACGTGCTTAAGGGCTGATTGTTGTGTTTCTACATTCTTACTTATGGAATCTCACAACGGGGAGGTGGAGATGTAGTGTTGTATCAGGAGTGGTAATCCAGAGACCCAGAGTAATGCTGTGGGGACTCTGATGCATGACAGTTGGTGAAATTTGGATACATGATAATGACCATGAATTGACTGTTGTTAAAAATGGATCTGGTTCACTGTGACTCCAAACTCCTGATCAACAGAAATGTGGTTGATTCATAAATACTGTCTAGAATGGCCTAGCAAGCCAAGTTGAGGATGATTAGTTCTTTGGCATAAATGTCGGTCCAGCAAGCCATTCAGTCCTATGAATGAATAAAAGGAATGTGATGTGAACTGCCAATACTGTGTACAGAAATAAAGCAAAACATTGCATCAACGTAATGTCTTTAATGACTTCAGGATGTTCGAGAACATTTCACAGTCAATGAAATAGTTTTGAAGTTCAATCACACTTGTAATAGTGGAAAGCACACCAACTAATTTTATAGAACACAGGGCTTGATTTTGCAGCCTCATATCCAGACATAATTTTGTGCATGTTAAATATGATGAGTGGCTAGCCCACTACTTTCCTATATCAAATATTAAGGTGACAGGCACTGAAATTGGTCACCATTTAAAAAAATAATTAATTGGAAATTGAGCTTGTAAACGAACCAGTTCAACTCAATATTATTCTGCCCATGCCATTATGTAGTTGGCATGAACAGGATAGTGGGAATGGACAAGCCATTTTCTAATCAAAACTGGTTAAAATACAAGATGGACAGGAGTGTATGCCCATTGGGGTGACTCCGTGTGCCCATCAGCGTTACTTCCTTTTTGTCACTTCTGCCTGACCACCAAAAACTGTCTGCTGTTAGGATCCATCATGATTTCATCCTGCATCCTCCCTGCTGTCCTAGCAGCTGTGATTGATTTTTAGTGCAGCTGGGATTGCTAAGGCAGTTGATCAGCAGCTCTTGAGGATGGAACTTCCACTGAGGGACACAAGTCTGATTCACAGCTTGTTGTGGTTTTCCCTAATGTATGTTCACTGTTGGGGGCCTCAGTTTGGGTTGACTTGTTCCAGGCAGTGTTCTGAACTTTGCAACAATTTTCAACATCAGTACAGAAGTAAGAAATAAATTCAAAACTCTTTCTGGTTCCCCATTCTTCCTTCTTATCCATCATAAAACAGAACGTATAGCCATAATATACCTCTTTATAGAGTTCTTGGATTTTACTGTGATTTGATTTATTATTGTTACGCATTGAGATATAGTGAAAAATATTGTTTCTTGCATGCTATTCAGACAAAACGCACTGTTCATTGAGTGCATTGGGGAGAAGGAAAGGAGAAGGTGCTCCTGAATACAGTGTTTCAGTCACAGGGTGTGGAGAAAAATCAGCTTAATATATGGAAGTTCCGTTCAAAAATCTTCATAGGTTTCAAGCTAAAATTCCTTTACCATTGGACCAAATGAAAAGCAGTTAACCTATCTTTCACAGCCTTAAATTCAGAGCATGCTTTTCTTCTACAGAAATATAAGTTCGGTTCATTTTTTTTCCAAAAGAGACCTTCTCGTCAACATTGAAGATTTGACTGGCTAAGTAATTTCCCTCTTCAATGAGACTCTTTATAGTTGAAGAATATGCGTCTGCTGCAATTATATCAGTACTTGCTCCCTCACCAGTAAACTTCAGGGTTGTTCTCTTCTTGAACACTGAGTTTGCTTTAAGTGAAACATTTGAATATACTTTGTCCTTTAATTTCAAATTCTTGATGACATTCCGAGCTTTTTAGTGCATGGCAACTGTGCTTAAAGGAATTCAGTTAAATTCACAAGTTGAAATTAATGTTAAATAAAATTTTAAATACTGTAAGTAAAAATAAGACACCCTTACAGTGATGCACAACCTTTAACAGAACAAATTTTTGCAATGTTGTCACTGAAAACAGTTCAGGTGCAGTTTTTGACACGTGCACAGTACTTGCAATCAGCTGTTTCTGTGAGTGCACGCATAATGCTTCTTCATAAGGGTGGTTCCTGGCTCATGTAGAATTAACACCCAAAACAGTGATTGCATGCACAGAAACCATGCCAAATCAAAATGGAAGGCAATTCTGTTTGAATAAGTTCAACATTTATAATTTGCATAAAAACAGAAATGCATTTTTGAACATGCTTTAAACAGGTGTTATTTGTAATCATTATCCCAACACTGCTTATTAGACTGATTAGTCTGTAGTTATCAGGTTTATCTCTCTCCCTTTTGGAACAGGAGTGTAATATTTACAGTACCCCACTTGATTGGCAGCACTGCAATTTTCAAGGAGGATTGAAAAATTAATATCAGGGGTTCTGCTACCTTGACCCTTGCCTATTCAGCAACCCATATATGACCAGAATTTTATGATTCCGTTGCAGTGAATGGTGAATTGGCTGAGTGCTAAATTCTCCATCCCCTCTCGCAGAGACAGTGGGGCATGAACAGCTGGAAAATTCCAGCCAAGTAGTGTGTTTTTTTTAATGTTTCAGCAAAATATTTTAAGGTTCACCATTTTTTTCTGCAGGAATACAGCTCAGATGCTGTGAGAGGGGGAAAAAATTACTCACTTCAACTTTACAAATGGTTATGTTAGGTGAAGTTAGTGGACCTTTATTTATTTAAGTACCCCTAGGGGTTCAGACTAGGTTGATTGACAGAGCAATATGATCTTGTGGTTTATGTGCTGAACTGGATTTATGCACAGAAGCGAAACAGGCTTTGCAAAGGAAGGAGTTGGAGTTGGGCTATTTTGGTTGAAGTCAGGAGAGTTTTGCAGACTTCTGAAAGCTCTATATCTCTCTGAAAACTCCAAAACAACCTATTCTCAGCTTAGCAAACATATTGGTGATTGCTAACTATATTTACAGTGTGTTTTAAGCTTAAGAAAAATGTTGCTTCTTCGGAACTGAAATAGTAATATGCAAGAAAAGAGTTATTTCCTTTCACATTTAAAAATTGTTCAACTGCTAAGAGTTAAGCTACTTTATTCTGTTAGAGATATACTTTACCTATGCTATGAATGAAGCTTGTTTTAATAAAAGACCCCTAATTTGTCCATGAAATTATTCCTTTGACATATCCTTTCCTCACATTAATGCCAAAATAGAAATATTGTTGGCGTCCAATTTAGCTTCATAATATACCTTAGCGTTCAGGCCTAACAATCCTTGATTCATCCAATCTGGACTGGGTGATATATTAAAATTCAGTGACGCTAAACTATGTATCATCATTATTTCTTTTTTTCTGTAATCGCCTATATTTCTATTATTTTTCCTCTACTGTAACATAAATGGATTATGGCATTAAGTTAATCCCTTTTGTGAAAACAGATGCAAGGTATTCATTTAGTACCTCAGTCATGCCCTCTACCTTCACAAGAAAATGTTGCTCCTCATTGGCCCTACTTGTTCCTTTAATCATTTTTTGTGCTCACCAGCTCTTTCAAACAGCAATGAATTAAATGGCCTGATGATTTGTTTTTTGTAGGATTAATGCTGGTCAAGATGCAGGCTGAATACTCCAATCTCCCTCCAAAAATGGCATGGGATGTTTTACATTCACCCAACTGGATTTGCTAAGATCATTAAGTAATATGCATCAGAAAAAAGCAAGTGCCCTTTTAGGGCAGAGACACTGAGGGACTTAATTATCATGTTGGTAACAAAACATTACTACAAGATTATTTTTCTTTAACATTCAACACAATGCATTGTGCTCGAGGCACATTGGGAATTGAGTTTTAAATATCTTTGCCACCTTTCAAAACAATGACATTTACCTCATCTGATTTTCCCTTCCAAATGAGCGTTGATTATTTCTAAGATTATTTATTCAGTTGAATAGGATCCTATAAAATTATTAGCAATATTCAGGGAAGAAAATCAAAAGCTTTACCTTTTTTAAAAAACAATCTTATCTTGTATTCATAAATATTGGAAAGAAGTGTGAACGGAATCATTGAGGGTGCATTTTAAATGAAGCCTAATATTCCCAAGGATTCTAAAAGAGTGTTCTCTGAAAGATTAACTTGTTAAAGGGTCTATTTTAATTGTTTCAGCCGGATTGGAAATAGAAGGCATTGGTTCAGCTGCCCAGTGGAAACAATTAGAACTAACCCCTAAATTTTGATTATTGCTGAATAACTCAGTCAAAAGTTAATTTAATGCATCATTTTAGATTTTTAACCCATAATCTAGTTTTATTTGTGAATCTAGATGACATTAAATTAAATTCCGCAATCGGTTTCTTTAAGTTTTTGATTTTCTTTTCTTTCCATCTTACAGATATCAACATTTAAAATGTTTATATTATTTGAATTAGCTGTAAACACTGGCAATAATTGGACACTTCAGGATAACCCATAAACTTAAAACCCTATTTGCTTGCATAGAATTAAACTGGAGCGTTTTGTTTGTTGTTAAATTTCAACTTTTTTTTAAATACCCAATTTAAGATGAATAAATACAGAGGGTTGATTTTGAATAGTTTAGGAGGGCAAGTTTGGGGCAGATGGTCACTGAAACCCAGTGCGGACCCAGCATGTTCAGAATTTGGGATGTGCTGATGGAAGAAAAGGCAATTCATCCTGAATCTCTGAATGTCCACATAAGTGTATTATAGAGTTTGTTGTAAGCCCGTGCAACAAATGTGAGTTTACATTTATTGGAACAGATTGTCAGAATCATGACATGGAGGAGAGCGGTGGGTAATCTGTAACAGCAAGATAAAGGCAAAAGACAGCATTGAAGAGAGAAGACTGTGAGATAGGCCTCACAGTGTTGGCAGCAGAAATTATGCATTGTTCATAGCAACAGTAAATTTCCAAGGTGCTCTGGAGAGATAGGATTCAATACAGATAAAAAAAAACAAAATTCTGGTAACACATTGGCAAGTCTATTAACATCCATATGAAGAAAGGGCAGGCTAGCATTTAAAGTGCAAACTGTTTTTATGACCACCCTTCCTTATTTCTCTTTGCTTGGTTCTTTTTCTCACACAGCTCTGTTTAGGAGGTTTCTTTACATTCAAGGTATTTTATAAATAGAAGTTTTTGTTGCTGCTGGGACTGACTGCATCTGTACCCGAGATGTTAATGTGTCTTTGCCCTTTGGGGAAGTTTATGGACTTGCTGCCAAATTGCCCTTTCCTGCACTGCCATCTGCTTAAGTTATGCTTCCATTTTATTTACATGCAACAGCCTCAGTGGAGGCTATCACTTTTCCTTTAAGTGGGGTCTGCTTATGGTTTGGTTCCTCTTTCTTCCCATGTCCTGCCATTGCTAATTGGATGACAATGTAATTCCAGGCCAATTAAGTACTTTGTATATTAAAATTATAACACATGTACCTTTCATGTCAGTGCAGGGTCAGGATCTGGAAGTCATCACAATGTCAGGGTTCTGGCCCAGGAATTGAAATCCCACCTATTGTATGTATGTCTCTCTCTCTTTCTCTTTCCGGATCTCTCTCTTTGTGTATGGGAGTTGTTGCTAATTTGAGCTACCATCATCAAAAAGCTAGTGACTACTAGGGACTTTCTGTTTGCTTTCAAAATTCAACTCTTTTGTTTTAAAAAAAGATATGAAAAGATTGTGTTGGCTTAGTCTTCTCTTTCTAAACAGAGTTGATCTGGTCATTTTCAACACTTCCTACTTTGTGTCGTTTATTTTAAGATCAGTGACAGTTGCATTATTTCTGCGGTGAAAATGCAGTATTCTCTGATTTGCTTCAACATTTTAATGTTGAATCTGTTGTAACTGTTTTCAGTAATCGCATGTTCTAACATCACAAAAGAATTGTGTTTTCCAATTCAAACAGACCCCAAAATTGCCAAATGAGCAATGGCAAAGTTTGTGGTAATTGCCAGTAATGTGTCTGTTGACAGACAACTACCCTGCCCTCTCCTCCTCTTTAGGGTCTCAGCCTCTCACCAAGTTGCGTGCACTTGTCTCTTACATGGAGAAGAACAGGGAATTGTAAATGGCATAATGGCTGAGGAAAGAATACTATTTGTGGTGGGTGAATATGAGGTAGCGGTATACAAAGATACTAGGAGAGTGAGTGTGAACATTAATATGGGGACCTTGAAATATATGCAAAGAAGAGATATGCCATGACTTCCAAATTGTCACATATTGCAGGATCATTTGTGCCACTCTGCTTGCACAGAAGTTGATTCCAGGGATTTTGCTGCTCCATACAGACTAGAACTTGTCCCGTTTGTACAATGCCTTCAGTGAATGGAAAGTGTGTTTTTAATGTCGTGTGGGGCAAGTCTTCCCATTTTAAAGTCTTTGTGGGACAATCGTTGATCATTAGTTTTTGCTTCATTATTTATTCCTCCAACAACCAAAGCTGAAGCTGTGTTTCCCAGAGGTTTTTCTTTCAAAATGAGTTTTTTGTTGGGTGTTTGCATGGCTGTCTGAAGAGATGATAGTTTGTGGAAGATATACCATTCTGAAAGGTGGACTGGATCAACGTTTTCTGCTTTTTCATTTCCATTGTCATTATTTTGACTGCGTTGCTGTAACGTCTTTGATTGAGATTTTTGTCATGGGTGTAAAAATTCTCTGCTTGTTTGAATGAGAGAGGTATGATTTTGCTCCCAAGTTAAATAACCATAGGTTGTTCAGGAAGATGCATTTATTTATTTATCTTGCCAGTGTATCAGCTAGTAAAGGTATACTGGGAACTGAACAGTCATCTCCATATAACCTAAAATAGAAACAGGGTTGCTAAATTTTAGTTTTTCAGACTGAATTATATTCAGAGAAACATAGCATCAACAATGTTTCTTGATAGTAAGAAGGTTATATTTCAGTTGTACAGGGCACTAGTGAGCCTACACCTGGAGTAATATGTATAGTATTGGTCTCCTTATTTGAGGAAAGATACAAAAGAAACAGTTCAGGGAAGATTTACTAGACTAAATACCAGGAAGGGGTGGGTTGTCTAGTGAGGAAAGGTTGGCAAGGTTAGGTTTATATCCACTAGCGTTTAGAAGAGTACAAGGTGACTTGATCAAAACCTTTAAGATCCTGAGGGGTATTGACAGAGTAAATTCAAAGCGGATGTTTCCTCTTGTGGGACAATATAGAACTAAGGGTTATTGTTTAAAAATAAAGGGTTGCTCATTTAAGACAGAGAAGGGGAGAATTTGTTTTCTCTGAGGTCATGAGTCCCTGGAACTCTCTTCCTCAAAAGGTGTTGGAACCAGAATCTTTGACTGTTTTTAAGACAGAGCTGTATTGATTCATAGAATCATAGAATCCCTATCCTACTGAATGAGGTCATTGGGCCCATCAAGTCTGCACCGGTCACAATACTACTTAGGCTCCACCCCCATAACCCCATTTATTTACCCTGCTAACTTCTTGGGTTATGGGCATAGGGCCTGGGTGGGATTGTTGTCAGTGCAGACTCAATGGGTCGAATAGCCTCCTTTTGCATTGTAGGGTTTCTATATCAGTTATGCTTAGAAGGAAACTTAACATTTACGGCTGATTAAATTCATCATCGGTTTTCCTTACATTGCATTTTTTAATAGAGATATCAAAATGAGTCTGGCGGTCCATTTCCTCCAAATGTTAAGATTATTCAGATTCAGCTTTTATGCTTTTTTAAATTATCTGCTGCCATTAACAATGTTGATGACTGGAATTTTACCATGCCACCTGCCACTGGAATCTGAGCAGGCAACGGGCGAACCATGGAAAGGTCTTTTTCTGGATGAGTATATGGGATCCAATGGGATTGGGGGTTATAGATAGGCCTATGGCTGGGTAGGTGTTGATGTGTTTGGCACAACTTGTGGGCTGAAGGGCCTGTTTGTGCTGTAGTGTTCTATGTAACCTCGGGCGGGATTTTACAATTTCAAGATGAGTGAGGCCATAAAATCCCATCTGATGTCTTTGTACCATTTGCCATGCACTGCTAGATTCAGCCCCAACTTATTGAACACTGAAAGACCTGGATAGAGTGGACGTGGAGAAAATGTTTCCATTAGTAAGATCTGAGGATACAACCACAGAGTAAGGAGACGAACCCTTTTGAAATGAGATGGGAAAGAATTTCTTCAGCCAGAGGGTATTGCATCTGTGGAATTGATTGTCACAGAAGACCGTGAAGGCCAAGTCATTGAGTGTATTTAAGGCAAAGGTAGCTGGGTTCTAGATTGGTAAGAGGATCAAACGTTATGGGGGAAAGGTGGGAGAATGGATTGTGAAATATATCAGTTATGATCTAATGGTGGAACGGACTTGATGGGCTGAATGGTCTTATGGAATTCCCTTTCAGTTTTGCTTTTGGAAGAGAATAGGAGGTTCAATAGGTGCTCAGCAGCTACTTGCCAGTAAGCTGAGATCAAAATTCATGGGCAAAAATGCATCTATCTGCATTATATTTTACTGAGGAGCAGTATCTATGGAGACTTTGCTTTATCAAGGAAACCAACACTGAATGGTGCTACAGCTCACTTCTGCACACTATTTAGGTCATAGCTGCTCACCAGCAATATTAACTGATCAAATATAATTAACAAACTAATGATGTCTGGGCCCAGATTTTGTATTCAGTGGTGAAGCAACAATGCTACATCATTCACTAATTTGACCCATAGTGACTCATGACTTCCAGAATTGTTACAAATGTATTGGTACTTTCTTTCCATGAGAATGGCTCAAAACTCGAAATGTGGAAGCTGAGTGTAAATCTCGCCAGACTCCACAATTCGCAAACTGCAGAGCTGGAATAGACAGTATTCACGCAGCCAGGACTTGTGCAATCAACTTCCCATTGAAACCCAACAGAAAATGCAAGAAAGTCTCAGCTGGTCTGACAGCATCTGTGGAGAGAGAATAGATGTTTCGAGTCAGGATGACTCTTTCGAAAGGTTGGCTCTATTCTCTCTCCATGCTTGAAATGCAAGAAGACAAAATGGGCTTGACTGTGGTAACATTAAAAAAAAATTAGCCTGTGCCAATCTGTAAATGCTTGTGATCACTAAATCATGAACATAAGAATTTGGAGTGGGCAACTCAGCCCTTAAGCTTGCTTCGCCATTCAATACAATCATGGCTGAAGTCATCTCCACCTTCTTGCCTGCTCCCCATAACCCTTCATCCCACTACTAATTAAAAATCTAACTACTCTGTAAATTTGTTTCATGTTCCGGCATCTACTGCACTTTAGGGTAATGACTTCCACTGATTCATGACCCTTTCAGTGAAGTGATTCCTCCTCGTTTCTGTTTTTAAATCAGCCATCTCTTAACCTAAAGCTATGGCCTAGAATGTCCAACAAGGAGAAACATCTGCTCCATGACTCCTGGTCAATCCTTTTTAACATCTTGAATACCTCAGTTAGATCTCCTGTCATTCTTCTAAACTCCAGTGAGTGCTTAAACCACTCAATCTCTCTTCATAAGACAAGTACTTCATCCCTAGATTCAAGCTAGTGAACCTCCTTTGAATCGCTGATAGTGTATTAACATCTTTTCTCAAATAAGGAAACAAAAACTGTGGACAATATTCCTGATGTGGCCTCACAATGCCCTGCACAGTTGCAATAGCACTTTTTTTCTTTTATTCTCTATTCTATTAGCAATGAATGCCAAAATCCCATTTACCTTCCTTATTATCTTTTGCATCTGCATGCTAACATTTTTCGATTTGTGCATGAGGACACCCAGATCCCTCTGCACCAAAGATGACGCTCATTTGGAGAGCCAATGCAGATATAACAGGCCAAATGGCTTCCTTCTGCACCATAATTCTGTGATTTGATGCTGTAGAATGAGGTTACAGGAAAGTTAGTGACCGAGATGAAATACACCCTAAGGTAAGACCATAAGAGGAGCAGGAGGCTGTTTGACCCCTTGAGCCTGCTCTGCCATTTAAGAAGCACACAGATCTGATCATAGCCTCAACTCCACTTTCTTGCCTACCCCCTACAATGTTTGACTTCCTTTTGGATCAAAAATCTGTCTTAGGCAGTCTTGGATATATTTAATGTCTCAGCCTCCATTTTCTGTGGAGCACAGAATTTCAAAGATTAATGATCCTTTAAGAGAGGAAATTCCACCTTATCTCTGTCTTAAGTGGAAGGCTACTTATTCTGAAATTGTGTGCCCATTTCTGTGTTCCTTCATGAGAGGAAATATGCTCTGTGTGTTTCCTTGTCAAACCCATCAGAATCTTATTTTTTTCAGGAAGATTACCTTTAATCCTCGTAAACTAATGAAAATAGGCCCAACATGCTCAAAGTTTGCTCATAAGAAAACCTAATTATCCCAGATATGAACCAAGTGAACCTTCTCTGAACTGCTTCCAACACAACTATATTTTATTCATTTATGGAGTGCATCACAGGCTAGACCAGCAATTATTGCCCATCCCTAATTAACCTTGAATTCAGTGGCTTGCTGGGTCATTTAAAGGTCAACCATTTTGCTGTGGATTTAGAGTCACATGTAGACCAGTCAAGTTAAAGGACATTAGTGAATCTCATGGATTTAAAAAAAAACAATGGTTTCATAGTCATTAATCGACTTCTAGTTCTACATTTTTATTGAAGTCAAATCTTACTATCTTCTATAGTGGGATTTGAACTGGATTGCCAGAGCATTTCTGTATAACCCTGCATAATCTCTGGGTTACTAATCTAGTAGCAATACCATTACGGCACCACCTTCCATTAATGTGAAGTATATAAGTTAGATTTTAGGGTTAGTCATAACCTTCAATAAAAGAATAAAAAGAGGAAAAATGTAAAAGGAATAATTATATTAATGGAATTTTGTAATGGTCTTATGGGATTTGGTTCAAAGCCTTATGGGCGGTGGTGAATTGGGGCATTACATTAAGCATCAGTACCTTGGGCTAAGAAGCTGGAAACAGAAGTCTTGTGCCTGATTGTTTACTAGAAACTCCCGCTGGAAAATGTGCGTATGTGAACATTAGGCAAGGGCAGGAATGGGCTTGGCTGAGATTCCTTTGTTAATCGAAAAGCCTGCTGACACATGAGCTATGGCTGCACAAATGAAGCTTAGCCTCTTGGTTAGACTCTCACTATCCTAACAGTGGCTGTTGAGCTGTGTGTCTGCAAAAAATTAATGCCCTCAGCAACAAAAGAGAGGCAATCAGCAAAACATTTCTACTTTCAAAAATTTACTTTTAGATGTTGTTAATGGTTAACAAATATCAGAAAGCTGGAGAATTTCTCACATGTTCCACTCGTTTATCCTGCATCAGGATGTTTTCTCTATTAATAGAACAGCTACTTCCTTCTACTCTGAACTCAACACAAGTAAGCACTTTTGGCTGTGTGCTTTTGCAGTTCTATTTTTACTTATGCTGCCTTTCCTGGTCTGATTGAACCTGGACATTCCCAGGAGTGGTAGGTCTGAGAGAGGCTGGCATCCTCCCTCATCTATTGGAAAACTCCTTGAAGCTGCTCGAGCTTCACCTTTTGGAGTGGGTCAAAAGCCCACTTACAATAAAAAGAGATCTCAGTTGTATTTGATTTCACTTTAGAATTATTTTGGACAGAATCAAAAACTCTCCTCATGGTCAGCTGTTCAGCTACCCCTTCTACTACTGTTCTTGACTATTCCTACAAGTTGACCAGTGCAATCTGGACCAATGGGCCTGAGGTCAACCATGAATTGGGCTTCAGACTTCAGCTTAGTGTTGGGAAAATATTGCCGCTGTTGTTTGAATATAAGAACATAGGAAATGGGAGCAGAAGTAGGCCATCTGGCCCTTCGAGCCTGCCCCGCCACTCAATAAGATCATGGTTTGAACCTCCAGAGCTATATTATCCTCCAAGAAAAATCAATTTTGGGCCACCTACCTACCTTACGATGGTGTCTGTCACACAAGTTCTGAGAGCAGTGTTGGAGAGAGCATCACAAGGATTCTCATCACACATTTACCTTTAATAGAAGGTTGCTGAAAACACTGGGTGGAGCACTGCAGACAACACTTCATCAGTTACTAGTTTTGTAGAAGAGTTTTTCAAGAGGTGTTAAATCCCACATTCACACATTGAAAGGTGTTTGCTGATGTAAAGTAAAAAGTTAAAGTTTATTTATTAGCTATAAGCAGGCTTATATTAACATTGCAATGAAGTTACTGTGAAAATCCTCTAATCACCATACTCCAGCACCTATTCAGGCACACTGAGGGAGAATTTAGAATGGCCAATCACCTAACCAGCACGTCTTTCAGACTGTGGGAGGAAACTGGAGCACCCAGAGGAAACCCATGCTGACATGGGGAGAACATGCAAACTCCACATAGACAGTGACCCAAGCCGGGAATCGAACCTGGGTCCTTGTGAGGCAGCAATGCTAAACACTGTCTCGTATGTGAGGAACTCACCAGCTCAATTGTGATTGTGCTGACTTTTTTTCTAAGAATAACCAACAAATATTCCTATTAAAATTCTGCCTATTGTTTAGATGCTGTTGGTTTGCTCCATTGGCAAAGAAAGCTGCATTTATATGGAAACATTTCCCATTTGTCATAAATAACCAAAATTGTATCAGATGCAGTAATGCGTATTTTAGATAATTATCAAGTTAACTAGAATAACAAACATGGGAACATCTCCTGTGTAGGTTGGGTGCATACTTTCCCATTTCTAAACCGATGTGTTTGCACCCATTTCACGCCAGAAAACAGTCAACATATATCAATTTCTCACATAGCTTTTGGAACATCTTGCTATTCACACATACTTTCTGACTGCAGTTGGGATGGAGTTTTTTTAATTATCACCCGAGCTATTAAAGAGGTGAATTACTGCGATAGAGCATCTCTACTTGGGAAAGCAAAGCTGCCATCTATGCTCTGCTATTTGTTATACACTTGCTGCATATAAACGCATCTTGTATCAGCTAGTCAGTTAAGAAGAAGCATTTAGCTCTGCCCTTCTTGTGCTACTGAAAACTGAAGGTCACATGACAGTGAAGACTTGCTCAATATGAAAACAAAATAAATATTTGGCAACACTCGTAATCAAAAGGAATTGTTTTTATAATTTTATGTTGGCATTAGAAGGATGTTTGCTGCTGTGAGGAGCTCACCAGTGCCATCCTGATTGTGCTGGTTTTTTTCCAAGAATAACCATCAGACATTCCTATTAAAATTCTGCCTGTTGCTTAGATGCCATTGGATTGTTAGTGACAGAGAAAGAGTTTATATGTTAATATTTTCCATCTCTCATAAATACCCAAAATTGCTTTGGTTACAGTGAATTACTGTGAAGTGCAGTGATGTTCATAGAATCCCTGCAGAGGCAAAGGAAGCCATAAGCCCATTGAGTCTACATGACAACAATCTCACCCAGGCCCTATTTCTGTAATCCAACATATTTACCCTAGCTAATTCCCCCTGATACAAGGGACATTTATCATGGCCATTCAAGCTAACTTGCACAGCTTTGGGATAAAACCCACACAGACATGGGGAGAATGTGCAAACTCCACACTCACAGTGACCCAAGGCTGGAACTGAATCTGGATCCCTGGTACTTAGACAGCAATTCTTGCCAGCGTGCTCCCCTTGTTATTAGAATGTGGCAATCATCTTGTGCACAGCATGGTATTAGTTCAGCAAACACATCACTGAGGAAACATTCAGCCCCAATAATGCATGTACGAATCCAAGAGTCTCAAAAGTATTGTGCCCTCCAGTGCTGACCTCACTGAAGTTTTCAGAACTGATGCATCTCATTTGCATAAATCCTTTAAGCGCCTATAGCACTATGATTTGTATTGCCAAAATCTCCAGGACTGGCAACCAACTAGTTCAGGCATCTCCTCCCAGATTTCCTCACTTCCAGCCTTTTCACAGGCATAGCATCTTTGGTGTCCTGACCTTCAGTCTCATTCCCCTCATGGGCTGGGAAACAGGAACTCCCAGCACGGGAAGTTTCCTCCCTGACCCAGCACTTCTGACGTGTCTGATCTTACAGGGCTGGTCGAGATTTTATAACTAAAGTATATCCCAGACCAGGCGATTTCCTGAGTGGGTTGAAGAAATCTAGCCCCAGCTGTTGACATGAAGAAGGACATTGACAATGTAAATGTCCCTCACAATTTCACTGGCGTGTCACCCGAGTTTACAGTATCAAGTCCCTGCCACTTTCTAACTCAGATGTGAGTATAATTAACTCAGGCAGACTGATGCTTTAACATGCTGCTTGGAATTTTACTGGCACAACAGTTGTCACAACAATGGGTTTGAAAGCCAGTGATAACCTGCTCTCGGGGTCCCAGTGGCATTTTTCAGCCATCTGGCAACTCATTAATTTCTGCTGGGGCTCCTGGTCCTCCCGGCTGTCCTCAGGACCTGTCAGCCATTTACAGGATCTGCACTTTGGCTGTCACAGCAGCGCCACAGGAGCAGTGACTCCTCTAGGCACTGTGCCTGGAAGAGAGGATGGTGTGGAAACAGGCTGCCCTCTCAAGCAGGTAAGTGAGGTCCAGGGCTTCAGGGCCAGTCGGGCAGGCACTGTTGTTTATATGTGGGTGGGTGGGGGGTGTGTGACCAAATCTGGGGGAATTTCAGGTCAAAATGGCAGCAAGTCAAATCGAGAGTATATAGTCATCGATACCATGATCTGCCTATTTTGCCATACGTCCAAAGATTCAGTTAACACTTTCTCTTAACTTAGCACCTGAATGTGTGTTCAACAACAGGGCCATTTAGAAGAACCTCTCCAGGGCCATTTTGAGGAATCACAAACCACTTTCAAGTTAGTTGATGATTGATTTCTACCAGCTGCTGCCACATTTGTAGAAGTGGTTATCAACAGTCACAAAGTTGGTGAAGTCTGCAGGAAGTGGGTGGCACATGGCAACGGTCTGGTTCTCACTTTGACCATTCTGGTCAGATAATTGGCTCCTAATCACAGGTAATTAAATGAGCATACTTATTGTCCACTAGCATGACAGCAAGATTGAGAAGAGGCAGCACAAAGGAAGATAAACAGCTCAAAGACGGAAGAGGGCAAGTGGACAAGTGTTATCAGCAAGGGGCTCTATCCACTAAGGGTTTTCAAGGAGCAATTACTTTACCTCAATCTCGGGGTGGAATTCTTCCATCTCACCGATTATACATTTGGTATCAGGAAAAACAGAAAATCTAATTAGAACTAAAATGTTGGAAACCCGGTGGCATAAAATCCTGTTACAATTCTTCCAGTGGCGGGTTAATGATGGGTCAGTCTGCCTGCTTGCTGGTAGTATGAATGACATTTGCATTCATTTGCATCCCATGAACACTCATTAAAACAATGACATCCTGTCAGGCTTTTCAATCTTGCATCGTGCCAACATAGAATTACATTGTTCTAAAAACTAATTGATAAAGAGTGGCATGCACAAAGTGGCTCTCAGGTTCACAAGAAACTTGGAGATGAGTGCAGCAAAGCTTTCCTGTCATCGTGCTGCACTGCTCCTGATGTGCTGTACATCACTCCGCCAGGGCAGACCAGTTCTTGCTCTCTATCGCCATGCTGAGCTGACCTTCATGTGCTTTACCATGCTGTGGATCCATGAACCCTCTGTGTCACCACTAAAAGAGTGGTTTGACTGATGAGGAGTGTGAAGTGAAGCCAGGGAACAACAGGGGGTGGGGGGGAGGGTGCGTGGGGATTCACAATGGCAGAAGAGAGGCAAGGATGTGAAAGAAGGTGAACAATGGAAGGCAGAAGGAAAACTGAGGGGAGGAAAGCTGGACCCTGATAAAACTGCATGAAAAGTACACAAACGGGGAAGGTTGGGGGAGGGGGTGTTGATCAAAAGAATAACACATTGTTTAGTTCAAGCGAATGCATGAAGACTCTAGACACAGTAGCCAGAACTCCACATGGGGCGTAGATGCCTTGCTGTGGGGAGGGTGGTTGCATCAAGAATCAGACTTCATCTTGATGCTGTTGGCCTTTTCCTTCGGGTAGTTGACATTCTGCACTGTGTGACAAAGACAATTAGGCTCAAAAGAATGATACAAATGTGCTAGACTGCTGCATAAATATGATGCTGGGATCTTTGAACTTGCCACTTGACAGCGGCCAGCCCAATAGGTGACTCAGAGAGGAACTCACCTATGTGTAATGAGTTGGGTTTCAAGCGTAGAAACTGACGTGGGATAATGTCATTCTAGCCAGAAGGAAAGGCTATTGGAACCACCTGCCATTGCATTTGGGATAGAATTTTCCTGAATATTGGCAAAGGTTGATAACAAGTGGGAAAAGTGGCAATGAAGCTGTAAACACCAACCACTGCTTTCTCCAGCACATCCCAAAAAAAGACAAGTGTGGTTTCCACGACATTGGGATGATTAAGCTTGCTTGACCAGAAACTTAGTTTTTTGAAGATTGGGGTGACATTTTGAAGATCACCAGGAACCTCAGCACTGCCCAGGCATGACCATCTCTTTCTTGAGTGATGAACTCGCTTGATCTCTCGGAGGTCTCCTTGCCAGGTGTTTACCTTGGGAAACCAGTCTGGCTACAGGCCAGTCTGCCCTCACACCAACGTGAATAACTTTTCTTAAGTTGAATGGTGCAGGTGCAGAGGCCCGATAATGAGATGCTAATACATGGAAATGATGTTCCCTGTTATGTCATTGGCAGGAGAGGGGACAGTCGCATCATGCTTTTATGTCAGCGTGAAATGCGATTTGGACATCGCATGGGATTTTCCACTCCTGTTGCTATGCCCGCCCGATCAAATTGGGAGCAGAAAATCCTAGCATTCTCAAAATTGGACAATTATGCTCTTTGTAAGGAACAGTGAGTGGAATCTTCCAGTCGTGGAAGTGGGAACTTAATTTGGTGGGAGATCAAAAATCAATTTAGGTTTGGGATGAAATTTAGAAATTCTGTTCTCGGGACTTGTAGGGAAGGTTGAACTTCTTCATGAGCAATGTCATTTTATGCTCCTGCACCACAACCTAGCCATGTCATAGTACTTGTGTATTTAAAATAAAAAAGGATAAGGTTGTAGTAGTTAGGATGAGGATTGAGCAATGGGTGCATGCTTACATCTGAAGTTTAGAAATCTGAAGAGATTGTGAAATGAGGGGGATGTGTGTTGGGAGAAGGAGGATTAGATAGGAACATATCGTCATCTTTGATACTTTCAGCTCTTCCACTGGCATCACACTCAGTCATGATTACCCCAGAAATGGCTTGCGTGCTTATCTCCATGAGGGTGAGAATATGTAACTGTGCCTTTGTCCTGCTGAATAGGTCTACTATTGCCTTCAGTTCTGTGCTACCTTTACTGCAAGAGAAAAAGCAAAGTGCCAGTGTGCATTAGAATAGTTTAGATAATGAGGCTATCATGATTAAATAGATGGCTAAAATGCAAGATGTAAGATGCGGACATATTTCTTTGTAACTGTGCTAAGTATGTGTGTGAAGTGTATGATCACCTTCCAAACCCATGAGCACTTCAATCTAGAAGGACAAGGATAGCAGATAAATGGGAACACCACCATCTGCAAGTTCCCATCCAAGCCGCTCACTACCCTGACTTGGAAAAATATTGCTGTTCCTTCACAGTTGCTGGGTCAAAATCCTGGAATTCCCTCCTTAATGGCATTGTGGGTCAACCTACACAACATGAACTGCAGCGATTCAAGAAGGCAACTAACCATCACCTTCTCAAGGGCAACTAGGGATGGGCAATAAATGCTGGCCAGTCATCAACACCCATGTCCCATGAATGAATAAAAAAAGCAATAACTTTTATATTTAGTTGTGATTGAAAAGATAAGTGCAATTAGTAGAATATGGTATTTGAAAAGGCATTCACTGGATTATATCATTGATATGCTACCATTGATCTTTTGGCAGTGCTTTTGGTTCTCTGCTCTCCGAGGTTATCTACCCCTGCCTCTTTTCAGGGTCAATTTGAGGCTGTGGAGAAAATCTCTCTCCTTCTGTCAGCCTCTTGCACCAAGTCCTCCAGTGCCCTGTCAGAGAACTTTGGAGCCCACTCTCTGCTGTGTTGTGCTATGCCTACGTTTTTCTGAGATCAAAGTCATTTGTACATAAAATTCCAGCAACTACTCCAGCCCAAATGCACCATCCTTAAATAGGTATGTGCTTGCTTTAAGTAGCACAGGCTACCTTAAACCTGTGCTAATCATTTGAAGATTTTGCAGAATCTACTACTCACATGTGCAGCCACTCAACAGCAGGCTTAATCTGGTTGCATGCTGCAATCATATAAGTGAGCATGGCAGCCTGAAGTTTATGTGCTGTTTTATATCAGTAGGTAAGGGTATTGCTGAAGCACAACTTCAGTGCGAGCTGTGCAAGTCCAGAGCTACCAGCACAATAACTACAGTTCTACACAAGTCTGTCCAATATGTGCCAGGGACATTCCATGCCCGAATTGGCCTGATCAGTCATCTTCAGACACACCACAACCAACCTCAAAATGACTAATGGTGTCGAGGTCCTCATCCATGACGATGGATGAACAACAACAAGGAACGGGTTCATGTTAACCATACATTGTGATTCCTGTGTCCATTTTTGTGTTTTATCCAATTTTTGCCTGAGGTGTTTTGACTCATTAAATTGTGCTAGTGGGCTCTGGATTGTTGCCTAGATTGCTGAAGATAAATGTAAATAAATGTAAATGCCTTGAAACTATTTTGCCAAAGGGACCATTTGCAGTGGCTGAATGCCTTTTGGAGATGGCCCCACAAGCTTCCAATTGGCACACTTGCACTAGAGACATTTTGGGTCACTAAAGTGTGTCTAGTGGCATGGATATCTGCCTGAGATAAGATCTTGTAAACCATGGCGTAAGTTTCTGAAGTCCTGGGAAGGTGTAGTTTGGCAGTTACATGTGACTGCATACTTCACAGTTTTTGACTCAGTATGCATTAATGAGAATATCACACTGCATTGCATCAGTGTCACATTTTCCCTCTCCTTACACCCACTGGGTGCTGATGCTAATTTCATACCAGACCAATTTTGATTGCATTGTGTACTTTCTTGTGACATAGATATATCCTTAACCATATCCACATGAAAGTTGTCCAAAGTCATTTATTTAGAAACCATGGATCTAATAAATTGGAACGTTTTAAATACACTATTTTCAATATATTGGTTAACACGCTTGCCTTACCCAATCCCTAACCTTCGTTTTTAACACAATCATGATTTGATTCATGTAAATGTGTTGATTGGTTATAGAATAATAGAGATTTATAGCATGGAAACTGGCTCTTCGACCCAACTTGTCCATGCCACCTAGTTTTATCATTAAGCTACTTTCAATTGCCCGCGTTTAGCCCATATCCGTCGATATGAATCTTACCCACGTATCTGTCTAAATGCTTTTTAAAAGACAAAATTGCACCTGCCTCTACTGCTACCTCTGGCAGCTCATTCCAGAAACTCTCAAATGTGTGAAAAAACTGCCCCTCTGGATCTTTTGTATCTTTCCCTTCTCTCATTAAACTGATGCCCTCTAGTTTTGACTCCCTTACCACTGGGAAAAGATATTAGCTATCTATGCCCCTCATTATTTTATCGATCTCTATTAGATCACCCCCAAGTCTCCTATGCTCCAGGGAAAAAAGTCTCAGTCTCTCCGACCAATGAAGTCAAGCATACTGAATTCCTTCTTCACCACTTTGTCCACCTGTGACTCCACTTCCAAGGAGTTATGAACCCATAACCCTAGATCTCTTTGTCTGACCAATACTGAATAAATCCTGCCCTGATTCTAAATTAGACTCCATCTGCCATACATTAGCCTACTAGCCCAATTGATCAAGATCCCAGTGCAATCCTATAAAACATTCTTCACTGTGCATTATGCCATCAATTTTGATATTATCTGCAAGCTCACTAATCATGCCTCCTAAATTCCCATTCAATTATTGATTTAAATGACTTGTAACAGTGGACCCAGCAGTGATCCCTGAGGCATAAAGCTGGTCACAGGCTTCCAGTTTGAAAAACAACCTCTACAACCATCTTCTGTCTTCTGTCATCAAGCTAACCTTGTATCCAATTGGCTACCTCACCCTGGATTTAATCTTATGCAACAACCTACCATGTGGTACCTTTTCAAAGGCCTTGCTAAATCTATGTAGATCGTATCAACTGTACTGCCCTTATCTACCTGTTTGTTTGTCCAAGGTTTGACAATAAGAGGTTGAAATCCAACAGTGAGGAAGCATTATAAAAATATAAGATACTGGAAAACTTTGGGTCTGACAGCATCTGAGCCAATGTTTCGAGTCTGGATCAGAGCTGGACCGATGAAGGTGGAACCTCCGTGGAGCTGGAATTCCAGTTTTGCAGATGCTGTCAGACCTGCTGGGATTTTCCAGCATTTTTTTGCTTTTGTTTCAGATTTCTGTAGTTTGTGAGGAAACATTGTTTTGGATTCAAACACAGGGGTCAAATTTTAAAGTATTAGGGTAATATTAGTGTATAGTGAGACATATGGTCAGTTTGTAGCATGACAACATTTCTACTCGAACTGGGAACTGTTAATATGTTCAGGTAGACAGGGTGAAATTTTGAAGGACTGCTGCAGGTGTTAAAATTTCTTTTGATGTTCGATTGCATCCATTGGCAAATGGAGTTTAATGTGGAAAAGTGTGAGGTAATGCACTTTGGCAGGAACAATAAATGTGTAGAGTATAGGGCTAATGGTAGGGCTCTTAATAGTGTTGAGGAACAGAAGGATCTTGGTGTATGTGTCAATAGATCCCTGAAAGTAGGCAGTCAAGTGGATAAAGTTGTTAAGAAGGCATATGGAGTCTTAGCTTTTATTGGTAGGGGGATTGAATTTAGGAGCCGCAGCATCATGTTGCAGCTGTACAAAACTCTAGTGCGGCCGCACTTGGAGTATTGTGTGCAGTTCTGGTCGCCACATTATAAGAAAGATGTGGAGGCATTGGAGAGGGTACAGAGGAGGTTTACCAGGATGTTGCCTGGTATGGAGGGCAGGTCCTATGAAGAGAGGTTGAAGGATTTGAGGTTGTTTTCGTTAGAAAGGAGGCGGCTAAGAGGGGATCTTATTGAAGCATATAAGATGATTAGAGGTTTAGATAGGGTGGACAGTGATAGCCTTTTTCCTAGGATGGAGAAAGCTAGCACGAGGGGACACAGCTTTAAATTAAGGGGTATGAGTTATAGGACGGATATCAGAGGTAGGTTCTTTACTCAAAGAGTGATTAGGGAGTGGAATGCCCTGCCTGCAGCTGTTGTAGATGCGCCAAGTTTGGTGGCGTTTAAGAGGTTAGTTGATAAGTATATGGAAGAGAAGGGAATGGTTTAGTTTGGAGGGGCATTGCTTTTTATTTCGGTCGGCACAACATCGAAGGCCGAAGGGCCTGTTCTGTGCTGTAATGTTCTATGTTCTATGTTATTAATATATATAACTGGCAAATCTTAGACTAAAGTGGGGACCTCATAAACAAGGAAACTGATTGCGAATTGTTACCTTTATTAAATAATACAAAATTATGAAATAGTGAATTAAGCAATTTTACATTGTTCAGAATCTTGCAAACTCTTGAACATTTTATCATTTTGTATTAGGAAACAGAATCCATTTTTGGTCTGAAATTTGTAAGGTGCTGAAATCCTTTTGATGAGCAGTTTGGTTGCAGATACATCCATGGTTGTTATGGAAATGCAAGTTTGGCCTCCACTTTGCATTGCAGCGGCACAGTGGTTAGCACTGCTACCTCACAGGGCCGGAAACCCAGGTTCGGTTCTCAGCTTAATTGATTGTCTGTGTGGAGCCTAGATGAGACAAATAATTTGGATGCCTGGCAGATCGTTTTGTATACTGTGGACCTGGCTGCAAATTTCAAAAAAAGTAGCTGAATTGAGAAAAAATATCAAGGGCTCTGCATGTACTGAGGTTTGTTTTCAGAAGCTATTGCGTTACATATTTCTTCAAAGCTTCAATGCAGCTGTACATTTTGAATGTTAGGAATTAATGACAGTGCAGAAACATAAATATACAGTTATTTTGAAACTGAATCCACCTCAAAACATTCTTCCTCTAAATCTAAAATATAAGCCAAATACTGCAGAACTCAGCTGATCTGGCAGCATCTGTAGAGAGAGAAAATAGAGTTAACATTTAGAATCCATATGACTCTATTTCAGAGCTCCCAAGAGGAGTCATATGGACTCGAAACATTAATTCTATTTCTCTCCCCATAGATGCTACCAGACCAATTTCCTGCATTTCTATTTTTACGTTGCTTTAAACCTCTCTACCTCTTTGCTCAAAACCAACTATTACAGCCAAACATTTGGTCATCTCTGCCAATTATCTGCCATCACTTAGAATCAGTTTTGTAATTTTTTTTTGTCCCTCGCCCCACTAAAAAATATCTTTCAACTAAAGACCAGTTCCCAGCATATAACGATAAATATATTGAAAGGAAATGCACTTGTTCTGGAGGTGAATGCTGAAATTACTTGACTCTCTTTAAAGAGGCTACCTACACATGCCTTTAGGAACATGTAGGAGGCAGATGAAATTGGAAGCTTCTCTCAGCGAGAAGTCTCAGTGTCTAATTTGTGTAAAAACTAGAGTAAATCCTGCTGGTTTTTTCAGCAGGTTTTCAAAATGAATCTCCCAAACCCTAAGCTCTGCAAAGTGCCCTACTGTGAATCACGATAGAAATCTGTGGGCCAGGGCCTATTCTAACTGCAGAAGCTGGCAGCATAACACTGACTGGGCCACTGCGCATGCGCCAGTCTCTCTGAGCAGAGATTGGCATGTGTGCAGTAGCCCTGCACTGCTGATCTTCCAATTGCTTGGTAGCTTGGTCACTGGCTAGCCGCACAACCACACAACACTGACAACCGCCATTCCCCACACAGATCACTGGCCTCCCTCTCTCTGCCATTGAGCTCAAGTGCAGATTGGTAGTGGGACGCCCCCCCATCCTCTGTAACTTCCTCCTTAGGCTTTGCCACTTTTCCCAATGGGCAGTGATCCTGACTTCTTGATGGGGACTCCCATGGCTTCCCTTCACTCCAGCGGAGTTGGACTTCGATTTGATTCATTATTGTCATATGTATTAACATACAGTGAAAAGTATAGTTTCTTGTGTGCTATGCAGCCAAAACATACCATTCATAGAGAAGGAAACGAGAGAGTACAGGAAGTAGTGTTACAGTAATCGCTAGGGTGTAGAGAAATATCAACTTAATTAAAGGTAAGTCCATTCAAAAGTCTGACAGCAGCCGGGAAGTTCTTGAGTCGATTAGTATGTAACCATAGACTTTTATACCTTTTACCCGATGGAAGGTGGAGAGAGAGAATGTCCGGGTTGTGTGGCTGCTTTGTTGAGGCAGCAGGAAGTGTAGACAGAGTCAATGGGTAGGAAGCTGGTTTGTGTGATGGATTGGGCTACATTCATGACTTTTGTAGTTCCTTGCAGTCTTGGACAGAGCAGGAGCCATACCAAGCTGTGATACAACCAGAAAGACAGTCAGCTCCCCATTAGTGCGAAGCTGTTGTAAACCTCGCAGGCATGAACCACTCCTGGTGTGATGTGCAGAGGCTAGCGGCTCTGGAGACATCAGTCCCAGGCCCGTTAATAATGTTAAAATGAAGACTTCGAATATTTAAGGCCATCGGAAATCTGGGGTCCAGAGATACTAGAGCCACACAGCGGGCTGGGAGAATCACTCCCACCACATTATATTCAGTTTTTGATTTTCTCTTTCTCATTCATGGATCTATCTAAGTATAGAACACCTCGGAGAGAAATATCTTGCTGTGTTTTTAAATGTGGCTCTTGAGGCTAGCATTCTAACATATGTTTCCCTATTGTTCTTGTTGGCGTCAAAGAACAGTCTACTCCCTTACCAGTAGCCCAGAGCAAAAGAGCCTTTCGGGAAAATATATTCCTCACACTATATTTACAAGTATCAGCATAGCTCCAAAACACTGCAGACAGTGAGCTTGTGGAGGTAACACTAATGGTGAGCAATATGTAATGTCAAAAAAGGTCCAAGATCGACTTTCTGGATAGTGTGGTAGATTGCTTCCAAGCTGTGTGCTTGATGTAAAAGAAAGAACTTGCATTTGTATCATGCCTTTCATGAACTTAAGATCTCTCAAAGGTTTTACAAACAATGAAGTATTTTTTGAAATAGTTGTAATGTAGCGGGGTGGTGATAATTGGCAGCCATTTCATGCTATTGTTATTCAGTGAGATACAAGTACTGAACTGCCTGAACAATGCCTCAGTCAGTTGTTTGATTTGGCTGTGTAGAAGAAAAAAAGAGGCTTGTATTTATGTAGTGCCTTTAATGACCACAGGACATCCTGATGCTCCTTGAAGCTAATAAAATACGTGTAGTCACTGTTATAATCTAGGAAATTTGGTAGCCGATTTGTGCATTCCAGGCTCTCAAACAATTTAATAATCAGTGTTGATTGAGGGATATGTATTGGCTTAGCACCAGTGATAACTTCTCTGCTGTTCCTCTGATTACTGCATGGGATCTATCCTGTGCATCGCAAAAGGAAGAAAGGTCTTCAGTTTAATATCTTTTTTAGTCATTCATGGGTCAGGGACATCATTGGCTGGCCAGCATTTATTGCCTATCCCTAGTTACACTTGGAGGGCAGCTGAGGGTCAACTACATTGCCGTGGCTGTGGAGTCACATGTAGGCCAGATGAGGTTAGGACGGCACATTTCTTACCCTAAAGGACATTAGTGAACCAGATGAGTTTTTCTGACAATCGACAAAGATTCCATGGTCATCAGTAGATTCTTAATTCCAGATATTTTTTATTGAATTCAAATTCTACCACCTGCTTGGGATTTGAACTCAGGTCCTATGAACATTAGCTGAGTTTCTGGGTTAAAAGTTTAATGATAGCACCATTAGGCCGTTGCCTTTCCTTCATTCAAAAGATGATCTTTGAAGATGACAAGGTGTATTGAGAAAATAGTTAGCAAAACATACGTGATTTTGGTTATGACAATAAAGCTCTGGTTAGGTCCTAAGTAGATTACTGCATCCAGTATCTTCATTATGGAAGATCCTTGAGAGCTTGCAAAAGTGATTTACCAGAATGGTTTCAGTGCTGGTGGATTTTGTTTACAAGGGTTGGTTGGAAAAGTTGGTTTGTTCTCCTTGAAACAAAAGAAGTGAATGAAATATTTTTGTAGAAGTTTACAAAATTATGACAATTTTGAATTAGACAAATCTAGATTAGGGAAAACTGTTCCCATTAATTAATAGTACCAGGATTAGGGGACACAGGTTTAGAATTTTGGGCCAGGGATATAGAAGGATTGTGAGGAGGAACATTTTTCTAACACTGAATTGTAATGCACTAGAACTTGCTGCCCACAAGAATGGTGGAAATGAAAATAATCAATGATTTGAAATTGAATGAACATTTGAAAGAAATAAGACTACAGGGCTTGAGCAATTAAGTGGGGGAACAGGATTGACTGGATTGCTCTGTGATATGGACTTGATGAGCTGAATGACCTCCCTGTTCTTAAATGACGCTTAGGCCCAGATTTTTGCTTCTGTAACAGGTAAGGCAATTTGCAAAATTTTTCTGCTTGCTGAATCTTGTTCAGGAGAAACCCCTGCAAATGGCAGTATCTTCAGTCAAGTATTGGGCAGGCAGTGCAGATTGAAGACAGGCCCACCACCCCTGGATGCAGATCAGAAGTGGTCTTGAGCTTGCTGACTGCCTAAGTGGGCTGTATAAAAGACCTCCCTTGGTTCTCTGGACCCTGACCCAGTTGCTCATAATTCAAATCTTCGTGCCTTCGCCCCTCATATCCCACACCTCTTTCCATAGGCATCAATATCAACTCACTCCCACTCCCCCACCCACCCCAAATGTCCCCTCATACCCTTCCATGCCAACTCATTACCTCCAGGTGTCCTAAAACCCTCCATGCCAATCTATGTTCCAATCCCTATGGTCCCTGATAGCCGCAATGCTAACTTATTTCCAACTCTTGACAACTCATGCCAACCCACATACCACCTTTGGCAGTTATATCCTCATTGCCAACTCACCAGAATCTGCCATAGAGGGACCTCATGAGCCAAGTTGAGATGATATAAAATAATATTCTAAATGCTATGTTAAGAAAAGAAAAGTCCCATTCATGAAAGCCCATTTAAAGCTTTTAAATGCCCTCAATGAGGGAGGGATAGACACTTAAATAACTTCAAAGCTTGAATGTTTTTACCTCTTACTGACACAGCAGGCTGTTACTTTTTACTTTTTAAGAACTGGGGATTTAAATAACCTCATAACTTGATGGTTTCATAAACCTTCCGCAGCCTTCTGGAGCATTTATGCCTATTTGTAAAAAGTCATCACACCCACACTGTGAGTTAAGGTCTACAGCAAAAATGGGGAATGTTTGAACTCATTGATTTTTGAGCTGATTTTTAAGAGTAGGGCTAAAACTCAACAATCCCCTAACTCTGAGGCAAGAGTGCAACCAACTAAGCCACAGCTGACACCTAAAAACCTGGATGATGATGCAAGTGAACCCATTCCACATGGAAGATCCTACGGAAGAGGCCCAGGCTGGATGCAATCTGGTCTGTCACTGACAGTTTCAACCTTAGAGTGGAATTTGCTCATTGAAGATGATACAGCTGTGTAGCCACTGACCTAGAGCCTGCAGTAGTTATTGCATACACAGATGTGCAGACATAGTTGATACATAATGACGGGCAGCCTGACTCTCTGCCACCTAATCTCTTCGATACACTGTTTTTCTCCACTTCATTGCCCTGCATGGAATTCTGTGGAAACAGAACTTTGAAAGTAATCACGGTTTCTTTCAAAAAATGTCCATTTTTAAATGAAGGATCACGTTACACCTTTTAAACCTATATTCATTACATGTGATAATCTTACTAGCCTTCGATGCTCACTTTAAATGGGTAATTTTAAGTGGGAGTTATTGTAGGCTGCATCCTCAATATGTACATTTACATACTTTTTCAAAGCATAATGAAATTCTGTCAGGTATACAAGAGCCAATATTCCCTATGGTAAATCAGGTTTGGAATATTGAATAGTTATAAATGAGCAGGGATCTGCACTTGACCAATTGCTGCAGCTGTAATGTTTCCACCAACTATGGTTTTTATGTTCTGTATAAACTGCATGTATTTTCCTTAATTAAAGATGTATTTTAAATAGCTCAATATGAAATTCTGATGGACAAAATGAGCAATGTGAATAAATGGTTTTTATATCTGTGCTAAATAGCAAACAGGAATTTTGGTGGAGCGTGTTAGGAATTCTTAAACCTTGGCCAATCAGAATTTTAACTCATGGTGTATAACTTTCCTCCCCCTCTGTGGTGTTTTTTGGTGGCAAGAGATGATGCATCAGTTACTGTCCACAGCATCTTATGGTCCTGTCACGGTCAACGGAATTTCCCTCGAATACACCCCTCACCGCTGGGAAACCCATGGTGTGGTTGTGCGGTCAGCGGGACCGTAACATCCTACTGGTGTAAACGCCATCAAGATTTCAGTGATAGTCAGCTAAGGAATTAACTTTTCTGGACCATTACTTACATTGTCAAGAAATGCCAGAAAAAATTTAATAGCAAGAGTTTTTATACTGTCAATGTTTAAATGCCACTGAAAAAAAAATTTTAAAAAGAGATGACAATGATCACTCAATTGCTGGGGACTTATTGAAAATTTCTGTTTGGAATTTGGGTGATTTAATCAAAGTTGCATTTATTGCCAGTCCCTAGTTGTCCTGAGAAGGTGCTGGCGAACTTTCTTCTTGAGCTGCTGCAACTGTTTTGCTGATTATTCTCCTGCAATGATATTAAGTAGGGAGTATAGGAGCCTTTACCCAATAACAAAGAATGGATATCAATATATGTTAAAATCAGGATAGACTATGAGACCATGAGTCATAGGAGCAGAAGTAGGCTGTTCAGTCTATTGAGTCTGCTCTGCCATTCAGTGGACTGATCTGATATGACAGTCCTTAACTCCATATTTCCATGTTATTTCTGTAGCCCTTAATTCCCTTACTGATTAAAAATCTGTCTACCTCAGCCTTGAATATACTTAACAATCTAGCTTTCACAGCTCTCCGTGATAACGAACTCCACATATTCACTACCGTCTGAGAGAAGAAATTTCTCCTCATCTCTGTCTTAAATGGGTGACTCCTTACTCTGAGATTATACCCTCTGGTTTTCGACTCTCCCACAAGAGAAAATATCTTTTCAGCATTTATCATGTCAAGCCCCCTGAGAATCCTATATGTCTCAATAAGATCATCTCTCATTCTTTCAAACGTAAATGAGTACAGGCCAATCTACTCCATCTTTCCTCACAAGGGAATCCCTCCATATTCGGGATCAACCTAGTGAATCTTCTCAGGACAGCCTCCAATGCCAGTATATCTTTCCTTAGATAAGAGGACTAAAATTGTTCACAGTATTCTTGGTGTGGTCTAACTAATGCCTTATATAGTTTTAGCAAAACATCTCTATTTTTATCCTCTATTCCCTTTGAAATAAAGGCCAGCATTTTGTTTGCCTTCTCTATGACCTACCGAACTTATCAAAGAATCCTACAGTACAGAAGCAGGCCATTTGGCCCATCAAATCTACACTGACCACAATCCCATTCCCAGGCCCTATCCTCAAAGCCTCACATATTTACCCTAGCCAGTCCCCCTGATACTAAGGGGCAATTTAACGTGGCATATTCACTTAACTTGCATATCTTTTGGACTGTGGGAGGAAACCAGAGCATCTGGAACAAACCCATGCAGATGCAGGGAGAATGTACAAACTCCACACAGTGACCCAAGCCGAGAATCGTACCTGGTTCCCTGGCTCTGTGAGGCAGCAGTGCTAACCACTGTGCCACTGCGCTGTCATGCTAGCATGTTAACTTTTTGTAATTTATGCACAAGGATGCCCAAATCTCTCTGTGCTGCAGATTTTTTTTTTATTTTGGAGTCTATTGCTATTTAAGTAATATTCAGCTCCTTTTTCCTTCCTACCAAAATGCATAACTTGACGTTTTTCTATATTTCATCTGTCAAGTTTTTGTCCAGTGACTTAATCTGTCTATATTCCGATATGGACTCCTTGTGTCTTCATCACTTGCTTTCCCATTTATTTTTGTGTCATTCACAACAGGACATTCACTTCCGTCATCCAAGTTAATGATATATATTGTAAATAATTTTTGCCCTAGCATCGATCCCTGTGCCACTCCACTTATTACATGTTTCTATTGTGAAAATGCCCCTCTTATTCTCTCTTTCTTCTATTACTTAGCCAATCCTCTATCCATGCTAATATACTATCTCCAATATCAAAGGCTGTTATTAAGTAGCCTTTTGTGTGGTACTTGATCAAACCTGTTTTGGAAATCCAAGTATATTACATCTGTTGGTCTCCTTTTAACTACCCTGCCTATTACCATCTCAACAAGTTCTAAAAACATTGGTCAGGCATGATTTCTCTTTCATGAAGCTATGCTGATTCTGCTTGCTTATATTGTGTTTCTTTTTTTAAAATACATTTTTATTGAAGTTTCTTCCTTTTCTTACAAACAGTGAACAAACTTTCAAAGATTGGTAAAGTACAACATAATCATTTTCCAACATACACACAGAAAGACACAATAATTACGCAGTTGGTTTATTATTCATTACAGATGGTGCCTCCAAAGATACAAATTATGAAGGGATGTTTCAGTGATGGGGCGGGGGGGAAAACAAGATAACAAGACAAGCCATGTGTATTCAGCCAAGAAGAATGTAGAATATTGATGCAAGTATAGAACAGTCAAAGATTTTTGCGCTATGATAAGATACACACTAAAGCATACTCCCCATCTCCAATTATATCAGGGACACCATTAATACAAAACAATTTTTTCATGCTACATGTTGTGTCGATACCTCTACAGGAATCTGTCAAAAACTCTTTGACCCCAAAATAACAAAAATAGAGGAATAAAATATGCAATGTCAATAGTTCTAAAGGGACTTTTCTTAACAGCTTTGAGGACTTACTAGACTATACATACAACTCCACAACAAACCATCTGCCCACCTCCCTACAATGATGCTACTCATATTAACCATGACGAGTAAAGGATACTAATAGTATATATCACCATTATAAATGCAAGAGTTACAAGGATAAAAACCAGGTAAACACAGTCCTAGTGCCATACAACCTATCCCTAACACTTTCAAACTCTTCAAGGATATTAAACCACTGGGATTCAATTTTAACACAGGACCAGAAACAACATAAGTAGACCCTGTGCCATCCTGCACTCCTGGCACAAAAAGAATATCGTAGGACCAAACCTGTATCTTAATCTTGATGTGGTTAAAGGAACACACCATTATAAACAAATGGACATCCCTAGTTTTCAAAGGATAACAGGCAAAATATACCTCAGTGCTCATGTAATAGATCACCCTGTCAGCGTGATAAATCACATCACAAAATCAAAAAAGTAGTATAACAACAAGGGGTAAATTCCAGAGTTAGCAGTGAATTGCAGATTATAACTCCTAATTATTGCCATCTACACAGTTTAGAGAGGCCACAACCTTAGTCGGATTGTCAAACAACCTTAATGGTCCATCAGACATCACTCTCAATGTAACAGTATAAAACAGGACAAAAGACATTCAGATAGCTTTCAGGTGCTTTTTGCCTCATTGAAACGCTTGTGACCAAACCTATGAAATTGCATGATAACCGGCCAGAATTCAGGCCTCAAAAACAGGACTGATATGCTCAGCTTTCATGTCGATGTTAAGAAAATGTGATAGCCGGTTCTCAGAAGATTTATCTCAGCCCCTTTCTGAAATTAAGGTAACCTCCAACAACAGTACAATATCATGCTTAATTAACAAACCTACCCCACTACCACCTTCTTGCTGCTTTCTGAAATATCAAATACCTTGAATATTTGGGTCCTGCCCTCATTAACCTTGCAATCACATTTCTGAAATGACTGTCAGCTAATAAAATAAATTTACTTCTCAGTGTTGTCAAATCATCTGCTTTGTTAAGCTTGCTGTGTGCATTCAGATACAGGGCATTTGTATTTGTCTTCTTACTAATCCTACAAATTTTGGCCTTATCTGCTGGTGCACCCTTAAATTTATACACTGTCCTTTCCCGGTACACCCTGTGTCATTACCCATTATTATTCTAATGCTTTATTCTTTCTCTTTAATTTATCACATCTCCCCTTACTACAGTCCTTATACACTGATGACTATTTGGCCAAATTTCATTGTTACTCCATTTTCAAGTTTGCTGTTATAGTGGGTTGCATCTCAAACAATGAGGAGTACAGGAAAGAGATAGAGAATCTGGTAAAATGGTGAGACTACAATAATTTTTCCTTGAATGTCAGCAAAACAAAGAAGACAGTTATCGACTTCAGGAAGCATAGTGAAGACATGCCCCTGTATACATCAACGGGGATGAAGTGGAAATGTTGAGAGCTTCAGTTCCTAGGTAGCAAGATCGCCAACAACCTGTCCTCGTACCCTTCACGCTGATGGTATAGTTAAGAAAGCCCACTAACACCTCTAGTTTCTCAGGAGCCTAAGGAAATTTGGCATGTCCATTATGACTCTCAGCACTTTTTGTGGATGCACCATAAAATGCATTCTTTATGGTTGCATCACAGCTTGGTATGGCCCATACTCTAACCAAGATCACAAGGAACTACAAAGGATTGTGAACATAGCTCATCCATCATGCAAACCAGCTTCCTATCCAATGATTCTGTCTATGCTTGCCTTGAAAAGCAGCCAGCATAATCAAGGACCCCACGCACCCCGAATGTTCTCCCTTCCACCTTCTTCTGTCGGGAAAAAGATACAAACATCTGAGATCACGTACCAACTGACTCAAGAACAGTCGGGAAAAAGATACAAACATCTGAGATCACGTACCAACTGACTCAAGAACAGTTTCTTCCCTGCTGCCATCAGATTTCTGTATGGACCTACCTTGCATTGAGTTGATCTTTCTCCATACCTGAGCTATGATTGTAACAACAAATTCTGAGCCCTTTCCTTTCTTTCTCCCCTGTGTACTCTATGCTTTGTCTGCATAGAGCAAGAAACAATACTTTTCATTGTATATTAATACATATGACAATAATAAATCAAATCAGATCAAATCACATCATCATTACTAGTTTAAAATTTGAGCATTATTAGCACTGAGGGTGCATGGAAAGACTGACCTGCTGTGCATCAAATGAGTGAAATAATGCAAGGAAAACTGAGGTAGCGCTTCATCAACGTTAGCAGAGAAGATTCAGGCTTTTGATACAAACATTAGGATTGAAGATATGGGTCATTTGAGGTGACCTGTTAGGATGAACAGTGTTTAGATGATGAGCAATGGAATTTGTTGAGCTTATTGGTGAGACTAATTTTTCATGTATGACATTTTTGCATCTATACACTAGATAATGAATACTTATTTTCTGGTGGCTTGAGAAAGAAAGCACCTTGACTGGATTTGTTTTGTTGCTGTTTGTGTCTTTGAGGAAATAGATTTAAAAAAAGTTCACTTTTTTTTAGTGAGCAGAAAATTATTTAGTCAGCACTCAGGCTTTTAAACAATGGCAATGCCATACTAATACCTCCCCATAGTTTCTTGGACACTTTGAGTGGCAAACATATATCTGGTATAAACCAACTGTATTCAGGATTGAAATTCCACAGAGTTTCATCGCTTTGGTAGATGATCAGTTGAAACCTTGGAAAAAGGGTAGAACTTAAATGACTCTACTGCCAAAGTAATGATGAAGAGGAGAGCACACAATGAAATCCCAAGCAATAACTGATGGGACTACTTTATTTTCAGTGTTAATTTTAAATGTACTCTGTGTCTCTCCATTTCTAGACTTTTGTTACCATAGCACATAAATAGAATTTGTTGTGCTGATGACAGTCTGGATATTTTCACAGCTCTTGAATTAAAACCATTCACATCTTTATTCTTTCAATTAGAAGCCCTAGTGCTTAGGACATTGGGCCAGACCTTGTGGTGTCAATAACCGGGAACAGTAAGCCATTTGTTTTTTTGAATGCCATAACAGAACTTCACATTGCAGTGTAAAAACAAATTACTACAGATGCTAGAATCTGAAACCAAAAGAGAAAATGCTGGAAAATCTCAGCAGGTCTGACAGCATCTGTAAGGAGAGAAAAGAGCTGATGTTTTGAGTCCAGATGATGCTTTAATAAAGCTTCAACAAAGCCAGCTTTGATAAAGGGTCATCTGGACTCAAAGCACCAGCTCTTTTCACTTTACAGATGCTGCCAAACCTACTGAGATTTTCCAGCATTTTCTGTTTTGGTTTCAGATTCCAGCTAGCTAACTTGCGACTGAATCCATTATTTGCAGTTTGTCAGAATGGGCTGACAATAGCACCCAGTTCCTCAGTCCCAACTGATTTGACTTACTTTTTTTTTTGATTGTTTGTACCTTGGCTTTTTGAATGGCAGCAATTGAGGGTAGATATATTTGCTGATGTCAGAGTTTGTGTAAGCCAGGGTGGGGGCTAGAATTAAAAATACATGTAAAATGATTAAAAACACTTCTCTGTAATTGAGCTGAAGGCAGACCTCAAGTCTTCAGCTTGTGACATTGAATTGCACCACATACTCCGGATTTACCTCAGCAATGGATCCATGTTGCAGTTGGAGATCATAGGAAGCGATTCTCCCAAAAGTGTTGAATTGGTAGTAAAGCTGGTCTAGATCACACCTGTTTCTTCAGTGCAACTTCAGACCTGAATCTCCCCACTCCATACAATGAAGAGGTCACAACCTTGAATCTCATTGAAAATCTAAGAGGGCGAGGCCTATTCACGTCGAAGTCTGACAGTTCTGGAACTCTGAGCACGAGCAATGACCCCAATCTGTCAGTCTCCTCAATTGCTGACCAGCCCGGGACCCCCGCAGTGTTGCCCTGCCAGCTCTGACACCCCCTCGCCCCACAGTGCCCCAATGTCCAGCATCACCCTGGCAGACCCTCCCTCAGGGTCAGATTCCCCCCGGGAAGCAGAACTCCACCCTCAGCAGACCATCCCTCTCCCCCATCCCTTCCCCTCTCTCCCCCCAGCTTGAGACAATTGCTGGCCTCCCTCCAGCCCAGACTGATCCCCATGCAGAGTGGCAGCAGGAGCCCCCACCACCATTGATTGCCCCTAGGCCCCGCTCACAGTAGTCCCCACCCCCTTAGCACAGCCTGATACCTGATGGACAAAGCCAAGGTGCCCCTGGGCATGGACACTTTACCCCTTGGGCCGTGTCAGAGGGCAAAAGCTGACACTGCAGGATGCCCATGCCTGGGGGCACCATTCTTCCACTTCCTGACCCCCTGTGGGGCTCTGATTGCCCCCCCTTCACTCCAGTGGGGTCTCTTGTTAGTACCCCAAAAGTGGAGAGTTAATCTAAACCCCACCAGAATGAAGTACTCTTGGTGGGGTGGAGATTCAATCGGACCCGGCAAGTTCCATGCCTGGCCTAGTAATCACATTTAAACTACGTTTAAAATATATTAAAAGCAGATTTAAATTTCCTACCTGTCTTCCTGCTGGTTTCCAGCATTGGAGATGCATGCATGAATCCTGCAAAATGGCTAACACACGATTCACCCGAATGGATCCACCAGAAAATTTGAGTTGCAACGAGAGAATGCACCCCCCGCAAATTTCCATTGCAGTCTATGATAAAAGTTGAAATGTATTTTATATTGATCAGTGACATAGTACTCTACTTCGCTGCTGACCATGAGATCCAGATCATCGTAGTTGAAAAGCATGGGAAGTAAACATAAAGTGAAGTCAGATTACGTGATCCCAAAGATGTCACACTGTGCACTATCATATTATTACACTGTGCATTGTCACACTATCACACTGTGCACTGTTACACGGTTACTCCATATTACTGTCACACTCTCACATGGTGTAGTGTTACACTGTCACTCCATCACACTGCTGTTGTCACACTGCCAAACTACCACTGTCATACCACCTCACTGCCACCTTGAACAGTTGGCCTCTGTGTGGTGCACTTTTGGAGCCCTTATCTAAGGAAAGATATACTGGCATTGGAGGTTCACTAGGTTGATCTTGGATGCAGAGGGATTTTCTTATAAGGAGAATTGAGTAGGTTGGGCCTATACTCATTGGAGTTTAGAAGAATGAGAGGTGACCTTATTGAGACATACAGGATTCTCAGGCAGTTTGATAGATGCTGAGAGGATGTTTTCTCTTGTGAGAGAGTCTAGGACCAGAGGGCATAATTTCAGGGATCACCCATTTAAAACAGACTTGAGGAGGAATTTCTTCAGAGGGTAGTGAATCTGGAATTCTTTACCACAGAGAGCTGTGGAAGCTAGATTGTTAAGTGTGTGAAAGACTGGAATAGACAGATTTGTAATCAGTAAGGGAATCAAGGATTATGGGATAAAGTGAGAAAGCAAAGTTGATAATTACCATTTCAGATCACTCTTAATCTCATTGAATGTCAGAATAGATTCACTGGGCCAATTGGTCTACTTCTGCTTCTACATTTAATGGTCTTATGATTTTTGAAACCTGTAGGTCATAGAAACAAAGACTAAGGAAGGTGAAGTAATTCTGAAAATAAAAGCAAAATATTGTGGATGCTGCATGTATGAAATAAAAACAAAGTGCTGAAAGGACCCAGCAAATCTCGCTGTGTCTGTGAAGAGAGAAACAGAATTTCAAGTCCAGAATGATGACTTTGGAATCACAATTATCACTGTTTTTCTGTTGGAAGAAGTTCTTAAGATGTGAGTTTGTGGAAAATAAGAGCTGGAAAAACAGGCAGTGCAATAAGCATTAGTTTCAACATGTGATGTGTATTTAAACTTCACTATTTATTCATTGCAGATCAGGTCATCTGCCTGTTATAGAATGTATCCAGAATTTCATTTCATAACAAGTTCTGATTGTAGTGGGTGTATGATTCATTGCCTTGTTATTTTTTCAGTGAAGAAACAATTTATCTTGTGGTCAATTTCCCTCCTAATTGCAGATACTTTTCTGGACCAATATGTTACCATGAAATAAAGTTGTAAGCTTTTTTGTTTATTATTCGTTATCGTCAAAAATATATATGTTAATTAATGTTGTCTTTTTTTTTCCCACAGCCATTACAATATTTTCTCACAGTGCATGGAGTCCTTAATAGAAAAAGTTGACTGCTTCTGGCCGAATCCACAAGTGGAAAACTATGTAATTAATATCCATAAACTTTTCTTTTCAAACTGTACTTTGGAGATGATAATCTTCCAGGACCCACCTGACAAGATCCTCATTATCCTCATCACAGTGCCTATTTTACTAACCATTGTAATGATAGCCTTGGTGGTGTGGTGTAGTAAAAGGAATGATATACTGGTGTAAATTTAAGAATGCTTAATGGACAGCAGTGTAAAACTACTATTTTACAATCACTCTACCTTAATGTGATTGAGTCGATTCCACTGACAATGTCTAGATTTTTGTTCATCACCTTCAGTTGGAAGGGCAAATGGTCCAATGGTGATCTTAGAACAAGTACCTGCAACAAAGATGAGTTGAAACTATGGATGTTACTGGGGAAGATTTATTCAGTAACAAAAAGTTGATCCATTGGATTCAAATGAACACACTACAAACTCACGCGGCTCAACAATTTAACTCTGTTTTATCAAACCCATACACAATGCAATACCAATTATATTTACTGGCCGACATCGCAAATTTAAATTTGTAACTACCCGAATCTACTGTAAATTCTAAAGCCAATTACATAAAGGTGAGAAGGGACATCTTTGGGCACAATCATATGAAGAAGCTATCAGCACTTACTGAAAAAAAACCTTCCAATCTACTTTAAATTGATTTCTCAGAGTTGGAGCATGTGGAGCAAGCTCCAGGAAGGATGTTGAGAGTGCTTCCCAGAGAAGGAGAAGAATGAAAGGAAATGGCTGACTGTGCTTTCGTCAGGAGGGGTACGGGAACTGACAAGAGCTCTGCATTTCCTAAGTTCTCTGTTGTAACTTAGAATTAAATATGCTGCTCATCTCCTCCCAGCTTGTTTTGGGGCAGGGGAAAAATGACAAAGGTTGTTATGTGACAAATGTTATGCTATTAAGATCTTAGTATTAAACAGACATAAGCAAAATAGATAACTGTTACCACAAAATGAACAGAGATCAGAATGCAATAGTTTTGTCCCAGTATGTGTTTGCTGTAATGTGAGTAGAAGTGAAGATTACTGTGCTGTGTCCTATTTTTGTCTGAAATTACATATACTTGTTTGTATATTTTCAGCTGATGACCTCTTCAAACAATGGTAGGAAATTAGCGTGTTGTACTGTAGTTAAAACATGCCTTTTAGTAAGTTAGTTAGTGCACCCGGGCGACACATGAAAGCACAACATCTCATTCAACATGCTCATTCACTCTCACGACAGTTTAAGGTTATTTTCTTTGCCCTGAGAAACATCTGCAACAATCCTGGTAGTTATACTTAGATTACACTGCCAGTTAAATTCTGTTACTGAACCCTGAACCCACTGTACTCTTATCAGATCAGGAATAATGTTGCCTCTAATTACTTTTGAAATGTGTGGCTGTTTTGTTCAAATGCACAGGTCTTTCAGTATGTTTTGCATGCCTGCACATGCACATCAATGTAAAAGGATCAACTTTAATTGTGTACAGCTATGTGGCCACTTTTGGGATAACGTGTGGTCTTTGGAGGAGCATTGGTCAGGAAGAGGTTATGTAATTCCATTGCTCTTGAGGATATCCAAGCCATATTGGCTTCTTATTCAGTATCTGCCTTCCACTAGAAATTGCCTATAGCTGATATATAGGCTTTGTAAATAGGTATGAGCTATCTCATAATCCAAGTCATACAATGACCGTTTTGGAGGGCTTTAGACAATAAGGCCATAAGACATAGGAGCAGAATTAGTCCACTAAGCTCATCAAGTCTAACTATCAACCATAGCTGATATTTTTCTTATCCTTATTCTCCTGCCTTTTCCCCATAACCCCTGATCCCCTTATTAGACAAGAATCTAACTATATCTATCTTAAGGACACTCAGTGAAACTCGGCAGCCTTCTGTGGCAAAGAGATCCACAGATTCACCACTGTCTGGCTGAAGAAATTCCTCCTCATCTGTTTTAAAGAATCATCCCTTAAGTCTATGGTTGTGCCCTCTTGTTCTAATTTTTCCTCCTAGTGGAAATATCCTCTTCATGTCCTCTCTATCCAGGCCTCGCAGCATCCTGTAAGTTTCAATAAGATCCCCTCTCGTCCTTCTAAACTCCACCGAGCACAGACCCAGAGTCCTCAACCACTGCTCATATGACAAGCCCTTCATTCCAGAGATCATTCTTATGGATCTTCTCTGAACTCTTTCCTAGGCTGGCACATCTTTCCTTAGATACAGGGCCTAAAACTGCCCCCAGTACTCCAAATGGGGTCTGATTAGAGCCTTATACAGCTTCAGAAATACATTCCTGCTCTTGTATTCTAGCCCTCTCGACTTGAATGCTAACATTACATTTGCTGCCTTAACTGCTGATGAACTTGCACATTAACCCTAAGAGAATCTTGAATAATAACTCCCAAGTCCCTTTGTGTTTCTGATTTCCTAAGCATTTCCCATTTAGAAAATAATCTATGCCTCCATTCCTCCTTCCAAAGTGTATAACCTTACACTTTCCCGCATTGTATTCCATTTGTTGTCACCTTGCCCACTCTCCTAACCTATGTCCTTCTGCAGCTCCCCTGCTTCCCAAATAGCACCTGTCCCTCTATGTATCTTTGTATCATCTGCAAACTTAGCACCAATGGCTTTGTTTCCTTCCACATTGTTAATGTATGTTATGAAAGGTTGTAGTCCCTAGCACTGACTCTGAGGCAGACCATGAGTCACTGGCTGCCATCCTGAGAAAGACCCCTTTATCCTCACTCTCTACCTTCTGCCAGTCAGCCAATCCTCTATCCATGCCAGGATCTTACCCTTAACACCATGGGCTCTTAACGTTTAACAGTCTCTTATATAGCACCCTGTCAAAGGCCTTATGGAAATTTAAATAAACCACATGCATTGGTTCTTCTTTATCCAACTTCCTTGTTATCTTCTCAAAGAACCCTAACAGATTTGTCAGACGTGACATCCCCTTGACGAAGCCATGCTGACTCAGTCCTATTTTATTATGCACTTCCAAGTACTCTGCGATCTCATCGTTAATAATGGATTCTCAAATCTTGCCAATGACCAAAGTCAGGCTAACCAGTCTATAATTTGTCATCTGCTGCCTCCCTCCCTTCTTAAACAGCAGTGTTACATTAGCTACTTTTAAGATTGGGATTCAGATGGGACAGGCAAGCCAAGGGACCTGCTCTGCCTGGAAGCAAGAACATTTCCAACTCTTGTTATACCTCCACTACATCAGTGGTCTTAGTTGAGACAAGTAGAGGTTCTACACCCCAAAAAGACATCAAGAAATAGTAGGAAAGAGTTAAAACTTAAGAGTACTTAGTACTTAGTCTTATTTTCAGCCATTCTGCTGTACTCCACTTACAACCATGGTTACATTGAAATTGCACAGAAGAACTATGGATTTTGGGTGGCTTGAAGTTTGGTGAATCAGTTAGCTCAGTTGGCTGGACAGCTGGTTTGTGATGCAGTGTGATACCAATGGTGTGGGTTATATTCCCATTCCTGCTGAGGTTAATTTATGAAGGCCCCCCTTTTCAACCTTGCCCCTTGCCTGAGATGTGGTGATCCTCAGGTGAAATCATCACCAGTCACTTTGCCTCCTCAAAGGGGAAGGCCAGCTATGGTCATCTGGGAGTATGGCAAATTTACTTTTTTACAATATTGAACATATGTTCAGAGCATGAGAAATTGGATTGTATTTCTGAGTACAGGTCCACAAAAAGCATCCTTCAAAAATATTATATATATAGACTAAACAGTAAGCCTTATTAAGATTAATATATTTTTACAATCAAACAATTTTATTAAAATTTACTTCAGTCCATATTAGAATTGGAGTCCTTAAATAACTGAAACAATTTAGTTTATTTCCTAAAAGCAAAATACTGTGGATGCTGGAATCTGAAACAAAAACGGAAAATGCTGTTAAATCTCAGGCGGTCTGACAACATGAGGAAAGAGAATAGCGTCAATGTTTCGAGCCAGACTCGAAACATTGGCTCTATTCCCTCTCCAAAGATGCTGTCAGACTTGCTGAGATTTTCCAGTATTTTCTGTTTTTGTTAGCTTATTTCTTATTGTATAGAAGCAGCAATGAAAAACCTTCAATTGCCATACAAACTGAGCTGATGTATCTTTTGTGTTGAGTTCTACATCTAATTCTCCCAGTTTCAAAGAACATGATGGTTATCTGAAATGGGATTACCATTGTAATTCGGTGCTACCTTTGATTCAGATAAGACAACACATTGTAAAGTTAAAGTTACCTGTTCTGTTCTTTGCATGAGGAATTCTGGCAATGACCACCCTTGTCACTCAAATTTCAGAGTAGCCAGAGAAATGTCCTCCAAGTTTAGAATTAGTTGTCATAGAGCCATAAAGCAATAGAGCATTGAAACAGTCCCTTTGGCCCAACTGGTCCATGCTGATCGTGGTGCCCTCTCAGCTGGTCCCAATTGCCTTAGTTTGGCTGTTATCCCTTTATATTATCCATCCTTTTTTAAGCATCCTTGCATCTCAATCTATCATCATTAGTCAAATCACCAATTTCTAGACCATTACCAAAGTTGGTTTTGAAGCTAGTTCAAAACCAACTTTGGTAGTGGTCTAGAAATTGGTGATTTGTCCAATGACGATAGAGATGAGGTGGAAGGATGCCTAAAAAAGGATAGAACATAGAACAATACAGCACAAACAGGCCCTTCGGCCCACGAGTTGCGCCAATCACATCTACCAATCTCCAGACCTGTCTATAACCCCCTATCCTATTCTTTTCCATATACTCATCCAGAAGTCTCTTAAAAGACCCCAGTGAGTTTGCCTCAACAACCTCCGATGGCAGTCGGTTCCATTCACTCACCACCCTCTGAATGAAAAACCTACCCCTGACATCTCCTGTCAGGGATAAAGGGGCCTTTCTCAGGATAGCAGCCAGTGACTCATGGTCTGCCTCAGAGTCAGTGCTAGGGACTACAACCTTTCATAATATACATTAACAATTTGGAAGGAACCAAAGCCACTGGTGCTAAGTTTGCAGATGATACAAAGATACGTAGATGGAAAATACAGAAGGATAACAGCCAAAACTGGGAGAATTAGATATAGAATTCAACACAGACCTGGGGAAATACTTAGTGTCTGCATGACCATGATTGTGATTTTGCCACACAGAGTCCTAAATATGAGCAGCACCTTAGGACTTAACAATGACTGTATTAACAGTGATGTATTTTTCCATTGCTGCATTGATCTCTGTGTAGAAAATGCAATTTGTAATAAGTTGTCATATCACTGTCATGATCCTAAAGATGGTAGTTGGATAAAATTCACTTTAATCTTGATACTAAGCATTTTGTAGAACTGACATGAAGCTTAATCAAGATGAAGAGAAGCTCTGCTTGTGTTCGGGGAAGGGATTAGGAGTTATGCCGGCTGACAACAAAGAAGCCACGGAAAGAGTTTGGAACAACATTTTCATAAAACTGCCGTAATCAGAGATTGGTTCAAATAACCAGTTTAGGACTCCCGTGTTTTTGACTCTTCGTGCATGCAGAATTCAGTGTTTAGCACTTTGCCAGTTCCCATCTGAAGTTGACCATTATAAGGTGTAAATAAACAGGTTGGGGTAATTGTCAATTCCTGTTATCCTCTTGTATTGTGATGAAACATCTGAGCTATTACAATCCACACCTCTTCAATGTGTCATAGTTGAGATCAGACATAGTTGAAATAAAAATACATTTGCTGGTGCAATCTGTTTACATTCAAACACGCTGTATTGCTGTGCATCACTTAGCCCTTTCGCTATTATTTTATGCTCAGTCTATCAGTACCAATCTTTTATTTTCCTGATTTGCTTTGATCCGATGGCAGTATTTTACACAGGTGACATCAAGCCTCCAGTATCTTGTGCAAGCCAAGACAACAACAGCAGGCAATTTGATCAATAAAAGCATCAGTTGAGCCTCCCCTTAACTAATGATCATGTAATAGTCATGATCCAGCAGAAACTAGAGAAGAGCAACCAGCATCAGGAGCAGTAGATATTTTTTGTATTTCTAAACTCTGGACATTGAGGCCAGATGAACCACTCTTATTCTTGTCATTGTTGAAGCCATCTTAATCAGCTCAGACCCAGAATCAAACCTGACACCTGATGGTCTTCACTGTATGATTTATTTATCCATCAAATTACTGACTGAAGTTCTACCAGCCACAGTCAATGTTATGGAACTGACTGCTCTGTCAACAACAATATGTTCATGTATCAGTTCTGGTTTGTAAACCAGAAACGTCTGATGACATTTTCTTTACTTTTCCTTTTGAATCTACCTCTGTTCACCTCAAAAAAAGCACAGGAATATTAAATGCTATGCTTCAATTTGCAGTGTTTGAAAATGCTTGTTTTTTTTGCTTTTAATTGATAGCACATTACTTTTAAAACTTGAGGCCTATTGCATCCCAGTGTACATAAACAGCCTGCAGGTGATTTATATTTGTTATGCTCCAGTGCACAGTGCTCCTGTGGGTGGTTAAGTGTATATTATGCTCCAGTGCACATCACATTGAAGGTCATAACATTTCAGAATTTTTAGAAGCTTGAAAAATACATATGTATGCATTATCTTTCCTAAGCATTTATGGTCAAAAACAATTCCCAACATTTTGAAATTAATAAAAAAAACTGAAATATATAAAAGGGGATGCTGTGCATCTTTGATTCCCAATGTTTCCAAATAATGTAGTCTAACAGGAAAAATCCAGCTTTGATTTTGTCCAGCTTTGTATTATTTAAAAATTGAGTTTTGGAATAAAATGTGAATTGTTGTGAAATTTGTAGAAAATTGTGCATTTTTCTCTTCAAACTTTTTAAATACAGATTCAATGCTATGATTGTGACATATCAAGCAGAAACAATGTCCAAATTGCACATTGGGTGTTTGCAATTTGTAGCGCTATCATGCATTGTTTGTGATCAGCTGCACCATGGCTACAGGAATTATCTTACCAGAGGCTTGTATGACTAATTTGAAAATATGAGCTCAAATTCCATCACAAAAAGTAGAGGAATTTAAACTCGGTGATTTACCTAAATCCCCAATTAAAAAGCTGACATTAGTAGTGGTGACCATGAAACTACTGGATTGATAAATACTCAATTGGTTCATAATTTATAGGTTCTGATCTATATGTGACTCCAGATCTACAGCAGTAACTTTGAACCGCCCATTGAAATGGCTTAGTAAGCCCCTCATTTGTAATCTAGGAACAACAAGTACCTGCTTCAAATATCACAAAGGGTCATCTAGCGTAGTCAACAGCCCAGTCAACCTTGCAAAGACTTCCTAACATCTGAGGTCTTGTGCCATAATTGTGAGAGCTGCCCCACAAATTTGTCAAGGAACAGCGTCAGATAGTCATTTTCTCAGAATCATACCTTTCAACAAATGTCCCAGAGATCTCCATCATCATCCCTGAGTGAATCCTGATCCATCAGCTGATTTGGCACAATGATATTTAGTTGGGGGCAAGTGGCTTAGGAATTTTCAATATTGACTCTAGATCACAGGAATTCCATAGCAAATAAAGACAACAAGAAATGGTTGCGCTTGTTTGATATGGGTCTGAATACCATCATTGCTGTATTCCAGAATTTGTTGATTCTCTAGCAAAGCTTTTCCAGTACAAGTACAACACAGACATTTATGCAACAATATAGAAAATTGCCCAGGTTATGTCCCTTAGATAAAGAGAAAGCTAAATCCAATCCAGTCAATTTCTACTCCATCGGTCATCAATTTTCAAAAAAGTACGAGAAGTTGTAACCAATAGTGCTATCATGTGGCATTCACTTAATTAAAGTCTGCTTACCAATGCTCAGTTTGCTTTTCGTTTGGGTCACTTGGGGCTTGTTACATTCTTTGTCCAAATGGATGGAAGAGCTGAATTCCAAACGTTAGGTGGGAACATTGTGCTTGATATCAAAACAGCCTTTGCACAAGTGTGGCATCGAGAAGCTTTGGTAAATAGATGTCAATAAATATCAGGAAAAGATAATCCACCGATTAGATTCATAACTACCACAAAGGAAAATATGGTTGTTTGAGGTCAATTGTCTCAGCTGCAGGACATCTCTTTAGGAGTTAAAACTGATTTGCAGAAACCCACCAAAGCTTCTTCAAGAACATCTCCTAATGCCACAATCTCTACCACCTAGAAGAACCAGGGCAGCAGGTACATGGAAACACCACCATCTCCAAGTTCCTCTCCAAGTCACACATCACTCTGACTTGTTCATCCCAGTGGGTCAAACCCTGGAATTCTCTCCCAAACTGCTCTGTGGGGTGTAACTACATTGCAGGGAGTTAAGCAGTTTAGGAATATGGCTCATCGTTACCTTCCCACAGGAAATTAGGGATGGTCAATAATAGTTAGCTTTGCCAGCAACGTGCACAACCCGTCAAAAAAAGGAAGAGAAAGCATAGATTTCGAATTACGATTTACAACTATTGTATTTTATTTCCAACCGTGTTTATGTTGGAGCGTGTTCAAGCAATGAATCAATACCATATTCTGAGAAGGAAATAATTCAACTGCCACAATTGGGTTATCGATGTATATAGTGTAACTAAACAAGCTGCTATGCAAAAATATACAAGGTATGCTAGAGATGAGAGCCAGGCTCTATACATAATCATGCATAGTGGCACAGTGGTTAGCACTGCTGCCTCAAGTGCCAAGGACTCAGGTTCAATTTCAGGCTTGGGCCACTGTCTATGTTCCCCCCATGTCTGTGTGGATTTCCTCTGGGTGCTCCGGTTTCCTCTCTCAATCTGAAAGACATGTTGGTTAGGTGCATTGACCTGAACAGGTGCCCGAGTGTGGTGATGAGGGGAATTTTGCAGTAACTTAATTGCAGTGTTAATGTAAGCCTTACTTGTCACTAATAAATAAACCTTAACTTTTTGCGCTGTATATCCTTGGGTGAAATCATAACATATTTTCTGTCTATTGTATTTCTGAAGTTGTTCATAGAACAAGCTAAACATTTGTTAAGACCTGTCCACGGGGTAGATGTTGTGGTGCACGATTACCGTGAATGCAATGGAAATGATACAAACTTCATGCTACCTGCTCATCTCCATGATTGGGGTGTGCAATTCAGAGCCATACATGCTGTTGAGTAGCTGTAAGCTCAGCAGGGGGAATGACCATGAGGGCTGAGGCCAATTAAAACTAGCTTTCATCTCTTAAAGCCAGCCTGCACCTCTTCAAGAATAGTGCATTCTGGCTGCAGCAAGCACTTGAGGAAGCTGTGAAGGAATATCGGAGATGAGGAAATTGAAGTAATGAAGCAGTCGGCCAGCAAGAATATTCATGTGTTCTCAGACTCAGCATTGAAAGTCTTGGTTTAAAGAAATGGAAAGGAGAGAAATAATCCTTTGTAGGGCACCAGGAAGTTTTCCAGATGTACACTATGACATAATGGCAGCAGATAACCAAGAAGGTCAATGTCAGCAGTCTAGCCCCAAGGAGTTGGATACAATGTTGAACAAAGTTCAATGTCCTCGCATGAGTGATCAAGGTCAGAGAAAACATCTTCAAATTTCATCTCCTGCTCACTGCATCACCAACTGCACACACTCTTGAATGCACCACATCAAATTTATAGAACATTACAGCGCAGTACAGGCACTTGCCCTTTGGCCCTCGATGTTGCGCCGATCAGTGGAACGAATCTAATGATCCTCTAACCTAAACTATTCCACTATAATCCATATGCCTATCCACTGACCATTTGAATGCCCTTAAAGTTGGCGAGTCCACAACTGTTGCAGACAGGGCATTCCATGCTCTTACTACCCTCTGAGTAAAGAATCTATCTTTGACATCTGTCCTATAATTATCACCCCTCAATTTAAAGCTATGTCCCCTCGTGTTAGCCATCACCATCCAAGGAAAAAGGTTCTCACTGTCCGGCCTATCTAATCCTCTGATCATCTTGTATGCCTCAATTAAGTCACCTCTTAACCTTCTCTCTAATGAAAACAACCTCAAGTCCCTCAGCCTTTTCTCATAAGACCTTCCCATCATACCAGGCAACATCTTGGTAAACCTCCTCTGCTTCTTGTCCAATGCTTCCACATCTTTCTTATAATGTGGTAACCAGAACTGTACGCAATACTCCAAGTGCGGCTGTACCAGAGTTTTGTACAGTTGCAACATGATCTCATGGCTTCGAAATTCAATCCCTCTACCAATAAAAGCTAATACACTGTATGCCTTCTTAACAGCCTTATCAACCTGAGTGTCAACTTTCAGGGATCTATGCATGTACACCGAGATCTCTCTGCTCGTCGACACTACCAAGAGTCCTTTCATTAGCCCTATATTCTGTAATCCTATTATTCTTTCCAAAGTGAATCATCTCACACTTTTCCATATTAAACTCCATTTGCCACCTCTCGGCCCAGCTCTGCAGCTTATCTATATTCCTCTGCAAACTGTCTACAACTCCTCTGACTTTAGTGTCGTCTGCAAATTTACTAACCCATCCTTCTACACCCTCATTCAGGTCATTTATAAAAATGACAAACTGCACTGGCCCCAAAACAGATCCCTGTGCTACACCACTAGTAACTAAACTCCAGGTTGAATATTTCCCATCAACCACCACTCTCTATCTTCTATTAGCTAGCCAATTCCTGATCCAAACTGCTAAAGCACCCTCAATCACATGTATCCATAATTTCTGCAGTAGCCTACCATAGGGAACCTTATCAAATGCTTTACTAAAATCCATTTACACTATGTCAACTGCTTTTACCCTTATCTATCTCTTTGGTCATCTTCTCAAAGAACTCGATAAGGTCTGTGAAGCATGACTTACCCTTCACAAAACCGTGTTGACTTATCCCTAATCAAGTTATTTCTCTTTAGATGGTAGTAAATCCTATCTCTTATAATTCTTTCCAAAACTTTGCCCACAACAGAAGTAAGGCTCACCGGTCTATAATTCTCAGGATGGTCTCTACTCCCCTTCTTGAACAAGGGGACAACATTTCCTATCCTTCAGTCTTCTGGCACTATACCTGTAGCCAATGACAACATAAAGATCAAAGCCAAAAGCTCTGCAGTCTCCTCCCTAGCCTCCCAGAGAATCTTAGGATAAATTCCATCCGGCCTAGGAGACTTGTCTATTTTCATGTTTTCTTTATAGCCATCAGCAATCTCTAACTATCAGTATCATGCCTAATATTATTTTGTTCTAACTTGCCCTCCTACATTTATAATTGTTGTGAGCTCAATACTTTCATTTTATAATTTCTGCATACTATCAGCTGTTCAGCTATGACATGCATATCCTTGAAACAGATTCCAACTTATTCATTTACATCATTGCCTCGATCTTTATAGAACAAGGTTGCTATTCCTAAATGATCTTGGTGAAGTCTTTTAAGAATACCAAACTGAAGAAATCATGATATGATTATTCTCTCATTTAAGACTACTAAGTTGCCCATACCTATGAAGTGCTTCTGCTGTTCAAAGTACTGCTGTAATATTGGATTAGTGGTGATATAATCTGGCCACTCTTCCAGACAATAGATTTTGGAGACATTCTTCATCTTGTTGTTGGACTTGTTTGATTTCCTGTAATTTTTTTTGCAGTAGCTGGTAAGTGCTGAGTGAATAAGGATGTAAGTACTTCAACCTGTTTGATAAATCTTCTGATTTGTTTCCTTGTCATGACGGTGGATCTGCTGTTGTTTGATAATTCCCTTGTACATACTCTGTGATGGAATTATATCTCATCAACATTAATTTGAACCACTGGATTCTAGGTGGCATCTTCTCAATTTCTTTCATGTTTAGAATGGTGATTGGTAACTTATACTTTGTTTCAATCTTGAAAAGCAATCTCATAACATAGAACCAATGGTGGTTCTTCTATTGTAGGTACATTGTACATTGTGACCTCAAGGTTTAGCAGGCTAGACTATACTGGCTGATTCTGCACTTGAAATAAAACTGCCCCAAGGCCAGAAGATGATGTATTTGCTGCTACAATGGTCTGTAATTCTGGATCAGAATATGCCTAGATTTCAGAAGAGATTAAAAGTTGTTGTGAATCCTTTCAAAAGCACTTTGGTTCACATTCCAGAACCACTGTTGACTCTGTCTCAAGGACTCATTGCCCTCTGCTAAATTTGGTAGAAACTTGCCTACTTGGTTGACCATCCTGAGGAATCCTTGCAGCTCTTCATGTTCTTGTGTTGTGGAAATTCTCTGATTACTTTGGTTTTCTGTGAAGAAACTGTGATTCTACTGGCTTATACTATGTGACATAGAAACTTGACCATAGGTTTTGGGAACCCACATTTTTCCTTCAATTTTAGGCCTAAATCCCGTAAGACTTTCAGGGCAGTTCTGACTGTGTGATCATGCTCTTTTCTCATGCAGCCATGTGTAAGCATGTCATCCATATGGCATATTATTCATCCTTCCAGAGTGTGAGATATTGTTCTGTTGAGCAGACCATATATGCCAAAGTGCAATGTTTTGAAACAATAATGACTGAATGGCGAAATAAATATGGCCAGCAATCTGGATTCTGCCAACTGCCAAAATCCACTGTATACATTCTATTCATTGGGAGAAGATGATATATTTTAGGGATGCCTTTCTACTTACTAGAAACCATACTTTATTTTGAGTGGCAGACAGTTTGAGAATTTCTCAGGCTTCATATTTCAGCTTTGCCATGCATTGGCCTTTGACTTTTAAAGTTGTCCCACAGTGATCTTGTAATTTAATAGATCAGGGTTGCCATGAATTCATCTGATAAAGCAATCCTTGCTCTGGTGTCTAATTTAAAGTCTGTGGGGTCGATATCAACTTTATGTTTAATGCTCCAATACTTGTTTTCAGCTCTCATTCACTGTAAGAGAGAATGGTGGCATCTTGGGAAAATCTGGAGAGAAATGGGATACACAATTTCCATCAGAGAGATCTCGTTTCTGGATTTTCCATACCCCTCACCAGCGATAACATGAGGTCCATGCCCCCAAAGGGCAGAAACCTCATTTTAATGGCTTTGAATGAATTTTAATCTCATTAGCTAGCCCCTTCACCTCATGACCACCTCCCTGAATATTCAAACCTTGTTGACGTAACATCACACCAGCGAGGTTTACAACAGGTATTGAAAAATGAGATTCAGTTGAAGGGATGCCCTGGTGGTGCAAAGTTAAGTATAACACCCATGGGGGAGAGACATCCCTGGGCAGTGCCCTGGCACTGACCCCAGCACAGTTCAGCACACAACTGCAATGCCAACCTGGCAGTTCCATCCTTGCCATGGTTGACATGGGCCTCTAAACTCTATTTCTCTGTCCACAGATTGCGGAGTATTTCCAGCATTCTCTGTTTTTGTTTCAGGTTTTCAGTATCTACAGTATTTCGCTTGCACTTCCTTCTTTGCCAGAAACACCCGAGGCACAACAATCAACTGAATATGTGCCAGGTCCCTTGTTAAATAAACAGCATCTCTATTATTAAGCATACAGAAAAAGCTAATCTTCTCCATTAGTTTAATCTACCCAATGGGAAAAGGACTATTAGGGAATATTACTGTAAGAGCTATCCTAGCATTTTATAACAAAAACAGAAATTGCTGGAAAATCTCAACAGACTGGACAGCATCTATGGAGAGAGAGCAGAGCTAGTTTCCAGTCTGACTGACTCTTCGTCAGAGCTGATGTGATATTGGCTATCTGAATTTTCCTGCTCATCTCACCAATTCCAACCTGTCTCCTTCTGAACTTGCTGCATTCTGTTCTCTCAGGTTCAACCTGATTATGTCATCAAGCTAGCTGGCAAAGATGGGACTGTTGTTGTCTGGCCTCCTCTCGGACATTTCTTCCTACCTCCACTAGACCATAACTCCACAACATCTATTTTGTCTATCCCCTTTATTGTCCTCTAATGTAAGATCATTGAGACTCAAAACATTGGCTCTATTGTCTCTCCACAGATGCTATCAGATCTGCTGAGATTTTCCAGCATTTTCTGTTTTTGATTCAGATTCCAGCATTCACAGTATTTTGCTTTCCCTTATTATCTTATACATCTCAATCAGATTTCCTCTTAGTCTTCTAAACTCCAGGTACTATAGGGCAAAGCTGACCAATCTTTTCATAAGTCAAACCCCTCATCTTTGGAATCAATCCAGTGAATTTCCTCTGAACTGCCTCCAATGCAACTATGTCCCTTCTCAGGTAAGGGAACCAAACTGTGCATGATATTTTAAGTGCAGTCTCACTAATGCTTTGTACAGTAGAAATAACACTTTATGACTTTTTATATTTTATTCCTTTAGCAATAATTCCCAAGATTACATTTGCCTTCCTTATTCCCTGCTGCATCTGCATATGAGTTTTTTGCAATTCACGCAAGGAAACATCCAGAACCCTCTGCACTGAAGTACTCTGGAGTTTCTGAGTCCATTTAGATAATAATTTTCCTTTGTATTTTTCCTCCCAAGATGGATAGCCTCACTCCTACCCACCTTAAACTCCATCTGCCAAATTTTGCCACTTTCATTTAATCTATCTATATCCATTTGTAAATTACTTATTCTATTATTACAAATTATTGTCTACCTATTTTAGTGTCATTTGCAAATTTGGCTAAAGTACCTAATATCCTTGCATCTAAGTTATTAATATAGAATGTAAATAGTTCAGGCCTGAGAACCAAACTTTGTGGCACCCCATTAGTTATATCTTGTCAATCGAGAAAGACTCATTTATCCTAACTCTCTGCTTTCTATTGGTTTGCCAACCTCTACCAAGCTGAAATATTATCCATAATCCCAGGTAAACTAACCTCTTCTGTGGCACTTTATGAAATGCTTTTTGGAAGTCCAGATATATTACATCTACAAGATTCCTGTTATCCATCTTGCTTGTTAATCTTTGAAGAACTCAAACAAATTAGTCACACATGATTTATTCTTCATAAAACCACGTTGACTCTGGATTGCATTTTGACTTTCTAAATGTCCTGTTATTGCTTCCTTTGTCATGGATTCTAACAATTTCCCATCAACAGATGTTAAACTAATTGGCCTACAGTTTCCTCAATTTTGCATCCCTCTCTTTTTAAATAAGGGTATTACATTAGTATTTTCCCAATCCATTAGAACTTTTTCTACATCCAGGGAATTTTCAAATGTTATAGCCAATGGATGTAATACCTCCAATGCCACTTCCTTTCAGAACATAGGATGTAGGACGTTAGGCCCTAGAGACTTACCTGCTTTCAATCGTAATAGTTCGTGAGTACTTCTTCCCTAGTGATGAGAGTTCTAAGTTCCTCACTTTCTGTAACATTTGAATTTTCTGTTACTATTGGGATAATACACATGTCCTCTAAACTGAGGGAAGATATTGATTTAGTGTCTTAGCCATTTCTGCATTCACCACTGTTAACTGCCCAGCCTCATCTTCCAAGGGACAAATATTCACTTTCCTTACTCTCTTCCTCTTTATATACTTGTAGACGCTTTCACTGTCCTTATTTATATTTTACATTAGTTTTCCTTCATAGTTTCCCTTTTGCTGTTTTTATTACGTGTTAGTGACCCTTTGTTGGTCTTTAAAAGCTTCCAATATCAACAACATCCAGTTCCCTAATCCTAACTGCCTTCTCTCTATCATGGACGTCCAAAACCTCCAGAGCAACGAAGGGTCATCCAGACTCAAAACGTTGGCTCTATTCTCTCCCCATAGATGCTGCCAGACCTGCTGAGATTTTCCCATATTTTCTGTTTTTGTTTTGGAGTCCTGTGAGTAGTTTTGGAACCAATATATGACTTTATTGGAAACAGTTCAGAAAAGCATCAAGAGGATGTTCTTTAGTGTGAGGAAACATTAGACAGGTGGGACTCCATCGAATTGAATCATACAAGATTATCAAGGGGCTTGACAGAATAAATGCTGAGGGGATGTTTCCCCTCCTGGGAGAGTCTAGGACTAGAGGACATAGTCTCAGAATAAAGGGGTTCCAATTTAACAATGAGATGAGGAAGAATTCTCTCTGAGGGTTGATTGTGTTCGGAACTCCTCGCCACAGAGAGCTGTGGAGGCAGATCATTGTGTATATTTGAGACTGAGATGGATAGATTTTTGACAGATAAGGGAATCAAGCATTAGAGGGAAAGGGCAAGAAAGTGGATGTGGGGAATGTCGGAATCAGCCTTCATTCTACTGAATGGCACAGCGGGCTCGAGGGGCAAAATGACCTACTCCTATTTCTATTTCTTGTGGGAGAATGGAAATGTACCGTCTATAATTTTAAGGTACAACTGGGTGAAGGATGCACCATACGTATGGTATCAAAGGCAGTGAGTAGCCGACCTAGTGGCTGTAAAAGGAATCACCATGACTGTTCCACAAAAGGGTTACAAGCTTTCTTTTCTTTTTTACCTGTGGGACTGGGATGTGTAAGAGTGTTTCTGCTGGTCCTTCAAAAATATTGTAGTCTCCTGCCAACATGTGTTCACACATCTATTCCTGTCTGCCTCATTCCTGTCCAGACAGCTCAACATACAAATTGAATGATTATATTCCCCTCCCCCACCAACAACTGAAAATATAAAAATAATCTGACTATTTCAGAACTGCCTACAGGAAATTCATGCAGTTGTTCCATTGACTAATGTTAAGGTTTAAAACTTATTTATGAGTCAGAAGTAGGCTTACATTAACACAGCAATGAAATTACTGTAAAAATCCCCTAGTTGTCACATTTTGGTGCCTGTTCAGGTACATTGATGGAGAATATTGGCATGGCCAATGCACCTAATCAGCACATCTTCAGACTGTGGGGGAAAAATGGAGCACTGGAGGAAACCCACACAGACATGGGGAGAATGTGCAGATTCCACACAGACAGTGACTGAAGCCGGAAATCAAACCCGGGTCCTTGGCATGTTCCATGCTGCCCCATCTACACCCATTTTAGGTGGAAGTTAAGGATTCTGTCCTGCTTGGGTTGTTCCTGGAAATTCCTTTTAAAAAATGTAGATGATGTGTATTTTATATTCTGAATCAGATATCTTATAAACAATTCCTCAGTGGAATGAGAAAGGGAGGCTGATGGCTAATGAGACCAATCTCTAGACTAGAACTGAACCAATAGATGCCTTGTAGTGAAATTGGTGTGGTAACTATATGGGGCTAAGATTGGAGATTGGCATTTTATACAGAAATTAATTTGGGAAGCGATAACTATAAACAAAAAAATCACAATGTGACGTTATAATAATCATGTGCATCACAGTTGAATGAATGTGGCAGCTGTGACATGAATGAATTTGCTTGATTCACTCCTCATTTGAATGTATTGTAAATACGTGGCTGCTGTCTAGTACTTCATTTACTGCCTATTACTGATGTGTGTTTGCAGGCTATTTGTTCACCTGGGACTTTCCTAATATGAGTCAGTGGTTAGCATACTAAATTTTCTGTTCCCTAGCCCAAGCCAATTATGCTAACTCTACTCCAGGGTCCTGTAACTGAAATGAAATTAGGCAGATTGGATTTATCCACAATCCTTTCTGGATTGTACGCCTCATTGCTCAAATTCAATTTCCTGTGTTCTTAAAATTATATTTTTCTCACCCTTTCTGTTCTTCTTTCCTTCTATGACCAACAAATTTTTAAATTCAAGATTGCAGTACCTATCTGACACTGTGTTTCTCTTCAAGTTGCACCAAAATTTTCATTTTTTTTGTAGAAGGTAGTGGTCACCACTTCAGCTTGGTTCAGATTCAGGTGTAGTTTGGAAGGCCTGAGACAGATTCTAAACCTTAAGCTAGACTTCCTCAAGACTTGGAAGACATTATTTAAGTCAGTAGGCACACAAAGTATTCAAGTTAAATGATTCAAGTTTCATACTAACCAAAACCAAAATTCCCAAACTCAGTGCTTCCATAATCTATGTTGAGAGATTATGTCAGCTTTGGCTTATGGGAAACCCATTTGCCTATCAACCCATAATCCAGGATGAAGTTTATGTGCACTACTGAAGGAATGCTACACCATGGGAGGGGCAGTTCCCTCAGGTAGATGTAAAATGTTCCATAATTTTAATTTAAAAAGACCAACTGAGTTCTGCTGGTATTCTGTTCTTCAAACAACGCCTGCAAAAATGTTTTATTTGGTTATTTGTATTGGTATTGCTTGGCGAACCTTGGTCTGTGAAGATTGGCTGCTGTGTTTAATTACAGTGGAACAGTGGGCTGAGTTTTGTGGCAAGGTTACAGGTCCCAACATTAGGAACAGAAACAGGTATCGTCCCCATTGAGCATTGAACAGCTGGTCACCCACAATCTTGCCGTGGCTGACCAGTTAACTCTGGGGAGGTGGTCATGAAGGAAACAGATGGATTGTACTTCAGAGGCAGAAAGCAAGCCAGAGGAGCTGGTTATATTTAAGTTTGCCAGCCATGCAGTCACTGCCGCTGATTGATATCAAGGAACTTCCGCCTCCTTGCCTCTCTTCAGTGACCCCCTGCCTGCCTCTCTTCAAGCAGCAAAAATGGAGCTGAGAAATACAATGGCACATGAAATACCCAGGTAGCCTGACTGATGCCTGGTGGCAGGTTCTCCTACAGGCTGAAAGAATGAGGCAGAAGCCCTCTTTTCCAGAAACTACGCCCTTCCCCCGACCAAACATGCTTACAAAAATTGCAGGAAGTCAGCAGCCAACCAGGGGCCTGGATCCAGCCACTGCAGGCATACTGAAGATCACATTTGGTTAGCCAAGGTGAGTACTCCATGCCTCATTTCCATTCAGGGTTTGCATTTGGAAACACGGAGGACTGACCACACAGTTGGTAATGACACAATAATTTAACCTCTGAGAAGCTTGCCTGCCTTTTGGTGAGAGATGCCTTTCCACCTTTGTTGATCTACACAATATTCCTCAAGTGTTGCCACTTGCAGGGCACCAGTACTGTTGGGCTGCCACTTAACATTAGGGGTTGTGCTTGACTTCATGGAGAAATTAACTTTTTTCTTTTTTGTGCTCATAAGCAAATATAATATGTAACACGCAGGAAATGGCCAAGATAGGCAGACGCCTGCCGTATTACATAACCTGCTCATCTCTGCCTCTGAACCAATTCCAAATGAATACTTGGTTTGATGAACTCAATGTTCAGTCCAGAAGACTGTTAAGAATTGGGGAAAGTTCAGATTAAAAAATGAAATTGGGATAAATCAAAAAAGAGGAATTGATAAGCGTAGCTAACTGAAAGGGTTTTTGATAGGTGAATTAGCATGCCAGTAATAGAAGTGATTGTTTACCTTTGTAACAAGGAGAAACAATAGGGTGTAAAAGAGGGAGCTTCAAAATGGAGAGGTGAGGAAATTGGCACTCATATGCTAAAAAGCCAGGTCCACAGGGTGGGCAACATCAAAGGGAAAGAATGATATATCCAGAACACAATAATTGGAGAATGTCACACAGAAAAACACTATCATTATAGCTACACCCAGCTGTAGAAAATAATCTCCACTGAAAACAAATTATTGCTAAAAGGTGGCTGGTTAAGATCCTAAAACCTGAAGAGAGAAGGTTACACTTTGGTAGAGACTGAAGATGGTTTTCCCAAATGTAGACAAATAACCTGTGTGTGGTAAATATCTGCTGGATTTAGCTCCTAGAGCTATATAATATTGCATGTTGTTTGGAGAAAAGGAGTGTCTCAGAGTTCAGAAAATGTAGGTAATTAGGCATAAAGGGGTAACTCCATGTAACTGTGTGCGTATGACCATCAGTATAACTAATGGTACTTGCTGCATTGTATTATTGTCTTTCTTGTTTTTCTTATTTAAGTTAATAAATATTCTTTATTAATTTATCACAAAATGACTAGATTGTTCCTCCCTGGTTTGCATATCTTTTCTCACATTGTACTGAATTGAAAATATACATCATTAAAACCTGGTATTCCATGTTACTCTTCTGTGTTTTGGGATACCTTTACACTTAACATCAGAGGGGTCTATAACAAGACTTTTAAGTGCCAGATCAGAAGATGAGGTACTGTTCCTCTAGCTTGTGTTTGGCTTTACTGAAACATTGTAGCAGGCTGAGTGTGGAGTTGTGAGCATGAGGGAAAGATTGTGAACTTATTCATTCATGGGACACAGGCAGCACTGACTGGCCAGCATTTATTGGCCATCCTTATTTGCCCTTGGAGGGCAGTTACGAGTCAACTATGGAGTCACATGTAGGTCAGACCAGGTAAGGTCGGCAGATTTACTTCCCTAAAGGGCATTAGTGAACCAGATAGATTTTTCTGACAATCGACAATGATCAGTAGTTATCAGTAGTTAGCTGATCATGCTCACAGACAGAGTAGTGTTCAACAAAGAAGCCACCCAGTCTGCTTTTAGTTTGCCCAATGTAGAGGAGACTACATTGTGAACAGTGGATACTGTAAACTAAATTGAAAGAAATACAAAGAAATCATTGCTTCACCTGGAGAGAGTGTTTGGGCTTGGACAGCGATGAGAGAAGAAGTAAAGGGGCAAGTGTTCCTTCCAACATAGGGAGGTTCCATTGGAAGGAAGTAAGTGTTGGGTATGATGGAAGAGGGAACCAGGGTGTCGCAGAGTGAACGAACCCTTCAAAATGCAGCAGAGGAGCAGAAGATATGTTTGGTGATGGCATCATGCTGGTGGTGGCAGAAATGGCAGAGGAGGATGCTTTGAATATAGAAACAAGAGGCTTAGAAAGCGAGGACAAGGGGAACCCTATATTCTGTATGAGTAAAATCTACGTATTGTACCTGTTTACAAATTTCTGATTCAAGGCCAATAGAATCTACTAGACCTGATTATGTTCTCTTTTTTGAAAGATTATTTTGTGTTTTCAACAAAGTATGATATTTGAAGTATGCTGGTTGGTCTATGCATGGTTCCCATGGCTCCTGGATACTAGCTGGTATATTACTATGATAAAATATGCAATCATATACAAATAAAAGCTACATTTTATTTGTACTGTTGTTGTTAATATTATTCAATTAGAGATGGCATAATTCAATTTTATTTCAATCTAATTACATTTCCAGCACGTAGCGTACTTCCATCTTGCATGGTTGAGATCTAACAGTACACCATAAGAAGGAGATGATGCAGGAAATTAAAAGGTAATTTCTTCCCTGGTAATGGGACTGGAAAGAAAACAATCAGTATTGCATTAAACCTAATAGTGTCACCACTATACTGCTTGAAAACAACTCATTGCTAAAATCTGAGGCTAACAGGCAGGCACAAGATAAACTAGTTTACATTGCTAGCATATTTAATGCTACATTAATATTTTCCCCGTATTCCCTAGCCTCGATAGAAGAAAACAGCTGAATTTTGCCACTTGAATCAAATACCAATATCAGCCTCGATTCTAGGCGGGAACTTGTCATGGTGGGAATCACTCGCAATCTTCCCAGAGGCAGTCAATTAAAAAACTGTGTTTGGAAAGCCTGTCCAATTCTAGACTAAAAATGATGGGGGCTTTAGGAAGATCTCACAGAAACACTGGGCCGGCAGCCCCTCTGGGAGGGGTGAGCACTATTGATACAGTCAGGAGATCAAAAGTGTGCCTTGAAACAGAGCCATCTCTGCAGCATTGTAAAAAAGTTAAAATTTCCTCATGACCACAGCTCTCAAATCATCAGCATGGAGGATAATCAATAGGATAGTCTATGGCCACGGTTGTTACCATCATACCCTAGCCCGTCTGTGATGATGAAGAGGGAGTACTGTGGCAGGCTATCTTCAGTTATGTGATGCCCCTAGCCTCAAAATCCTTCTCACCCATTCTGCCAATAATTAACCTAAGCAGGTCACCTCTGCCGTTCCCACCCCACCTTGAGCAAGATTCTTGCAAGTGAGAACATGTTAGGTTGTCTACCTTAATATTCTCTCTTCTGAATTTGCTTCTGGTTCTGCTCTTGCTTATCCCTGTGGGATCGGACTAATTCAGCCGATAGACTTTCATCCTTGACTTAAAAATTGTTTTAAAGAAAGCGAATATGTCTGACTATGCCAACATTTATTGCCCAAAGCCATTTGCCTTTCAGGCAGTGGTGGTCAGCTTCCTTTTTGAACTACTGCAACCCCTATCTTTGTAATCAAATAACTCAGTGCAATGAAGAAAAACAAAAGAGGCTGGGCTTTCACTGAGTGAGGATGACTATGGAGCCATTTAAAAATGATTGGAAGGACACTATTCGATAATTCCCACCCTCTGTCCCGGCATCGACAATTTTTACTGGTGTAGGATAAGTGTATGACGAGATGGCCACATGAGTTCCACATGGAATGCCCTGCCTGCAGCTGTTGTAGATGCGCCAAGTTTGGTGGCGTTTAAGAGGTTAATTGATAAGTATATGGAGGAGAAGGGAATGGTTTAGTTCGGAGGGGCATTGCTTTTTATTTTGGTCGGCACAACATCGAAGGCCGAAGGGCCTGTTCTGTGCTGTAATGTTCTATGTTCTATGTTCTATGTCCTCATTATGCATGTTTGGTTTAAAGTCCAGCCCAATAAAATTCTCAATAGGGAATTTGTTTTGGCAAGTGAAATGAATTATTGACTTCGTCTGGTTGACATCTTTATGTGGTTATAATAAATTGTTCTTCCAGTGATCTTTCCTGCCAATTTCTCAATGTTTATTAGGACAAAATTAAGAGGTGTGAAGAAATTGAAGCTTCTGTTATTGATACTTTCATGTTCTATTTGACTAACACTTTTTAGGAACAGCATCTATTTTCCCCAAAGTAGCATTTCTAAATGGATGCTTTTCTCTCAACAGTTCCACACTTATCCTTGTTATTACCTGGTTTATTTGTAAAATACATAGTCCATACAATGGGTGAATGGACATGGAAAGGACATGAGTTGGTATTGTGTTGGCTTGGAAAGTATGAAGCATCCTAGGGAGTTGTTGGTGCCATGAGTTGGCATGCAGAGTAAGAGGGGTCATTGGAAGTGGGTGAAGGTACGAGGCTGTGCAAGAGGTGAGGTATGGAGGACTGAACTGCTTTTATTATAACTGCCTCGAAGTCCCAGTAAATTGTGGAAGCCTCTTAACTAGCCCATCTTGGCAGTACCCATCCTTGTGGCTGCCTATAGAATCTACTTGTGTGTGTGGCTCGGCCTGATTCTATGTCACACTCCTCTACGTCGCTTCCCCTCCAACCTTAAAGCAAACTTGTGTGTGACCGGACATTTAAAATGAGGCAGATCAGCCAATTTGAGAAATTTCCCAACTTACGCTACCTGTCACAGAGGGGTATATTTGGCTCTTGACCTTGGAGAGGGCGGAGTCCTCAGTCTTTGTTATCTATCTGTTTGATTGAATAAATTCTCTCTGATTCCAGAATTTAATTTTCCTGCTTATTTTTCTTACTTTCTGTCTCGTATCTGTAGTTGACTTTCAGAGGTGTCTAGCATAATGATTAGAGTTAGATTTGTAGTCATCTGTATTCAATTAAGATTACAGATTATTTCTAGATTTTTCTCTAGTGGCATCCAATATTTCCTTGCTTCTGCACTTACTGTCATGGTGATATTTGATTGCAGAAGTTTGCTTTATGCTGAATAACACAATAATTCAAAGCAGATTGAGTTTAATAACTTGTAAAAAGATATTGTAGCCAAAATTGCAGTGCAGTCAGCAGAGGGTAAACAATGAATTGATTACATTTGTTGAAGTTTATTTACATAATTTTATACTTTGGTTTATTATTTGCTGTTCTATACTAGATACTCTGCCAATGATGGTACTTTTTTATGAGTTTAAATTATAGGAGTTTAAGAAAAGCTTGGACTGGGGAAATGCCAGTTGGCATGTAAGTTACTTCAACAGAATGTAGACCATGCCCTCTAACCCACCTAATTAAAATGCAGAGACAAAGTTATGCATCATGTTTGATTATCTCCCAAGCCAATCAAACAACCCTATAAAATATTCAATCAGCTTCACATCTTTAGTAGCCAGTTATCATTTTCCAGATGATATTACCTTCAGCTTCAGTGGCACTGAAACTATGGGTGGTTAACACGATTTTGATGCATTTTCACCATAATGACTGCTTGTGTCTCTGAGCTTCATGTTAATCTTCATGAAATCATGAAGTTATACAAGCAAGAGTTATACATTTGGCCAGAGACATTTAGAATTAGAACAATAAGCTCTGTTAATTCCTTTATTATCCATATTTCATAGTGTGGTTAGGGTCTAGACAGAGTTTGGGGATTGTCTGTTTTCCAAGCCTTTATCGCTATTACGTTTACATCCTCCAAATCTCCCCCAGAGTCTTCAAATTTGGGTTAGACTCAGGGTTAATCTCTGAGGTACCTTAACCAATCTCTCTGATCTCATTCCGATTTTCTTTTGAGCTTGAGGTTATCTGTATTTTCCCTTTTGTCAGTGTGAATATTTTTCTCCCAGTGTTTACAGTACTTCTCCAGGATGTTAAAGTACCTGCAATTTCTCCTTATGATATTCTGGTCTGTCTTAGTTTGGTACAATTTTGGTTGTGGATTTTGTTTTTCAAAGATTGCATCTTCCCTTTGTTGTTTCCAGACCCATACTTTTTCCCTGGTAACACACATCTTCTATGCCTGTGATTCAAGTTTTTAGCTTGGTTGCTCTCTGTTCTTCTTCACATTGCTTAGCCCTCACATGGTCGTTCGTGGTGATATTAGATACGACTGACCGTGAGAAATTGTGTTCTCAATTTCCTACCCAATAGTAATTCTGATGACGAGAAAGCATTTTGTAGTTGTGAGGTTTGATGACTTAGAAAAGCTAGATTAATCTTTGGTTTGCTTTTGTTCAATAGATCTTGACTGATTTGCATCCCTGTCTCAACTTTCCATTTGCTTATGGATAGCTGGGTGAACTGGTTATGTGAATGAACCAGTATTCTTTTGCTAAATTGTGGAATAGGTCATTAGCAAATTGTCAGGGATTATGATAGCTGGTATGCCATGTATAAATTCTCTTAAGGGATTGGGTGATGCTGCTTCAGTTGTGATACTATGCAATTGGTTTACTTCAATCCATCCTGAGAGTAATCACCGATAATAAGGAGTGTTTTCTCTATAAATTCACATATTTCATTCCCAGGAATTCCCATGGTTTTGATGGAAAAGAACAAAGAACAAAGAAAAGTACAGCGCAGGAACAGGCCCTCCAAGCCTCTGCCAACCATGATGCCTGTCTAAACTAAAACTGTTTGCACATATGGTGCCTGATTTTACCATTGTGTTGCGCCTGTTTTTGGGCATGAAAACATGGTAAAGTTGGGTGTGAGATCATTAATGCAATCCGTGTCTGCATCCGTGCAGATTGCCATTTTACCGAACCCGGGGAATGGCGGCGATTCGATTTGCATTTAAAATGGGCACAACGACGATTTAAATGTATCTGCATGCATTTAAATTGAATTAATGAACTGCCCGGCCAACTTTATCAGCATTTCCCCCTTTACCACTGCATTTGCCAATGAGGATTGAAGGCTCGGTTAGTGCAATGGATAGCTATAGATTAGCCAGGAGGGAGCTAAAGAGTGAATTGAGGAGAGCAAAGAGAGGACATGAGAAGACTTTGGCTGCTAGGATTAGGGAGAATCCTAAAGCTTTCTTTAGATATGTTAAGAATAGAAGATTGGTTAGGGCAAGATTAGGGCCAGTCATAGACAGCAGTGGGAAGTTGTGCGTGGAGCCTGAGGAGATTGGAGAGGTACTGAATAAATTTTTCTCTTCGGTATTCACGCAAGGTGATGTAAATGTAGTTATGGAGAACACTGAGGTACAGGGTAGCAAACTGGAAGGTATCGAAGTAGATAGGGAGGATGTGCTAGATATTCTCGAGGTTTGAAGTTGGATAAGTCCCCTGGGCCGGACGGGATTTACCCTAGGATTCTCTGGGAGGCAAGAGAGGAGATTGCAGAGCCTCTGGCTCTGATCTTCAGGTCGTCGTTGGTTGCGGGTGTGGTTCCGGAGGACTGGAGGATAGCGAATGTGGTCCCGTTGTTCAAGAAGGGAAGAGAGACCTTCCAGGGAATTATAGGCCAGTGAGTCTTACTTCTGTTGTGGGCAAAGTATTGGAGAGAATAATTAGGGATAGGATTTATAGTTATTTAGAGAGTAATGAATTGCTTGGAGATAGTCAGCATGGTTTTGTGAAGGGTAGGTCGTGCCTTACTAACCTCATTGAGTTTTTTGAAAAAGTGACCAAAGAGGTGGATGGGGTTAAGGCGGTTGATGTGGTATATATGGACTTTAGTAAGGTGTTTGATAAGGTGGCCCATGGAAGACTTCTGCAGAAAATGCAGATGTATGGGATAGAGGGTGATTTAGCTAATTGGGTAGGAATTGGCTAGCAGATAGAAGACAGAGGGTGGTGGTTGATGGGAGATATTCATCGTGGAGTTCGGTGACAAGTGGTGTACCTCAGGGGTCTGTTTTGGGGCCCCTGCTGTTTGTAATTTTTATCAATGATCTGGATGAGGGTATTGAAGGATGGATTAGTAAATTTGCAGATGACACTAAAGTCGGTGGAGTGGTAGATAGTGAAGAGGGGTGTTATAGTTTGCAGAGGGACTTAGACAAGTTGCAGAGCTGGGCCGAGAGGTGGCAAATGGATTTTAATGTGGAAAAGTGTGAGGTAATGCACTATGGCAGAAATAATAAATGTGTAGAGTATAGGGCAAATGGTAGGATTCTTAGTAGTCTAGATGAACAGAGGGATCTTGGTGTGTATGTGCATAGATACCTGAAAGTAGGCAGTCAGGTCGAGAAGGTTGTTAGGAAGGCATATGGAGTCTTGGCTTTTATTGGTAGAGGGATTGAATTTCGGAGCCGCAACGTCATGTTGCAACTGTACAAAACTCTATTGCGGCCGCACTTGGAGTATTGTGTGCAGTTCTGGTCCCCACATTATAAGAAAGATGTGGAGGCTTTGGAGAGGGTACAGAGGATGTTTACCAGGATGTTGCCTGGTATGGAGGGCAGGTCTTATGAGGAGAGGCTGAGGGATTTGAGGTTGTTTTCGTAGAAAGGAGGAGGCTAAGAGGGGACCTGATCGAAACATATAAGATGATTAGAGGTTTAGATAGGGTGGACAGTGATAGCCTTTTCCTAGGATGGAGAAAGCTAGCACGAGGGGACACAGCTTTAAATTAAGGGGTGATAGTTATAGGACGGATATCAGAGGCAGGTTCTTTACCCAAAGGGTGGTTCGGGAGTGGAATGCCCTGCCTGCAGCGGTTGTAGAGGCGCCAAGTTTGGTGGCGTTTAAGAGGTTAGTTGATAAGTATATGGAAGAGAAGGGAATGGTTTAGTTTTGGAGGGGCATTGCTTTTTATATTGGTCGGCGCAACATCGAAGGCCGAAGGGCCTGTTCTGTGCTGTAATGTTCTATGTTCTATGTTCTAATCTGGAACCGCGCCATATTGGATCTGCTAAATAAAAGTCTGAATTGGGCGCTCCAGCTGTTGAAGAGCGCATTCAGAGCTTCCATCGCTCACTGCCTCAGATCATACGTGTGTGTGTAGTTGGGGGGTAGGGGGGGAGGAGGGGTTGGTGGGGGAGGCGAGTAAATCATTCTATGATTGGGGGTGGAGGGAGTGAGGCCAGATCATTATCTGGCTGGGGGGCAAGGAGGAGGAGGAGGAGGTGGGTCAGATGTATCTCTGTTGTGGGGGAGGGAGAGGGACAATCATTGTCTGGTGGGGAAGGAGGAAAAAGGCAGGTCCTCTGGAGGATGGGGGCAGTGAGGCCATATCATTTTCTTGGGGAGGGGGTGGTGAGGCTAGATCGTTGTCTGGGGGCGAGAAGGGAGCAGGTAAGATGTCTTTCGGGGGGGGGGAGGAGAGGCCCGATTACTCAGTGGTGGGGGGGACGACAGATGATCTCTGGTGGGGGGTGCAGATGGATCTCTGGTGGGGGATGCAGATGGATCTCTGGTGGGGGGTGCAGATGGATCTCTGGTGGGGAATGCAGATGGATCTCTGGTGGGGGGTGCAGATGGATCTCTGGTGGGGAATGCAGATGGATCTCTGGTGAGATCAGATGGATCTCTGGTGGGGGGAAGAGGATCTGCTGCTACTCTGTGGGCAATCAATGGGGAGAGGGAGGCAAGAGGTGGCAATCAGTCTGGTAGTGGGGGGTGTTGGATAAGGGGGACAGTGATATTTGTGGGTAATGGAGGGTGGATAAAGGGAAGAATGATATCTGTCAGGGTTATCGCTCCTGCTTTTTACTCTTGGTCCGCTTTCTCTGCTTTTTATAGCCAGTGAGTGATCTGACTTTATTAAATTTTTTTCCAACTGCGCATGCGCAGTTCAGAACTTCGATCATTTTAGCTACGCTAAGCGCCACCAACAGCACAAATGGGACTGAAGATGTTTTTTCCAGACTGAGTGTGTATGACGGCACCTGAAAGCAGGTTCCAAAGTCAGACCTGCATTACATCTAGATTCAGCACTTAGAATGAAAATGGTAAAATTGGACCCATGAGTCTATAATTTCCCATTTCCATCCTATTCATATATTTGTCTGTTTTATGTTCTGGGCTGTTAATGGCACAGATAAGACAGTTAGAAATGATTTTTTCTGTAGGATGAATAATGTCTGGCCATCAGACTGATTACTGTGTGCTTGACATTTTATATTCCTAGTTGACCTTGGTGAAGTATTTGAAAAATATCAAGCTAATGTACTCTATGTGACTATTTTCTCATTGAAGACCAGTAAGTTGTCAATTATAGTGAAGTGTTTTCACTGTTCAAACTACTGTCATTGTACTGGATTACTGGGATTATATTCTGGTCTTTTTTCCCAAAAGTATACTCAGACTTGGAGACATTTCTCATCTCATTTTTGGGCTGCTTTATTTCTTGCAACTTTTTTGTAGAAGTTAGTAAATATTGAAAGGTTAAGGATACATATTATTCAACTTCCTTGATGAGGTATAAATCCTTTTGTTTGGTTCTTTCTGGTGGTATATGTGATATTGTCCAATTTGTTTGATACTTCTCTTGTACTTACTCTGAAATTGAGTCATACCTTATCAATCTTAATGCGAATCATTGGATTCTGTGTAGCATCTTCTTTCATGCTGAAAAGTGTGACTAATAGTTGAAATACTGATCCAATTTTAAAATGCAATCCCAAAGCAGTCTGAAAATTCTTCGTATGCCCACATTACAGCCAAAATTTATTTTTCTATCGTGGAATATTTGTGTTCTGGGCAGAATTATTCACGCAACCAGCCATGATCATAGGTAGCCCGCCATTGGCTGGAGGTGGGATTTTCTGGTACCATTGTTGTCAACAGGGATCCTGGTGAATGTACCCCTCACAGCTAGGAAACCTGCCAGATTGTGGATTCCAAGAAGATTCAGAACAGCCCACTGGCATGAATGGCCTCTGTTTCTGTTAGCAATTTGGAGGCATAGTAGATTGGATTACACTTGCTGTCTCCCTACAATACTGTCTACCATGGTCAGTAATTCAGGGTCATAATCTGCCAAGATTTCAGAAGGGATTAAAAATTGTTGAATAATTTTGAAATCACTTTAATAGTCCATTCTCCAACATCACTGTTGACTATGTCTCTACAGCTGTTCCAAGAGTTCATTGACTCACTGCTAAATTTAATGGAAGCTTGCCTCCTTGGTTGACCATCCCATGGAATCTTTGGAGCTTAGTTATGTTCCCGGCCGTGGAAATTCTCTGATTATTTTCATTTTTTTGTGGATGAACTGTGAGTTCAATAGCTTGCATTATGTGACATAGAAACTTGGTCGTAGATTTGGTGAACGCGTATTTTTCATTCAATTTTAGGTCTGCATCTCATATAAGTCACAGGACTTCTCTGACTCTACAATCATGCTCTATTCTCATTATGTCATGTATCAGTGTGCCATTTATATGGCATATTATCCTTCCCTGTCTTCCAGGACATGAAACATTGTTCTCTGGAAAAAAATCGGGCATGAACCAAATGCATACTAATGTTGTTTCTATTGAAATAATACTGACTACATGGTGTTTTAACTGAGATCAGCAATCTGGATTTCTTGTTCAAGAGGCATCTGCCAAAATCTGCTGTTTGCATTCAATTTAGTAAATAAAGTACTCTTGGCTATTTTGGCAAGGCTCTCATCCACTGAGGCCATTGAGTGAATCGCATGTTCCGCTGATTTGTTTAGTTAACTCCACGTAGATTTTTACATAGCCATTTTGGGACTATAGCCATACTTGAACACTATTTTGTTGGCTGGAGATCAATGAAATAACCCCTTACTGCTGCTTCTTTTAAATTTCACCCTCAACTTTGTGCAAGAGTGGGTGAGGGACTTAATTTGGTGTAAAGAGGCAATGGGTTTAGCATCAAATTGTTGGGTTTACATCCTCTGACTTCTCTCCCTAGAGTCTCAGATTTTGGACTCGACACATGGATGGTCTCTGATGTGTCTTAATCAATCTCCCTGATCTCAAACGGTACTCGATCTTTAAGTACCCTAGCCCTGCAAACAATTTTGAAAATTCATTAAAAAATTTACTGCTGCAATTCTCATTAGCAATTTCATTCACTTTATAACTTTTTATAACTTTTCGGCGTGCCTTTCTGCTTATTGGTTGTGAGTAACATAGAGAGGTTCAAGAAATTCTTGAACTTTATATTTTAACTTCATCATGGGTTGGTCTTTTGCTTTTAATGTTGTCTTACCAGAACCTTGGAATTTAATAGATGAGGGCTACAATGTAATTTATTTGACTTCACCTGATAGATAAAAACCCCCTGCTTCTGTGGTTAATTTAAACTGTGGGGTGTCCATACGCTTTGAGTCCAATATTTCAATTGTTGTTTTTAGTGGACTCAGAATAGAATCTCTACAATGCAGAAGGAAGCTCTTTGGCCAGCCTGTCTGCACCAACTCAGCATCACACCCAGCATTAGTGATGATTTTTCCGAAATTACTGGAATCAGGGAAGGTCCCAGAGGACTGAAAAATAGCGAATATAACACCTTGTTTAGGAAGAGAGGGAGGCAAATGATGGGAAGTTAGAGGCTGGTTAGCCTGATCTTAGTCATTGATAAGATTTTAGAGTCCATTATTAACAATGGGATTTTGAAGTACTTGGAACTGCTTGGTAAACAATGGCAAAATCAGCATTGTTTCATCAAGAGGAGATCATACTTGACAAATCTGTTAGAACTCTTTGAGAAAGTAATGAGCAGGTTAGACAATGAAGAGCTAGTGCATGTTATCTACTTGGATTTCCAGAAGGCCTTTAACAAGATATTACACAAGAGGATGCTGAGTAAAATAAGAGCCCATGGTGTTAGAGGCAAGGAAGGAAGATTGGCTGACTGGCAGAAGGCAAAGAGTGGGGATAAAGGGGTCCTTTTACAGGATAGCAGTCAGTGACTAGTGGAGTTCCACAGATGTCAGTGTTAGAACCACAACTTTTCACTTTATTCATCAATGATCTAGATGAAGGAGCTGAGAGCATTGTAGCTAGGTTTGCAGGTGACACGAAGGCTGCAGAAGGACTTGGACACCTTTGGAGCGTGAACAGAGAAGTGACATAGAACATAGAACATTACAGCACAAACAGGCCTGCTGACCCACAACTGCGCTGATCATATCCATGCCTACCAGGCCTATCTGTAACTCTCAATCCCATTAAATCCCATGTACTCATCCAGAAGTCTCTTAAAAGACCCCAACGAGTTTGCCTCTACCACCTCCGATGGCAGCCGATTCCACTCACCCACCACCCTCTGAGTGAAAAACTTACTCCTGACATCTCCTCTGTACCTACTCCCCAGCACCTTAAACCTGTGTCCTCTTGTAATGACCATTTCAGCCCTGGGAAATAGCCTCCAAGAATCCACCCTATCTATACCTCTCAATATCTTATAAAACTCTATCAGGCTGCCTCTCAACCTTCGTCTCTCAGGCAGGAAAGACCTAGTTCCCTCAACCTATCCTCATAAGGCATGCCACCCATTCCAGGCAGCATCCTTGTAAATCTCCTCTGTACCCTCTCAATAGCTTTCACATCCTTTCTATAGTGAGGTGACCAGAACTGCGCACAGTACTCCAAGTAGGGTCACAAGAGCCTTATAAAGTTGCAGCATTACCTCCTGATTCCTAAACTCAATCCCTCAATTAATGAAGGCTAGTACACCATATGCCTTCTTGACCACATTCTCCATCTGCGAGACCGATCTAAGATAGGCCCGGACCCCAAGGTCCCTCTGCTCCTCTACATGCTAAGAGTCCTACCCTTGATAGTATACTCCTTCATCCCATTGGACCTTCCAAAATGGACCACTACACATTTATCCGTGTTGAAGTCCATCTGTCACTTCTCTGTCCAGTTTTGCATTCTTTCTATGTCTTGCTGCAACTTTTGACATCCCTCCACACTATCCACAATACCACGAACCTTCATGTCATCAGCAAACTTACCAAGCCATCCTCCACTTCCTCATCCAGGTCATTTATGAAAATGACAAACAGCAAGGGTCCTAGAACAGATCCCTGGAGTACTCCACTGGTGTCTGATCTCCATGCAGAAAAAGATCCAGCCGAAACCACTTTCTGCCTTCTGCAGACAAGCCAGTTCTGGATCCACAAGCCCCCTTGGATCCCATGCTCTCTCACTTTTTCAAGAAGTCTTGCATGGGGGATCTTATCAAATGCCTTGCTGAAGTCCATGTAAACCACATCCACTGCTCTTCCTAAAGTGACAGATGGAATAGAACATGGGAAAGTATGAAGTTATGCACTTTGGTAGGACGAATAGAGGTGTGGACTATTTTCTAAATGGGAAGAGAATTCAGAAATTGGAAATGCAAAGGGAGTTTGGGGGTCTTTGATCAGGATTCTCTTAAGGTTAACGTGTAGGTTGCGTTAGTAGTTAGAATGGCAAATGTAATGTTATCACTCATTTTGAGAGAACTAGAATACAAGAGCAGGGACATACTGCTGATGCTGTATAAAGCTCTAGTCAGACCACATTTGGGATATTGTAAGGAATTTTGGGCTCTGTATCTAAGGAAGGATGTGTTGGCCTTGGAGAGGGTCCAGAGTATGTTCCCAGGAATGAAAGGCTTGATGTATGAGGATTCTCAGTCTGTACTTGATGGAGTTTAGAAGAATGAGGGGGGATCTTATTGAAATTTACAGAACGCTGAAAGGCCTGGATAGGTGGAAATGGAGAAGATGTTTCTATTAGTAGGGGAAACTAGGATCTGTGGGAAAAGCTTCAGAGCAACATGGTCGAGAAGGAATTTCTTCATCCAGAGGATGGTGAATCTGTGGATTTCATTGCCATAGAAGGCTGTGGAAGCCAAGTCATTGAGTGCATTTAAGACAGAGGTACATAAGTTCTGGATTGGTAAGGGGATCAAAGGTAATGGGAAAAGTCAGGAGAATGGGGTTGAGAAAGATACCTATGATCAAATGGCAGAGCTGAATGGGCTGAATGGCCGTATTCTGCTCTTGTACATTAATGGGCTTATGGAGCGATAGCATAGATTGGATGGTTCTGATGAGACCTGGAATTGCCTCTGTCTAACTTTACTGTTTGCTGTTTCAGGCCTATGCTCATTGCTGTCCTTTCTCCCACTCTGTGTCTCAGCTGCTGTTGAAACACAGATACTGTCCACATCTGCTACTCCTTAATGCTCCAAACTCCTGGATGAGTTTTTTTTCCCTTTTCTTCTTCCCTCAGGATCTCTTTTATTTCCATTCTTATAATATCTTTTTTTGGTTTTTTAGGTCATATGCTCATTGTCACCATGCTTCATTGTTTCATGGGATTTAGCTGGAGTTTTGGGGATTATTTACTCTCTAAAGGTATGCTGTTTGGGACTGAGGTTTTATAAAACCATTACACTTTATTTCCAGTATTTACACATTTGGAACTCTGTGAGATTGGAGCCTCTTCTCCTCTAGATGTCTCTTCCTTCTCAATATTGTGAACTGGCATCATTACTATATCAGCTCCATATACGCTTCTAATGATAATTCATTACTCTACAATACCGTCCTAGCACATTCCCTCTGCTGGTATAAGTGTCTATGGTAGCCTCAAATGGACAAAATGATGATGTAATTTTCAATACACTGAAGAGTTCAACTCATTTTAACAAGTCATCATTTATATCAGAGCACACAATGTATCATGGGGTCAGTAGAATTTCATACCTGGGGTCCAGACATCACTGCTTACGCTATTGTTCATTGTCCATTTCCAGTTATCCTTGGGAAAGCAGTAGCTGGTGTTCTTCTACTGTAGTGGTTTGATACAACTGATTGCCCAATGGACTATTTCGTGGAGTAGTTAAGAATCAAGCACATCGGTGTCGAAGTGGAATCACATATATTCCAGACCTGACTAAAATCATCAAGTTTCTCTCTGCAAAGGACATTGTTTGGCTGGGGCTTTTATGACAATCTGATAGCTTCATAATCACTTTTCGTATAATAATTTTTATTGGCACCAGCTTATTATCTCCAGAGTTTTAAAAAATTGAATTCAGAATCTCAAATCACTAGTAGGGAATTGAACTCAATTGCTTTGGATCACTGTCTGGTCTAGTAACATAACCACAAGGCATATTGTACATATTTAGACCAGGAATTATCCATTCCATTCCAGCTCAATCACAAGTGAAGTTTTCTTGGCTACATCTGTTTATGATCCGCTTTAACAGGACAAGGATGAAATGGTAACAGCATTAGTGAAGTAATTCTCATTGCTGAGGGCAACTGCTAAGTTTTGACCCTTTGAGGCCAGAAATTTAATTTCTGCATCAAGAATTGGAACCTGTTTTTAGTTTTAATATTACTGTGGAGCAAATGTTCTTGTTCTTTTGATTCATTCATATCAACTGTTGCCAGGACTTACTGAACATGCGCTTATGGGTTTCTTTGAATTATTCATAATACTTTTGACTGATAGTTGGAGAATTGAAATTGATAGGAACACAGGAGGAGGAATAGGGCATTCAGTCTCCAAAGTCTGCATTGCCGTTCACTTTGATTGTAGCTGATCTGTACGTGAGAGCTATTAACCCAGCTTAATTCCATATTACCTCCCAACCTTGTGATCTCTGCCATGAAAGCTCCAATTTTTTTGCATCCACAGATTTTTTGGGTTGAGAGTCCCAGGTTCCTCTGTCCTTTCCATGAAAAGTTTTTTCCTGATTTCTGTCATAAATGGCCTGGCTCTAATCTTAAGGGTCTTGATTTCCTCAGAATTTGGCTGAATGTGACTCTAAGGAATTTGCAACTATGAGGCCATTGGGAAAACTTTCCAGTGTGTATGCTCTATTTGTCAAAAAGAAAGATTGACATTTGGTAAAGGCTCTTCTTCATAGGCCAGGAGGGGTCCACAGAGAATGGTCTGCAGAAAGTTAACAGGGATCAGTAGCTTAGCTGGATCAGCAATACCAACACTATGGCTAAATAGTATGACAAAGTTTGAATAACTTCAAATAGGTAGCTCTCCACCATCTACAGTGCTGAAGTCTAGAATGTGGTATGATAATCACTACTTGTCTGGTTAGGTGCAACCATAAGAACATTCAAAAGAATGTTCAAAACATTCAAAAGATCCCTCCCATCCAGATTTATCATACAAGGTCATCAGAAAGATGATATTATATCGAAAGAGGAGACAGAGCAATTGTGAAACCTAATTGGTTAGCTGAACTTGTTGGACTACACCAGATGCTAGTCCCAATGTATTGGTGTTAAGTATTATGATGGAACATACTAAATTGGGAATGCATTAAAAGCAAATAAAACATTTAAAAAAAAAATCTGGAGAAATGTGTACTTAATTTCCCACCTTATGCAATCCAAACAAAATCAAACCAGTCACTTTTAGTGACATTTCCTCGTCTTCCTGAGGGAAGTGTGGTTGAGTTAATCGTATATTCTTATGAACAAGAATAGGAAATGCTGTCCTTCAGTTTGTGAAGGTGACAAAATAAAAATAAAAAAAAAGAGCAGGCTGAAAGAGGAGATGGGGGAGCAGAGGTAGCAACACCTAGAAAAGAGGACAAAGGGTGGATGCTGGGGTAGTCAGTAGCACTTAGAAGAACTATCTAATCCAGTGCAGCCTGTGGCTGGAGAAACATCAAAGTGTGTCTTCGCAGGAAAATGGATGGGTGATTGGTTACTGAATATTTTGCTTGTTTATCTTCAGAACACACATAATTAAATTAGTAATTGTAGCGTTTAATTTTTTACAGTAAGCTTACTAGCAGTAGTAAAGGTTGTTGAAAGTAGCAGTGCTTATTAATTATAAATGAATTAAGAAAACTAAATTAATTAATTAATACATCAAAGGGCAGCTGATGAGTCATGGCTGCAGCATGTGGGAGCTCCTAAATGCTGGTCTGATCCAGGACCGTGAGTGAGGCAGGAGGCATGGGGATTCAGAAGGTAGAAGTGAAGCCTCAGCTTTCGGACTTATCCAACAGGTTCAAAGCTCCTGCGACATGTATGGATGAAAGCCGTGGCTGCAGGGTGACTGAACAAAACTGGCCATAGAACAGTGGTATAGGAAGCTATTAAAGTGGGGGGAGTTAATAGAAATGTAGTGGTAGTTAGGGATAGTGGAGGGTTGTTCACGCCAGTGGGATTTTACAGTCGTGCTGGCAGTGCATTGCCTCTCACATGTTTTGCAGTGGCATGGTGTTATGGGGTTGTTTCTCATTGTATTTAAAATTATCGCTCCCCTCAAGTAGCCAAACAAAGTAACAGAGTGATTTCAAGATGAACTTTACTATAGCTTTAAGACCCAGAATAATGCCATTCCAACCATTCAGGATAAAAAATACAGAAATACAAAGACAATTCAAAGTCTCAGTTTGATTACAAGTAATTAGCATATACCTATAACAAAATAGGAATTTTCTCCATCCAATCACAATTATTAATTAATGTAACAAAAAGTATAGTTTTTAAAACTAATCACAATCCATCTACACTTGCTTAATTATAATATCCAACTGATGTTAGGTTTTTACTTTTCTTAACTGAGTATTGTTTTCAAATATCTTTAGACATTCCAGCTGTGCCTGGATATTAGAATATGGATCACTCCCTTGTCCAGTGCATGATAGAAAGACTTTCACCAAGCATAATGTCTTTCTCTCTTTATTTGAAGGTCAGGTGTCTGGGACTAGTTACTTACTATCTCGTAGTTAAACGTTGTGTAAGTTTTGCGGTTTGTCCCACTTAACCTTTCACTGGACACAGTTATTGATGTGGCTATTATTTTCCTCCATAATTATTAATGTGGATATTAATCCCCCTGCCACTGGATAACATCAACGGGAAAACACATTGACAGCAGTGGAACCAGAGAATCCTACCATCAGTGAACAGTGCGTTGCTTCCTGCTTCTAAGAAACACTCAGCTGGAAGGCCAGAGAATTCCAATCCCTCCCCGCCGCCCCCCACCACCCCGGCTCAGTATCATCAGGAGGATAGACACAATACTCTGTAGCTATGATTGTGAGTCCAGATGGCTGTATTAGCTGCCCAATGACAGATTCAATACATTTGCTCTGGATTAGAGAAGATCTTGCATGGAAGGGGAAAGATCCAATGTTTAGGGTTCATGTAGGTATCAACAACATATGCAGAATTAAGAAAGAGTATCTGGTGAGGGAGTATGAGCACATAGCAGCTAAATTAAAAAAGCAGAACCACAAAGCTAATAATTTCTGCAGTAGTACCTGAGTCATGAGCAAACTGACATAGGGTAAATCTGACTATAGAGTTAAGTGTGTATCTCAAAGTTGGTGTGGGAGAAATAGGTTTTGATTTGTGAGGCACTGGCACCAGTATGGGGGAAAGTGGAGCTGTACTTTTTGGATGGTCTTCATCTTAACTGTATTGGGATGAATGTCTTGTCAAGTGGTATAACTATAGTGGAAGAGAGGGCTTTAAACTAAATAGTGGGGCAAGCGATCAAGCCGGGGAAAATGTAATGGATTAAATCAAGAAGGCAATTGCAAGGAAAAGATAAAGGAAATGATGATCACAGTATAACAGGAGAGGATAGAATATACAAATGTAGGTGTGCACCAGCAGATAAAGTTATAAAAATAATGAAAAAAACAAAGCTAAATGATCCCTATCTGAATTCACATATCATTCATAATAAAACAGATGAATTGGCAGCAAAAATAGAAATAAATATGTATGATAGCCATTACAGAGACATGGCTGCAGGATGACAAAGACTGGGATCTGAGTATTCAGGGACACAAAGCATTTTAGAAGGATAGAAAGGTAGAAAAAAGTGGATGGTAGCTCCATTAATTAAGGATGATGTTGCTACAATAGGGAGATAGAAAGATGAAGATTAGTTTGGGAAGAGATGAGAACTAATAAAGACAAACCTTAAGAGCAACCACGCTGTGGAAAGGGTTAAATACTGGAAGAAACAATGGGAGCTTGTGAGAAGCTATGTCTATAATCATGGATGAATTTAATCTACATGTAGATTGGAAAAAACAGTTTGGCAATCATAACTTGCATGATGAATTCAAAGAGCTTTGTGGACAGTTTCTTGGAACAGCATGTTCTAACACCAATCAGAGATATGGTAATGTGAAACGATACAGGGTTAATTAATGACCTCATAGTGAAAGTGCCCCTAGATAGCAGCAATCACAATATGATTGAATTTCATATTCATATTCAGTTTGAGGAATGAGGAATAGATTAAGACAAATGTGTTAAACTTATATAAGAGTGACGATGAGGGCCTGACGATGGAGCTAACTAAAGTGAACTGGAAAATTAGGTTAAGGGAAATTAAGGTCAGTTGAGATGCACTGCAGACATTGAAGGAGCTATTTCAGAATCCAGAAAAGTTATATTCTAGTGAAAAAGAAGAATCTAAGGGAAGGGTGCACCATCTGTGGCTAATTAAAGAAGTTAGAGATAGTAACAAATTTGAAGGAAAAATGTGTAATTCCATAAGGTTGAGTGGCTGGCCAGAAGATCGGTCAAAATATAAACAACAGCAATGAATGGCTAGAAGTTTAATAAAAGAGGAAAAATTAAAGTACCAAAAGAAAGCTAGCTAGAAATATCAAAACAGAAAGTAAGAGTTTCTACAGGTATTTGAAAAGGAAAAGGGAACTAATGTGAGCCTTGATCCTCTGGAGATTGAGAATGAGGAATTAATAAAGAAAAGTAACAAATGGTGGATGAATTGAATTTTGCATCTGTGTTCACTGTAGAGGATACAAATAATATCCGACAAACAATTGTGAATTAGAAGGTGAAAGGGAGAGAGAAACTTAAAACAATTACAATTAACAGAGAAATGGCTCCAAGAAAATTATTATAACGAAAAGCTGAAAAGTCCCCAGATCCTGATGTACTTCATCCTGGAGGCTTAAAACGAATGATTGCTGAGATAGTTGGTTTTAATTTTCTAAAATTCCCTAGATTCAGGAAAGGTTCCAGCAGACTGGAAAAGAGCAAATGTGACTCTACTATTCAAGATGAAGGGAGACAGAAAGCAGGTAATCACAGGCCAGTTAGCTTAACATCTGTTGTAAGGTAATTGAAAGAATCCATTATTAAGAAGGTTATATATGGGAACATAGCATATCTCAATGCAACCAGGCAGCACGAACATGGTTTTGTGTAAGGGAAATAATGTTTATATAATTTATTGAGGTTCTTTGAGGAAATAATCAAGCAACATGGATAAAAGGGAATCTGTGAATGTGCTACACTTAGATTTTAAGAAGGCATTTGACAAAGTGCCATGTCAAAATTACTACACAGTATAAGACCGTATGTGTAGATGGTATCAGCATGGATGGAGGATTGGTTAGCCAACAAGATTCAGGGAATACCTAGGTATACCTGGATCATCTTTGGTTTGGCAAAATGTGATGGGTGAAGTGCTACAGGGATTAGTGCTGGAATCTCAACTATTTGCAATTTATATCAATGACTTGGATGAAGGGATTGAACGTAAAGTTGACACATTTCCTGGTAATACAAAGCTTGGCAGAAAAGTAAGTTGTGAACAGGACATGGGTGGGGGAGGGGGTGATTCTCCTGGCATGCTGCACTGCTCGAGGGGCCTGCAGCAGAATTTGTGACTGGAGTCCAACTGATTGCAACTCTCCATCTTGCGACAGGCCATTTTTTTTAACGTAATCAGCCTCACGCTGGAAATCAGCCTGAGGCTGATTACAATATGAAAATTTGCATTTCCCTATTATTAGTGAGTCTGGGGTAGTATTTTTCTGGCTTTCAGAAGTCTGCCACTTTACCGAGAGAGGTTGCCAACAGCTGGAATTAAAGCTGTTCCCCATAAATGGGAACCAGACGTGATCACCCTACTGGTGGGAACAGAGGCTGCTGAAATTTCCCAGGTGTTGGGGGCTAGGGTTGCCCCTCGGCCAGTGACAGCCTGGCACCCTGGCACTGTCCTGGCACTAGCCACTGGGCAGTGCCAAGGGAGAGGGTCCTAGGGGGATGTGGCCTATTGGGACAGAGCCAATCGGGGTGATGAGGGGAAACCTGCTGCACACTCTGCATAGGGATCAGAGGCATTGGGAGGGGGCTGTCAGGCTGGCCATGGGGAAGGGGGATGGGGGTCAATGGGATTCTGTACAAAGTTTATACTCAGTGGAGTACACCCAATAAATCTTGGGTATTGATAATCATATATTGTGGAAAAAAAACATGAACAGTGTTAGGGTACAAATCAGAAACCTCAAACTATGTTATGAAGCTCAACTGGGCCCCAGTAGTTTTTTTTTATTTTGACATTAGTGTGAGAATAAAGTGTTTTACTCCAGAGGTGTGTTTCTACTGACACATAAGAAAGCTTTTATCAAAGTTGAGGTCCCAACACAGATCCTAATGGCACATCACTCATTACATCTTGCCAACAGCAAAAGGCACATTTATACCCCGTCATCTGTTTCCTGTTAAATGGCCATTCCTTTACCTATGTCAATATGTTATTTTAACACCATTATCTTTTATTTTAAGCAATGACCTTTGATGTAGCAACTTATTAAATGCCTTCTGGAAATCAAAATACAGTACATCCACCAATTCCACTTTATTCATGACATATTATTTCTTCAAAGAACTCCAGTAAACTGGTTAAACATGATTTCTCTTTCATAAAACCATATCAACTTGCCTGGTTACAATGAGTTTTTCCAAACATCATTTAATAATATATTAAATATTATGATCATTTATACCATTTTCCCTGATAGCTGTTAAGAAAACTGGCCTATAGTTTCTTGCTTTCTGTCTCCCTCTCTTTGAATAATGGAATTCCATTTGCTATTTTCCAATCTAATGGAATCTTCTCATAATTTAGTGATTTTTGGAAAATTAAAACAAATGCGTCAACTATCTCACAAGCCACTTTTTTTGACACCCTAGAATGATGTCCATCAAGACCCAGGGAATCTGCATCTGCAACAATATGCTCAGTCTGTCTGGTGATTAAAACTTCCATGAATCCCTCCCTCCCTTCCATTTCCTGTTTAACAGATATATTTGGGATGTTAAATTATATCCTCTACATGAAGACTGTTGCAAAATACTGATTCAATTAATGTGCAGTCTCTTATTTTCCATTATCAATTCCTCAGACTCATCTACTAAAGAACAACACTCACTTTATTAACTCTGCTTCTTAAAATCGGTATAGAAGCTCTTACCATCTGTCGTTGCATTTCTAGCTATTTATCTCCTGCAATCTAATTTTTTCTTCTTTATTTGGTTAGTATTCTTTGATATGGCACCTTGTCAAAATGCTTTTGCAAATCTAACCAACTACAATTCATCCATACTTTGTTTAGTGTAAGTACAATTTTTAATTTGCTTATCTCCTACACTCCTGTTGTCACTTCTGCTTCTTCACCTTGCTTTTTTTAAGTATTTATGGAGACATTTTTGCTATCCCCTTAGAATTCAAGAGTTGCACTATGGGTTTGTGGTCTGACTTTATCTTGAAAAGGATACCAAATGCATAATCTACAAACTTTTCACAAGCTCTTGTAACAGCCAATGCTTCTTTCCCTATCACAGCATATCTCTGTTCAGTCTCTGCGGGTGAGTGGAATGCTTTCTATCTATCTGTATCTGAAAAAGTACAGCTCCTAACCCTGTACAAAATATATCCCTAGCAATGATAGTGGGTGGCTTTGAGGCATGAACTAAAATACCAGCATCTCTTTGATTTTCTCCAAAGACCTCTGTTGTGCTTCCTGCCAGCATCACATAGTGTCTTGTTATGACAGCTGACACAGAGGCTTGGGTAAGAACTTTCTGATGTGTATGAATCTCTGGAACTCAGTTACATGGCGAGGAGATGGAAACTCCTTGATTCTTCTTGTCTTCAACTCTGGATCAACTCTGGACCCTGAATGAATCCACAATGTGCCCAACTTAGAATTAATTTCCTGCTTCACATAGGACCATAGGAGCAGGAGTAGGCCATTCAGCCCCTCAATCTTGCTCTGCCATTAAACTAGATCATGCTTGTCCCACATATGGCATATGGGCCACTACTGGGGTTGCCTGGACTCTCCAACTGACCCATGAAGCCATGTTCAAAATGTCGCTAAGTGAAAGTTTTTCAAAATACATCCCCTCCAATAACAGTCTGTCTCTCTCCTGCATTTGCTCGGATAACTGGTGAGCCAATCATCAGTTAATGTGGGAGAGAACTAGAGCAATCCTTGATTGGAGGAGCAGCTTCCTTCACTCTGAGGCCTGCAAATATGGCATGACAGCAGTGATGAATCTGATGCAGTGAGAAATTAAAATGTAGTCCCATTGATAAAAAGATTGGACAAGCCTGAATTAGAGCATGATGAACCATCTACCACAATGTGATTTTCCCATGCTTTCCCCAGATCCCTTAATGTAATTAGTATCTAAAAAGATCTCCATCTTTAACATGCTCTATGACTGAGCTTTGACAACCATCTACAGTAGAGAATTCCAAGGATTCACTATTTATTTAATTAGTATCACAAGTAGACTTACAGTGACATTGCAATGAGGTTATTGTGAGAATCCTCAAACTGTCACACTCCTGCGCCTGTTCGGGTACACTGAGAGCAAATTTAGCATGGCCGATGCACTAACCAACACGTCTTTTGGACTGTGGAAGGAAACCCATGCAGACACAGGGAGAACATGCAGACTCTGCACGGACAGTGATCCAAGCTGGGAATTGAACCCGGGTCCCTGGCACTGTGAAGCAACAGTGCTAACCTTTGTGCCACCATGCAACACCCCCCACTCCCTCTGAAGTAATTCTTCCTCAACAGCCTGAATGACATACCTCTTATTCTTAGGCTGCATTTCCTGGGTCTAGATAACCACCTAAGCCAGACAGAGCATTTTCTTTGCATTGACTCTGTCAAGTCCCTTAAGACTTCTGTATGTTTCAATGAGATCACCTCTCATTCTTCTAAACTGCAGAGAATACAGACCAGTCTCCCCAATCTCACTTCAGATTCCTGTAATCCAAGGGAATAGTCTGATGAACTAGTATATCCTTCCTTGGGAAAGGGGATATTTGCTTTTTTGTGGATTTCTTTTGATACTACTGGGGGTGGAATCCTACCAAAAAATAACACTGACGAATCTGATTGAAAACCAATGTGTTCCTCTCCAGAGATACAGGCGGGTTTTCTCTCCACGCCTTATGACACTTTGTCAGAAAAAAACAAGGGGACATGTTTCATGCCATCAGTTTGAGGCCTAAGGACATCAGCCTGCCAATCTGTGCAAGGGGCTGTGCTGGGGGGTATTACCAGGACACTGAATAGCTATGTCTCTGTCTCCTATGGGCTAGGTGCATCTTTGCATCCCCAGAGAGATTCCATTCACAGTTTCATATCTGGGTGAACCTTCTGTAAACCTCGCTGAAGCGACATCACATCAGCAAAGTGCAAACCTTTAGTGAGAGGGGAAGATCTAGTGAGGAGGGTGATTAATTATAAAGATCAAAGAACAAAGAGCAAAACAGCATGGGAAACAGGCCCTTCGGCCCAACGTGCCTGCGCCACCACCTCAATGTTCCCACTTCTACCCCTGATCCCTGTCTATGTAGATCTATGCATTGGAACCAAATTTGCGAGACAATTTAGGGAGAAATTGTTTTGCCAGTCAGCCGAAGAGCACATCTTTGGGAGGAAACTGGAGCTCCCGGAGAAAACCCACGCAAGCGCGAGGAGAACATGCAAACTCCCATAGACACAGGCCCAAATCCATGTATCTGCACAGCACAGCGACAGTCACTGAGCTGTCGTGTTGCCCATCAACTGGTCCAGTTCAAGTGACTTGAAGCTCTAGGCTACTCTCGAAAAATCCAAGAGCAGCACTCTAACGACCCATCGCGTGTATGCCCCTTGTCAGACAACAAGGTGGACTGAAATACCTGTAGGATAAAACAGAAATACATCAATATCATTGACAATTTACACACTTCCCAAGGAACTCCCAAGGCTCATGATCCCTATTTTAAATCGGTTTTCTATATCCCTCCATTCCCATTCTGTTCATGTGCCCAGCTAGGTATCTCTTAAATAACTCCAGAGTGCCTGCCTCCACCACTTGGTAGCGCGTTCCATACCCCCACCACCCTCTGTGTGAAAAAACTCCCTCTAGCATCCAAACTATACCTTACCCCTCTCACCCTAAGCCCGTGACCTCTTGTGATATTTGAATCCATCCTAGGAAAAAGCTTAACACTTTATTTAAATTTATTAAAATGAAACAGGTCCTTGCCCATTATGTGTATGAACCTCAGTACATTACCAGTGGGGAGTGGCAAAAACCAGAAATCATGACTGCACTGGCAAGATTCTCAATTTCCGGCTTTTCGCCAGATCTTGAATCCCCGCTGGCGATCTCGTGCACGAGAGTGTGGGCTCAAGATCCCATCCTGTGTGTTGTATTCTGCTGCTTTTGTTCCTCTGCCCTATTTAGATTTTTATTTTGCAAGTTATTTATCCCTTCCTCATTTGTCCTATCAAAATGTGTTGAATTGTGTTGAAATCCATTTTCAATTATGTGCCTATCATTCAAGTTAATTGATATATTTTTGTATGTTAAGTTGAATATATTTGCTGTTCGTCCTTTAATTTCTAAATACAATCCATTGACTTGTGTCAAAAAGACACTGCATAATAGGCTCTATTGTTCTGATTCAGTTTTTTTAAAGTTAGGAGGGTGTTTATTTTTTCTGTGGCTATATAACAATTATGACTCTTCAGAGCTAAGTTGACTTTTTTTCAGTTCTTCACTAGCCTCTCGAGGAAGGTCATAAATGTTTAATTTGTTGACTACGCTGACTAAACATAATTCACTAATTTTTTTCAGAGGATATTTTGAAATTTGGGGTCATGTACTTTGTATTAGCTTCGTAAAAGAATAATAACTGCATAAAGTACATTGACTGCCTAATAACAAGCCTTGTATTAGTGTGAGGTGGAACATGCGATGACAAGAATAAAACCACCCATTGTGTGCACTGATTACACATTCCTCATTTTCAGTTCAACTTTTATCTCAAGTGGACTGTTGAGAACTTTATTGAGACACGGCCAAATGTAAAGGTTTATTTTATGATATGCATGATTAGACTGAATGAATGCTATTATCACAGTAGGAATTTCACCTTCTCTATCAAAAATAATAAATTATGTAAACTTTGTCCCCAATACCTTCAATTTACCAATGTGTATTGCTGAACCAACTGGTGCTCATTTAGAATCAGAATTCATCCCCCCCTAAGAGAAGAAATCAAAACATTGGGCAGAATTCTCCCCCCCAAAAATTCTAATTGTTGAATTTGTGTGAAAACTGGAGTAATTCACATTGGTTTTTCAGTGAGAGTTCAGAGAAGAATCTCCCACACTCTGCACCGCAGAAGCCACCAGAATGAGTATCATTAAATTTCAGCGGACGGGGACCATTCCCACTGAAGTCATAGACTCATGGAGTCATAGAGGTTTACAGCCTGGGAAACAGGCCTTTTGCCCAACTTGTGCATGCTGCCCTTTCTTTTTAAAACTTTGAAGCTAATCCCAATTGCCCGCACTTGGCCCATATCCCTCCATACCAATCGTACCCATGCAACTATCTAAATGCCTCTACTACTACTTCTGGCAGTTTGTTACAGCCACTTACCACCCTCTTTATGGAAAAATTGCCCCTCTCGCCACTTTTATATCCCCTCTCACCTTAAACCTATCCCCTCTAGTTTTAGACGTCCCTACCTTTAGAAAAAGATATTGACTATCTATCTATGCCCCTCATCATTTTATAGACCTCTATATGGTCACCCCTCAGACTCCTACGCTCCAAAGAAAATGTCTCAGTCTATTCAGCTTTTTCTTATAACTCAATCCCAGTTTTATCCTAGTAAATCTTTTCTGCAGTCTTTTTAGTTTAATAATATCCTTTTTATAATAAGGTGACCAGAATTGCACACAGTATTTCAGGTGTGCCTTTATAAATGTTTTGTACAACTTAACAAGACATCCCAACCCCTATATTTACTGTTCTGACCAATGAAACTAAGCATGTTGAATGCCTTCTTCACCACTCTGTTCACCTGTGACTCCACTTTCAAGGAGCTATGAACATGTATTCTAGTTCTCTTTGTTCTGTAACTCTCCCCAGTGCCCTGCCCTGGGGCACGAATGCACGTGCAAACCCTGCAAATCGGCCAATGTGAGTATCTCCTGGGCTGCTAACTTTTTAGCTCAGCCGGATGGGAGAATTGTGGCCTTAACCTCTAACTCCACCCTCAGCTCTGAGTTGAAGCTTGTCAGGCTGCCAATTGAAGATCCTGCCTTCGATAAGAAATTTCCTGTCCTCTCAGAGTGAGAGATATTGTAATTATATTACCTACTGAGTAGGGTATTCCTCTGTGCAGTCTCTTACATGTGCCACTAAACATATTTTAATGAATCCACCTCTGCAAAATTGGGCTCAATGTATATTTAAAACCACACCCAATTTTAGCTGTCATTAAATTGGGCTGATATGTGAGAAGTGACATCTGTGTTAGGCAGTGATCATCTCTAACTGGAGAGAATCTAACCATCTGCTCTTGATTATCAATAGCATTATCCTCGCTGAATCTCTCAATGTGAACATTCTGGGGGTTATCATTGAAATTTAACTGAACCAATCATATAAATACGATGGCTACAAGACCAAGTTGGAGGCTGGCAATTCTGTGGTGAGTAACTTACCTTCTGTTTACCCAAAGCATGTCCACCAATTAAGACACAAGTCAGGAGTGTTTTGGAATTCACTCCACTTGCCTGAATGGATGCAGTTCCAACAAAATTCAGGAAGCTCAATACCATCCAGGACAAAGCAGACCGCTTGATCTGCACCCTATGCAGCAGATTAAACATTTACTCCCTCCACCACCAGAGTTCACTGGCAACATTGTGTACCATCTACAAGATGCACTTCAACAATTTGCCAAGGGCTTTTGGATAGTGCCTTTCAAACCCACAACTTTGTCCATGAAGGAGCACAAGAGGGGTAGAAGTATGGGAACACCACTTTCTGCAAGTTTTCCTCCAAATCATTTACCATTCTGACTTGGAAATATATAACCTTTCCTTCATGGCTACTCCGTCTGCAACAGTAGATGTACCTGCACCAGATGCTCTACAGAAGTTCAAGGTAACAACTTACTATCTTCTCCACTGCAATTAGGGATGGGCAGTAAATACTGGCTTTGTCAGAGGTGCCCACATCTCAAGAACATTTAAAAAAAATTAGGTAGGAGATAAAGCTAGCAATCCACCTGATCCCATGTGTTTTCTACCCAACAAGTTGGATAAAATTAACCCTTTGTCTCAAATGAATCAGGTATGTGAGAGAAACAGTTCTGAAATGACTGGTTAAACAGCTAACCATTCCAAATATTGTTGTGCCTGCCACACAGTCTATTTTAACTTTTATACAATGGACAAAGAATTGCAAGTAGACTTCTTGTTAGTCCAAGCAATATTTATTTAAAATACACAATCAATAATCGCCCACCCAACTAACAATAAGTTATCTTACAGAAAATATTAAAGTTCAACTCCAATACTAGACCTTGACTTATCTTTGCGTGACTGGCAAGTAGCCATGCAGATATAGGCCTTTATCTGTGATCTGGTCCCTGTAGTCCTCTGCGTAGTTTGGTCTTTGGTCTGGTCTCTGGCACTCTGGCTCTGGTCTTCCTTCTTCTCGGGTGTGGTGGCTCTTCTACCTCTTCAGAGGTAGGTTCTTTACTCAAAGAGTGATTAGGGAGTGGAATGCCCTGCCTGCAGCTGTTGTAGATGCGCCAAGTTTGGTGGCGTTTAAGAGGTTAGTTGATAAGTATATGGAAGAGAAGGGAATGGTTTAGTTAGGAGGGGCATTGCTTTTTATTTTGGTCGGCACAACATCGAAGGCCGAAGGGCCTGTTCTGTGCTGTATTGTTCTATGTTCTATGTTCTTGTGCTGGTTGTTGCTGGTGATGGTCACCATTGTTGTAGCTTGTTCGTGGGGTCAGAAAGAGAGAAAGACAGAGAGATTCTTGGTTGTGCAGCACCCTTTATGCTCCATTGGGTTTCACGCTCCTTTTGGCCATTGTCAATCAATCAGTCAGGACTTGATCACCCTGATCGATAAAGTCCAATTGGGTGCTGCCACACCAATCTTTGGATATATCCCTAATGGCCATGTCTGTCAATACTGAGGGCAGGTAGGACACGCATCTCTCTCCCAAGTAAGGGGTTATGATGCCCCTGAATCTGGTAAACAAACCAGTTTGATCAGAAAGTCCCTTTCATCCTGGAGATGGCCCATATCCTGTGTATTCAGCCATCTGAGCTGCAGCCTGTTAATCTCTGTCTTTTAGGCAGCAGCCTGCTGTATTAGTTCTTGCCCAATTGTCCCAGAGTGCTTTACAAATCACCATTTTAGGTGGCCTATTTGGACACATTATCTTAAAAAATTCTGAAGCTTACCATCTTTGAAGCAAATTATATAGTAACATTATATTATAATTTAATCTAAGAATCTGTTCAAGGCCAAACAATCATGAAATAAGACACAAACTTGATTTTTCACTGAGTGACTGTTTTATATATTACAACTGTGTTTGAAATGGGTTTCTTTGATTGTGCTGATTGTGCAGTTTTGGTATGTTTAAGTAGATATACGAGTGAAAGATATTTGAGTAATGTGTTGTCAACTGAATGAGAAGGCAGCCAAGTGAATCAGAAGGCGTTTGGCTTGAACTTCATTTCAGCACTGACATTTAGTTGGCTTGAAGTTGCTAACAACTATTGGTGATTCCAAGTCTTTTGAGTCTGTTTAACTGACAGACAAGGAAATAAATGTTCTGTAGAACCTCAGTGGTGTCAACATGTTTGAAAATCACAAATATCCAGAACAGCTACAAATATAAGAAATATGTGCAGGATGACTTAAAGCTGTTGAGCTTGAAAAATAGTTGGAAACACACTTAATATAGGAAGAGGAAGGCTTCCTAAAGATTCCATTTCACAATGTTTGTCCCCTTCTACCAAGAGAGTAAGGGAGGTAAATGGGTAACTATTAATAGGGGGCAATGGGGAATGGGAGAGTGGAGTAGCGAGTGTGTAGGAGGAGGGGAGAAAAGAATGATTTGGATAGATAAACTATGTTATATTATATCTCCTGGAAATTCTAATCTTTCTACTACTAAAGATTTCTAGGGGATGTAGTCTTGCAGTGCTATTGTCACTGGACTAATGATCCAGAGACCAGGGTAATGCTGTGGAGACCTGGTTTCAAATGCCACCACAGCAGATAGAGGAACTTGAATTCAATAAAAATCTGGAATTAAAACTCTGATCATGTCCATGACACTATTGTTGTAAAAACCTGTCTGGTCCCTAATGCATTCAAGGGAAGTAAATCCTCTATCCTTAACTGATCTGGCCTACATCCACATCAATGTGGTTGACTCAAACACCGTCTGAAATAGACTAGCAAGCCACTCAACTGTTTTTTGTTAATAAAAAGAATAAAACCAGATGTACCACCCATTGTGTTCTTTGGCACTACCATCATGCTAAATGGGGTAGACTTTGAACAGATCTAGCAACTCAAGACTGGGTATCCATGAGATGTTGTGGACTATCAGTAGCAGCAGAATTGTATTCAACTACAACCTGCAATCTCATGGCCTTGCATATCCCCAACTTTAGCATTACCTCCAGGGGATCAATCCTGGTTCAATGAAGAGTGCATGATAGCATGTCATAAGCTAAAAATGAGGTATCAACCTGATGAAGCTACAACATGGGACTACTTAAAGTTTAAAGTTTATTTTATTAGTGTCACATGTGGGCTTCCATTCACATTGCAATGAAGTTACTACGAAAATCCCCAACCAATATAAGCAGCAAGTAGGTAGAACTAAGCGATTCCACAACCTATGGATTAGATCTAAGCTCTGCAGTCCTGCCACATCCAGTCATGAATGGTGTAGTATAATTAAACAACTCACTGGAGGAGGAGGCTTCACAAATGTCCCCATCCTCAATGAGAGAGGAGTCAACACATCTGTGCAAAGACTAAAGCTGAATCATTTGCGACAGTCTGCAGCCAGAAGTGCTTAGAGGATGATCCATCCTCCAGAGATCCCAAGCATCACAGATACTAATCTTCACCTGATTCAATTCACTCCATGTGTCATCAAGAAATGGCTGAAAGTACTGAATACTGCAAAGGTTATGGACCCTGACAATATTCCAGAAATTGTACTGAAGATCTGTGCTCCAGAACTTGCTGTACGCTGAGCAAAGCTATTCCAGTACAATGACAACATAGACATCTACCTGGCAATGTGGAAAGTTGCCCAGGTATGTCCTGTGCACAAAAAGTAGGATAAATACAACCCAGTCAATTTTGAATGTTTACCAGTTACTATTCATCATCAGCAAAATGACGTAATGTGTTGTCAACAGCTCTACAAGCGGCACTTACTCAAAACTAACCTGCACATGGTCGCTCAGTTTGGGTTCTGCCAGGGCACCTGAGCTCTTTACCTCATTACTGCCTTTGTTCAAATATGGACAAAAGAGCTGAATGCCAGGAGTGAGGTGAGAATGAGTGCCCTTGGCATCATGGCAGCATTTGACTGTGTTTGGCATTAAAGAGCTGTAGCAAAATGGTGTCAATGGAAATCAGGATTACAATCAGGTTTCATTCCTGCCAGAAAGGAAGATGGAGGTGAATTATTCCAGTTCCAAGACATCGCTGGAGAAGTTCCTCAGCGTTATGTCCTAGAACAAATCATCTTCAGCTACTTCACCCATAACCTTCATGAGGTCAGAAGTGGGGTGTTTGATGCACAATGTTCAGCACCATTCGCAACTCTTCATACTGAAACAGTCCATGTCTAAAAACAACAACACCTGGACAATATCCAGGCTTTGCCTGACAGGTGGAAAGAAACATGTCTGCCAAACAAGTGCCAAGCAATGACCATCTCTTACAAGAGAGTACATAACCATTGTTTCTTGACATTCAATGGCATTACCATCCCTGACTGTGAATAGCCTGGGGATTACCATTGACCAGAATCTTAATTGGACAAGCCATATAAATACTGTGGCCACAAAAACAAGACAAAAGTCAGGAATCCTGTGGTGAGTAACTCACCTCCTGTCTCACCAAATCCTGTTACCACCTACAAGACACAAGTTAGGAGTGTAATGAAATGCTCTCCTTTTTCCTGTTTGAGTGAAACTCCAACAACATTCAAGAAGCCTAACAACATCCATGACAAAACAGCCTGCTTGATTGTAACCCTTTTATAAACATTCACTCCCTCTACAAAGACTAATAGTGGCAGCAGTGTGTACCATCTACAAGATACACTGCAGGGATTCATCAATGTTCTTTCGGCATCACTTTTCAACAAACAGACCCTACCATCTAGAAGGAAAAGAGTAATAGATACATGGGAACACCACCATCTGGAATTCCCCTTTAAGTCAGTCTCAACCCTGACTGGAAAATATATCACCATTCCTTCACTGTCACTGGATCAAAATCCTGGATCCCTCTTCCTAGCAGCAATGTAACTACAACTTAGTGATGGCAGAGTTCAAGAAGGCAGCTCACCTAGGGATGGGCCATAAATGTTGGTCTAGTCAGTGATACCCATGTCCCATAACTGAATACAAAAAATTAACCCTTTCAACCCGAAGATTGGTGTGGCTTAGTGGCACAGCAGTTAGCACTGCTGCCTCACAGCACCAGGGACCCGGGTTCAATTCTGGCCTTGGATAACTTTGTGGAATTTGCACCTTTTCCTTGTGTCTGCAAGTGTTTCATCTGGACACTCCAGTTTCCTCCCATACTCCAAAGATGTGCAAGTTAGGTAGATTGGCCTTGGTAAATTGTCACTTACTGTCCCAAGATGTATAGGTTAGGGTATTAACAGAGTAATTATGTAGGGTTATGGAAATAGGATTTGGCTAAGATGCTGTTGGAAGTTGCTGCAGAAATGATGGATTGATTGGCCTCCTTTCTCACTATTGGGATTCTACTACACTCTTCTTCAAACAGCATCACAGAATACTTAACATCCACATGAACAAATGGACGAGACCATCATTTAATATCTTAGCTGATAAATTTTAGCTAAACAGATATTTAGGGCTATAGTAATTTAACTTGCACTTAATCCAGACCAGTCTGAGCAGCTGTAATATCTGTACTCCTCAAGAAGATGGCAATTTTGGTTTTGTTCTCAGTCTGGTGTTCTTTCCTTGAATAAGTGACATCTGGTTTCTTAGCCTGTAGAGCTGTAATTGTGAGGAAATTCCTCCCTAAATCCTTACTGCTGTTGAGAAATATAGCAATGATTGCAATCATGCCTTCACAGTCATCCATTGTATCCTCAGAGCTATTCATAATCCTGATCTTCCTTTTCATATCACTATTTAAGTTTATTTATTTCAATACATCCAGAAGCCTTAATGGGTTTGATCTCCAGTTCCTTTAAAGCATCAATGGCAAGATTGAAGCCCATATAAAATCACATTCATCTATCACAGATCAGTAGCATGGTAAATCAGGCAGTAGTTCAACATAGATGTTTGCATTTGTAAATCTATTGAAAACTAGGCAGACTCTGCTACACACTAAAGCAATAAGAAATATGGGCTTCCATTTCTCATCGACATGAAATTGGTATCATTGCAAATTATTCAGGAATTGTCCCCCAAATGCAAGTATTCTTCATGATTTTTTAATCATGATTTCTAAAAATTGGGATTAAAAAGCAACTTCTTGTAAAACTCTGTCTATTATCTACTTAACCATACATTCCAAACATTGCCTCAATAAGAAGACATATGCAAATATGATCAAATTTTAAAAAAGCTACACGCTTTTTAAAAATTCTTTCACAGGGCATGAGCATCAATAGTTAGACGAACATTTTTATTGCCCTTATTTAATTGTTTTGGATGGTGAGCTGCCTTTTTGAACTTTTGCAGTCATAGAAACATAGAAGATAGAAGCAGAAGGAAGCCATTTGGCCCTTCGAGCCTGCTCCACTATTCATCACGATCTTCAATACCCAATCTTGCTTTGTCTCCATGACCTTTGATCCTATACACCTCAAGTGCTATATCTTGAATAATGTCAATGATTTGGCATCAACTACTTCCTGTGATAATGAATTCCACTGGCTCATCACTCTTTGGTGTAGAAATGTCTCCTCATTCCATCCTAAATGGTCTACCCTGAATCTTCAGACCGTGACCCCTGGTTCTAGACTCCCCCACCATTGGGAACATCCTTCCTGCATCTAGCATGTCTAATCCTGTTAGAGTTTTACAAGTCTCTATGAGATCCTCCCCCTCATTCATCTGAACTCCAGCGAAAAGAATCCTAACCTAGTCAATCTGTCCTCATACATTAGTCCTGCCATCCTTGCAATCAGCCTGGTCAAACTTCGCTGCACTCCCTTGAGAATAAGAACATCCTTCCTCAGAAAAGGAGACCAAAATTACACGCAGTACTCTCAGTATAGCCTCACCAAGGCCCTGTACAATTGCAATAACACATCCCTGCTGAAAACCTCTTGCAATGAAGGCTAACATACCATTTGTCTTCTTTACCACCTGCTGCACCTGCATGCTTACTTTAAGTGACTATTGCACAGACACCCAGGTCCTGCTGCACACTCCCCTCTCCCAATTTACAGCCATTCAGGTAGTAATCTGCCTTCTTGTTTTTACTTCCGAAGTGAATAATCTCACATTTATCCAAATTATATTGCATCTGTCATTGATTTGCCCACTCACTCAACCTGTCCAAATCATGCTGAAGGATCTCTGCACAGTTCACTCTCTCAACCAACTTGGTATCATCTACAAATTTTGAGATGTTACATTTTGTTTCCTTATCCAAATCATTAATACATATTGTGAATAACTGAGGTCCCAGCAGTGATCTTTGTGGCACTCCACTAGTTATTAACTGCCAATTTGGAAAGGACACATTAATTCCTATTCTTTCTTTCCTGTCTGCCAACCAGTTTTCTATACATCTCAAAATACCTCCTCCAATCTCATGCACTTTAATCTTGCATGATAATCTTTTATGCTGGACTTTGTCAAACATTTTCTGAAAGTCCAAATATACCACATTGACTGATTCCCCCTTGTCAACTGTACTAGTTATATCTTCAAAGAATTCCAACAGATTGGTCAAGCATTATTTTCTCTTCATAAATCCATGTTGACTCTGTCTGATCCTGTCACTGCTTTCTAAATGCCCTGCTATAAAGTCCTTGAAATTGGATAATACACCCACAGTTCTCTTAGGAAGGGAGCTCCAGGATTTTGACTGAATGGCAGTGAAGGAATGGTGATACAGGTCTATGTCAGGATGGTGAAGTGCATGCTGGTGTTCCCATGCATCCATTGCCCTTGTCTTTCTACATGTTAGAGGTTGCAGGTTAGAACATAGTGTTGAAGTAGCTCTTGATGCGTTACTGTGGTATATCTTGTAGATGACACACTTTGTTACCACTGTGCTTCGATAATGGAGGGAGTGGATGTTGAAAGTGGGGATGGGGTGCCAATCAAGTGGGTTGCTTTGTTTTGGATGGTGTCAAGCTCTTTTATTATTCTGGAAGCAGCACTCATTCAAGTAATTGGACAGCATTGCACCACGTTCCTGACTTGTGCCTTGTAGATGGTGGTCAGGCTTTGGGGAATCAGGAGGTGAGTTCCTCTCTGCAGAATTCCCAGTCCCTGCTCTTGTAGCCATAGTGTCTATATGGCTGATCAGTTCGGTTTATGGTCCATGGTGGTCCTCAGGATGCTGAGAGTGGAGAATTCAGTAATGATAATGTCATAGAATGTCAAAGGGAGATGGCTGGATTCTCCCTTGATGGAGGTGGCACTTGAGGAATGCAAAAATTACTTGCCAGTTATCAGCCCAAGGCTGAAGATTGTTCAGATCTTGCTTCATATGGGCATACACTACTTCAGTATCTGAGGAGTCACGAATAGTGCTGAACATTCGTGTAATTATCAGCTAACATCCCTACTTTTTATTTTACTATGGAAGGAAGATCATTGATGAAGTAGCTGAAGATAGTTGGGCCTCTGTCCCATCTTTCCATCCCCTCCTCCCACTCCACCTACATCTCTGCTGGTCACAGCTTACAGCTTTTCTGTCGTTTGGCTATTCACCAACTTTATTCTCTCTGCAGACAGCTATTTACAATCTTTTCCCCTGGGTTTCTATGGCCATAGAATGTTTCATTCCCTCCCCCTGCAGGATAAATATCTTTCACTTTCTATGCCTTTTACCTTTGACAAAGCATCATCTGGACCTGAAATGTCAGCTCTTTTCTCTCCTTATAGATGCTGCCAGATTTTCTGAGATTTTCCAGAGTTTCCTCTTTTGGTATCGCTAAGCAGGTTATTGCCGAATAAGTGCCACTTGCTGGCATTGTCAACAGCCCCATTCCATCCCTTTGCTGATGTTGTTGCTTCTGGACGAAGAGATGCCATTAGTTGGATGCACATTATCAAATATTTAAACAACATTGCAGGCAATTCCTCCTTGGGCTGTGATTTTGTTTTTAAATGCCACATTTATTCAGAAGTTCTGAATAAAAAAAACATGTGGCTTGGACCACCAGAGTTTTATGTTTGCAATAAAATAAAATTCAGATTAGGATTGCATTATCCGAAGTTCAGGATGAATTACGTTTACTCCCATAATTTGTAGATAGTTTTAACATTTCCTGCTGCTATTGCTAGTATGAAATTGCAAGTTCACATAATTCACAGAATCACAGAATTGTTACAGCACAGAAGGACACTCAGTCAGTCCTCTCTCTGCCCATTGTTTGAAGGAACATGTACTCAGTGCCATTCTGCCATCTTCTCCCTATATCGATGCACATTTTTCCTTTTCAGATATTCATCCAATTTCTTCTTGAATGCCTTAATTGAACCTATCTCTACCACAATCTCAGGAAGTGCGTTCCAGATCCAAACCACTTGGGAAAGTTTCTCCTTATGTTTCTGAGAGAATCATAGAATTATGTAGTGCAGAAGGAAGCCATTTGGCCCATCTAGTCTGCATTGACCACAATCCTACCCAGGCCCTATCCCCAAACATTTACCCTACTACCAAGGGGCAATTTAATATGGCCAATCCACCTAACCCGCATATCTTTGGACAGTGGGAGGAAACTAGAGGAACCCCGCAGGCATGGAGCTAATGTGCAAATTCCGCACAGACAGCGACCCAAGCTGGGAGTTGAACTTGAATCCCTAGTGCTGTGAGGCAGCAGCGCTAACCAGTTGCCACCGTGCTGCTCTTATACTCTATAATAAAGCCTAAGATACTAAATGCTTTAACCACACTCTCAACATACCCTGCCACCTTCAATGACTTGTGCACATATACCTCAGTGTTCCTTTGCACTTGCAGCCCCTTTAGAAATAATATACCCTTTATATTGTCTCTCTGTGTTCTTTCTGCCCAAATGAATCACTTCACACTTCTCTGCACTGAATTACATTAGTCACTTCCTGCTCATTATTAATTAAAGAAATATGTTCTGTTTAATGTTTATTAAACTTTCAGTTGTTAGTGCTGTAGCTCTAAAATTTGTTACCATCTCCCAACCTTTTAGAGTGTTAGCTGAAAGGAAATAAACTTGTACTACTGTGGATGGATATAGCTCCAACAATTCAAAGTTTACTGAAATACAGAGAGAGAATCCTTTATTAAATTTATTGGAGTGGCAATTCCTGTGGAAATTCCTGTTGTAATTGGAAAGTTACACCTGAAACTATTTGTTGGTGCAACAATTTTGTGAATATCATCTTGTTTTTAACTTCCCATCTACCCAGAAATATGAATTTCAGGATACATTTCATAAATTAGCATAAAAAGGGACCAAAAGAAACACTGCAGACTCGCGACATATTCCTTTTTAAAAATGAAAATAAAATTTTCATGTTATATAAGTATAGCGAGCTTACAGATCTGCAATCTGAGAAGCTTTTCAATGTTTAATGTGACTCATACTCAAGCCATAAAAAGCACAGAAGATATAGTGCGGCTCTCACTGAAGCACTGGCAAAATGACCTTGTTTCCTGCTGCACCTAAAATTCTGAGCAGAATTTTACATCCGTTTTCAACCGAGATAATTACAGGAAATTTGTGTCTGCAGCTCTATAGCTCAAGTACAGTGATTATAATGAGTAGAAAAGCATTTACTGCCTGCAAGGATCAATAGATGGGTTTAAAGATTTGAAGCAATTTGGGCCTAATGTAACTACGTGTATAGCACAATTGTGCTTTAGTTTGGTCAGTAATCTAAGTTGATTTTTGCTTTCAGCCCTGATTATGCATCTTACTCATTGGAAATGCACAGGAAATTCAACCCATTGTGTTTTTTTTTGTTTTATTGCTTTCAAATTACACTCTCAAAGAATCTGATGAAACATTGCTTCTTTGCGATTTGAAATAGTCCAAAGCAACAATTGGTGCTCCATCAAAGCCTGCAAAACAATACTTTGGATAAAAAAGATTGCAGTAAATAATGGTACTATATTTAAGTGTTTCGCTGCCAGAAATAAAACCACCTGTCCTTGAAAGTGTTCAAAAGGCATGTATCCAGCTTCTGTAGAATGTTTTAATGTCACTACATTTTCCTTCAAACTAGAAATGGCTGTCAACTCTTGAACATGTGAAGTTTCCTGTTGTTTTAAACTATAGTTCTGCCAGCTGCTCTTTCCCATTAGGACTTAAAAATGCTCAACTTTTCACACCATTATTTTGAGTAAGAAAATCAGACACAAATAAACATGGTGATATGTAAACTTAGCACACTCTTTGTGGGCTCAAATTCCTTTTTCTTCCTGTAATTCTTTGAAATTCATTCATAGCAGATATACAAGTTAGGTTTGAATGCTATATTTTCCTTGTTAAAGTTGATTTTCTGCTCCTGTCTGTAGTTCACCTTGAAGGCACACATTTTCCGATTATTGTGCCAGATACCAAGGCTTGGAGTGACTCTTTGGGCCACGTTGGTGATTAGCTCCCAGATGCGTATACAACTGAATTAACAGTTAGCCTCAGAATATTTTACACTATTCTATTGACACTAGTGGTATAATGAGCAGGATTTCATCCCCTGCACAGTGGAACCAGAATATCCTGTTGGCAGGCAGGGGCAAAATATCCTGTCCAATGCCTGCATTTCACAGATGGAAATCAAAAATAAAAGTAAGCCGTCAAAGCAATATTCCACGTATACATAGTCTGCAGGATCAGCCTCAAATCTTTGATATTGTCCATGCTTATTTCCCTAACCGCGTTGTTCAAATTTAACTAACAAAATTTCTCAATGGGAATAAGAAAAAGAATGATTCACAACAAACCAATTTTCAGAATTGCTTAAGATTTCATCAGCATAAAGAGTATACCTCATCAAATATTATAACCTTCCAACGATTGCAATTGTACAAATGCTGATACCTCTGGAGTGTGATGTGAAGCTGGGTGTCCTGAGTTACAATTGAACTTAAAGACAAAGAAGAAAGCAAAATACTGTGGATGCTGGAATCTGAAACAATGACGAAGGGTCATCTAGACTCAAAGTTGACTCATTCTCTTCCCACAATGCTGTCAAACCTGCTGAGCTTGCCTGCATTGACAACAATCCTACCCAGGTTCTATCGCCTTAACTCCACGTATTCACCCTGCTAGTTCTCTTGACACTGAGGGGCAATTTAGCATAAACAATCGACCTAACTTGCACATTTTTAGACTGTGGTAGGAAACTAGAGCACCCAGAAGAAACCCATGCAGACACAGGGAGAATGTGCAAACTTCACACAGACAGTGACCCAAGCTGGGAATCAAACCTGAGGTAGCAGTGCTAACACTTCACCACTGTGCTGCTCCTAACCGGCACGTCTTTGAAGTGAGAAGATTTCTCCATTAGTTTATGAGGATTTTCAAGTGAATTTGTTCTGATTGTGTCAGGCATAGTTTGGAACTGTTGCTTTTTGATAGGCATCAATGTGAAAGTGTAAAGCAATAATTGTGTCCTGGTTAAGATTTTTTCTGATGATAGCCTCTAGCTCCAGACTTTGCATCATCGATTTCCTACATTCTTTTTCTCTGATCAAACTGCTTCAGTTCCAAGCTTCAGGGTAACCCACACCTTGGCCACTCTTGTAAAAAGCAAAATTAAAGTAACCAATATACAAAAATAATAAATAGAAATTACTGTTGGTAATAATTTGCACTCCATTCTTTGACAGGTGTTAACACATTTATTTCAAGTGGGTTAAAGGACAGGTATAAATTCTGGTGTTGTTACTCTAGGGTTCAAATTTAGCTTAAGACTCAGGTTTTGATGTAGAGTTTTTAAACTGCAGTTAGTTAAATACCTTAGTTAAATAGGGAGCTGCCTGGCATTGGGAGTTATCCGTGAATCAGCTGAAAGTGGTTGCCTTGAATAGATGTTAATTATTGTTGCAGGAAATTGAACTAGCATTGTAATTTGGGAGTGAGTCATTAGTAGCTTTATTAAAGTAGACAAGTTTGCAAACTGAAAGGATTAAGGAAATGCATTGAGTGGGTCAGAGGCTGTTGACAGGATTTTATATCCTCACTCATCCTGAAACTGTAAAATCCTGATCAAAGTCAACAGATCTTTTCTTGTTCCCCTCTCTTCTGTTGCAATTCTTCTGGTGGGGGGAGTGATAAAATTTGAACCAGTGAGTGTTAAATTGGGAATTTGGGGCAGAAGAAGAAAGACGTGTTCCTTTCACTAATTTTTATGCAGCCCCCTGTAGAGGAATAGAAGACACAAGTTGCTTTCCAGAAATATCTGATTTGATTTATTATTGTCACACGTATTAGTCTAAAATGAAAAGTATTGTTCTTGTGTACTATACAGACAAAACATAGAGTACATAACAGAGAAGGAAAGAAGAGGGTATAGAATGTAGTGTTACAGTCATTGCTGGGGTGTAGAGAAAGATCAAGTTAATATAAAGTAGGTCCATTTAAAATGTTGGTGGCCGCAGGGGAGAAGCTGTTCTTGAGTCGGTTGGTATATGATTTCAGACTTTTGTACCTTTTTCCCGATGGAAGTAGGTGAAAGAGAGAAAGTCTGGGGTGTGTGGGTCTTTGATTAAACTACCTGCTTTTCTGAGGCAATGGGAAGTGTGGACGGAGTCAATGGATGGGAGGCTGGTTTGCCTATAGAGTGAAAGTTTGAAATGTGATGGAGGGAAAGGGTGCAACTCTGTGAGTTCAAAGCATTCTAAAGAAAATCAAAATATAACATAGGAGAAAAGAATTTAAATGATTGATTTGCTGGTGAGCATTTTCTCTTTTCTAAACTAGGGAATTTTAAACAGAAATGATATAACATTATGTCATTTGGTAATACAGAGCTTGAGTGTTGCTGAAAAAAGAGGTATACTGTCAAAAGAGATATTTTGTCTTGCACTCATCAAGACAGATTCATAAGAATACTAATTGTGAAGGGAACAAAAATTTCTACTGTATTAGAAGATAGTGCTGACTGGTTGGCAAATTGACTCTTTTTGGTAGAGGTGTTTCCATGAAGAATGCACCAGAGAATAGTTAGCTACCAAGATTTTGTTTCAATTCGAACCAACCAGGTTGACTCTGATTGGTTAAGCCATTACCATGGGGAATGAAGCAGGGAATGGCTGGCCCCCAAACTGGTAGGTCAGAATATTGAACATATTTTAGGAACCCAACAAAGAATGATCAATAAAGTAATAAGGTGGGAGAAATTAGACAAAGATGGCTAGAAAATAAAGAGTCTCAATAAATATTTGAAAAGGAAAAGAAGAACTGAAGTGAGTGTTGGTCCCTTAGAGGATAAGACTGGGGAATTAATAATGGGAAACAAGGAAATATCGAATACTTAAAAATCAAGAGATAAAGGGAAGGAGTTTAAATTTATTTATTATGAAGACCTCTCACATATTAATTAAGCAAAGCCAACTGTAGTCTTCATTTGAATGAAGTTTGCATGAGGGATACTTGAACCAACATATGTGAACATAATTTATTTCTGATTTAAAGTCATTAGTTTGATCCTTTTAAACTTTCATTATATATCATTATTCAGTTAACACAAAAGGATTAAAACAATTCAGGAAGCAGAGTTGATTGAATATCTTCTTGTTAGGCTGTTCTTTGGGATTGAAAATAACTTTTTTTCACCCTAAAGTTGTGGGCCCTAAGGTGACTAAAAACTCCAATGCTGGTTCCATGCACCCTGTGGAGATACTGGTGTTGGACTGGGGTAAACACAGTGAGAAGTCTCAACACCAGGTTAAAGTCCAACAGGTTTATTTGATAGCAAATGCCACTAATGTTTGGGGCTTTGCCCCTTCATCAGGTGAGTGGGGAGTTCTGATCACAAACAACATATAAAGGCACACACAGTTTACAGAATACTGATTAGAATGTGGGTATTTACAGCTAATCAAGTCTTAAAGGTGCTGAGAATGTGAGTGGAGATAGCATTAAGTATAGGTTAAGGAGATGTGAATTGTTTCCAGACAGGACAGTAAGTGACATGTTGCAAGCCCAGGCAAATCATGGGGGTTACAAATAGTGTGACATGAACCCAAGATCCAGGTTGAGGCCGTCCTTGTGTGCGTAACTTTGCTATCAGTCTCTGCTCGATGACTCTGTGCTGTCGTATGTCATGAAGGCCGCCTCGGAGAATGTTTACCGGAAGATCAGAGGCTGAATGCCCATGACAGTTGAAGTATTCATCAACAGGAAGAGAACAGTCTTGCCTGATAATTTTTGGCAGTGTTTATTCATCCTTTGTCGTAGCATCTGCATGGTCTCCCCAATGTACCATGCTTCAGGACATTCTTTCCTGCAGCGTATCAGTTAGACAATGTTGGCCGAGTTGCAAGAATATGTGCCGTGTACCTGATGTTCTCACGTGAAATGATGGCATCCATGTCAATGATTTGGCATGTCTTGCAGAGATTGCTGTAGCAGGGTTGTGTGGTCACTGTTCTCCTGAAGGCTGGGTAGTTTGCTGTTGACAATGGTCTGTTTGAGGTTATGTGGTTGTTTGAAGGCAAGAAGTGAGGGTGTGGGGATGGCCTTGGAGAGATGTTTGTCTTCATCAATGATGTTGGTGACTCCGGAGAAGATGTCGTAGCTTCTCTGCTCCAGGGAAGTACTGGATGATGAAGGGTACTCTGTCCACCATGTCCTGTGTTTGTCTTCTGAGGAAGTCGGTGCAGTTTCTTGCATCCCCCATGGACAAGCCCTCTGTATACACAGGATCTGCTCAGATGAGGAAGATTGCAACAGGCATCTCCAGACGCTGAAAGATGCCTCAAGAACAGGACATGAGCATTGAGTGGCCGCTGTGTCTTGGAGCAGTACAACGGGATGGGTTGCTGGCCCTGAAAGGTCTGAACTCTGGAAACTCTTTAAGGGTTTGTCTCGCTCAGACACATCCACCAAAAGTAGTTTTTGTCGCAAGAATCTCTGCCTGCTTTACTGCACTATTCACTGGGTGTCCTTCAAAGGCCTAATTATATGGAGGCTGATTGGATCTACAGGCTTCCTTTGCAATCTCCAGCCTTCTGGTTTTGTTGTTGTCTGTTGTTCTGCAATAGGAACACACTGGCTTCTGGCATTCTTCTTTTGGGTTGCAGGTTTCACACACTCTTCTGTGTTTTTCTTTTCTAGATATGAGGTCTATCCTATTTTGGTTGCTCTATTTATATTTCCAATTTTTCATGGGAATTCATGGTTTGGAAAGGTTCTGCCTGAGTTTCCAGGCCTCATGGTGAGATTGTAGTTGCCTGATCTCTTACTGCTGCATCTCAGGCTGTGAAGATTCTTTGCTCCTGCAAATGCACCATAAGGTTTACAAATTCCTCTCACACAGTCCTTCATAGGCCCATGTAATTCTTAGTAACTAATCCATTGTTTGAACACAATTTGCTTCATCCATTCAAACTTGATGCAGGTTTGTGTGGGCTTCTTATGAGCAACGTGGAATTCTGGCAATATGCCTCTGGGACCAACTTATAAACAGTAAGGCTGAAAACTTATATTTCATGAACTTATATTTCAAGGGCATCATAGAGCAGATCTTTTGAATTAATAATTTCCAGGTATCCAATTTTAGCTATCCAGCTAATTAAGTGCCAAAAAATGACTCTGCATTACTTCCTTTGAATTTGGGGATGAATCTGGCATGACCAAGGATCTCAGAGAGTGGTTCTGGATTCGAGGGATAATGTGTGCAACTGGGTGGAGAGAGATTTTCCCTTGCAGCTTCCAGCTGTGTAGTCTCATTCTCCCTTTGAGCTGTTACTCCCTTTTTTATTTTTCAGAGGTGGAACTCTTTTCTCACCCTTTCTCTTGCGCTGTATCTTTTCCCATCCTGTGCTTTCCTTCCTTATCTCTTACAAACTTTCCATTCTGTCTTGATTTCCTTCTCCTTAAATGCTAGTTGCATTCTGAGCTTTTCAAGATTGACTTTGGTGAGGGTGGAGAATGGGATGTGGAGTCATGGTTGGATGATCTCTTAGTCTAGCTGCTCTACAGATAAACTGAGATTCAAGTGTTCTCTCAACAACTGGATCAGTTTGCTTCTCTTTACTTTATTGGGTAATTGTAACTGTACCTCTTGAGCTATTACTTGTAGTTGCTCCGTGCTAAAGAACACGAATGTTTCATCTTTCAAATTTCCTCATAAGACCCATATCTGGGCATCAAAAGTTGTCATTTTCTTTTTGTTTATGGAAAAGAAATTTTCTGTATTAAGTTACTGCGTTTTAAAATGTGTCCTAGCCACATAGTTTTCCTCTTAGCTTCTAGCTGACTGTTGCATATCAGATTTGGCTCGTGTCTTATACTTGGACTCTGGTCAAATTCAAATGGATGATAGTATCATAGAATAAAATCATATAATCTCTACAGTGCAAAGGGAGGCCATTCAGCCCATTGAACCTGCACTAACTCTCCGACAGAGCATCCCACCCATGTTCTTTCCTATAACCCCATGTGTTTACCCTGCTAATATCTCTAATCTAATCTTGGGACTCTAAGGGACAATTTAGTATGGCTAATCCACCTAACTAGTACATCTTTGGACTGAGAGGAAACCAGAGCACCTGGCGGAAACCCCACATAGACACAAGGAGAATGTTGCAAACTCCACACTGACCGTCACCAGAATTGAACCTATGTCCCTGGTGCTGTGAAGCAGTAATGCTAACCTGTGTGCCACCATGCTGCCCTGATGATCCTAGATTAAAGTTCCCAATTTCTGTTATGGACAGGGTTACTTAAGCACTAATTTCCCCTCTCATACCTATCTACAAACAGAATGGTGTTTAGATTTGTTTGCCCATTTATAAGCAATAGTGTATTTTCCATACCCTTGGTTTTGGTGTGATCCCATTTTCAATTAATAACATCACAGAAAACTTGAGATTAATAATGTAGAAACCACTGGGGAGAGAAAAATCATTTCACATGCGTCCATAAACAAGAATCTAAGTCCAATGGGGTATTTCTTCACAGAGGTTGGTGGGCTGAAACCAATGCTATATAATTCACCTTTGCAGTGGTGTTGATTTTGCACAATAAAATAAGCAGACAGGGAAGAAGCAATCTTATAGGTGAGGTGACTTTTCAGCAGATGCAGTGTAGATGGGGTCAGGTGTCTAACCTGGGCCAAATCATCTTATCTGTGAGGCTGTTAGTCAGATTATAAAAATGCTTGGAGACTTTGCAGTTCAGCAATGCAATATTACTCGTTCCATGAACCAGAGGCCCATGTCACATACTCCCACCTCTCCAAATTGTTTTTGACAAAGGATGTGTATACATTGTCTGGGCCCTGAGATCGTTAAATGTCATAACCATTAAGAATTGAAATGAAGACTGTGGGGCCCTTTGTCTTAGTGGATGAGCAGACCCCTTTTTGGCCAGCCTAGGTTAGGAAATGCAGATGGCCTTTGTATAGCTCTTTTTGTATTTGGTCTGTGCAGCCCACCTGGATCATGAGGGGCTCTTCAGGAATAATGATATGTGAGTTTCCATGATACTGCCAAATAGATTGTTTTGTTCTGGGTCATAGACCAGTAATAATTCAACCATTTTAGGGCTTTATGCAGTTTGACATTTTTAGATATAGCAATGAGGATTCCTGTCCATATTTTACAAAAATGTGTCCCTCTCACTTTATATGAATATATGTTCTTTCTTTCTATAAATGTTGGCATGAATACTTCTGTTATTCACAGCCCCAGAATACAGTCAATCATGCCCTGTTCTGCAGGCTGCTAGTGTCGAGTAGTTATAACTTACTGTGAATAGATTAAGTCAATTACATTGGTTGCCAGCATGTAATTGGCTATCTCATTCCTGTGACCCCTAGACCTGCTGCCAGTTCTCTAAGAGATTGGCAATGGTTTACATTTGAGGCCCATAATGGAACAAAAAACTTCAGCTTTTCTGGCAGCCCTTCAGTTTAAGTCTGAGTCTCATTAATTTGATTTGTTTGAAGAGGTGATGAAAATGATTGATGAAGGAAGGGCCATGGATGTTGTCCACATGGAATTTCGTAAAGCACTTGAATAGGTCCCTCTCGGCAGGCTGGTGCAAAAGGTTAAATCACACTATCTAGAACTATCCAGATAGATTAAGAACTAGCTTATCTATAGAAGACAGAGGGTTGGGTTTGGAAGGCTGTTTTTCTAAATGGAGGTCTATAACTAGCGATGTTTTGCAATGATCTGTGCTGGAATCTCTGTTGTTTGTAACATGTAGAAATTACTTGGAAGAAAACGTAACTGGTCTGATTAGCAAATTTGTGAATGATACTAAGATTGTTGGAGTTGTGGAAAGTGATGAAAATTAACAGGAAAAAAAACAAGACTTGGATTGGCTGGAAAAATGGATGAAAAAATGGCAAATGGAATTTAATACAGGTAAATGCTAGCTGATGCATTTTGGTAGATCTAATTCAGGTGAGTTATAAAATTAAAGGCAGAAACATCAGGAGCACAGACACATAGAGACCTGGGAGTACAGGTCCACAGACCCTTAAAAGTGGCAGCACAGTTGGAAAATGTGGTGAAAAAAGCATATGGCATACTTGCTTTCATTGGTTAGGGCATCGAGTATAAAAGTTGACAAATTATGTTGTAGTTATATAAAACGTTAGTGAGAATACTGTATCCAATTCTGGTCGCCACACTATCAGAACGATGTGGAGGTTTTGGAGGAAGTACACAAAAGTTTATCAGGATGTTGCCTGGTATGGAGGATACTAGCTATGAGGAGAGAGATTGAATAAACAGGGATTGCTTTTCCTCAAAAGTCAGAGGCTGAGGGATGACTTGATGTAAGTTTATAAAATTATGAGGGACATAGATAAGGTGAACATTAGGCAGCTTTTTCCCAGGGCAGAAATAACAATGACAAGAAGGCACAAGTTGAAGGTAAGGAAGGAAACATTCTGTAGAGATATGTGGGGGAAATTTTGTTTACACAGAGGGTGGTGGTTGAGGCAGACATGTCAGCGACATTTAAGATTTATCTGGAGAGACACATGAACATAGAGAGATACAGGCGGTTGATCTAGATAGGATAATGTGATTGGCGCAGGCTTGGTTGATCTAAGAGCCTGTTCCTGTGCTGTACTTTTCTTTGTTCTCTGAAAAGGTACTTGCTGAATGGATGCCATCCGGCGTGGACCTGTCTATGCTAAATCCTAATATTAAACATGACTTTCTGGGATAGCTTTGTTGGAGGAGGAGCTATCATTTACTTGTACAGGACTAAGATATAAGGAGGGAAGATTTGTCATGAAGACTCTGTGTCTTGTCCCACAATCACTGGCAGGGTTCAGCTGTGGAGTTCAAAGGCAGGCATGTTTCCATCACATCTGCAGAAGCCAGACCACCCACACATTTTCCAAGTCTTCATCTCATCAGATCTCTTGCTTCAGATTTTTACCCACACCCCATTCCATTTCTTTTCTTGAAAATAATATGTAAGTTGCATTATGTTTTTGCAATGTTTAAGACAGCTCTGTGCTTGAATGATAAATTAAATTTTACAGGTCTATCAAATTTAATATAATACTTTTGTTTGTAAAAGTTTTGACCAAATACAGCAATTTCCACCAATTTGAGTCAGGATAGATGTGGAAATGAGAGTATAAAGTTAGTATTACAGTTCCTACCTCGACTGACCTCACTGATCAGCTAAGGTCATAAATATATTATCAATAATATTAGAGTCCTCAAAATAGCCTGCAACTAACTGAGAAAAAGGCAGCTTGTGAAGCTGTGTGACTCACTTAGGAGTTTGTAACTCATGAGTTTTATTGCGTTTCGCTGCTGAAGAAAAATTGTATGTAACAACTTCATGGGAGCTGCTACTTGTAGACTGACAATTGTAAGGCTTGTTGTTAATGGAGCAATGAGTATCTTCTCCAGCTGTCCTACCTCCAGCCTTTCACTGGACGTGCTAGATGTTGTGAGTTTGATGTTGATGGTTTGAGACTTGCTGAATCTACAAGATCAGGTGTGCATTGCAGAATTTTGTAAGGCTCCTTTCTTTTAAAGAATTTCCTGTTTTGGTTGTACTGACCGCCTTAATTTATCCTGAGAAAATAGTCCACATGAGAACTGCTTGGGGGTTCTACAGTCTGTCAATTAAATTGAAGTTTCTGGAGGGCGGTCTCCATGCTATTGAGTCCAATGTGATGAAGGATGTGGTTGCTTGTAATTTTGTCATGCCATCGAATCCTCATGATGTTTCTCATGAATATTTGGTGGACCCATTCCAGAGCATTGACAAGGTGCCTATGGAAGACCCAGGATTCTGTGTCATGCAGCAGAGTGGTAAGGACAATGACCTTCTTCTTATTTTTGGTCTTATTTTTCACTTTCGTGCTTACTACTTTCAGACATGATTGTGGGAGTTTGCTAAAGACAGAACCAACTTTCTGAATGCTTGTACTGATATCTTCATTAATTGTGACATCACTCAAGAGCACACTGCTAGAGTATGAGTTACCCACATATGTTTACACCATACCACTGCCAGTTTTTTACATTCACCAGTGGGATGCAGGTATCGCTGACTAGGCCGACATTTATTGTCCATCCCTAATTGCTCTTGAGCGGGTGGTGGAGATCTGCCTTCTTGAACTGCTGCAGTCCTTGGAGCGAAGGGGCACCCAAAGTGCTTTTAGGAAAAGAATTTCAGGATTTTGACCGAGCAACTGTGAAGAAATGGCAACATATTTCCAAGTCAGGATCGTGAGTGACTTGGAGTGGACTTTCTAGGTGGTGATATTCCTGTGTATTTGTTGTCCTTGTCCTTCTAGATGTGTCGTGGGTTTGGAAAGTACTTTCCAAGGAACCTTGCTAAGTTCTGGTGCATATCTTGTAGATTATACACATTGTAGCCACTGTGTGTTTGTGGTGGAGGAAATGAATGTTTGTAGATGGGTGGCAATCAAGCAAAGTGCTCTGTCCGGGATGGCGTTGAGTATTGAATGTTGTTTGAATGTTGAATGAGTATTGGAGCTGCACCATCACACTCCTGACTTGTGCCTTGTAAATGGTGGATCTGGTTTGGACAATCAGGAGCTGAGTTACCTGCATAAGATTTCAAGTCGCTGTCCTGCTTTTGTAGTTATAGTTTCTCGTCAATGGTGAATGCCAGGATATTGATAGTGGTGCATTCATTAACAGTATTGCTACTGTCAAGGGACAATGGCATGATTCCCTCTTGTTGGAGATGCACACTATCTGACATTTATGTGGCATAAATTTTACTTGTCACTTGTTAAGCTAAGTTTGCATATCGTCCAGATTTTGCTGCATTTAGATGTGGACTGCATATGAGGACTCTGAGGAATCTCAAGTGGTGCTGAACATTGTGTAATCGTCAGCAAACATCCCCACTTCTGACCTTGTGCTGGGAGAAAGGTAATTGATGAAGCAGCTGGAGATGTTTGAGTCTGGGACACTACCTTGAGGAGTTCCTGCAGTTCCTTGAACTCCATTGAGTGATCTTCAACCATTTTCTCTGTGCTACATATAACTCCAACCAGTGGAGAGTTTGGCCCCTGATTCCCCTTGACTTGGACTCTTTGATGCCACAGTAGACTGAATACTGTCTTGATGCCAAGGACAGTCACTCTCACCTCACCTGTTCGGCTGTTCTGTCCATATTGAATGAATGAACAACAAGGTGGCAGATGGAATTTAACATACAAAGTTATTCACTTTTGTCGTAGAAAGGAAGAATATTCTTTGATATTCTGTGATAAATGCGGAATTTGTAAATGTTGACATTCAGAGAGATTTGGATGTGCATGTACAAGGAACGCAGAAAGTTAGCGTGGAGGTTCAGCAGGTAATTAGGAAGGCAGGAGCCATGTTGGCCTTTAATGGAAGGGGACTGGAGCATAGAAATAAAGGAGTTTTGCTACAATTGTACAAAGTTTTGGTGAAACCACATCTGAAATACTGTATGTAGTTTTGGTCTCCATGTTTAAGAAAGGATATACTTCCATTGGAGGAGGCATAATGAATGTTCACTAGAATCGACCCTACGATGAGAGGCTGAACGCATTGATCTCGTACCTTCTGAAGTTTAGAAAAGTGAAAGTTAATCTCATTGAAATATTCAAGATTCTGAAAGGCCTTGTAGGGATAAATGCTGAAAGAGTACTTCTGTGGATCATGGGAGCATAGTCTTAGGATAAGGGGATGATTATTTAGGACTGAGACAAGAAGAAATTATACCACTCTAAGGTTATAAATCTTTGGAATTCCCTACCCTTGTATATTATGGATACTTTACTGTTGAGGTTTTAAGGCTGAGGTAAGAGATTATTGATTTCTCTGGGAGTTTTGAACAGTAAAGGAATTAAGGGTTGTGGTGAGTATGGCGGTAAGTGGAGCTGAGTCCATGAAAATATCAGCCATGAGGCTTAGTCTGATTGAATGGCAGAGCAGGCTTGAGGGACCAGATGGCCTACTCCTGCTCCTAGTTCTTATGTTAGTAAGGGTGTTTGGAACAGATAGAAAAGTGAAGTTGGAACTCAAAATCAATCATGATCATATTTAATGGGAGAGCAGCTCAATGTTACATGGCAGACCCTGGAATCAGAGAGTATTGTCCTTCTTTTTTGGATTAAGCCATGATAATAGTTGGTGTGAAATTCCACAGAAGAGAGTGCAGCTTGGGTATGTCCATTTAAAGAAAATCTTTGCCTATTATAATCTAGTTTGTAACTTTCCAGAAATCTGGCAAAGTTGCTGAAGTTGCAAAAGTCAGGTGTCCCCACTTGCCAGCCACCAGGGTCCATTGTAAAAGGAGTACAGTTTTTAAAACAAATTGTAATATTCTTACGCCTGCATTGGTATGACGCACCACAAATACCATACCGTGAATCATTGTATGAAAATATGAAGGAATTTTAGTCACTGCACATTTCTCACGTACTGAAACTTCAAGTTGTACTGTACACCATGTCCTTGTCACTGCCCTCTTGTTTTTGATACAGTACTCTGATCCCTTCTGTACTTTCTGTATGTCTGTAAACATCTGCAATCTGCAACTTGAGAGATGTGAGATTTTGAGAATGTCTTTTCATCTCATTTCCCAAACACGATAGCATACTTGCAACATAAATATATAAGAAGCACAAAATGGGAGCTTTTCATTTGCAATTTCTCAAGAGGGTGACATTTATCTTCTCAGTTTATTTGATGTTGGAATCTTCCTACCTCCCTCCACTCTATTTCTGGCTATGATGTTGATGGTGAGCTTGCCCACAATCTCGATGATTGCCCTGCAGCAGACTAATGCTAAGGACAGCATTAATTGCGTTCCGGTGAATTTGCCAATTGGAATGGCTGGCAGCTCTGCAGTCCCGGCAGCCCCAGCCGGGGTGGTGGGATGTGGGGAGAGGGGATGGTGCAAAAGCAATTGCTGAGGCCACAGGCATTCCTATCATTGCCGAAGAGCGCAGGCGTCAAGAGGTCTCAGTGAGGGTGCTAGGGTGGGGAGGGAGAAGGAATATTGGGTGTGGTGCCAGGTTCAATAAGCCAAAAGAATGGAATAATTGGGAGAAGGATTTTGGAGAGGGTGCCTCTGGTAGGCCCAGATGCATCCACCCACTTGCCTGACATGTGCCCACAGTCGTAATTCTGGCGCTGTCTGTTTCAGACAGTACAGCAGAAGAAGGTTACCTGACTTGAGAGACCAATGGCAACCGAGAGTTAATCTTGTTAACCATCACAACTAACAAGTAATCAGTACTCTAACAAGTGAAGTAAAGAGCAGTTCTGTGTTGATTGTTACTTAAACAGATAACAGATAATTTAACAAGTGATACACATGAAGTTAGAGCAGTTTGGTGTTTATTAATTGTTTTAAACCTTAATAAAGAGTGATTTATACAAAATATCTCGTGTTAGTATCTCTTTGTCCATCACATCAATTAACATTAGTTTGAGGGACAACACTATGTGGTAATCATGTAAAGACTGGATCAGCCAGTGGGCTGCCCCAAGGCAGCCTAGGACTGCCAATACCTGTAACAAGATTCTCTTTGTCAAAAAATACTTTTTGTTCCTGACAAAGTCTGAAGTCTCTTGACAATAATCGGAAATGCCACTGTGTAACTTTCCTTTGTAACAGCTTTGACAAAGGGTCATCTGGACCCAAAAGGTCAGTTCATTTCTCTCCTTGTGGATGCTGCCAGACCTGCTGTGATTTTCCAATATTTTCTCTTTTGGTTACAGATTCCAGCGTCCGCAATAATTTGCTTTTATCCACTATGTAATATATTGGTGATGAGGTAGATCAATTGAAGTTTGGAAAACAGGGATAACCAGCTGTATACCTGTTCTTGGTGAAAGACTCAGAGTTGTTCAAGTAGTGCCAGACCCTGACGGACAGTGGAAGTAACAGACCTATTGTGGTCGGCAAGGCAATAGGTTTGGAAAGATATAGGAAACTAAAATGAAGAGAGATTAGTCTTAGGGGAGGCAGTGGCTTAGTTACATTATCACTGAACTAGTAATCCAAAGAGTTAACAATCTAACAGGGGTCCAAATGGGAGCCTCTCCCACCATCAAAAACATGGGAGAGGCTCTGATAGAGAAATCACAGCTATAGCAGTTTTAAAGAAAGGAAAGTTGATCATCTTAAAGCACTAAGACATTTAAAGTTGTACAACATTTAATGCAACAACGACAAGAAGGAACACAAATAGATCAGGAAAATCAGAGAAGACCCCAGATAGAAGGTAACTCTCAAAAGGGGTTTATAAGCAATGTAAAACCTCAGTAGAGGAAGTTGAGACTTCCAAAAGATGCAGCAAAGCTGGAGCTCCAAGGAGATAATAAGCCCTCAGGGAAGAGATAACTTCAAACTCAGAGTAGGCAGTAAAAGATTCTGGAGAAGTGTGTGCTGAGAAACCCCAGAGAGGGTGGAGCACTGAAGGAGGACACCAATGCGCTCCAGAAATAAGATACTGAGAAAACCCTAAATGAATAAATGAAGAGCAGAAATAGTAAGACACAATTGTGTCCCATCCTTTTGTATTGTAATGAAAAGTTCTTCAAAGTTTTGGCAATAAACTACCAGCAAACAATAAAGCTGTAACCAGTCAGAAAGAAAGACAAGCCACTGCAGAAGAAATAACAGTGAAGAGTTCAATAAACTTCACCAAGAACTACAGCAAATAGAAAATGAGATAAAAATTTGTAACTTGTAATCTAAATAAGAAGCAGCCCAGATACATCAAAGCTCAGATAAAAAATAAACAAGCATTATGAAAAAGGTGGAAGTAGCTAGGAATTCTATTTGGGCCAGTAAGCAGTGAAGGAACTAGACAGAGCATGAAGATGTAAATAAAAGAAAAATAAGTTTGAGAAGAAAAGCACCGGTGGAGCTTGACTACAAAGGTCATAACATGGACAAGGAAACACAATGCAATGGATACTATCAGTTTTATAATGGGTGAGAGAACTGCTAGTCTCAGAGTGAGACATATCAAAGATTTGATCTAGGGCACTTTTGAAGAGCACCCTGTATCATCTACTACAAGAGTCTCCTCACTGTTGAAGCAGAAATTAGACCAGCACCATTATTGGGAATTCTGTAGAGAGCCAATTAAATGATTGAACTATCAGTCATGTGGAAAACACACATGAACTAGAGATATTGGCATTCTTCACACAGGTAGAAATTGTCCAGGGTGCTAAGGAGAACTTAGCAATGGACAAGACCAAAGAGAAGCACAACTGTTGGAGTGAGTTAGGAATTCAGGAAAATTGTCCAATAAATATAACAACAAGAAGAAAGAAATATTGAATGTAAAAGTTGAGTTTGTTGCAACTACAACAAAAGGAACATATCAGTTCTCTGAAAACATGCTAAGTTTGAGAAGAGAAAGATTATTATCATATGTTGTAAGGAATGATCTCAGAAGAGATTTAGAAACGGATAAACTAAACGGATTGCAAAACCAGAGCAATGGACTCAAGAGTTAGACTTGCACAAACTGTGAATGAGAAACCCAGAAGAACAATTTAATTATTAAATACAAATAAATCACTTCTCAATTGAGAGATTGGGAAAGCAACAGTTGAGAAATAAAGTTAAGTTGTGACAAATTTGGAAACAGTCTGAAGACTGAGATTATGCTCTGAACAAAAAGGGGCCACTTAAAATTGTTAGTTCATCTAAGGGCACTTCAGGTGAATATCAACCTGAAGGAGAAGAGTAATTTAAAAAAAACAATTGCAGAAGAACTAGAAATAGCTCAGAACAAACTGCAAGTGCTGGGGACTGAGAGCAAAATACAGGATTTGATTTGATTTGATCTATTATTGTCACATGTATTAACATACAGTGAAAAGTATTGTTTCTTGCACACTATGCGGACAAAACGTACTGTTCATAGAGAAGGAAATGAGAGAGTGCAAAATGTAGTGTTACAGTCATAGCAAGGATGTAGAGAAAGATCAACTTAATGAATGGTAAGTCCATTCAAAAGTCTTTCAGCAGCTGAGGAGAAGCTGTTCTTGAGTTGATTGGTACATGACCTCAGACTTTTGTATCTTTTTCCCGAAGAAGAAGATGGAAGAGAGAATATCCTGGGTGCATAGTGTCCTTAATTACGCTGGCTGCTTTACCGAGGCAACAGGAAGTCTAGACAGAATCAATTGATGGAAGGCTGGTTTGCATGATAGATTGCACTACATTCATGACCTTTTGTAGTTCCTTGCAGTCTTGGGCAGAACAAGAGCCTTACCAAGCTCTGATACAATCAGAAAGAATGCTTCCTATGGTGCATCTGTAAAAGTTGGTGAGAGCCATAACTGACATGTCAAATTTCCTCTGTCTTCTGAGAGAGTAGAGGCTTTGATGGGTTTTCTTAACTATTGTGTCGGCATAGGAGGACCAGGACAGGTTGTTGGTGATCTGAACATTTAAAAACTTGAAGCTCTCAACCTTTTCTACTTTGTCCCCACTGATGTAGACAGGGCCATGTTCTCCTTTACTCTTCCTGAAGTTGATGACAATCTCCTTCATTTTGTTGGCATTGAGGGAGAGATTATTGTTGCTGCACCAGTTCACCAGATTCTCTATCTCATTCCTGTATTCTGTCTCATCATTGTTTGAGATCCCACTCATTATGGTGGTGTGGTCAGCAAACTTGAAGTCGAATTGGAGGGGAATTTGGCTGCACAGTCATAGATGTACAAGGAGCATAGTAGGGGGCTGAGAACACCAGTGTTGAGGATGATCTTGGAGGAGAAAGCAGATGCATTAAACAAAGAACTGCTCAGGTCCAAGCACAAGATTGGTTAATGCAGAAGATGAAAGGAAGACATTAGAAAATGAAGCCACTTCATTTGAAGGAACTGTGATGGAGAGAATTAGACAAAGCAGCATATCAGGCAGCAATGGAACGTGAGATTAAATGCCAGAAAAAGATTGCTGAATTGATCACAATAATAGAAATGCACAAAAACTAATATGGTAACATTGTCGATGGAAAAGATGCCAAATAGAAATACTAGAAAGAGAAGGAACATATCACACTCCCTAAGTATCAGAAACAAAGTACCATGACCATTTCTTGAAGGTGACAGACTGAGTTTGTGAATGAGCTATCAAGATATAGAATGTGTTGTATTGTAATGATGGTACCTATAGGCATTGTAGGATAAGGTTCTTGACAGAGAAAAGGATCAATAAATGACTGCCTACAGAATAAAGCATTTAGTCCTTTAAAGCACAGTTTAAGACAGAACTCAGAAAGCAACAAACCTGAATGGAAGAATCCCATGCAAGATTGTATTTGGAACTGTGCATAATTGAAGCTTACTATTTGAAGTGAAATTTAAATAAAAGGGATTAATGGCAGAGTTCCTTAAACACAAGCCTCGAAATCTCAACATTAAACAATTGCTTCATTGATTTGCAAATGTCTAACTTGTACGTCTAATGTTTATTTAGAATGTGGATTTGAGTAAACTAAAGTCTCAAAATTCTTTAAAATGCCTTGAATTGCCACTAAGTAACACTCACACAGCTTCCTGAAGAGCATGGGCCTTCCCTGGCCCTAAGTAGGATATCAGTGGCTGTGGGATGAGGCCCTTAAGTGCTGTCCATAAAATTCCAGACAGGTCAAGAGGTTTGTGGCAGGAAGATCATCCATTGGGTTTTTATCATGCCTCCCCAACTTCAAACCCATCTGTTGAGAATATAAAATCCAACCTGTGGTAACAAGGCAAGGAACTCTACCTGTTAATCCCTTTTATTCAAATTTCAATTCCTAACCTCTGAGAATAGTGGTGGATCTTAACAATCTACTTGAAGTTCGCTAGAGTACATAAGTAAAGAATTTTTAATCATGGTTTCTCTGTTAAGGTGTCCTTACACACGGTTTAGGCCCTTTTGACTAGCACGTGGCACAATGCCACTAAATATGTCTCATATTTATAAGAATTTCACTGGGTCAATTAATGTCAAAAGCATGATGGTCCAAGAAAGTTACATTACAAACTGCTAATTGAATGGCCCTAACTTGTGTTGAGGATTGATGTAATTTGCAGTAGTTTTCACCACAAGGGGGATGCCATTACTTATTTCTCATCCAGTATATTTTGAGGAGTAATAATGTAGCCAGCCTATGCTCTGAATAATACAATAGAAATCTTCAAAGCCTAATATCTCAAATAGATATTTTAAAATCCAATTCAAACAAATCAAGTCCAAATCAGAGTTTCAACGATTGAGACAGTCCTGATCCAAGCTGACATGACAGGGCTCTCACCCCCTGTCTTGGGCTTGAGCTACATGATCCAAACTGATTGGAGTAGGCATTGGACCTCCTCCAAAGCTTGATCTCATTTGCATCTTAGCCAAAAGTCCAAGATGCTGCTTTAAAAATTGCTTCAAATGATGCTAAAATGTAACCTAATGACTTCAACCAAAAACAGCATATTGATCCTATACTTGATATTAGCCAAAAGGCTGAGAAACGATAGTAAAAGTCAACCTTTGCTAAAGGACAGTGACAGAGATCTGAGGGGAAAGTATAGTAGTAGAGCTCAGCAATGCTATCCTTGCCAGGATACACTACCCAATAGGGGAGAAAATTAGCTTGTTCCTCCACAGAGAAACTAAATCAAAGCATATCTCATTGGCCCAATTAAGCTAATGTTTGGTGTATAACAATGGATTAAACCCAGAAAAGCAACTGCTGGGTAATTTGACTTATTGCTTGCCACTATCAATCATGATTGTATCCAGATGAATTAATATTCATAGTGAGAGAGGGGTTAGTGGTTATTTGGGGAAAAAAACTAGATAATTATTTACTTTTGTTACACAGCCTAATTAAGAGATCTGAAGTTCAGTTAATTATCAGCCTCATCTCTCAGGTAAATTAATTAGGAAGGCTTTGAATGCCTATGCAGGTGGCTGTAAAACATCACACATTAACATTCACAGAAGAGGAGCATCACTTTAAGACCAGTCATCCAAAAGAGCAGAGTTCATGTTCATCAGTGTGTATGGACCTAATAATCAGTTCCTAAAATTAAAGGCTAGTGTCAACTTGCTTCTCCCTCCGGACTCAGAATGAAGACATCATAAAACTGTCTGAGTTTTATTGCAGATTTGGCAAACCTTCTTACATCACTGATGTCAACGATGATTTGTAACACTACACTTCAAAAGAATCAGCAGGTTGGTGGTGTTAATTTTTAAAATTTACCTTGCATTGTTAACATTTTTCATCACTAAATGGTATCTAGTGAACTTTTGAAACTTTAAATTTCTACTGTTAGAAGTGAGTTGATCATCTTGCTATCTTTTCTGCACTTTCAACATTTTGCCAGTAATCTGTGTGTACTTTTGGGTTCTGCTTCTTCTGCTGATAATGATAAAGCAAACAGTGCAATCTCAGCTGCCTAGCTAAAGTCCAGTCAACATTATACTACTTCATGCTGTATGCCAGAATATTCATCTTTACTATTACCATAGCAATCACCACTTAGTCAAAGTACTACCATCCACAAAGCTCAGCCCTGCTTCCTGTTATGGCAACGTCCTCCCTGAGTTCCTAAGATGCTTTGGTCCATGGAAGTTGAGGTCAGGTTTCTGACATACAAAATCAATGGGTGAAGTTTCTTGCCAGCAACATGAACTTTGAATTAGGTGCCATGAACTTACCATGTTTCTGAGCAAAGGATATGAAAATTCAAGGCAAATTTTCCAACTGCAACAAAAGTATGAAACTGGCAATTTTCTTTAATTCTCAACATACAAGAATCTGTGTCTGCTGTGAAATCCATATCATGTAAATTCATTCAGCAAATCACATGTTCAGCCCACAAAGACTGGATTTTGTTTTTCGGAAGCAAACATCCAGGAATTAATAAGTACAACAAAGCTAAAAAGTCGGATAGAAGTGGCACAGTGCACTATGCCAAATGCAATAGATAAATGTTATAACTGGCAGGATTGAGATAAGATGTTAAAATCCAGGCATTGCTAGCCAGTACCATGAAATTCATCCAGGTTAAAATTTAACCTTGTTGGAAAGTACCATGATAATGCGCAGGATCAAAACCAAAAGTAAATTTGGCAAAAGAAAATTAAATAAGCTTCTAATTTGAATTTCAACTTGTTTGCCAAGTGGACAAACTTCACAATAGCTCAGATTTCTCCCTTCCTCTAATCCCTACCTGAATTCTGATGGTCCAGTGAAATACTGTATGTCAATTTCGTAAGTAATTGAAAGCTAACCCTACTCTCAGGTTTTGCTGTTTCTAACGCCTGTGTCAGAGTATCTGACAGAAGTTAAGGACATTGAAAAAAACTACTGGCAATAATATATAAAAAAATTAATACAATAAGTTAATAAATTGTTGGATATTAATCAGAAAAACAATCAAATAACAGAACACAGAACAGTTTTTTGAGTAGAAAACCTCAGAATAGCTGCTGTTGTGGTCAAAACCCATCCAGATACTTTTTCTTGTATTCAGCAAAAAAAAATCTGGCTTCATTCGGTGGACTCATCACTTCCTATAAATTTAACCAAGACTTTGTGTATGAGGTAATCTGCAACATTATGAATTAACAGCAGTTCTGTTCATGTTCACTGGATTTCACGTGGGACTTCCATACCCCATCCATATCACTTCAGAAAATCTATCAGTTATTTTTCTATTACACCAAACTGCCAAGCGCATTACAGTAATTTGCAACAGGAATCGGGTAATTGCATGTTGTTGAAATCGGTCCAAGTAACTCAAGTTGCTTTGAACTAGTTCATAAAAGTGTTAAACAGCTGAACTCTGTTGATTGACTTACTTAGATTTCTTTTATTTGTTGATCTTTAAGATCAGAGATTCATAGATACTTTGCAGAAGAAATAGCCACCCATGGTTATACTGAAATAAAGTACTTCAGATGCTTGAAGTCCGAAATGGAAGCAGAAAATGCTGGAAATGCTCAACAGGTTTGACAGTATTTGTAGAAACAGAGGCTCAGATTTTCACTCCCGGGTTAGTTGCGCAGAAATGGGAGAAGTCCCGGCTCTGTGAATTTAACCAGTTAAAATGGTGCCCAAACTTCTGATTTTTGGTCTGGAGGGTTTTGGATGGAGGGTATGGGAGGTGATGGAGCAGGCAGAGTTGGGGGAATGGATAGGTAGAGAAGGGAATCAGTGCAGGTGACCCTGGAAGATTGGTAAGTTCTTCCTGGATCCAGCATGGGTTAGACACTTCGGCCTCAGATAAAAAGCCAGGCTTCAAGAAAGTCTCATATGAGAGATTGTTCATCGATGGTGAAGTTTCTGTGCATCAATGGAGAGCTTATTGCCAGGTGAATATCCAAGCTGTAAATGTTGTCTAACTGCTGGTTGGCCTTGGAACAGATGACCCATCATAAGCTTTCCCTAAGGGACATTTGCCATTGTTGTTGCTGCTGCTTATGGAAACTGATTGGGAACGGTTGTTCGAGGGTAAGTCCACTCTAGGCACGAGGAAGTCTTTCAAGGGAATACTGAAAATGTTGGAAGAAAGGTATGTGTCGGCTAAGAGGAAAGATGGGAAAGATAGGATTAGAGAGCCGTGGATTACTAGGGATATTGAGGACTTGGTTAGAAAGAAAAGAGAGATGTATGTTAGGTCAAAGCAGCTGGGAACAGAGAGAGCGTTGGAGGAATATAGAGAGAGTAGGAGGGATCTCAAACGGGGAGTTAAAAGGGCAAAAAGGGGGCATGAAATGGTTTTGGTGGATAGGATTAAGGAAAATCCAAAGGCTTTTTACTCCTATGTTCGGAATAAAAGGGTGGGTTAGAGGAAAAATTGGACCTCTTAGGGACAGAGGAGGGGAACTGTGCTTAGAGCCCGAGAGAATGGGGGAGATCCTGAATGAATACTTTGCATCGGTATTCACGAAGGAGAGGGGCTTGTTGACCGCTCCTGTCTCTGAGGGAGCTGTGGACCAGTTGAGGGAAATATCCATACCGAGGGAGGAAGTGTTAGAGCTTCTGGGTAGCATTAAAACTGATAAATCTCCAGGGCCTGATGGCATTTATCCCAGGCTGCTTAGGGAGGTGCGAGGTGAAATTGCTGGGCCTCTGACGCAAATCTTTGTCTCTTCTTTGCACACAGGTGAGGTCCCAGAGGACTGGAGAATAGCTAATGTTGTACTGTTGTTTAAAAAGGGTAGTAGGGATAACCCTGGAAATTATTAGGCCGGTGAGTTTGACGTCAGTGATGGGGAAGCTGTTGGAGGGGATTCTTAGAGATAGGATGTATAGGCACTTAGAGCATTGCGATCTGATTAGGGATACACAGCATGGATTTGTTAAAGGGAGATCGTACCTTACGAATCTGGTAGAATTTTTTGAGGAGGTGACGAAAATGGTCGACGAAGGGCGAGCCGTTGATGTCGTCTATATGGATTTCAGTAAGGCGTTTGACAAAGTCCCTCACGGGAGGTTAGTTGAAAAGGTCAAAGCTAATGGGATACAAGGACAGGTAGCTAGATGGATAAGTAACTGGCTTAATAATCGGAGACAGAGAGTAATAGTGGAAGGGTGTTTTTCTAGCTGGAATTCGGTCACTAGTGGTGTGCCGCAGGGCTCGGTACTGGAACCTCTTCTATTTGTAATATATATAAATGACTTGGAAGAAGGAGTAAGTGGAGTGATCAGCAAGTTTGCAGACGATACAAAGATGGCTGGACTTGCGGATAGTGAGGTGCATTGTCAGGCGATGCAGCAGGACATAGGCTGGTAGCTTGGGCAGATAGATGGCAGATGGAATTCAATCCTGATAAATGCAAGATGATGCATTTCGGGAGAAAGAATGTGGGGGGAAGATATATGATAAAGGGTAGACCTATTAAGAGTATAGAAACACAGAGGGACCTGGGGGTGCAGGTGCACAAGTCTCTGAAGGTAGCAGAGCAAATGGAGAAGGTTGTGAAGAAAGCATATGTTATGCTAGCCTTTATAGGAAGGGGTATAGAGTACAAGAGCTGGCCTTTAATGTTGCAATTGTATAAAATGTTGGTTAGACCTCATTTGGAATACTGCATCCAGTTCTGGTCGCCTTACTACCGGAAGGACATGGAGACTCAGGAGAGAATGCAGAGGAGGTTTACCAGGATGCTGCCTGGTCTGAGTTACGAGGAGAGGTTAGGCAAACTGGGGCTATTTTCCTTAGAAAAACGTAGACTTAGAGGAGATCTAATAGAGGTGTACAAGATTATGAGGGGTATAGATAGAGTAAATAGGTGTTAAACTTTTTCCTAGGATGGACTCAGCACGAGGGATCACGGGCTTAGGATGAAGGGGGTAAGGTATAATTTGGATGCTAGGGGGAGTTTTTGCACACAGAGGGTGGTGGGGGTATGGAACGTGCTGTCAAGTAAAGTGGTGGAAGCAAGCACTCTGGAGTTATTTAAGAGATACTTAGATGGGCACATGAACAGAATGGGAATGGAGGGGTATAGAAAACTGATTTAAAATAGGGATCATGAGCCTTGGGACTCCCTGGGAAGTGTGTAAATAGACGATGATATTGAAGTATTTGTTTCTATCCTACAGGTACTTTGGTTCACCTTGTTGTTTAACAAGGGGCATACACGCGATGGGTCGTGAGAGGGCTGCTCTTGGATTTTTCGAGAGTATCCTAGTGCTTCATGTCGTTAGTGTACACTTGACCTGGACCATTTAATGGGCAACACGACAGCTCAGTGACTATCTCTGTGCTGTGCAGATACATGGATTTAGGCCTGCGTCTGTGGGAGTTTGCGCATTCTCCCCGTGCTTGTGTGGGTTTTCTCCGGGTGCTCCGGTTTCGTCCCACATCCCAAAGATGTGCTCTTAGACTACTTGGCAGAACAAATTCTCCCTAAGTTGTCTCAAATTTGGTTTCAATCCATAGATCTATATATATAGACAGGGATCATGGATAGAAGTGGGAACATCGAGGTGGCGGCACGGGCTCTTTGGGCCAAAGGCCTGTTTCCCGTGCTGTTTTGTTCTTTGTTCTTTGTTCTTTGTTCTTTGTTCTTTGTTCTTTGTTCTTTGTATCAAAGTGCACTGTACTGAACTATTGAGTGATTTCACAAGACACAGCTGTAGGGTGGCATCCTCTTGCTGGCATTATTTGGTACAGATATTATGCAGTCATGTAGTTAGCTAACAAGATTCAGTAGATGAATGATTGAAAGTGCCATGCCAATTATCCTAACTCTAAATGACAACACTGTAATCTGATTGTACTAACAGTTCATGCCACAGATAACTTCTATTCTATCTCATGCACGTCCCAGCTCTTCACTCTCACACTCTTCCACCAGAGTGTCATATCTTACTCACTCATGCTCTATCCCTGTGACCTACTTGTATCTGGATTGGTAGTGTAAGTAAAATGTGACATTACCTCCTTGGACATCTCTTCCTTTGCTTGATGTGAGAAGGATGATCTGAGATATTACAGTACTGTTATTTAGAATTGGTGGCACATGATAAAAGCCATCACAGCAAAGTGCAGGATGGGATGTCAGAGTCAGAAACATCTGTGCACAGTTCCACTCAGTGGGGGGAGATTAATTATAATGGTGCTCCAGTGATAGGAACTGTAACATCAGGAACCTTGGGCGGCATGGTGGCACTGTGGTTAGTACTACTGCCTCACAGTGTCAATGACCAAGGTTCGATTCTGGTCTTGGGTGACTGTCTGTGACTTAGTGTCTGCATGTTGAATTGAGACCTTTATGGCAACATAGGTGCAACAAATAGCACCCTCCATTTGAGGGAAGGCTGATGATTGGGCAAAGGCCATTGCTCTTTGCTTCTGTGAGACACAATCTACAGGACCGCACCCCCCGCACCCCCACCCCCATGCACACACACAAGCAAACAGGACATTCGTGATAGCTATGTGCTGCTGGCTAAGATTTTCCAGACAGATCTGATGATTCCTGGAAAGATCCTGAGGAGGAGAGTTTGAGAACAATAGTGACATTTTAAGTAACTGGCAGGTCAATGGATTGAAGGCTATTGGACCATGTGACAACTGTCTGTCACCACCTCATGGCTGGATCTCAATTGCCTTTGGTACTGATAATGAATTATATTGAGGTTGGATGTCCTAGCTCTTTACCCCTGCAGGGTATAAGTTGAATGTCCTGTTTCTCTTCCTCCTTCTTAGTGTGTGTGCAGCATCCTCTTGTTCTTTATCTTCTCTCCCTCTGACTGCTCATGGTGACTAGCTTCCATAGTCCCTATGTGCAAGGGTACCTTGCCCATCTTCTATGTTCATTTGCATAGAATGCAATGTGTCAATTTCTGGCACAAAGGTCTTTCTGGCACAAAGGTCTTTCTGGCACAAAGGTCTTTCTGGCACAAAGGTCTTTCTAACACCTGGGTATGTGAGTCAGTAGGGGCAGAAATAATCGCCCTGTGAGACAGGAGCTCATTTGGGTTGAGGAATTTGTTTTGTACCAGTTTTGGGGGCATGACTGTAAATTCCACAAGGGACGATCTCCTCAAAGAGATGCCCTGGCTATCTAAGGATTTACTTTGCACACTTGGATGTAATGGAACTTGGGGAAATAAATAGTGATAAAGCCTTAATGTGCATCAAGGTAGATAAATCTCTGGGACCTGATGAAGTGTGTCACAAGACATTGTGGGAGGCTGGAGAGGACATTGTGGGTTCTCTAGTAGAGATACGTGAATCACTGACTGCCACATGTGAGGTTCTTAAAGATTGATAGATCGCATATGTTGTGCCCTTGTTTAAAAAAAGCTGCAGGGAAAATCCTGGGAATTACAGGCCAATGAGTTGCACGTGATTAAGTTTCATGAGATCCAGGGTGAGGTAGCCAATTGGATGCAAAATTGGCTTATGACAGAATGTAGAGATGCTGGTATTGGATTGAGGTAAACACAGTAAGAAGTCTTCCACACACCTGATGAAGGAACACTGTTTCTGAAAGCTTGTGAGATTACTATCAAATAAACTGGTTGGACTCTAACCTAGTGTTGTGGGACTTCTTACTGATGACAGACAACAGAGGGTGGTAGAGGTTTGTTTTCCAAACTGAAAAAACACTGTTATTTGTCATTTATATTAATGATTTGGATGAAAATTTAGGAGGCATAGTTAGTAAGTTTGCATATGACACCAAGATTGATGGCATACTGGATAGCGAAGAGTTATCTTGGATTGCAATGGGTTCTTGATCAATTGGCCAGTCTGCTGACAAATGACAGATGGAGTGTAATTTTGATAAAAAGCAAGGTAATGCATTTTGGTAGATCGAACCAGTGTAGCACTTACTCAGTTAATAGCAGGGCATTGGGGAGAGTTACAGAACAAAAAGATCTAGGGGTACAGCTTCATTGCTCTTGAAAGTGGAGTCACAGTTGGACAGAATGGTGAAGAAGGCATTCGGCGTGCTATTTTTCATTGGTCAGAACATCGAATGTAGGAGTTGGGATGTCTTGTTGAAGTTGTACAAGACATTAGTAAGGACACACTTGGAATGTATGTATAGTTCTGGTCACCCTATTAAACTAGAAAGAATGCAGAAAAGATTTACTAGGATGCTACTGGGACTTGATGCTTTGAGTTATAAGGAGAGGCTGGATAAACTGGGACGTTTTTCTCTGGATTATAGGAGAGAGGCTTAGAGGTGATCTTATAGAGGTCCATAACAATAATGAGAGGCATAGCTTAACTAGATAGTCAATATTTTTTTCCAGAAATAGAGAAGTCTAAAACTAGAGGGCATAGGTTTAAGGTGCGAGATACGGAAGGGTCCAGAGGGGCATTTTTTCACAGTGAGGGTGGTTAGTGTCTGGAACAAGTTGCCAAAGGTAGTAGTAGAGAGAGGTGTACTTTTATTGTTTAAAAAGTGTTTAAACAGTGATATGGATAAGATGGTGATAGAGGCATATGGGTCAAACTTGGGCAATTGGGACTAGCTTAGTGGTTAATGAAAAAAGGGGCTGTACGGACAAGTTGGACCCAATGGCCTGTTTCTGTGCTGTAAATCTCTATGACTGTATGACTTAAGGTTCCACATTCCTAGACTACCAAAATCTAACTTGAGTGGAAGCAGTCGAACAATTTAAATGGCCAGCAGCCTCCATATAATGAAAATGTGCAAAATGGAACATTCTAGTGTTGGGAGGAGAGGGCTCTTGTCACTTCCAGGCAATTTTGTTATTTTTGCCACAACAAAGAGACTTTCAATTGTGGTGAAAATCTCGATCAGAGTTAAAACTTCAGAGCATATGATCCTTGGTGAAGGGTCATCAAGACCCGAAACAGAGACATTATTTCTCTAACAGCCATAGACTTCCTCTGAATATTTCAGTGTCCATATCATCTCACTATTGTCTTTTTCAATGTGGTCAAAATAATAGCTGACAGACAAATGAAAAAACTCAGATTTTTATATCCCAGAATCCAGTAGTAATCTTGCCTCGGAGAACTGGTATCCTGCTAAAGAGGTTGTGGGCAGAAGATAGCTATTGAACTGTAGTCTAAAAGATACAATTTTTGTCACAAATGTCTTTATTTCACTGCTCCTATTTCTTATGTTCTTATGACAGTAGAGCTCAGTCAGTAGTGGTGATACTGAGTCACTTTTGATGAAGGACATTGAAATCCCTTCTCAAATTACATTCTCTGCCCTTGCCATCCTCAATGCTTCCTTCAAGCGGCATTCAACATAGAGGTAGACTGGTTCATCATCTTATGGAGGTGCTGTATGTGGTAGTCAGCAGGAGGTTTTCTTGTCCATGTTTGACTTGATGCCATGGGACTTATAGGGTCTGGAACCTATGTTGAGGACTTCCAGGGCAACTGCTTCCTAGCTGTTTGCCACTGTGCTGTCACCTCCACTGGGTCTGTCCCACCAGTGGGACAGGACATATCTGGGATTGTGATAGTGATATCTGAGACATTGGATTGGATTTTACCATTGGTGGGATCTTCTGGTTCCAGTACAGTGAGCCCTCGCTGTGTGTTTCCCAGTGGCAGGGGAGTGAATTCAAATCCGTTATGGTTCAGGTTAGAAACTCCAAAGTGTTTCGTGGAACCTAGTTGGATCATTGGTTTTCAATCTTGAATTTGGCTGGCATAAGCATGATATGTTTCACTTCACGTATGATTCAAATGAGCCATGAGGGAGCTTTTATCAAAGAAAGTTTATTAAACACGTATGGAAAGAAAATCAGCAATAACTTTTATCAATGGCAAAACAGCCACGATAATGTATAACCCTTAACAAATATATCTAACATGTTCCAATCAAGCTAATCCTATAAATAAAACCTTTTAAACAGTTCAACACACAAAGTCTAATGCTCATGTGATGCTGGAATTGAGTCCTTTGATTGGAGAATTGAAAACTCTCAGCCTTGATATGCACAGAACTGTTTAAAGCCAGAACAGCTTCCCAGAACTCCAGGTAGGCTCTGGTCAAGCCACCAGGAGCAGATTCTACCCTTCAGAAAGGCAAGAACTTATTTTCAGAAAATCAGTAGAATTTCTAAATAAATCAGGGAGAGAGAGAAACACTTCTTTTCAGCTTGTTGTCCTTTCTAAAACCAAACTGTAGCTCAGAACTGAGAATGAAAGAGCTCCTATCAACTGACCTGCCAACTAGTTTTCCTCCTAACAATGCAAAGTCATAAAACTCATCTCAGAAAGTACCTGAGACCCTCATTTAAGCCATTTAAGAAGCAATAAAAGGACATCTAGTAGACAGCTAGGCAGCAATGAAAAACACTAAAACTGTGAGTGCTCCACCAATCATGATTAAAAAAAAAACTTTTCTTAAAAGTATACTGATTCCACAAGTCCCATTGACAGTAATGGGAGCAAAACACAGTTTTAGTGTTTTTCATTGCTGCCTAGCTGTCTACTAGATGTCCTTTTATTGCTTCTTAAATGAGGGTCTCAGGTACTTTCTGAGATGAGTTTTATGACTTTGCATTGTTAGGAGGAAAACTAGTTGGCAGGTCAGTTGATAGGAGCTCTTTCATTCTCAGTTCTGAGCTACAGTTTGGTTTTAGAAAGGACAACAAGCTGAAAAGAAGTGTTTCTCTCTCTCCCTGATTTATTTAGAAATTCTACTGATTTTCTGAAAATAAGTTCTTGCCTTTCTGAAGGGTAGGATCTGCTCCTGGTGGCTTGACCAGAGCCTATCTGGAGTTCTGGGAAGCTGTTCTGGCTTTAAACAGTTCTGTGCATATCAAGGCTGAGAGTTTTCAATTCTCCAATCAAAGGACTCAATTCCAGGTCACCTCTGGCCAATGACAGGCCACCTCCCTCTGTAGAGAAACAACCTGTGGGGTTGGGGAGGAGATGGGGATGTGGTTGGGAGAGGAGAGAATCCCATCCATTATCTTTAAGGTATAATTCAGTGACTATGTCAGGCTGTTGCCTCACCTGTCTGTGAGACAGCTCTGCCAATTTTGGCATAAATCCCCTGACGTTGGTAAAGAGGACTTTATAGCGTTGACAGGTTTGCCATTGATATTTCTGCTGCTTAGATTGATGCCAGGTGGCCTATATGGTTTCATTCCTTTGAAATATTTTAGTGGTTTGATACAAGTGAGTGACTTGCTGGTCCATTTCCAGAGGACATTTAAGAATCTATGATATTGTTGTGGATCTGGAATCACATATCCCTCAAGTTCATTAGTGAACCAGATGGGTTTTTACAATTGTGGTTCTATCATCATCATTAGATTTTTAATTTCAGAATTTTTTTTTATTGAATTCAAATTCAACCAATTGCCATCCCTACAGCATTATCCTCAATTGCTGGATTACCAATCTAGTGAATAGAAAAAATTATATTACTCATGATTGTATAAATCTTTCAACACCTCAAGGTATTTTGCAGACAATCTACTGCAGTGCATCTTCTTGCTTTTTCAATTGAGCTGACTTTGAAGATTGTAATCTCTACTGGCAAGGTACAGTTGATTGTCTTCCTGCAAATTACAGAGTTTATGAAATTGGATTTCTTTCAAATATAATGCAGCAATTATGCTGAGATTGTGTCCACTAGTGCTGTCCAACACTAATCCTATCAGAGTTTATGAGAGTCATGATGTGGAAAGGCCAGCTAAGACTGAGGTAAACACTATAAGAAGTCTCACAACACCATGTTAAGGTCCAACAAGTTTATTTGGTAGTAAATGCCACTAACTTTTGGAGTTTGCCCCTTCACTCACCTATTTTAACAAAGGGATAAGCACAAGTTTTACTACAGGTGCATGTCCAGTGTCTGTTGCATGCAGCATGATACCCTAATGCCTGACCAGCATGTAAATGATGAAGGGTTCCTTCCTCTTGAACCTGTCTTTCTCAAGGAAAGATTTGACGGTTAAACAAAACACATATATCTTAAGGGGTCTAGTCAGTTATTAGGGGTCCATGTTCACCCATCAAGAGGTTAGTACCTCAACTCAATGTACTGACTTTTAATGAAACACCAGGTCCTACCTAGTCAGTTTGCTAGGATCTCTTCCTGTGGCTCTAGTCTCACAATAGCATTTGATTTGACAATAGTGGAGATATTCTGCCGCTTACAAGAGATGACACACACAAAATTCCACTGAATCCTGGAAACTGAGGGGAATAAGACCATAAAACTGTAATTTTAGCCATCTCTACTTCTACTGATTGCAGAATATGTCTGATTTTTAAAGTCTGAGAAATAATATTTCATGGGTCTAGTAAATCTATGGAAATGCATCTGGTAATTAAACCAGAATCTTACCTGCCGTGGCACCGCGACTGGCTTTCAAGGTTTCTATATTGGCAATTAAGGCATTCAGGAACATTCAGCAATGTAGGGGTTCCTTTACCATCGATCCCTCCACTCAAAACTGTAAAAATGCCTCTAGTTGGCCTGAAGATATGTTCAGTTCAATCTAGAAGAGCAAGCTGCAGTCTGGGGGAGTGGTGGGGGCAGTCTGGGGTAGTGGAGGGATGGTCTGGGGAAATAGAGGTAGTGGTTTGGGTGAGTAGAGGGATGCTCTAGGAAAGTGGAGGGATGGTCTGGGCAAGTGGAGGGGGTAGTCTGGGGGGGTGGAGAGGGTGGTCTTAGGGAGTGGAGGGGATGGCTTGGGGGAGTGGAGGGGGCAGTGGGGGGAGTGGAAGGGACAGCCTGGGGGAATGGAGGGATGGTCTGTGGGAGTAGAGCAATGGTCTGGGCAAATGCAGATCTATGCAGGGGAGAGCTATACAATAAATGGCAGAACCATTGGGAGTATAGACACACAGAGAGACCTGGGTGTCCGAGTCCACAGATCCTTAAAGGTGGCAACACAGGTGGAAAAGGTGGTGAAGAAGGCATATGGCATACTTGCCTTTATTGAATGGGATCTCGAGTATAGAAGTTGGCATTTGATGTTGCAGTCATATAGAATTTTGGTTAGGCCACATCTGGAATACTGCATCCAGTTCTGGTCACCACACTACCAAAGGATGTGGAGGCTTCGGAAAGTGTGCAGAAAATATTTACCAGGATATTGCCTGGTATGGAGGGTATTAACTATGAGATGAGATTGAGTAAACTAGGGTTGTTCTTCCTGGAAAGACAGAGATTGAGGGGCGACCTAATAGGAGTTTATAAAATTATGAAGGGCATAGTTAGGGTGAACAGTTGGAAGCTTTATCCCAGGTCGGAAATAACAAACACAAAGGGTCACAAGTTCAAGGTAAGAGAGCAAGATTCAATACAGATATGTGGGGGACATTTTGCACAGAGGGTGGCGGGGGTCTGGAATGCACTACCAAGCAAGGTGGTTGAGGCAGACATGCTTGGATCATTTAAGACTTATCTAGATAGCCGTGAGAATAGAGGGATACAAATGGATGGTCTAGTTAGGAACACATGATTGGTGCAGGCTTGGAGGGCTGAAGGGCCTGTTCCTGTGCTGTATTGTTCTTTGTTTAAATAGAGGGAGCGGTCTGGGGGAGTGGAGGGGGCAGTGGGAGTTCCAAACTGCACTTCACTCACCAAAACAATAAATGGACTGCAGACTGTTTTGTTCTGTCATTATTTGCCATTTTTCCTTCTGAACATAATTATGGAATCGGGCGACTGAGTTTACAAATTGCGAACTGCTTCAATGTATGAATGTGAAGCTTAGTCACCTCAAAAGTCAATAGCTTTTTGAGTGCAGAGCTAAATCAGTTAATCATACAGGCAATGATGCACAGAGTATAATTAGTTGGTGACATATCACTTAAAGGTTTCCAGTTCAGTTGTATCCATGCTGTTTTTAACTAGAATGTGAAAGAACTGAAAATTACATTCTTGGATGCAAGATTAGAAAATACTGAGGAAAAGAAAATCTGTTGAAGCACTAGCTGATTTATTGGCTGGTTTATTTTATTGTATTTTTTAAAATTCCAAATTTATGTGTTTTCCTGCTTCCTTTGTTTATATATAAGCCAGGATGAAGTCAATAAAATGCAGGGAAAAAAAAACCTTTTAACGAACAAAATAAATGAATTCTGAAATGAGGTTAATGAAAGAAAATTGCTGGCTGGGTAACAGGAAGAGTAAGAAATGCACCAGCATCAGTTTAATGTTTAGATTTATTTCAGTTCAAGCTGACAAAATGCCAGTAAACTCTGATAGATTGTGTACTGCAGCCAGTCAACACATTCAACCAGCAAATACATTCACTTGCTTTAGCTTGTTTAGGTTGGATATCGGGCATGTAAATACTTATGTTGGTTTAAATCTGTTTCCCACTACTGGCATATAGGGCCTGTTTTTGGGTGTGAAAACTTGGAAAACTTGAGGCGAGTAGTGTAATCCGCAACCAACTCCGCGCCTGTTCCCCTTTACTAAGCCCCTAAAATGCACACGATCAGTACTGAGACCAAAACGACCACGATGGCAATTTAAGTACATTTGAATGCATTTAAATTGAATTAATGAGGCTGGATGCCCAACTTTATCAGCACTTTCTCCCTTACCACGGTGTTCGCCAATTGGGAATTGATGCGAATCAGACATGCTTCAATGTAAGTCCCATTCGGGTGCTCCATCAGTGAGTGTTGGTGAGGAGGTAAGAGCATGGGGCCTGATGGCTCTCTGCTACTCACGGATGTCCTGTTGTTGCGGCCATTTTCTGTCTCGGGCCAGTGGTGGCTCCGCGAGTGTGTTGGGGGGTGTGGGGGCTGTTGCTCAGCAGGGTCTCTGATGTCCGACTTGCAGCATGGACCTGGGTCTCAACACTGACCTCAGGTCTTGCAGTGCTGCTGTGTCCTAGTGCACTCAGCTCACTTCCAGTGAAGGATGTACACAAAGCCCTTGCAAGATGCACTGCTGCAGCCTCTCAACTTTGCAAGGAGTTGTGATTGTGAGGAGCATGTGGCTGGTGGAATTGGGGGGCTGTGATTGTGGGGTGCATGTGGCTGGTGGAATTGGGGGGCTGTGATTGTGGGGTGCATGTGGCTGGTGGAATTGGGGGGCTGTGATTGTGGGGAGCATGTGACTCTCTAAACATCATTATGATGATCCCTGGTGCAAACTAGTCTGACTTCTACCGGAGCTCTGCATGAGCCTTTCCTCCTCCATTGGGGTACCTGTGAGCTCCTGGGTGACTCCGGGATGGTAGTGCTTCTGCAATGAACTCTAGAAGCTCTGCCATCACCTGGCACTGCCAGTCTGGGAAGACCACTTGCTTCCTACCCATGGTGTTTGTGCCCTCTGTGATGGCCACTTGTTCTGGGCGATACCTCTCAATGGCTGCAGCAAGTGCCCTCTGAGACTGGGACTTGCTCTGCAAGCCCTCAGCCATGGTTCTCTGAGACTGGGCAACATTCTCAATACCTGCTGCCATAGCCCATTGTGTTTCAGTGCTGTCCTACTAAGTCTGCTGCAAGCCCCTCATGAGTCAGCAGAATCTCGAGAAGCCTATTCAGTCTCTCTGCTATGGCCTGCTGTGACTTGGCTGTGACCTCTGGGACTCTGCTGTGGCCTGTTGTGATTTGGCCATCGCTTGGAGCCTGTCACTCATGGTGAGAATTCCCTGCTCCCAGGCTTTCCACTGCAGATGGCATCCTTGCAGTATTGGCCCGGGAAGCATGCAAGACAGGCAATAGCTGGTCCACCTGAAAGCTTTGGGACTCCTCCCAACAGCTTCACAGTTGGTCCTGTGTGACTGTCAGCCCATCCTGCATTTCTTGGCTCTGTTGCTGCATCTCTAGCAGCTGAGGGAGAAGTGATCTCAGAGACTCAGCATGTAGCCTTGGGCCAGCTGAGTCCCCACCTCCAGAATGTCCCCGCATGCCAGAGGCCTTGGACATTCCCTCCTCCAGCTGATGTACATTATCAGATGTGACCCAGAAGCCTCACCACTAACTGGAGCCACTGACGTGTCAGTATCTAGAATGGTGAGTTGTGAGGTGATAGCTGACGTCAAAACAGTCCTTCACCCATACCTTCAAGGATTCGTCTGAGCTTTTTGGACCAGGAGGGGCAGGAGCTATAGCTGGGGCCTGTAGGCCAAAGGAGCCCAGGGTATTCGGGTGTGTCCCTGCAATGCAGGACACAAGGTTATGTGCAAGGAGGGAGAGAAATCCGGGATGTAGAACACATGATTCGTGTTTTTCCATTGAACGTAGAACAAAGAACCAAGAAAATTACATTACAGGAACAGGCCTTTCGGCCCTCCAACCCTGTAGTGACCAGTTGCCCATTTGATTTGTAACCCCCTAACCTTCTGGGGGCCATATGCCTCAATTCCCATCCCATTCATATAGTTGTAGAGATGTCCCTTAAAGGTCACTTTCGTATCTGCATCCATGACCTCCCCTGGCAGTGAGTTCCAGATTCACCACCCTCCCTGCAAATAAATATGCCTCGTATATCTCTAAACCTTGGGCTTAGCTCCCAAAACTCGTGCCCCCAAGAAGTTGCCTCAAAGTGATTGAAGGAATAACAGCTACTCACGTCTTGACAGTAGCCCGACCATGGAGAGCTCCACATGGGCTCCTCATAGGACCCAGCGGTCTGACTCACCACCGCCTGTCTTTGCCCTTTCACGGATGTTGTGCTTGGTCTTTGCCTGTGGAGACAGAAGGAGCCATGGAAGAAATGGTGGTGTGATACCTGCAGAGTATCAAGTGGTAACCCTTAGAGGGCAAGTGCAATGTGGGGGCAAGAAGGACAAGCTTGGGGCTCAGGAAGCATTCGGGGTGCTGGGGATGGGTGAATCTGGGGGAGATATGAAGGAAGATGTAAAATGGGGTTCAGCACTCACCCTTGCTGCACAGATGAGGTCATTGACATTTTTCCAGCACTGCTTCCCAGTTCGGGGAGCCAGTGCCCTGGCACCGAGGCAGTGACTTCCTCCCGGGCCGCATTTCCATCAGCTCCCCTGGGTCTGCGTCCTTCTGGGGGTAAAAGGGTGTCATGTCTCACCTCTGTAGCATTCCAAGGTCATCCACAGAGAATTGGGGGCTGGTTGTGCGCACATTTTCTACAGGAATGTCTACCTGCCTGTTCATTCTTGAGTTTTTAATGGCTCTGCCCGTCCTTTGGGCAGGTCACCTGCTGGCAGTTTGACAGAACATTCCAGCAAATTACATGCAGTTTGCTTGTTAGCATTGAGGGGAAGGCGAGTGAGTGCTTGCAAGTGTGCTGACGGGGAGGGGGGTTGGATGGTGGATGAGTGCCTCAATGATTGGGGACAGGGGGGAGAGAGAAGGCGGTGTCGCATAGCCATCGGAGTCTGGAGGAGATGGGGGCCTTGTGTGGGAAGTCCAGGGTGAGGGTGAGGGGGATCACGTTGCCTGATATATGTAGAGGGGTGGGAGAGGGGAGCATGAGATGAGTGAGGGGGAGGGGGAGGAATCTGCTGCTGCGCTGCCTGAGATCACTGGGAGGAAGGCAGGGTGGGGGCTGCAATTGGTCTGGGTGGAGGGCGGGTAGGGAGATAAGAGGGTCAGTAATGTTGTGGGCGGTGGGATAATGCCTGAGGGTGCCAGGGGAGGGCATCATGCAGGCTGGGCATGATGTGATGGGGGAGCAATATTCTATCATTCATTTTTATGAGCATGTGCAGTTGGAGGCGCAATTTCGGGAGCGATGACCCCTGCCCACGGCCTTGTGCAGCGCGATTCAGAATCACTGATTTTTTTTTCAAGCAGAGTGCGTACAGGGGCGCAGGACAACGGGTCTAAGAGTCAGATCTGAAACATTCCCAGATTCAAATCCAGCCAGCACTTGGAATCAAAATGGTAAAATAGGGCAAAATTGTCCAAAAAACGGCGAAGTGTTTTTCTTGCATGAAAACTGGAGTGATTTCTGTCACTGAAAGCAGTGAGTTCTCAGGCTAAGTCTTTGTCTCATTAGGGATGGCCCAGAACTCTGCTAAATCCTGTCCCAATGCCGTGCCCCATGGGACTGATCTTCCCACGACTGCTGGAGCTGCAAAGGCAGAGTTGTGAGTGTCCGAGTGCGATTTGACGAGCCCCATTGGCTTCTATTTGAGAAGATGGTGCCATTGCTCCAACGCAATGGGGCCAACACTCCGAGGTTGGTATCCACAGTATAAACCTTACAGGACATGCACTCTATAGCAGGTGAGGTTTGCAACATTGTGCAGGCACGGGTGGGAATCCATGAATATCAGCATCAGACAACAGCGAAGGTTTTAGATCTCACTCCAGCTGCTTCTCCATCCCATGGAGGAGCACAAGGGTCGTTTGGGAACCTGAAGGGAAGAGGATTAGTAGGAGTACAGTCCAGCTAAGGTATTCGGGGTGTCTCCAGCTCATCTAACACCCGCCTGCTTGTGAGTGACGCACTTCCAACTCTGACACCAACGAGGAAAGCTATCAAACTCTCAAGGTCCTAACTCTCCCAGGGGATGTTGCCAAGGTCATCTCAAGTAAAAAGGCATGGAAGTTAATGGGTCATCTCAACCTCAGCTGTGGATACTGGGGATATACCGAGATATAATAAAATAATCAGGAAGATTAAAAAAATCCACAGGGACTTTGTGGGCATGGGTATATATAGGTTACCATTTAGTTTTGAATGTTTGATCATAAATTTCACCCACACAGCCTCCACCGTGTCTGTTAATGTCACCAAGTTTGGAGGAACCACCATGCTCACCTGGCGCCTCATCCCTGTAGAGTGTGAAGATGGCAGTTCCATGTTGCTCCCATTCTTTTGCCCGACCCCCACTAAGGAAGGGCACCCTCTCAGCTGCAATATGCACAAGAACCTAGGATGGAGGACAGGGAAAGCGCTGTATGCATACCAGCCTTCACAACCCTTTCAAAGCAAGGAGCATCTAGGCATGAAAGGAAGATAAGGCCTACAAGTGAACCCTCCTGACCCTTATTCCCAAAATGAGGACCCCCACCCTTGGCCCCAAGTTGAAGTTATCTGTGTCCCCTGTGTCCTCTCCTGTGCCCCTTGGACATTGAACACTGTGGAAGGGGCTGGCTTGCTGAGTTCACACCTCCAAAATCGCTGTCGGAGCTAACACGCCACATTCACGCTTATGCAGACCTGCTGGAAATGGTGCCACCATGATGTTACGCTGGCAACTGCTGAATATCTGGAGGGGGACAGTTCTGAAATGAGTGCTTCCTAAAGACATACTGGGGGTGTATTAAAATAAGCCATTTCACCAGCCAAGTGCTGGGAAGATCAGGATTTGGAATCTTGCTGACGTGAATGGCAATCTCTGGATTTTCAGCATGTGCCACCATTCCCACAGACTGAGTGTGGGTTCAAAATCACTCCAAAGAAACATGTCACTACATGTACTTACACTGCAGGTGTTTATCATCTCAGATGGTAGAGTCTTCAACAACCTGCTTCACCTCCGAAATAAAGCAACATACTGTGGATGCTGGAATTCTGAAATAAAAGCAGAAAACAAAACTACCCTGAAGAAGAGTAATGCGGACTTGAAACATTGGGGGTGATTTTCAGTCTGCATTCGTTGTCAGAGAGAATGTAAATATAGGCACCAATGTAGACAGGTTACCAATTACTTTTGAATGTTTGGCAATAATTTTCACCCAAAGAGCCTCTACTGTGACTGTTAATGTCATAATGTAGAGATGCCTGCGTTGGACTGGGGTAAACTCAGTAAGAGGTCTGATAACACCAATTTTAAATCCAACAGATTTATTTGATAGTAAACTTGCTAGCTTTCAACCTTCTTGCCTTCATCAGGCGAATGAGGTGTTCTGGTCTGCAATAGCACACATATCAGCACAGACAGTTTACAGATTGCTGATTAGAATGCAAATCTTTACACCTAACCTGCTTTTCAAGTCCTAAAGTGGCTAACAATGTAAGTGGAAGGAGCACTGAGCACAGGTTAAAGAGATGTGTATTGTCTCCAGACAGCACAGCAAGTGAGGTTTTTTGCTAACCCAGGCAAGTCATGGGGGTTACAGATAGTGTGTCATGAAGCCAAGATCTCTGTTAAGACCGTCCTCGTGTGCGGAACTTGGCTATCAGTCTCTACTCAGCGACTCTGCGCTGTTGTGTGTCGTGAAGGCCCCTTGGAGAATGCTTACCTGAAGGTCGGAGGCCGAATGCCCGTGACCGCTGTCACGGGCATTCAGCAGTCATCATTGTTCAGCGGTCACAGGCATTCAGCCTCCGACCTTTAGGTAAACGTTCTTCAAGATGGCCTTCACAACAGCGCAGAGCCGCTGAGCAGAGACTGATAGCCAAGTTCCGCACACATGAGGATGGTCTTAACAGGGATCTTGGCTTCATGTCACACTATCTGTAACCCCCATGACTTGCCTGGGTTAGCAAAAAACCTCACTTGCTGTGCTGTCTGGAGACAATACACATCTCTCTAACCTGTGCTCAGTGCTCCTTCCACTCACATTGTTAGCCACTTTAGGACTTGAATAGCAGGTTAGGTGTAAAGATTCGCATTCTAATCAGCAATCTGTAAACTGTCTGTGCTGATATGTGTGCTATTGCAGACCAGAACACCTCATTCACCTGACAAAGGCACAAAGACCGAAAGCTAGCAAATTTACTACCAAATAAATCTGTTGGATTTAAAATTGGTGTTATCAGACCTCTTACTCTGTTAATGTCACCAAGCTTGGGAGGACCACCATGCTCGCCTGGCATCTCTTGCTGGTGATATGGCAAAGTTCAGTCCCACAAAGACAAGAATCTCAATGAAATGCATTTTAATATATTTGATTATCATTAACCACCTCCCCCTCATATGTTCCCACTTGCTGTATTTTGAAACCTCACCAACGTGTACAATAGGTTCAACCAGACATATGAACCTGTCAGGGAATTCCTCCAGGGAAGCAAAGGTAACATAGTTCCTGGGGAGGAGGAACGTGGCTGGGCAGTGACCTGGTATTGTCCATGGCACAGATTGGCACTACCACATTCACACTGCAAACCTGGCAGTGCCAACTGCTGGTGCCAATAGCAGAGGCAGACCGTAGTGGAAGCCTCATGGGTGATGGGTCATGTGTGTATAGCCGGGAGGAGAGAGCGAGACGCCAGCAATGACTGTTGCAGGGTTGGGGGGGGTGGAGGTGGGCAGGGAGAGTGGGGAGGTTTCGGGAGGTGGGAGGGAGGTGTCGAGTGGGAGAGATAAATTGATACTGGTCATGGCTGTTGGTGGGAGTGATTGCCAGTGTTGACTGTGGGGTAGAAAGAGGGGGGGGCAACACTGCTGTAGATTGCGGGGTGCTGGGTTGTGGGGTGGGTGGGTAGTTGTGGGGCCCCTGAAACCTCCCTAGTGGAAGGTTATTTCTTTTAAAAATAGCACTCCAATCTCAGTCTTAGAACATAGAACATAGAACACTACAGCTCAGAACAGGCCCTTCGGCCTTCGATGTTGCGCCGAACAATATAATAAGCAATGCCCCTCCAAACTAAACCATTCCCTTCTCTTCCATATACTTATCAACTAACCTCTTAAACGCCACCAAACTTGGCGCATCTACAACTGCTGCAGGCAGGGCATTCCACTCCCGAACCACCCTTTGGGTAAAGAACCTACCTCTGATATCCGTCCTATAACTATCACCCCTTAATTTAAAGCTGTGTCCCCTCGTGCTAGCTTTTTCCATCCTAGGAAAAAGGCTATCACTGTCCACCCTATCTATACCTCTAATCATCTTATATGTTTCGATTAGGTCCCCTCTTAGCCGCCTCCTTTCTAACGAAAACAACCTCAAATCCCTCAGCCTCTCTTCATAAGACCTGCCCTCCATACCAGGCAACATCCTGGTAAACCTCCTCTGTACCCTCTCCAATGCCTCCACATCTTTCTTATAAGTCTTTGCTGGCATTTTTAGGTCTTGCACCTCAAAATAACCACATGAAAAACACTGTCCTTTTTTTTGACAAAATGGTGTAAGATCTGAAGAAAAAACTAGACATCCTGAAACTTTGCCATTTTTTGGGAAGGTTCCACCTCGTTAACTCTGTTTGTCTCTCATAGATGCTACCGGACCTGCTGATTCTTTCCAGCAATTGAACCTTGATGATTTGCTGCAATGTTTTCAGCTGCTATTGTTTGTCAATGGTGGAGGGAATGGAAGTGAATGATGATGAGTTACTGATCAAGTGGTTTTTGAATGTTATTGCAACTACAATCATCCAGGCAAGTGTAGATATTCCATAATACTCCTAGTTTCTACCTCAGAGACATTGAGGAAAGAAGAGGTGAGACACCCATAACAGAATACCTATCCCAGTAGACATTACATTTGCATGGTTCTCCACACCTCTGTAAAGCACCTTGGGACAATCTCTTATGTTAACAATATTAGATAAAAGCAATTAGCAGTTGTTTTGTTGTTGAGGGTGCTCATACTTTTAAAAAAATATTGAAGTGATCAGAACATAATGTAGCTGTATGCTACATGGTCACATAATGACTCATAGAAGCAGTTTGGGAAAATGCATTCCCTCTTTCAACTAATAACATCTCTCTATAGATAACAAAAAAAAAAGAAAATACCAGGAAACAGATCTGAACTTGAAGAGGATTCAGAAATTAAAATGTGAATTAGAATATTAAACCGAGAGAGTAAAGAGATAATGACATGCTGAAACTTCCCAACTCATTCCTTTCTATTCCTTGGACTGTACTGTTGGCTCTCAACTCTCTTGGCCACTCTTGCTTCCATGTTTATTGTCCTCACCGACTTACATCACCTTAGTAATTATATTCAACATGTTGTTCCCCTTTTATTTCCACAATCTCTGACAGTCCGACATCTCTTACCTCACACCCACCCACAAATATCATTCCTTTGGCTGTGACTTCTTATACATTAATTCAACCTTTGTTCCTTCATTGACTCCATGTCTTCAGCTACATATGCTCAATATTTCACAATTCTCTTCCTAATCTTCTTGATCATTCCACCTCTCTGTCTTTTTCTTTAATTCTGTCTTTAAAAGTATTTATCAAACTTTTAATCACCCCTTGATTATTTCTAAGTTTAGCATAACATCCACTATTTGATTGCACTTTTGTGAATTACGTTTTGACAATTTTCAATGTTGTAGGTACTATGTAAATACAAGTTATTGTAATAATTGCTTTAGTTAATCTTTCAGTGAATTAGCATACAATTTTGAAATAATTTAAGTGCATAGAAAGCTATGCTGGGGATTCGGTTCAAGTCCTACCATGGTGTGGAATCCATTAAAAAGTTTTGATTTAAAAGTTTAATGATGATCATGAACCCATTGTTGATTGCCGTTTTAAAAAAAATACTATTTAATTCATTAACGTCCTTTAGACAAGGAAATCTGCCTTCCTCACCAGGCCTGGGTTACATATGACTTCAGGTCAACAACAATGTGGTTGATGCGGTAGCAGCACGGTAGCATAGTGGTTAGCACTGCTGCTTCACAGCTCCAGGGACCTGGGTTTGATTCCTGGTTTGGGTCACTGTCTGTGTGGAGTTTGCACATTCCCCTCAGGTTTCCTCTGGTGCTCTGATTTCTTCCCTCAGTCCAAAGATGTGCAGGTTAGGTGATTGGCCATGCTAAAATTGCCCCGTAGAGTCCTGAGCTGCATAGATTAGTGGGTGGATATGGGGGTAGCGCCTGGATGGAATTGTGGTTGGTGCAGACTTGATCAAATGGCCTCTTTCTGCACTGTAGGTTTTCTATGACTCTTGAATGCCCTATGAAATGGCCAGGCTTAGTCTAAAGGCAATTAGAGATGGCTAATCACTTCCCATGATTGAATTTTTATAAAATGTATTAAATTATGCCAGAATCATTTGGGACATGAACATTTTGGAAGCGGGTAAAACAATCACCTAGAAAATTGAAAAGATGCAAATGTACGGGGTATCGGATGTGAAACTTGACTGAGACAATCAGGTCTCAGATTGTCAATTCTGTTCCAGTTCCATTCCTGTTGTTTATTTTGCTGATACTAAATAATGGGAAAGAGAAAAGATGACTAGGTTTGTTGTTGGACTGAACATTCTGCCCTTGCAATGAGAAGCCAAACAATCTACATAATTCAAAACAAAGTGTAAACGTGGGTGTAGATTTACCAGTTTTGATATGAAAGCACCCGCAGTAGCATCAAATTACAGTTGGATATTGAATAAATAAATCAATAAAAATAGTCTTTGACTGCAAAATGGCCTGATGATAGATCCACTGATTGTAATTCCCATATTTGTGATGAAGAAGAAGTATTATGCCTCATTCTGAAGTGGCGTAGACAAGTTCACACTACCACCCAGAGTGTAACTACTTAGCATTGCAATGCATTACGTCACCAAACCTCTATGACGTTTTATTGGCAGTTATTTGAGTTTGGCCAATCACACAACACTGAAAAGAGAAAGATAATAGCCTCCCACAAGCTGGTAATATGAACCACATTTCCTTCTGTCTTTTGTTTTCAGAAATTAATTCTCAGGATCAAGGCATCTTCTTGATGAAGGTCTATTTTTAAATTCAGGGAAATTTAAAACAGCCAAAAACAAAATCTGGAAGAAATAACAATTCTGAACTGCTGTAGCCTTTATTGTGTGTAGCAGTTTGATTGGATGTGAAGAGCTACAATTATAGCCGTCCCTATAATTTGTCTGGTAACATCTTGCACAATTTCAAGGGAGCAGGAGATAGTTTGTTTAAACACCTGAAGGAGTGCAACAAAGGCATACACACTGTTTCCCTCATCATTGAGAGAGAGTTAACAGTAAGGTTTGGCCATTGTTTTAGGCCACTGCTACAGACATGGGTTATGCCCCTTAAGTTTGTAATCAAAGGACCTAATGCTTGATTGAAATCCCTTTGGGAAATGGAGACATCATAGAGTAGAATAGGCACCAGCTTGGGATCTTCAGTGGCAGGCAAGAGAAAGTGAATTTATTTTAAATTAGTAGATTATAAATTAGCAGAGATTCCCTGACTTCACAAGCTGCCCTGGGGAAGCATTGTCTTCCAAAAATGATGTCTTGGCAGCAAATGTGGACATTTTTACTACAAACATTATAAAAGTGCCAAGAAGCTATCATCTGCCTTCCTTAACTACAACAACAAGTTGCAGCTCCTTCCATACTGGAGGCCCACCTATTGCCCCTTCAGTTTTGAGAGCCCATTTGCTATATTTAATTGGGCTGTAAGTACATCCTCTGGTTTTGTCCAAATTGGCAGTAGATTGTCCAATGTCGGGGACTGTTCCTGACACAGTGCTGAGTCAGGAGCATTATCGTGGATGTCCAAACACAAAATGCAAAATCTTGTCCGAGGATTCTGCCCTGTACTGCCTCCAACACAGGAAATCCAACATTTTTTATACGAAGTGCAGTCTGCTAACAGCATTCAATAATTTCAGAGCTGATCTGATTGTAACCCTAGCTCCAAATTCCTGCCCAACCCAATAACCTTTCACCCTCTTGTTAATCAAGAATCTATCCAGCTTTGCCTTAAAACTATTCAAAGATTCTGCTTCCACAGCCTTTTGAGGAAGAGCATTCCCGATATGACCATCTGAGAGAAAGAATCTTTCCTCATCTCCATCCACTCATCCCTTCCCACCCTCAGACCTCCACTCAGCCTTTCTTGAGTCTATGCACTATGGCAGAACCCATGGTGTTCTGTCATAGAGTTATAGAATCATAGAGATTTACAGCATGGAAGCAGGCATTTTGACACAACTTGTCTATGTCGTCTTTTTTTCAAACCGCTAAACTAATCCCAATTGCCCGCATTTAGCCTATGAATCTCTATACCCATCTTATCCATACAACTGTTTAAACGCTTTTTAAAAGACAAAATTATACCTGCCTCTATTACTATCTCTGGCAGCTTGTTCCAGGTATTCACCTCCCTCTGTGTGAAAAAATTGCCCCTCTGAACACTTTTGTTTCTCTCCTCTTTCACCTTAAACCTATGCCCTCTAGTTTTAGACTCCCCCACCTTTGGGAAAAGATATTGACTATCTAGCTGATCTATGTCCTCATTATTTTATAGATCTCTATTAGTTCACCCTGCAGCCTCTACTGTCCAGAGAAAAAAGTCCCAGTCTATCCAGCCTCTCTTCATAACTCAAAACGTCAAGTCTGGGTTTTCTGCACTCTTTCTAGTTTAATAATGTCTTTTCCACATAGGGTGACCAGAACTGTACACGGTATTCCAAGTGTGGCCTGACCAATGTCTTGTACAACTTCAACAAGATGTCCCAACTCTTGCATTCAATGTTCTGACTGATGAAACCAAGCATGCCGAATGCTTTCTTCACCACTCTGTCCACCTGTGGCTCACTTTCAAGGAGCTATGAACGTGTACCCCTAGATCTCTTTGTTCTGTAACTCTCCCCAGTGAAATACCATTAATTGAGTAAATCCTGCCCTGGTTCGATCTACCAAAATGCATCACCTCATATATATCTAAATTAAACTTTATCTGCCAATCGTCAGCCCACGACCCAATTGCTCAAAATCCTGCTGTAATTGGAGATAACTTTCTTCACTATCCAGTATGCCACTAATCTTGGTATCATCTGCAAACTTACTTGCCATGCTTCCTATATTCTTATCCAAATCAGTAAATGACAAATAACAGTGGACCCAGCACTGATCCCTGAGGTACACTGTTGGTCACAGACTCCAGTTTGAAAAACAAGCTTCTACAACCACTCTCTGGCTTCTGTCATCAAGCCAATTTTATACCCATTTAGCTACCTCACCCTGGTTCCCATGAGATTTAACCTTATGAAATACCTACCATGTGGTACCTTGTCAAAGGCTTTACTAAAGTCCATGTAGACAACACCAATCGCACTGCCCTCAAATACTTTCTTGTTACTCCTATAAAAAACTTAGTCAAATTTGTGAAACATGATTTTCCATTCACAAAGCCATGCTGACTAATCTGTCCTTGTGTCTCTAAATGCATAAAGATTCTATCTGTCAAAATATCTTCCAACAATTGAATGTCCTCAGCACCCTGGCACTTACCTACTGCCTTGGGCCCTGATGGGGCTCAAAGAGGTAGTTTAAGCGGCCATTTCCCTATCTTCTATTCTCAGGCTGCAGATGTAAGTCCTTCAAGGGTCCTTGGATTGGATGGGTTTGGGCTGGGTGCTAGGAGTTGATTCAGCACTCTCCATCGGATGGGAGTGTCATTGTTGGACTACCCCTTCCAGCCCTGGCAGATGTGAAAATCACCCCAATACAGTGATTTCAACAGTCCTGCGATCAATATCTGCCTTTCCTGCCTGTCAGCTGTGAAGATTCTGGAGAGGTCACTTTAATCTCCATACCCCCATGGTCACCTGGCAAATTTTAAATCATTGCAGCACACCATTCAACAGCAGAGATTTCCCTTTCATCCTTTTAGAAGCTGCGGACCCTTTTGAAGACGAGGTGCCAATTTCACCTGGAGGGGAGCGAGTTCCATTCTGCACAGATCTGCACTCAGCCACAATATATGCACACACATTGATGTGAATCTTCTGAGGCCTCGTAGCAAGCTGAAATCTTTGAAACCTTTCCATTCCAATAGAACTATTTAGTCTTCTACAAATTCAATGTGCAGTGCCTTGAAAATGATTCCATTGACAGCTGAATGGATTTCGATCATCCACAGCCACCTGTGTTTATTTTCACTTCCTTCATACTTAAATGGACCTGAAGTACTCCATTGATCCTGACACAATGTTGACAGATTCTAAGCATGGTTGACAGCCTGTGCTTTCACTTCCTCTTTCGCAAACCACTCTTGTTTACGCATCAGCATGAACACTTAGCCTTAAAACAAAAGAATCAGGCCCTATATCTTTCCTAAAATACAATATTCCAGATGTGGTCTCACCAATACCTTGTACAAGTGAAAAATAATCTCCCTACTTTTGTCACATGGATGTCACATAGGATGGATAAATAGCATTAAATGAACAGTGAACTACTCCATCCCCTTTCCAAGCCCAGGTTAGGTACTTTATCATTTGGTATCTGAACTTAAATCTAAACAACCATTTTTGCATTGAATGAATAAATTGATGTCTTTATTGCTGACAGGCAGTGAGGATATTAAAGTGAGGATATAATATCCCCACATTATAAGAAAGATGTGGAGGCATTGGAGAGGGTACAGAGGAGGTTTACCAGGATGTTGCCTGGTATGGAGGGCAGGTCCTAAGAAGAGAGGTTGAAGGAGTTGAGGTTGTTTTCGTTAGAAAGGAGGCGGCTAAGAGGGGATCTTATTGAAGCATATAAGATGATTAGAGTTTTAGATAGGGTGGACAGTGATAGCCTTTTTCCTAGGATGGAGAAAGCTAGCACGAGGGGACACAGCTTTAAATTAAGGGTATGAGTTATAGGACGGATATCAGAGGTAGGTTCTTTACTCAAAGAGTGATTAGGGAGTGGAATGCCCTGCCTCCAGCTGTTGTAGATGCGCCAAGTTTGGTGGCGTTTAAGAGGTTAGTTGATAAGTATATGGAAGAGAAGGAAATGGTTTAGTTTGGAGGGGCATTGCTTTTTATTTTGGTCGGCACAACATCGAAGGCTGAAGGGCCTGTTCTGTGCTGTAATGTTCTATGTTCTAAAGCATAAACTTATCTTGTAGTGAACCAAAATCTCAGTACCAAGAATTATTAGCATTACTTCATAAAACTGCAGAAGTTTGATGTCCTAATCTTGATAGTAATGTCAGAACTGTCAGTTGCAGCTGTTCACATGTAGTAAATGCTGCTTCCTTTGGAGTTTCCTGGCTGCAGTTATTTTAAAAATCTTAAGGACTCTGTTTTGCAATTTGGCAATACATACATTCAACTGTCATCATTTTTGGACTATAATGTTGGCTGACTCCTAAGGGCAATGTACAATATTTATAACTTTAGTTTCTACCAAACATAGGAAACTTAAGAACACGAATAGATTGTTTGGTCCTTTGAGCCTGTTTGACTATTCTATTAGGTCGCAGTTAATCTGATGATGACTCAACTCAATTTATCCATCTTTAATCCATATCCCTTGAAACCCAAACAATCTCACTTGAAACTTTCAATTGATGCAACATCCATACACTTCTTTTGGACTGAGTTTCAGAACTCCATTCTCATTTGTGTGAAAAATTACTTTCAAATTTCACTGCTAAATGGTTTAACTCACTTTTAATATTGTGCCCCCTGGATTTCCCCTTTACAGAATTTTCACTTGTGCAGATGAATCCTATTATCACTTTAAACATTTTGAAAATACATCTCGACTGCCTTAACTCAAGAGAATACAAATCAAATATATGGAAATTAGCCTTATAATTTAACTTTGTACTCTCTGGTATTATTTTGGTGGATCTGCGCTGTACCCCCTCCAACGACAATATATTTTTGGTGACATTTGGTATTCATAACTAAACACAGTTCTCCAGATATTCCACAGTCCTTCACCTATCAGTCATGAGGGTGGAGCTCTTATTACTAGGCCATGTCTAGCCACCCCAAAAAGAGGATGAAGAGATGAAGGAAGTGTACGAAGGGAGGAGGCAGTAAGAACATCATTTCTTAAGACTGCTATCTGTGAATGTCTCCCCAGACTTCTATAAAAAGACTCCCTGATCATTGTTACTTCACTCCTTTCCATCTATCTGTTGTGGACTATCTCACATGTCTTTTTGGCAAACATCCTGAAATAAAAGGCAACACAAAACAACTATTCCACAGTAACTTTATACAACAGATTTTCCAGTAATGCACATAACTCTCAACTCTTGATTCTGCTTTCCCTTTTATTGCCTGTGTTCCAGGTCCTGTACCTGCCCTCATGCTCCTGCAGTACATTCAAGGCTCTTTGATGACTCAAAATAGTGGATGAATCAAAACAAAACATAAATAGATGTAGTAGACATCTCACAAATAACATGATGATGGTTAATTGGTCCCTGATTGGTCAAACAGATGAATAAGAATGGCCTTGAGGTGCCCCTACCCATGAACCAGAAATCCAGATTCCATTTCCACCTCAGGATTTGATAACACGGAAGATGCTTTTGTGGTGTGGCAAAGCAAGCTGACTGTTAACAAGTAAATCCTTCCAATACATCTACGGAAAGCAGTAAGGGCAGGAAGTCACCAGAACCATGTAGTAGCTTCTATACAACAGCATCCCCGTACACAAGCTCTTGCCATAGGCAGGTATTAGAACATAGAACAATACAGCACAAACAGGCCCTTCAGCCCACGAGTTGCGCCGATCACATCTACCAATCCACAGACCTATCTATAAACCCCTATCCTATTCTTTTCCATATACTCATCCAGAAGTCTCTTAAAAGACCCCAGTGAGTTTGCCTCAACAACCTCCGACGGCAGTCGGTTCCATTCACTCACCACCCTCTGAGTGAAAAACCTACCCCTGACATCTCCTTTTGTATTTGCTTCCCTGCACCTTAAATCTGTGTCCTCTCGTAGTGACCATTTCAGCTCGGGGAAATAGTCTCTGAGAGTCCACCCTATCTATTCCTCTCAACATTTATAAACCTCTATCAGGTCGCCTCTCAACCTACGTCTCTCCAGTGAGAAGAGTCCCAGCTCCCTCAACCTATCTTCATAAGGCCTGCCTCCCAATCCAGGCAGCATCTTGTAAATCTCCTCTGAACCCTCTCAATAGCCTCTACATCCTTCCTATAATGAGGCGACCAGAACTGCGCACACTACTCCAACTGGGGTCTGACAAGAGTCTTATAGAGCTGCATCATTACCTCCTGACTCCTAAACTCTATTCCTCAATTAATGAAGGCCAGTACATCGTACGCCTTCTTGACCACTTCCTCCACCTGCGAGGCCAATTTAAGAGTCCTATGGACCCGGACCCCGAGATCCTTCTGCTCTACAACACAGCTAAGACTCTACCCCTTATATTGTACTCCTTCATCCCATTATTCCTGCCAAAATGGACCACTACACATTTATCTGCGTTGAAGTCCATCTGCCACTTCTCCGCCCAGTCTTGCATCCTGTATATGTCCCGCTGCAACTTTTGGCATCCCTCCAGACCATCCACAACACCACCGATCTTTGTATCGTCGGTGAACTTGCTAACCCATCCCTCCACTTCCTCATCCAGGTCATTTATGAAAATGACAAACAGCAGGGGTCCCAGAACAGATCCCTGGGGCACTCCACTGGTTACCGACCTCCATGCAGAACAAACCCATCCACAACCACTCTCTGCCTTCTGCCGGCAAGCCAGTTCTGGATCCACGAGGCCAAAGCCCCTTGGATCCCATGCCCTCTCACCTTCTCCAGACGCCTTGCATGGGGGACCTTATCAAACGCCTTACTAAAGTCCATGTACACTACATCCACCGCCCTTCCTTCGTCAATGTGTTCAGTCACATTTTCGAAGAACTCAACTAGGTTCGTAAGGCATGACCTGCCCTTGACAAAACCATGCTGACTATTTCTAATCAGTCCAAACTTCTCCAAATGTTCATATATCTTATCCCTCAGAAGCCTCTCCATCAGCTTACCAACCACTGATGTCAAACTCACCGGTCGGTAATTTCCTGGACTATCCCTGTTCCCTTTCTTAAAGATAGGAACCACATCCGTAATCCTCCAATCCTCCGGAACCTCTCCCGTTTCCATGGACGATGCAAAGATCATCGCCAGGGGCTTTGCAACCACTTCCCTCACCTCCCACAATAACCTGGGGTACATCCCATCCGGTCCCGGCGACTTGTCTATCTTGATAGAATTTAACAGGTCTAACACATCCTCTTTCCTAACATCCATATACTCAATCTTTTCCACATGCCTCAAACCTGCAGTGCAATCTCCCAGTTCACTTTTCACCGTGAATACCGAGGCAAAGTACTCGTTAAGCACCTCTGCCGTTTCTTCCGGATTCACACAGACTTTTCCCCCTTCACCTTTTATAGGCCCTATCCCTTCTCTTCTCATCCTTTTACTTTTCACATATTTGAATCCCAAGGCCTTCTACAAATATGTGGATGTTAGGAAAGAGGATTGTATTCTTGTCACTTTGAGTGACTGCAAGAGAGAGAGAGACAGAATGAGTTGGAATAGATTGATAACCGTAGACTCCAATAACAATTTATTCTTTGTTTATCTCGAAAGAGGGCTGATGTGTTGAAAAGAATCTAGAGTATATCAATTTTAAGGAGCTTTCCCAACTCAGCTGTCCATTTATGTATTTCATTTTTAGGGGCTAGTAGATACCTCTACCAGAATTTTATCACCTTGTACATCCGAGGCTCGTAACATCCTGCTGGAGACCAATGGAGAATGCTGTTCTGCGAGCCTCGCCCGTCCCAGAATCGAGGCGGATGCGCCAGTAAAATTGCGGCCCTCATGTTAATTATTTTCATTTTATCATGCAGTTGTCCAATTACCAAATAGTGTCAAATTGGATCCACCATAGTCTAAATCTGAGCCCCGTGAGATTATCTTTGCTTAACTTTTATGAGAACATATGGATATCTTCACCTAGTGAACTCATCTAGATATATGGATTGTGACTCCTTCTCCTAACCTCTTAACAGACTTGCACAAAGATCTGCTTCCATGTGATGTCCTTGAGCAGTTAATGATCATGAATTGCAAAGCTTTGCATCATTGAAGTAGATTCTGAAACCTTTTAACTAGAGAAAAAAACACTTCTACTCCACCCAGTATAATAAGGTGATTAGACTGTCACTTCTAGAAACTCTCCACTTGAGAAGAAAATATTCTTATTGCCTTCACATAGTTGGCCCCTGACTATAATTAAGCTATTTTTAAGTTATTGGCCCATTTTCCTAACTTCTTAATTGGTCCTGTAGGATACATAGCAAAATTGTTAGAATCATTAAAAGAAATAATTCAGCTGTCACCAAGAATAAAGCAGGCATTTTCAACCGGGATGTTTAGCACTATAGGCTGACTCATATTAACCTGGTCTCTCTAGTTTCTGGATTTCCTGCTTGAATCATTTCATAAAGATTTTTTTCAGACACTTTAATTATCTCATTACTCTTGTCTTAGACTTGATGAAAATCCTGGATTGTATCAATGTTGATTTTCGCCCACTCCAAATCTCACCTTCCCCACCATCACTCTTTAATTTAGTTTGAATCTCTCTTATTCTTTTCTGTTAAACTTCCCCTCATGCCCTTACCATTTTCCTGCATTGACATCTATTTGATTACAAACTGCAAGACCTGCTCTATTTTTGTACTATTCACTCTCCCAATCCTCCTCTCCTTCTCACAGGGTTTATACTTTTTATCACTTACTTTAACCTCTTGTGTTGCTCACTTTGACAGGGGTGTAGAGAGTGGTGCAATGATCATCACTAACTTTGCAACATTTCTTTTCATAAACTTCTTAACTGTTTGTTGTATCATGTTGCTGAATAATATTTCATAAGTTGCAGAAGCCTTTTGGCATTTGAATTGCTGACAGATTCAATGTCACCAGCTCAGTTTCATGTCTAGCATTATGGTATAGGCTCCTTTTGGATACAGGCTATTACTGAACTATTCTTGGGATCTGCAGTTATCTCAGGGCAAGATATTCTTCACTCATGTCTCATTAGTTTTCTTTACCACTTTTTCTTTCTCTAGCTCATTAGTGGAATGATCTGCACAAAACTTATCTTTAGTGTCCAGTTTCATCCTTTGTCACAGTTCTGAGATTTACAAAATTGCAATGTTCTACAGTCTTTACATTTAGTTTAACATGAAGGAAGTAATGTGACTATTCTGAATGTTGCGTAACAGGTTTGGCTTAGTGAAGGAACCTGCTGAGCAAGAGACATTTAGGAACAAAAACAAAGGTGATGTGCAAACAATGGATAGACTCCAAACCTTTGGGCAGAACAAATGTGGAAAAAAACCATAGTTGGTGGCTGCAGATATTTTGTGAGCTACCAAAGCTGGATTCGGCAGGGAGATGAATCTAGTTGAAGAGATGCATTCCACAGTCATTGACTGTATCACAAGATGTCCATAGTTTATGTAGCATAAAGTATAAGTTATCTACAAAAAGAAAATATTATGTAGTCAATCGTGATTTTCTCACTCACCTGCTTGTCAGGATTTTATAATCTTGCTCGGGCCAGGCTCCAAGATTCTGGGATGGGCGTGCCGGTAAAATTCTAGCCTCTATCTTTTATTTTAAATGGAACTTTCCATTATTACCATTCTATCATTCATGGCCTCTGGAGGAATTTCATTGTCTAATACAATGCTCCCATAATATTTCAACAACACGAATCAAACATTTCTACAAGGTCCCAGTTATTAACACATTGGGCGGGATTTTGTGACCTCACAAGGGCGAGGCTCATTAAACCCTACCCAAAGCCAATGGAGAATTCCATTCTGCAAACTTTGCTCACCTCGGAGTTAGTGGTAAAATTCCATTCATTTTGTTAGTTCTTTGTTTTAGTTTGTCTTTTGTTTCCCAAAAGAAATATGTTATATTTATTGTTTCAAAATTAGCCCAAATTCAAATATCAGTATTCTTGGATTCACAGGTTCTTTCAATGTTCAATTTCATTTCACCCCAAGAGAAACTTTCTTTCTTGTTATGCAGTGACAACTGAGACTATTTTCCATCAGTTTCTTTTAATAAAAATGTAGTGATGAGCTAAAGTTTCCGTTCTTGAAAGAGCAACTCATTTCAATCTAATTCCAATCTCAGAAACAATGAACTCCAGGCTAGGTAGTTTTACATGATGTTTTTACATCAGAGAAGTAAATGCTCACAGTAATATCTCATCTCATTGTTAACTCTGTTTCAGACATTGATGAATAAATTCAAACGAGTCTTAAAAAGAAAAGCCTTTCATCTAAATTGTCACTATGCTGTAATATGTGATGCCTGTGGATAGGTTCTCAAATTCTTAACAGTTCTGGGTCTCTTCCTTTGCTATCAATATTCACATGGATTTGAATACAATAGTCACTTGGTTAAAAGAGAAAAAGATTTTTGTGGATATGGTAAAAGCTCAAAATGTCAATTTTTCCAGTGTATTGTTTAAGAACTTAAAATTGAATAATGTCAAAATATAAATTTATGTTTGGCAATAAAAAAAATTATTTTCTGCCTTCAGGGTAGAGGTTGAGGAGAGAGTTTGGCAGCAATAGCTGGGGGCTAGTGTTTGGATGCCCTCCCATGCCCTCGTGCCTGTCGGATAACATGGAATGAAGGGTCCTTTTGCTGCTCCCATTGGTAATGTTGCAGCTGGCATCTGCTGATACTGCTCCCAGCACCGCTTCACTCAGGCTGTGATCTCAATTAAAAATCAATGTGGGCTGAGTTATTCTGTTGATAGAACAGAACCATCCTCTGCTATTTTATGGGTGGCACGGTGCCACAGTGGCACTGCTGCCTCACAGCTCCAGGAACCTGGGTTCAGTTCCTGGCCTGAGTCACTGTCTGTGTGGAGTCTGTATATTCTCCCGATTTCTGCACGTGTTTCCTCTGGGTGCTCTGGTTTCCTCCCACATTCAAAGACGTGATGGTTATGTGCATTGGTCTGCTAAATTACCTCCTAATATCGTGGGATATGTAGATTAGAGGGATTAGCGGGGTAAATATGTGGGGTTACAGGGATGGTGCCTATGTGGGATTATGCTCAGTGCAGTCTCGATGGGCCAAATGGCCGCCTGCTGCACTGAAGAGATTCTATGATACTATGAAGAGCATTAACCCTGTTACATATCAGGGTGCCATAAGATTATTCTTAAAAAAAAAAATCATGATTGGTGATAATATTCTAATACAACATTCTGGGATCATTTTGCATTATCACATATTTCACACACCAAGGCTCAGGCAAGATGGGGGCACACAATCTGATCTTTGTCCCTCAGACTGTTCCGCCAGCACCTCTGAGAAGAAGTGAAATGACTAAATAAGAATATTGTTCTGAACTGGTCTTGTACACTTTAAAATTCAACAGCAGTAAAATGGGGAAATAGGATTACTGGTCTGAACTGTTTTTCCCTTCCAGGCCTCCCTCTGATCTTTGACCCTCAGATTGTTCCATCAGACTCTTCCCCACCTGATCTTGATCCCTTAGACAGCGACTTTGCAAATTCCTTCAATCTGCCAGTGGAATGCAGCAAATAGCTGGCTGATTATCCATCCATCTGCTTCAGCATCACTGGTTTACACTTGCCAGGGTTGTGACCACCATTCACCACTCACTTAATCAGCAGAAGTACATTTAGTCCCATTTACTAACACAGCTTTCTTAATTATCTCGATTATTTTCTAGCTGTGTTGACATGGATTTGTTACCTTGCTGCTTTCCTGCCTGAGATTTAATCCAGGGATCTGTTCCCAGCATTGGGAATGCTTCCCATCTAATCCTGCCTGATTCTGGGGCTTGACCTGCCATGAAACCCACTTTGACAGCTTGCGTTAAATTCCGCCTGATGTCTCTCCAGTTTAGGTGAAGACCATCGATTTGAGAGTTTTCTCTGACTCTTGTCAATTGACAAGAGTCAGTTCTGAGGAACTTGCTGTTTACTTTGCTTAATGATCAATTCCTCAGCCAGGTTCTCTCATTCTGTTAACCAGGGATTTCATCATTTGGAATGATGATACTTTCCTGTATGGTGTGTAGTGTATCTAGCTGAACTTCAAGCTGTACAACCTGCCTCTTTACAAGTGTAACCTTTTTCTACCTTTCCTATGTATTCAACTTACAGGATGGGAATTTGGGCAGTTCCACATCATATTTAGGCTACATATCAGCCCAGACTGTGATGCTGTCGTATCATATATGTAACTGACAGATGTTTAATGAATATTTATTAAGTTATTGTTTGTTAAATTATTTCTAATTATTCACAGTTATGTTTCTATCCTACTCATGGACCTATTATAGTATAAACTGTATTAGGATTCAGAAAAATAATTACTTTAAAACATACCGAGCTGCTTCTATCACAACTGTTCACATTCAGCAGTTTAATTTTGAATAATATGGAGTTTTCAATACAAGTTTTGCTCTTTGTATGAGAGTCAGAACCAGTATTTCAAAAACATTCCAACTTCAGGAAGTGTAGCCGAGGACATATCGCTGTCTACATTAAGGGGGACGAAGTGGAAATGGTCGAGAGCTTCAAGTTTCTAGGTGTCCAGATTACCAACAATCTGTTATGGTCCTTCCATGCCAACACTGCAGTTAAGAAAATCTACTAACTCGTCTATTTCCTCAGGAGTAAACGAAATTTGGCATGCCTGCTATGACTCACAACAATTTTTATAGATGCATCCTAGGAAGCATTCTTTCCAGATGTATCATAACTTAGTATGATTCCTGCTCTGACCAAGACCACAAGAAATTACAAAAGGTTGTGAACATAACCTAGTCCATCATGTAAACCAGCCTCCCATCCATTGACTCCATCTAAACTTCCTGCTGCCTTGGAAGAACATAATCAAAGACCACAAGTATCCTGGACATACTTTTTTCACTTCTTCCATTGACAGAAAGTTACAAAAGTCTGAGATCATGTATCAACTGGCTCAAGAACTTCTTTGCTGCTGCTATCAGACTTTGAATGGACCTCACGTTAAGTTGATCTTTCCCTACACCTTAGCTAAGACTATAACACTGTAACACAATATTTTGCAACCTCTTCTTTCCTTCTCCCCTATATATGTACAGTACGATTTGTCTGGATAGTGCACAAGAAACATTACTTTTTGTGGTATACCAATACATGCAACAATAATAAATCAAATCAAATCGAAGAACACTTAATATTGTAAGGATCTTTCCCGACACAGGAGTTACACCTGCCTCGTACAATGGCACATAATGGGCGGTATTTGATGGTGATTTCATACACTGTTTGTAGATACAGTGAGAGCTGTGTGCTGCCTCTTTTGGGGGAAAACTTGCCAAATTAGGTGCCTCTCAGGTGCTCAACTGGTCAGCAACAAGTTTTCCCAGGACCAATGCCCTCAAGGGTAGATGATTGGCATGCCAAGTGCTGCCAGCCCAATAGCTCTCAGGAGGTGTAGTGACTGCTGATGACACTGCACTGGGGAGGCCTAGTGAAAATTGGCACTTTCTCCTGAGACGGGCTTGCTGAGCTGGGAAATTTCTCAACTCGTGCAGTCTGCCTCTGGAGTGAAAATCTGGCCCTAAGAATTAAATATAGATATTCTAAAAACAGACAGGTCTACGCAGTCGTGAAGACGTGAGCACTAAGAAAAAAAGATAAAAAGATGAAAGAAAGAGCTATTTATGCATTCCAGCCATGATTGAGATGAAGGATTTATGCTGCTGATACTTCCGCGTGTCGTTACAAACCCAAATTCAATCATTTTACTTCTCTCCTATACCACTACTTAAATTGCAAGTTTCATTTTACTGGGAACTGCTTAGGGTATTGTTATTCTGGAAACGGAGCTAGTGAAATTATTGTGTAATGAGCCAGCGCATGGGCCATAGCTGGATAAATGTTTAAATAGATAACTACACCACAAAATGGTGTTAGGCTTTTCATTCAGCCTTGTATAATGAGGACTCTGGTAGAATGAGAGTTAATTTGTGTGTGGAAGAAGAATGGGAGTTACAGTGCTGAACTACTTCATTATCCAACAATTTGATAAGAAACAATAAATACTGGACTGAATTGCATTGATGAATAGCTCATTAACAGGCCTTATGAACAGCTTTAGATGTTAATAGCTGTTAGTGGAACAGATAGAAATAGTGAAATGTAAATTAGCTTTGAAGGCCAATGTTTCTTGGCAGGAAAGAACTGGTCATGGGGAACAGCTTTAGGTGTAAGAAGGAAATGGTGAGCTAAGGGTGATTGATCAAGGACGCAAGGTATGTGTGAACCTCCAAGAAGCTGAACGGCATTGAAGGTGGGCTTTTCAACCCACAATTTAGAGAAAGAGCCCATCATTTTAATGGATTTTCTATAATAGAACAGATCTTTATAGGGCAAAAAGGCCTTGACAATCAGCCATCCAGGTACCCAACCCTGAAAAATAGGATCAACTAAAAGACTTTGGGAAACCTCAACATAGTAGGTAACAGAGAAAACTCCTAATAACAGGACATTGAGAGCTTGTGAATTGCAGGATTAAGTCAATGTGGCTCTGAACTCCACTCTTTGCTGTGGCATAACTATGAGCTGGTGGTTGCTGGTGTGAATGAATGGAATCTATTTGGATGCTGATGGATGGTATTAATTGTTAACCTGTGATTTCTCTTCAATGATGGGATGGCAGAATTGATGCAATTGAGGGCCTTCAATCTCCAGGGCTACATTCCATGCAGAACTGATCTTATTTTTGATTTGAAAGATGCCATTTATCTGTGTGTTGAGATGTACTCCCCAAACCAATGTGCAGTACTGATCCAAGATGGTGACACAAAAAAGTCCATAGGCCCAGCAACATGGTGCTGTTATAAAGATCAGCTTGGCATGGAAATAGAGGGCAGGTACTGGTCTGTCCCAGCAGAGGGATGCATAGCCCATCAGGAGCAGTGTAGCATTATAGCAGATGGGCTTTGTTGCACTCACCTTAAAATCTCTTGAAAACTAATGACCACCTTGTGCACGCCTCCCCGTAGCAATCAGGTTTTAGACCAACCAAATTTTACTCTGGCGTGAGCAGCACAGCCCAGTAACAGGTCAGCTTTGTATGCTGCACTCATCTTGAAATCTTTTGCGAACCAAAAACCAATTTGCACACCACTTTTTATCAATTGTATTTGAGACCAAAGTGATTTCCTGTTGGCAAGATTGAGATGCTTGGCAGAATTCCAGCGGCTAGCTGTTTTAATGAGCTTTTATGAGATGCAAATGGTGTTGACCATTCATGCCACCAGCTAGTTAACACATACTGGAAAAATTGCAATATGTTTTGTACACCAGTTCTTTTCCAACATTTTGACTCCCGTTAGATTCTCTGGTCCTTCCTGTCACCAAACCTATCGGGCACGGGATGGGAGAATTCCACCCTCAATACTCACTTTACAGTAATACTGGGATCAATCTTAATCCTACCTGCCTTTGAAATCCAGGAGCTATTGTACAATTAATATCAACTGGGTGACTTACTTACCACCTGAATTGTGCCATATTTAGTATTAAATTTTCTGAATAGTTCTAGAAAAACGATATTCCTCAAAACGATAAATAAGATTGCATTCTAATGCAAAATCTTACTTACCTGAAGCCACAGGATTTAAAATTTGCAGATTGAAATCTGATGACAATCATCAGGCGTCAACTTTCATGCCTGATAAAGACATGTGAGAGAAGGGCTGGGGCTCTGGGGATAGGGCCTGGGTGAGATTGTTGCCAATGCAGGATTGATGGGCCAAGTGGAATCCTTCTGCACTGTAGGAATTTTATGATCCTATTCTATAAAAGCAGAACAGGACTCTGTGGATCATAGAGTGATTCTCTTCATCTCATTACAATAAATGCCCCCTCCCACATTCTCCTGTAAAAAGGGACAAAATGTTAGATGCAGAGTGCAAATCAAAGTGCTTAGATGGGATGGTAGGATGTGGGGGGGGAGGGGTGATACTGGTGTGGGGGAGATTCTTGACAAGGAAATGTGAGACGAATTAGTAAGCCTGAATAGTGTCAGCAGGCTGAATGAAGGTCAATTGATGCTGTCAATAACCGAGGATAGTTCAGCAATCTTGCTTGTACTTTGTTAATTAGGCAGCTTTCACATACTGCACTGTTGAATAAATTACTTGGGTGAGACCGATCTCATTACTTACTACTTAATTAAAAATATTCTAAGGACCAAGGAATAAATTAAGAAAGATGTAAAGGCAAACTACAAAGGCAGATCCTTTTTAATACCCATTTAAAAATATATACACATATTGAAGGTTCATCAAAGCTTAAATTATTGATGAATAAGAACTGTCCTTTTGTCCTTCTGTGCCCTTTCATCCTTGTGTTTTATATCTGTGCAGAATATTTGTTACTTTATACATAATCAATGCTAGGCAAAAATTGAAAAGAAATCTTTCTTTCAATTTCCTTCTGAAAGTAACAGTACTGACACAATTGTTATAAAGTAACTGCTTCAGGATTTTTCCCTCACATAATGTCACCACAGCAATTTCAATTCCATAAGAAAACCTGTAAATACAAAGATATTAACAATATACTTAAAAATGTTAATTTATGGAATAGTATTTACTTCAAAAAATTGTTTTCAAGAGTTATTGACCGAACCGAATTTATTGCTAATAAATAGAAGGGATGTAATAGTGCATGATCAGTGTATCAGTGCAGAAGAGGTCTCACCACAGTTTGTATGCAAAGTGCTTGCTGTCAGTAGTGAAGGCTTTATAAAAAACAAGTTCTTTAGTCTATTTTTGCAGGATTTTACTCTGCTTTTCATAGCTGGATTGACACGAGCTGAGCTCAGAAAATGCTTTTCTACTTGCCAGTCCTTGCTGTGTAAGTCATTCTATTCCCAGAAATTTAGAAATGAGTTTCTGGTTTAAGCAAAGGCGGTTGAGGTTCCTTTCCAGAGCTGGTGGAGCAGGACCACAGAAACGTCTCTGTTATCAACATGAGCTTTTGGAGCTCATCAGGTGGAGTGAAGGTTGGTTCACAAACAAGGCATACTTAAGCAAAGATATCCTATTTCACAGAAGGAAGAGTTATCTGTGGTGCTTCAGCCAAAAGTTAACCCTCAATGAACATCACATAAAATAGATGATATGGCCATTATTACATTGCTGCTGTGGGAATTAACTATACGTAAATAACTGCCATATTTACTGCATTTCAACAGGACCTACAATTCAAAAGTACTTCATTGGATGTGAAGCACTTTGAGATGTCCAGAAGTGGTGAAACATGCTATAAAAACGCAAGTCTTTCTTTCCTTTCACTGTGTTACTTAATCTCTCCTGTCTTCTTCCTAACACATCACTTTCCTTTGATTCTATTCTTCACTTTTCCCCTTCTCTGCCTCAGTTCTTGCTTTAAACATCTCACATTTCTTAACTTTTTCCAGTTCTGATGAAGAATCAGTGACCTGTAACATTAGCTGGCAGATTGCCAAACCGTAATGACTTACTTTTGCTGGAATTCTAAAGCCCCAATCTCATCTCACCTTTCTGACTCAGGCTGGGTGAGTCAGTCCAGGGCTTCAGCAGCCCCGAGGTGTAAAAGGAGTGCAGTGAAGGAGGGCACATCCCGTTTTTACAACACAAGTTATAGGTGTGCTTGGGGGTGGGGACAGGATGGGGTTGGGGGAGGCTTGTGTCAGGGTCTCAGACTGGGATTGAAGGTAGCCAGTGTTAGGCTGGGGTAGAGGAGGGGCACAAATTATCTCAAAGTAGAAGTGCTTTTTTCCCTTTTAATTCTTTCAGAGTAACTATGAGGATAAAACTAGCAGAATCGTCTGATGTTAATGATTGAAGTTGCTTTGTTGAATGGTTTCCAGAACAGTGTAATTATCGAGGGCAAGTTTGCCCTTCTGAACAATTCAGAAGGGAAAACTCTTACCTGGGAATTTCTAAGAGGGATGCCCCAGTGCATCTTTTGGGTATCCCCCAAATGCAACGTGGGAAGCCAGGAAATTCTGGCCCATTACTGAGATTTCAGTGAATGGCAGAGTGGTTCAATTGGTTGAGGAGCAAACTCTTGCTCCTACCTAATAACGTTTTCATTATAAAATGATAGGATCACTTTTTGCTTTGATGTCAAATGTATGGACTGCCCTTTCATTTATTACACTTTTTAAAAATTCATCTTTTAAAATTAATTTTAGGAGATGTAGGCACCACTGACTGGACGAGCATTTATTGCCCATCCCTAACAGCCCTTGATTTCAGAGAGGCATTTAAGAGTCAATCACATTGCTGTGGATCTGAAGTCATATGTAGGCTAGACCAGGTAAGGATGGTAGATTTCCTTCCCTAAAGGACATTAGTGAACCAGTTGGGTTTTTATGACAATCAACAAAGGCTTCATGGCCAGTAGTAGATTCTTAATTCTAGATTTTTATTGAATTTGAATTTCTTCATCTTCTCTGCATCTCTGGATTACTAGTCCAGTGACAATACCACTGCCTCCCCAAAGGACATAGCTTTCAAAAGGACACAAAACCCCCCACCCTATCCTCTCCCCACTCCCACCAATCAAGGACATCCACAACTTGTGTTATAAAAAGGGGATGTGTCCTCCTTCACTGCACTCCTTTTACACCTCGGGGCTGCTGAAGCCCTGGACTGACTCACCCAGCCCGAGTCAGAAAGGTGAGATGAGATTGGGGCTTTAGAATTCCAGCAAAAGTAAGTCATTATGGTTTGTCAGTCTGCCAGCTAATGCTTCAGGTCATTGATTCTTCATCAGAACTGGAAAAAGTTAAGAGATGTAAGATGTTTAAAGCAAGAACTGAGGCAAAGAAGGGGAAAAGTGAAGGATAGAATCAAAGGAAAGTGATGTGATAAGGCGAAAGACATTGCAGATCAAGGGGTTAATTTTAAACCTTGAAATCAAGTTGAAGTTTAAAATGTTACTGGTAAAAATCTGAAACAAAAAACCAACTTACCCAAATCCACCCATTTACGATTATGACCAGAAGTGAGACAAGAGGAATATTGGTCACTGAAATCTTTCAAAGAGACTGCATATTTCTACTTTTAATCTTTTTTAATTTTTAACCCAAGCTAGTCGATTTTCTGACAACTTTTGGTACGAGGTATAAATATTCTCTTGATATGTCCATATTAAATTGTTGTTGAGCACAAGTTGGTTACCATACTTGCATTTCAGATGCATTATCAGGCCTTTTCCAAATTGCCATAATTTCTAGGTCCCATAATTTGCATGATATACAACATGTTCAATGTTTCCAACACACATTAGCTACCCTTTGGATGCTTTGTAAGAACATAAGAACATAAGAACTAGAAGCAGGAGTAGGCCATCTGGCCTCTTGAGCCTGCTCTGCCATTCAATAAGATTATGACTAATCTTCTCATGGACTCAGCTCCACTTACCCGCCCCCTCACTATAACACTCAATTGCTTTACTGTTCAAAAATATATTTGCCTTAAAAACGTTCAATGAGATCACCTCAACTGCTTCACTGAGCAGGGAATTCCACAGATTCAGAAGTCTTTGTGTGAAGATGTTCCGCCTCAACTCAGTCCTAAATCTGCTCCCCCTTATTTTGAGACCATACCCCCAATTCTAGTTTCACCTGCCAGTGGAAACAACTTCCTTGCTTCGATTTTATCTATTCCATTCATAATCTTACATGTTTCGAAAAAAAATCTCCCCTTATTCTTTTGAATTCCGATGAGTATAGCTCCAGTCTACTCAGTCTCTCCTGATAAGCCAGTCCTCAACTCCAGAATCAACCAAGTGAATCTCTTCTGCATCCCGTATATCCTTTCTCAAGTAAGGAGACCAGAACTGTATACAGTACTCCAGGTATGGCTTCACCAGCACCTTATACAACTGCAATATAACATAGAACATAGAACATAGAACATTACAGCGCAGAACAGGCCCTTCGGCCTTCGATGTTGCACCGACCAATTAGGAAAAAGCTATGACCCTCCAAACTAAACCATTCCCTTTTCATCCATAAACTTATCTACTAACCTCTTAAACGCCACCAAACTTGGCACATCTACAACAGCCACAGGCAGGGCATTCCATACCCTAACCACCCTCTGGGTAAAGAACCTACCTCTGATATTCATCCTATAACTACCACCCCTTAATTTAAAGCTATGTCCCCTCGTGCTAGCTTTCTCCATACTAGGAAAAAGGCTATCACTGTCCACCTTATCTAAACCTCTAATCATCTTATATGTTTCAATAAGGTCTCCTCTTAGCCGCCTTCTTTCTAACGAAAACAACCTCAAATCCCTCAGCCTCCCTTCATAAGACCTGCCCTCCATACCTGGCAACATCCTGGTAAACCTCCTCTGTACCCTCTCCAATGCCTCCACATCTTTCTTATAATGTGGGGACCAGAACTGTACACAATACTGCAAGTGCGGCCGCACTAGAGTTTTGTACAGTTGCAACATGACGTTGCGGCTCCGAAATTCAATACCCCTACCAATAAAAGCTAAGACTCCATATGCCTTCTTAACAACCTTATCGACTTGATTGCCAACTTTCAGGGATCTATGCACATATACACCACGATCCCTCTGTTCTTCAACACTATTAAGAGTCCTACCATTAGCCCTATACTCTACAAATTTGTTATTCCTGCCAAAGTGAATTACCTCACACTTTTCCACATTAAACTCCATTTGCCACCTCTCGGCCCAGCTCTGCAACTTGTCCAAGTCTCTCTGCAAACTATAACACCCCTGTTCACTATCTACCACTTCTCCGACTTTGGTGTCATCCGCAAATTTACTAATCCATCCTTCAATACCTTCATCCAGATCATTTATAAAAATTACAAACAGCAGGGGCTCCAAAACAGATCCCTGAGGTACACCACTTGTAACCGAACTCCACAATGAATAACTGCCATCAACCACCACCCTCCGTCTTCTATCTGCTAGCCAATTCCTAATCCAATTCGCTAAATCACCCTCAATCCCATACATCTGCATTTTCTGCAGAAGCCTTCCATGGGCCACCTTATCGAACGCCTTACTAAAGTCCATATATACCATATCAACTGCCTTACCCCCATCTACCTCTTTGGTCACTTTTTCAAAAAACTCAATAAGATTAGTAAGGCACGACCTACCCTTCACAAAACCATGCTGACTATCCCCAATCAATTCATTTCTCTCTAAATAACTATAAATCCTATCCCTAATAATTCTCTCCAATACTTTTGCCCACAACAGAAGTAAGACTCACCGGCCTATAATTCCCCGGAAAGTCTCTCTTCCCCTTCTTGAACAATGGGACCACATTCGCTATCCTCCAGTCTTCCGGTACTATACCCGTAACCAACGACGACCTGAAGATCAGAGCCAGAGGCTCTGCAATCTCCTCTCTCGCCTCCCAGAGAATCCTAGGTAAATCCCGTCCGGCCCAGGGGACTTATCTAACTTCAAACCCTCAAGAATATCTAGCACATCCTCCTTATCTACTTCAATACTTTCCAGTTTACAACCCTGTATCCCAGTGTTCTCCACAACTACATTTACATCTCCCTGCGTGAATACCGAAGAGAAATATTGTTCAGTGCCTCTCCAATCTCTTCAGGCTCCACGCACAACTTCCCACTGCTGTCTATGACTGGCCCTAATCTTGCCCTAACCAATCTTCTATTCTTAACATATCTAAAGAAAGCTTTAGGATTCTCCTTGATCCTATCAGCCAAAGTCTTCTCGTGTCCCATTTTAGCTCTCCTCAACTCACTCTTTAGCTCCCTCCTGGCTAATCTATAGCTATCCATTGCACTAACTGAGCCTTCAAGCCTCATCCTGACATAAGCCTCCTTTTTCCTTTTAACCAGCGAATTAACTTTTTTAGTAGACCATGGTTCCCTTACTTGACCATTCCCTCCTTGCCTGACAGGGACATACTTATCAAGGACTCGCAGTAGCTGCTCCTTGAATAAACTCCACATTTCAGATGTTCCCAGTCCCTGTAGTTTCTTAGTCCAACCTACACACCCTAATTCCCTCTTTATGGCCTCATAATTACCATTCCCCCAGCTATAACTACTGCCCCCAGCTTCATGGATATCCTTATCCATCACTAAGGTGAACGTAACCGAATTGTGGTCACTATCACCAAAATGTTCACCAACTTCCAAGCCTAACACCTGGTCTGGCTCATTGCCCAGCACCAAATCCAATGTAGCCTCACCTCTAGTTGGCCTATCTACATACTGAGTCAAAAAACCTTCCTGCACACTTTGTACAAAACCTCACCGTTTTTAAACTCCATTCCTCTAGAAATGAAGGACAAATTCCATTTGCCTTCTTAATTATCTGCTGCACCTGCAAACCATTTCCTTGTGATTCTTGCACAAGGACATCCAGGTCCCTCTGCACAGTAGCATGTTGCAATGTTTTACCATTTAAATAACAGTCCATTTTGCAGTTATTCTTACCAAAATGGATGACCTCACTTGTATCAACATTGTACTCCATCTGCCAGACCCTCGTCCACTCACTTAGACTATCTATATCCCTTTGCAGACTTTCAGCATCCTTTGTACACTTTGCTCTGTGATGACTCATCTTAATGTCATCTGCAAATTTTGACACATTACACTTGGTCCCCAACTCCAAATCATGTATGTAAATTGTAAACAATTGATGCCCCAATTTGCCCTGAGGCATATCACTAGCCACTGATTGCTAGCCAGAAAAACACCCATTTACCCTACTTTTTGCTTTCTGTTAATTAACCAATCCCCTATCCATGCCAATATATTACTCATAACAGTATATCCTTCTTAGTAAGAAGTTTAACAACACCAGGTTTAAGTCTAACAGATTTATTTGATAGTAAACTCAAAAACTTTTGAAGTTCTCCTCTTCGTCATTCACCTGACGAAGAGGAGAACCTCGAAAGCTTGTGAGTTTACTATCAAATAAATCAGTTGGACTTAAACCTGGTGCTGTCAAACTTCTTACTGTGTTTACCCCAGTCAATGCTGGCATCTCTACATCATCACCTTTATTTTAGGCAGCAGTCTTTGGTGCGGCACCTTGTCAAATGCCTTCTGGAAATCCAGATATATCATATCCACAAGTTCCCTAGCATCAGAACCCCATGATATTAGCCCTCAATCTGCAAGAACATTATTGCCCAAGAAGTACATTGTTGTCACTTATAGTTTACAGCATAAAATTCCATTGCAAACAGCACAAGAAAATGGTAAATTGTAACATTTACTTCCAATAAGGTGACATTTATACTATAAGCTTAATGAAAAATTTTAATGAATTTTCCCAAGAATATTCATTATTGTCAGATGAGTAACAAAATCTTGAAACTAAGATAGTAGCAGTCTTATTATTGAATCAGTATAAACTGCAAAGTATAAAGGAAAACCTATACTTTCCAATGGCAAAAGCTAATTAATACCTTCCCACCCAACTGCCCATGTGCAAAATTCTGCTTAGGATATTTTTAATATAGAAAATTTCCAAAGTGCTTGAGGGGAGAAGCACTGTTTTGAGTTCCCTTATCTAAGGAAGGTTATAGTTATCACGGAAAGAGTGCAATGGACGTTCATCAAATTAATCACACAGGTGCAGGTCTTATGAAGAGAGATTGAGGAACCTGAGCCTCTATTCACTGGAGTTTTAAAGAACAAGACGTGATTTCATTGAAACTTACAAAAATCTTATTGGGGGGTGACAGAATAGATGAGATTGGTTGTTTCCGTTGTCTGGTGAATCTGGGACCAGGGGACATAGTCTCGGAATAAAGGGAAGATTATTTAAGACAGAGATTTTTTCACTCAAAGGGTGGTGGATCTTTAGAATTTTCTACCCCAGAGGCTTTGGAAGCTCAATAATTGAGCATGTTTAAAACAGAAAATGATAGAGATTGCATTGAGGCAGATGGTCATACATAATCTAATTGAATGACAGAGAATGTTCGATGGGCTGAATGGCCCACTCCTGCCCTTATATACCTATGGGAGAAGGTCAAAGGGGGGAAAAGGATGCGGGGAAACATGGGTGATTGTTACAATCCCCTTAAAGGCCAATAGCTTTTAAAAGAAAGTAAACCCTACCACATCAATAAAACGAAACTCTATGGATAAGAGTTTCGATTTTAAAAGTTTTATGAAAACAAACCAGCTAATCACATATTAAACATTAATTTACAGCGAAAGACATTTCAAATAAAAAGCTAAATTCCACTTTAAATAGTCAATACAACAATACGTCTCAAGTAGTTACAAACATCTGCACAAATGCAGCAAAAGTAAGTTTCAGAGATAAAGTGGATGGGAAAGCAAATGATTTGAAGACAAGATTTGAGGATTTTTAATTTAATAGTGACAGCAGAAAGCCAGCATATGTCAGTGAAGATGAGAATCATGCACTTTTGGACTTAGACTTTGGACCTTCAAATCTACTGATGGCGAATAATGATTAAGGCCCAGATTTTCATTATGATGAAGAGGTTTCAGAAATACTTAGAAATTCTGCATCTCATCCCTGAACACGGCATTTCCGATTTTTTTTTTTTTGTGGGATAAACTAGAGTTAGTCCGGAGATTGTGCATGCGTGGTTTATGGAGGTAGCTGGCCATTTAAAGCAACAGTTGTCTCCACTGAAGTGGGATTTTGGCCAGTAGCTGGAAGTTTGGAGTTTGCAGACTAGACTTACCTCACAGCACCAAGATCCCGGGTTCGATTCCTGGCTTGGGTGCCAGTCTGCGTAGAGTTTGCGCTTTCTCCCTGTGTCTGCATGGTTTCCTCTGGGTGTTCTGGTTTCCTCTCACTGTCCAAGATGTGCGGGTGAAATTAATTGGACATGTTTAATTGCCCCTTACTGTCAGGAGGATTATCAGGGTAAAAATGTGGGGTTAAGGGGATAGGGCCTGGGTGAGTTTGTTGTTGGTGCATGCTCAATGGACTAAATGGCTTCTTCCTACGTTGCAGTGATTCTTTGGACTCAATTTACCATTTTGACTCTAAGTACTGGGCAGACTTGAACTTGTGAGTGGTTCAGATCTGACTTTTAGATCCATTCTCCATACGCACTCCGCCTGAAAACAAAATCAGTGATTCTGAATTGTGCTGTACAAGCCTGTGGACAGGGCTTATCACACCCAAAACACTGTTGCTCCATCGGCGTCTCCAACTGCGCATGCGCAGAAAAGAGAGATAAAATGCTGCTCTCCTAGCACATCTCACCCAGCCCAGATAATTCCTACCCCTCGTCCCCACAGATCTTGCCCCACACCCACAACTTTATTGAACCCCTTATCCCCCATCTACCTGCTACTCAGACTGATCGTGGCCCCATTCCACTTTCCCCCCAATGATCTCAGGCAGAGCGGCAGCAGATCTCCTCCCTTTCCCCCTCACTCATTTCAGGCAGAGAGATCCACCCTTCCCCCTGTTCACCCTATGGATATAAGGCAGGACGATCCTCCTCATGCCCACCCTAAACCCTCCTGTACAAGGCCCCTTTCTTTTTCAGATTCCAATGGCTGTGTAACATTTCCCTCTTTCTCCCCTGTCCCCAATCATTGAGGCACTGATCCACCACCTTCAAGGTGGTCTTCATGGTCCAGGGCCTCCAGAGGACACCCTCCATGCGCATCACAGGCCATGGGATGAGATAGGCATCTGACCCACACCACCTCTGAACATTCTGGGGAGTCATTGAGATGGTATGGGTGAAGGGCTGTGAAGCTGGAAAGATATTTAAACATGTTAATATTTTCTGTTCACAAATTTTTATGTTAGAATGTCTTATTTAAACATTTATTGTAAATAAATGCTTTTTCACCACCCACCTGTGACTAATTTGTCCCGATTATGAATCCTCTTCCATTGATGATCGCCAGAGGGATGCTTCATGTTGATGTCAGTTGGGGAAGCCTCTCAATGCTGTGTCACTGAAAAAAGGAAACCATTGGTTCCCCAGACCCAATGAGCGATTCCCTCCCTTCCCACACCCCACCCGCTCCAGGGCCCTTACCCACTACATAGATGTGTGCCCAGGTGCCATGCAGAACTCAGGTAGGAGTCAGATTAGCTTGCACCAGTTGCATCATCATAAAGGTGCTTAGTAAGTCATCATGACCCTCCTGCCTGCCAAAAAACTCGCTAATACAGAATACCCAGGCTCCCATTCTGGTGTGGCAATGTTGCAGGAGATAGAAGGAATTCTGCGGGGAGGAGGAGGGAAATGGAATCCATAGACTCAAACCCCTAGCGAGCGAACCACCTGGTGATCAAGGCCTTCCTTGCCACTCTCGTGTGTCTCATTTGGGCTGTCAGCCCTTGAGCGTCTCATTGGTGTTCCTTAGCATGCTCTTCCATGTCTTCTTTCTCTCCTGCTGATCGTCCTCCACAGCAATGCCCAGCTGGTCAGCCACTAGTCCCCTTCCTCCTCCTCCAAGAGGTCACCTCTCTATAGAGCCAGATTATGCAAGGCACAGCTGACAACCACTATGCAGGAACAGATCACTGGGTTGTACTGAGGGCCCAGCCAGATTGGTTCAGGCACTGGAATCACATCTTGAGGAACCCACTGTTCCTCTCCACTATTGCGTGCATGGCTACATAGGCCTCATTATAGCGGGTCTCTGCCACAGGCCTCCGCACAATCGTCATCAGCCATGTCCAGAGTGGGTAATCCATATTTCCTGGGAGCCAATCTTGCAGCCTGGGCTACCTCTCGAATGCCTCTAGAATGTCCAAGCTCCTTACAATGAAGCTGTCACAGCATGCATGATGGTCATATTATGGTCGCACACTAGCTCAACATTCAGGGAGTGGAATCCCTTCCCATTACAAATCGCCGTGGATTTTATAGGGGGGCCTTGAGAGCGATGTGTGTGTGTAGTCGATAGCTCCCTATACATTAGACATCCCCACAATGGCTGACTGCAGCTTGGGCTTCCTGCTACATCGGTCCAGGTGAAGTTGATGAACTGGCCAATCTGGGCATACAGGGTTTCAGTGATCTGCCTCACACAGGTGTGCAAGGCAGTTTGGGGGTAGCCACGGACATCCCTGCTCGGAGTCTGAAAATAACCAGTTGTGTAGAAATTTAGAACAACCATCAATTTGATGATCACCAATGTGTTCCTGCACCTACCCACCTCTATGTGCCAGGTCCTACAACAGGTCGCACAGGTGTTGCATGGTCTCCTTTCAGAGTCAGAAATGTCGGCGGCACACAGTGTCCGATATCTGCTCACAGGACACTCATGCACAGAACTGCCGGGATCTCTGCTCCCTCATTCTCCTATGCCCACCCACTCCAGCTGAATGGCAGTCACCTCCAGCCTCTGGTGGTCATCTCCCTCTGGTCCTGGAAGTGGTAAGGCCTGGGCCTTCCGTGCCCACAATTCCTCCTTCAGGTCCCCCAATTTTTCCAGCCACATACGCCCCACAATCACAGCTTCCCCCAATTCCCCCAGCCACATTCTCCCTCCAATCACAGCCCCCCCAATTCCCCCAACCACATGCTCCCTACAAACACAGCTCCTTGCAAAGTTGAGAGGGTGCAGCAGTGCAATTTGCCAGGGTTTTGTGCACATCCTTCAGCTGGAAGTGAGCTGAGTGCAAGGTAAGACCCGAGGTCAGTGCTGAGACCCGGGTCTGAGGTGCATGTCGGGCATTGGAGATCTTGGTGGGCAGCAACCCCCCACCCCGCCACACATTTGCACAGCCACCACCGACCCGAGACAGCAAATGGCTGCAACAACAGGAAACCTGTGAGCTGCAGAGAGTCGCTGGGCGTGTGTGGGGTGTATGAGGCCACGTAGGTTAGCTTAGTTGGGGCAAAGGAAGAGTGTGAGGGTGAGTGGTGAGGGCTGCTTTTTGTTTATTTATTTTTTTGGGTGCCTACTCTCTTATTTATTGTTAGCTGACACATTAGCCATGCTAATATGTTTCTTCTTATAGTATGAGCTCTTACTTTGTGTTTTAACCTTTAATGTGGAACTTTATCAAATACTTTCTGGAGATCTAAGTGTAGTACATCCACAAGTTCCCATTTATCCATTTTACTCATTGTTTCCTCAAAGACCTGTAATTAATTAGTCAAACATGATTTCACTTTCACAAAACTATTTTAACTCTGCCTGATTGCGCTGAAATTTTCTAAACACCCCATTGTCAACTTTCCTAATAATAGACTCCAACATTTCCTCTATGACAGATGTTAAGCTGACTGGCCTGTAGTTTCCTGCTTTCTGTTTCCTTCCTTTCATGGTTAGTGTGACTAATTGTATGAAGCATCAAACATGACAACCAAACTTGATTTGATTTATTGTTACGTGTATTAACATACAGTGAAAAGTATTGTTTCTAGGATGCTTAAACAGACAAAATATACTGTTCATGGAGAAGCAAAAGAGACAGCACAGAATGTAGTATTACAGTCATAGCTAGGGTAGTGAAGTAGGTCGATTCAAAAATCTGACAGCGGCAGGGAAGAAGCTGTTCTTGGGTTGATTGGTACATGACCTCAAACTTCTGTACCTTTTTTCCGAAGGAAGAAGGTGGAAGAGAGAATGTTCCGTGTGCATGGGATCCTTAATTATGCTGGCTTCTTTGACGAGGCAGCAGGAAGTATAAACAGATTCAATGGATGGAAGGGTATGTTTGCATGATGGATTAGGCTACATTCAGGACCTTTTGTAGTTCCTTGCGGTCTTGGCCAGAGCAGGAGCCACACTCAGTTGTGATACAACCAGAAAGAATGCTTTCTATGGTGCATCTGTAAAAGTTGGTGAGAGTTGTAGTTGACATGCCAAATTTCTTTAATCTTCTGAGAAACTAGAGTTGTTGGTGGGTTTTCTTAACTACAATATCAACATGGGGGGGTGAGGGGGGGGTGGGGGGATACCAGGACAGGTTGTTGGTGATCTGGACACTTAAAAGCCTAAAGCTCTCAACCCTTTCTACTCCATCCCCATTGTAGACAGGGGCATCTTCTCCTTTACACTCCCTAAAGTTGATGACAATCTCTTTCATTTTGTTGACATTGAAGGAGAAATTATTGTTGCCACACCAATTCACCAGATTCTCTATGTCATTCCTATGTACTTGCAAACTTTAAACAAGGTTAACAGACTTTTTTGTTTGCTTCATTTTTCTGTCATGCCAGCTGGCAAGTGGTCTTTGCAGTTGTATCATTAGAAGATGTGAATTGACAGGAAATAATTATTGCCCAATTGTTGTGCATCTCGTTTTGCCACGTAGAAATTCAATTCCCATTATTTGGAACTTCCTTAAGCTTATTAACCCTAATTGTCATTAAGCATGTTGTGCACTATTAGGTCCAGTACCAATTACAACAATGTCACAGACAAAGCTCTAATCTTCTGCAGCACATCAATGCTACTCACATATTAATAAACTGGGCAGCATTAGGGAAAAAATAAACACTCAAGCATAAAAACATATTGAGAAACCCAGCGTATAACAAAATATTTAAAAAAATTAATTTTGAAATGCACACTGACAAATGATCACAGGGCTTGTTTCTATATGGTTACATCACCCTCTGATATAAATACATTTAAAAGACACTGAGAATTGACTGGTGGTCACTCTGATTACATACACATCTTGCATTATATTCCCTGAATCTTCAGTGTTGGTGTTTGCTGTTGATGCCAGAGAAAAATAGTAATGTTCTGTTGTATGATGTTCATACTCTTAATATTGTGCTGATTCTGTTCTATGTTGATATAGTTTATAATTCTATAGTCTGCTTTAAGAGGCTGTGTTTTGTTACAAGAATTGATTTGTCTGAGAAACATACAGCAGATGCTGAGAAAGCAGGATAATAACTGATTTTAGCTGGAAATATGTTATTTTGTAGAGTTAATGGACCTTTTGTTTATTTAAGTTCACCTGAGATTTCAGTCTAGGTATGTGGCAGCACATGGTTAATGAGAAGAGCTAGGCTTTCAGAAAAGAATAATTTCCTTTTCATTTTAAAATACAGGGGAGCTGCTGCAGGACCTGCTGGCAGCAAACAGTCTCTCTATCTCTCTCTCCCCCCAGAGGTTTTCAGAAAGCTCCAGGACTATTAACCTAAATCACAAACAAGTATGCCTATGTTTTGCATACTAATTTTAAAGAGGGATTTTGTTCTATAAGAGAAATATTGCTTAATTGGAACTCGTAGTGATAGATTAGCAGTTAAGAATTGTATCTTATCATGTTTAAGGATTATTCAACTGCTAAAAGTTAAGTGAATTAATTTGTTATAGTTAAGCTATTTTGTTAAATAATGGTTATTTTGATAAAAGTTCCCTAGTTTGTCTGTAGAATCATGTCTGGAGCAAACCATCGTATTCCCATATTATTGCTAAAATATAAATTTTTGGGATCTATTCCAACTTTACAATATATCTTAGGGTTTCTAATCTGGTATCATAACAATACAAACTGGAGCTGAGGTTATTTAAGGCAACAGTATTATCTCCATTAAGCAAATCTCACCTAAATAAAAATACAAAATGCTGGAAATACTCAACATGTTTAGTAACATATGTGCTGAGACTTAATTATGGCCTTAATTCCAGCTTCCTGCCTACACAACCATCACACTCTCCCAAATCTTATGGCATAACTTTGAATTTCTCTATCAATCAAAGATCCATCTAACTCAGTTTTGAATATATACAATGATCCTGCTTCTACTGCTTGCTAGGGAAGAGACTTGCAAACACTAATGACACTTTGAGAGAAGAAATTCCTCCTCATATCCTTTTTAAGTGGGAGATAACAATTATGAGTTGTGCCCTCTAGTTCTAGATTTCGCTATGAGAGAACATTCTTTCAGCACCTACATGTAAAGTCTTCTCAGAATCTTATATTTATGAATTAAATTACCTCTCATTCTTCTGGATTCCAATGAATATAGGCACAACTACTTCATATATTATTCACACAACTAAGCTGATGATCTTTGAGTTTGAAAGTTGAAAAAACAAACAAAAGTCACAGAATTGTAATAACAAACATAGTAGTTTCAAAACACATGGAAAGAGATGTATCAGATAAAAAGGAAAAATATACAGTCAGCATCATTGCTTTGTGCATTGTGGCCAGCTGGCTGACCAATGCATTTGTGTATGACAATATTAAATAATCTGCAGAGATATTGGCTGCGATTCTCAGTAGCTGTTCGCCAAGGGCACAAATCCTGTGTTGGTGGAAATGAACAAACCAAGCTTCAGAGACTCCATAGAACTTTAACAAAACTGGCTTTATTCAACATGCATGAGGGAGAGCAGAACGTATGGCTGTAATTCCCGCTTGCTTCCGAGCTATTGTATCAATCATAGACTCTTACATATTCTTATACTTTTTGCATTACAAAGTACTACATTTTGATTAGGTCATCAGATTATTACTTTAAATTTGTTGAAGTTCTGTTTAGATTACATTATGCTGATCCATTATACTGTATATTCTAACTTTAATCATTTTCTGGACATATCCTGTTTAACTGTTTATAATATCAAACTGTTGTGTTTATCAAACTGATTCTGATTCTGTGTTAATTGTCCCATCTCCCTAATATTTCATTAACATTTCAGAGGCATAATGGCTCCTCTAGACATTGTGGAGATTTGATAAATATTGATTCTCTTATTGTTGCTGTAGCCTTGGAAAGGTCTCACCGAGGGTGTGACTGCATTAATGCCGTCTGAGATGTAGCTATTTGTTATTTGTTATGTGTCTACTTGCAGTGAGTGTGGATAAAACAGTGCTATGAGTTTAATCTTTTCCGTTCATTCCTCTCCTGCAGCAGCCCACACTCCCTAGGTTTGCCCTACTACATCATACCTTGGCCGCAAAGCAATCCAAGAGATCCATAATGGGATTATAGTGAGATCTCAGTTTGACATCTTCCCCAGCCCCCGCCAGTGACATAATCAATTGCACGTCCAGAAACCTGATTACCATGAATTTAAATATATTTTAATATTACTAAATAGCTTAACATCATTGCTTCTGCGGGCGTTAGATGTTCAAAAACAAAAAAGCAGTTGTGATCACCACACTGGAGGGGATGAAAGTAAGTATAGTGCTTGGATGGTGAGGGACATAGCTGGTACTGTAGCAAGTTGGCATTGCCAGGGGCGGGATCTGAGGCAGGGCTTGTAGAGTAGCCCATTAAGTGGAGGAAGGACAATGGTGGAAGGAGGCTTTTGTGTTTGCATAATGGTGAGAAGGGTGGAACAGACACTGAGAATGGGGAAGTGCTTCCCCAATGCCACTGGAGATGGGGGTGGGCAGTATGCCCCATGATGCTGATGAGAATGGGAGTAGGGGTAGTTTGGGCCAAACTGCCTGCATATTGAGGGGGATGATGTCTTGATCATTGAGTGTCAGGGGTGAAGGGGGATGTTTGTCCCTCTAGGAAAAATTATATTACTTCATTCAGAGTGACACTGAGTAGCTCATTTGAGTTACATTTGATTAATTAATGGTTGGTGCTGTGGGCGAGTATATTTCACACGAGTGGATTCTCTTTCTTTCATTGCAAGCATTTTTTTTGGAGTTATATATATGGGGACTGAAAACTCAAAATGGACTTTCTATAAAAATAATTGATTACTTAAATTAGCTCTATAGAAGGTGATGATTCTTAGTGTAGTGAATTATGTATGGTACTATGTTTTAAAAGTAGGATTGCATAAGATAAAGCTGGATGCTAGGGCATTTTTTTTGTATTTGCTTTATGCCTTACTGGTGTGACTTAGCAATCAAATAAAACATAAATTAACACAGTAACAATGCAGCACAATCAGCAAATATCGACTACAGAGCAGGATACCATTTAGTGTAATCAGCCAGGACTTGCTGTCAAAATGAAAATGAGGCTAATTATATTCATGGTTACTTGTATACAAATACTGCAGGAATTTCAGACAAACTGCAAAAGTGCAGTTCAAGGGGGAAATCAAAAAGTTGCTGTCTAAGAGGTAGTGTGGCATCATCTACATTGAATAACATGACGAGTGCTGTAATTGTACAACTAATACAAACTAACCCCTGCACAGAAAATTAAGTCTTGTCAATTTTAGCCGAAGGATTCTTTTATTGTTACAAGTGTAAGTTATTATCTGTCAATCTCATTGACCCAGCAAATGAACAACACAATTGGAGTCTCAATTCTTTTGAGAGTAATTGTTGGAATATTAAAAATATAGATTTTATATTGAACATTTTTTCAACTTTTCCTTTCCTCTCTCCCATTCTTTTTTTCCTTCTTTTCATTTGATCTTCTACACCCGATTTGAAATTGAATCCCATCAATAGTAAAGAATTGTTCGTCGTAAACTGAATTACATCTTGAATTTCACTCTGATGTATAAAAGATGAGACAATTATTGTAAAAAAATTCCCCTCAGCTTTAAGAAGTAATGCAAGGCTGTTTTGCATGTTATTTTTTAAAATTTGGTTTGCACAATTGTTTAAAACATTTCTCAATTTGTAAGGCTCAAAATCACATTCACAGTTAGGAAACTTTTACCCACCGAGGGAACATTTGTTTTCATCAGATAGTGTTTAGTTTCAGAGCACATAATCCAATAAGGGATGATATAATATCTATCGTTTATCACTATTGTTTCATAAAAAATCATTTGCCGTTGCAACATCCCGTCTAAGCAGCTAGACAGGATATAACAGTCCCAGAACAGTATAAAGCTGCTCCTTTTATTAATGTGCTTCTCAAAGAGACACACGCACACTGGCATTACACTGGTGATACAGTCAGCATTGAAGGAGAGAAAAATATATTCTGGCAAGCAATATCAATGCCTTTCCTGACCTGCCTTCTTTCCTGGTTCTTAAAGCTCATCAGTTGCACACTATAGTAGGAGTACAATGCAGAAAGTGGAAAAAAAGATTTTCAATTCTGCTTAGAACAAAGGAGGTGAAAGAGGACATGAGAAAATGTGCTGAGTGACTTCAAAATTATACTTGTTCCCAGACATGAGGGGATGATAAAAATAATGAGCAGACATTAATTTGCAAATCATTTCTCTTGAGAAGACAATTTAACTTTGACATTTTTAGAGGTCATTTTATAAATGGACACGCCTGGTGCAAAGTTTAAACCCTGGGACCGTCAGTGAGAATTCAACCACATGATTCCTATGATTTTCTATTCACTTCCAGAATTTCCTTATGAGTTCCCATCAAGAAGGCGAAGTTGAAAAATCACTCCTTATAAATTCAGGCAGGTGCAGCTACAAAATGAAAAGAAAGACTCGCATTTATATAATTCCTTTAATAATCAGAGTTTCATAGTATCCCTCTCATGCAGAAAGAAGCGATTCAGCCTTTTGACAACTATCTCCTATCCTTGTGACCCGTATTTCCCTCCTAGTCTCCTTGACACTAATGTCAATTTAGCATGGCCAATTAATCTAATCCACACATCTTTGGGGTGTGGGAGAAAACTTGAACACCTGGAGGAAACTCATATAGTCAAAGGGAAAATGTGTAAACTCCACACAGACAGTTACCTGAGGCTGGAATTGATCCTGGGTCCCTGGTGTTGTGAGGCAGCAGTGTTAACCATTGATTTGATTTATTATTTTCACATGTATTAGCATATAGTGAGAGAGAGTCCAGAATGTAGTGTTACAGTGATAGATAAGGTGTAGAGAAAGGTCAACTTAGTGTGAGATAGGTCCATTCAAAAATCTGACGGCAACCAGGAAGCAGCTGTTCTTAAGTTGTTAGGTACATGACCTCAGACTTTTATACCTTTTTCCTGAAGAAAGAAGGTGGAACAGAGAATGTCCAGGATGCATGGGGTCCTTGATTATGCTGGCTATTTTTCCATGAAAGCGGGAAGTGTAGACATAGTCAATGGATGGGAAGCTGGTATGTGATGGACCAGGCTTCATTCATGATTCTTTGTAGTTTCTTGCAGTCTTGGACAGAACAGGATCCATACCAAGCCCTGATACAACTGGAAAAAATCCTTTCTACAGTGCATCTGTAAAATTGGTGAGAGTTGTGTGGACATGCCGAATTTCCTTTTTTTTTTAAAAAGTAGAGGCATTGATGAGCTTTCTTAACTTAAGTTTTTAAAATTTATTCTCTAGCTTCCCTTAAAATTGAAAAATGCCAGAATGGTAACTGTAATGACCTAATGAAGTATATTTCATCAATACACTGATTGATCAGTATTCCACAGGAACTTGGCCGTGCTGCACAATGTCAAATGACATCATTTTCAAGTAGCATCAACAAATATATGTCTTTGAGAAAAGCTGAGGCTTTCACACACAAAAGTCAATGAAGACATTAAAACAAATACCTATAATTAAATGGATACATTGAATTGGACAATTTAAAAGGATAACTTCTGTACTTTTTTAAATCTTGTTTGTTATTTATTTTTATCACTAGAAATTTTAATAATTAAAAAAAGGCAGATTTCCTCAGAATTTCTGGAGGAATTGTTAGAAGAGGTTAATACACGATTATGTGATAGAGTGAGAAATCAATGATCGGGCTATTGGGAACACTATAGTACTACCTAAATGGGTTACAGAGACATATAGACATTTTGATCTCAATGCTGGAATTTTACCAGCCATCCACCAGAGAATCGGACTGGACGAGGTGTGACAATGGAAACGGCTGTTGACCTCAGGCAGGATTTTACAGTTTTGGAACAAGTGACGCTGTAAAATCCTGCCCGACAATCCCAAACAAAATGTTTACATGACATTTTTCCTGAGGCCATTTAATATATTGAGTATTTATGAAATATCAACATGATAAATAGCTTGCTGAGTTTCATTAGGTGAGAAAGTATAAATTAAAAGAGGTTAGTTTGATGTTGTCTGATCTCTTTTGCAGTACTGTGTTTAGTTCTTGTCACTCAATCATAGGAAGGATATTACTGTGCTTGAAAGAGTTCTAAGTCACACCAAAGGGAAGATACCAGCCGTTAGGAGCTCAGGTTATGAGAAAAGGTCAAAAATGTTTTAACTGTTTCCTTTGGAAAGGGTAGACTGTGAGTTGATTTAATTGAAGTCTTCAAGGCTGTGGAGCATATTGAAAAACCTGATCTGTGGAAAGGGTAAAAATACACAAGTTAAAAATGAGGAAGAGAGTAAGACAAAGCCTTGTTGTAAGAAGAAATTGTGAAAATAAATACCCAATAAAATCCATTAAAGCAGAAAGCATAAATTCCAAAAGAAAGAACTTCAGTGGGATTGAGGACGATCAAAAAAGGATGGACTTGGTAATATTTTTGTTTATAATTCCTCTTAAATTATGGAAATCATAATTATGAAACTTCAATGAATACCACTGTTCTTGTTTCTTTCCAATTTCAATTGCTGACGTGATAATATGAACCTTCTCAGGTTTCAAAAAAATGTGAATGCAAATATTTTTTATTTTTAACAATGTAAAATCGACACAGATCTTTGGTGTTTGGTTTACACGTGTTAGAGTTTTCTCTAGGTTGAACTGGTTTTCCAGCACTACTTCCCCAAAATAGCAGAAAGGATCAAGAGATTTCAATCATCACATGTATTCAGTGTGAATCGATTTTCTACAATGTTTTGTGCTGGGTTAAAACTGTCAGACTGGAAGCTGATCCCCACCACAAAACTGATCAAAGCCCCTAAGACTGATTAAATGGCTTGGTGAGTTTCTGCAAATTTTGTTTGTGTCTCTTTGAGGTGACTAAGGAAGTTAAATTTTTTGGGGCTATCGACTGCACACAAGTCATATTAAGGGCACCGTGTTAACGGTCTGACACCTTTATAAACACTATACCATTTAATTCCTTGAATATGTAGGTGACGTGTGACCACACCAAGGTATTCCTGTGCTTATTTGCATGGTACCCTGGAAACTGCTATGAATCTATTATTATGAGGAAATTGGGACTGTCGTAGCTTTTTCAGATATCAACACAGATCTGTAGTAAGGCTTCTGTGGGACAAGGGCTACCCATTAAGGAGGTGGTTCGTATCCCCACTATTTAGGTAGCTGCAGTGTCCAAAAAGCATTATAACAAAAGCCATATGTTGACATGCAATAATATAGAGCTGGCTATCGGCATTTTGAAGATGTGCTTTAGGTGCTTGGTCTAGTCAGTAGGAGCAGTGCAATATTTTCCGCAGAGGTCTCCATAAGACCATATGGTATAGGAGCAGAATTAGGTCTCATCGAATCTGCTCCATCATTCAATCATGGCTGATATTTTTCTCATTCCCATTCTCTTGCCTTTTCCCCATAACCCCTGATCCATTTATCAATCAAGAACATATCTACCTCTGTCTTAAAGACACTCGATGACGACCTCCACAACCTTCTGCAGCAAAGAGTTCCACAGATTCACCACTCACTAGCTGAAGAAATTCCTCCTCATCTCTGTTTTAAAGGATTGATTCTTTAGCCTGAGGTACCGCCCTCTAGTTCTAGTTTTTCTTAGTAATGGAAACATCCTCTCCATGTTCACTCTATCAAGGCCTCGCAGTATCCTGTAAGCTACAATAAAATTTCTGCTCATCCTTCTAAATTCCAATGAGTACGGATCCAAAGGCCTTAGTCATTCTTCATGCAACAAACTCTTCACTCCAGGGGTCATTCTTGTGCATCTCCTCTGGACCCTTTCCAAAGACAGCACATCCTTCTGTAGAAATGGGCCCAAAACTGTTCGAAATATTCCAAATGGAATCTGACCAGAGTCTTACACAGTCTCAGAGGTTAAACTCTGCTCTTGTATTCTAGCTCTCTTGACATGAATGCTAACACTGCATTTGCCTTCCTAACTGCCAATTGAACCTGTACATTAACCTTAAGAGAACTTGAACAATGATTCACAATTCCCTTTGTGTTTCTGATTTCCTAAGCATTTTCTCATTTAGAAAATAGTTTATGCTTCCATTCCTCTTTCCAAAGTGCATAGTCTCACACTTTTCCACATTGTATTCCATCTGCCATTTCTTTCCACACTCTCCTAACCTGTCTAAGTCTTTGTGAAGCTCCTCCCTCTGCTTCCTCAATACTACCTGTCCCTCTAGATATTTTTGTATCATCTGCAAACTTAACAACAATGTCTTCAGTTCCTTCCTCCAAATCCTTGATGTATATTGTGAAAAGTTGTGGTCTCAGCACTGAAAACCTGAGACACACCATTAGTCACTGGCTGCCATCCTGAAAAGACCCATTTATCCTCACTCTCTGCCTTCTTTCAGTCAATCAATCCTCTATCCATGCCAGGATCTTACCCATAACACCACAGGCACTTAGCTTATTTAACAGTCTCTTAAGCAGCACCATGTCAAAAGCCTTCTGGAAATCTAAATAAATCACATCCATTGGCTCTCCTTTGTCTAACTTCCTTGTTACCTCCTCAAAGAATTAGTCATAGTGTACTGAAAGTGACACAATATGGCACAACCGCGGGGTTTTCAGCAAGAGAGAGCAGGCATTGTTATGAAGAGAAGGATGGTGAGGAAGATGAGAAGCAAGAGGAAGAGGCCCATGTCAAACATCATAGACCTGAAGAAGTGGACTAGGATCTTCTGAGAGGAAGGTCCATGTAGCTAGTTATGGCTGACTCTTTCCAAGAGGGATTTGTAGTATAAGGGTGTTTGGGCAGAGCAAGTGTTTATATGGACTGGTTTATATGGGACAGAGACACAGAGAGAGACATATGATAGTAGACTGTGTGTGCAGTTTATTCTGGAAGGAGTCAGTTTGGAGACAGCACCGAGGCATGGTAGTGCCTTGGATAAGCATATAGTTATGGGTTACCAATAAATGTTTATGTATACATATATAAAAGTCTCCAGAATACCATGTGAAATACCAAACAACCTTACAGCACGGTTACAATGGACGATGGTCCAAAATCCCAGAGGAATTCAGGATCTCAAAGCATGAAGAAGTAAAGAAACTTGACTTGTGAAAAGTGAGCATAAATTGAAGAGACAGTTGGGGATCACCTAAAAAACATTTCACTGCAGACTGAAGAACTCCATCAGTGCAAGTAAAAATCCTTTGCCAGAATGATCAAAGGCAGAGTCAAGGGACCTAACTGGATCACAAAAGGTGGAGCAAAGCTCAAAAAAGGGAAAAAGGCTGAATAGCAGAAGAATCCACAGCGCAGATTAAATGAAAAACCCAAGTGAAGGCAGAGTCAACATGTAGGCCATTCAGCCCCTTGAGCCTGCTATATCATTCACTATTCTATCTGCCTTGTTCTAGCCCATTTGCTTATTCTGCCAATGTCTCTTGAAGCCTTCTTGCATCCTCCTCACAACTTACATTCCAACCCAGTTTAGCGTTGTCAGCAAATTTGAAAATATTACAATTGCTTCCCCATCCATATCATTCTATAGATAGTGAACAGCTGTGAACCTAGCACTGATCCTGTGACACCCTACCAGTAATGGACTGTCATTCTGAGAATAATCCATTTATTTCCCACTCTCTTTTCCGTCTGTTACCCAATTCTCAATCCATACTAGTACATTTCCCCCAATCCCAACCTCCTTTTCCTTTTTGTCAATCCCTCCAAAATGCTGAAAATCCTTGGATAAACAGTTTCCGAATCTTGGCCACCCTTTAGCCATGTATCTATCATAACAATTGAATCGTATCCATTCACCTCAATTTGTGCATTCAAATCATCAACCTTTTTTTGCAAATGCAAGATGCATTTAGATGGAGTGCCTTTAATTCTGCTTTTTTAATGTGAGCCTCTGAAGGTTGTGATTCTATTTAATGCCTGCCTGTGCTTCATCTGTCTTCTATTTTTGAAGTTTGCAGTTGGGAGAAAGTGTATTATAAGGATGTTCGGGCAAAATAAGTGTTAATGTGGGACTGGAGAATGTCATGAGGTAGAGAGTTAGATGATGCTGGACTGTATAACATCGAGTACGGAAGGAGCCAGTATGAAAGTAGTACTTATGCATGATAGCACCCTGGATATATATAAACAGTTATGGGTCACCAATTTATATTTAACCATACAAACCCCTGGACATTTTAGTGAAACACCAAACAATCTTACAACTGGGGCCATTATTAAAAGCTCCTAATTTAGAGAAGATTTTCCTATTTACGAATTAGGAAAAAGAAGAAGCTACATAGCTACTTGAGCCTGTTCCACAATTCAATAAGATCATAGCTAATCAGATTGTAATTTCAATCCCAAATCCCTGCTTACCTCTGATAATTTTTCACCCCTTTCCCCCACTTTGTTAATCAAGAATTCATCCAGCCCTGCCTTAAAAATTTTCACTGCCTTTGGAGAAAGTGAGTTCCAGAGAGTTATGATTCTCTGAGAAAAAAATGTTCTGTCTTAATTGAGCAATCCTTTATTTTCGGCCTTAACACAAGTGCACAAACACGTCTCAAGAAGTTCTTCAGAACCTGGGCCATTAGAATATATGTTAGAAATTGTAAATGAGCTGGTGAAAATGCTTGTGCATACTCAAACCAAGCTCACTATACTGACCGTGCCAGTTAGAAGCAGGACTTTACACGCATGACCTTCAGATATGATTACATGTATGAACAATACTGAAGCTACTACACATCGAAGGGTGATGACACATCTGTGTAGAACAACTCCTTGAATCATTTTCTTCATTATTCATCCACCACCAATGTCCACTTTCAATTGTGTACATCTACAATATAGACATGTACAACATACAATGCTGCCAAACATCTTGGCTCCATGCGAACTCACAGCCTCTACCAGCTAGTGCATAAAGGCTTCAAATGTCGTAGAGAGACCACACAAACATGCTTGCCTGGAATATTTATGGTATCTTGACATGGGGACAATCCATTTTAGAGGCTGCATAACCACTTATGTGGAGAAGACTGCCTTTGACACGATTCTTATGCTTGAAGTGTACCTGATAAACTGGATTTGATCTTTGAATCTGATCATTGATCCTCCCTCAAAGACAATCATTGATTGTCAAGAAATGCTGTAGGGAGCTTTTCAATCCAAAACGTTTGCTGTATCATGATCTTATCTGAAGGTCTAGAAAAGGAAACAGCCTTCGACTGCCAGCCATACCTGGGCTCACTTTTGTTTCTGATGACATCAACATATAATGTTAAGTATATCTCTTAGCTAAGGATATATCTTTTCCTAGAATTGCTTTTTACTTCTAGGCAAAATATGAAAACTAATTCAAAGTGCAACAAAATGCTACTAATAGAGAGACAATGGTAGAATGCAGATGGGAATCTCATTTAAAGGGAGGAACAGCAGTTCCAGAGCCAGAGTAATATTTCCCGACTGAGCAGACACAACCTTGGCAAGTTGTCAGAATAAGCCAGGAATTACTTGTTTAACTGAGCAATCACTGGAGGATATTACAGCAAAACATCCACAAGGCAAATGCCATGGGTAGGTGTGAAACACAGTGTTTTTAGGATCAAATCTATTTTCAATCAATAAGTATTCAGCTGGTTCGTGAATGTGCAGAAGGAAATCACTGATGCCAATAACTCAGGAGCTAATCTCATGAATTGATTCTACAGGGGCTTGAGAAGTTGGAGAGCTACTAAATTGAATCATAATAGCTATTAGATGAGTTTAACAGATCAATGCAGCAATGACGTGCCTACACTGAACACCCTCAGCATTGTAGAAGAATGATTCACTGAATTGGACAAGTAGGCCTGAACATTTGATTGATAAGACAACAAATTCAGCATGAACAATGTTTTCTGGCTTTTTGAATGTTTGCATGTCCAAGCTTCACAACACTTTTTAATTAATTGCTTTTAGTTTGATCCCATGCCAAAAGCAGACAAGATGGGACTCACTGCGGCGATATCAAAGATCAGAGGCCTCAGAGAAACTAGAGGTCTTTTCACTAGAACTGAAAAAGATTAGAAAGTTGCCACATCAAGAATTCAAAATTATGAGGGACTTTGATAAGATAGACTGTGATTCACTAATTAATGCGTATAATTTTCAGAGATCATTACCAAAAGAATTCAGGAGAAGTTACAAAAAATTTGTTAGAATGTCCCATCAGGAACTGACATAGAATCAGAGTTTGTAATATTTTTTAAAAAGGAAAGGAATAAATAATTGACAAAGAAAGATATAAAAGTTTGTGGGGAAAGGGCAGGGAGGAAGTTTCTGGTAGGGCATTCCATGTGTTGAAAGAACAAAGAACAAAGAACAACACAGCATGGGAAACAGGCCCTTTGGCCCAACGAGCCCGGTCCGCCGTCCTAATGTCTTAATGACATATAGAGACCAATATAGGGACAATTTGTTACCCAATCAGCCTAAGAGCACATTTTTGGGATGTGGGAGGAAACCGGAGCACCCGGAGAAAACCCGCGCAAACTCCCGCAGACACAGGCCCAAATCCATGTGTCTGCACAGCAACAGCGATAGTCTCTGAGCTGTCATGTTGCCCATCTGATGGTCCAGTTTAAGCATACACTAACGACATGAAGCACTAGGCCACTCCTGAAGTAACATCCAGGAGCAGCCCTCGCACGACCTGCCGAACGCATGCACCTTGTTGGTCAACAAGGTGGACCGAATAGCCTGTGGAAACAATTAAAGTATTTAAACAGTCCTCCTATATCCCTCTATCTGCAGACTGCTCATGTGGCTGTCCAAGAGACCCTTAAACAACCCTAGCGTGCCTGCTCCCACCACCTTACTCGGTAGTGCATTCCACACCCCCACTACCCTTTGTGTGAAAAAATGCCCTCTAATATTAGTCTTATACATAGCCCCCCTCACCCTAAGGCCGTGACCCCTCGTTCTATCCGAATCTAATGGTGGAAAAAGCTTACCACCATTTACTCTATCTATACCCCTCATAATCTTATATACCTCTAATAGATCCCCTCTCAGCCGAGGGGCTGAGCATATTGTTGCTTAGCATATTGATGAAGAACAGGGTAAAGAACAGATGGAATTGCAGGAAGAACCAAATTTAGGTGAAGCTTTGGTTAGATTGTGGTGAGAGTACAGAATTTGCCACCACAAGGGGCAGGAACAGTTGAGGTGACTAGCATAGTTATGTTTAAGGGGAATTCAGATCAACACATGGAGGAGAAAGAACTGTTGTTGAGAGTGGCAGAAGTAGATTGGCAAAAGCTTGTGTGGAACCTAAATACCTGCATGAGATTGTTGGGCTAAATAGCCTGTAGAATAACTATCTAAATCCATCTGAAGAGGGATCCTTCAGGTATGAATGAAAAAATTCAGGCTTCATAGGACAGGTCCACATATGCTCTTTGGAGGCTCAATATTAGCACTTCATAAATAATTCATGAATACATCGCCCAGTCTTTATAGTTTGGGAATATCAATGCAGGAACTTACAACTTGAACTTTGCAGTGTCCTATGATTGACTGACTTCAGCTGTTGACTACATGAGCAAACGTGAACCTTTGAGAATATTTTACAGGGAACACCCATTTCCTGAGGCATAAACTCATGGCCAAGTCATCAGTTGTCTGATTTATCTGAATTCATTACACAGGGGAATCCAATTCAAACAATCATATGTTGTGGATAGAAGAGAAATAGAGGGAAAACTTAGCCCCTTTCTCCTCAGCTCTCAGTCATCTGAAACCGAGGGGGTGGGAGAGGTGGATTGGATCAGGCTTGGAAATGGTGCAGTAGGGGGTACATTAAGTCAGGTAGAGCCCAGCTTTGGGGACTTTCCAGTTGCGTCAGGCCAGCTCAGGTCTACAGAGGTGTGGGATCAGGTTGAGCTGGGTTGGGAGTCAGGTGGGTGGGTGGGTGTGGGTGCTGGGCCAGATCTTGTGGAGAGGAGTCCGGCCTGTTATGCAGGGTCAGGCTTGAGGGGAAAGGGTTCGGGTCCGGTTAGACAGGTTTGAGTCTTAGAGGATTTTTGGTTCAGGTTGAGGGGGGAAGGATAATTGAGGGGTGCTAGGGTTGTCTGGAGATGGACTGTTGTCGGGGGCTAATGGAGGTGGGAAGAATCCTGCGTGCTGGTGAGGAGTGGAGAAGGTTGGGTGGGTTCTGTATGGTGGGAGTAATTAGGGGGCAGTTGTAGGGGATAGTCATGGAAGGGTACTGGGGTTGTGGGTGGGGAAACCTGTGGAGTGGGAGTTGGGGGCAGTATTGGATAGATCAGTCATATAATTATCCAAAAGCTAAGAAAGATTTTAATTATTCTAACATTTTCTGGGTAACTTGCTGTTTGACTGTCTGAACTGTCCGAACTTTGCAATTTAAATCACATTATTGTGGGTGGTTTCAGTGCTGAGACATTGCCCAAAGGAAGTTTTAACTTTCGAGTAATTGCTGTGCAATCGCTAGCAATTTCTGTGGGGGAGTTGTGGGCGGAGTGGTGGGGGCTGGTATGTGGTTCCCCAGCACATCTTTGGGGTAAACATTGAAATGTAGAAAACAGAAGCAAGAGTAGGCCATTCATTTTTCTCCACCATTCATTTTGATTATGGCTGATCGTGGTTAACCTCTCCAGGTACAATGCCCCAGGAGCTTGGAAGTTACTGGTCAATATTTATTTACACAACATGCAATGCCAAACACTTCCTCAAGCAGCAGACACACTTAAGTAAAGATTGAGTTTAGAGGCAAAACATATCTCTGGACTTTAAACAGCAATACAAGAAGCAAATTGCCAGTTTAATTATAATCCTTTAGGTCGTATATGTTGCAGATCTGAATAAATTCTCTCCTGAAGTCTTTTGGATCAATGGAAATGGGAAGCTTTTGGGTTTCCGGGTGAAGTTGTAGCTGAATTTCTGTAGAGAGGTACCTCTGCAGCTGAAGACAAATTAGCACCTTTCTCTCATTGCCTGGTTGTTCTGGGAAGTTCTATTCTTCTTGCTGGAGTAATGATTTCTCTTGGTCATCTTGGTTTACAGACTGCCCTGTCTGTGGCTGCTTCTTGGAGTAAAATAAATTGTCATCTGAAATCAGTTTTAATCATGTGACCATATGACAAATAGTTCTATTGTCCACACAAGGGAGTTGAAGTAAGATAATGATCATTATACTATTGCTACACAATGATGGCTGCTCCCACCTGCTTGTGATAGTTACTCCACACATGTTTGTTAAATGTTAAGATTGTGGAATAAGTCTGGGATGGGAGTAGCTATTGATTTTAGAGCTTCAGTAAATGCCCCAGTCAAGAGGAGGTGTAAATTCTTTCATATTTTGAGTGTCCTTTCAAGGAAAAGCCGTTTCACCCATTCCCATTTGGAGAACATTCCAGAGACCTGAGTTAATCTTTTGTCTGTAACAAAATCACAAAAGGCATCTGGCACTCAGCAGCCACCTTTGCAGAACATTGTCCACTTTGTAAAGTCGATTTCCAAAAATCCATGTTGAATAAATTCTGTAGCATGAATGTTAGGAATGTGATATCTTTTGTGGGCATAGCACACAACACAGGGTGTTAAGTGGTCTGTTTTCACATGATCAGTAGCTATGCAAAGGAAGTGTAGGATGGCAGAAATGGATCCAAGGATGTCTTCCAAGATAATGGCACACCTGTCCTCCACTCATTTTTAATGATTGAACATATACTCCCAATATTCGCAAACATTCAAGTCCAAGGTTTAGGATCACATATTCATTTAATGGTTACAACACACAGGCTACATGGTGCCGCATGTCTATTCTGATTTTCTTCAGAAGAAAATGTACTTGCACTACTTCCTTTTGCTCAAAGTCCAGTAATCTCTTTCTCTTCAGGTGCTTATATGATTCCAGTTTGAAAGCCACAATTGAATCTGCCTCCATCATCCTCTCAGGTAGTGCATTCCAGAACCTTACCGCTTATTGTGTAAAAATAGATTTGTCCATGACTCTGTGCTTCTTTTGCCACTTACTTTGAATGGATCCTTTGCCAACAGGAGCAGTTTCTCCACTTTTACTCTATCCAGATGATGATTTTAATCACCTCGATCAAATCTTCTCACAACTTCTCTTTTGAATGGATTTATTAAGTTGATCTTTCACAATACTTTAACTCAGACCATAACATGAAATTCTGCACTCTTCCTTCCCCATGTATGGTATGCTTTGTATGTACAGCATGCAAGAAAAAATAATTTTCACTGTATACTAATACATGTGACTACAATAAATCAAAGCAAATCAAACCTCATTTTTTAAAATCTATTCATGGAATTGAAGGGTCATCCATCAACCGTTCTTCTAAATCTTTTCTGCGCCCTCTTTAAAGCCACCACATGCTTCCGAAAATATGGATTTGACACAATGCTCCAGTTGAGCGCAGAACAATGTTTTATTAAAGTTCACCAGAACTTCCACTCTTTTGCAATTTATGGCTGAGATTTTCCAGCTCTGCCCCAGTGGAGGTTGAAAGCTATTCAAATCTCCATTGACTTTCACAGGACTGGAAAATCACACTGGTGGGAAGAGCTGGAAAATCCCATCCAATATCTCTATTTAAAAGACCAGGATCCTGTATGCCTTTTTCCCAATCTCAATGATTTGTGAACATATACCCTAAGGTTACTGTTCTTGCACTCCCTTTTCAGATAATATTGCCTCTCATTCTTTTTATCAAAGTGTATCACTTCACTCTTTTCTACATTATATTCCATTGGCTGCTCGTTCACTCATTCCATGAACCTGCCTTTGTTCTCCTGAAGTCTCTCCTGCTCACAGTTCATAATGCTTCCCAGTTTTCTATCATCTACATATTTTGAAATTGTGCCCTTTAAACGTAAGCCAAAGTTCTTAATACAGATCAAGAAAAATCTGTTTTCAGTCACTCAGCCAACTTTACATCCATGTTTCCATTTTCCCTTTTATTCCAACTTAGCTGACATGTCTATTATGTGACACGTTATAAAATTCCTTTTAAAAATCCATGTACATCACATTATTACTCTCATTAACTGTCTCTGTCCCCTCATCAAAAACCTCAACAAGGTTAGTGAAATATGATTGGTTTTTAACAATTCCATATTGATTTTCCTTTTTATTATCCACATTTATTCACATGATTATTAAATTTGTCCCAGATCATCATTTCTAAACTGGCTGGCTAAACCTATACCTCTTGAGATTTTCCTTATGTCCTTTTTTGAGGAAGGGTGCAATGTTTGCAATTCTTCAGCTCTTGGGAACAATTCCCATATCCAAAGAGGATTGGAAGATAATGGGCAGTACCTCCACAATTTCTACCTTACTTCTTTCAGTATCCTTGGAGGTATCTCACAGAGTAGAATCTCTACAGAGTAGAAGTCCTTCAACCCTACACGGACAACAATCCCACCCAGGTTCTGTCTCTGTAACCTCACTTTTTTGCCCTGCTAATTCCCCTGACACTAAGGGTTATTTTAGCATGGCCGATCAACCAAGGCAGAATAACTTTGGAGTGGGAGGAAACTAGAACACTGGAGGAAACCCACACAGGTTCCCTCACACAGGCCACAAAAAATGTACAAAGTCCACACAGACTGTTACCCGAGACCGGAATTAAACCTGGGTCCCTGATGCTATGAGGCAGTGCTGCTAATCACTGTGCCACCATGCCATCTGCTCTGGTCCTGGTAACTTACCAACTTTAATCATAGCCAGCATTTCTAATACCTTCTTTTTAACCAATTGTTAGCCCACCTAGTAACTGCTCCTCTCTCACTATGACTTGGGAAATATCTTCATCCTTGGTAAAAACAAGTGCAAAGTACTTATTTAATAGCATAGCTTTGTCTTCGCCCTCCATATGTGCATCCCTTTTTTTGTCCCTAATTGGCCACACTCTCCTTTTGCATCAAAGTATTTCATCTTTATTAAACACAGAATATCAGAACTTTGGAAAGAAATTAACTAAAACTAAAGAGTGGAATTCTCCTACCAATGTTTTAAAATGATTTTCAAGTAGACATGCGAGCACATCTATCAAAAGATTAGTGAATTGCTCACAGCCTCCTGTCTGCCGAAGGAACAGTCAGGCTAATATAGGAAATAAAAGAATGGTGCTGTCATGAAAGAGATGAAACACACCCACAGAAGGAGGGAAAAATGCACAAATAATAAATAACATGTTCCAAATAGTTACAATTGTCAGCTTTTGAAATTCCTATAGCATGTATTTTCGTTGGCTAGATTATTTTAATTCAATGCAATTTCCTTTTGTTACATTCTAGCTGTCTTGTATAACTTTGTGTGGCTTGTTATAGATTTTTCCTTGTTCAATGTGTCAACTTGAAATGTGTCTTTATGAAATTGTTGATTTTTTTTGCTTTTCAATGCAAAATCTCTGCTACTTTTCTATGAAGATAAATGCTATGTCTGCAACATCATTTATCTTGGTTTTAATAAATCTCTATCGCTGGAAGAATTGCTTTAATTTACATCTATTGAATGTGGAAAGCATTTTAACCAGACCAAAGGATGTGAAGCATACTGACTAGTCATTTAGTAAGAAGATAGAAGTAAGATGAGAAAGTTTCTCTTCTGCACAGATTATATTCATGTAGGATAGTTGTCCCTTTGTAGGCTGGCAAGGATGTCAATATCCAAATTTACCAGCTTTATCTTGTCGGCAGTGGGAAGCCAAATAAGTGAATTATGGAGGCAAGCACTGGTTATTTTTGGAAAGCTATTTTTTTGCTGTTGGTGCATGGAATTGTCATTGTATCAGCAGCTCACTTACAGGTGTTGAAAGTAGAGCAAGAACTCAGAGGGCCATGAGATTTACATGTTGTGGTCATTTTAAAGGACAATACTGGAAATCTTCAGACATCTGCAGGCAACTGCTTGCCATTGTATGGTTATCAGCATGGCTGATGTCCCACCATGTGCATTTTGAAGTTCATGACCCAAAAAGCAGCTTGTTCTCAGGCTTGCAACGTAAACAGAAACAGTTAACCCATTAATTAGTTCTCTCTTCATAGTGACTTGAGTATTTCCTACATTTTTGGGTGGCACAGTGGTTAGCACTGCTGTTTCATAGCGCCAGGGTCTGGTTTTGATTCAATCTTGGGTCACTGTCTGTGTGGAGTTTGCATGTTCTCCCAGTGTCTGCATGGGGTTTCCTCTGGCTGCTCCGATTTCCTCCCACAATCAGAAAGACGTGCTGGTTAGGTGAGTTGGCTATTCTATATTCTCTCTCAGTGTATCCGAACAGGCACTGAAGTGAGGCGAATAGGGGATTTTCACAGCATCTTCATTGTAGCGTTAATGTAAGCCTACTTGTGACACTAACAAATAAACATTAAGCTTTCTGTTTTTATTTCAGGTTTCCAGAATTTTGCTGATGTAATTATTTAGTTTAGAAACTGAAGTTTAGAAAAGGATTACATTTATCATGTATGGATCCAAGGTTGATCTCAAACAGGGGATGATGTGCAAAGCCAAATGGACATATTACTTAAGCAAGCTTAACTTAAAATAAGCAAGCTTAAATTAAATAAGTTAATAAATAGCATAAAACAAAACTACAGTGGTAAGATTGATTCTGTAACTGTGTTTCCAGTATGCAGCTAAACTCATGACCATAGCTGTACTGAGAACTCTGATTTCACAGCTCATGAATTTGTGCCATTTTAAAGCAATTTTCTCCTCACAGATGATGATCCCTGCTAAGAGCATATGAATGTGGAACTGACTCTGCTAAATGCAGCAAAAGAGAGTACAACAGCAGAGAAAAGGCATCATTTGGATATTTCATTTCTTTAAAAAACCTTTTATTTGTAGATAGCTCTTTTCAGTAATCTGTACAATATATAGTTAGTCCTGCGAATAAAGTATGTCTCTTGGGAATGAGAAAGTGTGCTTGCAAAATGCTCATCACACTTGAAATTCTGATTGACCAAATTAAATGTAATACTGATAATCAAAGGAACAAATGACTTTTAATTGGATAACTGTAACTGTACAGTTTGGACAGCTACCAATGAAATACATCTGATCTATCAAATTTGCATTGTTTTTTCAACTCCTTTTCATGGCTATGTTTGCCTAAAAGCCATTGACAATATAATGACCATTAAAAAAGCTATTAAATAAATCATTAAATCTAGCCATAGCTATTTTATCTTAGAGATACTCATAATAGATTTTTCACTGCAATGATTTCCCTTTTGCCCTAGGGCCTGAGAGCTGTATCCAACTCTTCTATCGTGACCCAGCCTATAGCTTGTATTTCTGCTGATATTTTTCATGCTCAAGTGTGCTCTCTCACTGCCTATGACAAGTACAAGGCTGTCAATTTGGCACTGGGCAAATTCAATTTACATTGCTCTGTTGGGAAATGAAGAGATAGCAATTAAGGAAGTTAGTTTGCTGGAGTTTATGCAACTTTGCACGTGTGTTGATCTGTCAGTGGGGAGATCAGCAGCATATGCACTAGCCCCCTTGATTACCTTCCTCCTTCTCCCAGTCACTGGCCTCCTCCTCCCGATTGCCGCCCAGCCCCTCACCCCGATCGTCGGCCGACTCAACCCTCTGCATCTCGGGCGAACCCTAATTGCCAGCCTCCCATAGCTACTTTCCCTGATCCCCACGGACCCACCATTCCTTATGTTTACATTCATCTGAGACACTCCATCGCTCCATACCACACAACTGTAAAGGTCACCCCCACAAACCCATCTTAATTCAATAACAGATCAAAAACTATTCAGCCTCTGCATTCTCTTACTGCCAACTTTGGTTTCCCAAGTCGCTTCTAGTTCCCCTACTACTTGATTGGCTGTAGCCTGGTTGGTGAAAGGCTGTTGATTATCACCAGGGGAGGTTGAAATGGCCTTGAAGGATGCCCATAATCAGCTTGGGGCCTTGAGAACATGAATTCAGTCTAAACCACTTCAGTAGCATCAGCAGTCTGGGCTCTCAGACAACAGCAAGCGTACTTGTGGATTTTCAGTAGTAGAAGCAAGCATGTTGCAATCCTGAGAGAGGGCAGCATATTTGGTTTCCACAAAGCCACTGGCACAGGACAGCATCTCAGAAATTGTAACAATCTTTTGGAAAATAGATTGCTAGACTGCTTTGAGGACCATGCCTCAATTAATGGATCTAGTTTGTAGGGGCAGGTCAGAGTAAATGAGGAGGGTTGTAGGTTAGAATATAGAACATAGAACAATACAGCACAAACAGACCCTTCGGCCCACGAGTTGCGCCGATCACATCTACCAATCCACAGATCTATCTATAACTCCCTATCCTATTCTTTTCCTTATACTCATCCAGAAGTCTCTTAAAAGACCCCAGTGAGTTTGCCTCAACAACCTCCGACGGCAGTCGGTTCCATTCACTCACCACCCTCTGAATGAAAAACCTGCTCCTGACATCTCCTTTGTATTTGCTTCCCTGCACCTTAAATCTGTGTCCTCTCGTATTGACCATTTCCGCTCGGGGAAATAGTCTCTGAGAGTCCACCCTATCTATTCCTCTCAACATTTTATAAACCTCTATCAGGTCGCCTCTAAACCTACGTCTCTCCAGTGAGAAGAGTCCCAGCTCCCTCAACCTATCTTCATAAGGCCTGCCTCCCAATCCAGGCAGCATCCTCGTAAATCTCCTCTGCACTCTCTCAATAGCCTCTACATCCTTCCTATAGTGAGACGACCAGAACTGCGCACAATACTCCAACTGGGGTCTGACAAGAGTCTTATAGAGCTGCATCATTACCTCCTGACTCCTAAACTCTATTCCTCGATCAATGAAGGCCAGTACACCGTATGCCTTCTTGACACTTCCTCCACCTGCGAGGCCGATTTAAGAGTCCTATGGACCCGGACCCCGAGATCCTTCTGCTCTACAACACAGCTAAGACTCCTACCCCTTATATTATACTCCTTCATCCCATTATTCCTGCCAAAATGGACCACTACATATTTATCTGCGTTGAAGTCCATCTGCCACTTCTCTGCCCAGTCTTGCATTCTGTCTATGTCCCGCTGCAACTTTTGGCATCCCTCCAGACCATCCACAACACCACCTATCTTTGTATCATCGGCGAACTTGCTAACCCATCCCTCCACTTCCCCATCCAGGTCATTTATGAAAATGACCAACAGCAGGGGTCCCAGAACAGATCCCTGGGGCACTCCACTGGTTACTGACATCCATGCAGAACAAGACCCATCCACAACCACTCTCTGCCTTCTGCCAGCAAGCCAGTTCTGGATCCACGAGGCCAAAGCCCCTTGGATTCCATGCCCGCTCACCTTCTCCAGAAGCCTTGCATGTGGGACTTTATCAAACGCTCTAAAGTCCATAAAGGTTGTGATAGGGTTTGCAAGGCAAAATGTATATGATTGATTGATTTGTAGCTTTCACTTCATGCCAGGTAGAAGCATGAGGGCATTCAGAAGGGACATAATATTACTGGGAATGATGATGCGGATGTTGTTTGCTGCATGCTTTCATGATGTGATCAGTCCCATGCCATGAAGCCATTGAACTTCTGCATTACTGCCGGGTCCTCGGTGCCAGTCTCTGGGCATTGATCTCCCGAACACTTTCTCCCATTGCCTTTGAATAATGATCTTGAGGGTCTCCTCTCCAACCATGGAAACATGGCCCCTCACCAGATATCTATTCCTAATGCCTCCAGCTCTGAATTGGTGAACTTGATGTTCAAGTTCCCTTGTGCAGAATTATAGCAACATAATTCAGTACCATCCTTCTGTGATTCAGTACAGCTTGTGTTTAAGAGGGCTGGCCTGCCAATATAAACTGGAAGACGCGCTAGCCAAGCATGCTATTAGGTCTCCTGTTATGCATATAAACACCCAGCAGCACAAGGTTTAATCACACTTTACACTGAAATCATTCCAAAGAAGAGTCCCCATAATAAAGAGAAGAAGCTGCTTGTTTCCAAGGCAATTGGTAAAGGCAAGTTACACATCACAACCCAAGATCCAAAAACTGGTTGAGACCAATTTCTTGCCCATAGACTGTTTCCCACATCCACCAGAATTATGTTCTGGGTGGGAAGGCTCATGTTTGACTTTACTATCCCACCGCCAATGGAGACCTTTAAGCGACCAATCAATGACGACAGAAGGACCCCATCCCGCTGCTGTTGAAATTAAGCAAGCTACAGACAGGCCGGTTACATGGCAGGGAGCCTGACAGGTAGAATTGTGCATCCAACTTGTCACTTATGGGAGGGGAGGTGGTCTCTTGATCAAAGACACATAAGAACATAAGAAATAGGAGCAGGAGTAGCCCATCTAGCCCCTTGAGCCTGCCCCGCCATTCAACAAGATCATAGCTAATCTGAAGTGGATCAGTTCCACTTTCCCGCTTTCTCCCCATAATCCTTAATTCCTTGTCTATGAGAAACCTATCTACCCATGACTTAAATATATTCAGTGAGGTAGCCTCCACCACTTCAATAGACAGAGAATTCCAGAGATTCAACAACCTTTAAGTGAAGAAGTTCCTCCTCAACTCTATTCTAAACTGCTCCCCACTCTTATTTTGAGGCTGTGCCCTCTAGTTCTGCCATCCTTTCTAAGCTGGAAGAATCTCTTTACCTCTACCCTATCTGTCCGTTATCTTGTAAGTCTCTATAAGATCCCCCCTCAGCCTTCTAAACTTTAACGAGTACAAACCCAGTCTATTCAATCTCTCTTCGTAAGCTAACCCCCTCATCTCCAGTATCAGCCTAGTGAACCTTCCCTGTACTCCCTCCAAGACCAATATATCCTTCTGCAAATGCGGGGACTAAAACTGCACACAGTACCTCAGTTGCAGCTTCATCAGTGCCCTGTACAGTTGCAGCAAGGCCTCCCTGCTTTTATATTCTATCCCCCTTGCGATAAAGGCCAACATCGCATTCACCTTCTTGATACCTGCTGCACCTGCAGACTGGGTTTTTGTGATTCGTGCACAAGGACCCCCAGGTCCCTCTGCACCATAGCATACTGCAGCTTTTTGCCCTTTAAATAATAATCCCTCCTACTATTATTTCTACCAAAGTGGATAATCTCACATTTGCTAACATTATACTCTATCTGCCAGGTCCTTGTCCACTCACTCAGCCTATCCAGATCTCTCTGCAGACTTTCTCCACCTTTCACGCAATTCGCTTTTCCACTCATCTTCGTATCATCAGCAAATTTCGTTACCCTACCTCTCCTCCAGATCATCTACGTAAATGGTAAACAGTTGAGACCCCAGCATTAATCCCTGCGGCACTCCACTACTCACCAACTGCCAACCAGAAAAGCACCCATTGATTCCAACTCTCTGAGACACTCAGGGCTCTATTTACCATTTTGATCCTAAGTGCTGGACAGACTTGAAACTGGGAGCATTTCAGATCTGAATTTTGGATCTGTTTTCAAATGCCCCCATACACAGTCTGCCTGAAAAAATATCAGCAATTCTGAATTGTGCTGCAGAAGTTTGTAGGCGAGACTTAAGACGCCGAAAACCATATAGTTCCAATTGGCACCTCCAACTGCACATGCACAGAAAAAGAAATGATGGAGTGTGGCTCCCCTGCCACATCCCTCCTGGGCCAGATAATTCCTCCCCTGGCCCTCACAGACATTGCTCCACCTCTCCCAACATTACCGACTCCTTTATCCCCTCATCTCCCTGCCACTCAGACCAATTGTGAGCTTCTCCCTGCTTTGCTTCCACCGATCTCAGGCAAAGTGTCAGCTGATTCCCCCATGATCTCAAGTAGAGAGCCATTGGACACTCATCGCTTACCTCCTCACTAACTAGAGCACTCAAATCAGACTTTTGTGGAGCATGTGTATTTTGTGCCGATTCTGGATGGGTGAACACAATCATAAAGGGAGAAGTGCTGGTAAAGTTGAACGTGCAGCCTATTAAGTCAATTTAAAGCATGCAAATGCATTTAAATGGCCATCATACCTGTTTTGGGCATGATCCCGATTGTGACATTTTCGGTCCTGCGTAAAGGGGGGAAACAGGCAAAGAAATGGATGCGGTCACACTATTTGCCTCACGTCCGACTTTATCGAGAATATTGTGCAACGCGATGGTAAATTGGAACCTTCAATGTTTTATTGAGGGACTGGACATCGGGAAAGGGGGTTGTGGGTAATGGTTATTGAGAACCACCACTTACCCTTGCTGCTGATCTCTTATAACACCATCCTTTTCCTCATTACACTATCATGCAACCCACCCCCACCTAACAACTGTGGCCTGGTTCACTCTATGATCTGGGTCTCCAATGATTCTCCTTTGAGCAACAGCCACAGCCTACCCAGAGCTACTGCCAAGAGTGCTGATCTTTGTATAGTCAGCGCTGTCATGACTTTTGCCTGGGATTCCAGTAAAAGACCAATTAATGGCCAGGCTATTGCCTGGTTGATGTGTGGTTTGTGTGACAGTGCAAGTCTCTTGCTGGCTTTCCCAATGTCTCAAGAAGATTCCACTCAATGTCTCCTTCTTTGGTTTGGTGATATTTTCTGCCTGATGACACTCTTGTGAAGCACCCTTGATGTTTTACCATATTAAACGTGCTGTATAATTGCAGGTTGTTGTACTTCCATTGTTACTGCATAGCTGATAGGAACAACAATACTGTATTTTGTCACAACAATAATTGCAAACTTTTTGGTGTTCATTCAGGCAATATTTGGTTCATGAGTAGATTGGTAGGGCAAGTTCATGACCCCTATACTCCCAGTAGGAGCTGTGCTCCTAGGGAACTCAGACTAAAGAGTCAGAATTCTGACCCATATTCACTTTGAGCACAGCTGGAAGCGTGGGATTAGTGAAGCTGCCCTAATGTAGGATAGGCAGTCTGACAGCATAGTGCAACCATGGGGTCAGGGACTATATATAGATTGAATACAAGTCACACTTTATATTTGACGGTATGAACATGTGTTTTGTGGCCGCAAATTGTGTCTTAAATGAAGCCTGCTAAACATAAGGTTTAAACTGAAAATTGGCATTGAAGAAGAACCAGTTCCATTAAAACAATCAATTGCGTTCACTAATGCCAAGAACCACAGAGCATACAACTGTAATTATAGTCTTCAATAACCACTTCCTGTTTATAGTTGGGTATTTAAGATGCGCTTTTTATTTGGGGCATGGGAGGGGGTGACCTAGCGGTATTATCGTTAAATTATTAACTTAGAAACTTAGCTAATGTTCTGGGACCTGGGTTTGAATCACACCACAGCAGATGGTGGAATTTGAATTCAATAAAAAATATCTGGAATTAAGAATCTACTAATGACTATGGAACCATTGTCGATTGTCAGAAAAACCCGTCTGGTTCATGCACGGTGGTACAACGGTTAGCACTGCTGCCTCACAATGCCTGTGACCTGGATTCGATTCCTGGCTTGGGTCATTGTCTGTGCAGAGTCTCCATAATCTCCCTGAGTCTGCATGTGTTTCCTCCGGGTACTTCTGTTTCCCCCACAGCCCAAAGACATGCTGATTAAGTGCATTGGCCATGCTAAATTCTCCTCAGTGTACCCGAATTGGTGCCGGAATGTGGTGACTAGTGGATTTTCACAGCAACTTCATTGCAGTGTTAATATAAACCTCCTTACATTAATAAATAAAATCAATAAATGACAGAATTTAAAAAAAACAAAGAAAACAGAATGAACTTTTGTCATGCCTTATGAGTAGAAAGCTATGGACCACCCCAAACTCTGAGAGACCGTGGGCTTTGAACTCCACAAAAAACAGATACACAGAAGTTAAAAGGACAAAATATTAATTCCAGAAACATTTCCAGAGCCCAATTTTGTGAGTTCTCAGACTCACAAAACTCAAGAGACTTTGGGAAATTCCACAAGTTGACGAGTTTCGAGTGAAAAATTGAAGCGAAAGAAACAACTTAAGAATGATAGCTTTTTCTGCACAAAATAATTGAAAGCAAGTACAGACCTAAAGATTATGAGATCCCTATGTTTACTCCTTTGAAAGTAATCTCTTTATATATGTTTGGCTAATAAGTTGTGGCATTTTTCCAAGATAAATCTTGTCTGATGTTAACTTCAAAGTTCACCTCAGTAACACTTCCTGCGTTTCACATGTGCTGAAGCACAATGCCAGTAAAGCAGCATCTTCACTGAAGTCATGCACTAAGGGTTCCCACGAGTATGTTTCTTTTCTCTGGGCAAGTGCCCAATCTCACATATTGTGAGTCAAAAATGGGCCGCAATGAGAAATCAATCCCATTTTTGTTTTTGTTTAAATGGGATTGGCATAATGCTTTGACTTTCTAAATCTTGTGCTGAAGTACGCTTTCAATTTTTTTATTAGCTAACTATTTGTGTGGTCCAGGATAGCGGGAATGGCATTATTTACATTTTGAGATTATCCCAACTGATTAATCACTTTCCCGTATATGACAGTGTTTGCAGAAAGACTAAGAATTCTTTCAAACAGTAAGGGATAAACCTTATCTTTGTGTGCAACAGTGCAAAAAAGGGTAATAGCATAGGGGAGGACATGCCCTTCTCCACATCAACGAGGATAAAGTGGAAATGCTTGAGAGCTTCAGTTTACTAGTTGTCCAGATCATCATCAACCTGTCCTAGTCCCTTGTTATGAAAGTCCACCAATGCCTCTACTTTCTCAGGAAATTAACGAAATTTGGCATGCCTGCTACATCTTTCACCACCTTTTACAGATGCATCATAGAAAGCATCTTTTTGGTTGCATCACAGCTTGGTATGGCTCCTACTCTGTTCAAGACTGCAAGAAACTATAAAGGGTCGTGAATGAAGCCCAGTCTATCTCACAAACCAAGCTCCCATCCGTTGACTCTACCTACACTTCCCATTGCCTCAGAAAAGCAGCCAGCATAATTAGGGATGCCACAGACCCTGGACATACTCGCTTCCACCTTCTTTCATCAGGAAAAAAATACTAAAGTCTGAGCCCATGTACCAACCAACTCAAGAACAGCTTCTTCCCTGCTGCTATCAAACTTTTAATGCAACCTATCCTGCATTAAATTGATCTTTCTCTGCACCCTAGCTGTGACTTTAACACTCTCTCCTTTCCTTCTCTATGTATGGTATGCTTTGCCAATATTGCACATAAGAACTAATACCTTTTGTATACTAATACATGTGACAATAATAAATCAAATCAAATCAAAAAAATGCTAATCAGTATTCATTTCCCTTTATTTTCAAAATCAGTAGAAATAAAAATCAAAGGGGCGTGCAAAACGGGGCTATTGATTTCCCATTACGTGTTTTATACTAAAAATGTAAATGTATCAAAAATACCCAAATCCACAAACACAATGGTTTTGTCTATATATTATGCAGACAGGCCAATCTGCCACAAGTTGTAAATAATATCTCATTTACTTGGCATATTATTTCTTGCATGTACATAATTAAAAGAAAGGCATGCCTACATTTAATAATAGCATTATACCTTTACAATGCAATAAAATTTGAAAAGTATAGTTATTGAATTGAAAATAATGTAGTGTAAAATAATCAAATGTATGTCAGGGAGGGTATATTTTTATGTACTATTGTAAATAAGGATTAACTACTCAGCTAATCTATAATTGCAAATCAGATCCATTTATAATCTGATCAGTGATGATGGCGAAACAGAGGTGCGTAAACCTTCTTGTGAATGAGATGATGGGACAAGTTTTCCTGTTCCGCCCACCACAGGAATTGTAGCTGGCGGGGCTTGGCCCATGGAAAGGTCCATTGACCTTGGGCAGGATTTCCTGGCTTCTGAGGGAGCACAGCCGGAAATCCCACCCGTCTCTGTCTTGGGACAGAAGTCACATAACCACTGATGCCACAAGAGATCCATTTGTAATTTAAAATGAGAGAAAACATATGAATTAAGATTCAAAGATCATCTCGGTTCAATTGATAAATATTATGTCATTAAAGTTTATGAGATTTCTAACTTAATTCTGAAGCTTAAAAGAAATCCACAGAAAGTTGCAATTTGTTTTGGGCCCTTTCTCTTTCTAACTAGTTGTTCTGATGTGTTTGATAGTGAAAGGTGAAGAAAGTTGACTCTTCAGGAAGATTGTAAGAAGTCCCATAACACCAGGTTAAAGTCCAACAGGTTTATTTGGCAGCACATGCTTTCGGAGTCTCGCTCCTTCATCAGGTAAGTGAGGACTTGTGCTGACAAACAGGGCATATACAGACACAAACTCAATTTACAAAATAATGATTGGAATGCGAGTCTTTACAGATAATCAAGTCTTAAAGGTGTAGGCAATGTGAGTGGAGAGAGAACCAAGCACAAGTCAAAGAGATATATTATTTTCTCCAGCCAGGACTGTTCCTTGCTGATGAAGGAGTGAGACTCCAAAAGATTGTGCCACCAAATAAACCTTTTGGACTCTAACGTGGTGTTGTGAGACTTCTGACTGTGCTTACCCCAGCCCAATGCTGGCATCTCCACATCAGGAAAATTGTAAATAATTCCTGGATATTTATGCAGGACGAAGTGACAAGAAACTCACTGGTTGGCTCAGAAAGTCAGTGTACATGTATTGAGTTCTACAGGCATGGGGGGACATGAGTTGGATCTGTACTGCAAGATAGCCCCTTCCTGTGTCAATGTCCTATGAAATACAATTCCTCCTTGCAGAACCAATTCGCATATTTACTTTCCTAATCTGTGTTCTCTGAAGCTGGTTTCTTGCCGAGATTCTGCAGACATATGTGGGCTTGAGGAAAGTTTTGTTGAAGTACAGATTACCATATTAAGATTTATTTTGGTAATTAATACATCGGATATTATAAACATGGAAATTGTGCTCCAGAATTCATTGCGCATTTACAACAAGATGTTCTTTACATCATTAAGAGCAGAAATGCTTCTTACCTCATTCCAGTTTCAATTGTCAAAGGAGATTTTATCATACTAGAAACGACATTTAGAAAAAATAGCTGATCCTCCTGAAACTATCAGGAATTCTTTCATGATTTTTGGGTATGGAAAATGTTTATGCTGTCATCCAGATCTAAGTGCTATATTTTCCAAGAAATAAGTATGAAATTGGAGCAGCAGTTATTGGTCTACACTTCACAGTATATGTATTTTTATGATATGTTCCTGTGACTTTAGGAGAAGAAATTTTATTGTGGAATAATTCATTCAAGCATGAACTCAGAATAAAGGAATTTCAGGAAGAGATGAAGAGGTTTAATTTGAAAATGTAATACACAAATAAGTGACAAATCCCCATTACCCAGGAACTTGTGTCAATCAAGTATTAACTTCATATTAGCCTGGTAGTCTAAGTGGTAGCCTGTTTCATTGCTCTGACAAGGTTATGTATCACATTCTGTGCTTGATTTGTTGTTGATATTTTATAGTAATTTACCAGCACCCAAGAATACCATTTGACCTAATGATTCTGTGCTAAGTTTCTGGAGAAGCAATCAGCTTGCATCCAACTCTTTACTTATCATCACACCACTTCAAATATAATCTTTTTTTCAGACATTTATCCAATTTGTTTTAAATGCTATTATAGATTTTGTTACATCTACTATTTCTAGTCAGTCATTCCACATCCTAACAATCCTCTGCATCAAACAATTTTCCTCACTTCCCTCTATATTCTTTTGACAGTGATCTTAAATTATGGTCCCTGATTATTGATTTTTGAACACTGGAAGTATTTTTCACTTGGTTACCCATCAAAGACTCATTTTAACTTCCCTGTTCTCCTAATAAGTGTCCAAATTCTTTGTTATTCTTCAACCTTGGCATCATCATATGTAGGCCTTGCCTATATCTGCTCCAACCTACTGAACATTTCCAAAGCTCCATTTAACTTAGCTGACAACAGATTGTATTAAAACAAGCAACACTGGATGAATCCAGAAACAAAAATCTGAATAGATTCTGAATTGTTATTAGCTGTTTTTGAACTGGTAGTACAGGTCAAAATAATGTACTTCATACCAGATGAGCAGTTATAGTCATCTAATAACTTTGACCTACTCTAAAACCATTTAATTTCTTCTACTTCTAAAGGTTGTGGGCATGATTTTCCTGCCCCGCCACGCAGGTCAACAGTATACTGGGAGATTGGCACGTGCCCAATGGCCCTCTGAGCAGTCTGATGATGCTGTTTCGAGTGGGATTAGGCCCTGCTGGCACCGCCATCCCCTTCCCTCCCCCCACTTACAGACTTGAATGGCTTGGTGTCTTCTGAGTGCCGTAAATTTATTTAACTAAGCTCGCCCAAAGGATGGGCTGAAAATGTTCCCATTTTCCTGCCTGTCAGACACTTAGAATTTTTTGGGGGAAAATTACACCCGACATCTTGCAGCTACTCACCAACAATGATTTTAGAAAGACCTTTCCATCGAAAGAACTGTCCTAATCATCATGCTTTTGTTTGATGGTTCCCTAAGGAATCACGCACTCTCCTGCTACAATCATTAATTTCCTCTCGTGGTTGTACCTGTGTCTCTGGTTAATGTGTTTTATTTAGCAAAATCTTTATTCACTGAGGGGTAATAGGTGTGGGTTGGCTGCTGAGGGCTGCAGATAAAACCTATTGGATTGTTTATGTGACCAAGGAGGCTGCTGATATGAAAATAATTGCTATTCCTAGAAAGCATTGGGTCTGCAACTCTGAAACCAAAAAAAAATTAGGATCGTGTGAAAGGTTAGCTGCTATCAGGCAGTGTTTGCTTTGTTTTAGCAGCTTGTGAGAGAAAGCTCACACCCCTTTCCGGACCCTGCAGTTGAATTGTGAATATCAGGAAATAAGTCAAAATATTTTAGAAAGCCTTATGTTTATGAGGAGAATAGGATAGATTGTTCTACACAATAGAAAAGAAAGGGATGATTACTCTTCTTAATAATTTCCAAAACTGCTGTGTTAAGGCATCATTATCAATTTTGTGAAGTCTTGTTTATGTGATTACGAGGCAGTAGAACAGGTTGGGGATTTTGTGCTGCAAAATATCAAGTTCATATATGAAGAGTATTAAAAATCTGACTGAATTATGGAGAAAAATCAATATATGCGTTTGATTGCCGATCACAATAGGTGTAAAAATCAGTATTCACTCATGCCAAATGCAGAAAGCCATTGAACATTTTCTGGCACTGGACCCAGGTTCCCCAGACAAGGTCATGGCTGCTGACCTCCTCTGCCATCTCGACCCAGGCCTTCTTGGTATAATGGGGTAGCCTCCTCCTTCCATCCCTTTGCATTAGGATATAGCCCTCCACCCATTCCGCCATTTGTCAGGACCTGTACCTAGGCATGGTATGTTTCATTGCAAATCCACTTCGGGCAGTGGTCTCAATTCAAACTTCTTATAATGACGCAACATTACCATATTTGAAAGGAGTTTGCAGGACTCTCAATTGCATTGGTACAATTATAGGTAAATTTTGTTACTTGTTTGATTTGATATTGTTACTGTCTGGGAAGGGAAAGGCATTTTGAGGTCATTTTGTTTCTGTGATCGGTTGTAATCCCAGCAAGCTGATGTGGAATCGAGTTCAGCAAGTACATTAATATTTATTTGCTGTTGTCAAACTCTGCTTAACACTATTAGAACAAAGTATTGACTCTGCTGAGGTGCTTGGAATTGATTTTAAAATATGCAAACACACCACAGAAAGAATCCACAAAATTGTGGTCAGAAAGTTAAGACGTGGGACTGTATCTTATGTGGCCCTACCAGGTATGCTTCTAACCAGGGGTGCTCGGATAATAGGATGGCTGCCCATCCTACCATCTTCCTACCTATCTCTGAACACTGGTAGGTAATCAATAAAATGCTCTTCATTGGGAAGGGCTGTCCAACTTTTTAACTACTTTCTGGGATGGAAGTGGGGGACTTGAACATTGTGGATTGGAATCAGCCATCTCAACCCTCTCCAAATTGACCAGCCAAAACTCTTTCAGCCAAGACTCTTGACATTATTTACCTGTTCCTTGGCTCCCTAGATTTTTTTATACTCTTCATCTTGAAGTCCTGGCAGTGGCCACTAATTAGCTGGAAGTTCCAGAGAGAGATGGAAGGGAGGAGATTGGTGGGGATGAAAAGAGGGGGCGAAGGAGGGAGGAGAACGGACAGGAGAAGGGAGGAATGGGGGGCCTATGAAGACATTGGTTCTCTCACAAAAACCCCTCTATGGCTTGCAGATCGCAAACCTGTGTACTTCTATATAAATACATTTTTATGATAATTCTAGAGCTTTGGAAACAGCTCTAATATTTAGTAATTCAATGCATTGGATTTTATGGTTGCTGGTGGGATGAGAGTGATAGAACGTAAAGATCCTGGTTCACTCACTCCTGTTTTGTTACCATGTGAATGAACCATTGACCAGCCAATCAGTGCCTTATTCTCATGAAGGATGGCCAGTAAGTGTTTGGAAGGAATTAGCGAATCCTTTACCCTGAGACTTCTTCCTGGATCTAGACTCTCCAGAGAAAATAGCCTCTCAGCTGCCAGGATCTCTTAAAAGTCACATATTCTCATGTGATCACCTCTTCTAAACTCCAGAGGTCATAAACACATTCAACTTAATCTTTCCTCTCAGGATCACATAAGACTATAAGACGATAAGATACAGGAATAGAATTAGGCCATTTGGCCCATTGAGTCTGCTCTCTCAATCAATCATAGCTATTACAATTCTCATCCTCATTCTCCTGCCTTCTCCCGGTAACCCTTAATCCCCTTACTGATCAAAAACCTATCTGTCCCTGTGTTAGACACTCAATGACCTGGCCTCCAGAGCCCTCTGGAGTAATGAGTTCCACAGACTTTGCACTTCTGGCTGAAGAAATTCCTCTTCATCTTAGTCTTAAAGGAGTGTCCCTTCGCTCTGAGATTGTGCTCTCAAGTTCTAATCTCGCCCATTAGTGGAAACGTCCTCTCAATCAGGAATGAATTCAGTGAATTTTTTGCTGCATTCTCTTTAAGGCAAATATATCCTTCCTTCAATTCAGGGAACAAAAACTGAATACAGTATTCCAGATGTGGTCCCAACAGTGCCCTGTACAATTACAGCAAGGCCTACTCCTGTACTTCAGCTCCCTTGCAATAAATATCAATTAATAATTTGTCTCCCTAATTGCTTGTTTCTCCTGCATCTTAACTTTCTTGTACAAGGGAACCTAATTCTCTCTGAATATCAACACTCAATTGTTACTCACCAACTAAATAAAAATCTCCTTTCCTATTGTTTCTACCGAAGTGAATAATCTCACACTTCCCCAACATCTGTCACTTTCTTGCTCACTCAACTCTACGATATCCATTTGCAGGCATTTTAGCTGTGGTCCTTTGGTGTTATTTTGCCTCTTAAAGTGTGTCTGTCATGCTCCAGCTGCCACTTTGGTGAGGCCGTTAGTATAAGTACAGGGAACATTCTCTTGATGTAGTCAGAGTAGGTGGACTGTGATGTCTCCACAAAAGTCTGGCAATGCTTAACCTCAAGGGAGTTTACACTGCTTTCCACCATGCCAAATAATCCATTTGTTTAAATGCGCTTGAATATCATGGCAAAAGTCTTCAAAGCAGTTGTAATGACTAATTTGGATATTCAGTTGTTTTTAGACATTTCATGTCTGTCATTTAAATTCCTCTTGGCTCTTTTGTAGACGGTTAATAAGTCTCATATTTTCCTGCTACATTTTATGTTAATTGCTTCAGTCTGCTTTTTACTTTAAATCCAAAATCTTTTTTCTGTATGCTCTTCTCTAGTCATGGCATTTATCAGCTCATACATTGAAAATCTGCTAATGGCTTGCCCTCTAAGGTTCCGGTACAATCCACGAATAGTTTCAGATCATTGTTGATAAAGAGCAAATAAAAAACAGTCACTTCATTGGCAACCCGCTTGTACCCGAGATATTTCATAGTACTTTGGAGCACACTTCTTCATCTAAACACAGAAAGTAACTTGTCACAGGTTTCCAGCTTTCAATAATCTGTCATAGCTGAAACTACCTGGTCTTAATGTGCCTCAATAGATTGCATTCTTACTTCAATTAAGTCACAGAATCCATCAATTCCAATAGCTGGAATTAAGAATCTACTGATGACCATGAAATTATTGTTGATTCTTGGAAAAACACACCTAGTTTACTAATGTCCTTTATGGAAGGAAATCTGTCATCCTTACCTGGCCTGGCTCACGTGTGACTCCAGAGCCACAACAATGTGGTTGACTCCCCACTGCGCTCTGAAAACCAGTCAATTTCAAGGGCAACTAGGGATGGGCAGCAAATGCAGGCTAGCAGGTGACTCCCATATATCCCAATGGGTTCACTCGGCAGGGTTGTCACAGCAGAGCCTACAATCAAGAGTGAGTTAAAAAGCCTAAAATTCCTTTGTACATTATGATACAAAGAACAAACAACAAAGATCAAAGAACAAAACAGCACGGGAAACAGGTCCTTCGGCCCAACGAGCCCGCGCTGCCACCCCGATGTTCCCACCTCTACCCGTGATCCCTGTCTATGTTTATAGATCTATGGATTAAAAACCAAATTTGAGACAATTTAGGGAGAATTTGTTTTGCTAATTAGCCTAAGAGCACATCTTTGGGATGTGGGAGGAAACCGGAGCACCCGGAGAAAACCCACGCAAGCATGGGGAGAATGCGCAAACTCCCACAGACACAGGCCCAAATCCGTGTATCTGCACAGCACAGCGATAGTCACTGAGCTGTCGTGTTGCCCACCAAATGGTCCAGGTCAAGTGTACGCTAATGACATGAAGCACTAGGGTACTCTTGAAAAAAAAATCCAAGAGCAGCCCTCTCACGACCCATCGCGTGTATGCCCCTCGTTAGACAACACGGTGAACCAAAGCACCTGTAGGGTTAAAAACAAGTACATCAATATCATCATCTATTTACACACTTCCCAGGGACTCCCAAGGCTCATGATCTCTATTTTAAATCAGTTTTCTATACCCCTCCATTCCCATTCTTTTCATGTGCCCATCTAAGTTTTCTTAAGTAACTCCAGAGTACCTGCCTTCACCACTTTACTTGGCAGTGCATTCCATACCCCCACCACCCTCTGTGTGAAAAAACTCCCTCTAGCATCCAAATTATACCTTACCCCCCTCACCCTGAGCCCATGACCCCTCGTGCTATTCGAGTCCATCCTAGGAAAAAGCTTAACCCTGCTCACTCTATCTATGTAAAGTTTGACAACACCGATTTTAAATCCAACCGATTTATTTGATAGTAAATCCACGAGCTTTTGGCCTTTGTGGCCTTCGTCAGGCGAATGAGGTGTTCTGGTCCTGAGGACCAAATAGGTTGTATTTAAAATCGGTGTTGTCAAACTTTACTGAGTTTACCCCAGTCCAATGCCGGCATCTCTACATCACTCTATCTATATCCCTCATAATCTTGTACACCTCTATTAGATCTCCTCTAAGTCTACGTCTTTCTAAGGAAAACAGTCCCAATTTGCCTAATCTCTCCTTGTAATTCAGACCTTCCATACCTGGCAGTATCCTGGCAAACCTCCTCTGCACTCTCTCCAGAGTCTCCACGTCCTCCTGGTAGTAAGGCGACCAGAACTGGACGAAGTATTCCAAATGAGGTCTAACCAACGTTTTAAACAACTGCAACATTAAAGGCCAGCTCTTGTACTCTATACCCCTTTCTATAAAGGCTAGCATACCATATGCTTTCTTCACAACCTTCTGATGGGCAACACGACATTGCAGTGACTATCGCTGTGCTGTGCAGATACATGGATTTGGGCCTGTGTCTGTGGGAGTTTGCGCATTCTCCCCGTGCTTGCGTGGGTTTTCTCCGGGAGCTCCAGTTTCCTCCTACATCCCAAAGATGTGCTCTTAGGTTAATTGGCAAAACAAATTCTCCCTAAATTGTCTCAAATTTAGTTTTTAATCCATAGATCTATAGACATGGACAGGGATCGTGTGTAGAAGTGGGAACATCGAGATGGCGGTGCAGGCTCGTTGGGCCGAAGGGCCTGTTTCCCGTGCTGTTTTGTTCTTTGTTCTTTGTTCTCCACTTGCTCTGCCACCTTCAGAGACTTGAGGCTCAGCTCCATCAAAATCAGTGGTACCAAAATGCAGTGGGTTAGGGAGTGGGAAACTAATTTGCTCCATTTAACTTCTCCTTATTTTGTTGGAATACTTTAACATTGCCTGAGGCTTCAATGGAGTATTAATGTCCCAGCATTAATAAATATAATTCTTGCTTGATACTACTGCTTTACAATCTAGCTTGAAAGTAATGAGTGTAAACACTATTTTTTTTTATGCTCTTTTTAATGTTGGCTACTTACACAAAAGCCTTTTTTTAGAAAAATTAAAGTCTAAAAATTAAAATGAAAAGAAACTTCGAAAATTTTTACCAAATTCAGAGGACAACCTTATACTAAACAGAACTAATGTAGTGCAATAGATGACTCTAGGAATTACAACTCCATCAACACATAAATTGGATTCATGTGAAATTGAGCATCTTAAATCCTTCCAAAACCATATTTCAAGGGACAGATTCTCCAGTCTTGATACGAGTGAGAATGGAAAATTGGGTATCCCAGCCAAAACTCCATTCACTGTCAGCAGCACTGGAAAATCACAGCCTCGATCGAGGATGAAAGATTTTGGTCAATTCCTTAATACATTGACTTCTTAAACTACTCTGTTTGAGAATTATGCATTAGTAAAATAGATCAGCAATGGAATGATATCCAGGTTGGAATAATTCAGAATTTTTTATAGATGGAAGCAAGATTAATCAAGAACCAGTACTGTAAACTAGGCCTGGGTATGAGTTCACCAAGCCCATCTGAACCAGCCAAGATATCTGCCTTTGATTTGTATTTTCACTCACCAGCTTAGCCTGACTGAAAATAGTAACGTTTTCATCACAAAATTTCACCACTTATTTTGTACGATTGTTTTAAAATTGCATTCACTTATTCGTGGGAACAGTTGTCCATCCTTATTCAGATGTATTCAGTTTTTGCAACTGTCATTTTGGAACTCAGCCTATGTCCACGAGTGGAGGGGCTGGGGAGGGGGGGATGGTAAAAGATTTTAATGGTGTACAGGCATAGCATGCTCATTTAAGAAAAGAATCTTGCTCAAACTAAGAGCCTATAATGGCTTAATCTTTTAGCATTGACCTGAATATGAATTGTTGAATTGAATTATGACAATAATTCATAACAAGTCCCTTGCAGAGCTGGGGTAAGGGGTGGCGATGGTGTGGCTGCATCATATTGGGCAGAATCTGGTATCACACACAAGGGAATGATTCCAGAGAGCTGAAGCCTGACTAGAAATCCGAAATATCAGTCAAAATGGTAGCACTGCTATAGAGGCCAGTCACGCGCTGCGAGAAACAATCTCTTTTTGAATAATTTTGTACTCTGAGTTATTCTTTCATTCTCACATCCCTCTGTCTCTGCTGCCAGTAAGGTGGGCAGATAGCTTACTCTCAGACTAAGTCAATTTCACTCTGAGCACACCCTGGGGCTGCCAAGGTGTGATTTTTATTTCCAGTTTTCCCCTGCAGCAGTAGAAAAATTAATAGCTTGTGCATTCATGCCTCTCAAACTAGGAACCAAGTAAGAAACAAATTAGATCATTAGACCATAAAAGAATAAATTGTAAAAAGGTCACATTAATTATATTATCTCTTTTTAAAACATAGCAAAATAATGAATTACTTTTCTTATTCTGTTGATTTAAAACTTTATTTCTAAATGTTACATGTATTGCTGTGGGCTCTGAAGCAAAGGCGACGGAGTGTAAAAATCATGGCAGTCTTAATTGTTTTGTTTGGCTGATGCCCATGCATTAATATAATGTTTACAGTCTCTCCCGCAACTGAAGGAAAATGTGAGCAGCACTAGGAAAACAGTGGGATAAATTACATGTATTTATGCTAGATTCCGAAATGGGAAGAGATTCCCACACATTGTGACATGACAGAATTAATTTTGAGCAGGAAAATTAAAATAATCCAGTTCTATTCTTAGTTTCTGTTTTTCTGGCTTTTCTTTATCTTTGTCTCTAATTCTCTTGAGATCATTGTTAAGACTCAGGGTTATTTCACCACATTCTGGAGGTCTGCTCAATTAAAAGACACTTGGCTCCCACCACCCTTACTTCCAATCTAACCGAGTGTGCTCATTGATATTTTGGGACAAATTGGCTTCCAGCTGGCTGTGAGCAAACCGAGATGGGAAATGTAGGGCCCCATTCTCTGATCTCGCCTGCAGCAGTGAACGGGGATTTGGCTGAGTGCCAAATTTTCCATTCTTGCTGGCAGTGGAGGTTAGATGTGAACGGTGGAGAATTCCAGCCCAAATGTTGCCTAAGTATTGTGACATGGCATCATGTTTATGTTGGAGGCAAGAATAATGACCTTTGCCTTCAGGAACATGGTTTAAAGTGGGAATCTGTAAGAGCACAATTTCTTGCAGTGGGAATTAATAAAGTGCTCGGGGCTTTGATGTTATTGCAATTTTTTGAAGTATCTGCACAGTGGTTAACACGGTGCTGCACTATGGTGCCTGGGGCCCAGTTTCAATTCTGGCCTTGGGTGTGACTGTGTGGAGTTTGTATGTTCTCCCAGCGTCTTCGTGTGATCCTTCCAAAAGTCCGATGCTGTGCATGTTTGTCAAATTGACGATAGTAAATTGCTCCTTAGTGACCAAAGATGTGTAGATTAGGGAGGTTAGTGGGACGAATAAGTGGGATTATGGGGATAGGGCCTGGGTAAAATGCTCTATCAGTTGATGCAGAATCAATGAGCCAAATGGCCTCCTTCTGCACCATAGGGATTCTATTGTTCTAAAATACTCAGTAATATCACAAATGTACTTGATTTTTCAAACTAATTTGAATTACCTTTGTTACATAAATATTGTCTATAGAATTTAATTTGGCTCAGATTTTCTGGTTAGCTTTCATCACCACCCCCAATCAGCCTTGTGCAGGAATTGCTCCCGCTGTACTCAAGAACAGCTTCTTCTTTGCTGCTGTCAGATTTTTGAATGGACTTACTTTTCATTTTGATCTTTCTCTAGCTATGATTGTAACACTACATTCTGCACTGTCTTGTTTTCTTTTCCATGAGTGGTTTGCTTTGTCTGAATAGCACGTAAGAAATAATACTTTCACTGTATTTTAATACATGTGACAATAATAAATCAAATCAAACCCTGATCCACTCCCCCATGACCCCAACTCTTCATCCCTTTCCCATAGCACAGCCCCTTGCAATTATAGAAGATACAACACCTGCTCCTTTGCTTCCTCACCATTCAAGGCCCCAAGCTCCTTCAATTTGGTCTTGTGCATTTGCTGCTCTCAATGAGGACTTTTTTATGTTGGGGGGAATCTAAACTCAAACCTGGCAAGCTGTTTTGCAAAACACCTTTTCTCAATCCACACGCATGACCACAACCTTCCTGTCTTGGCCCATTTTAACTCAGCGGATGGGATTTTCTGGCTGCGTTCACTCTTAGGCTGGAAATTCCCACCAGAGGCCAACAGATTTCTGCATGGTCCATCCCTGGGAAAAATTCCTTCCAACATCTTGCTCTTATGTCTCTTTCTGGCCTGCTGCAATGTTCCAGTGAAGTCTATTGCAAAGAACAAATAAAATTACAGCACAGGAACAGGCCCTTTGGCCCTCTAAGCCTGCACCGACCATGCTGCCCGACTTAACTAAAACCCCCTAACCTTTCGGGGACCATATCCCTCTATTCATGTATTTGTCAAGAATCCCCTTAAAAATCAGTACAGCATCCATTTCCACTACCTCCCCCATTAATAAATTCCAGGCACGCACTACTCTCTGCCTCATACTTCCTAAAGAAACAACAAACTGGAGGAACAGAACCTCCTCTACCGATTAGATGCGTTAAAGCCCTCTAGAGTTAACACTGAGTTCAACAATTCAGACTGTGAACCTTCTCCTCCATTTTGACCTTTTTTGTATTCCAAACATATTTTGTTCCAATGCAGAAAGCCTCCCACAGGGCCTTCTGTCACTTGTTCTTTAGTTTTGCCTTCACTGAGTATTGACCTTTATTCGCTCATTAACACAATTTGACATCTCACCTTTATGAAACTACTAACACCTTTTGCACCATTAATGTTTCTTCTGTCTCATTGCCTACAATATTTGTGGCAATTTTCATGGCTCTCATCAATCACTCACCTTATACTCTGTACCAGTTGCTCCACTCCTTTTATACAGTATATATATCCAAAATATTACTCCCTCTCTTTAGCTCTGAAAACAATCAAATGGACTTGAAATGTTAACTCTATTCTCTCTCTTCACAGATGCTCTTGATATAACAGGTGACTTGCAATGATTCAAGAGGCAGTCCATTGCTACCTTCTCTAGGGCAATCAGGTATGGCCAACAAATGGAGACCTTGTCAATGATGCCTTTATTCTATGAAAGACACTTGGAATTGCAATAAAACAGGATTATTTTGTAGAGTTGGCAGAAATATAGACAAATTAAATACAGAGCTGAAACACATGTATTGCTTCCATCTTTAAGGAACAATCACTAAATTTGCAGAATGTGTAAGCATTCAAGAGACAGTGTCTTCACTCTCTTCAGAACAAAATGATTGGCTAAGTGAAGTTGTCAGAATATCATAGCAACAGATGCCACAATGACAATAGGGGAAGTCAAGAAGAAACACTTTTTATATCACCACAGCAGGAAATTCTGCACTATGCCTGGGAAATTCTTCAAAGTGCCAATTCTTGCTGTAAACTGGCAAACATTTTATCATTTAAGTAGCCTGATGTTCCATTTGGTGTGATCGACTAACTAACAAAGGCAGTAACAGATGCAGATCACGATGAGCATGTATTCTGGGAAAAGAATATAAGAACGTCTTCCATTCCCAGTTGCATTCTGTAACAAATGAGATTCCACTGAAGTGGTTGAAGATTAGCATCTATGATATTAGGGACATCAGGAAGAGACTAAGGTGGATCACCTTCTGAGGACTTCTGGTAAAAGTGATTAGAAATGCTTACCTTATCTTTTGCATTGATGTGCTGGATGCCCCCATCATTGAGGATGGGAATGTTTGTAGAGCTTCCTTTTCCAATTAGTTATTTAATTGTTCACCAGCATTTATGACTGGACGCAATGGGATTGCAGACCTTTGATGTGATCTATTAATTGTGCGTTCCCTAAGCTCTGTCTTACATAATTTAACACAGATGTAGAACTATGTTGATAGTTCACCCGGCTGGCACACATTTGCTCCTGGCACACACTCCTGCACTCTTGATTGAACCAGGTCCCTTGCTGAAGTTTTTATTTATTCATTTGTGAAACATGGACATTGCTGGCTGGCCAGCATTTATTGCCCATAGTTGCCCTTGTTCAGAGGGCAGTTGAGAGTCAACCACATTGCTGCGGCTCTGGAGTCACACATAGGCCAGATCAGGTAAGGACAGCAGATTTTCTACCCTAAAGGACATTAGTGAACCAGATGTGTTTTTCTGACAATCGACAGTGGTTTCATGGTCATCAGCAGGTTCTTAACTCCAGATATTTTTAATTGAATTCAAATTCCATCAGCTGCTGTGGTAGGATTCAAACTCAGGTCCCTAGAACATAAACCAAATTTCTGCATTAATAGTCCAGCAATAATGCAATAGGCCATCACCTACCTTCAGGAGTTCTGAAGAACAATTATGTTCAACTCAAAATTTTAACTATATTTCTCTCTCTGCAAATGCTGCCAGACCTACAGGGCATTTCCAGCATTTTCTGATTTATTTCATTTTGCTTTCATTTTGACCTTCCCCCATCTCTTCCAGCCACAAGGTTACAGATTATGGTTTTATTAGTTTTGTTGATAATCCATAATACCTTAAGGATATCTAACTTCTAAATTTGTTCTAAGTCTACACCAATTAGTATGGTGGTAATGCCATGATGGAAGATATCATCAGTGTGATGACCAGTGATGAACTAGGAACCATTAATTTAAGACAGCGAATTTTAGGTTATCCCTTCACTTGTTATACAGCCTGTTGATACTTTACATGTATTAATTATATTTAACTACTTGCATTTGTGACTACTTATAAAGACTTGCTATTCAGCAAGCCTGCACTGCACTACACTGTCTGTACTTATCTTTTGACACTTTTGATTACCTATTAGCGTTGGGCTATCATCACTCCATCTATATATTCTGTGCCTGTGCACCTCGCTCTATTTCACCTGATGAAGGAGCAGTGCTCTGAAAGCTTGTGATTTCAAATAAACCTGTTGGAGTATAACCCGGTGTCATGTGACCTCTCACTTTGTCTATCCCAGTGCAACACAGGCACCTCCACATCATTGTTGTAATTGTGCAGCTCCCGTCTCGCTCAACCTTTCTCACTCAGCCTGGGTGAGACAGAAACAGGGGACCCCCAGCAGTATCAATATAGAGTAACAGGGACACAAAGAGGTAAAGAATGCCCTCTTTTTACAGCTGCTCTGAAGGGAATGTTTAAAGAGACAACATGAAGGGAACAGGTAACTTTCAGAAATAAGTGGTTTACTGAGAGGGTGTGAGGAGAGGAGGAGATGGGGGGGTGGAGAGACCGAGAAGGGAGGGAAACTGGCAGGAGGTAGACTGGAGGGGCAGGGACAGGGCAGGCTGGAGGGAAGACAGCATGGACTGGAGGGGATAAGGAGGAGGGGCAGACCACATGGGAGGGGGCAGGGTAAGGTGGAACCGGTTGGGTGAGGATGGAGAAGTGGCAAAACGGAGAGGAGAGGGGGTGTCCCAGACCAGGAGGTGGGGAAAGTGGCACGGCTGGAGTGTAATAAGAGAGAGAGGAAGCAAGGTTTGCGGTGGCCAGAGAAAGGGAATGGCGGAGTGGAGGAGGCTTGGAGTGGGAGGGGACTCAGAGCAGTGTAGGGAGTTGGGTCAGTTCAGAGCAGGAGGGGTGGGTTGTGTTGGAAGTGGGGGCGCTATGGTGTGTCCCGGGGTGGGGGGGGGGGTTGTGTGTGCACAGGGTGCTCCGTATGAGGCTGGGTCTGAGTGTTTAAATAGTTACACTGGAGTTAGAACTTACTTACTTCGAATTATTTTTGAGTAACTATCAGGGCCAAACTATCAGAACCACCAGAGGTTAGTCAGTTAAGTCGCTTTGTTGGATTGTTCCCAGTCCAGCACAATTGTCCAGGGAAGTTAGTGTTTCTGGACAATTGCCAGTTAAGCTCTTACATGGGAACTTCCTAGAGGGATTCTCCAACACATCACTGGGGATCTTCCAAATGTGATGTTGGGGAACCACAACATCATGGGCCATTGTGTCATAAAAAGGCAGGATGTGCTGTCTTCTGACTCTGCTGTTCCCCAATGGAATTGCACTCCATATTTTTGTGAGACGGGAGTGTTTTGGGAGAAATGTGGAGCAGCATTGGATCAGGGGAATTTCTAAGCACAGTGGTAATCCGATTATCGTTTCATGCAGGCTCCAGTCCTTTGCTACATTGACAAGTTTATCTGACCTGATCATCCTTATAATAGCTGCTGTCTGCCAAAGAAAGGAAAACACTCTAGCAATGAAACCCTTACCTTGACAATTCAGCATTTATCAAAAGATGAAATGAAAGCTGGAAAGGTTACAATAAAGAGTAAGAGAGTTTTGTGAAAATCCATTTTGCTGAGCTTGGCACGTAATTTTTAAAGTTGTATATTGAGGCAGCAATCATAGTCATGCTTTGTCTACAATTTTAGCTTTGAAATAGTGGAGGAAGCATATCATAACCTCATACAGTGTGCAAAATGCTAAAGGTGAAAGGCTAAACTTATGTTGCACAAGTGGTCCATGTGATTCTGTTAACAGGAAGCAAGTTCACAGGGGAGTCAGAATGTAGTTTATCATTTACTTCCTTTCATTATATTGTAATTGGACCAATATTTTCTGATGTGACACTCAATGAAATTTCGCCTACTCTACACAGATTTCTGCACTGTAGTAAAGGAATTGCATGATATTTCTAGCATTTATATATTCTAGATATTCAATATTGGCATTTGTTAAAGTGATTTTTGTGAATCTACACTCTTGGAGTATTAATCAGGAATTTTCTGTCTGTTAAAATCAATGGTGCATGGTCTGGTGACCTCATCTGCAACTGAGTTCTTAGTCCCAGTGCACAAGAGGATGCTAGAAAGTGATTTCTTATAATCTGTGCTGTCGACGTGTCTTGGGTAAATTTTGTGATTACACATTCTGCATCACATCACTAATAATTAGTACAATGATTTACTGAAGCATATTTTCTTTACTTAGCATATTTGAGCTCCTTTGCTCATATAGAGCAGAACACTGGAATTTATCTACAGGATGGCAGAACTCATGATAGTATAGAATGAGGCCATTCAGCCCATTGGTTCTGTGCTGACTCTCCAACTGAGCATCATACCCAGGCCCATGCCGCTGTCCTACCTGTATCTTCACATACGTACTCCCCAATCCCCTTAATTTACACATTTGTTGTTGCCAAGTATTTGTATGCAGGTCAGTTGGAAAGGTTGGTGACATAATAGCAATTACATCAGCCTCAATCTGCCACCTCCTGACATCTCAAATGACCTTTGTATTTTATTCTTCTTCTCTTCAAATGAATTGAGCAAGTGTTGCAATCTCCAAAACTTGCAGTTTCACGACAACAAAATAGAAGTGACTATCACAGTATGAAGGAATGTCTTTCCAGCAGGCAAGAACATATAGCAAGAACCTTGTATTTAATGGAGAACCCAAACTGATTCACTTTATCACTGGGCGGACTACAGTAGTTAATTAGAAAAGGAACTGAGTACAGTTTGTGACTTAAATCACATTTTCTGATTATTGCCAGTGTATGGCATTTACTCAAAGCAAATTTGCATTTCTGGGCAATTGCTGGGCAAACCCTTGCCTTTAAAGTTCTAAAAAGAATTCTCCTTCGCATCTTTGGGTTATCCCTCTAAATCTGATGCCGCGGTGTTCAGGAGTTACGACCTGATACATTTCCAATCTTGTCATTTTCTAACTCTCACTTATACAGCTTCTATCAATGAAAGCACCTTCACCTTTGGGGATTTATAGGTGTCTTGTTCCATTATATTCAATTTGTAAATGTTGCACAGATTGCTTTTGTTTTTGTTAATTTAGTTATGCTTCGTTGCTTTTACTTTCATTTATCAGTTATTTTTATACTCTTTTGTTTTTAAGGTTGGTCTCCTTTCTTCCTTTCTGTTTTCCTAACATTCTTCTCACATCCAGCATTAGGATTGATTGACAGGTTTCAGCTCTGTTCGGCCAAGCTTGGGAGCAGACAAAAGAGAAACTCCAAGAACATTTTGTATTATCACTATGAATGTAATGAATCCCTTATGATTGAAACAGCCTTGCTTGGTTCAGATGTCAGCTCATTGCAGTCATTCTCCCAAGTGCTGCAGGCAGAACTTGTCAGGAACACTCAAGACATCTCCCACTTCAGCCTTTTAATAGCTCTACATGTGTCCTTTTTTAAATTTGTTTACAAAAGCATGGCCATCGCTAAGCCAACATTTATTGCCCATACCTAGTTCCTCTTCTAAAGATAGCAGTGAGCTGCCTTCTTGTGCCATTGCTGTTCCTGAGATGTAGGTACACTCACAATGCTGTTGGGAAGGGAGTTCCAGGAATGGTGATATGTTTCCAAGCCAGAAAGGTGAGTTAGAAGATATTGCCTGAGAAAAGTTGGTGAGTTCTTGCAGTGCATCTTGTAGGTGGTATACAGAGCGGCTACTGTTTTTTGATAGTGGAGGGAGTGAAAGTTTGTGGATTGGGTAGCAACCAAGCGATTTTGCAGGAGGCACTTAAAATTAACATAAGCAAAATAACAGTAGTGAAAAAAAAGCAATAGCATTAAGGAGTGTCAAATCTCCAGGACCAGCTGCCTCTCATCCCAGGGTTTAAAAAAAAATAGGTGAGAACATTGCAGAGGCCCTAAGTACAATCTTCCAAAGCTCTCTTACTTCAGGAGTGGATTTAGAGTGGATTACTGACCATATCATATCAGAGTAAAACTAGGGAGTTACATACAGGTAGCCTAACATCTGTTTTCCAGGACTAACAAGAATCTATAATTGTGAATGAAGTAACTGAACACCTTGAAAGTGCTCAGTTGATCAGAGGGAGTTAGTGTGGATTTGCAAAAGCTGTGCCATGCCTGACAAACGTGATTGAATGCTTTGACAAGTGGAGAATTGAGTACAAGAGTTGGTAAATCATGCTGCAGCTATATAAAGCCTTGGTTAGGCTGCATTTGGAGAATTGTGTGCAGTTCTGATCACCACACTACCAGAAGAATGCGGAAGCTTTGGAGAAAGTGCAAAGAAGGTTCACCAGGATGTTGCCCAGTCTCGAACGGTTGGCTATGAGGAGAGGTTGGATGAACTAGGATTATGTTCACTAGAAAGGCAGACGGTGAGGGGAGATCTTCACCATTTTGCCTTCCCACCTATTTTTGTGTCATTCTCAAATTTTGCAATATAATATTCACTTCTCTCATCCAAGTAATTAATATATATTGTATTGGTGTATATGCCCCAATAGAATTTCCAAAGATTTGCTACCTTCTCTATGTAGAGATTTCCCTTAATCTCAGGACAGGATGAACTTGAACACTGTCAAGTCCCTTCAGAATCTTGTATGTTTCAATTAGATTACTTTTCAATCTTTTATTTCATGGAATGTGGGCCCAATTGACTTAGTCCTTCATGATAGAATGTACTAGGAACAAATCTAATGAAACTTTGCTGTATTCTTTCTGAGGCAAGTATATCATTTAGATATAGAGACCAAAGCTACACATGATGCTCCAGATTTCTTTCCAGAGTCCAAAAGACACGTTGGTTAGGTGCATTAGCCATACTAAATTCTCCCTCAGCACACCTAAACAGGTGCCAGAGTGTGACTTCTACAGGGATTTTCACATTAACTTCATTGCAGTGTTAATATAAGCCTATTTGTGATATTAATAAATAAACTTTAACTTTATTTTATATTTCCTATCCTTTCCAGCAATGCTCTTGAATTTGTAGGATTTGCAGTGCTTTAGTTTTCTGGCACCATCTCCCTATCCAGAAGGAATGGAAGGTTATGGCCAGAGCTTCCAAGCTGTTCATTCTGAAATCCTTTATCCCCTGTGATGGATCTCTAACGCTTCTTAGCTCCAACCAAATAGATTCTGTCTTTGACCCCTCACTGATATCACCCCTCTGTGATGTTACAATAGTTTCTTAGGTCAATCTTCATCTTTTTCCTTCCTTGTCTTTCCTGAAGACCATGCATCTTTGGATGTTAAATTCCTACTCCTGTCCTTTGCTGTTGCCAGTATGTTATAATTTCATCTGATGATTTTTTTTTTAATCACTTTCCTTGCAATTGTGTACATGCTTTCCAAACTCTTATAAGATTGCCCTGTTTCTGCACCCACCCACCCTGGTGGCCACTCCCAACAATGCTCTGTCTCTGCTATTTCTGAATATCCTTCATTGTGGACCCATCTGCTTCTCCTCGTGCATCTGTCTCTTATCTCTAATGTCCCTCTGTCCACCTGTACCTTCTCGCTAATGTTTCTGTGTCCACCTGTCTCTTTTCTTTAATGTTCCTCTGTCCACCTGCCTTTTCTTGTTAATGTTTCTCTGTCCATCTGTCTCTTTTCACTAATATTCCTCCATCAACCTGGCCCTTCTTTTTAATGTGGTGTCACCATGCCACCACCGGCTTGCTTTTGAAATTATTTTTTAAATTCCAAACTCTGCAAGTAAATTTAAAGGTCTCGCTTAAGTAATTTGTCTATCCAGCAATTTGGGCAAAGGCTGAATACAGGTGCAAAGTGAGAACTGTTTTAAAAGTCAGTTTAAAACTTAAATAGAACATGCTGGAGACACTTAGCAAGTCTGGCAGCATTATCACAGAGAGAGAAACAAGAACCTCAATTGAACTCAAGGGGGGAAGGCTACCTTACATCTTCCCCACCACAAAGAGAATTCCATTGTGTCAAGGCGTGCCCTGCATTTTTTCTTCATGACCCCTCACCTCTCTCCCTGATCCTGAAGACTCCATAAATTCCACCTGACTTTTCAGTTTCAACTCTCTGAATTACTCTTCTTATGCTTATTACGTTTCATTCCCTGTGACGATAAGGCCATAAGCTTCAGGTTAACGTTGTTAAGGAATGGCCGAAGTTATTGGCCCATGTGCTGAATCCAGAAACTGCTGAACATGTCACTGATTCCAGCAAAAGAAGCTAAATATATTTAAACAATGTCGAATGACGTGAAGTAGAGGGGACTAAGCAGTTAGCTCAATTAAAAGGAAACTGACTGCAAACAGTGGGAGGAGGATCACATTCCTCTGTCCAACTAACCCCAAAGGAGGAGTAGACTGCATTACTTCTCATGCCGGGCTGACTGAGGGAGTATTATCACAGATGCATTTATCAATTATCCTGGCAGTAGACATCGTTCATTTATTCTTGCTAATTCTGGACCAGGCAGGAAGTTTTTTTTATAAGGATAATTCAGTAATGACCAGCTGTGAAGGAACATTTTGGCCTACCTCTTAGCATCTGTGGCTGTTGTCTGGGTTTGGGTCACATTCTATGTTGTTGGCAAAGTAACTAGTGTTAATTAATAATGAGAACAAAAAAAATCCAAGCAGCTTATGTCGTAACTGCTCTCCACTGCCTTCCTCTCTAATACAGGACTGGTAGTGATAAAAAAGCCATGATGTAGAAATGCTGGCGGTGGACTGGGGTAAACACAGTAAAAAGTCTGACAACACCTGTTTTAAATCCAACCGATTTATTTAAAAGTAAACTCGCAAGCATTCGGCTTTATGACCTTAGTCGGGTGCATGAGATGTTCTGGTCTCCAAAAGCACACATACCTGCACAGACAGTTTACAGATTACTGATTAGAATGCAAATCCTTACACCTAACCTGCTATTCAAGTCCTAAAGTGGCTAACAATGTGAGTGGAAGGAGCACTGAGCACAGGTCAGAGAGATGTGTATTGTCTCCAGACAGCACAGTAAGTGAGGTTTTTTGCTAACCCAGGCAAGTCATGGGCATTACAGATAGTGTGACATGAACCCAAAATCCCTGTTAAGATCCCTGGTAAACATTCTTCAAGAGGGCCTTCACGACACACAACAGCGCAGAGCCACTGAGCAGAGACTGATAGCCAAGTTCCACACACATGAGGACGGTCTTAACAGGGATCTTGGCTTCATGTCACACTATCTGTAACCCCCATGACTTGCCTGGGTTAGCAAAAAAACCTCACTTACTGTGCTGTCTGGAGACAATACACATCTCTCTAACCTGTGCTCAGTGCTCCTTCTACTTACATTGTTAGCCACTTTAAGACTTGAATAGCAGGTTAGGTGTAAAGATTCGCATTCTAATCAGCAATCTGTAAACTGTCTGTGCTGGTATGTGTGCTTTTGGAGACCAGAACACCTCTTTTGCCTGACGAAGGTCGTAAAGCCGAAAGCTTGCGAGTTTACTATCAAATAAATCAGTTGGATTTAAAATTGATGTTGTCAGATTTCTTACAATGATAAAAAAAACAGTCATGAAGTCTTCAACATATCATTGATGACGATGAACATCTCGCTAGGGCCATCCCCACCCCCCCACTTCTTGCTTTCAGACAACCGCACAACCTCAAACAGATCATTGTTCGCAGCAAACTACCCAACCTTCAGGAGAACAGTGACCACAATACCACACAACCCTGCCACAGCAACCTCTGCAAGACATGCCAGATCATAGACATGGACGACATCATCAAACGTGAGGATACCATTCACCAGGTACACGGTACATACTCTTGCAACTCGGCCAACGTTGTCTACCTAATACGTTGCAAGAAAGGATGTCCCGAAGCATGGTACATTGGGGAGACCATGCAGACACTACGACAGCGGATGAATGAGCATCGCTCAACAATCACCAGGCAAAACAGTTCCCTTCCTGTGGGCGAACACTTCAGCAGTCATGGGCATTCGGCCTCCGACCTGCGGGTAAATGTTCTTCGAGGGGGCTTTCGTGATACACGACAGCGCAGAGTCGCTGAGCAGAGACTGATAGCCAAGCTCCGCACACATGAGGACGGTCTTAACAGGGATCTTGGCTTCATGACACACTATCTGTAACCCCCGTAACTTGCCTGGGTTAGCAAAAAACCTCACTTACTGTGCTGTCTGGAGAAAATACACAATTCTCTAACCAATGCTCAGGATTCCCTTCACACACATTGTTAGCCACTTTAACACTTGAATAGCAGGTTAGATGTAAGGATTCGCATTCTAATCAGCAATCTCTGACTGTCTGTGCTGATGTGTGCTATTGCAGACCAGAACACTGCACTTGCCTGATGAAGACACGGGAGTGTTGAAAGCTCGCTTTTTTACTATCAAATAAATCGGTTGGATTAATAATTGGTGTTGCTAAATTCTTACTGAAAAAAAACAGTGCCATGGTTATGGTACCAAGATATTTGGCATAATTTTATACTATTTTATAATTTAATACTCCTGGCAACAAATATCATCTATTAGTGATAAGTCCTGGGAGCTTTACCAGAAAGATCAGAACTATAATCACCTCTGCTGACAGTGGCACATTCTTTTGACTTCACAGTTTTGGGAGACCTAATCTTCCCCCTATGTACCATCACCACCCCATGCCCCCATCCACCCCCAAAACCACACACGCACACAAACACACACGTCTCCTAATACTTTGGATGTGCACTGTACACAGTTTGCTGATTACTAACATAAACGAATGGAAAATTAAGCACAGTATGTGCCTGAGCTTTTGATGTGCATTAACTGGCAGTTAGGGCTTCCCGCAGGTGAGCCCAAAACTGAAGATAACCCCAGAAAGGTACTCTGTTGGCTCCTATACTGATCAATTCACATTTGATTGCTGGATCTACACCCCTGAGAGACAAACTGAGAAAATGAATGCGCCATCTGTGAATTTTTCCACACTTCGAATGAGTCTATGCCACTAACCATCTGTCACTGTGACATATCAAAACAAAAGGAGATCAGAATACCAACAGTTGACATTTACTGAACTGCAGGGCACAGTGCAGCACCATAATGCAGAATAAAGCTCTTAAGTAAGAATTTTGTTCAATGTGTTGTTTATGTGTGCTCCATATGTTTCAAAGAAAGAAAAGGGCAATGTGAGATTGATATGACATGCATTGCTTGTCAAACAAATGTTTCTTGCAAATACTCCTTTTGAAACTTTAAAACATTATCTGAGAAATTTTAGGACATCCCAAGCTGGTGATAAGGGAAGAGACTCCAATCTGGATGTAGAGGCACATGTGACATTGTTTCACTGCACTATTATAAGCTGGAAAGCTCCTGAGCAGCCTGACGCAGCTGATGGATAGAGAGATGTGCATGTGTTTAGGGTGTGGATAATTACTGGATGGGCTGCTACTAAGAACATTTAATGATTGTGGAAGCAAAAATGAAGAAGACAAATGGAGACCAGAGAGGGAAGTTCGATAATATTTCTTTTATTCGATAGTATTTCGACAGTATTTCTTTTATTTGGATGAATGTTCTAATTTTAATACTTCCTTCAGCAACTATTGTAGCCATCGTAATTATTTCTGACTTGCTGATAAATAACTTGGCTTTGTATATGGTAAACAGTTTTTAAAAACAATTACATATTGTTCAAATATCATGGCTTTTCAACTCAACAATTAGAGCAATAATTTTCAGTAGTCTTTTTCTTCAGAATTTTGATTACTATTGTCCTACTTTACAAAAACAAAGTACTGAGAACAAATTTTTTTTGCCAAAAAAACTATAATAATTGATGGGTGAAAGATCTTGTGGGGCTCACTGGCCTCTGGATCTAATGTACATCAAACTTAACATCAAATCTAATTTAACATTTGTGAATTTGACAAAATTGTGAAAATGGCAGGCATTATAACATGTTCTGTTAATTATTATAATGCAGAGTGCAGTAAACAATTACCCAGCTATTGGACAGTTATAAATCCTTGTAGAATTGTATCTGTTCATGTGATGGGAGGGAATACCAGCAATTGATACTAGCAGGTTATTATCTTGACACAGGTATGTAGCCTGTACAAATGGGCACACAGTAATTTAGGAGTTAAGAAATCAGTCTTGACTTGTTCTATGTGAGTGCAGTTTGTAATTTTTAAAGGGAAGGTGTACAATGACTGAAACAACACATTCTCTTGCTCCAAAGCCTTATGTTTCTATCTAACTTTGCAGTGGCTGTAGGAGTCCAAGAGAGACCGTCAGTCTCCCTGATACTATGTTAGACAGGAGGAGAGAGATGTTGCTCTCTTACTCTCTGCTTATATTTATACTACCACCGATTTACTTACCCGTAATGCTCTCCTTGTCCTCTTCATTTCACTAGGTGCACTGGACAGCTTGCCAGAGAAGCATGGAAGATTCCTGCTCTAACTTACATCAAAGCTACATCCAAAGGTTGGAGACTATCCTGTTCAATATGGACCAAGTGGCCAGTTGTATGGGCAGATCGTGCCTCTTGACATGAACAATCTGCTGCTGGCTTTGATTCCAAGGGAGATGCTGCCATGGAAGTTACGATGTCTACAACCTTGATTTAGACTAAAAGACTCAAAGAAATAGAAACAGGAATAGGCTGTTCAGCATCTCAAGCTTGTTCCTCCATTCAATAGAAGACCACTGATCTTCATGAAATCACAGTGAAGAAGGAAGCCATTTGGCCCATTAGTTGCACCAACCATAATCCCACCCTATTCCCATAACCCCACATATTTATCCTAGCTAGTCTCCTGACACTAAGGGGTAATTTAGCATGGCCAATCCACCTAACCTGCACATCTTTGGACTGTGCGAGGAAACCGGAGCACCCAGATGAAATCCTTCAGACATGGGGAGAATGTGCAAACTTCACACTGACAGTGACCCAAGCCAAAACTGAACCTGAGTCACAGTGCTGTGAGGCAGCAGTGCTAACCACTGTTCTACCATGCCCATTTGATGATGTTCCTTACATCAACATTCCTGCCTTTCCCCATATCTATTGATTCCCTTACTGATCAAAGTCTATCTAACTTAACCTTAAATATACACAATGATCTGCACACACATCTCTCTATAGCAAGGAGTTCCCAAGACTCGCAACCCTCGAGAAAAAACTCCTCCTCATATCAGTCTTACATTGATAACCTTTTATTCCAAGACTATGCCCTCTGGTCCCAGAGGAAACCCATGCAGACATGGGGAGAATGTGGAGTTTGCACGTTCTCCCCATGTCTGTGTGGGTTTTCTTCAGGACCGTTTCCTCCCGCATTCTGAAACACGAGTTGGTTAGGTGCATTGACCTGAAAAGGCTATGGCAACTAGGGGCATTTCACAGTAACTGCATTTCAGTGTTAATGTAAGCCTTACTTGTGAAGAATAAATAACGTAATGTTAGACTCTCCCATGAAGGGGAACATCCTCTCAAAATTTACCCTGTCAAGCCCCTTAAGAATTCTATATGTTTCAATTAGATCACCCTTCATTCTTCTAAAATTCAATGAGTAGAGTCCAGCATATTTAACCTGAACTGCCTCGAATAAAATAATATTGGTATAATTTTCCCACTGTACTGTGCTGTTTGAGTTGTATCCAGCCAGTTGCAGTTTTCCCAAGCCATATTTTCTCATGTAATCAGCTTCACGCTGGGGAACAGCATGAGGTTGATTACAATATTCATTGCCTCATTTAAATTTAATTAGCAAGCCCAGGACAGCATTGTTTGAGCTCACTCATGTTTCGAATCCTGCCCGTAGAGGTCCAAACCAGTGGGAATCATGTGTGGTCCCGACTGATTGGGATCAGACATTATGGCCTCGCTGGAGGGACCGGAGGCCATTGAGGCTCCACGAGAAGAAAGAAAAAGAGGGGGCAGTACCCCTTCGGCAATGCCAGCCTGGCCTGTTGGCAGTACCAAGGGGTGAGGCCTAAGGGAGTAGGGCCTCACAGGGGTAGGGCCAGGTGAGCGAGACCAGGGTGATGGAGGTAAGAAGGAGGGAAAGGAGGGACTTTGGATGTAGGGATGGGGACCAGTAATGGGGCCAATGATCGGAGGCCAACGCCAATCTGGTTGGGGGTCAGGGTCAGCAATCGAGAGGCAGGCGGTTGGGGGTGATGGAGGCATGTCAGCTGATCTCCCAGTATACTAGGAGTATACTATGCAAATGCATACTGGCCTCCTTAGCAGTCTGATGCCAGCTTCTCGAGCTGGATTCGGCCCTACTTCTCCCACTGGTGTGAATTGCCTATCTGCCCCTGTTGCACAGAATGCCATAAATTCATTGAACTAAACTCACCCAAAAAACATCCGTTGTGTACTTAGAGAATTTTTTTGGGGAAAATCATGCCCTTTTTTTGTTAAATAACGTTCTAAAACTGCTCACAGTACTGCAGATATGGTCTCACCAGTACCTCATACAACTGCAGCAAGACTTCACTCCTTTTATACTTTAATTTCCTTGAAAAAAAGCCAACATTTCATTAGCCTTCTGGATTACCTGCTGTATCTGCATATTAGCTTTCTGTATTTTGTGCACAAGTCCCTTTGTGTTGCAGCTTTCTTGCAGTTTTTCTCCATTTAAATAATACTCTATTCTTTTGTTTTCACTTCCACGAACAACTTCATACTTTTACATATTATACTCTATTTGCCAACTTTATGCTCACTTACTTAATTTATAAAAATCTCTTCGTAAACTATTTTTTATCCCTTTTGTAACTTGCCTTTTCACTTATTTTTGTGTCATCTGCAAATTCGGCTACAATATATTTACTTCCTTCATCCAAGTCATTAATATACATTGTAAGCAGTGGTAGTCCCAGCACTAATCCTAGTGGAACTCCATTGGTTACAAGTTGCCAACCTGAAAAAAGAATTCCTTATCCCCCTCACTGTTTCCTGTCCATTAGCCAATTTTCTATCCAAACAAATAAACAACATCCAACACCGTGGGCTCTTAGCTTATAACAACCTTTTGTGAGGTACCTGATTGAATGCCTTCTAGAATACAATATACCTATCCATTCTGGTTGAGACTTCCTCGAAAAGCTTTAATAAATTAGTCAGACATGATTTCCCTTTTATAAAGCCATGCTGAGTCTACTTGATTAGATTATGATTTTCCAAATGTGCTGCTATTATTTCCTTAATAATTGATTCCAACATTTTTTCAACAATAGATGGTAGCCATATAGACAGCAGCATCTAGAGCATCATATAATTTCTCACTCGGTTCTCAAGCAGTGGCTCTTAAAGCCAACCTTTATTGGCTGCATAATCATGGGTGTATAAGGAATACAGTAGGGGTACTTGTGGGGTACCAGTGTTGAGGATGATCATGAAGGAGATGTTTTTGCCTATTCTTACTGATTGTGGTCTATAAGTTAGGAAGTTCAGGATCCATTTGCAGAGGAAGGTGCCTAGGCCCAACCCACGGAGTTTGGTGATAAGTGTCGTGGGAATAGTAGTGTTGAAGGCTGAATTATCGTTAATAATTGTCATTAATAAGCTCGACAATCACCAGACAAGACTGTTCTGTTCCTGTTAGCAAACACTTTGGCGGTCATGGGCATTCGACCTCTGATCTCCGGGTAAGTGTTCTCCAAGGCGCCCTTCATGACATACAACAATGCAGGGTCGATGAGCAAAGACTGACAGTCAAGTTCCGCGCACATGAGGACAGCCTCAACTAGGATCTTGGGTTCATGTCACACTACCTGTAACCCCGATGGCTTGCTTGGGCTTGCAAAACCTCACTAACGATTATATCTGGAAGCAATGCACATCTCTTTAACTTGTGCTTAATGCTCTCTCCACTCATATTATCTGCACTTTTAAGACTTGATTAGCTGTAAAGATTCACATTTCAATCATTAGTCTGTAAATTGAGTTTTGCCTATAAATGCCTGTTTGTAAAAAGATCTCCCAATCACCTGATGAAGAAGCAGCAAGCACCCTGAAAACTAATGGTGTTTGCTACCAAACAACCTGTTGGACTTTAATCTGGTGTTGTGAGACTTCTTACTGTGTTCACCTGGGAGGTGCGAGAGGACTGAAGACCAGTGAATATGTTTCCACTATTTAAGAAACTTGTAGAGACAAGTCAGGGAATTACAGATCAGTGAGTCTCATATCTATGGTTGGGAAACTACTAGAGAAGATTCCAAAGGAGAGAATCTATGTCCATTTGGAGAGGCAAGATTTGATCAGTGATAGTCAAAGCATGGTTTTATCAGTGGGAGGTCATACCTAACAAAATTGATTGAATTTTTTGAGCATGTTACCAAGTGTATAGATGGTGCCTCTGACATTCATCATTATGAAGTGCTTCTAAAGGTTAGTCATGGCACAAATCAATTCCAGCCTCCCAGACTACCTAGATTCACTACAGTTTGCCAGCTGCTGCAACAGATCTAAGCAGAAGCTTAGATTTCTCTGTCCTGCACTCAACCCTGGAACACATAGATAACAAGGGCACCTACATCAGACTCCCAACTATTAACGACAGCTCAGCCTTTAAGACTATTATTTTCACGAAACTCATCTCCAAACTCCATGGCCTGGACCTCGGTACCTCCCTCTGCGAATGAATCCTGAACTTCCTAAGTCACAATCAGTGAGGATAGGCAACAACACCTCCCCCACGATCATCCTAAACACTAGTGCCCCACAAGGCTGTGTTCTCTGCCCCCTACTGTACTCCTTATACACTGATGACTACGTAGTCAAATTTCCCTCCAGTTTGATTTTCAAGTTTGCTGACAACACCACTATAGTGCGTTGGTTCTTAGACAATGATGAGACAGGTACATGAATGAGATAGAGAATCTGGTGAACTGGTGCAACAACAATAATCTCTCTCTCAATGTCAACAAAAGGAAGGAGATTGTTATCGACTTCAGAAAACATAAGGTAGAACATGCCCCTGTCTACATCAATGGGGATGAAATAGAAAGGGTCGAGAGCTTCAGGTTTTTAGGTGTCTAGATCACCAACAACCTGTCCTGTACTCCCATGCTGTGCTATAGTTAAGAAAGCCCACCAATGCCTCTACTTTCTCAAAAGACTAATGGAATTTGGCATATCAGCTATGACTCTCAGCAACTTTTACAGATGCACCGTAGGATGCATTCTTTTTGGTTATCTCACAGCTTGGTATGGCTCCTGCTCTGCCAAAGACTGCAACCAATTATAAAAGGTCGTGAATGTCGTCCAATTGATCATGCAAACCACATCCATTGATTCTGTTCTACACTTCCTGCTGCCTCAGCAGAGCAGCCAGCATAATTAATGACCCCATACACCCTGGATGTTCTCTCTTCCACCTTCTTCCTTTGGGAAAAAGGTACAAAATCTGAGATCACATACCAGCTAACTAAAAAACAACTTCTTCCCTGCTGCTGTCAGGCTTTAAAATGGACCTACCTTGCATTAAGTTGATCTTTCTCTGCACCCTAGCTATGACTGTAACACTACATTCTGCACTTCTCATTTATTTCTCTATGAATGGTACGTTTTGCCTGTACAGCATGCAAGAAACAATACTTTTCACTGTATGTTAATACATGTGGCAGTAATAAATTAAATCAAATCAAAACGAGATTAGTGTGGTTGATGTAGCACACGGGAGACTTATTAAGAAGGCTAAGGCACATGGGATACAGGATGATCTGACAAGCTGGATTCATAATTGGCTTAGCAGTAGGAGACAGAGAGTGATGATAGATGGCTTCTTTAATGATTGGAGGTCTGTGACCTGTACTGTACTACAGGGATTTGTGTAACAGGGCCCCCTGTCATACATCATTCATATAAATGACATAGATGACTATGTGAGAGGTAGGATCAATAAATTTACCAATGACACAAAGATTAGCCGGGTGGTTAACAGTGCGATTGAGTGTTTTACAGGAAGATATAGACGAGATGGTCAGATGGGCAGACATTGAAAGATAGAATTTAACTCTGAAAAGTGTGAAGTGATGCACTTTGGAAGGAGTAATTTGACAAGGAAGTATACTATGAAAGGTCTGACAGTGGGAAGTTTCTAAAGAACAAAAGGACTTTGGTGTGTTTGTCCATAGATCTCTGAAGGTGAGAGGCAGGTTAATAGGGTGTTGAAAAAGACATATAGTACACTCACTTTTATCAATCAGGCCCTGATTACAAAAGCAGGAAAGTCATGATGGAGTTGTTTAGAACGTTGGTGAAGCCACAGCTGGATACTGTGTGCAGTTCTGGTCACTATATTATAGAAAGGACGTGAATGCACTGGAATGGGTGCAGAGGAGATTCACCAGCTGTTGCCTGGATAGATCATTTAAGTTATAGAGAGAGGTTGGATAGTCTTGTGTTGTTTTCTCTGGAGCAAAGAAGACTGAGGGTTTACCTGATTGAGGTGTTCAAGATTATGAGGACATGGACAGGGTAGATAGTGAGCAGCTAATCCCCTTCATTGAAGGATCAGTTACGAGGGGACACAAGTTAAAAGTGAGGGGTTGGAGGTTTAGGGGGGATTTGAGGAAAAATATTTTTTCTCAGGGGGTGGTAGCCGTTGGGAATGCACTGCCTGAGAGGGTAGTGGAGGCAGACGTCATCTTCTAAAAAGTACCTGGATGAGTAATTGACATACCATAACATTCAAGACTGTGGACCAAGTGCTGGCAAGCGAGTTTAAGTGAACAGGTCAGGGCCTTTCATGCATCAGTGCAGACTCAATGGGCTGAAGGGCCTCTTCTGCACTGTAGTATTGTGTGATACTGTGAACGAGGAGCAGGAATAAACAATCTAGCTCCTCAGGCCCACGCTGCCATTTAATATGATCATGGTTGATTTCATCTCGGCCTTAACTCCACTTTCTTGCCATTTACTGTAGCTTTCAAACCCTTACTAATTAAAATTCTGTACACCGCTTCCTTAAACTTACTTTATGTCCCAACATTCATCATGCTCTGGGGTAATGAATTTCACAGACTCATCACCTTTGAGGGAAGTAGTTTCTCTTCATCTCTGTTCAAATCTGCCACCCCTTATTCTAAAACAAAGAACAAAGAACAAAGAACAAAGAACAAAACAGCATGGGAGACAGGCCCTTCGGCCCAACGAGCCCGTGCCATCACCCCAATGTTCCCACCTCTACCCGCGATCCCTGTCCATGTTTATAGATCTATGAATTAAAAACTAAATTTGAGACAATTTAGGGAGAATTTGTTTTGCCAATTAGCCTAAGAGCACATCTTGGGGATGTGGGAGGAAACTGGAGCACCCGGAGAAAACCCACGCAAGCACGGGGAGAATGCGCAAACTCCCACAGGCACAGGCCCAAATCCATGTATCTGCACAGCACAGCGATAGTCACTGAGCTGTCATGTTGCCCATCAAATGGTCCAGGTCGACTGAACTGCCTCCAATGCAATTACATCATACCTCGAAGAAGGCCACAAAAACTGTACGTAATATTCTCAGTACGGTCTTGCTAATGCTTTGTACAGTATCAGCAACACTTCACTATTTACACTCCATTCCTTTAGCAATAAATACCAAAATTCCATTTGCCTTCCTTATTACCTGCTATACCTGCATACTAACTTTCTGCGATTCACGCACAAAGAAGTCAGATCCTTCTGCATCGAATCACTCCAAAGTTTCTCATCATTTAGATAATAATTTGCTTTTGTATTTTCCCTACCAAAATGAATAATCTCATACTAATTCACATGAAATTCTATCTGCCAAATTTTCCCCTAATAATTTAACCTATCCATGTCCATTTGTAAATTTTTTACTTTATTATCACAATTTACAATCCCATCTATTTTAGTGTTGTCTGTAAATTTGGCTATGGAACCTACTATCAAATCAATAATATAGATTATAAATAGTTGTACATTATAAAATGTAACCCCTCAATCAGTATTTAAATGTTTTCAATTTGTTCAGAAGTATTCCTTACATATTACAGCGAAGGAGGTGCTGGAAGTCTTAAGGAGCATCAAGATAGATGAATCCCTGGGATCTGATGAAGCGTATCACAGGACATTGTGGGAGGCTAGGAAGGAAATTGCGGGTCCCCTAGCTGAGATATTTTGAATCATCAATAGTCACAGGTGAGGTGCCTGAAGATTCGGGGTGGCAAATGTTGTGCCTTTGTTTAAAAAGGACTACAGGGAAAGGCCTAGGAACTATAGGCCGGTGAGCTTCACATCTGTGGTGGGAAAATTGTTGGCAGGTGTTTTGAGAGACAGGATCTACAGGCATTTAGAGACGCAAGGAATAATTAGGGAGGGTCACATGGTTTTGTAAGTGGAAAATCATGTCTCACAAATTGACTTTTTTTGAAGGGATAACTAAGAAGGTAGATAAGGGCAGTGCAGTTGATGTTGTCTACATGGACTTTGACACGGTACCACACCGCATGGTAGGTTGTATAATGTTAAATCTCACGGGATTCAGGGTGAGGCAGCTAAATGGATAAAAAACTGGTTTGATGACAGAAGCCAGAAAGTGGTTGTAGAGGTTGTTTTTCAAACTGGAGACCTGTGACCAGCAGTGTTGCTATTTATATTAATGATTTGGATGAGAATATAGGAGGCATGGTTAGTAAGTCTGCAGATGACACCAAGATTGTTGGCATAGTGGGCAATCAAGAAAGTTATCTCCGATTGCAATGGGATCTTGATCAATTGGGCCTGTGGGCTGATGAATGGCAGATGGAGTTTAATTTTGATAAATATGAGTGATACATTTTGGTAGATTGAACCAGGGCAGAACTTACTCAGTTAATGGTGGAGCATTAGGGAGAGTTACAGAACAAAAAACTCTCAGGGTACATGTTTATAGCTCATTGAAAATGGAGTTACAGGTGGACAAAATAATGAAGAAAGCATTCAGCATACTTGGTTTCATTGGTCAGAACATTGAATACAGGAGTTGGGACATCTTGTTGAAGTTGTACAAGACATTGGTAAGGCCACACTTGGAATACCGTGTACAGTTCTGGTCACCCTATTATAGGAAGGACATTACTAAACTACGAAAAGTGCAAAAGAGATTTTCTCAGATGCTACTGGGATTTGATGGATTGAGTTATAAGGAGTGGCTGGATAGACTGGGAGTCTTTTCTCTGGCGTATAGAAGGCTGAGGGGTGATCTTATAGAGGTCTATAAACTAATGAGGGGCATAGATCAGCTAGGTAGTAAATATCTGTTCCCAAAGGCAGGGGAATCTAAAACTAGAAGGCATAGGTTTAAGGTGAAAGGGGAGAGGTACAAAAAGGTCTAGTGGGGCAATTGTTTCACACAGAGAGTGGTGAGTGTCTGGAACAAGCTGCACAGATAGTAGTAGGGGTTGGTACAATTTTGTATTTTAGAAAGCATTTAGACAGTTATATGGGTAAGATGGATATAGGGGCATATGGGCTAAATGCTGACAATTGGGACCAGCTTAAAGGTTAAGAAAAAGGAGTGGCATGGACAAGTTGGGCTGAAGAGCCTGTTTCCATGCTGTAAACCTCTATGACTCTTTTCATGTGCTTAATATAATGTCACACATTCTGATTATAATTCCAACAAATGTGTCGTAATATAATTATAGACCCTAGAGAAATAAATAGGAAATTGAACCCTGTATCCTTAGCAAACTGCAATGATCGATATGATTCACAGCTCTATTTAGAATTCATTAATGGATGCAATGACAATTACAACTGTAGATCACATTCTCTTTTCTGTGGTGGAATCCTTTTTGTCAGAGGAATACTTAGCTCGAGCTAATAGAATTCCAATCTCCAGAGAAATGATAATGATTTGATCCAGCGATATGGAGTGAGCAATGTATATTCAGTTTCCTTTCTAAATGATACTCAAATTACTTTCAGAATGACATTAGGCACCAATGAATGATTTCAAGAGTTAACTTTGCATGGCTCACTCTAAGGCAGAAAAGACTCTTGGGACGCTGATGGAGAACGTTCTAATGTTAGAAATAATGTGCTTCCTTGAACCGCTGCAGAAGCTGACCTCCTGGTACCACGGGAAATGCTAAGGGACAACAATCAATGATTGTTGGAAATGAGGAGGGAGCGTGGAGAGGTTGGAAGTTGGGCAGAGAGCCAGAACGTCAGAGGATCTTTTCTACTTCAGCTGCAGAATTGGCTCACCAGTCAGTCTCAACTGGAACTAAGCGAAAGTCATTACATTGGTCTTGAATTCTTAATTCTTTCTCTCTCAGTGTAATCATGGATAACGGCTTTGTGATGTTTCAATCCTCCAAATGTCAGTTTACTCCTTGAAAATGTTAGCCAGAGGCAGATTGTTGGCTGAAAACAAATGTTTGGAGTTGTGTGCATGGTGCTGAGTTAGCTGGCCTCAGTTGGGGTTGGGGAATGTGGGTGGACGTGGATGCTGTTAAAGCTGCTGAAATTGGCTTAATATTCTGCACTAGGAATGGAAAAATAATCAACAAGAGTTCCAACTTTTGATTGTCATTTCATGACTTCCGCTACGATGTGAACGTTACAGGTTGTGAGTGGCATGGTGGTACAGTGGTTAGCACTGCTGCCTCACGGCACCAGGGACCTGTGTTCAATTTTGGCCTTGGGCGACTATCTGTGTGGAGTTTGCACATTCTCCCCGTGTCTACGTGGGTTTTCTCTGGAGCTCCTGTTTCCTCCCACAGTCCAAAAAATGCATGGGTTAGGTGGATTGGCTGTTCTAAATTGCCCTCCATGTCAGGAGGACTAGCAGGATAAATACATGAGGTTACAGGAATTGGCATTGGGTGGGATTGTTGTTGGTGTAGGCTAGGCTGAATGGCATCCTTCAGCACTGTAGGGATTCTATGACACAACTACTTTTGCATTCCTTCTGGAAGTTTTTTGAATCATGTAAATGGTAACTGCTAGATAAGATATATCCCAAATATTAGCTTATATCTACTAATAAGGGAAAGTAGATTTTGCCCAAATCTGCAATCACAGGAAAAGTATTCTTCTTTAAATTTTGTTTTTTGAAGAAAACCATTTTTTATAAATTTCTTAAGAAGACTTATAACAAGAAACAGTGATGTTACAAGTCAAAAAATCCAATAAAACAATAGAGTTTATACCTCTCAAGCCTGCATCCTGACAAATAAAAACTCATGTCCTGAAATTACACAGAAATTCTCACTGTCTCATCACAACATTGGTAAGAGTGAGTTGGAAAATCACAGCAAAGAAGTAAGTGTAGGTTTCAGCTATTTTGAATAGGTTTTCTACTTACCTCCTGATAAAGCTATGGCAGGAAACCTGAGAATCCCTGAGGAGTTCCAAGGCCACAGGCTTGGAAATTGAATTGCTCTTTGTTCAAGGTTAGAGTAGTTCTGACTGTGAGGACTAGAATTTGGGGATACACATATGGATACACATTTTGGGGGTGTACTAGATTTGTCCTAAAATTTATGAGAACAAGTTCTTCCTGACATACTCTTTGAATGACCTGGCTCTACTTCTATATTATGCCCCCTTGTTCTAGACTCCCCCAACTAAGGAAATAGTTTCTTTCTAACCCATCAACTATTTTAGTCATTTTAAATGCTTCTGTTAGAGGACTCCTTAATCTTTTACTTGCAAGGGAATAAAGCCAGGGATTCCACTCTAATCAATGGCATCTAATACAGAGTTTGTTTTTAAGTTTTAGCAATGTTACGTCTTCAGGCCATTTGAGATATTAAATATAAGTTTTACTGTTGTTATTATGGAATATTTGAATTTGAAAGCAACATCCAAGAAATAGCAATACGGTCCTGCAGCAGTTTTGAAATAAACGTGCCATTTACTGATAGAGTTAATCTTGAAAATAGGCCAAAAATATGAATTTCCAACTGTGTCCTCTTTGAATGTCCTTCACCTGATTTATTCATTCAGTCAAATGCTTAAAAGTCTTCGTCATACAATTGATTTTTTCCCCAAAGAAAGGAAGCAGCCCTCTGTGACTAAAATATTCCACTTATCCAGTCCTTCCTATTAAATAAACAGATTTGAATGTGCAAGTACTAAGGCTGAACAGTAATGCATGCTATTTTCAGGAGCCTGGCCTCCCTCATGAATGCTCTTGGATTTTAAGATGGCATTTAGCTAGGCAGGAGCAGGAAGTGGGGAGAGATCTGACATACTAGATCCAGCCCATTTTAGCAGTTGCCAATTTTCTTGGTACACCCACTCTTTGTCTCCTTTTCCTCTTTAGCATCCAGAGGATTGAATGTATCCACCCTTTGACTCAGAACTTATGGTGTCTTATGCTTTATGTCAGTATCTGACGGGGAAAATAAGTGAATGTTCTAATCCATGAGCTTGGAAAAGGGCCTCTGATCTTCCTGTTCTCAATCTCCCTATTGTCCTGAGGCAGAAACTGCTGTCTACTCTCCTAATAGCATCTGAGGGTATTGTATTATGTAAAAACCCTTTAACTGCATTCGCCAACTGTATGTGACTGTCTCCTGCTAAGAGGTATAAAGTAAACATTGGTTGGAAGGAAGATCAGAGAATATGCGTGGCACTGTCATTCCTTTATCTATTCAGTTTCTGTTGTTGTCGCCCCATCCAGTCCATCTCTGATCTAGCCTATTCCTTCCTGTGGTTACACCTTCTATTGTTGCAAACATCAGGCTCTCACCCCACCTTTTCCAGTGCAGATCCTAATGGTCCCTGATTCACTACATTTAATGTATTAGAAATCCAAAATCAGGACATCAGTGAATAAAAGATAAACATGGTACATTTTTTGCTGATTCTGATACAGATAGTTGCAGCTGCTGTCAAAGAGAGACAGCACAGCAGCACAATAGTTAGCATTGCTGCCTCACAGTGCCAGGGACCCAGGTTCGATTCCTGCCTTAGGTCCCTGTCTGTGTGGAGTCTGCACTTTCTCCTCATGTCTGCACTCAAACCCAGTTTCCTCCCACAGTTCAAAGGTTGTGCTGGTTAGGAGCATTGGCCTTGCTAAATTCTCCTTCTGTATACCCGAATAGGCGCAGGAATGTGCCAACTAAGGTATTTTCACAATAACTTCATTGCACTGTTAATGTAAGCCTACTTGGAAAACTGCTAAATAATAAATACATTTTTAAAAAGTGTTGAGGAAGAGCATACAATAAAGTCAACTACTCGCCTTTTAAACTTAAGGGGGATAGAGCAAAAGAAAAGCAGATTGTATCTAATTAGGATGAATTAGGTTGCAGCTTCTGGGTTTGCTACACTATGCTGCCCAATGATCTGTAGCTGCATGACTCCAGGCCAGTATTATACATCAGCAACATACTGTACTTTAATTCTTTCATTTTTCATGATTTCTTAATCTGAATTTCATTTATTCAAATTAGTTTCCAACAAATTGTAATTATTGTTAACCCCCTCAGGTGCCAAGTCAGCATTTTGCACTGTGAAAAATAACATGGGCGATTTCAATGATTTATTTTGAATGGGAGAAAATAGTTTCAGAATTTCCATTTTCCCAAGGATAGGAATTGTAAAATCTGAGATCCATTCTCAGCTTGATCTTGGGTTTGGACATAGCTCGGCACAAAAGCGAGCGTCGAAGGACCCACACTGTGCTGTACTACTCTATATACTATGTTCTACTCGTAGCTATGATTCTGAGTAATCTTTGGGTAATATGTCATTGAATCAGTGGATTTGTAAAAATACCACTGGGCATTGTTAATCTGCTGCTCACATGCTGCAATTTCTCTTCATAATTATACCTGGATCAGTCATGCTGTGTCTGATTTAATTATTGCTACTGGAAAAGTAAGGGGATTCATAAAATCACTACAGTACAAAAAGGAGACCGTTTGGCCCGCTGAGTCTGCATCAACCACTATACCACCCAGGTCTAACCTGTAACTCCACATATTTACCACACTAATCCTAATGACACTAGGGTCAATTTAGCATGGCCAATCAACCTAACCTGCACATCTTTGGAGTGTGGGAGGAAACCAGAGCACCCGGAGGAAACCCATGCATGAATAGGGAGAAAGTGCAAACTTCCCACATGTAGTGACTCAAGTGCAAAATTGAACCTGGGTCCCTAGTGCTGTGAGGCAGTAGTGCTAACCATTGTGCCACCATGTCCCCCAGTACTGGTGCATCCCATAAAAGGCTGCAGCCTGTTAAAGAGGGATCATCTGTATTCCAGCAATTGACTGAGCCAGATGATTCCATACGGGAGAAACTACCCTGATCAAGGGATGAAAGGGAGGCATGTGGCAAGAGCTGCCACATTTACTGATGCAGTTTGGAGATGACACTGCTTGAAGTTCAGAGAAGTAAAAAGAGAAACTCTAGTGCAAAGAGTCATTCAGCTTGAGCAGAGAGAGATGGTAGATGGTTTCAATGCAATCTCAGCTATCACAATGCAGGGTGAAATTGCATCACTTCTCAAGGGTAACAACTCTGTAATGTTACCTGATCAACTCCAGAAGCAGTGCACAGATATCCACTCAAAATAATGTTTCAGAAATATTTTCATTTGATAAAGATCATTAGTGATAATAAAGATCTGGGAATTGAAGAAAGAGACAGGAAAATGATCATCTGTGATAATGATTGTGGGAATCTGGAATTCAGAAGTCTAGTCTTCAAACCATTGAAGGCTAGGAACATCAATACCATGTCTGCAAAGAGATATAGAGGAGTTAAGTGAGTGAGCAAAAAATTGGCAAAAGGAGGATAATATAGCAAAATACTAACTTGTCCATTTTATCAGGAAGAATAAAAATAGCATGTCATGAAAATGAAGGTAGATTTCAGAAATTGGCAGCACAGAACTATCTAGGTGTCCTGGTCGATGAATTAAGTTAGTACACAGGTATAGCAAGTGATTAGGAAGACAAATGGAATGTTGTCATTTATTGCAAGAGAAATGTAATATAAAAGCAGTGACGTTTTGCTACAGTTGTATTGAGCATTGGTAAGATCACATCCAGAGTACTGTGTACTATTTCGGTGTCTTTATTTAAGAAATGACATAATTGCATTAGAAGCAAGGCAGAGAAGGTTTGCTGGCCAATTCCAGGGATGAAGGAATTATCTATTAAGCAAAGGGTGGACAGGTTGGACTGGTACTATTGGATTTAAAAGGAGAGTGATCTTAAAAAAACAGCCATGTGGGTGGTTGGGTCAGCTTTTAGCTCTGTTGACAGCAAATTGATATATCTTTGGATACTAATGACATCAAGGAATATGAGGATAATGGGGAAAATGGCATAGAGGTAGATGATCAGCAGTGATCAATGTTCCTACCTGGTCTGGCCTACATGTGCCTCCAGATCCACAGCAATGTGGTTGACTCTCAACTGCACTCTGAAATGTCTTAGCTAACCACTCAATTCAAGGGTAATGAGGGATGGACAATAAATGTTCACCAGCCACCGACGTTCATGTCCCATGACTGAATCTGTCCCGACAGACAGAGGAAGATATGATGGCCAAATGACCTCCTCCTATTTCCTATATTTCTAGGGTCCATCTCTGAATCAGTTGTACATTCAACTTCCAAAAGGAGCACAAAATCTAAATTGAATGCTGTCTTTTGGATGAAGGAATATATCAAGGCCTTGATTGCCCCCTCAGCTGGATGTTAAAAATTCCATGGGACTATTTCAAACAAAAGCAAAGATTTCTCATTGTTTTCTTGGCCAATATTTATCCCTCAACTAGCATGACAGAAACACAATATCTAGACATTGTCACATTGCTATTGATGGGACCTTGTGTGTAATGTAGCTGTTGTACTTCCTATTGTATAACACATCAAAAGTACTTTACTGGCCATAAAGATTTTGGGATATCCTGAGTTTGCGCAAGGTCTGTTGTAAAAGTATTTTTAAACTTACACCATTCACTTATTTTCCCACTTTCAGCTGCACGCTATGAGGATTGCATTCAGGGCTCTTACAGATTTAATGAATGAACAAGAAAGAACTAAAATGGAATGGCATGGATATTAAATAGCCCCAGAGGAAGACTCTTACCATTGTATCTCTAAGTCTGTACTTGGCAGTGGTAGAAGGGAACTAACTTTGTGGGCTCAGATTTAACTGGAAAATGTTCAAGGGCCTCTGGCTGTCAATCTGTAACACTGGAATATCACCATCAACAGCAATCAGGGTGGTGGTCTTGTCTTTTGTAAATTCAAGGAACATTTCTGACAGTGGTGAATACACAGGTGTCCTAAATGATACACTAATTCATTTCATTTATTTTTACAGAACAGCAGCACAAATTGTAAATAACAGCATGAGGACTATTATATTTGGTCTCATGGAATCCATTGAACCCCTATAGTACAGGAGGAAGTCATTTCGCCCAACAAGTTTGCACTGACTCTCCAACAGAATATCTTATCCAGGCACTCTCCTCCGCCCTATGGCGGCGCAGGCTCGTCAGAGCGAAGGGTCTGTTTCCCGTGCTGTGTTGTTCTTTGTTCTTTATTCTATCCTTGTAACCCCACATATTTCCCATAGCTAATCCCTCTAACTTAACATCTTGACACACTAAGTGACAGTTTAGCATGGCCAATCCATGTACCTGCACATCTTTGGACTGTGGGAGGAAACCCATCCAGACAAGGAGAGAATGTGCCAACTCCACACAGGCAGTCACGCAAGCCCAAGTCCCTGACACTATGAGGCAGCAAGTCATCGTAACAAATAAACAGTAAAAAGCTGAGGCTCCAGCAGCCCTGCAGGCCTCTACTCATCACATACTGCCAATCAGAAAATGACTTATTTATGCATACTCTCTTCAGTTTTATGCCAGCCAGCCAATCTTCTATCCATGCTGATATATTACCTCCTATACCATCAGTTCCAATATTCCGTAGAACCCTGATGTGGCAATTTAGCAAATGTCTACTAAAAATACAAATACAGTGTTACTCTTTATCCCCAGTGCATGTGACTAGAGTTCAAAGAGCTCCAATCAATGGGTTAAACATGATTTTCCTTTCACAAAACCTTATTGACAATTCCTGATTACTTGAGTTTTTAAAAATGCCCAGCTGCAACCTCTTTAGTGATTGATTCTAACATCCTCTGGTGCCAAACTAAATGGTCTATAGCCTGATGCTTTCCTTAACTAATTTACTTAACCATGAATGTTGGGCCCTCACCTTAGAATCTTTCTTTATATTAGTAAGATACTTATTCTGAGTGTGGAACCTTCCCATCCTGCCCGCCATGGGAATCATAGCAAGCAGGACACGGACCATGTAAAGATCCGTTGATCTCGGGGGAGATTTTCCTGTTTTGGGGTGAGCGCTGCCAGAAAATCCCATCCTGAACATTCTGAAATATTCCTTATCTAAACCAGCACTTCAATTTTTTCCAATTTATAAGTTGATTAAAGTCACCCATGATTATTGCCATCCTTTTATCACAATAGTTCTTGCATATTTTGTTGTACATTGTGATTACTGTTAGGAGAGCCTGTAGACTACTCCCATCAGTGACTCTTTACCTATTGATTTATCATCTCCATAAAAACTGATGCTACATACTGATCTTCTGAACCAAGGTCAACTTTAACTATTGCACCAATCTACCTTTGATCAATAGTGCTACCCTTCTACTTTTCATGACTTCTCATTCTTCTTGTCTGTCATATATCCCTCAATACCCAGGACCCATTCACTGTAAATTTGTCTGTTCCCCATTTTTGTTTGGAACCTGGTACTTCACAGCACCTACAGCCATTTTTGCCACATTTGCATTGTAAGGCTGGTGTTTGATTTTAATCATTTGTGGGACATGGACATCACTAGCTGGTCAGCATGTTTTGCCCTCCTTAGTTGCCCTTGGAGGATAGTTGAGAGTCAACCACATTGGTTGGTGTAGAAGGATTGAGCACAAGAGCGCACAGATTTAAGATAATTGGCAAAAGAAGCAATAGCATCAGGAAGAAAACATTTTGATGCAGTGAATGGTTAGACTCCATAACACACTGCCTGAGTATGTGGTAAAGGCAGTTTGATTTGAGACTTTCAAGATGGAATTGAATTGTTACCTGTAAAGGAAGAATGTTCAGAGTTACGAGGAGAAGGCAGGGAATGTCACCAGGTAAATTGCTCCTACAGAAAAAACCTGCACTGACATGAATGACCTTCTTCAGCGCTGTAACAATTCTATGATTATGATTTCCACAACTGCATATTAAGTGAAAAGGAGGAAAATTGAGATTCAGCAAATGCAGAATTGGCAAATTAAACCAAAGCTTTCAGTTACACCAACTCATTGTTTTATTCAATTGAACTGTCAGCCTGTATGATGACTTCTATTATGGGGAATGAGGGAAGTAATAGAATCAAAGGAGAGGGAGTGATCTGGAATTTGCACAAGGTTTATTTCAAACTCTCAGCGTAAATTTGATGATCAATTCACTTGGTGAAATGGCTATTTGTTCCAGCGCTGGAAGTTGTGACAGGAAGTTGCGGAAATCTCATGGGGAAATTATCTCCCATTCTCAATTGCAAGTACTTGCTGGGAAAAGCTCAAACTTTTGTTTGGAATGACTTTGAAGCATTATTTTGTTTTAAATTTGTGTCATTTTATTGGATCATTTTTCTTACTATATTTGTTACTACGAACAACTGGGAAACTGATTGGATGACTGAAAGTGATTGTAAGTTACTTAGTGATTTAATAATGCTTTTTGGTTTTTGACAGTTCAAGTAAATAAAATAAGTGATTTGTGTTATTTCCAGGCTATGATTATGTGGGGTTAAAATTGTCAGGGGTGCCGAGGGCTTTGACTTCACACAACCATCGCCAATTTGATATGCCTGTTTGAAAAGTATTAGCCAATTTTTAACATATTCCCTCGGGATACTTTTGTAGTAGTGAAAAATCTACTCCAAATCTGCCCTTGTAACTTGTTGAGAAATAGTTACATTTTGCCCATCCTGACATACAGGTTTTAAGTCATTTGCTACAATTAATCACTGTTCCAGGGCTGACCTGAAGGGTATATACAGTAGCTGATGATATCTATTTGGGGTCTGAGAAAATTTTTTTCAGTGTATCAAGAAAGGGTTGATTCAGGGCTTTGCATGTACATTTCATTATTGTCACACTTCTAAAACTAAATATAGAGCTGGTGACATGAGACCAGTAAGAAGCCTCGTAATACCAGATTAAAGTCCAATAGATTTATTTGGCAGCACAAGCTTTCGGAGTGTTGTTTTTTCTTCAGGTGGACTCACCTCAAGAAGGAACCTGAGACTCTGAAAGCCTGTGGTGCCAAATAAATCTGTTGGACTTTAACTTGTTGTTGTGAGACTATTTACTGTGCTTACCCCAGTCCAACACTGGCATCTTCACATCATAACATGAGACCAAACAATTAAGAACAAATAAGTGCTCTTTTACTTTAACAGAAATAGCAAACATGGTAGAGCAGCATTCAATTTATTTTATCCAGTAAGATTTTGGAGATAATTTTAATCCCCAGGATTGGGTGCATTTGGGTCAGATGAGAATTTAAAATCTTAAAAGTTTAGAACACAATTCAAATCACCCTCTTCTAGATTTAAGAGATAGGATGGAGAGGTGGGTGAACAATCTACTCTCAGGAGGAAGCTCGATTAGTTTTAAGGAGGTTTCATGCCTCCACTTTGTCATGCATTTTATTTTTTAATAATTTCAGCCCATTTCTTGGTTATCTAGCAGGTAACAGGAGAACTTGACTCGTAAGGCAAGTGCTTTTACAGCACTGTTTGTGGGAGAAAAGAAACAGAATCTCTCCTCCAGCCTCGGCAAGTTCACCCTTGGACCCCATGGTGATCAGACAACAGCTTGCTTACCCCTCACCAATTTCCACACCTCTCATCTAGACTCTCTCCCAGCTTCATGCTGAAGCTCATCTCCATGATTGTTTCAGCCAAGAGCAGGGTCTTCTTTCTCCTGTGATCACGGGCTTGCATCATTGACCACAATCTCCTATCCTGCCAACTATCACTGTGTTGGGATGGTGTTGATTACAGAATCTGTCTGAAATAAGTCACTGCAGTTTTCTGAATGTTGAAACAGCAAATCTTTAATCATTACATATAAACATATACAAATATACAGTAAAAAGTCATGGAGCTAATTGCAGATTCTTATCCTCGCTGACCATGATCTTTTGCTCCCCTCCAACCAGGATCTCCTCCATCCTAACGATAATCTTTCTATTGCCTAGAATCATCTTTCCTCCCTGACCAGAATCTCACCGTCCCCATCCATGATCTCTGCCCAACCTGCCAATCTTTATTTCCAGCCTGACCGTAATCTTTCTCTGAGCTTGATTTCACCAATAAAAATTTCACCCAAACCATAATTTCCTTTTGATCTTGATAATGTATCATACCTAATCTTCATATTTAATCACGCTCTCTCCTCAGGAATCCACATCTAACCATGATCCTTCTGATCCTACTTGACCATTGGCATGGTGGCACAGTGGTTAGCACTGCTGCCTCATAGCATCAGGGCCCCACGTTCAATTCCAGCCTTGGGTGACTGTGTAGAGTTTACACATTCTCCCTGTGTCTGCGTGGGTTTTCTCTGGGTACTCTGGTTTCCTCATACAGTCCAAAGATGTGTGGGTTAGGCTGACTGGCTGTAATAGATTGCCCCTCAGTGTCAAGAGGAGTAGCAAGGGAAAAACTAGGCTATGGAGATAGAGCTTGGGTGGGATTGTTGTCATTGCAGGCTTGAAATGCTGCAGAGCTTTTATGGACGAAAAGGGAATGGTTTAGGTTAGAGGGTCATTGCTTTTTCCTAATTGGTTGGCCACATCGAAGGCCGAAGGGCTTGTTCTGCGCTGTAATGTTCTATGTTCTATGAAAGGCCGAATGGCCTCCTTCTGAACTGTAGGGATTCTATGATTCTACAATCATCTCCCCTCACTCAGGACTCTGCCCAAAAATGATCTCTCCCTCCCCAATAGCTCTCCTCACAACCAGGATTTCTTCGTTGAATGTGATGCACTCATTGGAAGCAGGATTTCTACCTTCTAATCATGGGCCTATGTCACCACAATTGTGCATTCCCCTATCACCCGATTTTCTCTGTGCCTCAGCTTGACCTTGCACGTACTTCAGATGCTCCCAGCCAATAGGAGGGGCATGTTGCTGGCTTGTGGAGCAACCCAAATTGTACTTGGAGCAATTGCTAATACCTGGAACTTCTCCTCCAAGGAACTCTCCTTCCTAACTTGAAAATATATCACTACCATTGGGTCAACGTCCTGGAATTCTCTCCCTAACAGTAATGTGAGTGTGCCTGCACCTTCGAGACTGCAGTGGTTTAAGATGGCAGCTCACCACCACCTTCTCAAGGGCAATTAGGGTTGGACAATAAATGCTGACTTAGGCAGTGATGCTTAGATTGCATAAATTAATGAAAAATAAATTCATGAGAGATCATTCTCCAGCATTGTGAACTTCACTGCTTGCAATGCACATGAAAGTTCATTTTGTTTGTAATTTTTGAAGTATTCTATTTCACTTTTTGTTCTTGTTGCTAGCTGCCTGCTGAAAAAAGACAAGGGGAAGTGATTTCTTGGAAAAGTAAGCAACTGCAGTAACTGCAGATAATTGTTATTCCGATGTGAAGTCAATGTGCTTGTTTACAGGCAAGTTGAATTGGAGTGAGTCATAGACAAGTGTCAAGGTGGGTTTTCTGGATCAGTTTAAAAGTTTCAGAATCCTCATTCTTTAGTGGGCATTGATTCACTGGGGGCAATTTTCTGACCTCACTGCACTTGATGCAAATCACATCAATCCCAGAAAATAGTGTATGGGCCTAAAAATCAGCTCCATGCCCAGCTCTGAACTGTTTGCAATTGTCCCAGGCCCTTTATAATGGCACAAACTGGATCAAACCCAGTAAGGGTACAAGACTGATTAGTACATTTTAAGTACTATTTAAATATGAGTAGCCTGTTTGACTCTGGATTCTCACAGCTCCTGGGACCTTCCAACATTTGACTGAAGCACATTGTCTGTGAAAATCATTACTGGTCTCCATTTGTGAGGACCAGACATAATGGTCATGTTGGGGGGGTTGGAGGTCAATGAAGGTCCCGGGTTGTTGGGGACATGACTGGGCAGTGCTCATTCGGCGTATACCTGCAGTGCTAGCTGGGCAATGCCAGCACGCCAGGAGCAGTGCCAAAGGGTGGGGCCAGAATGGGGCTACGACAACAGATCTATGCAAGGGTGAAGAATGAAAGGGGGCATGTTGGGAAACCATTAAGAGGGCCCCAAAGACATGATGCCAGTGATCCATTTTGGGGAGGAACGTGACGAAAGATGCCATGAATGGGGAAGGAAGTCCTGATGTCTGCAGGGGGGAGGACGGGGGTCTTCCCATGCATTGTGAGATTGGGGCACCCTTCCAATATGGTGCCCAATCACTTTGTAGCCAGGCTGATCACATGTTTAGGATGATTTCAGTCTAGACTGTGCCTGACAGACCAGTGTGCATGCTCTGATTTTCTCGCTGTCAAGACACTAATTTTTTGGGAAAATTACAACCAAAGAGAAGGGTGTCCAGAAGAGGAGAAGGCAAGGGTGCTGCAGGTGTAAGGGGGGGGGTAGTGGGGGGCAAGGAATGCATGAAAGCAAAGTGGAAGGAAGAAAACCATGAGGAGGAAGCAGTATGCATGGAGTTAGGCTAGAAACAGAGTGTTACAGTTGAGTAGATATTGGGACCCTGCGGGTTGAGGGGGGAGAAGTGAGTATACTAGTGATATGAGATGGCAGTGACTGTGAGAGAGGGAAATGGGATGTGGCAGAATGGAAAGGTTAGAGTTCTGGCTATGATAAATATAGTTCTTCACCCAGGCTGTCATTAAAAGAGGCAAGGATGGTGACATGGATTGCGGGAGTGGGGTGGCTGAGTAACATTGAGCATAGGAACATTGACCAGCTTCTCCATGGCACCCGCCATTCTTCGTATGCAGATTTTGATGTGCTCAAATGTCAGAGCCATTGTATCAGAGTGCAAACAGATGGAGCCTTCCACCTTCATTCTGTTGAGGTCTCTCACACTCTGTCTGATATTCTCCTGCATTTCGCTAATACTCCAGCATCTTCTCTATGGTTACTTGCAGAACTTGTCAAGTGTCTCAGACTGAACAAGCAATCTCCCAGAACAGTCCACCGAGTGCTAGAGACCCTGGCTGTCGCTGCCTCCTCCTGCTGTGGACAAGGCTGTGAGGAGCTTAGCATAATGTGAACCTGATTAAATCGTAGACCTTTTTCTTACATTGCAGAGTGTCCTCCTGTGCACCTACCAGGCACTGACCGCTTATGTTACCTCCCCCCAGGTCACAGTGGGTCAGCTGAGCTGGCCTCCATGCCTATTCCTCAGAAAGAGGATATCTCTCTTTTCCTGATGTGTCTGTAGGAGATGTGTCATTGAAACAAGGAGCTGTGGCTTGCTGAACTCCCCTGCTCATTGTCTCCTTCTTCTTATCAGTGAAAAGCTGTCCAGGTTCCTTTAAATATGGCTCCTGGGCATGATAGTGAGGCACCTCACTTCTGGTCTATTCTACCACGTGAGTATCATGGAATGAGCATATACATAATGAATGTGACGGAGAGTACACAATTGCACATAAAAGCCTACGATACTCTGCAGCAAGAATCACTCCGAATTTTTCATGATCTTTAGCATTGGTTTGAAACCAGTGTTTTAGTCCCACTGGCTGTGTTCCAGATCAAATTAAACATCTTTGCAAGTTTCCTCTAATTGTTACTTAAAAATTGCCATTACTCGTAGTAGTTAGACTAGACATCCTCGTGAAAAATGTGATAAATGTTTGGCTGTAATACTAATATTGCATTCAGTCACCATCCTTAAATATTTCGAGGAATATTTTTCAAAGCAAACAATGTTTTTTGAAAAATTTAAGTTCAATACATTGCCAGATAGCACTGTTTCATGACAGACTTTATGTTTGATGATATACTAATGAGTTGAGCATAACTCTTTTTTATTCATTCATGGGACATGGGTGTTGCTGGCTGATGGAGAGATGCCGCCGTTGGACTGGGGTAAACACAGTAAGAGGTCTGACAACACAGTTTTAAATCCAACCAATTTATTTGATAGTAAACTCGCAAGCTTTCGGCTATTATAGCCTTCTTCAGGCCAATGAGGTGTTCTGATCTCCAATAGCACACATATCAGCATAGACAGTTTACAGATTACTGATTAGAATGCGAATCTTTACATCTAACCTGCTATTCCAGTCTTAAAGTGGCTAACAATGTAAGTGGAAGGAGCACTGAGCACAGGTTAGAGAGATGTGTATTGTCTCCAGACAGCACAGCAAGTGAGGTTTTTTGCTAACCCAGGCAAGTCATGGGCGTTACAGATAGTGTGACATGAAGCTAAGATCCCTGTTAAGACCATCCTCATGTGTGCAAAACTTGTTGCTGGCTGGCCAGCATTTACTATCCAGCCCAAATTGGCCGAGGGCAGTTGAAAGTCAACAATGTTGCTGTGACTCTGGAGTCACATGTAGGCCAGACCAGGTAAGGATGACAGATTTGTTTTCATAAAGGACATCAGTGAACCAGATGGATTTTTCCAATATTAAACAACAATTGTCAGCAGATTCTTAATTCCAGATCTTCTTTATTGAATTCAAATTCCACCATGTGTCATGGTTGGAATTGAACCTGGGTCCCTACGATATTAACTGAGTTTCTTGATTAATAGTCTGGCAATAATACTGGCCCATTGCCTTTTCATTTAATCTTGTGGGGGGAAGGCGGGAATCTTCTCAAAGTTAATGTAATTTTGGGGGTGATTTGTACCTGGAGCATTGATTGCCTTCAAAGTGGAAGCTCCAGGCTATTACTCCAGGTTCTAAGAGCTAACAAAACATCATAGATAGTCAAGAAGCGAGCAGATTCCAGTGTAAAGAATTCTTGAACACCAGATGCTGCAAGTCAAGGTTATTGAGTTTAGCAAGGCGTTATGGACTTTAGCAAGGCATTTGATAAGGTCGCCCATGCAAGGCTTCTTGAGAAGGTGAGAGGGCATGGGATCCAAGGGGCTTTGGCCTTCTGGATCCTGAACTGGCTTGCCGGCAGAAGGTAGAGAGTGGTTGTGGATGGGTCTTTTTCTGCATGGAGGTCGGTCACCAGTGGAATGCCCCAGGGATCTGTTCTGGGACCCTTGCTGTTTGTCATTTTCATAAATGACCTGGATGAGGAAGTGGAGGGATGGGTTAGTAAGTTCACCAACGATACAAAGGTAGGTGGTGTTGTGGATGGTCTGGAGGGATGTCAGAAGTTGCAGTGGGACATAGACAGGGTGCAAGACTGGGCGGAGAAGTGGCAGATGGACTTTAACGTGGATAAATGTGTAGTGGTCCATTTTGGCAAGAATATTGGGATGAAGGAGTACAATATCAAGGGTAGGAGTCTTAGTTGTGTTGTAGAGCAGAAGGATCTTGGGGTCCGGGTCCATAGGACTCTTAAATGAGCCTTGCAGGTGGAGGAAGTGGTCAAGAAGGCGTATGGTGTACTGGCCTTCATTAATCGAGGAACTGAGTTTAGGAGTCAGGAGGTAATGATGCAGCTCTATAAGACCCTTGTCAGACCCCACTTGGAGTACTGTGCGCAGTTCTGGTCGCCTCACTATAGGAAGGATGTAGAGGCTATTGAGAGAGTGCAGAGGAGATTTACAAGGATGCTGCCTGGATTGGGAGGCAGGCCTTATGAAGATATTTTGAGGGAGCTGGGACTCTTCTCCCTGGAGAGATGTAGGTTGAGAGGCGACCTGATAGAGGTTTATAAAATGTTGAGAGGAATAGATAGGGTGGATTCTCAGAGGCTATTTCCCTGAGCTGAAATGGTCACTACGAGAGGACACAGATTTAAGGTGCAGGGAAGCAAATACAGAGGGGATGTTAGGGGTAAGTTTTTCACTCAGAGGGTGGTGAGTGAATGGAATCGGCTGCTGTCGGAGGTGGTAGAGGTGAACTCGCTGGGGACTTTTAAAAGACTTCTGGATGAGTTTATGGGAACTAATGGGATAGGGGGTTATAGATAGGTCTATGGCTTGGTAGATATAGATGTTATCGGCACAACTCGTAGGCCGAAGGGCCTGTTTGTGCTGTAGTGTTCTATGTTCTAATATCTTTGTGCAGTGACAGAATGCTGTGCTCGTTGGAGGCAGTGGGTAGAAGTATTTAATTACAATGCTCTGGCTCTATCATCATGCTCTACTGTTTTATGGGGCAGGCTTGATGAACCAGCTGATATTTCCCTGCCTGCCAGTTTGTATGTTTGTATATTCTGTCGAGGCAGATAAATCTTTCCATAGGTTGATTTTGCAATTGGCTTGATTGCAGAAAAATGTACATAGAAAAATAAATAAATAAGGGTGATTCCTAATTTAACAACTGGAATAGAATCATAGAAATGCTACAGTGCAGAAAGAGGTCATTTGGCCCATTGAGTCTGCCCCAACAACAATCCCACCCAGGCCCTATCCCCATAATCCCACATATTTACCTCGCTAATCCTTCTACTATATGCATCCTAGGAGACTAACGGGTAATTTAGCATGGCCAATGCACCTAATCTGCACATCTTTGAACTGTGGAAGGAAACCAGAGGCCTGAAGAAAACCCATGCAGATACATGGAGAAGGTGCAGACTCCAGACAGCCAGTGACCCAAGCCAGGAATCAAACTCAGGCCCCTGTGGGGCAACGGTGCTAATGACTGTGTCACTATACCGCCCTAATAATAATAATAGAAGCTGACAACAACATTTCAAGACAAATTTACTCTTCAGTGACAAACCGACCAGAGAATCTCCTGTCACTTGGGGCAAGTGGTTTGATTTGTCTGTAATGCATGAAGTATAAGCTGAAAGCAGCTCGAGCATTTAAAATAATCATGCTTTTCAAACATTTTCTAACTAGTCAAAAGTTCAGATTTCAGGAATGGACAATTGCTGGATTTGATCAAGTCAAGGCTTGATGTGATTGAAACTAATCTCAGGGGCGGGGTTAGTTGGTCCTTGGGTAAGCAGCAAATTTATTTTCCTTTCCAAGTAAATAAAATCTCAGGGCGATTGTGTAGCAGCACAACGGTCCGGGAGACATCAGCAGAGACCTTTTAGCAGAGTGCCATGCCTCTGTGAGTCTCCGGGACCCAGATTACCAGCATCATCAGCTCCGTGCTGGCAATCATTGTAGATCTGATTAAATATTGAAATAATCATTTGCCTACTATCAGAGGGCCTGGGACTGAAGTTTCCAGGCCCGGTAGCTGCTCCCGGACTGAGATCGGGATTGCCAGATGGGTGGGTCGGGGGAGGGGGTGGAGAAGGCAGTGGAAGGGAGATTGTGGTGGGCTGGAGGGGGGTTCAGGACTGACCCAAAGCTGTACAGAAAACCAGCGATCAGGGGTGGAGGGATCAGAAGGGTTGCAAAGGGGGGTGTTGTTGTCCTGGCCAGGATTGGGTTGCCCAGCAATCAGGAGGCCGTCAGCACAGGGCTCCTGTGCATGCGCGATCGCTACTATGGCAGATCAGCGCATGCGCAATGAGCCCCTCAGTGCTATGCTGCAGGCCTCTCGGGTGGGAATAGGTCTCACCCCTGGATTTTCAACATGAATCTCCTTGAGGCACTTTGCAGTACACAGAGTGTGGGAGGTTCATTTTGAAAATCCTGCAAAGAAAAGCAATGGGAGCTGCTTCCAATTTTACACGAATTCGGCACTTAGAATTTTTTTGGGAAAACCCTAGCCCTCCTTCTTCTTCCGCAATTGGTGTATTTGGAATTGTAAAGTGATAGTGGACTTATCATCTGATATCGTTTAGAAAACCAGTCATCCATCTGATTTGAACTTGATGTTGCCAAAGCTCCATTTCAAAGGTGCATCTCATTCCTGAATCACATTTGACTTGGCTGTATGTTGGATATTAAGCAGTATAAAAAAGAGGATAAAGAAGCTAACTGACAGATTAGCCTATGCATTCACCATCTCACCATCAGCACTCTTCAATATGTTGGTCCATTAAGAACCTCATTGAGTTCTCTGCGACAGTACAATAGACCTATGCCAATTGGAGTTGGGAAGAAAGGGAGGTGAGTTTATTGAAACATATAGGATCCTGACGGGACCTGAAAGGGTGGATACCAAGAGAACGTTTTCACTTGTGAGGGAAATTAGAACAAGGGGACACAGTTTAAGAGGTTTCCCTTTTATGATGGAGATGAAGAAAATGATTTTCCCTCTCTCAAAAGGCTGTTAGTCTGTGTAATTCTCTTTCTCAGAAGACAAAGAAGGCTGTGTCATTGAATTTATTCAAAAGTTGACGGGGGTGGAGGGAGGGGGAATGGAGTTGAAATGACAACCAGATCAGCCCTGATCTGATTGAATGTTAGCACAAACTTGAGAATTGGAAGATTGATCCCTGTTCCTAAATCCTATGTTTCTATGTATTCAACACCTTTCAGTGATTATAGAGTAAGGTGCTTGACAGAGAAAAGGATCAATGGAGGATTGGAGAGTGACACTGTCTGCAGAATACAGTATGTCATGTTGGGCCAGCACAGAATCTAGGACAGAACCTGCAAAACAACTAAACTGTATGGAAGAATTCCATTCAAAACTGTATTTGAAACATTGTATTGCTGAATTGTACTAGAGAAGTGTTATGTTAAACATAAAACTGAAACACTCATCATTGAACAATTGTTACATTGATTTGCAAATATCGAACCCATGTAAAAGTGTATTTAGAATGTGCGTTTGAATAAATTGGTTTTGATATCTCTATAAACAAAATAAAAGGGGAGGGTTGTAGTGATTGTGGTGTCTATCTTTTAGGTAGCACAGCAAAAGAGGGTGATCTGACTTGAGGTACAATGGGAATAGAGAGCAAGTGATTACCCCAGAAGATAGAGTTCTCTCTCATGCAGAATCATTGAGCAGCTATGTGGTAAGCTTGCCCCAAGGTAGCCATAGGCTATAATTCCCTGTACTGATTCCTCTTCATCAATAACTACCTTTTGTTCGCAAGTGTCTTGGTGTCGCTCAAGGGGCACCGCATTATTACACAAATCTTTACTGCATGGAAAAGTTTTTTGTCAAGTTGCTATTGCTTTTTTTATCAGTTACTTTAAACTTCTTCCTCTTATTCTCAATCCTTTCAGGAATGAGATCACTTTCTTTCTATCTGTCTGATTTTAAATACCCCTACCAAATCTCCTCTCAGCCTTCCCTTCTCCAAGGAAAACAGTTCCAACTTCTCCAATCTATCCTTATGACTGAAATTCTCCAGTCTTCACGTCTTCATATCTGTTTTTCTCATCACCTAAATCCCCAATCAAATGCTGCTTGTTCCAATCTTAATTCCAATTTATTAGAACAGAATAAATTACATTTTGAGACCAATCATGTCTAAAATGTCAAGAAGAAATTCAAAATCTGAAAGGCTGACACAGGCAACTCATTTTACGGTCTTTTCTATCCTTTAAATGAATTTCTAATGAAGTGGTTTTGTAAAAATAAACTTGAAAGGAAACACTTGGCAAGATATGGCAGTTCCAAATACTGAAGTTTATTTTCTTATGCTTTTCAGACAGACCAATGCTAATATGTTATTGTAACTAGAACTTCTGGCTTCAAAAACAAACAGTTCAAGGTAACAATCTGTAGGAATTAGTCTGAAAAACAGAGTACATTCGTCAGTTGCATTCCGAGTATTCAGGCTCATTTAATAGATTTGAGTTCAGAGAATTGCTGCAGGGAGTTCATCATATCTGTTGTGCTGCTTTCCAATATTCTAGTTGTTAAAACTAATTGTCAGGTCAAGAATATATGATACCAGACTGGCAATAAAGCAGTTGAGTTCAAATCCTACCATGAAATTGTGCAAAATTTTCCAGTTCCCTTGCAGTGTCTTTCTGATGTCAGAGATAACTCGCCATTGGCCATCAAGAATGAACAGGCCTGACAATTCCGCAAGATTCAGAAAACAAGAATCTCGCCAGCGAGATGTCATTTTCTGATTTTCCCCACCCCTTGCCAGCAATGTCACGAGATTCCTGTTCAGCAAGGTTAGGAATATAATTTTGATAAATTTTAAAATAGTTAACACCCTTCTCTACCATATCATTCCTCTCTACATTTGAACTCCCCTTGCTGACGTGACGTCACATTGGCGAAATTTACAATTGCCTTTCAAAACCAGGTGAAGGGAAACTGCAAAGGTTGCAGAGATAGTTACAGAGAGACATATCCAGGCAGTGACTTGGCATTGTCCTCTAGCACTCTGGCACTGTCCCCTGGCATAGAGAAGTGCCAGCAGGGAGTGCAAAAGTGCCAGCGCATCAAGTTCCCTTTATGGTTACACAAGTTCATCTCGTGCATGTGGGACGGGGGTGGGCACATGGTTACCTTTATGTCTGTGAGGGGTTGGGGTTGGTGCCTGTGGGAAGGCAATCTGTGTGTGCATCTAGGGGCCAGGGTCTCCGCGTCTGTGTTTCATATGGGGGATCACAGCACCCTCATTCCCAGCTGCCGATTTGGTCCGGCCCTGCTCCACCGATGTGATGGTGTGGATCATGTCTCTGGATTATCCGGAGAGAAAACCGGACTGTGCAGTCAGTGAGCTGCACAATGTTTTCCTCCTCTCAACCAGCCCTCTGTGCAGAGAATGGAAAATTCCACTCTTAGCTTTTCACTTGTTTATGAATTTTATAAGCGTTGATGCGATTAAGTGAATGTGAAATTTTAGTTGCAAAGTGTAAATTTTGAAACCTGAAACAAATGTCCACAATGAAGAATATATTTTAAGTCATAAACTTTGCAAAAAAGCAACTGACACTAATGTAACAGTCAAGATGTGAATCAAGAAGGATTGAAATCAACAACATTTGTAGGAAAAATCTGAGAATGGTAGCTGCCATACTTAGAAGAACATAACATCTAAGTTATTAATGAAAAATAATGTGAATTATATTCAAAGTAGTGGGATAGGAAATAATGAGTAGGAATTAGAAAACAATGGGACGTGATAGAATGTGTATTTCAATTTTCAATTGAGGGATTTAAAATTGAAAAAAAACTACTGATAGTTTTCACTTTAAAATTGCTTCCCCAAAATAAAATTTTAGCTGCTAATGCAGGAAATAATTGAAAGAAGTTGAAGGTTAGAACAAATGGTGATTACATTAAAATTCTTGATTTTAAATTTTCAGATCTTGATTCCACCCTAGCTAAAACAATAGAGAATCCTGCAGTTGACCACTGGATATGTGTAAACCTCTCAAGTGCAACTCAATTGGTAATCATTCAATTTGATGTAAAAATGCAGCTTAGTTCAAAATATTACATCCGTAAAATTAAACACAACTTCATATGTTAAAATGTCTTTGAATTTAACGTCAACCTTCCTTTAATTATAAATGTCATTCCTAATGTTTACCCAGTGTCAAAAGGTCAGGAGATTTATTTAGGTCTGTTTAGTTTGTTGTATGAAACATCTTTGTGAAAAGATGAATATTGATGTAAACGTGTCAATTGTATAACCAAGATAGCATTTGCAGTGACATTTGGATGAAGAATATTTTACCAGAGAAAATAAATCATCCTCTGTTATTCTTTTATGTTGGTTACTCACTGCTCAAAGATGGCAAGAAATCTTTGTTATATGAAGATACAAAAGTTTTAGACATGGTGAAAGAAATTTTCCATTTTTATTCACTGTTGCTTGCCTGAAAAAACCAACTGTTTAAATCAGGGATGTGTGTATCTCAGCTAGGGTAAGAAGTCAAGGGCCCTGTTGTTTCTCCTATTTCTGGGTGCCTTCTCCCACTCCTACACCTATAAATCTCCCCCTTATATTCTTCATGTGCCCAAAATTGGGATGTCTAGTCACAGTGGGATTAAACTGTCTCATCCAGGTTTAGCAATGGTTTTTGGTTTTAGGGTACAGAGGAGGTTTACCAGGATGTTGCCTGGTATGGAGGGCAGGTCTTATGAAGAGAGGCTGAGGGATTTGAGGTTGGTTTCGTTAGAAAGGAGGCGGCTAAGAGGGGACCTAATCGAAACATATAAGATGATTAGAGGTTTAGATAGGGTGGACAGTGATAGCCTTTTTCCTAGGATGGAAAAAGCTAGCACAGGGGACACAGCTTTAAATTAAGGGGTGATAGTTATAGGACGGATATCAGAGGTAGGTTCTTTACCCAAAGGGTGGTTCGGGAGTGGAATGCTCTGCCTGCAGCAATTGTAGATGCGCCAAGTTTGGTGGCGTTTAAGAGGTTAGTTGATAGGTATATGGAAGAGAAGGGAATGGTTTAGTTTGGAGGGGCATTGCTTTTTATATTGGTCGGTGCAACATCGAAGGCCGAAGGGCCTGTTCTGTGCTGTAATGTTCTATGTTCTTTGTTCTATGAATGTTTTGCCTGAAATGATTTAAATCAGGCAACTGATGTTGGCTTGTTTGAAACAAACTCCCTGATTAAGGACTGCAACAAAAAATGTCCCTGATTAAGGGCCAAATTGATGGTGCCAGTTTCCCTGCAGTCTGGATAGAGATTGCATACTGAGAGCACTCTATATGGTGTTGTTGGATTTCGTAAATAAAGGAATTTTGGAGACAGAACTTACACCTCCGAGGACTTAATACAGTGGTGATGACGATAGGATTATTACACTGCAGCTATCAATTAAACCAATTGAAGGCTCAGGTGTCTGTGTGACACACAGTGCCACCATGCCATCCTCCAGATTTCACTAACCTTTTGAGAGAGTTGAGAGCTTCAAGTTTCTGGGTGTCCAGATCACCAACAACTTGTCCTGGTTTCTCCAAGCCAATGCTATATTTAAAAAAGCCCATCACCACCTCAGGTTAGTCCTTTTCTGCCTGAGATGCAGGTGGATAGGAATTGAATGTTATTGAGGTGGAGGCAGGTTTGAAGATAGGAATAATGTACAAATGAGAGAAGATTAGTTGAACATAAGAACTAGGCGCAGGATAGGCCACTCAGACTTTGAATTATTCAATAAGATAATGGCTGATCCGGTTGTAATCACATCTTCGAGAGTATCCTAGTGCTTCATGTCATTAGTGTACACTTGACCTGGACCATTTGATGGGCAACACGACAGCTCAGTGACTATCGCTGTGCTGTGCAGATACATGGATTTGGGCCTGTGCCTGTGGGAGTTTGCGCATTCTCCCCATGCTTGCGTGGGTTTTCTCCGGGTGCTCCGGTTTCCTCCCACATCCCAAAGATGTGCTCTTAGGCTGATTGATAGAATAAATTCTCCCTAAATTGTCTCAAATTTGGTTTCAATGCATAGATCTTTAAACATAGACAGGGATGACGGGTAGGAGTGGGAACATCGAGGTGGCGACATGGGCTCGTTGGGCCGAAGGGCCTGTTTCCCGTGCTGTTTTGTTCTTTGTTCTTTGTTCTTTACCAGACAATTACTCACAATTTGGTCATTCTTATTAAGAAGCAAGCTCTGCTTCTTTGAATCTGGCCCTATTTAATATCTGTATGGAACTTGAACATCAAGCACCCCACGCAATGATCCTATGTAAAAATGAGAATATCCTGAGCTCGCAATGACATATTCCATTGGCACATGACTCCTGGTTTCACTCCCAATTGGAAAAAAGTAGTAAAACCTTCCAGTAAATTAGCACCAACTGATTCACCTGTGGTAATGTACTTTTTTTATCCACACAAAGTGGGTTTTGTAAACAGGAAAATTACACTTTGTATTGAGTGACAAAAATTTTCTCATTTTAAATTTAAGTGAACTATCCTTACAAATGGATAGCATGGAACAGATCACAGGAGAGTAAAACGCTGCAGATACTGGAAATCTAAAATATGAACAAAGAGTGCTTCAAATACTCAACAGGTAAGCATCGTCAGCGGGGAGAAAAATAGAATTAATATTCCATGATCTGCACCAGTTCTGATGAAGGGTCACAGACTGGTGTTTTTCTCTGTATATATGCTACTAGATGCGCAGAGCATTTTCAACACATTAGCCGGGGTTTGTTGGTCCTACCAATGGCAGGGATCATAGCGAGTAGGAGATGAAAATTGGGAGTGCTGTCCAGAATTTCCTGCCGTGCCTGCAATGATGCCTGCTAATGTCAATGCTGAAAAATCCCACCCTTCCTCTTTCTATTGACGCAAGCCAGCTCTCCAAAAAGCACTCCAATTTCTTGTGAGCCTCTCATTCCTCTTAGGCAGGAACCCCAGCAGCAGCTGCCTGATGTTGGTTTGGCACAACTTTAAACATGAATTTAAGAAAGCGTGGACAGAGCTTAGCTAACGTTAATGTCAAAGTAATAAGCTGGTCATTTAAAAAGCTATTAATAAAAATGACTATGATAAAATGTCAAACAGCAGAGCTAACTAATTGAATTTTTTTTTTGCTTTTCAACTTAAGAAGCAGAGCTGGAGAGATGAGCCAGGCCCCAAGTCCTGGACACACTAACGATGGAGGAGACTGGGACCAAGCTTAGGAGTTGGGTTCATTACCAGTAATACATGTTCTGAGCTGGCCTCAGCAGAATTAATTTGAAAGGATGGGTCACAAGCAGCTGAACTCGAAGCACATCCTGCTTTCAGGGACAGCTGTTTTTGTATTTAGATTGTTTGAAACAATTACAAGTTACACACAATCCAGCTTTCTGCCTGGGCTTTCCTCTTTATCCAGCCTAGTGTGTGGATATGTTTCTGGGAAGAGAGAAGGAGGGGCAGAGAGCATATCAGTATTTATTCCTGCACTAAGTGCAGTGTATGTGTGTGTCTTACACCCACTCACTAGATCACTCTCACACACACACAATTACCCACTCTCACTCTCTGGGTGGGATTTTCCAGCTGTGCACACCTCGAAACCAGAAAATCTTGCCCCCGCTGAACAGACCTTTGCATGGTCCTGTGCCACCCACTACAATTTCCATGGTGGGTGGGAAGGGAAAGTTCTGCCCTCAATCTCACTCACTCGTTTACACATATACACTCGGCCGCATTCGGCCCAAAATCAGAAAACCTTGTTCGACATCAACGGACATTAGCTTTGGTCCACCCCCAACCCGCTACAATTCCTATGGCAGCTGGGATGGGAAAATTCCCCCCACAATCTTTCTGTCACACTCCTGTACTCACTCACTCATTCACACACACTCACAATCTCTCTCTCACATTTCTGCATTCTCACACAGTCACTCACTGACACATGCACGCACGTTCACTCTCTCATACATTCACTAACACTCACATATGTGTTCACTCACACAAACTCTCTCTGTCAGTCACTCACTCACACACATTTATTCTTGCTCACATACACATTCTCTCTTGCTTACACATTCACTCTCAAACACACATTCACTTGCTCACCCACCCACCCACCCACACACACACACACACTCCTTTTCTCACATTCTTTGTCTCATGCACAATAGCCACTCTGGGCTAAATCTTATCAGAAAATGACAGTGTTGTTTCCTGGTGGAAAAATTGACGAGTTTCTCTCCAGAAAAGCCAAAAGATTTTCTCTCCACATCTGTCAAAAAAAATCAAGGGATGTGTTTCATGCCACCATACGGGGGCAGAGGTGGGGTGGTAGTTGGCAAGAATCAAGCCTCCTTGATTTCTTCTGGCAAAGTGTGGTAGAATTTGGAGAGAAAACTGACTTTTTTTTCGAGTGAAACATGCCAGTTTTCTCACTAGAATCAACATATCATTTTTTTGGTAAGATTTTGCTCTCACTCACTTTCTCACACAGTCACTCCCTTTTTGCATCTTTAGTGATAAAGCTCAAACATTTCAGGTTTCTCTTTCTAAATCTGTTTCCATGTCCATCATAATATCTTGGTGAACCAACAGTACCCTTTTTAATTACTTTGATATTCTTGCTATTTAAGTTTGCTCACTGTGGCATAGTAATGGTAGCATGGTGGCACAATGGTTAGCACTGCTGATGGAGTCTTCGTCAGGGACCCGCGTTCAATTCTAGCCTCGGATTTATTTTTGTGTAATGTTTGCACATTCTCCCTGTGTCTGGGTGGGTTTCCTCCAGGTACTCTGCTTTCCTCCCACAGCCCAGAGATGTGCAGGTTAGGTTGATTGACCATGCAAAATTGACCCTGGTGTCAGAGGGATTAACAGGGTAAATATGAAGGGTTATGGGAATAGGGCCTGGGTAGGATTGTGGTCGGTGCAGGCTCGATGGACCAAATGGTCTCCTTCTGCACTGTAAGAATTCTATGATTCTATGCTCAAGCCAGTTTATGTCCTGCTACAACTGACACTTGCTCACACATTACCAGGCCTGGATGGTTTGGAAATCCAGGCACGGGAGGTTTGGAAATTTTCTTGCTGAGCAGTTCAGGACTGCTGTAAGCTGACCAGGCAAGCATTCCCCATCTAACACTCCAGCTGCACTTAACCTCTCTGTTGCTACAATCACCACACCTCTTGGCCTTCTTTGCTGGCTCCTGTGGTCCTTTAGTGTAACTCTGCAGAAGGGTGCAGCCATGCCTAAGGGTGGACTATATCACCCAAAATGCACCCTGGTTGTCAAAACAAATGGCCACATGGACTTGAGCTCTCATTCCAATAACCCTGACTTTGTCCCAAAGTGGAGTATCCACAATGCGCTTGTCCATTAGCACATTGAGATAGAAGTGGCAACTTGAGAGAGGGCCATTGTTGATGGAGTCTGGGCCCTCGTGACTAGCACCATGAGCTACCTTCTCTCCTGGACCCTGATCCCAGCTGCCCTCTTGCTGCCTGTGTCATAGCCAGTGCAATGAAAGGGGCTTAGCAGCATACTCCCCAGTGCAAGTGTAAGGCTGCAGAAAAATATAAACAACTGAAGGCCTACTTTGTGAATTTGCAGCTGCAGATTTGTTTTAACTTTTTCTCCTTCATTTACTGAGGTTCAAGCCACACTTGGGATTGCATGTTTCCCTTCCCAAGACTTAACCTACCATCAATACTTCCACACACTACTGGCAAGCTGCTGCACTCTTCCTGCATGGCCCTCCAATTGACTGGTGGCATTTGAACATGGCTCAGACACAAAGATGGCTCAAGTCTCCAGAGGGTGGGTGGGAGTGAGGCCAGTGCTAGCAACTCTGCACTCATTTAATGTAAACGATGAATTTGTCTTGGGCGTCTCCCTCCAAAGCTTGCCTGAAATAATATCTGGTGTACTTGCATGTTTTTGTTAGTCATAGCAGATATTGTACATTGTTTATAATGCATTACTGCATAAGCTTTTATTATAATCAATCATGCCTTTCACATTGCTGCCAAGACTTCATTATAAATTAGCTCCCTTCAGATAAATTTAAAGGAAACAGCAATTTAAAACTCTCAGCATCAGAGTTATAGCCCTCAGTATATTAAAATGGTATCAAATTGTTTATCTTTTCTAAGCTCATCATTAACAAATATGAAGAAATCTGATGTGAAAGCGCAGCTGGACTGACGTTTATTATTGTAATTATGAATGGGAAGTGGATCTTTGCTTATTGAGGGCAGAGTGAAGTGCTAAAGACAGTGCTGGTACAGATGGAAAGCACATCCTGCTTGTCAGGGACAGCTGTTTTCCCTTTGCTGTATTTGGGGCATGCAAAACAACTACTTGAGTTGCACTCAACACAGACACATTGAAATTTGCATCTTAATATTTTCTTGGAACCATTTCATTCATCTGAATAAGACCCTGCCATATCAATCCTTACTGTTCTTGCTGAAACTGTCTTTTTGTGATTACAGTGAATCTCATGGAATCAGCCATTCCATATATCACTGCTCATCACAGCACCCCAAAGAGTTCCTAGCTTGTGTATGTGTCAGTGTGTGTTTCAGGTCTATTGGGAACTACACCTGGTTTATGAAAGCCAGTGGAGAAGAAGGAAAATAAAAACTTCCAGTAACAGAGAAAGAACTAGAAGGTCCCAAATGATAAACAAGGAATGAGGAAGAAACAAAAGATAGAACAGGTAAAGAATGAATGTTAAAAGAAGAAAAGACATAAAAGTGAGAAAGATAAGATAAAGATTAAGAGAAAAGGCAGCCTCATTTTTTAATTAAATGTTTCTTTTGTCATGGATGCTTGAAAAGGAGGTTACCAGCATCACACATAAATAATGTATTTGTTTGTATCCATGTGTACATTTTACCATTGGAATAAATAGTTCAAGATATTTTAAGTTTTATATTCGTACTGGTAAACGTTACAAATAAAGTATAGCTTTAAGTGAGTTTAAATTAATGTTTATGTGCCGGCCAGGTTAGATTCATGCTGGAGTATATGTGAGGGTTGCTTTCTATTCTAATAATGATCCTATTGTGTTCAGAGAGGGCTACAGTGTGAAGATTAAATATGCCAGTGCTCGTTGCTTCGCAACTGGGGCCTTGTAAGTAGGACAGGATGGCCCTCCTCTCCTTGATAGCATCCGGTCAATGTCCACATTCAAGGTGTGCGGGATTAATCTCTTTCCGACCATCTTCCCTGGTGATGTAATTGTGGGGAGATGCAGGGGACGCTTTTAAGCTGCTCCCACTTGTTGTTCACACAGGTGATTCCCAACTCCAGTGAATCAGCCACCGCTGGAGTTGGAGAATCTGCATGTTTCACACGAGGGAATAGTCCAGCCCATTTGAAAAGGCAGGGTGGCTAGTGAACACTGCTGCCAGTGGAAAGCGAATCACTCCCACTTTCCCATTAGTGGGAGCACTTAGCCTCAAAATGGGGAATCGGGCCCATTATGTTCGGACAACACACCATTGAATCAATAACTTTAGTCTTTTGGAAAACTAATTGGATTTGAAATTTGTACGTCCAAGAATTTCTCCTCCTTGGCTAGCAGAAGTCATTCAGCTCATATTCACAAGGAGAAAGTCATATTACAGTACAAGTCATATAAACTCAGTACCAAGGTTTACAAAATTTGACAGTTAGAAACATCATAACTGCGCACCATAACACTTTCATGTGTGATTTTAAGTCCACCAATATACAGAGAATAACAGCTGACTTTCAATGAATTACAGAACTTCGATGTTTGATGAATTGACAAAAGTGAAAATTCTAATGACTACATAATCAGAACAAAAATTGCAAAATTATTTCAATTCTGACAGCACTGCAAATGGGCTTTACTATACTTACAGAATATTATTTTTTCACGAATAATGCTAATGGTGTCTTCCTTATTGGATGTTGTCGGTTTTTTCATTAAAAAGGACAGCTTTCTCCAATTCTTTTGTCTTCATGAACTAGTCCTATACATTATAATGATCCTGAACCAGACCCCCAAATTCATGGCAATGGACCAATAACTTGTTGTTTAAACAATAATTGAGACCTCAGGCATTTGCAAAGAGAATAAGGCTGCAAGAATAAAATAAACTTTACTGTAAAAAATTAGAAAAATAAAACAATTTACAATATCAATCTTGTACTTTAACATGAAGTAAATATAAACTTACCACATTGCACAATAAATGGCAGATGCGAGCAAGTTGGACCTACAGAATTCCCAGCAACACGTCCAAATAGCAATGTTCACTATGAGTTGCACAAACACGGTAAAAGTATTTCCTTCATGAAGGATTCCAATCTCTTCACTTTTGAAGATCTGTTCTCTAAATTCCTTCAAGAGCCCCTACCCTCCCAACTTAGACTGCCCACCTCCCAGGGTTTCAATCTTATCTCCTGAGGTTATGGATGGAATTCTCTAGCCCTCTTATGGCAGGTTCACCTGCAGCAGAGGTGGCTTGCCATTGGTCACTGGTAGAATCTTCCACTTCCACCAAAGTCAATGGCGATTTGCATTTCTTGCCTGTGTCGCCGTTGGGGAACCTGTGATGGATGTTGACATGGGAAAATCCCAGTAGTGAGAAGGGCTGGAGAATTCCAGCCAAAGTCTCCCAGATTCCCGAGTCTGTACATCAGTACCAACTCATTGGCACAACTCCAGCTCTTCAAGCATCCTGACACTATTGCTCCAAAGGGCATTGAATTTCCAATGTCTTTTCAACTCTCCAGGGTTTCTCCCAAACCCTCATTACCCGGCACTTGACAAAATCAATTACTCAGAGCTACCAGCAGCAGTTTAACTGCATGTAGCTTCTACTCTGTCTTCTAAAACTGACTTACCCTCGATCTGCTCTTCACTGACCCTTAAATTGATCTGGATGACCTTGACCAATCAAAGCCCTTCTTGTTACTAAGCCTGATCAGATATAACAGATAAGTGTTCAGCCCGTGCCCTGCACATTACAACCTCCTCCAGTGCCAGCTTACATGATTAAAAACAACGATTTCATGACAACATACCAGAGAACCTTATGTTCACATAGCAAATCTCTTAATTAATCACATAGCTCAAATTATAGATATTAACAGGTGTTGTCTTTTTTTTCCAATTTAGGACTAGCTTTCGACAAAGACAACAGTGTTTAAAAGATCTCTTTCCAAACCTCATAAAATCCAGCCATGGCAAGCCAAAAAAAAGAAATATTTATAAGCCAAGGCACTCTAGATATTGGAATCTGATAGCACAGGCTATTTTCCAATAAGAAATCACTTCAAGATTTGCTATGTGTTTTACAATTATCTTCTGTAAAGAGCACACATGACATTATGTGTCTTTTCCTTAATGTTTTGGAGTCAAATTAATAAAACTGGTAAATACAATAAAAAAAGAAATAATTCCGAACAGAAAGCTTATTTAGTGTTGTAAGTTGTGTTCTTACATTGAGCTGTCACACACACTTAGCTGCTCTCCAAAGGGTTTTACAAGTCGAATTCTGCGATACAAGCAGAATATCCTGAAGGAATAAACATTCTGTCTTGCACAGAAGGCCAATCGAGTGCTGGCTGTTGACATAAAGATACATTGACATCTTCCTTAGCCTGTAGCTTGAGAATGTTCTAACAAATTAAAACACTCGAGACAAACACAGGAAATCTTCCTATCAGTTTAAGATGTATTCAGACCCAAGTCTTTTTAGTAAAGTGACCCACTGTTCTCGCCAGTTCTTAGTAAATGGTCCTACCTAATGTGTAATATTGTTATTATCATGAACTCAAATCCTTGAATGGTCAAGGAGTAATTGTGCTACCCACTGTCAAACAGGCCCAGATTTCCATCTTGCAATTCAGGTGTACAGAATTAGGAAAATTACCAGCTCTGCACACCTGACTTCCAGAAATTTCTACCCGTTTTTTTGATCTTTGCCCAGGGCCGACTAAGTAGAAGTCAGGACAGGCAGTGAGGGGTTTGAGGGGAAACTGGTGCAGGGTTGGGCAAATCACATTTAGATGAAAAGACAAGGCCTTCAAAAAAAAAGCCCATTCAAGATGTTGGTTGTCAGTAGTAAACTTCCTGAGCCTGCAGAAGATGTCATTGCATTGTCAGGTTATTGTCCAAATTACGACTGTTGTACAACCTGTTGTACAAATGCAGGCTTTGAGGAATTTGAGGACCCGTTAAAGGAAATAATCATTACGAGGGACGAAGTGTTGGGGCTTTTAGGTAGCATAAAGACTTATAAAGCTCCGGGACCTGATGGTATTTACCCCAGGCTGCTAAGGGACGTGAGAGATGACATTGCTGGGCCTCTGACGCAAATCTTTGTCTCCTCTTTGGACTCAGGAGAGGTCCCAGAGGAGTGGAGGATTGCAAATGTAGTACGTTGTTTAAAAAGAATCAGAGGGATAACCCAGGGAAGTATAGGCCGGTGAGCTTGACTTCAGTTATAGGTAAGCTAATGGAGAGGATTCTCAGGGACAGGATGTATGAGCATCTGGAGCGCTGCGATCTGATCAGGGATACGCAGCATGGCTTCGTTAAGGGGAGGTCGTGCCTTACGAATCTAGTGGAATTTTTTGAAGAGGTGACAAAAACGGTTGATGAAGGCAAGCCGTTGATGTCGTCTACATGGATTTCAGTAAGGTGTTTGATAAGGTCCCTCATGGTAGGCTGATAGAAAAGGTGAAGGCGCATGGTATACAGGCCAGGTATGTAGATGGGTTGAGAACTGGCTTGGGAGGAGGAGACAGCGGGTAGTAGTGGAAGGCTCTTTTTCCAACTGGAGGTCTGTCACTAGTGGTGTGCCACAGGGATCTGTACTAGGACCCCTTCTATTTGTGGTGTATATAAATGACTTGGAAGAGGGGGTAGGTGGTGTGATCAGCAAATTTGCTGATGACACTAAGATGATTGGATTGGTGGGTACTGAGGAGCAGTGCCTGGCAATACAACATGACATAGATAGGCTGGTAGATTGGGCAGATAGATGGCAAATGGAATTTAATCCGGATAAATGCGAGGTGATGCCTTTTGGCCGGAATAATGTAGAGGGGAGTTATAGGATAAAAAGTAAAACTATCCGGAGTATAGAGATGCAGAGAGACCTGGGGGTGCAAGTTCACAGGTCTCTGAAGGTGTCAGTACAGGTGGAGAATGTGGTAAAAAAAGCGTATGGTATGTTAGCCTTCATAGGAAGGGGTATAGAATACAAGAGTAGGAGTCTGATGTTGCATGTGTATAGAACATTGGTTAGGCCTCATCTGGAGTACTGCGTCCAGCTCTGGTTGCCGTACTACAGGAAGGATGTAGAGGCCCTGGAGAGAGTGCAGAGGAGATTTACCAGGATGCTGCCTGGTATGGAAGGGCTGTCTTACGAGGAAAGATTGAAAACACTGGGGTTGTTTTCCCTTGAAAGACATTGGCTGAGAGGGGATCTTTTAGAGGTATATAAAATTATGAGGGGTATAGATAGAGTAAATGGTGGTAAGCTTTTTCCACCATTAGAAATGGATAGAACGAGGGGTCACGGGCTCAGGGTGAGGGGGGCTATGTATAAGACGAATATTAGAGGCCAGTTTTTCACACAAAGGGTAGGGGGGGTGTGGAATGCACTGCCGAGTAAGGTGGTGGGAGCAGGCACGCTAGGGTTGTTTAAAGGTCTCTTGGACAGCCACATGAGCGGTCTGCAGATAGAGGGATATAGCAGGACTGTTTGAATATCGGGAGGACCAAATAGTAGTAGACTATCTTTTAGTTTTGTCTCGGGAATGTCTTAGTTTTTTTTTTAGCATGTTTAATTAAGTCTTATTTGTTTCCGCAGGCAATTCGGACCACCTTGTTGACCAACAAGGGGCATGCATGCGGCATGTCGTGCGAGAGCTGCTCTTGGAGGTTGCTTCAGGAGTTGCCTATTGCTTCACGTCGTCAGTGTATGCTTAAACTGCACCATCTGATGGGCAACATGATAGCTCAGAGACTATCGCTGTTGCTGTGCTGACACATGGATTTGGGCCTGTGTCTGCGGGAGTTTGCGCGTTCTCCCCGTGGTTGCGTGGGTTTCCTCCGGGTGTTCCGGTTTCCGAGCACATCTCAAAAATGTGCTCTTAGGCTGATTGGGTAACAAATTGTCCCTATATTGGTCCCTATATGGGAATCTTCAACAATAGGCGTAGCCTAAAGACAAGGATATGTCATTAGGACGTTAGGACGGCGGCGTGGGCTCGTTGGGCCGAAGGGCCTGTTTCCCGTGCTGTGTTGCTCTTTGTTCTTGTTCTTTGTTAACTGTTAGCTGACCCAGGAATAGATGGCCAATCATGGGCACTTCTTCTGGGAGAATTTTTATTGTTGCTTTCTAATAAAAGTGATTAATAATTCACTAAATCCCAGTAAACATGGAGTGGATTCTCAAGACACAGCCATGGAAATGGCATCGTCTTGCCATTACTAACAAGTACAGGTATTATACAGTCACATAGTCAGCTGCCAATACTGAGTGGATGAGTGATGAATAGCCCCATATAGTGGGAGCCAACACTATCGCTCAGCAGCCAGCTTTCTCATGATCAGAGACTCTATACAACCATTTACCAGCCCACAACAGGCTAAATTCACATTACGACCTCTGTGTTGCACAGAGTGCTGTAAATTACCATTGTTTACCTAGCTGGAAAATGGCGAGAAAATGAGAGGGTTTCTCACCTATTTTACACTTAGAATTTTTCTGCGAAAATTCCGCCTGAGGTGTTTCATCTGTGGAGGTATTCATTGCCAATAGTAATTTTGGTTTTAATGTTTTATTTATTTAGTTTGAAAATATGAGATCCAGAAAACATAGCTTGATGTGTTGTTGGAACAAAATAAATTCAGATGTGAATAATGCTGCCTTCCAATTGAGTTTTTGGAATTGTGTAGTCACTGTTTAGCTTTTTGCAGGGTATTTCATTGCAAATGGAGTTTTTGATTGTTATTTAAGCTTTCCCAAATTCAAACAATCCTACTGGGACCTGTTACCTGTCGGCTGAAACAAGGGCCGATCCTTGACCAGAAGGATTGCATGACGTGTGCATGATTCCTACAGAGCTGCAAAATCACTTATACACTGCGAGGCTTGATTGTTGTTTCATTTTCATTCCAGCTGTTTTATTCTGCTGTATGTGAAGGATCCAGACTTGCATTGTGCTTGGTCAGATCTTCAAAAACTGTGCTGTCAACCTGCCAGCATGTTATGTTCTCCTATTGTTCAATGTTTATGTATCAATCATAAAAGGATTGATGTAACAATATGTGGGTTATTTATTTGAAAATAAAATAGATAATGGTCACTGAGAGACTGTGACGTCTCTCTCACCTAATCTCACTCTGCCTGCAGACAGTCTACAAGTCATGGGGACTACTGCATCATATCCTTGAGGTAGTAAGCATAGAATCCTGACAGTGCAGGAGAAGGTCATTCAGCCCACTGAGTCTGACGTGGAGTATCTTATCCAGGCCCTCTCCCTTGCCTTATCCCCATTACCCCATACATTTACCAACCATCTAACCTGCACATCTTAGGACTGTGGGAGGAAACCCACACAGTTACAGAGAGAATGTGCAAATAGCACACCGTCACCTAAGGCCGGAATTGAATCTGGGCCTCTCGCACTGTGAGAAAGCACTGTTAACCACTGTACCACTATGCCACCCTCAATTTACTTGATTTAAGTATGTGCTTCCTTAAAGATACATACACTTCATATCACAGCAGCTACCAAAGCCCTACGTTCTGGAATTAATTCCTTAAAACATGCCTTTTTGATCAGGTATCACTACTGTTTTAAAACGTTTACTTATTAGTCACAAGTAAGGCTTCTATTAACACTGCAATGAAGTTACTGTGAAATTCTCCTGGTCACCACGGTCTGGTGCCTATTCGGCTCAATGCAGCTAACCAACATGTCTTTCAGAACGTAGGAGGAAACCAGAGCATCCAGAAGGAACCCACACAGACACTGGGAGAACATGCAGACTCTGCACAGACAGTGACCCAAGCTGGGAATTGAACCAGGGTCCCTGATGCTGTGAAGCAGCAGTGCTAACTGTTGTGTTACCATGCCACTCCAGTTTCCCAAGATACCATGTGGAATGATACCAAATTATGATTGTCAGTGCACAATAGCATGCTGCAATTTTTTACCATTTAAATAATAGTCCATTTTGCTGTTATCCCTACCAAAATGGATGACCTCACACTTACCAGCATTGTATTCCATCCGCCAGACACTCACTGAGACAAAATCTGCAGGCTTTCAGTGTCCTCTGCATATTTTGCTCTGCCACTCATCTGACTGTCATCAGCAAATTTTGGCACACTATCCTTTGTCCCTCACACCAAATCATCCAAATTATCTATGTAAATTGTACTGAACCCTGAGGCACACACTAGTCACTGATCGCCAACCAGAAACACACCCATTTAACCCTATTCTTTCCTTTCTGTTAGTTAACCAATCCTGTATCCATGCTAACACATTATATTGTGCACCTTTATCTTCTGCGGCAGTCTTTGGTGCCGCACCTTGTCAAGTGCCTTCTGGAAATCCCTGACCTGTCCTCTCCTCCCCCCACAACCTCCCCAAACCTACAGTCCCAAACCGCTCTTCTCACTACCCCACTCCACCTCTGGCAGTCCTGACCCATCCCCCTGTTCAACCCTGACACCCTCTCCCCCCAGTAGCTGCTCCTCCCTGATTCTGAAGGCCAGCTTCAATCAGCTTCACTGTAGCACAGTGGTTAGCACAGCTGCCTCACAGTGCCAGGGACCTGGGTTTGACATGTGGCATTGCATGTTCTCCTCATGTCTGCATGGGTTTCCTCCCACAATCCAAAGATGTTCAGGTCAGGTGGATTGGCCATGCTAAATTGCCCCTAACTGTGCCAAGATGTATAGGGTTAGAGGGATGAGAGGGGGGGTAAATACGTGAGTTTAGTGGAATAGGGCCTGGGTGCGATGCTGTGTCGATGGGTCAGCGTAGCCTCTATGGGCTTAATTGTTTCTTTCTGCATTGCAGGAATTCTATAATTCTATGTAAGTACAGAAGTATGAGTATATAAATATAAGGAGACAATTTGACTTTGATTAAGAATGAAAACTAGAGAACGTAGATTCGAAATTAAATTTATTTATTAGTGTCACAAGTAAGCTTATATTAACACTGCAGTGATATTACTGTGAAAATTCCATAGTTGCCACACTCCGGTGCCTGTTTGCGTGCACTGCATAGCCAATTAGCAAACCCTCATAAGAGATTACTAATTTGAAGAAAAATGTTTCCTGGTGCAATTTATTTTTTGTATTGGACAGAATGAAATGATGCAGTATCAATAACTTCTTTAAGAAGATTTGGATAAAGAGAACCAGAATTGTAAATTTCAGCAATATCTTTAGATTCAGATTGTCAAATTCTCTGTTGTTATTTTATTCAAATTTATCTGCACAATGTCATCAGCTAGGATTAAATGGTGGAAATGTACCCTACATTTTGGAGCCTTACTTTCATAGCTTTGGATATTACAAAGTGAAATGAGATCAAATGGTCCATTGTCAACAATTAAATTCTTTCTGTTTTTGAGTTATGTTTTATATATATCCATTTACAAAGTATTTAAGTAAAATAGAATGGATTGTTAATTTTAAAGAATGGTTTCTTAAAAAGCATTCACACAATTAAAAATATAACCAACTGAGAACTTCATTTTATTTCTTGTTGCTTTCAGCTTTCTTATCACAGCTTTCTCTCAGGCTATGGAGGAATTGGATATGATCTTTGATAGGGTGAGTGGCACATGACTTCTGGGAGTAGAGAGTTTACTCTCTGTTTACTTATGTGCTTATGAAGAGAACTAAATCTGACTCATGCTCCTATATCCGATAAATTAGCTGCAAGTTAGAGTTCTTAAATAATACTACTTAAACTTTTTGAACATGATTCAACTTACTAATTTGTTTATTAATACGCAAAGCTATACTTCACAATACCTTACGTGAAGGAAAAATAAAAATAAATTATTTGTTAGTTATGCTATAGAAAGAACAGTCAGTTCATACCAGTTCAAAGTTGTCAAAAATCCAGTACTGGTACCAGTACTATTGAAGCTCTGAAACTAGTTCAGCCATGTTTACTTGTACCAATCATTTACCAGCTTTACTGATTTTCCTCCACAAAGATTTTTAAGAACATGCCTTGGAATTTTCCAGCCCCATTGCATGAGATTCGGTGGGATTATATGGGAAAGCAGGCTGGAAAATCCCATCCGTTTTTTAAATTGATATTTTAAGAAAGAAAGACTTGGAATTATATAGCACCTTTAATGGTTTCATCATGTCCAAATTATTTTACAGCCAATGTTTATGAGGTGTAGTCACTGTTGTAGAAAGCATGACTGCCAATTTGTACAAAGCATGAAGGGCCATATACACAACACTGTGACAATGAGCAAATCAACATTTTTAGTGATATTGCAGTAATTCCCAAAGTTCACTCTGTTGTGAGCTTATTTTAAGGCTTCACACTTGAGTGTGATCCTAGAGAGAAGATGGGTGGGTCGTTGTTCCTGTTAAAACAACAGGAATTTAGGCACAAAGAACAAATAACGTACCTAATATTTTGTAAGCTCTGTTGATGTCACTGATAGCATTTCAGAGCTCATCAAGTTAAGCCATGCTCACAGGCAAGAAATATTCGTGTATATTTAAAAAAGCATCACAAGTGATCTCAGAAGTGTAAAATCTGAGTCTCCATTCCACAGCCACCATTGTTGCCTCAGAGTTCGTGATCTTAATTCTCGTTCTACGACCTCACTGGTAGTTGTGATTCACTGTTTTGAAACTCCTGTGGCATTAATTGATGGATAAATATAGGCCAGGAGTTCATGGGAAAAAAATCCCAATTTTCACTGCCATGGAATCTTTCATGTCCACTAACCGGGATGTAGGTTAATGTTTTATCTGACAATGGAGCTCTCAATCTGTAATGCACTAAAATGTCAGATTAGTTTAAGTGCTTAATTCCTCAGAGCAAGACTATAACCTACAATACACTGGGCCCAATTTACCATCGCATTGCATCCGATTTTGGGGGCAAAAACTTGGTAAAATTGGGCGTGAGGTGAGTAATGTGATCTGCGCCTGCCTCTGCGCCAGTTCCCCCTTTACCAAGGCCCAAAAACGGCCACAGTCGGGACCAATTTAAATTGATTTAATGGGCTGCACATCCAACTTTATCTGCACTTCTTCCTTTACCACCACGTTCGACCATCTGGAATTGGCAGAAAACATACGTCTCCATAGAACTCTGATTCGGGCGTTCCAGTTAGTGAAGAGGTAAGTGCCCAGCATCCGATGGCTCCCTGCTTCAGATCATTGTGGGGCGGGGGTGCACCGCCACTTTGCCTGAAATCAGTGCAGAAGAAGATGTCGTCCGCTGCTACACTACCTGGAATCAGTGCGGTGGAAGTAGGTCCACTGCACTCTGCCTGAGATCAGTGGGGGTGAAGGAGGGTCTGCTCCCACTCTATCTGAGATTGATGGAGGGAGGAAAGAGGAAGGAGCCCACGATTGGTCTGAGTGATGGGAGGATAAGAGGGTCAGTAATGTTGTGGAGGTGGGACAATGTCTGTGGGAACCGGGAAGGGGGGGGGGGGTATATTATCTGGTCTAGGAGAGACGTGAGAGAAGATTCACTCCATCACTTTTTTTCTGCACATCAGCAGTTGGAGGTGTCGATCGGAGCTGTAGGATTTCAGGCGCATTAAGCCCTGCCCACAGCCTTGTGCAACACAGTTCAGACTCGCTGATATTTTTGCAGGCAGAGTGCATATGAGGGCGCCTCAGAGTGGGTCTAAAAGTCGGATCTGAAACACTCCCAGTTTCAAGTCCACCCAGCACTTAGAATCAAAATGGTAAAATAGGGCCCTCGAAATCAGAAGTAGGCTAACCACTCTAATATGAAGAAGATTGATTGTCTTATGGTTTTGTTGTTCCTATAGTGTTATTCCTCCTCAAATGTTATTTCCACAATAGTTTTTCACAAATAATATTTTATGTAATAACTGCTTTGCCTATATCTCTGTTTCAAAGGAAACAAATTGAGCTATGCATGGTCTTGTAATCACATTACATCTTGGCATGGATCAGCTATTTCCCACATGGCAATAACATCCTTCTTGCTAAAATCTTCAGAGCAGTGGGCCTCAAATTTGGAAAGGACACCACTTGGCATGTAGTAATAAAGCTACCCTGGGTGATATCTGATAAGGATTAAATAAAAAGCAAACATACCACATTTTTATATAAACTCGCATTATCTGTGTTAGAAATCAGACATTCAAAAAATTCTAGTTCAATGACTTGTAAAATGAAATGGATTTTTGTTGAAGAGTTACGAACAAATTAGCTTCCATTGACAATTTTAATAATCCTGTTGTATTAATTTTCTGTTCTGTATTTTTCTCATATCATAAAGAAATTAATGAAGGTTTCTCAGATTGGCCTGCGGTTTCCCAGACATTAGAGCCTTGGACTTTTGGGGCGCAAATTAAATGCTTCACAGGTCAGAGTAAGCTTATGGTAATCCTAAACAAACATTGGAAGAGTGCTTCCAAAGGTTAGTTTTTCTATTTTGTCAGATTCAACTTTGCATACAGAAGATTCTTGCTTTTGAGACTCCTGTAAGTTAAAATAAATCTTGATGAAAATTCTATGAAAAATTAATCTTTCTGTCTCAAATATTAACTTATTTCAGTTAATCCAAGATCATTATGGATGATAGATCAGCTGTATTGAAATACAATGACTGTCTGTAAGAAAATGAAGAGAATTTAGATGAAGATTTTTTTCCAGTATTAAAGGGAAAGGAGCATGTTGAAGGCACAACCAGAAGAGGTTGAATGGCAAACAAGTGCCAAGGATTTGAAGCATAGAAAGACACTGAATATAAACTTGCTCATTCTGGAGTATTTATCAAGTAGGAAGAGAATGCTATTAGTTGCTGTTAAGTAGTCAAGAAAGAAAGTATACATTTGAAACTAGAATGAATCACAGAATTATTACAGCATAGAAGGAGACTATTTGGCTCATCATGTCTCTACCAGCAATAGTGGAGCAATTTACCTATTGGCACTTTCCTGACTTCTCCTTTTTGGCCTTCCATTTCAGGGAACAATCCAGTTGCCTCTCAAATACCCCAACTGGCCTTGCCAATATTGCCAATACACTGTCAGGCAGATGCTGTATGAAATGGTTTCTCCCCATGTTTCTGTTGCTTTGTTTGTCAATTATTATAAATCTGTGCCCATTTGTTGTCAATCCTTCCACCATTGTGATTTTTATTTTCCCAATCTGTTTTGTCCAGACCCTTTTTGATTTTGAATACTTCCATCAAACCTTCTTAACCCTTCTCTTATTCAAGGAAAACAATTAAATTTTATCCATTCTATCTACGTAACTGATGTTCTACATCCTTTGGACTGTTCTTGTGAATTTTTCTTCACTCCTTCTAATGCCTTCACACCTTTCCTAAAGTAGGACATCCACACAATAGTCCACCGAGGCCAAATCAGAACTCAACACAAATTTAACATAACTTCCTTGCTTTTATACTTCTATTAATAAAACCTAGGATACAGCATATTTTATTGATTGCTCTCTCAACATGTGCTACCATCTCCAATGATATATGCACAAGTGCCCATTGCTCCTGCACTCCTTTAGAATTATAGACTTTATATTATCTCTGTGTTCTTCCTAATAAAATGAACAAGTTCACACTTCTCTCTATTAGCTTCATCTGCAACTTGTTCACCCACTTCACCAACGTGTCCATGGGCAACATTTTACATTGCTTGGATGAGCATGTGGAAGCATTAATATGTGCAAGAAGATGTTGGGTGTATGTCCTAATGTCATCAGGTTCTTGCGCATCATTTTGATCGGTTGTCATGGGCATTTGTCCAAAGTGTGCCCACCAATGAAGAAATCAGTTTAAGTGAATTAAAATGGGATTTTATGTTGCCCATCAGCTTTTACTCTTAGCAGACCAATTGGCTAGGTAACCTTCATGATTTGACTATAAGCTCCATCCAGGGCAGGGTGCAAGTCAGGGTTCAAATTATATTATCTGTCTGGGATTGAGATATGTGAATGATTGTGCCACTTAGAGATCCAGGGCATAGTTTTCTCATTGATATTTAATTTTATAAGTCAGCAGCTCTGAAGCAGCTGTCCCCCTGAGGGAGCAGTTTGGAAGAGCCAGGCCACACATTCCCTTTTCTTGGTGCCTGGTCTGTTTCTTTCCTCAGTTCAACAGAATTTATTCAGGAATAAAAACAGCACAATCTCTCTTAAGGTGCTCATTGCTGCTTTAAATTGACCTCTAGCTGACCTATTGGAAAGTGCACAGCCAGTTTTCATTCTGCCAATTGCCCTGGTGGAAAATCTGCCCATGAGATTAAAATGAGGCCTGGCATTAAAATACCACTGTAGCTTTCGGCTACAACAGGTAACTCACCTAATCATCCACCCATCCAGATTTGAAGTCAGCTCATCAAATTCAATTAACTTGGAGGAATGGGAACAGGGTGACAATAATTGTGGGCCAATTTCCAGTTTCAGAGAGTGAAAAATTGATAAGAGAGGGAAAAAAGAATGGCGTCTAAAGGTAGCTGACTCAGAAAGTAAAAAGCGATCCCTTGGAGCTGAAAATGAACATGAAAGGAAGATTCTAGCAGCTATATTTCAAATAGAAAGAGGGCAGGATTTTCCAGCTCAAAACCGGAAAATCCTGCCTGAGATCAACAGACATTTGCGTGGTCCTGTCCCACCTACTACAATTCCCATGGTTGGGCTGGACAGCAAAATTCCACCCTTTGTTTTTAATTGTATGGAATTAAGCTATCATGAAATTAAGCCATTTTTTTCAGGATTTGAAGTAGAATTCAATTCTGATAAAGAAAGAAATTGCTTTGCTTTACTTTAAGGCTACAGGCCCAAAAGGTGACATCAGCCACCATTGGTGAATAGCCATGACAACATTAATATCTTTATGTTATTTAACTATTGTGAATGCTTTATTGTTTTGTGTTCCTGACGAGCTACTGGACAATAAACTACTACAGGCTGTCATCCTCTCATGCTTTGACAAAAGGGCCAATATTAACAAGCTAAATAATGAGAGTAATTACAAAACAAATGTAGGAATTTTGGTATGTTGAACTTCCTTCCACATTCATTTTTGCTATGCTATTGAATGTTGGATTATTATACATAAAATACAAAAAGAGTGGAAATGAGATTGAAATGAACTGTACTCATTCATCAGACACTTGAAAAAGGCCCGAAATGTGACCATCAAATGTGAAAGAGGCAAAATCAAAGCCAGCAGCAGCGTCAATGAAGGGTCAAACAGGATAAAATTTCCTATCAACGATAATAATGTGTGTGGTAGAACAAAAAACCTAATTGTTTTCCTCTGACAATGAGAGACCAAAATGAATGAAAATCTGGAAATTACTCTCTGCAATACCCGTGAATGAACAAATAACATATCTACATGGAATTATAATGCTAATTGGGTCAACACCTCTTTTAATAACAAAATAATTACAGTACGTGCTAAGTGCTCGTATGCTAATATTGCAAAATGCAATGGAGCTGTACTCATCTGAGCAAATGGAGAGTACCCCAGAATTATTCTGAATCACGTCTTGTAGATGTAGAAAGGCTTTAGGAAGTCAGGAGGTGAGTTACTTGCTACACAATCCCGAAATCTGCCCTTGCAGTCACAGTATTTATGTGGCTGGTTCAGTTAAGTGTTTGGTCAATGGTAATCCCCAGTGTTGTGTATTGTATGTGTTGTTTAGTTTGCCATACTTTCCAACCAATACATTCAGGAGAGAAAATCAACAAAAAAGATATATTCTATTGGTGGTTGATATGGCAGGTGTCCTGCTGAGTAAATCGCTATGGATATTGGTAGTTGATCTGTTGGCTAATGTCTGATAAGTGCCGGAACAAATAGTAAGTGCTATATTTATTGTTAATTGCATTGTTAGTCTGTGGCCTTGATATTCTTAAACCTTTTGAAACTCGCCATATTAATTATAAAATACTTGCCTACTTAATTGAACTCACTAATAGCTGTGCAAATCTTGTTGATCAATCACATTAGTATATCTTCAAATTCCAAAGGATGCTTTGCTTCCAGGCTTCCCATAACTCCAGTATCAGTTTATCAGTCTGACAGTAGCACAATAATGTGAAAGTTGCATTTATTACTGGTGTGCTTGGCATTTATTCCACTACCATCCTTCACTTCTGCCAATGAGAAAACAAGTTTGTTATTCCTCTTGATATTCTGGGAAGAATGTTTTCTCTCTAAAAAGATTGAGAAAGCAATGAAATCAAAGATTCACTCCAAGAAACAATATTTTGGGACAATATACACTCGGATTTAAAGAAAATCAGTACAGATTTGTTAAGGGCAAATCATGTTTAGCTAACTTGCTGAAGTTTTTCGATAAACTAACAGAGATTTGATGAAGGTAATACTGTTGATGTGGGGTACATAAAATTTTAGAAGGCATATCTATTATGTATTTGTGCTGCATAATAGACAAGTGGACCAAGTTAGAGCTCATGAAATAAGGGAAAAGTGATAATATGGGTACAAAATTGGCTGACTGACAGGAAACAGACAATAGTGATTAATGGATGTTTTTATATTGGAAGAAATCTTATGAAAGAGTTCCTGCTGTTAGGATCCCAGCTTTTCCAATGAATGACTAGACCTCGACCTGTATAGGTGTACAATTATAATTGGTGTACAATTATATCAAAAATTGCAAATGATGTGAAACTTGGAGGTATTGGGAACAATGAGGGGGATAGTCCAGACCTTCAAAAGTTAGAAAGAATGGATAGACAAGTGGCAGATGAAATTTAATACAGTGAAGTGTGAAACGAGTCATTTTGATAGAAAGTCAGCAGAGAGACAATGTAAAATCAAGGTTCTAATTCTAAAGAGGGGGCAGGAGCAGAAGGATCTGGGTGTAAAAGTGCATAAATCACTGAAGCTGGCAGGACAGGTTAAGAGAGCAACTAATAAATCATATGGCATTCTCGATTTTATTAGTAGGTATTGTAGTAACTGAAGGTGACTCGATGTGTCTCCAACAGCCAAGGGTTTCTTCAATTAATGTAAGTATATACAAGATTAAGGTCTGACAGAACATCGGCAGAGGTCTGCTCTCTTCTCCTCCCTGACTCCAACTGAAGGTTTTCTCTGTCCCAGGACACACACCCTTGCTCCTGATTGGCCTGGCTTCTGGCATGGCAACTTCATAGAGTCCAGGTTGATCATATGGCCTACAAAGGATCATACTTTAAAGGAGTCATGTTTATGGAATACAACATGAAGAAAGCGATGCTGACCTGATATAAAACAATAATTTAGCCCCAGCTGACGTATTGCATTCAGTTCTAGACGTGACACTTCAGCAAAGATATAAGAATATTTCCAGGGATGAGGAAATTCAGTTGTGAAGTAGATTAGAGAAGCCGGACTGTTCTTCCTGGAGAAGAAAAGATTTAGAGGAGATTTGTTGAAGGCACTCAAAACCACAAGGGATCAGGGTAGAGAGAATGGGAAGAAACTGTTCCCACCGGTGGACAGGTCTGTGCTGAAGAAGTCATATTGGACTCAAAACCTTAACTAAGTTCCTCTCTCCACAGGTGCTGCCAGGTCTGCTGAATGTTTCCAGCGCTTTCTGTGTTTATTTCAGATTTTAGTGTTTAATTTACTGCCACTTCTCTTCTAGGAACAGTGACATTGCAGAAGTTCCACACTTTGCTGGGATTTCTATTTGTGTCTTTCATTGATCTAAGGTAATTGACAAAGAAAGTAAGATGAAGAAAATCTTTTAATGCAGTAAGTGGTTAGGATCTGGGACACACTGCCTCAGAATAAGGTTCAGTTGAGGTATTCACAAGTAAGCTGGATTATTATCTAAAAAGTAAGAATGTGTAAGGCTATGGAGAGAAGACGAGGGAATGGCTCTTGGTGAGCTGCTTCTTTGTCAAAGATCCTGGGTATCAGCAACCTTAGGCATTCTTAGTCAGCTTGGGTACAAACAGTACTATTCACCATGCACAATCAATATGAGGCCTTTAATGACTTGTGCACAAGGAGAAAAAAACTCACAGCCCCTCTGTAAGAGTTTCTGAAGTTACAAACAAACAACATGGCAATTATAGTCAATTACAGCAAATCAGAATCAAGCAATTTTTCTAATCCCTCATTTGCATACATATTCACCAATTAAATCCTAGCTTTTTGGCCTTTCACTGCATTCAAAAATTGTTGTTTGCTAATCTTTCTTATGCATAGCATATCCCCATATTTTGCCTTTGGTATTTGTTAAGGAAAACGCTGATCTTGCTCATTCTCCTGTAATGGCCGAAAAACAGAATGTTACAGGGCTTATGCAGATGAAGATTAGGCTGTTCATGCTGAATAGCAGGCACTGACCCCTTTTGAAGGTCTGTAAGCTGATAAACATTTTCCATTACTGTACAGAGAAAGCATGAAACTTTAATTTGAACATTTTAACAGAGAGCCAGCATAGACACAACAGACTGAATGGCCTCAGTGTGGTGAGTAGGGGATTTTCACTGTACCTTCATTGCAAAGTTAATGTGGGCCTATTTTTGACACTAATAAATACAACTTAAACTATGGTGTAACCATTCTGGTGACACTAATAAATACAACTTAAACTATGCTATGACCATTCTGGTGACTTTACTATCAAAGGTATATTGACATTGAAGAATAGATATCTCAAAGAACATCTTCCTGGGTGAGATGGTTAAAGTGGGACTCTGGATACCTAGTGACCAGGGTAGATACCATGTTGATAAACTGGCCAGTTTTTATAGTTTCCTGTATTTCCTTCACTTATCCTTAGGAATTTTGCAGCAATGTTAAGGCAAGACAAACTCCTAAAAATAATTGGAGAGAAGAACAGGCTTCACTTAATTACCCTATAAGCAGAGATTAAGCAGACAAGGCCTATTGTCCCTGTAGTTTAGAAGAATGAGAGATGATCAGGGAGAAACATATAACATATTCTTAAGGTTCTTAACAGGATAGATGCTGAGATATGTTTCCCATGGCTGAAAATAGGTTCACGGTCTCAGAATAAGGGGTCAACATTGAAGACCGAGATGAGGGGAAATTTCTTTACACAATGGACTATGAATTTTTGAGAGCAAGCTATCGATGCTTTGTTACTGAGTATATTCAAAGTATATATTGATAGATATTTGAATAATAAAGAAATTATGGATGTAGGGATTGTGCAGCAAGGTGGAGTTGACATTAATGCTGTGGCATGACAAAGCAGGCCTGGAAGGATGAATGGTCTACAATGACTTCTATTTCTCAAGTTCCTAATCTTTCCTGAAATTTAAAAAAAAATGAATTTAATCAAATTCTCTCTTCTTCTCCTTTGTCTGTGTAGCCTTCCTCATGCTTTTCATTTAATGAAACTGTGGAGTCCCAATTCTATTTGTATGGCAAAGGTTATAAAACAAATGAAATCAATTAATATCCCTTCAATAGCTCTTCCCTTCTAGGAACAGCTTAGTGCACCCGAAATGAAGCTCAGTGGGGAATACAGGATACATGCTCCACATGCAGAATGGCTTCATGGGACACCTCTGCCCTTTATAAACTAAAGAACAGCCAACATTAAATAAAAACAAGCATCTGCAACAAAAACTCAACATTAATAACAAACAAGGAACATTTCCTTTTGAAAATCATTTAAATTAATTGAATGCGTGGGACCAGGCAATAAAATATAAACTGAACATATCCCCCAGGCGAAGAGTGTAAAACAATAAAGACTCAATTTGGCTTTTATCCTAAACATGTGGAGATTAAAGTTCCACAATTGGAAATGACATTTTAGTTCAGGAACTATGTATAATTAAAAAAAATGAAAATAAATATTGTTTCAGTAATCTAAACACTTATACAATCATTTGCTGTTTGATGTTTAGAGGTACATTTACTAACCATCTCAGATAGTCCATGGGTCTCCTGGTTTTGAGGTGTGTAATCCTGGCATCTCTGTTGTCACAAACCAAATGGAAAAATGTTTTATGATACTGAGGTTTCTCCACTCATGTTAACTCAGCACGAACACTCCTCAGGAGATCACGCTGAATGATCTAATCGCACTGAGAATGTGATGGAGCTCTCTGTCTTTCTCTCTCTCTGATGTGCTACTTTGTATTTTTAATGGCTATTGTATTTCCTGTACCGTGACAGTATCTCATTGATTGTAAAGCATCTAGGGGACTAAATAAATGCAAGTCTTTATTCTTTTTCTCACGGAAACCAATGAAAGTGATAATGTGTGCTCAGCTGAGAAGAAATTCCATGACAACGTTATCGATTTCGGCAGATATGGTGTCAATTAAAGCTGAACTCAACTGCCCAAGTGGCTAAGTTCGTAGGTTTAATTAATGCAGATTCAGCAAATGGTGGCGTGTCTAAATTGCTGTGATATAATGATACAGCAAAAATGTCAAGCAGAGTTTTGAAGTTCCAGTTCTGAAGAAGGGTCATTTTCAACCCATCACCTTAACTCTAATTCTCTTTCCAAAGATGCTGCCAGACTTGTTGAGTATTTCTGTTCCTGTTTCCGATTCAGCAGTTTACTTTCATTCATATGGGGTCTTGGGTTTCCTAAATTGAGACAATGACTTCAAAAAGAGGGAATCCATGCTGAGCCTTTAAAAAGGTCTGGTTAGAGTATTCAGGTCACTGCACATTAGGAAGGATGTGAGTCTCCATAAGTGGGTAAAGAGCAGCTGATTAGTATGTCTCCCGGAATGGGTGCATTTTAACCCCAGGGTGCATAGGAGATTGAGGGAAGATTTGATGGAACTGTGAGGTTTGAATAAGGAAAACAAGGAAAACTGTTCCAATTAGCTGATGGCACAAGGGCTTGTGGGCACAGATTCAAGGTTTTGGGCAGGGGATTCAGGGGGAATATGAGAAAGAACTTTTTCACGCAGCAAGTGGTAATGAGCTTGGAGTTCATAGCCCATGAGAGTGGTGAAAGCAAAGTGGGTCAATGATTTCAAAAGGAAATGAAGTCAGTTGAGAGTAATAAACCTGCAAGGATATGGGGATAGAACTGACTGAATTGGTCTACAGAAAGTCAGCATGCATTCAACGTGCCAAATAGCCTCTTGTGTCATAATGACTTCATTACCCATGAGTTTGTTTATAAGACTGTGTTTCTGCCAAGTTCTTTGCTGATACAAAAATCCTTGTCAACTATAAAATAACCTTTAAGGATTCCTTTTGTGCAGCATTACTAGTAGACCAGAACTATACTATAATTAATTATGTTGATCATGGTTTTGAAATTACTGTTTCACATTTTTATTGTTTATTCAGAGAGTGTGATTATCACAGACAAGACTAGAACTCCTAGTTGGCCTTGAGAAATCTTAAATTCTTCAATACTGATGCTAAGCAAAATCTTTACATGGAGGCATGCATAGAACAGAGTTATAATTTAAAAATCAATGCTTTGAACAAATACTTTTTTTGTTCATTTTTTAAAAATCTAGCACAAAATGCATTTCGATCCTGGCATCAAATTCAGTGTAAGGTTCATTGCATGAATACAAGCTTGCTCACCAGCTACAAGGTAGGACATGAAATGTGAAAACTTTCAACTCTAGAAACTATTTCTTGAATAGCTTTCACAGTGCTAACAGAGTTCAGAGTTGGTAAAACCCTAGAAAGTTCGCTAAAATTGAGGGTTTATTGTTTAGATATTAGAATGAACTGAGTTAGATAATAATCACCATTTAAAGAAATAAAGGATCTAAAAGATCATCAAATCCAAAGGATTTCTTTCCAATATAAAGCATCTTTCAAACGTTTTTGACATGCGCCACAACATGATGTTACTATTGCTATAATATACAACACATTCATTTTCCATATCATCAGTACACTGTTATATTGGCACTGGTCTTGACTTTTTTATAGCATTCTTATCTCTTGATCTAGACTGTCATTCAGATAAAATACTGAGCAGGTGATGCACAATTGGGAGCTTTTAAATGAGACATGAAATCATTCTTCTTCAGGTGAATGTTAAGGAACACTATTGAAAAAAGAGCAGGGATTTGTCTTGATGATCTGGCCAACATATATCCTGTTGGTAGCAGTCTGGCCAACAAATATCCTGACAGTTCTGCTGGGAGTCTGATCACTGACTTGCAGGGTTGTGTGTTTAAATCCCACTGCAGGCTGTGAGCACAAAAATCGAGGCTGATACTTTAGTGCAGCACTGAAGGAATTGTCTTCCAGATGACATTAAAGAAAGGCTATTTCAGTTCTCTCTGGGAATAACTCCCCTGCCCTCCTTCACATGGAAGTTCTTTCACCCACCAGTGTCTTGGTCAACATATATCTCTCAATCAACATCATACTAAAAAATTACCTAGTTTTACCAAATTGCTGTTTCTGGAATCTGGCTGAGTGCAAATTGGCTGTTGTATTTCCTATGTTACCATAGTGATGACGCTTCAAAAGTACTTTGTTGACAGTAAAGCTCTTTGAAACAGCCAGCCATTGTGAAAAACCGTATATAAATGTAATTCCTTATCTTTTCTCTGAAACCAAACTAACCATCAAATCTCCTGGAAATCTATGCACACCTCAAACTATTCCCACATGAATAGAATCAGACTCACCAAATGGACGTAAATACTTGTTTTCTGACCTCAAAAGAGATTAATGACCCAGGTCTTGCAGTCACTGGGGTAGTGACAGTGCTTAACACTGATAGCAAATATATCTTGGAATGACCCTACCATCATCCTGCTGTTTGGAATTCTGGCTTCCTTGAGAGAGGATTCATTCCTGCTTTGGGTTGCTGTGGGTTCCAGGAATGCAGTCTAATAAGAATGAAAACAGCAAGCAGTTATGAGCATCATACTACAAAAACTGAAGCAAAAAAGCCTATTAGAGTAAAATCACAGTGAACAAATATTAGAAAACCACATTTTAACAGACATAATTAATTTTATGAAATTAAGAATTTAAAGACAGTTTTGCAAACTTAAAATTGTGAACATACTTTGGAAAAGTTCAATTATTTTGATCAGATTTCAAATGGTGATATTTTAAATTCTGAGAAATAATTTAAATATATAAATATATTTTTAATAGGATTAATCAGACCTTTAAAAACATCATTTTAATTTTAAGAATAGTATGAGCATCCTCTAAAAGCAACCTCCAATTGGAGAGAGGCGCTTTAGAATTAGAAATGGAAGTGCAAATTCTTAAAGTGTAATTAATTCAAATTCCTGGTCAATTCACCCAAATTCGAGGTTATTTCATACTTAGCATCTGAAGTAGCGAACCCATCAGTGCAGCAATGGTTGGCCCCCAGCAACGTTCCTATATATACATTGTAGTGTGTGTGTATGCACACTATAGTGTGAGAAGTTACAGATCTTCTCCAACATTAAATAGTGGTAAACAATGAATATGTCACCAGGTGAATTCTAGTTCAATCCTGGTTAATCAATGAGTAAAAAGACAAAGGGGATTATTTTGGCCAAAGAGTGAAAACAAGTGTTAAATTGGTAACCTACTATATATAATGAGCTTGTTTGAAACTCCAGATTTACTACCGATGTTTATAATTTGAACTAGCTTGGAAACAGAAATCTGCAAGTTGGTTCAAATATGAGCTTGAGAATTTTTGTGTAGTAGTGTATATGTTGAAGGTGTGGAGTGCTCTGGCAGGCATACAACAATACATTGCACAACTTAGGACTCCTGCTCATCCTGGTATGAATTAGATCTTGCGTATAGGGCATAATTTCATACCTTTTTTTCATGGAGGCAGATGGCTTGTTACATAGCCTTCTAATCTAACTAATTCTTCCTCTTGCCTTCTTCAGTAAATGTAATAATTGATGACCACCAGTTAACAAGCAGCAATGGGTTTGGGATTATTCATAGCTATATGCAGAATACTAATGTGGTCATTCTCAGCTCGAGGATCAATCTGTCTGCAAAAGCCCATTCTGCCCAGAGATCCCTGGACTTGTCCCCACTGGCCAATCAGGTCACATGACCCATCTGATGCATGCCCCTTCAAAGGGGCTCGCTACTACATCTTCAAAATCATGAAACAATTATTCTCCTTAATCTTTCTTTGCAACTACAATCGTCAGCCATTAAAAATTAAAATTTGGTATCATTTTGGCTTCATGTTTTTTGTACATTACTTGGCACGTGGCTGGTTTTTTGCTTGAGCAAGTCTGAGTGTCCCCTCCTCATCCTTAGGGCAGCATGGTGGCATAATGGTTAGCACTGCTGCCTCACAGTGCAGAAACCTTGGTTCGGTTCCTAGCTTGGGCACTGTCTGTGTGGAGTTTGCATATTCTTCCTGTGTCTGTGTGCGTTTCCTCCGGGTGCTTTTGTTGCTTCCCAGATTCCAAAAATGGGAGTGTTAGATGGGTAGACCATGCTAAATTGCCCCATTGTACCATGCAGACTAACTTGGGTAAATAGGAAGTAGGGCCTGTGAGGGATTGTAGTTGATGCAGACATGATGGGCCGAATGGCCTCCTTTGCACTGCAGGATTCTATGGTTCCTATGATTCATTTTGACCCCTGTGGAAAGCATCCCATGATCCTACAACTCCTCGTACTAAGAAACTGCTGCTAAGCATAGCTTCACCCCCTTAGTGACTATTTTAAAATGATGGTGTCTCACCATCAACTCCCTTGCCATAGGAAGATATTTTTCATTATGACAAAATCATTTATAATTTTCAAAACCTTTTAAAATTTCTCCAAGGCTTTTCTGCTCTTGAGGAAATAGTCTCAGTTCATCAGGTCTTTGCTCGTAACAATAGCTCCCTTCACTAACATTAATCTGACAAACCTATAATGTATATCTCTTATGATATTTATGTGGCTACTTTGGAATTCAGGTATGTGGTGTTTGAACTGTGGCCTAACAAATGTTTTGTATGAGTTTATTTCTCTCGTACTGTTTGGCCTAATTATAAACTTAAAATTATTTTTCCCAGAAGTATGGTTTTATTCATTCACACTAGCACTTTTAAGGAAAAATGGACAGAATTTTGAGTTTTTGGTCAAGACACCAAATCATGGTCAGATGGGGGTCTGGAACCTGCACTTTTGTTGGGAATAGGTGCTAGGCAAAAATTTTCCCAAAACTGGCCACTCAGTACATGGAGGATGTGCATTGTCCGTTTAAAGGGAATGAGCAGTTTCTTGAGGATGGAAAGTCATTTGCTCCAACACAGAGGAGCTGCAGCCTGCAGTTCAGGTAAAGGAGAGAGAGAACATCTCCAATTTGAGGCATTCTCTCAGCACCTTTATAATACGGAAATCAAAAAGAACTCACAGCAGCCAGGCCACCATTTTGGATGTGGGGAGCTCTTCTGCTATCAATCTTACCTCTTAGAAAATGGCTAGGGAATGCATGATTTCTGCCATCTGGAAAAATGTAAACTACCCATTTATCTGCTTCTGTTCTCATCCTCATATGGGGAAAAAGTTGTATTTTTATTCAAGGGCTCTAGTTCCTGGCTCCATTGATATCCCATTGATTTTCTTCCCCTGAAAATTGCGAACCTCATACTTTCCCTGACCCCTTACTGCAGCCTCCCCTTCTGGCAACACCTTGCACAACCAAAGAACACAGATATCATTTAATCTCACTGTGATCTGTCCACAAACTCTTTTTGTCCTCTTTTGAGCATTTCACTATTATCCATGCATCCCTCCTCTCCTATAAAATCCTGATTCCTTACTCCCCACCAAGCCTCTTGCAAGGTTTCTCACTGAAATATGGCTGGGATTCTCTGACCTCTCCCTAGCATGATTCTCATGGTGGGAGGCACTGTAATGTTCGTTGGTAGTGGGATCTTCCGGACCTGCTGCTGTCGATGGGATTGCTCTTTTACTGCACCTTACATTACTGGGAAGGGGAGCTGGGGGGTGGGGGAGGGTGTATTTTGGCTTCAGTTGGACCTGAAGATCCCACTGGCATGAACAGTCATAATATTCCAGCCATTGTCATTCATCTTTCATTCATCTTGCTTTCTCTTCTAAATTACTGTCCTCCTTTAACCTCCCTCCATATAAACTCCTGCCCATATTCACAGCAACCCCTCTTATGTGCTCACAATTTCCACCACCTCACAGAAAATGCCTGATTACCTTCCTGTATCCTCATCACTCATATTCCCTTTCAGAAATGTCTCCTAGGTTACCTACAGCAGAACCTTCCAACTCCCAACTGTCTAACCATCTTTTGTTACAACACCTTTATAGTTATTAATCTGCTCAAACATATCCTTATATTATTGATGACTTTGTTGCCTGTTAAACACTCCATCTGAGTGAAATCCCCTTGTACAACCTCAATTCTTATTTCTTTGAGTCCAAGGGGCAAAAACTTGAGCTTATATTGCATGCAACACACTCAATGAGCCATTTATTGCCAGACATGCTTGGATCACATGAAATACTGTTAAGATCTGCTTTCCTTTGCCAAATATTCATTTATTCTGTATTTTGCTGGGATCACCCTGCTTACTTCTCTAGCAACCTCTCCACCCTCACCTGACCAACAAGTACGAGGAGCTCACGGAGTGCCATGTCACTCAGGTTGAGGTAATCCATTCAACTGCCCCTGTTGCATTCTGCCCAGCAAGCCAAGTTTTCCCAACTTTTTCCCTTGTCCGATGCTTAATTTTGTATCCTTTCAGCTTTTCTCTATCTTTCTTCATAGCCTTTACAAACTCACCTTGTCCTTGTGATCCATATGCTGATGATACTCAGCTTAAAAGTTAAAGTTAATTTATTAGTCACAAGTAAGACTTACATTAACACTGCAATGAAGTTACTGTGAAATTCCCCTAGCCGTCACACTCCAGGCGCCTGCTCGGGTCAACGTACTTAACTCATATATCTTTGGACTGGGAGGAAACCTACGCAGACAGGGGGAGAATGTACAAGCTCCACACAGAGTGTAACCCAACCCGAGAATTGAACCTGGGTTCCTGGCGCTGTGAAGCAGCAGTGCTAACCACTGTGCCACCATATTGCCCATACTGAAGCAGAGGAGTTTTTGTTCTCAACATTTGACTCTGGAAGATTGGCTTTTGTGGGGAATTCCCTGTGGAGCATTTTTTGTGTGGGCCTGGTGACTGTACTCCCTGCTTCTCGTGGTGGATGTCAGCCGGGTCAGATGCAGTCTGACTGGCTGATGACAATAAAGGTTTCATGGGTTGCAATCTTATTGAAAAGTCTATAATGAAACACTTCATTGTGTATAGGAGACAAGGAGGATGGCTGACCAAGAGCTTGGATCAAGAGATAGGATTTAGAATAGGTTACACAACAATGCACAAAGAGGGTTCATCATGTTCCTGCCATCTATCTGCAAGAACTTAGCTAGGACCACTCCTCGTCTTTTCCCTGAAGCTTTCCAAATGATTTCTGTCTAGATAATTATTCTATTCTTATTTGAAAGCTCTGATTACTCCAAGGATCCATCATTTCATTGAAGGTAACTAGAGGCTGAAAACACTGAGCCAATAAGAAAGCAACAGAAAGACTTAAGAACCAGATGTGCAGAAGGCTTGGGGCTGCAGCTGGAAGAGAGGATAGCCTGGCGAGCTATCAACATGAGTCACAGTGCAGGACAATTTGACAATCCAATCTTGTCTGCCCCTCAAGAAACCGTGCAACCATATTGTGGATATACATCAGTAGATATTTGTAGCAATCTTTTACATTGGTGTTGATTTAAAAGCTAATGGTTTTGGGTTAATGAAGTTGCTTGTAATACTAATACAGTGCGCACTGACTCATTGATATCCAGTAGACCTCCAAACCACAAGGATTATATAGCTGCTCCAGGGAAGGGGGTAGCTTACAAAAAACTTACAAAATGCTGAACTTTATAAATAGAAGCATGGAATAAAGAAAGGAAGTTATGATGAACATTTATACATCGCTGATTCAGCCTCAACTGATGTATTGTGTACAATTCTGGGCACCACACTTTAGGAAGGATGTGAATGGATTAGAGATGTTGTGGAATAGATCTACAAAAATAGTTCCATGGTTGAGAGACTTTAGTTAATTGGATAGATAGGAAAGAAGAGGGTTATTCTCTGAAGAAAAAAAAATTGCAAGGAGATTTTATAGAGTTGAATGGTTTGGACAGAGTTGATGGGGAGAAACTGTTCCCATTGACAAAGGATTGTCAAACAGAAAATATCAATTTAAGATGATTGGCGAAGAGCCAAAAATGACATGAGGAAAGATTCTTCATGTAATGAATGGTTAGGATCTGGAGTGCGCTGCCTGAGAGTGCGGGCGAGGCAGTTTTCATTGAAGCTTTCAAAAGAGAATAAGATACTTGCCTAAAGAGAGATCATTTGCAAAGCTTTACAGAAAAGATGGGGAGTGGGCCTAACTGAGTTGTTCTTGCAGACAGATGGCAGCAACATAATGAATGTTCCTTGTGTGCTGTTGTATAATTCTATAATTCTAAACACTATCTCCGTAAACAAGCTTTTAGCCTTTTTGTCTTCTACGCATTATAACCAACAGGACTCAATGTTGAGTTCAATAACTTGAAACTGTAACATTCTTCCTCCACCTTAAACCTGTTTTTCAATTGGGTAGGATTTTCAGCCGACAATCTCTATCTGCAAGATCACTGGTGGGGATTGAAACTCTGGCGAAACTCAAGTTCGTGATCTCTGATTTTTGCCACTACCCACTGATGATATAATCAGGTTCACATCCATAATTTCGATAAATTAATTTCAATGAATTTGAATCTAATTAAAAGACTCTCTCACCAGATCCCTCACCCCACCTACACACCCCACCTACACACCCCACCCCATTAGATTTCCTTCCCTCACTGACGTGACTTCACATCAATCAGATTTATAACAGGTTCATCCAGATATGAATCTATGAAGGGAATACCTCCTGGAGCACAACCGTCACTGCACTTCCCAGAGGAGAAGGGCATGAACAGACATTGTCTTGGCCATGCCCCTGGCACTACCCCTTTGCACAAATTGGCACTGCCAGGTTGACATTGACAGGTTGTCAGTGCTAACCTGTGCAAGGGCAGATCGAAGGGGAACCTCATGTGTGGGAATTCACCTATTTGTGGTGGGGGACAGGGAATGGATACTATGAGCAAGGGAGTGTTGACATTGATCAGGGGAGAAGAGGGAAGGGAGCCAATGCCAGCAATGATTGGGGGATGATGGCGGAGTCCAATATCAGCAATGATTGGGGGTAGGGGGGAAGGGGCCTATGCCAGCAATGAAAGGAGAGTGGGTAGGGGACCAATGCTGTGTGAGTGGGAAGAGGCATTGGCAGATGTTGGAGATATTTGGGGGAGGCCACAGGTACCTTTATAGTAGAGTGGGGGAGGCAGATTAATTCCCACCTTGCCACAATGATGCACAAACCACAGCCATTATTTCTTGCTGCAGAAGTGGTAGGACCTGAAGAGCAAACTGACAGGGAAGCTGGAGAGTTCCATGCCAGTTTTCTCACTAGAATTGACTGCCAATTCTCATAAGATTTCACTCAATGTCCAATGCAATAACCCTCTTCCCCGCTGTTCCCCTGTCTCCATACCAGGACATCTGTCTTTTATTCTTAAGGTTGTTACATCTTGTTACAATCTTTCACAGCTATTATTTAATAGTTAACACATTTCTCCCTGTCATTAGATCTGATGAGCTAAATGAACTTGAAACATTAACTCTGTTTCCTCTCTCTCAAGATGCTGAGTTTTTCCAACATTTTTCCACTTTTGTCATAATGTTAGTTTCTGAGTGAACAATTATGCAAAATTTTACAGTTTTTTTATTGTTAAAAACGCACATTCAGCTAATGTTCTGGGGACTTGCATTTGAATCCCACTACGTCAGATGGTGAAATTTGAATTCAATAAAAAATATCTGGAATTAAGGATCTACTGGTGATTATGAAACCAATGCTGGAAAAAACCCATCTGGTTCACTAATGTCTTTTTAGGGAAGGAAATCCTACCTAGTCTGACCTACATGTGACTCCACAACCACAGCAATGTGATTGATTCTCAACTGTGCTCTGAACAAGGGTAACTAGGGATGGGCAATAAATGTTGGTCAGCCAATGAAGCCCATATTCCAGGAAATGAAAAGTATATATAAGTGTAAGCTGCTATCCATATTAAATTTGCCTGCCTTTAACCTCTTGATGTGTTCTTCAAGTCTTTTACAGTCCCTTTTTTTGTTTGCAAAATGTCTGAATTCATGTCAATGGCAAACTTTGTACTTACATTTCCTCTACCCAAGTCTGAATAATCTCTTAAGCCTGAACAGAACTAGCACTGGCTCCTGAGTCATATCACTTCCAACATTCATTCGCCCGAAGTCTTTGAGTCCTGTTAAGAACTTGACATTTGTGCTACTACAGTTGTTTTCATACTCATTGCCTGAATTTTTCTGATACACTTCTTGTTGGGCAAAATATCAAATGTCTTATAAAAGTACACATTTACTACATTTAATATATTCCCTTTCTTTATCTGATTGGAAACATTGCCAAAAGCATTGTTAGATTTGTCAAAAATACTTTGTTTTTATAAATCTTTACTGGCTGTTCTTGTTAAACCTAGACATTACTAAATGCTTACTATGACTCATGCAAAATATTCTATTGTGTAAAAACTGTGGCCTCAGATTCAGGAGAAACAAAACATAGAACAACAATCTGGTTCCTTTCAGACCAGCAAAAGTTCTCAGAAGAATACACTGAATCTAGCTCCAGTACTTAGATACTATTTCTGGGATGTTCTTCTTTGACAGCTGTCACAATGGCCTGGTTCAAATTTGTCAGGAACTTCCTTCACAATATGCTCTGATTCTTGAAACACGAAAGGTCTTCAATGATGTTTTGTTCTATTTTTGTTTCGTGGCCAATCCTTTCCTCTGCCAAGCTTTTGAACATAATAATATCTTTGCAAATGACATTTTGTTTGTGTCATCTGTTAAATAGAAGATTTTCAAAATGATGAACATGACCGCTGACAAGGAGTCATTTCAGGTCCAATCAATACTTTCATTTTTGACCTATTCCAATCTTTCATTACCACCATCCAGGAAATAAGACGCTGCTTAAAATGCATAAAGTTTGAGCATAAAATATTAAGTGGAACTTTCCCCCAAAAAACTAAGGCTTGAGTTCTCTGGCTGTTCATGTCCCTCCACCAGCAATGATGGGGAATTTGGCACTTAGCCAAACCTCCATTTATTGCAGTAGGATGGGACAATCCTGGCTGTGAGTGAAGTTGGAGAATCCAACCCAAAGTGTCATAATGGTGAGAAAACCGGAGCGATCTGGGTTGGTCTGTCGGGCATACTCTACACTGCATTCGTCCCACATTCAATCACTCTTTGGGAGAATGGTGAGTTATGCGCCAGTACTGGGAGGGGTGGGGCCTAAACACGCCAGCGAGCCCAGGCTCTGGCAATATTTTGGACAGGAGCCCATATCTCACTGTGCACTGGAAGACACCCCCCCTTCCTAAACGGACATTGAGCACCCTCATTGGCAGCATGTTCCCCCAACCCTTCTTCGGCGTGAGTTGTCAGCAATGGGGCATCAGACCCTCCTTGTGGAAGAGGGATCTCTTCCGAACCACTGCAATCTCCTTTCTGTTCTGATTCCCGACATGTCTCTCCCTCATGTCCCCCAACATGCAGTCTTATTCTACTCCCTGCATGACACCCCCTGCCCCCCCACACAGACTCTGAACTAGTCTTTCTGACATTGTCCTCCCCCAAAATAGACTCTGATATCGCCCCACTCAGGCTGCATCACCCCTCAGGCCCCATCAACCCTTCCCCCCCCCCCCCCCCCCCCGCCACTGTTCAGTGTGCACTGCCAGTGTGCCAGCTGGGCATTACCCAATCATGCCCTCTGCCATCCGGGGGCTTCAATATCCTCTGAGTCCCCGGCGTGGCCCTCATACCTGCTGTCCGCCAAGTAAAGCCTCAGGACAGAGAAGTTGCAGTGAAAGGGTAAATGCAGAATGTCCCCTATTGCTCCCTGCAGGCTCTCAATATTACTAAGGTAAAGAGTCTGCCACAGGATCCACTGGCTTTTAGTTAAAGAGCTTGAAGTCAGGATAAAGATACTAAACTCATTTGTAAATGTGTGAGACTAATTGGCATTGTTTTATTGGGAATATGGTTAAAATTCTACAAAAAAATGGTTTGACGTCATCTCTACATGGATATGTGTCTGTGTATGCGTGTGTATTTTCAAAGGTATTTTGAAGGTTGCAGGTGGCACTTTCAACCTGAGGACTTATCAATTACATCTGAGCCAAGAGAGTGTGGGCTTATTTCAGGTTGTGTTGCTGTTGGCGAAGGCTCCAATCCTGTGATGTATTATCAGTTTTCCAACACAATTCGGGCAATATTGCTCCAATCTGGTCTTTGTTTTCTTTATAACTTAAATTAAAACTCAATTATAGTTCTGTCAATGTGAAAAAATTCACATAAATAGTTCCAGTTTTGGGAACAGGCATTCCATTAGTCAATGGTTTACTGTAAAATTGCAGTATTTCGTGCAGTGATCTTTCAGAAATAAAATTAATTGTTCTATGCTATACCAAATGAACAGTGTCTGTTTAAAAATCAGTAAGGTTGTTTAGCCCAGTTTTGAATCTGGGTGTAATATAGTTTTGAACAATCACGCAGTATCATACTAGGCAATATTATTATTGATCTGAACCACCAGAAAAACTGGATGGTCAGTCTAGGTCAAATGCAATTATCCAAATGGCAAGTGTTCTTTAGCCTCCAGCATGATTCTTGCCTTTCAGAGATTTATACAGAGGCAATCAAACTAAACCTAACTCAGATTCACTGAATCAAGGCACACTTTAGGGAAGGAAACTGCACCACTGTAAAAGTGGACCAACACTATTATTATTACAACCAAGCATGTCTTGGCTACTGCTTTATTCAGGTAAATTTGGAGAGATTGACATTCAGAGCTGCCCCAATCAATGTTAAAGATGTGGAGTTTCAGCTCTTTCTAGCCACATAATCATGTCACTGGGGTTGTTTTGGTGAGGGGGGTGGGTGGATATGTAGATGATCAGGGGGCCCCATGAAGTGCAAGACCACCACTGCTGATATGGTATTTTTGCATAACTACAGCAGCACAAGAGAAAAAGCAACTGAAGCATGGACAAAGAAACTGGGCAGAAGATTTAATTTCCAGATGTTATGTTGCCTACTAGTGTCCCAAAATATCAGATAGAAAACAGATTCATGCTTCTGGTTGAACGTGTGATGACTGTTAACCTTAATTTATACAATTAAATATATATTTAAGGCCCTCTGTGCACATCTAAAGAGACACTAATGTCTGTCATCCCTATTATTTTTGTTTAATTTATTGATTAATTGTTTTATTCAAAAGAATATAAAAAGACACTTCCACTCTTTAGGAGTTATGTACATTCCTGACTGTCCTCTACCACTTGCCACTCCGAGGAAGGTATACCTCAAGTGTTTCACTTTGTGAAGAAATCTAAAATTGAGTGGAGATTGATTTCTGTTCTCCTCTCTCACTAACTGACTAACAGAAGTTTAACTGTGACCCCTGCCATGTTGGATGAAATGTTCATAGTCCATGTCTGAAGCAGATTTTAGATTCTTTGCATATGAAAACAAGGGGATGCCTGTAAAGACTTGCCAATCCTCTGGAACTGTTATGGTATTTCTAGGAATTGAAGCTTAGTCTTCTAGTCATGGCTACAGGCAATCCAAATATAAAATTATAGGTGCATTAAAACAATTGTGGGGTTCAAAAAAAAATCTTTGAACACTTCCATTAATTGTCCATAAAACGATCGAAAATTGGATAAAATATTATTTGACTGACCGTCAAAAAACATCGAGATAAATGAGGTCATTTTCAATTTCCAAATTGGGAAAGCAGCGTAGCATGAAAATAGATGGGTCAGATGCCAATCAGCAGGAACTTGGATGTGAGGCAGTTGGAGCAAGGAAGCAAAGCGACGAAGCCTTCTGAAGCATTTTCAACTCAAGTTGTGCCGGCTTGAGTTTTCCACCTCAACATTGATTTGTTGGCTGCTGGAAAAATATTGACCAGGATGTTGAGAATAGCCTCCTGCTCTTCTTTGAGTAATGCACCCACATTAAAATAGTATGATGAGGTATTTGTATTAGAACAGTGCACAACAGAATCAGTAGTTTAAATTAATCATGACATACTGTGAGTAAGGACAGCTGGAAGAATCGCAGTTAGAGGGCTCATGGAGAACTGGCTGGCGTGAATCAAAAGTATTGTTAAATTTGATTATTTCATCCCCTCAGAGATAAGCAATTTTCGTGAAGGTCAGCAAGGAAGCTTAAGTGATTGAGAGTGAGAAACATAATCTCAGTGGTGATCAGGGCTCTACAAAGCATTAAAGTTTATTTATTAGTCACAAATAGGCTGACATTAACACTGCAATGGAGTTGCTATGAAATTCCCCTTAGTCAGCACACTCTGGTGCCTGTTCAGGGAGAATTTAGCATGGCCAATCCACCTAACCAGCACATCTTTTGGACTGTGGGAAGAAACTGGAGCACCCAGAGGAAACCCACACAGACGCAGGGAGAATGTGAATAAGGAGTTTGCACAGTGACTCAAGCCAGGAATCGAACCCAGGTCCCTGGCATTGTGAAGCAGTGTGCTAACCACTGTGCCACCGTGCTGCCCTTAGGTATTAGGGGCTGCAAGGTATTAAATACTTTGATTAGGAGTTATGATTCATGGAACAAAGAAAAACATAATGGGGACGTTCAATCTAAATATACCAGTAGAAATCTCTGCTCTTCAGTTATGTATGTTGTGCAAATTATTCTTCGCAATTGTATTCAGGGTGCAAGCAATGCATCAATATTTAAGTTACACCCATCCAAAACAAGTCAATGATTATAAATTACAAAATTAGAGTTGAACATGATGCCTTTTTTCAAACCTCTTCTTAAAATTAATGCATCTTGTAGAACAATTCAGAATAAACATTGCCACAAAAGTTTAGATTAACTGCTTAGAACTTGAAGTCTTCTCATTCAATTATCCAGTGCCTTATAGATCTAAAATAAGACACTATTTTACATAATTAACATTGAGTAGAATAAATATGGTCAAACAATGAATATTTTACAGAACATCATTTGTAAACAACCTAAACATTTAAGAAGATTTAATGGAGACTTCATAAAAAATCCTAATAATAAGGAAATTTAAATGGAAAATTAACCACTGTGTACACATACCCTCATTATCAATCTGTGTTATAATACTAGTATATAACAAATTAAAAAGCTGGCTATGTGCAATTAAGAATCAAACTCTTCATTTGTTTTCATTACAATGCATCTAAAAGTAGACTACAAGGCCATTAGGTAGAAGGAGTGGAATTAGGCTATTCAGCGCCCATCAAGTCTGCTCCACCATTCAATCATGGCTGATATGATTCTCATCCCCAATCACCTGCCTTCTCCCCATAACCCTTGATCAAGAACCTATCTATCTGTCTTAAAGACACTCAATGACCTAATCTCTACAGTCTTCTGTGGCAGTGAGTTCCATAAATTTACCATCCTCTGACTGAAGAAATTCGTCCTTATCTCAGTTTAAAGGGGCATCGCTTCGCTGTGAGGTTGTGCCCTCACATTCTAGTCTCTTCCATTAGTGGAAACATCCTCTCTATGTCCACTCTATCTAGATCTCTCAGTATTGTTAGTATTTCTTAATTGAAAAACTGCAACTCAAGACCTCTGTGAGGTGCTGAAAAATTATTTCAAAGTATTTTTTAAAATAATCTGAAAATATTGGATACACTTCAAAACCCAACTCCTCACAGTAGTACTTAAAGGATGAGAGAACTTTGAAAACCACAACTCATGAAATGCCTTCAAGAGAGATTATAGTATTGCAAAGAAAATATCACAATATGAAAAAAAAATTGTTTTGGAATGCTTCAATTGTTTCAGTTTTTCTGCTAAAGGCATTTTAAGCTTTTAACTGGAGTTATATATAGGTATGATAAATTTCTTAGTTTTGGATGGCATGTAATAGAAATTGTACTGAAGCTATAGATAGTGACTGGGTTGAAAAACTTTAATCATGATAAGATGCGCAAAATACTAAGGCTATTTCTTCTGTGGAAGACAATGCTGAAGAGCTTCAACAGGTTGTTAAAATATCATGGGTCAAGTAGAGTGAATTCCTTCAAAATGTGAGTTGCAGCATGTGAATGGGTTGGGATAGGAATAAATTAGGTGTGGTGTTCCTTAGAGATCACCAGAATTAGGCGCCAATAACTGTATACTACTCTAAATGTTGCCAAATCTGTCAATAGTTTACTCCATTGGAAATTATGTTTATGAGCAGCACAAGGGATTGAGCGAAGCACTGACACCATTGGATGCACTTCTCAAAGAAATGAAAGAGTCTTTGTAACATCTTCTGCCTGGAGAAACCAACTTCTGTGCATCAAGAGTTGATATTACCATAATTAATAGCGGCCCCCAACTATAAGAGGCAACAGCGAGCAGATCAGCACACCCTCCATGTGTACTTGGCACCTTGTACCTTGTGTTTTTGACATGAATTCACTTGGAAGTGAGCCCCTTTCTCTTGCAAGCTAGACCAAAAGATGGTTGACATGGATAGTGACAAGAAAGAGATGGTAGTGTACCTATTGACTAAGATCTCATGTCTGAATCTGCTGGAGAGAACTGCTCTACAGAGTCCATGACAGGGCAGATCAGTGTCACTGTTAGCTCTGTACAGAGCGCCAAAGCTTCCAGTGAACAGCCTACAAAGAAGAAACTCAAATCAGGAACAAAGCAGCATAAAGGTCATTTCTTGAGGTATGGTTTTCATAATTGTACTGGTGCAAAACTTGTGTATTATATGCAGGTAAATACTGGCAACAGAGAATTTAAAACTCTTAAAACTGCAAAGAAATCTGAAGACTAAGCATGGCAGTCTGGAGACCAAAGGGACGATTCTCCTAACAAAACTTTAGGTGCTGAATTCACAGAAGAAATAGCTTTAGTATTTTGCGCATCTCATCATGATTATAGTTTTTCAACCCAGTCACAATCTATGGGAGTTCGGACTTGAATCTCCACAATCTGTGCAACGCAGAGGTCACAATTGTGAATATCATTAAAAACACAGGGAGCCAGGGCCTATTCGCACTGGAGTCTGACAGTTCTGGAACTCTGCACATGCGCAGTGGCTCCGATTTGTCAGACTCCCCGTTTGCTGGTCAGCTCAATCACAGGCCAGTCCAGGACCCCCATACTGCTGCTCTTCCAATATCTCCCCCCCCCGTCACACCCAATTACAACCTGCACAAGTATTCCCAGGCCAGTCCAAATGTCCTTCTGCCCTGGAGTGCCCTGATCTCTGTCACACCTCCAACAATAGTAACAATCCGTCCTCTCTCCCCCATGGGAAGCAGACACTGCTCCCCCGACAAATGGGAGGCAAACCCTTTCTCGGCAGACAACCCCCCCCATATCTGCCCCTCCCCCCCAGCCTGCCCTGATTGCTGGCCTCCCTCCAGCTCTGAATGATCCTAATGGCAGAGTGGCAGCTGGAGCTTCATCCCCATGGGTTGCCCCCAAGTCCCACCCACAATGGGCCCTGCCCCCTTGGCACTGTCTGATGCCTAATGGGCAGTGCCAAAATGCACAGGCTGGCACTGCCAGAGTGCCCATGCTCTGTTTGATTCCCTTGGAAGGGCCCCGAAATCATCCCTTTCACTCCAGCGGGGTCTCCGGCTAGTTGCCTGGAAGCGGGGAGCAGCTGTAAACCCACCAGAGTGAATTTGTGGGGTGCAAGATGCTATTGGGTCCAGAAAATTCAATCCCAGACCTAATAATTACATTTAAATTACATTAAAAATAGATTTAAAGTACTTACCTGGTCTTCCCACCAGTTTCCAGTATGGTCCCAACTATGCCTGCTCTCCTGTGGTCAGAATGCATGCATGAATCCCGCAAATTGGTGCATGCGCCATCTTCCATTCCAACCCGCTGAAAAATTAGCAGGTTAGAATGGGAGACTAGTCACCGCCGCTGCCGCCACCGTGCCCCCCCCCTCCCCCACAAAATTTGGATTTGCAGCAAGAACTGAATTCATCAGCTCAGGTTTTTAGTGGTAATTTAACACAATGACAAAGAACAATTAATCTCTTACATGGTAGCTTATTGTGTAGTTAAAGAGAATATGCTCCATACTGTTGCAGAGAATTCAATTTTCCTTGCAACATTGGCTTGCAATGTCTGAGGTGAGAGTTCAGCTGGAAAACCAAGATATTCTGTTATGTCTGTTGGGCATATCCTCTTTAAAGGTCATTTGATCCAGTGTGAACTGGTGACTGGGGACTGCCTTGAGTTATTGTTGGAATGTGGAGCAAGTAGATGGAATAAAGACCTGTGTTCCCTGGCGCTTGGCTATGGAGTAGTTCTTGAGGAGACACCTCACCCCAAGAGAATTAATGGCATGTGGTTGGACTCGAACCAAAGAGCCTGGGGAAGAAGCAGAAGATTCACTGAAAGTTAAGGGAGTGGGAGGCCTGCCTTTGGAATCCCTTCCTTACACATCTCCATCTTTCTATATTGCTTTCTTCCTTTAAAGTCCAACGGACCAAGATTTTCATTATCTGACTAATCTTCTTCCATGTCTCAGAGTCATACTTTGTTTTATAAGTCTTCTGCAAACTGCTTGAGAATGTTACTATGTTCACAGTGCCACACATTTATTTTGCTGAAATGAACTTTTACATTTTTTTATCTATAGCCTTTGTAAGACAGTTCATGTGAGCTGTAAGCTGTTGCAAGACTGTTCATAAACACAGTACTGTTCTTTACCATTAAGTGGGCTTGTCCCTCTGAACTTCAGCTGCAACCTTCTTGAGATGTCAACATGAGTAAAAGTTACAAAGCATCACATAGACTAACAATTTCATCAGAGAATGACTGGTATGAGGAATAGATGGGAAATCAGGAATGCAATCTTATTGTTGTCTACTTCTGTCTGCCTGTGCTCCATTCATTGGCCATTTGAGCTCATTCAGACAAACCTTGGCAGTCAATTACTCACTACCTTGGCTCGAACCTGCTCTCCAAATGACTGCTCCTTTTGGCCTTGTCACAAACCTTCAGGAAGAGGTTTAATGTATTTGAAAATGTAATTGTACTGGCAGGATTTAACAGGTGGTGGAAAATGAATAAAAATAAACAATAAGCTCAGAACGTGATAGGGGCATGCTCCAGATAATAAAAATATAAGCAGATTATTAAATTTGTAATGTGGTTACTAGAAAATATGAGCTAATCAGTTTTAAATTGAATTTATTGATTCACAAATAGGCTTACATTAACATTACAGTGAGTTTACTGTGGAAATTCCCTAGTCACCACATTCCACGGGCTGTTCGGGTACACTGAAGGTAAATTTAGCATAGCCAATGCACATAACCAGCATGTGTTTCAGACTGTGGGAGGAAACCAGAGCACTCAGAGAAAACCTATGCAAACACGAGGAGAATTACAGACTTGACCCAAACTGGGAATTGAACCTGGGTCCCTGACGCTGTGAAGCAGCTGTGCTAACCATGTATCACAATGCCATCCACAGAATCAACAACACTGGAAAAAAGGTATGTGGGTTTTTATGTAGTTAGGTTGATTTTGATTATTTCCTTCAACAAACAATTGCTGACTGATGGAAGATCATTCAGATTGAGATGTTTAAGCCTGTGGTTTTTGATCTGAAGCTGCATGCCAAGGAATCGGTATCCATAACTTTTTTTTGAACTGTTGTCTTGTCGCTCATCCAGTTACTGTTGAGCATTAGTAAGATCTCTATCTCACTTTTGTGGTATTCATGTGTGATGCAGTTACCTGAAGTTGCAAAGTAAACTATTAAATGTTGGGCACAAAAATAAACTATGTTGAAGCAGAAACTATAGTGTTAAATATGTCCAGCATATTGCAAATGTTTCTCAACTGCTTCCATTAAACTAGAGGCACAGAAGAGCCTATATTGTACACAATGGCCAAGCATCCCAGTAATCCATGAGTATTGCTGAACTTGCAGTGACTAAGTTGCAGCAATCCTTCAGTTTAGTCATGAAGAATGACTGGAATATATTGGCCATTGATATCCAGACTTGCTCTAAGACTCAAATGTGGAATAAAACCTATGATGTTCACAGGAAGGAGGAAAAAACAGACATAGGTCTAATGTGTGATTGAACAATACCCTGGCAAGAAAAGGCCAATTGTAATATAGACCACTTACCTATGGGGAATCTGCTGCCAACACAACAGTTTGAAATGCTGTTCTTGCTCACCAGTTTTACCACACCGTGTGTTGAATTGTGATTAATTAGGATAACTGCTTCAGGTGTGGAAATGCATGTATGCTGTAAAGGAAATCGAATTGAATGTACATGTTATTGTAAAGTACTTCCAAGAAAGATGCCCATTGATTGCATTGCATACTGGATATTTGCACATGCTTGCTGTATGTGGCCAGCACTGTTGTACTTCATTGGTAATATTCATTCATCAAGAGCTAGTTAACTTAATTGCTACTTAAAGACAGTTTACAACAGTCTGCTGGAAATGCTGACTGTATTTTCAGAAATGTGTTGGTAAAAGGCATGCACCAAGGTTCTCAAAGATTGTAAAAAAGAACAGTAGAACAAAGAACAGTACAGCACAGGAAACAGGCCCTTTGCCCCCCCCAAGCCTGCACCGCGCATTGCTCCAACTAGACCATTTATTTGTAGCCCTCCATTCCCAGGCTGCTCATATGTCTATCCAGGTAATTCTTAAACGATGCCAGTTGTCTGTCTCCATTTCCCTACTTGGCAGTGCATTCCAGGCCCCCACCACCCTCTGCGTAAAAAAAATTCCTCTGATATCGGAGTTATACCTCATCCCTCTCACCTTGAATCTGTGACCCCTCATGATTGTCACCTCCGATCTGGGAGAAAGCTTCTCACTATTCACCCTATCTATACCCTTCATAATTTTATACACATCTATTAGGTCTCCCCTCATTCTCCATCTTTCCAGGGAGAACAAACCCAGTTTACTCAAAATCTCCTCGTAGCTAAGACACTCCATACCAGGCAACATCCCAGTAAACCTTCTCTGCACTCTCTCTGAAACTCCATGTCCTTCTGGTAGTGTGGCGACCAGAATTGGATGCAGTATTCCAAATGTGGCCTAACCAGCGTTCTATACAGCTGCAACAACAGACTCCAGCTTTTATACTCTATACCCCATCCTATAAAGACAAGCATACCATATGCCTTCTTCACCATCTTCTCCACCTGTGCTGCCACCTTCAGGGATTTATGGACTTGCATACCTAGATCCCTCTGTGTTTTTATATTCTCGATGGCCCTGTCATTTACTGTATAGCTCCCCTCTACGTTAGTTCTTTCAAAATGCATCACCTCGCATTTATCTGGATTAAATTCCATCTGTCACTTCTCCACCCAATTTTCCAGCCTATCTATATCCTGCTGCATTGTCCGAAAATATTCATAGCTATCCACAAGCCCAGCCATCTTCGTGTCAAGCGCAAACTTGCTGATAACACCAGTTACACCTTCTTCCAGATCATTTATATATATCACAAATAGCAGAGGCCCCAATACAGAGCCCCGCGGAACACCATTAGTCACAGATCTCCAGCCGGAAAAAGATCCTTCGACTGCTAACCTCTGTCTCCTGTGGCCATGCCTGTTCTCTACCCATCTAGCCACCACTCCTTGTATCCCATGAGCCTCAAGCTTCTTAATCAACCTGCCATGAGGGACTTTGTCAAATGCCTCACTGAAATCCATATAGACGACATCCACAGCCCTTCCTTTGTTGACCGTTTTTGTCACCTCCTCAAAAAAACTCTACCAAATTTATAAGGCACAACCTCCCTCTTACAAAGCCAAGCTGTCGATCACTAATGAGACTGTTCCGTTTTAAATGCGCATAGACCCTATCTCTAAGGATCCTCTCCAACAACTTCCCTACCACGGATGTCAAGCTCACCAGCCTATAATTACCTGGGTTATCCCTAGTACCCTTTTTAAACAAGGGTACCACATTCACTATCCTCCAATCCTCAGGGACCTCACCTATGTCCAGTGAAGAGACAAAGATTTCCATCAGAGGCCCAGCAATTTCATCTTTTGTCTCCCTGAGCAGTCTAGGATAGATGCTATCAGGCCCTGGGGATTTGTCAGTTTTAATGTTCCCTAAAAAACCTAACACTTCCTCCCCTGTAATGGAGATTCTGCTCACCCTCATATTTCTGTTCATCTTGTACAGATGTAGAGATGCCGGCGTTGGACTGGGGTAAACTCAGTAAAGTTTTACAACACCAATTTTAAATCCAACCAATTTATTTGATAGTAAATCTGCGAGCTTTCGACTTTACAGCCTTCGTCAGGCAAATGCAGTGAAGGGTGTAAAGTCGAAAGCTCGCGGATTTACTATCAAATAAATTGGTTGGATTTAAAATTGGTGTTGTAAAACTTTACTGAGTTCATCCTGTACAGAGGCATTGCTGAGGCCATAGCCACCAACTGGGCTGAAGCAATAGATGAAGATGTTTGTATATAATCATCTTTCCAATATGCTATTTCTCCTTTAACATTAAAGCTGCTGATCATATGAGCACATACCTTTTATTTTCTGCTCCATCCTCACCACTACCCACTCCTTTTTCGATTCTAGGTGTCCAAGAATTAGAAGCTGCTGAGATAGAGGAGAGAGAGAATTTGAAGCTGAGATATCATTATCTACGTTCACAATCGCAGCCACTAGCTCAGTTAATGATTCTGTGTCTATTTTAGAGGCTAGTGCAGAAGGGGGATCTACATGTGGTGAGAAATCAGGTCCTGACTCTGCAAATAGCAACATAGAAAATAGGAGCAGGAGTAGACTGTTCTGTGTTTTGAGCCTGTTTCACTATTCATTATAACCATGGCTGATCATCCAATCAATAGCCTGATCCTGTCCCCCCCACTCCACTTCACCCACTTTTGGTGAAGAAATTTCTCCTCATCTCAGGCCTAAAAGGTTTACCCCATATCCTTGGGCTATGCCTCCTAGTTCAGGACACTTTCACCATTGGAAACATCTTTCCTATACCTTCCTTGTCTAGTCCTGTTAGAATTTTGTAGGTTTTTGTGAGATCCACCTCATTTTTCTAAACTGAACCTAAAGAGACATTCGCCATAATTTCCAAGTCAGAATGGTGTGCAACTTGGAGGAGAACTTGCAAGCGATGGTATTCCCTTGAATTTGCGGCTCATGTCCTTCTAAATGGTAGAGGTCACAAGTTCTGAAGCTACTGTTGAAGGAGGCTTGGTGAGTTGTTGTCCGTGGTGGATGGAGTGAATGTTGAAGGATGTGGATGGGGTGCCAATCAAGTAAGTTGCTTTGTCCTGGATGCTGTCAAGCTTCTCGAGTGCTGAACTCAGCCAGACAAGTGGAGAGCATTTCACCACAGTCCTGACTTGTGCTTTGGGGATGATGGATAAGCTTTGCAGAGTTAGAAGATAAGTTACTCACTGCAAGATGTTAGGAATTGATTAATAGACCTTCTAATTAAGTCTTAATTTGATTATAATTATTCAATAGAAGTCACTGATGTATAAAGGAGTCACAGGTGGCACTGGGTTGGGGGTGGAGAATTGTGTGTGGAGTTAGATCAAAGATATTTTATGAAGAAGTGGAACTCCTTTACAACTGTGTTTGAGAAGCTCAAACACAGGATTCCTAGCCTCTGACTTGCTGATAGCAGCATGTCACCACAGTTTTTTAAATTGAATTAAAATACTCAAAATTGTCAAATGCAATTTGAACTCAATCTTGAGATTAAAATTTAATTGCTTAGCCACTATATTACCATAACAATACCAACTTTTTTAAAAAAGCTATGAATACTCTTTATGAACATTTTTAACCAAGTAACACAAGTTTAAACCACAGTAAAGTTGAATTAAGAAAGATTCCATTGAGATCTTCTGCTCCTATCTCAAAGCCTAGATACTTAGAAAAGCCAGTCGCATTTAATGAAGCCAGCATGTTAGTGAGGTATTGGCATTAACTTGAGCTTGGACTGCTAGTCAAAAACATGTGACCAGTGATAACCTTGACCCGGAACAGGAAAATTTGTTAAGGCTACAAAGCCTGGAGCAGCTGGAGCTTAAAACATTCATCACTAGAGGAAGCATACAGTTGAGAGTTAGGACAGGCATCAGAGGAAGAAATCAGCATCAGTCTAAGGCTTGAGCACAAATCATTTCAGAAAACAATCAACATTGATTACCGCTTGGAACGTTTGCATCAACAGCACCTGGAACATGTCAGGGGAAACAGTCTGCACTAACTGGAGCCTGGAGCACCCATTAGGGAAATGCTGAGCATCAGTTGGAATCTGCAGTGTTTGTCAGAGGAAGCAAACAGCACTGACCAGGGCCTGGAACATCTGTCACCAGAGGAAGCTATCAACATTGGTTCAGGTCTCAAGTGTTAGTCAGGCAAAGCTGTCCAAATCATCCAAGGCCTGGAAAATGTCAAGCCAAAGTAATGTTTGAGGCCAAGTACCAGTCAATAGAAGCACTTAAAACTGACCAGGGTGTGCAGAATATCAGGAAAAGCAATTAGCTCAAACTGACGTCTTGACACTATTAGGTTAAAAAAAATCTGAAATTAAAACGATCCATTGTTAAACTTGCTCCATTCTGCCAAGAAATAAAGAAAGCTCACACCCTTCTCATCGTTAGGAAATCCCAAATCTAATGAATTACTTCTGAAATGTCACCACAATTATTTTGAAGATATCTAGTACTGCTGAGGGAATGACCAGCAGAAGATAATTCAGGAGAAAATTGGCAATCACATGGACAAACAGAGGTTAATTAAGGAAAGCCAGCATAGATGTGTTAAGGGAAAATCGTGTGTAACTAACATTCGTCAGAGGAAGCAGTCAATGTTACCCAGGGCCTGGAACATCTGTCACCAGAGGAAACCATCAACATTGGCTCAGGGCAAATGTCAGTCAAGTAAAGTTGTCCAAATCGTCCAAAACCTGGAACATGTCAGAAGAAACAAAATAAAATTACAATTTGTTTTATTTTCAGATAACACCAATTTTTTTTGTTCCTGGTGGAATGTTCAATAGCTTATTGAAATTGTTAGTGCTGAATTAGGTGAAATAAAAAATATCAATTTGCTATTTTCTTAATTGTCATTGACAGAAGTTAATGCAATTTGGAGACAGTAAATACCCAAGTGAATGCAATTATAAATAATGTCAAACTCGAAAGAGTCAAGGGGCGATTCATGTAAAAACTGGAGTCAATCCAGTTGTTTTTTTCAGCAGGAGTTTTAAAATGAATTTCATACTCTGTGCAGTGCAGAGTGCACTAGCGTAAAACTTACTAAAATTCAGTGGGCAGGGCCTGTCACCACTAGAGAGGCCGGCAGCATAGTGCTGAGTGGGCTACTGCGCATGCGCTGATCTGTCAGCACTGAGATTAGTGCACGTGCAATAGTTTTGCACTGCTAGCTTCTCGATCACGGGCCAAACCCACAACCAGTCCTGTCCCACTTGGCACAATTCACATTCCCCCAGAGACCCTGGCTCCATTAGCACAGTAAGAATTTAGCAACACCAATTATTAATCCAACCGATTTATTTGATAGTAAAAAAGCGAGCTTTCAACACTCAGACCAGAACACTGCACTTGCCTGAGGAAGACACGGGAGTGTTGAAAGCTCGCTTTTTTACTATCAAATAAATCGGTTGGATTAATAATTGGTGTTGCTAAATTCTTACTGAGTTCTTACCACCCCAATCCAACGCCGGCATCTTTACATCATGTCCATTAGCACAACCAACACACCCAACCTGCCACTCCCACCCCCCACTTCCTCCCTGCCCTCCACCCAGCATGTACGATGCCCTGTGGGCAGATTTTAGTGGGTCTGGAGATTTCAATTCCAGGCTAGCGGATGATATTTAAAATACAGTCAAATGGGAATTTAAACAATTTATGCAACTCCATGCAGATTTCTAGCATGGAGTGGACGACGCCAGAAATCCGGTGCCTGGAGACACATGGAGGTCATGATGCCCAGCAGGAAGCTCACAAAACAGCCTCTGCTTGAGTTTCCTGACCCATTTCGCTATAAAAGCGGTGTAGCGGGATGGGACAATCACCCCCTATATGTTAATAAAATTTTAGCTGTTTTAATAGACTATAACTTTTGTTGGAAACCACAGATATATTAAAACAGAATTATCAAAGAGTAGTGTCATTATGAATAAAACCAAATACATATTGAATCTGTAGACATTGAACATTTGTATCATTGATTTATTTTTTCACACTTAAATTATTGTTTAGTGGTTTGGTGAATCACATACAAAATTAATATTAATCCTTTTCACATGTTACAGAAAAAGCCTTAAGAATAGGGAGTAACATGAACTTTCCACAACATACCAACAAATTGTTTATAACTGTACAGGCTGTGACATTTTGGGAGTTAATTGAACTGAAAACTGCAATGATTATGCAGATTAATGCAGAAAAACAAAAATGAATCATGGCACTGTAGCACAATGGTTAGCTCTGCTGCCTCATAGCACCAAGGATGCAGGCTCAATTCTGGCCTTGGGTCACTGTGTGGATTTTGCACATTCTCCCATGTCTGTGTGAGTTTCCTCCGGGTGCTCTAGTTTACTTCCACAGTCCAAAGATATTGGCCATGTTAAATTGCCACAGACTGCAATCCGTAAGGATAAGCCAAAACATCTCCTCTATGATCATCCTCAGTACGGGTACCCCACAAGACTGAGTCCTCAGCCCCCTACTAAAATCTACAGAAAATGCAGATGTGTGGAATAGAGGGTGATTTAGCTAATTGGATTAGGAATTGGCTGGCAGATAGAAGACAGAGGGTGGTGGTTGATGGGAGATATTCATCGTGGAGTTCGGTGACGAGTGGTGTGCCTCAGGGGTCTGTTTTGGGGCCCCTGCTGTTTGTAATTTTTATAAATGATCTGGATGAGGGTATTGAGGGATGGATCAGTAAATTTGCAGATGACACTAAAGTTGGTGGAGTGGTAGATAGTGAAGAGGGGTGTTTTAGTTTACAGAGTGACTTGGACAAGTTGCAGAGCTGGGCCGAGAGGTCGAAGGCCGAAGGGCCTGTTCTGTGCTGTATTGTTCTATGTTCTATGTTCTATGACTGTACATCCATATTCACCTCCAAATTGATTTTCAAGTTTGCTGATGACACCACTGTACTGGGTCAGATCTCAAGCAATGATGAGACAGAGTATAGAATGAGATAGATAGAGAATCTGGTGAACTGGTGCAATCTTTCCCTCAATGTCAACAAAACGAAGGAGATGGTCATCGACTTCAGGAAGCGTAAAGGAGAACATGCCCCTGTCTACATCAATGGGACAAAGTGGAAAGAGTCGAGAGCTTCAAGTTTTTAGGTGTCCAGATCACCAACAACCTGCCCTGGTCCCTTCATGCTGAAACTATAGTTAAGAAAGTTCACCAACACCTTTACTTTCTCAAAAGATTAAGGAAATTTGGCATGTCAGCTATGACTCTCACCAACTCATTACAGATGCACCACAGAATGCATTATTTCTGGTTGTATCATAGCTTGGTATGGCTCCTGCTCTGCCCAAGATCGCAATAAACTACAAAGGGTCATGAATGAAGCCCAGTCCACCACGCAAACCAACCTCTCATTTATTGACACTGTCTACGCTTCCTGCTGCCTCAGAAAAGCAGCCAGCATTATTAAGGATCCCATGCATACTGGACATACTCTCTACCGCCTTCTTCTGTTGGGAAAAAGATACAAAAATCTGACGTCAGGTACAACCGACTCAAGAACAGCTTCTTCTTTGCTGCCATCAGACTTTTGAATGGACTTATCTCGCATTAAGTTGATCTTTCTCTATACCTTAGGAGTGACTGTAACACTGCATTCTGCTTCCTCTCCATTTCTTCTCTATGAATGGTATGCTTTGTCTATGTGGTGCACAAGAAACAATACTTTTCACTGTATACTAATACATGTGACAATAATAAATCAAATCAAATCAAAATCTCAAGTTTATAATCACACCCATCTTTGAAATATCAACTTTCAAATATGTTTTGTTTTTTCTTTGGAGTTGGCAGTGTTTAGCACTGCTGCTTCACAGCGCCAGGGACCCAGGTTTGATTCCAAGCTTGGGTCACCATCTGTGCGGAGTTTACATGTTCTCTCTTTGTCTGTATAGGTTTCGTTCTACAGTCTGAAAGACACGTTGGTTAGGTGTATTGACCCAAACAGGTGCCATAGTGTGGTGACTCAAGGAATTTCACAGTAACTTCACTGCAGTTTAATGTAAACCTTATTTATGACTAATAAGTAAACTTTACTTTATAGTCAGGTTTTCCTCATTGTCTGGGTTTCCATGTATGAATCAACTGACATTCTTTAATATTTGACTGTGCTATGGTCAGGTGACCTATGACCTCCAGGATTATTACAGAAATATTGATATTTTTTCATGAGCATGGATAAAAACTTGAAATCTGAAAGCCAAGTTTAAATCTAGCTGGATGCTCCATTTGTAACCTTTGGAACTGGAACAGACAGTTTTCGCGCAGCCAGGATTTGGACAATCAACTTTCCCTCAATATTATGTAGGCCTCGAACTAAAACAAAAAATGCTGAAAAATCCCAGCAGGTCAGATAACATCTGCAGAGAAAGAATAGGGCCAACATTTTGAGTCTAGATGACCCTTTGTCAGAGTCTGAAACTGCCTAGCCTGGCGCTAACGGCCAAATTTTTCTGAACCATTGTTTACATCTCCAGTGAACCTGCTTTGTTTGAAGAGTGCTACGCAAACTTGGAGGCACCCAGCTCAGTAGGAGGCCAGAGACATAGTGTGACAAAGACAGCATTTCACAATTGAAGATTCAAAACCATGTTCTGCAACTTCCAGATGTGAAAAGTAGTCACCTCAGTGGATCTTCCCATCCTCATCCAATGTTAGTATTGGACATAGGCCACAGAATCTTCGAGAAAGGCATGAAGAGGGGGATAAAAAGAGCAACCTGGAGCTTCAGCTCTTTCTGCTTCTAAAATCTTCTTCAATGGCATCTTCAGAGAGCACCTTCGACTGGCAGCCAAGTAGGACTGCATCTCCAGCTCCTCGTGCCTTGTGGTAAGCATCATCAGGGTAATCAGACCTAGCAGATCACCTTGGTGAGATGACCCAAAGACCAGCACCAGCCCTAGACAATTCAGGAAACTCAAATCGATGACTACAGATCTGAAACATCAGCCAATACTCAAAGACTGAGGAATATTCTATCCCAACCTTATTGAATGGGCATTACCAGTCTTTTCAGACAAACAGTTCAAATGTAGTAATAGGAACCTGTTGATTGGGGAGTAGAGAATCTTTGGAAGCATGTGTCAGAAGTAGATAGTGTAGATTTAAGTCTGTTTCCTGAAGAGTCCTATGAAGAGATTGAATAATGCTTTGATTTGATTCAATAAAGTTGTGACTCTTGACTCTTGTTCCCTTTGTCTATCTCGCCGCATCTGAGTTAAAAAGAGTCACTGCAAATTGACCAAAGGTAGTCAGGTACATTTATCAACCTTTTACTTTACAACAATGTTCTACCAAAGTAAAAAATGCTTAGTCAATAGCTTTGAAGAAAATATATATGTGGTATACCCATACAGTAGCATGGTGTCACACTGCTACCTCACAGCACCTGTGACCTGGGTTCGGTTCCCAGCATGGATCATTGTCTGTGTGGAATTGTCTCCATGTCTGTGTATCTTTTCTGTGGGTGCTCCAGTTTCCTCCCACAGTCCAAAGGTGTGTGGGTAAGGTGGATTGGCTGTGCTAATTTGCCCCTCAGTATCAGGAGATGAGGTAGGGTAAATGCATGGGGTTAGGGGATAGACCTTGGGAGGGATTGTGCATCCTTACTTGCCCTTGAGAAAGTGATGGTGAGCTACCTTCTTGAATTGCTGTAGTCCATGCGCTGTGGGTTGACCCAAAATGTTGTTAGAGAGGGAATTCCAGGATTTTGACCCAGCGACTGTGAAGGAACAATGATATATTTCCAAGTCAAGATGATGAGTGGTTCGGAAGTAACCTTGCAGTTGGTAGTGTTCTTATGTATCTACTGTCCTTGTCTTGCTTGATGGAAGGGGTCGCAAGTTTGGAAAGTGCTCAGTAAGGATCTTTGGTGAATTGCTGAAGCGCATCTTGTAGATAGTGCACACTGCTGCTATTAAGCATCAATAATAGAGGGTATAGGTGTTTGTGGATGTAGTGCCAGTCAAGTAGATGGTGTCAAGCTTCTTGAGTGTTGTGGGAGTTGCACCCATCCAGGCAATTGGGGAGTATTCCATCACACTCCTGACTTGTGTTTTGTAGATTGTAGACAGGTTTTGGGAGTCAGAAGGTGAATTACTCACTGCAGTATTCCTAGCCTAAGACTTATTCTTGTAGACACTGTGTTAATATGGTGACTCCAGTTGCATTTCTGGTCAATGGTAAACTCAAGGATGTTTCCAGGGGTGGGGGGTATGTGGGGAATGGTGGTTAGATGATACAACAGTAGAAATACCTTCTGGACTGTTATTTCACCATTCTTAAGCACTACAGTAACTATGACCAGAATTTTATTCTCATTGGAGGGTTTTGCAGGAGCCAGAGGCACTAATTGGCTATTCCATAGGTGGCCATTCCTATTGAATCTCAATCTGAGGGACATCAGTCCCTCTGGAAGCAGCAGGAACTTCCTCCGTGCTTAATAAAGTGTACAAAAAAGAAGACCCTATGCCCTCCCCAGTGTCTCTCTAGGGAAGACACTGCTGGTATTCACATATCAGTCTCATCACATGGTAGAAAGTCCATCCACTGCTGGTAAATATTCATGGCAGAGTGGGACGAAGTCCTTTTCTGGCCACTTAGTAGATGAATTACCTCTAGGGTGGAAAGATTGTCTGCCACATTCCATGTCAATGGCAAAATGGCACAGTAGTTACAGGATGTTAAGAAAGCCCATCAATGCTTTACTTTCTTAGGAGACTAAAGAAATTTGGCATATCAGCTACAACTCTCACCAACTTTTACAGATACACCATAAAAAGCATTCTTTCTGGTTATATCACAGCTTGATATGGCTCCTGTTCTGCTCATGACTGTAAGAAACTATAAAAGGTCGTGAATGTAGCCCAATTCATTATGCAAACCAGCTTCCTATCCATTGACTCTGTCTACACTTCCCACTGCCTCGGCAAAGCAGCTAGTATAATTAAGGACCTCATAAACCCCAGACATTCTCTCTTCCATCTTTTTCCATCGGGAAAGGCACGTACCAACTGACTCAAGAACATTTTCTTCCCTGCTGCCATCAGACTTTTGAATGGACTTGCTTTGCATTAAGTTGATCTTTCAATATATCCTCGCTATGACTGTAATACTACATTCTGCAGGCTCTTGTTTCCTTCTCATGAACAGTATGCTTTGTCTATATGGCGTGAAAGAAACAACATTTTTCAGTGTGTACTAATACATGTGACAATAATAAATCAAATCAAAACAAATGACAGACATTCCATCCTTTCACCCGCCTTTTATTTGCCATTTTATGGGTTTGCCCCAGATTCTCACCTCAGAGCCCAGCATGTTCTGAGCCCAATGGATTTGGTTTTAACTGTGGGCCAGCTTTAGACCGAGGTGTGGCAATGTGGATTAGAAACTCTTGCACTCCCCTAGAAATGAAGCCTAGAGTATTTGAACTTATTTCAATCCAAAAGACCAATTTTGCATTCAGAAAATTGCGCAGCCACAGAGCTGCTCAGTCACAGCAGGTAAGGTTCAGAATTATCCCTGTGCTCTGAAAAGGGACAAATCTGTTATTGCAGAGTTGTAAAATTTCCTTGTGGGGCCTAGAGAGCGATCTTGGAAAATAAAATCTTCACATTTTGTATGTCTTGATGCCCTATTCATCTTTCCCATTGTCTTCAGTTAGTAAGAGAGGCATAAGAGTATTCTGCTCAGGCTACCAAATTAAAATGCTGTCTTGTCTTAATGAAAAGAGCTATATCACTTTTTGTGTTCTTGATACTTACCTCATCGAGTGGGTTAAAGTTAGCAACAGTCAGATTCCAGTGGCTTTAACGGTGGTTAGCACTCTGGATGATTTTACTTGCTGCATAGATATAGTAAAAATTATTTCCTCTCTATTGCTCAGTAATTAAATCACATAAAGTAAGATTTGATAAAAACATTTCCAATGAGGAGGCTTGAAATAGGCTACAAAACAGCAATAGGAGTGCAGGTTAATGGAATCATTATTGTACTCTCTAGTTTGCTGTAATTACCTATCAGGCATTAGGATCCAGAGTGCAGGTTTTGCTTCCATTCTGTTCCTCTTCTGCTATCATTCTGCCTCATTATTGAAGCTTTGAACGCAAAAAGCATGATTCTTGATGGACAAATTAACTCCATTTTGAATTATTGATAGCAGGTTCCTCCCAGTCATTGATGTCAATGCTGCAGCGCTACAAAGGAAGTTTCATGGTATTCTGGAAGCATTTGCTTTGTCAGTCCTGGAAAGACGGCCATTTGAAAATTAAGAAAGAAGGATGTAATGGGCCAGATGCTTCTGGGCAGTGTCCAGTCCGTGGTAGTTGATTTTTCAAGCATTTTACCTGAATGCTTTGGAGCTGTTTTCAAGAAGAAAATGAACTCTGTTGCATCCTCCAGATATAGCATGAGGACTGTCAAACAAGAGACATTGTTGGTGGAAATTGTCTAGTGCCCTTATGTGTCATTGATAAACAGTCTGTGTCCCACTGCAGTGCATGAGTGGAGTGACAAGAATGGCTCTCTATACTAGAACTTCTGTTGACTTGTGATGTTGTTGACTTGTTTCAACCCCTGGTGTATCAGCTGTCTCTGTGGATCCTGGACTGTTGTTCAAAATGTTCTTTCCAGCATTGTAACCCTTAAGACGTCAGGCATTATCCTGTAGAGAGACATCAGAGTGGGATTTTTTTTCCATTTGGTCTTGTCTAACAAATGGTCCTGGGGGTGGCTACACGAAGCTTTACACGTTGTGATAATCAGTGTATTGCTGGATCTCTCTAGCTTTCTTTTCCCACTACATATCTTTTATTTTCTAGATTTGTTGAGCTGTTGGAATGCTGCCTTCTTGACTTGTGACTTTGGGTTGTTCTGCCAGGCAATGAAGGCTGCTTGTTATTGTTGCAGGAGGTCAAATATTTCTGTATCATGTTCATTGACCTAGTTCTGGTGATGACGTTGCTCGAACCCATGGCTTGGACCCAGGAGTCTAATGCAGTTGACTTTATTTGCTCCCATGTTTCTGCAATTGAGTTGGACATGTTGGATGTTGGCATAAGCAGTTGTATTGAAAAAGGGAGCAGGTAGGGGGGACATATGAGTGCAACCTTCCTGTGCCTTGTCACCGTGCTGCTGATTAGTTATTGGAAAGAAAATGAGATAGCCTACTCTCATAAATAAACATTGCTTACTGCAAATATGCATGCACAGCTGACTGGATACTCAGGTCTCAGTGACACACTGTCAGGATTAATTCACTCCAAAGACCTTGGTGCTCTGACCTTATTTGTTTTCTTTTTGCTGTCTTGTGTTTAGTATCAAATGCTGAGTTTTAAACAAGGAAACAGATTATAAGAACTGTGGGAATCTCACTGGTTTCCAAATTCAAGCTTGCAACAATCTGTAAGTTAGAGAAAATTTATTTTGGCTGATCAAAGCTGATGCCATTCAACAGAAACTGGTTCTGGGTATGTGTCTCTGCCAACATTATTTTATAGCCAGCCACTAAAAAATGTGACAGGGGCTGGCCTGTGTTATTTCCCTGTTTTGAGAATTCTTTGAAACTGAGAACTAACCATGTGGGAACTGCTGCTTTGTTCTTACATTGCATTACTGATTGACATTAAGAATGACCCCGCAACTTGTTATTTTGCAATGTCAAGAGATTACCTTTTTTGAAAATAAGAGGTTGGAAATCATTGGTTGATATGGGGAGGAGGAATATATCAGCCATGACTCGATGGGCTAAATGGCCTAATTCTGTTCCTATATCTTATGAACTTATGATATGTATTTTTCCTGCATATTGATTCTTAAACATGAGAGGGCTCTGATGGGAGTGAGCAAACTATAGCAAGTATACTCCAAAGTCACTTCTCATATTGCAAGTTATATCCAGAGAAAATGGGCCCAATTTTAACTCATTTAAAACCCATTTAGGTCTAACGTTCCCCAGAGTCTGAAAGGATAGCAACCATTGGATTATCAGACCAACCTGGATGTTTATTTGACACAGCATTTAGTGATATGGGTAATGAATAAGTCAGCTGTGAAATCTGATGATATTGATACTGAAACTGAGGAGGTACCTTCGACTTCCCCTGTTGTTAGTCCCAGCAGACTCATTGTCAACCTAATTTAAGACATCCACAAAGGTCAAGCACACTTCCAAATGTTTTCAGCACAGATTAAGAATCCAATTTGATTTTGTTCTGGTCAGTAGAGTTCAGCATGGTGTATTAATGAGTGGTGGGATGTGCTATTTCTCCTGAAACCTAGAGGAAACTGAGTAGGTTATTTTGCCCCTCAGCTGTTTTATCATTTACTCAAATAAGAGTTGATCTGTACCTCAATCCTTAACCCTTCTTTTATTCATATCCCTCGATCTACTTAGCCGATGAATTTCTATTGAGCTCAGTTTTGAAAGTTTCAAGTAACCATCATGCACAGCTTTTAGAAAAAAATTCCAGATTTCCACTCAACTTTGAATGAAGTGCTTCCTGATTATCCTTCTGAAAAGCCTACCATGAATTATAAGATGTTACTCCAAGAGTATTCTTGGAGATGGTTTTCCAGCAGGACTATAGATAGGCTAACTGAGCAAAAATCTGGCAGATGGAGGAGTATCATGTCAGAAATCTGAACTTGTCCACTTTGGCAGGAAGAATAAAAATGCAGAATATTATTTAATTGGGGAGAGATTGCAACATACCAAGATACAAAGCCATAGAAGCAAAAGAGACATAAAATCTCGACAGTGCAAAGACTAGGCCATTCAATCCATCCACTTTGCACTGACTCTCTAAAAGAGCGTTTTATCCAAGCCCACCTCCTATCCTTGTAACCCCTATGTATTGACCATGGCAATGCACCTAACCTACATATCATTGAAATACTAAGGAGCAATGTAGCATGGCCAATCCACCTAATCTACACTTCTATGGGAAGAAACTAGAACACCCGCAGGTAAACCCATGCAGACACAGAGGTAATGCGTAAACTCCACACAGGTAGTCTCCAAGGCTTGAGTCGAACCCAGGTCCCTGGCACTGTAAGGCAGCAGAACTAACAGCCCTGCCGCCCATAATGATCTGGATGTCCTCGTCGATAAATCACAAAAGCTTAGTTTGCAGGTACAGCAGCTCATTAGGAAGGCAAATGGAATATTGCTGTTCATTACAAGGGGAGTAGAATATAAAGGTAGGGATATTGTGTTATAGTTGTAGAGAGTGTTAGTGAGATCTTGTTGGGATTACTGTGTACAGATTTGGTTTTCTTATTTAAGAAAGGGCAGAATTGTATTAGAAGCAGTTCAGAGAAACTTATTTGTTCATTTCTTCAGTTCTGTTGAAGGATCATTTAGATCCAGAATACTAACTCTGTTTCCCTCCACAGATACTACCAGACCTACTGAGTTCACTCGGCTGATCCCAGGAATGAAGGTGTTTTTTTTCCACAGTGCAGAAGGAGGCCATTTGGCCTATCAAGTCTGTACTGACTACAATCTCTATCCTACCCAGGCCCTATTTATCCCTTCAAAAGGTGGACAGTTTGGGCCTGTATTCACTTGGGTTCAGAAGAATGGTAGGTGATCTTATTGAAACCTATCGGCCAGCATTTTACTGTCCCATCTGCCACAGAGAATTGGAACGAGTGAGAGGAGGACCATGGAAAGATCGGTTGAATTCAGGCAGGATTTTTACATTTTTGCGATGAGCAAGGTTGTAAAATCTCACCCAAAACGTCCTGAGGGGACTTAACAGGCTGGAGGCAGAAAGGAAGTTTCCCCTATGGGTGAGACTAGAACTCTGGGCTATAGTTTGAAAATAAGAGGGTCTTCCATTTATAATAATGATATATTTTTCCCTAGAGAGCACAGGAGGCACAGTCATTGAATATTTTAAAGGCTGAATGAAATAGACTCTTGATTGTTAAGGGAGTCAAAGGGAATAGGGGGTAAAAAATAAAGTGTAGTTGAGACCACAGTCAGATCAGCAATTATCTTATTGAATGGCAGAGCAGATTTGAGGAGTCGAATAACCTACCTCCTCCCCCTCTCTAATTTATATGTAGATTTAAGTGTATCATCCCAGTTCTTCAATTTATGGTGAGAAAAATGGTTGAATCTGAGATTAAAATAAAATAAATTCATGTCTGCACAAGTCCTCAGAGAGCTTACACAATATAAACAAAAATCAAAAAATATTTCAAGGCATTTAAGATATCTGTTTTTTGCCCCAGAAACTGATAACATATATAAATAGCACTCAAATTATATGGAATCTGAATTTCTATTAAAAACATGAGATCATAATCAAACCATCAGTAAACAAGATGGGAAAGAATCTCATAGAACTTTCCCACCAATGTACACTTTTGTGCATTTGGAAACTAATTACTTCTGTGCCTTTGAAATAGATAATGACAAAGATCTGCAGTCAAAAATCTTATTTTCTACAGCAGAAAAAATGCCATAATTCCAACATAAAACCATTTAGTGGAAGTTTTATAATGAATTCTTATTTATAATGTAAGGCATGGTGACACAGTGATTAACGCTGCTGCCTCACAGCGCCAGGGATCTGGGTTCGATTCCCAGCTTGGGTCACTGTCTGTTTGGAATTTGCACGTTCTCTCTGTGTCTACGTGAGTTTCCTCAGTGAGCTCCAGTTTCCTCCCATAGTCTGAAAGATGTGCTGGTTAGGCGCATTGACCCAAACAAGCGCCGAAATATGGCAACGAGGAATTCACAGCAACTTCATTGCAGTGTTAAAGTAAGCCTTATTTGTGACTAATAAATAAATTTTACTTTAAAAGAGTAACAATTACCTAGATGTGTGCAATTTCTAGCATGTGATAATTTGCACGCAAGGTAATTTTTCACTTTCAGTTAATAAAAAGAATTACAAAGAAATGATAAAATTGTAAAAAGTAGATTTGCCAGTGCATATTGGCACAACATAGTATTAAAACTATGTTCATGTCCTGTTTTCATAATCTCTTTCTATAAAACTATCCATCTACAGTTAAAAACATATAATTATCTATCTAATTTATTCTTAAATACTGACAATGTTTCTGTTTCAATCACTAACTCCACTATACATTCCACAGCCTCAGAACCTTGTGTAAGAAATATTTCCTTCTGTTCTCTATCCTGTAATATTCTCTAATAGGTGCAGGAATAGGCCATTCGACCATTCAAACTTGCATCACTATTCAATATGATCATGGTAGTCATCCACTTTAAGTATCCCACTCCTGCTTTCTCTCCTTATTTGAGACCCACAATCCCTGGAAATAGTCTGGGCCAGATTTTGCTCTACTATTCTTTTTCTATAATTCTATTTTTAGGCAGGAACAAAGAAGTAGGACTATGAATGTAGAGGTCTCCAACTTTGCAGCTTACTCCGATTACCAATAAGCATGCCATATTTTGATCTGAACCTTAATACAAGAATTTCCGCTCAAAACAAGAAAGGAACTAATTAAAGTATGAAAACTGGTGTTCTAGATTGTTGAGAAGGAATTAAAAACCATTTTAATTACTGCACCAAGAATTGATACAGCCCAGAAGCAAATTTGTTCAGTGAAAGTTAAAAGACAGATCATCAGCATATGTTAAAAGGGCAAGAGGCATTATTTTCTTGGGGATGGACGCATGCCTCTATCCATATAGGGCAGCCCCCTGCAAAGGACATACTCTGCTTCCTTCCTCCTTTTAAACTATTTGCAATCACGTCTTTGATTTGATTTATTATTGTTGCATGTATTGGAATACGATGAAAAGTATTGTTTCTTGCATGCTATACAGACAAAACACACCGGGGAGAAGGAGAAGGAGAGGGTACAGAATATAATATTGCAGCAACATAGAACCAGAGTAAAAGATGGAATTAGAGGGTATGCTGGGGACAACTCGCAAAAAGTTGCCACACTCCGTCGCCATTTTTCTTTTTGATTGTTTCTGATTTATAATGTTCAGTCGTATAGATAAAACAAATAAAAAAAATTGAGAAATCTATTTTCAGGAGGTCAATGCCCCTTTAATATATGAAGAGGGAATAACATTTGTTTCACAAATTGTTGTATTTAAATGAAGGAAGCGTGAGCAAATACCAGGGTAACATATGCACAGTTCAACATGAGTACACATTGCAATTTTGCACAGCATGATTAGAAAAGATAGATATTTCTTGGCTCTCAAACTAACGGTAAGAAATTAGAATGTCTCCTGATAAAAGGAAGCACTTAAGTAGGAACGAAAATAACATTAGAAGTGATTGAGCAAATTATAGAAATATCCTGATGAGTGAGCAAAAGGGTGACAACATTTGATTCAACTAGATTTGTAAAGATAACACAAGATGTGACATCACTGTATAGTGCAGTGAACAATATCAAACCATTAATGTGAGTGTTCATATCCAAATACCTTAATGACTTAATAAAAACTATTGCTACATCTTCTTCCTGCATCATTAGTGCAACTGGTGGTTGGCAACACTTAGAAAACAATGAAGATGTTGCCAGCTCACGGGAAATGGTAGACAAGCAGAGAATGGCTTGTACAAAAGTTAGGCCTCACTTGGAATACTGCGTCCAGTTCTGGTCGCCGTACTATCGGAAGGATGTGGAGTCCTTGGAGAGAGTGCAGAGGAGGTTTACCAGGATGCTGCCTGGTATGGAAGGACTGTCTTATGAGGAACGATTAGATAGACTGGGGTTGTTTTCCCTTGAAAGACGTCGGCTTAGAGGGGATCTCATAGAGGTGTATAAGATTATAAGGGGTATAGATAGAGTAAATGGAGGTAAACTTTTTCCACCTTTAGAAATGGATAGGATGAGGGGTCATGGCCATAGGGTGAGGGGGGCTATGTATAGGACGAATATTAGAGGGCAGTTTTTCACACAAAGGGTAGTGGGGGTGTGGAATGCACTGCCGAGTAAGGTGGTGAGAGCAGGCACGCTGGGGCTGTTTAAGGGTCTCTTGGACAGCCACATGAGCGGTATGCAGATAGAGGGATATAGTAGGACTGTTTAACTACTGCTTTTTCCACAGGTAATTCGGTCCATACTTGACCAACATTGAGCATGCATTCGGCAGGTGGTGCGGGTACAGCTCTTGGATGTTGATTCATGCGTTGCCTGGTACCTCATGTCGTAAATGAGTGCTTTATGTGGACCATCTGAAGGGCACCATGACAGTTTAGAGACTATCGATGTGGCTGTGCAGACACTTGGAATTGGGCCAGTGTCTGCGGGAGTTTGCGCGTTCTCCCCGTGGTTGCGTGGGTTTTCTCCGGGTGCTCCGGTTTCCTCCCACAACCCAAAAAATTCGCTCTTAGGCTGATTGGGAAACAAATTGTCCCTATAGTGAGAATTTTCCATATTAGGAATAATATATATATTATTATATAGGAATAATATAATAGGATAATGGATTTGCTACTATATAGTTATGACGGCAGCGCGGGCTCGCTGGGCCGAAGGGCCTGTTTCCCGTGCTGTGTTGCTCTTAATCTTAAAAAAAAATGCAATCAAAGCCATTTCTACATTTTACATGGGACAACTTGGTCTTTCATTAGGAATTTTCATGAAAAACAACTTGCATTTATTTAATGTAACAAAACTATTCAAGGTGCTACATGATTGCCAAATTTCCTACATTACTGAGTGTTTTTTGTGGGTATTTTATGGGATGTAGGGCTCAGCTGGGCTCCCTGAGCTTATAACTGTTGCCATGTAACTGTAGTTTTTCATTTTACTTCCTGTTTTGAAGGTGGGAGCAATTTTCTGAACATCAGAAACTTTAATCCTGTGAACATTGCTGGATCCAGAGGTGGAGTTCTGCAATGGGAATAATCTCAGTATTGCTACTGTGATTGCAAACCCATGGATACTTTTGGCCAAGTTATAGAACTGTCAGTCTTTTAGTGTCAATGGGTATGTTTGTTAAATGTTTGTTATCATGGACTCAATCTTAGAAAATTAACTGAAATCACATGGGAAAAATACTTTTGAGGTCATAGTCAATGAACAATCACCAATGCAAGTAATATAAAATATAGAAATTCCAAATTTCTAGGTTTAATAGGGAAGAAAACAACAATGTAATTTTTTTCCTGAAGCAATTTGCTAACACCCAACTGAGTCAAATAAAAATGAATTAATGAACTAATGATTACTTCAAAACCTTTGTTGATTGTCACAAAACCCCATCTGGTTCAACATTATCCTTTAGAGAAGGGAATATGCCATCTTTACCCTAGTCTGGCCTATAGCAATGTGGATGACTCTTAAATGCTCTCTGAAATTAACCTAGCAAGCCACTCAGTTGAAGGGCAATTAGGAATGAGCAACAAATGCTATTTCAGTGACATCTAATTAATTAAAATGAAACATTTCTTTGGGCTGTTGGTGACAAACTATCTTCTGGCTACATTATGAGGAACTTCAGCTGTCAAAGTGAATGGTGGCTGGCTGTTTGGGGAAGTCAGATAGCTGGCCACTGACTGTAGAAAATGTTCAAGCTCATAGGTTAATTCTGGTGTATATTGATGCTCATTACTGCATTAGTGTCGAAACATAGCCTGATGTCAAAGAAGAATCAAAGTTATATTAATATATTGTGGCCCCATAAAAAAAGGCCATTAGCAGTGTTGTATTCCTGCCTTATACTTCTGAGTAAAGAAATATGTTTTTGTAAAGTGAAGTAATACATGCTAATTATATGTTCTCAGGTATGTCAGTTTAATTGAATAACATCTTTGAAAGCGATCAACATAATTGCCCTGGCGATTAGTTACCTGATGTGGGAATTCTTGTAATATTTTAAGTTTTTTAAGATTCAGCTGAATTGAGTTGACTTAAATGATTTATGGATAAATTTTTAAAGGCTGAGAGCAAGTATATGAATTTAAAGTTAGAAGGGCAAAGAAGAGTTGTGATGTTTCGGATCAAAACCGATGTAGTGAATGTTTCAACAATTCATTCAATGGCTTGAGTTTCCAAACACAGAGAGAATTTCAATGTAAAGGCCGACAAAGAAACCATGATGACCTCAAAATCAATTCAGGAAATCTTCTAATGTCTCACCACAAATTCAGTAGGAGTACGGCAAAACTCGCCAGATACCAGTGGCGATTGATTCTGACTACAAGAACCTGTGCCCACAATCTCTATTCCAAAGCTCCAAGTTACTAAGTGCAGCATCTCAGTCGCCTTTACCCATTGCAGCATGGCTGTCCACATTATCAGCTCAATATCTGGGGATTGTCAGATAACACAACCACAACAAATACAATTTATGTAGCCATTTGAACATTCCCAAATTTAATCTCTAAGATTTTCCAGTTGGTTGGTTCCACACATTACTTGAACTGAATTTATGAGGTCAATTTATTACTTAAAAATATTAAATTGAAATTGGAATCTGATAATAAGGGTTCTCTCTCTCATTTATACTCCTTACATAGCCAGAGTGGACAAAGGGTCACCTAAACTCGAAATGTTGGCTCTATCCTCTCCCCACAGAGGCTGTCAGACCTGTTGTGATTTTGCAGCATTTTCTGTTTTTGAACTCAAATCCATTCCCTGCTTGCCCCAAAAAACAAATTCAAAATTCAATTGAATCCAACTCATTGTCCTCAAAAGAGAGACAGATAAGATCCAAGTTGGCAAAATAAGACATTGCACCCAATCTTGGGCTTGATCTTAGCTAAAAACATATGCAACTGGACAACAGAATCATACAATGGTTACAACACAGGAGTTGTTTCAGCCTGTTGTGCAAGTAAAGCTTTCCCATTTCCCCATCTTTCCCGTAGCGCTGCAAATATTCTCTCTTCAGATATGTATCTAATTCTCTTTTGAAGGCCTTATCAAGATCTGCCTCCTGAGCCAAGCATTTTGGATCCTAAGCATTTGCTGGATAATAAAGATTTTCCTCCCCTCCCAGTTTCTTCTTTTGCTAATCACCTTGAATTGGTGTCCTTGGTTTCTAAATCCTTCAGCCAACAGAAACATTTTCTTTGATCATTGCCCATGGAACTGATTAGAACCTGCTCTTCCAAACAAAAGTGGCAATTCTGGTTCTATTCTCTGACATTTTAGAGTTTGTTTCCTGAGATTTGCTTCATTTTAACAGCTTATATGAAGACTCAATCTGTTATGGAAAAGAACCCCTAAAAGGCACCGCTGTATATGGATGCTCAATTTAGAATGCAGCTTAAAATTGTATATTGGTTAGCCATCAACAACTCAAACTGAAAAGGGGCTAAAGTAGGAGACAAAGAAAGTATCTATGAATATTAGTCTTGATGTTAATTGTGAAAACATTCTGAGATAAGAAGATTAAACTTTGTTCAAGCATCCAATACAAATGAAATGTGGAAAATAAAATAGCTGCAGCTTTTCATTAATTCCCATATAGAACTGGCCATGCAACATTTGTGTTTTGAACCCTTTCTTCACAGAAAAGAAGAATTACTGAGAGAGGGAAATTAAAATGAGAAAAAAGACAGAGATGGGTAGAAAGATGCAGAGGCAAGATTTGTGGAAAGTATACCAGAGATATAGAGACCAGACACTTTCAACAAATGGCCAAGCAGATAGATTATAAGATACATAAAAGGTTGAGTGAAAGTAACCTTGTAAAATAAGCTGCTACAAGAAGATGGGCCTTTTTATTTTTGTCGACACAAGCGCATTGGGAAATGAATTAATAACAAAGGTAGATAGGGGATGAGCATTTTATAATCTTTTCACCTCATTACCTCCCTTATGTTTATTATCATTAGATGGGATTCCTCTCCAGGAGTATAAACGTATAAAACTGACCCCCAGAAATTTTTAGAAATGCACAATTACATTCCAAATTAAGAGCAATGTATTTGTTTACATGATACCTGGGGACATGATGATGTTTTATTCTGAATGTTTTTACAGTGAGGTTAAAATGAAGCCAGAGATCTCTGCCTATTAATATAGTAGATTCAGCATACATTGTTCATGGATAATATGATGAATTTGCTGATTTTAAAATAAATAAATGGACCAGCAAAGGCAGGAGTTTCAACACACAGCACTGGCAGCATTCATGGTGTTCTGAGAAAAATTAAAGTTGACCAATAAACATACTTCAGTACAAATCAATTTTGTAAATATTATAGGTTTGTGGTATTATATTTGTGATAATCAACATTTATTTCTGTTGATATTCATTGTTATTCCTGACTTTTTAAATTGTTTATGGAGATTAAATGCCAAGGGCAAATCAGCCAAAATTGTAAATTAGGAATATAGAAACAGAAGTAGGCCATTCAGCCGCTCAAGCCTATTCCACAAATTAACTAGATCATAGCCAATCTTTGACCTCAAAACCATCTTACTGCATTATCTTGTATTCCTAAATGTCAATGGTATCTAGAAATTTATAACATCTGCTTTGAACATACTCAATGGCTGGAATTCTCTGGCTATGCATGCCAGCATGATTTTCTGATCCTACTGCTGTGAATGGCAATTTGGCTGAGTCCCAAATTCTCTGTCCTTGCTTGCAGCGGTAGTGGGGCATGAATGGCCATAAAATTCCAAAAATTCATTATCTTCTATTGAAGAAATTCCCCCTTATCTCAGTCCTAAATTCTGAGACTGAAACCCTTGGTTCTAGATACCGCAACCTGAGGAAACATGTTTCCTGAATCTACCCTTGTCAAGTCCTGTAAGAATTTTGCACACTTCAATCTGATCACTTTCTATTCTTCAAAATCTGGAGAATACGGACCCAGTATGCTCTATCCTTCCTGTTAAGATAATCACAGGAGAATTTTGATGTGTAGAAGATGTTATTCCATTTCAAAAATTCAAACAAATATTGGGGGAAAATTGGATTAGGCTAGAAAATGGGAGTGGGGATCGTGGTTAACCTATACCAGTTTATGACAATGCAGAGAGCATGCAAACATTCTGTTGCCTACTGGTTGAAATGATAGTGGTGTGTAGCCCAACACATGCTGCTCGATTGATCGTTGCCATGAGCAGCACAGTGGCACAGTACTTGATTTCAGGCTTGGGTAATTGTCTGTGTGAAGTCTGCACGTTCTCCCCATTTCTGCATGTGTTTCTTTTGGGTGCTTTGGTTTCCTCCCACGGTCTAAAAGATGAGCTGGTTAGGAGCAATGACCATGCTAAATTTTCTCTCAGTGTAACGAAATAGGCACTGGAGTGCGGCGACTAGGAGATTTTCACAGTAACTTCATTGCAGTATTAATATAAATCCTTGATTGATTTGATTTATTATTGTCACATGTGAAAAGTATTGTTTCTTGTGTGCTATACAGACAGAGAATACTGTTCATAGAGAAGGGAATGAGAGAATGCAGAATATAGTGTTACAGTCATTGCTAGGGTGTAGAGAAAGATCAACTTGATGGAAAGTAAATCCATTCAAAAGTCTGACAACAGCTGGGAAGAAGGTATTCTTGAGTCAGTCTGTTTGTGACCTCAGATTTTTGTATCTTCTTCCCCATGGAAGAAGGTGAAAGAGAGAATGTTTAAAGTGCATAGGGTTAATTATGCTGGCTGCTTCACCGAGGCAGCAGGAAGCGTAGACAGAGTCAATGGATGGGAGGCTGGTTTGCGTGGTGGATTGGGCTACATTCATGACCTTTTGTAGTTCCTTGTGGTCTTTGGAGAGCAGGAGCCATACCAAGCTTCGATACAACAGATCTTAGAAGTTGGTGAGAGTCGTAGCTGACATGCCAAATTTCCTTAGTCTTCGAGAAAGTAGTACAGGTGTTGATGGGCTTTCTTAACTATTGTGTCGGCACGGGGGGACCAGGACAGGTTACTGGTGATCTGGACACCTAAGAACTTGAAGATTTCAATCTCTTCTACTTCATCCCCATTGATGTAGACAGTGACGTGTTCTCCTCTATGCTTCCTGAAGTTGATGACAAAGTTCTTCATCTTGTTGATTTTGAGGGTGAGATGATTGTTGTGGCACCAGTTCACAAGATTCTCTATCTCATTCCTGCCTCGTCATTGTTTGTGATCCAACCTATTATGGTGATGTTGTTAGCAAACTTGAAAATTGATGTGGAAGGGAATTTGATCATAGAATAATGGGTGTATAAGGAGTATACTAAGAGGCTGAGAACATAACTGTGCGGGACCTATTTTGAGGATGATCGTGGAGATGTTTATCCTTACTGATTGTGGCCTATGGGTTAGGGAGTTTATGATCCACTCGCAGAGGGAGGAGCTGAGGCCAAGGCCACAGAGTTTGGAGATGAATTTCATTGGAATAATGGTGTTGAAGGCTGAGCTGTAATCAATAAATAGGAGTCTGACATAGGTCTTTTTGTTATCTGGGTTTTCTGAGTTCAGGGCCAGAGAGATGGGGAATAGGCAAACAGTAATAGTTCCAGGCAGTCTGGGAGGCTGGAATTCATTTGTGCCATGACTAACTTTTCAAAGTATTTCATAATGATGGGTATCAGAGTCACTGGACAATAGTCATTAGGGCATGCTGCTTTACTTTTCTTAGGTAATGGGATTGTGGTCATCTTCTTGAAGCAGATGAGCACCTCAGATTATTGTAACAGAGGTTGAAGATGTCTGTGAATATCCCTACCTGCCGATCTGCACAGGATTTGAGTGCTCATCTGGATATCCATCTGGGCCAGTCGCTTTCCGTGAGTTGACCTTTGAGAAAGTTGCTCTGACATTTGCAATGGTGACCTTAGATATAGTTTCATCCAGGGCTTCCAGAGTGGAGGCCATGCTCTTGCTGACCTCTTCCTCAAAATGAATGTAGAATGCATTAAGCTGATCAGTAAGGGGTGCATTGGAGCCAGCGATTTTACATGACTTCATCTTGTGGCCTGTTATGTCTTGCAAACCTTTCCATAGTCAGCGGGGGTTTGTGTGTCTAGCCTGGGACTCTAGCTTGGTTTGGAACCTTTAGCATCTTTGATGAATCTCCTTAGATTGTGTCTGGCTTTCTTGTATTGGTCTGCCTATTTGTGACACTAAAAGATAGACTTGAAAAGGCACAGGGGCCCAGGTTTCTGTGAGGTTAGCTCTACTTAAAAATGACTTTAAACTCTTAGAGTTGTGATACGTCCTGGCTGCAGCAAATGCTGAAACCGGTTACAGAAGATCCTCAGAAGAAAGAAGAATAAAAATTACACTTCAAGGTAGAGAACATGCTCCAATGTTCTCCATTGTAGCACTGGAGACCTTTGTGCAGAAAGATGGAGATCTTTTATCCACAAGAGACCCAGAAACTGCCTCATGCAGATATGAGAATGCAATGGAAATAACTATCCTTTGTGGTCAGTGCAAACTGTCAAATCCTGAGGACTGGATACAATGCAGAAAGAAGTTTAATGACTTCACATCGTGGTCAGTGTCATAAATGCATCTTCAAGTGCCTCGGTCTGACAGTACATCCACCTCAACTGCCTTTGTTCACATCTATCAAACATGACTAGACCTTACATCAGCCTGATCCTCACACACTTAGCTGTAGGGCTCATGGCCATGTCCCTCAGCTTGCACACATATCAGCTATTCAATTATAACTGGTAGATCACACAAACTAATTTGCATATTACACATCAACACACCTTAACTCTGAGTTAGGACAGGCTGGCCCAGAACTGGAGACAGCGACACCGAGAAGCGGAGGTCAATATAGCGACATGACCTCATCCCAATGGAGAAGATGGTGCTGACCATCATTATGGCCAATTGTATTAGCTTCATTTGTATTTGGTGGAACAAATCTGAACAAAATAAATTGAACATCGTAAGAACATCAAGGTTCTTTGAGAAGTCCTTATGGCAACAAAAAAGTCAACTTATTGTCCTGAGAAAGGGAATATCTTGGATTCAATCTGGGACTATCAAATAAGACCAAAAGATGTGATGAAATGTAAAGACACTTATGCTTGTTGTATGAATAAAAAATTTCACAAGCAGTTGGCACTGTATTTTCATTCAGTAAGCAGGTCTTATTTCTTCAATGATCCACTATCTATCTATGTGGTGATTTCAGTCTAACACCTTAAAATAATCTTCATTCATAAGGACACTACAACTTTATACAATTACCTTCCCAACAAAATGTTCATTGTTAAAAAGGAGGGATGAATTAAATAAGACCTATTATTACAGTTCATGTCAGAAACTCTAAAGTGTTGTGAAGAGCCTATCTAGATCATTAGGTTTGCAACTTGAATTTGGCTAGGATAAGCATGAGATGTTTCATCTCAGGTTTGATTTAAATGACCCACAAGGGAACTTCTTTCAAACTAAGTTTATTTAAGAATTATAGTTAACATGTATGGAAAGAAAATCATTGATAACTTTTATCAGTTACAAACAAAACAACCACAATAATGTATAATCCTTAAAAAATATATCTAAAATGTTCCAATCAAACAAAAACTTTCCATAGACAAAAAAATTTTTCCTCAGGTTCAATACAGCAAAGTCTAATGTGCATGTGATACTGAGTTCTTTGGATGAATGCTGCAGTTCTCTTGAAGCATACACAGACAGGTTTGGAGTCAGAACAGCTTCCCAGAAAACTATGGTTGAGCTACCAACAGCAGATTTTTCTAATTCAGGAAGGCATGAACTCTTGCTTTCAGCAAACCAGCAGAATTTCCAAAAAAAAGGGAGAGAGAGAGAGAGAGTGACTTCTTTACAGCTTGATGTCCATTCTAAAAATAACAACTGATATCAGCCCAAAACAGAAAATGAAACTTTCAGTTTCTTAGAAAGGAAAAAAAACTGTCCAAAACATATGACCTTCTTCCTAACAATGCAGGGTTATAAAACATCCTGGAGTAAAGGTAAACAAACCCCATTTAAATAGCAATAAAATGACTACAGGAGCCTTTCTATAAACAATTTGGCAACACTGAGAGCTGAGAGTGGCATAGCATATGCTTTTTTAAAATTCTTAAAGGTACACTAACATTACACCGTAGAGAATCTGGTTTTGAGAATGAAACATTGCTACTTATATTGGGAAGTTGCTTTTTTGTAAAGAACCCAAGGTTCCATCGGTGTAACATGATAGTGAATTTTCTGAAAAATAAAGTTTTAAAATATGAACAGACTGTGGTGAGGGGTTGCTAATGCCCCCCTAGTTAGAGGGGGTGGGTAGTTAAAATTTCATTTTTTGGGGGAAATAGGGGGGGTCCAACGACTGATTGTGGAGACTGAATTGCCATTTAAAAATGGCAGCCCAGTTTTGGAACAACGGAGAATCCCAGCTGAAAGATGCTGCTAATGTCAGGGGAAGCTCTCCAGGTTTGCCGTTGGCATGGGAACTTTGTCCCAGTTCAGGAGAATCATGCCCTTGGAAAAAATATCGGAAAATTCCACCCATTATTTTTGTCATTCAGCTAGTCACAAGATTTATCCAGAATCCTTATGGCTTTGAGTTCAACTAAATGATTTTGTGTGGAAATGTTTCCAGTGCTTTTTAGAAGCTCTTGTACAATATGATTTCTGGCTTGGGTCATTGTCTGTGTGGAATTTGCACATTCACTTTGTGTCTGCATGCGTTTCCTCCGGGTGCTCCAGTTTCCTCCCACAGTCCAAAGATGTGCGGGTTAGGTTGATTGGCCATGTTAAAATTGCTCCTTAATGTACTAGGATGCTTAGGTTAGAGGGATTAGTGGGTAAAATATGTGGGAATATGCGGGTAGGGCCTGGGTGGGATGTGGTCAGTGGAGACTCGATGGGCTAAAGGGCCTCTTTCTGCACTGAAGAGTTCTATGTTCTACGATATGGGCTTTACCATAGTCACTTCCTCACGGGAGTTGGATCTGTTGCTCAGATATGAATTCCTCTTCTGAATTCATATTGGCAACTATTCATTAAATAATTATTGTTAGGATAATTGTCAAGGTTACTCCTAATACTCATTCGATTAAAGATCAGAAAGACCCTATTTTCAGCTTGTGCTGTTTTAGAAAGTTATTTCATACATTATGTTGTTCAAAAGGAGCTATAGTGTGTGTTCACAGGAATTGCAATATTACAAGTTAATCAGAGGAGGATTAACTTCTGTTGAAATATTCATGGACACATTTTTGGATCTCTTGACTGATTTAATAGTTGCAGAAGTTTTAGTGCATAAAATGGTGAAACTCTGAAAGTTGAGAATGAGAAACACATTTTATAAGGAATAGCATACTGCAGGACAGATTTGCTGGAACTTGTAATTTCGTTCCCATTTCTGTTCCAACAACCATGACATTTGCGTGGTTTGTTGCCCTCTGTAGGAAATTCAGTCTGTAATAAGACAATGAACAATTTGTATACCCAAAAAAACACTATTGGGTTTTCTGTACTTCTCTGATCAAGAATATACTACTTACCTCATCAATCATGCTGTTTTTCTGTGCTTTTTCCAAACAGGGAAATGTCATAATTCAGAGTTGAGCAGTCATAGATTATGAACGATTGTCTGTAATTTGAATGACTAGAGTGGAAAATGTGACTTTATTCTGATTTTAATCAGTGGCATTTCTAAAAGTGGGACTGAAGCCACAAATTCCTACTTAACGGAATGGAATGTTCTTCTTGTCATCATACTTCATACCAGTTTTCAGTTTTTTCACACCTTATATGAGTATTAGATTAAGAACTGATTGCCCTGTGTGTGTTATAATTATATAAAGGCACTAATCAATTATAAGGGATGTGCAAACATGTTGTGCATTCAATTATTAATTCTAAGCACATACAAATGGATATACTTGTGTACAAAGCCCAAAAACATTAGAGCTGCACATGTGTGCTCTGCTTCAGGCTGAAGGAAAACTGAAGCTGAATCACATGACATATTTCCCTTAAAGTGGTGACATGCTGCTATCTCTTAAAGATATATTACAATGCTGGTAACCCAATTATTCTTTTGGTGAACTGTTACAAGCACCAAAACATTATAGTTTGTCAAAAATATGTCATTAATTACTGTTATTGATTTGAAATAATGTTTGAATGCATCACACATGTATAATATTGATTACCCAAATTTTTTTTCACTAACTGTATGAACTAATTCCATGCGACACAATTCCATGAGACACAACCTTAAAGAATATATCAATTCTTGCAGTGATGTGACCATTGTTCTTATTCGTGGAATGAATAATTAGTTACTTTTCAAATCTTTATTATAGGCAGGATTCTCTGGCCTTCCCATGTTCAGATCTCTCACTGACTCCACTCCACACCACCAGGAAACCCATTGCACGGGCTGGCAGGCCCAGGAGACCCCGTGACTTGACTAGCTGGAATGTTCCAGCCGATATTAATTTGTCAATGTTAAGACTAGCGTACAATCATTCTAAATACCTCACATTGGGCACACATGCTATTCTTCAATTTTCCCTAAGAAAACTTGTGAAGGTCATTCTAAAAATGCAAATGAAAACTAGAAATTGCAGTTCTCAATATTCCCATTTGCACATTTAGTGTCTGTTTTGATATTCCCATGTTCATTATTTTAAGTGACTTTAAACCTTTTAAAGTAAATAGATCAATGTTTATTTTGCAATAAAATGGGAGGATGTCATGTAAATGTGGTAAGCATTTATCCAGTAATATCATTAATGATAACTCTAGGCAATGTTTCACATTGAAAATGTCATAATTAAGATGATAATAAGAAGCATCTGCTGTACAATTTACAGATTAGTGGAGCAAATGTCAAAGAGAATTATGCTCTGCCCTCAATTCTGATGCAGTGCACAGTAAGTTAGTGCAAGGAACCAAATTTTACTCAAACGCTTCCAGCTCTGGGTCATCCAAGCAGCTTCAACTTAGAAGAAGTGCCATCTGTCATCATCTGTTAAATTTGAATTTCTTTCCCACTTTCAATAAGTAAGCTTGGTCAGTGTAGCTGAAATTAAAATTGATTTGATGAAACAACATAAAGAAGTAACCATATGCTTTGTTACGATAAGAGTGAAATGAAGAAAAATTCATTTGAAGGAAATGCAAAGTAGACGGTAGAGGATTGAGCAAACATTAAAGACTCCACCTAATCATCTTTCCCCATGAAATCAACATAAAGGAAAATCAACGGCAATCTTTAACAGGCTATCATTCTATCTGTTGAGCGTCTCTCCTAAATTTCTGTGTAACATTTTTATGTCATTGTTTGCTATTTTTATTTCCTCTGAGTCCCACTTCTTATTTTAAAATAAGACCTGAGAAACTTTGGCCTTGCTTATTCCAAAACTGGAAATTCTCACCCAAGGTTACACAGTCTGCCAAATTTTCCGTCCCTCTGTTACAATTCCTGTGTCAGACAGGACAGGAAATTTCTGCTCAAAATTTATTTAGCAAAGAAACCATTTATCCTTTGTAGAATGTCCTTAGCTAATTAATTTTAACTTACACTGAAATGCATCCTTAATGAAAAATCCCTCATTTGAAATGCCATTCTTCTATTAAAATGGGGATTCTTTTGAATTGTCATAGCTCGATATACTATGTGAAAATATAATGTAGTTAGATGGTACAGACATGTGAATTTACTGCCTTTGTCGTCTTTCTTTAGGTAGTCAATTTTACTAAATTTGCTCAGCAAAATAGGAAAGTGAAGATGAGGAGCATAAGATTTAACACAGCAGTGAAAATGTCACCATCAAGAATTTCCTTGGGGATTCTTCAATGTAAGAAGTGAAATTTGTGGTTGCACAAGCTATTCTAGTCAGGGGTGGGTTAGGACTAAGCATCAATAGTTTCAATGAAGTACGGAATTTTGTTTGCTGGAGGCAGGTGTACAGAAACTGACTGAATCTGGCCAGTATGCATTGCAAAGTTCAAAGTGCTTGTTGAATGACAGTGACTTGTTAAAAGCTGCAAGTTTGTTGAATGACATTGACTTGTTAAAAGCTGTTCTTAGCTTTTTTTACAGAGACTGAGCAATTGCTTTGTGATAGAAAATAACTGGGGTGACATTCTAGCCTTGCTGCGCTTGGCTCAGACTGTGCTGATCCCGCAAAATAATGCACAGGCCTAAATATAGCTTTCCTGCCCAATAAAAAAAGGTTTGCAGTCATCCTGTTCCCTTTCTATTGATGCAGATTGGTTAGCATGATATTGACTGGACTTCAATTTCATTAGCAAGTTCAGTGCACGATTGTCCACCTCTCCTGGAATATTCCACAAAACCAAATTCCACCAAATGCTACCAAAGTGGATAATCCAAATTATCTTGCATTTGCCAAGTTTTTCAGCCTGCCCAAGTCACTCTGCGGCCTCTTAGCATCTTCCATAGAGAGAATGATGGTGCAGGCCCAAAGGGTAGAATGACCTAGCCCTGATCCTGTTTTCTATGTTTTTATGTTTCTATTCCCAAGTGGCCTTATAATTGCCAGAATATTGTTAACATCCCATCCTGCAGACCCAGCTCTGCCTCTGCATCTCCAGCAGCTTTGGAAGAACTTTCTCCAGCACTCAACATCTGGCTGGCAGCCAGCAGTTTCCTGGGATCCAGCCGATCTCCATCTGCCCGATGCATTGGATGTTTCATCTCCATCTGATGTGCATCAGCAGCTGTTTGGTGCTCAGCAGCTAGTGATCCTGAAGCCTGTCTGTAATTCCATCCACTGAGGTGTGCGTCTCTATGCTGGTGACGCCTAGGATGTCTGATCAGTGTTTTCCTTGGAGATTTCCTCTGAGATGCTGACAGGGGTCACAGGGACATCAACTGACTCCTGATGGCCAAGCTTCATAAGGTGTTACTTCTGCCACACAAGACAGATGGTTCAATGCAGGGGAGGGACAAGTATCCAGGCAGTTTAGACCTCGCTTGATATGGGTGAATGTTTTGTGGATCCTTACTTCTATGGCACAGGCCCACCTCACGGGCACTCGCAGTTCTCTCTTGAAGCTTTCTGAGATCTCCATTGCTCGGTCCTCTTCGAGGTTTAGGAAATGCAAATCAGGAATTCCCTCATTTATCTTCTCCCGCTTCTTCTTATATGAGCCAGCTTCTCCCACGGGGTCAATATGGGATGATTGAAAGCCTGATGGCTGGCCAGCTTGGAGAAGGAGTGTGGGGCAGCAGGTGATATATGTTGACACTGTGCCTCGGCAGGTAGATGTTGTGATGGGAATGTCAGAGGAATTTAAGGATGATGCAAGGGGTTAGGATGTTGGAAGACCATGGGGTGTCAAGGAGTGGATCAATGTGGACATTTTGGGTGTAACAGATGGGGCTGTTGCCTGGACGTGACAGATATGCACTCACCCTCACTCTCGCAGCTCAAAAGAGGTCATTCATTTTCTTGCAGCATTGGATGCCAATCATCAGTGCTAGGCAACGGGCTCTGACTGCCACAGCCATTGCATCCCAGGCAGCATTTGACTCCTTGTTCCTGAGTCATCTACCTTCTCAGGGGTACAGGATCGCTCACCTCACTCCACTGCATCCAGAAGTCTTCCAAAAGCTGCCTCCATGTAGTGTGGCACTTCTCTTCTCACTGCCATCCTCCTAGCATGACTGGCAGTGAGTACAAAGGGAGAACTCTCCTTTCTTGTTAACAGTGCATAGCTGCAAACCAGTTCGGGACTCCATATCGGCATGTTTCAGGTGAAGGTTTGCTCAGTGTACTAAACGTAGGACGATTGCAGTGCAGACTGTGCTGGTCTCACGCTGGTTCTCTTGCTATTATAACATTTCCTTTAATGGCATGGAATATTTAACATATTCATCATAACATCGGGTTGAAACCAGCAAACAGCCATACTTCAGTTATGTTTTGATGCCAAGTTTAAACTCTGTTGAAAGTTCATGTTTTGATAAACATACAAAGAATGCGGAGATGTTGAGCCAGATTTTCAATGGGCAGTGGGATCGGGACCCAGACTGGGCACGATTTCAAAACTGCAGTCCCGGAGATTGTCTCAAGATCCTGAAATTTTCAAAGGTTGATGAGGAAATTAAACAATGAATGGCCCCTAAGGCTCCTTATGGACTTTGCTGAGGGCTCCGTCTGGGGCAGAATGGAATTTTCAAACTTTATTTTGTCAACCACAAACAGCATGGTGCATGCTTTGATTTAAAACCAAGTTTAAAGTATCCACTTATGCAGCACTAATACTGGACATTCATTTTTGCTACATGGCCTCTTCACCCTCATTGCCATTGTCAGGAGCAATCTGCTGTCTTCGGCAAGACAATGGCTACCACCTACCATGGGCATTAGCAGCAGCCAGTAAGCCTCTACTGCCTGAATTCACCCCAGTGTTGGATTCCCAACCCAGCTTTCAAAATCAGGCCCAAAATATCTATCTTGCATGGCTGTAAAATGCAATTCTGAAGATTCAAGATAGATCTAACTGGGCATGTTAAAAATGCTAAATTCATCTTGATTATGTGTTTCACAGAGTGTTTTGACAGCTGTGGGTGAGATTTTACAGCCTTGCTCATCCCAAAACCATAAAATCTGAAGTCAACAGACCTTCCCATCATCCGCCCCTTGCCCGCTCTGATTCCCATGGTGGTAAAATTCCAGCCTATGAGAACGTAGCACAAATTGACATTTATTAATAATGTTAGAATATCTCCTCTTTCAAAATGCAGAGGGGATAACTCAAAAGCAGTTTTTTTCTAATCTCTTTTGTTAAATAACAAATCTCTTTTTCTAATTCATGAACAGGAGGGACTCTGATCGTTTAATTATCTTATGGTTCTGAAATATATATGACCAAGAAAGGAAGCTTCTATGTTTTGTATTATTACCAATTTAAAGTCTCTTGTAGCAGTTAAAAATGGTATAAAATTGCTGAAGGAAACTTAAAACAGATATGCAAGATCAGGGCAATTTCTCTAAAACTGTGCTGTATCCTACAGTGATATGTTGAGGGACAGTCCCCCTCCCCCCACTCTTTTCCCAAAGAAAGTCAGCTGGACACCAACACACTTTGCATGCTGGCTAGAAAAAGTATCTGAAAGTGGGACTATTTACCTTTACAGGGAAGGAAGCATCACCCTCAAAAACTTCCAATCAATTGGTTTACCTGGCAGCTCCAACCACCCTGGTAGGCCAAGGTTGCATTAATTGGCACTGCTGGGATTGCTACTAGTCCCAAGAAAAGAGCCAATGGCTTTTGGAGGAAGTATCTATTCTTTTTATGTGACCGCCTGTCAAAATCATGTCCACTGGGTGCGCATAAAATCTAGCTCATTGTGTTTGAATAAAGAGTTAGAAGTCTAATTGGACAATTGTAGCTTAAGGTGGATTTTGATAGGTTGGAAAGGTACAATAATAATTGCCAAGAAAGATTAATTGCTGAAAAGTATAATCAACGAGAGGTTGAACTCTTGCTGAGTGATCTTATACTTGTAATAATATTCTTGTGATTAACAAATGTACAATATTTTTAATTGCCATTTTTAGCAAAACGAATTAAGATATTAGTGTTTAACTTAATTTTCAAAGGCCATTTCATTCTCATAATTCTCATGCCTGAAAATAATATTGTAGTGAAAATTATAGTGAACTACAATAATCTAATTTTTTGTCTTTCAGTTAGCCAAATGTGTCCAATAACCTGTAAGGATAGAAAATTACATCTTACACCATCAGCTGTCATTACTTTGGTAGAAGATTGGAGGAAATTCTAGATTAATTTGCCAACAGTTTTCTGTCAACTTACTACCAAAGTTACAGTGGCTGATTGGGAGAACCTATGAATTAATTCACGAGTGAATGTGCACATCAGGAGTGAATGCTTTCATAAGAGAGGGAAAGAAATGGTGTACAATTATTTTGAATAAGATGATATAGTAACAAAATGGTTTGTGTCAGCAGAGTTACATGATCAGACATATGGAGCAAATTCTATCAAGATCAGGTTGGTCTGAAATCTGATTGCTCTTGCATCATGGGCCCCATTTTAAAAAGATTGTCAACTTGAAACTTCATACTTCACATCCCTAAGAGCTGAACAACAAAATGAGGATGAATGTAAGATCTTGGATGTAAGAGTGCAAATAAGGCTCAGTATGCAGTCTACAAAACTGCAAAGTTAGTTACCTTTATAGTGATAGACTACAATGGTGCATTGAAGATTAGACCAAGTAAACCTCAACAGAAAAGATCCAGGGTAAACATATTTCTGGAATATGTCCTAATTATAGCTTTCAGCCATCTTTTAGCATTTTCAACTGGACTTCTTTATGTTTTAGTTTGATGCCAAGACTGCTTGATGCCAGATATGTTTTCAATGCCGGTATGTCAAGAGAAGTTGGCTCCCTAAGTTGGATTTCTATTTTCTGGTTTTCTGCCTGGAAACTGGGCAAATGAGACAATTTTGCCCCCAGTTATTTACAATTAATTTTTTGAAAATAACATTAACAAGTCACTTCTGCTTCACCACCGTCAGAGTGGATCTTTCAATGTCCTGAAAGACATTTAGCTTATGCAGCCTAAACCATTGTAAATATGTGTAAAAAACTAACCTATTAGTTTTTAACATCATTAGAACACTAAATGCCACTTCAGCCTCAATAGTAGATTGCTAATGATATGAATATATAAGTAATTCTAGATTTGAAAAACATTTAAAAGGAGACAAAACCGTGAACTGAGCAAAAATTTGTTTCAAATGCTCCACAGAACAATCCTATTCGTATAGTGATGTTGGAATTATTAGTGGCACTAATCAGTATTTAAAAAAAAATCATATTCTAGATTGCGATGTAGATTAATGTTGTTTGAACATTCCTCAAAATTCACTCATTTTAGATTTGACAGAAACAGAATCCAAATTGGAATTTCACCCTTCATCGGTTAGGAGTTCAGAGTATTCAAATATGCAACCCAATAATGAAACTGGAAGTTTGACAAGGAAATACCCCCTGTAAACGTCAACAGTCCGTAACCACTGCGGCCTAATGCTTTGTCTTTCAGTATGCCAAACAAAATAAAATATATACTTGTCTAAATAATTAAAGATCTTAGCAGGGATGTGAACTGAAAACATTTAGTACAAAAAGGATAGGGGGTCACTTTTGTTATGCTGATTCTACAAAATAGTACCATGAGGAGATGAAACCATCCATATAAATCATCTGTAATATATGAAAAGTCTCATATTTGTGTACACTTACGGTCTGTGCAACATCACTTCTTTAAGACACTTATCTCACTTTGTGTCAATTACTTACTGTTATAAATATCAATGTTCCAATTTCTAATGAATTTTGCTTCCATAAGTTCCTCTTATAAGTACTGAATCTGACCATTAGATATTCACAAATAAGTCAAAATCCTTTCTGGAAATGTTTTGCAATTTTAATTAAGGTTTAAACAAAAATAAATGTAAAACATTAACTTCACAGTCACATAATCTTCTTGATAGTCTCAACCTTTAGGGAAGGAAATCCGCTGTCTTTACCTGGTCTGGCCGACATGTGACTCCAAAGCCACAGCAATGCAGTTGACTCTCAACTGCCTTCGGGCAATAAATGTTGGCCAACCGGTCATGTCTGTGTCCCACGAATGAATAAAAGAAAACAATTTTAAGTAACTAGGCTGAGTCAATGGACCCCATCATTTATGTTCACAAATTTATCCCACTTTGTTCAAATGCTTCTGTACTGTGAGGTGCCTTAAAATGCAACTCTGCCACCCGGTCTGAAATCAATGTGGGTGAGGGTCTGACAACGGAAATCTCTACTGACCTTGTACAGGAATTTCCAGTCTCACCCAAGCGAGGCCATAAAATCCCACCCATTTTTTGTACAGGGGATGCTTCTCTAAATGTAAGGAGATAATTGATTTTAATCTTTTGCTTGAATCTGAGCCACGCTCTAATATGGAGAAACAATATAAGTGACATTAATCGAATGCAACTATTCAAAGCAATTATTGCATTTTTATTCTGATTTTATTAGTTGCAGTAATGGAATGCATTTTAAATCATTCTGCATAGGTGAGTTCCTCTCCAAATCTCCTGGCAAGTTGGCAGCAGCTTAGTCTGTCCACCATCAGCTGACAGGTTCAAATGTCCTGTGGCCATATGTAAGCACCAGTTGAGCATGCTTTTATCTCTCTGTAGCCAAGCTGTCTTCATCAGACTTTGCAGAATGTCAGCAACGCAGAAAGAAAATTCTAGCAGCTCCAAGAACAGGTTGGTTCCTCAGTTCCCACCCCCTCCCCCTGCACCCCCCCCCCCCCCAAAAGCCCCGAGCCCTCACCTAACAGCAATCATGCCCTGTTTGGACCAGTGCTCATTGCTTGTGGAGTTTTGTGCATTCCTTTCCTCTAAACAGTGTGGTATTCCTTTGACCATCCCTTGTTGGTGAGATTTTCATACAGGCTTGTCAGGGTTCCAAATGGGACACTTATGGGTAAAGAATGTTTCTGATTCTTGTTTTACCCATGGTGGCTGTGAATGTGTGTGATCTAAGCACAAAAGTAAAGATTGGCGTTAAGTTATAGATCAGTAGAAAATGTCATTACTTCAAGATTAATCTAAAATTAGTGAGTAGCTTGTTTTGCAGAATACTTGTGTTTTTCCAGTTGTCACTTCTATTCCCTACTTGACTTGATCCTATCCAGTCAAACCTCTTCCTTTTTGTTCCCACTTGGAAGTCATGTGATTTTTTTTTCCCAACCAATGCAAAGCTGGGAGGGTGGGAGGGAGAAATACTGAAGGGCGGCTATGAAAATAGGGCTCACAATGGTCGGCAGGGGGGCAGGGAGGTGGGTGAAGAAAATGAACACTGGAAGGCAGATGGAAGACCGAGGAGAGGGAAACTGCCCCTGACAAACCTGTGTAAAAAGCTCACCAACAAGGGTTGGTCAAATAGGACATGACTACTGCTAGCCGAGAGCTTGTGGCTTTGGGGATGGGGGAACTGAGAAATAAACCTATTTTTGGGGTTTGCTAGAATTTTCCTTCTGGGTTGCTGACATCCCGCACAGCCTGATGAAGACAGCTCGGCTGCAGAGAGATATAAGCATGCTGAACTGGTACTTAAATATGGCCTCAGGACATCTGAACCTGTCAGCTGATGGTGGACAGATTAAGCTGCTGCCAACCTGCCAGGAAATTTGGAGAGGAACTCACCTGTGCGTAATTAAGGTTGTTGCAAATGCAGAATCTTGGATGGTTTCCATCATCTGACCAACAGTAAAGGTGTCACCAAAATCATCCGCAATCTCACTTAGTCTCAAAACCAAAGAACTCTACCTTATATTTCATCCTTTTAGATCTTTGGAATCAAGAGAGCTGTGGATATTCAGTCATTGAGTATATTCATGTTGGAGATGAATAGAGTTGTGGATTACAAGGGAATAAAAGGATATGGGGATGGTGCTGGAAAATGGAGTTAATGTATATTAATGTAATGGAATTCAATACGGATAAGTGTGAGGTGATTCACTTTGGTAGGAATAACAGGCATATGAAATATAGGGCTAAGGGAAGGACCCTTAATAGTGTTGTCGAGCAGAGGGATCTTGGGGTACAAGTACATAGCTCTTTGAAAGTTGGCACCCAGGTTGATAAAGTTGTTAAGAAGGCGTACGGTGTGTTAGCTTTTATTGGTAGAGGGATTGAATTTAGGAGCCGTGAGGTTATGTTACAACTGTACAAAACTCTGGTGCGGCCGCACTTGGAGTATTGCGTACAGTTCTGGTCGCCGCATTATAAGAAAGATGTGGAAGCATTGGAAAGGGTGCAGAGGAGGTTTACCAGGATGTTGCCTGGTATGGTGGGAAGGCCTTATGAGGAAAGGCTGAGGGACCTGAGGTTATTTTCATTAGAGAGAAGAAGGTTACGCGGTGACCTAATTGAGGCGTATAAGATGATCAAGGGATTGGATAGGGTGGATAGTGAGAGCCTTTTTCCTCGGATGGTGATGACCAACACGAGGGGACATAACTTTAAATTAAGAGGTGGTAGTTATAGGACGGATGTCAGAGGCAGGTTCTTCACTCAGAGGGTGGTGAGGGCGTGGAATGCCCTGCCTGCAGCAATTGTGGACTCGCCTACTTTGGGGGCATTCAAATGTTCGGTGGATAGGCATATGGATGATATTGGAATAGTTTAGGTTAGAGGGTCCACTGGCTGGCGCAACATCAAGGGCCGAAGGGCCTGTAGTGCGCTGTAATGTTCTATGTTCTATGTTCTATATATGGGGAGCATTTTCTGGCTTCCCACAGCGTGTTTCACATGATGGGAGCTGGTGTGACATTTTCTGGCAGTGGGATTTTCTGGTCCTGCTGCTGTCAATGGGAATTCCCAATGATTCTCCCCCATGCCACTGGGAAAACCATTCTGAATTTCTTCCCTTCCCTTGTTTTCTCTCTTCCATTTGTTGTTTTTATTTGTTGTGCAAGTCACAATTATATAAGGGCAAGAACCCAGCAGCCCAACAGTTTGAACTAACATTGGCGATGGCTCTGTATGACTAAGAAGGTAAAATAGATATTTTAATGAAGATTCTTAATGTTGAGAAAAAGGGACAAAGTCATTGAGTAGAAAGAGATTTGTTTGCCATGATTTAAAAATCTAGAATGAAGAAACATAGTTAAGAGCTTTTGGACATAGAACATGTGAAATGCTTTTGTGTAGAGGGTTGTGAGATTTTAAAGTTCAGTACAGAAGTTAGTGATTGAAGCATAGACCATGTCAGCATTTCATTGGTTAGAAAGATGATTGAAGGAAAGAGGATTAAAGGGACATAAGAACAAGACAGGAATATGGGATTAAGACTATAATTTATGTTTGGAATAAACACAAGCACAGACTAGTTGAGCTGACTGATGTGTGCCATGTTGTAATTTTAATCTTGGAAATTTAGGGAAAAAGATACATCAATAATTCACTTTAAATGTGATTATTTTGGAAGCAAATTGGAGTTTGTTTGAGGCGTAAGACTGGGTATAATCTAATTGTTGATCTTAAAAGTGAATGAAAAGACGGAGCATCTGGAGTGATGGGGGCAAGCACTAAATAAGGTGCATCCATTGAATAGCATTTTTTTTCCAGAATTTTTATTAAATCAAGAAGCACTTGAACAAAGGTGGATAAAATGCTAAATGGGAGTTGTTTCACTTGGAGCCTAAATACTGCGTATTTTGAAAGACACCACTCATTTTTGCGTTAAATTGCTTTTAAAACGGGAATTTTGCTGGACACTATGAGAAAATTGATGACACAGGAGGAAATTCAGCCTTGTGGGTAGAACAAGACATTGACCAATTGCTCAATTGTAGTCTAGTAAGATGATTAACCAACATGGGAAAACATGGTAGGGACCTAATGTATCATTACTCAAATGAATGTTCCAATTGACTAAGGAACTACTGCATCACAGGTGAAGTCTTGCTGAACATTATTTTGTGCAATAAAGCCAGTTCCAATAGATTAAAGCAAATTACTGTGGATGTTGGAATCTGAAAACAAAAGAGAAAATGCTTGAAAATCTCAGCACCTGTAAGGAGAAAAAAGAGCTGATGTTTTTGATCCAGATGATCCTTTGTCAAAGTTAAAAGGCATAGAAAATGGGAGATATTTATACTGCAGGGTGAGGGAATGAAAGATGAGTCATAACCACAGAAATCAGGGTAAAAGATTGCTATTGGCAATCCACAGAAAGAATAAAGGGTGTGAATGGCCAAACAACAAAGAAGTTGAAATCAGACGGTAAGCTGGACAGATGAAGTTGTGGGAAGAGGGTGGTGAGAAAATGGGTAGGAGAGGCTCATGTAAGGGGAAGAATGGGGGGGAATAAAAATGAAGAAAGCCAATAAAGGAATAAAATGGAAACAAAGAGGGGTTGAGGTGGGGTAGAGTAAATCATCTAAAGTTGTTGAACTCAATGTTGAGACTGGAAGGCTGTAAAGTGCCTACCTGGAAGATGAGATGCTGTTCCTCCAGTTTACATTGAGCTTCACTGGAACATTGCAGCAGGCCAACGACAGGCATGTGGACACGGGAACAGGATCATGTGTTAAAATGGCAAGCAACCGGAAGGTCAGGGTCTTGAATACGCATAGATCACACAGTCTACATTTGGTCTCTCTGATATAGAGGAGCGACATTGGGGGCAGTGAATGCAAATTGAAAAATGTGCAAGTGAAATGCTGCTTAACATGGAATAATGAGTGTTTTGGACCTTGAATGGTAAGCATGGAACAGGTAAAGAGGTAGGTGTTACATCTTCTGCAATTGCATGGGAAGGTGCAATGAGTGATGGGATAAGTATGGGTATAGTGGAGGAGTGGACTAGGTTACCTTGGAGGGAACGGTTTCTGCAGAATGCTGAAAGGAAGATGCGTTTGGGAATGACATTGCATTTGATTTGGTGAAAATGGCAGAAGATTGCACTTTGTACGCAGAGGCTGGTGGGTTGAAATGTGAGAACATTTGAGAAATGTGAGAAATGTGCGCAGTTCTGGTCACTTCACTACAGGAAGGATGTGGAAGCTATTGAGAGGGTGCAGAGGAGATTTACAAGGATGCTGCCTGGATTGGGAGGCAGGCCTTATGAAGATAGGTTGAGGGAGATAGGTCTCTTTTCCTTGGAGAGACGAAGGTTGAGAGGCGACCTGATAGAGGTTTCTAAAACGTTGAGAGGAATAGATAGGGTGGATTCTTGGAGGCTATTTCCCAGAGCTGAAATGGTCGCTATGAGGGGACACAGATTTAAGGTGCTGGGGAGCAAGTACAGAGGAGATGTTAGGGGTAAGTTTTTCACTCAGAGGGTGGTGAGTGAATGGAATTGGTTGCCATCAGTGGTGGTAGAGGCGAACTCACTGGGGTCTTTTAAAAGACTTCTGGATGAGTACATGGGATTTAGAGTTACAGATAGCAGGTATGGACATGGTTGGCGCAACTTGTGGGCTGACGGGCCTGTTTGTGCTGTAGTGTTCTATGTTCTATGTTCTAACATGGGGGAACTCTATCCTTATCCTAGGAGAGAGGGGAGGGATGAAGGTCGTGGCACAAGAAGTGGATGGCATGCTGTCGAAGGCCCTGTAGATGGGAATCCACGGTTCATGTCACACTAAACATAACTCCACCATTTGACCTGAACTTGCAAAATCCTACTAACTGTCCTGGCTTGAGACAATTCACACCTCTTTAACCTGTCATTATCCCTGTCTCCACTCGCACTATCTGTAACTGTAAAGACTTGGTTACCTGGAAAGACTCACATTCCAATCATTATCTTACAATTGTCTATATATGCTGTGTTTGTGAAACCTATTTCTCCACTCACTAATGAGGGAGCAGTGCTTCGAAAGCTCATGATTCCAAATAAACCTGTTGGACTCTAATCTGGTGTTGTGAGATTTCTTACTTTGCCCACTCCAGTCCAACGCCGGCACCTTCATATCATGGTTCATTAACCTATACCCTTAAAGTGTTTGCTTTCTTAAAATGCCAGTATCAGACAAGAAATCTAAAAAAGGATAAACCTCTCAACCACACCCATAGTGTAGAGTTTCATTATTGTCAGATCAACTTTAATTTTCTGAGTTAGTATAATGGCTATGTCCCTTAATCACCACATCAGTATGTTATCCCTTCCAATCCAACTTCTTACTTATTTTGACACCTAGTAACTTGTTGATTCTTCACATGACAACTATCAGTTAAAAATGACACTATTAATCTTACCACATTAATCTGTTAAAAAAAAAGTTTGTCTGTCTCTCCATCCAGTGGTGATCTAGTAGAATTGCAGGAGGTACATAAAGTTAAAAGTTTCTCAGATCCTGGAGAGTCCAACAGAGTGATCATCTGCCTGTTGCTTTGCCTGGGTCTCCTCATGATCATGTCTAATTTTTGCAAAGAGGTGTCCATTTCTGAGATTCTGCTGGAAACCTAGATGGAATCCTGCCACATTGACACAGTAAGCCTGAGGTGAAGTTTTCTGAATGGATTTGTGCCGCTCCAGAGTGAATGCTTTCAGAGCATCTGCAGTTGCTGCACAAACCAGTAAATCACCCTATAGTTTAATGAACCTTACTGAAACTGAATACTTTGTGACATTTGATATAGTTCTCTGCTAGGGAAATTACACTTGTATTTCCAGTCTACCTACCTTGTAGCAGTGTATTCAAAAAAAATCAGCAATATTCAAATTCAGAAAGTGTTTGCCGATTGAGTGGCAGGACAAAAGAAGAGATTGTATCCTTGGTCAATCTATTTTCTGGCCCTATACCAAACTGGCTCTCATAAAATTTACACAAATTTAAATGGCTGACAAAGGTAAACTTTCTGATGGGTCTTTTAGATGGTTAATCACAGTTCAGCTCCTATTCTCTGTCCAGTTGGGTGTGACTACAGTCAATTGGTTCCAGTCTTATCTATCCAATCATGGCTAGAGAATTCCATCAATAGCTTCTCTTCCAGCTGCCACACACAAGGATCTTATCCATGATCTCCCCAGTTTTTTTATCTACAGGGACATTATCTGACAACACGGCTTCATTTTCCACATATATACTGACAACAGGTCAGCTGACTTCACCAACAGCTCACCAGCTCCCTTAATTACTTAGTTGTCTCAAATTTAGTGTTAGGTAAACAGAAATTTCCTCCAACTTTACATTTTGGAAGACCAAAGCAAATTGGGGTGTGGATTTTGAGCCTGCCCTTTCTCCCTAGCCCTGACGATTTCAACACATTCCAGGCAAGTGTTATGATCCTTGACTAGACCTTCAAGATTTTGTTAAGATCTGGTTAGGAACAAATAGTGTTTTATTTAAACTAGACAAAGTTTGAGATTGAAGACACTTTGTTTGTGAATCTTGTGGCTTTATTCACTTAACAAAAATAAATTTTACAGGGTCAAAAAGATAAAATAATTTGAAATATTGATAGAATACTCTAACATTTAAGGTTATTATGGTACATATGAGTTAACAGGCAAACTATGGTTGAAGGTACCACAATATTGTAGTGATACTGTGCTCTTAAGAAATGTATTAGGTTCCTTTGCAGGATGTTTCTAGCAGTTCCTGGAAGTTGTCAGTACCATTTTGTCTGCAGTCAGTGAATCTAATTGTTACTGAAACAGCATAATTTATATCATGTTGATTTTAATCTGGACTAATGAAGAGTCCTGTGGTTTTTAATGATCCCTTGAGATTGTTGAGTGGAACTTGATTGACAGTTTGTGTCATATGGCTGGAGAGAAAGCTCCAGGTTTTTGTTTTATTTTCACAGATGCTATTTGAACTTGAGACAGAAAGCGGTGTCTCTTGTTTTCCTCTCTCTGGAGTCGGAGGTTTTAATTTTAATTCAGTTGCTGTTCGAAGCTGGTGCAAGTAGGCAGAGTCTCTCTCTCTCTCCAGAGACATGATGAAAGTTCCAGTTGGGAATCCGCAAAGATTTAATCCAACATTCAAAGGATCAATTCGCAGCAGGTATAAAAAAGCTGAAAATCCAGTATCATGTGAGCATACTTATTTCTTGTGCTAAGTCCAGTAAAGAGGTATATGTTTATCGGATGGCGTTTAACTTGGAACAACATAGATAGCTGGCTGTATCATGTTTTAATCTTGTAATCAGTAAAAGTTAAGCTGGATATTTTATTACATTTTAACTGTGTTCATAAATAAACTTTGATAAGATTACAAGAGAGGCAAAAAACTGGGTTTGCGTCCGACTTTTCGCCTCTCATGATGATACCAGCAGTAAATTTCTGGCATTATCAACATCACACCTGGGAAGGATGCCAAGCTGATTATAATATCTAGCTCCTGATTTAAATATTATTATTGAGCCCAGGACGCAATCATCCAGACTCACTTGCCTAAACAGCCTTGCTGGTCGAGGTCCTCGCCAGTGAGGATCATGTATGGTCCCCAGCAATGGCGACCAGGCATAATGGCCTCTCAGGTGAAGCCCCAAACTTGCCAGGACAGGAGGGGCAAGGACAGGGTTTAAGGGAAGGGGTCTAAGGGGAGTGAGGAGGATGGAGGAGGAGGCAATGTGTGTTGAACTGCACACTCTGCATTTGGGGGTCACCAGATGGCAATCGACTGAGGTGAGGGGTGAAAACTTTCCTGTTTGAAATTAAGGAATTCACTCTGAATTCCTTTAAAGCTGGTCAAACTCAGACTGCCTCCAAGGGTTTCAATCTTGTCTGCTTTAGTTCTGAATCTGCACCCCAATCTCCATTTGACTGTTAAAGAGCTTTAACTCTCTAAACAAAACACTCGCTGCGTTGTATATCTTTGTAGGCAGTGTGGCCACCTTGGCTGGAATTTTCTGACCATTCTTGCCACCGGGATCTTCCAGTCCCACCAATGGTGACATTGACATTGGGAAATCCGTGGAGATTGGAGAGGGTGGTGAATTTAATGGGATCAGAAGATCCTAATGCCTGTTTATGACTTGCTGCCTCTGTTGGCACAAAACATACAGAGGATGCATGTTGGTGAAATACATCCTCCAATCTCCAATTTTCCAGCTAAGGAAACTCACCTACTGTTTTTGATTTTGTCTTGTTAGCTGTTACTCTCTCAAGTCAATATGGCCTCAACATTTTAAGTGCTTCAGGTTTCATTTATCTGTTTTTTTTTTACAGTTAAACTTGAATCTTCCCAGAATTAAAAATCATCACTTAAAATATTAGTTTGAATCATGAACTCAATATTTTGTAATACTAATCACCTCATTATCTCACCTTCCTGCATCAGATACTCGATAAAGCCTATCCTTTTAATCAAACTCCTCTTCTCTAATATTAATGACTTGTGTGGTTTAATGTCAGATTTTCTTTGATATTTCCCTGGTCAAGTGTATTGGGACACTATTACATTTAAGTTCCTGTATAAATAAAAGTGAATGAACTGCCACAGCAGATAATGGAATTTGAATTCAATAAATATACCTGAAATTAAAAATCGATTGATGACGATGAAAACATTGTTGATTGTTGGAAAAACCCATCTGGTTCACTAATGTCGTTTAGGGGAGAAAATCTGCTGCCCTTGCCTGGTCTGGCCTACATGTAACTCCAGAGCTGCAGCACTGGGGTTGACTCTCAAATACCCTTGGGCAACTAAGGATGGACAATAAATGCTGGCCAGCCAATGACATCTATGCCCCATGAATGAATAATAAAAAAAACTCAGGGACTGAGGAGAATCAGAGGTGTAGAATAAATGCAATGTCCATGTCCATTTTTAAACAATGGCAGAACCCATGGCCCAATCGCAGCCCCTACAACAATTCCGGAGCCAGCCCTGATTCCCCCCACCCCGGCTTGCCCTGGTGTCTAATTGAACCCCCCCTCCCCCGCTAATACCCCCCAGAGGCAAGGTCTCTCCTGCCAGCAGACCATACCACAACACGTCCCAATTGCTGCCCTCCTTCCAGTCCAGACCGATCCCAATGCTGAGTGGCAGCAGGAATTCTCACCCCCACGATCGCCCCTAGGCCCTGCCCACACCTTGGCACTGCCCAATACCTGGTGGGCAGTGTCAAGATGCCTCTTTGGCATGGGCACTTTGCTGCTTGGGCAGTGCCAGGGATATGGGGTAGCACAGCCAGGCTACCCATGCTCAGGGGGCTACATCACTTCATCGCCTGACCCCCTGATCCACTGTGTCCTTGCCATCATTCTTTATACTGAGCACTTGAGGAGCAGGAGGCTGAGGAAGCCCCTTTCTGCCCGCACTGTCCATGAATCATTCATTTGAGTGCAGTGTCAACAGTTGCAATCCTAATTGCTCATTCATTGCGGTGGCATGGTGGTACGGTAGTTAGCACTGCTGCCTCACTGTGTCGGGGACCTGGGTTGGTTACCAGTTGTGTGACTATCTGTATGAAGTTTGCAGGTTCTCTCACCATCTGCATAGGTTTCCTCCACGTGCTCCGGTTTCCAAACGTGCGCAGGTTAGGTGGATTGGCCATGCTAAGTTGCCCCTTGGTGTCAGAGGACTAGCTAGGGTAAATACATGGGGCTGTGGGTATAGGGTCTGGGTGGGATTGTGGTCGGTACAGACTCAATGGGCCGAATGCCTTCCTTCTGCAGTGTAAGATTCTATGGTTATACTTTCTATGTTATGTTTATTGTGATATTGCTAGGATACTGTGTTTGCTTCATAAATGTTTTAAAATCAATATTCAACTGAGGCAAGCAATGAAAATTGATATTTGTAATTTTAACTTACAGAATAACTTTTTGTGGTTTGTGCTAAATAAATGTTGGTTCTTACTATATGATATAAAGCACATGACAGTGAATTTTTTTAAGCCCCCTTATTATTTCCCAGGACAAAATATTAGAGAAATACCAAAGTGTACAGAATATTGGGAGTGATAATTAGTACTGGATTAGGGAATAGTAAATTATTAGGGGAGGTCAGCGTAAGAAGAAAAGTCTAAATCAGAATTTGTATGCATGTGAATGAATGCACGTATGTGAAAGCAGAGACTGTGGTAAATAAGATTGGCGAGTTACAGGCACAGGTTGACATGGGGAAACATGATATTGTGGCTATAACAGATACCTGCCTAAAAGAAGGGCAAGATGGGGAGCTATGAGTTTATGGATACAAGGTGATCTGGAAAGATAGGAAAGGAAGAAGTATGAGGAGCAGCAGTTTGATAAAGGAGAACATTGCAGTGCTGGAGAAACAGGCTGTCTCAGAGGGCTCAAGGATGAGACCTATTCAGCTCAAACGCAAAGGAACAAAAAGCACAATTACGCTGCTTGACGTAGCCTATAGATCACCAATTAGTGAGAAAGATGCAAAGGAACACATTTGCAAAAACAAAAGGAGGTCCAAGTGTTATAGAGGTACAAGAGTGAGAGAAGCCATGATTTTACCAGCTAGCCATGTCCACTAATGGGTGGAGCAAACCAGTAAAATTGTGTGAGTGCTGAGAAATCAGGACCACGCCCGATTTCTTGGCTCTCGTGATCTTACCAGCGCCAGATTTCTGGCATGGTCAGCCTCTCACCCATTTCCTGTGAGAGGCTGAATGAATTATGTAAAAGTATCTGAATAGGGCTTTGCATGTGTTTCGTGAGTCTGGTGCTCAGTCATCTGCTCTCACTTGCTTTTATGGCCTCGTCGGTTGAGGTTCTCTATGGGGAGGAAAACACCTTCTCTCCATGAACAAATGAACGTATTGCCCTTGCTGGTCAAACTGAAGGCCGGTGAGGTTCCTCGAGAATGTCAAGGTCAATTGGGGGGCATCCCATGGGTAGTGCCAGTCTGGTAGTGGCAGGGGCCAGTCCTGAAGGAGATGGGTCCTATGAGGGCACAGCCCAGATGGGATCGGGCTATGGAGCAGGGCCCAGAGGGACAGGGTCTATGTGGAGCAGGGCCTGGAAGAATGGGGCCTGGGGAGGGCGTAGCTAGGGCAGGGCAGTCTAATCGGGAAGGGAGGTGGCATTCTGCCACTCTACATGCAATTGGTTGGGGCATGGGAGGGTGGCCTGCTGCTGCTCCAAATACGATCGGTAGGGAATGGAGGAGTGGCCCACTGTGTGTAACAAATGGGCGGCTGGCACGATCGGTTTGGGTGGTTGTGGAGGGAGGCAGCAGCAGGATATATTTTTGGGCAATGCGAGGCTTGCGATCGGCTGTAGGCCTCTGCGATTATGGGGGTGGGGGGGGAAGTCTCTCTTTGTCTGGTCTCTGGTCAGGCAGCTCCTTTTACTGCCTGATGAGAGTGACTGGTGAACTAAGTGCTGCCCTCTATCTCTAATAGCCAGAAGTAGTCTAGCCCATTTTTTTCAAGCACTATATGCATAAGATTGAGATTAAAACCTTTCGCCCAAGAAACAGATCTGCAATTCTCCCATTTTCACGCTAGCTGGACACTTAGAACTTCTCTTGTATAATTCCGCCCATAACGTTTATAATGAAGAATTTAAATTTTTGAATGTAGATTAGGCAAGAGTAGTGTAAAAGGCTGAGAAGGGCCATGATTCCTAGAATGTATTCAGAATACCTTCAGGATTTTCTGATATAATAATATAGGTGAAGAAAAACAAAAGTTTAATTATATGACTGCATTCACAAGATCACATACCTAAGTGCTTCACAGCAAGTACTTCTGAGGTATACTCAGTAGCAATATAGCAAACTCTGGCAGCCAATCTTTTTATAAGTAACTGCAAAGAAACTGAGAACCAGAATTGTTTTCCATATTGGTTTAGGGATGAATGTTGGTCAGAGCACTGGAAAAGTTCTTCAAGGACAGATGGTATCTTGTTTAATTGTCTCAAATGAGAGCCAAACCCTTCCCCAGTGATGTATAAGTTTCAATCCAGATTGAGCTCAAATAATGCAGGGCTTTCACTCATCATTTCTGGAGACAGATAAGACTTACCTTATTAGGCTTATAAGAAGAAGTCAATTCCTTCTTATAGGAATCAAGAAGGAGTCAATTCAGTCTATTGTGTCTGCACAGGCTTTCCAAGTGAGCATTGTGACTTAGTGCTATTCCCTTGTCTTGTCCCCACACCCTGCACATTTCATTCAAGTAATCATAATAAATGTCCTCCTGAATTTTTTTAACATTTATTCCAATTCAATCCAATCAAATCAAGTCCAATTCAGAGTCCCAACTAGTTGGGACATTTCCAATCCAAGCTGACAAGACTGGGCTATCACCTCCTCTCTTGGGCTTGATCTACATGATCCAAGCTGATTGGAGTAAGTGTAGCTCCTCTTCCAAGGCTTAACCTCATTTGCATCTTAGCTGCTTTAAAAAATTGCTTCAAATGAAGCTGAAAATGTAACCTAATGACTTCAACTAAGCACAGCATGTCAATACTACACTTGATCTTCATCCTCCTGAATACTTCAATTAATCCTGCCTCCATCACACTTCCAGACAGTTCATTCCAGACCCGAACTGCCCACTGTGTGAAAGAGTTTTTCTCACATCACACTTGCTTCTTTTGCAAATTACTTTAATTCTTGGGCCCTCTTTTACGTGTGGGAACAGTTTCTCTCTATCTGACCTGTCCAGCTCCCTCATGATTTTGAGCATCACTATCAACTTTCTCTTAGGCTTCTTCTCTCCAGTCCCTGTCTCTCCAATCTATCCTCATATCTGAAGTTTCTTATCCCTGGAATCATTCTTGTAAACCTCTTCTGCACTGTTCCAATGTGTTCCTGTGCTTCCTATAGTGTGATACCTAGAATTGAATGCAATATTCCATCTGAGATCTAACTTAAGTTTTGTATAAATTCAAGATAACCTCCAGGTTCCTCTATGCACTATTAATAAAGCCCAGGATACTATTTGCTTTATTAACTGCTCTCTCCACCTGTCCTGCTACTTTTGGTGACTGATGTACATATAAGACCAGATGCCTCTGCTCCTACACCTTGTTAAGATACTAACCTTTACTTTACATTGTCTCCCCATGTTTTTCCTACCTGTTGGAAGTTAGCTCAATTGGCTGAATGGCTTGTTCATTAATGCAGAATGACATCAACAGTGTGGGTTCAATTCCCTTACAGGCTGAGATTATTTGTGAAGACCCCATCTTCTTAACATTGCTTCTCCCACCAACCCCCTTCCCACACCTGAGTGCAGTGGTCCTCAGATTAAATCACCACCAGTCAGGTGGTGATTTGAGAGAGAGAGCAGCTTATGGTAATCCATGACTATGTTGACTTTGTCTTACTTTACCAAAATGCATCACCAATTGGAAACATGACATTGAAAGCCCTCAAATCATATTGGAATCAATTGAATTCTTCACTGATGAAACTCTAGGGACTTTCTATAGAGTAATTAGGGAGTATTAGTATTTTGATTTCAATTGAAACACCATTCATTGACAAAATTGTAGAATTTCACTTGCATATTTCTGTTCAACCACTGGAGGACAGTAGCACACCATTTAAACATACAATGGCAAATTGTCACCAAGAGACTATTTGCACTGATGAGTTCATTATCGGTAAGTTTGTTTAAGAAGCAAACGTTGCATTTTCATTTGGTGCATTTACAATAAAAAATTAATGGCTTTTTTTTTGAAAAAGGGGCAAAGTAATTGGGAAAACAGTTGAACTAGACTTTGACTGTCATTTCCCCAATTATCTTCATTGTTTCCTTTGCTGGAGTATAGTTCCATGAGATGAGAACCATTTGATATGTTCTCTAAGTTTCAGTTCAACATGGTTGATCCCAATGATGGTCATTAGGCATGCTTTAGTATAAAATAATTTACTGTTAACAGCCATAACTACATTTTCTAATAGGAATAGGGTTCATAGGAACAGGAGAAGGCCATTTGACTTGTTGAACTTGTTTCCCCATTCAATTAGATCATGACTGATCATCTATCTCAATATCAATTTCCCATGCTATTCCCAAATCCCACGATGTCATTAGTATCCAGAAATCTATCAATATCTATCCTGAATATTGTCAAATATCAAGCTTCCACAAGTCTCTATGGTATAGAATTCCAAACATTCATTGCAACACATGGCTGTGTGATTAGTCACATGACTTGCTGTGACATCACCAAGGTATTCGCGGTGTTTTATCTCCTTTCCATCCTAGGCTGTGACGAAGCAAACCTATCTCAATAAACTCTCATTTGTCGGTCAAGCAAACCACAATGTGGCTACATGTTCTTTTGCTCTTTGCTGTAGAAGAGCTTAAAGCACCAAAATATAACATCCACCATCTTTTGAATGAAGAAATTCCCAATCTTAAAAGGTCTGCTCCTTTTATTGAAAGTTTTTCCCTGGTTCTAGGCTCACCAACTAGGGAAAACATTCCATCCATATCTTCAAACTGTGCTTATGAATGCAGTCATATAATTAAAGTGCTTTTCTTCTTCACTTGCTCATTATACCTGAGAATCCACTTCTATTGTAAAAATGAAAATGAATTATGATCAATACTAAATTTGCCTTTCAATGGTCTTATCTAGTTGTTCCACATTCTGAAAAAAAATTCAGTGTGATTACCCCTCATTCTTCAAACCCTAGAGAATACAAGTCTCCACTCTTCATAAAAATCAACTCATTTGAGATGCTACTGTGTTAAAATAGATTGATGTCATTCTACATATTGGGGTGGGATTCTCTCTAAAAAGTTCTAAGTGTTGAATTTGCATAAAAGCTGGAGTAAAGCTGGCTGTTTTTTTTTCAGCGGGATTTTCAAAATGAATCTCCCACCTCTGAGAACTTCAGAGTGCCCTAACATGGATCCTATTTACACTGAAAAGGTTGCAGCATAATGCTGAATGGGCCACTGCGCATGTGCCGATTTGTCAGCACCAAGGAACGCATTGCTTGTTCTAATCCTTTGTTGTACAAATTGGCTGCTTTGTTTACCTCAAGTGACAATATTTAAGCTGTAATCGATTAATTGTGAAGCACTGCGAAACACACTGAAGACATCATAGTACATCACAATTTCTCCTTTTTTCCCATCTATTTTTGGCTCCAACTGTTTCCAAAGCCTCAGGGGTGAATTTTCCCATTTTGCCTAACATGGGAATTGTAGCAGGCAAGGAGTCTGGCTTCAGAGTGACTGGAAAATCCCATTCTCAGTATTTTCTTTGTCCCTTGATTTCTTTTTTCACTCTCATCTTCAATGCATTGATCACTAACTGTTAAATACCTGTCTTTTTGCAAAAGAGTTGTATGGACTCGAAATGTCAGTTCTGTTTCTCTTTTCACAGGTGCTGCCAGACCTGCTAAGGTCTTCCAGCATTCCTGCTTTTAATTCAGATCTCCAGCATCCACAATATTATGTGTTCATTTATTCACATTTCCTGTCACTCCCCCTTCCAATGCATTAGGACTACTTTGATTGAAGACATCAGTGAAATCCTCTGTGACTGGCCACAGTGCATTATCCTTCTTTGACTTTTTCTGTGGTGTTTGACATGAGAAACCATTCTAGGCTGTCAGTCTTCCTCCTATGTAGCTGAATTCTATGTACTTCTTCATGGAAAGAGCAAATAATAATTGGATGTTTTTCTGGTAGACAAAATTTTGAAATAATTTAAATAGAATTTAGATGTTGTGATGTATCATGGTAGCACTACTACCTTACAGTACCAGGTTCCCAGGTTCAATTCCGGCCTCAGGTCATTGTCTGTGTTGAGTTTGTAATTCTCCCCATGTCTGCGTGGGTTTTCTCAGGGTGCTCTGTTTCCTCCCACAGTCTAACGATGTGCAGGTTATTTGAATTGGCCATGCTAAATTGACCCAAGTGTCAGGGGATTAGTAGGGTAAATGTGTGGGGTTATGGGAATAGGGCCTGGGTGGGATTATGGTTGGTGCAGGCTCGATGGGCCAAATGGTCTCCTTCTGTACTGTACTGTAGGGATTCTATGTTTGGTACTAGATGTTTTAACGGAAAGACAAGTTATTTGGTTGCGAAGTATTGTACTTTTAATTGTACTCCCTAACTTGTATTTTTGATCTTGCCATCATCCCTTCCATAGATTCTGAAAGGGTTAATAATCATACAAGTTTAAAAAAAACACATAAACTGCTAGCTGCAAAGTTCTCAAAAGTCAGAGAAACTCTGAGAAACCAGACATCACAGAACCAGGCGGCCTCCAGATAACAATCAAAGACCATAAAACTTTTAATTACAAGGAAAGTTTTAGTCACATAATATGCACACAAGAACTCTATTGAACCATATACAGCTGTAGCTTGTCAATGTCCACTAGAACAAGGAACGATGGGCAAAAAAGGTTGATACATGCCTGGTCATACTCCTGTCTGGAAATTAATAGATAGGTAGAGAAAATATGTGCTCAATGACATAATTAAGTAGACGTGCACAAATTGTAATTGGACAACTATATTCAGATGTTTTACATTCTGTAATCCTAACAACTAATCCTAGTTGTGAGTGGATATATATAATTTCTGAACAAATGTACACCTTTTATTGGTATATATTAATTCCTTGCAACTGAATCAGCAAATATAACTCTCTGTCTAATGTTTATTTTGAGTTTTCTGGGGCACCACCAGCCAGAGTACCAGATCCCTTACTACAGTATAAAGGGCATTCTTAAAACTTCAAAATCTCCAGTCAGTCACACTAAGGGGATAAACTCCGAAAAGAGCCAGATAGTTATTTTTGATCCAGAACAGTTGTTAGCCTTATTTACAGGATCTGTGATTCTTTCATTTCTGATGAAAGATCAGTACTCAGATGTTTCCCAAGATAATTTTTTTTTAAATAAGGTGCTGATGGACTTGGATTTTTTTCCTTTGATTCCTGTATTATAATTATTGCTTGTCTCTGATCGATATCTGGTGCTTATACCTGTTTCAAAGACACAGTGACCAAAATGACATACTGTTCTTATGATCTCACCAAGACTTGATAGAATAGTGTATCACTTACTTTAACACCTTGATATTCAATTTGTCCTGATAATAGTTGTTGTGTAATTCTTTCAGCATTTCAAGAATGAATAAACCTCAATCTCCTTCCTATTGTAACTTGTTCAATAAGGGCTGAAACAATGAAATTCGCTATTTTTAGCATTGTATGCTCAGCATTTCTTAATGTTAAACGTTACCTACATTTCTCAGTTCTCTGGCGCCTGTAAATGTCATTTTATTTTTCCATACGACCTGTGATCTGTATAGTTAGCTTATTCCAATCGATGACATGAGAATATGAATCCTTTAACTTGAACAACAGAGGTAACTGATTATAATTGCTCAGACAGGATTATAGATCATTTTTGCAGTCTGGGCATTATTGATTGCCTAAATAAGAAAATCATTAATGAATCAATAATGCTAAGTTAACTTTCACTGAGGCAAAAAAGCCCTGTGATGGAGGTTTGGCACCACTGGCTATATTTGAGATGTGGAAAAGCAGAAATAGTAATAATAAGGACAAAGAAGAATGGTATATAAAAAAAAAAATATTCGGGTCCAACAACACCTGTGGAGAGAGAAACAGGTAGAGCATGATCCTGTTGGCAATTCATGTCACATTCCTACATCAGCGAAGTCGGAGAATTTGGCACCCAGCCAAATCTCCATACACTGCAGTGGGGATGGGAAAATCCCATTGGCTGAACAGCTGTAACATTCCAGCCTTAATGTTACAGGTTGATGTTCATTCACCGGAACTGAGAAAAGATCTCAGTTGATAAGCATTAATTCTGTTTCTCTTCCTCTCTCTCCAGACCTACTGGTTATTCCTGCTGTTTTTTTTTCAGATTTTTAACATCTGCAATAGTTTGCTTTTGTAGAAGATTTACAACACAAAGAATGCACTTTGGAAGAAGTTTATCTCCACTAAAATTCAACTGGATAAAAATATAATCTGTAATATGGCAAACTGGATCAAAAGTTGGCTTTGTAGCAGGTGTAATGGTTAATGGATGCCCTTGTGAATGGAAAATTATTTCAAGTGGTGTTCCACATGGTTCAGTGTTGGGACTTTGTTGTTTGCGTTATAAATTAACAACTTGGATGTGAACAGAGGAGATCATGATTGGAAAATTTGCAAATGACGTGAAGATTGGCCAAGTAGTGCATAGTGTAGAGGATAGTTATAATCTACAATATGATATCAATTGTTGGTGGAGTGGCTAGTAAAGTGGCAGATGGATTTTAACATAGAGAAGATTGAGATAATGTATTTAGGGAGATCAATACACAAGCATTTTCTGTTGGCTCTAGTATAGTCCCCTGGCACTGTCCCACTATGGGCTTCCCATTATGTGGGGGTGGAGAGGTTTATGCCTGTGTTAAAATGGTAAGGGGAGAAAGAAACAAGAAGTGTATTGTGGGAGTGGGGTGTGTGGTTGGGGAAGGGGGAAAGTCTGCAATGTGGAGGGGGAAGGGGAAAGGAAGCCTGCATTGTGGGGGAGATGATGGGGCGGTGATGCTGCGATGCTTGTGATGATAGGGGAGGTGAGTCTTTGACTTTAATTTGATATCAGGGCACCGTTGGCCCCTCATGAATGATAATGCAAAATATCTCCTCAATTTTTTTCAGAAAGTGTCAGAAGCTCTAAGCTACTAGTAATAAAAACAAAATAAATGTAGGGAATACTCGACAAACAGGAGTATACTAAGAATAAAATGAATAAAAGAGTAAATGAAGTGAGAGATCTTGGTATAGAAGTACACAGATCCTAAAAGGCTTTGCTCAAGTAGGCAAGGTTGAAAAGAAAGCATATGAACATTCTCCTACTTTCCTTCGTTGACAAAGGTATAGAATATAAAAATAAGGATATAATGTTGGAGTTATATAAAACACTGGTGAGGCCGCAACTGGCGTATTGGGGGCAGTTCTGGACACCGTGTGATAAGAAATATGTAATTGTTCTGGAAAGAGTGCAGAGGAGGTTTATAAAAATGTTGCTAGAGCTAGAAAAATGTATTTACGAGGAGAGATTGGATAGGTTGGGTTACTTTCCTTGGAATAAAGAAGGCTGAGGGGTGATTTGATAGAGGTGTAGAAAAGTATGAGGGGTAGAGATAGACGGGGCAGGATAGAATTGTTTCCATTGGTGGGGACTTCTAGAACCAGGGAACATACTGTCAAGATAAATGACAGTAGGTGTAGAGGGGACATAAGAAAGAATTTATTTATGCAAAGGTTGGTGAGTGTCTGGAATTTACTGCCCAAGTTGATGGTTGAGGCAGAGACACTGAATTTTTTTAAAAAGTACCTGGATCTGCATCTTAAGTGCAGTAAGCTACAGGGATATGAGTCAGGTGCAGAAAGGTGGCAATAGAAAGGACACCTGTTTGTTTTTGGACTGGGATGGGCAAGGTGGGTCGAAAGGCCTCCCTCTTTGCTGAAACTTTTTATGGTTCAATTGTTTTATCTGACATTTGGCAATTTAAAATGTGTGTTTCTATGTGGAAGCCAAGTCAGTGAGTATCTTTAAGACAGCAATAGAGAAGTTCTTGATTAATAAGGGGATCGGAGTCATTGGGAGATTGAATCTGCTCCGCCATTCAATGGACTGAGTGACCTAATTCTCCTCCTATGTCTTATGGCCTTATGGAAATGTTTGACTATATAAATGTTATGTGCTGATGATAGAAGACTGTTTGGCCAGTTGCAGACTATGCAATTCACAGGCAAATTGTGGATCTTCACTCAAGAAGTAAAGATCTGTTCAAGAGGACATTTGCCGGTATTAACTTTTTTGCATGACAATTTTAATCAAGTGTTTGCACTAAGAAAGATTTAGCCAGTTAAAAGTTTTCACATTCACATAGAAATTATAAATATTGCAAACTACAATAATACTAGTTCTGCATTATTAAGATTTGTATTTGTCTGGATTTTTGAGCAGTTCTTCTGCCTCATTAGCTGAGAAATTAGCCAAGCTAAGACAGTTCTGTGCATCAATCAGTCTGCTTATAACTGTAATGTGGGTACTATTAGAAAGAAATGTCCTATAAAATGGCAAAGTACCTGATTCTGCCTGAAAATCAATGTGTTTCTCCCAAGAGAAATTATCCATTGGTGCTGCTGGACCTGAGAATTCCCACCATTTATTTTGTTTTTATTACTAGTCCAGACCTTCTGACACTTTCCGAAAAAAATCAGGGAGATGTTTTGGATTGTCATTCATGAGGGGCCCAGGATGCCCTGATATCAAATTAAAGTCAAAGACCAACCTTCCCCATCATCACCAGCATTGCAGCATCATCAACCCCCAACAATGCAGGGTTCCCTTCCCCCTCCCCCTCCCCCTCTCCCTCCATGTTGTAGACTATCTCTCCTCCCACATCCACATACCCCACTCCCACAATGCATTTCTCCTCTCTCCCCTTACCATCTCAACGCAGGCAGAAACCTCTCCATCCCCCACCTAATGGGAAGACCATAGTGGGACAGTGCCAGGGGACTATACCAGAGCCAACAGAAAATGCTTGAAAATCTCAGCAGGTCTGACAGCATCTGTGGAGAAAGAATAGAACCAGCATTCCGAGAGTCTGGAAAACTCTTTTTCAGAGTTAAGAGTAATGAGAATTAGCAGAGATTTGTATTATGAGGATGAGGGGGAGGGCAGAGTGCTGTAATTGGACAAAGGGAGTGCCTCAATGGGCTTTCCCAAGCTGGCCCCATTCATAAAGGGGTATGGCTAGAGTCTTTCTGCATCATGCTGGGATCTGCAGAGATTATATAACTGAAGGCCAAAGGCCCCTGTTCCAACTGGGATTTGCAACACACGTAAATGGGCAAAAAAAACCTCTTTTTGGCAACACATGGCTTTCTGCCGCTAGCCAGAAATTATGGGCCAATATGTTTCTAAAATCAGTTTCCTTCCAATGATTGTGGGGTGTAAACATGAAAAGGTGGTGCGGTGCAAAAGGAACAACGGGCTATGCCAATAAAGTGAGTGAATGGGTATACTGGCTGTGTTCAGGATAAACATAGATTGGTTGCAGTGAATAATCCCTTTATGTTCTAATTTATAAGTACATTTATTACTTACTAGTTTGACTTCAGGCCACGCATTAAAACAAATCCTGTTCTTTTAATAACATGGTTAAAAATGTTATGAAATGAATGCCACATGAAATGCCACAAGGAATATTATAGCTTCTTCAGATAATTGTAATGCAAAAAATACTTGACTAATATGTAGGCAACAATCGAATAATACACCAATACTGTTGGTAAAAACATTGGTTGGAACTTTACCACCTTGTCCATCATGGAATTGGCAAGAATCCGGCGACAAAAGTCTCCATCGACCTTGGGCAGAAATTTCTGGTCTTACATGAGTGAGGCCATAAAATTCTGCTCTTTGTGCAATATGTTGAATTCCCTGCATTTGAATAATCATTTGTTAGGTTGGGGATTTTGGTGCTGTGTTTTTCTTTAATTTATCAATGCATGGTAGCATTTTGATTTTTAACTTTTATCACATAAGATTTGTATTCCTGGAAATCTAACCAATGCCAATTCAAGAATATTCCTAACCTGTTAATTCTATATATGCAAAAGATTTGGCTGTTTATTGATTAGTGCCACAACTAGGCTTACATTAATACTGCAATTAAGTTACTGTGAAAATCCCCTTATTGCCACATTGCAGCTCTTGTTTCTCACTGATCAACTGAAGTGTCACTTTCTTCACACCCTTTTAATGTAACTGTGTCATATCTGGCCTCTCCTGCATTTAGCTATATGCTGTTGAAAGATTTTTGCACATCAGCTTACCTGAAGTGCTAAGAGAGTTATGCTTCACCCTTTACCCTTTAGTGGCTCTTGGTGACTTCTGTTGCAAGGTGATGCACAGCACATCCATTGCAGCAAGGCAATCATCAAAATTCTTGGATGAAAACCTTGTATAACTATCTCTGAGAATGTTTGAAAACGTTGGCAGATCATTCCATGCCTCTAAAGAGCGCAATTTCCTTTGCAAGCCATTGGTGGTAATTGTTGCTGTGCGCATAGTGGTGGTAAGTAAGTGAGTGAATTGCAGAATCAGCATCTTGGACTCTCACCTCTGATTGCAATTTCTGAAGAGAAGTGCTTCAGGACTCCCATTCTAAATTACATATGTTTTATTATATTGGAAGGAGAGGTGGATATGTGGGAATGTGATCTTATAAATTGGTACTTAAAGGAGATGGAAAACATGATTGAAACAGGGATTGAACTGATTTTGAAGATTGAATAAATTGTTCATTGGATTGGATAGATTATTCACTGACTGATACAGAGTAGATTATTAATTGCCACAGAGTATGGGGGAATTTTTGTAGATACTTTCCAGTATAGTCTCCTTCTACAGCATGACATTAAAATTGCAAAAAAAAAATGAAATTAGAATTTTTCACAGTTTTGTTTGCTCAATGATCAATTATTGTAAAACATGAAAATGTGGATGACATTTTGGCATTGGTTGGCAGCACACTAACACAGTGGTTAGCACTACTGCCTCACCATGCCATAGACCTGGGTTCGATTGCAGCTTTGGGTGACAGTGTGGAGTTTTCACATTCACCCTGTGTCTCCGTGAGTTTCCTCTGAGTTCTCCAGTTTCCTTCTACGCTCCAAAGATGTGCAGGCTATGTGGTTTGCCCATGCTAAATTGCCCCTTAGTATCCCAAGATGTTTAGGTTAGGGCAATTAGTGGGGTAAATGCTTGGGGTATGAGGATTGGAACTGGGTAAGATGTTCCATTGGAGAGTTGGTGTAGACTTGATGGGCTGAATGGCCTTCTGCACTGTAGGGATTCTGAGGTATGAATCACTGTTTCAGTATTGCCTGTTTGACTGTGATCACTGCTGTCTGGACTCTAGGTCTGTGTGTCTGTTTGCAGCATACACAATGCTTCATTTGCTATTGAGTCTCAATCTTACTTTCCTGTCCTTTTTTTAAATAATTTGGAGGTTGCTCAGGTCTCAGGTTGACTTCAATTTAAGGTTTTCTGGTCTGCTCTGTTTGCTGTCATCATTATTTGAATGGTGCACATAAACAGCTGGCAAAAAACATCAGCTGCCACTGTGTTTTGCCTTGGCTTTGAGGTTTAGATGGGAACTCTTTAGGGTTTACCTGTTACCCTAAGACTGATACTATTGCTCCATGTTATAGTGGAGCATGGTGACATTGTGATTCGCATTGCTGCCTCACAGTACCAGGGCTGCAGGTTTGATTTGTGGTTTGGATCACTGTCTGTGAAAATTCTGCATGTTCTTCCCGTATCTGCCCCATATGGGTTTCCTCTGGCTGCTCTGGTTTCCTCCTCCAGTACAAAATATGTGCTCGTTAGGTGCATTTCCCTCTCTATCCGATCAGGCCCGGAATGTGGTGACTAAGGGATTGTCACAGTAGCTTCATTGCAGTGTTAATGTAAACTTACTTGTGACACAAGTAAGTTTACATTTACTTGTGACACTAATAAATAAGCTTCAAATAGATTGTTAATCATAAAAGCTATTATTTCTTTATTAACATACATCACAGATTGTACTTCTGTTTTCCACCAGATTTGTCTTTTAGTTATGTGAGATCATAGTTACAGCAGTATCAGTTGCTGCTAACTCTCTACAATAAGATTTGCAAGTACATCCCTCCAATTTATTATGAAAATCCAAAGATAAATATCAATAACTAGTCATTTTTTTTGCTAATGCATTTTTAATGTCATATTTTCCAGTCAGTCAAATTGCAGTTCGTCAGCATAATGTAATAGTAATTGAGTTCTAAGACAGACTTTTGATATGATGACATTTGTGGATTAATGACTAGAATAAACTGTTTGGTATAGTGTGCATGTAGGTCACTCGTGACATGCTGCAAATGTGCCTTGAATCCAAATATATCTTTAATGACAGTCTTGTGTGGTAATTGCCATCAAATAATGAAAACATTCTGGACTCTTGGAGGGACAATGGCTTTTGATTTTAAGGATTTTAATGTAGTATGCTTGGCACAATACTAATTCTTGTACTATTCCATCATGCACTTTTATTGGGAATATGCATCGTATTAGGAGGTATGAAAGAAAATGGTAAGTATTGTTTATGCCATGGATATAGACATTTAGAACACTTCTATTAGACCCCAGTTGGAGTACTGTGTGCATGAGGTATCTCATTATAGGAAGGATGTATTGGAGAGGGCGCAGAGGAATTCACCAGGATGTTGCCTGGGGATGGAGCATTTTAATTGTGAGGAGAGGTTGGATGGGCTTGGATTGTTCTCTTTAGAAGAGAAAAGGCTATGGGGGGACATGATTGAAATGTATGAGGTTATGTCGGATATGGATAGGATGGATAGGAAACAACTGTTATCCTTAGTTGAAGGGTCAGTAACAGAGGGCATAATTTTAAACCGAGCGACGGGAGGATTAGAGGGGATTTGAGGAATGTTTTTTCACCCAACGGGTGGTGGGAGCCTGAAAGACATTGCCTGAGAGAGCACTAGAGGTGGGAAATATCATAATCTTTAAAAAGTATGTGGATGAGCACATTTAAGGCAATGGGTCAAGACTTGGAGGGACAATGGCTTTTTATTTTAAGGATTTTAAAATAGTATGCTTGGCACAATACTAATTCTTGTACTTTTCCATAATGCACTTTTGTTGGCAATATGCATCATATTGAGAGGTATGAAAAAAATGGTGAGTATTGTCTATGCCATGGATATAGATATGTAGAACACTTTTGTTAGACCCCAGTTGGAGTACTGTGTGCATGTGCTGGAAAGTGGGATTAGTGTAGATTTACTGTAGTTTTTTCGATGGGCCAAAGAACTTTCTGCACTGTATGACTAGAAGCTCAATTATATTTTAAATTGAAAGCTTGAAACAATAGAGTTGGAGGATAGTAATTTTTTTCTCTTCAAGCTTTAAAACTGTCACCTATTTTTGTCATAGTAAGTATGCAGATGATTTACCTGAAAGTCTAATTGTCATCATGACAATTATTAAGGTGACTATTTTGTTGCTTCCTTTTGGAGAAGATGGTGAATGTCTGGGATGAACCACATGGTTGCCACATTAACATGATGGGAGTAGGATTTTTGCTAGTTTTGTGCCCATTGCCAATGCAATTACAGAGCACTTGTTCAAACTTGGATAAATTATACTCCAAAACAGTTACTTCAGTTTTCAATAACTGCATCAAAGTTAACGTTTCCTAAGTCCTGCACACAACTGACCAAACCTCAGTCAAAATTGCATTGACTCTTTTCTTTAAGGCATTTAGGCATTAACAGGCACATTTTCAAAACGTTTTCATACCAAAAATTATTTAAGTTGCTAAGAAACTAACATGTTGCTTATAAAACTGTGTTATTATACTTGAGTACACAACATTTGAAACCAGAACTTATTAATACACTGAAGATCCACAGGCAAAACCCTATATTTCTTCCCAAAACCTTACTTGGCCCAATTCAAGCCCCTCATGATTTAAAAGCAAATTACTATGAATGCTGGAATTTGATGCAAAAACAGAAAATGCTGGGAAATCTCAGAAGGTTTGACAGCATCCTTGGAGATAGGGTATAGCCAATGTTTTGAGTCAGGAAGACTCTGTCAGGATTTAGTTGCTACCCTTAAATTATACTTAAACCTCAGCCTCATAATCCCTCTGATCTGGTTGATACTTCCCAGTCCCCACACAGTGAGTCGTTCTGACGAAAGCTGAACATCCACAGTTCAGGTTGGCCATTCCTGACTCTCCTTGGTGACTGCAGTCCCAAATCCACAAGCCAATGTTCATCACAATATGGCTGAAAACATTTACTATCCCCAACACAGCGAGTCTAGTCTGATGTTGAAAGTAGGCTTGAGTCAAGGTGATCAGTCCAGACCTTCCTTCCAACTGCACTGTCAGACCCTAAGGCCTTGACCTTTTTATTATAAAACTTTATTGAAAACGTAAAAGCACATGTCAAAATATTTCTGACACTGGTTATATTTCCTGGAGACATTCTGTTTGGGTGGTCAGTGCTCAGCATCTATTAGCCTGGTTCCTCCCTTGGGCCAAACAAATCCATTCATGGTGATGTTGTTTCCATGACTGAAGCAACGGATACGATTCAGATGTGATATCTCTGGCTAAGGTTGGTGCATATGTGATAAATTCCAGTATAATGACTGTTGCCTGGAGCCATCAGCTCTGATGGTCTCCAGATTTCTTTAATTACATTGTCTGATGGCAACTGTTTTGTGTCTTTGAGATGATAACGCGCCAGTAATAATCCATAGTATCTACTTAATTTCAGTATTGACATGTTTGAAGATTAACCCCTTGCAGTACAGCTTGCCTCTGTATGTTGAGGTTAGGTCTGTTTGTTTGCAGTGTTTTGTGTCCATGAATCTTTGGGGGGGGGGGGTTATATTTAATTGATACAGTTGGAGGAGATTGTGATCCTACAATGGCACCATTACTGTCATTTTCAATGTAAAGTCCTTAGTGTTGCAATTATCAAAATATGGTGTTTGTGCACACAGTAGATTGTTTCTTGTTCAAGTACAAATGCCAAATATACATCTTACACCAAGTTCAATATGAGGCCAAAGAAGTCAAAACTTGGCAAATTTATGAGAATGTATTGGTTTTTTTGGGAATTTCATCTATGATTATCGGTGTTGTTATGTTTGACAGGACTTAGCAACAAATGTTGTTTTGGATTGGAATCTTGAATATTTTAAATTATAATATCTTTGAATGTTTTGCCACTTCTGATGGAACATGCAACATCTAATTTCATGCAAAGCCCTGCACCTTTGGCTGTTTCCTCTGTCATTACAATAGAGAATAAGAACATGGACCATTCCACCATTTAATTAGATCATGGCTGATCTGTATCTTAATCCCACCTTCACATTCATGTTTAACAATCTGTAATCTGCAATAAAATTATTCAACATTTAAGACTTGCTTTTGACATCAGAACCAAAATGATAAATTATTTGAATAAGGTTGTTGAGATGTTAAGAATATTTGTCATGGATGTTGAAGTCATTGCGTTTTTCTTATATTTTAGCACTGTATTCTGATTGAGTTGACTAAGTTTGCACTGAAGATGTTGAAGACTGGAGAAGGAGATGATGTCATTGAAAAAGATGATTCCTCCTGAGTAGTTAATCCAAACAATGTGCTGGAAGATTAGTGGATATTGAAGCTCGAAAATTAATTACCAGATGATTAGGTCTTGAAGTTTGCACTTTAATTAAAAATACATATGTGCTGAAACTAATTATACTAAGTGTCTATTAATATTGCAATGGTCTATCCGCCAATTTTGACATTTGAATAGAACATGAAACCTGACCATGAATCTATTTTTCTTTTATACTTTGGAAGAATCAGAATTGTTGAACATCCCCTCATAGATAAAAGGATGAAATATTTTTGCCACTGTAAATATTATGGTTATGTAAATGTTACTTTAATATGTTGTAAAATAAAGGGCTAAGTTATTTTCAGAAATTAAAGCAGTTATGAGTTGCATAGTTGTAATAAATAAGACACTTCACCAAAAGAAAGTATGAAAGTTTTAATAAGGGCAAGATTTCCCCCCCACCACTCCCATCTCATGGCTTGTTTTATGGTGATGGAGGCAGCTCGCCATCGATAGCTGGCAGGATCTTCTGGGGAACCCACTGCAAGAGACATCATCTGCAGGACTGGAAAATCCCACTGGCAGGAAGGGCTGGAACATTCCATCTGAAATAGCCATCAGCCAGCAATGACAATTGGACCAAACAAATTTGTACATTATTGTCAGTTCTGAAAGAGCCTGGCTGTTTCAATTATTTCTATCATTCTTGGTGTAGTCTATCCATTATTCCCTTCTTCTTCCTTGGTCCTTGTTCCTTGTATCCCCTAAATGTAGGGCAATGAAATGTATTCCTGCTTTTTCCATTCTTGTAAAATGCCCAAACTTTCAAAATTGCCTTTCAAGGATGATTTTGTCTGTCATTTTTTTTTTATTTGTTTCTGCAGTCTGGAAACTCCTATTCAGCTCATTACTTTTCACTTGGAAATTTTGATCATACCCCAACATTCAGATTCCTATATTGTATGCTAATTATCATCACTTTATAACTCTTACTTTTGGTTTTATGAAAATATCTTTAGTCTTCTATATCTATTGTCGTCTTCCAAAAGAAGCAGGTACAAGCTCAAGCTTTCTTTTGTTGCCTTCGCAAATCTCATTTTCTGCCATTATCTCTCTCAGGCAGGCAACATTTCCACATTCTGATTTAATGCCTTCCAGACATCATGGCTGGAATTTTACCATCTCTCCCAAGTGAGTCAGGTAAGTAGACTCTGATTACTCAGTTGTGTGACAGGCAGAATGTCAGATCATTCTGCACTGTATATCATACAAACCCTAAGGCCATTACTCTCAGCCCTGAAAAGTGCTCTGTCTACCTCAGGTTACCCTGGAGGGATAAACTTCAGCAATACTGTCAGCTTTTATAAGTGTAGAATCCAAATTATCCATTCTATACATGTCTCATTAATTAGTTTCTACAAATGTGTTTTAGAAGCTATTCTAAGTTAATTGTCATCAGTAAATATGAGATTGAATGAAACATTTCTTCAATATGATCTAGTATATGATTAATTTCTGGTTTTGGTACTAAATTAAATAAATCTGATTACATCATGTGCATCGGGGTTTCATCCCAACTGTTAACGTCAGCCATTCATGATATGTAGTTGGTGTTATGTTGGAGCCGTTAAGTTGGATGATTTCAGTAGTGTTGACTTATTGGTAAATTTGCTGTCTGTTGGAAACACTTGTTGGCATGTCCCAGAGAAAGAGATGACCTGGGTTTCTTTGCAGGGTTAACTGAAGATGTTATCTTGTTTCTTTCTGCTTATGCCTGCTGAACAACTTGCCTCTAGCAAAACAGAGAAAGAGGTTCTTTTGCTTCTTTGCTCTTCTGCTTCTCACTTGTAATCAGATAGTTTTTAATCCACTTTCCCTCTGTGTTCCAGAGAAGGAAATAGTCACATATTACATTCATCTCAGATGTTTTACACATTCTGAGAAAAAAATCAAGGGGAGATGGGTGTTTTTGGATGCCTAATGAAATGTATGAAACAATGTCATTTGTGTGTGTGTGTCAAACTCCCTTCATGGAGTTAGGATCATTTTGTGTAGTATTGTACAATATGTGGAATGCAACTAGAGCTGCAAATATGAGTTAATAATGATATTTGGATTTCTGGTTACCTTAAGGGTGGGAAGATGGAGTTTTTCAAAATCTCATGTCTATGGAAGTTTGCAATTAATTGTTTCTGGCAGATGAGTGCATATCATACAATCAATAGTGGGGACTTAATGGCCTCACTTGTCCTTAAAATGTAAAATCCCACCTGGGGTCAATGGACATTGCCCGTCCTTTGCCCACTCTGATTTCCATGTAGGGTAGACCAGTTTAATTCCAGCCATTGAATCTCTACAGTGCAGAAGCAGGCCATTTGGCCCACCTGAGTCTGCACCAACTCCCTGACAGGGCATCCCACCGAAATCCAATCCCCACAACCCTATGTATTTACCCCACTTAGCCCCCTAAGCTATACATTTTGGACACTAAGGGGCAATTTAGCATGGCTAATCAACCTAACCTGCACATCTGAATTGTGATTTGATTTGATTTATTATTGTCACATATATTAGTATACAGTGAAAAGTATTGTTTAGAACATAGAACATAGAACACTACAGCACAAACAGGCCCTTCGGCCCACAAGTTGTGCCGGACACATCAAAAACCTACCCAGCCATAGACCTATCTATAACCCCCAATCCCATTGGATCCCATATACTCATCCAGAAGTCTTTTAAAAGACCCCAGCGAGTTCGCCTCGACCACCACCGACGGCAGCCGATTCCATTCACTCACCACCCTCTGAGTGAAAAACTTTCCCCTAGCATCCCCTCTGTACTTGCTTCCCTGCACCTTAAATCTGTGCCCTCTCGTCGCGACCATTTCAGCCCTGGGAAATAGGGTGGACTCTCAGAGACTATCTATTCCTCTCAACATCTTGTAAACCTCTATCAGGTCGCCTCTCAACCTTCGTCTCTCCAGGGAGAACAGTCCCAGCTCCCTCAACCTGTCTTCATAAGGCATGCCTCCCAATCCAGGCAACATCCTTGTAAATCTCCTCTGCACCCTTTCAATAGCTTCCACGTCCTTCCTATAGTGAGGCGACCAGAACTGCGCACAGTACTCCAAGCGTGGTCTGACAAGGGTCCTATAAAGCTGCAGCATTACCTCCTGACTCCTGAACTCAATCCCTCGATGAATGAAGGCCAGTACACCGTAAGCTTTCTTAACCACATCCTCCACCTGGGAGGCCGATTTGAGAGTCTTATGGACCCGGACCCCAAGATCCCTCTGCTCTTCTACACAGCTAAGACTCCTACCTTTGATAGTGTACTCATTCATCCCGTTGGATCTGCCAAAATGGACCACAACACATTTATCCGCGTTGAAGTCCATCTGCCACTTCTCCGCCCAGTCTTGCATCCTGTTGATGTCATGCTGCAACTTCTGACATCCCTCCAGACCATCCACAACACCACCGACCTTCGTGTCATCGGCGAACTTACTCACCCATCCCTCCACTTCCTCATCCAGGTCATTTATGAAAATGACAAACAGCAAGGGTCCTAGAACAGATCCCTGGGGCACTCCACTGGTTTCTCGTACACTATACAGACAAAGCATAAAGTTCATAGGGAAGGAAATGACAGAGTGCAGAGTATACTTTTATACTTATAGCTAGGGCGTAGAGAAAGGTCAACTTAATAGAAAGAACGTCCATTCAAAAAATCTGATGGCAGCAGGAAAGAAGAAGTTTTTGAGTCAGTTGGTAACTGATTTCAGACTTTTGTAAATTTTTCCTAAAGGAAGAAGGTGGAAGAGTGTACGTCCTGGGTATATGGGGTCCTTAATTATGCTGGCTGCTTTGTTGAGGCAGGGTAAGTGTAGATAGAGTCACGCTGTTTTGCGTGATGAATGCGCTGTATTTGTAACATTTTGTAGTTCCTTGCGGTCTTGGGCAGAGCTGTGATACTTCCAGAAAGAATGCTTTCTATGGTACCTCTGTAAAAGTTGGTGAGAGTCTTAGCTGACATGCCAAATTTCCTTAGTCTTCTGAGAAAGTAGATGCATGAGTGTGCTTTCATAACTATAGTGTTGGCATGGGGTGACCAGGACAGGTTGTTGGTGATCTGGACATCTAAGTACCTGAAGCTCTTGATCCTTTCTACTTAGAGGCATGTTCTTCTCTATGCTTCCTGAAGTCAATGACAATCTCCTCCATTTTGTTGACATTGAGGGAAAGATTATTGTCACTGCACCAATTCACCAGATTCTCTACCTCGTTTCTGTCCTCTGCCTCGCCATTGTTTGAGATTTGACCCACTACCATGGTGTCATCAGTGAAATTGTTGGAGGGGAATTTGGCCACACAGGTGTATAAGGAGTATAGTAGTGGGCTGAGAACACAGCCTTATGGGGCACTGGTGTTAATGATGACCATGGAGAAGATGTTGTTGCTGATCCTTACTGATTATGGTTTGTGGATTAGGAAGCTGAGGATCCAATCGCAGAGGGAGGAGCTGGTGCCCAGGCAATGAAGTTTGGAGATGAGTTTCATAGTAATAATAGTGTTGAAGTCTTTGTTATCTAGATATTTCAGGCTTGAATGCAAGGCCAAGGAGATGGTGTCTGTTGTGGACCTGTTGCTGTGATACGCGAACTGTAATGGATCCAGGTAGTTCGGGCGGCTGGAATTAATTCGTGCCATGACTAGCCTTTCAGAGCATTTCATAATGATGGATGTCAGAGCCACCAAACGATAGTGATTAAGTAATACTGCTTGGCTTTTCTTTGATACTGGGATAATGGTCATCTTCTTGAAGCAGATAGGGACCTCAGATTGTTGTAAAGAGAGGTTGAAGATGTCTGTGAATACTCCCGCTAGCTGATCCATGCAAGATTTGAGTGCTTGCCCGGATACCTCATCCAACTAGTTGCTTTCTGTGGGTTGACTTTTGAGAAGGCTGCTCTGATATCTGCAATAGTGATCTCAGGTACAGGTTCATTCAGGGTTCCAAGGTGGAGGGCATGCTTTTGCTTTTTCTCAAAATGGGCAAAGAATGCATTGAGCTCATCAGGGAGGTGTGCATTGGAGCAAATGATTATACATACCTTCATCTTGTACCCTGTGGAGTCTTGCAGAACTTGCCATAGCCAGTGAAGGTACTGTGGCTAGCCTGGTACTCTAGCTTGGTTCGATACTGTCTTTTGGCAAGTTTGATGGATCTCCATAGATTGCATCTGGCTTTCTTGTATAGGTCAGGATCACCTGATTTGAATGCCTCAGACTTAGATTTCAGCAAGCAGTGGATATCTCTGTTGATCTATGGTTTCTGGTTGGGAAATATGCAGATTTTCTTCTTCGGCACTCAGTTTTCTACACACTTACAAATGAAGTCAGTTACTGTAGTGGTATACCCATTCAGGCTGGTCACAGAGTTTTTAAATACTAACCAGTCTACTGAATGATTTCTCAGCTCAACATTGCACAACTTTCTTTGATGGATCCTCCAGCTTTAGTTTTTGCTTGCAAGTCAGGAGCAGGAGCTCAGACTTGTAGTCTAATTTGCCAAAATGTGGTTGGACAATAGAGCAGTAGGCATGTGGGAGGAATCCAGAGCACCCTAAGGAAGCCCACAGACACCAGGAGAACATGCAAACTCCTCACATTCACCCAAGGCTGTGATTGAACCTGGGTCCCTGGCACTGTGAGGCAACAGTGCTAGCCATTGTGCCACCATGCCAATGATGGAATTATCTGTAGTAAAATTGCAGATATGGAGAAAGAGTTTGCTAAATCAAATGAATTTTTTTAAAACTTAATTTGTGAAAAACAAAAAAGTGCAGTTCTGCTCAGCGAGGAACAGAATCCTGATCTCTACGTTGACTAAAATATTGGACCGTATTAAGGTGAAGACCATTAGCTGGAATTTTGCCACCTCACCCCAGTGGGTCTCACAAACAAAAAGCTTTGCCAATATTGTAAATCCTGCCAGTGGGCAGGACAGAAAGACCTGCCAATAGCTTTTCTTAATACCGTGTATATCTGTGGTATTCTTGTCTGTTCTTGTGCTATAATGCGTTGTCAGCTGATAAAGAATAATTAACACTCATAACATACTGTATATGATGATCAAATTTGATGGGTTACAGAAAGTAAGTGTGCTTATGTTTGATTTGAGTGTTGGCTTACAATATATCACAACAGCACTTCATTCTACACTCAATTAAGTTAAATCAATATCATGCTCTAAAACACTGGTCCTGTAAATTCTGAGTGCACTCATTGTTAATCTTTGAAGTGCTGCTTCTATTATTGCAGCTTCATTAGCTTAGTTGCCTCATTTTTTTAGCTCATTCAACCTCCCTCTTCTTAAACATATTTTCTGAGAAGCTCCATGCAGTGCAGTACTGCCACTGCTGTCAACTACTTATTGCTATCTGTTACTATTCTTACTACTAAACACATGTTTCTTCAAACTAACAATAAAACTGACAATGATTTCTACAAAACCTTCCCCAAATCTATGTCATCTTACATAATGTAACCAGCTCATATCCTTCTTTATGGATAGTCCATTAACATATGGAAATGGTTTTGATACTGAGAAATCTGGTTTTCATATCGGGTAGGTTTTGTTCCAATCAAAAAGTTTTCTGGGATTTGTATTTCCAATGAGTATAGGGACACATTCAGATGCAGTAATTCTATAAAGCTGACTTGTGCATATGCAGGCCTCTAAAGTTAAAGTTTATTTATTAGTCACAAGTACACTTATACTAACACAGCAATGAAATTACTGTGAAATTTCTATTCACCACACTCCAGCATCTATTCGGGTGTACTGAGGAAAAATTTTGCATGGCCAATGCATCTAACTAGCATTGTGGGAAGAAACTGGAGCTCCCTTGCAGACGTGGGGAGAACGCACAATCATCCAAGAGGCAAGTAAGTCTGGACAATTAAGCCCCGGACTTGCTACAGACATGTTAAAGAAATACAACTTAAATTAAAATAATTTATTCAACTTCGCCCCAGAAATGAACATGATACTGACCTCACCAGATAACTGACAATTGGTAAGATCGCGTGAGGTGAGAAATGGTGTGCAAACCCGATTCCTCTGTTCTTGCGTGATCTTACCGGCTTATTGCACCCATTGGCCTGCAGGGTGCGATATAAGATTGCCCCCAATGTGTCTGTCAGATTTCAAGATACAGTGAAATACTGGGTGATAAAGTTTGGCCAATTTCTGAAAATTGCCCATTAACAACTTTGTCGCTGTATCTTCTATGGGCTTTTAAATGCTGACTTCTTTTAAGTTGCATGCATTCTCACTGAAAAATTGATTACACATTCAACTGTTTAAGCCCTATGCTCTGAAATTCTTTCCTTAAATTTCTGCCAACCCTCCTATCTCCTTTTTAAGATGTTCCTAGAATTGATTCCTTTGATCATGTTCTAGTATCAGATTTTATTAACTAATTATGTGAAGTTCCTTGGATTATCTATTTAAGACATTCTCTAAATGTAAGCAGTTGATATGACTGTGGCATCGATGAGGATTACACTAGTGGAAGCATCCATCATATTATTTTCAGTTGGTGTTCCTGGCTTTTGCAAAGATGTCCTAATTGCTTAGGAGTCACCCTGACTATTTCCTTAGGAGCCATGCTATCAATCAGCTATTGGTGGAATGATTGTCTGGAAATGAAGTCCAATTAGAAATTACCTGTAAATTAGCACTAGCTTCTTTAACTCTGATTGTCACAGATGAACTGAAGATAGTGGTGTTTTTTTTAATTCATGTAGGCAGTAGAATTGTGTAGTGGACCTCACTGAACTACTTCAGTGTAATACATCACCCCTACACCTTCAACAATTTTCCCTATAGTCAGTGGGGAAGGATATGGAATTGCAATTTAAAAATCTTACATTTCATTTCTATAATTATATACTGCAGAATGACCAGCATGTTTTTTTTTTTGGCCAAACCTTGGAATGATACATAGGAATAGAAGTTAGCAATTATTGTGACCAACGACAGGCCAAAAAGAATTGGATTACAGGTCTCTTCAGCAACAATAGTCATATCTTCTTTTTATTATATGCAGAAAGCCAGTTTGCAAGTTTAGTGGTAAATCATCAGACAAAGAAAATAGCTGATATTGAGTTTTTAACCAGCAGTTTGGTAACATCTGATCTATCAGTTTAAGTCTTCATTGAAAATGTTATTAATCAATCTTGTTTTGTTTTTACATTTAATCAACATGCAATGCTCATTTGGAATGAAGCACCTGCCTCCATGCTGCACAATAGTTTGGAGATCAGATAGAGCGTTAATGTATCAAAACCTGTTTTTAAAATGTTTGCAAATTGGAACATTTTCTGGCATAGTTACAACTGACAGGTCTAAATTATAGAAACTAGTGGCAGGAGTAAAAGTAGAAGGTCAACTTTTGTTTTGAAAAATCGCCACGTGTTATAACATTAAAGTTTGCAATAACTTCTGGGTATAACAGCATTTCAGAGAAGGTAAATCTTCCAGATATTTTCTACCTTGTCCCAGCCAGACAGCAGTTCAATCACCTTTGTTTGAAGGGGAATAGATTGTTCAGATTTAGTGAGTTGCATTGAGTCTTATGAAGAAATTAATCAAAGTAAATATTCACTTGTTCTACTGGTGTATCTTCTGAGTGAGCAGAGAATTTCCTAGATTTTAATTTGGTTTAAATTACAGCATTAATAAATGAGTCTTAAAGATGACATTAAAACACTGATCCTGGTTGTCACAGGATTTAATCAAGTATATAAGATGAGAGCTCAATAGGAACCCTTTTTAACATTACATGCAGCAAGTGACTCTATATTAAGATAAATAGTTTGAATTCTACACACACAATTCTTGTTCTGTCTTGCCAAGTGTTCCATTTCCTGTGATTTATACAGCTGAACACCTTTTAGTATTAGAGTCTGATTCTGCAATTGCTTTCACCAGCAATCCAAGTATAGTAATCATCAATCATATCTGTATTTTTGTATCACCTGAAACCAAATTGAAACTTTACATTGCTGGGCACAGAATAGTTTGCTTAAAGTAATAATTATCAGCAAAGCAGATTATACATCTTACTATTGTCTGTTGTGAAAATTACTTTTTTAACAATATTTTGGCAAAAAACTCTAAAGAATTAAGTGAACAGCTAGGCAGTTTCTTAGGCTTTAAACCAAAGCCTCAGGTAGCCATTTACGGACATATGAACTAGAGGCAGGAATAGGTCACTCGGCTTGTTCTTTTATTCAATACGATCATGGATGATCTGCTTATAACTTCGACCCTATAACCCTGCCTACCTCTAACAACCTTTCAACTCCTTGTTAATCAAGAAACTATCTCGTTCTGCCTTAAAAATATCCAAAGATGCTCTTTCCACTGTCTTTTGAGGAAGAGAGTTCTGGGGATTTACAATCCTCTGGAAGGAACAAAGACTCCTCATTTTTATTCTAAATGGGTGACCTCTTATTTTCAAGTGTTAACTCTAGTTCCAGATTATCTGACGAGAGGAAATATCCTCTCTGCATCCTCCCATTTCAATACCTCTTAGGATCTTAAAGGTTTTGACCAAGTAATCTTTTACTCTTATTTTAAAATAAAGTCTTACGAAGTTTGATAGCAATATCTTCTATATCATTTTGAACTCCAAATTTTATACTGATGGACATTTTCATTTTGTTTCAGCATTTAAGTCACAACATCACAACTTGCAAAATAAGCAATTCTTGAAAACTCATTGGGACCATAGTTGTGGTGTTGTCATGTTGTAAAGTGCTGGAAATGTTTGAACCTAATTCTTAAATTCTAGCTTTAGATGCTGCATTAAACAAATGCAATAATAGTTGCTAAATTGTGAAGTTAAGGTTAATTTATTAGTGTCACAAGTGGGCTTACATTAACACTGCAATGAAGTTGCTGTGAAATTCCCTGGTCACCAGACTCTGCAACTGTTTAGGTACACTGAGGGAGAATTTAGCACAGCCAATGCACCTAACCAGCACATCTTTCAGACTGAGAGAGGAAACTGGAGCATCTGAAACTCACACAGACAATGGATAGAAAGTGTAGACTTCACACAGTGACCCAAACTGGGAAATGAATCAAAGTTCCTGGCACTATGAGGCAGCTGTGCTAACCACTGTGCCACCATGATGAACAACCGTATGACTGTGATATTGACCCAGGATTTGTTGCATCACATGTTCACTATTAGGCATGCTCTTGCAAAAGATCTGAATGATACCTGCTAGTAACACTATGTTGGATCTGCTACTGTGAAATCTGAAATATGTAGGTAAGTCCTTGATGTAACATCGTGTTGGAAAGATGATACTCCTGACAACACAGAACTCTGTTTTATTGCATTGGAGTGTCAGATTACATTTTGCATTCTAATCCTTGAAGCTATATCTTCTTTGGCACATGGATAGACAGTTCTCACATCTTGTCTGCCTGTCTTGGCAAAAATGTTCTGTTTTCCATCTGTTGTAAGAATTTGTAATGCTGGGGATTTATCTGTCATCTTATGTCTCTTCCACTCAAAGGATGTATCACTTAGTAAATGTGAAGAGAATATTGGTAGATTTTCGTGTTGATAAAATCCAAAATGAATCTTTTGAAGCAAGAAATACTGGGGGACAATGGTGCTTTTAGTTTAAAAAAGTAAAGCTCAAAATCTGGAAACAGAATGCAAAAAAGAAATTAGATAAAAAGGATCACAGCTGAACTAGTCCTGGATTATGTATGTTTCTCTGTTACTTATTAATTTGCACCTGATTTGGAATGAGGTTGATGAAACCAAATACTACATGTGATATAAAAAATAAGACAGAGCAAGAGTATGATATAACCAGATTCTGATCTTTTAGGGAACTTGGCCAATAGCTGCTGAATATAACTTTGATGTCTACATTAAAGTATTAGTGGAGTTACTATAGTCCCAGATGACCATAGGCGAAAACAGATTGGTGCTGATTTAACCACATCCCAGGCAAAGGACAAGGTTGAGAAGGTGATTCTTCATGAATAATCTCAGCCAGTACAAGAACTGAACCCTTGCTGTTAGCATTATTCTGCATCATTATACAACTGTCCAGCCAACTGAGCTAAACATACCCCTGCATTAAAGCACAATTGAAGGAAGGACTTCAATGAAGGAATAAATAAAGTAACAGTTGTGCTGGATTTCTGGCACTGCCAGCTCTGCACCAGTAATATAGCTGTACAAATTATTTAAATGAAGATTGAAATATCATTAGTGGGCTTGGGACAGATGTCGGTGGCCCTGCTAGCCTCTTCACCTCCGCCAGGAATGTTTCACTCCAGCTCACCACTAATGGGGTGAAGGATACTTGGAGGCCCCTCCCCCAGGAGATCGGGGGATAAGGTGGATGCCTCTTGGGCATTGCCAGCTTGGTAGTGTCAACCTGGCCCCTGGCACTGCTCAGAGACACTTTGGCACTGCCAAAGTACCAGGGTCAGAGGGGCAGACTCTGATAGCGGGCAGGGATGGTGGGTCCTGCTGCCGCTCTGCATTCTGGCTTGGTGACAGAGGGTGGGAAGCCAGCGATGGGTGGGGGAGAGTTCAGCCTTCTGGAGGATGGGGTTGAGGCGGTTGTGGGGAAAATGCATAGGGGATTGAGGCTGGCCCAGAGACATCTGGGAGGCCAGTGATTAGGTGGTGGTGGGAGGGTGGGGGGAAGGATCCCATGGTCAGCAATGGGGAAGTTGCGGGGCTGGCCACTGATCGAGTTGTTCAGTGATTGGGAGGTCAGCAATGTGGGGCTACTGTGTATGCGCCGATCTCCACTATGATAGATTGGCACATGCACAGTGGCCCACTCAGCACTGTGCCGCCAGCGTCTCCAGCTGGAATAGGCTGCACCCATACAATTTTTATCAGATTCATGCTAGTGCACTCTGCAGTGCATAGGGTGTGGGAGATTCATTTTGAAAATTCCATTGAGAAAACAGTGGGATTTACTCCAGTTTTTACTCAGATTTGGCATGTAGAATTGTTCTGGGAGAATCCCATCCCAAATGTCCAAGGTTCAGTGCTGCAGGAGGCTGCAGTTCTTCAGGGACACAGTGACAGCAATGTGTAACATAGGTCCTGAAATCACGGAAGGACACTTCATGCCAATGGCTTTGAAGATCACAGTTACCTTCAACTTATATGCCTCTGGTACACAGCCTCTAGGATTGAAAATTCTAAAGATTCAAGTGAAGAAACGCTTGAAAGGGAAAAGTGTGCAGGGTAAGAGCAGAACAGGGGGTCAAATAGCCTCTTTTGTATTGAATCATTCTATAAAACCCTAAACCTTTCTCTAGCTCTCATATTTTACATTCTACATACCCCAGCTCACCTGCGTTTGTTGATATTGATTTTTCTCGTCCCTGGATTTTGGGAATGAGGGCTGGTGGCATTCCAACTCAAGTGCATCACTTTCATATTTTGTGAAGACTAACAGATTTGGGACTTTGTCAGTGGTTCTACGGTGCTCTGCTATGTTGTGACTTGTGACAGAAGAACTTCTCACACATGTCAGAGCCATCTCTACACTTCCTCTTGCTATTTGCAATAGATTATTGAACCTTATGCAGTACTGAAGCCATATGTAGTACACCACATCATGCCCACTGATCTGGATGGTGAACTCTGACCAGACCTCAAGGTACGAGAATGGACTCCTGGAACTGACCTCCTTTCTTTTATTTGTTCATAGGAATTGGGCGCCTCTGGCTGGACCAGCATTTATTGCCCATCCCTGAGGGCATTAAGAGTCAATCACCTTCTTGTTGTTCTGGAGTTATAGGCCAGACCAGTTAAGGATGACAGATTTCCTTTCCTCAAGGACATTAGTGAACTAGATGAGTTTTGTGATGGTTTCATGATCATTGTTAGAATTTTTAATTTCAGATTTTTATTGAATTCAAATTTCACCATCTGCCATGGTGGGATTTGCTACCCAGGTCCCAGAGCATTATGTTGGGTCTCTGGATAGCCCACTGACCCAATTACATCATTACATCATTGCCTCTGCAGGACTCCCAGGCCCTCATCAGAGAAACCAGATGCAGAATGCCCACCTGACTTGCCCTCTTGCCTTCCATGACCACCAGGTGCTGATGCTATTTCTGGATAACAGGCAGTATTATTATGGCTGCAGACAACTCTCTTAATCTCCCCTGCAATTCCTGGTAGCCTTCAGAGGCTGCTGCTTCAGTTTTTAAATTCCCCACTGAGTCCCCATTGGATCCTGTGCTTGACAAATTCCCACCTTCGAGCAGTGCTTGTCCAACCAGCAGATGCATTTCATACTGGGCTGACCTTAAATTGGCCACTCCTGTTGTGAAGTTTGCACAAACTGATCTCAGGAGACTCGGGTACAACATGACTGTTCATTCTTTCATCATATGGGAGGAGACACTCTCATCAGACGGATCTCCAAAGCAGTCTAATCACTGCCAGTCTAAGCAATTGCAGCACCTTTAGACACTGACAGTCATACACTTAGAACATTGTTTAGATTCCAATATTGTCTGCATGTAGGCTCATATTAAACAAATAACAGCGCATTCAGGTAGTACATGGTTCATAAGCAGGATGTCTCTGGGCTTGAGGATTATCTGTCCTCCCCAGTGGGTGCACCTAATCTGTCTGTATGTTTCTTGCCTTGCTTTGGGATGTTTTCTAACTCAAGTCTGTGAGAAATACAACGCTCATCTGGGAAATCCACACTACTGATATGAGCTTGTTGTGCATTGAAGGTTCAATGGTATAAAGTTGATCGCCTATGTAAACATGCAGCTAATATTGTTTTCTATTCTAAGTGCATTAATATTGATTATAATCCCTCTTAAATTCATTTTAGTTTCATTAGTTCCTTTTATAAATTCATTTTAATTTAATTAATTTCAAATTCCTAACAACAACCCAACATAGCATTGTGTTAACAATACGAGCTTGGCCAGGAGCAGGTTTTACATCAGTTTCCGTCCACACCAACTTCGGATGCAGCCCAGGGGTGAAATTCAGGCTCAGAAGTTGATCCAACTGATTTTTTTAAAACATCACAAAGTTTTAAGAAATTTGCTTCAGACAAATTGTTCGCATCGGTATTAGTCAATTGTTGGTATTTCTCTGTTCTGTATGTTGTTAGTTAAGCTAAACTGTAGTTATAGTGAAAGGGAAGGCTTAACTGAAGCAAGAAGCTGCAAACATGGGAGCAGACATTTCAAAACGCAATTACAAATAAAATCCCTTCACACACACAAACCTGTTGTGGGCCATGTCTGCATATCCCTAAGGCATAAACTGCAATAAAACTAGAAAAATAAGATATTTAATAAATCACAGAAAAAATATTATATATTTAATTGTCCTGCCACAATATATCAATCAACTGGGCTGCATGTAGTATTGGAAGTTTCAACATGAGACCATGTCACAGAAAATGTGTATCCTCCTGAATGCTTTGGTTTATTATTGTCACATGTATCAGTATATAGTGAGAAGTATTGTTTCTTGCATGCTATATAGACATTGATAAGGAAAGGAGAGAGTGCAGAATGTAGTCTTACAGTCATAGCTAGATTGTAGAGAAAGATCAATTTAATGCGAGGTAGGTCCATTCAGAAGAGGGATGGCAGCAGGGAAGAAACTGGTTTTGAGTCGGTTGGTATGTGTCTCAAACTTCTGTATCTTTTTCCCAACAGAAGAAGGTGGAAGAAAATATGCCTGGGGTGCCTGATTATGTTGGCTGCTTTTCTAAGGCTGCGGGAAATGTAGAAAGTATCAATAGGTGGGAAGCTGGTTTGAAAGATGGACTAGACTTCATTCACCACTCTTTGTAGTTTCTTGTGGTCTTGGATACAGTAGGAGTCATATCAAGCTATGATACAACCAGAAATAATGCTTTCTATGATGCAGGAGACTAGAGAAAATTAGGCTGAACACATACATATCCAAGCCTGAGTATTTAAATAATTGGTGTAACAGTCAAATGTGCGATTCACCTCATCAGATTTTTTTTTGGGGCTGTGACAAGAGGATACTTTACACCAAAGGAAAATCTGTCACATTTTATTGCCAAGTGAGAGATAGGATCAGAACCAAGAAAAGCAGTGCTTGGAAATTCCCCATTATAAACTAATCAGTTGAACACTCAGAAATTGTGCTGCCTTTTCTGTGGTCCATCTGCTGTTTTTACTGTTCTGATTAAACCATTTCTGCTGATGAATTTTCAATATTATTTTAGCTGTTATGAGAAAGGTCATACATCTCTTTCTGTTTTATCCAATATCACATCCTGATTCAATCAGGCCTGTCATTCTGCCATTTTTCACTAAAATTAGGAAGCATTCCAAGCTAACTTTATATCGTAATCTCTGTGCACCTAATATTATAGCTGTTAAATACAATCACAATGAGTAATCAACTGTGTTGCTTAAAACCTGTCACATCTCTAACTTTGTTCCAAATCTATGAAAGGCCATTGATCTGAAATGTTAATTTGGATTCTCTCTCTGCAGAAGCTGCCAGGCTTGTTGTGTATATCCTGCATTTCTGTTTTTATTTTAGATTTACAGCATCCACAGTATTTTGCTTTCCATTCTTAGGTATGCCTGCCTTCTCATGGAATATATGAGAAGGCAGGCATCTCATATGGTCGGCGCAACATCGAAGGCCGAAGGGCCTGTTCTGCGCTGTAATGTTCTATGTTCTATATGGAACATTCTTTCTCCTCAGCTTGCTCAGGCCCCCTCCCTCAACTCCTTTTCCAGTACATTAATGAGTGCATCAGTACATTTTTCTGTTCTGTTTATGTACAGGCAAATTTCATCAACTTTGCTCCAATTTCCCACCTCCACATGACACATCTTTGACCAACTTCCTTCCTTGCCTTCTTTACCTCTATTTCAAAGGGTAGACCATTGACCAATATCTACTAATGATAAGCTCATTGATCAGTAAATCACACATAACATTAGACATTATGGCCAGAATTCTCAAAAAAAATTCGAAGTGTTGAATTCCTACGAAAACTGGAGTCACTCACGCTGTTTGTTTTCAGTGGGAGGTCAGAGAAGAATCTCCCACAGTCTGCACTGCGGAGGCTGCCATGAATATCATTAAGTTTCAGGGGGCAGGGCCTGCCCCTGCTGGAGAAGCTGTAATCAGTGCACTGAGTGGGCTACTGCGCATGCACTGATAATTCACTGCTATGATTGGCGCAAGGGCAGTGGCCCTAACACTGCCAGACTCCCGGTTGCTGGCCAGTTATATATGGTTTTAATCCCTCAAACTTTTCCCTAGATTCTTGTTGAATCAAGAATCATTGAAATCCTACAGTGCAGAAAGAGGTCATTTGGCCTATTGAGTCTGCACGGACTGCAATCCAACGCAGGCCCTACTCCCTTATCCCTACATATTTTACCAACTAACTTCTCTAACCTACCCATCTCAGAACACTAAGGGGCAATTTTAGCATGGCTGACTAACCCGCTAACCAACTAACCCGCTCGTCTTTGGACTGTGGAAGGAAACCGGAGAACCCAGAGAAAACCCATGCAAACACGTTGCTGGAAACTGCATTTAAATTGCATTTTTAGATGGTTCCCAGTGCAGAGCAATTGCCCAGGACAAGTTCCCACTTCCAGACAATTGCTATGCAACCCTTACCTGGAAACAACAAAAATGCTTCCCCATCACATCTTTGGCATATCTCCCTTTCTGCCAAGGATCTCAGAAGGCCAGTTACTTCTCAAAATCACCTGTCCCCACTTAATATTTTCAACCTTGGAGATGTCACTCAGTGACAATTCTTTTTTGTCTTGGTTTGATAAAATCATCCAGCACAAAAAAGGCCATTTGACCAACTGTGACCTTTAGAAAGTGTGTTCCAATAATTCACACTTCACTGGTTCTTTCCCTTTAGACTTGCTGATCTTTTCCTTTTGAATCGTGTATCCAATCTTCTTTTAGGAGTTACTATTGAAATTGTTTCCACACTCTCACTGGCAGTTCATTCTACATTAGAAAAAAAATGAGTGTTTGAAACACATTCTCACATTTCCTTGGTCATTTTGCTAATTATCTTAAATCAGTGCCTTGTTATCCATTCAACTGCCAGTGAAAACACATCCACACCGTAACAATCCTTCCTAACAATAAGAACAGCATAATAATCCTTCCTAAATTTTAATACCTCTAACAAGTTTCTCATTAACTTTCCAAAGTTTAAAGTTTATTTATTAGAGTCACAAGTAGGCTTACATGAACACTGCAATTAAGTTACAGTGAAAATCCCCCAATCACCACAGTTTGGCACCTGTTCGTGTACACTGAGGGAGAATTTAGCATGATCAATGTATCTAACCAGCACATCTTTGGACTGTGGGAGGAAACTGGAGCACCCAGAGGAAATCCACGCAGACACAAAGAGAATGTGCAAACTTCGCATGGACAGTGACCCAAACCAGGAATAGAACCCAGCTGCCTGGTACTGAGAGGCAGTAACACTAACCACTGTGTCATTGTGTCGCTCTTGTAAGGAGAGCAATCCTAATTTCTCTGCATGTCTGGTACTATTCTAAGAACCCTCCTCCACAGCTTCTTGAAGACCGTGCATCCTATCTTAAAGTCAAAAGCAAATAAATATTCTTTTGATCCTTCAGGCTAGTATTTAACCTAATAATTTTCTGGTGCTCCATATCCAATAAAAAATTATATTGACTAAAAAATCAATTACGCGATCATTCCATTGGCTGGATAATTAATTCTGTTGGTTTGGAACTCAATTAAAAGTCCATATGCTAATTATTAAATTGACAGAGGAATTGCATGACCAGCTCCTTGTTCCCTTAATGATGATAATGAATCAATCAAGTTTGGTTGACAGAATATGGACCTTGGTAAAACTCTAAGCATTTCTGTCTGGAGTTTGGTATGATATGGGACCACTTAACAAATGGGCTGTTCACACTCTGCCACTGCTGCAAGCCAGGATGGAGAATTTGGCGCTCAGCCGAATCCCTGTTCACTGCAGTGGGACCAGAGAATCCCGCTGGCGTGAATGGTGTTTATTGTGTATGTTTGAACTAACAATTTGACTAGAACTCTTTTTCCAAGAACTGCTATCAGTGAAAAATTTGAACAGCTGTGTATTTGTTTCAGCATCAGTGACAGCTATAACTATAGCAACTGACATCTAGTCAATGTGTTGCTTCATAATATTTTGCTCTGGACAAGAAAAATGACAGATATGTTAAATTAAACTGCAGTTCTGTTACTTCATGTTTTTAATGTGGCAAAATCAAATAGGATTGGATAGTACATCTACAACAGTCATTGGAATTTAGATTATAAATCTCTCAAAAAAAGTTAAATGCAAAATACTGCAGATGCTGGAATCTGAAACAAAAACAGAAAATGCTGGAAAATCTCAGCAGGTCTGACAGTATCTATGGAGAGAGAATAGAACCAACGTTTTGAGTCTAGATGACCCAAAATAGTGTATCCTTCATTCATGCAATGAACATAACTTCTATCCAACTTCCAGAAATAATCAGTTAAAAATTCCATTCTCATCAACAACAAATGCTAAGATTTTCTAAAAGCTGACCATTGATAGCATAAATATTTAAATTCTTTAGAGTTGAGTGCGCTGCCTTTATTGAAAAAGGCTCTTAGAGTAGACTGCAATGCAATAATGAATTACAGTAGATAAAACAAGAACACAATTTTGGATTTGTATACCTTCTTGTGGCTATTAAAATCACTAAGATATATTTCAAGCTTCTTCATGCAAAACTGAGTGAAAGGGACCAGGATAATTGCAAACCATTTGACACAAGGCAGAAAACCTGTTTCTAGGCCTGGACACAACTTTCTGAGATCAGAACCAGGCATGGCAAGACTGGAAAATCATCCCCAGTGTTTCAGTCCTTTTGGCTCTTCGTCAGAATTGAAGAAAGGGAGAATGTATTAAATATTGAAGTAATTATGAGGGATTTCAATAAAGTGTTGCAACTTTAAGAACAAAATACAGATGACCTGGTGTGTGGAACTGGGGGAAGGTTGCATTGAGGTGGAAGATGGATGGAATATTTTTAAAAAGGGTGTTTAGGATAGGGGGAGAAATATCACAGTCTAAAGTTGTTGAACTCAATGCTGGGTCCGAAGGACTGTAACATGTTTAATCAGAAGATGAAATGCTGCCCTCCAGATGCATTGAGCTTCACTGGAGCATTGCAGCAGGCCAATAATGGTACTAAGACAATAATAAAGAGTTACAATGTAATGGCCATTAGCTAAAGGATAAAAAAGAAGATATGATAGTGTGAAGCTGGAAAGATTTAACGTTGGTCACCCCGCTGTTGCTCCATTTAGTAACTGCAATGTGAAGTTTCCTGCAGCCTTTGCAGCACTGAATACGATGTCCATCAGTACAAGTAGAATACATAACACAAATGAATCCAGTAAGATATCCTGGAGAAAATTATTTACTCAGAGAGTGGTTAGGATGTGGGCATTACTATCACATGGAATAATTACAGAAAATAACATTGATGCACTTAAGGAGAAGCTGGATAAATATTTGTTTTTGTAGACCAATCTTCATCCAGGACAGTATTACAGGAGGTTTTCAAACTAGTGTATTAGGCCCAAATATCCTTAGGTACTTCATCAGTCACCTTCTCTCCTTTATAAAGTCAGAAGTCGGTATGTTTGCTGATAACTGCACAATGTTTAGCACCATTTGTGAGTTCTCAGATACTGAAGCAATCTGTATCCATATTCAGTAACACTTGGGTAATATTCCACTTGATAATTGGCAAGTAATATTCCGACCATACAAGTGCCAGGCAATGAATATCTCCAACAAGAGAGACCATCACCCCTTGACATTCAATAGCATCAGACTTCCCCATTATTAAATTCTGAGGGTTACCATTGTCCAGAAGTTTCACTGTATTAACCATATAAATATTATGGCTACAAGAGCAAGTCAGATCTTGGCAATTTTGCAGTGCTTCCCCTCTTGACTTCCTAAAGCCCACTAGCTACAAGGCACAAGTCAAGAATACAATGGAAGATTGTCCACCTGTCTGGAAGAGTGCGTTTCTAATGACATTCCTATTAGAATGTCATCCACATGCCATTCACAATCTTCTTTCACAACCAATATAGTGCGACAGCAATGCATATCATCTACAAATGCACTACAGCAAGACTCCTTTAACATCATCTTTCAAATCCACAAACTCTATCACCTAGAAGGAGGAGGGCTGCAATTTGATGGGGACACCACCACCTGCAAGTTTCACTCCAAGCCACATGTGATACTGTACTGAAATTATAACACATTTCCTTACTGTCACTGGGTTAAAATCCTGAAAGCTCCTTCTTGACAACATTGTGTGTGCATCTACACCACATGGACTGCAGTGTTTCAAGAGAGCACCTAATCACCACCTTTTCAAAGGAAATTAAGAATGGACAATAAATATTGACTTTGTCAGCAACACTCACATCCAGGAAAGGTGGGATGAGACTCGTGTAGAACAGAAACATAGACTGGTTCAGCCGATTACTTCTCTGTGTGCTATCAATTTTTCCTGAATAACATTCCTCTAATACATTGTGGTGAATTAGTGCTGTACTCTCACCAAGACTCACCTTTCCTGAGGTGCGGTGTCTAAAATGAACTGTCCAAGTCTTTTTGAACATGGACATTGTTTGCTTCATTATTTGAGTAATTGCAATGGAGCTGACCATTGCAATCAGTAGCAAGCAACAGCACTTTTGAACTTATGGTGGCGGGAATTTTGGTGACGAAACAGTAGAAGATGGATGTGCCTGGGATTCTTCCCTGAAAAGCTTCTGCAACAATATTCTGAGGCTGTGACAACTTATTTCCAACAATCACCAGCATTTTTTTGTGCTACATGTGACTCCAGGATTTCCGAATGTTTCTGAAAGTACAATATGTTGTGTGCAATATTAGCTCTGGTGAGGAGAAATTCATTTGCTCAACATCGCTTCAAATGGTGTTGTGTAGGCTTCATCAATTCCCCATGGGCAAATAATGCCACAGGTTTCTTCAATGATACCAGTGGCAAACACTACATGGCCCACATGGGTGCTGTCTGCTCTCAGGAAATTGACGTAAGTCTTCTTAGCACCACTTGAAGTGACGGTAAAGAGATTGTATTTCCCTGTGTGACTGAGTGAGTGAGTACAGATAGAAAGCAGAAAAGTTACTAAATGTGGGGTGGGACAATAGCAGCATGCCTTCAAAATCTCCCTTTGAAACTCTTTCCATGGATGAGAGCCAAAAATACTTTTGAATATCTGCTCAATGATGGACACCAATCTTATATTGTGAGATCCTTTGGCAATATGTATTCACACGTGTTCATTGTATGCCGACTTTTCCTAAAACACACAGAAGACATCAAGAAAACAGCAGAGTATACAGAAAGTTACATATATAACTTTGTGACAATGTTTTGCTCTGAACATCCATTTCAATGTTTATGTATACCAATGAAAACTCTATGCATCCTAGTATTCCTTATATCATTTCTGCGATGAAAATGTTTAATGTTTAAAATTTATTTATTAGTATCATAAGTAGGCTTATGTTAACACTGCAATGAAGTTTCTGTGAAAGTTCCCCAGTCGCCACATTCCTGCACCTGTTCGGGCATACTGAGGAAGAATTTAGCATGGTCAATTCATCTAATCTGCACATCTTTTAGACTGTGGGAGGAAACCAGAGCACTTGGAGGAAACCCACACTGACACTGGGAGACCGTGCAGACTCCATACAGACAGTGACCCAAAGTGCGAATCGAACCCGGATTCAAGTGTGGTGTAAAGGAGAATAATTTAAAACCTTTTCTATTTACAGTTACATAGCAGCTCATAAACTTGTTCCATGTGACCTACACTACAGTAGCAAGAAAATGCATACACAGCTGAGCACAGTGTTTCTTCCTCTTACCATTAAATTTCCACATTTGTTGGCTGGTCTTATCTTCCTGAAAATGGGTTGGCCTTTCAAGAGCCTTCATTTAGGCCATGCTTACCTTTGTCAAGGAAGGATTTGCTGTTTAACTGAAAAAAATTATTTGGTAAAGAGGAGATTCCTATCCCCTCCTGTAAGATATTTATGCTGCTATGCATCTCCGATGACTTTGGCTTTTGCTTAGTCTTTCAACAGCAAACAAAAATATCAACTCGACAAAAATACTTCTTCCCTTCAATATAAAACACCATCCCTTTTAGGAAGTCATCTTCCAAGATATAGTGAGGCAAACCTCTTTGCTCTTGACATAAGTTGATTCACACCTGAAGGCGTGCAGAGACACAATTTTTTTGAGATCACGAAATTAGAGCTACAAAGTGACAAAAATTTCATTGGGATAAAAATGGAAGATTCTGGATAAACCCAACCGGTCAGCAACATCTGTGAAGAGAAACAAATATTTCATATCTAAATAATCTTTCTATGGAACTATTCTGTCGAACTTAGATCCGAAATGTTAACTCTGTTTCTTTCCATAAATATTGCTAGAACTTCTGAGTTTATCAAGCATTCCTGTTTTATTTCAGATTTCCAACATCCATAGCATTTTGCTTGTAATTACTGTATTAGATTTTGGCTGGGAAACATTGTGAACCATCTCATGCTACATATGATTCCCTCTTGTCATGTAACTCATCTGTGCACACATTGGATTCAAAATCATTTCTAAGATGGTGACAAAAGACTTTTGAACATACCTATAAAAAAAAATGGACAGGAGGCAATTAGAATGACAGAAAACTATCATGAAACTTGAAAAACATTTCAAAAAATACTCATATTTTGGTGTAAGAGTACTTCAAGGAAATATTAAACTTGGGGAAAATGTTGAGGTTTATTTTTATCAACCAGAAGCCTTCCCTAAAATGAGAGAGAGAAAATTCAGCAAGTGCGATAACGAGTCAAGAAGTGGAGAACAAAAAGCCATGTCAATGTGCTGAGGAGCTGCATGAAAAAGTCATTCAACATCATAAAGCAGTAAGGTTTTGGGCACCTGAAGAAACCATGCTTCATTCTTTAATCAGAACCCTCATGGAATAATGGTGCTTCACTCCTCTCAAGTAACTTAACTGGTACTTAGCAGTGAATGTAAATAAAAGAAATAATATGTAACTCAGCTGTGGTGTGCATTAAACTTGCTGATAATAGGGGCAATTTTCCAATTTACAATGGCAGTGGGTGAGGTACCCTACTGTCACTGTGTAATTGGGAAATTACTCACAATGACTCAACAAAAGCATTTGATTTATTCACCAAGCTCCACAAGCTTCCAGGAGAAAAGTCCCACGTTTACATGAGGGGAATCATACATCTGGTACTGTTAGGAAGCCTGCAATGTTTTAAATATTGAGGAGCTGCACAGCTTGGTGAGTCAGTTGTGCAGGCAAAAGGAATTGACCCCAAACGGTGGCTCAGTTAGTGCCACTCTTGTTTTTGAGTCAGACAGTTGTGGGTTCAAGCACCACTCTAGCGCCTGAAGTGCAAAATGAAGCCTGATGTCAGAATCCATTACTTAGAAATTGCGGCAGTGATAGAGCTGTTGCATTTTGTGAGATATTGAAATGTGACTGCTGGGGTAGCACGCTATAGAAGCACTTGGAAAGGCAAAAATAGAATTCAATGGTCAGAACTTTCAGTTGTACACTCAGGATCTTCTGGCCCATTTAATGGCATACCTCTGCCATGGGTTTCACAGTGCAATCAATGGGAACCCCCATTGACAATAGCAGGACTAAAATCCCAATGCTGGCCACTGTCAGAGTGCCTCCTGCCACCACAAAACACAAGGCAAGTTGCTTGGTAAATCTCGCCTATTGACTTTGATATGGGATACGTAGTGAACTCGATTATAGATTTGAATTGTTAGTGAGCCTGGACAATTGCACCCTGGGTTAAAGAGGTGTGAGCAGCTTCTGTATATGGTAATCAGCCTCGCGTTGTTCTCTGATATGAGGGCAATTACATTGTAAAAAAATGGATGCTGCTCACGAGTCTTGCTTTTCCCCTTCTGCTGACATTTCCTGGCCTGCTTGGCCACTCGAGCAGCTCAGTGGGGCCAGGAAGATCGCACCCATTGTTCTTTGCTAAACATTGTACCTCTGATATGAACAATCGAATGTCTCCTTGCTTCCACTTGCCCAATGCACCCAGTACTTTTGATTATTAACTTTCACCTCATCATTGCCATTGCTCATGGCTTTATTAAATGTTCATGGTAGAAGAAAAAAATTACACAACTACTATATATTTATGGCAAAAGTTACACTTGCTGACGGACTTATTCAATGAGTTTTGGATTTTTGTGAATGAGTGGCTTTGTCAAGGAAAATAAAGTCAACGTTTTAATGGAATAGCTTAACCCTGACCTTCTAGGTTAAATTACAGTTCAGGTAAACTAATCTACAATTTATACGAACAGGTGGACATTGGTAGAATTAACCAAAAGAGGGCAGTATTCACCAGCAAATAGGTCTGTAAAGGATTAGCAGTAAAACATTTTTTAATATTAACTAAAATATTTCTTCTTGATCTTAATTCGTGCAGCTTTGTATTATTAAAAATTTGTTTTGTGCATTTATTCCTGAATACAATTATTATCTTTTATTTATAAATTCTAAGATAACTTTCAAAGAACCTAATTCTGCTCATCAGAAATGCTGTGCTCTTGTTATGTTAAGTATAATTGCTATACAATAAGACTGCAAAGGCAATGAGCAATTGATAAGAAATGATTTTCACTTCGTATATATGCCTGGATTTTCATCCGGGATCTGGGTAGCAGGAGTTGGGAAAATATCCATCTCAGGCCACAAGCCTCAGCAGAAAATGCCTGCAAGGATGGGATTTTCGCTGTGGGGGTGGCAGGTGGAGTTTGGAGACTGGCCAACCTACCCAGCAAAAAGTTTGGAGGCAGACCAGGGCTGCCACTGCAGAGGCAGATTGTTTAAAAAGCCCACCTTTTTAAATTTTCTTACATGGGTTGTGGGCATCGCTAACAAGACAAATATTTGTTGCTCATCCCTAATTTCCCTTGAACTGAGTGGCTTGATAGGCCATTTCTGAGTTAAGAGTCAACCACATGTGTTATATGTGGGCTAGATTGGGTAAGGAAGGCAGATTTCCTCCCCTAAAGAACAATAGTGCCTGATGGATGGCAGATTTCATGACAATTGATAATAGTGTCATGATCTGTTTTTCAATTCCAAATTTTATAAATTGAATTTCAACTTCCCATGCTGAGGTGGGATTTGAACTCATTCCCTGAGAGCATTAGCCTGGGCCTCTGGATTACTAGTCTAGTGAAATTACAACTATGCTACCCTGCCCCCTCCCACTTTACTAATGTGGGACTTCATTACAGTTATAATAAAAACAGAAAAGCCCTCCACAGAAATGTAGAAAGGTTATAGCACAGAAGAAGGCTATTAAGCCAATTTTGTCCATGCCATCTAGAAGATAATCTTTCTAATCCCACTTTCCTGCACTTGGCCCATAGCCCTGTAACTTACAGCACGTAAGGTGTAGGTGCAGGTACCTTTTAAAAGAGTTTAGAGTCTTTGCCTCCACTTGCAATTTGGGCAGCGAATTCAGATAGCCATCACCTTTACATCTATTGCCATTTCTTATAACTATGTCCCTTTGTTCTTGAATTCAGTCCTCTAGTCCTCATTCCTCACACTTTCTAACCCAACACACTCCCTATGCCCCATCCATGTCACATCATATATCTCACCCACCTCTATTTCTTCTATGCCAAGTTAAACCCCAAAGAAATCATTATGCATTCTTGATTGTAGTAGAGTACTAAAACATCTGAGCCCCAAAGAAAACATTGATTGAATGAAAGCTCTGGATCTCTGATCAATGCTGTTAATTTTATTTGCACAGAAAAAAGAGTTTTGAAGTGCTTGCAATTTTGGCTATTGAAACTTTAAATGGTTCAGATGATTGACACTTGTATTGGGCTGTAATAAAACAACATTTCTTTTACAAACGTGGAAAGTTATCCATTTATCGGAATGACTGCCTATTTAGAATTACTTTTTGAACATAGCACTGTCATTATAGAACTCACTGGTTCTATATCATGTACAGTGGGTGAATAGGCATGGAAATGCCATAGCCTGGAATGGGGGCATGAGAGACCATTGGTTTCAGGGGGGACCTACTTCAGCATGGGAGCATAAAGGGTGATAGGAGGTGATGGGGGCATCACCTGGCACAGTCTGGGCATTATATTTCAAATGACATTTTAAATGGTCCTCTTATGCAGACTTCTTTCTGGTTGTATCACAGCTTGGTATGGCTCCTGCTCTGCCCAAGACCGCAAGAGAAACTACAAAAGGTTGTTAATGTAGCCCAGTCCATGATGCAAACCAGCCTCCCATCTATTGACCCTGTCTACACTTCCTGATGCCTCAACAAAGCAGCCAGCATAGTTAGGGATCTCATGCACTCCAGACATTCTCTCTCCACCTTCTTCTGTCGGGAAAAAGGTGTAAAAGTCAGAGGTCACGTACCAACCTGAGTCAAGAACAGCTTTTTCCCTGCTGCGTCAAACTTTTGAATGGACCCATCTCGCATTAAGTTGATCTTTCTCTACACTCTAGCTATAATTGGAACACTACGTTCTGCACTCTCTTGTTTCTTTCTCTATGAATGGTATGTTTTGTCTGTGTAGTGCACAAGAAATAATACTTTTCACTGTATGCTAATATGTGACAATAATAAATCAAGTCAAATCAAACATTTTTGAGATGCCATGAAGCACTACTTACTGAAAACCTTCTCTGACTGGATGAAAATTATAGAATAATCGGACATCCCTATCTCTGCAATGGAGCTGGAAAGTACAGGCAGTGGACTTTTCACCCATACCATTCACATCCTTAAAAGGCACTCCTGAAATTTGGAAACCTCAGGAATAAGGTCAGGAAACCCAGAATCTGGTCATGGTTATCCTTTCTAAGGAGCTCCTGATTAATCCTGACTTGGTGAAATTCCAGGCCAGGATGTCAAATTTAAATATTGCAATCTTACTATATGGAACTTTTCCATCCCACCCACCATTGAAATTGGAGCAGGCGGGGAGGGGTACAGACAATGGAAAGGTCCATTGACCTCGGGCAGGATTTTCCAGTTCGGGATAAGTGAAGTCAGAAAATCCTGCCCATTGCAATTGACATAATGGGGTCTCATCCTTGAAGACTTTTGAGCACTTCTACTGGCTTTTTTAAGTTTACCATTGAATTTAATGGGGGAGAGATGTTTCAACAATAGGATTGCATTAAATCTTTATGGTATTATAATTGTCTTACTTGTCATACTTCCGTGATTGTCTATTAGCTATACAAATACTGTACTCAAATTCATTATATTCTGTGGTTCCATGTATTTCTAATATTTGCTTAACCTAATACTCCTGTGGCATCATTTGCCCAGGGTAATTGTTTTTATGGCTGTATGGTAAGTGGCCACAGGAATAGTAGCCTATGGAAATAGGAGGATACAAATAAAGAATCCCTTACCTTCTGCCTTACTTCCTTTCTGTTGATCTCAAAGTAAGTAATGGCTATGTTTGAGATACAGAAAGTAACTGAGATCATCATTCCTCCATTGCCACTGGGTCAGTTCTGTAATTTCCTAACGCCATTGTGTCAGTGTCGTCATCATCATCATCATCATAAGTACAGTCATAGGTCAAGAAGAAGGTTCATTTTCTGATGGTAATTAAAGACAGGCAATAAATACAGCAATATAGACTCTTTCAATTCCAATGGAGCAGACAATGCCACAGGCTTCCACAACCTGTGCAACTTCTTGCAATAAATATCAATGAAGAAACCTGTGTGTGCCATGCAGGCAGTGGCTCTGGATACTTTCTGTTCACAGGAAATCAACTTAGCCTACATGGCATTGCTTTAAAGAGTACTGCACCAAATAAATTTTAATCCAATATTTTGAAATTCCAGGCCAGAATGTCAAATTTAGATATTGTGATCTTACTGGGTGGAATTTTGCCATTCCACCCACCATGGAAATTGGAGCAGGCAGGGGGCAGACAATGGTAAAGTTCATTGACCTTGAGCAGGATTTTCCAGTTCGGGATGAGCGATACCAGAAAATTCTTTTATTTGTGTGAGAGTGGAAAGATAAAAGTGGAAATCTCAACTTCATCATCAAATATATTTCTTGACCTGTGATAGCACACAGTGGGCCCTATTTTACCAATTGGAGGCTAAGGGTTGGATCTGGACATAGAACAGATCTGAGCCCGGAATTCTCATTCCAGCACGTCCATAGGCTTCTTGGTGACTCCGATCTGGTCCATGCTGTGGGCGGAGCTTAGCGTTGCTGGAACAATCAGAACTCTGAATTGCACGTGCGCAGTTAGAAAAAGGTCTGAAACAGCATGCCTGGGCATGGAAAGAAAGAACTCAGTAAGAATTTAGCAACATCAATTTTAAATCTAACCGATTTATTTGATAGTAAAATTGCGAGCTTTCAACACTCTGTGTCTTCGTCAGGCAAATGCAGTGTTCTGGTCTGCAATAGCACACATCAGCACAGACAGTCACAGATTGCTGATTAGAATGCGAATCCTTACATCTAACCTGCTATTCAAGTGTTAACGTGGCTAACAATGTGTGTGAAGGGAATCCTGAGCATTGGTTAGAGAATTGTGTATTTTCTCCAGACAGCACAGTAAGTGAGGTTTTTTGCTAATCCAGGCAAGTTACGGGGGTACAGATAGTGTGACATGAAGCCAAGATCCCTGTTAAGACCGTCCTCATGTGTGCGGAACTTGGCTATCAGTCTCTGCTCAGCGACTCTGCGCTGTCATGTGTCATGAAGGCCCCCTTGAAGAACATTTACCCGCAGGTCGGAGGCCAAATGCCCATGACTGCTGAAGTGTTCGCCCACAGGAAGGGAAGTGTTTTGCGTGGTGATTGTTGAGCGGTGCTTATTCATCCGCTGTCATAGTGTCTGCATGGTCTCCCCAATGTACCATGCTTCAGGACATCCTTTCTTGCAACGTATTAGTTAGACAACGTTGGCCGAGTTGCAAGAGTATGTACCGTGTACCTGGTGAATGGTATCCTCATGTTTGATGATGTCATCCACGTCTATGATCCAGTATGTCTTGCAGAGGTTGCTGTGGCAGGGTTGTGTGGTATTGTGGTCACTGTTCTCCTGAAGGTTGGGTAGTTTGCTGCGAACAATGATCTGTTTGAGGTTGTGCGGTTGTCTGAAAGCAAGAAGTGGGGGGTGGGGATGGCCCTAGCGAGATGTTCATCGTCATCAATGATATGTTGAAGACTCCAGAGAAGATGTCGTAGTATAGGGCAATGGGACCCTGTGTGAGAACCTCTCCGGCTATATCGAGGGCATCCTGAAACCCATTGTACAAAGAACCCCCAGCTTGTGTCTTGACACTACGGACTTCCTACAGAAACTCAGCACACATGGAGCAGTAGAACCAGGGACACTCCTTGTCACAATGGATGTCTTGGCGCTCTACACCAATATCCCCCATGACGATGGTATTACTGCAACTGCTTCAGTACTCAATGCCAACAACTGCCAGTTTCCGGATGCAATTTTACAACTCATCCGCTTCATCTTGGACCACAATGTCTCCACCTTCAACAATCAGCTTTTCATCCAGACACACGGAACAGCCATGGGGACCAAATTCGCATCTCAGTATGCCAACATCTTCATGCACAGGTTCGAACAAGACTTCTTCACCACACGAGATCTCCAACCAAGGTTATATACTAGATACATTGATGACATCTTTTTCCTTTGGACTCATGGTGAACAATCATTGAAATAACTGTATGATGATATCAACAAGTTCCATCCCACCATCAGACTCACCATGGACTATTCTCCAGAATCAGTTGCATTCTTGGACACACGTATCTCCATCAAGGACTGTCACCTCAGCACCTCACTGTACCGCAAACCGATAGACAACCTCACAATGCTCCACTTCTCCAGCTTCCACCCTAGACACGTTAAAGAAGCCATTCCCTATGGACAAGCCCTCCGTATACACAGAATTTGCTCAGATGAGGAGGATCGTGACAGATACCTCCAGACACTGAAGGATGCCCTCGTGAGAACAGGATATGGCACTCGACTCATCGATCGACAGTTCCGACGTGCCACAGCGATAAACCGCACTGACCTGCTCAGAAGACGAACACGGGACACGGTGGATAGAGTACCCTTTGTTGTCCAGTACTTCCCCGGAACGGAGAAGCTATGACATCTTCTCCGGAGGCTTCAACATATCATTGATGACGATGAACATCTCGCTAGGGCCATCATCACCCCCCCACTTCTTGCTTTCAGACAACCGCACAACCTCAAACAGATCATTGTTCGCAGCAAACTACCAAACCTTCAGGAGAACAGTGACCACAATACCACACAACCCTGCCACAGCAACCTCTGCAAGACATGCCAGATCATAGACATGGACGACATCATCAAACGTGAGGATACCATTCACCAGGTACACGGTACATACTCTTGCAACTCGGCCAACGTTGTCTACCTAATACGTTGCAAGGAAGGATGTCCTGAAGCATGGTACATTGGGGAGACCATGCAGACGCTACGACAGCGGATGAATGAGTATCACTCAACAATCACCACGCAAAACAGTTCCCTTCCCGTGGGCGAATACTTCAACAGTCATGGGCATTTGGCCTCCGACCTGCGGGTAAATGTTCTTCAAGGGGGCCTTCATGACACACGACAGCGCAGAGTCGCTGAGCAGAGACTGATAGCCAAGTTCCGCACACATGAGGATGGTCTTAATAAGGATCTTGGCTTCATGACACACTATCTGTAACCCCCGTAGCTTGCCTGGGTTAGCAAAAAACCTCACTTACTGTGCTGTCCGGAGACATACACATCTCTCTAACCTGTGCTCAGGATTCCCTTCACACACATTGTTAGCCACTTTAACACTTGAATAGCAGGTTGGATGTGAGGATTCGCATTCTAATCAGCAATCTCTGACTGTCTGTGCTGATGTGTGTGCTATTGCAGACCAGAACACTGCATTTGCCTGACGAAGACACAGAGTGTCGAAAGCTCGCAATTTTACTATCAAATAAATCGGTTGGATTTAAAATTGGTGTTGCTAAATTCTTACTGAGTTCTTACTACCCCAGTCCAATGCCGGCGTCTTTACACCACGGAAAGAAAACCAGCAGAGAGAGTGGTCGGGGGAGTGGGGGGGAGGGAATGAGTCTGCTGGGCTTTAACCTGGAACGGATCTGAAGATGGTAAAGTGGGATTTGGCACTAGATTTGGACGCACGGTTTATTAAATCGATTTAAATGCATGCTGATGCACTTAAATTGTTGGGCCACCTGACTGGGGTGTGGACTGGATCCGCGGCTGAACTTGGTATCGGTAAAGGCATCGTCTGCTCCGATTTGGGTGCAGATCGCATTACAAGCCCAACACCTGAATTTACCGCGGTTTGTCGCCAGAAAATGGGCATGAATTTTTGGTAAAATTGGGCCCAGTATCTATAATTAATGTAAACTAGTCATAGTTACTAGAAAAAGTATCCATTGCTGTCTGTGTACATCATTTGGATCTGAGTGATAGTGAAATATAAGCTAAATGTAAAATATAAGCTTTTTTTCTCAATCAGGATTTTTCAGTTTGGTGAGAGGAATAATCTAACCTGACCCTATCATTACTCCAATATGCTAAATGTTTTGGACCATGTGTCTTATAAAATGAGCAGTATTTTATCACTTTTTGTCTAAGTGCTGGGCGGGCGTGTAACTGGGAGAGTTTCAGATCCGTTTTTTGGGTGTTTTCAGGGCTCTCCCCCTCTCACCGATATATGCACTCCAGCTGTAAAATTATGAATATGTCTGTTGCTCGCTGTAGAAGTCCATCGGTGGGGGTTACCGGGCCTAAAAGCCCGCAGTGCACATGTGCAGACCTCCGATGCTGCACGTGCGCATCAAGAATGGCAGGGATCTGACAAAGAGAGAGGTGCTGTTTGGAGAAAATACACAATTCTCTAACCAATGCTCAGGATTCCCTTCACACACATTGTTGGCCACTTTAACACTTGAATAGCAGGTTGGATGTGGGGATTCGCATTCTGGTCAGCAATCTATGACTGTCTGTGTTGGTGTGGGTGCTATTGCAGACCAGAGCGCTGCATTTGCCTGATGAAGGCACAGTGTTGAGGGCTCACGAATTTACTATCAAATAAATTGGTTGGATTTAAAATTGGTGTTGTGAAACTTTACTGAGTTTACCCCAGTCCAACGCCGGCATCTCTACATCAAGAGAGAGATATCAGGCACCTGCTAGTGCAGGCAGCTTGAAGCAGCTCCCTTCCTGCAATCACAGGGGCCCACAGCTCAAGTTACAGCCCCCCTGCCACCCAGTCCAATTGCAGACTCCCCTCCCTCACGATCACGGACATCCTGCTCTCCCATACCAATCCTGGCCCCACTGCCCTCCCCCAGCAATCGCAGCCCTGCTGTCATTCCCCCTCCTCCATTTGCTTTGTCCCTCCCAATGGCCCTTCTGCCCATTTGTCCTACCCCTACTGGCACTTCTCCACAGAGCCTGGATCCATTGGCTCTACCCCCTTGGCACTGCCCAGTGGGCATTGTCCAGGTGCCAGGCTGACATTAACAAGCTGCCAGTCTGGCACTGCCAGTCTGGCACTGCCTAGGGACACCCATGCTTTGCCCTTGGCTTTCCCAGAGGGCTCAATGGCTTCTAGTTCCTCTAGTGTGGCCAGAATAACTGTTCCCCATTCATGGGGAGTATATCTAATTTTTGCTGGGAAGAACCTCTCCCAGTGAGAAAAGCAAATGAGCTTGGACGATTGAGCGCAGGGCTCACTAATCACATGTAAAATCAAATTTAAATAAATTTCAATGACCACATTGAAAAGCCTATTGTTATAAAATGATGGCGGTTGCAAAAACTGTCACTAATTGTGCTAATCGCTTTGTGCGTCACTTTACAAGCTATGATTGTAAAATACTGCCCAATATGTTGAAAACACAAGAAGTACAGTGATTGATTGATCAACATTGCAAGTGTAATATAGATAAGATCACTAGTTAATTCCTGCCCTATTAATGAAATTGACCTGAAATCAGGAAGTATGTGATAGGAAAATGAGTTTGGCCTTATTGCATCAATGAACATTACATGACAGTGTTTTGGTAAAATAATACTAGAAGGTGAGGAAACCTTTCAGAGAGCATGTATATTTTCCATCGTTCATTTTAGAGGCTGAAAAGTGCTTGTCAGGTATGCAATTAAGTTCAGCAAGACAGCCTTTTGTAACATGGGCATCCTGCTGTGGGCATTCTGCAGTGGTATTCACATTGAGACTGGAACATCTGGGAATGCAAATCAGTGAGGAAATCCCCTGCTGCACAGAAGTGACACAATGACCCTCATGCTTCCGCCTGCGTCCTTTTACTTATTGCTTGGAATATCTTTGTATTTTCACCCTGTTTATCATTTGTATTCCCAGATCTGCTTTGCTTTTTATACCGTCAGTTTGGATATTTTTGCATGCAGCTGCAGATAGATTAAAATAGTAACACATTGCTCAGAATTCACACCTAAAACCTTTACATTTCAAACACATTTAGATCGTGTTTCTGATTAATAAACCTTTTCAAATGCCAGTCCAGTATCACTTTAATGGGGAAAAATGTAAGAGGGTAGATTACTTTCTAATGCTTCTCAATAAAGACAAAGTTAATCAAAAGCAACCCTTTTGAGTATAATTTCCTCATTTAAAGCTAAATTCACCAAATTACTTACTTTAGCCCCTTATTGTAAAAAGGAAAGAAGTATTGAACCTATCGGTCTGGCCTAAATTCTATCTTATCCCTCAAATACTGTAATTATGTGATTGTATGTACATGAAATATTTCCAAAGCACAATTAGACTTTCACAATTTCAATAAGAATATGAGAATATACAAGTTTGAAACCACATTCTCAATGATTAAATAGTTTGAAAAATTGCACTTCTGCCTTGTTTTTCAATATCATGCTCACAATTTGATGATTATTCTTCTCATGTGGAAATAGGTACATTTTCACTTCTCTACTGGGAATGTTTTTCATGATAGTATATGTGGGGCATCATAACCAAGTTTTGTCTGTAAAAGAAGGCTTCTTTAGCAGCAACTTGTTAAAGGTATTATATTGCTCTTACTGTTACTTGATGCAGTGTTTCATTCTTTATGGGTGTTCAATGCTCTGGATTCAGAAGTTTCAAATTTTGAATATCTAGATTAGGGAAACGTGTCAGTGAGAGTTATTGATGGAATATGCTTTCCCTTGCATTTATGCAAGAGGCATGGGACAGGTTCAGAGCAAAGGCTCCACAGAAAACAGCCACTGATAGTCTCTTCCCTGGGGATAATTAGTCATGATGTGGAGATGCTGGCATTGGACTGGGGTAAACACAGTAAGAAGTCTGACAACACCAGGTTTAAATCCAACCGATTTAAAGGTGAGGTGTTGTGTTTGAGACCAGAACACCTCATTCACCTGATGAAGAGGATAACCTCGAAAGCTAGTGAGTTTACTATCAAATAAATCGGTTGGACTTAAACCTGGTTTTGTCAGACATCTTACTGTGATAATTTATAGGCCTAGAAAAGACAAGCTTGTATTAATAGAAGGGCAATATATACAATGGTTCAGGTTGTGCCCATTGAGGTGAGCAAATAGCTAAGGGGGTAACTTCAATCAGCAACATACTCTCTTGTGGCAGTCAAAGTGAGGGTTGCTATTCAATTCTTAATTCAATTATGATTTCCAACACTGTGATCAAATACTGCAGCGAGTCACTCAATTCATGACTCCCCATTTATCTACCATTTACAAAACACAAGCCAGGAGTGTGATGTGACCACTTCCATCTAGAAGGACAAGGCAGCAGATAAATGGGAACACTACCACCTGCAAATTCCCACTCAAGCCACTCACTATCCTGACTTAGAAATATATCACAGCCGCTGGGTCAAAATGCTGGAATTCCGTCCCTAATGGCAATGTGGGTCAACGCACAGGCCATGGACTGCAGCAATTCAAAAAGGCAGCTCATCACCACCTTCTCAAGAGCAACTAGGGATGGGCAATAAATGCTAGCCAGCCAGTGACCTCTATGCCCCGTGAATGAATTAAAAAAAAGCAATCCCAGTGTTAATTTTGCTTCAACTAATTTGTGCTTTTTTTCAAATTTTATATACTTGCTCATTGTGAGTTGAATGTTAAGCCCAGCATTTATCGACCAGTTGTTGTCTTTGAATCGGGAGTAGTGAGTGTTCTTGAATCACTATAGTCCATGTGGTGAAAATATTCCTACAATGCTAATGGTGAGGGAGTTCCAGGATTTTGATTCAATGACAATGAAGCAAAATGATATACTTCCAAGTGTGCATGAATTGGAAGGAAACTTAAAGGTGTTGGAACTGTCTTGTGCCTATTTGTCTTTCCAGGTGATGCATACTGCTTGAGAAGTGAATAGCTTTCTACTGTGCACAATGACTTATGCATTGCATAAATCATAATGCACAGTATTATGGGGCAGCACAATGGTTAGCACTGCTGCCTCACAGCGCCAGGGACCTTCATTTCCTGGCTTGGAGACTGTGGAGCTTGCACAGTCTGCATGGGTTTCCTCCAGGTGCTCTGATTTCCTCCCATATGCCAAAGATGTGCAGGTTAGGTGGATTAGCCATGCTAAAAATTGTCCCTTAGTATCAAAGGGAACTAGCTAGGGTAAATGCATGGCGTTGTGAGGATAGGGCCTGTGTGGTATTTTGATTGGTGCAGACTTGATGGGCTGAATGGCCTCCTTGTGCATTGTAAGTTTCTATGATTCTATTCATGGCTTACAGTAGCTTCGCCCAGGCTTGAGCTGGGGAACAATGGGTCCATGGCCAGATGAGGGAGCTAACTGACTTTTTATAGGTGGAGTTTTCCCATCCCTCCGCCATGGGAATCACAGCAGGAGGGACATGAACCATGCAAAAGTCTGTTAACCTCGGCTGGATTTTTGGGGTGAGCGCGGTGAGAATATCCCACTCTATGAATCTTCTTTTGGAGTGATGGGGTTGTTTTACCTTATATAGTGCTTCCAAAGATGGTGACATTTCAACAATATACTTGAAAAAGACACCGACAGCCAGTCTGATAATGACTTCTGAACACAAGGGCTGAATAAGGACGAACAATAATACCTAATCCCTAAGGGAAAAAGAATATTTTCAATGCATGAATATCAGCAACCATTAATTCATCACCTTTTCTCTGAATTGCTGCACAGGGACATTTGTCTTCTGCTGCCATGTCTGACTCTTTTATTTGGCTGCTTTTGCTCTGCATCTTACTGGTAGCTCATCAACATGAGCATGAGGTGACACCCCTTGGTGTTTACAGAACAAGCAAAAACAGCATGATATTTTAATTAGTGGTTCAATTATTAAACAGCAATGTGCAAGACTGGGCAAACCCAACATCTATTTTAATTGTCTTTGTGTCTTTAGTGGATTCCATCGACGGGATTCTTGTGTGTGTATAGGTATACTTGCACACAGTGGTTTATATGTAGCATAATAAGAGTAAAGACAAAGCTGAATTTGATGCATGTGCATAGACAGCTGTGTTTATGGTTCTATTATTCTTTCCAAAGCTTGTACATCCTAATCCTCATTTGTGCTCTTTGATGAACGGTGATGGGGGCACACAGTGGCTATTTACGCTGCCTCACGGCACGAGGGACCCGGGTTCAATTACAGTCTCGGGCCACTGTTGGTGTGGAGTTGGCACACTCTCCTTGTGTCTGCGTGGCTTTGGTCCGGGTGCTCTGGTTTCTTCCCACAGTCCAAAGATCTGCAGATTAGGTGGATTGGTTATGCTAAATTGCCCCTTATTGTCAGGGGGACTGGCTAGGATAAATGTATGGGATTATGGAGATAGGGCCTGGGTAGGATTGTGGTTGGTGCAGACTTGATAGGCCGAATGGCCTCTTTGTGCACTGTAGGATTCTATGATTTTGCTGCTGGCTTGTAATAGCATCAGTCCCAGAATTTTCCAAGAGACCATAACATAAAAATGGTCAGAGGTGTGTTCTCTTGACACTTGTGCTAGGCTTAATGTTTTGCTAAGCAAACTGCAAGTCAGAGTTCAATTCTCACATCAGCAGAACATAATGGCAGTCCACCCTCCTATTTGTATTTGTTATATCAACAATTCTTCATACCAACAATAATGTGTTGTTTACACCTGTACTGGGGCTTAATGTAGACATACAGTCATAGTAATACAGCACCAGTAATAACATAAACCAGGAGATGAATACCATTAGTATAAAAACTTTAGATTCTAGAGAAGGATATATACTCGCTGTTCTATTGCTAATACAACTTACTATATTGATCTATTGCTATTCATTAGGAATATTATTCAGATCGTCATTATGTTCTAATTCAAATTAGCTCTGGCAGCAGTGGGATTTGAACCTATATCTCCACAGATGCTGGAGCCTTAACCTAGCATCTTAGGCCACTCAGTAATACAATCACAGAAATGGACCAATACAGAAACACAACAGATTCATTACCAACGAGGTTGGGATTCGAATCCATGCATGGAAAGCACATTGGATTAGCAGTCCATTGCCTTAACCTCTCAGTCACTTTATCACTATCACAGCAGGTTTTGAATCTGCAATCTACTGATTACATCAAAATTCACACTAAGGTCAGACACCTTATCCATTGTGCCACGTGACCAACATTAAAAACTTTGTTCTTTTTGAACCTGCTTTGTTAGCTCTGACAGTAATACAGTATTCTTAATTTACAGGTTATCTGTAAAGCAGCTGGTATTTTTCCTTTTTTGTGTTTTCATGTAAGGAATGTGGAGATGCTTATAAAAGGTTTAAATATGTTCAACAGTCTGAGGAAACCGTCTAACTGAGTCTGAAAGGCTGCAACAAAATATATTGAAAATATCTTGGGCCATCCAGATGCCTCCTAAAAGTTACTAATGTGCCTGCTTCCACCACCTCCGCTGGCAGCATGTTCCAGGCACCAGCCACTCTCTCATTTCTCCTGCACATCTTCCTTCAACTTTCCCTCTCTCATCTTGAATCTGTGCTCCTTATAACTGATACTTCCACCCTTGGAAAAGGCTTCTGACTAACCACCCTATCAATGCCTCTCATAATTTTGTAGACCTCAACAAAGGTCTCCCCTCATCCCCTAATTTTCCAATAAAAACAATCCTAGTTTATTCAATCTTCCATCATAGCCAATACCCTTAAGACCAGGCAACATCCTGGGGAACCTTCTTTGTAGTGTCTCTGAAGCTTCCATATCCTTCTGATGCCCAGAATTGCATGCAATACTCCAAATGCAGCCTAACCAAGCTTTTATATAACATTTTTTTTATTCATTCATGGGACATGGATGTCACTGACTAGCCAGTGTTTATTTCCCCTTCCAAGTTGCCTAGGGGCAGTTGAGAGGCAATCACATTGCTGTGGCTTTGGAGTCACACGTAGGCCAGACCAGGTAAGGATGGCAGATTTCCTTCCCTGAAGGACATTAGTGAACTAGGTGGGTTTTTCCAACAATGGTTTCATGGTCATCAGTCCATTCTTAATTCCAGATTTTTTTTTATTGAATTCAAATTCCATCCTCTGCCGCGGCACGATTTGAGCCTTTGTCCCAGAACATTCGCTAAGTTTCTGGATTAATAGTATAACAATAATACCACTAAGCCATCACCTCCCCATGGCTGCAACATGATTTCCCAAGTCAGGTACTCAATGCCTTGGCTGATAAAGGCAAGCATGTCATATGCTTTATTAATTATCTTGACCACCCATGTTGCCACTTTTAGGGAACTGTGGGCCTACACCTGCAGATCCCCCAGTTGTTGTTATTTTTTAGGGTTCTGCCGTTTACAGCGTAATTCACACCTACCTTGCCTGTGGTCAAAAAGGATGTGAAGATATATCTTTAGGCTCCAGCTATTTCTTCTCTTGCTTCCCACAATATATTTGTCATTTACACAAACTGAACCTTGCACATGGAATGTAAAGTGGGCCATGGTGGAAGGAATCCTGATAGGAATCCACAAAAAAAAACACCCTTCACTTTCATTTAGCTTAATTGTTCTAATTTCACATCATATATTTAAATGAGGAAAATTATTAAGATATGGAATGTCATGCAGAGGTTATGGGAGAAATGGAATCCAAAACATTCTGAATAGAAGTGGACAAATATTTGAAATAGACAAAATAAAATGTTATGAGAAAACAATACGGCAATATATGAATAATTATAACCGAGAGCCAGCATAGGCAGAATGAGATGAATATGTTCTATAATGTACTATAGTTTTAAGAACAGCTGTGAGCAGGTGCCAAAAACACTCTAGGCATGGAAAGGGCTAGCTTTGTGTGAGGTGCCCTTAAAATGCCCTTAAACAAAACTTAACATGCCATGAAAGTTAACGTTTGTAACAACACTTAATGGAAATGACAAATTTTAAAAGAAGCCCTTGAAATTCCATGAATGCTAAAGATTCATAGTGGGTGATCTTAACAGAATTTGACAAAGTATCAGTTCCACTGAGAAAAATGGCATGATTCATTCTAGATCTTACCACACTTCTATCACAAAAAAACAGCTGAGCATGTTTCATGTAGAGGGCGGAGTCTAAACACAATTTCAACTTCTAATTCCAATTCAGCTTCATTTGCCTTTACTTTTTCAGAAGGCTAAGAAAATTTAGCATGTCCGTTATGACTCTCACCAATTTCTACAGATACGCCATAGAAAGCATCCTTTTGGGATGGCTCCTAGTATGGCTTCTGCTCTGACCAAGATTGCAATAAACTACAAAGGATGTTAATGTAGCCCTGTCTATCAATTAAATGAGCCTCCCATTCATTGCCTCTGTCTATACTTGCCACTGCCTTAGAAAAGCAGCCAACATTATCAAGGATCCCACCCACTCCTGGAATTCTACCATCCCCACCCCCGTCATGGAATTGGATCTGGCAAGGGGCAGACACAGAAATGTCCATCGACTTCTGGCAGGAATTTCCAGTCTCGGTCAAGCAAGGCTGTAAAACCCTACTGATATTCTCTTCCACCTTCCTGTAAGGAAAAAGATATAAAAGTCTGAGTTCACGTATTAACCAACTCAAGAACAACTTCTTCCCTGCTGCCATCAGAATTTTGAATGGACCAACCATATGTTAAGCTCATATTTCTCTACATTCCAACAATGATTGTAATCCTATATCCTGCACATTTTCCTTTCCTTTCCTTCTCCCCTATGTACTCTACGAATGGTATGTTTTATCTGTATAGTGCACAAGAAACAATACTTTTCACTATATTCCAATACACGTCATGATAATAAATCAAATCAAACTCTCTCTGAACTATTTGCCAAGTTTCCATCCTCCTGCCAATTCAGTTTAAATCCACACCAAAAGCATTAGCAAACTTCTCCATGAGGATGATAATGGTTCCCGTTTGGATGTAACCCCATCCAACTTGTACATGTGCCATCTCTCCTAGAAATGGTCCCAATGCCCCAGGAACCTAAAGCCCTGCACCATCTTTCCAACCATGCATTCATCCACTCCATCCTCTGATGCTATACTCACTACTGTGTGGCACTGGGAGTAATCCAGAGATTACTACCTTTGAAATCCTGCTTTGCAGTTTCTGACCTTATCCCCTAAGGACTGCTTCCTACGTCATTGTTCCCAACATGGACCATGATCTTTGGCTGTTTACCTTCTATCTTCAGAATACCCTGCAGCAGTTCCTTGACAGGCTTGACCCTGACCCTGATACTCGATCCTGATTTGCCATCCATATTATCATGAAAGGACAGTATGAGAATCCTGGGAATCCTGGGAAGATTCTCACTGGTGTCTGGTAGAGGCCTGTCTTGTTCTGTTCATTGTGTCAAATGCTTTTATGAGATCCTCAAAAGCATGATAGAGTGGTGTTTTCTGCTCTCTATTCATCATTAGAAACTGATGCAAGGGGAATACAACATCTTCCACGAAACTGTCAGCTTTGAAACCTCTATTTATATTCTATTGACTAGTCAATGAAGCCTTGTTAGAATGACTCTGCTTTCTGGATCATAAGATGCTGCATAAAAAAAAATCTTATCTCTTATGATTCTGGCAAAAGCCTTCCCAATGATGTTGAGGAATGAGATTCACCAATAGCTGATGCAATCTTTTCGATTATTTTTGTTGTTGTATAAAATTTTCAGTCATGCATAAGGTGTGGGACAAAGCCTTTTCCCTCCAACAGAGGAAGAGGAAGATATGGAGGTATGGCCGTAGGCGGGGCTTTCCATCCTTGAGTAGTTCACCTGCTTCTAGGTGCTTTTCTTTATTCTAGTGAGTCAATGACTTTTTCACGTTCAAGAGACGAGGGTTCTGAATCAAGCTGGTACATAACTGATAGCTGCAGAAGATCATCAAGCATAGGCAGAGGGATATCCATCTCATAGGAGCATAGCTCTGGGCTGTGCTTTAACAAATGGTTCAGTCAGTTGTTCCTGTCAATTAATAATTTGCCATGTTCACATTTCAAAGGAGCAAGTTGGGTAAAGTTGGCTCCAAGTACTCTTTTCATTCTGTCATACATAATATGAAGATTACTATTGTCACTTTCAGTTTGTATTTCCTCGCATAGAATGATTCAGTAATTTTTAGCACAATACTGCCTTCTACACAACTGTCTTGGAGATTGCCATATACTTTTGGGTTAGAAGATTGGTTGCAAGCCAGATAAACTGTCCCTTTCAGTTCAATGACAGGAGCCACTTCTGCCATGTGGGCCTCCAGCCAATCTTTGCTTTTCATTCCTTCTTTAGGTTATTATAGCTTTGCAGAGCCTTCCATGCTTCATCAGCATCAGTGCAATGAGCCGTCAGGTAAAAGAGGCTGTTCAACAGCGGTTGAGAACTTTTGGCATTTGTCATCATTCCTTGTGCATGGAATGTGCATGGCATGTCATTGTATTTGCTCCCAGGATAAGGATTTGGCCATTTAAAGCTGAGATGGGAAGAAATCTTTTCATTCAGAGGGTGGTGAATCTTTAGAATTCTTCCCATGTCAGAATGTTCACTTGATGAGTCTATTCATGATTGAGAAGGATAAAGTCTATAGGCATTACAGAGTCAAGGGATATGGGAAAGGACAGAGAATTTCATGTGGAAATTCAGCATGATACTCTTTAATTGCTAAGCAAATTCAAAAGGTCATCTGATCTCTTCCTAGTCCTGTCTCTTATATTCTTTTAAAAAACTGTAGGCTTTCAAACCTTCCTCATTTTAAAAACAGAGAAAGCAACAGAAAGGAAAAGACAGAAACCAATGATTTAAGTTATTCTCGTTCAGTTTGAGATTTGTCTTCCACACTGGCATTTTAGACATTGCTGTTCATGTCTTTATTTTCTTCATTATACATTAACACAGATGTCTGCAGCAAACATAATGTAAATTAGGTCTAATTTTATCGTAATTTTCTGTCTGCTCAAGGGTGTCAGTTACTATTGCATTTGTCCAATAATGAAGAGATAGTTGAATGGTTTGATACAAAGCCATAATCCCTAACAGAAGTTACTTTTTCTATTCACTGAACAATATTTTCACATCATTGAGCACTTTGTCATCATTGTTGTACACTGAAAGAGGGTGCAAAAGGTGAATAAAACTTTCTGTCTCTTGTAGATGACCTATATTACACGAAACCCGTGACTTTTACTCGGCTACTGAGTTCTGCCGATTATTGAAGGAAGCAGTTAAGCAGGCAAATAGATCTCACAGTATGATACCGGTTGACAGATGGTAAACATGTTGTTAACCAGACAACATAGGTTACACTCAGAGCCCCAGATTGTAGCGAGCAGATGGAGCTAAATCAGATCAACATTTTCTGAACTGACTTTCTCCACAGGTATCACTTATAGATAATAATATGTTCGTTAGAAAAATATCATTTTTTTTAATTTCAATTATATAAGTGCTCTGATATTTTGCACTATGAACAGATATTAGTAATATATTTTAACAGATTAAGCTGGAAACTCCACACATGTAAAGAGCAGAAGCTGGAGAAACTTAAATAAACAGAAGTGCATTCATGCAGTATTTGATGGTTGAGGAGTTCCAAGTGTACCTGGTCTAGGAACAGGGGAACAATTATCAAAGCTGATTCCTGCTCAATGATCCCTGTTAAGAAGTGATCATGTACAGATGTCAGGAAAGAACAGGAGTGAACTTGAATGTGGTGCCTTTCACAGTTCAATACCCAGTTTGCTCACAGACACAATGCTAACTATTTCTTTGAGCTGCTGTAAAGCTGCTATTGCCCATTGAAGTGTAACATAGAAGCATCTGTGAATTGAGGGGAAGAGGGAAGAAAATAGGGAGGTAAGATTTGTGTTTACTTTCAGGTTTATTCTTAGTCATAATGCTAATTTGTGCAATATTGTAGCAACACTTGAACAGATTTGATTTGGAGTCCTAGTTACATATGATTCTCTTTAACTTCTACAAATAAATTTTGACCAATAATTTTCAGTCATATCTTTACAACTGATTGATTTGTGGGCTTCATTCACCTTGTCTCCGAACATTTACGTTAAATTAGCTTACCTTGGTTAGGGTGCACAATTAGCTTCAATGGTCATAGACTAGGGATGAGGAAAGGTAAGCTGGGCTTTCTTGTGATACCTGCCACAATTAGATAGCCAACTAAAACTTGAAGCTGGAATTTCACATCGGCACAGAAAATGACATTGGAGGTGTGGGGAAGGGGAGGGGGAGAGGGGAAAGGCTTAGGAAAACAAGGAGTGGAAGGTGTGGAGGGGATCAGTATTGGGACTGCCAGAGAAATTCCCCCAGAGGTGGGCAATCTTTTAAAATGATTAAAGTTCAAATTAGGGGCACGTTATGTGGCCATGTCATATACAGACACATCCAACTTAATGGAGATAGTATTCCTGAGGGGCTATCAGAGCTAGCGACCCCATACCCTAATGGTGGGGCCTGAGAGAGAAAAGGCCAAATCTGATTCCTCATGGGATTTCCCCTCCCTTATGGCTGACTGTCTTTAACCCTCACCATCTTTGACTTATACAAATGCCCTGGAGTCCGCATCCATGCTGGAGCATTTTCATGGTCCCTAACCTGCCTGAGCAATGTATTTCTCTCCTGGTGGGGCTACTGAGGTTCTAGAACTGTGAACCTTCTAATTGCACATGCAAAATTAATAGCACCTGCCCCCCCCCCCCCAATCATCTTTAATAGAATGGAGGATATGGATATACTCAATGGGTCGTAGCCTCTGAGACTGGCACGTATGGGCTCGGGAAGCCATTTGATCCTAAAATCAGATGCCAAATCCTGAGGTGAAATCCAATCCTAACTCTTACCTTACATATGAAGAATGGTTTATTGAGATATATCACTTTGGTTGTGTATGTATAATTTTGCTGCCATCATTAACTCCCCAAAATTTTCTTTTTCCAAAAATATACTTTATTCATAAAAAAATCTCAATTAAAACACTGCAAGTCTACATATCAATAAATTGCAAACAAGTCAGAATAAAACATTTTACAGTTGTATATAGATTACAATTATTTCATTTCAATAAGAATAGATCCATAAAAATCTCAATTAAAACGTGGTAAATGTACATGTCTACAAATTGCACAGTGTGCAGAATAAAACATTTTTACAGTTCTAAACAATTTACAGTTTTTCCATTTCAATACTTAAAACTGAAACATGCCTCAAAAATTACTGTGTGCCGTTGTTGCTCAGATTGGTACACAGTTGCGCAGGTCGAGGATATTCTGCAGTTCCCGGACCCTTGGTCTGCCTCCGTTAAAAGGCCTTATAGTGTGGCCTTTCCCCATTGTGCCTTTGTGGCGGCTGTCCCAAGCTTCAGCGCGTCCCTCAGCACGTGGTCCTGGACTTTGGAAAGTGCCGGTCTGCAACACTCGGTCGAGGACAGTTCTTTCAACTGGAAGATCAGCAAGTATCGGGTGGACCAAAGTGCGTCCTTCACCGAGTTAATGACCTTCCAGCAGCAATTGATATTCGTCTTCATGTGCGTCCCCGGAAACAGCCCATAGAGCGCAGAGTCCTGCGTCACCGAGCTGCTTGTGATGAACCTCAACAAATACCACTGCATCTCACTCCAGACCTTCTTTGCAAAGACACATTCCATAAGGAGGTGTTTGACCATCTCATCAGCCCAGCAGCCGCTTCGAGGGCAGTGTTGCGGTGCTGTTGAGACCTCAACCGTGCATAAAGGACCTGATAGGGAGTGCCCTTCTCACCATCAGCCAAGCCAGATCTTGGTGCTTGTTTATAAGTTCTGGTGATGAGCTGTTCTACCAGATGACACTGACAGTCTGCTGAGGGAACCAGCCAACAGGATCTGCCATCTCCTTTTCTCTCAGGGCCCCAAGGATGTTACGCATATCACTGCTTAATTGCCATGTGGTCAGAAGTGTGTTTGCGGAAAAATTTATCCACGCAGGACAGGTGCTGCGGTATGGTCCATCTTCTTGGAGCGTTCTGTGGCAGTGTGGCCAGACTCGTCCTTCGCAACACTCGGGACAGGTAGTGACGGCAGGGGACATACACATTAATCAGCCTGAGAGGGCGGTTCTTGTACATGATGTCTGCTACGAGGAGGCGACACCCCCCCACCACCTCCCTAAGTTCGGAGATGGTAAAGCCACCTGCCCGCAGCAGGATGCCCAAGGAGCGGCAGTCGTTCCCACCTGACCAGATGGATGGTCCGTAGGACCGAGCGGCCAGCGGTGTTTGAGCAGCTGCCAACTGCTGCTCACCACCTCCAGGCCAATCATTCTGGGTGGAGATTTCAATTGTTTCATCGACAAGGCCGACCGATCCAACAGGGCTGTAAAGAAACTGGATGCCACGTCCAGAGCCCTGCTGGAGGTAGTGAAAGATGCCAAGCTGCTCGACGTCTTCAGCAACCCAGCAGACAGAGGGCAGTGCGGGTACACATGGTTGCGGCCCAACGGGTCTGTCTGCTCCAGGATCCACTTTATGTTTGTGTCCCACACACTCACAGTCAAGCCTACTAACGTCAAGCCGGTATTCTTTTCTGACCACTGCTCCTGCTGGCTGGCTGTCAGCTGGAGGGAAACCTCCTGGAAGCTAAATGTAGAACTGTTGACTCCAGAGAACCTTGAGGAACTCAGGAGGGTTTACCACGGTTGGAGGACCGTGAAGCCCTTCTTTGAGTCTCCATCGTGACATCAAAATGTTCTTCATTCATAAAGGGGTTCAGAAGGCCAGGGAGAGACGGGGGAAATGTCCCAACTCCAGAAAAGCATGCAGGAACTGCTCCAACTGCAATTGATGGGACTTGATGTCAGGGAGGATCTCCAGGAGGTGAAGAGCCAGCAAGCCTCGCTCTTTGCCTCAGAGGCCACCAAGGTCATCTTCTGGTCCAGATTCCGCTCCGTGGAGCAGGATGAAAAGTGCTCGCATTTCTTCTTCCAGAAGGTACACAGAGAAACCTCTGTGATCAGCAGCCTGAAGGAAGAAGATGGCACAGTAAGATTATCGCTGTGTGACGTTCTGAGGATCTGCAAATCCTTCTATGCCGGACTGTATGACCTGAAGCCAACAGACAGCATGGCCTCCTAATCTTTTCTGTCGCCTATCATGCAGCTCTTAGATGATGGCGAACGGGACAGTCTGGACAGACTGGTATCTCTAGATGAGCTGATGAAGGCTGTCGAGTCCTTTCAGAACGGTAAAACTCCCAGAAGTGATGGCTTACCAGCTGAGTTTTATTCGGTGTTGTGGGACTTGATGGGCCCAGACTTCCTGGAAGCATACATGAGTATGCTTTTGGAAGACAGGATGTCAGAATCCATGAGGAAAGGCATTATTACCCTCATCTACAAGCAGAAGGGGGAAAGGGAAGAAATTAAAAATTGATAACCCATTAACTCCTCAACATTTTATGATAAATGGAGAAAATTGCAATAAAGTTTGTTAACAGTAATATCTTTACTGCTTTGCTTATATGCCAGTCTGATACTTTTATAATGCATCATGTTTACATCGCTAGTATAAATAGAGGTAGAAATGTAGATTCGAACTGAGGCAAATTGATAACTTTTCAATGCATTAACTAAGGCTGTTCTGGAGATTGAGTGAAGTAGAGAATTAGTCCCATTTGTCTTCACTTGAATAAATTATGCAAATAAGACCTTTGATTACAAACATCAGTTTGATGATTCAATATCCCAAATGAGTAGCAGGAGATAAATATTTTTCAGTTATAAATAGAACGCAAGGTTTTGCAGTGAGACTGTAGTAAAAATATAACTGGCTGAATTCCCTCCACTGGAACAGGGCTTACTTCCATCCTCCAATTCTAATTTATTGGTGATTATCATACATTTAGAGCTCCTAGTGTTTGGACTCCCCTACAAGTGGGAACATCTTCTTTATGCATATCCTATTAATCCCCTCGTAATTTTAATGACTTCCATCTGGTCACTCCCAAAGCTTTCTCTTTTCTCGAGAACAGGGCTCCAATCTGTTTCATATAGTTATTACCTCAGTTTTGGTGTCGTTATTAAAATGTTTGAGTCATTTAATTATCTAACATTTCTCAATGTAGATTAGTGTCAAATTGTGATTGATAATGATCTCTACACGCAAGTGGAAAAGTGTAAGATTTTGCACTTTGGAAGGAGGAATGAAGGCATACTCTATTTTCTAAATGAGGAAATATTTAGGAAATCAGAAACACAAAGGGACTTGGGAGTCCTTGTTCAAGATTCTCTTAAAGTTAACCTGCAAGTTCAGTTGACAGTTAGGAAGGCAAGTGCAATTTTGGCATTCATGTGTGCCTCAGGGATCAGTACTGAGTCCACTGTTATTTGTCATTTATATTAATGGGACTTTGGAATCCTAGTTCAAGATTATTTTAAAGTTAACCTGCAGGTTCAGATTTCTGAATTAAGGGTTATAGGGAGCAGGCGGGAAAGTGGAACTGATTCACTTCAGATCAGTTATTATCTTATTGAATGGTGGGGTGGTCTGACTAAATGACCTAATCCTACTCCTATTTCTTATGTTCTTATGTTCTGTCAGCAGTTAGGAAGGCAAATGCTATGTTAGTATTCATGTGTGCCTCAGGGATCAATGGTGGGTCCACTGTTATTTGTCATTTATATTAATGATTTGAATGAGAATATAGGAGGAATGGTTAGTAAGAATGTAGATGACACTAAGATTGGTGGCAGAGTGGGTAGTGAAGAAAGTTATCTCCAATTGTAACAGGAGTTGGGACATCTTGTTGAAGTTGTACAAGACATTGGTAAGGCCACACTTAGAATACTGTGTGCAGTTCTGGTCATAGAATTCTGGTTGTAGAAAGAATATTATTAAACTACAAAGAGTGCAGAAAAGATTTACTAGGAATCTAGCAAGGCTTGATCGATTGAATTATAAGGAGATGCTGGATAGACTGGGACTTCTTTCTCTGGAGGGTAGGAGGCTGAGGGGTGATCCTATAGAGGTCTATATAATAATGAGAGGCCAGATCAGCCGGATAGTCAATATCTTTTCCCAAAGATAGGGGAGTCTAAAACTAGAGGGCATAAATTTAAGGTGAGAGGGAAGAGATACAAAAGTGTCCAGAGGGGCAATTTTTTCACACAGAGATTGCTGAGTGTCTGGAACAAACTGCCAGGTAGTAGTAGAGGTGGGTACAATTTTGTCTTTTAAAAAGCATTTAGATAGTTATATGGGTACGATGGGTATAGAGAGACATGGGCCAAATTCAGGAAACTGGGATTAACCTAGTGGTTTTAAAAAAGAAAGGGCAGCATGGATAAGTTGGGCTGAAGGGCTTGTTTCCAAGCTGTAAAACTCTATGACCCTATGTCGAGAGGGCTAGAATATAAGAACAGGAATGTACTTCTGAGGCTGTATAAAGTTCTGGTCAGACCCCATTTGGAGTATTATGAGCAGTTTTGGGCCCTGTACTTAAGGAAAGATGCACTGGCATTGGAAAGGGTCCAGAGGAGGTTCACAAAAATAATCCCTAGAATGAAAACTTGTTATATGAGGAATGGTTGAGGATTCTGTATCTGTACTTGTTGGAATTTAGAAGAATTGGGGGGGTGGGGTTTGGGTTTATTGAAACTTACAGAATACTGTGAGGCCTGGCTACAGTGGATGTGGAGAGGATGTTTCCACTGGTAGGAAAAGCCAGAACCAGACGGCACAACCTCAGACTAAAAGAACAATCCTTTAAAACAGAGGTGAGGAGGAATTTCTTCAGCTAGAGAATAGTGAATCTATGGAACTCTTTGCTGCAGAAGGCTATGGAGGTCAGGTCATTGAGTGTCTTTAAGACAGAGAAAGATAAGTTCTCAATTAATAAGGAGATCAGGGGTTACGTTGAAAAGGCAGCTGAGTGGGATGAGAAAAATATCGGCCATGATTGAATAGTTGAGCATACTTGATGGGCCAAATGATGTAATTCTGCTCCTATGTCTTATGGTCTTAAGTTGCTGTTGTTAATTTTTTTTCCACCTTCCGTAGGGTCACCATACCTTTTTTGCAGTATGGAAATCAGAACTGTCTACAGGATGCTGGTGAAACCAAAGTTGTCTACAAAGTTAACATTTCTTTGTCAGGGCTGTGAGTGTCATCTATTTGGATTTCAGTAAGGTGTTTGAGAAAATCCCTCATGGCAGATTGGTTAAGAAGGTTAAGGCTCATGGGATACAAGGAGAGCTGGCTAGATGAGTAGAGAACTGATTTGGTCACAGGAGATGGAGGTTAGCAGTCGAAGGATCTTTTTCCGGCTGGAGGTCTGTGATCAATGGTGTTCCACAGGGCTCAGTACTGGAACCTCTGGAAGAAGGTGTAACTGGTGTTATCAGCAAGTTTGCGGATGACACGAAGATGGCTGAACTTGCGGATAGCTATGAATATTGTCAGACAATACAGCAGGATATGGATAGGCTGGAAAATTGGGTGGAGAAATGGCAGATGGAATTTAATCCAGAATAAATGCGAGGTGATGCATTTTGGAGGAACTAATATAGAGGAGAGCTATACAATAAATGGCAAGGCCATCAAAGTATAGAAACACAGAGGGATATAGGTGTGCAAATCCACAAATCCCTGAAGGTGGCAGCAGAAGGTGGTGATGAAGGCATATGGTATGCTTGCCTTTATAGGATGGGGTATAGAGTATAAAAGCTGGAGTCTGATGTTGCAGCTATATAGAATGCTGATTAGGCCACATTTAGAGCACTGCATCCAATTCTGGTCGCCGCACTACCAGAAGGATGTGGAGGCTTTAGAGAGAGTGCAGAGAAGATTTACCAGATTGTTGCCTGGTATGGAGGATCTTAACTGTAAGGAGAGATTGGGTAAACTGGGGTTGTTCTCCCTGGAAAGACGGAGAATGAGGGGAAACCTAATAGAGGAGTACAAAATTATGAAGTGTATAGATAAGGCAAATAGTGGGAAACTTTTTCCCAGGTCCGAGGTGATGATTATGAGGGGTCGTGGGCTCAAGTTGAGAGGCGCGAGATACAACTTTGATATCAGAGTATGTGTTTTACATAGAGGGTGATGGGGGTCTGGAATGCACTACCAAGTAGGGTGGTAGAGACAGACACATTGGCATCGTTTAAGAATTATTGTCACATGAGCAGACTGGGAATGGAGGGATACAAACGAATGGTCTAGTTGGAGCAATGAGTGGCACTGGCTTGGAGGACCAAAGGGCCTGTTTCCTGTGCTGTACTGTTCTTTGTTCTTCCTTTTTCTCAATTCCATTCCTCTATAGAACATAGAACATAGAACATTACAGCGCAGAACAGGCCCTTCGGCTTTCAATATTGCGCCGACCAGTTAGGAAAAAGCAATGACCCTCCAAACTAAACCATTCTGTTTTCATCCATAAACTTATCTACTAACCTCTTAAACGCCACCAAACTTGGCGCATCTACAACTGCCGCAGGCAGGGCATTCCATACCCTAACCACCCTTTGGGTAAAGAACCTACCTCTGATATCCGTCCTATAACTACCACCCCTTAATTTAATGCTATGTCCCCTCGTGCTAGCTTTCTCCATCCTAGGAAAAAGGCTATCACTGTCCACCCTATCTAAACCTCTAATCATCTTATATGTTTATATCTAGGAATGATCAACTTTGTTTTTAAGGCCTTAACCAGTATTACAAGTGTTTTGTGGATATTTTTCAAAGATTTGTGAATATGTAGCAACAGATCTGTTTTACTCAGGTGGCTGGAAGATGAGAAGTGGTGGTACACAGGAATTGGTGCCGGGATCACTGCTGTTCATTGCTTACATCAACGCTTCGGATTCAGGAATTTGATGTGTAATTTCAAAATTTGGGTTGACACCAAATTGGGACATAAACTGAGGAAACCTAATATAATTAACTCTGAGGAAAAACAGGTCAAAAGTTATGTGTTATCTGGTGACTGACTCACCTTCTCGGAGTCCAAATTATTACCAACAAGCACAAGTCAAGGGGGTGTTAGAAGACACTTCACCTGGATTGGCTTGTTTACCCTACTTAAACTTCAAATTTCCAAGAGAGATATGGGGCAGGGTTTTACGGCCTCGCTCATCTCAAAACCATTAAAGATCCATGAATTTTCCTGTTGTCCGCTCCTTTCCTGCCCCGATTCCCGCAGCAGAAGGAAAGGTAAAATCCCGGCCATGGCCTCTATATTCCTCCAACCAAAATATAATGTCCCATACTTAATTATATAACTTGTCCGTTTTGCTTGTTTAACGTAGTCTTATATATTTTTGATTTTCTTAACGTGTGAGTATATCTGCCCATCCAGAACTGTTCTTCAGAAGTTGATGAGCAGCGCGATTGAAACACTGGAACCCACATGGTAGAGGTAGGAGTGTGGGCAGATGGGGGGAAGCAGGTGGTTCCAGAATTTTGACCCAAAGACAAAGAAGGTACTTCTAACTTGATGCAGAACTTGAAGGTGATGGTGTCACAATGCGGCAGCTGCTTTTACCCTTCGAGGTGACATAAATCATGGGTTGGGAGGTGCTATCAGAGAAAAATTGGTGAGTTACTACACTGCATTATAGCAGTTTCATGGCAGCTGAGACATGTTGATAATGGAGGATGTGAAGGTTTAGGTGGTGGGTGTCGGATGTTGATCATGCGGCTTGGTTTGTTCTGGAAGGTGTTCTGTTCCCTAAGTTTTGTTGGAACTGTACTCATCCAGGTAGATGGAGTCTCTTCTATTAACCTGACTTGTGTTTGTTGGTGATAATTTGGAATCTGAGGATGTGAGTCAATCACCAGATAACACGTAACCTTTGACCTGTTTTTCCTCAGAGTTAATTATATTAGGTTTCTTCAGTTTTTGTCCCAATTTGGTATCAACCCAGATTTTGAAATTACGCATCAAATTCCTGAATCCGAAGCCTTGATGTAAACAATGAACAGCAGTGATCCTGGCACCAATTCCTGTGCACCACAACTTCTCATCTTCCATCCACCTGAGTAAATATCTTAAACACACCTCCCCTTCCCATCAAACTTTGCCAATTCATGTACAACTATCAGTATAGAATAGCATCTATGGTAGCTGAGGTTTAGCAATGAGATTGAGAGAGATTAGGATTTCACCACAAATGCAGTATCAGTTCTAAGGTGCCTTTGCTCATCAGTCACCTTAAGACATGTTGTTGAAATGGTTGTTCTTTCCAGTTAATCATAAAAGATTTCAGCAGTGTTCACAGATCTCCCAACAAAGCAAGTCCTGTCTCAAAGATGTCAGTCAGAATGTTACCACCATTCATACCATGGGATTTTCCCATCCCACTGCAGTGAACAGAGATTTGGCTGGATGCCAAAAATTCTCTGACATCGATGCAACGGGAATGTAGCATGAATGGCTGGTAAGATCTCTTGAGCAGTCCAACAACTTCATCAATTTTCACGCAAGGTATATAGCAGGAGTGAGATAGTATCACATAATAGTACAGATTTGCTGGTTTCCCTGCAGCCTAAACTTCACCCATGTTATAATTTGAGAGGATTTCAAGTCTAAATGATCCTTCCACAGAACTGAAGAAAAATAGAAATGTAAAGAATGGTCTAGTTGGAAAGGGGAAGGAGGAGGTGGGGCAGAATGAAAGAACAAGGGTAGGGTGGGGCAAAAAAGAAACTAGCAAATTTGTCCATGTCCTTTTTTCACTGCAGCTACTTACAATCATCTTGTTTAACCATCTCTTATTTTACTTTAAGCAGCAATCACCGCAGGCTAGAAATTCACTCATCGTGTTTTAACTGTTGGAGACTCTTAATCTCGCAATGGTGTCATTTGCTGCCATATGTTCTACCATAAATAAAGTGTCATTTTTAAAATAATGTTACTTTGACTCAAATTTCCTATCTTTTAGGAATAGATTAACATATTCAGTGGAGCTGATTTCATAAACAGTCAGCAATGTAAAATTTCACATTCTGTAGACCAGTTGTAAGCAACATTCTGGACACTACTGCCTCACCACTATTTCAGACAAAAACAGAACATATTATATAATTTGATTTGAGAATTATTATTATTATTACCTTTGCCATCTGTCTATCTATGCTTCAATTCCTTGTCCTTTTGTCAACAGTCTGAATTTGATCATAGCATCATACTATCTATATACAAATGCATACAAGTTAAAACATGGAAACAGATCATTTAACGTAACCAATCTATGCCAGTATTTACTTCCAAATCCTATCAGCGCAGCTTATTCCCATCTCTCTCTTTTTTTTACTTTGTTTACCTTTTCAATCTCATCTTGAATGATGACATTGCATCTGTCTCCATCATTCAACAAGGAAGTTAATTCCACAGCTTCATAACTCTGAAACATTTATTAAAATATCAGGCAAAATCTTTCCCAAAAATACGGTTCTGGTGAGAAAAATGACATGTTTCCCTCCAGAACTTCCTGTCACGAAAAGAACAGATAGAGATGTTTTGGGCCTTCATGTATGGGCCAGGGCTTTAATGCACCAGGAACACTTGGCTGCATTGAGATCGGAATACCGCCTTTAAGCAATGACCTTCTTCCCAGCCCACCACGAATTCTCAGGAGCCAAGGCCCCCTGATTGAAGGCAGCATTCCCCCAGAGCCAACATTTCTTCTCCCCTCCCCAAACACAATTGGAACCAGTATTGACATCCACCCTACCTCTGCCCTTTCCTCCAGCAATCACAGCTGGCATTTCTCTCCCCGTTCCCTCAGTTGGGGAAAGCATTCAGCCCCATAATCCTTCCATCAGGAGCTGGCATTCACCACTCTCTATCCCTAGCATTCATTGCTGACAACACCTCCCCACAACTCCTTCACCCCAAACATTGAATTCCCCCTTGAACAGAAAACTTGTGATCAAGATTACGCAGATCATTTTTGCTCTAACTATATTGTTATACATATGAGGTAAATATTCTTCTTGATTCTTATGGAACTCTTTACTTCTTTGGCAGAGAGATAATCAAATGTTCTGGTGTTTAAAAAAAAAAAGAACTGTTGCTTCCTTTTCCACAAGATATGACATAAAATCCCATGGTGAAAAATTCCCTTAGCAACCACAAATTCTCACCAAATAAGAGATCCTAAACTATTCATAAATGCTACTTGCACACGCTTGTTTCCTTCTTAGTTCTACTAATCTCCCAGGTGGATACAGCACGAGGTCAATGGATTCCCCATGTAATTAAAGAATAGTGGATAAAACACCTCTGCTATTGATCCATGACTTGTACCTTTAGCTTTGAGTTCCACTGCTCAGCTCCCTTCTAATCAAAGGGGGCTGACACAAAGGCTCACGTCTGACTCTAGATGGGCAACCTGCTTTCAATACCATAGGAAATGAAACTTAAAATCTATAATTGTCCCTTCTCATTATATTTGAATAATTTTCCTTAATTTGCACCTATTCAGACACAAGGAACTCTGTCCAGTGCTTTAATGGATCAGTCAAAATACCAAAGCATAGAAAAGAATTCTAAAATTATAGAATGCAGGAAAATCTCCCCTATTGAACTGAATGAACCTAAACAAATGCACCTGTAAGCTTAATATACATTTTATAATTTAGAATCAAACCAAAATGCTACAAATGAAGGAGATCTGAAATAAAAATAATAAGTGCAGGAAAAACACAGCAGGTCTGTAGTACCTGTGGAGGGAGGAATAGAGTTAACATTTCGAGTTAAATATGACTCTTCTTTGGAATATCATCATCTCCTACCCCTACCCGCCTCGCCCCATCTCTCTAAACCCTCACTCACTGATACTTTATAAATAGAACTCATGAGGCTCATAAATCTGTCAAAATAAGCAAACATCACTTAAACTTCTAACATTTGTTTAGAAATTAGAAATTGGTTTAGAAATCCCTCAAGGCATCAAACTAACCTTCCCCACCACAGTTACATAAACAGACCCTGCAGTACCGAATCCATTGGTGCATTTGAAAATAGCCAAAAGCTCAAACAGCTGTCAAAGCTGTCAAACAGCAAAACCGTAGGGTATTCTTTAAATATGAATGAAAGCCATGGGAAAAGTTTAAACAATTAGTTATTGATCTCGCATTGAGCCATGCTCTCCATTATGTATAATGCAGAATGGTGCTTTAATTTATGGATAGTCTATTCTAATGCTTTTGATTGTTTTTTCTTTCACTTGATAGCTTGCCAGTTTTCAGAAGTAACAACCTGGTAACTATGGTACTCAACGGTCACTTATCTTTTTTTTTCTAATCACAACACTGTCATAATTTACTTTAGTGAATATAGATACATACCATGCTACAATATTTCAGGATGAGTTGTGGAGGAGAAAACATAATTTTCCTCACTTTTTTTGATTCTTGCTTCTTCCAATCCATGGTTCACATTTCCACTCACTCATGTGAAATCAAAAAGCTTCTAAAACATGACTGCCTCCAGAAAAATTGCAGAAATTCTGAAATGCCCATTTCCAGAATAATGCTTACAACTTCTAAACATCAGGATTTGACATTCCCAATCTGCTGTTTTACCAATGCCATTGAAAACAGTTGGTACCAGAAATTGGGAGATGAATTCCTGATCTGTTCTCCAGTGCCATTTTTTTCTCCTATCTAATTTCATGTTGTCCTGAATTCAGCCATTGTATCATAAAAAAAATTCATTCTATTATTAGCTAATTCCCATTTCAGGTAATACCAGCGCTCAAAATTTGACAGATGATTTCAAACATTTTGTGTAAAATCAGCTTCATTTCTTTTTGCCTACTGACAGGTGTGACTGTAAAAGGTTAGATTTTAACACCAAAAAAATGATGCTAGAGAGATATCATTCCAGCATGTCTCTTACTGATAAAGCCATGTGGAAACTGTATCAAGATAAACTTAATAAGCCATCATGAACTGTTAAAAGATAGCTTCTGCTGGAATCTCCTGTGTGACAACATTACATTTTCACAATTATCCATTATGCACACCACTTATTTCCAGTCTGAGGTATCACCTTTTCCCCATTGAATAAAACTTTCTACAAGATAGTTTCATAGAAACTCCATAGTCTTTGTATTGTGTTTGTTTTAATTTGTTATTAAGCATATTATGACAACAATTAGAACATAGAACACAGAACAATACAGCACAGTATATAGCCTTCTGCCGTCGATATTGTGCCGAGCTATGTCTGAGGCCAAGATCAAGCCATCTCATTCCCTATTTATGGTAGATTAATGTTAACTATTTTTTTCTATCATGTGCTGTAGAGTAAACTGTTTAATGTACCATATTATTAATTGTTTTGAACATTCTATTGCCCAATGGAAGTTTAAGACAATAACGTTGAGCTTTCATATTGGTTGAAATAATATCCATGATTTGCCAAAAGCTTCTATTTGATTAAAGGCTTTTAGGTTTTAAATATTTCCAGATAAACGTTGTAATTCTTACATAATGCTTGAATTGAGCAATCTAAAAAACCACAGTGTGTAAATTTGTTTTAGGAGTTGATTATGCTTTGCCCAGATAAATTACAGTTATTTTCTATTTTAAAATTAAATACATTGCATCCTTTATCTCTATGCCAGCCAGAAGCTCGACAAACTCCACAAATTAAAGGTATTTGCAGAATAAGGAATGTTTGAAATTTCCTCAATAATTTTTCCACATTTTTCAGTCAATGGATTAACTATAGTCACTGATTTGGGGGTATAGATTAATAAGTATTCAACCAGTTACACAAGTCAGCCACACAGCACTCTGGAACTGCCCATCTGTTCTACTCTCTTAATGAGGGAAACAAGCGGCTGTTGTGAACAGTATAATTTTGCTGTGTAGCTTAGGGGACATCTATAATCTCAACTATAATGCCTGAATTATTTACTCTTTCAGACTTCTGGAATAAGTTGCTGACTTATGGATCGAGTACAGAATTACTGCAAGCTTTGAAAGAGTAATTTTTGAGATTGGACTATATAACTACATATAGAAATAAAGAACTTGTTTAAACAGAGACTTTCACAACCTCAGGACACTGTGAAGTGCTTTACAGCCAATGAATTTCTTTTGAATGCTGTTACCATTGAAGTGTTGGAACCACTGCAGCCAATTTGCAAACAGCAAGGTCCCACCAGCAGTATATGTGGTAATGAATCAATAAATAAATTTACAAAAATTGGTTGAGGGCTACCTACAGGATCCTAGGTAGGATCCATGTTCTCCTTCAAAATTATGCCGTAGGATTTTTAAGGCCCACCTTAAAAAGCACCTTATTACAAATATTACTCAGTCTTTTAACCCTTTAAAAATATTCTGATTTTGCATTTTTCCTCCAAAAATGGATATCTTCATATTTTTCTGCTTCATCTGCTATATTCTTGCCCACTCACTCAATCTATTTACATCCCTTTCCAATCACTTTGCATTCACCTCACAGTTTATTTTCTCACCTAAGCTTTCATTATCAGCAAAATTGGGTATGTTACATTTAACTAATCTGTCATTGATAGAAATTGTACATAGCTGAGACGCAAGGACTGATCCTGGCAGTACGTTCAAGTTACAGTTTGCCAACTTGAAAATGGTCCATTTATTCTTGCTCTCTGCTTTTTGTCCATTAGCAAATCCTGAATCTTTTCTCATTTATTTTCTCCACTCCCACGTATCCTAATTTTCTTGAATAATCTCTAGTGTGGCACATTATCAAATGCTTTTGAAAATCCAAATGTACTGCATTCACTGGCTCATCTTTACCTATCATACTAGCTACATCCTCAAAGATTACAAGAGATTTGTCAAGCATGATTTCTCAGTCAGAAATCAATGTTAACTCTGTTTCATTTATTATGATTTTTAAGTGCTCTGTTACCACCCTCTGAATAACGTATTCCAATATTTTTACGATTGTTGATGTCAAGCTAACTGGCTTCTAGTCCCAAATTTTCTTTCTCTTCCATTCTAGAATAGCAAGCTACCTTCCAATCCACGGAAAGAATTCTGGAAGCGAGGCAATTGAAGGAGATAAAGCCATACATCCATTATCTCTAGAGTCAACTCTTTTAAAATCCTAGGATGGAGTTTATGAGGCCCAGAAAATTGGTGGTTTTTAGCCCAATTAATTTCTCCAATACTATTTCTTCATTAATACTATTGTTTTAAAGTTATATATTCTCATTTCACCCTGGTTCCCACTATTTCCAGAATACTTAGTGTCATAAGATAGATCTAAACTACTTCATTTGTGTCTCTGCCTTTTCTTATTTCCCATTATAATTTCTTCTATCTCAATCTGCAAGGCCCATGTTTACTTTTTGCTGATTTGTTTTATATAACAGTAGGATATTCTTAGAGCTTCTCTAAAGAGGTGAAATGTCCCCACTGACTCTGGAAATCCCTGGCCTGTGACCAGCCGAAATGTGTAAGGTTCATTTGGAAAGGCATCAAACACATTGAAAGATGTCATCGGAGCATTGAGAGGCGAAGTTGAGTCATTGGAGACTCAATAAAGGGTCAATAAACTTAGCCACCTGACCTTTCAAGTATCATTTATTCTGTACCTGGGAGAATCTGCAGATTGGGCAATGGACTTGGAGGATATATTTTCACCTATGAACTGTAGACAAGATGTGGCGTTTTTGTAATGTGAGAGTTCTCACCAATGTAGCAATAGGCCTGACATATGAGAGCTGCTGAAGATTTTGTAATGAGTTGTTTAGTCATAGAACCTCTACAGTGCAGAGGAGGCCATTCAGGCCATTGAGACTGCACCGACTCTCTAAACAAGCATATCACCTAGTCCTAGACCATCCCCGCAATCCTGACCATTTACTATTGCTAATCCACCTAATCTAACCTACACATTTTTGGACACTAAAGGGCAATTTAGCATGCCCAATTGACCTAATATGTATAGCTTTGGACTATCGGAGAAAACAGGAGCACTTGGAGGAAACCCAGGCAGACACAGTTATAGTCCTTTGCCCATCATTCGAACACAACCCAGCAACTTTACAAGATTTATCAGCTTCTCAGAATCCATCAAACTGGAATGGAAGCAGGTCATCCTTGATCTATCTATCTTTCTCTCCTCCTACTGCGGAGCACCTCCCCTCTCCACTCCCCCCCATCAACTCCCACCCCGGCCCCACAACACTCCCCGACTCTCACTTCTCCCTATCATTGCTCCACCTTTCTCAAGCCCCAACTTCCTTAGACCCCACCTTACATGGACGCTGCCTCTCGGACCCAGTCCCTTTGACATTGCCTCTTGGCACTCTCTGGCCATGCCCCTGACTACCCAGCGGATTTCAATGGCCCCCAATCCAACGGGTAAGGCCATCATGTCTAGTCCCTGTTGGTGGAGATAATGCATGATTCTTGCCAGTGAGGACCTTGACCAGCAAGCAGTTATGTTCAAGTGAGACCAGATGATAGCATCCCGACTCACTAATGACATTTAAATGATGTCATTAATATTGAAATCAGTTTTGTGCCAGTACAATTAGGAGAGGCAAGAAACCAGACGCAAACCTGATTTTTTGCCTCTCACCTCTCATAGCAGCTCACCATTGCAGTTGATTAGTGTGGTGAGCTAGTAATATCATGCCTGTGTTATCCTTTCCACTCCCTTGTTTGTCTATGTTTCATCCCACCATGTTGGGGTCCTAATCCCCTCTCCTCGCACTTCCTTCTGCCTTCCATTGTTCATCTTCTTCATCCACTTCCTTGTCCCTCAGCTTCCTTGCATTTCCCTCCTCCCTCCTTGCACAGGCCTCCTTCCATCCAATGCCATTTTGGGAAGTGTAGGATACGGCATGGAAAGAAGCCTGTCCTATACCTATTAATGACCATTTAATATTGTAATATGTTCATTGAAAAGCCACCCCGGTAAGTTTTTGTAACTTTCAGGGAAGCAGCAGGACTTTAACAGTTGTGTTCATGCCAGCTATATGGATCATGAATTGGAAGCTAGAAGTGAAATGGTTTTGCTCCCTTTGGAATTCATCAATAAATGCTGTAGCATGAGTTCTGCCTGTGTTCAGTAATGTTATGACAGTGTTGTGACTGAAAGCTACGTGTTTGCAGAGTCTAGGAATTTCCCAGCTTGCTGCAGCTGCCTAGGGAAGCCATTCCCCAAATGGTGAGATATTCATTCCAGATGTCGGCTGCAGGATAGAATTAGGTCTGCTGACCCCAGGCGCAGAATAGAGGCAACTACAGGTACTGCTAAGTGAGCTGGTTAAAAAGCCTACTTCAACTCTCTTGGACTTACCTTGTTATGTTGTGAAATAATAGGTCATATAACCCTGGCTTCTCACATCCTCTCAACCTACCCAATCATCATGCCATATCCATTCTGTCTCATGCCCTTCCACCCAGCCCCAATAGCTCTCATAACCTCCAGGCCAATCATGCCCCTCCATCCACCTCATAACCCTCATGCCCTTCAAGCCAACCCATGATCCTCAACTCATCCCTATGGTTTCTTATAACTCTTAATACAACTCAGTTCCAATGCATGACACGTTCCCAGGGCCCCAGATCATCATATGCCAATTTAGTGTTAAAATATCCCACCCCTGATCCCGTCCTACTCACTAGCTTTGTCCTTGCTCCTTCCATGCCAACTCACCCACTATCCTCTTGGGGCAGACCTGAGGAGTCATGTTGAGATGAAATAATATAAAGAACTAATTTTACAGACATCACAATGTAAAAAACATTCATTGATAAAAGCTAATCCTATATATTTAAATTTGTTCAAATATTTAATCTCTTGTGAAAATAAACATTTCTATTCATAACTCCATATTAAATGCATCCAATATTTTAATAAGCCCTTGAGGTTGTCAAACTGTGAACTTACAATCCCCAGCTATGCTAATTACAGGTGTGGAAACAGTCAAGTTGTAATAATGCTAAGCTGAGAGTCTTAAGCTTATGTTAATGAACATATTGAAACTGAATGTACCATGAAGGGATGTTGTAGGAGAACTACTTCTCTATTGAGGCCAGTTTTTGAAAAATAATGAGTTTTTAGATTACAAGAGAAACATGGACATTCCTGAATAATGACCTTAATGGAGAGTGCTCAATTATTTTACAGGATGACACAGCGGCACAGTGGTTAGCACTGCTACCTCACAGTGCTAGGGACCTGGGTTCCATTCCAACCTTTGACGATTGCCTGGTGAAGTTTGCATGTTCTCTCTGTGTTTGTGTGGGTTCCCTCAGGATGCTCCAGTTTCCTCCCACAGTCCAAAGATGTGCAAATTAGATGGATTGGCTATGCTAAATTGTCCTTTAGTGTTCAAGATCTATATATTAGGTGGACTGGCCAGAGAAAATGCACAGAGTTATGGGGAAATGGGGGGAGGGGATTTGACCTGGGTGAGATGCTCTTGTGGAGAGTTGTTACAGACCCAATAGGCCAAATGACCTTCTTCTGCATTGTTGGTATTCTATCATTTTGGACTAATAGTAACCTTAGATAATAGATTGTTAGATGATAATAAGTGATAAAGCTTCAAGGAGGAAAAACAAAATGGAATGGGAAGTGCAAGTGTTTTTCAGGAAATGGAACTCACCATGGTTGACCTGCTCATGATTGCAATCCATGCCATGTGCTCCGTAGCTGAGCAAACAAAACCATTTGGTTTTTCCATTTCCAATCCCATTCGGTGCAGTTGATATGAACTCTAATTGCTTGTAAGGGTATTATTCTAGGTTTCAAAGTTGGTGAGAAATGAAGTTAAGCCAATCCTAAGTAGGATTATATCCATTGCACTGCAATTTGAGAAAGTCTTAAAAATCTGCTCAACCAACCAATTAATGTACTATGTTAGTTGTGAAAAATCTAATTAGTGTTCACAAATAACCATATGCAAATTACATTCTTAATAAATGCTTTTGTTGTATTTATTAATTTACTGATGAAATGGTTTCATTAGAGCAAATATTCTCCTATCAGTAAATTTTAATTTAGAAATGGAAAATCAATTTCGATATTATCTTTTCACAAAAGAACCCATTAATGGGATATGAATGCCATTAGTACAAAAGGTGTTTTCAATAAGTTTTAGTGGATGCTACCTTCCCACAAATAATGAAATTGATTTGTGTAAATAATCTACCAGCAAAATAAAATCAAAACAATCAGTAGTTTTCAAAAAAATCTGATGATTAAACAAAACTCAGAGATAAAATGGATGGTGGGGCAGCAGTACTGATGAGGGAAGATGTTGTAGTTTTGAAAACATTAGACAACTGACATCACCCTCCTCAGCCTGGTGTGAGGCTGCAGGTCCTTTTGAAAGAGGTGACAAATTGCAGTGCAATGGACATAATCCTATGACCACCTACTTGTTGAATCAGAGTTTCCTCAGGCATTGCTCTTGGGTGAGGTGGAAGCATGAAAAGTGCTCTTCAAAACCACTCGGCGGTGCCTCTTTTGTGGAGAATACTTCTCTTTTCTCCCTCTTCACAGCTCATCACAGAGCTTCCTGGGGAACTGGAGCTCTTAAAATAAGAGAGATCTTGATGCAAAAGTGGATATGAAATGTAATTATATTTGCAATGACATTAGTGTTGAGAAATTTAATTTCATTCCAACAACAGCAGTATTATGAACCTTTAACATAATACCAAATCCCAAGGCACATCAATAAACATCAATTTATATCTTGAGTAATGTTAATGCTCCTCTGGATTTTCTATATAAGTATATCACAATAATAAATGCAATAATAAGAAGTGAAATAATAATTTAGTCAATTATTTGGCAAGATACAAAGAACTGAAACAATGTTCTGTAACCCGTATTTTGTACTGGTGCAGTTAAATAAGTCACATTTGAAATTGTCTGATATAATTGATGAAGACTATGTGACAAAACTGTACAGCAACGTTCGCACCAATCATAGCAGAGATTGTATTGCATAAGACAAATCCAAACCAGAAGGTGTCAGTACACTGAAGGCAAGATGGTAAGGAGAGATCCTGGCCAATAAGAAATGCTACATATATTTGGAAGAAATATGTGCACAAATATGTCCAACTTTAGAGACGTCCTTTGGGATTCCAAGTCCTACTGAAGGTGAAGTGATAGCATTCACTTATAGAATAAGAGCAAAATACTGCATATGCTGAAATCAGAAATAAAAACAGAAAATGCTGGAAAGACTCAGCAAGTCTGGAAGCATTTGTAGAGGGACAGATTTAATGAATAGAATTTTCCAGAACACCCTCCCTGCCATGCACCATGTTTTCCAGCAACAATGACAGTGGAGACAGCCCACCATTGGCCATTTTGGTGGGATCTTCCAGTCCCAAACCTGTCATTGGGGTTTCCCTCATTCACATGTTCTGCTGCCAGTTGGCAAGTCTGCAACAGCTGGAAAATCTACCCAATGTCTCCAGTCCATATATGCCTCCCCTTCGTTGTGAAGAAGAAATATAATGGCTTTTATTCTGTTTAAGAGAGAATGAAGCAGGTGGAGTAAAGTAGAAGATCAAAGCTAGGAGAGATTGGTCAAAGATGGTTTGATCACAAGATAATGGAAATGTTAATGGCAGCACTAAGAACTACAAATGGTGCTGACAGTGGGATAAAGATAAGATAACCTGATGTGGTAATAGGAGAACGAATAGCAGAACCAAGCACTCCCTTTGACTTCTGGAGGGATGGAGATTGTGGATTTTCATCACCCGTTTTTAGCAGCTGGGAATAGCAGAGGGGGTGGAGAATTGAGAGGAAATGCCAAATCAACTTTTCCAATGGTGGAGTTTCTCCACTTGCTTGTGTTCACCCCCGTCAGTGACACAATCGGATTCCCACCATATAGTGATAGGAATCCGATTTGAATATATTTTAATGTAATTAGTGGGCTTCTCTACTGTAACTTTCTCACCCACAATGGTGTGACGGCATGTCAGCGGAGCTTACAACAGATTTTTGAAGACAGAGAACTGGTGAAGAAACCTTTTGGAGGCACACACATAAAACAGGCCCCAGCGAGTAGAGGGTAAGGCCCGTGCAGTACCATTGCACGGCTGCAGCACTTCCCCTGGCACTTCCCCACCATTGGCTAAGCACCAAATTCCCCATTCTTGCAGGCAGCGGTGACAGGGCGAATGAGATCAGAGAATCCCTGCCAAAGTATGTCATACCTAATGCAGACAGAAAATTCTGGAAATACATAGCAGGTCTAGGGAGAGAAAATGGGCAGAGTTTTGTGTAGGAGCTTCTGCTAGCAGGACCAGAAGCTGGGAAGTTGACCCCAGTTTGAAGGGCTAGGAGCCCAGGGCCACATTTTGCTGGCAGTAGCTATTTAAGAGGCTAATATAGGGCTGCCATCCCCGTTAAGAACCTTGTAAGAGCTATCGGCCCAGCAGTGCCACTGCTAGTGGTGATCATTTCTGGAGCTTTGAAGATGAGGAAGCATTGATGGCCATGTACTGTCTAATCAGGTCAGTGAAGTTGAGGGACACCAGTACCAGTTCATAGGTGATCACCTACTGTCTTCCCGATCAGCACATCTTTATTGCATTTTATTTCATGAGTGTTCAATTCTCTTCACTGATGAAAATAAGACTACCTCAACCATCAACTGGCCTTCATCTGGTATCATGGGAGGATAACCTCACTATGTTTTGCTGCAAAATTAAAACATTGCCAGGATAGTCTAATTTTAAAAAAGAGCAGTGTACTCATATGTCATCAAGGATTTTATACAAACCATGTGCTCCCAAAAAGAGTTGCAGTAGTTTATATTTCCCTATTTCCAGGGCCTGATAATCTTCATTCCAGAGTACTTAAGCAAGTAGCCTTAGAAATAATAAATCCAGATCTGCCCATTTTCTTTCCCGAGAGACCTGCTACGTATTTCCAGAATTTTCTGTCTGCATTAGGTATGACATACTTTGGTAGGGATTCTCTGACCTCATTCGCCCTGCCACTGCTGCCTGCGAGAGTGGAGAATTTGGTGCTTAGATAATGGTGGGGAAGTGCCAAGGAAGGTGCCACAGCAGTGCCATGGTACTGCTCAGGCCTTACCTTCTACCTGCTGGGTCCTGTATTACCTGTGTGCCAAAACCATTTTCCAAAATTCTTCAGACTTGAGAATTATTCTTACTGATTGGGGGATTGCTAATGTAAGGCCAGGAAACTATAGACCCTAGAGACTAACGTCAGCTGTAGGGAAGTTGCTAGAGTCCGTTGTCAAGGATTTCATAACTCAGCATTTGGAAGACAGTGACATAATCAGACTAAGCCAGCATGCATTTATGAAAGGAAAATTGTGCTTGACGAATCTATTGTAATCCTTTGAGATTGTAACTAGTAGCATTGACCAGAGGGAACCGGTGGATGTGGTTTATTTGAACTTTCAGAAGGTTTTTGACGAGGTCTCATATAGAATACAATGTAAAGTTGAAGCACATGAGTTTGTAGGTAGTGTCTGAAGATGGACAGAAAACTGGTTACCAGACAAGAAACAGAAAGGAAGCAAAGAGTTGGAACAACTGGGACTTTCTTCAGAGAAGGAGACAGTGACTAATAGAGTAACGCAGGGATCTGTGCTAGGACCCCAGCTAGTCATATTGTATATGAAAGATTTGGATGAGGGCACTAAGTGTATTATCTCCAAATTTGCAGATGATACAAAGTTGGTAGGAGGGTAAGCTGTGAAAAGGATGCAGAGATTCTTCAGCATGATTTGGACAAGCTGAGTTAATGGGCACATATAGCATAATGTAGATAAATGTGAGGTTTTCCACTTCGGTAGTAAATATAGCGAGGCAGATTATTATTTGAAAGAAGTAGATACTCAGCAAGACCTTGGTGTCCTTGTGCATCAGTTGCTGAAAGTAAGTGCATAGCTACAGCAGGCTGTAAAGAAGACATATGGTATGCTGGCCTTCGTAACGAGAAAATTTGAGCATCAGAATAAGGATGTTTTACTGTAATTGACTAAGGTGTTATTGAGGCCACATCTGGAGTATTGTATGCAGCTTTTGTGTCTTTATCTGAGGAAGGATGTTCTTGCTGTAGAAGGAGTGAAGCTAAGGTTTACCAGGCCGATTCCTGGGATAGCAGATCTGTTAAATCAGACGTGATTAAGTCAGTTAGGATTATATTCATTGGAGTTTAGAAGAGTGAAAGGGGATCTCACAGAAACTTATAAAATTCAAACAGGATTAGGCAGAGTAAATTCAGAAAGAATGTTCCTGATTAAACTTTATTAAGTTTAAAGTTTATTTTATTCATGTCACAAATCGGCTTACATTAATATTGAATGAAGTTACTATGAAAACTTCCTAGTTGCAACACTCTGACACTTGCTCAGATACCTTGAATGGGAATTTAGCATAGCCAATATAACTAAGTAACATGTCTTTCAAACAGTGGGAAGAAACCAGAGCAACCACTGGAACACCACACGGACATGGAGTAATGTGCAGAATCCACGTAGACAGTCATCCAAACCAGGAACTGAACCTGCGTCCATGGCTCTGTGAGGCAGCCATGCTAACCACTGTGTCACCATACAGTCCCTGATGATGGTGAGGGAGTCCACAATTAGAGATAATAGTTTGAAGATAAGGGTAAACTTTTTAGGACAGAGGTGTGGAGAAGTTTATTCATGCTGTGAGTATTGAATCTATGGAATTCATTACCACAGAAATAGTTGACTTCAAAATGTTGTGTGATTCAAAAAGGAATTATATATAGCTCTTGGGACTAAATGAATCAAGGCGTTTGGGGGGGAAGCAGGATTCGGATATTGAATTTGATAATCAGCTATGATCATAATGAATGGTGGAGCAGGCGCGAAAGACCAAATGACTTCCTCCTGCTCTGTTTTTTGTATGTTTCTATGTCTGTTTCACTACTCTTCATCAAATTTTGAACATCATCTCTCCACTCATATATCTTTCTGACGGGATGCCAGATGCTCATTCTTGTTGCCTGAAGGTACCCATTGTGTATGGAGGTGTTTGGATCAGTACACGGCTCCTTGTAGCTACATCAGCCTTTGCTTTAGCGCACTGCTGCTGCCAATGACACTTTCTGACACCTACCTTGCAGAAATCATGGGCATTTCCTTAGTGCATCTAGAAGGCCACAACTCCCACATTCTTGTTAGTTTTAGGTATTCTAGCGAGCACGTAAACAATTGTACTTAGTAGCTCCCATCTTTGTTGACCTGAAAGGATTGTTTTGTATTTATGTCCATCCTTATGTAATCCCTCAATTCTATACATTTTGGACTCCTCTAGCAATCTGGAATTCTTCAATGAAGGGGGATATAATTATCAACTCATCAATTCTGCATGCTCGTTCTGTATCTGAAAAATCATAGCACATACTCTTTTCTCTGAAATGGCCAATGATTTGTAGGTTGTTATCGAAATGAAATGAACTCTGGTTGAAGAATATGAAAGTTTAACCTGATTCTAAAGCAGCCTTCCAATGTAGTTCATGGCCGGAATTGTCTGGCTGCTCATGCTGGTGGGATTCTCTGGTGCCATCGGCAGTGCACCCCTGCCCATGGCTTTCCCACCAGTATGGCATGATGTCAATAGGAATTCCCATTGACAGCAGTGAGACCGGAGAATCCCATCACAGGCAAACAACATGCCACCCCCCCCCACCAGCAGGAAACATGTGGTTGGGAGGCTGGAGAATTTCGCCTTGTATCTTTTGTGTTTCCTTTATCTCTTTTGCTGTTAATCCTCACCTGTTCAACCATCATGTCTAATTGCTAGGGAATTTTTGGTTGTCTGATTCAGATATACCTGAATCATAGCTTTGTAATTATTTAAGCATTCTGAATTCAATGTAATGGCACTGCTCCTCATAGTGCTGGGGACCCAGGTTTGATTCCTATGTTGGGTCACTGTGTGGAGTCTGTATGTTCTCCCCCTGTCTGCGTGGGTTCCTCCGGTTTCCTCCCACAGTCCAAAAGGTACATTGGCCACACTAAATTCACTCTCAGTGTACACAAACAACTGCTGGAGTGTGGCGACAAGATGATTTTCACAGTAACTTCACTGCATTATTAATGTAAGTCTACTTATAACACTAATAAATAAACTTAAATTTACTCCTCAAATGTTTACTATTTACATAGATGATCTAGGGGAGGGGGCTGAGTGTAGGGTAACAAAGTTTGCTGATGACACGAAGATGAGCGGAAATGTGAATTGCATGGAAGATGTGGAAAGTCTGCAGAGAGGTTGGGACAGGCTGAGTGAGTGAGTGAGGACTTGGCAGATGGAGTATAACGTTGGCAAATGTGAGGTTATCCACTTTGGAAAAAATAATAGTAGGCTGGAATATTATTTAAATGGTGAAAAGTTGCAACATGCTATGGTGCAGAGGGACCTGGGGGTCCTTCTGCACGAATCGCAAAAACTCAATCTGCAGGTGCAGCAGGTGATCAAGAAGGCGAATGGAATGTTGGCCTTTATAGCAAGGGGAATAAAATATAAAAGCAGGGAGGTCTTGCTGCAACTGTACAAGACACTGGTGAGGTTGCAACTGAAATACTGTGTGCAGTTTTGGTCCCCTTATTTCCAAAAATATACATTAGCCTTAGAGGGAGTACAGAGAAAGTTCACCAGGTTGATACCGGAGATGAGATGGTTAACTTATGAGGAGAGATTGAGTAGATTGGGCCTATATTCATTGGAGTTTAGAAGGCTGAGGGGGGATCTTATAGAGACTAACAAGATAATGAAGGGGCTAGATAGGGTAGAGGTAGAGAGATTCTTTCCACTTAGAAAGGAAACCAGAACAAGAAGGCAAAGCCTCAAAATAAGTGGGGCAGTGCAGTTCGGAACAGAGTTGGGGAGGAACTTCTTCTCTCAGAGGGTGGTGAATCTGTGGAATTCTCTGCCCATTGAAGTGGAGGACACTACCTGGTTGAATATGTTTAAGTCACGGGTAGATAGATTTTTGATAGACAAGGGAATTAAGGGTTGGGGGAGCAGGCAGGTAAGTGGAACTGATCCACTTCAGATCAGCTATGATCTTATTGAGTGGCGGGGCAGGCTCAAAGGGCTAGATGGCCTACTGCTGCTCCCATTTCTTATGTTCTTATGTTCCTATTTAGCTCCAACACTGCTCCTTACTCCCTCTCTTCTTTTCTACATTTGTTGTACCCCACAATACTTAATTCCCAGTCCTGATATTTTTTCCCTAACCATCATTTAGTAATCCCTATTAAACCTGATTCCTCACAATGTGTTATTGCCATCAGTTTCTCTGCTTTATTACAGGCAGCTTAAGAGAACTGCAATTGGTTACCTACAGCAATCACCCAGATTGGGGGTTTTGTACTAAATCCTCCAGGGAAACACTAAGCTGCAGCATGTCAGGAGGAGTTTTAAAATACTGACAAAGCTGTTTCTATTTTCTGCCTCTCAAGCTTCTTAACTTCCTACTGTTTTCACTCTGATAACTCGAACAAGAATCCTGATTGGCAGTGTCTCCGCATTGATGAGAACACTGGCAATCTGCATAAATCAAGAAGAAGAACTGACTATAGCTTTAATATTGTGCCTTCTGTTTTGTCACACGGCCAACAGAGATGGGGAATCAGAGAGAGTTATAAAAATATTGTGTGACTTGCTGCCCATTTTTCCATTTAAATATATTTATTCCTAAAATGATAGCCATCACACGTCAAAACAGATTTTGAAAATCATGCTTGGAACAAAAGATTTAATGGGTATGTTTTGTGGCCACTTGGGCACTTTATTCATCTGATTCATAAGAGAATATATTACAGCCACAGGGAATGACATTTTTATTCAAGTCGTGTGAGTTTGATAGATATGGCAGATCGTTCGCAGCTCATTGTGAAATGTCTGATGTTTTCCCAGGAAGAAATTTCCTCTTGATTGTTTCAGAATTAATAAACGATACTGTTTCACAATTGTTCCTTTTTTAATCTGGGACACTATTAATATTCTAATAACATTGCAATTACCAATCATTGAAGAAAGAAAGGAAAACAAAACAATTGTAAAAAAAAATTATCCATATCGAAACAATAGGAATGTATAAGGGAAGATTCCAAACAAAGAGGAAAATAAATGCTTTTCTGGTCAACCAGATACTCCAGTTAAGGAATGTGATTCCATATTTCTATTAGAAAAACTGGAATTTGAAACAAAAATTAAGAAAAAAGTTAAGATTTAACCACTGTGTTATAGCGACTGTGTCCCATGTGTATTTGAATTGCTTTTATTTTACCTATTATTTACTTTTGGGATGTGCGCTTTGCTGGTTCAGACAGCGTTTGTTGCTCATCCCTAATTGTTCTTCAGGACATAGCAGTAAGTCACCCTCTGGAACTGCAGCAGTGCACGTGGGGTATTCCCACAGTGATCTCACAAAGGGAATGCTAGGATTTTTGACCCAAAAATGACAGTGGAATAAAGGCACTTTCCTTCCAAGTCAGAATGGTGAGTGACTTGGAGGGCAGCTTGTAGGTGGGTGGGGTTCCAGCCAGCTGGTAAATGTTATGTGTTTAGGAGGAGTCTTGGTCAGTTGTTGCAGTGCATCTTAAATGTGGTACACACTGCAATACACACTGACATTGCGCCAGTTGTGGAAGGAGTGAATATTGATGGGTAGGATGCCAATCATGTGAGCTGCCTTGTCCTTGTTCTTTTATTCATTCGTGGGACATGGGCGTCTCTCGCTGGCCAGCACCCGTTCCTAGTTGCCTTTGTTCAGAGGGCGGTTGACAGTCAACCACATTGTTATGGCAACCACATGTAGGCCAGACCAGATAAGGATGGCAGATTTATTTTCCTAAAGGATATTAGTGAACCACATTGGTTTTACGACAATCGACAATGGTCTCATGGTCATCAGTAGATTCTAAATTCTAGATATTGTCCAGGTCTTATTGCATTTCAACAAGCAATAATACCTCTCCATGGCACAAGAACAAAAAACAATGAAGCAAGGAGAAATTGGATGGGTTTCTCTCATCAGCACAAGTTGGACAATCTTATTGAAATAAAGCTTGCATTTCTCCTGCCTTTTTTTGAGAATGTCAACACAGCTGGTTTTATTGAGTAAAATAAAATTCATGCCCATTAGTGTGGTCATTATTTATTCATTGGCTACACATAGAAAAGTAATCAAAGATAGAATGAATAGTTATAAATTTAAATCAGAGTGAATTAGTTATAAATTTATAAAGTTTTTTTTAGAAGCATTGATAATATTCTCTGCTTACCAAGATAATGAATCTAAATACTGCAAAAGGATTCCCTGAAAATTTTGCATCTGAAATCATCATCGAAGATTTTCTGATCAGATAAAATATGGTGCCATTGGAAAGTCAAGTTATTTTACACTATTCATCACTGTTTTTCAACCTTAATCTCAAATTGTTGTTACAGCAGCTTTACACTTCATTTCTCAGATAAATCATCTTTGTAGACTTTCAGAGTAAAATGACCTGTCTGTGTGTTCAAGGGAAAGGGTGAGATCTCTTTCAATTACTGTAGACTATGTAGAAACTAATTGCAGAGATGGTAAAACATTTGGGTGCACAGTATAAAAAGATGAACAGTCTCTTCTTCTCTAAGTGTTACTGAAACCAAATTGAACATGCAATTCTGAAGAAACTGTTCCCTCTTTCACTCCATAATTATCTCCAAAGTTTAGGAACAGAACCACATTCTTCAATTATATAATTTATTACCTTCTGGACTTAACATTGAGTTCAACAATTTCAGATCATAAACTCTGTTCCCACTTCGTTTTATTTTCCTTTGTAGATTTTAGTTTTATTATTTTTCTCTTGTTTTTGATTTTGGATGACAGTCATTGATCAAACTGCCATGTACAAATTCTCAAAACACATTTTATTTCTCTCTTTATTTCTTTCTTTTATTTGCTCTTAGGATGTGGAACATCATGGCAAGGTTAGCATTCATTGCTCATCTCAAACTGCCCTTGAGAATGTATTTGTAAGCTCCAATGCTTGAAATGCTTGCTACAGTCCAGGTGAAGTAGATACAAGGATTGTTCAGTGGCACAGTGGTTAGCATTGCTGTCTCACAATGCCAGGGACCTGGGTTTGATTCTCAGTTTGCTTCACTATGTGTGGAATCTGCATGTTCTCCTTGTGTCTGTATGGGTTTTCTCCAGATGCTCTGGTTTTCTCCAGATGCTCTGGTTTCCTCCCACAGCCTGAAAGGCATGCTGGTTAGGTGCATTGCCATGCTAAATTCTCCCTCACTGTATTCAAACAGGCACCAGAGTATGGTGACTAGAGGGTTTTCACAGTAACTAAAAGTTTATTTATTTATTAGAACATAGAACATAGAACAATACAGCACAAACAGGCCCTTCAGCCCACGAGTTGCGCCGATCACATCTACCTATCACATCACAGACCTATCTATAACCCTCTATCCTATTCTTTTCCATATACTCATCCAGAAGTCTCTTAAAAGACCCCAGTGAGTTTGCCTCAACAACCTCCGACGGCAGTCAGTTCCATTCACTCACCACCCTCTGAGTGAAAAGCCTACCCTTGACATTTCCTTTGTATTTGCTTCCCTGCACCTTAAATCTGTGTCCTCTTGTAGTGACCATTTCAGCTCGGGGAAATAGTCTCTGAGAATCCACCCTATCTATCCCTCTCACCATTTTATAAACCTCTATTAGGTCGCCTCTCAACCTACGTCGCTCCAGTGAGAAGAGTCCCAGCTCCCTCAACGTATCTTCATAATGCTTGCCTCCCAATCCAGGCAGCATCCTTGTAAATCTCCTCTGAACTCTCTCAATAGCCTCTACGTCCTTCCTATAATGAGGCGACCAGAACTGCGCACAATACTCCAACTGGGGTCTGACAAGAGTCTTATAGAGCTGCATCATTACCTTCTGACTCCTGAACTCTATTCCTCGATTAATGAAGGCCAGTACACCGTACGCCTTCTTGACCACTTCCTCCACCTGTGAGGCCGATTTAAGAGTCCTATGGACCCGGACCCCGAGATCCTTCTGCTCTACAACACAGCTAAGACTCCTACCCCTTATATTGTACTCCTTCATCCCATTATTCCTGCCAAAATGGACCACTACACATTTATCTGCGTTGAAGTCCATCTGCCACTTCTCCGCCCAGTCTTGCATCCTGTCTATGTCCCACTGCAACTTTTGGCATCCCTCCAGACCATCCACAACACCACCGACCTTTGTATCGTCGGCGAACTTCTAACCCATCCCTCCACTTCCTCATCCAGGTCATTTATGAAAATGACAAACAGCAGGGGTCCCAGAACAGATCCTTGGGGCACTCCACTGGTTACCGACCTCCATGCAGAACAAGACCCATCCACAACCACTCTCTGCCTTCTACTGGCAAGCCAGTTCTGGATCCACGAGGCCAAAGCCCCTTGGATCCCATGCCCTCTCACCTTCTCCAGAAGCCTTGCATGTGGGACCTTATCAAACGCCTTACGAAAGTCCATGTGCACTACGTCCACTGCCCTTCCTTCGTCAATGTGTTCAGTCACATTTTCGAAGAAAATTATTAGTCACAAGTAAGGCTTACATTAACACTGCAATTAACTTATGTGAAATTCACTGCAGTGTTAATATAAGCCTCCTTGTGACACTAATAAATGAACTTTAAACTTTCCAATTTCAGCAGGGAATTGTAGGACTTTGACCCAGTAACAGTGAGGGAACATTGATAGAGTGCAAAGTCAGGATGGTGTGTGACTTGGAGGGGAACTGCAAATTTTAGTGAATCTTGCAACTGCTGCACTTGTTCTTCTCAGTGTAGAGGTACCACTCAACTCAGCCTTGCACCACCACTTTCTCATTTATTTTCTCCTGTCTTCCTCTCAATCACAGAACTTCCCTTTTTTTTTTGTCCATATTCTCCACTTGCTAAAAATGTATCCCATTTCTGATTTTTCCCAGTCCTATCAGCCATGATCGAATGGCTGAGCGGACTCGAAGGGTCAAATAACTTAATTCTACTCCTTTAACTGATAATGTTAGGTCATTATCCTGAAATATTAACTGTTTTGATCGCCAGAGAATGCTGCCTGAAGCATTGAGTATTTCCAGTATTTTCTGTTTATATTTATGAGAATTGAATATTCAATCAAATGCACAAATTGTATAATGGCACATTATTAACTCCTCAACAATCAACACACATGTCAGATATTCAGATGCCCCTCCTCACCCTCGAACACTGGAAGTCACATACCCACATCTCACAGTTGTCACAGGTAGTCGGCACATCACTCAAAGATACCGCATCATACCAGTACTTACTAGCATTCTACTCCATTGCAGGACAAGGTGGCACACAATAGGAGGGAAAGGCAGAAAATTGATGGGGACAATCACACAGGCATAGCCTGACCCCTTTGCAATGAATAGTTCTCTGCATTATAAGGACAGCTGTGACCAAGGCAGCAGCATCAAGCATTACTGGAAAAAACCCAGGGTATCAGTATGTTCCTGCTTCGTGCACTCTCAAATTTTAGTTCTTCCCCTGTCTAACATGATGTGTTAGCTGCAGATAGTGCAGCCATGGATCTCTTGCTTAAAACCTTCCTCAGATTCCTTCACCCCTAATTCTTTCTATCCGGTATCTGCTTTTAGTTACCGTGACCTGAACACGTGAGTAGCCAACCCCCATATGCTCACCATTAAGTATACAAGTAAAAGCAGACCTCTGATGAAGGAGCACTGAAACATTACCTGCACCCATCAGCTCAAAAAAGAGGGGCAGGAGCAACACATGGTTAGTCAGCAGGTATGGGTAGGCTGCAGCCAGGACAGAGGAATTGGTAGCACATAGGCCAGCTCTCTGGAGGGGAAGATCATGGATGGGTTTTGCTGCAAGAATTCAAATGAGGCAATTGATGAGATAACATATACAAGAATACTGATAGGTATGTACACAGTGGTGCTTGATACTTAGCAGTCTGATCATAAGGTCATAATACATAGGAGCAGAAATGGGATATTAAGCCTATCAAATCTGCTTCAACATTCAGTAGATCATGGCTGTTCTGATTATGGCCTTAAACTCCAACTTTCTGACTGGCTCCCATAATCCTGGACTTCCTTGTATATCAAAAATCTAACTCAGCCTTGAATATATTCAATGACTCAGCCTCCATTGCTCTCAATGGAAGACAATTTCAAAGATTAATAACCCTATGAGAGCAGAAGTTTCTCTTCATCTCTCTTTTAAATGGGAGGCTCTTTATTTTGAAACAGTGCCCTTTAGTCCTGGAGTTCTCCACATGAGAAATCTCTCTCAGCATCTACCCTGTCAAAACCCCTTAACATCATAAGATCATATTTCATTCTTCTAAACTCCAGTGAGTATGGATGCAACCTGTTCAACTTTTCCCAGTAAGACAGTCTCTTCATTCCAAGAATTATCCTGGTGAACCTTTTATAGACTGATTCCAATGCAAGTAAGATTCTCCATCTTAGAAGCTTTTACTGTTTCCTTTAATATTTCTAGTTAGTTTACTCTTACTGCAATTTCACCTTTTTTTCAGTCATCATTTGATGGTTTCTAACATTTTTCCAATCTTCTGACCTACTATAAATCTTTGCAATATTGCATGGCTTTTCTTTTAATTTGAAACCATTCTTAATTTCCTTTGTGAGCCATGGATGGTGTAATGATGCATGCTCACAGATTTCGTCAGGAACACAAACAGCATTTATTAACAAGGAAAAGCTGTCAAGGCTAGCAGCCCCCCATCTGCCCTAGAATAACTCACCGGTTGTCCCAGACCCTACATATCCTCTACATGTTTACTGCCTAAGATGGGACTCCACTCCCTGGAGTGATTACCCAATCTCAATTGCTCCCTCAAGTCAGGTAACCCTCTTCTGCTGTGTTTTCCTTAAAGGGACAATCACCACAGGGAATGCATCCTTCTCTTAGAACTTTTCTTTCTCAAATAAATAGTTCTTTGTTGAGGTATGAAATATCTCCTTAAATATCTCTTATTGCTTCTCTACCATTCTACTGACTGAGATTATTTACGAAGTCCCACCTTCTCAACATTGCCATAGTCATCTGGGATGACTTTACCATCCTATTAAAGTTTATTTATTAGTCACAAGTAAGGCTCACATTAACACTGCAATGAAATTACTGTGAAATTCCCTAGTCCCCACACTCTGGCACCTAATGCACCAGCACCAATGCACCTAACCAGCACTTCTTTCAGAACGTGGGAGGAAACCAGAGCACCCGGAGGAATCCGATGCAGACAAATAGAGAACGTGCAAACTCCACATTGATAGTGACCCAAGCTGGGAATCGAACCCGGGTCCCTGGTGTTGTGAAGTAGCAGTGCTAACCACTGTGCTACCAGGATGCCCCTATTAACCTATTTTCCCGTTCCATTGTGGTCAATTCTGTTTCATACCCTTGTAATTGCCTTTATTTACATTTAAGACAATAGTTTCAGACTCAAATTTCTCACTCTCAAACTGAATGTGAAATTGCTTCATACTATGGTCACCCCTAAACATGGATTTTCAGAATCTGCTGTCATTAGCAAGGAGAATGGAGAAGTCTGGCTCTAACTTGGGACAGATCATCACTCAGACTTTGGAGCTCAGTCTTGGATGTGAAAATGGTGGCTATCTCCATGAAAGCACATTCAGAGCCAGCTTTTGCTGGACTTTTGTTGCGGTTTCCATTGTAACACAGGTGGAAACCATCCAATGACCAAGTTGTTCAGTGGAAGTTCAGCCCGACATCATGGGAGTTATGCTTATTGCCATGCAATCCCAACTTGGTGCAATGTAGTTTAAGACTGCTGCCATCATGGCTGCAGATAACAAAGCTCAAAGACTTATGCAAGCTCTCACAGCAGTCCTGCAATCTGTGCTCCAGCAGGAGATTAGTAGTCACTTAGTGGTATCTGAACGCAGTGATTTTGCAGCATGTAAAGCTATTGTCCTTTCTCCAGTTCCCACTATTATCACTCCACAAGTGCCCAGTCGGCCTGCCAGGCCAGACTGCTATAGCTTGTGCTGTGATGGTGCCATCCAAAACAGGGCTTCTTAGGCCCAAAGCTGCTTAAGCCTATCATGCCAAGACAACTAGCAGTGTCCCAGTGAAATTCAGCAGCCTCCACCGACCACTGTAGCTAGTGGATTAACTTCATGTAGGGACTCTAGAAAGATACAGGTACATGGAGGACAAAAAGATAGAGAACGTATGAGGGTGAATTCTTCACTTTTGTTTGTATTACTGAAAGTGCTGTTAGATGAAGTTGTTATTGGAATTTTTTTTGGTTGTGCCTTTTATTTCGGGATTTTTAATTTTGATCAGGAGGATGCAGTGAAGATCCAGGGTAGAGGGATGGAAAGGTGGAGAGTTGTGGAGCAGCGATGTGAGGATGTGATTTTAGGGGAACTGGAGTTTGATTGACTGTGTATGGTAGCCTTTCTAGAGCAGTGAGTTTCTGGATGCCTCTTCCATTCCTCTTCCTCATCCCTTTACTCCTATTTCTCTCTTTTTCCTTTTCTTCTCTCTCTTCTTTTTTCTACTCCTGGTCAGGAGGTCATGCAGAAGATCTGATGGCAAGAAAGACACACTCATGAAATCAAAGTTGTGGAGGATGCAGCAGACTTCAGAGATATACTACATCTAGTATTGGATTCTGAATAGTCTGGCTAGTGGAATTGTTGTTATTGAACATGATTGATTGGTCTACAAATATTCCTGGTGACAGCATAGCTTTCAATGTATACTGTTGACAATGGTCGAATAGTAGAGGGATTCATGAGCCAAGCATAGACAATGTTGGCTTTGTCAATAAGTAGCCAGCCTTTAATCAGTTGTGGAGACTCCAATATGGTGGGATAGCTAACTGGTGCAGGATGAAAGCATTATGGTTGTTGCCAGGATAGCAGGCATTTAGGGATGTGATATTCAGTGTATGGTCACACCCCAATATCACATGCATAAATTGGTAGCCCTTGCCATTTTGACACATTTCCCCATGAATATATGATGCCTGCAGAACCATTTCCACACATTTGATGGCTCCCTGCAGTGTCCAGATTCCCAATATTCTGGCCAAGCTACTCACTGCTCTGCTCATCCTGCTTCGCTCTGGCTAATGGAGTCTTTGCTACCATATTCCAAATGTGAATTGTAAAATGTTGACAGTCTCACTGGCCCCTGGATAAATTGGGGGCCCTGATGATTGTCATGTTCTGTAGATCCAGTTGGAGGAAGTGGCACAGTCCAGTGACCAGCTTCTCCTTGAATTGTAGCCACCTTAGATATAGTTCCTGGCTGAGTTGGAGATGGGTGAAGTACTCACTGTATAATCTGGTAAGTGCATATAATCTTTGTTGCAAGTTCTCATCCTGATTGTTTCTCCTCATCGCAGACTTTCTGCCGACAAGCCTATAAAATCTGCTGACATCATTTAAAAAGTCCTGCATCCCATCCTCCTAAATTCAGTACCTTTGCAAAAACTTATCTAATAACATTCAACACTTTAAATGGTGCTTATCAAAGGTCTGTCATGCAGCTAAACAAATGTTCAGCTGGAGAGATTTAAAGAGATAGCCTTAAAAGAGGCTGCAAAGTCCAGATTAGCACTTGCCACTGAACAATACTCAACTGCAACAACATCTTTATACTGCACATTTCTGGCATTTGCATGGCACACCTATATTAATGTGCTGCAAAGAATGGTGGACCTTGCAGTGCCTTGCTGCGCTATGAAGAAACATTTTGCAGTCAATCTGTTAGCACAATGATCTTTTGCCAAAATTGTTTCGACGAAAGGATCTCGATCTGAAAAATCAATACCGCTTCTATCTCCAATGGTGCTGACATACCAATGGGATATTTCTACCATTTAGGATTTTGACTTCACTACATTTTATGAGTGATTGTGAATGAAACATTCCTGGGATTTTATAAAAGAGGCTAATTCATCTGGAATCTACATTGCATTTTTATTAGCAATTCAAACTTCACTGGGATTTCGGAGATTTCAAAGCCTCCAGGAACAGATTGGGGATGACTGCATGATAATAAATTGCTGATTAGTGACTGTATCAGCTGTCTTCTAGTAGCTACTTATCATTTCTGACTGTGACTACAGCAGCCCTCACGGGCATTGTGCACTGTTGGAGAAAGGGACATCTAAGTCACTGCGTATTCCTTGTTTACACATCTTTAACAGAATAATTAGACCTGGCCAAGTTTATTTCCCCTTTCATTGACTTTTCAAGTGTTTCCTGAAAAATGAGCAAGTCAACTTCAACCATGAACCTGAGAGTTGGTAAATATTTCCCTGTTCGCTAAAATTGTGAATTGGGTGTACTCGTCAACTGTCAGGACCAAAATGATAGTCAGCATTTCAGCCTGTCCGCTCGCTTTTCACAAGTGGAATGAATTTTTCCACTTGAATTGAGAGTCGTCAGTATTAACCAATCGAATCAATAGAAGTGGGTGCCTGTCAAATTCAATTGGATCTTATATTTCACTACTGTCGGCTATGACCTTGGGATAGATGTTTTTAAAAATCACTGATGGCTTTGAGAGGGTCACAGTTATGAGTTCTGTTTATTTCATGTCTTCAATGAGACAACTGCTAAAATGCAGCTTGGAAAATGTTTTCTTTTTTTCTCTCACTTTGCCTTTCTGGCATATGTATTTGGGAGAAGTTGCTTTGGGCGAATGTTCACTTCATTCAGCCACTTGTTGCCACTTGATAGGATGAAGATATAGTCCTCTGACATGAACTATCTTTGCTCAAGCCTTTCTTTCACTTCCTTTTAAGAACTGGAAGTGTTTAGTTTAGTTTAATTTAGTTTAGTTTAATTTAGTTTAGTTTATTAGTGTTACAAGTCGGCTTACATTAACACCGCAATGAAGTTATTGTGAAAATCCCCTAGTCACCACACTCAGGTGCCTGTTCAGGTACATTGAGGAAGAATTTAGCATGGTCAATGCACCTAACCAGAACATCTTTTGGACTGTGAGAGGAAACCGGAGCAAACGGAGGAAATCCACACAGACATGGGGAGAACGTGCAAACTCCACACTGACAGTGACCCAAGCCAGGAATTGAGCCCTGATCCCTGGTGCTATAAGGCAGCAGTGGTAACACTGTGCACACTCCCCCCTGCCTCCCCAATGAAGAAGCGAGTTCAGCATCCATGTAATATAGTATGAGCAACACTACTAAAGACCAGTGAGCCTGATTGATCTAAATAAATGGATTGAAGGCAGTAATCCATATCCACAAGAGAACACAGATTTCTACATCCTGGACCTGAATTTTCAGGTCCAGCCGAGAGTGGGAATGAAGGCATGTGGGGTACAAATATACCTGCACTGGATGGACCTGAGGTGAACATGACTGAGCTATTTTATCATGTGGCAATTAGCATGGCATCTTGGCAACCTGGGATATTTAACATGGGTTCCCACACATGAACTCATCAAACTACAATGGGAATACACTCAACACAATCACTTGGACAATGGCAGAGAAAGAAGATTCCCAGACATGAAGTAACTAAGTTACAAAGGGAAATACATGAATAACAATCATGTTTGAATTACTGCATGACTTTCTTTGTATTGAAGCTTCTTTTTTCCCTGCAAGAGGAGAACAAGCAGCTGAAGCACTGATGAGAGCAGACCTGAGTGGGGGCTTCCCTTCCTCCCTCTATCTCCAACCCACATGCAACCCTTCAACCCTGTTTGCTGATTGTGACCTACCAGTGTTGTTTCTGCTGCAGAAAGCGACTTCTTAAAAGAATTCAACCCAGCAATACCACCTCCAGGACAACAGCCAAATCAACTGTCAACATCTTTAAATGTTGCTGCACAACCAAGAAAAGTCGCAAGGCCACCAAATTCATCCTGAAGCCAGCCAAGTCGCCAAACAACAAACTGGATGCCTTTCATTTCTCTGCACCCTAAGTTGACAAATTTCTCTTTCCCCAATGAAAGTGAATTGTATTTGTTTGTGTAAGTAGTTGTGTATTTTATTACTTAGATCAGTTTAAGTATGATAAAGCTAACCTCCTTATGTTGAACTAAAGAAAACCTGTCCGATTAGATCTGTTCTGATTTCAGTGCATTAACAGTTGGACACTCACTGACTTGGCAAATGTAGCCTTTTTTTAAAAAAACCTATTACAGTCAAATGAGAAGAGGAAAAGGAGGGGAGCCATTCAACCCCTCCTCAGCTGAGAGTAACAAAAGGCAAAAAGGCACTACGACCAAAGCCATCTCACGAGCAGGCCATCAAGTTTCTGAAGATGTCCTTCTGGTGCCAGGACTCGTCAAGGGGCACCCTGCAATCACCCTCACGAGAGGCTTATTCATTGTGATGGTCTGCTGTGCTTGCCATAGTTTGTCTCTCCGGTGAGGTGTGGATTTTGGACAGAGTAAAGTACTGGAATAACACATGCTGGAAGAAGAGGAGAAGCAGAGAGAGGGGAATAGAAGGAGGAGGATGCAGAGTGCTCGGCTGTGCAGGGAGGTGGCCAGGGCTGGTGAGGGTCTCAAAGGTCCCGTCAGGGTGCTGCTAATGCCAGGAATACAAAAAATACTGGAAAATCCCAGCAGGTCCTGGCAGCATCTGTGAAAAGGGAACAGAGTTGACGTTTTGGGCCCAATATGACCCTTCTTCAGAGCAGTTTCAAATTTCCAGCATCTGCAGTATTTTGCTTCCATCATTTAATTCAAGCGCATTTCAACTGACTCGCTTGACTCAAGGAAGAACAACATAGCGTGGAACTCACCTTGATCAGTCTATGAGAACACTTTTATCAAAAACACAGCTTGGAGCAGGTCAACTGACTGCAATGAAGGATGCACATCTGCCCAGAGGTTTCACTGTCACTGCTCAGGGATTTTTACTCCCTTTCCCATTTTCTTCTCTTCAGCCATTGTGAAAAGGAGGCACACATATCTGCCCTATTGTGTCAATATTTGCATGGTGATGCAAAAGCCAATAAGTTGCTGCATTCAGCCAATTCAGCACGGTTCCCCTTGTTTGCCCTCATGGAGGTGATTTTGGCTTATAGCTGAGATGCAAATGGAATTTGTCCTCATTGTGGAAGTAGATACTCCTTACTTAGAGAATTCAAACGAGGCCTTTCATGATGGTGTCCCTTAACAGGTGGCACTGTTAACCTCCTCAGCTTCTGTCTCACCATTAGACTGGGATCAGCTGGCTTCTCCTTTAGACTCCTATGCTGACTAATCAAAGCTACATCCCATGAATGTCAGTGTGCAGTTCCCTTTGTGCTGTTACATGTGGCTTTCCATGAGGTTGGCTAATCTCTCAGTTGAGGAACTTATGCACTCAAAGCATTGAATCATGGTAGTTCAAATGAGCTGGATGGACTCTTCTATTCTCTACCCATGATCACACATGGCCTCAGAGAAATCTGTCATGTGAGGACATAGCTGTTGGTGCTGGTCTAAGTACAACCTCCTTTCCTGAAACTTCTGAGGTGGTGCGTCTAGGCCCAGCTGAGCAGAGATGTATTTGTTCTCATTCCTCTGAAGAGTACCAGTCACTGCTGTCACAACTCCTGCCACTTTCTTGTGCACACTGCTGCTATGTTCCTTCCTGAGTGACACACTATCTAAGTCTGATGTAGAGACACACTGAGCTGACTGCACTGGGGGATGGTGTGTTTGTAAGATATGATAATGCTTGATATGAGCTCAGCTGTGGCTGCGCTGTGCCCACTGATGATGGAGTCTAATGACCTCAATTTTCATGCAAGAAGAGATCATGAGAGTTAGTTTTGGATGACAGAAGCTTCTGCAATGTTAAGGCTTTTCAATGCAACTCAGTATTCTGCAGTTGGATGGGGTAGATTACAATGTACCATCTTAATGAATTCACTGCCCTTTCTAATCACTGTTGTATTAATGTGCTTGCTAATATGTACAACATAATAACTTAAATATCTGATTACGTAAATAGTTATGTCATCACAGGAAGTGATGCATCAGCCATTTTAGTTAGTTGATCTGTACAGTCAGCAACACAAGCAGCAGCAGCAGTAAGAAGCCTCCATTAAAGATCCACATTCAACCTCTATACCTGTCTTCAGCTTTGTTAGTACTAGAAAGATATAATATAATGATCACCATCTCCATCACAATGCTCATTTTGCCTACATAACATCCTGTGGCCAGTGACCTTGACAATGCCCATTGCTCCATAGTGATGATAACTTATAGGATTGGAAGCCCACTTCGTGTCAAGTCTCTCTTTTGAGCATTAGAAATCTATTTCTCCCGCAAAGAAAATAAGTGTGAGATAAGGCACTGATGGCCTTCACTACCAATCCTAGCAGTTTCTATTCATTAGAAGCTGCAGGTTTCAATGCTTGCAGGTCCTTAGCAACGCTGTAGTTCCAAGCCATTCTGAGGAGTCATGATGTGCCCTGGGAAAATGCTCTTCCCATGTTTATGCGATCCTCAGCAGACGTGTCTGCTGGTGCACAGAGACCAATCTTGAGAATCTGATTTGCACTTACCCTGTCAGCGTGAACCAGGTCATTAAACATTTTCCTGTTGTGTATCCAGATTCAACACACCACACAGCATCAGCTCACTGTGGTAGTAACCTCTATTTAGGCCTGCTTGATCTGATTGGATGGCCCCTTCCTGCTATCCTCCGGAAGGAGGATATGCCTTTCCTCCTTCACAACATCTAAGAGGATCTCCAGGTGTGCATCTACAAATAGAGGGGTGGTCCTTCCTCGGTTCCCAGGCCTCTGCCTGTCTTGAGACATCTTTCACACAAAAGTAAAAGCAATGACACAGTAGCCATGATAATGGCTGCTGTCCCTGCATAAATCAGATCTACACCTGCACAATCTTGCCATATCCTTCCCTATCCCTCACGTTGGGCCATCAGACCTGTCTTCAAATGGTGTCTGTCTCCACCACTGACTAACTCCCCCGCCCTTGCAGCCCCCAGCCACTGCCCCTGCACCCCCACCCCCAGGTCAATTCTGGACCCTGGAAATAGTCTTGATGTTTTCTGCCCAGCCCAGGAAGGAAAATTCTACCCACCATGTCAGTTCCTATAAACTGCATTATCACGTACTTTTACTTTTTGTAGTAATTGCTGGATGCAATACTTTTCTGTATGGGAAAACAAACCATTTTGACAGTCCAAAGAGCACCTCACCAGCAAGTAATGTGAAGAGCACTTTGCTGGATGTGACTGTGGATGAATACTTCACAATTTGATCTATCATTGGTCTCTAATATTTTCAGTTGGTTAATACATAAGGAGGCTCTTAAAGTTAAGGGTCCTTTAGCTAATAAGATTCCATTAGGCACTTTGTAAAAGCTGTTAAATGTTAAAACATTTAATTTACTGACAAACTGACTGTGGTATGTACCTAATAAATGTTTCTGCATAGATTTTGAAGTAATTTTCAGTTATTTACATTCAGATAACTGACTAGATACGCTGTTTTTTGCGATATACCCATTCTCAGTGGCATTAATGAAACTGCAATGGAGAATATTTTCAAAGAATGTTTACTCTATTCTTAGAGTTACAAGGCCAATGTGCAGACTGGACAGGGCAAGCTCTTAACCCATCTCTTTGCTTGCTCCAAATATCAAATCAATGTGAATCCAATTCATGGTCCCACAAGATAAGCATATAAATTCAAGCTGACAAGTAAAGGCATTGCATCTGATCTTGGGCTTGACCTGATTATTCATCTTAGTCAAAAGGTCAAGAAGTGATAAACCGAGAAGAACAGGCACTATACTTGATCTAAATCTAAAAGCAGAGAAAAATGAAACAAGTGTGTTCTAAAATGTTTCCTAATTATGCTGGTTCACGAAGATATTACATTTGTCAGAAATGCAAATAAGCTTGAGCTGAAACTCAGACAGAGTTAGAACAGAAAAACATGATGTTCAGTGAGCAACATCACAATAATTTGAGGAATTCCTCCATTCTTGGCTGTAAGGCAGAACCACCTAGATGTACTTATGGTGTTGTAGAGTTGGACTGCTTGTGTGATACCAGGCCATCGCATTGATTGTAGGCTCCTGCTCTGCATTTAGGAAGGCAGAGATGATCTCAACGGAGTATCCTTTTTTGGGTGTGTCGAACATCCTGGAGCTTTGTGGTAGATACGAGCAGTAAGCTCGTGATGGTGGAGGAGAAAGTTTCTACATCTGATGTCAATGTAGAAGTGAGGGCAACAGTGTGATTGGCTGGGTCTCTAAAGAAAGAACCTGCCACCGTTTGTGATTTGCCTGGCACAAAGACAACTGTATATTGGTACTTCATCAACCAGAGAACTACTGACTATGGATAGGTATTTTAACAATCTCCATGGAATTGAAGGGTGTTATGAGAGGCTTGTGATCTGTTTCTCCTGGAAGGATATCCTCATCAGGTAATCAGCTAAATAGCTCATATTTCCACCAGTGCTTTTTGATAATAATGGCATACATTTGTTCAGTTTCCATGGGAGGATTTATTGAGCTGTGTAAGATCTACACAAAGCCGGAACTGACCATCAGTGACCAGACTGGAGTACTCCTGGGTTGGCTGTGTGACTAGAGAAATATAGCCAGATGTAATATGTGGTTAAGACCTTTAATCCTCGGCAATAGTGGTAAAGTAATCTTCTAGGGGTGAACAGACACTGACATGGCATCTGGGAGCAGAGAAATGTGATATTCGATCTTCAGCTTCACCAGTTTTTGAAAAAAATTGTAGAAATTTTTGACAGAAAGTGATGGTGGTGTGGGATGGAAGAATTTCATTGATTTTCTGTATGAAGCCTAACTGTACACATAACCTCCCTGCCCCCTAGGGTTCGGTTGTGGATGACAAAGAGCTCGTTGATCTTTCAGCCCATATAACATAGGGTGGCAGTAATTTGATCCTTAATAGGTAGGACTATACCACCCAGCCCTTGGAGTTTTATAGCTTTTGAATGATGAGGAATTGTGCAGAGTAATCCAAGGTAACCAAACGGCAGTTTTAGGAAATAGATATCATTTAAGGTGATTTATATTGGTATTCTCTGGTTTGGACATAAGCTATAGCTTTAAATTGAAGTTTTAGCTTTAAGTTTAAGTTTAAATTATATTTCTGTGGTTGAGTGTGAAAGGAATTTTGATGTTTAATTTCACTTTGAAAGATGCTTGCATTTTAATAAGATTTAATGATCATTAAGGTGGGGAAAGATATGTTGTTGCCCAGAAACAAAGGACCTACAAAGACTACAAAAGCAGTTTCAGTTCATTTGAAGGTACATGAGGCCAAAACAAGATCATTATTGTCTTAGACAGTGGGTGTCCTGTGCCTGGCATCAAAAATAGACTAAATTTATGTCACCATTGCCCCAACCATGTTGTAGAAGGTGTTAGGTCAGAATTCTAGCAAGGAAGAGCTGCAGGCATATCAGAGTTTCTACTTCACAACTAGCTTCTTGATGCTATTTATAGTATGTACATTGTGAGTTACAAGGAAGGGCCAGCTGCCACGCTACTCCATTTTGTACCTTACGCAGACTACCTGATGTCAGTGCAACATTGCAACATCAAGATTTGCCCCACAGATGGGCAGCACATCCATTCTGTTTACTCTTTATCCTAGAAATTCCCTCAATAAAACTGCCTAATATGTTTCTGATGCTAATGTTCTGAGAATGTCATCAGCCATCCTATTCTATTAGATAACCTCCAAAAATAAAATGTCTCTTCAGAGAAGAGTGCTGTGGTCGCTTAAGAACTGCTTCTCTGTAAATTCTGGGGGTCTCAAACTCCCTGCAAATGGAAAAACCATATTGGAAGAGAAGGTAAGTTAAACAAATAGCTTTACCGAGTCAGTTCAGGTTCTTAGCTCGTATTTACATGTAGTTAAACACTAGAAAATTGTTAGCTTGACCATGTACTAATTCCTAATGTTTATATTGTGACGAGAGTGAACTATTTCATAACTTGTATTTTTGCTTTGATGCCCAATAATTTGAAACTGTCTCAGCAATTGATTGGTTAATTAGAATAATTAAATAAGATTGTGATCAATTATAAGATGTGAATCAGCCTACACCATGTTAAATGCTAAATTGAAAGGATAGCTATTGTTTGGTCACATAATACACGGGAAATTACATATCATGCACAGAAAATAACAAGTAACACAACTGAGTGGGATTCAGGAAAAGGCATAACTTTTGAACTGTTTTGTACACTCTAAACTAATCTTGCATTGTCCTACGGAAATACAACCCAACTATTTTATATAACTTACGCAAAATACTGCATTTACATAACATCCTCTGCTGCAATTGGCAGTGAATCTGCCTGAGGAGGTGGTAAGAGTACCACATGGGGTGTGATGGATGAGAGTGAATTAGTTATCACTGCATCGTGATGCCCTTACTGAAGCAAGATAACACGTGACTCATGGTCGGATATCACACCCTTTCCTGATACAGTGCAGTACTAGTTTTATTAATTATTTTCTGTATATGTTGGAGCAGATTTTCTGCGCCCTTGCCTGTGGTGAGAGACCTCATGCCCTGCAAATCTGCACCGGAACTTTGTGGGTAGGAGGCCTGTGATTTTCTATTGCGCTCACAGCATGCAATTTACCTAGTCATGGGAGAGGATGCAGCACATCTCCTCTGTTACTTTTTTGCTGTATAAAGCAGAACCACATTTTGAAGCAGTTCTATGAGGTACCCTTAATGATCATGCTGCCGTTGATCAGGGCCCAAAAAAAAGTACTCAGACAAACTACTATCCAGGAGACACCAAAGCTGGAAACCTGAAATGAAAACAAAAAATGCTGGAAATGCTCAGTGGGTCTGGCAGCATCAGTGGAGAGAGAAACAGAGTTTAAGGGTGGGATTTTATGGCCTCATTCGTCCTGAAACCAGAAAATCCAACCAGAGGTCAACAGGCCTTTCCATGATCCGCCCCTTACCTCTCCGATTCCTGTGGCGGGCAGGTCAGTAAAATTCCAGCCAATGTCTCAGGCCGATGACCTTTCATCAGAACATGTTATCACTGGCCTGAAACTCTGTTTCTCTCTCCACAGATCCTGCCAGACCTGCTGGACGTTTGCAACATTTTCTGTAGTTACGCGAGGATTGTTGCTGCCAATGTTCTCTAGCACTGAAATCGCTTGATTTTCTGGGGTTGGCCTGATGGATTGATATCACTGAAACATGCCTGACTCATGCAGGAGATTTTGCACCTAACTACCACTGGTGAGATGCAAAGAGCTGTAATTTTCATATCAAGCTGGCACGGTTATCACTGATCCAAATGTGATACATCATGATTGGAGCATATTAGACTGATGAAAAGCCAGTGTTTGGATGGTGACCAATCACTTTGCAAGTTCTGGCACATCTATCTGGCAATGACCATGGACCATTTTTCTTGGGATCATTATCAAAAGAGTGGAAGATACAGATATTAATCCAATATCATGTAATATAATTTTGCTGCACTCAAAATGAGTAATGATCAGCCAAGTTGTGAAATCTCTTTGTAAGATCTTTATGTTGGACTGTTTGTATATCAAAAGCCAGCAAAACCTGGTGTCAGCTTCAAGGCCAATGTTTATTACCCATTCAAAATAGTTCTAAGAAGGTAATGGTAAGCTGCTTTCTTGAATGGCTTTCTAGATCTTTTCAGGAGACTATCAAGAATCAGTTACATTGCCGTAGATGTGGAACCACATAAAGACTAGACCGTGTAAGGAAACAAATCGCCTTTCCTATAAAACATGAGTGAATCAGATGAGGTTTGTCAATAATCCTGTAGCTTCACAGTCACCATTATTGTTATTAGTTTTTTATTCCAGATTTATTTAAATTTCTCAACTGCCATGATAGAATTTGAATTAATGGATCAAAACATTAATCCAGATTAGTCCAGATGTCTGGGTGATTAGGGGTAGCCTATCAAAATGGTATAGTTACTGGACAAGTAACCCAGAGGGTTCTGTACCCAGCTTTAAATCCCGCCATGCCAGGTGGAATTCATAGAGTCACAGAGTCATGGATGTTTGCAGCATGGAAACCCAATTTGTCCATGCTGCCCTTTTTTTTAACTCTAAGCTGGCTCCAATTGCCTGTGTTTGGCCCATATCCCTCTGTACCCATCTTACCCATGTAACTGTCTAAATGCTTTTTAGAAGACAGAATTGTACTCGCGTCTACCATTACCTCTGGCAACTTGTTCCAGACACTCACCACTCTCTGTATGAAAAAATGCCTCTTTTGTATCTTTCCCCTCTCACCTTAAAACTATGCCCTCTAGTTTTAGACTCCCCTACCTTTGGGAAGAGATATTAACTGTCTAGCTGATCTATACCTCTCATTATTTTATAGACCTTTAAAGATCTACCTGAAGCCTCCTACACTCCAGAAAAAAATGTCTCAGTCTATCTAACCTTTCTTTATAATTCAAACCATCAAGTCCTGGTAGCATCCTAGTAAATCTTTTCTGTACTCTTTTAATTTAATAATATTCTTTCCATCATAGGGTGACTAGAATTGTACACAGTATTCTATGTGTGGCCTTACTAATGTCTTGTACTACTTAACAAGATGTCCAAATTCCTATATTCAATCTTCTGACCATTGAAACCAAGCATGCTGAATGCCTTCTTTACCACTCTATTCATCTGTGACTCCACTTTCAAGGAGCTACGAACTTTAACCTCCAGATCTCTTTGTTCTTTAACTCTCCCCAATGGCCTACCCTTAACTGAGTAAGTCCTACCAAAATGCATCACCTCACATTTGTCTAAATTAAACTCCATCTGCCATTCATCAGTCCAACAAGATCCAATTGCAATCCTAGATGACCTTCTTCAAGGCCCACTGTGCCATGAATCTTGGTGTCATCTGCAAACTTACCAACCATGCCTACTAAATTCTCATCCAAATCATTGATATAAATAACAACAGCAGTGGCTCTAGCACTGATCCCTGAGGCACACCACTGGTCACAGGCCTCCAGTTTGAAAAACAACCCTCCACAACCACCCTTTGTCTTCTGTCATCAAGCTAATTTTGTATCCATTTGGCTACTTCAACCTGGATCCTGTGAAACCTAAACTTATGCAACAACCTATTATGTGGTACATTATTAAAGGTCTTGCTAAAGTCTATGCAGACAACATCAACTGCATAGCCCTCATCTACCTTTTTGGTTACCCCTTCAAAAAACTAAATCAAATTTGTGAGACATGATTTTCCACTCACAAAGCCATACTGACAGTCCCTAATCAATCCTTGCATTTCTGTAGATCCTGTCAATCAAAATACCTTCTAATAACTTACCAACTACAGATATGAGGCTCACCAGCCTTAGTTACCAGGCTTTTCTCTGCAGCCCTTCTCAAACAAAGGCACAACATTTGCCACCCTTCAATCTTCAGGCACCTCATTCGTCACTATCGATAATTCAAATATCTCTGCTAGGGCAATTTCCTTCTTAGTCTTCCATAGTATCTTGGGAAACACTTCATCAGGTCCCAGGGATTTATCTATTTTGATGTGCTTTAAGGCTTCTAGCATCTCCTTCTCTGTTACATTTTCACTCCTCAAGACATCACTATTTATTTCCCCAAGTTTGCTGACGTCCATGCTTTTTCTCAACAGTGAATACAGATGAGAAACATTCACTTAGGATCTCACCCATCTCTTGTGGATCTACACATAGATGACCTTTTTGAAGCTTAAGAGGCTTTACTCTCTCCCTAGTTACTCTTTACGTATTTGTCGAAGATCTTTGGATTCCCCTTTGCCTTATCTGCCAAAATAATCTTGTGTCCTCTTTTTACTACCCTGATTTCTTTCTTAACTCTACTCCTATATCCTCTGTACTCTTCAAGAAATCCACTTGATATTAGCTGCCTATGCATGTCATGTGCCTTCTTCTTCTTTTTGATCAGAGCCTCAATGCTCTGAGTCATTCAGGGTTTCCTACTTCTATCAGCCTTGCCCTTCACTCTAAGAGGAAAGCGCTTACCCTGAACCCTGGTTAACACACTTTTGAAAGGTTCCCTCTTACCAGATGTCCCTGTGCCTTCCCACAAACTCTCCCGAATAACTGTTGAAAGTTCCTGTCTGATACCACCAAAATTAGCCTTGCCCCAATTTTGAATTTTAACTTTCAGGCCAAGTCTATCACTCTCTATAGCTATCTTAAAACTAATGGAATTATGGTCACTGGTCCCAAAGTGATCCCTCACTGACACTTCTGTCACCTGTCCTTCCTTATTTCCCAAAAGGACATCAAGTTTTGTCCCCTCTCTAGTCGGGCCATCCACACACTGAATGAGAAATTCCTCCTGAATGCACTCAACAACTTTCTCTCCATTCAACCCTCAAATACTGTGGCTGTCCAATCAAATTTGGGAAGTTAAAATCCCCTACTATTGCCACCCTATTTTTCTTGCAGCTATCTGTAATCTCCTTGCATATTTGCTCCTCAGTTTTCTGCTGACTATTTGGAGGCTTATAGTACAACCCTATCAAAGTGATTTCCCCTTCTTATTTCTCTGTTCAACACATATAGACTCAGTGGGCGAACCCTCAGATATATCCCCTCTCAGTACTGCCATGATGTTTTCCTTAATCAAAAGTGCAACTCTCGCTCCTCTCTTTCCTCATGTTCTATCTTTCCAATAGCGTTTGTGCCCTGGAACATTGCGCTGTCCTTCCCTTCACCATGTTTTAGTAATTGCTGCAATATCCCAGTCCCATGTATCCCTCCATGCCCTGAGTTCATCTGGCTTGTCTGTAGCTCTCTTGAATTGAAATAAATGCAGTTTAATCTGGACTTCCCTTGCTCTTGGTCTTGCTTCTGTGTGATTTGTCTAATACTAGGATTATTGACACTGCCTTTAATATTTAATGTGCTGTCTTTAACTTCTGTGCTGTCCTCAACTTTCTCTTTTGTCTCCCTACTGCTTTGGGTCCCACTAATGAAAAACTCAATACACTCAATAAAAAAATCTAGAATTAAAAGTCTAGTGATGACAATGAAATAGTTGTTATAAAAACATCTGGTTCGCTAATATCTTTTAGGGTAGGAAATATGCCATCCTTATTTGGTCTCATCTACATGTGACTCCGACTAGAGTGTGGTTGACTTTTAAATGACATAACAAAACATTCAATTCACAGGCAATTAAATGCTGGCCTTGCCATTGATGCTCACTTTCCATCAAACAATGTTAAAAATGTAAAAAGTCACTCACCTTCACTTTATTCTTTTTGAATCTTATTAAAAAACTTGTCCTCCCAGCCTTTGCAAATGCCACTAATATGTTTAGATGACTTTTTGATACCTTTGAAGTCTTTCTGAATTTTGGTACCTTCCACTGTTTTAACCCTCACTTTAAATATGTAATAAATGCCCCCATATTTACTGCCTAATACCCATCTCAATTAACTTCCTTAAACATTCTTGGCATTGGTGTGTAGCACTATGTGGTATATGTTATTCCAGTCCCACACAAACATGGTTGAATAGCAGACGATCTTATTCAAGTATTTTACAGCTGATTGGGGAAGTGTAATGTTATCACTTGGATATAAGGAAGACAGTATTTTCAACTGCAAAATATACTTTGTGCAACTAGAGATTATGTGCAGAACAGATCAAGTAATTAATTGTGTTGTTATAATGATATATCTTGAACATACTTTGTGTACAAGAAACAAGGCACCAGTCATTTATAAAGGTTTAGACAAAGGAAAACAAACTTGTATTCTTTTAAAGTTTCAAGACACTAGAAGCCAAGCATACTCTGCACAAAATAAAAGTGAAATTACAACTAGATCACAAGGTACATTTCCTTTTTAATGATGTTGTGCTGATATTCCTTGAAGGTATATTGTATCATTGCCCACTCCTTTTAAAAATACATTTTCCCCCTCCAAAGAAATATAACTATTTGCAGTACATGTTCATATTAGTTGCTATTACATACATTCATAAAACTAATGAATCCACAAGTCTCTAAAGCATAAAAGTAATCTGTTGATACATCCATATCTTGTGTTGGTAACCGTGTCTGGAGGTTTATTTAATTGCTCAGTATCTGAGTGATTGTCATTCTTGGATGCTGTTCCTGTTGCATTTGGGGTCTTGTCCTAGAGGCAATAGAACTCTATGATGGTTGAGGAGCTGGAAAGGATCTGATTAATCCTCATTTAGAATTGTGCATTTGTGTGTAATAACTTCATAAAACCTTCATTCTAAACAAATCTTTTTTATTTTGGCTTGTTGCCACATGCCTTCTGCGGGAAGCTGGATGTGAATTACTGGTCGTAACTGTAAATTTGACAATTTTATACCTGCATTTTTATTGTGTGCATTTGTGATCTTTCTTTGCAGTTTTAAAAGTTGCTCTCTAGTTTCTGAGAAAGTAGAATAGTTAAAATTGGTACACAGAGTGGCACGGTGGCACAGTGGTTAGCACTGTTGCTGCACAACACCAGGGATCCTGGTTCAATTCCCTCTTGGGTCACTGTCTGTATGGAATTTGCATGTTCTCCCTGTGTCTGCGTAGATTTCCTCCGGATGCTCTGTTTTCCTTCTGCAGTCCAAAGATGTGCAGGATTAGCCATACTAATGTCAGTGAAGGTTGCTAGGGTAAATGCATGGGGTTATGGAATAGGGTATGGGTGGGATTGTGGTCGGTATAGACTTGATGGGCCGAATGGCCTCCTTCTGTACTGTAGGATTCTAAACTTCCATGATTAGTTTACCAAACATGAACTTTGCCAATAATGGAATAATTAAAGATGTCATTTTCAGATGTAACACTGCAGTATGTAGATTTTTCTTAGTCTGTTTACTTTTGAGAATTAGGGATTTCACTGTTCAAATCATTTGTCCCATTAGACTGTTTGACCTAGGATAATGAAGAGACGATATAGTATAATCAATATTCCACTTCTCATGATTATCCTGATTTAGCTTAACAATAAATTGCAGACCATTATCTACAATGATTTATTTAGACACACCAAATAACTGGAAAATAACATGCATATGACAGTTAGAGCTTGAAATTTAGTGCAATTGTTGAATACTTGGAAATTTGGTAAAGTAGGCAATGATGAAGATGAAGTTAGTACCATGGGCATGAAAGGGTTCACATATGATTTTGGATCAAGGATGAGTAGGAACTTCATGTGGACTAAAAGGTGCTTTGTGCTGACTTGTTCTATGATCTTGACATTCCTCACACTTCTTGACAGTGACTTCAATGTTCAAACCAAATAGACTGCTTTGCTTATGAGTTTTCTCATCTGTGCCCATGTGTGAATGATTAAGTTGCTGTCAAGAAATTCAGATTGCAAAGACTCTGGTATAACGACCTGCCTGTCTTTATTGTTTTTTCCTGTAGCAACTGGAATTTGTGTTGCATAAAATGTACCAGATTAATTTGGAGAGCATTTTCATGTTCAATGTCAAAGTCAACTTGTAGATCAAAAGACGTATCTTCCTTTGGCTGGGTTCGGCAATCTGCTAAGTGTGTCTGATGCGATCATCAAGTTACCTGATTGTGCCGACAGTCTTAAATTTTCATCTTTATCAAGCATTGCAAGCTTGGCAGTGCACTGGACAATAATTTTGAACCAAATCATTTCCCGTAGCTTGTGGTTGGTCTATAACACAATTTTATTTGGTCAAATGGATAGCCATGAAAAGGCATGATTCCAAATAATAAAGCTAATGTTTTGCACTTGATGGAAGAGTAGTTGGCTTCTCTAATGGATAGAGGTTTTGAAACAATTGAGATTTTGTGTTATGCTTGCTCCTGGACCTTTTTGTGAGAGATCTATCGCCAGGATAGTTGCCTCACTACAATCACAAAGTTGCAATACTTTACATAATGATTCTTTCAGTGTTTTAAAGAGGTAATGCTATGCTACAGGAAATGCACATTCTTGCTGAAAAATTCTCATAGCAATGAGGATTTTTGAGTGAAATTGAGAATGCATGGAGACAAGAAATTAAAGAAACATAGATGGCTTTAACAATCCTCCTACTCTTGATCTATTTTACTTGGATTGGGACCTATGCCAGCAACTGGAATAAACAGAACTGAGAATATTGATCTGCTGCATGTGGATGTCTCATTTCACACCGTTGAACACCAATCCTTTATTACATGCTGTTTGCATCAATGAAAGCAGATTGTGGTCAGATTCTTGCTTTGTCCCTCCCATAACAACTCTATCAATTAAGATATAGATGTATCCTGGCATAATGTATTCAATACATTACACGAGCTTCTTGGCTAATAGGTGCCATGAAAGGTAGTCTTTGGTAGCAGTATTGAAATGTGTTAAACTCCTGGGATTTTTCTGTGAGATGTACTGGACAATAGCCATACTTTGCACCAAGTATAAAATAATTTTACACTTGCAAATCTTGGTTTTAACTCTTCTAATGGTGGTATTTTGTGAGGACAATGTTTAAAATCTGTGGTTAAATACTACGAATCAAGACATAGTCTTAATGATCTGCCCTTCTTTATGCTACATGCGATTGAGTTGCACCAATCTGTGTACATTTGTGTTTTAACAATTCCACCTTTTTCCATTTTGCCTAGTTTGACCTACAGATTGTCTTGTTTGTAGATGCTGCACTTATATGGTGGATCGGTTGATGGGTTCAACTGCAAGTGTGATGTTGCCGTTCCCTTTAAACTGTCAATTTTGTCAAAGCAACCTGGATATTTCAGTGTTAGGGTCATGAACTGATGTGATAGGAGTATTTTCTAAGGTTGATCTGCGTTGCAATGTCTGACTGATTCTATGGATTGTTACTTGTATGAGGTCATGACATGCAGGCAGACTTGCTAGGCAATTAGTTTCCATGATGTAGAGTCTTTGTGACATCCAGGAGGATTTACTGTATTTTCAGTCCAGGATAATGGATCCTGCAAATGGAATTAGTGAACCATTTAGATTGAAAGTTTTACAACAGGAGATTTTATCGTGGTCTTTCACATCTGTGAATGTGTGTCTTAAAATTTTCAGAGGTGTTATGTTGACACTTGCCCCTGTGTCAATTTTGACCAATAACAAATTAGGACGGATAATTAAAATCTTGACAAAGTCTTCAGAGAGTGTGATAGCATCTCTGTTTTTCCATGAGATTGACAGTATGAAACACAGGTTCACCATTCTTTGTCTCACTGTGGGCATCATTTTTATTTTCAGATTTATTAGTCACCTCATGTATGATGTCATTGACCAGAATACTGGATCGTCTTCTAATTGCTTGAAGGTACTTGTTGCATACAGTCTGTTTGGATCAGTGCACAGTTCTTTGTAGCTGAATCAGTCTTTCGTTTAGTGCACTACTGCTGTCAATAGCCCTTTCTACCACATTCCTTGCAGAATTGGTGAAACGCATGACATTTCCTTTGTGTGTGCAGAAGTTCATCCAAGGCATCACTAAAGTGACAGCAAAACACTGCAAATGCTGGAATCGGAAACAAAAACAGAAAATCTCAGCAGGTCCAACATCATCTGAGGACAGAGAATAGTGTTGAGGTTTTGAATTTGGATGACCCTTTGTCAAGGTTTAGAACGAAGAGAATCAGTAGAGATTTATACTATTCGGGTGGTGAGGAGTAGTGCTGGAACTTGACAAATGGAATGCAAATAAGAATGAAGAAGGCTAGGAAAGTGCTAAAAATGTCCATAAAGTGATAAGTATATGAGGATGGCAGCACAGAGGTACAGATGGTTAAGGACTGCTTAGGAATTATGGCAGTTGCCCTAGGTGGGGCTGGGGAGGGGCAAAGATGAGAGCTAGAATGGAGAAATGGAAGTGAGAAATTTGGAAGATAAAATGAATGAATGAGATGAAATAAAATGAAATAATATAAATGGAAATGGGGTGAAGATGGTGGGGAGAGTTCATGCATTGAAGTTGTTGAACTCAATGTTCAATCCAGAAGGCTGTAAAAGTGCCTAATCTGAAGATGAAGTGCTGTTTCACCAGTTTGTGTTGAGCTTCGCTAGAACATTGCAAAAGGCCAAAGATGGACATATGGACAGGAGAGCAGGGTGGATGTTTTGAAGTGACAAGTGACAGAAAGATCTGGGTCCTGCTTGCAGACAGACAAAAGTATGTTCAGCAAAGCAGTCGCCCAGTCTGTGTTTGATCCATCTAATGTAGAGTTACTCTTTTTTGTTCCCCATTCCTTCAGGGCAACCGCCATAATCCCTCGGCAGTCCGTTAATCATCTGTACCTCTGTTCTGCCATTCCCACATTCTGATCACTTTAATAAACACTGTTAGCACTTTCTGAGCCTTTTTCATTCTCATTTACATTCCATTTGTCCCATTCCACTCAACTAGCCTTGTAGTTTCAATCTCTGCTGATTCTTTTTGCTCTTAGCTCTGATGAAGTGTCATCTAGACTCGAAACATTGGCTCCATTCTTTCCCCACAGATGCTATCAGAACTGCTGAGATTTTTCAGCATTTTCTATTTTTTCTCCAAGATATCACACCTGTCTTTCTAGGTTTGTGTGTACTAGTGAGCGCGTCAACAGTTGGAGTTGTACTTAAGGCTTGTGCTTTCTTCATCTGTGAGAATTACTTTGTCCTTACATCCATCCTTGAGCAGCTCTTCAATGGTAGGAGCTTTGGGCTTGTATTTTTCTTCTTTTTAGGTTCATCGAGCCATTCATTGTACAATAAACAAGACACCAAGAGATTTGGCAAACACATTGTGTGTTCATTTATTAAAGCTAGGCACAGGAAAACAGTTTAATATTGTTATAAAGCTTATATATCTGTAGGCAACAAGGTTACTGCAATCTGATTTCATGGCTTTGGTGCTACGGCTGATAAATTGGAATTTTACACACACACACACACACACACACACACACACACACACACACACACACACACACACACACACACACACACACACACACACACACACACACACACACACACAGTATCCTAGCAGATTAAAAATAAAACTGTAACCGATAACAAATAAGTAATGTTCCATGCTTGTGCCCTATTTAACACAGCAGTTGTTCCTTTTTTCAATTGTGGCAGAGATTTCCAGTTCTGTCTGCTGAAAGCCAGCAGTTGTACTTACAATAAGATTAATCCAAATTAACCATCAGAGAATTGCAAACCATATTTGGCAGCATGGCAGCATTCTAGTCACTGCTAGGACAAAGACATGTAATACTAAGGTTACAAAAGGCTATGAATATGTGGGTTACAGTGCATTCTTCCATGGTTTCCTGCACCTTGTAGTTAAATGGTTGGGTATTCTCTTCTTTTAATGTTTCTTTTTTACCAAATTGCATTACTTTACATTGTAAGCTATCTTCGTTTTTCCAATTGCATCTTAGTTATGAAAGAGAGATTATCTGCTCAGTAAGAATATCTCCTTAAATAAGTTACTTTAGATATGCTGCTCTGTACCCATTTACCAGTGGGGTTTTTAAATTATTCCACTGCCTTAATGACAGCTTCAATTCACAATCTGGAAGACAAGACAAAACAAAGTAGTTTTGCTCACAATCATTTCAGCTTATCTTAAACTCTCAATTGAAGGTCCCAGAGAGCCAAACAATTACCCAAATTTGAGTTTTCCTGTCAGCATCATATTCCTTAGATGCAACCAGTGTGTTTTATTTCCATAAAATGAAAGCCCTGATTTTCACTCTGGGCAGGAAAGGTGTAGTCAAGAGTCAAAGCAGGTGACCTTGATAATAATGAAAGATGAGAGATTTTAACTGCAGAGTTCACATGGTCACCTGCTGGAACTGGCTGGAGGGCACAAGTGGTTGTTAGCCAGCAGGCAGCAGTCACTGGGGACCTGAAAGAATGATCCCTAGCACTTGGTTGAATGGTTGGAAATGTCTTGCAGTCATAGAAACATTGGAACACAGGAACAGGAGTCGGAACAGTTGAGGAATGCCCTGACCTCTGTGATTCATCACCCAGCTTGGGAGCAGATAACTGGGACAATCAGTGACAACACTCCTCAGAGGAGGATCACTACCTAGTGCAGAAAGATGATGAATGGATCTCATCCGCTCGACTAGGATAATTCAGCCTTCTCCTCACTTTCACAGTCCTATCAGGCATTTTGCAGACTTGTACTCTACAAGGATCTTACATGCTACCATTGCAAGAGACACCTCGCTGACTCTCGCATACACACTTTGAGAGTGTCTTCTCTTCCCATATCCTGTACAGTTCACACCCTTCAGCCCTCACATTGGTCCACTCAGCATAGACAGAAGTCAGACATACTTATTATCTACTTGGGCATCTATACATTCTCAGTCTCTCCATATGTCAGTATCCAGTAGTGTTCCCAGCACATTGTTATTAAACTTGGGCTTCTTCTCTTTTGAGGCCATCACTCACAATGACTAGAAGAAAGATGGTGTGATGAGATCAAGGTTAGATAGATGAATCCCAGCCCATCCCACGACAATATATGGGCCAAAATTCTCCAGCCTCTTAGCTGCGTGATTCCTGCCAGTGGGAAGTGGCGTGTTGTTTTCTAGCGACGTGATTCTCTGGTCTTGCTGCTGCCAACGAGAATTCCCATGAACAGCCAGAGAATTTCAGTGTGATGTGCATCACTTCATGCCTATATAATGAGCTGAAAAGTAGAAACCCGTACACACTAACCAGTGGGAAATACGTTACTCTTCACATATCACCACACTTACTCCCGGAAGCAGAAGTTTGTCCCTGTAAAGGTAATATTTGATTGATTGGGTCTAAACGTCATCAGTTAATCATTCAGCCAGACCAATGAAAAAAACTTTTTTTTTCATAGTCGAACTGACAATATAGCATATTTTCCATCAGGACAAAGTGCCAGGAGTTCAATCAGGGAATTTATTTTCCTTCCAGTCACTTTCACAATTGCCATCCTGTTAAGGATGGAGGGCAGACTCCCATTACTGTGAGACAAAACACAGTTCTCGAGACTCAACAGCACCAGAGAGGTGGGCACTGCTGAGGCAGGTCAAAAAATCTGAGGGTGCCTCAAAACCAAGATGCTCTAGACAGTGACAGCAAATCTTTCACAACAACTGAGCAGGCTGGCCCCTTTTTTAATGGATGGAGTCTCAAATGCGGCACAGCAAAAGTCAAGTGAATGCTCTCCATGATATATAATGGGACTTTAAATATGTCCACTGCAAGAAAATGGGCAACCAATCGGTCCCATCATAGGAAATTTCCCTGGCAGTTGGAAAACACGAGGGGACAGTTCCAACCAAGGAGCCAGGAAATTCTGCTCAAAAATTCTATCACTGATTGTTAGTTTGAGAAGCCAATAGTTTGAATGCATGGATCTTATTCATTTTCTGGAAATGAGAAGTGGAAAACAGTTCATTATTGATATAAGATGAAGACCACAGCACTGCAGCATAGTGGTTAGCACTACTGCCTCACAATGCCAGGGATCAAGCTCAATTCTGGCCTCGGGTGATTGTCTGTGTGAAATTTGCACATTCTCCCTGTGTCTGCATGGTTTCCTCCAGATGCTCTGATTTCTTCCCACAGTTCAAAGATATATAAATTAGGTTAATTTGCCATGATCAATTGTCCCTGAGAATAAGGGGAATTAGGAGGGTAAATATGTGGGGTTTTCGGGAAAAGATCTGAGATGGAATTGTTGTTGGTGCAGGCTCAGTGAGCCAAATGGCCTCCTTTTGCACTGTAGAATCTATGATTCTATGATATTAAACACCTCAATATAGATAAATAACACACCTCAACCTAGATACAAAACATCAAGATCAATACATAATACACGTCAATATAGATACATTATATACCTCAATATACAGAATTCCATGATTCTATGATATAACGCACCTCAATCTCAATACAGAATACACTTCAATCTGGATACAAAATATACACCAATATAGATACAGAATACAGATCAATATCAATATGTAATATACTCACATATCGATATATAATACACCTCAATATAGATGTAGAATACACGTCAATCTGGATACAAAATATACCTCAATATAGATACAGAATGCACATCAATATCAATATATAAAACACCCTCATTTTGATATATAATACATCTCACTATAGATACATAAACACAATACAGATCCATAACACACCTCAATATAGATCCAGAATATACCTCAATATAGATATATAATATACCTCAATGTACAGAATACACCTTAATATAGATACATAATACACCTCAATATACAGAATACGCCTCAACATTGATACATAACTCGCCTCAATATCAATACATAATTCAACTCAATAAGGACATGCAACACCTTATTGCAACAAGCCTTCTTAAAACTGTACAATCTCTATACAACAGGTTTTCTAGTGCAGTTACAATGATATCTTTACAAAAACAGCTCATTCAGGGGACATTAATATAGAGAAGGTGATGGCACAGTGTTTATTGGCTTTCAGAGCAAATATTGCTAGACTGGATATTCACGAATACCTGTCCGGTGCATTTGGTTATGTTTGTTAAAAGTTACAGGTCATTAATGGGAATTTTTGCACTTTTTTTTCCATGGATAACCTCCTGTTTGTTTGTTTTTTGTACGAACTTTTTCTTGTGAATATACATTGGTTTTGTACAATGAAATTGGAATAGTTGAAACTGTCTTAGTTTCTATAGTTTTATTTTAAAGCATCAAACCTAATATAAACATTACAATTTGCATACTATTCAGTAGGTGGCTCAGCACGAATGAAATATTCATAACCTAATTTACACGTAGCTGAAATGGTGCTGAAGAAAAATTTCATTGTTCCAAACAATCTTCACCAAAAATATAAGCAGCTTACCAGTTTGAATATGTGTTCTAAAATTGTCAGTAGCAATATATATAAATTATTAATGGGGCGAATTAAAAGAAATTGTTTTACTTTAATTATACCCAGCTGAAATAATGTTCCCCTGTTACCATAGAGATTGAATGAGCAGTATTTGGAAACACTTAACCTATTGATTCCATAGTTTCACTACTCCCTCCACATCTCAACTTGTATTTAACTTAGTCTATAACATTTTATCTGCTTCCATTAGATGTGTCTTTGGTGTGTGGGTAGGGAACACATAATTAGGGCATAATTAGGGCACTTCACCATCTTTCTGCCCACCCTCAAGCTCAAACCATAATATGGACTGAAAGGGCAGAATATTATGGATAAACCAACCTCCTACTGCCCCAGCATTATACAGCACTTTCTATCCTTGGCTATTTTAATAAAAAGCATTATCATTTTTCTACAACTATCAGAACTATAGTTGATCCAATGTAGTACCCCCTGACTGACAGAGAATAGAAACATAGGAACTAGAGTAGATCACTTAGCACCTTAAGCCTATTCTCCCTTCAGTGAGATCATGGCTTATCTATACCTAACTCTAAATACTCGTCTTTATCACGTTTCTTAATTTAAAACTTGTCAACCTCAGATTTAAAACTGACAATTGACTCAGAACTAATTGTCATTAGTGAAAGAGAGTTCCAAAATTCTATGAACCTTTGAATGTAGAAGTGTTCCGAACTTCACTTCTGAAAAGCCTTACTGTAATTTTTAGGCAATGTACCCTAACAGTTTGAAGTTTATTTACTAGTGTCACAAGTCAGCTTACATTAACACTACAGTGAAGTTACTGTGAAAATCCCCCAGTCACCACACTCCGGCACATATTTGGGTACAATGAAGGATAATGTAGCATGGAGAATGCAGCCAACCAGTGCATCTTTCAAATTGTGGGAGGGAACCAGAACACTCAGAGGAAACACACGCAGACATGGAGAGAACATTATTTACCCTAAAATTTCCTTTTGAATATCTTCAAAATCTTCAATCAAATTATACCAAGAATTTTCTAAATTCCAAGGAATGCAACCCTGGTTTGTGTAATCTCTCCTCATAATTCCCTTGAGATCTAATATCATCCAGAATCAATAAGAAGCACAGGCAATGATGTGAGGAGCAGTACCAGGCTAACCTAAAAACAAGGTATTAAGCTGCTGAAGCTACAACACATAAGTACATGTCACGCAGGAGAAACTGGATGTGATCATTTTAAAAATGCATTTTCTTATTCGCCTTTCCTCACTGTATTTAAAAAAACAACAAACTGTAATCATATTAAGATAATAGAGGACTGCCTGTCAGGCAGAATAAACAATTTGAACCTATTCCAAATGACCCTCAATTAAATAATCTGCGATAGAATTATCCTATGGAGCAAAATTTTCAGTTAATATATCCATGAAAGTTAGTGAAGCTGGAGAAATCCTCTCAGGCTGGGTTTAGAATTACATGTAGACTAGTGAAATTGATCTGAAATTGCAAACAAGAAATTGAATGAGTTCTTTGGTGGAATTGAACATGGCCTTGTCCACTAGCTGAAAAGTGGGAAGAGAGGCAAGCTTTATCAGCCTTGGATGTCATACTGGATTTAATAGTTGTCAGGCAATTATTTGCCAGAGGTTGTGTCTGCTGATGAAGGGTGTGTCACCTCTGCAATCTCAGCAGTGCCACTGATGGCACATGTAGATGAGTGTAAATAAACATAGGCAGCCTCTGATGTCAATCAAAGGATATTACATATGCAGATGTGATTGCTTGAGTACCTTAATATATTTAACCTGGATTGATCCAGTAAGTAGCTGTAATTAGAATATATGGAGAAACAATGGAGACCCTTCAGAAACAATGGAATGGGATAAAATGATGCTATTGAGAAAGATTGAAGTCTGAATATTCATACAAGCCAACTCTTAATTAAAAATTCATTCAATCAGTTCTCAATTCTGTAGGCCAGATAATTTATTTTTAGGAAAGTCATACATAACCACTTTGTTGGCAAAAATGGCAAGAAATCTGCTGATATAATAGTGAGTCAGGGACCAGAGAGGAGTAAAATTTAAAGAAAATGTAACAATAACTAGTTTTGCTTTCACCTACTTCCATGTATGACAGAAGTATGTTTAGTTATGCGCAAGTGATCTGTTCACCAGAAGTGGGCTGATCATTAATGTAAGCATTTTGATCATTTTCGGCTGATTCTGAGGATTTTTGTTTTAATTTGATTTATTATCGTCACATGCTTTATATACAGTAAACGTAATGTTTCTTGAACGTTATAGACACAAAGGATCCCATACATAGGGAAGGAAAGGAAGCTGTGCAGAATGAAGTGTTACAGTCATAGCTAGAGTGTAGAGAAAGATCAACTCAATGCGATGCAGGTCCATTTAAAAATCTGATGGCAGCAGGAAACAAACTGTTTTGTGTCAGTTGGTACGTGTTCTCAAACCTTTGTATCTTTTTTCCTGCTGAAGAAGATGGAAGAGCGTATGTTTAGGTGCTTGGGATCCTGGATTATGTTGACTGCTTTTCTGAGACAATGGGAACGGTAGACAACGTCAATGCATGGAAGGCTGGTTTGCATGATAGACTGGGTTTTGACAACAACCTTTTTTACTTTATTGCGGTCTTGGACAGAGTAGGAGCCATACCAGTACAACAAGAAAGAATGATTCCTATGCTGCATCTGTAGAAGTTGGTGAGAGTTGTAGCCGACATGCTACTCTGTAATTGTAGCAGAACATGGGCAGTAACCTCAGGTCTGGTCAAGTTATTGCAAAGCAAATGGGAGACTTACAGAGGAAATTCCTGGTGATGTACTTCGAGGAAGCAAATTAAAATGAAAATTATGGCAGAAGCTTTCAAAAATCCTGCCTTATTGCATAAGAAAATTAATCAAACTTCAGGAAATCAAAGTTGATATTTTCATGTTGAATGATGAGGTTAACAAATATGCCATACTGTTGTCTTTCTGGTTAGAATCATAAACACATTAGTGGTGAATTGACCTTGCAGTATTCTGCATGCAGCTGTTGTTTAACAGACTGTGGCAGGCGTTTTGCAAATCGAGTAAACCAGTTAATAGACAATAAGCGATGATGACTTCTAAAACGTGCCCAATTATAGAGTGTCAAGTTTATATGGCATCAGTTTCTCCTAGCTTGCTCTCTTCAGTTTCTACTGTTTCCTCTTGTATCATGTGTTATAGTTTTTTTCTGTTATGTACACTGCACTTAGGAGAAGAGTAAACTCATGGATTTGCAACAGAGCAGCCATTTTGAACTAACTTTACTTACATTCCTCAACAAGGTAACAACAAAGACAATAAAACAAACTGCACAGATTTTGCAATATAATACATTCCCTGCCCACTTAAAAAAAAAACTTATCTACATATACCATTTTAAATTTTAATGAATAAGTTTCCAGTTTACAACATGATAAAATTAATATCAACAATACCACAAAATTTAGAAGGCTTATGTTTTCTCATTTACTTACGTGATGTGGACATCAATGGCTAAGGCAGCGTTTATTGCATATTCCTAATTGCCATTGAGAAGGAGCCATCCTCTTGAATTACTGAAGCTTCACAGGTTATAGGTACATGGTGCTCAGAAAGGCAATGCCAGGATTTTGACCATGATTACTAGAGGAATGGCAATATAGTTCCAAGTCAGGATGATGTGCGATGTTGAAGGGAGTTTTCAGGTGTTTGTGTTCCCATGCATCTGTCATCCTTGTTCTCCTAGGTGGTGGAATGTGCTGTTGAAGGAGTCTGTGTGAGTTGCTGCACTGCATCTTGTAGATGGTCAGTACTACTGCGATTGTATGTCGGTGGTGGAGGGAGTGGATGTTGAAAATGGTGCATGGGATGCTAATCAAGTATGTTGCTTTGCCTTGGATGGTGTTGAACTTCTTGAATGTTGTTGGAGCCGCATTCATCTAGAGAAGTGGAGAGTATTCGATCATACTACTGACTTATGTCTTGCAGATTTTGAACAGCTTTGGGGAGACAAGGTGTGGAATTTTCCTGTCTCACCCACCATGGGAATTGTAACAGGTGGTGGTGAGTCCTACAAAGATCTATTGATTGTAGATTGGATTTTCTGGCCTTGGGGAGAGTGTAGCTAGAAAATCCCACCCAAGAGATGAATTATTCACTCCAGAATTCCCAGCCTCTCACCAGCCACCTTATTTAATATGGTTAGTCTAGTTCAGTTTCTGGTCAATGATAACCCCCAGGATATTGAGTGTGGGTGATTCAGTAATGACAATGCCATTTGAATATCAAGGATCAGCGCGAATTTGCTGCCACGATAAATGGAGCTCTCTACAATATCAATTGTGTTTGAAAAACATAAATAAATATTTGTTTGGTAGTTTCTTGTCATATTTTTTGCTTTCTTGGCATTTGTGGTTGGAACCACTCTCTCAGTTTGATTGCTGATTGACTTAATGAGCTATTGCAACCCTGTTATAGTGTCTGACAAGGTGGCAATGTCATCAGCAAAGTTGTGAGCCAACCATCACTGATCCATTTCAATCCAAGATTATCCTTTGTTGACTTCCTTAATATCCAGTCAATGCTGACAAGACGAAGAGAGAAAAACATACAACTTCAGCTGACCCTGATAGCACATCAAACCAGTCACTGCAATTCATTTTGTCCTGACACAGCTTCTGGACTTCTCATTAATCTTCTTAATAGCTGCAACCATCCTTGCTGGGATGCATATGAAGAGAACATTTTCCAGTGTGAAATCTGATATAACCTATCAAATGTTTTAGTGGAATCAGTAATACTGATGACAAGGGAATGGTTGGTGCTCTTAGAAGTTCTCAATAGTGCCATTGTGTAAAAATCTTCTCAGCACAAGAGCATTTTGATCTGAAGCCTACCTTTTCTTCTCGAAATTCATCATCCACCCGCTCCGCCTTAACTGTATTGTAGCCGGGGCCGGGGGGGTCCAGGAGGCAGGGAGGGTTGCCCTGCTGGTGGGGGTCAGGTGTGCAGGGGGAGAGTCAGAATTGTGAGGAAGAAGGGTGTTGAGATCTGGGGTGGGGTGTTGAGACAGCAGGTTGGGTGGGGGATGGTGAGAGAGGAATCAGGAGATAGGGATATCCAAGAGGGGCTTGCGAATGGAGATTGAAGTGGGTTGGGGGAGAGGTGGGATCAACTCTGGCCTGGAGATGTCTAGAAGGCATCTTCCTCTGGGTGCCTTCCAGAGGTGAGATGAGAGGGGAAGGTGTGGGAGGAGGATTGGAGAGGGCTGTGTTTCCGGAATACGATCAAAATTCGTAGATGTCGTAAAGGTCTCAAAAGATTGGAAAACTGCAATATAATAAAACCATTCAAGAAAAGGAGGGAGACAGAGTGCAGAAAAATATAAGCTAACATCTTCATTGGGAAAATGCTGAAATTCATAATTATGGAAGTAGTAGCAAGACATTTATAAAATGTAATAATTTATAAAATAATAATATATTAAGGTAAAGTCAGCATGGTTTTATGAAAAAGTATTATATTTATCAAATTTATCAAAGTGCTTTGAAGGTGTAACATACAGGGTAGACAAAGAGGAACCAGTAGGTGTAATGTTTTTGGATTTCCAGAGTCTTTAATAATGTACCACATGAAAAGGGTGATATTTTATCATGGATAGAACATTCGCTAACCAACAGGAAACAGAAAATTGGGATAAATGAGCAAGTTGGCAAAACATAACCAGGGCCTCATCTATTTAACATCCATGTTAATAGTTTGGATGAAGGGACAGACTGTATTGTAGCCAAGTTTGCTGATGATCCAAAGGTAGGACCTCTTATTTCTTAAACCCTGCCCTCTACATCTAGATTCCGTCATGAGAAGAAATATCCTCTCATGATTCATTTTGTCAATCAAGACAACCCCCATTTTACCTGTTTCATTAAGGTTATTCTCTCAGATGTCTCAATTCCAAGGAGTAGAGTGGCTGAATGAGCATGATAGGCACAGTCACTGATTCCACTAATGGAATTCCATTTATTTTGTCAAACCATGCCAGCCTCTACTTGCTGTGATGCTGTGCCACAAAGTTCTTGTGTGCATCAGCATATGGAAAGAATTTATCTGTGAAATTGAAAAGGCAATGGTGAATTGTAATCTGGTTGACCATTGCCAAGCCTTCTGTTCTGCCTGGAAGGAGCGTATGTTTAATTGTGACGATTTTAATTACATAAGCATGATAAAGATATCTTTGAAATCATTGCAAAAATGTAATCCAACTATTTGTGTATGGCCATTTATTTAAAGTTACATGCAAAGAAACATAGGATAAAGGAACAAGAGTAGGCCATTCAGCCCTTCAAGCCTGCTCCACCATTTAATAAGATCAGAGCTGATTTGGTTGTAGTTTCAATTCCATTTTCCTGTCTACATCTCATGATCCTTGATCCCCTTGTCCCTAAAAAATGGCATCCAGTAGCTACAAAAGGTGATGAATCTGTAACACATAGTCTGTTTAAGTGGGGGTGTCTTCACTTAATGGACCTCTATTGAAAGTTGCAAAGGCCAATTTTGAGAGGTAAGTTGTGCCACATTGCCGCACATGAATCTGCCAACTGACATTTCTGTTTTCAGCAGTACCATTTGTTGCCAAGCTGCAGTAGCCACTTATTTTCATGATGCTGCGCATCAGCCCACATGAAATGTTGGTATTTCCCTTTTTGCCAGCTAATAGCTGATAGTTTAGAAAGTCAATATATAGGGTCTTTTGTGTTGGAATTTTTTAATTCTATCAAGATAGGTAAGTCGCCGGGACCAGAGGGGATGTACCCCAGGCTATTGTGGGAGGTGAGGGAAGTGATTGCAGAGCCTCTAGCAATGATGTTTGCATCATCAATGAAGATGTGAGAGGTTCTGTAGGACTGGAGGATTGCGGATGTAGTTCCTATTTTCAAGAAAGGGAACAGGGATAGTCCGGGAAATACTGACCGGTGAGTCTGACCTCAGTGGTTGGTAAGTTGATGGAGAGGATCCTGATGGACAGGATTTATGAGTATTTAGAGAAGTTTAGCTTGATTAGAAATAGTCAACACGGTTTTGTCAAGGGCAGGTCGTGCCTTACGAGCCTAGTGGAGGTCTTTGAAAATGTGACGGAACACATTGACGAAGGAAGAGCGATGGATGTGGTTTACATGGATTTCAGCAAGGCGTTTGATAAGGTCCCCCATGCAAGACTTCTTGAGAAGGTGAGAGGGCATGAGATCCAAGGGGCTTTGGCCGTCTGGATCCAGATCTGGCTTGCCAGCAGAAGGCAGAGAGTGGTTGTGGATGGGTCTCTTTCTGCATGGAGATCAGTCACCAGTGGAGTGCCCCAGGGATCTGTTCTAGGACCTTTGCTGTTCGTTATTTTCATAAATGACCTGGATGAGGAAGTGGAGGGATGGTTTAGTAAGTTCGCCGACAATACGAAGGTTGATGGTGTTGTGGATAGTCTGGAGGGATGTCAGAAGTTGAAGAAGAACATATTGCTTAATACAGTGGAAAAGCCTATAAAAGAAGCTCAGTAGGAAACTTGTCTCTGCATAGAATTATTTCCCACAAGAGACTCCATATAATTTGGTATACTATGTGCAGTTCTATTTGCCTCACTACAGGAAGGATGTGGAAGCTATTGAGAGGGTGCAGAGGAGATTTACAAGGATGTTGCCTGGATTGGGAGGCATGCCCTATGAAGATAGGGTGAAGGAGCTAGATCTCTTCTCTCTGGAGAGACGAAGGTTGAGAGGCAACCTGATAGAGGTTTATGAAATATTGAGAGGAATAGATAGGGTGAATTCTTGGAGGCTATTTCCCATAGCTGAAATGGTTGCTACAAGAGGACACAGGTTTAAGATGCTGGGCAGCAAGTACAGAGGAGATGTCAGGGGTAGGTTTTTCACTCAGAGAATGGTGAGTGAATGGAATTGGCTGCCATTGGTGGTGGTGGAGGCAAACTCGCTGGGGTCTTTTAAAAGACTTCTGGATGAGCACATGGGATTAAATGGGATTGGGAATTACAGGTAGTTCTATGGCCTGGTAGGTATGAGTATGATCGGTACAACTTGTGGGCTGAAGGGCCTGTTTGTGCTGTAGTATTCTATGTTCTATGTTCATGTCATGCTTGCAAAACTCTTGAAGTGGAGTCTTACGAGAGCCTCTGTTCATCCGGCTCCAGCTCCCTCGCCATGCCGAAGTTCCATGGATGTGTGGATGTACCAAAAGCTCTCTCTGCTTGGTTAGTGCTAACACACTTGGTGACTCTGCCTTTGAGGGGACAACTACATTTGTAATTTTTCCCATGAAGTGTTACGAAAACTCAAATACTTAACCTTTATTAATTTGTAGGTCGGGAACTCCAGTTCCTGACAAACCTTAGGCTTCCTGCTCATGTGTTGGGCAGGGAATGGCCACACATGTGCAGAACTCCTTTGTTCCATTCTTCAGCCTGGGAACCAGCCCTACCCACTTGTTCAGAAGAATAGAAATCGAAAAAACTTTTAAGGGGTGTCTTGACAAATAAATGAATTGGATGGGAATAGAGGGATTTGATTCTTAGAAAGGTACGGGGTTTTAGTTAAGTCAGGCAGCATGGCTAGTACAGGTTTGGAAGGCCAAATCACTTGTTCCTGTGTTGTAATTTTCTTTGTTCTTCTTAGTATGAAAATGTAGGTCAGATGACCTGACATGGAGTACCATCATTTTCTAGGTATCCCAAGAAGCCAAGCACAGGAGGGCAGCAGTGCAAAGGTCTGAAACTAAGGAGAGGAGTAGACTGATGTCCCAAAAGATTGTAATAGGTAAAGAATGAAGACAAGAGACAGCAAGAAGTCCCATTAAATAAAATTAAAGAAAGGAGCAAAACAATAGGCTCTAAGTTCAAGAAAGAACTATAGAGAATAGACTTGAAGTGAATTTGGAACAAAAGGAGCCCTAAAAATCCGAGGAGGCAGGCTAAGGTTGATGAATCTGTGTTGCAGGGATAAAGTACCCATTTAGAGCAGTGATGTTCTGCTTGACATGGCTGAAGATCTGAAATTATGCTTGGAAGATGAAACCGAGTATATTCCGACATCTAGGGAAAGAGACTCTTGGAAGGTGAGATTGAAACCTTGTGAAGTGGGTCATTGTTGAAGACATCCAAGTGGGAGTGACTTGTGGAGAGAATTCTAAGAGGAATTCTTCAAAAGAACTTCAAATGAGATTGGAAACCCTAATGAGAAAGATAAAGTTTCAATAAGAGTCACTGGCTCGCAGTGTGACAAATGTCTTGGGTGGATTGTTGGTAATGTGATGTACCCAGTCACAGTTCACCTGTTGATCCACATATATCTCATACTTAATGTTAGAGTATAAGAGAAAGATGATAAATGGTTTTACTTAATAAATGTGTACAGTAAAATTTATTTTTGTTTAAAATCCGTGGAATCTTGTGGCTTTATTCACTTAGTAAGAGATTCGAATCTCAAGTTTTAATTACTTTGATCAGAATGTTTTCTGTAACTGGATCTCTACATCCTGGGGTCAGACCAAGGAGCATAAATCAGGGTATACTGCAGGCAGTAGAGATGGAAATTATTGAGCTTCTTATCTGGATAACTATAAGTTGCCCATATTTCACAACCATACAGCAAGGTGCTGAATATAGAGGTCTATGAACCATTAGTTTGGTCTTAAGGGTCAACTTAGTATTATCTCATCTGTGATTCTCCACTCAATTAAAGTTAGTAGCTGCTTTCCCTGTATGTGTATTGAGGTCTGTATCAAGGGTCAAATGCCTATCACTGTGGACACAAGGCAGCAGAAAATTCTAATCACTTCCACTGGGTGTTGTTCAGTGAGATCAGCAGCAAAGGTGCAACACCTTGTCCCATGACCACAGTTTTCTTGATGCTTGTAGTCAGAGGGAACAAGTTACAGGCATGGGAGAGAGAAGCCATGACTCCTTGTAGCTGCATTTCCATAGAGGTGATTAGCACAGCATTATCAGCATCGATAATGATGAAACTGATGAAACTGGGATTATCCATGCAATCCGCCACACATTTCACAGCAGTAGAGATGGCCCGTCATTGTCCAGTGATGGGATTCAACAAGGACTCCTGTTGAATGCACCCTTTGCCACTGGGAAACCCATGGGCTGGAAGATTCTGGCATGAACGTCTGAAAAGTTCTGGCCAATGTGATTTTGTCTTTGCTTTCAGCCTTGTTGGATTGTGGAGCTTGTCGTCAGACCAAATAAAAACGCTCTATATCTGCAGAGACAGCAGTGGTCGGTGCATGGTAGAGAAGATACCAAACAGAGTGAACGCTAGGACATATCCCTGTTTCACTCCCTTTCTTCACTCTGAAATTGTCAGAAGTACAACTATCAACATGCACAGAACATGTTGCCATGGAAGGAACAGATGAGACTGAGGAGCTTTGGTGGACAGCCAATTATTTCAAGACTGCTAAGAATTTCTTGCTGAATTGTTTTAACTAGATGTATAATCTATATTTCAGAATACTTTGCTATTCTAAATACAAAATCAATACCTTCTTCAAAACACTAAAACTATATTGAATATTGAAATTTCAACTGTCTTTAATTTTCACGCTTTATAATGTGATCTTTTAAAGCTATGCAAGAATTTGCATTTTCTTTGATTTATGCTGTACATCAAATCAGAATTAAAGGCTAGACATAAAACAAAAATACAATATTCTGCATCCTATTTCTGCATCAGAGGAAATTATAACCGTATCCCATTCCTGTTATTTCATAGCCTTGTGAAGACATCATACCTATGTGTGAAGTGATTATGCCACCAATCTACTTTTTCCCTTTAAAAGCAAATTATTGTAGATGCTGGATTCTGAAATCGAAAGAGAAAATGCTGGAAAATCTCAGCAGGTCTAGCAGCAGCTATAAGGAAAGAAAAGAGCTGATGTTTTGAATCCAGATGACCCTTTAAGATTTTCCAGCATTTTCTCTTTTGATTACTTTTTCAATTTAACTGCATTATACTACAAGCTGTGTGGATAAAGTTGTTTGCTACCTCTGGGAAAATCTTGCCAAATTTCTAGCGATTGCTGAAGACTCTGTAAACGATTGGCATAGAACTTGCATTTTGAACATAGAATCTGATAACAAAGTTTGTATATAAACATTAGGAGTCTTTTCTGCTTTTCCATCAGCTTTGTAGTACCCCCATGCTAAAAATGCTTCTACTTTATAACAATCTGGAAAGTTAGAAGTTTTGTTTCTATCTTTGCCAATTAAATAAGGTTAATCTTATTTCAATGTATTTTTTTTCTGAACGGTTTAACTTAACCGCCCATGTAATTTGATATGAACATTCAGAAATCTATTGACAAAAATATATAGGCTGGATGTATTTTATGAAAGAAGATTTATAGTAATTGATTTCCTGCTATAATGCTGTTTACAATACCAGTACTGTGCTTGTAATATTCCTCCTTTACTACTTCCACACAGATAAATGTGGCAATATACTTGCGCCTGCTGCTCTAGTGCCAACTCCCGCTGCCACACAGTATGCATGATGTTGCAGCCGCTAACTAAATCACAGCAGGTTATTGGCTTATCACAGGAAACTTTTTAAGCCCAGGAAATGAATCACCAGGGTTAGCTTACAAATGGTGTTTATTATCATTTACTTTTTAGTGCTCAAGGTTTATCTAACTTCTTTTATGCAAGTTATTTTTCTCCTGTCTCTGTGGACTTACTCCTGTTTTACATATCATTTTAGTTCTGGAATAAGTATCCTAATTGGTTGTATAATTATCAAGTGCCTTCACTGACTTTATCTGGTAATTTGATCTCTATTTAGGTCACATCTGAGATGGTCTCAATAGACTTATGCTCATTCAAAACTCTACTGCTTGCATTCTATTTGGTGGGGAGTTTCACCATGGAAATTGTGCAAAGCTTATGATTTTCAATTATTATGTTCCAAAAACCTTGAGAAATCTGCCAGTGAATAAAGATCCACCTGATATCAAGAAGCAGCTGATTGCACTGGATACAGATAAGGCAATGGTCTCTGAGGATTCGCCGAACCCCCTAACAAAACTTTTCCAGTACAGTTACAATGCTGACATCTACCCAACAATGTGGAACATTGTCCAGGTTTGTGCTGTTCACCAAAGATGGGACAAATCTAATCTGGCTAACCTCACGATGCTCCACTCCTCCAGCTTCCACCCCAAACACATTAAAGAAGCCATTCCCCATGGACAAGCCCTCTGTATACACAGGATCTGCTCAGATAAGGAGGATCGCTCCAGAAGCTGAAAGATGCCCTCATAAGAACAGGATATGGCGCTCGAACTCATCGATCGACAGTTCTAACATGCCATAGCCAAAAATCACAGCGACCTCCTCAGAAGATAAACACGGGACATGGTGGACAGAGAACCCTTTGTCGTCCAGTATTTCCCCAGAGCGGAGAGGCTACGACATCTTCTCCAGAACTTTCAACATGTCATTGATGGAGATGAATATCTTGCCAAAGCCATCCCTACACCCCCACTTCTTGCCTTCAAACAACTGCACAACCTCAAATAGACCATTGTCTGCAGCAAACTACACAGCTTTCAGGAACGACACCACACAATCCTACCACAGCAATTTCTGTAAGACGTAGCAGATCATCGACATGGATACCATCATCTTACATGAGAACATCACCTACTAGGTACATCGTACATACTCTTGCAACTCGGCCAAAATTATTTACCTGATATGCTGCAGGAAAGAATGTTGAGGCATGATACATTGGGGAGATCATGCAGATGCTACAACAACAGATGAATGAACACTGCTCGACAATCATCAGGCAAGACAGTTCTCTTGCTGATGGGAACACTTCAGTAGTCATGGGCATTCGGCCTCTGATTTTCGGACAAACATTCTCCAAGGCAAACTTCATGATGCACGACAACACAGAGTCGCTGAGCAGAGACTGATAGCCAAGTTCTGCACGTATGAGGATGGCCTCTACTGGAACCTTGGGTTCATGACACACTATCTGTCACCCCCATGACTTGCCTGGACTTGCAAAACCTCACTAAATTTCCTATATGGAAACAATACACATCTCTTTAACCTTTGCTTAATGCTCTCTCCACTCACATTGTCTGTACCTTTAAGACTTGATTACCTGTAAAGACTCGCATTCCAACCATTACCTTGTAAATTGAGTTTGTGTCTTTCTGCCCTGTTTGTGATCAGAATTCCCACCCACTTGACAAAGGGACAGCTTGTTCTGAAAGCTTGAGGCCTTTGCTACAAATAAATCTGTTGGACTTTAATCTGGTGTTGTGAGACTTCTTTCTGTAATTTCCACTGCACCAGATTACTCTCACTGATCAGAAAATTGATGGAAGGTTTGAGAATGCTACAATTGCACTTATTTAGCAATGACTTGCTTACTGAGGCTCAGTTTGAGTTTCCATAGGGGGACTTGGCTTCTAACCTTGTTATAGCGTTGGTCCAAACTGAATTACAGAGGCAAGATGAAAGTGACTGCCCTTTACTGTTTGACAGAGTGTGGAATCAAAGAATCCTTGCAAAATTGAAGGCAATGAAAATTGGAAGGAAAACACTTCACCTGCCAACATCATACATAGCACAAAGAAAGATCAGAGTTATTAGAGGCTAATCACCAGGGATCATTTCAGGGTTCTTCAGGATAATGTCCAAGGCCAAACCATAATCAGTTACTTCATCAATGACCTTCTCATCATCAGAAGATCAGAAATTGATTGTTTGGTGATGATTGCATTGTGTTCATTTCAATTGGTGACTCTTCAGATATGGAAGCAGTTGCTTTGCAGAAAAACATGGGCAACGTCCAGACTAATAATTGGCAATAACATTCCCACCACACAAATATCCACAAAGGCCATCTCCAACAAATGAATAGCTAACTATCTCCTTTGATGTTCAAAGGCATCATCATTGTCGAAACTCCACCTTCAACATCCTAGCATTAACTTTGGCCGGAAACTGAACTGGACCAGCCATATAAATACTGTGGCTACAAGAGCAGGTCAGAGGCTAAGAATTCTCTGGCAAGCAACCCACCTCCTGACTTCCAAAAACCTGACCATCATCTACAAGGCACAAGTCAAAATATAATAGAATACTTTCCACTTGTCTAGAAGAATGCGCTTTCAACAACACTCAAGAAGCTTAACATTAATCAGTTTAAATTGACCTCTTGTTCAGCATCACATTCAGCACCTTCAACATTCACTCCTTCCACCACAAGTGCACGGTGGCAGCAACCATTTACAAGATGTCACTGCAACAACTCATGAAGATTCTTTTGAAAACTGCTTCTGAGTCTGTGAACATTACCACTTGGAAGGACAAGGGTAGCAGACACAAGGGAACACCACTATCTGCACCTTCTCCTCAAGCCACTTGACACCTAGAATAATATTGCAGGATCAAAATTCTGGCTCTCCCTTCCCAACAGCACTGTGAGTGTACATACATCATATGGAGTACAGCAGTTTGAGATGACAGTTACCAACAGCAATTAATAAATACTGTTCTTGCAAGCAAACCTCAAATCCCATGAAGGAACAAGAAAATAAATCCCTGATGTCAGCAGAGACTTGAGAAATAACTTCCTTTCACTTTATTTCATTTTTTATTCCACTTCACACATTTGAAGTAAAGGCTCTGGTGTGAGAAAATTCTATTCAACCAATCAAATTCATCAAAATCCTAGTGAGGACTTATCTTGACCATTTTATTTGTCATTTTCTTTTCAAAATTCATAACTCTCTACCTCCTGTTGTGTTAGGATTCATCCAACTTCCTTGTGAAAGCTTCAACTGAGTCACTGCTGCAGATGGCAGTCTAGTAGTCAATAATTACAGGCATGAACAAGTTATTTATCATGCCAAATTTAACGTATCCTTTTTGGGTTTATAATCATCTCCTCCGTTTTCCGATTTTGGCACAAACACCTCTCTACATCCATTTCATTTATTCCCTTCTATTTAGCCTTCTAAATGTTATGCTGATAATTCTAATATTATCAATAAAGAATATGACATATCCACATCCAATATTTTGGTCTACATATTCATATTATAACCGGGCTCAAAGGTACTCCTTACCTCTGAGCAATTCAGTGGTCTGCATGTAAAATTGGAACAGGAATTCTCAGACAATCTTTGGACTGTTTGGGTGTGATATTTTAGGCAAGATGATATTCATAGAAAACAGATGTAACCAATAACTCACTGAAGGCCATCAAGTTGGATTATGTCCTAAACCATTTAAGGATGTAACTAATGAAATTGGGTATATTCTGGGAGAACCTTTTGAGATTTCTTAGAAATGGGAAGTAAGTCACTAAAGATCAGGAGAATGATATTATTATACAAAAATAGACAAAAAGATAGTCCAGTAAATTGGAGATCAGTGTGGGAAAAACACTGGAGGTAACTGAAGGAATGAATGGTGAACATCTGAAGAGATGCAAAGCTATGCAACGAGCATTTTTCAAGAGAAAAAGATTCTAACTGATAAATGTTTTAGATTCTTCCTGACAGATTCTGTGTGTAAAATGGTTCAGGCTATGTTATTCAGCTTAGAGGTCAATTCAGCTTCCTCTACTTTGGTGAGAGATTGGCCCACAAGCTTAGAATGAACATTTAGATGGAGAGCCTCTGAAATGGATCACAATTAGCTGGAACAGAGGAAGGAAAAGGAAGTTGTAAAAAGAACTTTACTATTTAGAATTGGTCATATGAGGAGACTTCGAGGAGGACAGCAAAATGCTTTAGAAATGTCCACAAAGCATTCCTGAAGAGGTCAAAATACTGACTATTGGAAGACCCTGACTTGTGGTCTACCAAACTGGTGAAGTTTCATTCAGGAAGGCACTGAACACATTCAGAATCTTCATCAGGAACATGCAACGGTGAAGTTGAGGGATCAGAGTGAGTACACAAATGTCCAAACAACATGTCTATCCAAATTTATGAGGATTATCTGGCAACCCATGTGGCAGAGTCTGCAGAGTATGCATTAGACTTATCAGCAATTTTAAAATTGGTCGGAATAAACACAAGGCATTCTCAGTCTAAAATAACGGTCTATGAAGAAAGAAGGAGAAGCAGGCATTGAAAGAGAATTTCACTGAGAAAGAAAGACTATATAAGAAGGATGAACCACCCATGGCTAGCTAAAGAAATTAATGATTGTGTTAAACTGAAAGGAAAGGCATAAAATGCTGTGAAGATTAATGGCAGGCTAGAAAATTGGGAAAATTATAGAAATCAGTGGAGGATGAAATGAAATAAATTAGAATATGAGAATAAACTGACAGGAAGTATAAAAACAAGCAGAAAGAGCTAGTGGTCAAAAAGGAAGAGAATAGTTAAAGTAAATCTTGGTCTCCTAGGTACCTTATACCTAGAGCTTAAGGTATTATTAATAGGAAAAACAAGGAAATAGCAGAGACATTGAACAAGTGTTTTGCATCTGTCTTCGTGGTAGCAAACATAAATAGTATCCCAACAACAGTAGAAAATAAGTTGTAAAAGATTTAAAGGAGCTTGATACAATCACTATCACTAGAGAAAATATGCTAAAGAATTAAAAAAGAACCAGAGAGTTGACAAGTTCCATGGAATCTTAAAATAAATGGCTACAGGGATAGTGAACAGATTGGTTGTAAACATCTAAAATTCCCTAGAACTCAGGGGAAGCCCAGCAGAGTGGAAAACTGCAAATAGAATACCATTATTGAAGAAAGGGGGTAGACAGAGTTAGGAAACTACAGGCCAGAATGCCTCGTATCTATCATTGGGAAATGCTACAATCTATTATTAAAAAATAACTAGCAGGACACTTAGTGCATTCAAAAGAGTCTAAATAGTTTTATGAAAGGAGCATGTTTGACAAATTTATTGAAAATGTACCAAACAAGACAGACAACGGGGATCTAGTAGATGTAGTACATTTGGAGTTCAAAAGGCGTTTGTGCCACATAAAAAGTTACTGGACAAGTTATGAGTTCATGTTGTTGGTGGTGATATCTTGGCTTGTGTGGAGGATTCATTAATAAGAAACAGGATGAATAGGACATTTTCAGAATGGCAAACTGCAGCTAGTGGTCTGGCACAGGGATCAGTGCTGGAGCCTCAACTGTTTATAATCTATATTAATAATTTGGATGAAGGAGCAGAATGTATTGCAGCTAAATGTTCTGATGATACAAAGATAAGTAGTAAAGCAATTTATGAGGACGACACAAAGGATGGAATTTAATCTTTGAGGCTTAGATCCCAAAAACATAGATATGGATGTGGGTGTCTCTTCTGCTTGCCTGTCTGGTATGCTGGCATACTAGAGTCTAAAGGAAAACTGAAAGATTCAGTGATGGCCATGTGAAACATATGGATTGTGTGTATGGGTGGACAGGAAGTGGTTGAATCCACTGTTAGATGACCGAATAGCTTCGGTTGGACGAGGCAGGGAGCAAGTCAGTAGAGTTGATAACACTTGGAGGTCAATCTTTTATCCCCTTCACGGCTGTAAAATTTCAGCTCCATCATTGACTTCCTCACACTAGTATTTAATCTACAGTGACACCTCATCTTTCCTGAAGAACAATTCTCCCCTGGGATACAACCCCAACCCACAACTCTTCCCCATCTGTGAAATTACTAATGCTCGAAGGAGCATGGTCCACAGTTTAGCAAGGCCAATGGTTCTCCTCCAGGCTATTCAGGAGTAACAGAAAATGCTCACAGACATGATGTTCAACCACAATTTGGGATCCAGTGCCGTGAGTAGGTCAACGGCCTGTTTGGATTAACCAAGGTAAGTGACAAAGTGATGATCCATCAATAGGGTTTTTCTGAGGGCATCAAACACTGCACATGTGTGAGTGGAGAAGGAGGTCAGGGAGTGGGTAAATGCGTAACTGCATGAGATTTGATGCCAAACTATGCTTTGCTTGAGAATGAGAATGCATACAATTTACAAGTGATGGGCCACTATGTGTCATAGATGCATGTAGAAAACGGTGTGAGGTCTCATATGACATGCCACTAAATCTTCACTTTGTCCTGCAGGATAAGCAGATCCATAATGCTAAAGAGAGGGCCAACACAGATGGCAGAGCGCCAGGTCACAGTGAGGAAGAGGCAATAAAGATCACCGAGGAGCAGAGGGACCATGCTATCATTGATGAAGAGATTGGAGTGTCCAGGATTAAGACTGAGAATTCCACCAAACTGGAATCGAGATATGGACATACAGAAGACATCTGGGAAAATGTGATGAGCTTATAGGTATTCCTGAACTTTAATGTGTTTTGTTGTCTTCTCCACTGCATGTCTTTGTAATCTGGAGCCGATGCCACAGCTAAGCAAGGGATGTTGAAGAGATGGGCCATGCTGAATCCAGGCTGATGATGATCCTCTGGCCTTAACCATGGGAAATCTGCACGGCATTCAGCAACAGGTAGGGGAACATATATTCAGATGCCACAGGCTATGCACAGCCTCACCCAAATGATGACAAATCCATCTTAACCACAAATTCTATCATTTCTCCAACACATGAGCTTGACGAAATCCCATCACAATCTTATCTGTTTTAATTCCTCTGCACTTCAATGGGTATAGTTTTAATGTGCTCAATCTTTCCTTATAAGATAAACCTTCTGCTCAGGAATCAATCGAGTGGACCTTTGCTAAACTACTTATAATGCAATTAAATCCTTTCTTAAACTAAGAAGGGCAAAACTAATTTTGATTTGATTTGATTTATTATTGTCACATGTAATAACATACAGTGAAAAGTATTATTTTTTGTGTGCTATACAGACAAAACATACCATTCATAGAGAAGGAAATGGGAGAATGCAAAATGTAGTGTTACAGTCATAGGTAGATGTAGAGAAAGGTCAACTTAATGCAAGATAAGTCCATTTAAAAATCTGACAATAGCAGGGAAGAAGCTGTTCCTGAATCAGTTGGTATGACCTCAGACTTTAGTATCTTTTTCCTGAAGGAAGAAAGTGGAACAGAGAATATCAGACGTGCGAGGGGTTCTTAATTATGCTGGCTGCTTTTCTGAGGCAGTGGGAAGTGTAGACAAAGTCAATGGATGGGAGGCTTGTTTGCATGATGGATTGGGCTACATTCATGACCTTTTGTAGTTCCTTACTGTCTTGGGCAGAGCAAGAGCCATACTATGCTGTGATACAACCAGAAAGAATGCTTTCTTTGGTGTGTCTGTAAAAGTTGGTGAGTGTCACAGCTGATATGCCAAATTTCCTTAGTCTTCTGAGAAAATAGGGATGTTGGTGGACTTTCTTAGTTTTAATGTCAGTATGGGGGACCAAGACATGTTGTTGGTTATCTGGATACCTAAAAATCTGGAGCTCTCAACCTTTTCTACTTTGTTCCCATTGATGTAGACAAGGGCATATTCCCCTTTACACTTCCTGAAGTCAATGACAAAATCCTTCATTTTGTTGATATTGAGGGAGAGATTATTGTTGCCACACAGTTCACCAGATTTCCTATCTCATTCCTGTACTCTGTCTTGGCATTGTTTGAGACCCAACCCAGTACAACGGTATCGGCAGCAAACTCAAAAATCAAACTGGAGGGGATTTTGGCTACACAGTCATAGGTGTATAAGGAGTATAGTAGGTGTTGAGAACACAACCTTGTAGGGCACCGGTGTTGCGGATGATCATGGAGGAGGTGTTGCCTACCTTTACTGATTGTGTGGTCTATGAGTTAGGAAGTTCAGGATCCAGTCACAGAGGGAGGTGCTGAGGCCCAACCCACTGAGTTTGGAGATAAGTTTCATGGGAATAATAGTGTTGAAGGCTGAGCTATAGTCAATAAATAGGAGAATGACATAGTTATCCTTGTTACTTAGATGTTCCAGGGTTGAATGCGGGGCTAAGGAAATTCCATCTACTGTGGACCTGTTGTGGTGGTAAGCAAACACTAATGGATTTAGTTAGTCCTGGAGGCTGTAAGTGAACCTGTGTACCTTAACCTAGGTATGGCCTCAACTAGATCTTATACGTGGCTAAACTTGTAGTCTCTGGTGGCCAACTCTACCATCAAGAAAACCAGTCACAGATTACTTGCATCTGACACAAATCAACTAATGTTTTGGCATTAATAGCCCTGTCAAGATGGCCAAGATCGAAAGTTTCGCTCATGGGTATTTGAGTGCAACATGTCCAAGTGCAAAGCAGTGGTCCTTGGATACATTCTTCAGTTATGAATGCATATGTCAAAGGCAACTCTGCTTGATCTTCTAGACAGTAAAAGACATAGATTTAAAGATTGTTCCAGGGATAGGTTGACAAAGGTGAGCGGTCAAACTAAGTAGGCAGTGGTTTGCAGGTGATGGTTTGCTGGTTAATTAATTGTCCCACACCTACACAAAATTAACTAAAGTTGTTTTCAGCATGCCTAGTACATCTCTCATGGGCCTCATGTCTTGGAAAAGTTCTATGACATTCCTGGCCTCTTCTTCAGAATCCTCAGCAGCATCCTCAATTGAGTCAAAGTGCAGTTCCTCCAAGTATTCACAAGGCAATACCTCGGCTTGCTGCAATGCACATCAGTGCACAAAAAATTGTGATACCCTCAGTGATATTGTTATGCCCAGCCAGACATGTCAGGGTAGCAGAAGAACATTTTCAGTGATTCAATGATCCACTCATTGATTCCTTTGATTGAATCCAGGGATAACCCTCCTAACAACTTGTTAGGGATAACTGAAGAGTAGATCAGAGTGCAGTGGAGGAATATCCCTTTAGAATGTTCAAAGGAGAGGTCTGGGGAAGATGTCTTTGGTGATGACATCACGCTGGAGCTAGTAAAGATGGCGGAGGATGATCCATTGAATATGAAGGTTTGTGGAGTGGATGGTGAGGATGAGGGGAACCTTCTCATGCACCCTTCTCTGCAAGCACAATTGATGCAACATATGTCCTTTCACCTCTGCTCTTGCATACGCTACTTTGGTCCAGTTCAAGTCTCTACCGCATCTTAAAAGAGCCCTCTGCCAGATTTGCCCTTGCTACTGCTGATAGTCCAGGACAGTGATCATTCTCTTGCCCCCTTCCTTTTTCCCTCTGAGTTTAATAAAGGTAACCACCCACCGCAGATCCAAATGAACCACTTTGCCTGATGCATGCCATCTTTAATCAGGTTGTAAATCAGGTGGCATGGGTTTCTCATTCCCTATTAACTTAATCTTGAAAATATGACTTAATTTGGGAAAGCTATAATTTAAAAAGTATCCATAGAAGGCTAAAATATAGAAAAGGGATTCTTGCCACCAAACACTGTGAATCTTACCCCACTGCTGAAACACTACCTACCTTAAGCACAACTTACGGGTGGGGAAAAGAAAATTGACCTGCCTAACTAAATCATCTTACCTGTCATGCGTGCCCATCCTATTGGTTCCATTAATTCTTTTTATTAATTCATGGGACATGGTATCACTGGCTGGCCAGCATTTATTGCCCTTGAGAATGTGGTGGTGAACTGTTTGATGAAGGAGCAGCACTCTGAAAGCTCATGATTTTGAATAAATCTGTTGGACTTTAATGTGGCATTATGAGACTTCTTATTGTGCCCATCCCAGTCCAATGCTGGCATTCCACATCATAACTACCTTCTTGACAACTGAATGGTTTGCCAGGTCATCTCAGAGGACAGTTGGGAGACAACCACATTGCTGTGGCTCTGGGGTCACATGTCGACCAGACCAGGTAAAGATGACAGATTTCCTTCCCTAATGGAAACAATGGAACTAGATGGGTTTTTCTGAAAATCAACAATGGTTTCATGGGTCATCAATAGATTCTTAATTCCAGATATTTTTTATTGAATTCAAATTCCATTATCTGTTGTGATGAGATTCAATCCCAGGTCCCTAGAACATTCGCTGAGTTTCTGGATTAATAGACTAGCCATAACACCACTAGGCCATCGTCTCCCCAAGTTCCAAGCAAAGAACCCAAAAAAGATTTAGAGAGCTTAAAGAAGATAGCAACAATCTGACAGATTGAGTATAATGTGGCACAACGAATAAGAAATTGTAGAATATTGTGGCACAGAGTGATCTGTGTTTTGGTACATGAGTAACAAAAGGTTAGCAAGCAGATATAGCAAGGAATTAGGAAGGCAAGTAAAATGCAAGGGGTTTTATTGCAAGGCGCATACAGGTATAAAAATAACAAATTATACAGGGTGTTGATGAAACCACCCATAGAGTGTTGCGAACAATCTTGGTCATGTTACTTGAAAAAGGGTAACTTGGTTTCACAGTGGTTAGAACTGCTGCCTCACAATGCCAGGGACCTGTCTGTGTGGAGTCTGCACATTCTCCCTGAGTCTGCGTGAGTTTCCTCTGGGTGCTCTAGTTTCTGCCCACAGTCCAAAGATGTGGCAGTTAGGTGGATAGGCCATGCTAAAATGTCCCTTAATGTCAGGGAGACTAGTGAGGTAAATGCATGGGTTATGGGAATAGGGCTTAGGTGGGATTGTGGTCAGTGCAGACTCAGCATTGAATGGCCTCCTTCTGCTCTGTAGGATTTAATGACTCTGTGATTCTATAAGGATATTCTTGCACAGAGGGCATTCAAAGTTCACTAAGTTGATTCCTAGGATAAAAGGGTTGAGTTATGAGCATGCTGGTCTTCCATTTATTGTAGTTCAGAAAAATCAGAGGTGATCTTAATGAAACATATAAGATTTTGAAGGGGGTTTAACAGGTTCGATGATGAATGGATGTTTCCCTTCTGGGGGTATCTAAAACTAGGGGAAACCATTTCAGAACAGAGCATTTCCCATTTAAAATGAGGAGGAATTTCTCCTCTTAGAGGATCCTCAATCGGAATTCTCTCCTCCAGAGAAGAGTGGAGACTGAGTGATTGAATATATCAAAAGATGTGCAGGTTAGGTAGTTTGACCGTGCTAAATTGCTCATTATGAATACATTCCAGAAAATCTTTGACGAGCTGTGAAGCACTTTGACCATTGTGAAGTCATGGTGGGGTCTTATATAAATGCAAGTTCTTTCATTGCAAAACAATTCAAGCATTCTCTTTTCTATTTCAGCTTCCTGAATTGATTCTCCCTATTTGCACAATCTTTTGAATAACATTCATACTTAGTAATGCACTATCATGGATTGGTACTAGAATTTTCTCAAATTATATGTTTTACACATTTTTTTATATCTTCCCAGCTGTGTTTTTGTTTAATGAGCTCAAATTCTAAGAGAAATGGCTAACCAGCATTCTATTTGCTTCACTCTCTCTATAATAGGACTCTGTTTAGCCCCAGAAAAGTCAAAACATCATGATTTACCATCTCCCATGATGGATATTTATGGTTCTGAACTTATTGTGACAATTTATGAGGCATAACATTTCTAACACTTTCCCACATCTCTACATGCATCATGCTTCGTCAGAACTAGAACAGACTAATTGAAAATGATCTTTCTTTATTAACCCTGAAATGGATCAACTTTGATTCTGAAACTGTATTTTAAACTCTTTTTCCTTAATAAGATAAAATGATTCCACTAACGTGGCACTCACAATTTAAAACAAAAAGAAAATAATCCATAACATAATTGACAGAACAGGCTAGTGGCTGAAAAAAAATCTCTTTATCATCTTTTTCTGCCAATTATAGGATTTTGCTTCAGGTTGATAGCACAATATAGGTGGGCTGATGATTAACATCAATCTGTTCCTTTCTGTGTCTATCTGTCTGATTACAAACATATATGCAGCATGAATGATGAGTGTCTATTTATTTATGCAATGTCCATTAAGAATCCATCTTCATCATAATAATGAAATGGTTTCTATCTATGACTTGAATCTGTATATGAAAGAATCATCCTTTGCATTTATATATTGGACCATTAACACTGGATAGAATACTATGAGAAGGTCACTCCACAAAATGGCTCAGAAGCCATAGGAATAATTGATACATATCCTGCTTGGAGGAATTGGGATGTTTGTCTACAACCCATTCAAATTGTTTCTCCAGTAATATGAATAGAGTAAAATCAGCAGGTTCACATCAAGTAAGTTAGGTTGAAATATGGAAGTCTTACTTTTTTGTAGACTTGTAATTAATGAGGAACAAGGTTGTTGATGACTTTCTGTAAGGGAGATAACAGCTGCAATTTGATGTTTTGGTAGTTTCCAACCAGTTTACAACTCCAGATTTCTTGGTTGCATCTGTGGCTAACGATGCAAATCAGCTGCCTCATGCAGGGAAAGTTACATTGATACATGAAAGCTCAGTCAAAGCAAAGACATTAGCAAATAGGTACAATTTTTCTTCCTTCAAATCCCCCATTCCTTTTGATCCTGTGATTTTTTTTACAAAGTACAAATGGAGTTAAGAGGCTCAAGTGATGTTCTGAAACTCTGGCAGTAATTTTAACTACTATAAATAAATGGGATGTTTGGAGTGGATGTTAACGTCTCGAAAGACCTGACCTCAACCAGCCTCCAAGTGGACTACTTTAAATTTTAATAGAGGTCACACAGGACTTTCAATCGATGCTATACACTAGATACATCAATGACATTTTCTTCCTTTGGACTCATGGTGAACAATAAGTGAAACAACTATGTGATGATATTAACAAGTTCCACTCCACCATCAGACTCACCATGGACGATTCTCCAGAATCGGTTGCATTCTTGGACACTTGCATCTCCATCAAGGACGGTCACCTCAGCACCTTACTGTACCGCAAGCCGACAGACAACCTCACAATGCTCCACTTCTCTAGCTTCCACCCTAGACATGTTAAAGAAGCCATCCCTTACGGACAAGCCCTCCATATATACAGGATCTGCTCAGATGAGGAGGATCATAACAGATACCTCCAGACGCTGAAAGATGCCCTCATAAGAACAGGATATGGCACTTGACATTGATCAACAGTTCTGATGCGCCACAGCAAAAAACCATACTGACCTTCTTAGAAGACAAACACGGGACACAGCGGACAGAGTACCCTTTGTCATCCAGTACTTCCCAGGAGTGGAGGAGCTACGACATCTTCTCTGGAGTCTTCAACATATCATTGACGAAGATGAACATCTCGCCAGGGCCATCCCCACACCCCTCATTTCTTGCCTTCAAACAACCGCACAATCTCAAACAGACCATTGTTCGCAGCAAACTACCTAACCTTCAGGAGAACAGTGACCACAACACCACATAACCCTGCCACAGCAACCTCTGCAAGACATGCCGGATCACCGATATGGATTACATCATCACACGTGAGAATACCATTCACTGGGTACACTGCACACACTCTTGCAACTTTGCCAACGTTGTCTACCTAATCTGCTGCAGGAAAGGATGTCCCGAAGCATGGTACATTGGGGAGGCTATGCAGACACTATGACAACGGATAAATGAACATCGCTCGACAATCACCAGGCAAAACTGTTCCCTTCCTATTGATGAACGCTTCAGTGTTCAGTGTCTGACCTTCGGGTAAGTGTTTTCTAAGGTGGCCTTCACGACACCCGACAGCACAGAGTCACTGAGCAGAGACTGATAGCCAAGTTTCGCACACATGAGGATGGTCTCAACAGGGATCTTAGGTTCATGTTGCATTATCTGTAACCCCCATGAATTGCCTGGGTTTGCAAAACCTCACTTACTGTACTGTCTGGAGACAATATACATCTCTTTAACCTATGCATAATGCTCTTTCTACTCACATTGTCCGCATCTCTAATAGTTGAATAGCAGGTTAGTTGTAAAGATTCACATCCTAATCAGTAATTTGTAAACTGTCTATGTTGTTATATGCTCTATCTGAGGCCAGAACTCTCCATTCACCTGACGAAGGGGCAAACCCTGAAACCTTGTGAGTTTACTATCAAATAAATTGGTTGGACTTTAACCTGGCGTTGTCAGACTTCTTACTGTGTTTATCCCAGTCCAATGCTGGCATCTCCACATCATGGCAGAGAGAGCCAGGCCTGCCTGTCAGACTGCTTTTCAGATAGAAAGCTTGCCAGAGGAAATAATGAAGCGCCCTGTGGAGCTCAAACCACATTTAGTTGGACATGTGCAAAACAACTGCTTACGACTCATGTAGCCTACCCCAATAAATATTGCAGCCTTCATTATTGTAGAGAGTATGATTTCTGAACATTCGAAACACTCTGAAAGGGGATTCGCATATGGGATTTTGATTAATTTATTGAAGCCTGGCCTTTGCTCTATGGGAATATTATATTCCAAATAACAAATAAGAAAGGAAATTGACATACCATATGTCTATTTCCTTCTTACTTGAACCTGTGTTTACTCTCCTTACTGAGGTGAACAAGCCAAGAGGATTCCTCCATTTCAATGAATAGCGATGTCTGTGGCAGTATTACTTTGCCAGCGAAACACTGACAGTATGTTGCCTGTTCCAAGCCCTGCAGCCAAGTTACAGGGCAAGCGGACCACTTGCTGCTGAAATAAAGATGATTGTTACCTAAATGCCTTTGCCTCGGGCTTCCTTCAAGCTATTACAGGAGACATCAAAGGATAACCTGATTCTGTATGTTACAGCCCATTTTCCTGACATGATACATTTCATCTTACACCAGTCATCATTGACCCATTATTTGCTTCTAGGCAACAAGTACGAGGCCGGCACCTTGGAGATGTAAACTACTCACTGCAGGTTTGAAATCCACACGTACCTGCTGAACACAGTAATGATCAAGTTTATGTTTCAATGAAGCCTTTATCAAGCAAAAGATTAGTCTCTTGATTTAAAGTTTCTGGCATCTCAATGGTCATCACAGGGACACCCGCTAAGCTAGTTCAGAGTGACAAGCTCTATCAGTCTTTTCTGCACCCTCACAACTTTACTTTAAGAAGTCTCATAACACCAGGCTAAAGTCCAACAGGTTCATTTGGTATCATGTGCATTCGGAGAATTGGGTTCACAAAGAGGGTATATATATATATATATATATATAGTATGTATGTGTATATGAAAGAGAGAGAGAGAGAGAGACAAAGACTCAATTGCAAGAGAAAGGTTGGAATGCGAGTCTTTATAGGTAATCAAATCTTTAAAGGTACAGACAATGCAAGTAAAGAGAGGTTTAATCACAGGTTAAAGAGGCATGAATTGTCTCAAGCCAGGACAGTTAGAGCAGGCAAATGGTGGGGGTTATATGTAGTGTGATTACAGTTGAAGCCATCCTCATGTATGCGGAACATAGTTATCAATTTCTCCTCAGCAATTCTGCATTGTCATGTGTCTTCAAGGCTGCTTTGGCGAATGTTTACCCAAAAATCAGGGGCTAAATATTGGATACCAAAAAAACCTGTTGGACTTTAACTTGATGTTATGAGACTTCTTATTGTGCCCACCCCAGTCCAATGCTGACATCTCCACATCATCTCAGCTTTCTATGTGAGGATGATTGCACATGTTTAGTATGGCAGAAAGCAATCAGTAATAATGATGTCCTGCCATTAGCTTGACCAGATTTGCATGTCCTTAAACTTGGCTATGTGGCTGTTCCAGCCTCCCCTGCATCCCCTCTATTGCCTTTAAGCACTGGCACCTAGAGGGACATTTAATGATTTAGTCTTTGGGGTCATAGAGTCATAGAGGTTTATAGCATGGAAACAGGTTCTTTAGCCCAACTTGTTCATGTCGCCCTTTTCTTGAAAAAAAACTAAACTAATCCCAATTGTCCACATGTAGTGCATGTCCCTCTATACCCAAATTACCCATGTAATTGTCTAAATGCTTTTTAAAAGACAAATTTGTACCCACCTCTGTTACTACATCTGGCAGCTTGTTCCAGATAATCACCACCCTCTATGTGAAAAAATTGTCCTTCTGGACACTTCTGTATCTCTCCCCTCTCACCTGAAACCTATGCCGTCTAATATGCTCCTCTATCTTTGGGAAAAGATATTGACTATCTAGTTGATCTATGCCCTCATTATCTTATAGACCTCTATAAGATCACCCTTCAGCCTATTACGCTCCAGAGAAAAAAGTCCCAGTCTATCCAGCCTCTCCTTATCACTCAAACGGTCCTGGAAGCATCCTAATAAGTCTTTTCTGCACTGTTTCTAGCTTTCATAATATCCTTTCTGTAATAGGGTGACCAGAACTGTACACAGTATTCCACATGTGGCCTTACCAATGTCTTGTACAGCTACAACAAAACATCCCAACTGTTATATTCAAATTTCTGGACCACTACAAGGACAATGGATAAATGTTTCCAAAAAAACTAAGTGTGTTTTCAATTAGGTTCTTAAATCAGTTTGGAATTATGGTTAATAGGTGGTCCTAATGTTATGTGTTAGTCATAGGAGTATCATTTGGCTATTCCCAGCAGAATCCCATGCATATTTAGGATTCAAAAAGCACCATTAAGATGTTTTACAGGAGTAGTTAAGCTTCATGTACCTGGGAAGAATCTTGCTGCAAGATCTAATTTTTTGTGCACCGTAACCGTATTTGTAGGTCAGATATGCCCTGAAGAAAATATTTAATAAGGTTTTGTTCAACCAAGAGTCAAAACCACTTTACTCAGCCACCACTTAAACAATTATGTTAATAATAACTGTTGGTTAGGAGCCTCATATGGAACAGCGAACCTAGGCTCGAAGAGGAAAAAAACTGATTCCTTTTCAAGGCCTATTTGCAACTGAAGATGATTCCGTATTCTATGCACAAATTAATTTATAAAATAGCATACATTAAACTATAGTTATGTTACATGTTTAGCAGGTTGAACATTAAGCGATTGGTAGGCCAGCAATGCAGGACTACTGTGCATGCGCCGATGGTGGGAAAAGGCCCTGCCCCCTGATTTTTTCATGCAAATCATGCTGGGGCACTGTGCAAAGCGTGTGAGAGATCCATTTTGAAAATCCTGCTTAAAACAAAACCACAGGGTTTACTCCAGTTTTTATGTGAATTTGGCACTTAGAATTTTTTCCATGTATCTTTTTACATCAGTCTATATGGGTGGTTCTCTTCCCCAGTCTCACATTAAACTTTGTCTGCCAAATACCCTTATATAACAAGTTAAAGTTGACAAGCTACCCATTGTAAATGCTCCCACCTTAACTTTGAGATCTTCTGACTTATTCTGAAATTACACGAATTTAATCACAAGCCAAAATGATTAACCAAGGTTCTAATATCCAGCCTGTGGAATCTATGGTTAATAATCACAGCATGGAAAACTACATCGATTATCTTGTTTCACCTTTTATTTAATTTCACTTTTTATTATATTAAACTTATAAATCTCTTGAAATAACTTAGGGTAACTTATTTCAAATTTCAAAAGTTGTTCGTACTTCTGGGACCATGATGATTTGACAGATGTGAAATATTTTGTATCATAATTGACTAGACAGAGGCAAACTCCAAGCCTAAAAATTCCCGAATTGAGATTGTGAGGGTGGAAGCTGGTTGGGTCAGATTATTTTGTGCCATTTCAAGTGTTGAAGGATCCTGTGTATGGTTTGCTTTATTTATGCAAAGACTTCATTTTAAGATATTTCTGCCTATGTAACTAACTCTGCTTAGCTTAAAAAATTAACTTGACTAATTTTAAAATTTGCAAGGCATGCTGGGTTAGCTAGAAATTGACTGCATTTTTGAAAAGCATAATGCAAGCAAAACAGTCTTTTTGTAAGTGAAACAAAGTTTTTTGTAAACAACATCTGCAAGGCCTCCAAGTTAGAGATAGCATGTGCAAAACATTTTCAATATCAAAGATAATGAAAGACATATATTGTAGTTTCAGCTTTGTGTCTGCAGTTCAGTTCAGTTTTGTTTATGAGTTGTGTTTGATCAGAATCTCTCTTTCCAGCTTTTCTTTTTCTGTTCACTTTTGTAATTATTTAACTTCAAGTTCTGTTCAGTAAAAGAAATTCATTTCAATATCATACCAATGCTGTCTTCATCTATTCTAAGAAATGAATGGACCCTACCACGAGAATCTGCTGGACTTATCACACATCCCTTGGATTGGGTCATTTGAATATATGGTGTGTCATTCCAGCAGCGAACAGCAGAAGCATCTAAGTGACTAAGGAGGAAGAATGTGTCGTGGTGCCAAACTGAAAAGGGGATTCAAATTCTGGATGGAACGAAAAAGACACATGGCTGGATGTTTCTCTGAAGCTTCATGGGCCCTGTAATTGCTTTTTCCATGATAACTTGTCCCTCTGGAATATTTTTAACCTCCACTTCAGATTCACAATAGGACCTATACTTGTTCTCAGTGAACATAGGCAGCACTGGAACTATTAAGGGTGCAGATTTCCCAGTTACAGTCCCCAGAGTGCAGTTTGTTTCTACTTCCTCAATGGGATGAGACTCAATAGATCGATGATCTATCGCAGATGACAGCCTTACCATAAAATGAATAGCTATTAGAAACCGTTTTCACATGAACCTACATTCAACTACTTAATGGGCAGTTCCAACAGATTGCACCTTGACAGATGACAATTATTGAAGCACTGGTAAGTGAACAATATATTATACATGACCTGCTGAATTGGAGTGACTGGATACACAAATATTTTGCTGGCCATTTTGATGTCTTTATTAAAACCCTATTGTGAACACTAAAATAAGAATGAGACCATAGGTGTTAACGGATGCTAAAATTCAGCACCACAAGAAAATTGGCTAATGAGAGGCTTGTAAAGTAAAGACAGGCAGAAGTGATGAACTGATTATGATGAACAATGACAAGGGCAATAATTTAAATGTATTTGACACCTTTCATGTAACAAAACATCCAAAGACACTTCAAAAGAGCATTATAAAAGACAGTATGACACTGAGACACATTGTGATATTAGGTCAGATGATACTTCGTCAAAGAAGTAGGTTTGAAGGATTGTCTTAAAGGAGGGAAGTGAGGTTGAGAGGTGGAGAGATGTAAGGAGGATCTTCCTGGCTTTGACATCTAGGAATCTGAATGCCAATGCTAGAGTGATTAAAATTGGGATGCACAAAATGCCAATTGTAGAGAAGTATGTACATCTTAGAGGCCAGAGACAATTACAGAAATAGAGAGGGGTAAGGTCACAGAGTGATTTGAAAACAACAATAAGAATGTTAAAATAAAGATATTACTTAACTGGAAGCAAACGCAAGAAGTCTTGTAACATCAGGTTAAAGTCCAACAGGATAAAATTAATCAGGTGACCCTTTGAGTCATGTGATGAAGGAGTGCACTCCAAAAGCTCATGATTCCAAATAACTATGTTGACCTTTAAGCTGGTACTGTGAGACTCTTACTGTGCCCACCCCTGTCCAATGCCAACCTCCACACCATGAGAGCAAATGTAGGACAGCTGCGTAGGGGTGATGGGGCATTGGGACTTGCTGTATGTTAAGACGTGGGCAGCAGATTTTTAGATGACCACAAGTTTACAGATACATACATGTATGGATAGACATTTGGTTGAAGTTGAAAAAAGCAATGGCTCCAAAATGCTACATTATGTACAGTACAAACAGAAAGCATGTTCTCTCATCACCCCTGTGCTTGCTTACCTACATTGGCATGTTGTCAAGCAATGTATGATTTTAAAATTTTAATTCTTGTTTAAATAATATAAAACATTCCACCCAGATTGTTTCTGGGTGGAATGTTACGACCATGCTCTTCCCGAAACCATAAAATCCCATCCAAGGTCAACAAGACCTGATTCCCTGGCAGGCGTGACAGAAGAATTCGCCCCTGTGACTCTATGACCTCAGTCCTCCCTAGCTCCATAAACTCCTCCAATTTCACACTGACTACCATTTAAAGGCCAGTATCATGAAATGCAACTGGACATTGGCACAGCACTGCTGGCAGGGATGGGAGCGTGGCAGCCTTTGGATCCAGTGGGGACCCACAGAGTATTTAAATTCAGCAGAGCCAGCTCCCTGAAGGCTGTTAGGATTTGCTGAAGAGTATCAACAAGTTACCTGGGAGAAACTGTAAAAATTGGCATCTGCAATGGCCTCAACACCCGTTGGGCACAGCAACTCAGAGGACAACGCCGGTGGGTATTCCCCTATTCCGCTTTTTGGATAAACGCCTGTGTACTCTGGTGGAGGCACTGAGTGCCAGGCTGGATATTCTGATGCTGCAGGATGCTAAGAGAAAGCCACCACACCAGACAATGAAGATTTGGTCCAAAGTGACAGCCCAGATCAGTAGATATGACATTGTGCGTTGCACTTGAATCCAATGCTGAAAAAGGTTCAATGATCATCTGTGTTGTGTTATGATTTCTTGAGGGTGGTCTTTCTTTACAGTACTCAAGATATAAGAATCAGAGTTATAGCCACACACCCATACTAGTCAATGCTGGGAGGTCTGCCTGCGAGTCCTGGATGCATAAATAGGTATAGGATACAAACCTAATGGGCACCTCAATTTGATCCTTAGGCATGGGGATGGAGGGAGCTGGGATGGGTACTTGAGCCTGGGGAAATTGGTATGGTTTGCCGACTTGACGTAGAGATGCCGGTGTTGGACTAGGGTAAACACAGTAAAAAGTTTGACAACATCAGGTTTAAATCCAACCGATTTATTTGATAGTAAGCTCACAAGCTTTCGAACCTATGGTCTTCGTCACATGAATGAGGTGTTCTGGTCTCCAACAGCACGTATAACAGCATGAACTGTTTACAGATTACTAATTAGAATGCGAATCTTTACACCTAACCTGCTAATCAAGTCCTAAAGTGGCTAACAATGTGAGTGGAACAATTAACAACTGTTCCCTTCCTGTTAGCGAACACTTCAGCAGTCATGGGCATTCGGCCTCCGACCTTCGCGTAAATGTTCTTCAAAGGCACCTTCACGACACACGACAGCGCAGAGTCGCTGAGCAGAGACTGATAGCTAAGTTCCGCACACATGAGGACAGTCTCAACAGAGATCTTGGCTTCATGTCACACTATCTGTAACCCCCATGACTTGCCTGGGTTAGCAAAAAAACCTCACTTGCTGTGCTGTCTGGAGACAATACACATCTCTTTAACCTATGCTCAGTGCTCCTTCCACTCACATTGCTAGCCACTTTAAGACTTGAATAGCAGGTTAGGTGTAAGGATTCACATTCTAATCAGTAATCTGTAAACTGTCTGTGCTGTCATGTGTGGAGACCAGAACACCTCATTCATCTGACAAAGACCACAGGGGCTAAAGCTAGTGAGTTTACTATCAAATAAATCAGTTGGATTTAAACCTGGTGTTGTCAAACTTCTTACATGGTTTGCAGATACAGAGTGGGTTGACAAATGCACCTTTGTCCATACAGGAGAAGAAAAGCAATAATGCTGTGGACTGTACACAAATGGGTGGTGGGCTGGCCAACCTGCCCATACTGATCATATTTGGGATGGATGACCTCAAGTTAGATTGTATGTGTGGAGCAAGGTCCTCAGCTCATGGAGAGGTTGGGCTCTCTGATGAAGTTAAGAGTCTCTTGTACAGATGCAAGACTGACAAAAAGAGTGCAAACATTGTAAGATCATTTCACTTCAAATGAGAAGTTCTAAATAAGAGGCCCCAGTGATCCAGCAAGGATGTTGTCACCATGCTGCTGTTACCCATCGTGTCACCAGCATGCCTAGCCTGCATATTGACTGCGATGATTGATACTACTGACATATTGGGCAGGATTTTCCCATCCTGCCCGCCAAAAGAATCTTAGCAGGTAGGACATGGACCGTGCAATGTCTATTGGCCTCGGGTGGGATCTGCCAACCTTGGAGAGAACGGGGCTGGAAAATCCCACCGTTTGTCTTCCTCTATCAGATGAGCCATCCCCTAGAGGCTGCTGGGACTAAGGACCCTCCTTAATATCTGCAGAGAAGTCATAGACAGATCCATCTGCTTTAGACCCTCCCTTGCTAACAGGCGCCAGTGCAGATACAAACACATCGGTGGGCATTACTTTGTGGGCTTAGATGGTAGTGCACAGTGGGGAGGGCAGACTACAATTGCATGAGGAACTAGTGAGAGCAAAGAGTCCCCCAGACTAAAGCAGTTGGAGAATTTCTGGACTTCAGGGCCATGCTGAGTTTGAGGCAGATGATGAACCTCTGGTGGCAGTTGCTGGATATCCTGCGGGATGTTGGGGGAGATCTGGTGGAGGTTCCTAAGGGTTTACATGCCAAGACACAGCACTTGAAAATGTAAGACTGAGGCATTAGGAGCACAGGATGGGTTTTCACAGATTATTTTTCACAGATTATGGGTTTTCACAACTGTATTGTGATGAATACAGTTCATCACAATAATGTATTTATATAACTGTGGCAACAACTTTGTTTTATTCCTTGTTTGCATCTCTGATAAAAATATAAATTAAGATTTTGTTTCAATGCCCTGAGTATTCTTCACATTTTCTATAGCTGTAGACTTTACTAATGCCTCATGATAGGCAGCAGGGGAAGCAAACTTTTTACTGAGGTTAAAAAGACATTGGAATTATAGATTTGTATTGTCAGAAATGTGTGTGAAGGAAGTGTTAAGCCTGCACTGAGATGGTAGCTGGGCCTTGACACCTTAGCTGAAGGGCTGTTGGATCAAGATCTCCCTGCTATGCCTGCCTCACTGAAGGTTCATCAAGATTGTCTTCTCATTTTCATCCTTTACCTGCTCAGGCTCCTCTTCAGATCTATCTGTGGAGCCACCCTCTGAGGTCTGTGGAGCTGTCTCAGTATTCTTATCCTTGTCAATGCCAGTTTGTGCAGACACAGAAGATCAGAGCAACAAGGGATTCTCACTCTGAAGGGTATTGAAGGATACCCCCAGAATGGTTCAGGCAGCAGAACCTCATCTTCAGTAACCCTCTCAACCATTGTCTTAATGGAGGCACGACACAGATTGTACCTCTCTTTCACTTCTGGGTGCTAGAGGCATCATGAGCAGCCTTTTCAATGATCCCTCTGCCACCCAGCAACCAATTATCTAGTCGATCTGGAGTCTTAGCACCGGGAATGTCTTAGTGTGTATGCAGCATGGGAGCTGCCTGAGTACCTTGCACAGACTTGAAGAATCTGGGTCCTCAGGTTGCATACTATCTGCACATTTATGGATTCGGAACCATTTCTATTTCACAAAGGCACCTGGTTGACATACTGGAAGCTAAATGGTCACATTAGTGCAGTTTATGACACCCAGCAATGATGCAAAGCATCTGGTTCTCTCAGCCCAAACGGTTTGGTCCATTCAATAATGGTCCATTTGATAATGAATGAACACATGGACCCATCTAAACCAAGTGCCTGTTATTGACTTGATGTAGCTATAGACATGGATTGGGACACTCCATACAGATCTCTGAATCACCTTTGGAATGATCCAAATGCATAACAATTGAGGGCTAGTGTGACCTTCAGAGCCACGGGCATTGGGTGCCCATCCACATAGTTAGAGGCGGTCTCCAACCCTTGGGCAAGTTAAAATAGCTGGATTGACACTTCTTGCAATAGGAGAGCAATACCTTCTGTGGTCCCATTTGCCTTGCTGTCACTGCTCCTCTCCTCCCACATATCTCTTTTTTCGGCCCCTCTCTTTCTCTTCCTCAGTGGTGGCCCCAATGGAGAGCACAATCCCCATCTGCTGAATTGAAGATGGAACTGCTCCTCACATTGAAGGTTACAATGGGCAGAAATGCTCCAGAAGAACTGAGAATGGTTTGCAGAGCAAGGTTACTTTGGAAGAACAGAGAAAAGGTGTAAAATCTTAAGATTAAAGAAATGGCAAACTCTCATCTGAACTCCTAACATCTCACATCGCCAGTGCTCTGAGCCCAGATTTATACCTCCCTTGGATGAGAAAAGTAAAGAAAATGGGATGCTGGCAACCTACGTTGGGGGCAGGGTAGGGGAACATGATCGCTGTTGATGGGGACGGGTCCCAATGTTCATGGCGGGGGCGTTGTGGGGGTCTCCCAATGCACTGTGAATTCAGGGCACCTTTGTGAAATGCTGCCCAAGTGCTTTGTAGCCAGGCTCATCGAGATGCTTAGGTCCTGCCTCCTCCAGTACCGGAGCACAACTAACCACTCTCTCAAAAAGTGACTAACTGTGGCATGACTGCGATCTGGAGCATGCCTGATGGACTAGCCTGTATTCTTGCCGTTATGATACTGGGAAATATATGTCATTATTCCAGCTTGTTTCCAGCTTGTTTTAATGGTGAAAGGTGGTGAAGATTAAGAATGTTGAAGTTAGAATGTTGAAAATAAAAAAAATTCTACAATGCCAGAAATCTGAAGAAATCTGAAAACAGAAAATGCTGGAAATAAATAGTAGATCTGTCAGAAAAAAACATCAATGTTTTGGGTGAGTACCTGCAATAATCAGTTGCTCTCCAGAGTGTGTCTGGTGCTAATCTGGTGGTGCAAAAGGTCACAGCCACTCCAGGCACTCATGTTTTTTCACATAACCAATATGCCATATTGGGAGCTCTTTCCTATTTTTATAAATTGTGTTGTTAATCTTGTCATTGCTTTTCACTTAAACAGCAGTGAATAGTAATTACTGCAGCTGAGCACTGGGTGAGTTAATTCAGTGGGATTTTTCTAGTCCCAAAAGCTGTCCACTAAGGATTTAACTGTCTATATTTGCTTGAAATCTCTTGAGTGGCTTAACAGTTATATGTCCAGTCAAATCACTAAATCGCAGAGTGGTTGCAGCCTCTTACGCCGGCTCTCTGGAGGAGCAATTCAACCAATGCAAACTACTTCAACCTTTTTGCTCGCTGCGGGGGCACATCTGGATTTTTTTCGTTCTCAAGAGCCAATGAGAAAACTTTAGAAAGATCATATACCACACAGTAATAAAACTAACATTAAAAAAGGGGCATTATGAAAGGAAACATGTCTGAAAAAAATGTAATTAAAAATGAATAATTAATAAAAATAAGCACGTCAGGGGGCATAGATATATTTATATTTGCTTACTCACAATCACAGCCACCCTCCCTTACACATTCATTCCCCCACCACACAGATACTCACTGTGCCCCCCACCCCCACACACTGACCCCACATATACTCACTGTCCCCGATGCCCCCCACCACACACACATGCGTGCATACACAGACACAGACACACACACACACACACACAGACCCCACACACATTCATTGCCTATCCACACATGCTCATTCACTGTCCCTACATACAATCAATGTCTCCCTCCACAAACTCAATGCACCCTCCACACACACATACTTACTGACACCCCCCCCCCCCCACACACACACACATACTGCCTCCAGTCACAATTGCTGCCCCCATACACACAAAATAACTGCTCCTCCTGCACACCGTCACAAGCTTCTCCACACACACACACACACACTCTGCCTTCCCACACACACTCTTTATTTCCCCCCCATCACACATTCTCTGCATCCCCTTTACCCCATATTTTCAGCAACAATTAGAAAGACTTAATTACAGAAAATAATTTTTCAAGGGTTAATTATTCTGCCAGAAATTGTGTTTTAAAAGACTTAGTGTAGGTTTTGCCGACCCTTCCCATCAGTGGAATCTCACAGTCCTGCCAAAAGCAACCACCCATGGCGAAACCAGGGGGTAAAATGAGAAAGTCATACAAAATGTCGTAGACCTTGGTGGGACTGGAAGATCCAATTTGCGGCCAATGGTAACCCGCCTCCAATGCTGGAAAGTCATGGTGAGGCTGGAAATCTTAACGGGTCAATGCAAGACGTCAGTTTGTTATTCCTGGAAAAATAACGCTTTACATGAAAGGTAATTGAGCAGTTTTTAAAAAAAGTTGGAAACTTCACAACTGTGATGGATTGTGTACAAAGAAGCTCATGTACGCTGAAACCCTTGGTCTCCATTCACGGTTGGGATTCTCCAGCTGCTGAAAGTGAATGGAGTTTTGGCTGCAATGCCAAAGAGATTGGAGAATCCTGAGCCCAGCTTTGCAAGAAGAATTACCTGGAAAAATGTATTTAAAGTTGGTTTAGTTTCTCTTTGGAAAGAGAAGGAAAATCTGCTTGTGAGGAAGATAGCTGCCGCTTTGCATTTCAGAACACAGTCTACAGCCAGAAGTGATTATTAACTGCTCCTAGGTTGCGCTGAAGTGAATACCCGTGAGTGTTCCTGAAATCTGCCTGAAAAACAACACAAAAGTTATTGACCATTTTGTGGATAAGAACTGAGGGACCAATCATATATCCCAGATGCTTCCTCAAGGACCATACCATCTATCTGTACTTTCAATCTTTAGCAAAATTCCTCTATCGTGTGTGTGTATGTAGTATGTGCGTGCATGTGTGTGTGTAGTCTGTGCGTGTGCACGTGTGTGCGTGTGCATGTGTGTGCGTGTGGATGTGTGCAGTGTGTATGTAGTGTGTGTGTGTCTTAATTTATTGATGATCTCTCGAACAATCCACCTAATGAGCAATTGTAATCACAAAAACCAACTTTTAGCCCATATCCACCAACTGCTATATTGACTGGGACTTGCTTAGTGCTAGGGTTGTGAATGGGGCAGTGTTTGTAAGGAGCATCGAGGAGGACTTCCTGAAACAGTATGTAGATAGTCTAATTAGGGAAAGAGCCATACTGGACCTGATATTGGTGAATGAGACCGGCCAGGTGGTCAATGTTTGAGCAGAGGAACAGTTTGGGAACAGTGACCACAGTTCAGTAAGCTTTGAGGTATAGATGGATAAAAATAAGTGTAGACCTCAAGTTAAGAAGCTAAATTGTGGGAAGCTAATTACAACAATACTAGGTAGGAACTCAAAAATATAGATTAGAGGCAGATGTTTGAGGGCAGGTCAACCTCTGGCATGAGGGAAGCTTTCAAGTGTAAGTTGAAAGGGATTCAGGACCGGCACATTCCTGTAAGGATGAAGGATGCATATGACAAGTTTTGGAACCTTGGATAATGAGAGATATTGTGAGCCTAGTCAAAGAGAAAAAGGAAGCATTTGTCAAAGCTAGGAGGCTGAGAACACACGAGAATACGATGAAAGTAGAAAGAAAATTAAACAAAGAGTAAGAAGGACTAAAAGGGGTCATGAAAAAGCCAGCAGGATTAAGGAAAATCCCAAGGCTTTTTATACATACATAAACAGCAAGAGAGTAGCCAAGGAGAGGGTTGGCCTACTCAAGGACAAGGGAGTGAATCTATGCATGGAGCCAGAGGAAACGGGTGAGATATTAAATGAGTACTTTGTGTCAGTATTTACTAAAGAAAAGGACTTGGTTGATGATGAGTCTAAGAAAGAATGTGTAGATAGTTTGAGTTATGTTGAGATCAAAGACTAGGAGGTATTTCTTGAGAAACATTATTCCTGATGGGATATACTCCAGAATACTGAGAGAGACAAGGGAGAAATTGCTGGGGCCTTGAGAGAAATCTTTGTATCCTCACTGGTTCCAGGGGAGGTCCCAAAGGATTGGAGAATAGCCAATGTTATTCCTTTGTTTCAGAAGGGTAGCAAGAATAATCCAGCTAATTACAGGTCAGTGAATCTTACATTAGTGGTAGAGAAATTATTGGAGAAGATTCTCCGAGACATGATTTATTCCCACTTGGAAATAAATGGATGTATTAGTGAGAGGCAATATGGTTTTGTGAAGGGGAGGTCGTGTTTCACAAACTTGATCGAGATTTTTGAGGAAGATGATTGATGAGGGTAGGACAGTGGATGTTGTCTACGTGGACTTCAGTAAGGCCTTTGACAAGGTCCCTCATGGAAGAAGTTGAAGTCGCATGGGATCAGAAGTGAGCTAACAAGGAGAATACAAAACTGGCTCGGTCAAAAAAGACATAGGATAGTAGTGGAAGAGTGTGTTTCTGAATGGAGGGCTGTGACAAGTGGTGTTCCTCAGGGATGAGTGCTGGGACTTTTGCTGTTTGTAATATATATAAATGATTTGGAGGAAAATGTAACTGGATTGATTAGTAAATTTGTGGACAACACAAAGATTTGTGGATTTTCAGATAGTGATGAGGACCATCAGAGGATACAGCAAGACATAGATCAGTTGGACATTTGGGCGGAGAGATGGCAGATGGAGTTTAATTGTGACAAATGTGAGTTAATGCATTTTGTAAGATCTAATACAGATAGGAAATATACAGTAAATGGCAAAGTATTTAAGACTATTGATAGGCAAAGGGATCTGGATGTACAAGTACACAGGTTACTGAAAGTGGCCATGCAGTTGGAGAAGGTAGTCAAGAAGGCATACTGCATGCTTACCTTTATCGGCTGGGGTACTGAGTTTAAAAATTGGCAAGTCATATTATAGGTTTATAGAAACTTAGTTAGGCAACACTTGGAAAACAGTTTCAATTCTGGTTGCCACACTACCAGAAGGACGTGAAGGTTTTGAAGAGGGTACAGAAAAGATTTACCAGGATGTTGCCTGGTATGAAAGACATTAGCTATGAAGAGAAGTTGAAGAAACTTGGTTTGTTCTCACTAGAGCGATGGAGGTTAAGAGGAGACCTGATAAGAGTCTACAAGATTATGAAAGCCAATGACAGAGTTGATAGTCAGAAGCTTTTTCCCAAGTGGAACAGTCAATTATAGAGGGCATAGGTTTAAGGTACGAGGGACAAGGTTTAACGAAGAAGTACAAGGCAAATGTTTCACATAATGAGTAGTGTGTGCCTGGAACTCATTGCTGGGGGAAATAGTGGAAGCAGATGTGGTAGTGACTTTTAAGGGATGTCTTGACAAGTATGTGAATAGGTTGAGAATAGAGGGATATGGTCCCTGGAAGGGAGGGTGGTTTTAGTTAAGTTGGGCATCATGGTCGCTGCAGGCAGCTAAGGCCAAAGGGCTTGTTCCTGTGCTGTAATTTTCTTTGTTCTTTGTTCTTTTTATTCTTTGCTATTTCAACTTTAGACCTTACACTGGCCATAAATGCAGCCGTTCAAAAGTGGCAAGCAGCTCCAATACATTCACTCTGGGATTGTGCCACTAGTGTACCTTTAAGAAATGATTTCTTCATATTATATTCTCTGCAATTTATAAACAGGCTTTTTTCATAGTTGCTAAGTTGGCTGCTTCGAAGTCCTTTTATTGTTTCTGAAATGGTTTTAATGGGATATTGTTTATTTTTACTCTGAGCTTCATATAGTGTCTGAGATTTTCCGACCTTTTGTATTGTTAGAGGTAAGAATGATTGACATTTCAGTTGACAAAAATTCTTTATTTTCAGTTTTGGGCTGCTGGCTCTTTTGATTCAGCAAGTATTTGGACATCAGACTGAAAAACAGTGTTTCTGTGTTTCTCTCTCCCTGGTATTGTAAATTCTGCTGGCTAGCTGGAAGCAGATCTTCCTTCCTTCCTGGAGTGAAAATTCTGCTGTTGATGGTTTGAGCTAGTAACTAGAATCTCTCTCTCTCTCTGCCAGGTGTTTTGTGAAGCTGTTCTGATTTCAAACTTGCCTGTGTGTGTGTGTGTGTGTGTGTGTGTATGTATCAAAATATCTGCAGCATCCAACCAAAGGACTAAATTCTAGCATCACGAGAGCATTCCTATTTTCAGTGTTAAATCTGTGGAAAGGGTATGTTTTAAAGAGGTTCGTTTGGTTTTTCCTTGTCTGTAATTGGTAAAAGTTATTGCTATATATTAACTACATTCTTAAATAAACTTTGTTTGATAAAAGCTCCCTTGTGGATCATTTGAATCATATCTGAAGTCAAATATCTCACGCTTACCTTGGTCAAACACAAATTGCAAAACGTATGATCCAGGCGGACTTCACAAAAGTGTTTCCAACCTGATTTGTAACAGGATCCAATGATGCCATTTGCATCCTGATGCAATTCTTTACCAGGTAGGTCAGATTTGCACCTGTTGGGACATCTGGTAAATAAAAGCTAGTCCTGTCAGGCAGACATAAAGAAACCCCCTTCTGGGACCTCATTGGCTGGAAGCCAGGGAAGTTTCTGGAAAGGCAAGCAGACACAGGGATAAAGGGACACTTTTCAGTGACACCGGGAGTGAAGACCCGATGAGGGAGGCAGCCTTAAGCATTTAGAAGACTGACCAGAGAAGAAAGGAAAGAAGAAGCTGCCATTGAGACTCATCTTTGTGACGACAGACCAGAGGGACTCAGAGAATTGAGCCTGCGGTTTAACCAAACCATCTTTGCAGGTTGTATTCTTGAATCTAGAGTATCCTCTTGTTTTATGTGGGTAATTTAAGGGTTAATAGAGTTATTATTAATAAACTTATTGAACCACTACTTGTGTTTATCCTTTGTCCAACTTGCAAATAAAGGCACTGGGATGAAATCTTGGAGTAAGGAAATTGGTCGAAAGTATCTGAGAATTAAGAGATACAACATTTTATTGATCATTTTGAGCTTCTAGTTTGCTACTTTTTAATGGTTTTCTCCATTACCTGTCCTCCCTCTGTACCTGTTGTCTATTAAGTAGACTTTTTCTACATCACCCTGTGGGTGAACAATTGGAAGATGAGGAGGAACAGGAGTGTTAGTCTGAAGAATCAGGACATGTAGCAGATGTGTCTTTCTGAATCCAATAAATGACAGCAGCTTATCATTGGAAGCCTGATGCAGCCCTCAGGATTTTTAGACCAAGAATTATTCCCTTTGGATATTTCTGAGGAGTACTACAGAAACATGTCACTGACGTAAGCAGCCTGTTGCAGGGGAACCTGCTCCTTTGTGGATCAGGGGACTCTTGTTTCTTTGTCAAATTCACTTAGGCCATGGTGAAAATCCCTTAGGTTTTTCACCATGGGCTAATCTGTATTTTACAGCAGGTCACTAGTGCCCTTTTTGTAACAGAACATTGCATTCTCAGTAGATATCAACTTGTTAAAGTACACTGCATTCCCAATAGATACCTTCTTGACAAAGTACATTGCATTCTCAATAGATACTAACAATCAGAATGACTTCCCTCATATTTGGACAAAATAAACTTCCCTCATATTTGAACATAATAAACTGCACTTGTGTAATGTATTGTTATTCAAGTTTTAAAACCACATGTGTAGTTTTCTTCTAACATGTGCACTTCGCAAAAGTTTGTTATCCATCTTTTGGTAGAGTTTCTTTATCTGATTAATGTCCCATTGAGTGCAACATACTGTAAATCCTAGTGAACTGAGTGGGTAATTATCTCTGGCCAGATTTTCACTCCCAAGCCAGATTATATTTGATCCTGAATAGTCTTGACAATTGTGGGTGATTCCAGAACTAGGAGGGACTGTTTTGAATTCAGGTATCATCATTTTAGGACAGAGATGAGGAGAATTTCTTTCTCTTAAAGGATGATGAAACTCTCTTTGGAAGGTAATGGAAATGGGGTCACTGAATATTTTTAAGGCAGAGGGAGATAGATTCTTGTTAAGCAAGAGGATCATCTGTTATTGGAGTAAATAGAAATGTGGAACTTGAAACACAAACAGATCAATCAAGATCTTATTGAAAAGGCAACAGGTTTAGGGGCCGAATGATCCTGCTCCTTTTTCATATGCTGGTATGTAGCTCGAGTCAGGAATTTTACCAACATGGCAAAATGTTGGTTCAAAGGTACACGTTAGATCCAATTTTGACTCTAGGGAGGTGTAGCCAGGTTAGAGTTGGGCCCACAAACCCCAGAAGCAGATCACAGGTAGTCACGGAGGTGGGTGAGTGCCAAACAGTGCTGGTTAGAAAGCTTGTTCTCTGGAGGTAGTTCCAAGTTGCCCATCTTAGAAGCAGTTAAGTTCTCTAGCCCACATCCCCCATCATCTCCCCTGGCACATGTGCCTTTATGCATCCTCATACTCTCGTGGCCCACCGCCCTGTCTCCCCTCCAGTGTTAACGCATGTTCCCCAGCCCATATCCATTCTTCCTCATACTATCCATGATTCCTTATCAGACCATAAGACAGAGGAGCAGAAGTAAGCCGTTCAGCCCATTAAGTCTGCTCCAACATTGAATGAGATCATGACAGATCAGATATATTAATCATCAGCCCCACTTTCCCTCATTATCCCAATAACCCTTAATTCCCTTCCTGATTACAAATCTAAATCTCTGACACAACCTCCACAGCCCTCTGCAGTGAAGAATTCCACAGATTCAGCTAGTCTCTGAGAAAAGAAATTCCTCCTGATCTCTGTCTTAAATAGGCTATTGTTTACTCTTGAGATTGTGCCCTCTTATTCCAGACTATCTAGACTAACAGAGACTCTGTTACTCCTTATAGTAAGAAATCCTTCTTCAGATAAGGACACCAAAACTGAACCAATACTCCAGGAGAAACGAGTACAACCTACTCATAAAAAAATCTCTCCATACTCAGGATCAACTGAGTGAACATTCTCTGGACTGCCTCCAGTGCCAGTATATCTTTCCTTAGATAAGGGGGACTGAAACTCTTCACAGTATTGCAGTTGTAGTCTAACTAATGCTTTGTATAGTTTTAACAAAATTTCCCTATTTTAATAATCCATTCCCTTTGAAATAAAGGCATTTGTCTTCCCTATGACCTGCTGAACTTGCCTGCTAAATTTTTGTAATTTATAGACAAGCACACCTTTCTGTACTGGAGATTTCTGCAGTCTTTCTCCATTTAAATAATATGCACCTTCTTTATTCTTCCTATCAAAGTGCATAACTTCACATTTTCCTACATCATATTCCATTTGTCACATTTTTGCCCACCCATTTAACATGTCTATGTTCCTCTATGGACTCTTTTGCTAGAATTTTATGGATTTAAGTATAGGGATAGGAATGTTTTGCTGCAATTTGTCTAGGACATTGGTGAAGTCATACCTGGAATATTGGGTGCAGTTTTGGTGTTCTTATCTGAAGAACGATAGTCTTACTATGGAAGGAATGCAGCAAAAGTTTACCAAGTTGATTTCTATGAAAGTAGGTCTATCATATGAAGAGAGACTAAGTCAGTTAGGATTATATTCATTGGAGTTTAGGACAGTGAGAGGGGATCTCATAGAAATTTATAAAATTCTAACAGATTAGACATGGTATATTCAGAAAGAATGTTTCCAATTGTGGGGGTCCAGAACTAGGGATCATAGTTTGAAGAAAAAGGTTAAACTTCTTGGGACTGAGGTGAGGAGAAATTCTTCCCCTCAGTGTGCTGAATCTGTAGAATTTATTATCACAGGAGGTAGCTGAGGCCAAAATATTGTGTGATTTCAGGAAGGAAATATACATAGCTCTTGGGGCTAAAAGGGATCAAGGGATATGGAGCAAGTCAGGATCAGGGTTTTGAATTTGATGATCAGTCATGATCATAACGAATGGTGGAGCAGGCTCAAATAGCCTACATCTGCTTTTGTTTCCCACGTATGTTTATATGTATGTCTTCTCTTTGTGTCTGCAGCTTTGCATTGATTGTCTTCATCCACTAACTCCTCTATTTGTAGCTCTCTTTATACCAGGTAGCCACATGGCTTCTTCCTTAACTTCCTTGCTGTTGGTGCTACTTCCAGGTGAAGGGTTGCCAGGTCACATAGACAAGCATTTCTTATCTTCCAGTAAAATACTCCTTTATAATTAATACAAACTCTTACAGATCTTTTTCAAATGTTCTTAAAACAAGTACAGATTTCATTGACATTGTGAAGAAATTGCATAATTCCTACTGCACTGCTTCTGGGTCAAAGGTATAACAGGTATGTGTGAAAAATATGATGGCCCAATTTTTAGAGGCATTCTTTGCAATGTCCAGATGAATACTGTTCAGCACTCAACAGAATACCAAGGAGGGAAACTGTAACTGAGAGACAGCTTAAGATGAACATAAGAATATTTCATTTTTCCCTGAATGCGTTATTAGTCAGTGGAATTCTCTTCCCTGGAGAGCAGTGGAAGCTGGGCATTGGATTTATTCAAGGTGGTTTTCAACAGATTTTTGATAGACGAGGGCTGCTTTGGGGAGAGGGCGGGACAGGCAGGGTAGTAGAGTTGAGCCCACAAGCAGATCAGCCATGAATTATTGAATGGTGTATAGAAAAGCTGCTATACAAATGGGATTCTTTCATTTATCTTTCAAAATCCAGGCAAGAAAAGAATCCATGACATGGAGCAGGAAGACAAAGAGAGGGACTATTTAAATTTCTCCCTTCTGAATTGTGGTACTGTGAATAGTAAACACCAAACAGTTATTAAATAATAGCACATGGAGTTGAAATCAAAAGTGATGGGGTTCTCCTCTTTAATTTTTAACTTTTTACTTCCCAGAAGGAAATTGTTTGTGCTGATTGAAAGACTCGACACTGGGACGATTGGCTAACGTAAGCAGGCAGCAACGTGCATGGATTTCTCCCACTGCAGCTGTTACAGCGAGGTAAAGGACAGATGTGGCAGTGGTGGTGGCGCGTGTCTCAGGAAGCTTAGAGGGTGAGGATCGCTGTGAATGAGAATTACAGGAACGCTGAATGAGGTGAGAATCAGAAGGTGTGCATGTTGGATCAGTGTGGGAAAAGGCAATGTTGAGAAAGACACAGAATAGCTAGAGTTTGAAACAAGACCAGAATTGAGCTGAGTGACGAATAATGCAACTTGCAGTGCGAGGCTTTCCAAGCAGCAGAATTGAATGGGTTTTCTTTCAAATCATACATCAGTACATAAATGGACAATTGACATCTTGGATTGAAATTTATTTCTAAACACTTGTGCTTCAAGGTTTTATTAAAGTAATGCATATTTTCTAAGCCAAATCAAAGTAAATTTAATTATCTGACCAATTGAGTGAAAATCATTAGCACCATTTTGAAAAGATGGAACTTAATTCAAAATTGTGTGTGTTTGTGTGTGTGAGCATGAGCACATGTATGAGAGTGTGTGAAAGCGTGTCAATCACAAAAATGTGTGAAAGATGAATTAGAGTTTGTGCGAAGTGAAAAACTGTCCAAAGACTTCATATGTGGCAGTTATCCAGCTGGAGTATATTTAAATTTAAAGAGTTGATTCTAGATTCATGGATACCCAGTGGAATGACATTCCCACAGAGCAAATTGGAGTTAGAATGATGTGCACCTTTCAGGAGTAGGTAAAAATAGAATCAGGCGAGGTTAGTCGCATTGATTGAGACAAAGAAAGAGAGATTTTGGAAGTGAATGCTATGGTTGACCATACCAAAGCTTGCAGAGGACTCAGGAAAGTGGATCAGAAGGAAAATCCCCAAGGTCACATTGGCATTTATGACTTTGTTCAGGATCGTTTCAGTGTTGTGGCAGGAACTGAAGCATGACTGAAGAGAGTCAAACATGGCATTGTGGGAAACGTGCATGGATTTGAGAAGTGACAATAGGTTCAAAACTTTTGGGGAGCAAAGGGAGGATTGCAGATGAAAGCAATTGTTTGTAAACAAAGAGGATTTGTGGATCAAGTATTTGAAGAGGGAGGTGTTGTGTCTGAGCATGTGTGTGTGTTCTTTCAGGAATTCCTGGGAGTGTCTATCAACTGTACAGCTAATCTGGTGCTAATCTTGTTCTTCCCCATTCCTGTGTAATTTTCATGTGTCTGTTGGAGAATTTCTCTCAGCAACATTTGGGTCTGATGATTTAGGGTCTGGCCAGCAGAAAACCATCTTCCAGTGAGATGCCTGCCCATGGAATTCCCACTGACAGCGGCGGAACCAAAGAATCCCACCACTAGCAAACAACTCACCATCTCCCATCAGCGGGGAACATACAGCTGTAAGGCTGGGGAATTTCACCAGTCATCTCTCAAAAATCAGTATCTCCATGTTGCTGGCTGTGTTTGCTCTATCGTATAAAGCCATTCTGGATCACTTACTGAGGAAGCATCTGTAACTCTTCATCATTGCTAGTGTTCAACTTGACTCAAATTCGGTGGTGTCATGATCACTAGATGATGGATCTTTACACCTAGGTCTGTAGCTTATGTTCTTCCTATGGTGACAACTGGGATAAGGCATCTGCTAGCACTGTTTCTCTTCCTACCTTCCATTTCAGAGTAAAATCATAATTCTGAAATCTCAAGAATATTCTTTGCAGTTTTTCTTGCTGGAGTTACATGAGAACATAAAACATAAGAACTAGGAGCAGGAGTAGACCATCTGGCCCCTTGAGTATGCTCCACCATTTAATAAGATCATGGCTGATCTTTTTGTGGACTCAGCTCCATTTACCTGCCTCTCACTATAACCCTTAATTCCTTTACTGTTTAAGTATTTATCTATTCTTGCCTTAAAAACATTCAATGAGGTAACGTCAACTACTTCATTGGGCAGAGAATTCCACAGATTCACAACTCTTTGTGTGAAGAAATTCCTCCTCAACATAGTCCTACATCAGTTTCCCTCTTTTTGAGGCCATAGCCCCTAGTTCTAGTTTTACTCACCAGTGGAAATAACTTCCCTGCTTCTACCTTACCTATTCCCTTTATAGTCTTGTATGTTTCTATAAGATTTCCCTTCATCCTTCTGAATTCCAATGAGTATAGCCCCAGTCCATTCAGTCTCTACTGATAAGCCAACCCTCTCAACTCTGGAATCAACCTAGTGAATCTCCTCTACACCCCATCCAGTGCCTTTCTCAGGTGAAGAGACTAAAACTATACACAGTACTCCAAGTGTGGCCTCACCAGCACCTTATACAGTTTATGTAACATAATCTCACTGTTTTAAAACTCCATCCCTCTAGCAATGAAAGACAAAATTCTATTTGCCTTCTTAATCACCTGCTGCACCTGCAAATCAACTCCTTGAGATTCCTGCATAAGGACACCCAGGTCCCACTGCACAGCAACATGCTGCAACTTTTTACCATTTAAATAATAGTCCATTTTGCTGTTATTCCTACAAAAATGGATGATCTCATTTACCAACATTGTACTCCATCTGTCAGACTCTTGCCCACTCACTTAGATTATCTATATCCTGTGCAGACTTTCAGCATCCTGTGTATACTTTGCTCTTCCACCCATTTTAGTGTCATCTCTGAATTTTGACACAGTGCGCTTGGTCCCCAATTCCAAATCATCTATGTAAATCATAAACAATTGCGGTCCCAACACTGATCCCTGAGACACACCACTAGTCAGTGATCGTCAACCAGAAAAACACCCATTTATCCCTACTGTTTGCTTTCTGTTAGTTAATCAATCCTCTATCCATGCTAATACATTACCCATAACACTGCACACCTTAATCTTAGGCAGCAGTCTTTGGTGCGGCACCTTGTCAAATGCCTTCAGGAAATCCAGATATACCACATCTACAGGTTTCCCATTGTTCACTGCACATATAATGTTATCAAAGAATTCCAACAAATTAGTCAAACATGACCTGCCCTTCATGAACCCAAGCTGCATCTTACCAATGGGACAATTTATATCCAGGTGTCTTGCTATTTCCTCCTTGATGATCGATTCAAACATTTTCCCCACTACAGAAGTCAAGCTAATCGGCTTATAGTTACCTTCCTTTTATCTACCTCCTTGGCATCACATTTGCTGTATTCCAATCTGCAGGAAACACCTCAGAGTCCAGTGTATTTTTGTAAATTACTATTAGTGCATTTGCTATTTCTCACATCATCTCTTTTAGTACCCTGGGTTGCCTTCTATCAGATCAGGAGACTTGTTTACCTTTAGCCCGATTAATTTGCCCAACATTTTTCTTTCGTGATAATGATAGTTTCTAGGTCCTCATCTGCCGTAGCATTCCTGTTGTCAATTTTTGGCATGTTATTTGTGTCTTCCACTGTGAAAACTGACACAAAATACCAGTTCAATGCCTCAACCATTTTCTCATTCCCAGTTATTACATCCCCCTTACCATCCTCTAAAGAACCAATGTTAACTTTTGCCATTCTTTTTCGTTTTATATATTTGTAGAAACTTGTGCTATCTGTTTTTATATTCTGAATTAGTTTACTCTCATTATCCATCTTACCTTTCTGTATAACTTTTCTCATGGCTTTCTGCTGACCTTTAAAGATTTCCCAATCCTCTAGGTTCCCACTAATTTTTGCCACTTTGTATGCATTTTCTTTCAACTTGATGCCCTCCTTTATTTCCTTAGATATCCATGGATAATTATTTCTCTTTGTAAAGTCCTTCTTTATCACTGGCGTATACTTTTGCTGAGCACTATGAAAGAGTTGTATATAGACTTTTCTTGTAGATTTGTTCTAGTGGACAATGATTATTCTCCACTATGAACTTTCTCCTGTAGAGTTATAAAGGGCAGTACTAAGACACAGTGGTTAGCACTGCTGCCTCACAGCACAGGGGACTCAGGTTCAATTCCTGGCTTGGGTCACTGTCTTGCAGAGTCTGCATGTTGTCCCCATGTGTGCATGGGTTTCCTATTGAAAGAAGTACTGGTTAGTGCATTGGCCATGCTAAATTCTCCCTTAGTGTACCTGAACAGTTGCCAGAGTGTAGTGATAGGGGATTTTCACACTAACTTCATTGCAATGTTAATTTGATTTGATTTATTATTGACACATGTATTAGCATACAGTGAAAAGTACTGTTTCTTGCACACTATACAGACAAAACATACGATTCAGAGAAGGAAATGAGAGAGTGAAAATGTCATGTTATAGCCATAACTAGGGTGTACAGAAAGATCAACTTAATGCAAGGTAGGTCCATTCAAAAGTCTGATAGCAACAGGGAAGAAGCTGTTCTTGAATCAGTTGGTATGTGACCTTAGGCCTTTGTACCTTTTTCCCAAAAGAAAAAGGCTGAAGAGAGTATGCCCAGGGTGTGTTGAGTCCTTAATCATGCTGATTGCTTTGCCAAGGCAGCAGGAAGTGCAGACAGAATCAGTGGATGGGAGATTGGTTTGTGTGATGGATTGGGCAACATTCACGACTTTTTTAGTTTCTTGCCGTCTTGGTCAGAGCAGAGGCTAACCAGACTGTGATACAACCAGAAAGAATGCTTTCTAAGGTGCATCTGTAAAAGTTGGTGAGAGCCATAGCTGACATGCCAAATTTCCTTAGTCTTCTGAGAAAGTAAAAGCATTCATGGGCTTTCTTAACTATAGTGTTGGCCTGGGAAGACCAGAACAGGTTGTTGGTGATCTGGACACCTCATGTAAGTCTACTTGTGATTCATAAATAAATCTTTATTTCATGAATGGAATTTCTCACATCCAACAAACAGTGAAAAGTTCTTTCACTATGTTGGACTCAACTGATGTTAGAGGTTTGGATGGGAAGAGTTACTGGATTATTGAACTTGCCATTTCCTCTCCATTGATGAATTTTAGAAAGAACTAAACACTAGTTCTCTCTTGTTTTAACTTTTTCAATGTCTCTTTAACATCATTAGCATCCCAATTCACTATGAATGGGGCTGTGTGTTTATTGCTGCAGTGGCTATTTCATTTTTGCATGATTCTCTTCTCTCTCCAACACTAATTCAGGTTGATTTTGCAATCTAGTTCAGTATCAATTTGGTTTAAATTGCTTGGGCTTTTACTCTCAGACGACCATTGCCACCATGTTGATGACATGGTGAAGTGTCATCCAGACTCGAAACTTTGGCTCTATTCTCTCTCCACAGATGCTGTCAGACCTGCTGAGATTTTCCAGCAATTTCTGGTTTTGTTATACATTCCAATATCCGCAGTAATTTGTTTTTATATCACTATGTTAGTACTTTTGGTTCCATAAGTTAGAAATAGAACTTCATTAAGAGTACTTTTTCTGTTCTCCATGTGACTGATAGACTAATACATTGTTGGCACATGACTGCAGTAGGGCTGTGAATGTAACACTCTCGGATATACATTCACATAAATTGTTACTAGTTCTTGACAAACCCTGCCTGAATGATATAGATTAATATTTTCCATTTCTCAAACCTCCCTGAATTGTGAGACCTGTATCCCTAACTGTCAGGGGACCTTGTTTTGTTGACATAGAGAACAAACATTGCAGCAAAATTGGGGGTTATCTGGAGCTCAGGTTCATGCCTGGCCTGAACCCTGAAGTAAAATGTTGTGATTTCTTTAAAAACAGGCAGCAATGTCTGTACTTATGTGGGCAGTTGGCATTGGAATGCAAATCAGATATATCCTCTTGACCTTTGATGAAATCAGCAGCAGGAATCCTGAATGGATGAACCTTGACATATCCTGTCAGATGCGGCCATCTTCACACCACAGATCTTACGTCCCAGTACAATTAACAAATTTTCTTCAGCAGCCTATTTATTTAAAGTGATGTAAGACAGGGATACAACAGGTATATGTCATGCAAGAATCATTAATGAACATTTATCATTTATTGTAAATTAAGATTTTTATTTGCAGGCCAAAATAAAATGCAACTTATTGACTAAAATTGTGAAATCAATTCATCAATACTTCAGAACCCATAGGTTCCCTGTACTGTTACTGAACATTAATCTTGACCCAATTTGACTTCACAATAGTGCAGGCATAGCAGGTAACAGTTTCTGCAGAAGTGGGAAAGACTGTGGAGCTAACATAGTGTAGGAATGGCCAATTATTAATTCCTAACATGACACAGCTGTAGATTGTCATGTACATCATTGAACAGAACATTTTAGACTTCACCAGGACTATTTGAACATTGTAGCTGTGAGTTTCAAATCAAAAGTATGAGTAGATCATTGCTGTTAGGAATATAGAAATTTCACTTCCACGTTAGAAAATTAGAAATTGAATGAAGTAAAGGAGCAAAGGAATACAGATGAACAAATCATTTAAAGCTGCAATGCAGGTCACCAAAGCAATTTAAAATGCAGGATAATTTTGGGCAGCTCTGGGCTTTGCATTGGATGGTGTCACCCCAACATAGGTGGCAGCAATCCACCTGACTGACTGAGAGGCACAACAAGGGCAGTGGTGGGAGCATAAAGGTTGTCATACTGAGAGAGGACAACAGATTTGTGCTCCAAAGAGCCAAGAGCACTCCCCTCACCATCCTCCCTCCCCCCCCCCACTTCCTCAGTATGGAACTGATTTAGGGCAGCATGGTGGCTCAGTGTTTAGTACTGCTGTCTCACAGTGCCAGGGACACAGATGTGATTCTTGGCTTAGGTCACTGTCTGTGTGGAGTTTGCATGTTCTTCCTGTGTTGGTGCAGGTTTCCTCCGGGTGCTCCAGTTTTCTCCCACCGTGCAAAAATGTGCAAGTTAGGTGGATAAACCATGTTAAATCATTCCCTTAGTGTCAGGGGACTAGCTAGGGTAAATGCATGGGGATCGGATCTGGGGGGGGGATTGTGGTCGATGCAAACTCAATGGGCCGAATAACCTCCTTCTGCACTGTAGGGGTTCTATAAACTCCATCAATCTATTAAGCTGTTGGTGCAAAGGTTGATGGACTGCTGTGAGTCCCTGATACCCCTTTGGAGCATTGGTATCAATAGTCACGATGACAGCACCCTGAGCTTGACTGGCATCAGATTGGAATTGCATGTCAGCATGAATGCATCTCAGGATCTCAGTCTGACCTTCCCTGCAGTACTCTATTGCTGCATGGCTTCAAATCCTGCAATAACAATGGGTCTTCAAAGTGCTGTAATGGAGTTAAAAGAGCAAATGGAGGGATTTTACGGCCTTGCTTGAGCGAAACCAGAAAATTCCACCCAAGGTCAACAGACATTTCCATTATTTGCCCCTCATCCGCTCCGATTTCATGGCAGGCTGGATGGTAGAATTCCAGTGAGAGAATCTGGTGAACTGGTGCAACAACAATAATCTCTCCCTCAGTGTCAACAAAATGAAGGAGATTGTCATTGACTTCAGGAAGCATAGTGGAAGATATACCCCTGTCTACATGAATGGGCACGAAGTGCAAACGGTCAAGAGCTTCAGGTTTCCAGATCATTAACGACTTGTCCTGGTCTCTCCATGCTGCCGCTATACTTAAGAAAGCTCACCAATGCCTCTACTTCCTCTAGAGGCCAAGGGTATATCTACTATGACTCTCAGTAACATTTACAGATGCAGCATAGAAAGCATTCTTTCTGGTTGTATCACTGCTCGGTCTGGCTCTTGCTTTGTCCAAGACCACAAAAAATTACAAAGGATCGTGAACGATGCCCAGTCCATCATGCAAACCAGTCTGTCATCCCTTGACTCTGCTTACACTTCCTGCTACCTCAAAACCAACCAGTATAATCAAGGACCTCATGTACCTCAACATACCCTCTTCTTCCATGAGGAAAAAGATACTAAAGTCTAAGGACATTTACCAACCAACTCAAGAACAGTTTCTTCCCTGCCACCATCAGACTTTTGAATTGACCTACTTCATATTAAGTTAATCTTTCTCAATACCCTAGCAATGATTGTGACAGTACATTCTGCACTCTCTATGGCCTGTATCGTGCACATGAAACAATTTTTTTTACTGAATGCTGATATATGTGACAATAATAAATCAAATCAAATTACAACAGAAAATCTGGGCTCAAAAGGTGTGCTGAAGATCTTGACAATGGTTATGACCATTAAGACAATGACAATGACAAAATACTTAGATGGGCACATGAACAGAATGGAAATGGAGGGGTATATAAAACTGATTTAAAATAGGGATCATGAGCCTTGGGAGTCCCTGGGAAGTGTGTAAATAGATGATGATATTGATGTACTTGTTTTTTATCCTACAGGTGCTTTGGTCCACCTTGTTGTCTAACGAGGGGCATACACGCGATGGGTCGTGAGAGGACTGCTCTTGGACCTTTTTCGAGAGTATCCTACTGCTTCACATCGTTAGTGTATGCTTGACCTGGACCATCTGATGGGCAACACAACAGCGCAGTGACTATCGCTGTGCTGTGCAGATACATGGATTTGGGCCTGTGTCTGTGGGAGTTTGCGCATTCTCTCCGTGCTTGCGTGGGTTTTCTCCGGGTGCTCCGGTTTCCTCCCACATCCCAAAGATGTGCTCTTAGGCTATTTGGCAAAACAAATTCTCCCTAAATTGTCTCAAATTTGGTTTTTAATCCATAGATCTATAAACATGGACAGGGATCGCGTGTAGAAGTGGGAACATCGAGGTGGCGGCGCGGGCTCGTTGGGCCGAAGAGCCTGTTTCCCATGTTGTTTTGTTCTTTGTTCTTCCATGCTGCTTCACAGCGAGGAGAGACATGTGGCAGGCCTGCCAATCCTCTCAGCCTGCATGTCCATTAGTGTTCCCATGTGTGCTGCATCGCCAAAATCTTCATCTGAGTCCCCTATAACAGAACTAATCAAAAGCTCTACTTCCTGGAGAGATGGCACACAGACTGACAGCCTTTTGCCCCTGACTTGGCTGCAGTCACTTGCGTGTAGTTACTCACCATATGCTGATGCCAGCTCTATGTTGGCCTCTGAATTTCCCACAGTGCCAGTACATGAATTAACAGCTGTGAGTTTTAGATCAAATGGCCGCTCTTTTATTGGAAGTCTGGTGTAGCTCTCACCCTTTATGAAGAGGCCGCACCTTTGGGACAGGTTGTAGTTCCTGGATGTCTGAAAGCACAAATGAAAAAAATGAGAATTTAAAAAATGTGGGTCAGTGGCGAGGCCAGCACTTATTGCCCAGCCCATAAATTGATTAGCTTGCTAAGCCATTTTCAGGACACTTAAGAGTCCACTACATTGAAGTGTTTCTGGAGTTACATATAGGCCAATAAAGGTAAGGACAGCAGATTTCCTCCCCCAAAGGATATCAGTGTGTCAGATATTTTTTTACAATAAATGATGACGTTTTTATGGCACCATTATTGAGGCTAGCTTTCCATTCCAGATTTTTACTGATTAATTGAATGTTAAATATACCAGCTGCTATGGTGAGATTTTTACCCATGTCCAAGGGCATAAGTCTGGTTCTCTGACTTAACAGTCCAGGCAGTAACATTTCCACTACTCCCCTAATTCTACTTAAGGAAGAGTTGAATTGAAGGAAGGAGCGGGTGTAAAGCAAGGGATCTATAATCACACCATCCACAGCTTGCAAGTGAGATGGGAGTTGAGAATAGACATAAGGCATAGATGTATGAGGCAGGATATTCCATGCAATCCACCATGTGTTTAACAAAGGAGGGAGAGAAAAAATGGTGTATTATAGATTGGTTAGCTTGACATTGGTGCAGGGGAAAATGCTGGAATTAATTCTGACGTGCAATGTTAATGTATCTTTAAGAAAAAATTTTTTAAATCATGTTCTCTGCAGCTCTCTCAGCCTTAGCTAATGTCATTGTTGCCAAGTTGGCATTAATGGTGTTTGTTTATTTTTATTTTGGAATCTTTCGTGATCTTGCATTATCAGGAGGAAAACTTGTGATAGAACATATGCTTTGAGCAGCTTTTTTTTTCTTCATAGTAGATTCAAGGTTGCATTTTTCTGTTTTGGCTGGCAGCAATTTAGTTATAGAAAGGACATCAAATGAAGAGAACTGTTTCTCACTCTCTTCCTGGTTTTTAGGCAATTCTGATGGTTATCCGAAAGTAAGCTTCTTGCCTTCCTGCAGTAGAACATTTGTTGTTGATGGCTTGACCAGAGGGTGTTTCAACAACCAGGGGTGTTCTGGGAAGCTGTTCTGACTTGAAACTGTTCTGGCTATATCCAGAGGGCTGCTAGAAGTTACAAGCCTAAGAAGCCAGGATTTCAATCCTCCAACCAAAGGACTCAATTCCAGAATCACTTGAACATTCGTCTTTGCAATGTTTAACTTGTAGAAAGGATTTTTGTCCATATGAAGTTTTTGTTTGATTGGAACATTTTAGATATATTTATTAAAGGTTATGTATTACCTTGATTCTTTTATTTTTATTTACAATTGATAAAAATTATTGCTAATTTTCTTTCCATATATGTTAACTATAGTTTGAAATAAACTTTGTTTTTTAAAGCTCCTTGGTGGGTCACTTGAATCAAACCTGAAGTGAAACATATCATGCTTATTTTTTAGCTATTGTTTTTAGGTTTCCAGCTATGAGAGACTGGAGAAATTTGGTTTGTTCTCACTGGAATGACAGAGGTTGAGGGGCAACGTGGTAAAAGTTGACAAGATTATGAGAGGCATGAACAGAGTGGATAGTCAGAAGCTTTTTCCCCAGAGTGGAAGAGTCAATTACTGGGTGGCATAGGTTTAAGGTGCGAGGGGCAAGATTTAGAGAAAATGTGTATCAGGCAGATTTTTTACACAGAGGGTAGTGCTGGGGGAGATAGTGGAAGCAGATACGATAGTGACTTTACAAATACATGAATAAGATGGGAATAGAGGGATATGATCCCCAGAAGGGTAGGGGGTTTTAGTCAAGTCAGGCAGCATGGTCGACGCAGGCTTGGAGGGCCTAAGTGCCTGTTCCTGTGCTGTAATTTTCTTTGTTCTTTATTATCCTAGTCAAATTCAAAGTGCAAAACTTATGATTCAGGCAAACTTTATAAAATATTTTGGAGTTTCTGAGCAGAATTATAACATAAGGATGTAATAACTGGGCATTTGGAAAACTGTGACAGGATTGATCCAAACTAGCATGGATTCACTAATAGGAAATTGTGCTTAAGAAATCTTCTGGAATTTTTTTTGAGAATGTAACCGGCAGAGTAGATAAAGGTGAATCAGTTGATGTTGTGTACCAGGACTTTAACAAGGCTTTTGACAAGATCTAAACAAGAGATTAGTGAGCAAAGTTAAAGATCAATGTATTGGGGGTAACATATTGATGTGGATAGAGATCTCATTGGCAAATAGGAAGCAGACAGTGAGAATAACCGGGACCTTTTCAGAGAGGCAGGCAGTGATTAGTGGAGTACCAGAGGGTTCAGTGCTGGGACCCTGTTATTTATCATATACATTAATGACTTGGAAGAAAGAACTGAATGCAATATCTCCAAATTTGCAGATGACATTAAATTGGGTGGTAGTGTGTGCTATGAGGAGGATATTAAGAAGCTGCAGGGTGACATGGATAGGCTGGCTGAGTTTGGCAAATGCAATATAATGTGAATAAATGTGAGTTATTCATTTTGGTGGCAAAAACAGGAAGAAAAGTTATGGAATGAAGGTTGGCATGCAGGTACAGCAGGCGGTGAGGAAAGCTAATGGCATGCTGCCTTCATAGTAAGAGGATTTGAGTATAGGAGTAAGGATGTCTTGACATAATGATACAGAGCCTTTGTGAGGCCACACCTTGAGTTTTGGTCTAAGGAAGAACATTCTTGCTATTGAAGGAGTCCAACGGAGGTTCACCAGACTGATTCCTGGAATGGCAGGACTGACATAGGAAGAAAGACTGGGTTGACTTATCTTGTACTCACTGGAATTTAGAAGAATGAGAGGAGATCTCATATAAAATCCTGATGGGGCTCGACAGGCCAGATGCAAGAAGAATGTTGGAAAGTGCAGAACTAAGGGTCACAGTCTAAGAATAAGGGGTCAGCATTTAGGACTGAGATGACGAAGATCTTAATTTAATTTTAAGTTTTAAGCTTATTTATTAGTGTCACTAGTAAGCTTATGTTAACACTGCAATGAAGTTACCGTGAAAATCCCCTAGTCCCTACACTCTGCTAGATGTTTGAGTGGAGAATTTAGATTGGCCAATGCTCCTAACCAGCATGTCTTTTGGACTGTGGAACTTCTTCACTCAGAGGATTGTGAACATGTAGAATTCAGCTGTCTGGCCAGTTCATTAGATATGTTCAAGAGGGAGCTGGACATGGCCCTTTTGTGACTAAAGGGATCATGAGGTCTGGAGAGAAAGCAGGAGTGGAATACTAAAAATGCATGATTAACCATGATCATATTGAATGGTGGTGGAAGCTTGCAAGGCCAAATGGCCTACTCCTGCACCTATTTTCTATGTTTCTATATGTTTCGTGATGGTAGAGGCAGCCCAGCATTGACGAGTTATGGGATCTTCTGGTCACATCATTGTCAGGGGGGTTTCCTGTTGAATGCACTCCTCACTCCTGAGAAACCTGTGGGACAGGAAGAACCAGCTGACATGAACAGTGGAAATTTCCGGCCATTGTCATTCTGATATTCTCAACAATGTTGGAAATAATAACAATTAATCTATTGCTGCAGAGCAATGGGTTTAACTTCCCTCCTCTACAGACCATTCTATATTCCTTATACACCTATGACTGTGCCAAATTCCTTTCCAACTTGATTTTCAAATTTGCTGATGGTACCACAATACTGGGTCAGATCTCAAACAATGACAAGACAGAATACAGGAAAGAGATGGAGAACTAGTGCAACAATAATAATCTCTCCCTCAATGTCAATAAATGAAATGTTATCGACTTCAGGAATCATTGAGGAGAACATGCCCCTGTCTACATCAATGTGGATGAAGTAGAAATGGTCAAAAGCTTCAAGATTTTAGATATCCAGATTACCAACAACCTGTCCTGGTCCCCCCACTGTCCACACTATAGTTAAGAAAGCTCACCAATGCCTCTGCTTTCTCAGAACATTAAGGAAATTTGGCATGTCAGCTAATGACTTCCACCAACTTTTATTAGATGTACCGTAGAAAGTATTCTTTCAGTCTCCTGCTCTGCCCAAGACCACAAGAAACTACAAAAGGTTGTAAATGTAGCTCAATCCATTATGCAAACCAGCCTCCCATCCATTGACTCTGTTTATACTTCCTGCTACCTCAGCAAAGCAGCTAGCATAATTAAGGACCCCACGCACCCTGGACATTCTCTCTTCCATCTTCTTATGCTTGGAAAAAGATACAAAAGTCTGAGGTCACACATCAACCAACTCAAGAACAGCTACTTCCCTGCTGCCATCAGACTTTTGAATGGACCTACCTCATATTAAGTTGATCTTTCTCTACATCCTACCTATCACTGTAACACTACATTTTGTACTCTCTTATTTCCTTTACTGTGAACAGTATGCTTTGTCTGTATAGCATGCAAGAGACAATACAAAACTAAAACATGTGACAATAATAAACCAAATCAAAAACCATTTATTCTCTAAGAACAAACTACAGCTGCTATTCAGGCTCAGATTTGTAAACACTGTGGTTAGGAACAATTTTGGGGTTACTTCAGATGCATTCACGCATGAAGGAAATGGTAAATAAACACTGCTGGAATTGAAGAGCTTGAGGAATGATTGAGGACTCTAGGTCTGTACTCGTTAGAGGGGGGAATCTTATTGAAACTTACAGTGGGGCCTAGAAAGGATGGACATGAAGAGGATGTTTCCACTCAGGGAAAACTAGAACCAGAGGGCACAACCTCAAGTTAAAGGGGTGATCCTTTAAAACAGAGATGAGGAGGAATTTCTTCAGCCAGAGAGTGGTGAATCTGTGGAACTCTTTGCCGCAGAAGATTGTGAGAATTTTTTAAGACAGAGATAGATATGCTCTTGATTAATAAGAGGATCAGGGATTATTGGGAAAAGGCAGAAGAAGAGGATGAAAAAATATCAGCCATGATTGAATGGTGGAGGAGATTTGATGGTCCAAGTGGCCTAATTCTGCTCCTATGTCTTATAGAATACATGAATAAAACAATTAAGCTGGCAATTAAAGGAGGTAAAAAGATTAGACTAAAATTGAAGTGAATCCAAGGCTTTTAAAGTGTTAAAGACATTTCAAAGACTCTGAGCTTCCTATGAAAGCTCAGATAGTTGAAATAAATGCAGTACTTAAACAAAGAGGCTGTGTGAACAGCTGTGGAGATGGAAACTCCACCCTAATAAAAGTGAACATCTTCTGACTTCGAAGAACCTTAGAAACGCCTGCTCACACCTGCAGCTTCTGAGAAGGAGAAAGGGCAATCACTGATGCAGAATGGAGTGCTGCTGTCATTTAAAAACTGTCAGATGACCAGGGAGCATGGAGATTAAAATGACCAGGCCAATTCAAAGTTCTCCCAGATGTCAGGGAGGAAAGAAGATGTCAGAGCACTACCTGAAATCACCATGCCAGGGTCAGCTTCAGGTCTTCCAGAGTTAGAGATGGCAGTCAAGTCATGGGGCTCCTATCCCAGGAGATAATGACGAGGTCAACCCCATGCCTCCATCCCGAGCCCATTCAATCAGGATATTAAATTAATGATCAGCCATGATCAAAATAAATGGTGGAGCAGGCTCAAAGCACTGAATGGCTTACTCCTGCCTCGAATTTTGATGTTTAACCCCAGGACCATCGGGGACCATTCCCCTGCAGAGGGCGCATATGCACCTGTTAGGATCCAACACACCACATCCACAATTGCCAAGAACTGTACCAAAAACCACTCAGTACATATCCCGCTGGGGAGGCAGGTGAACAGTGAGAGAATTGAATCGGTAGCCTTCAAGCCCACTAATCACATTTAAAAGAGGTAATTTGAATAATTATTGGGCTCATGCCCACTTTGGCTGGAATCGGGTTGGGATCAGTGGCAATGGCCAGGAGCATCATGGTGGGTTTGGTGCTCAGTTCTGATGTTCGATTATCTGGGCCAATGCAATTCCCACTGGGATCAAGTAGGCCCAGAGAATCCCTCCAACACTTCCACTAGTAGGATTCAACTATCCACAGTTCCAAATATGGTCTTGCATAGCATTCTTCCATGCAGGCTCCCAGCTCTGAGTTCTGTCCTAGACTGTGCACTGACGATAGACTGCATACTTTACTCTGTAGGCAGTGTCACTCTCCAATCCTTCGCTGATCCTATTCTATGTCAAGCATCTTACTCTTTAATGCATGCACGTACCATCATCACAATACAACACACTCTTCTGTCTTGAGAGCTCATTCACAACGTAGTCTGTGACTTGTGAAGGAAATGTTTGTAAGTTTGTGATAAAGTTCCTTTTCTTTGTAGTTTTTCTATTCAGCAACTTTTCTATCGACCATGTTATCATATTACTTCTTATGCATTTTGATCAGTGTGACCATTTCAGCAATCTCATTCTGGAACGTAAATGTAACCCTAGTTTCTAAATTTGTCCCAGCTCAACTTTATTTCCCAGAAGTTGACTTCCCAATCTCTCTCCATTGAGAGCTGATTTGTTTGTATCCAGTGATTGCACTCTGCTGCTTGGTTTCTGATTCTCATTCTCAGTATGTGCAAGTTTTATTCTTAGTCCATTTGCCTTTTGTGAATGTTGCTCCATTAGCATTCTCACCTTGACTTCCAGCTCTTTGTGAGAAAATCCCAATTCACTAACCTTTCTCGCCGGCTTAACATTGTTACCAAACACATCGGAGTTCTTCGTCCATCACTGTAGCTTTATTTCTGCCATAACATCTTTCTTTTGTCAAGAAGAATCTCAATCATTCTTTAGTGCATTGCTCTGCTTTTGCAATCCATTCAGTTTTTCTGTTTGTGTTTCTTCCAAGGTGAATCCATCATTCCATTTGATCATGATCTCTCCTTCTCGTGCTTTGGATGTTTACAGAGAACTGATATGTTCCTTTTAGTTCTAATTGCCACAAATTCTAATTCTACTATCAATATTTCTTTTTTTGTTGTTATATTTATTAGACAATTCTCCTGAATTGCTGACTTAGTTCAACAGTTGTGTTCTTGTTTTTGGATTTGTGACAGTTGTATGCCTCTCTGTAGAATATCAATTTCTCCAGCTCATTTGCATATTCCACATGACTGGTAGTTCATTCAAGTGGATCTCTAGAGATTCCCAAATATGGCTCTCGTAAATGTTAGCTCTGCCCTAACTGCACAGTGACTCTTGCAGTATGTGGTAGAAGATGGTCCTACATGAGCGTCATGCACCAAATCTTTGCTGCATTTAACTCTGAGATGAGGAAATCTCTCTCCCTGTCTATCACAAAACCGATAACATCCATTATGTAGGATTTCCTTAGCTCTTCTTAAATTCCATGCTATGACTTCTGGTGCTAAGTTCTTCTTGTGCTATTTCTGTCAACCCTTTTTCACATCATCATGCTCTAGCTCCAGTTCCTTTATTGCATGTGTTGCTCCTTACTTACTCCAATAGATTTTCTAGCTACTTCCAACTTTTTCATGCTGCTAGTTTTCTCCTTAGTTTTGATGGAGCTGGGCTACAGATTGGGATCATGAACTTTAATCTCATTTTCAATTTGCTGCAGTTCTCAGTTAAATTTATCCAACTTTTTTCTTTTCACTCTTACTTCTTCTGTGAAATGCCTTTATTTCTGATTACATCTTTATCATTTGTTTGTTGATTATTGCTAAAATTTTACCTCATTACAATGCAAAATGATGAGATGCAACTGAGTCTTGCTGCTTTTGCTCTTCATTTAGTGTCTTCTGTTGCTGTCTTTCTGGGTTCTTTCCATGCTCACTCTCAGTGGTCTTCCAGTGCTCCCACCTCTTTGGGGTTTTCAGTTTTCCATCTTCTCCAGGATTTTTTCTACCTATGCTGAATCTGACATTGCCTCTTCCTTGAGGGCAAAATTTCCTCCTCTGAAGCCTGGTGTTGCTTAGTCTAGTTTCCCTCTCCCTTGTCTTTCATTTCTTCTTGAGATTGTTGCATTAAACGTACAACTTTAAATGCACTGCCCCTTTAAGACTGCCAACTTCCGCAGCTGCTGTTTCTCTCTCACTCTCAATGCTTTTCTCGTGTTTCTGCAGTTTTGGTGGGAAATACAGTTCTGCCTTCCTGGACCCTTCTCAAAACTTTAACTTTTGTTTTAGCTGTTGGAAGTTTCTACACTTTTCCCATTTTTTCTGGTTAGCTGGAGAGTCCATTTGTCTTTCCTCATTTTATATCCATCTTTTTGTCAATTTCACTTATTGATCCAGCACTGTCCATTCAGGACCAGCATTTTCTTAAATCTTTTTAATTTTTTCTTCTTTGTTTTAACAGTTAGAGGACTTCTCTTTTTAAAACTTCAAGACTTCACTGTGTGCAATACCTTATTACAGAGATCCCTCTCCATTCCCACCACAGGTTCTGTTCAGCTCAGGAGACCCGCATCTCAGTCTGTGCACTTCTGGCACAGGCCTTGAGACACGCTGAGGTTTTTCTCCCCCCTTTCTCTGTTTAGCATCTGAACTTATTTAACTGCAACAAATCTTTACTTTCTATCCAAATGTCTTCTTTTTAATCATGAAGCACAGTTCTCTGCTAGTGGGTAAATCCTCTTTTTACGAATGGCCCAATTGCCTATAAGGGGATGGAAAGTGTGTTTAATAATAATTTATTCCAGTTTAACAGAGTGGCGAAGAAGCAGGCAACATGACTTTCAATTATATAAAGAACTGTTCTGCAGTTCTTCTTTGCACATGGAGTATTGAGCACTGGAATAGGTTGCTAATAGCTACGGTATGTTTATTGCATACTCGTTTCATGTAATCTTATATGTTCCTCTTAATATCTTTATACTCCAGTTTGTACAACCTTTCCTCGTAATTTAATCCTTGAAGTCCAGGTCTCATTCTGATAAATCTATATTATATTTCATCCAGGCCAATGTATTTTTCCTAAGATGTGGTGCCCCGAACTCACAGTATTTATGTGTGGGCTAACCAGGGCATTATATAGTTGACCTTCTACTCCTTGAACGCTGGTTCTCTAGAAAGAAAGGGCAGCATCCCATTAGCCATATTCATTATTTTCTGTTTATAACATTTTAATGATCTGTCAACTTGGACCCCAAATCTTTTTGGATTTCCAATGTTTCTTTCAAACATTGCATTGAACTCAATTATATCATGGTGGTTATCAGATAAATGTTTTTACACCAGTAAGCTGCTTCCTACCTCTGGTGCATTACTCATTGCTGCATCTGATATGCCGTACCCGCTTGTTGGTTTTGCAGTATGTCACATTGCTACAGAAAGATAATAGACTGGCCAAGTGGGCGTAAAAATGTCAAACAAAATTCAATCTGGATAAGTATGAGGTGGGGTGCTGAGGAAAGGTAAACAGGCTATGGAGTTCATGATAAATATTACAACGTAATGGAACAGAGCGCATGACTACACATCCCTGAAGTTAGCAAGATATGTACGTTAAGATTATTAAGACATAGGAAATAAAATCAAAATGCCCGAAAGACTCAGCAGATTCTGTGGAGTGAGAAGCATAGTTAAGAAGCCCGATTCTCCCATCCTGATGCGTAATTTTTTGGTACAGATAATTTTTTGGTACATGTGCACGTTAGCCATTTTGCAGGATTTGCGCATCGTTCCCGATGCACGTGCGTCTCCCACATCTGAAGAGCAGGCGTAGATTGGTCTGCACTAGAAACTGACGGGAACACAGGTAAGGGATTTAAATTTGTTTTTAATCTTATTTAAATATCATTATCGGGCCTGGGATAGAACTCTTCGGGCCCGATAGTATCTCCCAGCCCGCCAGAAATATTTCACTCTGACAGGATTTAGAGTAGTTCCCCACTTGTGGGGAACTGGCAGGAGACTCTGATGGAATGAAGAGGGGGACAATCGTGGTCACAACAAGGAGTAGGACATTGGCATTGGTGCCCCCAAGCATAGGCACCCTGGCAGTGCTTGATGCCCAGGGGGTAATGCCAAGGAGCAGGTCTAAGGGGGTAGGATCAAGGGGATGGGGCCTATTGTGAGCAGGGCCTAGTGAATGATCAACAGCAGTGGGTGTCCCATTGCCAATTTCGAGGTAGGATTGGTCCGGACTGGAGGAGGCCAGCAATTGGGTGGGCTGGGGCTGGGGCTGGTCTATCGGGCTCAGAGGGGAGAGGGTTTTGTGGGGGGGGGGGGGGTTTGGGGGGGGGGGGGGGGTGGGTTCTGCCTCCTGGCAGTCATACCTCTCAGAGGGGTCTATCTCCTGAAGGGAGTCAGTGGGGTCAGGTCTGCTGGGAGGGAGAGGTGGACAATGGCTGGCGTTCGGGGGATCGGACTGGCCTAGGAATGCTTATGCGGGCCACAATCAGACTGTGGGGGTGTGGCAAGGGGCAGCAGTGCGAAGGTCTCGGATTAGCTAGTGATTGAGCTGGCCAGCAAACTACAGTCTAAGAGTTTGGGACCATTGTGCATTTGTTGTCCCCTGAGCTTTTAATGATATCCATGATTATTACCTCTGCCGAGCATAGAGTGCGGAAGATTCGAGTGTGAACTCCCACTGAAATAACAATCATGAATTACACCATTTTTATCATCAGTTCAACACTTAAAATTATTTTGGGAGAATTGGGTCCAATATTTCAAGTTTCCAACTCCGAAGAAGAGACATGCAAAGTTAATTTTAAATATATGTGAGTGACATTTGGCCGTGGGACTTGGGTCAACTGACGGTCACACTGTTATTGGAACTGGGTAGCAAAATATGTTACCCACTTTGATCACAAGGTATGCTTTGAAATATGTAGATCAATTAACTATATAACTAAATGAGTGCAAAGGTTATTAAGTCTGGCAAATGATTATACAGGAAAATGCTAACAATGGGCTGTTTAAGTTTTAAGAATATCCTATTTATGGGTCTGTGATTATTGACACATGGAAGAGTAAGATCAAAAGATACAAAAGCACTATTGGAACACAGCACGAGACCTGGCTGCAGGCGATAAGTACAAATAGCAAAAAGAGGTTCGGTGTGCAGATTTGAAGACTTAGGAAGAGAAAGAGGAAGAAGTCACAAGTTGTCTGCTGCCACTATAACCAGTGGGAAGCAAGTAACATTTAAACTCTAGGATATCTGCCATCTTCTTTTGTTAGATATAGTATCAGTTTTGTTGCCAAATAAATTGTCCTGCTAGCTCCACATTAAGGTCTGATCTTGAATAGTTCTGCTGAAACTGTATAAAACACTAGTTTGTCTGGAGCTAGAGTATATTCCTTTACATGAGCACTTGAAACACATAGCATACAAGGCTGCAGATCGAGTGTTGGAAAATGAGATTAGACTAGATAGGTGCTTGATGACCGGTGCCTCCACGATGGGCCAAAGTGCCCCTGTGATTTGATGTGGGGAATTTTCCTGTCCCACCCACTGGAATTGCAGCGGGTGGGGGGACAGACCATGCAAACGCCTGTTGATCTCTAGCGGGATTTTCTGGTTTTGTGATGAGAGCAATCAGAAAATTCAGTAGAATGACTCTACAGTTCTAATCACCAGAATCCAACATTCTTCAAGTCGTCTTGATGTCTTCACTTCTGGTCCCTGAGAGCCCAAAGGTTGATGCTCTTCAGTTTCCTTTCCTGGATCAGTCTTTCATTGCAAACTCTTCATTGTCCTTGTTCTTCACTCATCTTGAAACCAAGGATGGGATTCTCTGGTTGTTTGTGCCAACCAATGCTCCATACTCACTGCAGTGAACAGAAGTTTGGCTGAGCGCCAAATTTGCAGTCCCTTTGGCAGCAGTGGCGGATGTAAATGGCCAAAATTTGCGGCCTAACAGTCATTTCCAGGAAAGCTCCTAAATTGCACTCCAATTTGATGATGTTGATGTCCTCCAAGACAAAGACTTGGGGATGGGGGAGTGAAGGAATTGGAGTTGGGAAGAACCTATAGTTGAAAAATGGAGTTACAGAAATGCAATATAAATAGTAAAAGGTATAGGCTGGCATTTTCTGGCCATTTCTGGGTGGGGCATCTTCAAGTCCTGCCAAAGGTGATTCCCATCATGGCAGATTTCCTCACGGAAGAAGGGCAAGCAATGCAAAAGGTCATTGACATCCAATCCGATTGGCAGCTAATAGCACCAGAAAACATGTTACATGGCGCATAGAAAATTGTGCCCATACATTCACATTGTTATTGGAAATTGGATAGTATACTTGCAAGAGGTGTTGTATACAAAGTTAACAGATAGGATTTACTAATGAATGATATAAGCGATAATTATGACTAACATCAGTCAGTCATGTGTTAGATTGTTGAGAGAGAGATTAGAAGACCATGCCTACTCTGTAACCTATTTTAATGTTAACAAGTGTTAAGAAGATACCAGAATATGACTACAGTCTATCTACTAACAAAGGATCACATTGGAGTCCACAGATAAGAAGGACCATCTCAGAATAGTGTTCAACAATCTCATCTATGGAGATTCCCAGAATTTGTTATCATGTTCTGCTTGGTGTAGAGCAGTGAAACCTTGTGAGCTTAGAGTGAAAGGAGATAAAGGCTCATTAATTCTTACATTCAGAAGATCAAAGGAAATTTCAGGCATATTTCTACTTTCATTTCTATTTGGTTCTGCTTATATAGATTATGCATTGTAATAAGAATGCATAGCTATCTAGCACTGGAAACAGTTCTAATATTAATACATTACCTGACACAAAAGAATAATAACTGCAAGTAATGCAGAATGATTTTTGAATAAAGATTAGTCTATTGTTTCATTCCTTTATGCCTAGCACATCACGTGTACGTACCAGCTATCGTAAATGCACTTCAGTACTTTGAAATTAGTTCTGGTAATAGCTGTACATTGCTGTAATGTTACAGTGCTAGTAATTGTTGAGGTGGGAGCAGCAGGTCAGTGAGTTTCTGACCTTGAACAACCTTTCCTTTTAGTGATGTACTGAGAGTTCCTGCAAAGGTTTAAATCACAACTGTGTTTTGTTCTCATTCAGATGTTGTACCTGTCAGCTGAAGTACACTCTATGTTCGGCAATGCTAGTGAGTTTCTATAAACACAATGTGTGATAATGTTGCCTATTTCAAACTGGCAAAGTGACATGCCAGTTCAGTAACTAACCTCCAAATCAATAACAGAAAGCTGAACACTCCTGGTCTTAAATCTGGCACAGATAATTGAAGATGCTGCAATTTTACAGGTGGCTGTACTCTGCTAGCTTCTTACATATTGGGAACTTAACAGATAGTACTACTTTGTTTTTGCTGTCTGTTACTTATAAGTAATGGGGTTTGAAGGGGCTATCCAAGTGCTGATTCTCTCCCCACCTCATGCGCAAGATGAAAATGGAAAGTGGCATTAACTTAAAGGGGCCTGAAGTGCCTGAGAGTATTGTTTCTACCTTTGATGAACCCTATAATATGCCCGTTCATTGGCAGGGCTCATGTAGCTTTCTGTTAGGCAGGAGTCAGACATATTGCTGAGAATGAGAGGAACATTGCTGCAAGTCATCATCATTCTCCCGCAGAGTAAGGCCAATGGCTGCAGCTCCTGCCATTGAAAATGTGCAATCTAATGGTTAGATAATGCTGCCACCACATTGCTGGCTTGACCTTGAACTCTTAGTGGGAGACGTCATCACCTGTTTCTCCCACTTGTCACTGAAATGAGAGGTGGTCAGGGCATCCCTTAATTCACATTAATTTACTGTCAGCTATTTCATTAAATTATTTAACCCTCATTCACCTATAATCAGCGATAGCCAATTGTGGCTCTGTCTAGCATTCTTTTCCTCCTCGTTAGTATCATTAAGCCCACTGCCCTCCTCAAAATCTTGCTCATCTCATCCAGGTCCAGGTTGCCTACCCTCTGCAGTGCTTCAATGCGGAGACTGCAGCAGACCACAATAATGCAGGAGATCCTCTGCAGATTGTATTGTAGAGCAGCTCCACCCGCACCCCCCCAACCCCATCATCCCATCAGCAGGTCAGGCAGTGGAACATTTCAGTCCTGGCATAAAGGGCATCTTTCATCTTCCTCATGAGTGGCAGACTAGGAGATGGTGCTGATGTCCCCTGTGCTGCTCTAGGATGAATTTTAAGCATATAAGTTCAGAGCAGCTGTAAATTTAAGGGCAACAGGCATTGGATCTCATCCAGTTCCATGGGGTGTCAGCTCATACAGCACTTGGCAGAGGTGGTCCATTGTCCTCGGGGACAGACACAGTCTTCCCAAGCATTACAGCTTGGACACCTGAAGGTAGGAACATCGAAGCTGGAAGATTCTTGGCTCCGCTGTTGTTCCTCTCTGTGTGGTCCCGTTCCCTGAGCAGCTGCAGGTCATTGATCCTGACCATGTGCACATTATGTCATTGGGATAGACCAGCAGCAGAGACAATCAGTAGAAAGGCTTAAATAACAGGCTTCATGATTCTCCTGAAATGTACTTTTAAAATTTATTTGTTAGTGTTACATTAACACTGCAATGAAGTTACAGTGAAAATCCCCTTGTTGCACACTGTTCAGGTACACTGAGGGAGAATTTAGCACAGCCAATGCACCTAACCAACATGAATCTCAGACTGTGGGAGGAAACCAGAGCACCCGAAGACCAATGCAGACATGGGAAGAACATGCAAATTCCGCAGTTAGTGGCTCAAACCGGGAATCAAACCCAGGCCCTTAGTATTGTGAGGCAGCAATGCTATCACTGTGCCACCGTGCTTCTCCATGCACTGAAAGAATGATAACACCACAGTGAGCACTGGGGGAATCATCATAGAGCAGTGACTCTCATAGTTCCATGCATTTGTGACTTCTACCCCAGTGCTTCCCATTATCTGTGTGAATTTCTGCTCTCCCTCACACCACTCCCTCTAACACTATAGCTACATCCCTACATAGCCTCCTCTGCATTCCAGCAAGATGTTGATCCTCTGTTGTTGCATTCCCCCAGCCCCCACCATTTTACCCCGGGAACTTAAGTCTCAACCATGCAAAGCACTTAAGTGCATTTGAGAAAATGCATGACCACAAGGCCTTCACCCTGACAGGGCACATCAAAAATGATGCTGGACATGATATTTAATATAGGGAATGGTGTCAACTATCACCATCCTACCTTGCCAAGGGGTTCTTCACAGTGAATTGAAAGACACATTGATCCCAGATTAAAAGTCTCATGGATTGCATCCACGTGGCGATTAAGTCACTATGGCGACAAGCAGCACCAGAAACTGTAAGAGATTCCATCCTCTCAAAGTCCAACCTGTCTGCAATCAAACAATGTGCATCATGGAAGTTTGTGCCTATTTCCTGGGAGTGGCCATAACAATTACATTTTGGGCCAATCACAAATAGAAACATCAAAACATAGAAGATAGGAGTAGGACGAGGTCATTTGACCCTTCAAGCCTGCTCCACCATTTATTACGATCATTGCTGAGGCTTGGTGTTTCAAAGGATTAACCTTTGTCTCCAGTCTGTGCAACTGGATCTAGCTCTGGATATTAAACTGGCATTCTGAACTCCTCCGAGATTCAAAAACAGAAAATGCTGGAAAATCTCAAATCTGTCTGACAGTATCTATGGGGAGAGAATAGACCCAATGTCTCGAATCTAGATGACCTTTGTCAGAGCCAGATCACTTGTATGCATTCCCAGAATTTTCCTTGTGCTCCTTATATGTTGGAGAAAGAATGGGGCCTGAGCGCTCACTTCCGATATCCCACTTAGAAGTGATGACTCCACGTACACAGTTATGTGGGATCAATATGCAAAGTGAGTGTTCATAATGATACGTGATGCGTTCACATTAGGTGTGCTCCCTTGATGTGGCATGTTCCACATCAGCCCACTTGCAAGGTTAACTCAAAACTGGAAAATGCAATCTCACTGGTGGGAATCACACTTTTCCTACTTCTCTGCATTTTGCTCCTGCACTGCCATTCCTGTGGACAGTGAATGTGGGCTGAGGATCCTGCCACCAACTGACCTAAGGGAGAGAATTGGTGATGGTGAAGATAGGTGTCTCCATATTATCCAGTTTTCTATCCCAGTTCCAATGTTTTCCATTTTCTTTTTTACTGTTGTGCTGCATCTTCTTGGACTATAGGCAAAGGAATTAATTTTAACATGGTCATTGAATGGTAGTAATTCTTCTGTTGGCACAGACCCATCCAGATCTTCTTCCCTTTCACCCAAGATGAGTAGAATCTTAATATGCCAATGACCTTCACCTACTGCTTTTCCTTTTCCTACATCTTGTCATTCATGCAAACTACTTGCAATATTTTCCCAGCATGGTAACAGGATGATTATTACATTCAAGCACAGAGTGGCTTATTTTACAATGATCAGAGAACTCATCACTTTTCATATGCTTCCTGTAGAGAAGGCTGTTCTTTAAATAGCGCAATTCTCCAGCTGTATCACTTTAATTGCTGCACGTGAAGAAGCCTGCACATTTCACTTAGTTCACAAGGTTATCCCCTCATGATTGTTATTGCTCTTTTAACATCAGTCTGCAGTCTGAAAAGGTTAAAATGTAGGTGAAGAACAGCTTGCTGCCATCACACTTACTTTGAAAATTATTATAATTTGCATACATTTTGCAAAGAACGTTTCATTTTGTACTGCTTACTGTACAAGGAGTATAAACTGTGAAAGACAGTTGTATTTAGTATTTGTAATGTCTTCAAGCTATCTCAAAGCACTTCAATGTTTTGAAGTGCAGTTACTATTGTTATTCAATCAAATAGAACAGTAACTCTACACAATTGCTTCCTACAAATAGCAATGAAATGAATGACCAGTAGATCTATATTTTGCTGGTGTCTCATTGAGAATGATAAGTGTCCTGCTAATCAGAATACTCAGGGAACTCCTTATGTTTTTTCACAAGTATCATCTGGATCTTTTATGTCCACCTGCAAGGGCTTGATTTACCATCTCAACTAAACAGTAGATATGATAAAATAATTAGTATTTTCCAACTTTAGAAATGGGTTGAAAGCCATTGGCTGGAATTTTACCACACTCCCGCCATGGCGATCAGAGAGGGTGAGGGGCAGACCATGGAAAAGTCTGTTGACCTTGGATGGGATTTTACAGTTTCAGGACTGAAACTGTAAACCACCCACATTGTTCAGGATATTGTAGATGTGTTCCTACTGGCTGTTTAAAAGGGGTGTTAAGCCCCTGGAATATGCTAATAAAAGACCTAATGAAATGTGTTTTCCCCAGAGGAGAACAATCATTGGGAATGATGTGTTCAGGTTTCAGTTCAGGAATACAGGCAGCCTAACAATGGGTTCTTAAAGGGATTGCAGAAGTCACCACATATCCTAATGTGGAAGCAGACATGTTTTTTCTGGGTCCTTCAAGAGGTGAAGAGCCTCACTCCTTGCCTCAAAGGTCCCAGAGTCATCTTCCAGTCCAGTCTGATCTGTGGAACAGGATGACAGGTGCTTGTGTTTCTTTTAAAAGGTGTACAGACAGAGCTCTGTGATCTGAACCCTGATGGAAGAAGATGGCTCAATAAAGTTATTACAGTCTGACTTATGGTCAGCAAATATTTTTATATCAGACTGTATAATGTGAAACTAATGGACAGCATAATCTCAGCCCTTCCTGTCATCTATCATGGAGGTCTTAAATGGGAGAACCCAGACAAGCTGCTAATTCTGGATGAGTTGACAAAGGCCGTCAAATTATTTGAGACATGTAAAACTCCCAGAAGTGATGGCTTACCAGCTGAGTTGTATTTGATTCTGTGGGGCTAGACTGGCCTAGACCAGCTAAAGCCCTACAAGAGAGTTTGTTTCTGGATGGCAGCATGTCCGAATCTATGAGGAAAGGCATTATTACTCTTATCTACAAGTGGAAGGGGAGAAATTAGAAATTGGTGACCAATTTCACTATTGGATGTGGGCAATGAAATTTTGTCCAAGGTCATTGCCAATTGGGTCAGATCTGCTCATAGTCAGTGATCCACCCTGACCAGACCTGTGCTGTATCCAGGAGCCAGGATAAATCATGGGAAGATTGAGAACATGTTTTTTGGGAAGGTGACTGACTGATCCTTCTGCCCCTTCATGACCAAAAACTAGGAAGAGTACATAGCCAAATTAGAGCAGAAACTGGGCATGTGCATTGATCTTTGGTATACAAATATCACTGCATACTGGGGTTCTACCTTTCTCCGGTGTTGCTGAAGATGGATCTGGCCAAGTTGCCATAAAAAGCTCCAAGTAGTTGAGCAAATCATTTCATCTATTCATCATGGAAAAATCTGTTCAGAAAAACATCTTTGATCACAAGGTGATCACGCAATGTTCTCAATGTCTGAGGGGAAAGGAGAGGGTGAATCCTGTTGGATGGTCCCCTGAGAAGACTCTCATTTTTCAGAATGACTCATCACCAGAACTTTGAAACAGACACCAAGACCTAGATTGCCTGGAGGCTAGAAGGCATTCCTCATCAGATCCTTCAAGCAGGCCCACAGTCTCTGCACTATAGCTGCCCTCAAAGTAGCTCCATGGAAAAGGCAGCTGCACATGTCACTGTGGAATATACTTTTGCAAAGAAGGTCTGGAGAGAGAGATGCATTTGTCGAGGTTTGTCCCAAGCAGTTCTGTGATGAGACTGTGTTCCATTGACTGTTCCCAGGGACACACTGATAGACAAACATCAACTGCTGCTGGAGGGTCATCATCTTGGTAAAAGATGCTCTTAGATCTGTCCAAAATTTGTTGATCTTCATGTGCAAAAAATTAACCTCGACCAAATTTTGCAGACTGGCATATTCCAAGGTCCGGGATTATGTACTGGGAGAACCCACATAATGAGGAAAGGCCATTAAGTAAGACCTTTCAGCCAATGTACACTGAGGGGCTAGTAATTAGGTAAAACTTAGACTCTATGCTTAATCCTAAATCTATGAAAATGTATTGAAGCACCTCTGAGTGTAACATGCCTGTTGTACACAGCTTGTAAAGTATCATACTCCCTTCTAATAAAAATATTGAAATATATGTAAGTTTTCATTACTGAACTGAAGCACCTCAGAGTGCATCTTGATCTCTGGAGAAAATGTGAGTATCAGTGCACTTTACTGTTATAACAATTTGAAAAATGTCTTTAAGGTTTAAATGAATAAAATATATTTTTACATTTAAAAAGCCTTTGGCTAAGAGCAAATATAGGATTAAGCTTGATCAGGTGTAAAGCCTGTCCTTGTCAGTTTGAATCTAGTATGTCTCGTTAATGAGGGCCATGAATTGGTTTAATTTTGAATTAGTTTTTGGGGCAAGCAAGGCGATGGATTGGTGGCTTGTCCTGTCACTTTGCATATTGGTATTGTAACTCTGAGAATGGAATATATTTGTTTTTTAATTTGCACATAAAATAGTTGTTACAAAACATGCAAAGGCATTTAAGTTTCAACATAGATCAAGTTACACTCCGAGGTAATATTCACTGTATATTCAATGTGAGTCATATTGCTTAAGGGGTCTATACAACTCCCCTCCCTTTGGTGCCCTATGATTGAACTGCCTCATACAGTGACAATCCACCATTGTGCTTTTGTGGCAGTTACCCTAAGCTGTAGTGTGTCCCACAGCTCGTAGGCCTGGGCTGTGGAATGTGCCAGTTTGCCAGTGACAGCTCTTTGCATTTGAAGATCAACAAGTTTCAGGCAGACCAAAGAATGTCGTTCAGAGTTGATGCTCTTCCAGCAGCAGCTGATGTTTGTCTCAGAGTATGTCTCTGGGAACAGCCCTTAAAGCACAGGATCCTACAAAACAGAGCTGCCTGGCATGAACTTTGACAAAAACCACCACACCTCTCTGCAGGCCTTCTTTGCAACAATACATTCCACAAGATGGTGGACAACAGTCTCTTCCCCACCATCATGCCTGCAATCTTCCTTTGATTGCATTGAAGTACCTCAGGCTGCAACATGAGCAGAAATATTGAATACCTTTGCACTTTGTATGATGGCCATTTTGAAGTGTTTGTAATGTTCTTTTAGATATTTTACAATAAAATATTTTTGCAATAAAACATAATTGCCCATGAATGCCTTTATTTTATTTATTCATGGGACATAGCCGTCACTGGCTGGCCAGCATTTATTGGGTTGTGCTACCAAATAAACCTGTTGGATTTTAACCTGGTGTTGTGAGACTTTTTATAGCATTTATTGTCTATCTAGCTGCCCTTGAGAAATTGGTGGTAACCTGCCTTCCTGAATCACTGCAGTCCATATTCTGTAGGTTGACCCACAAGGGGTTAGATATCTTTGAGTTACAAGAGTTTTTGAAATGTGAAATACAGTGCGTGAATTCAATGTCAAATCCAATACAGGAAGATATTTAAATTGAGGAAACAAAGCACTGTATTGAGAATGAAAAAAGGAACAAATGAAAAAAAAGAGCAATGGGCCATAACTTCCGGGCTCACCCCAATCTGACCCCCCCAAACCAAACAAGCACCACCCCATTGACCTGTCCCCCTGCCTACCCTGACCCGACCCACCCACACCTACTCTGCTGTACAACTCCCCATACACACCTCCTCCCACAGGTCTGGGTCGCCCACGTACAGATCTCCTAGCACCTCCACGTTTAGATCTCTACCCAACTAACCATGCACCCACTGTTCTCCACCCACCCTCTCCCCTACCACCAGTAAGAATTTAAAATCTTAACAAGGTGTAAATTTATGAAAGTCTGTAAATTTACTATCTGTGGGAATAAGAAACCATGGGTGGAATTCTCTGATGTCACTACTGCCAGTGAGAACGGAGAACTTTGGTGTTCAGTCAAAACTCCATTCACTGAAGCAGGACTGAAGAATCCCAGTCACAGACGAATTCTGGTCAGAAAGGTTGATTGGCTGTCATTAATAATGATCATATCATTAAAAGGGCATTTGCACTATTAATCACTAGACTTAAGTTTAACAGACAATTAATGAGCAACTGCTTGAAATGAAACTCAGGAGGAGGTGAAGTGTGAGGCATTGTTTACCTGAAGCCAACAGCACAGCAGCACAAATTATCCAGAAATTTGTTGCAATTCATGCGATATCTCCTCCTTGCCAAAGGTTGCTAACCAATTTTTACATTAACAATAGTATGTCACATGTTACTAATTTTTTGGAAGATTCCAATCTATTTACTTAGAACCCCTTTTCTGTTGAGTATGATGCAGAATGGTTTATAAATTTGTTGAACAATTCAGATGACAGATCTCGCAACTGCGCAGAATTACATTGTGTATATTTCTGGGCTGAGCAGCTATTATCCAAGCTACCAGTCTGGAAGGAAAGTAATGTGCTGGTTAATCAGAGACTGCATCTCAGGCAGGTATTTTACATGCCAATTATTTAAAATGTTCTGTCTAGAAGTTGTAACTGGGTTACTCCTCTTTTGACCTTTTTAGCTTCATTGCTTGTTTGTAGTTTTAAAATAACTCACTTAGGCACAACCATTTTGATCACCAATGTGCTATGGATAAACAAAGGAAGAGGCAGATATCAGCAATCAGGGTGAAAGTAGCACAGATTGAAAATTTAACGTGTTATGGGATAGTCTGAAAGCAAGGAGTTGTAGAACATGATCTAATCTTACAGAGCTTCAACATTTGTGCATTGAGTTTATGTTAGTATGTGTTGTAACAAACTATAAATTATCCAATAGATTTAATTCTGCAAATGGAAAATTGTGGAAGCGTTTGTAATCAAATGTTCAAATTAGTTTCTGATCCATGGTATCCACATATAACTGGTTAGAGATTGTATATGGAGTGTGTTTCATTGTTTAGGTATACCCTATTGTGCTGAATATTTGTTCTGGTTCTTTTGTTGATTCTGGATTTTTTTTTTGATTTATTATTGTTGCATGTATTAGGATACAATGAAAATCATCATTTCATGTGCGCTAGACAGACAAAGCATACTGTTCATAAAGTAATAAGGGAGAAGGAAAGGAGAGGGCTATAACTATAGTTATAGTTAGGGTATAGAGAAAAATCAACTTTATATAAAATATGTTCATTCAAAAATCTGATGGCATCAGAGATGAAGCTGTTCTTGAGCCAGTCAGTATGTGATCTCAGGCATTTGTATCTTTTCCCCAAAAGGTGGAAGACAGTTTGTCCAGGGTGCCTTAATGATGCTAGCTACTTCTGAGGCGGTGGAAAGCATAGGCAGAGCCAATGGATGGGAGGCTGGCTTGTGTGCTAGACTGGGCAATATTTACAACCCTTTGATGTTTCTTACAGTCTTGGTCAGAGCAGGAGCCATACCAAACTGTAATACAACCAAAAAGAACGCTTTCTATTTCCTGTTCAAATTCAAAAATAAGAAATGACATATAGATGGCTGGAGTCATAATTCCCATTCCATTGCTGGGGGGAAAAAAAAGCCAATTAACGTGTAGAAGAGATTAGAACCAACTTGTCAACCATTCCACTATTTGTCAATAAGGGGAATCAGTCCTTACAGTCCACACATATTAAGGAGATGTTTATTTTTTTTGATTGTTTTATTTATTTTCTGTGCAAAAAGGGAAATTTATCAATTATTAGCTTGTATGCGATCTGACAACAGCAGAAATCCACTTCAAATATACATGTAGATTATGACAGAGGGAAGACAAAATGTTGAGAATTAATCATTATGTGCAGACATGATTAAAGTCAATTCACCTTATATGCACAAGGTTTAGGAAAAAATGGCATGTATTAATCATACCTTACCTGTTTTAGTAATTTGTGGGAAGGGGCAAGTGAGATGTTGCTTTTAAAAACGGGTGAAAGATCTATTAGCTCTCGGACAAATTATGGGTATAGCAAATAAGCAGGGAAAATAAAACCTTGAAATGTAATTTTCAGTGGGTAGCTAAGCTGTCTGGGAGGTTGCTAATATTTTGTTGCAAGGTCGAAGCAAGTTTTCTACTACTAAAATAACCATCGATTGTGTTGAATTGCTGTTGGGATGTTTTTGGATCCCAATTTGCCTTTTGTGCATTGCATGGTTGTGCAGCTGAGCTGCGGGATGCCAGGCAGCAATGTCAATGTCCTTTCTCTGGATTCAGACACTCCAGTTGGTGCAGTTAAAGAGAGCATATACTTTCTGGTTTAAGCAGGTTAAGCCCCTCCAGGTTGCTCAGCCTTGCAGAAGTGCTGCAAAGGTGGCTGGTGGAATATTACCCAAAATAGATACAAAACATTTCAGGGTGAAGCTATGTGAAGGTAAGGAAGGACAACCAAGGTTGTAAGGAACAACTTATTTTATCTTCCATTTTTGGTCTGACATTCAATAACAACTCTTCACTAATACATTTCCAATCTGCAGCACAGAAAATATTCATCCACAAAAAAAAACATTCCTTGAAGGTTCCTCACCTCCTCTAAATCACTTCTGTTGAGACAGGCATCACTCATTCTTGGCCAATCCTATTCTATATTCTCACTGTATCCAGGGCAGCAAAGACTGAGGTTGTAAATTTAAAAATACTGTACATATTTCTGGCTACTCTAATCATTTTATGTCCAGTGAAATGTTCTAACATTTACAATATTGATTGTAATAATTTTTCTTCAGTAGGTAAGGAAAAAGTAACAACATGTTTATATACAGGTAAAGGCAATACAGAGATTTTCAGCCTTGTGGCTGAGCCAGCTCCTGAGGAGGAGCTAGAGCTCACTGGGGTGATCCCACTCTGCTTCTCAATCGATTCCCTGGGTCAAGTGACCCTTACAGATTGATCCTTAAATGTACCATCACCACAAATCCTAATGCTATTAGTCTTTCTCATTGCTTATTATCATCACTAAAATAATTTCCTCAACAAATTTCTAACAATAAATACTAAATTGGGCAGGCGGTGACACTAATCTTGAACCCCGCCCCCGCCCCCCTTTGTCAACTCACTTGGAATATACGCTGCATGTGGATCACCAGTATTTGCATCTTACTGGCATGAGAGCAGAAGTGTGTGACACAATAACCCTCTGTAGGAGCAGGGTAAATCCTGGAGTGAATGGTTTTCTCCACCATTCTTCTCTATATATGAGAAATGGTCCAACAGTAAAAATTGGACAAGTGGAAAAATCAGATGGAGGTGTCCTAGCTATTTGAATCCTGGCCTCCGCCAAGTTGGAGACACTTGGATTAACTGATGAGCAAACTAGACATTTCAGCCAGGAATTTTCCAAAACAAAACTAAGTGCTCAACTGGTGGGAAAATGGGAGTATTTCCCACTTGTTTTTTAAACATACTTACCCAAATGAATCTCTGGCACCCTGAGCAATGCAGTGTGCCTCAGCATAATTCCCTCTGATAAGGAGGAGGTGAGGCTCATTCCCACCTGAGAGGCAGGCAGCATAGCACTGAGCAAGCCATTGCACATACACTGGTCAGTGCAAAGATTGGCACCCCAGTGGCATGCCCATTGACATCCTCCCCCATATCAATGGCCTCCTGATCACTCCCTTCTGTGGAGCCCCACTGACCACCTGATCTTCCCACCGAACAGTCACTGGCCTACAGAATCTCCCTGCTCCCCCCATTTCCCTGCCTCTTCTCCCTACCCCTCCCCAGCTTGCTCCAACCCCCCTCCCCCAATGGCCAGACTCAAATGGCCCCCTACCAAACCAAATGACCAGGTCCAATCGCCTGTTCCCTTTGCAAAGTGACAGTGGGTTGTCTCACTCCCTTGGCCCTGCCCAGTGCTCAGTGGGCACTGCCAGGCTGACACTGCCCATGGGGCACCCCACCCCCTGTCTCTGACCTCCTGGGCATGTCTCAATGGTCTCTGTCCCCACCGATGGTACAAGGACACCTGTTCCCCATTGTGGGAGCAGTCATAAGCCTGCTGCATGAAACTACTCTTGGTGGGGATGGCAAGGTGCTAGGAGGCCCAGGTTTGCCATCCTGGCCTAATCATATGGAAATGGAGATTTCCATGTGATAATCAGCTCCACGCTAATTTCCTGCACAGAGCTGATTGTGCTAAACAAAGGTTCTTGGGTAATACCATAATGCCAGCCATGAATATTGCTAAAGTTCTTCGGTTAGTGTCTCCCTGCCTGTTGTGCTGCTTGAGCAGCAGCCCCAATCCCAGCCTATACTTTTGATGAAGAGATTGAAGTGATGACAGTGGTGTGTGAGGCCAATAGAGGTTTTCCATCAGCTATGGCTGCAAAGGAAGAGCTCTACATCAAAACAAACATGAAAACATATGAATTAGGAGCCAGAGTTGGCCATTTGACCCATCAAGCCTTCTGTGTCATTCAATAAGATCATGATGTGATGTATTGAAGCTGTAATTTGTAGGGGGTCAGTGGACAGCAGCGTGACCCAAGACAATCATGATTACAGTACATGAAGTTTAAAGATCTCTGATTCAGAGTCGAAGGACCAAGCTTTGAACACTATGATGCATTAAGAAAGAGATCAGTTACCCTGACAAGGAGTGGTCAGGCTCAGGAAGGTATAACTGCAGGTGAAGCAGGTGTAGGAATTGAGAATGGTTCCTCTGTTTGTACACAGCCTTGTGCTGCTTGCAGATTGTGTAAACAAGAGTGCGGACTGCAAGGTGAATGAGAAAACTGAACATAACACAAGTAGTGTGAGTAAATAGAATACAGTGGTACTAGGGGAATGTGTAGTCAGAGATAGACATAGTTCTGTGTAGTTGGGAACATGACTCCAGACGCTGTTGTTTACCTGAAGACAGGATTTTGGACATCTGCCTGGGGCTGGAGAAGAACTTATAGTGGGAGGGGGAACAATCCCGTTGTGGTCTGCATGAAATCAATAACAGATAGAACTGGGAAAGAGGGTGATGAATCTTGAATTCCAGATAACTAAAGGAAAGAGGGAGAAATTAAAATATGCAGAAAGTTAGCTAGTAATATAAAACCATTTCTACAAGTATTTAAAACAAAAGGAGTAATTAAAGTGCGCATTAGTCCTTTAGAGAGTGAGATTGGGAGACTAATAATAAGCAAGCAGGAAATGGTGGAATGTTGCACAGGTGTTTTAGCATCTTCACTACAGAAGATACAAAAAAAATCCCAAGAATATTTGGAAGTCAAGAGGTAAATACAGAGAAAGGGTTTTAAATTATCAAAATCGTTAGGGGAAAGGTACCTGGAAAATTGATGGTTGACACATCTTCTCAACTTGACTGCTTTGAACTCTGTCTTAAAAGAAGTAGTTGCAGAGAAAACTAAATAGCATTGTCTGTGATTTTCTTTATCTTTCACGAGATGAGGTTTGGCTGCCTTTAGTGTCTATCTCTAATTGCCCTTCAGCTGAGAAGCTCGATAGGCCAGTTCAAATGTCAAGCACATTTACTTGTGGTTCCAGACACGTGACAATGAGTCCAGGTAAGGTCATTAGTGAACCAAATGTGTTCTTACAACATGTTTGATTTCAGGAAGGATTTAAGTGCATTTTAAACATTTGAGATGTTTAGCTTGACTGATCGCTGGGATGAGGGATTATCTTATGAGAAAGTTGAGCAGGTTGGCTTATACCCATTGGAGTTTTGAAAACTGGACAGGATTTTATAGCCTCACTCAGGCGAGACTGGAAATTTTCACTTGAGATCAGTGAAGATTTCCGTTGAGAAGTCCCCACCTACTCTGATTCCATGGTGGCCATTGTCTTATTGATACGTATATGGCCCCGAGGGGAATTGACAGGGCAGACGCTGAGAAAACATTTACCCTTGTGGATAAGACCAGAATTATGGGGAAACATCTGAATAATTAAGGGTCTCCCATTTAAGATTAAGATTAGGAGAATTTGTTTCTCTGAGGATCATTTTCTGTGGTATTGCCTATGCCAGAGAATAGTGGAGGCCAGTCATTTTTAATTTGATTTTTATCACATGTACTAACAGACAGTGAAAAGTATTGTTTCTTATGCACCATACAGATAAAACATACCATTCATAGAGAAGGAAATGAGAGAGTGCAGAATTTAGTGTTACAGTCATAGCTAGAGGAGAGAAAGATCAACTTAATGCAAGGTAAGTCTATTTAAAAGTCTGACAGCAGCAGGGAAGAAGCTGCTCTTGAGTTGGTTGATATGTGACCTCAGACTTTTGTATCTTTTTCCTGAAGGAAGAAGGTGGAAGAGAGAATGTCCAGGGTCAGTGTGATCCTTAATTATGCTGGCTGTTTTAGTGAAGCAGCAGGAAGTGCAGACAGAGTCAATGGATGAGAGGTTGGGTTTGCATGATGGACTGGGTACATTCACAACCTTTTGTAGTTCTTTGCGATTTTCAGCAGAGTAGGAGCCATATCAAGCTGGTGATGCAACCAGAAAGAAAGAATGCTGTGGTGTATCTGTAAAAGTTGGTGAGTCATAACTGAAATGCAAAATTTTCTTAGTCTTCTGAGAAAGTACAGGCATTGGTGGACTTTGACTAGAGTCGGCATGGGGGACCAGACTACGTTGTTGGTGATCTGAACCCCTAAAAACTTGAAGTTGTCGACCCTTTCTACTTCACTTTCATTGATGTAGACAGAGGCATGTTCTTCTTTATGCTTCCTGAAGTTGATAACAATCTCTATTGAGTATATTCAAAGTCAAGTTGGATTTTTAATTGACAAAGAGTCTTGAGTTATGAAGAGATACACAGAAAAGAGGAGTTAATCAGCCTTGATCTTATTGAATGGTGGGGCAGGCCTGAGAGGCAGAATGGTCTACTTATGCTCCTTATACCTATTGTTCAATGCTCTATCATGGTCATTATAGAGATATGACGGCATTGTATCTTTCCTTTGCCTCATTGTGAGAGTTCCTGATGTCATCAGCAGCCAAACAGAGGTATTCCTTGTCACTTAGGATCCATCCACTCAGCATTGGATAATCACCTGAGGTTGGTGAAGCAGATATGTGGTGATTGCTTCCTGGAAATCACTCAAAGACTAACATGATACACTTTCTGTTGTCACAATCTATTTTATTTAAGGAAATGGAAGTACATTCCATTAGTAAATGTTGCTGGCTGGACAGTTGATACTTTTATGGCCATGTGTCCAGTGAATGATGCACTTGACATTTGGAAAGCCAATTATGGCAGAGAATCCTATGGAGTTCTTAATCTTTCTATTACAATCTGTTTGGTATTTTACAAAGTTACCTGTTTTCTTGAATAGTGCGGTTGATACCTCCTTTATACAGTGTTGCTTTGTCACCTGGGAGATCCCACATGTCACTGGTAGATTCTTGGAAGGATCCCATAATGTAACAATTGAGCGCTGCAATCATTTTGAGTGTCCCTGCCATCAGCTGGCCACCAAATTCCATGCACCACATATATTAAATCTCTGTGCTCTGTGGTCAGTGACAGCCTTCCTGAGTGGCAGAATCTTTTCTGGCACTGCCTACCTGACATCTGGAGTCAAATCATCGAAGTTCTGAAGACTCTGGGTCTGGCACACATCAAGAGTGTCCATCCGACTCCTGCTGTTTTTGCTGTGGGGTGCATAATGGTGGCTTTACAGAATTTAGTTTCACTGTGCATTTTCATGAATAGTGTTCATGGGTGCAACAAGACTGAGGTAGATGATTCTCACTATCTATTTTTACTGAGTGTTAAGCCTTGAGATATTGACCCATCTCTAACCCTTCAGCTCCTCAGATATGCCCTGTCCTTTTAAGGCTTCACAACTACAGTTCTGAGTTTTCTCTTTGAAACTCCACCTCAGCTCCTTAGAACTGTCCCCCTCTTCACAATAAACTGATTTGCTCATCTTACTCTTCTGTCCTGAATCTCACCTTTTTTTGAAAGTCAGATAAACTTTCACACTGTAAATCTGACAAATCAGTTGAAAATTGCTAGCTTTCAATGTTTGGGTTTCCAGCAAGGGAGATCCACATGCTTCCCATTAAATTCACAAGGCTTCATTACATTTGGGTGAGAGACATACTAAGTTTTTTTAGAATGGATATGGGGAAGGTGCTTCCATTAGTAGGTGAGACTAGGATCCAACAGCACAGCCTCAAAATAAAGGAGTGACTCTTTAGACCGAGATGAGGAGGAATTTCTTCAGCCAGAGGGTGGTGAATCTGTGGAATTCATTGCCACAGAAGACTGTGGAGGCCAGATCATTGAGCATATTTAAGACAGAGATAGATAGGTTCTTGTTTGGGGATCAAAGGTTACAGGGAAAAAGTGAGGGAGGAAATGGAGTTGTGAAACATATCAGCCATGATCAAATGGCAGAGCAGATTCGATGTGCCAAATGGCCTAATTCTGCTCCAAAATCCTGTGATGTAAACAAGCTTACAAATGTCCTATTGATCTTAATTTCACTGTTTTGTCTTTGCAAACTGGCCACCTGGAACTCAACTGAAATCCATTTTCCTTGATGCAATTCTCCTACATTATTCCTCACTCCCATTCACCATGTTTCCCACTTGAGCTTCATGAAATCCTGACCATGGAAATTAACAGGAGCGCGGACTATTTTCTGAATAAAGAAAAAGACTAACTCACTATTTGGAAGAGAATGCGCTACACTTGTCCAAGCTCAAGGGAAAATGAGCTCTTCATTCGACATTTAGCCTAAAACTTTTCACTTTACAATGCTAATGCAGTCATTTTGCTGGTATTAGTCACCACTGAAATGTAGCTTCCATGGAGAAAACAAACACTAATTATCTAATTAGATTGGGATTAATCCATTAAAATGGCCCTGAAGGAAATAATCAACTACATTAAGGAGAAATAAATTACAATTCTATTAGTGCAGAGAAAGAGCAAGTTAGTCAGTAATAGTTGCCAAATAACTGTTGATTGTTTGTGCAGCTGACTGCAAATTCTATCACCAGAGTTAAACACTTCATTTCGAAAGTGAATCAACAGTGGCTATAAAGATAACTTCACACTGCAATATAATTTAGTACAGAAAAATGTTATACAGTAAAATAAATCGGTGCTTGAAACTAAATATAATGCTTCAAATAGAGTGTTTCGACTTTCAACTCTCACTAAAATACTGATTTGGGAAACAAAACTATGGAATTCCTTTCTCCTGAAAAATCTTGATAATCAATGAGCTCTCTTAAAATTGTTAATTTTTCATCAGGCCCAAACACGACTTTCATTTAACTCTGCCAGGCCCAAACAATTCTTCAGTAAAAACTGAAAATATTGGAAATACACAGCAGACCCAACAGCATCTGTGGGGAGAAGAATGGAGTTAATGTTTCAACTTAACAAACCTGAGCTGAAGGAGAATGAAAGGCCTAATTAAAACTTTGTTTCTTTCAGTAGATGTGACCAGACCTACACAAATTCTTCCAGATTTTCAGCAGCTGCAGGATTTGTTCTTGATAATCAAAAATTTATTCAATATCCAATTTTCTCTACAATTAAAATACTCCCACAGATGGTATGGTTTACCCAATATACTAAAATTTTACTTATTCTTGAGCATTACTTATTTATTAAATATCTGCCCTGTGGATTGTACTAGCTCAACACAAACATACAAATTTGGAGCAATAAGCTCATGGATGATTTGATTGAGGCCTCAACTCCACAGGCTGTCCATCCCAATGGCAATTTACTCCCTTGAGAGTCAAGAATTTCTTTATCTCTGCCCTAAAAATATTCAATGACCCTACCTCCATCAATTTCTAGAGGATATTCCAAAAATTCACAATCGACAGAGAGGAAAAAACTTCTCTCCAGCTTCAGTAGAAGACAAGTTATTTTTAAACTGTGTCCCTGAATTCTAGTCTCTACCATCACAGGAAATATCTTTTCAGTATCCATTCTTGACAAGTTCCCTCAGAATCCTATGTCTTTCAATAAGATCACCTTTCATTCTTCTAAACTCCAATGAATACAGGTCTAGCCTGCCCAGCCTTGCTGGCAAGGCAAGTTCTCTCCCCAAGTATCATTCAAGCAAACTGTTTCTAACTCATTTATATTCTTTCTTGAAGGAGACCAAAAAATACAGTGCTCCAGATGTTGCCTCACCAACACTCTGTACAACTGTAACAAAGTATCCCTCCTTTTATATTTCTTTTCCCTTGCAATCAAAAAAACAATACATCATTTACCTTCCTAATCATTTGCTGTACGTGCATACAAACCTTCCCTGATTCATGTAGCAGGACACCCAAATCCCTCTGTATTTCAGAGTTCAGCAATATCTTTATGTCCTTTTGCAGGCTCCTTTTTCCCCTCTTTACAACTTACTTTCCTATCTATCTTTGTGTTGTCAGCAAATTTATTAGCCTTACATTTGGTATCTTTATCCAAGTAATTGATAATAGTTCAGACCCTACTACTGATGTCTACAGTACCTGTCACATATTGCCAGCCCAAAAATGACCTACTTATACTCTTTTTCCTGTTAGGTAACCAATCTTACATGTTATTCAGCACAGTAATGAAGTCTTATTTTGCATAATGATCTTTGATATGGCATCTCATCAAATGTCCTTTGGAAAGTATAGTCCACCTATACTGCTTTGAACTTCTTCAAAGAACTCCAATGAATTAGTCAAACATCATTTCAATGGCACAAAAACATGTTGGGTGGGATTTTCTCAGCTGCACTCACCCCAAAATTGAACAATCCCATCTGAAGTCAAAGGACCTTCGTATAATCCAGCCGCCATTCCCCCCCCCCCCCAAAAAAAACACTCCACTACTCCGCTCCTCCCCACTCACCTGCTACAATCCTTTTTGATTCTACTTGATTGAATTTCTGAGGAATTTAGTTTTGAGGTTTTCCAAATGCCCTGTAATGGCCTTCTTAATAATTGAGTCCATCTTCTAAACCCATGGCCACTTTTATCTATTTCATTTATCATGGCCAGAATTCTCCGTTTGCTCACATCCTGCTGCCACTGCCAGCAAGAATGGAGAATTTGGTGCTCAGCTAAATCTCCATTCACTGCAGAGGGACCAGAGAGTCCTAACCATGGATGGGATCCTCACCTTACATCTTCCCAAAGTGAACACAAAGATGGTTCACCATTATCTTTTCAAGCAATTAGAATGCACAAAAATGCTGGCCATAAAACAAGACAAGTAAAAAAGAAGTTTTGCTGTCTTTTACCAAGCAATTGATTGATTGATTCTAAAATGTTTCTTAATTCCCATGTTCCAGATTTTATTGAAGGATGACTGTTTAAAATATTATAATTGAGCACAAGAGATATTTATGATGTTTTGGTTGTACCCAAGTTCAAGAATGGATGAGGATATCTGTTCATTCCATCTTAGTTCAGGTGACTACAATTCATCCCTAGCAGCGTAATGGCAGATATTTTCTGAGACTGGAACTTACCAAGTTAACACAGGCATAACTGTTAATGACAGGAGCATTTGGCTGTCTTAAGCTATCCGATTTACTTAAAAAAAAACTTATGTATAAACAAAAATCTGTTATCTTTTGCATATTAAGGTGAAAATATTAAGGATTTGACCTTCTTTCTTGTTTTTGAAGCATTGTTAACCTAACCTTGGACACAAAATCAATTTGTGATTAAATTAAATTACCAAACTGAAACAATACAATTTTCTTTTGCTTCCTTCCCCTTTGGTTGAGTAACTTGATGCAGATTTTACTTTATCGTCCCCACCATTGAACAAAAAATCCATTGCAGTAAATATAGTGATTGTGTTTTAAAAGAAGGTATGAGAGACCTAAAATGAGCTACATTTCTGGAGGGTCTAGGAATGTGAAAACTCTCCTGATCTGCGTAGCAGAGCCTCAATAACAGTACACTTCTGTAGTCCTGACTGACACACAGCCAGCTTCAGTGGATGGGAGCAGCAGGCTGCAACCAGTGGCCCATTGGAATGGTCCTCATAAGTCAGAGAATCCAGAGATCTGGAGATGGTTGAAGGAAGTAAGAATCATTCCAATTGGGAAAGTGAAGATTGTGGCTTTGGTGGACCAAGGATTCCTTGCAGATTCTGGGTGGGAACATTCCCGATCCATCTTGTTCTAGGAGGAATTTTGCCAGAAGTAATTTTTTTTTACAACTTACCTTGATCTCTTCTGATAAGTTGGAGCTTCTCACTGTGATTCTACTGTCAAGCTTCAGACCATGAGGAGCTACTCCTGAACTTTAGTTAAGATTATGGCAAATTATCAAGGATAACATTGGGTCAAAACCTTTGAATGTAAAGTTGGGTCCTGCCTGCCCCCAGTGAGAGACTTAACTGCTTTGAAATCCAGTAACGATAAATTCATGTAAAGCAATTACAAACTGCCCCAAATCTAATTTTAACCTTTCCCAATACAATTCTCCCAGTATAAAGGGGAGAAAACCTTTTATCTGAAAAATATCTATGAGTCATATTTAAACACTCAGCATAATACTAAACAGCTGAAATGAATTACTACTGATGTAAATACCACAGAAGGCAGGCATGGTGGCAGTGGTTAGCATTGCTCTCACAGCGCAAGGGACCTGGGTTCAATTCCAGCTTTGGGTGACTGTGTGGTGTTTGCACGTTCACCCTGTGTCTCCATGTGTTTTCACTAGGTGCTCCAGTTTCCTCCCACAGTCCAAAGGTGTGCAAGTTAGGTGAATCAACCCCAAGTAAATGTACAGGATTAAGGGGATAGGACGAAGAGGGCAGCCTAGGTGAGAAACTCTTTGGGAGAGTTGGTGCAGACTTTTTGGTTGTATCATAGCTTAGTACGGTTCCTGCTCTGCTCAAGACTTGCAAGAAATTACAAAACATCGTGAATATAGCCCAATCCATCACACAAACCAGCTTCCCATCCATTGATTCTGTTTATACTTCCCGTTGCCTGAGCAAAGCAGCCAACATAATTAAGGACCCCATGCATTTCAGACATTCTCTCTTCCTTTGGGAGAAAGATACAAAAGCCTGAGGTCACATATCAACCGACTCAAGAATAGTTTCTTTCTCACTGCTGTCAGATTTTTGAATGGACCTGCCTCGCATCAAGTTGATCTTTCTCTACACCCTAGCTATGACTATAGTACTGCATTCGGCACTCTCACTTTCTTTTCTACGAATGTATGCTCTGTATAGTGTGGAGGAAACAATACTTTCCACTGTATGTTAATACATGTGAGAACAATAAATCTAATCAGATCAAATTACAAGCTAAATGGCCTCTTACTGCACTGCAGCAATTGGTTCTAACAGCATATACCCAAATACACAGTAATTCAGTATGTTATTGTCAAGAATGCTTTCATCCAACAGAGGCTTTTGATTTTTACCAGGACATGGTACAAGAAATGAACATTAAGAAGTGGTTTGATTTAGAGTGTTGTTTGACTTTTCAAAAAGGAGATGATTTCGCCAAATAGTTTTGAAATGTGGGTTTAGAGCAGAATGGAAAGGATCTGAAACCAAAAGAGAAAATGCTGGAAAATCTCATCAGGTCTGGCAGCATCTGTTGTCCCGTACTTCCCCAGAGCGGAGAAGCTACGACATCTTCTCCGGAGTCTTCAACATATCATTGATGACGATGAACATCTCGCTAGGGCCATCCCCACCCCCCCCACTTCTTGCTTTCAGACAACCGCACAACCTCAAACAGATCATTGTTCGCAGCAAACTACCCAACCTTCAGGAGAACAGTGACCACAATACCACACAACCCTGCCACAGCAACCTCTGCAAGACATGCCGGATCATAAACATGGACGACATCAAACGTGAGAATACCATTCACCAGGTACACACTCTTGCAACTCGGCCAATGTTGTCTACCTAATACGTTGCAAGAAAGGATGTCCCGAAGCATGGTACATTGGGGAGACCATGCAGACACTATGACAGCAGATGAATGAACATCGCTCAACAATCACCAGGCAAAACAGTTCTCTTCCTGTGGGCGAACACTTCAGCAGTCACGGGCATTCGGTCTCCGACCTTTGGGTAAGTGTTCTTCAAGGGGGCCTTCGTGACACACGACAGCACAGAGTCACTGAGCAGAGATTGATAGCCAAGTTCCGCACACGAGGACGGTCTTAACAGGCATCTTGGCTTCATGTCACACTATCTGTAACCCCCATGACTTGCCTGGGTTAGCAAAAAAACCTCACTGTGCTATCTGGAGAAAATACACATTTCTCTAACCAACGTTTTACTCACATTGTTAGCCACTTTAACACTTGAATAGCAGGTTAGATGTAAGGATTCACATTCTAATCAGCAATCTGTGACTATCTGTGCTGCTACGTGTGCTATTGCAGACCAGAACACTGCATTTGCCTGACAAAGACAAAAGTCAAAAGCTCGCAGATTTACTATCAAATAAATTGGTTGGATTTAAAATGGTTTTGCCAGATTCTTACTGAGCATCTGTGAAGTCAGAAAAGAGCTGATGTTTTGAGTCCCAATGACCCTTTATCAATGTTTTTCTCTCCTTACAGATGCTGCCAGATCTGCTGAGGTTTTCCAGCATTTTTTTCTTCCAGGTTTGGATTCCAGCATCCACGGTAATTTGCTTTTATCAAATTGAAAGAATCTGTTCGACAGGGGAGAGTAAGCAAAGAAATTTGTTGAACTTAATTAGACACAGACGGAGTTTGAGTACAGCATATTTTATGAGGAAATGGACTTGAGATGTTATGGAGGGAAGATTGCAAGGAAAAACTGAATCCTGTTCTCTCAGAATCTCCAACAACTTACTCACCACTGACATTAGGCTCACTGGTCTGTAGTTCCTAAGATTTTCCCTGCTGCCTTTAAGTAACAGGACTCTGAAGAGTTGAATAGAGCGCTCTGGAAATCAGATACAGAATTCCTTAAAAATGGCGTCACAGGTGGATAGGGTCATAAAGAGTGCTTTTGGTACATTGGCCTTTATAAATCAGAGTATCGAGTATAAAAGTTGGAGTGTTATGCTAAGGTTATATAAGGCATTGGTGAGGCCAAATTTAGAGTATTGTATACAGTTTTGGTCACCTAGTTACAGGAAGGATGCAAATAAGTTGAAAGAGTGCAGAGAAGGTTCAGAAGGATGTTGCTGGAACTTGAGAAGCTGAGTTACAGAGAGAGATTGAATAGGTTAGGACTTTATCCCCTGGAGCTGGAAGAATGAGGGGAGATTTGATAGAAGTGTATAAGATTTTGATAGGTACGGATAGAATGAATGCAAACAGGCTTTTTCCAATGAGGCTAGGGGAGAAAAAAAACAGAAGACATGTGTTAAGGGTGAAAGGAGAAAAGTTTGAAGGTAATATTAGTGGGGACTTCTTCATGCAGAGAGTGGTGGGAGTGCGAAATGAGCTGCCAGATAAAGTGGTAAATGTGGGGTCAGTTTTAACATTTAAGAAAAACTTGGACAGGTACATGGATGAGAGGGATATGGTTCAAGTGCAGGTCAGTGGGACTAGGCAAAAAAAAAAAAATGGTTCGGCACAGACAAGGCAGCCAAAAGGCCTGTTTCTGAGCTGTAATTTTCTATGGTTCTATAGTTCAATAAAGGCACAACATTTGTCTCCTTCCAGTGAATCAGTAGGAGATCATTTGACACATCAGGCAACAATCCCACCAAGGTCAAATCCCTATAACCCCATATATTTACCCTACCAATCCCCCACATACTAAGGGGCAATTTAGCATGGCCAGTACACCAAACCTGCACATCTTTGAAGTGTTGGAAAAAATATTGGAGCATCCAAAGGAAACGCACAGACTCAGGGATAACGTTCAATCTCCACACAATCACCCAAGGCTGGAATGGAACCTGAGTCTTCGATGTGATTCATTTTGAAAATCCTGCTTTAAAAAAAAAAGTGGGATTTACTCCAGTTGTTACATGAATTTAGAATTTTTTGGGGGGGAGAACACCATCCTTGATCCTTTACATGAAAATTGTGGACTCAACATCTGTATTAGTCCCATTTTCAAATTATGTCAACAACTGACCTATTTCATTCCTCTGTTCTTCCTTCCTTGTTTGGAAGAATTCATTCATACATGTCCACAGAAGCAATTTATTTAATTTTGCCTATTTCACAGAAACCCTGGCCACAATTCTCCCCTCCTGCTGTGCTAAGCTTTTAGCATAGCAGACTGCGCGATTGTTGTGTTGGCCAATTTGTGTGCATTCAAGCCCCATTAGCATCTCCTAGTGCTGGATTTCATGGTCATTTTAACCTCATTTAAGTACAATTAATGGGCCCAGGATGGAAACGTCCAGGCCTACTATGCTGTCCCATCCCAGCAGAGTGGTTCACTCCAGCTGGGATTACAGTTGCTTCCCATTTTCAGCAACTAGTGGCTTGACACCCTGCTGCAATAGAGGGGGGGGGTGTCAATCAGGGCTCTCCCAAAGGGTTGGGCAGTGGGGGTGCCCTCTTGGCATTGGCATCCAGTGCCAGCATGTGCCCCAAGCACTGCCCAAGGGGCAGAGTGCCTATGCCTAGGGGGCACCTTGGTATTGCACACGGTGCATGGGCCAAGGAGGTAGGATACATGGAGCAGCAGAGCCTAGGGTGTGATTATTGGAGGTCCCATTGCCACTCTGCATAGAAATTGATAAGGGAAGAAGGGAGGCCAGTGATTGGAGTAGGCTTGGGGAGGTTAGGGGATCAGCCAGGGGTTGGAGGAATGTGAGAGAAGTCAGCCTGCTGTGGGGGTCAGCAGTACAAGTGGACTGGGATTACAGAGGGGTAACTGTCTGGGAGGGAAAATTGGTGGGTGGGTATTTGGAGATTGGGATGGGCAGGGAGGGGAGGGGTCAGGGCTGGACCCAAGAATGGCCGGGGAGGGGCAGCTATCAGGCCATGGAAGGAGCCGAGAGCTGCAGTTGCTGGGTTCACAGGGCTGGCCAGAGATTAAGGGTCACTGTGCATGCGCCAACCTCGACACTGACAGATCAGCACGTGTGCAGTGGCCCGCTCAGGGCACTGATTTCGGCCTCTCCAGTGGGAATAGACCATCCCCCGAATTTTAACGATATTCAATTTGGTGACCTCTGCAGCGCACAGAGTGTGGGAGATTCTACTCCGAACTCCCACTGGCAAAAAAAAAAGGGCTTGAATACCACTGTTTTCACACAAATTTGACAGAATTTTTTTTGTGAGAATTCCATCCCCTATTGGGGGTTACCCATTTCCTCAAATCAATCGAAAATAAAATGAGAGAGGAATAAACATACAAGGCCAGTTTTGCTATCGCTTCCACAGAAGAAATTTCTCTACACCTCATTCTTCAAAGCACTCGAGCTATTTTGAGTGCTGTTTTCCATTCCAAGCTTGGTAGCTGGAGAAATAGTTAGATCTATTATTTTTTTCTTATAAACACAATTACATTTTTTAATATCCCATTTCCCTTGGGGCCTATATTTAAGGTCATCATTCAGCACTGGAGCAAAGTTAATGTGTCTTTTGTCATAAATTCATGTTGTGATAATTTGACATATCATTTATTACAGATGAATATTACCCTCGGCCTTTTAAGTCTGTTCAGTTTTCAAAGCTACCAGTTGGCAGAGATAATCTCTTGGGTACGGCCCCCTGTCTGATTTCTAGTCATTGTGTTCATCATGCTGGAAGAATTTAAACAATACTTGTCTCTCAGCAGAGTTGAAATATCAAACACATAAGCAAAATTTTTAGAAATCAAATGGCATCACGACAGCAACTGCACCATTGCCATCTTAAATCTGGAATAAAAAAAGCAGATTTCCTACTTTCTTTACTCATAGTTTATGATATTAAGACATTATATTACAAATGAGAGAGAAAAGCATAAAAGGTTTCACTTCCTGTAAACCTTTTACACTACTGAAGGATTCTAACACAAGATAAAATTGTGGGTCTGGAAATTTTGGATTTTTTTTGGACGTCAGAGCTCTTGGTTTAGGTGAACAGGAATTTAGTGATCATGCACGCTAAAGGTTTGCACATTGTAAAATATATGTTCAGGCCCCAAAATCAGGAGATTGGAGGAACAGATAAATGGTGTATTCAATCATTTCTCAGTTTCTGCCAAGCTCACAACTATGTCACAGCATGAGATAGGAAGAATCCCAGATTTAATTCATGGCCCTAAATTCCACCAGCTGTGATCTCCACATTTGCAGTCTATTAATACTGATTCTCAGACATTTGCTAGAACCATGGGAAGATATCTAGTTTGCTTGGGGCAGGCAGCAGAAAGTGCCATTTGGGCCAATATTTGAGGCCCCATGCATCTGAAAGCTGGCACAGCTCTTCCACCCCTGGGAAGGGCTTCCTAAGTATCCCCTATTCAATTGGTGCCAAGTAATGAAATCTGTCCAGAAAAAAAGTGTATGAAGTTCAAACAGGGCCTTGTGAAGGCCAGTATGTCTCATTTCTCAGTATAGGCTTGGGATTTTGTGTAGTCAGGGAGCTGTCAGTGACTGTTGGAAATGGTAGCCAGGATTTTATTTTTTAAAAATTCATTCATGGGTCATGGGCATTGAGTCTGACAGAGCATCTTATCTTGGCCCACCCTTTCTCACCCATTCCCCGCAACATTACATATTTACACCTAACCTATGCATCTTGGGACACTTGAATCATAATCTAGATGAGGGAACGTTTTGAATGGCAAGTTCAAGAAGTCTTAGCCACACCAAGCTATACTCCTCAACCATCCAAGCCCCATGGGCCCTCATGTCCTCAATATCAACCTATGACACTTCCATGCCCATTCCCCCCGTATACGTGCTATAGAATCAATGGATCCTGTAGTAACAACAGTGTGACGTGTGGAAAAACTCTGAAAATAACTAAACAGTCACTCGTTCAGAGGACTGGCAGCTCAGCAACCATGGCAGCATCACCAGGAGTGTTGACTGTTGCTGAAGCATTGCAGAGACCCTGTAGTCTAGTGCAGGTAGATGAGGTTTTTTTTATTTTAGAACCAAGTACTGGCAACACCTCTGAAAATATAAATGTGGTCAATGCCTTCCAATCTTTGCTTAAAAAAAAAATCACCAGGAGCTGTCTCTATTTAATAGCTAGCATCCTATTATTGGCAAAACAAGAAAGCCTGGTAAGATATCTTTTAATAGGCCTTTTGCCCACTATTTTGGGTGGGTACCTAACAGATTCCAGTTTGGGCTGTGCTCAAGACTTGCTGGCTGTTTTACAGGCCCCCTGCATCCATTGCTGCCTCCTGTTCAAGCCAGTAACATTCTGCCTCACATAAGCAAATCTCTCCTCTTTCACCAGATGTTCTGCTGACTTCATACCAAAGGAATAGCCAAAAGACAGCTAAAATCTGATGGAATTTTAGGGCCCAGTAAAATTTACTGTTCACAAAATGATGCATGTATGACAACAATAGAATGAAATATTGAGGGCAAAGTCATTTTTTTCAGAAATTTTACCATTAACATTAAACTTGCATTTGGCATTAAAAATCATGGAATGAGATAGCACAGAAGGAGACTATTTTATTCATTGTACCAGGTTTGCCCTTTTAAACAGTTATCCTTTGATTAGGCTGTACTTAGAATATTGCATTCAATTTTGTTCGCCACGTTGCAGGAAGCTTTGGAGAGGGTGCAGAAGACGTTTACCAAGATGCTGCCTGGATTAGAGAGCATGAGAAATAAGGTGAGGCTAGACAAACTTGGGTTGTTTTCTCTGAAGAGGTGGATACTGAGGGGAGACCTGATAGAAATCTATAAAATTATGAAAGGCATAGATAGGGATGACAGTCAGAATCTTTTTCTGAGAGTTGAAATGTTTAATACGAGGGCACATGCAATTAAGGTAAGGGGGGGAAGTTCAAAGGAGATGAGAGGCCAAGTGTTACACAGAGAATGGTGGAACTCTGCCAGAGGTGGTGGTGCAGGCAGATAGAATAGGGGCGCTTAAAGAGTTTTTAGATAAACACATGAATGTGCAAGGAATAGAAGGATATAGACCAAAGGCAGGCAAAAGGAATTAGTTTAATTTGGTGTCATGTTTGGTTCAAAATCCTGGGCCAAATGGCCTGTTCTTGTGCTGTACTATTCTGTGTTCTACCCAACTATTCCCCAATATTTCTCCATAGCCCCAATACTTATTTCCCATATACATTCAGTTCACTTTTAAACGTTACTATTGAATTTGCTTCCAACACTCTTTCAGGGATTGTATTCTAGGTCACAACAATTCAGTTTGCAAATAACAAATATCTACTCATCTTCCCTCTGATTTGTTTTGTGAATCTCCTTAAATTTGAATCATCTTCTGCCAGTGGAACAAATTCTCCTTACTTATTCTAGCAAAATCCCTCCATCCTTTTTTAAAAAAAAAAATCACTATTAAATCTCCTTTTAGCCTTCCCTGATCAGAACAGCCCAACCTCCCTGGTCTCTCCACAAAGAGTGTCAGAGAGCAGCAGGAGAGAGAATCCTGAGCAGTGACAGTTTAAAAACAGAGAGTGGCAGCATCAAGCAGCAGCCCATTGCCAGATAAACAGAGGGAGAAAGTCAAAAAGTAGCATCATAATTAGTACAGTGTGGGGAGCAGTGAACATGAGAAATTAGACTTGAGTGTTAACATATCTTTGAGTAGTAATTCATTCCATCAGATAAAGAAATGGATCTAAGAAGCTAAATAAGCGAGTTATATTGAAACGGACAAAAATTCAATGGAACCAATTTGCATTATATCATTAACTGCTATGCAGGTCAGATGCTAGGAATTTTACAGTGAGTAACTCATCTCCCGACACCCCAAAGTCTGCCTATCTACAAGACACAAGTCAGGTGTGTGATGGAATATTCTCCACTTGCCTGGATGAGTGTAACTCCAACAAGACTCAGGAAGCCCAGCAGCTTGCCTAATTGGCAAATATTTATTCCCTTCGTAGGGATCATTGAAACCCTACAGTGCAGAAAGAGGCCACTAACACAATCTGTATCAACCAATCCCACCCAGGCCCTACCCCATATCCCTACATATTTACCCTCTAACCTATGCATCGCAGGACATTAAGGGCAATTTTAACATGGCCAATCAACCTAACCCACATGTATTTGGGCTGCGAGAGGAAACCAGAGCACCCAGAGGAAACCCACACAGACACGAGGAGAATATGCAAACTCTACACAAATAGTAACTCCAGCTCAGGTCGAACTCAGGTCCCTAGGGCTGTGAAGCAGCAGTGCTAACCACTGTGCTACCATGCCACCTTCACCACCAACACACAGCAGCAATGTGCATCATCTACAAGATGCACTGCAGAGAATTTACCAAATGTCTTTAGGCAGCATGTTCCAAACCCACGGCTGAACTATCTAGAAGACCAAGGATAGCAGATATTTGGGAATACCATCACTTAGACATTTCCCACCAAGCCAATCATGAACCTGACTTGGAAATATATCACCATTCCTTCACTGCTGCTGGGTTAAATAGAACTGTGGCTACATCTAAACTACATGGAGTACAACAGTCCAAGAGTGCACTTCACCATCACTTTTGTGGGTACTCCTAATAAATACAATAAATGTCTCTGCTTTGAGTCACTTCAGTTCAATTTCCCTGAGCTGGGGCATGTTAGAGGCTTTTTGACACAAACTATGGGAGGGAAGAATTTCTGGATAGTTTGCCCAGAGTATACTATCATTTCAAGGAAAAGCTTAGGTGCAAGAAGGGGACAACTTTGCAGTGAATCAGTAGAGTATGGGGAAACCACAGAGCAATAGAGGAGGATATTCTACAGACACTATTCTTATCCTACAATTCAAGGTACAGTAGTTGTTAACTTTGAGGATAGGGATAAGGCATCTAGGGATGGTGGATAGAATGCTAAGCCCCAAAGCTTAAGGGCCCTCAGGGAATTAACTAGCCATCATCTGGCCTTCTGTACACATCCAATACAGAGGCCAGATGATCTCCAAATCAGAGGTATGCAGCCCTCAATTGTCACCATCAATTGTTGCAAGTAATATTCCAAGGCCCAACCCAAGGATTGCTGCTAGGTCCCTGGACACAGGTGAATGACATAGGATGGGGGTCACAGGAGGGAGGTCACTGGATGGGCAAGGTCAGAGGAGTGGGAGACAAAGTCCAGAAGGTAGCTTTCAGTTGACTATCCCACCCATCATGAGACTGTAATCAAACCTTAGGGAGAGCCAACTAGTCCCATTAAATCCCTGAGCCACCATTAAATTCCAGTAGGCACAGAGATAATTCTCTCATGACTCATTAATGAGCCTAATTGATGAATGAGTTTAACTGGCACTGGCAGGATAGGATCCTCATGACAGGCCCTTAACTATCCCTCAAATTAACTGGAGGCAGTTTAACACTGGCAGGAATCTAGTACTCCTGCCCACTATATTCTGCACCCTCTCTTTCCTTCTCCCCGTGTACTTTATGAACTGTACGATTTTGTCTGTATAGCATGCAAGAAATAATAATTTTCATTGTATCCCAATACATGTGACAATAATAAATCAAATCAATTCAATTCTCCCAGCAGTTCCCTGTCATCAAGCCTGCCACTATACTGAAGATCAGTGATGGTAACAGTTCAAGACCTGGTAAAAACAGACATGGCAATGGCCACCATTCTGCCTTTTCATCCTCAAGCATGAACCACTTCCACTGACTAAATGTTAATAGCTATGTAAAATATCTTTCACGCTTGGCTGACACAGTGGTTAGGTTCAATTCCAGCCTTGGATCACCGTCAGCATGGAGTTTTCCCCATATCTGTGTGCGTTTCCTCTGGTTTCCTCCCATAGTCCAATGAGGGGGTTAGACTGATTGGCCACACTAAATCAATTAGTGTCAGGGGGATTAGAAAGGTAAATGTTTGGGGTTATGGGAATAGGCCTAGGTGGGATGTGGTCAATACAGACTCAATGGGCCAAAAGGCCTCCTTCTGTACTCGAGGGATTCATATTTTAATCATGTGTGTCACCAGAATCATACCTGGAGTGAAACACTTTATCATTATACTAATCATCACCAGGAAAGGAAAACTGTTGAAAACTTCATAACATGCTTTATGAAGCATGTTCATAACAGTTCAAAGATGTGTGGGTTACATTGATTGGCTATACTAAGAAATTGTCTCTTAGTGTCCAGGGATGCATAGGTTAGAGGGATTAGTGGGTATAACATAGGGATACAGGGGTATGGCCTGGTTGGGGTTATGTTCGGTGCAGACTTGATGGGCCAAAAGGCCTCTTTCTGCACTGTAGGGTCCTATGATTCTTTAGGGTTTCCATTCTAGTACCCATTTAGTAATTTTGCTGATGATATACATCTGAAACATGATGTGATTTTAAAACAAACTGCAAGACACTCAGCACTGACTTAACCAGATGAAGGAGAAATACATGGAACAATGACAACATGGCATCTTACATTAATTGATATTGTGAGAGAATTTGACATGGTTAGCAGAGAAGGACTCTTTGCAACTTTGGCTGCCCACCATGAATATCAACATAATTAGCAAATACATGGTGAGTTGATTAGTACAGTAATTGCTGATGGCACTGTATCTAACACAATTCCCATGAAAAGTGATGAATTTAGGCTAGAAATACACTTCAAACCTCTTCCAATTATTATTTGCCACATCCTATATAAAAAGGAAGAATGAATTTCATTTATATATTCTCTTACACACCTAAGGGCATCTCAAAAGTGTTACAAAATGACTGACTTGCAAGGTTACTGAAAAGCCAAATAAGTGACTAAATTACCTGTCTTGATGATGAAGATAAATGTTTACTAAGACAATTCCCCCTTCCTGAAGTAGTGCTGCAGAAACTTTTACATTTGCCTTAGCAGGCAGATGGAGCCTCTGTTTTGACATCTGCCAGTGCCTCCCACAACCTGGCACTCTCTCAATCCAGTACTGAATTACCAGCCTATAGACACAGAGTTGGACGGATTCAGAGGCTTAAGGGCCACCTGAATCAAACAGCCTCCAGGCTGCCTGCCAAAATCCAAGAACACGCCGCAGCACATCTCGAAAACTTCATTGTATTTCCATAAATTTTCCAATTATAGTGGTTAAGTAAGATTACCTCCTTTGAAAGTTGGATGTCCGGTCCTTTATACAACACCAGCAGAAGTCCTTTTCTCAGCTGAATGAACATTCAGCTTTAAATGACAAATGGATGAATTCAATGCAGTCCAAGTTTGGAATATATATACACCAAATCAACTGGAATGGCTGTTTGATGCTGTATCCTGGCCAGTTGGGAAGGTGTCAGTGTGCACATCTGCACAAGCATAGGTCATGAGGGGGAATAATACCCATATTAATAATTACAGAGGAGAATAATAATCATATTAATAACTGTGTCCACTGAGCAGGTTAAAAGAGACAAACCACAAAAGCCTGCACAACATTTCAGGAGAGTAAGCTGCTAGTTTTAGGCATTTGACCTTGCAATAAGAACAGGAAAATGATATTGTAGGGTGGGATTGTTCTGGGAGAGGCCATTCAATTTGGTGATTAGAAAGTGAAGATTGATTTGTATTCTAACATTCAGACACAGCTGGGATGATTCAAGATAGTTGGAAACAATACCAATTGATGTAATTAAAAACCCTATGCTGATTGGATATTATAATTAAGCAAGTGGAAGATGATTGTGATTGGTTTTAAAAGCTACATTTTTTCTATGATATAACTTTGATCAATGAATGCAGGTGGATAGAGTTAATTCCCAGACTTTTACTGCTTTAAGCTAATTACTTGTAATCAAATTGGAAACTATAATTGCTTATGTATTTCTGACTATTGCACTCTGGCTAGCTACAGACTATGAGCTGTGACTTTCCATGGTTTGAGATATATAGCTTGATCAAACAGCTGTTTAAGAGAATTCCGTGACTTATTCTGGATATTTGAAGAGTAAAATTGTAATCAATTAATAGACAGACATCAAAGCCCACAACAGGTCACCATGTGGGCAGTGCTACAAGAGCTATGCATCCCATTAAAGGGCTCTTGACTTGTATAGAACCAGTACTGTGGAGCCAAACATAGCCAAATTCTTTAAATGCTCTTCCCCTAAAAAACCCAAAATGAGGAAATGTTCAGAAAAGCATTTAGGATTTTTGAAATAAAAACAAAAAATGCTGGAAAAAGTCAACAGTTCTGGCAGCTCATCTGTGAAGATAGAAACAGAATTTTGAGTCTGATCTGAAGATTTGCTGAGTGTTTCCAGAATTTTCTGTTCATATTTCTGCATTTTAGTATCCATTGTGTTTTGTTTATTTTCAGATCATAGAATCCTATAGTGCAGAAAGAGGCCATTCAGCCCATCAAGCTTGCATTGACAATAATCCCACCCAGGCCCTATCCCCATAACCCCATGCACTTACTCTAGCTTATCCCTCTGACATAATGGGGCAATTTAGCATAGCCAATCCACCTAACTCTCACATCAGTGGGAGGAAACCGGAGCGCCCAGAGGAAATTCACACAGACGCAAGGAGAATGTGCAAACTCTACACAGTCAGTGACCCAAGCTGGGAATCGAATCCAGATTCTTAAAGTTGTGAGACAGTGGTGCTAACTACTGTGCCACTATACATCTAGACATTGTATCATGGAATAGTTACAAAATTGAAAGAGGGCATTCACTGCTGTATTTGTGCTGCCTCGCTGCAAGAATAATTCAGCTCATCCTATTTACCCACTTTTTCCCAGTAGCCCTGCATTTTTTATATGACCATTGGTTATTTTGTCAATAATCTTAAACCAAGGTCTTCTGGTTATTGACCATTCCACTAATGGGAAAAGACTCTATCAATTGTGTCTAAAGTAGCCTGAGAAATCCACACTCTTCACTGTTTACCTGTAAACAGCTCCATTTGAAACTCATTACAGAACAAAGAGAGCATGAATACAATATATAACAGTTGATTTTTGTCTACCACTGCTTTTTGGGCATCATCTAGAAGCAATGATATCCAGGTAAAGTTTGCCTGTCAAGGGAACAGATTATAATTCACTGGAAAGCAGCTTGAAACAAAAGGTGTGCAAGCTGGTTCCATTTTCTCAAGGCTGCCTCAGATCTCTGGTCCAAGCAGATTCCTGCTACAGATTCTACTTCCAACCTTTTAGGTAGCCCTTCATTTGAGTGCCACACAGGTAGACGTGTCAAACAATAACCGCCTTCAACCACATGCAATATTAGTGCTATAGCTATGCCTGTGACAGATGCTAATCCAATTAATTGGGTTTGCTAACGAAACCTGGGGCTTGTGCAACAAGGCAATATAACGGATGTTTAACTGATTCCCTCTTTGCCATAACTAGGAACTGAGTATTCTACAGCTGTTGTGAGGAAGAAAATTTCCCTTACATTCATCACACAAAATGCTAGCTAGGCCACAACTAGAGTACTACTTACAGATCTGGCCATTCCACTTTCAGAAAAATGTGATCACATGAGAGTGGATATAGAGAGATTTATGAAGATGCTACCAGGTATGAGGAAAGACTGCATAGGCTGGGATTGTTACAGTTTTTTAATTAGTCACCAGTAGGCTTACATTCACAGTGCAATGAAGTTAGTGTAAAACTCCCCCAGCTGCCACACTCTGGTGTCTGTTCGAGAACTGAGGAAGAACTTAGCATAACCAATTCAATCTTTGAATTGTGAGAGAAAACCAGAGGATCCAAAGGAAAATCACACAGATATGGGGAAAACATGCAAACTCCACACAGACAATAACCCAAGCTGGGAATCAAACCTGGGTCCCTGGCACTGTGAGGCAGCAATGCTGATCACTGTGTCACCGTGGCTAAAGGGTGATTTAATTATAGGTGCATGAAATCATGAAACAAGTTGATAGAAAGGACATATATTCCTTAGCAGTGAGGTCAATAACCATGTGGCATTGACTAACTGTATCTGGTAGAAGAATTAAAGGGGAGTTGAGGAAAAATATCTTTCTCCAGAAGGCAATGAGTGCCTGAGAAGACCAGAGAGGCAGGAACCCTTTCTTATTGCATCTGAAGAGTACTCGGATATCCATTTGAGCTGCCGTAACCTATAGGACTAATGACCAACAACTTAAAAGTGGGGTGAGGCTGGGTAACCTTTTTGGTTGTGTGGACAAGATGGCCATACATTTTCTCTGTTTTTATGCATAGTATACAGACCACTGGACCGACATTGTTTTGTTGAGCAGACAGAATACATTTACTGTAGTACTTCATTCAAAACAATTCAGGTTCAAAGCAAGTCATTAAATGGAACTGTTTCATACTCAGGAATAAATCTACAACATTTGTAAATTTGGTCTACAAATCTGTTGGTCATTAGTTCTTTAGGTAATGGCAACTCAAGTGGATATCCAAGTATTTTTTCAGATGCAAGAAGGGTTTCTGCTTGGAGGGCCAAAGGGCCTGTTCCTATGCTTTGATTTTCTTTGTTCTTTAATATGGTTTTCTGGAAACTTAGCCTAAACGCATATTAATGATTTTGGGTGACATAGTGGCACAGTGGTTAGCATTGCTGCCTTACAAGCACCAATGTCCTGGATTCAATTCCGGTCTCAGATAACTGTATGTATGAAGTTTGCACATTCTCCCTGTGTCTACATGGTTTTTTTTCAGGTGCTCTGGTTTCCTCCCTCAGTCCAAAGATCTATAGGTTAGGTTGACTGGCCATGCTAAATTGTCCCTTAGTATCAGGGGGATTAGCAGGGTAAATGTATGGGATTACAGGATAGGACTGAATGGGATTATTTTCAGTGCAGACTCAAAGGGCTGAATGGCCTCCCTTTGCACTGTAGGGATTCTATGATTCTGACTGGAATATCTGGATTTTTCTCCCCTTAGGTAATTTTGCATTTTCATAAGTCTTGTTCTTTAGTCTGTTACACCACATAGATCTTCTGATTTGATGCAGACTATTTGAGGATGCTTAAGTAGCCTCTGACAAAGAAAAAGGCAATATATAGGAAATAGACAGTTTGTAACTATACGGTACTCTACGATCAGTGGGGACAAAATAATTCCTTCATTAGTATTCCAGCTACTCAAATAACATCAGTGACACATATCAGGGAAGCAGACAGACTGAAGGGCTCTTTAATTACCCCATGAAAACCTTTGCGATCCCTTGTGTGCCTTGAACTGATTGCCGTCTTCCTTCAGGGGAAAAAATCATTGTCCTTGCAATAGTAACATTGCCTCTGATTGGAGATGTGTCTGCTTTTGATGACAGATTTGAAGGTGGTTCTGTGGCAGTAGCTTGCTAGAGTATCAAATCATTGTCATCAGTTTTAGTGGAAATTAACTACCAATTAGTGACTTGATAATCAAAAATTGAATTAATTGCAGCACATAATAACGCCTGCATTAATGAATAATGCAGAATTGACATGCTTGATTGTGTTATAGAATAATCAAGTGCATAATTTTTTACAGATAACTTATTATTTGCAGATACACATATGGTGACCAAAAACCTGAGTCCTTTAATTGCTAATAGATCTGTTAGAAGACTCCAATTTGGCACAGGGACATGGAACTCGACGAATACAGCCTAAAAGTAATCCATGGGGCAGAATCTTCTTATCTTGAATGTCCTGACAGCGGGACTGGAAGTGCATGGTGTTAATATTTCTTAGTACTGAAAGGTCTCCTCAAGAACTATTCCATAGTCAAGCTTCAGGGAGCACAGATCTTTATTCAGTCTACTTGCTCCAGATTCCAAATGTTGACTGCCCTCTCAGGTTCCCAACTAGTTCATCCCATGTACCTGGTCACATGACCTATTTCCTTAAAGGGGCTATTCCCCATCATGCATAAAACATGGATCTCCTGCTTGTAGATAGGATGAGTTCATTTGGAATTACACAGTGACCATCCAATTAGCTAGGCAGAGGCAAAAGGCTCAGCCAATCATGCCGTGGGGAAGGCAGGAAGTCACTAGCATTGCCATTACCTGATATGATTGGAAGTCTGGTACCATATTTGAATAATATTCAGATAGCCATACACTCCCTGCCATTTAGCAGCATCAATTCACCTGTTAGTGAGAAGTGTTCTCACTGCTGCAACCGTATTTTTAAACCCTGTCCCCCACCTTCTGATCCTGGAACTGCTACTAACCCACACCAGTGCCCTTATGCAGAGTGACCCCTTAGTTTAATGATGCCTCCCTGTCAACTCTGCTCTAGGCAATTCAGCAATGGCAGGAGATTCTGTTTTCATGTGATGGCCAAAGGAGATACTCTCATCTGATCAAGGTATGGTGATGCTAATCCTCTGCTAGTAGCCATAGGGAAACTAATGGTGATGTAGAGATAGGCAGGAGAATATCTGGCAGAGATGTCACATGTAATGCATAGTCTTGAGTAAAAGGTGGAAAAGTTGATCCAAGTTCTGAATGCTGTTTTGGCTGACAAGTGAGTGCTTGGCTTCATCCATGGAGAGTTTGGTGAGGAACGTGAGGATATCTCAAACGTGAGGATACCATTCACGAGGTGCACGGTACATACTCTTGCAACTCGGCCAACGTTGTCTACCTAATATGTTGCAAGAAAGGATGTCCCGAAGCATGGTATATTGGCGAGACCCTGCAGACACTACGACAGCGGATGAATGAGCATCGCTCAACAATCACCAGGCAAAACAGTTCCCTTCCTGTGGGCGAACACTTCAGCAGTCATGGGCATTCAGCCTCCGACCTGCGGGTAAATATTCTTCAAGGGGGCCTTCGTTTCACACGACAGCGCAGAGTTGCTGAGCAGAGACTGATAGCCAAGCTCCGCACACATGAGGACGGTCTTAACAGGGATCTTGGCTTCATGACACACTATCTGTAACCCCCGTAACTTGCCTGGGTTAGCAAAAAACCTCACTTACTGTGCTGTCTGGAGAAAATACACAATTCTCTAACAATGCTCAGGATTCCCTTCACTCACATTGTTAGCCACTTTAACACTTGAATAGCAGGTTAGATGTAAGGATTCGCATTCTAATCAGCAATCTCTGACTGTCTGTGCTGATGTGTGCTATTGCAGACCAGAACACTGCATTTGTCTGAGGAAGACACGGAGTGTTGAAAGCTCGCAATTTTACTATCAAATAAATCGGTTGGATTAAAAATTGGTGTTGCTAAATTCTTACTGAGTTTGGTGACCGCCATGGATAAAGCCATAGTCCAACAGAACACTCAGTGGCTTCCAGATATATGCTTGTACCTGAATTGCAGCACTTTGGCCATGGGCTCCTGAGGGAAAAAGGAATAAGACACTTCTATCTCCCACCAGGTGCCTTTTCTTCTTCTAGAGTCAGAGAGTTGTCATTGCACATTGACAGGGAGGATAAGTTTCAAAAAGCCGCTATCTCAGGGCAATCCCAGGATGAACTGCCGTCCACCTTCCCTTCTGTCAGTGACGCCAGAACTGTTAACGTGTTAGGACGAAGAACATGTAACTGCACCTATGTAGGAGATATTCAGCAGGCCAGAGCCCTCTAGGCTTCAAACCACCAGAGGATGGCCTCTAAGGTCATCTCAGGAATTGGGGAATAGCACTCAGCTGGCCACCTCTATTTCAGCTACGGATGTTGGATTAGAACCAAGACATGGTGGAAGAAAGTGTAAACTTAAAAAATTCTAATCACACAAACGGAGCTCACATTGGTAGGATCCATTTGCTTTGGTCACGAACCAGTTGCACATTGAGCGAAGGAAACTCCTTTTGGTTTATAAATGCTGCTTGCTGTATCCAAAGAGCTCTTAGAGCCAGATATGCACAATCAATTTTTGCTTGTATCAGTTGGAAGCCCAGCTATAGAACTGAATTCAACAGCTCTGGCTGCCTCAGGATCTGTGATGAATCATATAAATTGATTGGCTCTTGTTAACAGCACACTGGTGACCTCCTTGATGCATTTGTGAATGGCTGACCACCAGATGCCAATCATGTTCCCCACAGAGATATGGAAAGCTATGCTGGCATAAAAATTCAATGCTGCAGTGACTTCCAAAGCCACATCAGCCACACTCTGATTTTCACACACCTCACTGTAGACAACTCTATCCTCACAGCGGCACAATTGTCAGCACTGCTGCCTCACAGCACCAGGAATAGTGGTTCGATTACTTTGGTGACTGTGTGGAGTTTGCACATTCTATATGTGTTCATGTGGGTTTCTTCTGGGTACTCTGGCTTCCTCCCACAGTCCAAAGATGTACAGGTTAGACGGATTGGCCATGCTAAATTGCCCCTAACTGTCCAAAGATGTGTAGATTAGGTGGATTAGTCATGGTAAATGCATGCGTGCATAGGGGTAGGGCAGGGGAGGGGCCATGATGGGCATAGGTAAGATAGTCTTTCAGACAGTCAATGTACACTTGATGGGCCAAATGGCTTCATTCTGCCCTGTAGGAATGCAATAGTTCTCATGTTTTAGTCCAGAGAACCTTTCATGATGATACAACCATGTCCAAGGGCACATACACAGTGATCATTGAGCTGAAACCCATCACCTGGCATACTAGCTCAATCAACTTTGATCTTCTCTATCACCCTGGATACTCACTCAATCACTAGCCTTTCTTTCAATGGTCCTCGATACACTACCCCTTGACCAACTAACACTTCCCCTGGAAACACCTACCATCACCACTGCTCAGCCTCCACCACCCTGGAATTCAACTCTATCATACTTGACCTGCCATCCATCATCTTTGAATGTCTGTCTTGCACTGTGACCTGTTAGTCTTTTGAAATACGTCGAAGGTGACCCAATGTGGCTCCAAATAACAAAGGATTTATTGTGTTATGGACTCACCAACTTTAAGGGTGTTCAAATGGTCAGTGGATAGGCATATGGATAACATTGGAATAGTTTACATTAGTGGGTCATTAGATTTATTCCACTGGTCGGCGTAACATCAAGGGCTGAAGGGCCCTGCGCTGTAATGTTCTATGTGCTATTGCCAACGATAAATAGTTATGTATAATAAAGGGTTAGATAAAATTATGCAATTATACATACCTCCTCCCTGGCTCCAAGTGGGGATGCTCTCTGACCTGGGATATGTGCTATTGCACCCGATTGGCCTAGCTTCCTGCCTCAACATTCCATAGGATCCAGCCCTCAAAGAAACCCCCCTCCCTTAAAGAGCCATGCTACCACACTCCTTCCCCCTCCCCAGTTCCTGAATTCAGCTAAGGATGAAACAAAATGAACATCATTAACAAAGAACAAAAAAAAAGTAAGCACAGGAACAGGCCCTTCGGTCTTCAAGCTTGCACTGATTATGATGCCTGCTTAAACTAAAACTGTATACATTTACAGAGTCTGTATCCTTTCATTCCCACCTTATTCATGTATTCATCTAGTTGTCCCTTAAATGTCACTATTGTGCCTGCTCCCACCACCTCCCTGGGCAACACATTCCAGACATTTACCACTCTCTGTGTAGAAAACTTGCCTCATACATCTCCTCTAAACTTTTCCCCACACACCTTAAACGTATGTCCCCTAGTAAGTGGCTTTTCTATCCTAGGAAAGAGCATTTGACTATCCACTCTGTTCATGTCACGCATAATCTTGTAAACCTTTATCAGGTTACCCATCGACCTCTGTCGTTTCAGTGAGAACAAACCAAGTTTATCCAACCTCTCCTCATAGCTAATGCCCTCCATTCCAGGCAACATGCTGGTAAACCTCTTCTGTATCCTCTGCTAAGGATCCACATCCTTCTGGTAGTGTGGCAAACAGAATTGTATACAATATTCTAAATGAGACCTAACTAAGGTTCTATACAGCTGCAGCATGACCTGCATAATTTTATACTCAATGCCCTGACCTATTAAGACAAGCATGCTGTACGCCTGTTTGACGACCTTATCCACCTGCATTTCCACTCTCAGTGACATGTATGCCCAGATCTCTCTGCCTACTGATAATCCTGAGGATTCTGCCATTTACTGTATAATTCCCACATGCATTGGACCTTCTAAAATGCATTATCTCACACTTGTCCAGATTAAACTCACTTGCCATTTCTCTGCCTAAGTGTCCAACCAATATATACCTCTAATAATCATCTTCACTATCTGCAACTTCACCAATATTTGTGTCATCTGCAAAATTCCTCATCAGACCAGCAAACATAGGCAAACAAATGACAAAAGACGTAAGAAATACCTCAGGGAAAGTCGTCATAAATTCAGCTAATCCAAGGACTTCTGGACCCTGGTAGAATGTCTCATTTCTGTACTCAGCTGTTCCAGAAATGAAGAATCAGATCCAATGGATGCAGAAGTCAAACTTATCAATCCAAGGTTGTGATCCTCCTCTGTAGTTGCTGTTTCCTCAGTTATAGAAACTACAGGTTGCTCCAGCTCCCCTTTTACAAATGGGATCCCTGCAACTAATCCTGATGGATCCAAATTTACTGGTGGAGTCAACGCCTGTTGATCCTTTGTATCAGGCACCACTCTTCTCCTCAGCTGGTCTACATGTTTCTTGACTAGGCAACTTTGTATCTCTATGACATAAGGAGACCAGTACTATACTTTCCACAAGCTTATCAGCCATCCATGCTGATCCTACTGCAAAGTTTCTAACCATGATAAAGGCTTACGGACTTGTTTTTTCATCAATGACTTGAATGTTTGTACAGCTCATCCCAATATCCTTTAGAGGCTGAGTGGTAAGGTGTTGAGCTAACATGGCAAATGCCATTTGATTTGACAAATTTTTGGAACTGCTCCACTATGAATGATGTGCCATTGTCTGACACTAAGACCTCTAGGATTTGCCATCTATGAATGGCAAAAATATTCCTAAATTTGTCAATGGTGGCAATAGCTGTCATGGTCTTCATCAACTGGACATTCAGCCAATTTGTGTGTATACTAATATAAGAAACATACAACCCATAAATGGTCTTGCAAAATTGATATGCATCCTTGCTCAGGGTCTACCTGGTCACTCTCTTGGATGTATATTAGCTGGCAGTGGCAAGGCCTGTTCGGCCTCACAACTAGTGTATTGACTAACCATTCTTTCAATTTCTTTATCAATGTCTGACCATCATGTATAATTTCTGGCTAGTGCTTTCATCCTGCTTTGTCACAAGTTGAGCAATTCCTGTAATAAAAGTGATCTCCCATAGGATGGGACTACAATCCTATTCCCCTGCAACAATACTCCATCTTCATAGGTTATCTCCATTGTCCTCTGTTGGTGAGGCTTAAGCAGCTATGATTTATTATATCACCACCCTTGCATCACCATCTTTTTAACTTCTGTTCACATGGGATCTTTTTCTGCCTGCTTCTTCGTGTGTTTAGCTGAGACCGGTAAAGTCTCTAACCGAAGCAGTGACAGCACTATCTCTTGTGGGACTGACAATGATGCTACTGTCCGTAGCAAAGGCAACAGAGCGCACCCAAATTTGATATTTGTGTCCCTCAGCAATATTTGCAAATAGAACTGTATGCTGCCAACAAGTGTGCCCATCCTTGTACCCATGCAGAGACAATTGGCAGCACTGGATTATCTTTTCTGAATGGCTTGTGGTTTGAAGTTATTGTGAAATGCCATTCATGAATATATTGGTGAAATCTTCTGACTGTGTAGATGACGCCAAGCTTTCACTATCTATGACTACTTTTTTTTACATCTTTTAACATTCATGATGCAAAAGGAATTGACCCTTCTACCCCATCAGGGCATCCTGTGGGACAAAACTGCTCCCAATCCATATGATGATGCATTGCAGGTTACTGCCAACAGTTTGGTTGGCTTGAAGTCCCCCAACAATGCCGGTGACTGCAGAGCCTGCTTAATCTTTATGAATGCTCCTTTATATTCATAGAATCATAGAATCCATTCAGCCCATTGAGTCCATACCAAGCACAATCTCACACAAGCCCTATTTTCATAACCTCACACGTTTACCCTGCTAATCTTCCCGACACTAAGGGGCAATTTAGCATGGCTAATCAACTTAACCCACACTCTTCACTTTGTTCTTTCCCCCACTTCCAACATTGTTGTCTCTTTAGCAGGTGGTGAAATGGAACAAAGGTGGTAGATACATTTTGTAAAAATCTACCATAATAATGCACCATTCTGAGAGCTGCTTTTAATTCTGATAGGTTTATTGGCTGTGGAATTTCTGTAATGGCTTTAACTTCATTTTCCAAAAGATGTAAACCATTACCATCTACTCTAAGCCCCATATATGTAACTTTCATCTGCCTGAAAATAACATTTCTCCTGTTTCAACCTTAACACTTGCTTCTTTAATTTTTTTCAAAACTTCCTCAAGTTTTATCTGTGTTTTTCAGGTGAAGCTCCTGTAATTAGAACATTGTCGAGATAATCCATTACATTAGGAATGCCTTATAATAAACTTTCAATCATACTTTGGAAAATGGCACGGGCTGATGACACAACCAAAATGTAAATGTGTACTCTGGTATAAATCCTTGGGTGTTGATAGTAACCAATCCCTGTGAGTCTTCATCCAACTCCAGTTGCTGATAGGCATGGCTGAAGTCTAACTTGGTGTATTTTAAATCTGCGGCTGGTCTGGCATAGAGATCCTCAATTCTAGGAGTGGGATATCTATCTGTTTGAGCTCCTCTATTGATTGTTAGTTTATTACCCCAACAGTACAATCTGATTTGAGGATATCGACCATGGGTGCAGCCCATTCTGAGAATTGTTCGGGCTTTATGATGCCTAAATCTTCCAGTCTTCTGAACTCAACTTCAACCATATGATGAAACACATAGCCACTCGGTGCATCCTGAAAAATGTAGGTGCTGCATCAGATAAATTTTGGCTTTAGTTTCCCTTATACATCCCAGTTTATTTTGGAAGCCATTGGAATATTATCAGTGACACCTGAAAATATCCATCTTACAGATTTTCACTCCATTTGATTTGATCTGCTTGAACCAATCATGATTTATGACCTTTAATTATCAAAGCAGGTAGCTGTGCTGTCTAATTCTTGTAGGATACAGTGACTATTGTTGCCTCTAAAGTTTGCAATGTTTCTCCTGTATATGTAGACAATGTAGAAACTGACTTGTTTGAGATGTTTTTGAATGTAATGAAATGCCTGTTCAGCTATGACTGTAGATGCAGCCCCTGTGTTGACTTCGATTTTGAAAGATCTGCCATTTGCCATCAGATCTACCCCTATAGGGGGCAGTTTACTTAGTTGGACCTGATTAAGGGTAAACAATTCGAGTCCCTGTCGAGTTCCTCATCTAGTTTTTTTTAACAGAATGAAGTTAACCATTGCGATGTTTTTTGCACACTCAATCCCAACTGCTTCTTTCTGCAGCATGCTGGCGAATGAGCCTTTCTAGTGCAGCTGAAACACACATAATTTCTCTATCAGCAAGCTTCTTGGGAGTGTTTTTCTCTGCATTGAAAACAAGTTTCTGCCCTCATTGCTGTATTCCCTTATTTGGGCTCTACTGTGCCCTCACTCGGGTTATTCTTCACAACAGCCATTTCCCATTTCAAGTGGTTTGGCATATCATGTAACTCGCGTATGGCCTATTCAGGGCATTTAGTTGCCTGAGCCAACTCCACAACTTTTTCTAAAAATGTTTTGGCCTCAACCAGTAACAACTTCTGTACGATAAGGCTGTTTATGCCACAGACCAAATGATCATTTAACATTTCTCCTAAAGTTGAGCCCAATTCACAGTGCTCTGCTAACTGTCTTTATATGACCTCAAAGCCTGAGGCTGTCTTCCCTGGCTGCTGGACTGCTGGATGAAATTTGTACCTCAACATAATGATCCAGGTTCAGGGGTTGAAATGATTTTTTAACAACTCAAATGGAGCATCAAGTGAAGCTAAATTTCTCACAAAGCTGTAAGTTTGTGGGCCACAGACTGTGAGCAGAATACCATTTCATTTTTTTCAGTTGTTATTTCGCAGCCTTTCAATATACTGTCCCCAGATTTCTACTTAAGGGAGAAATGGTTCAATCTTTCCAATCAAAGGCATTTTAATATGCATATTTATCTTGTTTCTAACTACATACTGCAAATCCTGACAACTTTGAATATTTTTCCTTCTTGCCAGTGTAATAAATTGATGGTGAATCGATGTGGCACAAAGTAACAAAGGATCAATTGCCAACTATAAATAGTTCTTTATAGTAAAGAGTCAGACAGAATTAACTGTGCAACTGTACAACACTCCTCCCTGGCTTCAGCAGAGGATTCTCGTGGATCCAGGATACATACCTTTGCATCTGACTGGCTCAGCTTTTCACCTCAGCACTCCTTAGGATCTGACCTGGTCACGTTGTCATCAGGAAATGCATCCCTAAATGTTCATGCTAGTACACCCTGACTTTCAGAATCTCACCACTGACTTGCATCTGTAACTTTGGATGTGCCCATTATTACACATGAGCTTCTATTTGTGAACAGTGACTTTTCTTGTGTAGTCCAGCTCCTTCCTTCTGTCTGTCACAGCACTTCATAGGGCTACCACTTCCCTTCCTCAGTCAATCATGCCACATTCCCCCTCATAGCCACCACACAATTTCAATGCCTTCCAAAATCAGCTTCTCCTTAGTCCAAGTCCACCAAGAAGACTATTATGCCTGCTACATGTCACCTGTCAAGAATCTAAAGGCCCATGCTTCTCATTTTCCACAGACTTATTTAAAAGATACAGATTAATCTGATGATGTTAAGTTTTAATAAGAATGTATGTCATGCTAATGTATTAAAAATAGGTTCCCAATACCCATGCCATCAAGAAGCACAATTCACTTCAATCCACTTGCCAACTTAATACCTAGTTTTAATTTGTTATCGGGAAGCAGACTTTTCAGCTCCCACCTAATTAAGTCCATCCACCCTTGCATTTCTCAAGGGTCCCATTAAGTTCTGATAATTATGTCAGATGGAGTTTAGGAAGATTGTTGGTTTCCAGGAGCCTCCTGCCCATTGTATGGTCCCAGACTTCCTCTGTCTATCAGATGAATTGAGATTCTGTTTTGTGTTGGATATTGTGTGTGAACAGGAAGGGAGCCTATTTCTCCTGATATCTCTAATGTTCCATGTATCCTGTGATTGTCTTGCCCTAATAGGCAAATAACACAGAACTGTATTTTCCATACATTTGCTGACTGGATGCCAAGGAGGGACAAAATGCCACTTTTTAGTAATAATTTCAATTCGATTTAACAGGGACTAGATGCAATGTTTACTTCTTCATGCATTAATGAATGATACAAAACTCACACGCATACTTATGTTATGGAACCTGATGCAATCTGTTCTCAAATTTGCAAAGAAGTCTTCTGAGAGAAGGCTGCCATTTCCTAATATACAAACTTTCATCATTAAAAAAATCAGGATGAATTAAGTGCCCTCTTGTTTATATCTGATTCTTTTATTCAAGCACTTAGTGAGTGAAGTTCTATGTCAGGTTCATAGTCTTGGTGAATTTACCCTTTTTTTGAGGTTTAGGGCATCCTATCTGATTTTTTTTGCTGAGTCCAAATAAAGGTTTACTGAAGAAGAGCTAAATCTACTGACATTGAGGTCCACTTATCAAATCCTATTGTACATAGACTATTGCACTGTCAAATAGTAGAAGACATTTAATACTTCGATCTTCCTGTTTTGTGCATTTTTATCCAGCCATCTTATTTTTTATCATCACACTATGTTGGTAAAAGCTTTATGATATTCTGAGGCTAGCAGGAGGCTGCTTTATCAGTGTCAATCTGCAAAAGGCTTGATAATCAAAAAGCTCTTGTAACATTTCAAGGTGAAGGCCATCCCTCGACTCTGGTCAGTGTCAAAAAACCTCATTTTACAAATGCTACATCCCAAAACATCCCTATTACTCCCAAGGAAAGAATTTGCCATTAATATTTCCTGGAATGTAGCGATTGCACTGATTCCAGATAGACGCCACCAACATAGATTATAGTGACTTCTATTATTTAGCAGGTACATCCACTCCACAGGTTATTACAGATGAATGTACAGTTCTGAACTCTTCTAATTTTTATTTTTCCCATCTATGGTACATAGATATGGACTCAAATGGTACATATTTATAACAAGTTTCCTGCAATTTAGTCAAGTAATTGAGAGAAAATATACATTGAATATGAGCTCAGCTCACTGATTTATGGTTTTTTTTCTTTTGATATTTTCTTATTTGAACTACTTGTCCTAGAGGTCCCTCTTAACGACATTTTACTTGAGCTCGCCCTCATCTCATTTGACCTTTCACCTTTTGTGCTATAACTCCTGAATTTTATGCCCTTTTAATATCCATTTCTTTTAGGCAAATATCTGGCTACTGTGTTGCTTGGCTAATCCGCATATCAAAGACTTCAGTCAATCTGTCTTCCTAGCCAATTCCCATTTATAAATAGTTTGCTCTCTTTTAATCATACATTTACCAGAACACATTTCCAATGATAGAATGAAAATTAAGGAATCTATTACAACTTCTTGGCACCTGTTTCTCTTGTGCTTTGAATGAAGCCTATTTATATGGAAAGCTGATTATCCTCCAGAATCTTCTAAAGAGTTCATATTCTGGGCATCTGAGTATCAAGCAGTGATGCTTCTGCAATCTGCTCAAAATTAGTAGCTTCCTTAGTTTTAATTTAAGCTTTCACTCTACCTAAATTCTTTTAAATTTTTTATGAACTTTCTCTTGGCTCAACTCACCTCCTAAGAGGGTGATGGCAATAGGAATCCTCACATTTAAAAAGCATTTAGATGAGCACTGGAAACACTATAGCATACAAGAATATGGATCAAGTGCTGAAAAATGGGATTAGACTGAATAGGTATTTGATGGCAGCCATAATGGGTTGAAGGGCCTTTTTTTGTGTTGTTAAACTCTATGAGGCTGATTTTATGTCCATTCCGCTTCGCGAATCGAAGCAGGCAAGAGCAAACAATGGATAGGTAAGCTGACCTTGAGTGGGATTTTCAAGTTTTGGTGCAAGCATGGTTGGAAAATCTCACCCATAGACTCAATGCTGGATTTAACAACCATTCATCTATGAACAATATTTCCATGGCTCCGAACCGCATATTTCGGTTGATATTCTTGTCTTGGAGCCTTGTCATATTCTTACCATGTGAGAGAACAGCCAATGAAAAAATAGACTGAAAATCATTGGGACAGTGGTTAGCACTGCTGCCTCACAGCTCCAGGGACCTGGGTTCGATTCCTGACTCGGGTCACTATCTGTGTGGAGTTTGCACATTCTCCCCAGTCTGTGGAGGTTTCTGCCAAATATTCCGGTTTCTTCCCACAGTCCAAAGATGTGCAGGTTAAGTTAATTGCCATGTTAAATTGATCCTAAGTGTCAGGGGACTAGCAGAGTAAATATATGGGATTGCGAGAATAGGGCCTGTGTGGGATAATGGTCAGTGTAGACTCAATGGGCTGAATGGCCTCGTTATGCACTGATGGGATTCTTTGATTCTATTTTGTTTTGTCGATGCTTCATTTAGATATTATACCAGGCTACAAATCAGAGTTCTGAAGAAGCTTTATTTGACTACACACTTTTTTTTTGTTTTTAGCTCCACAGATGCAACCAGACCTGCAGAGTATTTGCAGCACTTTCTGATTTAATTACAAATAAGAGCTGTTTGACCATGATTAAGCTCTTTTGTACATTGGTGGAACAGTTGACTCTGTTAGTTGAATAAAATTCCAATTAAGTCAAATGCTAGTAGACTGGTGAGATTACTGAGACAGGTGGCACACAAACAGAACAATCAGCTGTGTGACCGCTGCAAAAATAGAACTGAGCAGAAGTTCATTAAATGTTGGTGTAAATATTGACTCTGATTTGGGATTCAACATATCAAAATTATCCATCTTTTCCCAATGGCTCACATGTACTAAAAATAAACTGTTTAGAAATGTCAATGTTTTGGCAGTATTCAAACATTTTTCACAGAAGTTTTCAAATGGGTGAGAGTTTTCTTTGCTGAAAAACATGCTATGGTACATGTTTAATCAGAGACACGATAATTTCTTAATATTTTCTCTAGATTATTAATCCAGAAACTCAGGTAATATTCTGGGAACCCGGGTTTGAATCCCACTACGGCAGAGAGTGGAATTTGAATTCAATAAAAAAGGCCTGGAATTAAGAATCTACTGATGACCATAAAACCATTGTCGATTGTTGGAAAAATCCACCTAGTTCACTGATGTCCTTTAGGAAAGAAAATCTGCCATCCTCCACGTGACTCCAAAGCCACAGCAATGTTGACTTTCAACTATCCTCAAACAATTAGAGATGGGCAATAAATACTGGTCAGCCAGTGACATCCTTGTCCTATGAATGAATTAAAAAAGAGGATAGTCTGTTAAAATGTGTAATTTGTAAAAATAACACAATATTTTGGAAATAGTCTTATGTAAATAATGATATTATTCATTCCCTTTTCCTGTCAATACTAAGAGATGATGTTAAAATCTCAGACAATGAGTCAGAAAACATTAACATTTAAATCATGTGAATCACAATAGATTTAGTTATGGGGCGCACGCATTTCTGTTTTTATTGTTCCTATCAATATTAAATATTTCTTTTGCAATATTTGATCACAAATGTGTGTGTGTGTATGTGTGTTTTACGATGTTATGTGGGATGGGCGAGGGAAAGGAGGACTCAAATGTTGAGGCTATTACTGCCTACTTTAGAAATAATGATGTTTATCTATTTCCATTCAGGAACACCACCCATCAGTCAAATTGAATTCTTGTTTCATGAATCTGATCATTTTGCATGATGGTTTCACACTTCTCAAGCAGATAATGGTCTACTTAACTAGTTGAGAAGTGTGAACATCATAAATCTAGCAATTTACTCATCAGAATATAACACATCACATGAAAAAGGAATTCTTGCACACCTTATTTTACTGCCTGGAATATAAATGTTTTACCGCAGGTAAAACATTGTGACTTTTGTAGGGTAACAAAGTTTGGGGATGCCATAAAGGTGAGTGAGAAAGCAAATTGCGTGGAAGATGCAGAAAGTCTGCAGAGAGATTTGGATAGGTTAAGTGAGTGGGCAAGGATCTGGCAGATGGAGTATAGTGTTGGCTAGTGTGAGGTTATCCACTTTGGAAGGAATAATGGTAAAATGGACTATTATTTAAATGGTGAAAAATTACAACATGTTACTTTACAGAGGGACCTGGGGATCCTTGCACATGAAACTCAGTTTGCAGGTGCAGCAGGTGATCAAGAAGGCAAATAGAATGTTGGCCTTTATCGCGACAGGGATGGAGTATAAAAGCAGGGAGGTCTTGCTGCAATTGTACAAGGTACTGGAGTACTATGTGCAATTTTGGTCCCCTTATTTGTGAAAAGCTATATTGGCTTTGGAGGGAGCGTAGAGAAAGTTCACCAGATTGATTCCACAGATGAGGGGGTTAGCTTATGAGGAGAGATTGAGTAGTCTGGGCCTGTACTCATTGGAGTTTAGAAGGCTGAGGAGAGATCTTATAGCAACATATAAGATAACGAAAGGGCTAGGCACAGTAGAAGCAGAGAGATTATTTCCACTTAGAAAGGAAACAAGAACTAGAGGGCACAGCCTCAAAATAAGGGGGAGTCAATTTAGAACAGAGTTGAGGAGGAAATTCTTCTCCCAGAAGGTAATGAATCTTTTGAATTCTCTGCCCATTGAAACAGTAGAGGCTACCTCGTTAAATGTGTTTAAGTCACAGGTAGATAGATTTTTGACCAATAAGGAATGAAGGGTTATAGGGAGCAGGTGGGTACGTGGAACTGAACGACTATCAGATTAGCCATGATCTTATTGAATGGCGGGGCAGGCTCGAGGGGCTAGTTGCCTATTCCTGCACCTATTTCTTACGTTCTTATGACTTTTTTCAACTGTTAGCAATCCTAAATTTCTACCTAGTGAATCTTTGCTGAACTCTTTAAACAGCAAATATGTTTTTCCTTCATATAGATGACCAAAACTGTACACAGTGTTCTTGATGCAGTCTCAACAATGCCTTGCTCAGTTGTTGGAAGACTTCTCTACTTTCATACTCTACCTACCCCTGAAATAAGGACTAATATTTCATTTGTCTTCCTAATTATTTGCAGTACTTGCAAGACCCTAAGATGCAGGTCACAAGGTCCAGCCCTTCCTAGGATCACTGGGATTTCGGTCCAGCTCTTCTAAAGTCCATAACTCTCGCTCCTCATGCCCATTCCATGTATCCTCATATATCACTGTTATTTGTCATTTATATTCATGATTTGGATGAGAATATAGGAGGCATGGTTAATAAGTTTGCATATGACATTGAAATTGGTGGCATAGTGAATAGTGAAGAAAACTATCTCCAATTTCAACGGGATCTTGATCGATTGAGTCAGTTGGGCTGACGAATGGCAGACAGAGTTTAATTTAGACAAATGCAATGTGATGCATTTTGGTAGAACTAGGGCAGGACTTGCTTAGTTAATGGTAGGGTATTGGTGAGAGTTACAGGACAAAGAGATCTGGGATTATGTGTTCATAGTTTCTTGAAAGTGGGATTACAGGTAGGCAGAATGATGAATATTTGGCATATTTGGTTGCATCAGTCAGAACATTGAATACAGGAGTTGGAATGTCTTGTTGAAGTTGTAGAAGACATTAGTAAGGCCGCACTTGAAATACTGTGTGCAATTCTGGTCCCCTTATTTGCAAAAGGATATATTGGATTTGGACAGAGTCCTATTATAGAAAGGATATTATTAGAAAGAGTGCTAGTTATCCAATTACAACTTCAAAGGCAAATAATCCTTTCATGACTTTATAAGATTATGAAAATATGCCCAACATGGTCCCTCCCATTGAGATATATGCTTCTGGATCTTTTGAAACTCAACCCCACATTCATAATAGTCCCAGTTGTTAGGCATGTATCATGAGGAGTGACTGTGGGTCTCGAACAGTAAGATTACTAGCTCAGCAGGGGATTCTGTTTTGTCAAGTGAAATGAATTGTTGATTTTGCTTGATTGGCAGCTTTAAGTAGCTATAATGAATTCTTCTTCCTGTGACTATTTTTGTCAATGTCTCAATATTTATTTGAACAAGGTTAGAAGGTAGGAAGTGTTTAAAGCTTCTGTTATTGATACTTTGATGCTCTGTCAGATGAATTCTTCAATAAATTTGAAGGAACTATTTTCTCAAAGAATGTTTGTGACTAAATTTTCTTTGTCTCTCAGCATTCTATAATTGGCATTGTTATTATATGGTTTATGTACACAGTCTGTATTGGATTATTGGACATGGCATTTAATTGAGGTTGGTAGGAGCATAGGCTTGCATTGAGTTGGGATGTGGGGAAATCTTTTTGAACTTAGTATTCAAAAGGCTCCTGAATCCAGAACATGGTTTATGATTCCTCATAGGGGCCATGAACCATAAGTCGTGGAGAAGTTGACATGACTCTATGATAATTGCTGTGGCCTAGGAAATGCTTAGCCCTACAATGAGGTTAGCTAGGTTGTGAGTGCAGGATGCAACCCGCACCCTTCTCCCACACCAGTGAAAATTCTGGATGCTTGAAATGGGGATGGGAATCCACGAATTGAGTTGTACTAACCATTTTTACATGACTTGGGATTCATTCCTATTCCCCAAAAATCTGGACCATGATCTTTATTGAACAGCAAATTGAATGTGTCATTTCAGTCGCCTAACAAGTGATGCATGCTACAGCAAGCTTTTTCCTCAAATGTGTTTCATGAGAGGCATTATTTAATGTGGAAACTCAATTCATAAAAAAGAAGTCAAGCTACTGTGCTTTCCATTGGTGTCAAGTGCTATTATCCACAGATAATGGCAAGTGGTCTTCTTTTGACATTCCATTCTATTCAGTTGACAACATAATGCTGCAGTCTCAGATAGAATTGCTGCATAAATTATGCAGGTTAAGATCACTGAGCAAATCTGTCTCATCTCAAGAAAGCCCCCTTTTAATATGTGTACTGTATGCAAATTAGTTGGCCAAAGAGCTTGACTTTATAAACTGTTTAAATATTCATAATGCTCTGTGTATTTGAAACATAGCAGCATATTATGGAATGTTGAGAAGGTTTCAATGATGCTTTCATTTTCTGGATGATTTGCTGGTGACTTATGGAATTGTTCAATACCTGGCAATATGTTACTTGGTTAATATATAGGCTAAAATTTTCCCTGGAGGGATCAGGTTACCTGGAAGCAAGGGGTGAAAATAACAGAAAACCTGTTGACACCAATGGGACCAGATGATCCCACTGCTGCTACATACACCCGGGAGGAGGGGGAGGGGAGATGCAGGGTGTAAAATCTCACCCATCATCCAAATGTACACCTATAAACATAAATAAAAATAAAAGACAATAATCTGGAAGACTAAAATGAGAATTGTAGGATGGAATGCTTCCACCTTTGCACTTTTTAATTTGGAAACTCTTTGGCTTATGAACTATTTGTTGGAGCAATGAGCCTCCAGGCTGCTTTTCCCCAGAGTAAACCACAAAAGAGTAAACCAGTTGAGCCCCTAATCAAGTACGGAAGGAGAATAGGAAGATGCAGCCATTTTGTCAGTGGAACGATACTTGATTAAAGGGACCATGGCATACATGAGAGTGGGTAAGTTTCCAGGACTTTGGGCAGGATTTTTCAGCTGTTTCTGTTGGTGGGATCTTGTGATCTTGTTGACAACAACCTCCCACTGTGTGCTCCCCAGCGACAAAGGGTATGAACTATGCAAATTCCCATTGACAGAGTGGGAGCAGAAGATCCCACCATCTACTATTAGCAGGAGTGCCCACCACCACAGAAAAGGTGGGAGCAGGGGGCAGCAGGAGGATTGCAGCAACTACAGTAATGGTGAGGAGACCTGGGAAGAACGCAGCCCAAACTGCTCTCTGTTCAGTCTCCAATGGTACTTCCAGCTCCTATTGAGGTTGCTGAGGGGCTGTAGTGAAGAGCAGGAGGATCAGAACAGCTGCTTCAACCAGTATATGTAGACAGAAGTGGCTGAGGGAAAGAGCAGCAGCAGTGTGCCCTCTGACCCAGGAAGACCTTGGGCATTGTGGAGGCATGACTGGTAAACACTGTCAGGAAGCAACCCCCACATTCTGAGGTGCTCAGCATTTTCCAGTACACCACTCCTCAAGTTATACATCTTGTAACTCCATTCATTCCCCCCCCCCCCTGCAGGTACCATCCTGTACTCCCATCCCAACAGGCAACATCTCAATACTCACCTTCAACCTATTGCCCTCTCGCACCTACGCTTTGCAGGCAACATACACTAAGGCCCTCTGATCACAAACCATTCTTAAAATCTCCACATCACTGCTTTTTCTCCTTGCAGGAAAAGACATCACAGAAGTGGATAAGAGGCAGGGATGTGGGATTGTAGGAATTGGGGCAGGGGGTTGAATCTCCAATGACAGATACTTCAGCACGCACTGACAATGCATGGTCACCTAATCTACAGTGCAGGTAGTCTGGCACCATGAGGATTTAGATGTCATGCTGCCATCAGAATCTGGGTGCTCTGTAGTCCATTGATCTTTGGGCATCTAATCACTTTCTACCTGTCAGGGGAGTCCCCTTTCCCTTTCCCGTATGGAGGGGCAGGCGATTGCAGATAGCAGGCACTGCTACGGTTGCTGAAACTGCAGCCTGAGCATGTTGGAGCAGGAAAACTGCCTGTCCTCAGAGACCCGCAACAGCGTTACATTCGCTGCTCCTACACCATCCTGAAGGCTGACAGCCGGGGAAGTACATCTGGGGTGGGTGAAATACCTTCCAGGGAATTGGCAATCAGCAGGCAAGCAGTGACAGCACTCTCCGTCTGAATCTGATTTCTGTCGTTGCTCAGTATAACTGATCAAAGCCTTCGTAGCTTGTCAGTTTCACGGAGACAAGCATACCCAATATGCCCTTGCTATGTTCTCACTGTCAGATTAGGGAGATAGCCTATTGGGAAATTACCTCTTAATCGAGCCCTTAACAGGTTTATTTGGCTTCCTGCCGCTGCGGGGAGGGGTGGGGGAAAAGTGGGTTGATGTTGCGGTTGCTAGTGCATTCAACTCACCCCTGGGACGTAGTCGGGAATCCCGACATTTCTTCTCATTTCTGCCACCACCCCCCGTCACACTGTCTCCAAACCCCTTCTCCACGCACCAGCAAAGATTCCTAAATTCCTCCACAATGTCTGAAAGACTCAGCAGTTTAATTCAAATCTGGAAGTGAAAGGCAGGTTGATGCTTCTGGGGATTAGGTTGGAGAAGGATTGACAAGATAAGTCAGGATATGATCGAGAAATGTACACTCTATGTGTTTTTCCAATACAGTTTCGGTTGTATGAAATAAATTCTTATCCTTTTATTCCTTTGCGGCTGACAAAGCTTTGGTGTCCTTACAGCTTTGCTGCAAATCGGCTTTGTCCGACTTCTTGGGATCCACATTGTTGATGAACTATGGGTTAGTGGAAATCATCCGTGCTTGTGCAATCTTTGTAAAGCGCCACTTTGTGCATTAATTTGGAGGCATGCCACTACAAATTAACATTCATGTGCTATTCACAAAACTTTGCAGGCAGCAAATTAACACTTTGCAGTGATTTTAATTATAGGAGCCTCCAGGTGTCATCCATCCCCTGTAAACAGTATAAATACTGCATTGCATCGCAATGAAGTTCCTTTCCCTTGTGTGTTTTTTGTATACAGAATTAGCAACAGGGGCAAGCAGGCACCTCCCTTTTGATACCATGCTCATCAAGAGAAAGGAATGTACAAGACATGGAATCCCTTCCTTCATCAGAATAATGAGCACTATCAAAAAAAATAAGTTAAACAAACTGACATTGCTGAACTTGTTCAGCAAATTAGTGCTCTGGCAGTCAGTGTTTGCAATAGTCTGCACTGACAGTCACTGTTGCATTATTTCTTTACATTTCCTTTATGTGAGTTATTTCTGGGATTAGAAAACCATAATATTTTTGCCATTGATGGTGAGTCCGTACAGTAATTATGCTACCTGACTGGTAATCCAGAGGCTTGCATTAAGGATTACGACGTAGAGATGCCGGTGTTGGATTGGGGCAAACTCAGTAAGAATCTGGCAGCACCAATTTTAAATCCAACCGATTTTGGTTGGATTTAAAATTGGTGTTGCCAGATTCTTATTAAGGATTACGAGACGTGGGTTCAAATCCGAGGACTGTAGTTGGGAACTGGTGTGATTTTCCCATCCTGGTACACTGGTCATGTAGGGAAGTGGTATGGGATATGTTAGCAGGAGGCCAACAACAGGAATCATGAGTGGTTGGCAGCCATCTTCCCAGGCCATTTTATTATGATGTATCTTGTGCCGTAGAATGACACAAAGCTGATCTAAATATTCATTTTCTAATTTAAATCCTTTTAACCAATTGTCCAGGCTCACTTAGATTTCCAACCTCGCCAGTGGAGGTTCACACCAGTGGGAATCACAGATAGTCCCCAGCAATGCGGACGAAATGGGGTGGGGGGGGAGGGTATTGCTCGCTGGTGGGACCAGAGGCCTTTGAGGTCTACCTGGAGACTGGGGAAGCCTGACACATTAGCTGTGTCCTCTGGGCACTGGGCAGTGATGAGTTTACTGTGCTTACTTCAGTCCAGTGCCAGTGTCTCCATGTTATGGCTATCAGTGATGAGGGGGCAGAGCATCACAGAATTGCAGACAGGGGTAGAGCTAGATGGGGAGGCAAGGGGGGGAACTCTGCATCGAGGAGTTGGGGGCTGATGTGGGAACGTGATCAGTTTCTTGTGATGCTGAAACACCTGTTTTGGTTATTGCTTTCTGCTTTGGAGCTTATGTTGCCCTCTGGTGCCATTTGCTTTGAATATAGCATTAAAAGCTGGGCATTTTTTGGCTGCTTGTAATAGATGGCCACATGGGTCAAGTTGCATTATAAGTTTACCTACATTGGACAGCATGTGGAAGAATTACACATAGCCTGTCTACCCATTGGTATGGCTTCAGACTTGTGCCCACTTTGTAGTAGTGCTCCCAAGGTGTAACCTTTGGGTTGGTCCAAAATGTCTTTTTGGAATGCTTCCATAAAGGTAACTGCCTTCACAAGTTTGATTATTTTGTCAACTAGTTCTGCTCCTTAAATCCACAATCATGTCCCTTACTTCTGCATATCCTCACAAATTGGTCAATGGTCTTCATCTGTTGTTATCTGAAAGACATGAATTCCAGAGATGGTATTTACAAATTGCATTTCATTTGTAATTGATCTTTGAGTGTTCACAATATTATTTCTGCATTCCTAAGATGGTCATCAGACCGATTTGATGTGTTCAGTCTGTGGAGGCCTTAACTCACTATAACAATTTTAATTTTCATGGCTTCATTAATCTGGTTCAGAAATACTGTGGTCCAGAAATTAGGTTAAAGTCCAACAGATTTATTTGGAATCACAAGCTTTCGGAGCGCTGTTCTTTCATCAGGTGAGCAGCTTTTTACGTTAGGTTAGCTGTTAGCTTCTTGGGGTTTGTGGAAGAACTTCCAGAGCGTCATTCGCCTGATGAATTCCTTTGTGTCTGCCGATGTGGTCTGTTTTGTTGGTGGGGTAGAAATTAAGTCCTCGGATGAGAACTTCAATTTTGTCTGATTGGAAGGTGTAGGCCCTGTAGTGGTACTGTTTTCTACTGTGGTACCAAGGGAGACTTGGTTGCTGCTAGTGATGATACTGAGTTTCTCAAGCTTCCTGTTCTTGGTGTGCATGTAGATAGTGTAGTTCCATTGTCTTGTCTGCTTGGCAGTGTCTTGCAGCTGGTCTGCTGCATCCTGACTGCAAGCTGAGAATATGGATTCTATCTTGGTTTCCAGGTTGTGGTGTCTGCTGTAGAGCTGGTGCATGAGGTGGTTGAGGAAGGTGAGAAGGTGCAATGGCAGAGTCTCTCAGCATGGTCTGTGTTATAGGTCGACTGAATGAGTTTGTGATCTGTAGTCCTTTTGGGATCTTATTTGTTTTCTTGCGTCTTTGTAGAAACTTGATGTCTATGTCAATATGCACAAACTTTTTGGAGATCCTCTCCACTTTGACCCAACAGTTTGCGATGGCGATGATGGCCATGACATGGAGATGCCGGCATTGGATTGGGCTGGGCACAATAAGAAGTCTCACAACACCAGAACAGTCTCACAACAACAGAAAGTCAAGAGCGCACTGCAGGAAGTATCACTCTTAAGTAGAACTCAACAGATAGGAGAATTCATTGTTGCTGAAAAAAAATCTATCCAGTAACAGCTCCTAAAAGCAGGAATAACCCCACAAATAAGCTATTGTCACTATTTGCTTTAATTTTGAAATCTTTAGCTATTTTTCCATCAAAATTACTGTTGCCAGAGCAGAGCTCAGAACTAAAACTGCAAAAAATCAGAAAGAGTTCAATAACACCATCATTGTTGTTGAGCAGTAACTTATAACCAGCTAAGGCAATAGCCACAAAACACACTGCAGCTCAAAGCTAAATTAACGCGAAAGGAGCTGGAGGAAACTTGCAAAACTGTCAAAAGCTCAAAAAGTTCTGCCAATAGTTAGAAGATGACCACAAATTCCCAGCACTCAATTGGAAGGCGATGGATTTCCTCAACAGCTTTATTTGAAATCAAGAGCTTTCAGAGCGCTGCTCCTTCATCAGTTGAGTGGTCACTCGCCTGATGAAGAAGCAGCACTCCAAAAGCTTGTGATTCCAAATAAATCCATTGGACTTTAACTTGATGTTGTGAGACTTCTTACTGTTCCCACCACAGCTCAATGCTGGCACCTCCACATTACGATATCCAGAAAGCATAACTTAACATAAGATGAATTCAGGTAGGAAATCCATCGCCTTCCAATTGAGTGCTGGGAATTTGTGGTCATCTTCTAACTATTGGCAGAACTTTTTGAGCTTTTGACAGTTTTGCAAGTTTCCTCCAGCTCCTTTCGCGTTAATTTAGCTTTGAGCTGCAGTGTGTTTTGTGGCTATTGCCTTAGCTGGTTATAAGTTACTGCTCAACAACAATGATGGTGTTATTGAACTCTTTCTGATTTTTTGCAGTTTTAGTTCTGAGCTCTGCTCTGGCAACAGTAATTTTGATGGAAAAATAGCTAAAGATTTCAAAATTAAAGCAAATAGTGACAATAGCTTATTTGTGGGGTTATTCCTGCTTTTAGGAGCTGTTACTGGATAGATTTTTTTTCAGCAACAATGAATTCTCCTATCTGTTGAGTTCTACTTAAGAGTGATACTTCCTGCAGTGCGCTCTTGACTTTCTGTTAAACTATTTTCATGTGAGGGATAGAGATCTCACATTGTATAATTTTATATAATATGTTGTTATGAATTCAATTCATTGTGTCCCTGGGTGCTAAATTAGCTGTCTGTGGAGATTGTAACATTTAAAGTACAGGACCTTCCAATGCATGTTATATTGGTCCCAGCTGAGTAATAAAAGTGAGAACTCTGAGACTGTATTGATAGGCCACCAGATCAGTTCAAATCAATTTGGAGCAGTCTGCCAGCCAATAGGGGACACTAAAAAAGGCAGAGATAGGTTCCAGTTAAGTTAAAGAAAGAGCTGTGAGGAGCAGACTTTAAGTAAAGAGGGCCGTTGAAGCAAAGGTAGACCTTCAGAACTGTGGTATTCTGCTTGGCATGGCCATAGGTGTGAAAGTATGCTTATAGGCTAGTGTTGAGTATACTCGGGAATCCAGGGAAAAGGAATCTTGGAAGCTCAGACTGAAACCATGTGAGGTGGGCCATTGTTAATGTTATCTGAGAGGGAGAAACTTCTGGAGAAAATTCCAAGGCAGGAGCTACGTGCTGCAAGGGCAGTACTTTTCTGCTAATATTCTCCAGTTTCTTAATGGAGTTTGCCCCTACCAAGATGGCAACAGGAAATCAATCAGGAAGAGACATGGCAGACTGATGGAATTCCCCTATCAAGAATCAATGCAATGAGGATCAGTGTGTAGCTTTGCTTGACTATATGAACAGAACATTGAGCCCTGTTAGGTGGGGAGCTATTTTGATGAATGTAAGAAGAGGATTCTGGAGAGTGAAGAATTGATTGTGCAAATAGTCAATTTTGTTAATGACCTTGGACTGTCTTTGATCCTGAATTAAAGAAGCTACCTGGCAATTTTGGGAAAACCTGCACCTTGATGCCATTTCAAAATGCAGCTGACCCAGCAGTGTGAAGCCTAAGTACAGAGTGGCTGTGACTGAAATTCCAGTTGGTGGAAGAGTTGCAAACCAGAGGACACTAACTTTAGGTAAATGGCAAAAGAACGTTACAGTACAGGCCCTTTGGCCCTCAATGTTGTGTTGAGCTATGTCCAAACCCAAGATCAAGCTATCCCACTCCCTATCATTCTGGTGTGTTCCATGTACCTATCCAATAACTGCTTGAAAGTTCCTAAAGTGTAAGACTCCACTATCACAGCAGGCAGTATATTCCACACCCCAACAAGCTCTGAGTGAAGAATCTACCTTGGACATCCTTCCTACATCTCTCACCACGTACCTTATAGTTATGCCCCCAGCAACAGCTACATTCACCCGAGGAAATAATTTGAGTGTCCATTTTGTCTATCCCCCTCATCATCTTATAAACTTCTTTTAAGTCACCTCTCATCCTCCTCTGCTCTAAAGAGAAAAGGCCCAGTTCCCTCAATCTTTCCTTGTAAGACCTATCCTCCAAACTAGGCAGCATTCTGGTAAATCTCCAATGCTTTCACATCCTTCTTATGCTGAGGTGACCAGAACATAGAACATAGAACATTACAGCGCAGAACAGGCCCTTCGGCCTTCGATGTTGTGCCGACCAATTAGGAAAAAGCAATGACCCTCTAAGCTAAACCATTCCCTTTTCATCCATAAACTTATCTACTAACCTCTTAAACGCCACCAAACTTGGCGCATCTACAACTGCAGCAGGCAGGGCATTCCATACCCTTACCACCCTCTGGGTAAAGAACCTACCTCTGACATCCGTCCTATAACTACCACCCCTTAATTTAAAGCTATGTCCCCTCGTGCTAGCTTTCTCCATCCTAGGAAAAAGGCTATCACTGTCCACCCTATCTAAACCTCTAATCATCTTATATGTTTCAATAAGGTCTCCTCTTAGCCGCCTTCTTTCTAACGAAAACAACCTCAAATCCCTCAGCCTCTCTTCATAAGACCTGCCCTCCATACCAGGCAACATCCTGGTAAACCTCTCTGTACCCTCTCCAATGCCTCCACATCTTTCTTATAATGTGGGGACCAGAACTGCACACAATACTCCAAGTGTGGCCGCACTAGAGTTTTGTACAGTTGCAACATGACGTTGCGGCTCCGAAATTCAATCCCCCTACCAATAAAAGCTAAGACTCCGTATGCCTTCTTAACAACCTTATCGACTTGATTGCCAACTTTCAGGGATCTATGCACACATACACCAAGATCCCTCTGTTCATCAACACTATTAAGAGTCCTACCATTAGCCCTACACTCTACACATTTGTTATTCCTGCCAAAGTGAATTACCTCACACTTTTCCACATTAAACTCCATTTGCCACCTCTCGGCCCAGCTCTGCAACTTGTCCAAGTCTCTCTGCAAACTATAACACCCCTCTTCACTATCTACCACTCCTCCGACTTTGGTGTCATCCGCAAATTTACTAATCCATCCTTCAATACCCTCATCCAGATCATTTATAAAAATTACAAACAGCAGGGGCCCCAAAACAGATCCCTGAGGTACACCACTTGTAACCGAACTGCACACAATATTCCAAATGTGGTCTCACCAAGGTCCTGTATAGTTGCAGCATAACCCCACAACTTTTAAACTCAAATTCCCTGTTAATAAGGACACTATAAGACTCTATCCACTGGAATGGCAACCTTCAGAGATCTGTGGATATGAACCCCAAGATTTCCCTGTTCCTCCACATTCCTCAGAACCCTGCCATTGACCCTTTAATCTGCATTCAAGTTTGTCCTACCAAAATGAATCACCTCACGCTTATCTGGATTAAACTCCATCTGTCAATTTTCGGCTCAGCTCTGCATCCTATCAGTGTCTTTTTGCAGCCTACAAGAGCCCTCCACCTCATCCACTACTCCACCAATCTTGGTGTCATCAGCAAATCTACTAACCACCTTCAGCCCCCTCTTCCAAGTCATTGATAAAAATCACAAATAGCAGAAGGCTCAGCACTGATCCCTATGGTACACTACTGGTAATTGGCCTTCAGTCTGAAAATTTTCCCTTCACCACCAACCTTTATTTTCTATAAGATAACCAATTACTTATCTAATTGGCCAAATTTCCTTCTATCCTACACCTCCTTACTTTCTTCGTGAGCCTAGCATGGCGAACCTAATTAAACATCTTACTAAATCCATATTTATGACATCAACTGCTCTACCTTCGTCTACACACTTAGTTACTTCCTCAAAGAATTCAAAGAAAGAGGTGTCACGACAGAAACTATTTTGCACATTGAATAATTAGGATCTGGGGAGCACTGTCTGAGAGGGTGATGCAAGTAAGTTCAATTATAGATTTTAAAGAGGAAACTAGAAAAAAGATTTGCAGGGCTCAGAGGGAATGACAAGAGAGTAGGACAAACTGGCTTGTTCTTGCAGAAAGTTAGCATAGGCATGATGGGTCTATGTTATCTCAGAGGAATGACAAACAACCACCTGTAGTTTGTGTAAACAAACTTCAAAGAGAGTTAGACAAAGGCCATCTGTGTTTAATAACGTGGGTGAATAGGAGCTGGATCACCTGCTAAGACAAAAACCCTGCAACCTTCCTTTCAATTCCTAATGACTGAGACAAAATCACAAAATGTTTACAGTACAGAAGGAAGCCATTCAGCCCATCATGCCGATGCTAACTTTCTGCAGTCAGTTTGTCCTACTTCTTTGCCATTCCCCCTCCTCCCCTGAGCCCTGCAAATCTTTTTTCCAATTTCCTTAAAATCTATAATTGAATTTATTTGCACCACCCTCTCAGGCAGTGCTTCCCAGATCCTAATTACTCACTGTGCAAAATAATTTCTCTTCATGTCGCCTCTTTCATTTGCCATTCACCTTAAGTTAGTAAACTCTGATTTGCAACTGTTCCACCAACTGGAATGTCAGTCACAGCCACTCTGTACTTGGACTTCACACATCCACACATTCACACATCAGCTGTATTTTGAAAGGGCACTCAAAACAAAGTTATTAATATAGACCAAGAAACATTGAATAGTTGGCTTCTTTAAGGCTTCAGGGGTGGAGGGTGATCTCTTGCTCACCTCTTGCTCAAAATAGGCAGAGAATGCATTGAATTTAATGGGAAGGGTGCATTAGTGCCATCAATTTTACTTGTCTTCATCTAGAAGCCTGTTAGGTCTTACAGACTTTGTCTAGTCAATAGGAGTCCGTGTGGCTGGCCTAGGACTCTAGCTTGATCCGGTACTATCTTTTAGCATCTTTGATGGATCTCTTTAGATCATACCTAGTTTTCTTGTACAGATCAGGGTTGCCTGACTTGAACACTTCAGACCTGGACCTCAGCAAGCAGTGCATATCTCTGTTCATCCTTAGTTTCTGGTTGGGAAACACACGGATTTGTTTCTTTGGCATACAGTTTTCTACACACTTACTAATGAAGTCAGTTAGTGTAGTGGCAGACTTGTTCAGACTGGTACAGAGTTTTTAAATACTGATCAGTCCACTGACTCCAAGCAGCCCCCTAGGAAATCATCCAATTCCTCAGAACAACGTTGCATGACTTTTTGTGATGGATCCTTTTTTACAGTTTTTGCTTGGAAACCAATAGTAGGAGCACAGCCTTGTGGTTTGATTTGCCAAATTGTGGGTGGCCAATTGAGCAGTAGGCATGTTTGATATTTGTGTAGCAATGATCTAGGATGTTTGGGCCTCTGATGGAATAGGAGATGTGTTGGTGGTATCCTGATAGAATACACATGAGCTTGGCCTGATTGAAGTCCTCAGCCATGATGAACAAGACCTTGGGGTGTTTTGCCTCAAGGCTTGTAGTTGTGTATATTTTGTCCAGTGCAGTCTTCACATCGATATAAACTCTGTCAGGATAACAGAAGTGAACTCCCATGGATCGTCAGGTATTCTAGGTACAGGGGGCAGAAACTTGCCATTGTTGCTACATCGAGGCACCACGAGGTATTGATTAGCAGGTAGACACCACTTTTGCTAGCTTTCCTGAGGCCGCTGTATGGTCCATTCCATGGATAGAGAAGCTGTTTGGTTGTAGAGCGCCTCAATGCAGCTGGGCTTTATCAGCATGTTTAGGCCCCTCCCCTCTACACAATGGTGTGAAACATCCCTACGTTTTATTTTGACAATTTTAGAAGATCTGGAGAGAAAATCGGCCTATATCTCTGGAGGGAAACTTGTCAGTTTTCAGTCAGACCTTGATACTTTGCCTAATTCTGGTTAGGTCGCCCCATCCGTACATCACTTATAAATCTTGAGTTGTCTCTGCATGCCGATCTCATGTGAAACCAATACTACCAGAAAAATAAAATATCCAGCATTGGTTTTCAGCTCACCAACCTCTGTGAAGGAATATGTCATCAGACTTTGATTCTGGAATCTGGGAACTCACTTTAACCAATATTTACCATGCAGAAAATGCTGGAAAATCTTAGCAGGCCTGACAACATCTGCGGAGAAAGAATAGAGCTAAGGTTTTGAGTCTGAGCTGAAGACAAAACAGGAGGAGCTTTACACTGTAAAGGTGAGAAGGATGGCGGGGAAAGAGGGAGTGAGTATTATCAAAATCTTTCTCTGATTCCAGCATCCATAGTAATTTGCTTGAAATAATATTTAGTTTCTTGATGATCTCTGTGCTTAAAGCCAAGTCTTCTTTTCTCCATCTCTCTGTTGACTGTTTGAGCTTTTCATTGCGTGCAATAAACTAATTTTTTTTTACTTCATCCTAAGTTTGCTATGGGGTTTTTATGAGAAAATTAAACTACATTGAAATCAAGGTGTTTGGAAATATGCCTCTGCTTAGAAAAAAGGAAATGGAAAGAACACCTAGACCAAAGCAAAGTACAGAACAGGAACAAGGTCTTTGGCCCTCCAAGCCTGTGCCGATCATGATGCCCAACAAAACTTTTTTAAAAATTCTGCTCTTACTCAGTCCATATCTCTCTATTCCCTCCTTATTCATATAATCATCCAGATGCCTCTTAAATGTTGCGAATGTACCTGCTTCCCTCATCTTCTTTGGCAGCACATTTCAAGGATCCACCAGTCGCTGTGTGAAAAACTTCCCCTGCGCATCTTCTTTAAAATTTCCTCCCCTCCCGTTGAACCTGTGCCCCCTTGTAATTGACACTTCCATCCTGGGAAAAAGATTTTGACTATCCACCTTGCCTATGGCTTTCATTATTTTGTAGGCCCCAATCAGGCCTCCTCTCAGCCTCTGTCTTTGCAGTGAAAACAATCCTAGTTTATTTAACTCCTCTTCATAGCCACCATCCTCAAGACCAGGCACATCCTGATGAACTTTCTTTGCACTCTCTCCAAAGCTCCCATGTTCTTCCGATAGTGTGGTGACCAGAACTTCATGTCATAATCTAAATGCAGCCAGGTAAAGATGTTATATAGCTGCAACATGATTTCCCAACTCTTGTATTCAGTGTCCTGACTGATGAAGATAATAAGCCATATGTCTTAATCATCTTGGTCACTCTGTTGCCACTTTTAGGAAACTGTAGACCTTCTACGCCCAGGTCCCTCTGTATATTAATGTTCCTAAGGGTTCTGCCATTTACAGTATAACTCATCCAAATTTAATCCTCCAAAATGCATCACCTCACATTTGTCCAGATTAAACTCCATCTGCCATTTCATGCCCAAGTCTCTAATCTATTTCTATCATGTTGTGTTCTCTGACAATCCCCAGCACTATCAGCAACTTCACCAATCTCTGTGTTATCACAAACTTACTTATCAGGCCATCCATGTTTTCCTCCAGATCATTTATATATACTACAAACAACAGAGGTGCCAGCACTGATCCCTGTGGAACACCACTAGCTACAGATCTCCAATTTGAAAAACACTCTTCCATTGCTACTGTCTTGTATAACCAAGCAAGTCCTATATCCATCTAGCCAGTCCATCCCGAATCCCATGAGATTTTTGTTTTTGTACCAGTTTGCCATGTGGGTCCTTGTCAAATGCCTTACTAAAGTCCATATAAAGTCTTTTCTGTTTATGGATGGATGCTGAGAGGAGAAATTAATGCAGTTTAAATTAACCCCCCCTGCCTGTCTGTAACAGCAGCAATTAGACATTTGTTAATTAGCTCTTCCAGGTTTGAATAGTTCTATTGGCACCTGATGTCTGTTGATTGGATTGAGTTACAGTGTGCATAGGATTTCTACAGAGCTGCAGAATCATGTTTGCCTGGTGAGTTTTACTTTCACTTCCACGTCATCCTTTGTGGCTGTGCTTGAACAGTTAAGGATTGTATATTTTATAGTCAAACCTTCAAAAATTGTACGAACACTGAGACACCACTTTACCTTCCTCTTTGACATAAACATATCAATCACACAGAATGATTGTGGATTCTTTATTTGAAGATAAGGCAGATAGATTTCCTAGGAGGTTAAATAAAATGCATCTAATCTCTAACCTGTTGCTTGTTGTCCGATTGCCAGTCATGGAACTAAAACATCACATCTTGCGAAGGCAGTGATTATTGAGGAGATATGAGAATAGACAATGGTAATGCAGTAAATGAAATTCATCTGGATTTGCAAAAGTCCTTCAGTAAAGTGCTCCATGATAGACTAATGAATAAGATCAAAGAATGTGGTGTCAGGGGTTAATTGGCAGAATTTCTTTCCTAGCTGTCTTCAAGACAGAAAGCAGAGAATGGGAGTAATGGATGATTATTCAGAATGACATTGGTGGGAAGTGTTGTTCCAGAAGGATCAGTGCTGGAACTGATCCTTCAGTTCACAATTTATATTAATGATTTGGACTTTGGAATTCAAAACACAATTTCTAATTTTGTAGATAATGTCAAATTAGAGTAGGTGTCAATACTATGGAGAAAGCGCCAAATTATAGAAGGGCATTAATAGTAAATGTGCAGAAAGGAAATTAAGTTCAAAACAAATAAATATGAGACAGTATGCCTCTTAAATGTTACTAGTGTGCCTCCGTCCACCACTTCCTCTGGTAATGCGTTCCAGGCACCCACCATTCGCTATGTCTCATCATTTCAGTGACAAGACACGATATAGGAAAGAGATAGAGAATCTGGTGAACTGGTGTGGCAACAAAATGAAGGAGATAGTCATCGACTTCAGAAAGTGTAGTGAAGGGCAGGCCCTTGTCTATATCAATGAGAACAAAGTAGAAATGGTCAAGAGCTTCAAGTTTTTGGGTGTTCAGATTACTAACAACCTGTGCTGGTCCCTCCATGCAGACACTATAGCTAATAACGCCTACCAATGCTTTACATTCTCAGGAGTCTAAGATAATAAAATCCCTACATAAAATCCCTATTCAGTCCATTGTGTCTGTACCGACCACAATCCCACCTAGGTCCTAAAATATAACCCATACATTTACCCTGCTAATCCCCCGGACACTAGAAACAATCAACCTAACCAAAACATTTTGGACAGTGGGAGGAAACCAGAGCACCCAGAGGAAACCCACATGGACACGGAGAGAATGTGCAAACTCCATACAGACAGTGACTAGAGGCTGGAATTGAATCCAGTTCTTTGGTGCTGTGAGGCAGCAGTGCTAATCACTGTGCCAACATGCTGCCTACATGTTTGTGACAACTCTCACCAACTTCTACAAATGCACCATTGAAAGCATTTTTTTTGATTGTATCACAGCTTGGAATGGTTCCAGCTCTGTCCAAGATGCAAGAAACTTCAAAGCATCATGAATGAAGTCCAGTCCATCAATCAAATCAGCATCCCATCCATTGACTCCATCTACACTTCCCACTGCCTCAGAAAAGCAGCCAGCATAATCAAGGACCCCATGCACCCGGATACTCTCTTCCACCTTCTTCCATCAGGAAAAAGATACAAAAGCCTGAGGTCATGATCTAACTACTCAAAAACAGCTTCTTCCCTGCTGCCATCAGACTTTTGAATGGACATACCTCACATTAAAATGATCTTTCTCTACATCCTAGCTATAACTGTAACACTACATTCTGCACTCTCTCCTTTTCCTCTCTATGTACAGTATGCTTTGCATAAGAAACAATACTTTTTACTGTATGCTAATACTTGTGACAACAATAAATCAAATCAAAGGGATCTCAAAGTTCAAATCAAATTAAAAGGATCTCAAAATTCAAAGTTCAGGTTGTTGATAATCACTACAATTTGCATCACAGGTTAAGTGGAAGAGATAGTTCCTTTAGTTTGTTCTAAACTCTCAAATTAAACTGCTTAAACTGAAATAAAAACAGAAAAATGCTGAAAAATCTCAGCAGGTCTGACAGCATTTGTGGAGAGAGAATAGAGCCAACAATATGAATTTAGATTTTGTCAGTCAGATGAAGGGTCATCTAGACTGACAACGTTGGCTCTATTCTTACTCCACAAAATCCTGTCAGACCTACTAAGATTTTCCAGCATTTTTCTGTTTTTGTTTCAGACTCCGGCATTTGCTTTACTTCATATTTTGCTTAAATTGATAACGACCCCTAAGAGTCCACTCACCCTATAATTAACCTATTGACATTATTTCTATCATTTTAAATATCAGGCAACCTAGTTCCATGATCACTTCCAGGGACCTGACAGTTTTTTCTTAAGCAGAAGTTAGACCAGAGTTCTTGAATGGACAGCCACTCCACATGTCTTTTCTCCTGGGCATTTGATCAATGCTCCAGGTATGAATAAGCTTTAGGATATTGTGAATATTGTTCGGAGAATATGTAATTCTTCTTTATTAATTAAAGACAACAGGCCAGAATGAAAAAAGACCTGAGTAGTTTATCTGTGGGGTGAAGTACCAAGGCTGGGAACTGTATGGAAGTTCAGTCTTGTGTGCATCGTGGAGACAATTTGATGTGTAACTTTTGATCTCATTGTTTAAAGTATGACAAGGATCTGGATAAAAGTGACCAGTTACCCGTTGTTTAAAAGGTAAAACATGAACCAGATTGGAAATGTTCAATTTCTGTGGGGTATTTATAAAGTAAGGATACAATTGAATTGAAAGACATCTGATTACGGTTTTGTTTTTCAGTGATAGGTATAGCATGATTTAATTTGTCTGCTCATCAGCATCAATTTCAATAAAATTAGTTTGAGGATTTTATAATCCTATATCGTTGCCAATGCTGTTATTTATTGTATTCATTTTGAATGCTCATAACAGTTCAAGTGTTACATGTCACTGGACTAATAGTCATAAAATCCCTATAGTGCAGAAGGAGGCCATTCAGCCCATTGAGCCTGCACCAACAACGATCCCACCCAAGCATTATCCCTGTGACCTCGGGCATTTATCCCATTAAACCTCCTGACCCTAAGGGCCCGATTTTACCATTTTGATTCTAAGTGTTGGGTGGACTTGAATCTGGGAGTGTTTTAGATCTGACTTTTAGACCCATTCTCTGGTGTCCCCGTACGCACTCTGCCTGAAAAAAAATCCCGAAATAGTTCAGCTCAATTGGACCCTTCAACTGCGCATGTACAGTAAAAATGAATAGAAAAACCCTCTCCTGCCACATCGCTCCCCAGGCTGCGTAATGCCTCCACCCTGGCCCCCAGAGATGTTATCCCACCCCCACAACATAACTGTGCCCCTTATCCTTCCATCCCCTTGTTACCAAGACTGATGGCAATTCCCTGCCCTCTTCTCCTCACCAATCATACATAGAGTGGTAGCTGATACATCTTCCCCCATCAGAGAACAATCTGACCCGCCTCCCTACTCCCTCCCCACCAAAGAGCGATCTGACCTGCCTCACTCCCATTTTCAGCAACTGGTAAAGAGGGAAGGCACAGAGACAGATGCGGATCATGCTACTTGCTTCATGTCCGACTTTACCAAGCTTTCACACCTGAAAACAGGGCGCACTCTTGTCAGACCCCATTTGGGTACTGTGTGCAGTTCTGTTCGCCTCACTACAGGAAGGATGTGGAAGCTATTGAGAGGGTGCAGAGTAGATTTACAAAAATGTTGCTTGGATTGGGAGGCATGCCTTACGAAGATAGTTGAGGGAGCTAGGTCTCTTCTCCCTGGAGAGACGAAGGTTGAGAGGTGACCTGATAAAGGTTTATAAAATGTTGAGAGGTATAGATAGGGTGGATTCTCGGAGGCTATTTCCCAGGGCTGAAATGGTCGCTACGAGAGGACACAGGTTTGAGGTGCTAGGGGGCAAGTACAGAGGAGATGTTAGGAGTAAGTTTTCACTCAGAGGGTGGTGCGTGAGTGGAATCGGCTGCCGTCGGTGGTGGTAGAGGCAAACTCGTTCGGGTCTTCTAAAAGACTTTTGGATGGGTACATGGAATTTAATGGGATTGGGAGTTACAGATAGTCCTATGGCCTGGTAGGTATGGATATGATTGGTGCAATTTGTGGGCCGAAGGACCTGTTCGTGCTGTAGTATTACATGTTCTATGTTTATAGACAGTCTACATGAATGGGCGACAGTCTACATGAATTTGGCAGATGGAATACAATGTTGGTCAGTGTGAGGTCATCCATTTTGGTAGGAATAACAGCAAAATGGAGTATTATTTAAATGGTAAAAAAGATTGCAGCATGCTGCTTTGCAGAGGGACCTGGGTGTCCTTGTGCAAGAATCACAAGGAGTTGGTTTGCATGTGCAGCAGGTAATTAAGAAAGCAAATGGAATTTTGTCCTCTATTGCTAAAGGAATGACAGCCAGGTTATGTTGCAGCTGTATAAGATGCTGGTGAGGCCACACCTGTGTACAGATTGGTCTCCTTATTTGAGAAAGGATATACTGACACTGGAGGGGGTGCAGATTCACTACATTGATTCCAGAGTTGAGAGGGTTGGCTTATGAAGAGACACTGAGTAGACTGGGACTATAGTCATTGAAATTTAGGAGATCTTATCAAAATATAAGATTATGAAGGGAATAGATAAGATAGAAACACAGAGGTTGTTTCCACTGGCAGATGAAACCAGAATCAAAATAAGAGGTGCAGAATTAGAAATAAGTGAAGAGAACTTCTTCACACAAATGGTTGTGAATCTATGGAGTTCCCTGACCAGTGAAACAGTTCAGGCTACCTCATTGAATGTTTTTAAGGATGGATACATTTTTGAACAGTAAAGGAATTAAGGTGAGCTGGTGGGTAAGTGGACTAAGGCCACCATGTCAAAGCAAATATTGGCTGTGGCGGCAATGAATAAACCCTATATACCTGGATGATGAATATCATTTTCCACTCAACCACAGAAAGCAAAGCACTTAAAATAAGAGCCACTGGGAACATCATGGAGAAACCATTAATATCTTGAAGAAATAGCTCCACTGCCTGGATCAGTAAGAAGAGCCCTCCTGTACCAGAGTTGATGTCCAAATTTGTGCTAGTCCACTTCACCCTCTGTTTTTATGGGTGCTCAGCCTTTGCAACTACGCATTCAAAGGCCAGCTTGGAAAGAGAAGGAAGAAAAAGAGGAGGAATAAGAGGTAGAAGACTGACATCCAGTAACACTTCGCTGAAGATGAACTGCCTTGAGCATCTAATAATGTTTTGATTTCCCAAAGCTCTCATTCCATCATTACCATTGCTTGTCAGTTCCCTATCTTTCTATTTCATCTGCGTTGTTTCGGCCAAAATCCTGAAATAAAAAAAAAACAACAAAAACTATTCCAAAAAAAAGACTTTATCTAACAACAATCTATGAATACTTTAGAATAAAAGTCCGACTGTGGCTGGTTGACAATTTGAATACAGGCTATAAAAGAACTAAAAAGAGAAAATAAAGTGGGATGGTAAATGTAATAAAACAGTGTAACTCAACTGGTTCATTGATGTCATTTGAGAAGGGAATTAGATGTGGTTACCTAGATTAGCCTGGGTTGGGGTAGGAGGAGGTGTGGAGGGGGCAGGAAACAATACCACCATTTGATTCCAGTCTTGAATGACTGTCCATTTGAGTTTGGACATTCTTCCTGTATCTTTGTGGGTTTCCTCTGAGTGCTCAGGTTTCCTCCCACAGTCCAAAGATGTACAGGTTAGGTTGATCGGCCATGCTAATCATTAGCCACTTAGTTTCTAAAGATGTATAAGTTAGAGAGATTGGTGGGACAAATGTATGGTGTTATGGGGTTGGGTCTGGGTGGGATGTTTTGTTAGAGAGTTAGTGCAGACTCAATAGGCCGAATGGCCTCCTGTACTGGAGGGATTCTATGATTCTATGATATGCAGTTTCAGTTTCACACTAATAGAGCTGATTCTGAACTACTCTCAAAAGTGGCTTAGCAATCTGGCTTAGCTGACTCTGTGGGGAATGGGCATTATTGTTGGACTGTTGTTGCCAGAGATAGCCATATTCTAAGAGCTCCATCTGACTTATTTTGAATTTGGAAAGAAGATCAGTTTCTTTTATCTCTCTCTTTCCTTGGTCATACACTACAGAATAATAAATGTAAGCAGACCTGTAGTTTTACCTGTTGCTTGCTGATATTGCTTGGGGAAAGAAAATGGGTGGCACATTTTCTGTCAAATAGAAAATAAACACAATGCCTGTAACTGGAAAGCTAAGTATCTCCATGGAATACTAATCTTGGTGCAATGGTATTTACTTCAAAGCAGCTTGTTGCAAATGAAAACACATTATTTTTCTTTATATTACTGCGTGACAACTATTGATGTGGAAATTAATTCATGCAAAATAATTGACTTTGCTCTGCTGAGCACTGGGTTGCAAACGTTTTGTGAACCCATCCCGAGGATTCCATTTTATTCATCAGCAATCGATTTTACATAACTGGGACAATCGTCACTACCTGAAATTCATATTCGATTAAACATATACCATCAGAATGTGACAGTAACCAAAGCTTACAGTTAAACATTTGCAGCTTATGGCACACTATTGTCAGTGGAAACACTTCTGCACCGTATACATCTTTTTGTATCAGCAATCAATATTCCCTTCATGACAAGTGAAACAATAGCTGATCAATGTCCTCATTAATAAACCATTCCAGTGTAAAAATAAGGGATTAATGGTAAGGCAATGATATGTAAGCAGAGCACATTTGCTTTCCACCATTGGCATAGAAATATTGTAAGCACAGTCTAAATATACCATCAGCAGCTGACCAGACAACAGAGCAAAGCAGATGCCCTGGAGGAGAAAGTCTTATTTTGTGTGCTCCAGAATTAGATTGATCATTAACTCCACATTTTCTGCACACATGGTTTCAGCGGGGATCAAGAAACAGCCAAAATTGCTGTGCGCATACACCCTAGCATCCTAAGAGATAAACATACATATTTTTTAAAGATAACTAGAAAGACATTAAAAGCCCTACAGTTTGTCAAATAGAAATAGTATTTTTGTACATAGCAGTATTTTTTAATGTCAATGTTTTCATTTCAAGTATGAACAGTTGGTGGTTAATCTAAGCATTGAATATCATTAACCCTCCCACCTTATTATTCCATTTTAGAAACTGCAATGTGTCTGCTTAATGCATCACTATTTACTTTCAGTGAATAATTAATGACATTGACCTCATGGATGTCCTATTTTATAATTACAATTATAACAATCTTTTCCTTTTATCTTAAATTCTAAATGGAACTGTCATTTGTATGGCACCCTACCTGACATGCCTCTACTCACACGTGAAATGTAGGGTGAGATTTAGCAGTGATATAATCAGGGGCATGCCCTTTGAATTTAAGTTAATGTAGATATAAGGAAATGGCTTTACACCGTATCGTCCACCCATAGAATGTTCTGTTCCCTAAAGTGGCATGATAGTGCCAGCATGAGTCACTGCTGATTTTCAAAAACAAGAACCACTGTGATGGTCACGCAAGGGGTGTGGATGTGCCTGGATGCCCTGGGGATTGAGCATTGGGCATTGCTCCTTGGCAGATTGGCAGTGTCCCATAGGGATCAGTACCAGGGAGGCACTGCCAAGGAGCACTGAGTTGGGCGTAGCCAGGGGGTGGTTTCTCGCTTCCATTGGGGGTGTTGGGAGCTCCACTTAAGTGTGGTGGAGTGTGTGCAGCAGGGACAGCACAGGTGTGGTAGAAGAGCAGGGAGAATGCCTCCCCCCCCCCCCCCCCCCCCCCCCACACACAGTACTTCCATAGTGGAGGGGTCACCCTGAGGATTGTGGGGTGGATCCTCCAAGACTGGGGGGGTGGGAGGAGAGGAGGGTATGTGGGAGGGACTTCATTTTCATTGTACATCAGGGCACCCTCTAATGATGGCCCTGATCTCTGTGGAGTCATTTATACCTTCTTATGATAAAGTTCACAGCATTCTATAGAATTTCATTCTGCAGCCCAAGTCCGCATGCCAATTGTACATCAATTTATGCAGCCATTTAGACAATAGTAGCTGTTAACACCATAGAAGAGATTAGTTACATTTTAATGTCTCTTCAATGGAATGTCCCAAAAAAATCATTTAGATTTTAATGTCCAGACAAGAAAGTTAATTCTGGCCTTGGGCAATTTCATGCATATTTGCAGGCAAAGAAGAAAGTTTCCTGACTTCTACGACTCCATTTTGTTTCAAGGTAAATTGGTCATTTTCCATTTTGTTTTAAAAGTAGTGACCGTATAAATTTGCGGGCATAACAGGCATAACCAATGGCATATTGTCATGTCTGTTCCAGACATTCATTAACTAACCACAAAAAATATTATTTGTCCCTGTCAAACCTGCATTGGCATAAACATTGTAGATTGTTCAGATTGACAATATCCCTGTTATAAAAAGGGAAGTGATATTATAAATAGAAACTGAAATGACATTGGGAACAAATTGCATTTTTGCGATGAAATTAGAATTTAAGTAGCAATTTATTACCCATTTATCATTGATAATATTCAGTTCTATTTAAAATTAATTTATAAAGTAGAGACTCTTACTGGTTTAATAATACAGCAAATGATTGTGAACAATAGCAGCTGAAGGAAAATTAAGTGTCTGGCATTAATATAAAATATCCTGCAAATCGGTGGCAGTGCTGGCCAAGCTTACAATAGCCCTCAATTTGCTTCAACTATAAAGCTTGCAACCCTGGGCAAAAATAATTGGAAAGCTAACTGGTGAATGGACATGCCTATGTAATGTCACAGAATCCCTACAGTACAAACAGAGGCCATTCAGCCCTTCGAGCCTGCACAGCCAACAATCCCATCCCAGGCCCAATTCCTGTAATCCCACATATTCACCCTTCATTCCCATGACAGAGGGACAATTGAATATGGCCAATTAGCCATACCAGCACATTTTTGGATGTGGGAGGAAGCCAGAGCACCTGGAGAAAACCCATGCAGACACGGTGAGAATATACAAACAGCACACAGACAGTCAACTGAATCCTGAATTGAACCCAAATCCCCGGTGCTGTGAAGCATGACATAGAGATGCCGATGTTAGACTGGGGTAAACAAGGTAAGGAGTCTCACAGCACCAAGTTAAAGTTCAATAGGCAGCAAAAGCCACTAGCTTTTGGAGCACAGCTCCTTCATCAGGTGAGTGGGATTTCAGTTCACAAACAGGGCAAACTCAACTTACAAAATAATGGTTGAAATGCAAGTCATGCTAACCAGATGAAATCGAAGTTCTCAGTCGAGGGCTCAATTTCTGCCCCACTACCAAAATAGACCCCATCAGTCTCACAGCAGATACTGACGGCACATACACTTGCAACTCAGCCAACATTGTCTACCTGATATGCTGCAGGAAAGGATATCCTGAGGCATGGTACACTAGGGAGACCATGCAGACACTACTACAACGGATGAATAAACACTGCTCAACAATCACCAGTGAAGAGTGTTCTCTTCCTGTTGGGGAACACTTCAGCGGTCATGGGCATTCGGCCTCTGATCTTCAAGTAAGTGTTCTCCAAGGCAGCCTACACGACACACGACAATGCAGAGTTGCTGAGCAGAGACTGACAGCCAAGTTCCACACACATGAGGACGGCCTCAATCAGGATCTTGAATTCATGTCACACTATCTATAACTTGCCACGACTTGCCTGGGCTTGCAAAGTCTCACTAAGTCCTGGCTGGAGACATTTTAACCTATGTTTAGCGCTCTCTCCAATCACATTGTCTGTACCAGTAAGACTTAGAACATAGAACATTACAGCACAGAACAGGCCCTTCGGCCTTCGATGTTGTGCCGACCAAAATAAAAAGCAATGCCCCTCCAAACTAAACCATTCCCTTCTCTTCCATATACTTATCAATTAACCTCTTAAACGCCACCAAACTTGGCGCATCTACAACAGCTGCAGGCAGGGCATTCCACTCCCTAATCACTCTTTGAGTAAAGAACCTACCTCTGATATCCGTCCTATAACTCATACCCCTTAATTTAAAGCTGTGTCCCCTCGTGCTAGCTTTCTCCATCCTAGGAAAAAGGCTATCACTGTCCACCCTATCTAAACCTCTAATCATCTTATATGCTTCAATAAGATCCCCTCTTAGCCGCCTCCTTTCTAACGAAAACAACCTCAAATCCTTCAACCTCTCTTCATAGGACCTGCCCTCCATACCAGGCAACATCCTGGTAAACCTCCTCTGTACCCTCTCCAATGCCTCCACATCTTTCTTATAATGTGGGGACCAGAACTGCACACAATACTCCAAGTGCGGCCGCACTAGAGTTTTGTACAGTTGCAACATGATGCTGCGGCTCCTAAATTCAATCCCCCTACCAATAAAAGCTAAGACTCCATATGCCTTCTTAACAACTTTATCCACTTGACTGCCTACTTTCAGGGATCTATTGACACATACACCAAGATCCTTCTGTTCCTCAACACTATTAAGAGCCCTACTTGATTACCTGTAAAGACTCACATTCCAACCACTATTTTGTAAATTGAGTTTTAATATGCCCTGTTTGTAAACTGAAATCCCACTTACCTGACGAAGGAGGCCACGCATTGGGTAGAACGGGAATGAGGAAAATTAGCCCATGTGGGCTTCTTTGGTGGTTTTTCCTACCAAATAAACTTGTCGGACTTTAACCTGGTGTTGTGAGACCTCTGTGAGGTAGCACTTGCTAACCACTGTGTCACCGTGTCATCCAGCAAATTTGCCCAACATGGTGCTTAGATCCATAACTTTGAGATTAGAAGCCTCATGCTGTACCAACTGAGCCAGCTGAGCATACGCAATATGTTAAAACAAAGTTGTGCATCAGAAACTGGATAAAAGCAAATTTCTGTGGATGCTAGAAAGCTGTGTTTGACAAAGGATCACCTAGGTTCGAAACGTCAGCTCTTTTCTCTCCTTACAGATGCTGCCAGACCTGCTGATATTTTCCAGGTTTTCTCATTTGGTTGTGTATCAGAAAATTGAATTCATTATAATCACTTCAAAAGATTCCTCAATTAGAATTTACTTCATCTATATATTTATTGATGTCTACAATGCATGAATTATTCAAATCTTTTGAGTTTTGCAAACATCCTAGGAGAATTTGGAAAACAGATTCTTACATTTAAAAACAAATTTTATTTTATTCTGAACCTATCAAATCCCTTATGGGATAGCAGGCAACAGTGCTGGAGCCTTCCTTACTCTTTTCCCAGTCTACACATTTTAACACACACAGATGTGTCACATTGCCATATGACTGCTGTGGATGAAAATATCAGCCTTAGTTTAGTTTTCTGCTTAAGTAGCATCAGTTTAGTCAAGCCAATTATGGAGGAAAAAATGCTCATCATGATCTGAAACAAAATCATAAATCTATTTCTTTTGGATGTACTCATAATGGATTCATACATGTATATGTGTGCAATTGAAAATTATAATTTATTTGCTTAAGGTGTAAAGGAATTTAGCTTTATGAATAATTAAACAATCCTATAATTTTGGATGAATTTTTGAAATCAGACTTGAGCTGTACTGATTGATACAAATTTGGATTACCTCCACTAATCTTCTAAAATTCAGGTTTGCTTTGATAGTTAGTTAGACTGAGGGTTATCACTCATGGGGGCTTCACACTTAATTTGGGTAAACTTTTATAGTCCTCTTATTAGTGAGAGTGACCATACAATTCTGCAGCTGTTCTTCTCGCTACCTTCCTATTTATCCCCGACCTGATGACAATCTTATAAGGAATTGAAAGTGATTGAGGCCCGATCAAGGTCTTTATGTGGCCAGTTATTGATGCACTAAGGGCTGCTTCACAACATGGGCCTAGGACAGAAAGGGAGGGGGGAAGGGGGCTCCTTTATCGGTCCTTTAGCTTGCACCTAATCTTACATTTTTAACATTGAATATTTATCATGACATGAATTCTAGTGAAAGAATGCAGAAGTTTAACCTGATTCTGAACTGGTCTTCCAACATAGTCCATTTGTCATCCTTTAGATCCTCTACTGTTAATATTGATCCTTAATTGCTAAGTGCATTTTATGACTTACTTGTCTGGTTCAGACCTGAATCAAGAAACTGTGTAGGCTGTTTAAACATTTTGAATTTGGATAGTATGTCGGTTGGATTCCAATTCAAACTGGGGAGCTTTGTGGACATTCTGACAACATCCCTTCAGACCTTCCTTTTCCTGTAGTGCCAGAGAGGAGCATCACTCTAATTGCCTTTGTGTGATTTTCTAAAGCTCTGCCCATGAAAATGAGGAGTGCGTCTTTGCTTTCTGTTCAATTTATTGTTCAGCAACTCCCAAAACCACCCATGATTTTTATGAGTTATCTTTGTTCAACTCGCCATCGTTCGCTATTGATCCAGCTTATACCGTGGTCACCCACCTTTCCTGACTGAGCTAACCTGCCACTGGTATGCTCAACATTCTGTCCCACTTCTGGAACTGACATGTTTTGCACTGCAATCTCACCACAAAGGATCGAATTGCTTTCCATTTAAGCATTAGATTGTTGTGTCTCCAAAACCTTTCATTGCAGTCACTTCTGACCAAACCATTGAGAGATTTCGCACACCATGTAGCATAATCCAAGGTTGTTCACCTTGATGTACTTGTACTTAATCTTGCTGCCACCTGTCTTACCATCGCTGATCATCATGTCATTTTATTATGACCATATCATCCTTGGTCTTATTTACAACACAAGACACAAGGCATCAATCACTCATAAGGGAATGGACAAACATGCTATGTGTTCATTTATTAACAGTAATACATAGGTATACATCTTGGAAACATCAGAGCTGTGTGCCATGCTCTGCTCAGAGCAAAAGTGAAACTACGACTGGATCACATGACACATTTTCTTTCTAGTAATATTCTGATGATATCCCTTGAAGACATATTACAATATTCTCAAGCCAGTTAATACTCCGCAGAATGTTAACTGGCTATGGGGCTGCCATGAGGAGTGGGGATGAGTTCTGCACTGATTTTTTCAGTGGCAAGATGGCAAACCTGAGAAACAAAATGCAGGAAAGGAATCTGATGAATTAGTGCGATGACAATAACTTCTCCCTCAATATCAGCAAAATGAAAGTGACAGTTATTGACTTTAGGAAGCATAGTGGAGGACATGCCCCTATTTGCATCAACAGGAATGAATTGGAAATGGTCGAGAGCTTCAAGTTTTTAAGTGTCCAGATCACCAACAACCTGTCCTAGTTGCTTCATGCCGATGCAATTGTTAAGAAAGCCAATCAATGCCTCTACTTTCTCAGGAGCTAAGGAAATTTGTCATGTCCACCATGACCCTCATCAATGTTTTACAGATGCACCATGGAAAGCATTCTTTCTGGTTGTATCACAGCTTGGAATGTCTGCTGTTCTGTCTGCAGGACCATAACACCACAAGACAAGAAGCACAATTAAGCCATTTGATCCATTGAGCCTGTTCCGATATTCAATCATGGCTGATTTTTTTTTCATCCCCATTCTCCTGCCTTTTCTCCATAACCCCTGAGCCCCTTATTAATCAAGAACCTATTTATTTCTGTCTTAAAGATACTCAATGACCTGGCTTCCACAGCTTTCTGCCAGAAAGAGTTCCATAGATTCACCAATGTTTGGTGAAAGAAATTCCTCCTCATCTCTGTTTTAAAGGATCATACCTTCAGCCTGAGGTTGTGCCCTCTGGTTTTAGTTTTACCTACTAGTGGAAACATTCTTCCACATCCATTCTATTCAGGCAGTAAGTTTCAATAAGATCACCCCCATCCTTCTAAACTCCACTGAGCACAGACCCAGAGTCCTCAACCGTTCCTCATATGACAAGCTCTTCATTCTAGAAATCATTCTTGTGAACCACCTCTGGACACTTTCTAAGGCCAGTACTTCCTTCAATACAGCGTTCAAAATTGCTCACAATACTCTAAATGGGGTCCAACCAGTGCCGCAGAAATACATCCCTTCTGGTCCTGTCAACATGCATACTAAAATTGCATATATTTTCCTAACTGCAGACTGAACTACACGTTAACCTTAAGAGAATATTGAACAGGGACTCCCAATTCCCTTTGTGTTTCTAATTTCCTAAGCATTTCCCCATTTAGAAAATAGTCTATGCCTCCATTCCTCTTTCCAAAGTATGTAACCTCATACTTTTCCACATTGTACTCTATCTGTCACTTCTTTGCCCACTATCCTGACCTGTCCAAGTCCTTCTATAGCCCCCTGCTTCCTCAGTACTACCTGTCCCTTTACATATCTTTGCATCATCTGCAAATTTAGCATTAGTGCCTTCAGTTCCTTCTTCCAAATTGTTAATGTATATTGTGAATTCTGACGATGCAAGGCTTCAACGAACATCATCTATTCATTTGATTATCTACCTTTTGGGATTCTGTTTTCACTTTCAACACCCAAGACTGCAAAAAACTATAAAGGGTCATGAACGAAGCCCAGTCCATCACTCAACCAGCCTCCCAACCATTGACTCTATCTACACTCCCTTCTGCCTTGGAAAAGCAGCCAGCCTAATCAAGGAGCACACATATAGGGTATACTGCCTTACACATTCTTCTGTTGGCAAAAACATGCAAAAGCCTGAGGACATGTACCAAGTAACTCAAGAATAGTTTCTTTCCTGCTGCCATCAGACATGGAATGGACCTACCTCACATTAAGTTGATCTTTCTCCATACTGTAGCTATGTTTGTAACACCACACTCTGCACTCTCTCCTTTCCTTCTCTATGTAAGATATGTGTTGTCTGTATAACGCATAAGAAACAATACTTTTCATTGTATGCTAATACATGTGACAATAATAAATCAAATCAAATCAAAAAACCCTGCCATCCAAAACATTCTGCTCTGAGGAATTATGGATGGATCACATTTTCAACTCAATGCTTATTTACTAATAAAACTTTTTAGCGTCTGCTCAAGCAATTTGTGCAGTTCTTATTTCTCACAAAGAATGGATTGAGACATTTCCATTTTAAATTCAACATATGTTTCCTCCACTGTTTCTCCGCTGCAGATTTATTGCTAACCTCATTTTCTCGGAATCCACTGTGTAATATTTTAGCAACACCTAATTAAAAAACTCTGATGTGACCTTGCGTGACAATAATAACTGTGTTAAGGGCATGTCTTAAATTAACTTTAATGCACAGTGTAGTGGTCACAGCAGAAGGAGGAAATGATACTGGAGAGGGTTAGTAACTTTTAGCAGGATTAGATAAAGAGGTGAATGGTAGTAATTAAGATGGGAAATAAATACCTCAAAGAAGTGGCCCTCTTGACAAAAAGCATTGCTGGTTTACGCAAGCTGGGCACTACGGACCTGTACTCAGAGCAAGTTACGTGTGAAAATAAGCTTATCAGAAGTAACTATCAGAAATTGGATTAAAAATAGTTGAACTGTGATACAAATGTCTGATAGAAAATAATGTAATGGAAAGGAAAGATAGTGGTTGCTGTATATAAGTTTTTTAATAAATCCTGATAACAATGCAGCATTGCATTCTGAGATGCAAGCTTCAAAGAAAATCATCTACTCATTTAATTATCTACCTTTTGGGATTCTGTTTCCACTTCAAACTCCCAACTATATCTGTTAATAATACATGTTGGCACATATCGAGATAATGTTACGAGTCTCTTCTGCTGACAAGTGAGCCTGTCCCAAGAGTAGCACAACTTGTAAAATTATGCCTGCTATCTCAAATTTAGTTTTGGAGATTTCCAAGTTAAGGTTCACTTTAATTTTTATCTTCTCTGTTAATCAGGATTATGATGTTGGTGAATTTTACTGTGCACATCCACAGTATGTGACAGGAATAGAGTATAATGAACCAACTGATAGGAAGTAAGAGGTTTTATTGAAAAATAGTACAGTTGAAAGAGAAGCTTATTATTCCCTCTATTTTATACCTGTTGCTATTGGTGATTATTAGAAATCACTTTTCCTCATAGCTGTAACTAAAATATTGAAACACTCCAGAATTTTAATCAGTTCAAAACAGATCTGCAGATGCCACTTCCCCCATGTTAGTCAGCTGCCTGCTGTGAAGCCATTGTGAGTGGGGATTAATGAGCCAAAAATAGAGACATGGAATTGCATGGTGTTAACACAAAATAGATTGGGGATCAGAATGTGTTGTTAAAGGACAATGCAACTCTCTCTCAAATCAACAGTAGATTTCACCATTAGCTCAACAACATAGTTCTGTTATGCCATAAGTGCACAAAATGGCTTTTTATTGTGTTGTATTTCCATTCCACTTGCAGCTTAGCAGTTTAACCAGTGTGTATTTAAATACGATATAGGCTCTCTCATCCCTTTGCTGATATATTGTTTCTATAGTGCTTGGGGCGAATGGGATCAAAGGTTATAGGAAGAAAGCAGGATAAGGCTATTGAGTTGGATAATCAGTCATAATCGTAATAAATGTCTGAACAGGCTTGAAGGGCCAAATGGCCTCCTCCTGCTCCGATCTTCTGTTTCTTCTTCTATGTTTCAACAACAGATTGAACTAAGTATACTCTGCCATAACAAGGGAAAAAACTGGCTTCAACACTTTTGGGCTATTGAGGGATCATTTGTCCAGGGATATTGAAGCTCATTACAATGTAGAAATACGACGGATGAGAATAGGATTTGGCTCAGATGTGAACAGCCTACCATTAGTTATTGTCAAATTTCACAAGAATGTTGGCTAAGGTGACAAAAGGTACATGACACCAGTGAAACAACTTGCGTATATCTTCAGATTACAAATAGGAGAATAAATCTGAGGGAAAAATATACATAGCTACTTTATGCAGTTTTCATACTCAGTAGTTAAATAGGCTGTAATATAGTATTATGCTACATTGAAGACACCATTCTCAATTTGTTATCCAATTTCTGTCTGCACAGCAGTTGGTGGAGGGATGGGTGGAGGAGCTTGTGGAGGAGGGGAGTGGTTATAGTCCTGCTGCAGCTTGATCCATGGTTACCACAGGAAGTATCACCTAGATGTCATTGCGCTCACGATTGCACCACCCACCACTGCCCACTGTGTAGCCTCATGCAACAAGAATGATGGGCTGGGGAAGGTGCTGCTATCTACGGAACTTTATCCCTCTAGACAGCAACATCTTCATGAAGGCAACAGAGGAAGGAGTAAGTGGAACATATCATATAGATGTGGCAAATAAGAGAAAAAGGTTCATTTTGTCAATAAAGCAACTAACATTTATATAACACTTTTACAATAGTAAAACATCATATGACCCAGAATCAAACAGAATTTCAAAACCAAGCCACAGAAGAAAATATTAAGACAGGCGAATGAAAGTTTGATCAAAGAGGTAGGTTTATATCTTAAAGAAAACTAGATAGGCTGAACGGTACAAGGAGGGAATTTAATCAGAAAGGCACAGCCATCAAATGTGAATTGATTCAGCTGATGCACACAATGTAATCGAATATAATTTACTGTCCTCTTGTGCCTATATTCCCACTCTTCTGAGTTGTTAGGACCAGAAATCATGTTTCATAAAATAAAGTCTATATCGTCGCCCACATTCTATAATCCAAGTTCACTGAAGTCAGGCCTTCAGCTTTATGTAATAGTTACAGAAAACTAAATCAATCATGAGGATAATCAGGCAAAGTTTGAAGGTATGAGCTTAGAAATATAAGGACAAAGTTGTTAATACACATTGGTTCATGAATCTAAGGAAATGAAGATGACAATTGCTCAAAGGCTGAAGATAAGATAAGCATTAAAACTCAACAGCCACAAATGCTGAAATATTGAAGATGAATGCAAGTCTAGAATGCACTCTGCTTATGATAAAACCAGATCGAAATGTGACTGACATGATAGTCACATACAGGTTAAATTACTTTTGATTAAAAATGTCAATAGTGATGTTCCTGTTTATTTTGTGTAAAGATTCAGAATGTAAAGCAAGGTCTTTTGGTGATTCGAAAATATTTATACCATACAGAAGATGGCAGATATCTTAAATCAATTGGTACTTATGGAACAGAACACAACTGTATTCAGGTAAACAGGGGATTAGTATTAAAATCAGGCTAATCTGTATTACAGCAAATGAAATCCAATAGTTATAAAACTGAGCAGGCAGTCAGAAAAAGCTTTCATATCCTGGAAAAAAAGAAAACAAAAACTAATCATTAAGATTAGGGCATTCAGAATCATGGATGCAATCCATAAAATATACATGCTTGATAAAGGTATTAACTATATAAAGAAAACAAGTAAGCTGATTTAAATCAACATTGCTATATTTTTCTCCTCTCTGATGTGTAATTCTAAACAAGTTTATATATAACAAAAGAAAGATTCTAGGCAATGAAAATGGTTCTTCTGGTTACAGGCTCATTTGTTGTTGAAGTTGAATAGTCCAGAATTATTTTTTGGGAGGGTCTATTAGGATGGACACAATGGCTTTCTGCAAGTGTAATAATCTTTTTGTCAAATTGTCTTCAACCTTCATGCCTTTTCTAGCTCATCTTCAGCTGGTGCAGGCAGTTGGAGTCTTTTCCTTCCATGACAATAACCTGGATATGTTTCTTCTTTATTTCAAAGTAAAATCTTTTCCGAATGGGAAGATCAACAACATAGACCAAACTGCAAATCCTGTCAGGGAATGAAATAATGTCCATGAGGTTCTACCAATGATAGTTGGCATCTGTGAATTGTGAAATTGGATCACGAGATTTGCTTTTTGACTCAATCCAAATCCTCCAACAATTAGCCTTGTAGCTACTCATCATATTCAAGAGTTGGACCCAGAAATGTTTGGGATTCAATTTGTGTTAGACATTATACTATGCATTCATAGGAAATATAATTTCTTGAGCAATGCAGATCACCTATTTATTGATTGAACAGAAAACCTTGTTGTTGATGTAAATTGCTCTTTTGCCTAAGTGTGTCATTGAGGGAAATTTGAATTGATTAAGTAACCAATAGGATCTTGAAAATTGCATTGTGATGTTAGTTTTCAAATCCACGTCATAAAGAGCTTAATATTATAGGCATCCAGTGTTCCTCCATTTAATCATTGGATGTCTTATTTCATACAAGGAAATGAGAACGTGGTGCTTATTTAAGTCCCCAAAGACTATTTCCAAAAGCTTTTGTATCCAATGTTTCCATTGTTGCTTTTGCTTCTGTCTGCATTGTTTTGGGTGTTGACATTAGATTTTCTAACAATGATCAAACTGATTACACACTGCAGAGTGACTAGAGTTTTCTGACAAACCATGTTTGTGTTCTGTATTTGGTATTCCTGATATCAGTGACTGGAAGAGAAAGCATTTGAAGAATAATAAGAGTCCAATTGTTGAGATTAATTTTTGGTGGAAGAGCAAATGAGTACTTGCAATAGATACTGCTCAACAATCACCAGGCAAGAGTGCTCCCTTCCTGTCGGGGAACACTTCAGCAGAGATGATCGTCGGGTAAACATTCTCCAAGATGGCCTTCACAACACACAATGCAGAGTTACTGAACAGAAACTGATAGCCAAGTTCTGCACACTTAAGGATGGGCTCAACCATGTACATGTGACACTATCTGTAACCCCTACAACTTGCCTGAGCTTGCAAAATCTCACTAACTGTCCTGACTTGAGACAACTCACACCTCTTTAACCTGTACATAACCCTATCTCCACTCACATTGTTTGCAGATTACCTGATTTGATTACCTGTTAAGACTTGCATTCCAACCATTATCTTGTAATTGAGTTTGTGTCTCTATATGTTCTGTTTATGAAACAAGTCCTGCACTCATCTGATGAAGGAGTAGTGCTCTGAAAGCTCGTGCTATCAAATAAACCTGCTGGATTTTAACCTGGTATTGTGAGACTACTTACTGTACCTTTCCCAGTCTAATGCCAGCAATTCCCCATCATGGCATCATGGAGAGAGAATGGAGCTAATAGCTAAAGTCTGGGTATCTCTTCATCAGAGAGGATTGGCAACCTGCCTTGTCCTGTGCCCAATTTTCCTTTTCACTGAAGTGAAATAATGCAGCATGTAAAACAGGCTGCAGATTCTTAGTTACTGAAGTTCAATTTCACACTCCAGAGACCTCCAGCTGTAGAGGGAAGAAGCAGAAGAGGAAAGTCTGTAGGTGGCCTTTAACAAATTCTGTTACTGACCACTCAGATCACACTCACTAGTTGACTGGAACACCTCATCGTATGATCCAGAACGTGTTTGAAGTGAACTCCCTCACACTGTCCTCCTGTTCCTTGAAAATGTACTTTAAAGGAACTATCATTGATTAGTTTAAGGCTTGTGACATATTTACCTACTACAAATATAATTTGGAGCAATTAAACTGTGATTTAGACGGAGTGAAGGGGAGGAAAACAGAAAAACCTATAAGGAAAGGGACCAAAAACCCCAACAGTCCTTAACAGAAAATCTGCAGAATATTTCATATTGAAAGGAATAATTTCCTGTCAGAATCTTTACTATTATGCATAAATAGTTTCATTTAATTCCACCTATGTAAGGACATTGGGTACACTTTTGCATTGTAAAATTATGTAAAACACATTATTCCATTTTTGCATTAAAAAAGTCTCCACCTAATTATGATTGAATAACCAATCAGAATGGACTGCCACTGCAAATCATTTACAAAAGGCTCTGACAGTAAAAATATTACAAGATGAGGGATGCATTAATGTACCTCATTATACAATTGCAATAATAAATGAGTACTATAAAATGTGTAGTCAGCTTTGAAGCTAAATCAAACTGATTGCTTTAGACAGATTGCTGCTGATCTTGGTGACATAATGTTATGGTTCCTACTCAATTTAATGTTAATTTTAAATTGTGATTGTGATTATTTATTTAGTCCAGCATAAGCGTGCTACCTTTGTTACCTATGATTTTAATTAGTACTTATATTCACTTTGGTAAATGGCTGATTGCTGAGCCCTTACATTGGCAGTATTGGAGAGTTCAGTCCTCCAACCTTTCCCTAGTTGTAAAAGATTAACATGGCTAGTGATAGAGTGATGCCCAGAAATTTTAATGCTATATTGTTTCCATTTCCAACCTAGCCATTTATCTGTTCGGTTAAACATTCCTGCCTGTTGGAAGATTAAATATTTTAAAAAGGCTTTGCCTTAATTAAAAATCATTTACTCAACTTCTTTACATTTGTTTACAAGGCAATCATGTTTAAAAAATGTGGTTTGTTTATTATATTGCGCTGGACCTTATGGTCAGTGGCAATAAAGCAAAGGTACTTATCTTTGATCAAGAAGTAATTCTCGCTGAGTAATCTCCCTGGCGAGAATTTCACCTTTATCGCCATGCAGTGATACTGCAACTGATTGCAGTGTTCCTTACTGTGCATTCACAGTATGGAGCTGGACTGATGTCATCAGGTTGCCCAAGCATTTGAACACATTAAAGGATTTTTGCAGAATTCCAAAGACAGAACACAAAAGCATTGAGATAAAAACACTTCAAAAATAATATACAGAAGGCAAGTTAAAGATAGGGGCATACAGAATTTTGAAGGGAGAAGCTAAACGATACTATTTTGTTATTTTATAAAGGTTAACATCTCGACAACATTCCAAAGCTGCAAAGTTACTTTTTCAGGTTCAGTTCTTTTGTTCACCAAATTTTGGTCATCGAGTCATCATTAGAAACATAGTTACAGTTGACTGAATGAAGTGTTATTGTACACAGCATTTCAAAGGCTGATCTGGCCCTGATAAAGTTGATTGCCTTTATTTAAAGATTGTTATATCTGAAAAGGAGATCACATTGTGCCCTGTGGGGGAACACTGACTGGCAGAGTACAGCTTCAGGATTGCCTGCTAGTCTCCAGATGCTACATCCTGAAGTTACAATCAGATTCAGAGGGGCAATGGTGGTGAAGGCTGATGGTTTGCAGTCAGCTACCACACCCAACCCTGCAAAATCCAGCCCAACATGTCTGTCATATGTCCTGAATTATTTTCCTTCTGAAAATAGGATAATTGAAAAATGTTTTCATTAAAGCAGTTGTCTTTCAATCTTTCAGTGGTATTTCAAGCCAGCAGGTTTGAAGATAAGATGTCTCATACAATGCAGTGTGAGGCCTGCAGGTTCCTTAGACTTCTGCCACGGCCTTTCTCCCATTTTAAAGAGGAAGTAGGAGGTGTTCACTAGGAGAGGGGCCATGTTTTTGAAGATGAGTACGTAATAGATGCTGATAGGATGGAGGAGGTAGATGTTCTGAGAGAAGATGTGTTAGCAATTTTGAAAAACCTGAGGGTCGGTAAGTCCCCTGGGCCAGATGGGATACATCCTAGGATACTTTGGAAGGCAAGGAATGAGATTGTGGAGCCTTTAACTTTGATCTTTGGGTCCTCACTGTCCACTGGGATAGTGCCAGAGGGACTGGAGAGTGGTGAATGTTGTTCTTCTCTTCAAAAAAGGAAATAGGAATGACCTGGTAATTATAGGTCACTTAGTCTTACTTCAGTGGTTGGTAAGTTAATGGAAAGGATCGTGAGAGATAGGATTTATGATCATTTGGAAAGATGCAGTTTAATCCGGGATAGTCAGCACGGTTTTGTGAGGGATAAGTCCTGCCTCACAAATTTGATTGAATTCTTTGAGGAGGTAGCTAAGTGTGTGGGTGAAGGTAGAGCAGTTGATGTCATATACATGGATTTTAGTAAGCAGTTTGATAAGGTTCGCCGTGGTAAGCTCTTGAAGAAGATAATGATATGTGGGATAGAAGGAAATTTGGCCGATTGGATAAGTAACTGGCTGTATCGTAGAAGACAGAGGGTGATGGTGGAAAGAAAATTTTCAGACTGGAGCCAGTTACCAGCGGTGTACAACAGGCGTTAGTGCTGGTCCTCTACTATTTCTGATTTTTATCAATGACTTGGAAGTAGGGGTTGAAGGATGGGTTAGTAAATTTGCTGATGACACCAAGATTGGTGAAGTAGTGGATGAGGTGGAGGACTCTTACAGGCTGCAAAGAGATATTGATAGGGTGCAGAGGTGGGCCAAAAAGTGGCAGATGGCGTTTAACCCTGATAAGTGTGAGGTGATTCAAACTTGAATGCGGATTACAGGGTCAATGGCAGGGTTCTGAGGAATGTGGCAGAACAGAGAGATCTTGGGGTTCATATTTACAGATCTCCAAAAATTACGACTCAAGTGGATAGAGCCATGAAGAAGGCTTATAGTGTGTTAGCATCTATTAACAGAGGGTTTAAGTTTAAAAGCCGTGAGGTTATGCTGCAACTATACCGGACTTTGATGAGACCACATTTGGGATACTGTGTTCAGTTCTGGTCACCTCAGTATAAGAAGGATGTGGAAGCATTGGAGAGAGTGCAAAGGCGATTTAACAGGATGCTGCCTGATTTGGAGGGTAGGTCTTATGAGGAAAGGTTGAGGAAGCTGGGGCTTTCCTCTTTGGAGTGGAGGAGGATGAGTGCAACTTAATAAAGGCTGTTAAGAACATAGAACATAGAACATTACAGCACAGAACAGGCCCTTCAGCCTTCGATGTTGCGCCGACCAATATAAAAAGCAATGCCCCTCCAAACTAAACCATTCCCTTCTCTTCCATATACTTATCAACTAACCTCTTAAACGCCACCAAACTTGGCGCATCTACAACTGCTGCAGGCAGGGCATTCTACTCCCGAACCACCCTTTGGGTAAAGATGATGAGAGGGATTGATAGAGTGGAGTGCAAAGACTATTTCCTTGGGTAAATGCAAGTTACTAGGAGGCATAACTATGAGATTCATGATGGGAGATATAGAAGGGATGTCTGAGGTAGATTCTTCACTCAGCGAGAGGTTGGGTGTGGAATAGACTGCCTGCTGTGATAGCGGAATAGGACACTCAAGCAGTTATTGGATAGGCATGTGGATAGCCTGATCTTGGGATTAGACATAGCCTAGCACAACATTGAGGGCCACAGGGCCTTTACTGTGCTGTAATGTTCTATGTTTCTATGTGTTGGGCTACCCAAACTATCTTGGGTCTATTGAGATTCTTAAGTGACCGATTAAAGGCCACTTAACTGCCCCATCCCACCCCATCTAATGTAACCAGATGCCCTTGAGGCGCAGCCTTGCGGAAGGCCACACTCCCTCTTTAATCCTCTCCCTGGCCTCTCAAATCTGTAGCCCCTATCTCTGCACCCTTCTTCACCTCCATTGCTAAGGCCTCAAACCTAGGCCTCAAATGAGTCTCACATCTATGAGTTTGTCTTCTTTAGGGACTGTCTGTAGTCGAATCTGGTGATGCTGGGTTGACCAGCAGCTCTGTATGACAGGACATCTCCCCCCAATGGAGCAGAAACCTTGACCTTAGTCAGTTAACTCTCCTTGCTCTCGAATATAGTAGTGGTCAGCCGGTACCGGCAGCGATTCATTCCCCATTCACTCTGTAGGTAGTGGGGCACGTAACTCCAAAGGAGAAATCCTTTATCTATCACCATTGTGCTATTCAAAATATTTTTACATTTCAATGGGCTAAAGGTTAATTAAATGATAATTAAATTTAATTATTAGAAGATTGAATTTCTCGAATCTACAGTCTTTGATTCTTCAAAATTTCAGGAGGTAATTCTTCAGTTACATTTCAGAAGAATGTAACTTCTACACAGTTACATTCTCAGAATCAGCTAACCATTTTCCTTCCCCGGCAATCTGAAATATTTAAATATTTTTGACATCCCAGGTGTCACTGCTTACAAAGTACCCATGCTGAAGCGTACTAATCTATTACTTTCAAAAGCCTGCTCATGTTAACATTCACTTTGATTCATCCAGGGAATACATACGACAGTCCAATGGAATAGCTTCATGATCAATAACTTAGGTCATTTGTGTGGGTTATTTTAGTCTTCACATTTTGCCCATGAAATATTTGTCACAACCTAATCATTTGCTTTCGGTACAATGTCACTGATTTGATCAAGAATGTTTTTGAGACCTTACGACTGCACAGCAAAAGGATAAATTTGGTCAATTATAACCCAATTAATGAAGACTTGTTATGTTGGTGCATCATAGCATCTGTTGCAATACAAGCTGAGAAAGAAACAGCTGCTGCACTTTATACCTCACTCTGCTTATTGACATTTGAATTCTGCATAATTAAAACATTGTGAGTGGGATTTTCCATGCCCCTTTCTCACAGTGTGTTTTATGGAGGCATCCCACTATTAGCTGACAGCCAGCACCTTCCAGTCCCTCTGCTGTCAACAGGGTTTCCCGTTAATCGCACCCTCTTCCATTAGGGAATCCATGGTCGGGTGTTGCCATCAGCTGGACTTGAAGATCCTGCTCGCAGGAACGGCCAGAAAACCCAACTACCTATTTGAGCATTCAAGAGATTTGAACAATGAACTCCAGCAAACTGTTACATTCCAAGTAGGCTTCACTTTCTTAAGTGCAATTATTTAAAGGTTTGTTTCAATAATAAAACAGTGAACTTAGCTCCTACTTTCCCGCTCACAGCATAAGAACAATTGAGAATGATTTCACAGTAACTTCATTGCAGTGTTAATGGAACCCTTACTTTGATTAATAAAAAAATTTACATTTTAAAAAGTCAAGCATAGTCTCCACAATGCTGAAATGGCTGACGTAAACAGGGATCAAGTATGATCTTATACATCAAAAGAGTAGAGTATGTGTAGAGTTTGCACATTCTCCTCGTGTCTGCGTGGCTTTTCCCCAGTTTCCTCCCACAATCCAAAGGTGTGCGGGCTAGGTTGATTGGCCATTCTAAATTGCCCCTTAGTGTCTCAGGATGCATAGGTTAGAGAGATTAGTGGGTAAATATGCACGGATATGGGGATAGGGCCTGGGTGCAGACTCAATGGGCTGAATGGATTCTTTCTGCACTGTAGAATTCTATGATCTATGAGTCGGACAGCACATTTTCTTTGAACTTTTGCAAATTGCATACTATATGTCAATGAGAGCTGATAAATAACATAGAACATAGAACATTACAGCGCAGAACAGGCCCTTCGACCCTCGATGTTGCGCCAACCAATTGAGAAAAAGCAATGACCCTCTAACCTAAACCATTCCCTTTTCATCCATAATGTCTTCAACATGATGTCTTCTCATGCTGTCACAGTGTTTGATATTGCCTGTAAAGATAATGGCCCTACATCCCAATTTGTAATGGCGTATTATAAAGTCAAAACAAATTGCTCAGGTATACAGATGTCTGGAATATCAAGCAGATGAAGGTGGATACTCTCAGAGCTGCTTGTTCAGCATTCTGGCATTGTAGGAATGAAATTCCTCCAGTTCATAATTTTAACCAAAAGTCATTCTCAGTGCAAAATAGAAAATATTTTTACATCTATACTGAAATCATCAGCAGAAAGAATTTCAATTTAACTTATAAAGTTCATAATTCTATCTTGGAGTTTTAAGGAAGACAATCATTGAAGTTGTCCACCAGATGATTATCATTTGGGTGCAACATTATTCTGCAGCATTGATGCAAACTTAAACTGCAAACAAACGTTCACAGCAAGACGACTGCCTTTCTTTCACAGTTAGATGTTTGCATTTATTTCAGATATTTTTGTTATCCCTTTCACCATCAAGCATAAACTACGCTGACTACTCTTAGTAGTATAGATTGAGGAACACTTTAGTAAAGATTTATGGTCAAAATTATTTTGGAGTGGGGCATTAAGCAGCAAATGGCATGAGTTGGATTTTTTCCCTCAACTTTCAGCTCAAGTTCATTTTGTGCCACAAATCGCTAGAGTTGAGAGAGGCAGTTAACAGACTAGAATACAGGATGGAGAAGTCTATCCATGTTCTTTATGGTATTGTAGCTCTGACATGTGAATGCCTCCATATCTCCATGGAAGGGTGGGGACTACATTGGAGATTTTGGTTCAGTAGATCTTGCTGGATTTGCCCTCAGACCTGCACTCCTTCTGTAGGCATTGTTGAGATGCATTAGTGGCTAAGAGCAAAGTGAGGCAGGGAATCTTGACTTCCCTCCGGATTCCCTTCTCCTCAGGGAATCAGTAGGGGAACACACAGCAAAGAAGACTAGCAGTTGAACAAACCAGGGTCATCCACTCAAATGCCCCCATTACCATCCAGCCAATCACTTATGTGCTCTGAATGCATAATCATAGAATCAGAATCATAGAATCCCTCAAGTGCAGAAGACGCCATTCAGCCCATCGAGTTTGCACTGACCACAATCCCACCCAGTCCTTATCCCTGTAAGCCCACATATTTGTCCTGTTAATTCCTGACAGTAGCGACAATTCTGCGTGGCCAATCAACCTAACCTGCACATTTTTGGGAGGAAACCAGAGCACCCAGAGGAAACCCATTCAGACACAGGGAGAATGTGCAAACTGCACAGAGACAGTGGCCCAAGGCTGAATCGAACCCAGGTCCTTGGCGTTGTGTGACAGCAGTACTATCCACTGTGCCTCTGTGCCACCCTATAGCAATAATGTCCAGCTGTATGCATCTCCAAAGCATGTATCTGCCTGATTTGGAAAAGTGATGGCCGAGTGGAATTATTGCTAGATTATTAATCCAAAAACTTTGCTAATGTTCTGGGAACCTGGGTTCGAATCCCGCCATGGCACATGGTAGAATTTGAATTCAATAAAAAGACTCTGAAATTCAGAATCTATTGTCGATCTTCTGAGGTGGCACAGTGGCACAGTGGTTAGCACTGCTACCTCGCAGTTCCAAGGTCCTGGGTTCAATTCCTGGCCTCGGGTCACTGCCTGTGTGCAGTTTGCACATTCTCTCCGTGTCTGCTTGAGTTTCCTCCGGGTGCTCCGGTTTCCTCCCACATCCAAAGATGTGCAGATTAAGTGCATTGGCCATGCTAAATTGCCCCTTAATCTCCTGGGATGCGTAAATTAGAAGGATTAACAGGATAAATATGTAGATTATTGGGATACTGGGTGGGATTGTTGTTGGTGCAGACTCGATGGGCCAAATGGTTTCCTCCTGCACTGAAGGGATTCTATAATAAAAAGAAAATCAAACAGAGGGAGGACTAGGACACAGCCCTGTTTCACTTCATGCTTCCCTCTGAAATTATCAGAATTACAGCCATCTACATGGCAGAGCATGTTTCATGGAAGGAACAGCCAATTTCCCCCAAAAGCTCAGAACCCTACTGTGCTGACAGAACACCTTAGTTGAAAGGTAGACCAAATTCTTTATACCTCTCTTGTAGCTGGTGTGTGGAGAATAGATGCAGATCAGCTGGCAGGCAAACCGTATAGAAACATATGCAATAGGTCCTGTGATGCTAAATGCTCCCCATGGAGCTGCACTGTTCCTTTTGAGTTTGAGCTCATTGCAAAGCACTAGTGGTCTTCGTGCTGAACACTCTATTCACAGCATTTGATACAGAGTGACAACCCTAACCCCTCCAGCCAGCTCCAAGAGCTGCATCTCTGTGGAAGTGAGAGTATCGGCCACCCATCTACCAGTCTTTCCCATTCTTTTCCATTGTGCGCTCTTTTGTCAGGCAAGCACAAGAGAACAGCAAGATAAGCTCTTGGAATTGCCATCAATAGGACTCCCCCAGGTTCAATGACATATCTATACATCCCTCCCAAACCTACACTCTTATGGAAGAGTGAGATGGATTTGCCTGAAATGCACATGTGTCTATAGTGGCAAAACACCTGGTGAGGGCACACAGTATACTCCTGACTAAGCTAGTCTCAACAAATAGCAATGATGAACACAAAAATAAAGGGAAAACAATGTACTATGAAGTATTTACAAGAAAAATTTAATCTTGATAAATACCCATTGACATCTTTGTGCTCTCAGGCCTTTGTTAATGGTAATAGAATTGTCCAGGAAAGTTATGGCTGAAATGCAGAGCTTCCCTGTTTGACCAAACCTGCTGGATTTTCAACTGATGGAGAATTTTCACCAATTGAAAGCCTCACTGCAAAATTGAACGTGTGTTCTATGCACACTGCTGGTACTGAGACTTTTAATTGTGATCACAAGAGAAAGAGACAGAAAAAGCATAAGTGGTGCACAATTCTGGTTACAATGTCAGGAATGGCATGCTGTTGACAGAATTCTGGCCATTCTGTCTTGATCAGCGAACTCCTCTATGCTGATGACCCACACAGAAACTTCACTACAATACTAATGACTGTCTCCCCATGCTTTAACTTGTTCTCTCTCAAGGAAACTGTGCTCATAGGACAAGGTCTTGCATCTGCAGCCCCAGTCACACTAAATAACACTCCAATGGAAGTGGTTAGCACATTCTGCTACCTTGAGTGTATAGTGACAGACAATCTGCAGACCCTGACACACATGTAGAAAGTAGCTACCACCTATGGCTGACTCATGAAGCCTGCATAAAATAACATTATGCTGACTCTTTGGTTCTGAATCTGATGGTTTATAAGTACCTTGCTATATGGCTGTGAAATCAGGACAACTGACAGCTATCAAGGAAAGAAGCTTATCGATGTCTCTCTACGACACATAATGGGTATATCCAGGCTGGATAAAATCACTCAGAAGTAGAACTCCCAAGCACTCTTCAGAGATGGTTTCATTTGCTCAGGGTCTGCCTACCCGACGGAAGATTTTTGCATACCCAAGGGTTTTTTGTATGGTGAGATAGCTGGAAGAAATTGATCAGTGGGACAGACAAAGCTCTGCTTCAAGCACACTTACAAGAATGATATGATGGCTCCAGGCATGGATTATCGTACCTGAGAGTCACTAGGTGATGACAAAGGAAAATGGAGACATCTTCTGTGGGCTGGTGTGCACCATCATGTTTAGCAGCAGCGACAGAGGCTTGACAACAGACACCAACACTGGAAACAGTAGCTCATGTCAACACCTTGTAGCTTCATGTGCAGCATCTGTGGAGGAACCTACCTCTTAACATTTGGCCTCTTTAGCAGGCAACAAAGGTGTTCCATACGAAGGCATCACATCTGAAATGAATTTAATCACTTTCTTAAGTGGAAGGATGCTGGAGAATGGTGTTGCTTCTCCTTTGTGGGTACACAGTACAAAAATGCACTTGGAGAACATACCAGTGAGGTTTATGTCACTTACTCTGATGGTGAGAGCATTCAAGTCTCAGACAGTGTAGTCGCACATTCTTCCCTTTGTTGAAGCACCAGTACAGATACACACACCTCAGAGTCTGATGGACAACTCACTGTTCAGCAGATGCAGATGACGTAACAAGAGACAACACACGAACTGTGGATGCTTTGAGCAGGCATTCCTGGACAGTGGAGGAGTCTGTTCACACCATGACCTCTGCAATGGCTCAGATGAGCAAAGTGCATTACTTCTTCCATGGGAATATTGGTCACCATTATGGAGAGTAAGACCCAGAAGATCATTCAGAAGGTGCCTGGTGCAAATGCTTACCTGCAAGCCTCACTTGCAACGTGGCCTCATTGCCACTGTGAGCCAGATTCATCCCTCCAGGGGCATCTCCAACTGCAGAAAGCAGGGACATTTAACCCAGATCAAGCTGACCATCCAATATCCTTTTGAAATCATTAATCGCATTCTCCCCTGCACCGCCCTCCACTTTCACCCTCCTCCCAGGCAGTGAGCTGCAGAATTAAGTGAAAGAGAATAAAAGAAAGAAAAGCTTTGGAAAAGAATTCCAAATTTAAAATTTATGATTTAAAAGCATTTCAGAAAGATTTACTATCAGCAGGAGTAAGACTCCACAGTTTCAACTGCTCTCTTTCTCAGCCTGCAAGATTGAATGGTATTAACAGAACATAAATCTTGTGACTAAAAGAGTCCGTATATCGTGAAATATCAACACTTCCTACATTGAGTTGAATTTAGACTTACAGTACAAATCCAACAATCTCTTGAAACTCACGGGAGATTGATGGCGCGCCCCTATTTTTGAAAGGCGAACCGAGGAGCAGCACAAATCATCCAGAATTTGTGACAGTTCACAACTTACTACGCGCTTCTTTGTCTCAACATTGCTGGATTTTCACAGATTGATAATGTATCTTTAACTTGTTGCTACTTTGCCAGAAAATAATGAACCAATGGTTTAGTTTGGTTATGGTTTATTTTTTATTCTTTTACCCTGATAAATTACTATCTTGAAAATCATTGAAGTTAATTTTGCTTCATCCAAATCAGTTAACTTATGGAGCTTCCTAAAGTCTTACAATATTTAATTTTACGCTTTTAGAAATGTAGAAGCCCTACAGTGCAGGAGGCCATTCGGCCCATTGAATCCACACCAACAACAATCCCACCTGGGCCTGATCCCATAACCTTGCTCATCCCTCTAATTTACACATCCCAGGACACTAAAGGGCAATTTAACATGGCCAATTCACCTACCTTGCACATCTTTGCACTGTCAGAGGAAACCAGAGTATCTGGAGGAAACCCATGCAGACAGGGTTAGAGCGTACAAACTCCACCTAGGTAGTCACCCAAGCCAGGAATTGATTCCAGACCTCTGGAGCTGTGAGACAACACTGTGCTATCCTTTCAGCTACTGTAGTCAGGTGACCCATTACCTCCAGGATTGTTACAGAAATATTGGAACTTTTTTATGAACATGGATAAAAACTTGAATTGTGAAAGACAAGTTTAAATCTAGCCATTCTCTGCAACGAGTTCTAGGATTAAACAAAAGGGAAAAAAAGAACATCCGGAAAATATTTCAAAATTTAAAACTTATGATTTAAAAACGTTTTGGAGCAATTTATTACCAGCAGGAGTAAAACTCCACAGCTTTTACTGTTGCCGGCTCATCTCTGAGATTGAGTGGAACATAAATCTGTAGACTGGGACAGATAGTATTCGTGCAGTCAGGCCTTGGATAATCAACTTCCCATTGAAACCAGGCAGGCTTTTAGAATTGCTTGGCCAGGTGCTAATGGCCATATTGTTTCAGAATGGACCATTGTTTGCATCTCCAGTGAACCTGCTTTGTTAGTGGTTAGTGGTTAGCACTGCCGCCTCACAGGAACTCGGTTCAATTCCTGGCTTGGGTCACTGTCTGTTTGGAGTTTGCACATTCTTCTTGTGTCTGCGTGGGTTTCTTCTGGGTGCCCCCAGTTTCCTTTTGCAAGTCTGAAAAACGTGCTGCTTAGGTGCATTGGCCATGCTAAATTCTCCGTCAGTGTACCTGAACAGGTACTGTGGCTTCTAAGGGTTTTTCACAGTAACTTTATTGCAGTGTTAATGTAAGCCCACTTGTGACACTAATGAAATAAACTTAAATGATCATTTTGTTGCAAACTGAATTAAGAAAGAAAAATGTATTAAAATATAATAGTACATCAGATGCTTCAGTGCTTGATTTGTCACTAATCCATATAGAACAAATTCCCATTCTGAACGAACTGCCAGAAAAGCAGTTCAGAAACTGGTTTGAGTGACTCGAAGTACAAGATAAGAATGCTCCAGGTCTCCTGTATCTGATTTTTTTTTCAGTGATCTCTGTTGGCCAGTGTATGAACAGATTTGATTGTATGTCCAAGTTTTATTCTGATGCCATGTGTTTCTTTGTTGAGGAGCTTCACAGTTTAGTGTAACAAGTAGGCTTACATTAACACTGCAGTGAAGCTACTGTGAAAATCCAGCACATGCTTTGGACTGTGGGTGGAAACCAGAGCACCCGGAGGAAAGCCATGCAAACATGGGAGAACGTGCAGACTCTGCACAGACAGTGACCCAAGCCAGGAATCGAACATAATTTGCTGGTGCTGTGAGGAGCAGTGCTAACCACTGTGCCATCGTGCCACTCTTTAAGCTGCACATACCAACACATCAAGAATTCAATTTAGTCACAAGCCATTTTTGCAAAATACAAGAGAATTCTGAATTATCATAGATCTCCAATGTGAGGCAGTGGCATCCAAAGAAATGGGGGCATAACTAAACAACAGAATTCCAGAAAAATCAAATGGCTCATTAATGACCAAGAGTTTTTGTTAAATGCTACATTACAGTAAATCTTCCTTGGCTTTTCATCTAAAAAAAAGGTAGTACACATTGTTTCTTTTCCATCCTGATTGTAACTGAACAAAATTTCTGAATAATGAAGTGTTCATTTTGCAATGTTTAAAATGATTTGAATAAATAACTTTGCTCATATAGGAGAGCCTGAGAATGTGACACCACATTAAAGAAAACTGCAACTTACATTTGTTCTTTAATGTTGAATAATATCTTAAGACATTTCACAGATCTGTCACCAAAAAAGAAACATTGAAGAGAAATTAACTGTTGGAAACAGCAGTGATTTCTGATTGAGAGAATTTACACACATATATTCTGCCCATTTTCTACAGAATCTTGATTCTTGATCATCTTCAAGAACCAGTCTTCCATCTGTCCGAAGTGTTTAAATTGAAGTTCCTACTAACCTTGAAATGGATAGTTAGGATAGGAATGAGATGATAATATGGAAGACCAGTCAATAAGCTAGAATGAAGTACATCAGTTAGAAAAAGACTGAAATTGAAGAAACAGAGAACACACCAGCTCTGATACAGAATATTAAAGTGTGAATGCTTGGCAGATCTATTAGGCTTCGCAGTGTTTGTAGTTTTTGTGACAAAGGTGTCATTTTGCCACCAATGCCACATGATATGGAAGACCAAATGTCATCTGGATAATGTGGCCATTAAGAGTGTAGCTTGGAATTATAGTAGGCATGTAATCCTCCAATGAGCATGTAATCCTGATTTGATACTGGCACTAGAAATCTTACATAGCTGAACTACAGCAGGAAGGACATCGAACCTATGCTTTTTAAAGGGATTATCAACAATTTAGAGATCGATGCAGATTAAATTCTATTGACTCAGTTTGAGTTTGGGGAAGTGTTTTTTTGGTTTTAAGAGATAATTCAAGTTGGTGAAGTCACCAAGGAGTGATGCTGTACATGGAAATGGCCTTGGGTGTGATTTAAGGGTTCTGGTCAGACAATTTGCTTCCAATCATTGATGTTATAGTTGCAATTCCCTTGGGCATGAGAGGGAGATTGAATAGAGGCAGAATCTGCTCTCCAAGATGGCAGAGGACATAGAGAAAGTTCTTAGCAAGAAGCTTTCTCCACCTAGGGTTTTCTGGTATCAATTGTCTTGCTTCCATTTAAGTCAGAAGCAGTGTGTAGTCATCTGGACTTTATGAAAGAGGTCCCCACTGAAATCTGCAAGCTGTTGCAGTTAGATCTGCAGCCTTAGAGCAGGACAAGAACAATGCTGTCATTGGCTGAAAATGACCAAAGCCATGAACTTATTCACATTAGAATCCTTCCAGATAGGAATAGATGATGTCTCTTACATTTCCCAGTTTTCTGCATCAGAGAGGGTACTTCATTGGATGAAGAGAAGCAAGAAGAGCATGGCATTGCTTAGATAATGGATTTTCTCATAGTCCAGCATGCTACCAGTGGCACATGTGATACAGTGGGCACTGCTCCTCAATACTAAAACTACAAAGTTACCACTTACCAAGTATACAGTTGGTGTATGACCATCCTCAGCACATTATTGGTGCATGCCTTTTGTTCTGGCAATTGTGATGCTTTCAGTCCTTGACAATCCATGAGCAATATGTTCCCTCAATCTTTCAAGTAACCTCATCCAACCAAAGGAATTGGATAGTTGACAAGTGCTCTGGCCATTTGATCTGGCTAGTGGCTCCATTTGCAGCACAATTACATATATACAATGAGAGCCATGCAGCCATGTATGATATCATAGAGCAAGGTGGAAAGTAAGGATTAGGAAAGAAGGAGACAGACAACATATGTCTGTTCCAACTGGACTGCCCCAGTCACCTCACTCATCAACAGCTCCACAAACCCAGATCCCCACTGTACAACAATCCCACTCCTTCACATGAGTTAAGGGGGCATAGACTCAAAAAATAAGGTGGAGCAGATTAAAGACTGTGTTGAGGAGGAACTTCTTCATCCAAAGGACTTTGAGTCTGTAGAATTCTCTGTCCAGTGAAGCAGCTGAAGCTACCTCATTGAATGTTTTTCAGACAAGGATAAATATATTTTTTCAGTAAAGGAATTAAGGGTTTGGTAAGCAGGTGAGTAAATGAAGCTGAGTCCATGAAAAGATCAGCCATGATCTTACTGAATGGCAGAGCAGGCTCAAGGGGCCAGATGGTCTATTCCTGCCCCTTGTCCTTATGTTCTTATATTCCTATTGTTCCTCAATAATGGACTATTACAGCCATATTAACCACATTCCTAAAATAAAAGGCACCAAAAATACCTATTCCATTTCAACTTTATCAAATAAACCATCCAATACATCATACAAAAGTCAACTAGTTGCACTTGTACATTTCCTTAGTGTCTATTGTAGTATCTGCTTTGATTTTTCTCATTTTCCAATTCATTGTTATGCTGAAAAGCTGCTGAATTTTAGTAGTAGAGACAGCAGAGGGATATGCAGGGCCATCCAAGAGGACCTGGGCCTAGGATGCCTGATTTCAGACTCCTTTAATGGGAGGCAGCAGTCTTACATGGATGGCTGACAGGCAACTTCCAGGACACTGGTGGAGTGGCACTAGTGAAAGGATAAATGCTGCTGCTAACATCACACCTCTGAAAGAGCTAAGTGAGACTGTGCAACTGCCACATTAACCATGGGGATGTCACTAGGAATGACATGAAGACCTGAGCTAATGTCTTAGATCATAGATCATAGAACCCTACAGTGTAGAAAGAGGCCCTTCGGCTCATCAAGTCTGCATCGAACACAATCTCACCCAGGCCCTACCCCCATATCTCTATATATTTTACCCACTAATCCCTCTAACCTATGCATCCCAGGACACTAAGGGATAATTTTCTAGCAAGGCCGATCAACCTAACCCACACATCTTTGGCCTAACCTTTGCACTGGGAGTGGAACACATTGCCGCATCCCATCTTTAGTTCTACTCAAGTCAGTGGAATATAATTCATTTGAACGATCCAACCCAAACCAGTCTCAAGGTTGTTTCTTTTTAGATGCAAATTTAGACTGATTATTTTTTGGAGTCTGTAAAATTAAATGTAATAGTTATTTAAACCCTTGCCTTGACAACAGAGGCAGCAGAGGAGCATTCTGGGAGAAGTTGATTCAGTCACCATGTCTGAACAGTGAGTCATGGAAGAACCTACCCCCCCCAACCCCAGTGATAACAGGAGGAAAAGCATCCAACTGATGGCAGAGGATCATTCTGTGAGAAGTCAGTTTAGTCACAATGATTGAACAATGGGTTGTGGAAAACCTCCCCCCAGTGAAAAACAGGAGGAATTTCCTATCCTTCCTCACAATCTTTCCCCCAGTCTCTATACTCTCACCAATCCCCATACTCTCTCTGTAGTCTTCACATTTCTCCTCGCCCCCCCACCCCCCACACCCTCTCCACCCTCTGCTTCTGCAAACTTCCCGAACTCTTAAACTGGGGTTCTCAAGCTGTCCTTCTGGATTTCCTGAACTCTTGTTCTGGGCTTCACGATCACTCATGCTGAGCTTCCCAATCTTCGATTCTGGGTCTTGCAGACCTTCTGACCACTCACTCTATACCTCCTAAACACGAGCTCCCACTCTCTGACTTCCCTAATAATCATTGCCACGGGCCTGTTCCCCACAACAATTTCAAATCTTTCCAAGGCTGCCCAAAAAAATTGTCACTTTCGGAGGGGAGGAAAGGGTGGATTGAGAGGGGGAAAGGGATGGGAGAGAAAGTGTGAGGAGGAAAGAATGTGGGGGGAGGGAAGAGAGAGTTTGGGAGGAGCAAAAATTTGGAGGAAGTAAGGGATGAAAAAGGAGGAAGGGTATAAAAGGGGTTTGGAAGAATAAGGGATGTGATGGGAGGGAAGAGAAAGAGGAAGAGAGAGGTTAGATGGGGGTGTATGAATTTACACATTGCATGCATAATCAGCTGGGACTTGGAAAACTTTGGCTGAATATAGTTATATGTTGTTGCAATCACTGCATTGTGACAAATTGATGTCATGATATTACCTGATAACTATCATTTGACATTACAAGTATGATTCTAGCTAGCTGGTTGGCTGTGGGTGTAAGTAATATCAAATGATGACAAACTCATTGTATTTAAGAACAGTTGATGCCTAATAATGACAAAATGATAGCAATTGAGGGCAGTTAATATCAAATGAAAGCTGTTGAAAGCAAATGATGGCAAATGATCTGAAAAATTATGGGTAGAGATGAACCCGCATTTGTCTTTGCTCACCTTTTACTTTTTTGCATGCCTATTGAAGCCTTATGTCCCTTTATATATTTTGCGCTAGTTTACTTTCATATTCTATTTTCTCTTTCTTTTAATTTCTTAAGCTTTCTTTGCTGAATTCGGTCTTCCTTTGTTGTTTCTGAGATGAACAAACATGTTACAAAATATAAGATAGCACTATTAAGAAATATGACATACACCAGAAACCTATTTAAGGCACCATTCTTTTGAGTTAAAAATATTTACTAGAATTTTACCGTCTCGCCCACCCGAGGCTCATAAGATTTCGTCTAAAGCCAACGGAGAATGCTGTTTTGTAAGCCTCACCAGCCCCATTTCCAGGGCAGGCGTGATGGTAAAATTCCGATCATTGATTCCAAATGAACTGATATTATGAGAATAGATGCGTAAATTCACAGTGGGAGTAAAGTTCTTTAGAATAAATGTCATTAAGCCATTGTAAATTGTAGGCTTTCATTAGGTTGTAAGGAACCATAAAAGTGGCCAATTATGGCCCTTAGGAGTTGATCTATTATTTTGCCATCACAGGTGGTTCTATAAACCCTATCCAAACAATCACACTGGCCACATTTCAACTGTTTATGAAAAATCAGAATAGCACTCATCATAATGAATTACAGTAGCTAACTACATGCAAATTAAAGTATGACTAATTATTTTGTTTATAGCACTTACATCTGCTGGTCTAATAATAGATCAGTTACTGTGCTAAGTATGAACTGCGCCTATAAAGCAATAATCACAGTCTGAACTGTTCATACAGGATATTGCTTTTTTCTATTGAAATGTGTGGGGATAGATTAATCTGCAAATTTTTATATCAGAAGAATATTCATATGAGGAGCTTGCCCATTAACCATTGCATATACAAAGTGGAGACTTTGATGCTATGTGCAGCTAATATTTTGCTTGTTTATTTGTGTTTAGTGTGATTCAATCACTTTTTTAATTTAGCCACATGGGCTACTTGCAAATGACCGCATGGTAATTTTTCAGTGTGTAAAATTGGTGTTGAATGATCATTTAACCATTGTAAAGTCCTCGATTTTTATTTTCGCTGATTGCAATGGGCATCCAATCCATAACATTTGTTCTGGCCTTGGATGGTATCTCATCTATGCCCATATGTCAGGTTTAGATGAAGTACCAAGTTTATAATAACAGTTTTTATTCACAAAAGTCTTGAGCCATTCACAAAGCACGGAATTGTTATGGTGCAGGAGGAGGTCATTTGGCTATCATATCTGCACCAGTTCTCCAAACGAGAATCATGACTAAAGTGCCACTTGCCTGCCTTTTCCCCATACTCCTGCATGTTGTTTATATTCAATTAATAATCTAATGTCCTCTTAAATGCCTCAATTAAACTGTCTTCACCACACTTCCAGACAGTGCACTCTGAACTCGAACTACTCATTGTACGAAAAAGATCTATCTCACATCACATTTGCTTCTTTTGTGAATCATTTTAAAAGTGTGTTTAAAGTTTAAAGAACCCTAGTTCTTGATTCTTTTGCAAGGGGGAGCATTTGCACTCTCCGACCCCCTCACAATTTTGAACATCTTGATTAACTCTCGTCTTAGCCTTCTTCTCTCCAAAGAGGAGTCCCAACCTCTCCAACCTACCCTCATAACTGATTGTATATATTTGAGAGGAGAAAATATTTCTTCTGCCCACCCCACTAATCTCTGAAGACAAACGACAATGGGGAAATTATGGATATGGATAGATATTAATTAGAAGAACCAGACAAGAAATGAATCAAAGGGCTCCAGAAACTTACTTATAGAGCTGCAATGTAATGAGGTAATGCACTTTGGCAGGAACAATAAATGTGTAGAGTATAGGGCTAATGGTAGGGCTCTTAATAGTGTTGAGGAACAGAAGGATCTTGGTGTATGTGTCAATAGATCCCTGAAAGTAGGCAGTCAAGTGGATAAAGTTGTTAAGAAGGCATATGGAGTCTTAGCTTTTATTGGTAGGGGGATTGAATTTAGGAGCCGCAGCATCATGTTGCAACTGTACAAAACTCTAGTGCGGCCGCACTTGGAGTATTGTGTGCAGTTCTGGTCCCCACATTATAAGAAAGATGTGGAGGCATTGGAGAGGGTACAGAGGAGGTTTACCAGGATGTTGCCTGGTATGGAGGGCAGGTCTTATGAAGAGAGGCTGAGGGATTTGAGGTTGTTTTCTTTAGAAAGGAGGCGGCTAAGAGGGGACATAATCGAAACATATAAGATGATTAGAGGTTTAGATAGGGTGGACAGTGATAGCCTTTTTCCTAGGATGGAAAAAGCTAGCACGAGGGGACACAGCTTTAAATTAAGGGGTATGAGTTATAGGACGGATATCAGAGGTAGGTTCTTTACTCAAAGAGTGATTAGGGAGTGGAATGCCCTGCCTGCAGCTGTTGTAGATGCGCCAAGTTTGGTGGCGTTTAAGAGGTTAATTGATAAGTATATGGAAGAGAAGGGAATGGTTTAGTTTGGAGGGGCATTGCTTTTTATTTTGGTTGGCACAACATCGAAGGCCGAAGGGCCTGTTCTGTACTGTAATGTTCTATGTTCTATGTTCTATGTTCTAATGTAGTTGATTGTGTCGGGAGAATCAAATCCAGCATTATAGAACTACAAATTATAGCTAGGTCATTTGAAATCAAAATAAAATTTGTGTCACACCCCTACTTTTCTTTGCAAGAGCTGTCCTAATTAGGAACTGGATAACACAGTAAGTTCTTTTTTAATTCTAGGACAGAGATTCAAATCCGCCAAGACTGTTGAGATTTAAAAAAAAATCTCCTCTGTCTGGCAGCTGTTAGAATCCTATGAAATGAGTTGGATGCTAATATATGACATTATTACAGCACAATGCAGTGAAGCATTCAAAGAGACACCGGATGTTTGGTAATCTTTTTTGTTTTGCTTGGGAGGAAAAAGCCTGAAAAATCACATCATTTTCATCACAATGATATTGGGTGTAAATGGTGTAATTATGCATTTCATTGTATTTAAACAACTGGGTCTACCATCTGAAATCAAATGAAGAATGTGTCTAATGTTTGGATATTCTGGTGGAGGGAGGTGGTGTGATGGGGGACGGTGGGGGTGGGGGGGAATGGGGGAACGGGGGACTCTCTTTTCTCCCCGTGATGTGTTATTTGCAGTGAGATGTTGCGTGCCATTTGTCAGCAGTGGAATTTTCTGGTCCCTCTGCTGTCAATGGGATTTCCCTTTGACTGCACCCTTCAATGCCAGGAAAACTCACAGCGGGGAATGCCTTCAGTGAAGATCCCACTAAGGTAAACAGCCAGAAATTTCTGGCCTCTGTTATAATCCTATATGCAATTATTTTTTATGCAAATTATAAATCCTGGTAAGGCGACACTGTTCTTGTGAGATATTTCCCAGTTATCAGTGTCACTGATCACTCTCTTATGACCCCATAATCTAAAGAATGCTTTTACCTACCAGGAGCTAAAAGACAGTCATATTGCAATATTAAATATATCTAATACATGATTACATCACAGTATAATAATATGATGTACTTTTCTTTGGTATGCGGAAGAACGATACTCATTTAGGCCCAGATTAGACAGTGTTAGAAAACTCAGATCTGGATCAGAGGGTCATGTGTCAGATTAAGAATAGTAGGCCACATAGGCATGTTAATACTGTGCGATGCTTAGTAATCTTAATATTCTGGAATATACTTACAGCTAAAGAACTAAAATTCTGAATTCTTTTAGTATTTTTATAAGAACATTGCATCAATGTTGTTTTGGAAAAGTTTACTTGAATCTCCCTATGGTTCTTAAATTATCATATTGCTTGCCTGGCATCCAATATTGGTTGCACTGAAATGTCTTTCAATTAAGTATTGAAAGGACTAAAGCTGTTATCTTTGGTGCTTAATACAAACTCTGTTCCTTATCCCCTAGCTCTGTGTGACTTCCAGGTATCTATCTGACACAAAACTAGCCTGTTCACAATCCTGGTGTCAAATCTGACCCCAACTTGAGCTATGAACGACATTTTTGTGCCATTACAAAGGTCACCTATTTTCACCTCCTCAACATCATCAAATTCTGCCCCTCACATAGCTTTTCTGTTGCTGACACCCTCAGCCTTGTATTTGTTATCTTTAGACTTGATTATTCAATGCCATCCTGGTTGGCCTTCCGTGATCTATACTCCTTAAACTTGAGATAATGCAATACGTGGTTGCCCCATGTTCCAACTCATGTTAAGTCCTATTCCCTCATTGCCCCTGTGCTTACTGACTAAAGATGTGTGGGTTAGATAGATCGGCCATGCTGAGTTGCCCCTTAGTGTCGGGGATTAGCGGGGTAAATCGGGGTTATAGGGATAAGGCCTGAGTGGAATTATTGTTATGCAGACTGGATGAGCTGAATGGCTTCCTTCTGCAATGTAGGAATTTTATGATTCTATAATTTAATGACTAACACTTCCAGTTAAGCAATGCTTTGATTTTAAGATTCTGATCTTTGTTTTCAAATCCTCCATAGCCTCACCCCTCTCGATTTTTGTGATCTCTTCCAGCTATATAATCCTGAGACATTTGTGCTCCTTTACTTCTGGGCTTTTGAGTGTCCTTGATTTAATCAATCCAACATTGGCAACTGTGCTCTTCAATGCCAGTATTCTTGACTCTGGAATTCCCTTCACATCTTCTCCTTCCTCACTGAGACACTCCTTAAAATCTACAACTTTGACTAATTTTTTTGGACACCTGTTCTAATCCATACATTGTTTTCCTTAGAAAGAATGAGGGGAGATCTAATAGAGGTGTATAAGATTATGAAGGGTACAGATGGAGTAAACAGTGGTAAGCTTTTTCTAGATTGGAAACAAATATTACTAGGGGCCTTGGGCTTAGGGTGAGGGGGTGTGAGGTATAATTCTGATATTAGAGGGAGGTTTTTCACACAGAGGGTTGTGAGGGTATGAAATGCACTGCCAAGTAAGGTGGTGTAGGTAGGCATGCTGGAGTTGTTTAAGGGATACTTAGACAGGCACATGAGCAGAATGGAGATGGAGGGATATAGGACACTGTTTTAAATAGGCATCAAGAGACGTTCCTGGGAATCAATTTATTCCTCTGGACTTTCCAACATATTTTCTGGTTCATTTACTTTACTTTTGAGCTTCTGGGGATTCCCTTGAATGTTTGCATAAGATGTGCATGTTATTGATGTTTTTCTCTTTTAATGCACAGGTGCTTTGGTCCGCCTTGTTGACCAACAAGGGGCATACAGGCAGTGGGCTGTGCAAGGGCTGCTCTTGGATGTTTCAAGAGTAGCCTAGTGCTTCATGTCATTAGTACGCGCTTAAACTGGACCAACTGATGGGTAACACGACAGCTCAGTGACTATCACTGTTTGCTGTGCAGATACATGGATTTGGGCCAATGTCTGTGGGAGTTTGCTCACTCTCTCCGGACTTGCATGGGTTTTCTCTGGGTGCTCCGGTTTCCTCCCACACCCCAAAGATGTGCTCTTAGGCTGATTGGTCTAACAAATTGTCCCTAAATTATCTCCCCTTAACCTGGTTTCCAATGTGGATTTCTATAAGCATTTACAAGGGTCATGGGTGGACGAGGGAATTCACATTGTTAAAATGGCGGTGTGGGCTCATTGGACCAAAGGACCTGTTTCCCGTGCTGTGTTGTTCTTTGTTGTTCTTTGAAATATCTTTATTGCGTTACAGGTGCCATATAAATACAATTTGTTGCTGGCATGCTTAAAAGAAAGATGTATAAAAAAATTCAGGATGAACCAAATGAGTTAAGTGAAGTTTCTTTTTACATTGAACTAACATTTATGACACCTTCAGAACTGATGCCACTCTGTTTCAGCTAAGTTGAAATTAAAAATGTGCATAATGAATTGTGTAGAATTGAAATATCCATCATAAAAAGCTAAAATTCTTTTGTGTGAAAAGGAGAGCACATACTAACTTTTTTGAGATTACAAACTATTAATTAAATCATGGGAGAGCAGCTGCTGGAAATTCAAAGGAAACAATTTGGTTAGAGATAACATAAAATATTACCCAATCCTAATGCATCTCTCACAATGATTCTTGAATGTTTTTCAAAAGGCTAACAAAGCACCTACTTGGCATAAATGTTGCCAATTTTGCTAATCAAATGTTGATGTGTACAATGGCTCAATAATTGGCTCAATAACAGTGATAAAATTATCATTGCTGTTAATTGCCCTCTCATCCATGCCTTTGTTATTTCAGACTTGGCTATTCCAGTACTCTCCTGGCTGGCCTCCCATCCTCTGTTAACTTTACCTCATTCAAAACTCTGCTGCCTCTATCCTATTCTGTGCTGTATCCATGTGAGCATTTGAGCTCTGCTTATCAACCCCATGACTTACATGAACAGAAAGTTTGCATGGAATACTGTTCAGGTCAAAACGTGCTAAAAACCAAATCAACATCATACATGTGGCATGAGTCAAGAAGCAATCTTTGTTGTGCATCAGTTTAGGGTCTTTATATTTGTTGAAGGAGAAGAATTATTGGGTGCGTATCACTTAGGAGACTTGGCCAAGCTCTCTGCGTCCATGGTGTTGAATTTTGTGACAAGATTGAATGTTATGGAGTTACAAAGGGCTCCTTTCTCTACTTGAAGCAAAGAGTGGCACCAAAGTTGAAACCCATCTTTCTCACTACCCTTTGAAGAATTTTACAAAAATGAAGCTGCCCATTTCTGCTTGACTGCTCATATCAAACGTTGGTAGCATATTATCAGGCTCAATTGGCTTGGTAGCACGCTTAATTGAAGCTTGTCTAATTAAATATGATAGGTGAGCTGCTGATTCTGGTGTCCCTTCCATGCCCTATGTCATGGTGATGAACTTGGGATTGGATGAAAAGGTGGTGTGGTTTATGTGTCTCTCCAGTGAGAAGCTTGCCTGGCTTGACCACGTAAAGTGCAACCCCATGTTTCTGATGGGTATATAGATGTGCAGTTGGCTTCACACTTTGTGAGGTTGGTGACCCTCATGGAGAACCAAACCCAGTGGACCACTCAATGGGTGCTGGGGAAATGCGCAGACTTGTATTCCATCACCTCAGCAGTGAACTCTACGCAACAGGGGCAAGGCATGAAGGATTGAAGCTCTTGAACCCACCTTCACCTCTTCAGTTTTCTCAGGTAAGCAGAAGTTACAACCAAGACTGGAGGTGTGAATAAATTCCTCTAATTTCCATTCCTCAAATGGGTTGGAACAGAGTTTGAATGCTTTAAAAGCTGCAGATTTTTTTCAATTCAGTTTGAACTTGACCATATGTAAGACTGTATAAAGCAATAAGCCAGCTGGATCTCTTGAGTTAAAAAATAAGGAGTTTGTTTTATTGTTAAAAAACTCACTCGGATAAATGTAAAGTACTTAAAAGACAAAAACATGTCCTGAAAACATGACATACATTCACCACTCATGCAACAGAATTAGTTACAGACTGAAGATGGTGGAATTTATAAAAGTTAAAGATCACGAGGGGAAAAAAGAAAGATCCATTCCAACATTCCTTTTAAATCCCAGGTGCTGTGGCCAATGTTTCTGGGACAGTCTCTTTTAAACTATAATCTGTCTTTTTTCAAAGTGGTTTCCATGTCACTTGAAGTTTCTTTCAACTAAAGTTCTCTATCGCTGTGCTATATTCGATAAATTCTGTAACTGAGAAAGGACAGAGGCAGAAACTTGGTCAATATACAGGCCAGGTGATTGCTGCAACCATGTCCTTGCAGTTCTAGCTGCTTCTTTTCCTTTTTGAAAACAATCCAAGGCATTATGCCAACTAATGAAACCAATGATTGACATTACACATTGCACACAACATATGGTCGTGACAGCAGGATGGTACAAGCGCGTCTTGTAAGTGAGAAGTTTCGGCAGCCTAATGCTTCTAGGGGACTTCCCTCAGGGCACTACTGCTGTGGACAATAGCTCCTCAGACCAGCTGTCTGTGATGCTAGCACCTCTCCCAGCCACAACTATCGAAGAGTCCTGCTCCTATACCACCATGCCAAGCCATGGAGCAGCAAAGTGATCAGCCAGCCTTCAACTCCAATAAAAGTGGGGGACTGCCACCAAGAAGCATGCATAAGAAATTTAAGAAGAACACTTAGCTTCATTTTGTGTTCATGGGTAAAGATACTGTCAAATTGCCACATTTCTTCTTGCATTAAATGAACATTTTATGTGGTGACTGTGCAACCTTCTTCCAATTTCTTTGATGCTGTGCAACTTCAAATTAATTCTATTCCTCTCAAAGGACTGCTTGTGAGGAACCATGCTATTTGTGGTCAACGCTTCACCCTTGCCAATGTATTGAGGAAAGAGTGGTGGGCAATGGTGAATGAAGGAGGCAACAGCAGAGACACAGAATGGTAAAGTTTTATTGGCAAAGATATAACAGATAGGGGAAACTATATGAAATGTATATGCATTTGCACATCCTAAGCTTCCCTTATACTTATCTCATAGAGCCTTACCTTTGGTCACTAGGTCCCTCATCTTGCATCATACGGTCAGCAATCTCTTCAACATCCCCTCGTCAAAGGATACATTGCAATCAACAAGGTCATCATTGCTTAAGATCTCTCTCCTCTGTAGTGGCAGTTCATGCAATGCACAGCAAACAGCCTCGAAATATGAGAGCATTGCTGTACAGACTGAAGGGCTGCACTAGGTTGATAACAGAACCTGAATCCCATCTTCAGAAGCCCTATGGCCTGTTTTCCCTTTTTCAAGTTTCTTCATTTTCTCTACATCTGTTCTTGGTTATCTCATGGGCATTAGTAGCCATGTCCTCAGTAGGTCTCCCAGTGAAAGGGTTATTAATCACACAAGTTTAAAAATCACATAAGCTACAAACTGAACCTCAGTCACACAGGGAAAGCTATATGCAGGTGATGTGTTTTGGTTAAAGTAAGCCCAATAAGTGTCAAGGACTATCTAATTGAATGATGTGCAGTTCATGTCTGCCCATTAGAAGAAGAAACAATGGAAAGGGAGGTTGAGATACCATTGGTCAGAGATATAGTTATCATTTCTTGATGATATAACATGCATAAGTTTTAATTGGACAGTATACACTTATGTATGCATCCCTTTGTCGAGCAGAGGGATCTTGGGGTACAAGTACATAGCTCTTTGAAAGTTGGCACCCAGGTTGATAAAGTTGTTAAGGAGGCGTACGGTGTGTTAGCTTTTATTGGTAGAGGGATTGAACTTAGGAGCTGTGAGGTTATGTTACAACTGTAAAAACTCTGGTGCGGCCACACTTGGAGTATTGCGTACAGTTCTGGTCGCCGCATTATAAGAAAGATGTGGAAGCATTGGAAAGGGTGCAGAGGAGGTTTACCAGGATGATGCCTGGTATGGTGGGAAGGCCTTATGAGGAAAGGCTGAGGGACCTGAGGTTATTTTCATTAGAGAGAAGAAGGTTACGCAGTGACCTAATTGAGGCGTATAAGATGATCAAGGGATTGGATAGGGTGGATAGTGAGAGCCTTTTTCCTCGGATGGTGATGACCAACACGAGGGGACATAACTTTAAATTAAGAGGTGGTAGTTATAGGACGGATGTCAGAGGCAGGTTCTTTACACAGAGGGTGGTGAGGGCGTGGAATGCCCTGCCTGCAGCAGTTGTGGACTCGCCTACTTTGGGGGCATTCAAATGTTCGGTGGATAGGCATATGGATGATATTGGAATAGTTTATGTTAGAGGGTCCACTGGCCGGCGCAACATCGAGGGCCGAAGGGCCTGTACTGCGCTGTTATGTTCTATGTTCTATGTTCATATAACCTTTATTATGATTGGACAGCGATAACTCTTTTTCTTCTGTTAATAATTGTTAATTACTTGTAATTGAAGTTGAGACTTTAATTGCCTATGTAGTTCTAATTTTTTCAATCTAAATGATTGGAATGGCTTCATTCGGGGTCCTATAGCTATAATTTAATCAATCATCTTGAAACCACTCTGTTATTTTGTCTACTTGAGGAAGTGATAGTTTTAAATACAACAAAAAAACGATCATAATAGCCCCTAACACCAATATCCATTCCTGAAAGTATGTGGGAGCCAAAAATGCTATGGCACCTGGATTGTATTATAGCCGATTCCCAGAATCATTCATAGACCTAAAGGGTCATTCTGGGATGGTCACAGACCAGCATTATATTGGACACTCTTGGAGCCCTTCCAGTTAATGCTGCCATTGTGGTATATGGCCACACAATCATACCCTGCAGCTAGGGGGACATATTGGCACCGCCACCTATGGTTCTCTCGGCTTAATGGTCTGGATTGGTGAGATGGTGCATCTAATCACTGGCCCTTTCGACCAGAATATTGATACAACAATGTGTGGCAGATCACAAGATTCCAGCTTAGGATCTGGAATGCACTAACAGAGATTGTGGTGGAAGAAAATGCAATCAATGCATTCAAAGAGGAAGAATATACAGGGCAACAGGTGGAAAAGTCGGGGAGTGGTATTGGGCGAATTACTGCTTCGGGGAGCCAACATTGATACCTGAATGGCCTCTTTCTGTGCTGCAACTATTCTGTGGTTCTGTTGCTGTTTGAGTTTAGACTATCTAAATAATGACTATTCAGTGCAGGAAAATTCCTTGATCATGTGTGACACAATTGCACTATCTTTATCCCAATTTTTTTTCCATTATTGAAATGTTGGGATTTAAATGCTAATATTTTATGTCCAATAATAGGGAGGCTATGAGCAAGAAGCAGTCAAATTTCTTCTATATTGGATTTTAGATCAAGCTACAGCTGAAAAATTTGTATAGCATTTTCCATCATACTCACCACAGTGACAGTAAAAATTTCATAGTGAAGCATCAATAGTCAGTTGCACTTATGCAAATATATTGTCCTGATTACTTAACACAGCTTCGTGACCTCTGCAAATTACATTTCCTCACACTGCTCAGACATTCAGTAACTGAGAATGGTCTGAGTCAGGACACTGGGTAGAATTTCCAACCCTTCTCAATGATTGTAAAGGTTATCATCCTGCAACATACAAAATTATTGCGTTGAGTAGTGCAGTCAATGACAAAACAACATCCCTCACCATTGTCCTTGAAACAAGCAGCTAAAATAGACCCGCCGATCTCTATGGTATTGATTTTCATTTTTCTGATAGCAGTTTATATCTGGTGACAAATAAAAAGGATCTCTGGGCATCACATGAATATGTTGTAAGGATCATAATGTTACAGGCCCCGACTGCAGTCCTGGTAGTGTATTCCAGATTCTCACTAATCCTCCTGAGACCCTAAAAGTATGCTTTCTTGTGATCAACCCCACTGCCCCCTGCACCCGTTCCCCCCCACTCACCCTGCCCCAACCAAGAGAATCAGCTTCCCCCAACAAATCCTGTCCACATTCTTTGTGATCCTGTTCTGGAGGCAGGGGTTGAAGGCCTCCTGGAGGTTGGGGGAATGGGGGGTTGAGACTTTTGAGCTGCTAGTCACCACGTCTTCTAATTGGTGAACTTTGGAGCAATGTGACTTTCCCTGGTCCTACTGGCATGGTGGCTTCTCGCCACCACGGTTCCCCATGCTTCATGTTCTCCATGGCCTTGTCCTCCACTCCCTCCTGGTCCTTCTCTTCAGAGGTATCCGCCTGGTCCTCCTTCCAGATGTCACCTTGCTGTTGCTATGTCAGATTGTGGAGTGCACAGCAGACCACCACAATATAGGAGACTCTCGGGACCTGTACTGCAGAGCACTGACAGACCAGATAGGGAGTGGGATCTTATCTTCAGTAGGCCAAAGCACTGTCAATGATGGATCAGGTGGCAGGTAGGCTTCATTGCGTGGACTCCTCTTCAGTCTCAGTCTGTCACATTGGCATTATCAACCATGACCTCAGTGAGCAACTCTTGACCTCATGAGCCATGCAGCCTGGGATAGTCCTGAGACCCCACAATATCCAAGTGTCCCAGGATGAACTCTCATACATGGTCCCCGAGTAGCATGAACATACCTGCAGGGTATTGACCAGGTGATCACACACAATTTAGACATTTAGGGAATGTAATCCTTTCTTGTTGAAAAGGGCACTCACTGATTTCACATGGCCTGGAGGCCAATGTGTAGGAGGCCAACGTGTAGGATGCCTATGGCCCTCTGTACCAAAGCCACACTGACAATGGCGACATAGCCTGCAGTCAGGGTATCTTGCTGGACCTGTTCCAGGTCAAAATGGATGTAGTGCATCCAGACCCTGAACCTTGACCCTGGTTTGTCCCGGTGTAGCTCCAGTCATATGCCATATGTCATCTGCTCTGCCCAAGACCACAAGAAACTACAAACTGTGAATCACACAAACCAGCTTCCCATCCATTGACTCTGTCTACACTTCCCACTGCCTTGGAAAAGCAGTCAGCATAATTAAGGACCCCAAGCACCTAGGACAGACTCTCTTCCACCTTCTTCCATAAGGAAAAAGATACAAAAATCTGAAGCCACGTACAACCAACTCAATGACAGCAACTTCCCTGCTGTTGTCAGACTTTTTAATGGACCTACCTCAAATTAAGTTGACCTTTCTCTACACCCTATCTATGACTGTAACACAACAGTCTGCATTCTCTTGTTTCCTTCTCTATGAACGGTATGTTTTGTCTGTACAATGGGCAAGAACCAACACTTTTCACTATATGTTAATACGTGTGACAATAATAAATCAAATCAAACCAAAGTCAAATCACCAACTGTTGCACGTCATCATCTCAGCAGCCACAGGCAATGCCCATGTCCCAGTGATGGCCAATGCTGTCCCACAGGGCTGTACCTTCTCTTCACATGACATGACACAATGCCTGCTGCATCCCCAGTGCAGTAGTGTGGTTACTGGTATGAGGCATACAGTTGCCTCTCTGGATGGCAGTCGCCCAGATACAGACTGCTGGTACCTCAGGCCATTGGCTGGCAGGATGGAGGGAGCAGCATTTATGGGATTTGAAAATGACCTTCTGTGAAACTCCTCTTTCAGCTGGCAGGAAGAATGCTCACCACAACCCAGTGTCGAACCCTGACCTGAGGACCTGTGCTCACAGGGGGTCCCCACCCCACCTTGCACATGGCAGCAGCTGATCCACCCTCTTGCAACTTGAAGGTTGGTGCTAAGTGGCATCCACCTCCTCACTCTCCCTCTGTTGTGCCTGAAACACACTTGCAGGGAGCAGTAGTGACTGGTGCCTATGTGAGGTTGTGCTGGCGAGGTGGGAGCATTCTGGGTGGAGGATCACGTGCCAAACTCACCACTGAAATTGAAATCCAGTCAATCTCAATATCATCACCAGATGAAGGAGCAGAAGGAGCAGCGCTCCAAAAGCTCATGATTCCAAATAAACCTGCTGGACTTTAAGCTGGTGTTGTGAGAGTTTTTACTATGCCCACCCAAGTCCGTCACTGGCATCTCCATGTCATGAACTTGTTTAAAACCCATTTATGCAACATTGAGGCTAATAGCATAAAAGTGGCAGATTTTGTCAGTTCACTGGTTGTTGAAGGATTAAATTCTGCAGCAGCGAGTGCAGAAATCACTGACAGCAACTTCCCGATTCTTATGTTATTCTGTGTTAGCATTGACTCTCAGAAATTGCTGTTAGTTTCAGGGATGATAGTGAATGTCAGCACAGAACCCAGACCATTATAAATTATTTGCAAGCTCCAAAAATAATTTTAAAAAGATAAAACTGCTTACAAATTAAAACAACGTTTGGAAGATCACTGTCCAAAACATTATCAAAGTGTAATGTCCTTCTTACTCACCTCTTCCTGTGCTGTTGCAAAGCAGGCAAGAGAAATCATGTCCCCAAGGCTCAAGAAGGCAATTAATTGACTGGTGAAGAAATATGGTCAACAGTCACCGAACTTCAAAGGAAGAGACCTCACAGTATTCAATTGATTTCCAGGATATATCATTGCTTGTTGTCTCATCTTGCACAGAGTTTACTTAGAAACAAATCAACTCAGGGGCTAACAAGTGCCTGAATGCATGCATTGTGGATGTCAAACAGTTTCAGGTATAAAGACCAATTAAAAACATAGCTACTTCCCAAAGCTGCAATAAGAAAGGCTTTGAAAGTGAAGTTCTGATTTGTGCACAATAATAAAAACAGAAAGTTCTGGGAATACTCCACAGGTCAGCAACATTTGTGGAGAGAGGATGGAATTCTCTCAAAAAATTTCTAAGCTTCATAACGGCCAGAATAATAGAATGATGTGCACTGATCTCTTCAGTGTACTCTGCACCTTAATTCGCTGTCACTTAGTGCACTGAAACAGCTGGCACCGGGAAGACTCCAGTATGGAGTTTCCAGTCACATGACTCAGCCAAAGCAGCCATAGCTATGCATCATTGACAAGGAAGAGCACAATTTAAATATTCCCACTGTATTCCCAGCCAGCCACACCAGGAAGGTGGCACCACACAGACCAGCCCCATGGTTTACAGAGAGAGAGCTTGATCTGCTGCTGGATGCTATGGAGGAGAAGTGGGCTATCCTGTACCACCTGTGCCAGAAATGGTGGCGAGTGAGGCTAACATTTAAATGATATTTTAAATTTAAATGCCATTAGCAGACCAGGACTGAATTCTCTAGGCCTGCTAACATCTCCCACCCTGCCAGAGTGTTTCACTCCAGTGGGGATTACACCACCTCCTCCATTTTGGGGAGCTAGCAGCCCGATCCTGCTGGAGTAAAGGGGGGGGGGGGGCAATCGGGAGCCCCCTGTGGATGGTGTGGCTTGAGGTGCCCTCTGGGCAGGGCACCCTGGCATTGTCAGTTTATGTCTCTAGCACTCCCCAAAGGGCAAAGCGCCATGCCTACGGAGATCTTGGAAATGCTCAAGGTGATGGGGCATATGGGGGGAATGAGTCAAATGAGAGACCGTGCCTAGGGGGCAATGCCTATTGGGGGAATGGCCTAGGAGCAATTAGTAGAAGTGGGGGAGTCCTGCTGCCACTCTGCACTGGGACCGATAAAGGTGAAAGGGGGGTGAGCAATTGGGGCAGATTGGGAGGGGTCTACTAGGGATGAGTAGGGATCTGCCAGGGGGGTCTGCATCACTGCAGGAGAGGGTGGAGGGGGTAGCTGGAGAGCAATTGAGCTGGCCAGCAAACTGGAGGCTGATAGTTTAGGGCACTCTGCATGTTGATTTCAGCCTCTCCAGTGGGAATATGCCCCATCCCCTAAAATTTAATGATATTCATACTAGGAGCATCTGCAGTGCACAGGGTATGGGAGATTCCTCTGAACTCCCACTGAAAAAAAACAATGTGAATTATTCTTTTTTTACTGCAAATTTTACACTTAGAATTTTTCTGGGAGAATTCCACTCAATGACATCAACAAAGCACCTTCTCCTAAACCATTTATCAGCCAGTGGGCATCTTTTGAACTGTAGTTACAGCCGCAACATAAAGAACAGCAGTCAATTGACACAAATATGAGACAAATAGTCAGATTATCTGGTTTAATCATATTAGTTGATGGTTAAACGTTAAGCGAACTCCTCTACTTGCCCTTGAATGGCCAATTGTATCTGTCCAAACAAACAAGTAAGACTTCAATTTAACTTTTCATTTGAAATGTAGTACGCATTTAGTGTTAAATTCAAGTGTCAGTGGATTAAATTTAGGAATATGGAATCCTTACAGTCCAGAAAGAGGCCAATCGGCCCATCAAGTCTGCACTGACTCTTCTATCCCATCAAAACCCTCCTGTCCACTCTTTCCTCATAACCCCAAGCATTTACCATGACTAATTTATCTAATTTACAAATCTTTGGAACTAAGGTTCAATTTTCCCATCAAGTTGTGCCTATTTTCGGTCATAAAAACTTGGTAAATTTGAGTCTGGGGTGAGTAGCTCGGTCTGTGCCCGCCTCTGCTCTGGTTCCCCCCTTTACCAAGTCCCGAAATGGCTGTGATCTGGACTGCACCCAAAACAGGCACAATGGCCACTCAAATACATTTACTGCATGCTGAACCTTAGCGGCACTTCCCTCTTTACCATCGCATTCGTCCATCCAGGATCGGCATGAAACAGACATGCTCCACAAAAGTCTAATTTGGGGGTTCCAGTTAGTGAGGACGTACATGCCGAGCATCCGACAGCTCTCTTGCCTGAGATCGGTTAGGGAGGGAGGGAGGCGAGGTCTGCTGCCATTCTGCTTCAGATCAATGAGGGGGAAGGGGAGGGTCCGCTGCCACTCTGCCTGTGATAAGTGAGGGGGAAGGAAAGGTCCACTGCCACTCTGGCGGAGATCAGTGAAGGGTAAAGTGGAAGGGGCCTGTGATTTGTCTGGGCGATGGAGGGGGGTGAAGGGATAAGGACACCAGTAATGTCGTGGAGGATGGGACAATGTTTATGGGGGCCAGGGGGAGGCATTATCTGGCCCAGGAGTGATGTGAGAGGACAGCTGCATTCTATAATCTTTTTTCTTGCATGTGTGGTTGGAGATGCCAATTGGAGCTGCAGGATTTAAGGTGTGTTAAGCCCCACTCACAGGCTTGTGCAGCTTGATTCAGAAGTGCTAATATTTTTTCAGGCAGAGTGTGTATGGGGGCACCTGAGAATGGGTCTGAAAGTCGGATCTGAAACACTCCCCGTTTCAAGCCCAGCACTTAAAAATTGAAATAGTAAAATAGAGCCCTAAATGGCAATTTAGTATGGTCAATCCACCTAACCTGAGGCTTAAACACATAAATATCTGACTCAGAGGCAAGAAAACAATCCATGAGGCAAGACTGGCACAAACCCTTTGGCTGGGATTTTAGCGGCTCATCCTGCCCATGGAGATACTTTTATTTTGTAAATTTTATCTATTTAAAATTTTATCATAAATGTTATCATGGAGATACTTTTATTTTGCAAATTTCATCTATTCATTGTAACTAGTTACCTAACGACATTGAGGTCAGTTATGGCTATTGGATGACTAACTGGCAGAACACATACACTAGCCAGCCAGCTATTTGGGCTGAGCAGAGGCCATTCTGATTTTCATGACTTAGGCTCATTTAAATTTGAAGGAAGACTTTAAGGGTGTTTTAGTGCTGTCAACCACTCTGTAACCTTAGGAATGTCAGCTGACAGGGATGTCAATAGTGTACCCCAGTTAGTAATAGGAGGCACAAGAGAGGGGAATATGACTCCCAAGGTATGGAGTAGTGGACAGGATTGTATATTTTAGTGGAGTCAGGGGAACAGTGGGTGGCATGGTAGCACAGTGGTTACCACTGCTGCCTTACAGTGCTGGGGACCAAGGTTCGATTCTAGATTCGATTGACTGTCTGACCGGAGTTTGCACTTTCTCCCCATGTCTACATAGGTTTCCTCTGGGTGCTCCGATTTCCTCTAGCAGTCCAAAAGATGTGTTAGTTCGGTGCATTGGCCATGCTAAATTCTTCCTCAGTGTACCTGAACAGGTGCAGGAGTGTGGCTATTAGGGGATTTTCACAATAACTTCATTGCAGTGTTTATGTATGCCTACTTGTGACGAATAAATTAAACTTAACAGTGAAAATGAAAAACGGTGCCATTTCCTCTCAGTAATCATAGTATTTATCTTAAGTGCTATATTATTAGTAGTTGTAAGAAAGAATCGTTATTTTTGTTTCGGAAATCTTTTCTTGGGTCTTAATGATATCGTAATAATTGATTGCAGAATGTGTTGACTGGTGCCAATTGTAGTTTCCCATAACTATTTCTGCATCATCTTCAACATGTATGTGGATAATTATCCATTTCAAATATACGTTGAAAGGTCCTTTGTTGTATAGAGTGCACTTAATAATTCCATGAGCATCAGTGTTGCTTTCTTGTCCACTTTTATTGACACATTTGGCACAGTATTAACAATCGATTTTCAGCATGCTGCTCAACTACTGGCATTCCGTATAGTCTTCCAAGATGGTGCTGGAGTGAGGGAACTTCTTGCAAGCTGTGCCTATCATACCTTCTAATTCTATCTTTTAAAGAACAAAGAACAAAAAGCAAAGAACAAAACAGGCCCGCGCCGCCACCTTGATATTCCCACTTCTACCCGTGATCCCTGTCTATGTTTATAGATCTATGCATTGAAACCAAATTTGAGACAAATTAGGGAGAATTTGTTCTGCCAATTAGCCTAAGAGCACATCTTTGGGATGTGGGAGGAAACCACAGCACCTGGAGAAAACCCATGTAAGCACAGGGAGAATGCGCAAACTCCCATAGACACAGGCCCAAATCCATGTATCTGCACAGCACAGCAATAATCGTGTTGCCCATCAAATGATCCAGGTCAAGCGTACACTAATGACGTGAAGCACTAGGATACTCTCGAAAAGAAATCCAAGAGCAGCCCTCTCACGACCCATTGCGTGTATGCCCCTTGTTAGACAACAAGGTGGACCAAAGCACCTGTAGGATAAAACAAATACATCAATATCATCGACTATTTACACACTTCCCAGGGAATCCCAAGGCTCATGATCCCTATTTTAAATCAGTTTTCTATATCCTCCATTCCCATTCTGTTCATGTGCCTATCTAAGTATCTCTTAAATAATTCTAGAGTGCCTGCCTCCACCACTTTACTTGGCAGTGCATTCCATACCCCCACCATCCTCTGTGTGAAAAAACTCCCTCTAGCATCCAAATTATACTTTACCCCCCTCACCTTAAGCCCGTGACCCCTCGTGCTATTTGAGTCCATCCTAGGAAAAAGCTTAACCCTGTTTATTCTATCTATACCCCTCATAATCTTGTACTCCTCTAAGTCTATGTATTTCTAAGGAAAACAGCCCCAATTTGCCTAACCTCTCCTCGTAACTCAGACCTTCCATACCAGACAGCATCCTGGTAAACCTCCTCTGCTCTCTCTCCAGAGTCTCCATGTCCTTCCGGTAGTAAGGCGACCAGAACTGGATGCAGTATTCGAAATGAGGTCTAACCAACGTTTTATACAACTGCAACATTAAAGGCCAGCTCTTGTAATCTATGCTCCTTCTTTTAAAGGCTAGCATAACATATGCTTTCTTCACAAACATCTCCACCTGCTCTGCCACCTTCAGAGACTTGTGCACTTGCACCCCCAGGTCCCTCTGCGTTTCTATACTCTTAATAGGTCTACCCTTTATCATATACCTCCCCTCTACATTTTTTCTCCCGAAATGCATCACCATGCATTTATCAGGATTGAATTCCATCTGCCATCTATTTGCCCAAGCTACCATCCTATCTATGTCTTGCTGTATGGCCTGACAATGCTCCTCACTATCTGCAAGTCCAGCCATCTTTGTATCATCAGCAAACTTGCTGATCACTCCACTTACTCCCTCTTCCAAGTCATTTATATATATTACAAATTGAAGAGGTCCCAGTACCGAGCCCTGCGGCACACCACTAGTGACCAACCTCCAGCTAGAAAAACACCCTTCCACTATTACACTCTGTCTCCTATTACAAAGCCAGTTACTTATCCATCTAGCTACCTGTCCTTGTATTCCATTAGCCTTGACCTCTCGTTCTATTCTTCTAAAACTTCATTCTAACTCTTTTAAACTCTTTAACAATGTTTTAATTCAATTTCTTCCATGACTGTAACACTACATTCTGCATTCTCTCATTTCCTTCTTTATAAACGGTTTGTTTTGTTTGTATAGCATGCAAGAAACAATACTTTTCACTGTATGCTAATAGATGTGATAATAACAAATTAAATCAAAAATCCTACTCCAAGTTACTTTATCAATTCAGATGACTACATTCAGTCACGCAGACTACACAGTGAGCTTATGTGTGTTTGGTGAGTGGGAAGTATCAATATCGTTTATGTGGGCTTGATGTACCATTTTTACATGATAAATAATTAAAGAGATATCCCACAATGTGCAGAATAGATACATTCCAATGAAAAAGAAAAATTCCAAGGGGAATGAGGACCCACCATTCAGAGTTAACTAAAACAGTTCAATATAGCATCAAAACGTGAGTCAGCATGGATTTACAGAAGGGAAATCATGCTTGACAAATCTATTGGAATTCTTCGAGGATGGTACAAGTAGAGTTGACGATAGGGGGCCAGTGGATGTGGGAGATGACAGGAAGATATATTTTGTGGTGGCATCATTCTAAAATTGGCAGAGATGGTGGATGTTGATCCTTTGAACGTGAAGATTGTTGGGATGAAAATGAGGACAAGGGGGACTCTATAAAAATTTTGGAAGGGAGGGGAAGAGGTGAGGGCAGAGATGCTTCCAGAGGTCAAGTCCAGTTGAGTACTCTGTCAACCACAGTAGGTGGGAAACCTTGGTTAAGGAAAAAGGCAGACATGTCAGAACTGCTGTTTTCAAAGGTGGCATCATCAGAACAGATGCAATGGAGCTGGTGGAAGTGAGAGAATGGGATGGAGTCCTTATCGGAATCGATGTGTAGGGAGCTTTATTCAGGGTAGCTGTGGGAGTTTGTGGGTTTGTGATGAAAATTGATTATCAGTCTAGCATTGGTGATAGGGACAGAGAGGTCAGGGAAGGGAAGTGTTGGAGATGGATCATGTGAAAGGGAAAGCGGGGTGGAAATTGAATACAAAATCAATAACATTTTCCAGGTCCAGACAAAAGCATGAAGCATGAACAAGGAGCAGCTTTCTGGCCCAGCTATGCATGGTGCAAATCCCACTACTTCAGGAAAAGTTGGTGAGAGGCCTAAAACGGGATTTGCGCCAGGCATAAAACTGTTGCGATATTCTTGGGCCCTCCAAGCATATGTAATCAGATTCACACTCAAGAAAGATGTCAACCTGATTGCCATGGATTTAAATGTATTTAAATACGCAAAATTGCCAAATCTCCCATCATATATTCCCACCTGGGGATGTACATAAAGCCGGCGGGAATCACTATTGGTCTCCACAAACAGACCAGACATGATGACTATACGGGGGCGGGGGGCTCAGTGGCTTCCAGAGCATCTCACAACATTGTGGGATGGATTCCACCAGGTCCTGGGGATTTATCAGAAATATTAATTTAGGATCTCAACAATCTCTTGTGGAACATATATAGATGACCTTGTTGATCCTTAAGAGGCCCTATTCTCTCCTTAGTTACACTTTTGGCCTTTAAGTATTTGTAGAAGGAAGGTCTTTGGATTCTCCTTTGCCTTATCTGCCAAAGCAATTTTGTGTCCCCTTTTTGCCCTCCTAATTTCCCTCTTAATCTATTCCTACAACCTCTATACTCTTCAAGGGATCCATTCCATCCCAGATGCATTTGCATGTCATATGCCTCCTTCGTCTCTTTGACCAGGGCCTCAATATCCCAAGTCATCCAGGATTTCCTACTTCTATCAGCTTTGCCCTTCAGTCTAAAAGGAATGTGTTTAGCCTGAACCCTGGTTAGCATATTTTTGAAAACCTCCCACTTACCAAACGTCCCTTTGCCTACCCTATACTCCCCCAATCAATTTTTTGAAAGTTCCTGCCTAATACTATCAAAATTTGCTTTACCCAGTTTAGAATTTTAACTTTTGGGCCAGACCTATCATTCTCTTAAAACTTATAGAATTATAGTCACTGGTCCCAAAGTGATCTCTCACTAACACTTCTGCCACCTGTCCTTCCTTATTTCCCTAGAGGAGGTAAGGTTTTGCTCCCTCTCTAGTTGGGCCATCCATACTAAATGAGAAATACCTCCTGAATCCACTCAAAAATTTCTCTCCATCCAAACCCTTAATACTATGGCTGTTCCAGTCAATGTTAGGAAACTTAAAGTCCCCTACTATTACCACATGTGATTACAGATGCTGGGAGGGCCAAGAGCTTGGCGCTAACTGTAATCTCCTTTGATATTTGCTCCTTAGTTTCACGCTGACTGTTTGGGGGCCTGTAGTACAATCCTATCAAAGTGATCTCTCCCTTCTTATTTCTCAGTTGTATTCATATAGACTCAATGGGCCAACCCTCAGAAATATTCCCTGCCATGATGTTCTCCCTAATCGAAAATGCAAGTACCCATCGTCTCTTCCTTCCTGTTCTATCAATCCTGTAACAGCTGTATTCTGGAACATTGAACTGTAATCTTGTCCCAGGGCAGGCCAATTTTGATGGTATTTGCCAAGATTCAATGATAGCTATAACATCTCAGACTCATGTACAATCCGTGTTCTGAGTTAATCTGCCTTGCCCATCAGGCCTCTTGCATTGAAATAAATGCAGTTTAATCTAGACTTCCCTTGCTCTCTGTCCTGCTCTTGTTTGACCTGTCTGGTACTAGGATTATTGACACTGCCTTTACTATTTAATGTGTTCTCTTTAACTTCCGTGCTGTCCTCAACCTTCTCTCTGTCTCCCTACTGCTTTGGGTCCTATGTAGCAGCTTGACACAACACTCTGGTATAGCATGACATGTGATATGATTTGTGCTATTTATGGCTCCTTTCCTCTGAGGGCAGACAGAAATAAAAAAACACAGCCTGAGGAGAAATCTTCAACCTGCCATTTCTCAAATTTGTCACTAGCATGAGTATAAATCTGGAATACAGTTCAATTAAATTTGGCAGAAGTATAATCTAATTAAGCCAATTTTAGGGGTAGAATTCAAAGTACTTGAGACATCTGATGAAAAATCATCAATCCAAAACTCATTTCTTTCTCCCCAGATGCTGTCTGACATATTGAATGCTTCCAGCACTTCTTTTTAACTTTAGAGATTATTTGATGATCCATTGTGACTTCACCATTTTCAGATAAGTAGATTTGAAAGCCAATTGAACAGGTTATAAAACACTTAATGAATCTTTGCTGTAAATCTTGCTGCTTCTGCAGGCATTGTAACTTGGGTCATTTGCTGTTATTATTTCTGTTGTTTAACTGTTGGTGAATGGGTTATCCAGAGGAGAAAATTGAGGATATTACAAAAGATTATATAAAAAATTGAGGAGTTATTTTGTTTAAGATCATTAGAATCACCACATTTTTCTTCAAATGCATTTGTAACATGCCACTATTGCCACAGCTTTATAGTGACTTAAATGACTGCAGTTAGAGAAAATTGTCATCTAGCTTTATTTCCATGTAAAGGGAATGGGCAGATGAATCCACTTCCTAGGCAAGTAAATACATTTATCATTGGCATTCTTCCCTAAGGATATTTGATTTATTATTGTCATATGTATTGGGATACTGTGAAAAGGATTTTTTTGTTGCATGCTCTACAGACAAAGCATACTTTTCATAGGGGAGAAGGAAAGGAGAGGGTGGAGAATATAGTGTTACAATCATAGCTAGGGTAAAGAGAATGATCAGCTTAACTGCTTTGATCCTTTCTCGGTTCTAGTTCTTCAATCACAAATGCTGCATGAACTGCTGAGTGATTCCATCATTGTTTATAGTTTATTTATTATTGTCACAAGTAGGCTTACATTAATACTGCAATGGAGTTACTGTGAAAATCCCCTAGTTGGCACACTCCAACACTTGTTCAGGTACACTGAGGGTGAATTTCACATGGCCAATGCACCTAACAAGCACGTTTTTTAGACTGTGGGACAAAACCAGAGCATTTGAAGGAAACGCACACAGACACAGGAAGAATGTACAAACTCCGCACTGACAGTTACCCAAGTTGGAAATTAAACCTGGATCCCAGGTGCTGTGAGGCAGGAGAGCCAACCACTGTGCCACCATGCCATCCCTCTCAGTTTTTATTTCAGATTTCCAGCATTTGCAGTATTTTGATTTTGCCTTGATTTATACTAGCATATGAATAGGAAAGTGCAAAGAAGTCAATCATTATGTCCCAATGAAAGGGCAGTAAGAAGTTTCACAATATTAGGTTAAAGTCCACCAGGTTTATTTGGTCACAAAAGTCACTAGCTTTAGAAGATATGCTTCTTCATCAGGTGAGTGGGATTTTAGTTCACAAACAGGGTATATAAAGACACAAACTCAGTTTACAAAATAAAGGTTGGAATGCGAGTTCTTACAGGTAATCAAGTCTTAAAGTAAGTGGAGAGAGAGTTAAGCTCATGTTAGAGAGATGTGAATTGTCTGCAGCCAGGACAGTTAGTGAGATTTTGCAAGCCCATGCAAGTTGTGGGGTTACAGATAGTGTGACATGAATCCAAGATCCCAGTTGAAACTTTCCTCATGTGTGTGGAATTTGGCGATCAGTCTCTGCGCAGCAATTATGCACTGTTGTGTGTCGGCATACTATCATGTCACACTATCTGTAACCCCCATGACTTGTCTGGGCTTGTAAAATCTCACTAATTGTCCTATCTGGAGACAATACACATCTGTTTAACCTGTGCTTAATCCTCTCTTCACTGACATTGTCTGTACCTTTAAGACTTGATAACATGTAAGACTCGCATTCCAATCATTATTTTGTAAATTGAGTTTGTGTCTTATATGTCCTGTTTATAAACCGAAATCCCACTCACCTGATGAAGAAGCAGCACTTCTAAAGCTAGTGGCTTTTGCTACTGAATAAACCTATTGGACTTTAACCTGGTGTTATGAGATTTCTTATTGTATTTATCCCAGCCCAATGCCTTTATCTTCACATCATGGCTATCAATGAAAGGATACAGTTTAGGTAGTTGATGAGGAACTGTGAAACAATGCAGGGTTGTTACCTGTGAGAACATGACATGATTGACTGCTGTTCCACTACAAGAAACATTTTCACAATGTGTTAGGGTGGCTTTGATTAATTGTGAATGATATCTATCCATCCTCTTCTATAATAATCTGCACTAAAGGGAAGAAAGGGATACAGCTAGATGAAAGTAATAATGATAGATCTAGTCACTAATGGCTAGTTTCCTTCTCAATCTGCCATTATGTGAGTGTGAAACCAACAAAAGGACTTCATTGGGATAATATCTTATGTAAAGCTTTTTATTGCAGACATATATGCCTCAAAATTTAGTCATGCAGCAACAGCTTTTCTGGAGCTAAGCAGTTGACTAAGGACCCAATATCATGGGCAGAAATATCTAATGTAGAGATGTCGGTGTTGGACTGGGATAAACACAGTAAGAAGTCTCACAACACCAAGTTAAAATCCAACAGGTTTGTCTGGTAGCAAAAGCCACTAGCTTTCAGAGCGCTGGTCCTTCGTCAGATAAGTGAGAGTTCTGTTCACAAACAGGGCATATAAACACAAACTCAATTTCCAAAAAAATGATTGGAATGCACGTCTTTACAGGTAATCAATTCATAAAGGTACAGACAATGTGAGTGGAGAGAGTGTTATGCACAGGTTAAAGAGATGTGTATTGTCTCCAGCTGGGACAGTTAGTCCCACTAGAGACTCATATTTGGAATTTGACATGGAGATTAGCTGTGTGAAAGATTTCTCAACATAAAAATTTAATTGCATTCTGGGTATGGGCAAAGATCCACCTCAAGAACGCAAATGTGTAAAATTCACGCTAACAAACTTAGTGAAATTAAAGCCCGTGGGATCAAAGATTGTGGCAGTTCAGACACAAAATTGGCTAAGGGACTGAAAGCAGAGAGTAGTGGTGATTCATAATTTTTTTAATTAAAGGACATTTTCCAGGCATCATTGTGTTTGAAACTAATAGTCTAGTCTTGGGTATGCAGGATAAATTTCAAAATTTGCAGACTGCAAAAAACTCAAACAGTGAGATGGAAATTAACAGACTTCACGAGTTTGATATACTAGGCAGGCACATGGGAAATTATATTTAAGATTAAATTTAATGCACTATGAAGTAATACATTTTAGTAGCAAGAATGAAAAGAGGCAATACGATCTAGATTGCACAATTTAAAAGAGGTGCAGGAACAAAGAGACCTGAGGCAGTATGTAACAAAATTTTGAAAATAGCAGCACATATGAATTGTTTGGTGGTATAGAACTGAGTATTGTTGAAAAAAATATACTTTTTTGTTGAAGTTTTTCATCTTGTACTGATCAGGACATTCACAAGAATACAACGTAAAGGAAATCAGCAAATTTATACAGCATGGGAAGAGAATGGTGATTGATTGACAAAATCCAATATCAAGCATGGAATTCTCCCAAAAAAATGTTGAATTCACAGGAAACCTAGAGTAATTTATGCTGTTTTTTTCAGCAAGAATTCAGTAGTAGGATCTGTGCACTACAGAACCATCAGTGTGATTAACATTCATTTTCAGGGTGGTGCCTATTCACACTGAAGAGACTGAAATCAGTGGACGTCTGCACATGCGCAGTAGCCCCGAGCTGTCACCCTCCCTGTTTGCTGACCAGCGAAATTGCTGGCTACCCCAAGGCCCCTGCAGTGCTGTCCCCCAATCTCCCCATGCCCTGATTGCAGACCCTCATCCATTCACCCCGTGAGACCTATACCCCCTCATCTTGGCCCATCTCGATTTCAAGTCCACCTTCTCCCACTCCCAACAGTGATAATTCTCCTCCTCAGCAGATCCCTCCAGCAGAAAACCCCTCCCCACCGGCAGACATCCTCCAGCTAACCACTCCTATCCCCAGCCCGCCTCGTTCATTGGCCTCCCTCAGTCTCAATTAGATTCCAATGCAGAGTGACAGTGGGAATCCTCCACCCCCGTTGATCACTCCTTAGGCCACACCCCAACAATCCCTGCCCCTGAGTGTAGGGACTTTGCCCCTTGCGCAGTGCCAGGAGGCACAGGTTGGCACTAACAGGGTGCCCATGCCTGACTCTCTGGGAGGGCCCGATTGCCCCCCTTTATTTCAGCAAGATCAGTCTCTACTTCCCCGAAAGTGGGGAGCTAGTCTGAACTCCACTGGCGTGAAATATTTCAGACTGTGTAAAATACTATTTAAATGCTAACTCCACCTCCCAGGTGATTTCTGGCTCTGCACAGACACTACCAGAAATCAGGGCCTGGGAGATGCAAGGTGCAGTGCAAATGCTTTTGGGAATCCCACGAATTTGCCAACACACTTTTCTCCGAGCCCCCTGCCCTAAACAATTAGTGCAGCAGGATGGGAAAATCATCCCCCCCCCTCAAAGTTTCCAATGTGCATAACTATGTGTCATTGTTCTTGCAGTCTTGCTTAATAAAAAAAATTGACTAGCTGTTTATAGGATAATATTATAATTGTTATAATTACACCAATCCAGAAGCAAAATACTGAGTCGAAGAGATACTACAAATAATCTTGGAAACTACTTAATCAATTGTAGAGCACACATTTGAAATGTTGCAACATAATGTTTAGATATACCTGGTGATGTGCTTGTATAGATTTGCAATAACTTATATTTTCAAAATAGCTGTGTAGCTTGCAGAAACCTTTTCTGTCTTGAGTCAAGCAAGATAATCATATCTGACATATGATTAATATCCTTTTTAAAAATTAGCAGCCACTACATTATTGATTATTACTATTACAAAAGAATATACCACAATGTTCAAAGGATTATCTTTAGCAGAAAGCTGAAAAATTACAATCAAGAATATTTATAAATCCAGTGCCCTATAATTTAGTTCAATTCACTAATGGATATCCTGTTGATACTTCTGTAATCATTCCTTAAAAGATTGCTCCATGTACTATGTTTCACATGCTTGCTATTTACATTGTTGATTCTGTAACACGTTTCAATTGTAATACGAATCTGGTAGAATTTTTCGAGGAGATGACAAAAACGGTCGACGAAGGACGAGCCGTTGATGTCTATATGGATTTCAGTAAGGCGTTTGACAAAGTCCCTCTTGGGAGGTTATTTGAAAAGGTCAAGGCTAATGGAATACAAGGACAGGTAGCTAGATGGATAAGTAATTGCCTTGGTAATAGGAGACAGAGAGTAATAGTGGAAGGGTGTTTTTCTAGCTGGAAGTCGGTCACTAGTGCTGTGCCGCAGGACTCAGTACTGGGACCTCTTCTATTTGTAATATATATAAATGACTTGGAAGAGAGAAAGGAGGTGTTATCAGCAAGTCTGCTGATGACACAAAGATGGCTGGGCTTGTGGATAGTGAGGAGCAGTGTCGAGCGATATAGCAGGACATAGATAAGCTGGTAGATTGGTCAGATATATGGCAGATGGAATTTAATCCTGATAAATGCAAGGTGATGCATTTCGGGAGAAAGAACGTAGGAGGAAGTTATATGATAAAGGGTAGACTTATTAGGAGTACAGAAATGCAGAGGGACCTGGGGGTGCAGGTGCACAAGTCTCTGAAGGTGGCAGTGCAGGTGGAGAAGGTTGTTGCTATGTATGCTAGCCTTTATAGGAAGGGGTATAGAGTACAAGAACTGGCCTTTAATGTTGCAGTTGTATAAAACGTTGGTTAGACCTCATTTGGAATACTGCGTCCAGTTCTAGTCGCCTTACTACCGGAAGGACGTGGAGTCCCTGGAGAGAGTTGCAGAGGAGGTTTACGAGGATACTGCCTGGTATGGAAGGACTGGGTTACGAGGAAAGATTAGGTAAATTGGGACTGTTTTCCTTAGAAAGGAGAGTGAGAGGAGATCTAATAGAGGCATACAGATTATGAAGAGTATAGATAGAGTGAACAGTGGTAAGCTTTTTCCTGTGTTGGAATCAAATATCACGAGGGGCCAAGGGCTTAGGGTGAAGGGGGCAAGGTATAATTTGGATGTTAGAGGGAGGTTTTTCACTTAGAGAGATGTTGGGGGTATGGAATGGACTGCCAAGTATGGTGGTGGAGGCAGGCATGCTGGAGTTATTTAAGAGTTACTTAGATAGGCACATGAGTGGAATAGGGATGGAGGGATATAGTAGACTGATTCAAATAGGATCATGAGCCTTGGGACGTTCCTGGGAATTGCATAAGTTGTGTATGTTGTTGACGTATTTGTCTTTTATCTTACAGGTACTTCGGTCCGCCTTGTTGTCCAACAAAGGGCATACACGCGATGGGTCGTGAGATGGCTGCTCTTGGAGTTTTTAGAGAGTAGCCTGTTGCTTCATGTCGTTAGCGTACGCTTAAACTGGACCAGTTGATGGGCAACACGACAGCCCAGTGACTATCACCGTTGCTGTGCAGATACAGGGATTTGGGCCGGTATCTGTGGGAGTTTGCGCATTCTCCCTGTGCTTGCATGGGCTTTCTTTGGATGCTCCGGTTTCCTCCCACACTCCAAAGATGTGCTCTTAGACTGATTGATGAAACAAATTGTCCCTAAATTGTCTCTCCAAATTGGCTCCAATGCAGATTTCCGTAAATATAGACAAGGGTAATGGGTGGAACTGGGAATGTTAAAATGGTGACGTGGGCTCATTGGGTCGAAGGGCCTGTTTCTCGTGCTGTTTTGTTCTTTGTTCTTTGTTCAAAATACTGCAGATCTGAAAATCTGGAAAGGAAAGCTGAACGTGTTGGAAATACCCAACAGATCTGTCAGTACCTGTGGGAAGAGAAATTGATTTAACATTTCAGGGCAATGTCTACTGCTCTATATTTTCCACACTCAGTGACAGTAGTACCATTTTAGAAGCATAGAATCTGTACAGTGTAGAAAGTGGCCATTCAGTCCATCAAGTCTGTATGGACTGTCTTTATTATTCTTATTTTTTATTAGTGTCACACGTAGGCTTATATTAACTGCAATGAAATTTACTGTAAAAATCTCCTAGTTCCCGCACCCCGCATCTGTTCAGGTGCACTGAGAGAGAATTTAGCATGACTAATGTGTCTAATTAGCACATCTTTCGGATTGTGGAAGGAAACCAGAGCACCCAAGCATCTAAAAGAGCATCCCACTCAAGCTCTTCCCTCCACTCTATCTCGGCAATCTCATGCATTTAGCATGGCCAATCCATCAAACCAACACTGCTTTGGACTGTGAGAGGAAACCAGAGCATCTGAAAGAAACCCACACTGGCGAGGGAGAATGTGTAAACTCCACACAGACAGTCACCTAAGGCTCAAATTGAACCTGGATCTCGGGTGCTGTGAGCCGGCAGTCACCGTGCTGCTTTGAAGTCTTTCCTCATGACTGGTTTCCCACCTCTGGCAACATCTGGTTAATCTGTACCCCATTATGGATTTCATATCATTTCTCTAATGGGGTTTTCAAAATTAGACATTGTAATCCATTGCTGATTGTACTCCTATGAGGAGATCTGTATGTCAGACATGTTTTGTGCCATCCTCAAACATTTACCACAGCTCATCTACAACCATCTGTAATATTTGCCATTCAACTACACCATAATCAACGTATGCTGGCCATCACTTTGCCCTCTAGAAGACATTTTTGTAGCTTTTCTTCTCCAATCAAATGGCCAAAACATTGACATTTTCTTTTCAGACTGCATGTTTTAAAGCACTTTTTGTTCTTGCAGTTTCAAGAACCTTTTCGTTTATCTTCTCTCTGTATATGGAACTTTTAGCTTGTATCTTAGCATTCACATATCAAAAGCCTTCATTTCTTTGCAAAGGTCTTTATTTGTTGTCCAGGTTTCTGAGATGTACAGGGAACTGGATGCAATGTGCCATTTTATGAGTTTTCTCCTCGGTACCAGCTTTAGTTTTCTTGTTGTTAACAATCCTTTATCTTCACAAAATTACTCTGGCTATCTCTATTTTTATAACTTCTGCACCATATCTACCATTTTTTGGTATTATTTATCCTAAATATGTAAACATCTCTGTTTGATCCAATGTGATTCCATTCATTTCAACCTTCACTCTAGTTTCCTGTAATATATTTCTTCTACTATTGTTTTTGTCTTGTTGTTATTCATGTTCAACCCATATTCTAAACTTCTAGATATTACTTAATTTCCGATATTTTATAGTCTCTTCTGATTTTGAAAGTAGTGCTATGTCATCAGACTACCACAAGTTTGTCATGTCTTGCCTCCAACTTAGCCTAGAATTGCATCTAATTAGAAATAATAGCAGAAATAAGCAGAAATAATAAATGTGTAGAGTATAGGGCAAATGGTAGGATTCTTAGTAGTCTAGATGAACAGAGGGATCTTGGTGTGTATGTGCATAGATCCCTGAAAGTAGGCAGTCAGGTCGAGAAGGTTGTTAGGAAGGCATATGGAGTCTTGGCTTTTATTGGTAGAGGGATTGAATTTCGGAGCCGCAACGTCATGTTGCAACTGTACAAAACTCTAGTGCGGCCGCACTTGGAGTATTGTGTGCAGTTCTGGTCCCCACATTATAAGAAAGATGTGGAGGCATTGGAGAGGGTACAGAGGAGGTTTACCAGGATGTTGCCTGGTATGGAGGGCAGGTCTTATGAAGAGAGGCTGAGGGATTTGAGGTTGTTTTCGTTAGAAAGGAGGCGGCTAAGAGGGGACCTTATCGAAACATATAAGATGATTAGAGGTTTAGATAGGGTGGACAGTGATAGCCTTTTTCCTAGGATGGAGAAAGCTAGCACGAGGGGACACAGCTTTAAATTAAGGGGTGATAGTTATAGGACGGATATCAGAGGTAGGTTCTTTACCCAAAGGGTGGTTCGGGAGTGGAATGCCCTGCCTGCAGCAGTTGTAGATGCGCCAAGTTTGGTGGCGTTTAAGAGGTTAGTTGATAAGTATATGGAAGAGAAGGGAATGGTTTAGTTTGGAGGGGCATTGCTTTTTATATTGGTCGGCGCAACATCGAAGGCCGAAGGGCCTGTTCTGTGCTGTAATGTTCTATGTTCTATGTTCTATGTTCTAATACCCTCGCCCACTATTTAGAAGATATAATTAAGTCAGGAGTGTGATGAAATACTCTCCATTTGTCTGGATGAGTGGGATTACAACAATAGACAAGAAGCCCGACATATATAGTGGCAGTAATAAATATCATAGAATTATTACAGCACAGAAGGAGTCCATTTGGCCTATCATGTCTGCATTGGCTCTCCAAACAAGCATTATGGCTTAGTGGCATTCCCTATCTTTTTCTATGTACCTCTGCATATATTTCTACATACCATAAAACATGCACCACAGCAACTGCAACTCATTTGACAATACTGCCAAACCTGTGGCATTCATCACCTTTGAGGTCAAGGCAGGAGTTGCATGGGGATGTCACCTCCTGCAAGTTGTCCTCCAAGTTAAACACCATTCTCACGTGGCACTCTATCACTGTTCTTTCACTGTCATTATGTTAAAATTCTAAAACTCCCTTTCTAACAGCAATGTAGGTGCATCTGCATCTGATGGACTTCAATGGTTTAAGAAGACAGCTCATCACCAATTTATCAAGGCAGTTATGAATGGACAATAAATGTTGGCCTTGTCAGAGACACTGGCATCCCATAAAAGAATAAAATATAATGGCTGTCAGAAAGGCCTACCCCATAATATTAAAAAGAAAACCTACAGCAATAAATTAATGTCACTTCAAACAAATTTCTTTTTTATTCAATGAATTGGGATAAATGGGATTACTATCATGCTTGCTCCATGCTGGGTACTGTCCAAGTTTTAGTCTCTTTGCATAATAGTTATTTCCTGTTAGACTACAGTAGAAAATTATCAGAAAGGAATTTAATGCAAAGCAACTTGTAATTCATGTCCTCCTACCAGACAATGTTTGAGGAGATGGGGGTGTCACATAAATACAGTCTTCTCTCCCACCCGTATACTAAGGAAGAGGGAGGCTAAGCATCAAAGTCAACAGCCCATCCACCATTTTCAAATAGTTAAAAAGGGTCAATTAGTTTTTTTATCAAGCTAATCAACCTTGATAATGCACGGCCAACACAGTAAAATGTTTGGTATGGATGGTGGGGCAGGAATAAGCAGTGATTTTTTTAAGCAAAGCTCCTCAAAAGGCGAGTATGTAGGCTTGATTGTAACTGAAGCTTGATCTTTTGGGGCTGCCCTTTATGATCAGTACAATGCCCCCCCTCCCCCCTCCACAAAGGTGAAATTGCCCAATCCTTCTGATAGTCCTGCAGCTTTAAGCCCTCCTCTGTCTCTGTAGTTGACCTTCCCAAAATCTCCCTGTCCAAGCTTCCAAGCTTAACTGCTCCAGAGATCCACCAGACCTCATTCTCCTCACTTACTGGAATTCGCTTAGTGGTTAAAAAAGAAGTGTGGCATGAATAAGTTAGGCTGAAGGGCCTATTTCCACGCTGTAGACCTCTAAAACTCTTTGCCTCTATTGCAGTCTTGCCAGCAGCTGCTGACATGCCCTTGGTGTGGCAGGGTCTGAACGAGCTGCTGGCCAATCGGCAAGGGGCAGAAATCTCACTTGACGCTCAAATAGCCCACCCGCAGCACTGTATGTCTGCTGTGTGGGTTAGAGTTGTTATATATTTAAGTGATTATATAATTATTTTAAGACCTGGTCAGTTAAGTTGATGGTGATTTGGGTGTTTCACAGCTCCTGCTGAGTTTCATTTTCTACCCTGTACAAGCAATAGCTCCTACAATCAATCTTGCTGTCATTTTGAAGCTACAACAAACCACCTCTTTTTCTTTTGATTAAAACTCACAACCCCTACCTAACATAGTTAGGACATTATGTGCATGGACCATGTTGGTTCCATACCAACTTTACTTCCAGAGTGGGTTTCCAAGCCATTTGCCCCTCCCCCATCACCCTTCTTATTCAACCCAATATGTAAGTTGCTTGAACTGTTCACTTGCTGTTTGATGGCATCTGAGTCCCTGTGTCTCCGGCACGTTGAGTTCTTTTGTTCTGTATATGCTAAACCAGATTTCTGAACATATTAACTGGGATATTCATTATTCATTCCAAATAATTTGTATTAAATAAATAATCAAAGCACATAGTCTAGTGTTGATAATTAAATTGCAAAGTAATGTTGCATTAGGACTTTTTAATTGACAAAAAAATGTTCTCAACAAAATGCAAGTTAAGATGTTGAAGTCACATCAGAGTAACTGCATTGCAATTCTTTTGTAATAATGTCTGATATTCAGCAGAAGGTACAAAGAACAGCAACAGGCCCTTCAGCCCTCCAAGCTTGCACTGATCATGTTGCCCAATGTAACTAAAACCCTCCATCTCTCCGGGGACTATATCCCTCCATTCCAATCCTATTCATATAATTGCCCAGAAGCCCTCTGAAACTCACTATCATATCTGTTTCCACTACCTCCCCGCAGCAGCAAGTGCCAGGCACTCACCACCCTCTGTGTAAAAAACCTGCTGTGGAAATGCTGGCATTGGACTGGGGTAAACACAGTAAGAAGTCTTACAACACCAGGTTAAAGTCCAACAGGTTTATTTGGTAGCAAACACCACAAGCTTTCAGAGTGCTTGCTAATTGTTGTCTGTACCTTTAAGACTTGATTAGCTGTAAAGACTTGCATTTCAATCATTATTCTATAAATTGAATTTGTGCCTTTATATGCCCTGTTTGTAAAAAGATCTCGCACTCACCTGACGAAGGAGCAGCTAACGCTCTGAAAACTAATGGCGTTTGCTACCAAATAAACCTGTTGGTCTTTAACCTGATATTGTAAGACTTCTTACTGTAAAAAAACTTGCCTCATACATCTCCTTTAAATATTGCACCTCACATCTTCGGCATATACCCCCTAGTAATTGACTCTTCCAACCTGGGAAAAAGCTTCTGACTGTCCCCTCTGTCCATTTCCCTCATAATCTTGTAGACTTCTACCAGATCACCCCTCAATCTCTGTTGTTCCAGTGAGAACAAACCAAATTTCTCCAACCTTTCCTCACAGCTGATGCCCTCCATGCCAAACAACATCTGGTAAATCTTTTCTGTACCCTCTCCAAAGCCTCCACAACTTTCTGGTAGTGTGGCAACCAGAATTGAACATTGTATTCCAAGTGCAGCCTAACTAAGGTTCTATTAAGCTGCAAAATGACTTGCCAATTTTTAACTCAATACCCCGGACAACGAAGGCAAGCATGCCGTATACCTTCTTGACTACTTTTTCCACTTGTGTTGGCACTTTCAGTGACCTGTATATGTGTACACCCAGATTTCTCTACCTATCAATATTTTTAAAGGCTCTGTCATTTACTATTTATTTCCTATCTGTATTAGAACTGTATATATTTAGGTTACCTCAAAATAAATGATGCAGTGCTCAATAAAGTTGATTCAGCGATATAGGGCAGAGTTTTCCCAAAAAGTATCAAGGATATGAACCTCTGGTCTCCCTGCACGATGTTTCCTATAGTGGGAGGTGGCAAGCTATTAGCCAGTGGTGGGATCTTTTGATCCTGCTACTGCCAATGGGATTTCCCATTGACTGCACCCCATGCCACCTGGAAACCCATGGCAGGAGTATGCCATCAGTAGGATCAGAATAGCCACTAAGTTCTGATCTTGCATGCAGCTAGGATTTCCTGGTCCCATGGCAGTGAGAGGAGGTTTGATTGAATGTTAAATTCTCCATGCTCAGTGGTAGCAGTGGGGCTGCAGTGAATGACCAGAGAATTCCAATGAAATTGTTAGGTTCAGACTGAAAACTGTACTTTTATCTCCGGGGAAACAGGCAGGTCTTCCATTAAGATCTTCCTCCATTTTGCCATTTTAAAGCAGGGGGTGTATATTGCACCTCTCAAAACCACATTAAAGTCCGCCCCCTCCATATCCCAATTGCCAGCATTGGGTCTTCCAAGTATTGGCCCCTTAACCCTCACCATTCTCTAGTGTTCAGGCGTTGGCATTCCCCATCATTCCCCCCACCCCCTCCTCGCATCTTGAAATGAAACCGCAGGATGTGGTGACCTGTAGGCCCCACTGCTGTAGGCTCTGTCCCCAGTGGTGCAAATCTGGCTCTTCCAGAGTCAGATTGCATGTCCCTGGTCACTTGGGAACTACACTGGCCTGTGAACCCTTGACGTCATCATCATGTCTGGTCTCCATTTTGGACACCAGTAGTGAATCCCACCAACATGACATCACACTTGTGGGTTTGAACATATGACATTCTTGGAAGATAATGTGTTGAACCAGTCTTAAATATTTAAGTATATTTAAATGAATGGTAATCAGTCTCATGCCATCACTGGTCAAGATCCTGACAATTTTACTGGCAGGAGGTGGGGGAAGTTGGGAAAGATCGCATTCTGAGACCTCACTGCCTCAAATCCCATTACACCTCTCTCACAAGAATTTCTGGCCACAAGCAGGTGTGGAATATCACCCCTCTATGCCGGAAATTACTAGCCGTTCCTGATGGTGGGATCTTCTGGTCCTGCCAACCTTGAACCCCTCCACCTTGACAAGACAGAACCAGAAGATCTCACTGCTGGCAGGTCACCTCCAGCGCTGCAAAACATGCTGCGGAGTGGCGGGGGGTACACAAATTTCCAACCCTTTTGTTAAAGAATGAAAACACTTTGACATCAAATTTATTAGTGGAGTGTTCCACTGCCGTCAATGGTGTGGTTAATGAGGCAGCACAGAAAATAGCCGGGCTGAAATAAATTGGATTCCCAATAACGAGAAATGATGTTGGGAACTTATGGTCCAGAATCTCATGGCATTTTAATATTCACTGTGCTTAACTGACATGATGTAAAGATGCCGGCGTTGGATTGGGGTGATAAGAACTCAGTAAGAATTTAGCAACACCAATTATTAATCCAACCGATTTATTTGATAGTAAAAAAGCAAGCTCTCAACACTCTTGTGTCTTCCTCAGGCAAGTGCAGTGTTCTGCACTTGAACACTGCACTTGCCTGAGGAAGACACAAGAGTGTTGAAAGCTCGCTTTTTTACTATCAAATACATTGGTTGGATTAATAATTGGTGTTGCTAAATTCTTACTGAGTTCTTAACTGACATCCCATACAGCACCCTCAACAATCAATCCCTGCACCACTGACTTATAGCAATACCTTCAGATGCTAGGTGAAAGATGCATTACTGCTAGTCGCCAAGGATACTTCAATAGCTCCCTCCAATCCCATCAGCACCCGTAGCTAGAAGGACAAGGGTAGCGCAAGCAAATTCCTCCACTCCAATCATCTCTCCTCTGTCTCGACCATCAACGGTGGTGCCCTCAACATTGCTGAGTTATTAATCTGCAGTTGCCTCTCGACCAGCAGAGCAGGTGGCCGACATTAAGACAATGAGACAGCAGCCAGCACCTTCTCAAGGGCGTACAGAGATGGGCAGCGCAGATGCTGGCCTTGTCATGCCTTGTGCATCCCACGACATGCAGAAAAGTGGTGAGATGAGTTTAGAGAGTAGAAGGGTCACTTACCCTGACAGCATGGATTAAATCATTCATCCATTTTCTGCACTGCAAGGCAAGCCCTCTTCTGCACCTTACAGGCACTGGCCACCCTGGTGATTACCTCCCAGGCCAATGTGGTGAGTTGGGTGGGTCTTTTGCTTCCTTCCATGGTAAGAAATTTCACAACACCAGGTTAAAGTCCAACAGGTTTATTTGGTAGCATGAGCTTTTGGAGCATTGTCCCTTCATCAGGTAAGTGAGGAATTGTGCTCACAAACAGGGCATATAAAGACACAAACTCAATTTACAAAATAATGGTTGGAATGTGAGTCTTTGCAGGTAATTAATTCTTAAGTCTTAAAGTCTTAAGGCGAACGGGGAGAGCGTTAAGCACAGGTTAAAAAGATGTAAATTGTCTCAAGCCATGACAGTGAAATTTTGCAAGCCCATGCAAATCATGGAGGTTACAGATCGTGTGACATGAACTCAAGATCCCAGTTGAGGCTGTCCTCATGTTTGTGGAACTTAGCTATCAGTTTCTGTTCAATGATTCTGCATTGTCGTGTGTCATGAAGGCCGTCTTCGAGAACACTTACCTGAAGATCAGAGGTGAATGTCCTGCTGAAGTGGTCCCCAACAGGAAGGGAAAACTCCTGCCTAGTGATTGTCGAGCGGTGTTCATTCATCTGTTTTCATAGTGTCTGCATGGTCTCCATAGCGTACCATGCCTCAGGACATCCTTTCCTGCAGCGTATCAAGTAGATCACATTGACCAAATTGCAAGAGTATATACCATGTATCTGATGGATGGTGTTCTCACATGAGATGATGGCATTCGTGTCATTAATTCGGCACATCTTGCAGAGGTTGCTGTGGCATTGTTGTGTGGTTTCATGGTCACTGTTCTCCTGAACGCTGAGTAGTTTGCTACAGACAATTGTAGCAAATTGTAGTAAGTAATGGGGGCCTGGGGATGACCTTTCCAAGATACTCGTGTTCATCGGTGACATGGAGAAGCTCTGGAGAAGATGTCGTACTCCACTCTGGGGAAGTACCGGATGATGAAGGGTATCTCTGTCCGCTGTGTTCCGTGTTTGTCTTCTGAGGAGGTCAGTGCGGTTTTTCACAGAGTTGAGTGCCATAAACTGTTCTTACAAGGGCGTTTTTCAGCATCTGTAGATGTCTGTTGTGATCCTCCTCATTTAAGCAGATCCCACAACTTTCTAGAGCTTGCAAAATCTCACTAACTGTCCTGGCTTGAGACAATTCATACCTCTTTAACCTGTGCTTAACCCTCTCTCCACTCACATTGTCTGTATCTGTAAAGATTTGATTACCTGTTTAGACCTGTATTCCATCCATTATCTTGTAACTGAGTTTATGTCTATATATGTCCTGTTTATGAACACAACTCTTCAGTCACCTGATGAAGGGGCAATGCTCCAAAAGTTCATGCCTGTTAAACTTTAATCCGGTGTTGTGAGACTTTATTATAGTAGTCACTTAATAGATAGCAATTGTACGTGTTTGTTGCAGTTTCACAATGTATGTTTTACAAAATGTTCAATTCAGTTGCTTTTGGATCAGTTCTCGTTGTTTTTTGCTGTAACTGTGAATAGTGAAAATTTGTCTGTTGTTTCACGACTGTAAATTTCAGAATAAAAAGTGATGTGACTGAATGATCTACTTCTCATTAGTGCTGATTTGAAGACTAATGAGTCCATTCAGGAAGTCTCATTTATGTTGCTAATAGGAAAATATCCTGAGCAAATAAATGCATTTGAAATTAATGTTATTCTTAGACCTCTGAAGACTACAGTCTGTGGAGAAAACTCCTTTAGTGTTCTAATAATTAGCAGAAAATAATTTTCTTCAGTTTGCAGTGAGCAATATTGTTCATACCGATATTGCTCAGCAGACATTTCTTTTTTCAATCTCGCTTTATTCAGACATTCTCCTGCACTCGTGCCTCTGACAGTTCCTGCTTCTGGCAATTCTGAATTGAAAATGACATCAAAGCAATAACATGAATTCTGCTCATCCTAGCAACCACATCAAAGTAAGCTGCAGATATTTTGAGGGCAGCGATCTTTTGAACTGCATCTTGAGACACTTTACTTGAGCACATAATAACTATATTATCCCAATTGTTGACCCCCCCAACAGTAAACTGTGGTGAGCATAGAACACAAAATGGATACCAAATACAGCAAAAGAAGCTTGGTAAGGTGGTCAGTTTAATAGTCCAAGGTGATTTAATTCTTGAGTTCTCACTGCACCTTCTTAATAATTTTATAATATAATTTGTAAGGACTTTTAATCTCTTATGCTGAAGCTGATGGAGAAACGGTTTTAAATTAGGGTAAGAAATATTAATCAATGTATTGTCCAGCATGTTTTCAGGAACATCATGCATTTATTAAATCAGGAGTTCCCAAACTGGGTTCTGTGGAACACTAGGGTTCAGTAGGAACCTTCTTGGGGATTAGTGCAAAGCCAGGCACATTGATACTCTGATTGTTCAATTAGAGGCTTGCTTCAGAATCCAGCTCTGATTACACCAACTGGAAATAGCACAAAACTCAAATTATATTCATCAGATGAGAGCAGAGCCTACAAGAGGGAGAGGGAAGCCTGGCCTCTGAGAGGGAACAGAGTAAAGTGAGACCATTGAAACAGGGAACAGCAGGACCTGTGGGAGGGAATGGGGGAGAGCAAGACATCTGAGATGAAGCAGGGGAGAATGTGACCAATAGCCAGGAGAGGGGGAAAGCAAAGTCTGTGAGAGGGACTGGAGGAGAGGAAAGACTGCATAAAGGAGTGGAGGAGAGGGAGGCCTGCAAAAGGGAGTGGGGGAAAAATAGGGCCTGTGAAAGGGCGTGGGGCAGAGGGAGGCCTGCGAGTGGGAATGGGGGAAGAACAGGGCCTGTGAAAGGACATGGGGCAAAGGGAGGCCCGTGAGTGGGAATGGGGGAAGAACAGGGCCTGTGAAAGGGCATGGGGCAGAGGGAGGCCTGCGAGTGGGAATGGGGGAAAGTGAGGCCTGCGAGAGGGAGGGGGGAGATCAGAGCCTGTGGGAGAGACTGGAGGACTGTGAGGCTTGCACGAGAGAGTGAGGAGAAGGAGACCTGTGAGAGGGAGTGATGAGAGGGAGGGCTGCAAAAGAAAGTGGGGGAGAGTGAGGCGTGAGAGTAGGGCAAATGAATGTGAGAAAGAACGGGCTGTGTGAAGGATAGAGGAAAGGGATGCCTGTGAGGGGAAGAGGCAGCAGGGCTTGCGAGGGAAAGCAAGAGCAGGGTCTGCAATAGGGAGCAAGATTGGGGGCAGTGACGGGAGTAGATGAAGAAAAACTGAGCCAGGAGCAGAGCAGTCAGTGAGTGCCAGTGAGAGCCAGTGAGAGGAGTGAATGTGAAAGAGAGTGTGAGAGTGAGTGGGTGTGTGTGTGTGTGTGTGTGTGTGTGTGTGTCCAATGAGAATCCAGTAGCATTCTTCACATTTCATTCAAAGGACTAGCAACAGCCCTTGGCCCACTAAAAATGACAAAAAGATGAAACCTGAGTATGTTTTTTAATTAGGTAACTTTTTGATGAAAGTAAATATATACCGATAAGAAATTGAAAAGACTTCTATAAATGAAGTATTTGTGAATTTGTTTCCATTGAACAAAAGCAATCGTTTTTTGTGGTTTGGCTCTTCAGCACAATAAAAATGGGTGGCATTTTCTACCCAATCTGTTTGACAGCACAGAGGTAGCCAGCCATTGGCTGGCAGATAAAACATCTGATCCTGCCGTTGTTAACAGGGTTTCCCAATGAATTCTCCTCACGCTGCTGGGGAAGCCATGCTGGGGATATATCATCGTGAGACTGGAACATTCCACTGGTGTAAACAGCTGAAAGTTCCAGCCAATGTTTCTCAGGGGTTCCTCTTTGAAGGTCAAAATGTGGAAACGTTTCTGAAACCCTGTCTTTAGCCATTAAAAGGTAAGATAAAGTGGCCAAAATCCCTGATGACTGTAGGCTGCTGTCTTCTTCAGGGGAAGAGCTGACTAGTGATGATTTAACCTGAGGATCACCCCACTAGAGGTGAGGGGCAAAGCGTAACTTCAGTCAGTACAGGAAATGAACTCACATTATTGGCATTGCATTGCATCACGAACCAACTGTCTTGTCAACTGAGCTAACTAACTCCCCATTTCAATCATTTCTTAGACAGCAAATTCCAACATAATTTCATTAGTTATTCCATTACCAACAAGATAGTCACATTCTAACAGGGAAAACCTTCCCCCCTGCACCAGAACTTTCAGTATTTTTTGCCTTTGTTATTCATTTCTTTTTCTTCATCCATAATTAGAAAGAAGTCACTCTACATCCTCATTGAAAGGGAGGTAAGTCTGAGACTTCTGCTTAAACTGCTCTATAAGTGGCTGTCAGGTTTTCTTATGATTTTTCTGTCTCTCCTGCTAAAATGCATTCACTGCATGTTCTCTTTCCTTGTAATTCTCAGAGATTGCAGGTATAAATCAGCATTTTTTCACTTTGTGTCACATTATCAGCTTTAAGTTCAAGAATCCAATTTGAATCATTTCAAAAATATTTCTGATGTGTATTTTGGATACACCAAGTAGCAAAATTCATTCTGATTGTAACTGTGGCATGTCAATTTGTTCTTTAAAGGAATGAAAATTTGAGTGTATCATGTACTGTGGACAACTTCTGATGGATAGATAAAACTCTTGACAAACGGCCTACGCAATTCATGTATGTTACCCTTGCTAGCAATGCACTCGGCAGAGATACATGGGTTTAGACAAGTATGACAACTGTAGGCAAACATTATTAGCATTTCATTGTAAAATATCACCATAAAAATATTGTGCAGAGAAACAAAACCAATAAAGTATGTGATCTTGACAATTTATAATAATGAACACAGCTGCAATTTAAAATAAGGATACTTTTATCTATCTACATTTTCAGACAAAACCAAAATATTTACGCAATGTTAGGCTGATTGATCGAGTTGTTACATTTTCATACTCTAGAGTAATTGCAGCCTCTTTCTGAAAAACAAACACAGACTGAAGATAGCTTTAGGCTTCACTGACACTTGAGCTTGACTGGAACTAAAGCTACACACTGCCTGAGACTTGAAAGACATATCAATCCAAGTGAGTGAATTTAGAATCAGTCATCCACATGTTTAGGCTTCCTAGCAAAGGAGTAAGGGATTATTTTCAAATTCACTTATTTGCAACGCAAGATTTAGGATTAATTTGCACTTTCCTAGCACCTTCTATGATGAACCATTCTTGTACAAATGTGGCTATGCAACTTTTCCAACTCTTGCATGGAGACAACCCAGGTACCCAGGGTAAGGAGACACGTCAATAGAGTTGCATTGATCAAACTGCACAGAAACGTAACGTAGTAACGTCGTAAAAAGTTACTACCAAATAATCTTTACTCCACTGAGAAACGAATGGAGGGTAATGAATAGAATGCCACTATTAAAAGGCAGGATGTTCATGTGAATATGTTGCAAATGTTAATCAATATATCAAAGATTGCTCTGAAACTTGTAAAATTGCAGACAAAATTTCAGGAACTAATGTGTGTTGCTTATGATCCTGTGCACTTGCACTGAAATTGGCAAGAAATATGAGAAAAAGCAATATGGCTCGGATTACTTCTATGAAATAGATGTTGATGAAGGATGTTAGTGGCATATACAATTAAATGGATTGTCCTCACCTCAGTCCTCATTCCTGTTAGAAATGACCAATCAGAATGTGAAGATGTACTGTGCATCAACACTCAATTAGAAATTTTTGAGATATTCAATACTGCCATGGTGTATTTGTAGCAAACAATGATCTCTTAATAACAAACCCTTGCAGGACACATGCAATGCATGCTCCACTTGAAGAACCATCAGGCCACAAGGAATTTCCACTTAACATGTAATGGTACAACCTTTGAACATTTTAGTGCTCAAGTGTATCTTGGGGTTACAGTGCCACAATAGTTAGTATTGCTGCCTCACAGTGCCAGGGATCCAGGTTTGTTTCCTGGCTTGGGTCACTGTCTGTGCAGAGTTTGCACATTCTCCCTGTGTCTGCATTAATTCCCTCCAGTTTTCCTCCCAAAGCCATGCATGTTAGATGTATTGGCCATGTTAAATTGTTTGTTAGTGTAAGTGGGATTAGCAGATAAATATATGGAATTACAGGTAAATTGCCTGGATGGGATCATTGTCGATGAAGTCAGTGACAATCCTTCTGCACTGTAGGGATTCTATGATTACACTGAACTGAATGCTGACACTCAGAGAATACATGATAACAGTGAACTCCATGAACTGAATTTTACAAAATGGTAAGCTGACCTCAAATCATTGTAATAAGGCAGTTTGCTTGAATTATTTAATTGTGGTCACACTTGAAGTATCTGGTTTATACTGAAATCAATCTTCTTGATTATCACTGGGATGTTTAAACCAACTTTCATAATGCTGAAATGAAAGAAAAAATGCTAAATACACTCAGCAGATCTTGCAGAATCTGTGGCGAGTGGAACAGAGTTAACATTGTGATCATAGAATCCTAGAGTCATAGTGCAGAAGAGATCATTCGGTCCAGCAACTCTACACCAACTCCCTGACAGAGTATCTTAACCAGGCCCTTTGGCTAACCTTATCCCTGTAAATCCACATACATTTACTCCATTAATCGTCCAAATCTACATATCTTGGGACATTAAGGGACAATTTTAGCACAGTCAATCCACCTAAACTGCACATCTTTTGGACTGTGGGTTGAAACCTGAGCAACCGAAGAAAATCATGCAGACACAGGGAGAACATGCAAATTCTGCACAGACAGTGACCCAAGCCGGGAATCGAACACATGTCCCTGGATCTGTGAGGCAGTAATGCTAATTGCTGTGCCGCTGTGCCACAGTGCCATCCAGAAGTTCATGGGACTCTGTCACAGAACTGATTTATTGCTGATATTACTGCCTCGAAGTGCTTGCATTACAACTGGTGAAAGCCTTCAATATAAAGGGTACAATTCACCACCCAAGGGGCTGAAATTCAGAAAGGACTTTGCTTCAGAAAATCTCGGTGGAAGGCTGCAGTGTGACACAATGAGATGAATTTTCCTTTTCTACCTATAACGAGAATCCTAACAGGCACAGGGTGGAATATGGAAAAGTGCATTGACATTGAGGGGGGGGGGGATTTCCCAGTTTCAGGGTGAGTACACTCAGAAAATCCTGCCCAACATGTATTGATCTTTTCCAACATTCCAGGGACTGAACTTGAACAAAAATATTGGTGCAAGCTCATTTTAGTAACAGATGCACTGGCAAAGACGGGTTCCAATATGGCCAAGTGAAATCTAAGAAGTGACCTCACTTGTTAATAGACACCCAAGCAGAAGACATAAGCAATGCCTAATGTAAGTGAGCCTGCCAACATTATGTGCTCCCAAGGAATTATTTAAGACAAGTTAATTTATTGGATCCTAACCTAACCATAGGTAAAGCTGTGTTAGGGGAATTCAACACATCCATTTTGATCATCTGTCTCTGTTCCTTCCCATGTCTTGTGTAGTTGGTAAAGTTTAAAGCTCTTTCTACACTGTTCCGACATTGGACTTAGTTAAGTTTCAAGAAGACAATTTCTACGAGTGCAATGTCTTTCATTTTTTGCCTCACTTATCCTGTGGCCTTCCTGATTATGATTTGCAATTGATAATGGTGTTCATGACAAACTGGTAATAGATTGAAATTTCCAAAGATTAGTTACATAAGAAATCCTCCAGGCCTGCTAGCTCCAGGAAGAATTGTGATGACCCACAGAATTGGGTAATGAGGGTTTCACAATAGCCACCTACTGGTGGTCTGCAAAAGGGGAAGTGAAAATATTTATTCCTACCTGACAAATGGTCTCAGGGTCAGTGGGAAACTTTCCCATTTTTCAGCTGGTGTGGCCATTTAGTCCCGATTCAGGAAAATTCCATCCATAGTTATTAGAAGAAACTTTTATATCTATAGTCTGTGCTGGATTTAATTCAAGCCCCAGAAGTGGGAGATCAGTGTCCAATCCACAGCAAAACCAAATTCCTTGATTTCCCTTTATTTCACTCAATGTGTGTAGTATTCTAATGTTGTCTTCATTTATCAACATGCCTCATTCTTCTCAAAGAGGACATAAGGAAGCAACAAGATGTTATGGATGGATTCTTTTTCTTATCTTCCAGGTGCTTTGGTCCACCTTGTTGTCTAACGAGGGGCATACACGCGATGGGTCATGAGAGGACTGCTCTTGGACCTTTTTCGAGAGTATCCTAGTGCTTCACGTCGTTAGTGTATGCTTGACCTGGACCATCTGATGGGCAACACGACAGCGCAGTGACTATCGTTGTGCTGTGCAGATACATGGATTTGGGCCTGTGTCTGTGGGAGTTTGCACATTCTCCCCGTGCTTGCGTGGGTTTTCTCCGGGTGCTCCGGTTTCCTCCCACATCCCAAAGATGTGCTCTTAGGCTAATTGGCAAAACAAATTCTCCCTAAATTGTCTCAAATGTGGTTTTTAATCCATAGATCTATAAACATGGACAGGAATCGTGGGTAGAGGTGGGAACATCAGGGTGGCAGCATGGGCTCGTTGGGCCGAAGGGCCTGTTTCCCATGCTGTTTTGTTCTTTGTTCTTTGTTCTTTGATTCAGCGAGCGGACAAAAATCCAAGTCAAGTATATTGTGAGAAAACGTGAAATTGTCAATTTTGGTAAGAAGAATAATAAAAAAGATTACTATCTAAATGGTGGAAGATTGCAGAGCTCTGAAGTGAAGAGGGACCTGGGTGTCCTGGTCCATAAATCACAAAAGGCTAGTATGCAGGTGCAGCAAGTAATTAGGAGAGTTTATAGAATGTTATTGTTTACTGTGAGGGGAGTTGAATAAGTAGTACTCCAATTGTAGAGCACATGTGAGACCACATTTGGAGCACTGTGTGCAGTATTGATTACCTCATAAAAAGAGTGATGTAAATGTGTTGGAAGCATTTCACAGAAGGTTAACCCAATTAATACCAGGGAATGGGTGTCTTACTTAGTAGGAAAGGTTGGACAGGCAAAGATTGTATCTAATAGAGTTTAAGGAGAGAAAAAAGGCAACTAGATTGAAACTTTTTATTTATTAGTGTCACAAGTAGGCTTATATTACCACTACAATTAAGTTACTGAGAAAATCACCCAGATCCTAAGGGTTGACAAGGTGGATGTGGAGAGAATGTTTTCTCTTGAGGAAGAACCTAAACCTAAACCTAAAAGGGATAGCCTATTTAAAACAGAGATGAAGAAAAGCTTCTTCACTTATACAGTCTTGAATCTTTGGAACTTTGTTTCTGAAAACGTGGTGGAAGCAGAATATTTGAATATTTTTAAAGTGGAGGTGGATAGGTTCTCAGTAAAGAAGGGAGTGACAGGTTATCGGGGATCAGAGGGATATCGATTTGTGGTTACAATCAGATCAGCCATGATCTTATTAAATGGCGGAGAAAGTTTGAGAACTGAATAGTCTATTCTTACTCCTTGATTTCAGGTGACAATGGAATAACCTACACAAGCTTCTTTATGTGCAGTGCTCAGCAAGCAAAAGAACAAATAATTCTAACAAAATGTGAGGTACGGATTCAGTAGGGCTGGAGGTGACAGCGCTCCCACCAGTGCGTTTGAAGTAAAATATAATTGTTGACCTTCTGTCAGCTATCCTACCCATTCCTCAAATTGTCTTCATAATTATGGTTGGAGTAGCAATGTCAGCTAACCAGCCACCCACAGGACTAAGAAGCCTTAAGTGGCAATTTGACTGCTGCATCTCTATTTTATATGTGGTAGAGGTGAGGTTGGCAACCCAGCAGCTTTCACTGACTGGGCTGCTCCAGGCAGGAACAATGGGATGATTTCTTTGGGAGATTCTTTTTGTCCATTGGATGGTAGCCTCTCCCCCTCAAGATTGTATACCCCCATTAACCCAACCACCCCCCACCCCACCCACCCCCAACCCCCCATCCCCTCGGCAGCCCTGTCAGCCTCTAAAGCCTTCTCTCTTCTGGGTACTGCCAGATAGCCCCCTCCAAGTCCCAGACTTACTTAAAGTCTAGGCGCCAATACACTTCTTTCTCGGGGTTTGCTTATAATCCCAGCAGTGACCACTGCTCGATCTTGACACTGCCAGGATGACAGAACCTCTGATGAATCAGGTTGATTGGCAAGTTAACACAGTGGTTAGAATTGCTGTCTCAGAGTGCCAGGGACTTGGATTCAATTCTGGTGACTGTCTGTGTGGAGTTTATGTGTTCTCCACATGTGTGTTCCGGTTTTTGGGTGCTCCAGTTTCCTCCCACAGTCCAAAGATGCGTAGGGGGTTATTTTGATTGGTCGTGCTAACTTGCCCCTTCACACCAGAGAGATTAGCAGAATAAGTATGTCAGTTGTGGGGATAGGACCTGAATGGATTGTTGTTGGTGCAGGCTTAATGGGCTGAATGGCCTCCTTCGCACTTCAGGGATGCTATGATCTCTAGGGTGGCACTTTCTTTTAGGAATTCCCATTGTCTGAATCAATTATAGCTCCTCACAGTGTAATATTACTGCAGGGCAAATCAGTTCTGAGTTGGTGGACTGGATGCTTGTCTGTTTGGAATATATCTCCATGTAAAGCCACTCCCACAATTTGCCAACTAAGTGAAAATGCCATATAACATAATTGCTGAAACTTTTTAAGAAGTCTACACTTCCCACTGCCTTAGCAAAGCAGCCAACATAATTAAGGACCCCACGGACTCTGGGTGTTCTCTCTTTCATCTCTTCTGTTGGGAAAAAGATACAGAAGTCTGAGGTCACGTGTCAACCACTCAAGAACAGCTTCTTCCCTGCTGCTGTCAGACTTTTGAATGGACTTACCTTGCATTAAGGTGATCTTTCTCTACACCCTAGCTCTGACTGTAACACTGCATTCTGCACTCTCTCGTTTCCTTCTCTATGAACAATATGCTCTGCATAGTGCACAAGAGACAATACTTTTCACTGTATGTTAATATATAAGAACACAAGGACATAAGAACATAAGAAATAGGAGCAGGAGTAGGCCATCTAGCCCCTCGAGCCTGCCCCGCCATTTAATAAGATCATGGCTGATTTGAAGTGGATCAGTTCCACTTCCCCACTTTATCCCCATAACCCTTAATTCCCTGGCTTATTAGAAACCTATCTACCCATGACTTAAATAAATTCAGTGAGGAAGCCTCCAACACTTCAACTGGCAGAAAATTCCAAAGATTCACCACCCTTTGAGTGAAGAAGTTCTTCCTCAACTCTAATCTAAACCACCCCCATCCCTCTATTTTGAGGCTGTGCCCTCTAGTACTGCTATCCTTTCTAAGCGGGAAGAATCTCTCTACCTCTACCCTATTCATCCCATTCATTATCTTATATGTCTCTATAAGATTCCCGCTCTACCTTCTAAACTTCAACGAGTACAAACCTAGCCTACTCAATCTTTCCTCATAGGCTAACCTCCTCATCTCCGGTATCAACCTCTGCACTTCCTCCAAGGCCAATATAACCTTCCGCAAATGCGGCGAACAAAACTGCACACAGTACTTCAGCTGCGGCCTCACCAGCACCCTGTACAGTTGCAACAAGACCTCCCTGCTTTTATATTCTATCCCCCTCTCTATAAAGACCAACATCCCATTCACTTTCTTGATCACTTGCTGCACCTGCAGACTGGGTTTTTGTGATTTGTGCACAAGGACCCCCAGGTCCCTCTGCACTGTAGCATGTTGCAGCTTTTGGCCTTTTAAATAATAATTCCTCCTACTATTATTTCTACCAAAGTGGATAACTTCACACTTGCTAACATTATGCTCCATCTGCCAGGTCCTCGCCCACTCATTCAACCTATCCAAATCCCTCTGCAGGCTTTCCACACCCTCCATGCAATTTGCTTTTCCACTCATCTTCGTATCATCAGCAAATTTCATTGCTCTACACTCAGCCCCTTCCTCCAGATCATCTATGTATATGGTAAACAGCTGAGGCCCCAGCACTGATCCCTGGGGCACTCCACTAATCACCGGCTGCCAATCAAAATAGCACCCATTGATTGCTACTCTCTGCTTCTATTAGACAACCAATCCTCTATCCATGCTAATACCTTACCCCCAACTCCTAGCACTTTAACCGTTAGCAACAATCTTTTGTTAGGCACCTTATCAAACACCTTCTGGAAATCTAAAAACACCACATCCACCGGTTCCCCTCTATTTACTGCACTAGTCACATCTTCATAGAAATTCAATAAATGCGTCAAACACAATTTCCCCTTAATGAATCCGTGTTGCATCTGCTTGATCAAATCGTTCTTTTCTAGGCGCCTCGCTATTTCTTCTTTGATGATGGATTCAAGCATTTTTCCGATTACAGATGTTAAACTAATCAGCCTATAATTTCCTGTCTTTTGCCTGATACCTTTTTTAAACAGCGGCATAACATTAGCTGTTTTCCAATCTTCCGGCACTTCCCCGGAGTCCAGCAAATTTTGATAAATAATTACTAAGGCATTCGCTATTAGCTCTGTCATTTCGTTTCGGGGACTTATCTACCTTCAGCACCATCAGTCTATCAAGCACTACCTCTCTGAAATCACATTAAGACCTCATCTTCTACTATCCTCTACCTTTAATATCCGGCAAACTATTTGTGTCCTCCTCCGTGAAGACCAACACAAAAAACTTGTTTAAAGCTCAGCCATTTCCTCATTGCCCACCGCTAAATCCCCCCTCTCATCCTCCAAGGGACCAATATTCACTCTAGCCTGTCTCCTCTTTTTTATATATTTGTAAAATCTTTTACTGTTGTTTTTTATATTTAGAGCTAGTTTAGCCTCATACTCTATCTGTCTTTTCTTTATCACCTTCTTAGTCATCCTTGCTGTTGCTTCAAACTCTCCCAATCTGCTAATCACCCACTACTTTTAGCTGCTCTGAACGCATCAGCTTTTAATTTAATACTCTCCTTTATTTTAAAAGCTGACACATGTGACAATAATAAATCAAATCAAATCAAGGAAATGGTTGCCATATTAGAAGAATTGCAAAGTTATTTAGGAATAATAAATTAATGACCTTTTTCACTTTTGTTTATCTCCGTTATATTATGATCAATATAAAAAACCCAATATAGTCTTGTTATCTAAATAAAAGAAGTAAAAGGTTGGATTGATTAGGCATTTGCATAATCACCACAAGTCAATGGTATCAGAGAAGTATTTGAGACAATTCAAGAGTCAATATTGGACAACCAATCTCAGCTATCAGTCAAGTGGAATAGACGAGTAAATCCTACATGTGCATGATAGAGAGCTGAGAAGAATCTCTGATAGCTCACATATTTAAGAATTCTTTGATTGAATGCTTCATTTTCTGTACCCTGGGACCATATCATATTGGTTTTACGTGAATTTGTGCAGGGATCCAGTTAATAGCAACACTTGCTAAAAATCCTAGTGCAAGATTTCAGAAGAGTGGTTGTCACGTCTAAATTTAGTTCTGAGTCTGTAATCATTTTACATTTATTCAAAGGTGTCTGCAAGTATCATCTAAAATTGCCATGAAGGGTCTTGTTATAATCTTTCCACCTTGGTATTTTACCTTCCAATTCATCATTGCAATTTGAATGTTTATAGGCTCAAATAAAATGCTATAATAATTAGTACACTAGTCATTTCCTTGCACCCAGCAGAATGTTTCAATACCTTCACTGACATTATTGTTCTGCTTCTTTCCAGTTCTGACAATCATCCCTGAGGTCTCTTCAGAGCCTTTAAGATGCTGTCAAGCACGTCAGGATGATACAGTGCTACAAGGTGACTAGAATAGAAATTAGTGTGGCAACACAAGGAAATCCTTTGCAAAAAAAAATAGTAAATCTGCTTTTGATTATTAGCTGTGTAATTTTACCCAGGGATTTGAAGATCAGCATGACCTGACACTCTGACAAAGTAATAACTTGTTTGGTATCTTTTGTCAGCAGGTAAGAATTACACCACTAAAAACAATGCGTTACTTAAAAGAATGTTGTCACCTCAGTAATGTATCATGAAATGGAAGTTAGCATGTAAACATACAGCTGATAAAAGGCATGGCATATCCTGCAACCTATCATTCTTCTTCCCATTATTCTTAACTCTTTTTCTCTCCTAATAGGTGCTGGCAGACTTGCTGAGTTTTTCTAATGTCCTCTGTTCTGGTTTCAGATTCCAATACTTTGCTTATAATTGTTTGTGACATTTGTGACGAATTGTTGTTTTTGATGAGTTATACACATGGAGTTCCAGTAAATGTAAAGTCACAGCATGAAAGCAATATTAGAAGAATAAACGTTGGCTGGGATTTTTCACATGTCCCCCAGTCCAGCAGTGGATGCGACTCTCCATTGGTCAGTCCTGCCAAAGTCGATGGCCTCTTGTGTTGCTTGACGGTTGTGCTGCGGGGGGACTTATCTTTGGCAGGACCAGAAGATCCTGCCAGCAGGAAGGGCTGTAAATTCCTAGCCATAATGTTGGATGAATGTTGTATTCATCAAGATGAAGGATGATGCCTGGGCAGTGGAATGTATTTTCCCAGTACTTTTTCCCATCATCTGTATCAAGAACCTCTAGATTAACTTTAGCGGAACAGATCTTCCTCTACTTTGCCTCAGTGGTGCACTTATTCCCAAACTCAGAGCAGTAATCCCCATAATTGTGACATTTTTCATTTTTCCTTTGGTATGTTGCAGTTTCAGTTACAATGTTATGTCAATTAATCCTAAATGAAAGGTGCCTTGTGCTGCACATTCAAATCTAACTAGAAACTATGTTGAACCTGGTCAAATTTGTTTCAGTAAGGGCATTTAAGAGAAGGAATTAAATTAAAATTACATCCCATTTCCATGGACCAATGTCAAGTTTCGGAATTGTTAGTTCCTTTATACAAGAAAGGACTTGGAAGGAAGCATTATTTTCTGTAATTTCCATAGAGTGAAATAAACTGATTAGATATTATAATTAAGTAGATGTGCAATGGTAGTGGTTGAGTTTAACATTTGTGTCTTCTGCATGATGTAACCCTCATCAGTAGTTGTGTGTGGATAAACAAGGTATATTTGGCAGGGGGTGGAGAGAACCCACTGAGGGGATTAAGAGAGTGAGAGGGTCTGGATTGGGGTGTGGGGGAGGGGCAGAAGGGGGTGGGGGTAGTGCATTATGACTATAGTTATCCAGGAGTTAGAAGTGGTTTTAATTCTGCTAATCTTTTCTGAGTAACTATCACTGTAAGAAAGTCAAAACCATCCAAAGTTTGTGATTTAAATAGCACTTTTGGACAGTTGCCATTGCAGGACAATAGTCCAACATAAGTTTGAGCTTTCCAGGCAATTGCTGTGAAATCCTTGTTTGCCGAGTGATGCGGAGGTTGGGGGGGGGGGTAGTTATCCTCAGTGATCATTGGGCTACCCCAGGGGTATGATGCCCTTATGCTCAGAAGCATGTAGTATTCAGGTAAAGAACAAGGAACAAATAAAATTATAGCACAGGAGCAGGCCCTTTGGCCCTCCAAGCCTGCACTCATCCTGCTGCCTGATTTAACTAAAACCCCCAACCCTTCCGGGGAGATATCCCTCTATTCCCATGCTATTAATGTACTTGTCAAGATGCCCCTTAAAAGTTCCTAACATATCTGCTTCCACAACCTCCCCTGGCAATGAGTTCCAGGCACCCGCTACTCTCTGTGTAAAAAATCTGCCTTGTACACCTCCTTTAAACCTTGTCTCTTGCACCTTAAACTTATACCCTCTAGTAATTGACTCTTCCAGTAAGTTATAAAAAAGGGGGCTGTCAGTGTTAGTAGTTAAGATGCTAATGCAAAGCTTTGAATTTATTTCCTCGTGCACTGTAAAACATAGGTAATTTATTTATTTGTCTCTGATTGGTTAAATATCTCACACCCATTGTGTTGGAAAATGTGTAATCCCTTTTCATGGCTGTGAACTGAGAAGTAGAAGACAGTGATGGATAATAAGGAATGGAGGTTTTGAAAGACAAATGATACAAAGGCATTCAGATTTGTTAAAGGAAAAACTGTGAAGGTTTTAAGCTGGAGTGAAGTAGCATCTTGTTTAAGTCAAGAAGAATGAGCCATTGATGTGGTGACATGGTGTTCCATGGTGTATTCATTCTTTTATGTTATATTGAGAGAAGCTATACATTTCCAATTGAGCAGTTGCTGCTCTGTCTATTCAGCCTTCTGTGAAATAAGGCAGCGCATTGATTGGTATTAAGCTTCGCCGCACCAAGTGTTTAGTCAGTCAAGCTTTATAAAAATTAAAAAGACACAAATATCTAACCAAGGCCACAGGGGTGACATTTTTGCTCCATCCCCAGTTTACACTATTGTACAAATAGATTGAAGTCCTACAAAAGTAAGGTGATCAAAGCACCTTTGGAAACTGATGCCATTGTAGGTGAGATGATACCTATAATAACCTGAATTTTAAGGCTGGATGGAAAGTCTGTTCCCCAAATATGAATGGCTCCTGTCTCAGTGACTGACAGAATGCCCAGTTCATAGCTTCATTGCTGATGTTGCTTTTTTCTGATTCCAGTATTTATATTTTATCTTATTTTTATTGTAAAAGATCTATTTAGTGTGAGGCTGCAGCTGAAGCTATTTAGCTCGGTGATAAAATTAAGCAAAATGCCCATGTAAAATTTCTGTATCTCTAAGCATAATATATATCCTTTTGATGACCGTGTGTTAGCTAATGGTACAGACCGATTAGACTGCAATTGCCATTAATGATCAACAAGTTTTGCAGTAGTGCTGTAAAATGCCTGTTAAGTGCATCAAATGATGTGATTAAAACTCAATTAGGTCAGAGACAAGTTGCTCATAAAACGAGAACACATGAGGAGGGAATAGGAGAGTAATTTAATATAATCTATAATAGTCCTCTTACAAGTCATTTCTGTTTCTGTATGATGATTCACTGCAGTGCAACCAAAAGAACAAATTGATGCTGCCCTCCTACTCTCATCTCAGAAACACTGCCACCAACATCACATTGCATTTGTACAAATGGCAATTTGTTTACTTCTCTTTAAAAGATGCATGACTGATTGAAGAATCGAGGTGCCTATCAATGATGATGGAGGTGAATTCTTGACTGAAGAGAAAGAAGGTTATGAAAGGTGAGGTTATCAGATGAATAAAACGTAATTTGGTTTCTTGAGCCACAGCAATGCTTCTGGAATGTATTTCTTCTTTCTCACCTGAATTCATGTCACCATTGTGCACGACGACTGTGTCCCACACTTTCAGCTGCACCTCTTTCTCCTTCCTTCCAGAAGCATTGTGAATTAATCCTTTTCCTCACCTTTGTCTCCGCATTCAACGTATTCTCTGCTATTGCCAATGCTTCCATGGTGATGTGATCACCAAACATCTATTCCCTTTCAGCATTCTGAAGAACCTGTTCATCTCCTGCACCATATTGACATTTTCATCATCCACAATGGCTGCTTCCCTTCCTCCAACTTGTCTGGTCATTGTTGGCTGATCCTCAGTTTGAGAATGATGTCCTCTCAGAGTCATGAGTTTCTGCCATGCGGTCTTTGTGTGACTGAACAGGGTGATTCTTGACCTGCACATCTTTGGGCATATGGGACAAAGTATCCACTAGGTATACTAGCGGGATCCAGAATGCAAGATTTGCTTCTGTCTATTCCCTTCTCTGCCACTCTGTGCATCATCATTAAGACATTGGGCGTCATGGTGGCACAGTCATTTAGCACTATCACTTCACAGCGCCAGGGACTCGCATTCAATTCCTGGCTTGAATCACAGTCTGTGCGGAGTTTGCACATTCTCCTCATGTCTGCATGGGTTTCCTCCGGGTGCTCCTGTTTACTCCCGCAGTCCAAAAGATGTGTTGGTTGGGTGCATTGTCCATGCTGAACTCTCTCAGTGTACCTAAACAGGAACTGGAGTGTGGCGATTGGGGAATTTTCACGGTAACTTCATTGCAGTGTTAATGTAAGCCTATTTACATTACTTGTGACATTTTTTGTGACACTACTAAATAAACTTTCAAATTTAGACTTTATTATGGCCCAGCATGGTGCAGCTTGATAACAAGTTGTTGTCATTTTGAATAATTGATAGCAAGCTCTCATAGTTATTAACACCAATCCTCCTGCCCACAAAGAAGAGCTTCAGAATGTCTTAAAAGCATTTTCTTCACCTTCCCTGGAATTTTGGCTATTTCATTGGTATTCCATCACCGAACTCTATCATCAAATCCTGACCAAAAACTTAACTAGATCAGTCACAACCATATTGTAATTGCAAGAGCAGATCAGAGGCTGGCAAATCTGCAGCAAGTAACCCTCCTGCTGACTGGCTAAAGTCTGTCCACCTCTACAAGGCATAAGTCAGGAGTGTTATGGAATTACTCTATCTGTCTGGATGAGTGCAATTCCAACCATATTCTGGAAGCTCAACACAATCCAAGAAAAATAATCAATCCACTTTCCCAGCCAGCTTCAGACCATCCCCTGAGTAAAAAAGCTTTTCCTCACATCCTCCTAAGTCTCATGTCCCTCACCTTGTGCCTATGTCCCCTTGTGGCTGATCCTTCAACTAAGGGGAATAGCTGCTCCTTATCCACTCTGTCCATGTCTCTCATAATCTTGTACACCTCAATCAAGTCATCCCTCAGTTTTCTCTGCTCCAACAAAAACAACCCAAGGCTACCAATCTCTCTGCATAATTTAAATGTTCCATCCCAAGCAGTGTCCTGATGAATCTCCTCTGCACCCCTTCCAGTGCAATCACATCCTTCCAACTATGTGACGACCAGAACTGCACACAATACTCTAGATGTGGCCTCATCAAGGTTCAATACAACTTCAACATTACTTTCCTGCTTTTATAATCTGTCTTGATTGATAAAGGCAAGTGTCCCCTATGCCTTTTGTGGAAGAATTTGGAATTGGAGGCCGCTGTTAGGAAGTGGGGAGACACCCATTTAGGGCAAAGATGAGGCAAGGGTTTTCTCTTAGAAAAACTTTTATCTTGAGAGGATAGTAGGATAGTAGTACGGGGGCACTTCTCCCATTCCAACCTGCTAATTTTTTTGCAAGATGTGTGCATGCACCAGTTGGTGGAATTCATGCATTCATTTTCGATGCACACTCATCTCCCATTGCCGGATATCCAGTCGGGACCATGCAGGGAGATAGCAGAAACATTAAGTAAGTCACTTTAACCTATTTTTAATATGATTTAAATGTCATTATCAACCAGGAATGCATTCTCCTGGCCTAAAAGCATCTCCCACTCCATCTGTACAAATGCACTCAACAGAGTTTAGAGTAGCTCTCCACTTTGGGGAACTATGAGAATCTTTGCTGGACAATCAGGGTCCAACAGGGGTTTGGGCGGTGAGGCGTGATGAACCCTGGGCATGGGCACCCTGACAGGGCCAGCCTCTATCCCCTGGCACTGCCCAAGGGGCAAAATGCCCATGCCTGCCCCCTTGGCACTGCCCACTGCGCAGGGGTGGGTGGTCCCACTGCCAATCTGCATTTAGATTGATCAGAGCCGATCAAGCCAGCGATCGAGGTGATCTGAGGGGTGGTCAGACTTCCATGGGGAGCAGGGAGTTTGCTGGGGTGGGGAAGCGTGTCTGCCGCCTCGGGGGGAGTGCCTCCTATGTGAGGAGGTCTGCTGGGATGGTAGAATGAGGGGGGATTATCACTGCTGTTGGGCGGGTGGGCTGGAGATTGGGGTACTCCAGGGTGGGGGGGGGAGGAGCCAGGGCTGACCCAGAAATGGTTGTGGGGACCATGATCAGCTATGGGGGAAGCTGGAGGTGGGCGCGGCGCTATGGGGATACCGGGATAGCCAACAAGATGCCCCTTGAACGTGGTCACTTTGCCCCATGGGCATATTTAAATGCTATTGCTGCCTCCCAGCCGATTTCCGGTGTCAGAAATCCATTCCTGGAGACGCAGGCATGAAAGCTTGTGGAAATCCCACGACTTAGCCGATGTACGATTCTCCCAGCCTGCTGCGCTAAAAAATTAGTACAGTAATAAGCTTCACAACACCAGGTTAAAGTCCAATAGGTTTACTTGGTTGCAAAAGTCACTAGCTTTTGGAACACTGCTCTTTCATCAGGTGAGTGAGATTTCAGTTCACAATTAGGGTACTTAAAGACACAAACTCAATTTGTAAAGTAATGTTTAGAATGCGAGTCTTTACAGGTAATCAAGTCTTAAAGGTACAGACAATGTGAGTGGAGAGAGGGTTAAGCACAGGTTAAAGAGGTGCATATTATCTCCAGCCTGGACAGTTAGTGAGATGTAGAAAACCCGGGCAAGTCGTGGGGTTTACAGATAGTGTGACATGGAACCAAGATCCCGGTTGACGCTGTCCTCATGTATGTGGAACTTGGCTATCAGTCTCTGCTCAGTGACTCTGCAGTGTCGTGTGTCGCAAGGGTTGCCTTGGAGAACACTTACCTGAAGATCAGAGGCCGAATGCCCATGACTGCTGAAGTGTTCCCCAAAACCTAACTCCAGCAGGGAGTTACTTTTGGGTACGGGGTATGTGCTGGAGATCGGGGTGCTCCAGGACCAGGGGGAGGTGGGGGATGGTGGTGGTGTCAGAGGTGACCCAAAAATGATTATGGGTGCCATGATCAGCTATGGGGAGAGGGGAGAGGGGAGAGGGGTGAGGGGATGGCGCAGCACTATGGGGGTCCCAGGCTAGCAGTAAGGTGCCACCCGGACAACGCAGACAACATGACAATCCCTAACTGTCCCAGCTGAAGACAATCCCATCTCTTTAACCTGTGCTTAATGCACTCTGCACTCACATTGTCTGTACCTTTAAGACTTGATTACTGTAAAGACTTGCATTCCAAACATTATTTTGTAAATTGAGTTTGTGTTTATATGCCCTGTTTGTGAACAGAACTCCCAATTACCTGATGAAAGAGCAGCACGCCAAAAGCTAGTAGCTTTTGCGATCAAATAAACCTGTTGGATTTTAACCTGGTGTTGTGAGACTCCTTACTGTGTTTACCCCAATCCAACGCCGGCATCTCCACATCTAAAAAATTAGTGCAATGGGATGGGCGAATCACCCCCCAATATCTTTATGCCATGGGCTTTGAGAAATCTTTTTAAATGTGCTGCATGAAAAATATTAACATCTCAAGTTCCAGAGGCAGAATTATCATGGGAGTCCTCCTACTTCTCTGCTGTTAACTTTGGCTGAAGAGTCATAGACATTTTGGAAAAAAGCCTGTTTACCTGGAGCTCTGCATCATTCTGATAGCTATTCCAATGGATGAGTGGGGAAAGAAACCCATGAAAATTCACTCACAGGAATGATACAACAAAATAAGAATCTTTTAACTTTCCTGATGGGAATGGTTAAGTGAGCTCTCTAAATATACTAACTAATTAAAGACCAAATTTCCTAAATTAAGAAATGCCAAATATAAACTTTGCAGCTATTTTAACTTTTCATATATATTAAATGGAGTATATTATTTCATGTGCTCTTGTTTGAAGCCATCTAATTTCCATTGCACCCTTGAGCTGTACACTGAGGGTGGCAAGTCTTCCAAATTGTCCCAATTACTTTTGAATTATAAATAGCGTTGTGCTATATGTGTTGAAAGTTTAAAGAGTTGCATCGCTTGAGGATGTTAACTCCAACAGTAAGGAAGCTTTGAAGAATTATTTGAATACTTGGACCTTTCATGGCTCCAGGTTGGCTCAAAAGCACTTCACTTCAAGGGTGGTTTTCTGAAAGTGTTGTCACATAGGTAATGTAGTAGCTTGTTTGCACACAGCAACCTCCCACCAACAGCAATGTGATAATGACCAAATAATCTATTTTAGTGATGTTGCTTGAGGGATATACATTAGCCAAGACAGTGAGGATACCTTTTGTGTTCTTTGAAAGAGTGTCGTGGGATCTTTTACCTCCTTCTGAGAGAGCAGATGGGGCCTCTGCTTCATACCTCATCCAAAGATGACACCTCCTACTGTGCTGCACTCTGCCAGTACTGAAGTGAAAACCTATATTTTTGTGCTCAAGTCCCTGGAATGGGACCTAATCCACAACCTTCTGTCACAGAGGTGAGAGAGCTAATCACTAAGGCATGGTTAACACAATCCATAAGTGATTGTTAAATTTGCATTCCCTTTGCATTGCCATTTTTAGATGTGCCTCATCATTTACTTATGCATTTCACAATAACTTGTCACGTATTTTCCTTATTACAGTCTTTCGACTAAAAATTCAAGCATCAGTAGTAAAATACATAGAACTATACCAAACCTACATTCAACCCATCGACTCTACACTAACTCACTAAAAGAGCATGTTACCCAGGCATATCCAACATCTCCCCCCCTAAATGACACCATGAATTTACCATGGTTAATCCCACTAATCTACATACCTTTGGACACTAAGGAGCAATTTAGTATAACCACTCTACCTAAACCACACATCCTTGTACTGTGGGGGGAAACCAGAGCATCCAGACGAAAGCCACACAGACATGGAGAGAACATGCAAACTGCACACAGACAGTGATCCAAGGCTGGAATTGTACCCAGGCCTCTGGCACTGTGAAACAGCCGTGCTGACCATTGTGTCACCCTGCTGCCAGTTACACATAATGAAAATATGTAGACAAATTACTAAATCATACCAATTAATAACCAATATGAGTTTTTAAAAAAGTAGTTATGGGGTGTTGCTATGCCAGCATTCATTGCCCAACCCTAATTTCCCTCAATAAGGTGGTAGTGCACTGCCTTCTTGAATCACTGCAGCACCTGTGGTAAAAGCACCCACCTGATCTTGTTGCATTTGGACATGTGCTGCTCTTGTACCTGTGGAGTTGTGAATGGTGCTGAACATTATGCAATCATCAATGAACATCCCCACTTCTGACTTTATGATGGAAGAATGGTCATTGATGAAGCAACTGAAGATGGTTGGGCCGAGGACACTACACTGAGGAACTTCTGCAGTGATGTTTTGAAACTGAGATGATTAACTTTCGATCACCACAACCACCTTCCTTTATGCTAGGTATGACTCTGACCAACTGAGAATTTTCTTCCTAATTCCCAATGACTATAGTGTTGCTCACCTCCCTAGATGCTATAATCAGCCAAGGGTCACTCTTACCTCACCCCTGGAATTCAGCTCTTTTATCTATTTTTGAACCAATGCTGTAATGAGGTCTGGAGCTGAGTGACCTTGGTGGAACCCAAACGGAGCATCAGTAATCAGGCTGTTGCTAAGCAAGTTTGTAGCATGGCTGATGACCCCTTGCATCACTTGATGATCAAGAATGGACTGATAGGACAGTAATTGGCTAGTTGGATTTCTCTTGCTTTTTATGTATAAAATATCCAATTTTCCACATTACTGGGTAGATGCCAATGTTGTAGCTGTACTGGAAAGGCTTGGCTAGGGGCACAGCAAGTTTTGAAGAACAAGAAATATTGTCAGGGTCGACTACATTTGCCGTATCCAGCGCATTCAGCCATTTTTTGGAGTGATTCGAGTTGATTGAAGACTGGCATGAGTGATGTTGAGGACCTCTGAAAGAGACTGAAATGAATCATCCATTCACTACTTCTGGCTTCAACCTTATCTTTTGCACTAATTGCTGGGTCCTTCCAACATTGAGGATGGGAATATTTGTGGGGGATTAGTTAACTCAGTTGCCTAGATGGTTAGTTAGTGATGCAGAGCGACGCCAGCAGCGTGGATTCAATTTCCATACCAGCTGAGGTTATTCATGAAGGCCGACCTTTGCAACCTTGCCTATTGTCTGAGATGTGGTGGTCCTTGGCTTAAAATTAGCTCTCCTCTTCAAAGTAGTGAATAGCCATTGGTCATCCGAGATTATGGCGATTTTACCTTTGGTTTGCGGAAAATAATTTTTCATGATATGCACATTTGCTTTTCCGTATCCCTTTGTTCATCTACCTCATTTAGATTTTTATTTTCTAAACAAGATGCGACCATAATTTTCTTACAGAAATATAATAACTCATAATTATCTACTTTGGTTCCTCTACGTGAATGTCAAGTTTTTGTCTCACCCTATGACTATGTGCATCTGGGTTTATGGACTTGCCCAGCTTCAAGGTGTGAATCGTTTAAACCCAGCTCTGCTGAGTAGGATATCGTTCATATGGCTGATCCCAGATTCCTGAAATAACTGCACTACTTTGAACTCAGTTAAGGCAGGAGATTCCCATAAAGACAATGGAAATGCTTTAGAAATGTCCTCAAAGAATTCCTGAAGAGATCAAGCAAACAGGTCAATTCATGGGAGACCCTGGCTTATGACTGATTAAAATAGAATCAAAGAATTCTACAGTGCAGAAGGTGGCCATTTGGCCCAGCAAGTCTGCACTGACCCCAATCTCTCCCAGGCCCTATTCCCATATTGCCATGCATTTACCCTAGTTAATCCCCTGACACTATATAACATAGTCAATCCATCTAACCCGCACGTTGATGGACTATTGGAAGAAACAGGAACACCCTGAGGAAACCCACACAGACACAGGGAGAATGTGCTAACTTTAAACAAACAGTGACCCAAGCCAGGAATTGAACCTGGGTCCCTGGCACTGTGAGGCAGCAGTATTAACCATTGTGCCACCGTGTCATCCGTAAAACTTATCCAGGAAGGCATCAAGCACATTGAGAAACTGGTAGAGGTGAAATTGATGGGTCAAAGGGAGTGCATAAATCTCCAAACAACCACTTATCCAACTCTTCAAGCATCACTTGCTGCACATGTGACAGAGTCTGTAAAGCATGCATTAAGCTTATTGAATCAGAGTGGAAAGATGCTGCCCTCAATCCCAAGCAGATGCTGAAGAGATTGATAGACATACCTCTGTGCTTTTCTTGTGGTGGCTGGTGAAAATTCATTAATACAATTGTATCTGAGGGAACACTGAAGATATCATTAGCATTCCATAATTGGACTGTCATACAGTCATCATGGAGTGTCTACTGCCCTTAAATGGGCTACCTAAATATATATAACAATAGTTTTCTGACAACAGATATGGGCCCAAGTTAGCATTTCACATTCTGAAGTCTCTCATTATTTCATTGCTGCTAGGTATATTCTCATAATTTCTGTGAGTTTATTTAAGGGAAAGTCATTATATTACTGTAAGGTCAGAGAAAACATGCCTTGTGCTTCTAATTTCATTTCTAAATTTAACATGTCTGATCACCAGTTTTGTAAACAATAGACCTCAGGCAATAGCTGTACTCACAGTATTTGAAATAACAAACATGTGTTTAGCGTCTTGGTCACTGATTATTTTTATTTTTGCATGGAAGATGGGCATTGCTGGCAAATCCAGCATTTCTTGTGCATCCCTAATTGCCACTGATAAGTTGGTGGTAAGCTACCTTCTTGAAGCACTGCAGATGCAAGTGAATTTGTAAGGAATAACCCCATGCTTTGGTTTAAACATGGATGAAAGAGCTGAATTCCAGAGATGAGGTGAGTGTGACAGCCCTTGACATCAAGGCTGCATTCTTGATGTCACAACGTCAAGAATCCATAGCAAAACTGGAATCAATGGATATAGAACATAGAACAATACAGCACAGAACAGGCCCTTCGGCCTTCGATGTTGTGCCGACCAAAATAAAAAGCAATGCCCCTCCAAACTAAACCATTCCCTTCTCTTCCATATACTTATCAATTAACCTCTTAAACGCCACCAAACTTGGCGCATCTACACAGCTGCAGGCAGGGCATTCCACTCCCTAATCACTCTTTGAGTAAAGAACCTACCTCTGATATCCGTCCTGTAACTCATACCCCTTAATTTAAAGCTGTGTCCCCTCGTGCTAGCTTTCTCCATCCTAGGAAAAAGGCTATCACTTAGGAAAAAGGATATTGGGGACAAATTTTCAACCAGTTAGAGACATACTTGGTACATAGGAAGATGGAAAAGCCTTACTTTAGTAAGGCTTTTGATAAGGTGGCCCATGGAAGACTTCTACAGAAAATGCAGATGTGTGGAATAGAGGGTGTTTTAGCAAATTGGATTAGAAATTGGCTGGCAGATAGAAGACAGAGGGTGGTGGTTGATGGGAGATTTTCATCGTGGAGTTCGGTGACGATTGGTGTGCCTCAGGGGTCTGTTTTGGGGCCCCTGCTGTTTGTAATTTTTATAAATGATCTGGATGAGGGTATTGAGGGATGGATCAGTAAATTTGCAGATGATACTAAAGTTGGTGGTGTGGTAGATAGTGAAGAGGGGTGTTTTTAGTTTACAGAGTGACTTGGACAAGTTGCAGAGCTGGGCCGAGAGGTGGCAAATGGAGTTTAATGTGGAAAAGTGTGAGGTAATGCACTTTGGCAGGAACAATAAATGTGTAGAGTATAGGGCTAATGGTAGGGCTCTTAATAGGGTTGAGGAACAGAAGGATCTTGGTGTATGTGTCAATAGATCCCTGAAAGTCGGCAGTCAAGTGGATAAAGTTGTTAAGAAGGCATATGGAGTCTTAGCTTTTATTGGTAGGGGGATTGAATTTAGGAGCCGCAGCATCATGTTGCAACTGTACAAAACTCTAGTGCGTCCGCACTTGGAGTATTGTGTGCAGTTCTGGTCGCCACATTATAAGAAAGATGTGGAGGCATTGGAGAGGGTCCAGAGGAGGTTTACTAGGATGTTGCCTGGTATGGAGGGCAGGTCCTATGAAGAGAGGTTGAAGGATTTGAGGTTGTTTTCGTTAGAAAGGAGGCGGCTAGGGGGGGATCTTATTGAAACATATAAGATAATTAGAGGTTTGGATAGGGTGGACAGTGATAGCCTTTTCCCTAGGATGGAAAAAGCTAGCACGAGGGGACACAACTTTAAATTAAGGGGTATGAGTTATAGGACGGATATCAGAGGTAGGTTCTTACTCAAAGAGTGATTAGGGAGTGGAATGCCCTGCCTGCAGCTGTTGTAGATGCGCCAAGTTTGGTGGCGTTTAAGAGGTTAGTGGATAAGTATATGGATGAGAAGGGAATGGTTTAGTTATGAGGGGCATTGCTTTTTATTTTGGTCGGCACAACATCGAAGGCCGAAGGGCCTGTTCTGTGCTGTATTGTTCTATGTTCTATGTTCTATGTTCTATGGTTGTGGTTGTGGAAGGTCAGTCATCTAGCTCCAGGACATCTGCTTGATTGGCACCGCATATACAAACATCCATTCCCTCCACCATCAATGCTCAGTAGCAGCATTGTATACTATCTACAAGATGCACTGCAGCAATTCACCAAAGATTCTTAGACAACACCTTCCAAACCCATAACCACTCCCATCTAAAAGGACAAGGGCAGAAGATACACGGGAATGCCAAAACCTGCAAGTTCTCCTCCAAGCCACTCACCATCCTGACTTGGAAATATATCATTGATATTTTGCAGTCGCTGGGTCAAAATCCTGGAATTTCTTCCCAAACAGCATTATGGGTCAACCCACAGCATGTGAACTGCAGCAATTTAAAAAGGCAGCTACCTTTTCGTGGGGAACTCGTGATGGGCAATAAATGCCAGCCAGCCAGCAATGCCCATATCTCATGAATGAATAATAATAAAAAGATCAACATCTTGAAGGTCACCATTTACCAGAAACTTAATGGGACCAGCCAAATAAATGGCTACAAGACCAGGTCAGAGGCTAGTAATTCAGTGATTCCCTCCCGGTTCCCTAAAATACTGTCCAGTATCACCAAGGTATCGGCCTCCATTTGCCTGGTTGACTGGAGCTCCAACTATACTTCGGTGAAGTTGCGCAGTGGCACACTAGTTAGCACTGCCTCACAATGCCAGGTACCAGGATTCAATTCCAGCCTCAGGTGACTATGTGGAGTTTGCATATTCTCCTGGTATCTGTGTGGGATTCCCCTGGGTGCTCCAGATTCCTCCTGCAGTCCAAAGATGTGCAGGCTAGGTTGCTATAGCATGCTAAATTGGCCCTTTAGTGTCAGAAGGACGAGCAGGGTAAGTACTTGGTGATAGGGCTTGGGTGGGATTGTTATTGGTGTCGGCTCAATGGGCTGAATAGCTTCCCCTTGCACTGTAGGGATTCTACACTCAAAAAATTCAGCACTACCTTTGACAAAACAAACCAATTGACTGGCAGTCCATTATTCACCTCAAATGTTCACTCACTCCATTTTTTGTGACGACCTGCACTGCAATGATTCACAAAGACTCTTTCAATAGCACCTCCTAAATTCACAACTTTTGCCATTTTGGAGAACAAGGACAGCAGACACATGAGATCACTTGCACCTCCCAAGATCCCCTCCATATCATAAACCATCCTGACTTGGAACTATATTGCTGTTCCTTCACTGTCACTGGGCCAGTTTCTGGAATATCCTCCCTTCTCATACTGTGGCTTTATCAACACCACTTGGACTGCCGCAGTTCAGGAAGGCAGCTCACCACCAATGTTTGAAGAGTAATTACGGAAAAACCAGAATGCTGACTTTGTTAGCAATACCCACATCTCCTAAACAAATAAAGAAGAAAGTTTCTGGCCTCATTTCTATTTATAGCAATGTTGTCCTGGCAAAGAAACCATGCTGGTTTGTTTAGAACATAGAACATAGATCATAGAACACTACAGCACAGAACAGGCCCTTCGGCCTTCGATGTTGTGCTGACCAATATAAAAAGCAATGCCCCTCCAAACTAAACCATTCCCTTCTCTTCCATATACTTATCAACTAACCTCTTAAACGCCACCAAACTTGGCGCATCTACAACTGCTGCAGGCAGGACATTCCACTCCCGAACCACCCTTTGGGTAAAGAACCTACCTCTGACATCCGTCCTATAACTATCACCCCTTAATTTAAAGCTGTGTCCCCTTGTGCTAGCTTTCTCCATCCTAGGAAAAAGGCTATCACTGTCCAGATATGTTTAGATATGTTACCAGCTTGGGACCTAATCTGCATGTTTTAAACTGATAGTCTCTGTCTTTCAGTGGAGTCCTGATCATTTGTCCAAAAGAGTAGGTGAAAATTCTAAAGGCAGCGAACTTCATAAAATCCCTAGAGTACAGAAGGAGGCCATTCAGACCATCGAGCCTGCACTAATAACAATCCCAACTGGGTCCTATACGTATTTACCCTACTAATTCCCCTGATCTTAAAGGCCAATTTAGCATGGCCAATCAATCGAACCCACACATCTTTGGAGTGTGGGAGGAAACTGGAGCACCCAGAGGAAACCCACGCAGACACGGGGAAAATGTTTAAACTCCACAGAGACAGTCGCGCAAGGCCAGAATTGAACCCGGGTCCTGGTGCTGTGAAGAAGCAGGTTTAACCATTGTGCTACCCCACGCAGCTGATAAATTCCTGCAGTCATTTTGAGCGTCCATCCAAACAATTTCTTCCAGGTAGATAGGGTTAGCATTAGCCTTCCACTCTGAGACAAATCGGACTTGAATGAGGTCACACATATCTTATACATACATAAGAACATAAGAACCAGGGGCAGGAGTAGACCATCTGGTCCCTTGAGCCTTCTCCACCATTCAATAAGATCATCACTGATCTTTTTGTGGACTCAGCTCCAGTTACCTGCCCACTCACTGCAACCATTAATTTCTTTACTGTTCAAAAACTTATCTATCCTTGCCTTATAAACATTCAATGAGATAGCCTCAACTGTTTCACTGGGCAGGGATTTCCACAGATTCACAACCCTTTGGGTGAAGAAGTTCCTCCTCAACTCAGTCCTAATTCTGCTCCCCCTTATTTTGAGGCCATGCCCTAGTTCTAGTTTCATTTGTCAGTGGAAACAGCTTGCCTGCTTCTGTCTTACCTATTCCCTTATAATCTTACATGTTTCTAAAAGATCTCCCATCATTCTTCTGAATTCCAATGAGTATAGCTCCAGTCTACTCAGTCTCTCCTCATAAGCCAGCTCTCTCAACTCTGGAATCAACCTAGTGAATCTCCTCTGCACCCCTTCCAGTGCCAGTATTTCCTTTCTCAAGTAAGTAGACTAAAATTGTACACAGTACTCCAAGTGTGTCCTCACCAACACCATATACAGTTGCAACACAACCTCGTTGTTTTTAAATTCCAGCCCTCTAGCAAAGAAGGACAAAATTCCCTTTGCCTTCTTAATTATCTGCTGCACCTGCAAACCAACTCCTTGTGATTCTTGCACAAAGACACCCAGGTCTCTTTGCACAGCAGCATGCTGCAATTTTTTACCATTGAAATAATAGTCCACTTTGCTGTTATTCCTACAAAAATGGATGACCTCACATTTACCAACATTGTACTCCATCTGCCAGATCCTCACCCACTCATTTATACTATCTATGTCCCTTTGCAGACTTGTCCTCTGCGCACTTTGCTGTGCCATTCATCTCTGTCATCTGCAAACTTTGACACACTACATTTGGTCCCCAACTCCAAATCATTTATGTAAATAATAAAAATTGTGGTCCCAACATTGATCTCTGATGCACACCACTAGTCACTGATCGCCAACCAGAAAATCACCCATTGACCCCCCAGTCTTTGCTTTCTGTTAGTTAACCAATCCTCTATCCATGCTAATACATGACTGGTAACGCTGTGAACCTTTATCTTATGTAGCAATCTTTGGTGTGGCACCTTGTTAAATGCCTTCTGAAAATCATGATATATTCTGATGTGATAATGCCTTTCAAAACCGAACTCAAATGACTTTGCTTTTATCTTTAAATTTCTGACAAACTGATCAAAGATTTACCTATCTCTTTATATCTTGTGGTGAAGACAAATCTTTTGTCGGTTTCACTTATGCTGGAGTGACAGGACTTCTCTTTGAAAAATTTTTAGTTTGACTGCCTCATCTTCATGTTGAAATGTGTTGAATTGTATGCTGATGTGCTTCTCCAGTCAGATGAAGAAATCTAGAAGGTTATTTTTTCTATTATTTTATGCAGCTGAAATTTCCAATGGACTTTTCCTATTGTTCTATGAAAAGTTACTTTCAAGACATCATATTTTCAGCTTTCTTGTTTCTATGCTGTTCTCAGTAATCTTTTCTTTTGATACGATTGTTCAATTCCTCTGGGGCAACACAGTGGCAGCACAGTGATTACCACTGCTGCTACACAGCGCTAGGGACCTGGGTTCTGGCTTTCGGATATTTCTGTGATGAGATTGCATGTTCCCCCCATGTCTGTGCGAGCTTCCTCCCACAGTCCACACATGTGCGAGTTAGTTTAGGCTGTGCTAAATTGATCCTAGTATTAGGGGGATTAGCAGGGTAATTATGTAGGATTATAGTAATAACGCCTAGGTAGGATTGTGGTTGGTGCAGATTTGGTGGGCTGAATGGCCTCCTTCTGTGCTGCAGGGATTCTGTGATCCTTTGATGATTCTAAACAACATCGTATGTACTTAAAAACGTTGGGGGGGGAGGGGATTTTTTTTGCACTATTTTTGGCAGGTGGGAAAGACAGAGGGAGTGAAGAATCCAACAGGGATCCCAAAACTGCATTTACACCAATAGGATTTCCCATGGAAACCCTGCTCCCCTTTTAATGACATAATGGAATTTCTGCCATTACCATACATTTGAATGGCATTAGCAGATGTCCTGCCTGCATTATTCTCCCTCCACGTAAGAATTACTCTCTCCCTGCTGCCAGCATGAAATAATATCGGCTGCATTTACAACAGATCTTGATCATTGGAGGCGCACAACTAAATACAGCTCCAAGTGGGAGACAGTAATGCCTGAGCAGTACCTGGCATTGCTGGGGCAGGGCGGGGGATGGCGGGGTGGCTTCTCTTGGGGAGATCTGTGGGAGGTTATCCTCAGACAGAGGTCCCATGTCCATGGGGTGGGAGGGAAGGGGGACCCTTGACCGTGAATGAGAGATTTTCTTGAGTGGAGTGGGGAATCCCATGTCCATGTGGGTGGGCAGTGGCAGATTAACCATTGGGCTTATTATGCCTAGGGGCCTGGAAGGGAGGGGAGCCCGAGAGCAAAAAAAAATTGGTTTAAACCTTTTAAGGATGAATAAATTTTTAAAACCATACCCCGTGAATGAATTAATATAACAATGCCTATAAATAGAGGAGCTTCATCCCCAGACTTGCACTACAATGCAAATAAATACAAAATAAATGGGGCAACAAAGAGTTTATTGTCATGCTATAACATGTATACATACTTATTTCAGTGCATACTTAGGGATGTACAAGCTCTGGCAGGAGATTGACTGCATGAGGTGTGTCCAAATACATTTGCTTTAGAATTTATCTGTCCTTATTGATCACTAACTGTTCAGGTGAGTGTTCATTTTCGGCAGTGAAGCGGATCAAAATCTATTTGCGCACAACAATGAGCGATGAGAAACTTTGTCATCTGACACTCATGCACATTGAATCAGACATACTTTGATCTGTTGATTTACATGCAGTTATCGACACTTTTGTCAACCAAAAAACACGGAATTTTTTTAAAGTACAAATGTAAAGAAAATGAAAAATAGATGAATAAAAGGGCTGTAACTGATTCATATAATTTTGTGATATTATATATTGTGGTGTACATGGACTTTAGCAAGGCGTTTGATAAGGACCCCATGCAAGGCTTCTTGAGAAGGTGAGAGGGCATGGGATCCAAGGGGCTTTGACCTTGTGGATCTAGAACTGGCTTGCCGGCAGAAGGCAGAGAATGGTTGTGGGTGGGTCTTTTTCTGCATGGAGGTAGGTCACCAGTGGAGTGCCCCAGGGATCTGTTCTGGGACTCTTGCTGTTTGTCATTTTCATAAATGATCTGGATGAAGAAGTGGGGGGATGGGTTAGTAAGTTCGCTGACGATACAAAAGTCTGTGGTGTTGTGGATGGTCTGGAGGGATGTCAAAAGTTCCAGCGGGACATAGACAGGATGCAAGACTGGGCGGAGAAGTGGCAGATGGACTTCAACGCAGATAAATGTGTAGTGGTCCGTTTTGGCAGGACCAATGGGATGAAGGAGTACAATATCAAGGGTAGGAGTCTTAGCTGTGTTGTAGAGCAGAAGGATCTTGGGGTCTGAGTCCATAGGACTCTTAAATGGGCCTCGCAGGTGGAGGAAGTGGTCAAGAAGGCGTATGGTGTACTGGCCTTCATTAATCGAGGAATAGAGTTTAGGAGTCAGGAGGTAATGATGCAGCTTTATAAGACCCTTGTCAGACCCCACTTGGAGTACTGTGCGCAGTTCTGGTTGCCTCACTATAGGAAGGTTGTAGAAGCTATTGAAAGATTGCAGAGGAGATTTACAAGGATGCTGCCTGGATTGGGAGGCAGGCCTTGTGAAGATGGGTTGAGGGAGCTGGGACTCTTCTCCCTGGAGAGATGTAGATTGAGAGGCGACCTGATAGAGGTTTATAAAATGTTGAGAGGAATAGATAGAGTGGATTCTCAAAGGCTAGTTCCCTGAGCTGAAATGGTGAATCGAGAGAACACAGATTTAAGGTGCAGGTAAGCAAATACAGAGGGGATGTTAGGGCTAAGTTTTTCACTCAGAGGGTGGTGAGTGAATGGAATCGGCTGCCGTCGGAGGTGGTAGAGGCGAACTTGCTGGGGTCTTTTAAAAGACTTCTGGGTGAGTATATGGGAACTAATGGGATAGGGAGTTATAGATAGGTCTGTGGATTGGTAGGTATAGATGTGATCCGCGCAACGCGTGGGCCAAAGGGTCTGTTTGTGCTGTAGAGTTCTATGTTCTATGTTCTATATTTGTAGTACATTATACATAGGACAATGATATAAGTTAACAGGCAGGCTAGGAAGGTATTTGTCTGGAGTAAGGGGAAATATGAAGACATCAGGCAGATAATTGGACGAATAAACTGGAAGGAGGCGTTCCTGGGGAAAAGTACAGAAGGAAGGTGGCGCATATTCAAGGAATGTTTGTCTGGAGCTTTGCACGACAACGTTCCAATGGGACAAGGAGGTTTTGGTAGGCCAAGGGAACCGTGGTGCACGAAGGTTGTGGTGAACCTAGTTAGGAAGAAAAGAAAGGTGTATAAAAGGTTCAGAGAGCTAGGAAATGTTAGGGATCTTAAGGAGTATAAGACTTGTAGAAAAGAACTTAAAAAGGAAATTAGGAGAGCTAGAAGGGGTAAGATCAAGGAGAATCCCAAGGCCTTCTACAAATATGTGAAAAGTAAAAGGATAAGAAGAGAAGGGATAGGACATATAAAAGGTGAAGGGGGAAAAGTCTGTGTGGAGCTGGAAGAAATGGCAGAGGTGCTTAATGAGTACTTTGCCTCGGTATTGACGGTGGAAAGTGATCTGGGAGGTTGTACTGCAGGTTTGTGGCAGACTGAAAAGATTGAGTATGTGGATGTTAAGAAAGAGGATGTGTTAGAACTTTTAGATTCTATCAAGATAGACAAGTCGCCAGGACCGGATGGGATGTACCCCAGGTTATTGTGGGAGGTGAGGGAAGTGATTACAGAGCCCCTGGTGATGATCTTTGTGTCGTCAATGGAGACAAGAGAGGTTCTGGAGGATTGGAGGATTGCGGACGTGGTTCCTATTTTCAAGAAAGGGAACAGGGATAGCCCGGGAAATTACCGACTGGTGAGTCTGACCTCAGTGGTTGGTAAGCTGATGGAGAGGCTTCTGAGGGACAAGCATTTGTAGAAGTTTAGAATGATCAGAAGTAGTCAGCATGGTTTTGTCAAGGGCAGGTCGTGCCTTACAAGCCTAGTTGAGTTCTTTGAAAATGTGACTGAACACATTGACGAAGGAAGAGCGGTGGACATGGTGTGCATGAACTTCAGCAAGGCGTTTGATAAGGTCCCCCATGCAAGATTTCTTGAGAAGGTGAGAGGGCATGGGATCCAAGGTGCTTTGGTCTTGTGGATCCAGAACTGTCTTGCCTGCAGAAGGCAGAGAGTGGTTGTGGATGGGTCTTTTTCTGCATGGAGGTCAGTCACCAGTGGAGTGCCCCAGGTACCCTTGCTGTTTGTCATTTTCATAAATGATCTGGATGAAGAAGTGGAGGGATGGGTTAGTAAGTTCGCTGACGATACGAAGGTCGTTGGTGTTGTGGATAGTCTGGAGGAATGTCAGAAGTTGAAGCGAGACATAGATAAGATGCAAGAATGGGCGGAGAAGTGGCAAATGGACTTCAACACAGATAAATGTGTAGTGGTCCATTTTGGCAGGACCAATGGGATGAAAGAGTACAATATCAAGGGTAGGAGTCTTAGTTGTGTTGACGAGCAGAAGGATCTTGGGGTCCGGGTCCATAGGACTCTTAAATGGGCCTCACAGGCGGAGGATTTGGTCAAAAGGGCGTATGATGTACTGGCCTTCATTAATCGTGGGATTGAGTTTAGGAGTCAGGAGGTAATGCTGCAACTTTATAAGACCCTTGTCAGACCCCACTTGGAGTACTGTGCGTAGTTCTGGTCACCTCATTACAGGAAGGATGTGGAAGCTATTGAAAGGATGTAGAGGAGATTTACAAGGATGTTGCCTGGATTGGGAGGCATGCCTTATGAAGATAGGTTGAGGGAGCCGGGACTCTTCTCGCTGGAGAGACGAAAGTTGAGAGGCGACCTGATAGAGGTTTATAAAATGTTGAGAGGAATAGATAGGGTGGATTCTCAGAGGCTATTTCCCCGGGCTGAAATGGTCGCTACGAGAGGACACAGATTTAAGGCGCAGGGAAGCAAGTACAGAGGAGATGTTAGGGGTAAGTTTTTCACTCAGAGGGTGGTGAGTGAATAGAATCGGCTGCGGTGGTAGAGGTGAACTCGCTGGGGTCTTTTAAAAGACTTCTGGATGAGTATATGGGATCTAATGGGATTGGGGGTTATAGATAGTTCTATGGCTTGGTAGGTATAGATGTGATCGGCGCAACTTGTGGGCCGAAGGGCTGTTTGTGCTGTAGTGTTCTATGATCTATGTTCTATCACTTCAAGTCACTTTATTCTATTCAATGAAGGGTGGAGCAGAGGGTGGGTGCATGGTCAGGGAGTCTTACTAAAGCTCAGCCTAGGGGTCCAGGTGGTAGTAAATCCACCACTGAGGGTGGGGGGGAGGGGGAATTTATTTTTAAATATATTAATTTTTTTCTCTCAATCGGGGAATCCTGTAAAGATTCCAAGCCTGTCCATATCAGCAAGGCTTATGGACACATGACACATGAGGACGGTCTTAACAGGGATCTTGGCTTCATGTCACACTACCTGTAACCCCCATGACTTGCCTGGGTTAGCAAAAAACCTCACTTGCTGTGCTGTCTGGAGACAATGTCTGCAAGACATTGCAAAATGCGCCTGCAGAATTTTATGTCAGGCTGTCTAAAAATTCAATAGGAAAAGCTGGCAGTTCTCCAGCCGCCCCCCCCCCAACCTTCCCATCCCCACCCTCAATAGCTGCAATGCATTGCTTTTCCTGCCCAAGTTGACACTGAAAACAATGAGAAAATTCCACCCTTTATTTTTAATTACTATGTTTTAAAATAAGAATTCTCTTCTCAGTTTCTGGAATGTCACACCTAATTATCCTAAGGGGGCTTCTGCAGACAACCTGGGACTGTTAAGACCAATTTCAAAGGGAGCTCCAGAATTATATTTGCATTTGATAAGCCAACCTTGCAAGCATAGTCAGTGAATCCACTGAGACAATCGCTTCCCAAATGCCCAGACCCTTAATATCAATGGCTTGGTTACTGGCTGACTCATTATCAATTCTAAGAACAAAGCCCAATCCCAAATGTTGGATAGACATCTCTTTTGAAGTCATTGTGTAAAATGTAGACCACATGAAGAAACATTTTAACATTACCTTTCTGGGCTGTACTCTCAGTTAGCTGTTTACCATCTAACTGGAAAGCCATCAAGAACAGTAAAAAGTCTGACAACACCAGGTTTCAATCCAACCGATTTATTTGATAGTAAACTCATAAGCTTTCGACTCTATGGTCTTCGTCAGGGGAATGGTCACCTGACAAAGGCCATCGAGTCAAAAGCTTGCCAGTTTACTATCAAATAAATCGATTGGATTTAAACCTGGTGTTGTCAGACCTCTAATGTTTACCCCAGTCCAACGCCAGCATCTCTACATCATGACAGCCATCAAGCACAGTAAGAGGTCTGGCAACACCAAAATTAAATCCAACCAATTTATTTGATAGTAATTCTGCTAGCTTTCGGCGTTTGTGCCTTCGTCAGGCGAATGAGGTGTTCTGGTCTCCAAAAGCACACATATCAACACAGATAGTTTACAGATTGCTGATTAGAATGTGAATCCTTACACCTATTCAAGTCTTAAAGTGGCTAACAAAGGAACACTGAGCACTGAGGTTAGAGAGATGTGAATTGTCTCCAGACAGCACAGGGGGCCTTCATGACACACGACAGCGCAGAGCCACTGAGCAGAGACTGATAGCCAAGTTCTGCACACATGAGGACGGTCTTAACAGGGATCTTGGCTTCATGTCACACTATCTGTAACCCCCATGACTTGCCTGGGTTAGCAAAAAACCTCTCTTGCTGTGCTGTCTGGAGACAATACACATCTCTCTAACCTGTGCTCAGTGCTCCTTCTACTTACATTGTTAGCCACTTTAAGACTTGAATAACAGATTAGGTGTAAGGATTCACATTCTAATCAGCAATCTGTAAACCGTCTGTGTTGATATGTGTGCTTTTGGAGACCTGAACATCTCATTCGCCTGACGAAGGCAGGAACGCCAAAAGCTAGCAGATTTACTATCAAATAAATTGGTTGGATTTAAAATTGGTGTTACCAGACCTCTTACTAAGTTTACCCCAGTCCAACGCCAGCATCTCTACATCATGACAGCCATCAAGCTCTGTCCAAAAAGGACAATAGGCCCATCTAACCTGACTCTGCTGGAAGATTTTGTATCATTGACTGCAGAACTGATTCAATCTCTGTGTGTCTAGTTCATTTTGTGACATCAACAGCTCCTGAAAAGCGAATCGTCCAATGTTGGTCTCCGGCTAGCTGAAATCTAAATGTCTACACGTAAGAGTTCCTCATTGGATTCTGATTTTGGGACCCTGGAACTCAAGTGAAACAGTATTCAACTTTTCTGTGATTCTGACAAGGTGGGGAGATGGGGAGGTGGAAGTGGGGTGGGGGGAGCTGTGCACAGGTTTTCCTTTTGTTATTTCAAACTCAAGAGTCGGTTGTCTACTTATCTCAAATTCTTTCCTTTCATGGAGCTTGGCATTTCTATAAGCCTGAATCACCCAGTCATTTCAATAAACTGTCTCTACTAATGAACTTAATATTTCAATAGCAGCCATCTAAGTAATCTGTTTCTACTATCAGAACAATTCACACCTGATCATCTTTAGATGCTTTCATGCTTTTGAAGTGCCCTGATCACTTTTAGAGGCTTACTTGCCCGTGGAAATACTGGCTGTTACAGTTGCTAGGTACCTTTCAGACTTATTGAAGTTATTGTTACTGTTACCAGGCAAGTTTTCAACCTTTCAAGTTTTTAAAAAATTCATTTTATTGTTGCTACTTGGTGAAATGATAACAAAGCAGGTGCTCAAAATTATAAAAGATTTTGACAGAATTAATAAAGAAACTCTGTAGCAACCTGTAGTCCTGTCTGGAGATAATACACATCACTTTAATCTATGCTTAATGTTACCTCCACTCACATTGTCTGCACCTTTAAGACTAGATTAGCTATAGACTCACATTCTAATCAGTATTCTATAAACTGTGTGTGCCTTTATATGCTCTGTTTGTGATCAGAACTCCCCACTCACCTGAAAAAGGAGCAGCGCTTTGAAAGCTAGTGGCGTTTACAATTAAATAAATCTGTTGGACTTTAACCTGGTGTTGTGAAACTCCTTACTATGTAAGCAAAGGACACATCTTTAAGATAATTAGCAAAAATACTAAAAGATAAATCTTTTACGCAGTGAGTTATTATGATTTAGAATGCATCCAGCCATCAAGTTTGCACCGACCCTCTGGAAGAGCATCTGATCTTAGTCCATCCCAACACCCCCTCCCACCCTGTCCTATCCCCATAACCATACACATTTACCATGGCTAATCCACATAACCTATACATCTTTGGACACTAAAGAGCAATTTAATATGACCAATTCTCCTTACCTGCACATTTTTGGACTGTGGGAGGAAATCGAAGCACCCAGAAGAAACCCACACAGACACAGGAGTATGTGCAAACTCCACACAGACAGTCAATCAAGGCAAAAGGTGTAGGGTTTTTTTTCAGAGATGTAAGTATTGAGCTGAACTTTAGCTAATATAAAGACTCGTGATAACAGTATCTTGGGTGAAAGACATTCTTTATTGACCAGCGTACAGTGGGAGAAAAGTGCTGGGCATTCCAATAGTTCTCTGAAGTTACATTACATTGGCAGTATAATTATATAATTTCCAAAAATCATTTCTCCCACCCTGGCATATCCCAGCTGGACATGAACCAATCGTCATTAGTATAGGTCAATCATTATTAGTAAATGTCATACCTTGGCTAATTATATTTATTCTCTGACAGCTTTGGAATAGTAGTTATGAATGATTTCTAACTGGCTTTCCCATGTCCACCTGTTGTTTGGTCCAGACTCTCTTATCTTGTTTAATGCTTTGTCTATTTACTAAGTTGTCTGGGATCATTAGCTTTGTCCTTGTTGATGGGTATTCTATTCCATGTCGATAGGAACTTCTATGAGTGCATTGTTATAAAGAATTGGTTCACTTTAGGGGAATTTCACAGTATCTTCATTAATGTAAGCCTTCCTTGTGACTAATAATAAACTTTAAAACTTTACTTTTTACTTGACTGCTGTCCTTGATGCCTTAGAACTCTGTGCCATTCACCAGGATATATGCTTTTTCAATACACACTTTTCAAAGAAGAAGAAGAAGAAGAACAAAGAAGAACAGCACGGGAAACAGGGCCTTCGGCCCAACGAGCCCGTGCCGCCACCCCGATGTTCCCACCTCTACAGAAATACATGTCTAAATTCTCTAATTGTGGTTAAGTGTGTTTCTATGCAGACAGTACCTCTGTAAAATGCATGTATAAAGCAGTCTGTGATACTTGTCATAAGTTAATTCATGCTGTTTTAATAGTTTTTATTAGTGTTTTAGTCCCACACTATTTTGAATCTCTCCAACATCAACTCCCAGACGCTATATGGCAGCAATTAAGTTGCTATTTCTCTACACCCTTGCTATGACTGCAGCACTAAATTCTGAACCCTCTACTTTCCTTCTCTATGCACAGTATGCTTTGTTTGTATAGCACGCAAGAAACAAAACTTCTCACTGTTTATTAATACATGTGACAATAATAAATCAAATTATATCAAATCAAATGAAGGGAGAAAGACTATGGGGTTTGCCAGCTGCGCATGCCCTAACTCCAGAAATTCCTGCTCGAGATCAATGGACCTTTAAATGGTGCACTGAAATTTCTGAACTGCCCTCTATGATTTTCATGGCGGGCAAGATGGGAAATTTCTGGCCTATATCTAAGTTAAACTGGAACAAACATTTGCATGTCAAAACAAGATTCACAGCCCAAAACGATGGTGATCAGTAAGTACCTGCAGATTTCTAGAGAAACAAAGTTCAGAGGAACACAGAACCAGTCTATTATAGGCTTCAGGCAGTATCTTATGCTTTAAGGGAGAAAGAATGGCCTACTCCTGCTTTTAGTTTCTATGTCTCTCTCTCTCTATGTATGTATATATATATATCAAAGTCAGGCAGTGGTGTAAGAACATGTTGGGAATATAAGGTACTGTAAATCAGATATTAGAATGTAAGTTATTTGTTACCCTGATAAACAGGATGGGTCTATTCAAATCAAGCATGTTTGATGAATGAGGATAGGGGTGGGGGAGGGTAATAATCCCCACAATGACTGTAAGGAATTAATAATCCTAGATTATTGCCCATTGAACTGAAACAATAATTAAATTTGCATTAAATTCAATGTCTACCACAAATAGCTAATTATGTTAAAAAACTAAGTGTATTGATATACCTTATTTCCTCAAGAAAGAGGGGACGAATACTCACATTTTTTTCTTGCTTCATTTGGGTGATAAATTATTAGTAATTTCATTCCAACTCTGTTCCTATAAGACTCAATCAACCACAGCAACCTTTAAAACTCAGATTTCAAATGATTTCTCCTCAGTAAGTGTGCCAGTTTCCCCAATAGAGTTGCATTCTGACAGATTCACACTGAAGAATTTGAAATGTAATCACTGCAGCCCTTTAGGGCTTTGTGTTACTGCTTTCTACCTTCTTCTTTGGATGGTGAAAGATTGAATTAGCGTGCAGCTGGGCTATGTAATTTGATGTTGACTGTGTGCACTTTTATCAGCAAGCTACTATATTGACTACTGCTACCATTCTGCAATCTGTTGTTCTTCAGACACCCACTGCTATTTGTCAGCCTGTGACCTATAACTTCAGTATCACTTACACCACTTGAGATTGAGTTTTATTTTTAGTTCACTTCTTCAAAATTGGTTCATTCCCCAAAGCCATTCTGACTTTATAATTATTTTGTGCACTTTAAAACTTAAAAAAGAAGTGTTCCTTCTTAAGTGAAATCCTATGCACTTGCCTTCCTCAGGTTCGGGTATGTGGTAAGTATGTTCACATTCTGGGAATTCGTGTCCTGATGGTGGGATCAAGCACTTTAGCTTCTCAGGCCAAATCCTGACTGTTCAAAGAGAGATATGCCTCATTCTTTTTTCCTTTTGTTTTCTCTATATTTCTCTCCATCTCAATTATGCATAACAGTAAGCCATGTGCTTAAAAACAAGAATAATCTCCTTGTCATCAAAAGTATTTCATTTGGTGGAGTTTAAACCAGCTTGCCATGGTGGGAAACCTGGTGCCTTGGCCCAATTAATTGTGAGAGAATCCTCTTTCAAAGGTACTTATTGTAGTGTAAAAATCTGGCATATATAGGGTTAATGTGAGACTGACCACAGTGTTGCCCCACAGTGCTGTAAGAAGACACATGATCCAGACCCAAGGGTCAGTGTGGAGTTGAGCAGCGATGGATAAAACCAGAATATGGAGACAGCTCCTAGCTTGTATCCCTCATTAACATGTGTAAGTTATTCTACTTACAATTAACTTACTGAAGACTATGAAGTGATCTTTAAGAAATATCATTCTGTAACAAACACATTCTGAACACTTAACATCTGATTAAGGGACCAGGCATTAGGTGTGGGGTAGTGATCTTACTCCCTTTACCCCAATCTCGCTTTGAAACCAAATCCTATGACCTCCTTTCCATGACCCTCTTTCAAACTCACTCAGGAATCCTGAGTTCAGGAATCCAACAACAATCCCTGGAAGAGAAAGTGAGCTTTACCAACAGCAGCCAGTGCTGTTGGTGGCACTTCTGGCAATGGAGGCTAGAAGCTGACAGCTTTCAGCTGGTGGGATTTCTGCCTCCAATGTCCCAAATCCTAGGATGGGCCCAACGCTGGTGCAGACGTTTAATTTATTCAGGCTTTCTCTTCAGAAGTGATGCGGGTTTTCCATTGGTTCTCCAATAAATGAGTGGGATCCACATCCAGAAGTTAAATTCTGTCCATTGTATCAGTTATTCTATTCTAATTAGCAAATAAACAATCTGTCACCACTATTAAGCCTTTCTGTTCTTTCCATTTTTTTGTATTGATTAAAGGGAAAAGAGTCTCTGAATTTTAAAAAAGCGTGGATTATTATAGTGTGACAGAGTGGATTTTTTAGCATGAATCAAGGCTTAAATTGTGATACGTGGTTGTTTCATGAAGCTGTATCCTCATCTCTGCAATGGTAATTATTATAAATGAAAATCTTCTGTTACGTCTCTAACATTTTTTGGTGAAAGCCCACTGATCTGAGATGTTTAACTTTCCACAGATGTGAGTGAGTAGTTCCTGAATATTTCCAGCATTTTCTGATATTATTTCCAATTTGCAGTATCTGCAGCATTTTGCTTTGTTCATAATTGTAAAGCAATTGTAATTACAAATGAATCCAATCAGGAAATAAGGAGCAATTTCTTTACACAGTGAGTGGTCAAAAACAGAAAGTGTTGGAAATACTCTGCAGATCTGGCATTAGCTGGGGAGGAAGAAACAGAGGTTAATGTTTGGAGTCTAATGTGACTTGTTTTAGAAAGTAGAACTAGTTACCGCAAGAAGCGATTGAGATAAATAGATGCTTTCGAAAGGTAACTGAATGTGCTGCTGAGAGGATAAGGAATAGACAGGCTGAGATGTGATAGATGGAATGGGATGAAACTGTGGTGTATAAACACCAGTACAGACTAATTGGGCTGAATGGCCTGTTTCTGTGCTGCATATGCGACACAGTTCTATTTGGATAAATGAAACAACAGCAAAACTTGCGCTTATTTCATACACTTGATGTTCCTTGGTATTTCAGAAAAGCACGATCAGAGAGAAAACTGATACATCTGAAACGAGGGAATGACTGAACTGACAGATAGCTGCAGAGGTATTGTGGCAACTAGAAGGTTGAAAGCCAGATGGCTGGGTGTTTGAAAGTACTCTTGTAAGTGGAGTTTTCATGAAATGATATTGTTGGAACAGTGGCAACTCCAAGGAATTCTGAACCATGAAAATGTTACAGTATTTCAAATCAAATACAACTTAAAATACATTACAGACATAGGAAAAAATATAAAATAAATGTATGAATAAATTAGAGATAATTTCCATTACATTTGTAGTTCTGTTCAATATTTATTACAGCAATAATAAAAACTCCTGGCATCTGAGTAGCATTTTAACATGGTGCACATGGTAAGTTTAGCAATGGATGGAGAGTATCACCAGCTGTAGAAATTTTGAGGGGTTAAGATGCCTTGAGCTACAGTCCCTGTTTTGTAAACATTTTGGATGACGGTTCCCTACCTTTCTCATCCTTCACCCATCACTCATCAGGATGCTGTTGATCTAATGAAAATGTCATGACAAATAAGATTTCATTATAAAAGAAATCAACAATACTTCAAAGTTCTGACAAACTGAAAGGCAAAATGTTCAAGTATCCAAGTCCCTCACAGTGAATGTGAAGTGACTGATGTTCATTCACTTAAGCGTTCGGAAGGTGTCACAGAGAAAATAAAACTGACTCAAACTGATCAGTTCAAATTTACTTTAAGATACATATTCAACCATATTTCACTTGTAAACATTCCTGGTATGAACTGATGAACAAGCTGCAGCGAGGGTAAGGATATTTTATTATTTTATTCCTTTTTATTTGGCCATCACATTTTTAAAAGAAACTTCACAATCTACTACTTTTTTCCAAATATTGTTTCAAATCAGTCCACATCAGATACATGTCCAGTTGTGTTTTGAAAGTGCCAATAGAATCTTCCACCAACAGTTCAGGTTCCAGATCCTAGCCATTCTCTGTGTGAAATAATTGCTCTCAACCAGTTCTTTTGCCAATTATTTTAAATCCATGATCGCTAGTTACTCATATACTTCTCCTGGCTTGCACGAAGTCACACTTTTGAACAGCTCAATTAAGTCTCCCATTAACTTTTCTGGTCCAAGAAGATCAATTCAAGCTCTTCCAGTCTTTCCACACTGAGTCACTTATCTCTGGTTAAGTCTTCTTTGTATCCTCTGCAATACCATGACATCCTCCCTATAGAGCAGTGCCCAGAATTATGTGCAATATTAGAGCTAAGACCTAACTACTGATTTGTAAAAGTTGAGGATGACTTCTTTGTTTGTACTCACTGCTCCTATATACAAATTATTCCATGTTTTCTTTGCTGCCTTATCAAGTTGTTCTTCAACATTTAAGGGTTGCTACAATGCATTTCCTCATCCATGTCTTGTGACAGCCCCAAAATAGCATCATTTAGATTGTACTACCTCTTTGTGTCATTCATTTGTAGTGATACAGTGGTTAGCACTACTGCCTCATAGCACCAGGGATCAGGTTCGATTCCCAGCTTGAGCCTGTGCGGAATCTGCATGTTCTCCCAGATGATGTGGGGATTTCCTCCAAGTGTTTTGGTTTCCTTCCACAGTTCCAAAAATATTGTCATTAGATGCACTGGCCATGCTAAATTCTCCCGCAGTGTCCGTGAATAGGCAATGGGATATGACAAGGGTGTGGAATATAGGACAGCATTTTACAGCCTCACTCATCCCAAAACCATAAAATCTCATCCATGGTCAATGGTCCTTCCCATGCTCAACCCCTCGCCTCCTCCAATTTCTGTGGCAGGCAGGCTGGTAAAATTCCAGTCATAATGTTGTAGTTACAGATAAGGTGAAGAGGAAGATCAGCTTAATATATGGTAGGTCTATTGAAAAGTCTGATGGCAGCAGGGAAGAAGCTGTTCTTGAGTCAGTTGGTACGTATTCTCAAACTTTTGTATCTTTTTTTCTACTGAAGAATGTGGAAGAGAATATATCCAGGATACATGGGGTTCTTGATTATGCTGGTAGCATTTCTGAGGCAGCAGGAAATGCAGACAGTGCCAATGGATGGGAGGTTGGTCTGATGACTGGGTTATGTTCACAACCCTTTGCAGTTTCTTGTGGTCTTAGAGCAGGATCAATACCAAGCTGTGATACATTTGGAAAGGATGCTATCTGTGGTGTATCTGTAAAAAATGGTGAGAGTCATAATGAATATTCCAAATTTCCTTAGTCGGCTGAGAAAGTAGGGGCGTTGTTGGACTTTCACAACTATAAGGAGGGATCAAGACAAATTGTTGGTGATCTAAATACCTGGAGACTTGAAACTCTTGACCATTTCTACGTCACCTCCATTGATATGGACAGGGACATGTCCTCCATTACATTTCTTGAAGGCAATGACTATCTAACATTGAGGGAGAGATTATTGTCATTGCATCATTTTACCACATTCTCTCTTTTCTGTATTCCATCTCGTCAATGTTTGAGATCCAACCCACCATGGTGGTGTCATTGGCAAACTACATTCTGGTTTCCTCCCACAGTCCAAAAGACATGCTGATAAGGTGCATTAGCCACGTTAAATTCTCCCTCAGTACACAGACAGGCACCGGACTGTGGCAACTAGGGGATTTTCACAGAAAGTTCATTGCAGTGTTAATGTAAGCCTACTAATAAATAAACTTTAAACAAATGCCCCAAACCTATATATCTTTGGATACTAAAGGGGAATTTAGATGGCTGATCTACCTCACTTACATTTCTTTGGACTGTGGGGGAAAACCGCAGCACCCAGAGGAAGCCCACGGGAAGAACGTGCAGATTCCACACAGACAATCATGCAAGGCCAGGATCAAACCCGGTCCCTGGCACTGTGAGACAGCAGTGCTAACTACTGTGCCACCATGCCATCCTGTGATGCTGCAAGAAGTTCAATGACTTCATGTGAATGGCCAAGGTCAGTGAATGCATATTTAATTCCATATCCTATCTATTGCACCACTAACCTAATCCATTGTGCAATGCAGCATACTTTCATCACTTATCTATCAACAATTTCAATCAACCATAACTCATATCTCACATTCATTTCTTCACCTCACATATTGGTATTGTTGCAAGTCTCATGCCCACACACAAGCAGGCTATTCTACCAGGACAGAAAAATCATCCAAACACATTGCACACATCAGTAGCATGCCTCCCTCTCACATGGTGGAAAAAGTGATGCAAAACTTAATGTAGTAACACATAATAGTTGCCAATCCTTTGTGACTGATGATTTCTCTTTGTTCTCTCAGGCTGAGCTGGGTCCTCATTGATGGTATTCCAAGCAGCTGCTGTTTCCCATCAAATTTTGTTCGCCTTGCTCTGTAAGCCTTGCAATTCAAAAGCTCTTTGTTCAGTGCTCTCAGTCTAGAACTAATTCAATCACTTTATCCAGGGATAATTTAGTTTCTGCGAGTAGCTTCTTTTGAATCTTCAAACTGTTAATACTACATACAAGACAATCACGTATCATTTAAAATTGGATCAAAGTCTCAGTGTTTGGCTCATTGACAAAGACTGACAACAATAGCAGAAACTGTCTCCCATAACAGCAGAGTGGAATTTATATCTCTGCATAATAATGGAGGGTTGGGAGTTATAGTGGTCCCTTATTAGGCATAATACCCTGAACCTCAAGAGACTGTCTCACCTACAGAACCACAGTTAATGATCTTGGCAGGAGTTAAAATCCCCATGAACTGACCTCAGATCAATAAGTTTCCCATCTACTCCAGAAAGAGCTCCACATGTCTTCTGGAAGACTGATAAAACCATCAAAGAGACTTTCCCTTTCAAAAGAGACTTTAGTCGAGACTTATGCAAATGTGAGGTTATCCATTTTGGGAGAAATAATAGTAGGAAGGATTATTATTTAAATGGTGAAAAGCTGCAGTATGCTATGGTGCAGAGGGATCTGGGGGTCCTGGTGCACGAATCACAAAAACCCAATCCGCAGGTGCAACAGGTGATCAAGAAGGCGAATGGAATGTTGGCCTTTATAGTGAGGGAGATAGAATATAAAAGCAGGGAGGTGTTGCTGCAACTGTACAGGGTACTGGTGAGGCCGCAATTGGAGTACTGTGTGCAGTTTTGGTCGCTGCATTTGCAAAAGGATATATTGGCCTTAGAGGGAGTGCAGGGAAGGTTTATTAGACTGATGCTGGAAATGACGGGGCTAGCCTATGAGGAGAGATTGAATAGACTGGGTCTGTACTCGTTGGAGTTCAGAAGGTTGAGGGGGGATCTTATAGAAATATATCAGATAATGAAAGGGCTAGATAGGGTAAAGGTGGACTAGAGGGCACAGCCTCAAAATAGTGGGGGGGTGGGCAGTGGGGGGTAGTTTAGAACAGAGTTGAGGAAGAACTTCTCCACCTAAAGGGTGGTGAGTCTCTGGAATTCTCTGTTCATTGAAGTGGTGGAGGCTACCTCGTTGAATATATTTAAGTCGCAGGTAGATAGGTTTCTGACAGACAAGGGAATTAAGGGTTATGGGGAGAAAGCGGGAAAGTGGAACTGATCCACTTCAGATCAACCATGAACTTATTGAATGGCAGGGCAGGTTTGAAGGGCTAGGTGGCCTACTCCTGCTCCTATTTCTCATGTTCTTAGGTTCTTATGTTGTGGGGGAATGTGTATAAATTAACATAGGGATAAAGGCTCATATGGGGAGCTGTATAGCAAAGGGTTAACTCGAATGATAACTATTCAGTATATGCAAAAGGAGCTATGTCACACTGATGTTCTTCACTCAGAGGAGTTGAGTGTGAAGTATTTCAGGCACTGGCTCCAACTGTATCTAGATCTTATCCAACATTTGTAATTAGCTAGCCTGTAAATAAATGATTTCGAACAAAAGACCATCACTCGAACATCTCTTCTTCAGTAAGATATCAATGAATCCTAAGGAAAATCCACAGTAATAGAGTAAGTACTTATTTAACTCACTGAAAAGATACCTCACTGTTTCCATGTAACATCATAATCTTGATGCCTTCAGCATTACACAACCCAGTGTGCTCTGGCATATTCTTCCATGATGTGGAGATGCCGGCTTGTACTAGTGACTGCTGAAGTGTTCCCCAGCAGGAAGAGAATAGTCTTGTCTGGTGATTGTCAAGTGGTGTTCATTCATCCATTGTTGTAGTGTCTGCATGGTCTTCAATGTACTTTGGGATGCCTCAGGACATCCTTTCCTGCAGCATATCAGGTAGACAACATTGACTGAGTTGCAAGTGTAAGTACTGTGTACCTGGTGGAAGATGTTCTCATGTGAAATGATGGCATTCATGTCGATGATCCAACACGTCTTACAGAGGGTGCCGTGGCAGGGTTGTGTGGTGTTGTGGTCACTGTACTCCTGAAGGCTGGGTAGTTTGCTGCAGACAATGGTTGGTTTGAGGTTGAGCAGTTGTTTGAAGGCAAGAAGTGAGGGCATGGGGATAACCTTGGTGGTATGTTCGTCTTCATCAGTGACATATTGAAACTCCGGAGTTGATGTTGTAGCTCTCAGCTCTGGGGAAATACTGGACGACGAAGAGTACTCTGTCCTCCGTATACCGTGTTTGTCTTCTGAGGAGGTTGGTGCACTTTATCGCCGTGGTGCATCGGAACTAACTATTGATGAGTTGAGTGCCGTATCTTGTTCTTATGAGAACATCTTTCAGTGTCTGGAGGTGTCCGTTGTTATCCTCCTCATCTGAGCAGATCCTCTGTAGACGGAGGGCTTCTTCAACATAATGATGACTTTTTTTTGCTTTGGATTCACAGTGAACAATCACTGAAGTGACTATATGATGGCATCAACAAGTTCCATCCCGCTATCAGACTTACGATGGACTACTCTCTGGAATCAATTGCATTCTTGGACCATCTTCATCAAGGACGATCACGTCAACACCTCACTGTACCGCAAGCCTATGAATAACCTCATAATGCTCCACTTTTCCAGCCTCCACCCTAAACACATTAAACACATCTCCTACGCAAAAGCCCTCCATATACACAGGATCTGCTCAGATGAGGAGGATCGTAACAGACACCTCCAGACGCTGAAAGATGCTCTCATGAGAACAGGATATGGTGCTCAACTCATTGATCGACAGTTCCGATAATCAACATGAAAAGCCGCACCGACCTCCTCAGAAAACAAACATGGAACACGGTGGACAGAATACCCTTCATCGTCCAGTACTTCCTCAGAGTGGAGAAACTACAATATCTCCTCCGGAGCCTTCAACATGTCATTGATGAAGATGAACATCTCACCAGGGCCATCCCCAGCCCCCATTTCTTGTCTTCAAACAATCACACAACCTCAAACAGACCATTGTCCATAGCAAACTACCCAGCCTTCAAGAGAACAGTGAGCACGAGACTACACAATCTAGCCATAGCAACCTCTGCAAGCCATGCCGGATCATCAACATGGATGCCATCATTTCACTATCCACCTACATACGCTTGCAACTTGGCCAACATTGCCTACCTGTCCCGAGGCATGGTACATTGGGGAGACCATGCTGTTGTAGTTGTTCGTCCATCGTCATCGATCATCGATGAGGACTTCGGCACCATTAGTCATTTTGAAGCTGGCTGGTGTGTGTCCGAAGATAACTGATCAGGCCAATTCGGGCATGGAATGCCCTGGCATAATGTCAAGGCTCCGGAGATGATGCATATTGGACAGACTTGTGTAGACACTGTAGTTGTTGCGCTGATGGCTCTGGACTTGGGCAGCTCACGCTTAAGTTGTGCTTCAGCAATACACCTTACTTCGTGAGCTTGACAGCCTTTGTGGATGAGGCACTGCTAGGTAGGGTGGTTTTGTGCCAGTGTTTCCCAGGTGGTCGTGTCAATGTCAAGGATTTCAGGGAGGTCTTGAGTGTGTCTTTGAAATGTTTCTTCTGCCCTCCATGCGAGCATCTTTCAGCAGAGAATTCCCCAAAAAGGAGCTGCTTGGGTATGTGCTCGTCTGACATACACATGACATGACCTGCCCACCGGGTCTGCGCTCTCATCAGCAGTGTGTGGACTGATGGTAGACTTGCTCTAGAGAGAACTTCAATGTCTGATACTTTGTCTTGCCAACAAATGCATAATATTCTGCAAATTCAAGTGATGTGGAAATGATTGAGCTGTCTTGCGTGCCTTCGATACACAGTCCACATTTCATAAGCATACAGGAGGTAGTGGGTACCGCTGCCCTGTAGACCTTCAATTTTGTTGCTGGGCTGATTCCTCAACATTCCCATACAGTGGAGCGTAGTCTACCAAAAGCAGAACTTGCCTTTGCTATTCTGAAGTTAACTTCTGTATCAATAGTCACTGCTTGGAAGAGGATGTTGTCAAGATAAATGAACTGGTCCACTGCCTGTAGTTTCTGCCCTTTGATTTTGATTATGGCTTCTGCATACGGTGCACGAAGAGCTGGCTGGTGCATGATTTTAGTCCTTTTAATGACGGTGAGTCCAACCTTGTCATGTGTCATGGAAGATTTATCCATACTGACTTGCATCTCTGGCTCTGAGCCAGTATACAGGGTACACTCATCAGCAAAGAGGAAATCTCTCAGAACAGTCTCTTCCACTTTGGTAATAGCTTGAAGCCTCCTCAGGTTGAAGAGCTTTCCATCCACTCTGTACTTGAGGCTGAGTCCAGCAACACAGTCCTGAAAGGCATCATTCAGCATGGCAGAAAACGTCATGCTGAACAGACTGAGTGTGAGTCCACAGCCCTGTTTGACACCATTAGTGACTTGGAATGCCTCAGAGGATTCTCCACCATCCAGAACTCTGACCATCATGCCATCATGGAACTGGTGTATCATCTGAATGAATTTGGGGGTGCGGGGCAGCCAAATTTTGACATGATCCTCCACAGGCCTTGTTGGCTTACAGTGTCGAAGGCTTTCGCGAGGTCAGCAAAGGTTGTGTAGAGCTCGTGATTCTGCTCCTGACATTTCTCCTGAAGTTGGCGCGCAGCAAAAATCATGTCAGTAATCCCACGGCCTTTGTGGAAACCACACTCTGACCCTGGAAGCAGTCCCAGCTCCAGATGAGTGACCAGACGATTTAGTAGGACTCTTGTGAGGGTTTTTCCTGAAATGGAGAGCAGTAAGATTCCTTGGTGGTTGTCGCATACTTGCCGATTGCCCTTCCTCTTGTAGAGGTGTACAATGGAAACATCTTTAAGTTCGTGAGGAATGGATCCTTGCTTCCAAAAAGACTGGAACAACTCAGTGAGCTTCTTGATAAGTACAGGACCAACAGCTTTATAGATCTCTGCGGGTATGACATCTGTCCCCGGGGCTTTGCACTGGATTGCTGGTTGACAGTTTTCGTGATTTCAGCTACTACCGGTGGATCATCCATGGCGTTGTTGATGTTGACCTGGGGAATCCTGTCTATTGCCTCATCATTAATAGGTAACTGTCGATTGAGGACAACTTCAAAGTGTTTAGCCTATCTCTGCAGGATCTGAACCTTCTCTGTCATGAGAATTGTACCATCTGTACTCAGGAGGGGGGAACTCCCGAGAGATTGAGATCCATAGACAGTGTTGAGGGCTTTATAGAACCGTTTCAAGTTGTTTCGGTCAGCGTATCCCTATATCTCATCTGTCTTGGCGCTCAGCATCCTGCATTTTATGCAGGCATCTTGCATTTTACGCAGTTTAAAGATGGGTCATTCTGACAGGCCCAATGAAGATGGTGCTTTTCAACAAGTAGAACCTATATCTCTGCATCATTCTCATCGAACAAATCATGCTGCTTGTGGGTAGTGCATCTTCAGTGCAGATGTATGGATAGCCTCACTCATGCGTTCCCAGTCATATTCAGTGCTGCCTGCAAGGTGTAGGTCAGCAAGCTTGATATCTAAGTCTTTAGCCAGTGCTGACGCTCGCTATGCTGGGGTTCTTTAGCTTGGCTGCATTGATTCTTTTCATAACCTTGCTTCCTTGTGGTCACCTTTTGGTTTGATGTGGAGCCTCATTTTGGAGTCAATGAGCCTGTGATCTGTCCAGCAGTCAGCACCACGCATGGCCTTGGTTACTCTGACATCCTGCCTGTCTTTTCTCCTGACAATGACATAGTTGATAAGATGCCAATGCTTAAAGTGGGGGTGCATCCAGGAGGTCTTGTTATGGGTAGGTAGATGGAAGGTTGTAGAACATAGAACATAGAACATAGAACAATACAGCACAGAACAGGCCCTTCGGCCTTCGATGTTGTGCCGACCAAAATAAAAAGCAATGCCCCTCCTAACTAAACCATTCCCTTCTCATCCATATACTTATCAACTAACCTCTTAAACGCCACCAAACTTGGCGCATCTACAACAGCTGCAGGCAGGGCATTCCACTCCCTAATCACTCTTTGAGTAAAGAACCTACCTCTGATATCCGTCCTATAACTCATACCCCTTAATTTAAAGCTGTGTCCCCTCGTGCTAGCTTTCTCCATCCTAGGAAAAAGGCTATCACTGTCCACCCTATCTAAACCTCTAATCATCTTATATGCTTCAATAAGATCCCCCCTTAGCCGCCTCCTTTCTAACGAAAACAACCTCAAATCCTTCAACCTCTCTTCATAGGACCTGCCCTCCATACCAGGCAACATCCTGGTAAACCTCCTCTGTACCCTCTCCAATGCCTCCACATCTTTCTTATAATGTGGGGACCAGAACTGCACACAATACTCCAAGTGCGGCCGCACTAGAGTTTTGTACAGCTGCAACATGATGCTGCGGCTCCTAAATTCAATCCCCCTACCAATAAAAGCTAAGACTCCATATGCCTTCTTAACAACTTTATCCACTTGACTGCCTACTTTCAGGGATCTATTGACACATACACCAAGATCCTTCTGTTCCTCAACACTATTAAGAGCCCTACCATTAGCCCTATACTCTACATATTTATTGTTCCTGCCAAAGTGCATTACCTCACACTTTTCCACATTAAACTCCATTTGCCACCTCTCGGCCCAGCTCTGCAACTTGTCCAAGTCACTCTGTAAACTATAACACCCCTCTTCACTATCTACCACTCCACCGACTTTAGTGTCATCTGCAAATTTACTGATCCATCCCTCAATACCCTCATCCAGATCATTTATAAAAATTACAAACAGCAGGGGCCCCAAAACAGACCCCTGAGGCACACCACTCGTCACCGAACTCCACGATGAATATCTCCCATCAACCACCACCCTCTGTCTTCTATCTGCCAGCCAATTTCTAATCCAATTAGCTAAATCACCCTCTATTCCACACATCTGCATTTTCTGTAGAAGTCTTCCATGGGCCACCTTATCAAAAGCCTTACTAAAGTCCATATATACTACATCAACCGCCTTACCCCCATCCACCTCTCTGGTCACTTTCTCAAAAAACTCAATGAGGTTAGTAAGGCATGACCTACCCTTCACGAAACCATGCTGACTATCCCCAATCAATTCATTTCTCTCTAAATAACTATAAATCCTATCCCTAATAATTCTCTCCAATACCTTGCCCACCACAGAAGTAAGACTCACTGGCCTATAATTCCCAGGAAGGTCTCTCTTCCCCTTCTTAAACAATGGGACCACATTCGCCATCCTCCAGTCCTCCGGAACCACACCCGTAACCAACGAGGACCTGAAGATCAGAGCCAGAGGCTCTGCAATCTCCTCTCTTGCCTCCCAGAGAATCCTAGGGTAAATCCCGTCCGGCCCAGGGGACTTATCCAACTTCAAACCCTCGAGAATTTCTAACACATCCTCCCTATCTACTACAATACTCCCCAATTTGCAACCCTGTACCTCAGTGCTCTCCACAGCTACATTTCCAGCACTCTGCGTGAATACCGAAGAGAAATATTTATTCAGTGCCTCGCCAATCTCTTCAGGCTCCACGCACAACTTCCCACTGCTGTCTATGACTGGCCCTAATCTTGCCCTAACCAATCTTCTATTCTTAACATATCGAAAGAAAGCTTTAGGATTCTCCTTAATCCTATCAGCCAACATCTTCTCGTGTCCCCTCTTAGCTCTCCTCAATTCACTTTTTACCTCCTTCCTAGCTAATCTATAGCTATCCATTGCACTACCTGAGCCTTCAAGCCTCATCCTGACATAAGCCTCCTTTTTCTTCTTAACCAGCAAATCAACTCTTTTCGTACACCAAGGCTCTCTTACTCGTCCATTTCCTCCCTGCCTGACAGGGACATACTTATCAAGGACTCGCAGCAGCTGCTCCTTGAATAAGCACCACATTCCAGATGTTCCCAGTCCCTGTAGTTTCCTAGTCCAATCTATGCACCCTAATTCTCTCCTGATGGCCTCATAATTACCCTTCCCCCAGCTATAACTACTGCCCCCAGCTTCATGCCTATCCCTGTCCATCACTAAGGTGAACGTAACCGAATTGTGGTCACTATCACCAAAATGTTCACTAACTTCCAAGCCTAACACCTGGTCTGGCTCATTGCCCAGCACCAAATCCAATGTAGCCTCACCTCTAGTTGGCCTATCTACATACTGAGTCAAAAAACCTTCCTGCACACTCTGTACGAAAACTGACCCCTCTAACGAGCTAGAGCTATAGCTATTCCAATCAATATTAGCAAAGTTAAAGTCCCCCATCACAATTACCCTACTACTTTCACTCCTAATCAGAATTGACTTTGCAATCCTTTCCTCAACCTCTCTAGAACTATTAGGAGGTCTGTAAAAGACTCCCAACAGGGTGACCTCTCCTCTCCTGTTTCTAATCTCAGCCCATACTACCTCAACAGACAAGTCCTCATCAAACTTCTTTTCGATCACCGTGATACAGTCTTTGACCAGTAACGCCACTCCTCCCCCCCTTCTACCTCCTTCTCTACTCCGACTAAAGCATTTGTACCCCGGAACCTGCAACATCCATTCCTGTCCCTGCTCTACCCAAGTCTCTGAAATGGCCACAACATCGAAGTTCCAGGTACTGGTCCAAGCTGCAAGTTCCTCCCCCTTATTGCGAATACTCCTTGCATTAAAGTATACGCATCTCAAACCATGCCCCACCCCACCCGTACGCCGCTGTGTTTTACAACTCTCCTCTATAACCCCCTTACTCTCATCCCTCTCGGCACCCCAACTACTTAGGATCCCACCCCCCCCCCGAATCAGTTTAAAGCCCCCATCATAGCCTTAGCAAATTTTCCCCCCAAGATATTAGTCCCCCTCTGGTTCAGGTGTAGACCATCTCTCTTGAAGAGGTCCCACCTATCCCAGAATGAGTCCCAATTGTTAAGGAACCTGAACCCCTCCCTCCTGCACCATCCACGCAGCCATGAGTTCAAACTATCCCTTTCTCTGTTCATCTCTAAACTATCTCTTGGCACAGGCAAGAGTCCAGAGATAACCACTCTGCCTGTTATGGACCTAAGCTTCCACCCTAACTCCATAAATTTCTGTTTAATATCCCCTTCCCTTGTCCTTGTGTTGATGATGAGGAGGTTCTGTGCTGCACAGGTCTTCAGTAAGAGTAGGCCATTACTCTTACACTTGCCCACACCATGCCTCCCAATGATTCCCTGCCAGACTGCAGAGTCATGCCTAGCCTTGCATTGAAATTGCCAAAGAAGATCAGCTTGTCGGTACTGTTCACTGCTGATAGTAGGGTGTATAGTTCTTCATAGAACTTGTCTCTCATGTCGTTTTGGGTTGTTCATTGTGGGGGTATAGATGCTGATCAGGGTGGCTTGACTTCTGTTCTATAACAGAAGCTGTAATGTCATAAGCCAGTCGTTCACACTCTTGGTTTGCGAACAAGGTGACTCCTGATGGCGAATCTAACTCCAGCATCACGACGCTCATCGCTGCCGTGACTACTCCAGGAAAATGTGTATCCACCTCCACTTTCAGTCAACTGACCTACATTGGCAAGATGAGTTTCACTCAGGGCTGCAATGTCAATGTTGTATCTTGCAAGCTCTCTGGCAACTAAGGCTGTTCTTCTCTCTGGTCTGTCTGTTGTAGGGTTGTCCAAAAGCACGTGCACAATGGTGCCAGTGGTGAGTGGTATCACCTTGTGTTTTATTTTGCTTGTTCGACGGCAAGATGGGATTCCCGCCAGCCGCGATAAACTGGTCAGGGTGTAGCGAAGCAGGCAATGTTTAGGGCACCTTTGAGCCCCTTCCTCATTCTACGGAGGTGAGCAGTGCATTCCTGAAGGGGATTGCTCAGTCGCTGAGGTAGACGGTGAGTTCCACTGCTGCTTCGATCAGTGAAAAACGATCATTAGACCTGAGCTGCCTGCGTGCAGTTCCATGACTACAGCTCCCAGTGTATCCACACCTGCTGCTTTGTCACCATAGGACTGCAAGAGTTGAACAGGACATTGATGATAGTGATGATGATGGTGTCAAAACTACTGCTTGATTTGGATTAAGTGAGGGAGAATTGCGCAGAGTCAGCCTTCCCAATTTCCATCTAGATCCAGTGATAAGACAATAGTCAAGATGGCTGGAGATGAGACTAGGCACAGCGGATGACCAGGACGTCTTCTGTGTCTTGTCCTGCTCTTCGCGTCCCACAACGTTTGCAGAGACCGCCTTCTTGACTGTTGGATCTTTCATTAGTCTTGTCCGCTCAATCTGCCGGACTCTGTCTTCACTTGCTGCGATAGACAGCTGCCTATCTCACCAAAGGTTGAGACTCGTCAGCTACCCTCACCTGGTGTAGCCATATTGTCGAGGCCATTGCCCGGGGTGTGGCCACTGTCACATGCAAACAGCTACGGGGAGCCACAGGTGAGAGCTGAGTACCAGGTGGGGACAAAAGATGGACAAACTGCCTGAAAGGATGCAACATATTCCTCCACCAAAGGTACTACCCCTTCCTAACCCCCCATACACGCCCAACAGGGAAGACCATGCAGACACTACGATATTGGATGAATGAGCATTGCTCAACAATCACTAGGCAAGAATGTTCTCTTCCTGTTGGCAAACACTTCAGCTGTCACGAGCATTCAGCCTCTGATCTTCGAGTAAGCATTCTACAAGGGGGCCTTCACGACACACAACAGCATAGTGTCGCTGAGCAGAGACTGATAGCCACGTTCCACACACATGAAGACGGCATCAACTGGGATCTTGGGTTCATGTTACACTATCTGTAACCCCCATGACTTGCCTGGACTTGCAAAATCTCACTAACCATCCTGTCTGGAGACAATTCACATCCCTTTAACCTGTACTTAATGCTCTCTCCACTCACATTGTCTGTACTTTTAAGACTTGATTACCTGTAAAGATTCACAGTCCAACCATTATTTTATAGATTGAGTTTGTCTTTATATGCCCTGTTTGTGAATTGAAATCCCACTTATCTGACAAAAGAGAAGCCAGCTGTTTTTGCTATCAAATAAACCTGTTGGGCTTGAACCTGGTGTTGAGCAACTGTGTTTACTCTTCCAGCCATTCACACTACACTGAACCTCTATTCATTGAAACATGGAAGTTTCACTATCAATCAATTCCACTTGCCTCAACAGGTCTATATCAATGGTAGCTTCACATCAGAGTCAGCTGAGTGCTATTTGTCTTATGTAATTACATGGAGTAAGCAAAAATGAATTGGCAGCTCACTATATATTCTCCAATTTTCTGTTACATTGATGACAATGCACATTGATGCTAGTAGATAGATACAGATGCCAGGCATATCCACGTATACTTCCTCTTACATATGGAAGGAGCCTAGTGCTTCTTTAAGGTTGCTAGAGTTATTTGAAAAATGACTCAGCACAGTATCAAATGAAATGTCTTTCAGTCATATCTTCGGTACACTACTTTAGTTTCCAAAATTTAATTTTATACTTAAGTGTTATGCCTGTACCATTACTGTGACAAGTTCAAATTCTTCACTGTTTTTTCTTGTTATGGGAAATTCCTTCAGTTTGTTACCTGTAACAAACTCAAACTTATTCATTGCCAATTAGTTCACGTTTTTCATTCGACTCTGTGCATAGAAGAAATCTGCCCCATGGTGAATTGCTGATAATAACGAATGGAGATAGGGTATCCTAAAGAAAAGCTAAGTTCCACCTAAATGACAGCGGAACATTACCATTGTATATACGTTAGAGACCAAAAATAGTATAAGTAACCAAGTCAGAACCAAATATTGGAGCCCCAAAATTCATTCCTGTAATCTGTGTACCTTAGGCCTGAGATGGAATTCTATTTTGTCAGGTTTCAGGTTTTTTATTGCATTGAAATTTCTACTGGACCTCACTGAAAGAAGAGAGTGTGGTGAGAGCTATTGTCTTTCAAATTTCACTCAAGTTCCCATGGCAATATGAAATAATTGTACTTCCTTGTCTGAAACTGATTATGTCCCTGATTTTCCATTTTGGGATCCATGAAATGGTACAAATTCTACCTCAGCACAGATATGTACCCAAAAAACATCTAGACAATAACTTTTTGAAAGAAATACTAAGTGCCAAACGAGTGAGAAAACAGGAAAATTGCAGACACAATTTTAGTGTGAGTTTGAAAATGCAATCTTATGCTGTTTTGCGCAATGAAGGTGCCAGGATGTGATTCTCACTGGCGAGAGGAGAGTGGGGAGGGGCTGAGCTTGCTGAGGAAGCCAGCTACTGGGCTGTAAGACGTATTATGCAATAATTCTCCCAGTAAACTGGGAAATTTCCTGCCACCCCAATACGTGCCCCAAGGACATTGGAACACTCCCATGGACATCAGGATCCCCTCCATGGACTTCAGGCCCACCCCCCCCTTCCATGCCAAAGCCCCATGTGCTGGTTTCTCACCCTCACTGGCATTGCCCCTGTCCCCCGCTGCAGTGTTCGCTCACTTCCTGATTGCCACGCTTATACAGAGATCCGATTCTTCCCTCCACCACCACTCAGGCAGAATTCCCCACTCCTACTTTGGCAGAACTCCCTCCCTCCCTCTCAGCCTGCAGAGTTTTCCCCTTTCCTCCCATCCCAGCAGAGTTCCCTCCCTCCCACCTGTGTGGACCTCCTGGCTTGTTTCCCCACCGTCATAGCTCTACCCCAATGTGGCTCCAACCCCAATCAGGCCCCACCCCCAATCAGGCCCCACCCCCTTGGCACTGCCTCTGGCACAGTAATGGTGGCCAGTGGGGAATACCACGGTACCTAATGTACAGTGCCAGGGTGCCAGGTGGTCACTATCCTGCACTGCCTATCTTGGGTCTTCATTGGCCTCCGAACCATCCAGCAAGATCATCATATCTGGTCTTTGATGTTAGGACTATATGTGATTTTCATTGGGAGAGGTGGTAAAGGTATATGAGCTTGGACAACACTATCCAGAACTTGTTAATGACATGTAAATGATTCATTAATATTTAAATCAGCTTTCTGTGCCAAAGTCGATTCCGACGACAAAACCAGACTTTTTGCCTCACTTTCCAACTTCACCACTTTGCCTCACCAAAAGTAAAGAGGGAGGTCATGAGATCGCTCCCCTCGGCTTGGTTATTTTTCATTATAGCTATTATGAGAGATTTAGGTTAAGAAGTTGCTTTGAAATCATAAGCTACTTTTATTTTCAATTTTCGTTCAACGCAAGTTTCATAGTTATTTTTGGACATGTCACATCATGAAGTTTTTAAAAAAATCTGTAGCGTGTCAGAGATTTTTGATGGAGTATAGCCTGACAAGTTCTGCATCTAAAGCCAGAAATTTCGCTACGGAGAAGTGTTAGGACTGACATTTATGATCAGCAAGAGTGACACAGCTTGCAAACCCATTCAAACATATGGGGCTGTGTTTACTTGTAACAGTGATACATATCATACGGGTTTCATTTTTAAACCAGAATGAATAATTGTTACTTTTACCTAGCACTACTTTGCAAGTTAACCGATTATAGTACTCACCACCACTTGCAGCAATCCTGATTTTGATGCTGGGAAAGGCATCCACCGAGGGAAGTCAAGGATTCAGTAAAATGTCGAAGGCATGGTTAATTGATTTAATTTAAAGTTTACTTATTAATGTCACAAGTAGACTTACATTAACACTGCAATGAAGTTACAGTGAAAATTTACAAATCATTACATTCTGGCACCTGTTTGGGTACATTGAGGGAGAATTTAGCATGGCCAATGTATCCAACCAGCACTGTGGGAGGAAACCGGAGCACACGGACGAAAATCATGCAGACATGGGGAAAATGTTCAAAATCCACACAGTCACCTGAATCCAGAATTGAACCCGAGGGCTGTGAGGCAGCAGTGTTAACCCACCATGCCAACCTAGATTACTTTTAAATCTGAAGCAAGCCATGCACCATTCCAGCTCCACCATTGAAACCTGGCCGCCAGCTGCAGTTTAGTAAGACATGGCCTAGGAATTTGAATTTATAACGCTTTTTAAAGGTTTTCTGGTAAGTTAAGATATTGGATTGTTCCTCCTGGTCAAAGAGGAATATTTTGTGCTTTACCTGGCCTGAACTTCAGTTCCTATCTCCCAATTATAATTCCATTTGTATCCCTATTGATCATTGATCTTAATACCAGGGATAGTTCCCTCAGGTCCCTGAGGACACCACTGGCTAGTGAGTAATTCTTATTGAGATCCAGTGGAGGTCCATCTTGCAATATTATAACAAGGCCTAGAAGAGGAATGATCCAGGCGTTCGGAGTATCCAACCAACTCCTGTGATGCACAAAACCTTGGTTAAAATTGGGACTAAGATACTTGCAATTTGTTTTAGGTTTATGTTGAGTGGCTGACTGTCAAATGCCCTGCCCTGAATGGAATTGATGTGGAGATGCCAGTTTTGGACTGGGGTAAACATATTAAGAAGTCTCACAACACCAGATTAAAGTCCAACGGGTTTATTTGATAGCAAAATCCACTAGCTTGCGGGCCTCTGACCCTTTGTCAGGTGAGTAGAGAGTTCTGATCAGGTTTGTAATGGAATTGAGCCAGATAAATCAGGAAGATCTGAATTTTGACCCTTGATCTATATAACATTTGTTGACCATAGCAAGGATGCAGGTGGCATGCTACAATTGGGCTCAGCACTCCTTGGTAATAGAGAGGTAAGTCAGAGGAACAGTCCAACTTTTACCATATTAGATGTTAAACATCAGAAGGGACATTGTTTAAGGCTGAGATCAGGCTCATATCTATGCTTTTCAGCTGGTGTTCTAGATTTAGCTTCACACATGAAGATTCCTCAGTTGAACAAGATACTGGAGGAGAGGGCTCCAACTAAGAGCCATATCAAAGCAAACTCGGAGAATTGGTGAATGTCTGAGTGAAAAATGAAAGCTCTAAACAGAAATTTATGACATATAATTTAATGCAAATGACTTGACAACAATTAAATGGTTTATGATAATAAGTTTAATTTTCAGGGAATAAATAGGTAGTAATAAAGTTAGAACTCCCCACCCAATAAAAAAAAAATCAGGCATATCACAGTAGGAACAAATTATAATATAACCATCACATTAAGTGTTAAATGGTTAGATGAGAAATATAATGAAAAACGCAGCATGCTCTTATCAGCTGAAGCAACATTATTATTTATTTCAAAACATCACATGTTTTAAGCGGAATCAAAAATCAAACAAAATAACCTTACAAGGTTTTGAGGTTTCAATCTCTGAATAACGTGCCAATATCACCCACCATGTAAGTTTTGACAAAATATCTCCCATCATGGAGAGATGCACTTGTTTCGAATAAGCTGAAGATAAAATGAAGTTGACAATTTTCTTCAGAATTTGAGCCCCGCCTGGTAAAATGGGTTTCTGCTATGGAACTCATCGGATTTATATTCCATAGAACTCAGTTTGCTAGAAATTGGACAGGGTCTCCAGTGAATGGGCAATTCACCCAGAATTGGCCAAGCCAGTATGAATGATTGCTGGATTTCGAACATAAGTGCAAGTTGAATTGTGGTGAACTTTTGCACTAATTTTAGGAATAATTTGCTGGAAGCTATCTCTGCCCATGTAACTGGTCACAAGTTCCACAGTGACAAGTTTCTGTTAATTGTGTTCATTTATAGGAACATAACAACATGGGACTTAGAAGCAGGAATTGGCCAGTTGGCCATCCGAGCCTCCTCTGCCATTTGATAAGATTATGACTGTTCTGGTTGTTGTTACGATTGGTAAGGACATGTGTCAGGTCCTGCCTTTTCTCTCCCTTTCCTCAATGATCATATCAGGGTTTTTTGTAATTTATAACGATGAAGGTTATCATTCAATGTTGTGCTTAACCAATTACATACTGAGTGCATAGAAAGCACTCTGACAAGATTTCTTTGATTTAAATAAAATGGGTTAGTTTCTATTGAATAAAAAATCATAAGGGTAGAGATATTTAAAAATGTCGGCTCATAACCCGACCTTCGCAACACACAAGCCCTCACAAGCTGTTCCAGTACAACAACAACATTGGCATCTTCCTGACAGTGTGGAAAATTGCCCAGGTATGTTCTGTATTCAAAAAGCAGGACAAATCCAACCCTGTCACCCCATCAGTAACGTGATGGAAGGGATCATCAACAGTGTTATTAACCAGCACCTGCTTAGCAATAATCTGCTCAGTGACGTTCAGTTTGGGTTTTGTCAGGGTCACTCAGCTCCTGACCTCATTACAACTTTGGTTCAAATATGGACAAAAGAACTGAATTCCAGAAGTGAGGTGAGAGTGACAGCCCAAAACATCAAGGCCACATTTGACCGAGTGTTGCATTAAAGGGCCCGAGCAAAACTGGAATCAATGGATATTAGGGGCAAACTCTCTGCTGATTGGAGCCATTGGTTTGGGGTCATACTTGGCACATGGGAAGATGGTTGTGGTTTTGGAGTATCAGTCATCTCAGTTTCGAGATATCTCTGCAGGAGTTCCTCAGGATAGTGTCCTAGATCCAATCATCTTCAGCTGCTTCATCAATAGTCTTCCCTCCATCATCGGGTCAGAGGTGGGGAATGTTTGCCGAAGATTGCACAATGTTTAGCACCATTTGTGACTCCTCTGATACTAAAGCAGTCCAAATTCAAATGCAACAAGGTCTGGAGAATTCCAGGCTTGGGCTGACAAGTGGCAAGTAACATTTGTGCCACATAAATGCCAGGCAATGACCATCACTCATAGGAAACATTCTAACCACCATTGTTACAATCAATGGTGTTATAATCGATGAATCCCCGACTGTCAACATCCTTGGGGTTAGCATTGATCAGAAACTCAACTGGACTCATTGCATAAATAAAGTGGCTACAAGAGCAGATCAGATATTAGGAATACTGCAGCAAATAATTCACCTCCTGACTCCCCGAAGCCTATCCATCATCTACAAGGCTCAAGTCAGGAGTGCGATGGAATACTCCCACTTGCCTAGATGGGTGCACCTCCAAGAACACTCAAGAAGCTTGATGCCATCCAGGACATTCAGCCCTCTTGATTGATACCACAGCCACAAATATCCATTCCCTCCACCACCAATGCTCAGTAGCAGCAGTGTGTACTATCTACAGGGTGCACTGCAGCAACTCACCAAAGATCCTTAAACAACACCTTTCAAACCCATGATCACTTACATCTAGAAAAACATGGGCAGCAGGTACACGGGAACACCACTACCTATAAGATCCCACTAAGCCACTCACCATCCTGCTTTGGAAATATATTGCCATTCTTTTGCAATTGCTGGGTCAAAATCCTAGAATTCCCTCTCGAACAGCATTGTGGGTCAACTCACTTCACATGGACTGCAGCATTTTAAGAAGGCAGCTCGCTACCATCTTCTCAAGGGCAACTAAGATGGGCAATAAATGCTGGCCAGCAATCGATGCTCATGTGTCATGAATGAATAAAAAATACTAGTGTGGTTAGCAAGCCCAAGATGGAACCTTCTGAGCTCATTTGCTTGTTTGGCCCTGTGGGAGGAAATTCTCTCTGGCGAGAATAATCTATGGTCCCCATCAACAGGGACCCGTTGTGATGGCCTCACCAGAAGAACTGGATGCCATTAGGTCCCCCCACCTTCCCACCTTATCCCCCCCCGGTGGGGGACAAGAGGAAATTGGCACTGCCAGTCTGGCACCCTGGCACTGTCCACTAGGCATCAGGCAGTTTGAGGGAGGCGGGTCCTTAGGGGTCAAAGAGAAAGCTTTACAGAAAAGGCATCCTTTAACTGAACCAAATCAGCACCAGAATTCTTTGAGTGAATAAATGGAGCAGAGAAAGAAAGGATTTAGATACTCTTGCAATGAAGTGGGGAAGGTATAAAATTTAAAACCAGAGTGAGAGACCATAATTAATAAAGCTATTATGATAAAAATTAATGATTAATCATTATCAACTAGCATAGATTACTTTATAGCAATTCATGCAGGGAACTTTCATTTTAAAGTAATGAATGATTCAATGGATGAATGGATTTCAGCAAATAGATTTTTAAGAATGTGTCAAAAAGGTTCTGACGACAAGCTTGTCAGAACAATTCAGAAATGTTATAAAATGTAGTAGTTGACAGATGAAGTATAGGGTGTAGAGAAAGATGTGTAGTGTTCGCTACACTGTAACATGACATTCTGCACTCTCTCATTTCCTTCTCAATGTATGGTATGCTTTGTATAGTGCACAAGAAACAATACTTTTCACTGTGTACTAATGCATCTGACAAGAATAAATCAAATCAAATCAAATAAAAAATTTAGGAAGTTTAAGCGTGATAGCTGAATGGGCAGCTGGGCAATTTCATGAGGACTAATTGACCGAGACTCATCAATATGATTAGTTAGCAGTTCCATTTTCATTGTATCATGCAATTAGCAGAAGGAGATGATTTTACAGCTGATTTCCTATGGCAGTTTTGCTAGCAACTTTACTTGAGCTGCAGAGCCCAAAAGATGGTGGATAGCTGTTTGCATTTCCCTCTATGAAGGGGGGATGGGTGAACATGTTTTATTTTTAGTGGCAGTCCAGTAGGAGTTTTCAGAACAACTAACAGAAACAGAATCAGACGTTTCGGCTTGACTTTGTGCATGACCTAATTAATCCAAATTTTACATTTTTAGCCACTGTTTTTGTAAAATCGAATGGAAAGTGATGGATGTGTGCCTGGCTCTCATCTAAGTACATTACTTTGGACAAATGCCAGCCTGAAGAGCTTCAGCCACACATACTTGTTCCCTGCAGCCTGACCTGATTTTCTTGGTATTGTCCTAGAACAAGGACGAGAAACAGGCTCACCATCGCATCTGTCACTGTTTCTGACCTTGAAAAATAGAGGCAATGCGATGAGACTGTCAACTTGTTGGTTTAAAAGATTACGGTTCAAAACTTTAGGTTAAGAAGGCTAATTGAATAATACTGAAGCTTTTTGTGAAATATACCAGATGCAATTTGCCATGAGTTTTCACTTGGAACCATCAGACTAAAAATAACATACCATTGCATAACTTGCATGATTCACGACATGTGTGTGCACGTGCATGCATATGTGTTATTTACCTCATGCAGTGTGGTAGCCTTGATCCAATGGTAGCAACACTGCATCTGAAAGTTGTGGGTTCAAGCTATGATCCAGGATTTGAGTTCATCAGCATGTATGGCTTTTCCATGTAGCACTGAGGGAATGCTGCACTGTCTAAGATGCTGCCATTCAAGGAAGATATTAAAATGATGTCCAGACTTATTGCTCATGTGGATGCAAAGATCCTAGTGTGCTACTTAAACAGGAGCATGGGAGCCCTTTCGGTATCTTGCCAACATTTATCCCCCAACTAACAAAATAAAATATTTAATTGCTATAGTAATTTAATATTAAATATTGCTATATTGCTATAGTAATTAAATATTAAATACTACCATAGTAATATTAAATTATTATGTACCATGTCACTGTGTGTAAAATGACCAGTGCATTTTCCTATGGTACCACAATGGCCACAAGGTGACTTATTGATGATAATGTGTGTTGTGAAAAGTGTCAAATGTATGCACCTTCTTTTGTTACCACTGTAGATTTTTCATGCTGATTCCATCTTTTCACATTAAGAGCCCACTGAGAACTAAGACATATTTGATGCAATATACATAATTTCCCAAAGCCTTCTTGACTTGGGAATTGTAGCGTTGCATTGTAAAATTGCAAATTTTATACCACTATTTCGGAAGGATGGGAAAGGGAAAACAAATTCCTGCAGAACTACAGTTTAACAATCAATAGTGGAGGAGTTGCTGGAAGCTACCATCTGAGAGAGTGGTGGAGAACTGAGTAAGTATCAGTTGATCAAAGAGAGTCAGCAGGAACTTGTGAAATATGTACAAAATCTGTTTTAATACGTCTATTATTCATTATGGGGTGTTGGTGCCACTGACATTTCAAAGAAACAAAAAACAAAGAAAATTACAGCATAGGAACAGGCTCTTCAGCCCTCCAAGCCTGCACCAACCATGCTGCCCAACTTAACTAAAACCCCTACCCTTCTGAGGACCACATCTCTCTGTTCCTATCTCATTCATGTACTTGTCAAGACACCTCTTAAAAGTCACTCCCATTTCCAATTCCATGACCTCCTCCGGCAACTAGTTCCAGGCCCCATTACTCTCTGTGTAAAGAATATGCCTCGTACATCTCCTTTAAACCTTCTTCTTAAACCTATGACTCCTACTAATTGACTCTTCCACCCTGGGAAAAAGTTTCTGACTACCCAATTTGTCCATACTTCTCATAATTTTGGAGACTTTTATCAGATCTCCCCTCAACTTCTGTCGCTCCAGTGAGAACAAACCAAGTTTCTCCAATCTCTCCTCATAGCTAACGACCTCCATACCAGGCAACATTCTGATAAATCTTTTCTGTACCCTCGCCAAAGCCTTCACATCCTGCTGGTAGTGTGGTGACCAGAATTGAACACTATATTCCAACTGTGGCCTAACTAAGGTTCTATAAAGTTGTAACATTATTTGTCAATTTCTAAACTCAATATCCCGGCCGATGAAGGCAACATGCCGTATGCCTTCTTGACCACCTTTTCCAGCTGCATTGCCACTTTCAGTGACTAGTATACCTTTATTGCCCATCCCTAATTCCTCTTGAGAAGGTAATTGTGAACTGTCTTCTTGAAGCAAGACAGTTCAAGGAAAGCACTAGTATAGTGGAGTAACTATGCACATTGTCCATTGAGGACATCAAGAGGCCATTTGATGTGGCTCTACACAATGGGATACATTGTGCTTTTTACTGGGGTACATGGGTTTAGGAAAGATTAAATGATGGTAAGCGGGAGTACTGTGAGAGCCAGTCATTGCCACCCAGGGAATTAACTGAACTCCTTAAAAAGGTGAACATTTTTTTGAGAAACAGATGCATTCAGAGCTGCACAGGTAAGAATGGATAGTAAACACTCTGGCAGTGTTGTCACCATCCTGACATCATGTTATTTAAAATGTATTTATTTAATAGTCACAAGTAAAGCTTACATTAACACTGCAATGAAGTTACAGTGAAAGTCTCCTAGCTGCCACAGTCTGGCACGTATTTGGGTCAATGCATCTAACCAGCACATCTTTCAGAATGTGGGAGGAAACTGGAACACCCTGAGGAAACCCACGCAAACATAGGGGAGAATGTGCAAACTCCACACAGGCGCTGACCTAAGCTGGAATTGAACCCAGGTTCCTGGTGCTGTAAAACTCTAGTATTTCTCTCTAAAGTAACTCCATTGCAAACCTATTTGTGACACTAAAATATTTATAGGATCAAGTGAAACCAGACTGGCACTGTGGAGCAGCAGTGCCAGCTCCATTTAAGAGCAGTGAAAGGAGCAAAGATGCCAGAGATGACAACTGGGGGGACCATGTGAGCCCAAGAAAGACAAACACAGTAATGGGAGAATGAACCTTAGGCTTTTGGCTTGGTAATGATGAAGAATGTCATCCTTTGCAGGAAACATGGAGCCCTAGGCATCAGGAGGGCAGAGGAGATGGACAAGAGTAGGAAGGACATAGTAACCATACCCTCGACATAAGATTTTCTGGCAAAAGTGGAGCTACATGTCACAGAGGAAAAATGTTGCATTGGACTGTGACTTTCTAAATAGATGATAATCCTGAACCCTGATCAGCAAAATTTCACACATGGCATGCCCTGCAAGTGACCATTGAGTCACTTAGGTCTTGAAACACTTCCATTCTGACTCAAACCTTCAGAATTGTATCAACATTATAATCGTCTATTTGTTGTGAGCTCTAGGGGGCCTGGACTGTTGCACTTTGGAACTTACAGTTTACTTTTTGTATAAACAATTTTCGATTGTGACCATTCTCCTCTCCTCTTTTTAAAATATCTATATGAGTATTGCCTCAATGCAAACCACCCCTCCCTATTCCCCCTCCACGCCCACTCCCACGCCAGCCATCTCGTTGCAATCTCTCGTGGCTATACTTTAATATCTAACACATTTCCCCTTCCCTTTCATTCTGCTGAAGAGCCAAACAAACCTTGAAATCTTAACTCTGTTTCTCTTCCTGATGCTTGGCAGACCTGCTGAGCTTCTCCAGCATCTTCTGTTCTCGTGTCAGATTCCAGCATCTGCAGTATTTTGCTTATTTTTATGAGTTAATTTATATTGCTTCATGTTGATTTTAGGTGCAACCAGGGAAATTAACTAAGTTCTATTTGTGGCATCTGTATTGATGGGAGAGTAGGAACTGCAGGAAAGTGTCCACTTCACACGAGGACTTGATATTTACTGCGGGGCCATGATCAGCAAGTTACATCAGACATTGTTGTCAGTGGCAATTCTGATTGAAATTACTTGCTAATCTCATTAGTATCTGCTGGAATGTAAGAATTGGAACAAAGGTATGTAAATCAGCATTCACATTCACAGTTTGAGGTAAGGACAGAACTCGGCAATGCATTCTCTTCCTGCAGCAGCAGTCAAAGCCACTACAAACAGTGTCACTGCTGAGCGTGATGGAACTGCCAATCCCCTGGATAGGCTAGCAGCTCTTAGGGGTGGGCCACCATCCATAATTGGCAACTTAATTGGCTACTGCTGGCAAAATGTAGCCCCAGGCCCCATTGTCCATTGAAGCAGAATCATCTCCTGTTTTCATCTCCATTGCTGGGTCATTAGCCCTCCTGAGAAAATCAAACCCATGGCTTTTGGAACTGCAATCACTGTTAGATGTGTGTTTGATTTAGGAATTTCACGATCCAATGGTTTTGTGCAGTATCTGAGATTTCTGACAAAGACATATTCCCTTGTAAATTAACTCAGCCTGCCATGTCCAAATACAAACTTTCTTCTATGATTTGAGCTTCATTTGTGTGCAAATATAATTTTGCCTGTGGCTTTTTTTAATTGTAAAAGCTTGATATTGATCTAACACCATTAGTACTGGATACCACAAAGATAGAAGAGAGAATACAAGAGTTTGAAGTATTATAATCATAAAAATATTCATTAGGTGGTGTAAAGCTTTGGGATTAAAAGCTGGTTAGAAGAGATAAAGGATTCTTTTGTTTTGATATCATGACAAAGAACGACTTACAGTCGACGGTTCTGTTGAAACCTGGTTACAAATTTAACTCAGTTTTATTTCTTTTAAACTTTTAATTCCATACAATAGATTTTAATTTTGCACTGTGTGAAGTTATCAAAATAAATTTAAAAAGCCATTTACTCTATTATGAGTATTTTTGACAAAATGGCAACTATTCTCCCCATACTTTTTGGACTTTAGATGGGACTACTCCAATTTATGGTGAAGAACCAGAGGCGACATGAATAAAAGCTTTTTTTAATGCAGTGAGTGATTTGGATCTGGAATGCACCGCACGAGAATGTGGTGGAGGTTGATTCAATTGTGGCCATCAAAATAAAATTGGAGAATTATCTGAGGAGAAAAATATTACAGGGCTACATGGAAAGAATGTGGGAATGGGATGAGCTGAATTGTTCTTATAGAGAGATAGCACAGATATGATGCGCCAAATGGATTCTTTCTACTGTAATTTGAAACGTTTACAGTTCATGAAATAAATTGAGATATACTTCTGGAATTAAAAAAAAAGTTTCATGAACTTAAAACGTTTTAACCCCTTGAGTGCTGTAACTCTCAACAACAGTCAAAAGATAGGTTTTCATGTAAGTTTTTCTGAAACAAAGATAAAGGTTTTTCATTCAACGTCTGAAATGTATGTACACACCCACTCACACAATATCCAGACAAAACACATGCACAGGCACACACATTCCCTACTCCATTCAGCACTGAGGGTGCACCTACACCTTATGGACTACAATAGTTCAAGCAAGCAGTCTACCATTACATTGTCAAATACAATTAAGGATGGGCAATAAATAGTGGCCTAGCCTACAATGCCTGCATTGCAGGAATGAATAATAGGAAAAGAACACAGAAACCTATGAGAAATAGTGATTCTAAGAGAGGTAGCATGCCCTTAGGTGTTGAGAGTCCTAAAATTCAATCTATGATTGTCTTGAAATGTATAGTGAATTTTCCAGTTATGTCCAAGCAGAAACTGGAAATTCCTAACTGAGGCCTGTCAAATTGTCCCCAGGCATGACAATTTCCATGTCAGGCAGAATCAGAACATTTACTGCAAGGAACAAATGATCCCAGTAAATTAACTTGCATGTATACAATTTACTCAAAATGAATATAATGAGTATGTGCGTCTTTCTACCCAGGGAATTTTTTTAAATTCCATTTTCCCATACATACGCAGCATATTCCCTGTTCACTGGGACACACCTTCCTTACTCAGTCCAACTCCCCTCTACAGAAAACTTGCCAACATAACCAACTACTGACTCCTTCCACACTGGCATGTGCTTTATGCATTTTTTTTGTCTTCATGATGTCAATGGAAAGCACACTCGTGAAAACAAAAAGATGCATAAAGCCTGGGTTGAGGCCTTAAAAGTTTTGTGAGTTATAAATTATGTAAACCATATGAGTCATGAGCATTGGAGCATGTGTTCCAGCTCTACCCGAATCACCTCCAACTTCCCGAAAGGCAATGTCAGTAATGACTGATGCTCTCCCATGAAGTAGTCACTGACCTGTTTGTGCTCTTTCAACATATTCTGTAGCCCTGTGTATCTGAAGGTAACCCAGTGCCAGTCATCCACATGGTAGCCTTCTTTCTGATCCCTCTGATGTTCCCTCTGCTACTGTTCAGCCAAGAGCCTCCTCTGAAAAATATATAAAGACTGGCTGTGTGAGACCAATTGTGAATCCCCAGAGGGAGTTGTGTCAAGAGGGCAGGCAAAGATACAAGCACCTTTGTGTACTTGGCCTTCATCCATAGAGCAGCTGCAGCTGACCAATGGGAATGAGTGAACTTTTACACCACCAGCTCTCTCCAGAGATCCAGAGGGGACATGTGTGGATATATCTGCCACATATAGATGTGTAAAGGAGGCCAACCAATGCCCTTTTCCAAAGGACCAATGATTTTAGCAGGTTTATAACTGATGCAGAGACGCAGGCTGCAGGGCAGTAGGCTTTGGGACCATCACTCGCTTTCCACTAGTCCTGGGAATGATTGATAGCTCCCTGCAGCATATGTTGATCACAAGCATTTTTAATTCCTTAATGTGCAGCTGGTCTGAGACACCAAACAATGGTCGGTGCAGGAGGCTGCTCAGTTTTCAGGGAGTTCACACAATTCCTTTGTACTTTGCCACTCTCAGTTATGGGTGGAACCTGAGTGGTAAGGGCTATCAACTCAGGACATGGCTCCTTGCACCACTGTGGTATCCCCACAAACTGTCTGAGGAATGATTACAAAGCAGCTCATGGTTCAAACAGGGCAATCATACATCAAAACATTTGAATTGCTGAAAGTACACTTCCCTTCCTTGAAATATCAAGATTCCACAGAGCATTTAACAGATTGAATGTGTTGTGCACTGCACAATATTTCAACAATAGGTTTTGTCTTGCCAAGACATGGGGGAGGTTTACTCTGACTCAGATGAGGACAGTACTAAAGATTCTGAGAAAGAGGCCAGGAATGTGATAGCATACTTCCATGATGGGAAGGCTATGATGCAGACACTGGAACTTAACTCACTTTGAAGAGCTATGAAGCTCTTAACTTACGAGCGCACCATCACCTGCAAACCATTCGCTGCTTGGAACAGTCGCCCACCTCTTCCAAACTACCCCTGGAGCAAGCTTTGAACCCATGTCCTCCACCACATAGAAAGTCAAGGATAGAGGATTTTTATCACACACAGTCGTGAGTATGGACTATCACTGAGGACAATTGCTGCGCATTCCGACTTAGTTGCTAAAGTTACCATGACCAAAGCTTTAGTTTCTGGTCCAACTTGTAAGGGCCTTGAGTGCCTATAAATCAGGTCAAAGGTGTCAGTTGCAAGTCATCTTAAACAGCTTGTTTGTCATTGCATGTAGAGATTAAGGAATGGTCAGCAAAGTCTACATGTTCAACTAAGTACTTTACCAAGTGTATTTCAAATCCAGCTGCACATCCAATAAAGCACATAATAACGTTATTGTCAACACAGGAACTGAGATATCCTTCCAACCCTTGTAACCAGCCAACCAGGAGACATGCCATTGCAAAAATGCCCCTAAACTAAGCCTATTCCAGTAAATGACCATGAGGCACATATGAATAAAGTAAATTAAATATAACATGAATAAATGTACAATGGATGATTGCAAATGCCAATATATTGCTCTTGTAAAATCTTAAATTTGCTTTTGTTCACGCAGATTTCTCCAATGTTGTACACACTGCCACTTTTGCCAGCGAGAATGGAGAATTTGGCAGTCGGCTAAATCTCCATTCACTGCAACAGGATCGGAGAATCCCAGCTTTGGGTGAGGTCAGTGATTTCTGGCCTATCTCTTGGTGAGAGCCATTTTACAGCTGCAAAGACAGATGAAACTTAACTTCAAAACAACATCCTTTGACCTCTGCAATTGTTCGTGTCCAACAGAGCTGTTCTGTCCTTGCAGAGCCTACTTGCTTGTTGAGGGAGTTCTTTTAGAGCCCACTTGGAGCTGCAATTCAGTCAGCTTATGGCAAATTTAGCTACGTGCTGGCGAGCCCATCGCACGAATGAGTACACCACACATGGCCACTGCTCACGCTTTAAATTTACCTTTAAGTTCCATGTGTGTGGCCTCCTGTCGCATAAGCAGAAGTGGTGTTTAACTTAGGAGCGCACCATCATCTGCAAACCATTCGCTGCTTGGAATGGTCGCCCAGCTCTCTCAAACTACCCCTGGAGTAAGCTTTGAATCCCTATCTTCTACCACATAGAAAGTCAAAGAGAGAGGACTTTTGTCACACATAATGAGTTTGGACTGTCCCTGAGGACAACTGCTGTGCACTCTGACTTAAGTCACTAAAGATCCCATGACCGATGCTTTAGATTCTGGTCCATCTTGTAAGGGCCAAGAGTGCCCATAAATCAGGTCATATGTGTCAGTTGCAAGTAACCTTAAACGTTTTCCATTGAGGGATTAAGAGATGTCCACTAAAGACTGCATGTTCAAGTATGTGCTCTACAGAGTATATAGGACATTTCCTCACAGATGTCTCACAGATTAAATTCAGCCCAGTGTCTGTAATAAAGCAGCAAAGGTAGAGCTAATCTTGCACCGGGAGGAATCAGGCTTAGTGGACATCACTGAAACATGGCTACTTCATAGCCAGAATTTAAGCATCCTCATAGCACCCATGTTTTGTGCGTAAAGGGGTGAACTTTTTCTTATCCTTAGAGAGTGTATTCCAAATAAATAAGCTTTTATGAGTTTAAAAGTAAATAAGGTTATTTATTCTTACACATTTGCCCCAAACTAAAGGCAATATCACACACACTTGGTTTCACCCAGACATTCACACACCTAAAGATTGGATTTAATAAAGGTCATGCAATTTTACACATTACAGTTATCTCAATCTCTGATTTACTATCTTAGGCCTTCCATGATGTAGAGATACCGGCTTTGGACTGGGGTAAACACAGTAAGAAGTTTGACAACACCAGGTTTAAGTTCTAATCAGTAATCTGTAAACAGTCTATGCTATTATATGCCCTGTCTGAAGCCAGAACTCTCCATTCGCCTGATGAAGGGACAAACCCTGAAAGCTTGTGAGTTTACTATCAAATTAGTTAGTTGGACTTAAACCTGATGTTGTCAGACTTCTTACTGTGTTAGGCCTTCCACACAGCAGGCCTTTAGCTTCTTGGGTTTCTTGGTTCTTTGGGTGCTTTAAAATTGAAGGAAAGGCCTGATAAAAGGAAAGGTTCATAGCAGGTTGTGGGATTTCTTGTCATTCAATTTCCAATATGTTGGTTCTTAGGCAACCTTTAACTGTCGCAAGAGACATATTCTAGCTGCTTGATAGCTCGCAGCTTGTTTTGAGTCTGACTTACAGGTTTTTTGTTTTTATTCCAATTCAGTCAAATCAAGTCCAATTCAGAGTCTCAACAAGTTGAGACATTCCCAATGCAAGCTGACAAGACAGGGCTCTCACCCCCTGTCTTAGGCTTGATTTATATGATCCAAGCTGATTGGAGTCGGCATAGCTCCTCCTCCAAGGCTTGATCTTATTTGCATCTTAGCCAAAAGGTCAAAATGCTGCTTTTAAAAATTGCTTCAAATGAAGCTAAAGTATAACCTAATGACTTCAACCAAACACAACATGTTGATACTACACTTGATCTTAGCCAAAAGGCCAAGAACTGGCTGAACTGATGTTTTTGACAGCTTCAATGGAACTAACTGCAAAAAGTTCTGAGCTGACCCTTCAAACAGACAAAGACAATATGGATGCCTCTAAAAGGCATTTCCAAAATTCAAAGTCTTTTTCCCAAATAAGATATGGTGTTTATATTGATTTGCTCATCCTGTATTGTGGGTTAACACCTTGAAGGAGTTTGAGACAGTTTTAGAATGACCCATTCAAATCAGATAATCCATTTTTGCTAGGTTTCCGGGAAGGGTATCAACTAAAGTCATTGACAGGCAAGTTGATCTAATTCACCAAAAAAGTCATTTGGCTATATTTTACAGCCTTTTTGTTTCTAATTTCAAAAATAAAATTAGTTTAAAGTTCAGAGTGGGACATGCCTGTACTGAGCACAATATGACAGCATAAACAGAACTGGGAACTAAATATTTTAGGATTCAATGTATTTAGAAAAATAGAGAGGGAACAAGGCAAGAAGGATTAACTGTACTTATTAGGATAAGAAATGACTGCGGAAAAAGAGGAGGCAGCCGTCTGCAAGACAGGGATAAAACCCATATTGTTAGAGGTAAAAGATCACAAAGCATCAATCACACTTATGAAACTAACGCAGCCCACCAAATAGCTAGAGGAAGAAATATGCAGGCGAAAAGGGGAATTAATTAAACATAAATAGGATAAATAAAATCATAATCAGAGAAATTCAACCATGTCTATATTAATTGCATAGAAAAGGTCTGTAAAACAGGTGAGAGATTGGAGATCCTTCAAGTGTACAGAACTCCTTTCTAACCTAACATTAAAAAACGCCCAACAAGGGAACGTTCTCTATTGTATCTATTAACGGAAAATGGAACTTAGAAAAGTGTGACTATGGGAACATTTAGAAATTAATGACCGCAATTTAATATGCTTTAAGATGATAATGGGGAAGGACATAAACATGATGAAAACAAAGTTAAGAGATTGGGGAAAAGCTGATTTTCACAGTCTGAGAAGAGAATTTGGGAAAATAAAATGGATAACAATATTACAAATGGCAATGTAGAAAAACAATGGAAGACATTTAAGATGGTGTTGCAGAGAGTACGGAAAAAATTCATTCTGTTAATAGCAAGGAATAAATAGACACTAATGAGACTCCATGGATGAATAAAAACATAAGGGAACAATTGATGGTAAGGAAAGAGACATACATTAAGTACATAAGCAGCAGGGGGGTGCATGATAAGAGAAAATGCAAAAAGTTTTGATGAGAAATAAGAAAAATAATTAGAATGGCAAAGAGGAAGCAGGAAACTAAATTATCAAGGATCATAAAGCAAAACAATAAAATTTTTACACGCATAAAAAAGGAAGACAGGGATGGGAATAGGACTGCTAAAGGTTGATACCACAGAGAAGAGAATGGTAGAGAAACAGCAGAAATATTGTAAGGTTATTTTTCTTTGATATGTACCAAGGAGATAAGACAGGTGAACATGACATTGAATGATAAGATGAATAATTAGATAAGTATATTTAAAATAAAAAGAGAATATATTAAATAAATTAAGATTCTAAAGGGTATGTATATTAGGGAAGGCTGAAAGGGATTTTCTTCTGATAAAGAATAGTAAAAGGCGACTTAAGAGAGGCCTTTAAAATTATGAAAGATTTGGATTAGAGTGAATACAGAGAGGATGTTGCCTATTGTGAGGAAGAGGATAACCAGAAACCATCAGCATAAAATATCAAGCAAATTCAATAGGGAATTCAGAAGAAACCTATTTAGTGTACTGAAAAATTTATTTAAAGTTTAAAAATGTACTAAAAATACAGAGTTAATACCACAGGGAGCGATTTAAAGAATGGTATAAATGCATTTAAAGAGAGGTTGGACAAGCATATGAGGGAAGAAATGTAAATGAGGAAAGGTGAGAAGAGGCTGGAGAGGAACCAGTTGGATTGAAAGGTGTGTTTTTGTGTGGTATACCCTTTGTGTATAATCCTATGTAATCCCACTGAAATTAATTGCTACTGTGAAAGGAAATGCACTTTTGCTATCTATACTTCATCTCAGAGGCGTTTCTACGAGCTATGACTGGGCCAGCAATATGACATTTGTACAGGTAATGAGACAGTTGAAATGCTGGATGCTCAAGAACCAATAAATATGGATAGAGCTATACCCAATGAATATGCCAAGCTGAGTATTAGTAAACTACTTTGCATCATACAATTTGAGGTATGATAACCTTGAAAGATGACAAGCTTTCAATTCGATATTGCATGATGGAATGTGCCTATGGAAACCCATAAGATGCATAGTTAGACCACAAGACCATAATAAATAGGAACAGGAGTAGGCTGATTGCTATCCCCACCACGCCCCCGCCCCACCCCACCCCGATCATGGCCGATCCAACATTCACTTTCCTTCCCTCTCTCTGTAATTCTTGATTCCCTTACTGATCAACAATCTATCTACTTCAGTCTTAAATATAGACAAGTGGGTGTGATCTTACCTGTCACTCATGATATGCTTCTGATTAGTGAGGTCAGAGAATTTGGCTGCCAGCCAAATCTCCATTTACTGCGGCACAATGGAAAAATCCCGCTAGCGTGAATGATAGTAAGATTCTGGCCAAGGACTCTGTCTCCACAGCTCACTGAGACAAAGTCTTCTAAAGACCCATATCCCTCTGTGAGAAGAAATTCCTTCTCATCTCTGTCTTAAATTGGTGCATAGTCTCAGAAAATCAGACTATGCCTTCTGGTCCTAGATTCTCCCATGAGGGGAAATGTTCTTTCTGCATTTACCCTGACAAGCCCCTTAAAAATCCTACATTGCGATATAATTGTGTAGAATGTGGAAAATTTTGACAGATAATGGGGGGAATTTCCCATCCCGTCCACCGTGGGAATTGTAGTAGGCAGGGGCAGACTATATAAAGGTCTATTGATCTCGGTTTTGGGGCAAGCATGGCCAGAGAATGCCAGCCAATGTTTTGTATTACAGAATTCTGGATCAAATCCCAGGGTGCATGGCAGTCTTATAGTGGCAGACTCCTTGGCTATTCTTATTTTGCATCTCTTACCAGGACCTGCAATGAATCATGAAAGGCCAGCTATTTAGTATATTTCCGCTTCCTTCAGTGTGACCTCTTGGGTGCAGTTCCTCCATCTCTCTTAGGATGGGTAACTTATTTATGCCTGCACAACTGGCCCTATATGAAATGTGTATCAAAGGTCAGCCAGGTCCTTGCATTAAGGGAATGAGAAGCTATGTGCAGTAGTGCCAATTTTGCAGACTTCACAGCAAACAGGATTACTTTGTGTGCTCTCCTGTCACTGGTTATAATGGAGGAGGATCAGCAGGAGCGTAGAAGGAGCTGCCAGGGGTGTCAGATGGCATTAGAGGAAAGATTTGCACAGCTGTGAGAAAAACTGCATCTATAATCCAAGGAAAAATCACCTAAAAATGATTGCTTCTGGAAGCTTAAGTTTCAGAAAGTTGCTACCTACTTTAAGGATAGTCATGGATTCATCAAAGTGTTCATGGGAACAATTTTAACCAAATAGGATTGGGTGGAATGCTGTTTCTACACTCTGACCAACTGTAATTTGCATTAAGTTGATGAAGTGTAATTTTGGGCAGAGTTTAATATGGTAAATTTTGTATTATCTGGCATTCTACCAACCAGAATTATCTAATAAGTGGAATGTCTGACAGCTTGATTTCTTTTTGAAAAGCTTATCATTTTCAGCATTCAGATAATGTGTTTTTTAACTCATAATAATTACAACAGATTGTAAATCTGAAGTCATTCTTCAGCTTTACCTTGAAATTACTAAGTTATTGGAGCAGTTTTGATTATTGTGCCTGAACAAAGATGTCAAGGCCAAAATTCTCCTGTTTTATTCACTGTGGGAATCATAGTGGGTGAGACAGAAAATTCAGCAGAACATTTAAAGACCTATTTGTGAGTTTGGCCAGGAATTTCAGGAGTTGTGAATGTAGGTCAGTCCATCATGCAAACCAGACTCCCATCTATTGAATCTGTCTACACTTCCCATTGCCTTGGAAAAGCAACCAACATAATTTAGGATTCTGACACATTCCAGACATACTCCTTTCCACCTTCTTCAGTCGGGAAAAAGATAAAAAAGTCTGAGATCATTTGCCAACTCATTCAAAGAACAAAGAACAAAAAAAATACAGCACAAGAACAGGCCCTTCGGCCTGCCAAATCTGCCCCAACCATGCTGCCCAACCTAACTAAAACCTCCTACCCTTCAGGGGACCATACCCCTCTATTCCCATCTCATTCATCTACTTGTCAAGATGCCCCTTAAAAGTCAGTACCATACCCACTTCTACTACCTCCCCTAGCAACGAGTTCCAGGCCCCACCCACTCTGTGTAAAAAATCTGCCTCGTACATCTCTTTTAAACCTTGCCCCTCGCACCTTAGATCTATGCCACCATGTAATTGACTCTTCCATCCTGGGAAAAAGGCTTCTGACTATCCACTCTGTCCATGCTTCTCATAATCATGTAGACTTCTATTAGGTCTCCCCTCAAACTCCATCGCTTCAGCGAGAACAAACAAGTTTCTCCAATCTACCCGCATAGCTAATGTACTCCATACCAGGCAATATCCTGGTAAATCTTTTCTGTATCCTCTCCAAAGCCTCCACATCCTTCTGGTAGTATGGCAACCAGAATTGAACACAATATTCCAAGTGCAGCCTCACTAAGGTTCTATAAAGCGTTAACATGACTGGTCAATTTTTAAACTTAGTATTCCTGCCAATGAAAGCAAGTATACTGTATGCCTTCTTGACAACCTTCTCCACCTGCATTGCCACTTTCAGTGACCTGCGTACCTGTACACCCAAATCCCTTTGCCTATCAAAACTTCTGGGGGTCCTGTCATTTACTGTATATTTCCTATCAGTATTAGACCTTCCAAAATGCATTACCTCACATTTGTCTAGATTAAACTCCATCTGCCATCTCTCCGCCCAAGTCTCCAACTGATCTGTATCCTGCTGTATCCTCTAATGATCCTCATCACTCTCTGCAAATCCACCAATCTTTGTGTCGTCCACAAAGTTACTAATCAATCCAGTTACATTTTCCTCCAAATCATTTATATATATTACAAACAGGAAAGATCCCAGCACTGATCCCTGAGGAACACCACTTGTCACTGCCTTCCATTCAGAAATGCATTCTCCCGGTGCTCCCTCTGTCTTCTTTGACCGAGCAGGTTTTGTATCCACCTTGCCAGCTCCCCTTTGATCCCATGCACCTTCACCTACTGCACCAGTCTACAAAGAACAATCTTACCAAAGGCCTTACTGAAATCCAAGCAGACAACATCCATTGCTCTACTCTCATCAATCATTTCCATCACTTCCTCGAAAAACCCAATCAAGATCGCGAGGCACGACCTCTTCTTCACAGAACCATATTGCCTATCACGAGTACATCAACTTATTTCCAAGTTGGAATAAATCCTGTCTCGAAGAATCTTCTCCAATAATTTCTCCACCACTGATGTAAGGCTCACCAGCCTGTAATTATCTAGATTATTCTTGTTACCCTTCTGAAACAAAGGAACAACACTGGCTATTCTTCAATCCTCTCAGACCTCCCCTGTAGCCAGTCAGGATACAAAGATTTCTCTCAAGGCCCCAACAATTTCCTCCCTTGCCTCTCTCAGTATTCTGGGGTATATCTCATCAGGCCCTGGAGATTTGGCTACCTTGATGTTTCTCAAGAACTCTAATATCTCCTCCTTTTTGATCTCAACATGACTCAAACTATCTACACATCCTTTTCCAGACTCATCATCCACCAAGTCTTTCCCTTTGGTGAATACTGACACAAAGTACTCATTTAATACCTTGCCCATTTCTTCTGGCTCCACAAATAGACTCCCTCCCCTGTCCCTGAGTGGGCCAACCCTCTCCCCGGTTACCTCTGTTATATATATGTGTAAAAAGCCTTGGGATTTTCCTTAATCCTGCTGGCCAATGCATTTTCATGACCTCTTTCAGCTCAGTTCACGAAAACCTTTTTCCCTGTTGTCATCAGATTTTTGAATGGATCTACCTGATATTAAATTGATTTTTTTCCATACCTAGCTATGACTATAACTCTATGTCCTGCGCCCTCTTCTTTTCTTCACCTCTATGTAATCTATGAATGATGTGCTTTGTATGGATAGCATGCAAGAAATAATACTTTTAATTGACACTTATTAAATTCTAACAGGACTAGACAGAGCAGATGCAGGGAGGATATTCCTGATTGTGGGGAGGGAGGTGGAGGTGGGGGGGTGGGGGTGGGGGGTGTTCCCAGAATCAGGGTCACTGTCGGAGAATTCCACAGAAGCATAGAAAACTACAGCTCAGAAACAGGCCTTTTAGCCCTTCTTGTCTGTGCTGAGCCATTTTTTGTTTAGTCCCACTGATCTGCATTTGGGGCATATCCCTCCACACCCCTCTCATCCATGGATCCATCCAAGTTTTTCTTAAATTTTAAAAGTGATCCCGCATTTATCACCCTGTCTGGCAGCTCATTTCACACTCCCACCACTCACTGTGTGAAGAAGCTCCCCCTAATATTCCCTTTAACCCATGCCTTCTGTTCTTTTTCTCCCCCTGCCTCAGTGGAAAAAGCCTGCTTGCATTCACTCTATCTATATCCATCAAAATCTTATACACCTCTATCAAATCTCCCCTCATTCTTCTATGCTCCAGGGAATAAAGTCCCAAGCTATTCAATCTCTCTCTGTAACTCAGCTTCTCAAGTCCCGGCAATCCTTGTGAATCTTCTCTGCACTCTTTCAACCTTATTTACTCCTTCCTGTAACTAGATGACCAAAACTGTACACAATACTCTAAATTCGGCCTCACCAACACCTTATATAACCTTATCATAACACTCCAACTTTTATTCTCGTTACTCCCATTTGTAAAAATATCTGATTCAGGATAGACCATTTCAGATAGAGGTGAGGGGACATTTCTTCAACCAAATAGTGGTGAGCCTATGGAATCCATTACCACAGCAATTAATTGATGCCAAAACGTTGAATGTATTCAAGAATGTATAGCACCTGGGGCAAATGAGGTCAAAGGATATGGGGAAAAATCAGGATTAGGCTATTGATCAACCACGGTCATATGGCAGAAGAAGCTTGAAAAGCCAAATGGCCTTCCCCTGATGCTATTTCTATGTTTCTATGTATCTCAATACATGTGACAATAATAAATCAAATCAAATCAAATTTTTGTTCTGGAGGCATGCGTGGCCAAAGAAATCCACTCCTAGCTTGTGTCATGTAACTCCTTGTGAACCAACATTCCTGAGCAGTCTGGGTAACAAAGAATTTATTTTAGCAGCATTCCACCTGAACCTGGGGATTTTCCGACCTGGCTAATAGTTGCCATCAGTTTTAACATATTGGTAACAAAACATATTTGTTGTGTGACAGAATATGATATTTTGGGCTATATAGTAATATGATGGAACTGTCCTTTAGTATTTCATGTTTGCAAACATAAATCCATAAATGAGTATAAAAACAGCAATGCAAGTTACTTCTTCATCTGATCTGCCCCTTAATTTCATTTTATTTCCTTTGTTTGATATTTCTTGATGCGTTTACCTAAATATCTATCTACCTCAGCTTTGAAAGGTCCAGTCATACTGGTATCCATATCCTTATGGGGGAGAGAATTCCAAAAGTTGGATTTTATGGCTTTCTGGGGGCAAGTTGGCAGGAAATGTAAAGTTGGCACTACCCACACTCCTCCCTCACTCCCCCTGCAATTTTACTAGCAATAGGGGAGGTGTCAGAATTGTCTTGCCCCTTAGCAGCCAATATATGATTTCCTTTCTATATAACTTGATTTTATGTTCCCTTGTTGCTGTTTACGATTGGAAAAAATTCTACAGGTCTTTCCTTTCAAATCATTTTTAAATATCTTAATCACCTTCATCACATTCTCAAGCCCAAGAGTGTATACACTAAGTTTGTGCAACGTGACCTTGTAATTTAATATACTTTGTAACGATCAGAGTCGCTGCTTCATTGGTTTTCTTTTTTGCCTTTTAAATGGAGGCATGATATTAGAAAAATGGCATTTTTCATTTTATGCACAGTGGTTAAAAGAAATAGAATCAGAGACAGAAAAAAACTTTCCAGCCACGTGACATTTTGGATACAACATTCTCCAATAAAACTGCCTAAGGCACTGTTATTTGCTTTTGGTTTCTGCTGTTGTGCTGTGTTCATGCAGTTATTTGATTCTGGCCTCTATTATGTTTGCTTTGCTCTTAGACTGTTTTTGGCATCCTTTAGGAATAAGAGAGCAGCTGGCTGCTGCAGAATGCTAACCTAGGTAAAAACAAACCTTTGGAAATTAGCTTTACACTGAGCTGCAGATTATGAACATTAGAAGAATTATGTTTTGAAAAAATGTCTTTTTAACTACATTATTTTGGAACTGAGCATTGCATTTTCAAAAGCATGATTGTTTAATGTTGCCTACTCTTTTCCTTTATAAATTTGTTTGACTTTGAATTTTAAAAAAAATTAAAAAGATTAAGTAGAAGTGAATATCACAGCATTGTTTACTTGATTTATTTTAAAAGGAAATAGAACATAGAACATAGACCATTACAGTGCAGAACAGGCCCTTTGGCCTTTGATGTTGCGCCGACCAATTATGAAAAAAAAGCAATGACCCTCCAAACTAAACCATTCCCTTCTCTTCCATAAACTTATCAACTAACCTCTTAAACGCCACCAAACTTGGCGCATCTACAACTGCTGCAGGCAGGGCATTCCACTCCCTAACCACCCTCTGGGTAAAGAACTACCTCTGATATCCGTCCTATAACTATCACCCCTTAATTTAAAGCTGTGTCCCCTCGTGCTAGCTTTCTCCATCCTAGGAAAAAGGCTATCACTGTCCACCCTATCTAAACCTCTAATCATCTTATATGTTTCGATAAGGTCCCCTCTTAGCCGCCTCCTTTCTAACGAAAACAACCTCAAATCCCTCAGCCTCTCCTCATAAGACCTGCCCTCCATACCAGGCAACATCCTGGTAAACCTCCTCTGTACCCTCTCCAATGCCTCACATCTTTCTTATAATGCGGGGACCAGAACTGCACACAATACTCCAAGTGCGGCCGCACTAGAGTTTTGTACAGTTGCAACATGACGTTGCGGCTCCGAAATTCAATCCCCCTACCAATAAAAGCTAAGACTCCGTATGCCTTCTTAACAACCTTATCGACTTGACTGCCTACTTTCAGGGATCTATGCACATACACACCAAGATCCCTCTGTTCATCAACACTATTAAGAATCCTACCATTAGCCGTATACTCTACACATTTATTATTCCTGCCAAAGTGCATTACCTCACACTTTTCCACATTAAGCTCCATTTGCCACCTCTCGGCCCAGCTCTGCAACTTGTCCAAGTCTCTCTGCAAACTATAACACCCCTCTTCACTATCTACCACTCCACCGACTTTAGTGTCATCTGCAAATTTACTAATCCATCCTTCAATACCCTCATCCAGATCATTTATAAAAATTACAAACAGCAGAGGCCCCAAAACAGATCCCTGAGGTACACCACTTGTAACGGAACTCCACGATGAATATCTCCCATCAACCACCACCCTCTGTCTTCTATCTGCTAGCCAATTCCTAATCCAATTAGCTAAATCACCCTCTATCCCATACATCTGCATTTTCTGCAGAAGCCTTCCATGGGCCACCTTATCGAACGCCTTACTAAAGTCCATATATACCACATCAACCGCCTTACCCCCATCCACCTCTTTGGTCACTTTTTCAAAAAACTCAATAAGGTTAGTAAGGCACGACCTACCCTTCACAAAACCATGCTGACTATCCCCAATCAATTCACTCCTCTCTAAATAACTATAAATCCTATCCCTAATAATTCTCTCCAATACTTTGCCCACAACAGAAGTAAGACTCACCGGCCTATAATTCCCTGGAAAGTCTCTATTCCCCTTCTTGAACAATGGGACCACATTCGCTATCCTCCAGTCTTCCAGAACTATACCCGTAACCAACGACAACCTGAAGATCAGAGCCAGAGGCTCTGCAATCGCCTCTCTTGCCTCCCAGAGAATCCTAGGGTAAATCCCGTCCGGCCCAGGGGACTTATCTAACTTCAAACCCTCAAGAATATCTAGCACATCCTCCCTATCTACTTCAATACTTTCCAGTTTGCAACCCTGTACCTCAGTGTTCTCCATAACTACATTTACATCACCCTGCGTGAATACCGAAGAGAAATATTTATTCAGTGCCTCTCCAATCTCTTCAGGCTCCACGCACAACTTCCCACTGCTGTCTATGACTGGCCCTAATCTTGCCCTAACCAATCTTCTATTCTTAACATATCTAAAGAAAGCTTTAGGATTCTCCTTAATCCTATCAGCCAAAGTCTTCTCGTGTCCTCTCTTAGCTCTCCTCAATTCACTCTTTAGCTCCCTCCTGGCTAATCTATAGCTATCCATTGCACTAATTGAGCCTTCAAGCCTCATCCTGACATAAGCCTCCTTTTTCCTTTTAACCAGCAAATCAACTTTTTTCGTACACCAAGGTTCTCTTACTCGACCATTTCCTCCTTGCCTGACAGGGACATACTTATCAAGGACTCGCAGCAGCTGCTCCTTGAATAAGCTCCACATTCCAGATGTTCCCAGTCCCTGTAGTTTCCTAGTCCAATCTATGCACCCTAATTCTCTCCTGATGGCCTCATAATTACCCTTCCCCCAGCTATAACTACTGCCCCCAGCTTCATGCCTATCCCTGTCCATCACTAAGGTGAACGTAACCGAATTGTGGTCACTATCACCAAAATGTTCACTAACTTCCAAGCCTAACACCTGGTCTGGCTCATTGCCCAGCACCAAATCCAATGTAGCCTCACCTCTAGTTGGCCTATCTACATACTGAGTCAAAAAACCTTCCTGCACACTTTGTACAAAAACTGACCCCTCTAACGTACTAGAGCTAAAGCTATTCCAATCAATATTAGTAAAGTTGAAGTCCCCAAATGGGAGCTATTCATTTGAATAACTATAATTAAATAACATATTCACTCAATTTGGGTTCCTTTTTCAGGACTTAAATCTGCATTTTCACACATTTCATTCCTTTCATGGAATTTTGAGAAGCAGGGAAGGTCATCTAAATCAGAGCCTCAAGTCTAGTTTGATAGATGTTACCCGGACACAGTGCCCTGTCTTTGAACAAGTATGATGATGAGCATCTTCGTGCTATGGAGAGGCAATGGTATAGTGGTAATATCTGTGAACTAGTAATCCAGAGACCCAGGGTAATCTTCTGGGGATCTGGGTTTGAATCCCACCGTAGCCGTTGGTGAAATTTGAGTTCAATAGAAATCTAGAATTAAAAGTCTAATGATTGTTGTAAAAAACACATCATCCTTTAGGGAAGGATATCTGTAATAGTTAACTGATCTGGCCTACATGTGGCTCCAGATCTATAGCAAAGTGGTTTGGTTGACTCTTAAAAGTCCTCAGTTTAAGGGCAATTTGGGACGGGCAACTAATGCAGCTTCAGCCAATGATGCTCATATTCCATGGATGAATAAAAACATGTTGACACCTGGCAGATGATTTCTGATAGTTTGATTTCTTTGATAACTTTTCTTTTTGAAGTAAAGCTTTCATTAGCAATGAGAATGGGAGTGAGCAATGCAATCACACGTGCAAAATATAGATCAGCTTCCATGGCTTTTCCTTTCATGTTAAGGTTGATTTGGTTAGTTGGGTCAACATTAGAGGCAAAAAAGTCCATTACAATAAGAAGGCTCTTGATTTTCTTTGGATTTCCGGCCATTCCTGGTCATTATTTTCTCTTCAGTCTTATACGATTTAATCAATTACTGCAAAATAGTTACATTCGCCAAAGCTTTCACGCCACCTTTTACACCACAACTAGTTCCTGTGAGAACATGTGAAAAATAATCTTAAAAGATCACAAAGCTGCAGAAAAAAAAACAGGTGCAAAAAAGAACCACTACTGGCATTTACAGGTAATTTGATTCCTCACACAAGTTACATCTTGTTTCATTCTAAATTGAATTTTCTCAAAATATTTGCTCATGAAGGACAAATAATTACATTAAGTAGGAGGAATCAACATGTTCCACAGCACTTATGATCACAGAGCACAATTAAAACAACCTATTTAAAATTCAGAAATAAAATAAATATATTTCTATAATGGCACTAACACTGAAAATGGCATTAAACTGACAGCTGCACTAGTTGATACTTAGATAATAAAATTCTAAATTGTTCAATAAGGATTTGTGTATGAATGCATTATTAATATGCTATAATGGAAAAAATAACTCATTGGGTCCCATCAGAATAATATAGACAGGAAAGTGCATAACCTTAATGAATGGTGGAGATTGAATTTCTTTCTCTAATCTGCTTATTCCTTACTAAGTTGTTTAAAATAGATGTAAGCCTAATTACTCTTAATAGTAATATTATGTATTATCATAAATTATTGCAGACTTCTGTGATCATACGTTTTGCACATTTATGACAATTTGTATTTTGGTTTTGTAAGAATTAGGCATGAGACACATTTAATTGAATAAAAATTTAAATGTCAACAATGTAAATTCAGAAGAGCATTTCATAAGATTCCTTTGAGTGTGTAACTTGCCTTTATTAGCGTATGTTTCAAAAATAGTAATTTAAATTGAAAAAAAGTATTCTGGGTAGTTTTTACTCAATTATCAGTGAAAAGTGACAAGAAATCATTCAGTGTAAGACACTATTTCAAGCATCATAATGAGCTTCTGAGGTTTTATGTTGCAGTGAACATCATGGTAATCTTGGAAAGCAGTAAGGTAGATTTTAACTTTTTGCGATAATAGACTGCTGGTATGATGAATTTTAGCACACAATGCCAGTGTGTTGAGTTCAGCTCACCTGACAATATTTTTTAAAAATCTGAACCCTTCTCCCAACTTGTCCATCTATTTCTGATTATATGGAGGAAGAGTAGGTAGCCAGCTCTCTCCCAGCAGCTGGGTTGACGGTTTAAATACTTTAGTGAAATTGGCAATTCCTGATTTTTAATGTGATTTGCACACATTAGGGAATGTGTCAGCTGAAGTGAAGCAAGGGAAGCTTCACCTATAAGATAAGTCCCATCACAATATAGCTGCTGAACCAGGAGAGACAAGAATACGTTCTTTCAGCCTCCAAGCTCCATCAACACCCCTTCTGTGGTGACTGTTCTTTCAAGGAGCAATCCGCAGAGTAAGGGTCACGTGAGCAGGGAAACCAATCAGACAGCACCCCGGTAAGTGTAGGCTTCTATACTCAGGGTCATTTTGGAAACTGATTGTAGCAATAGGGCTGCAGGCTTCTGTATTATTTTAACCTGTAAATAAATAAGGTTTTCCCTAAAGAAGCATTCTTACACCTTCCCAAACGAAGCCGCCGATAGTCAGGGATTAGGTAACAGGTTTGGAACTCCTTCTAGGATTGACCATTCCTGGGGTCAGGCATGCAGCTTGAGGTTAGGGATTGAAACCTCTTTTCTTCTGGGGCAAGGCATCAGACATCATTAATTTTGGGAATTGACCAACCAGACATTCCAGTGAAGTGCATTCTGCTCGATGGCAGCCAAGGCTGTCAATCAGACTGGCATCCTGATGAGTCAAGGTCAAAAAATCTATTGTGGAGTTAAAATATCTTACGATATAAGGAAAGCCAGACTGCCAGACATCTGGTCTGAAGGTCTGCCACCTCATCTTCATTACCTGCTCTCTTATAACCCAGAGGAATGAGTTGACAGTCCACTTTACATCTCACTTTACATTAATTTGTGTTTTTATTGACTTCAATTAAATTAACAAATGGCAGTGATATAATGGGCTGCCATTTTGCTAAGGCTCGCTCTACACCATGACAAAAAATCACAGGCCGCAATTCTCTGATGTCGTATGCCTGGCCACCTCTGTCAATGACAACAGAAAATTTGGCGCTCAGCCAAATCTCCATTCACTGCATGCAGCAAGACTGGAGAACCCTAGCCATTCATGAGGGCAAAGAATTCCAGCCACAGTCTACACCAAAGAGTATTTCAGGAATATAGGAACAGCATTGGGTCATTCAGTCCAATGGCCCTCTTTTGTCATTCAATATAATCATAGATGCAATCAACATTAGTGTTCTCGGCCCCATATTATACACCTTATACATCTATAACTGTGTCGGCAAATTGCCCTCCAATTTGATTTTCAAGTTTACTGACAACACCACCATAGTGGGTCAGATCTCAACAGAATATGAGACAGAATATAGGAATGAGATAAAGAATTTGGTGAACTAGTGCGGCAAAAATAATGCTCTCTCTCAATGTTAATAAAATGAAGGAGATTGTCATAGACTTTAGTAAAGAAAAACATGCCCCCATCTGCATCAATGGGGACAAAGTAGAAAGGGTCGAGAGCTGCAGGTTTTTAGGTGCCCAGATCATTAACAACTGTCCTGGTCCTCCCATGCTGACACTATAGTTAAGAAAGCCCACTAATGCCTCTACTTTCTCAGAAGACTAAGGAAATTTGGCATGTCAATTATGATTCTCACCAACCTTTACAGATGCACCATAGAAAGCATTCTTTCTGGTTATATTATGGCTTAGTATGGCTCCTGCTTTGCCCAAGACTGCAAGGAACTACAAAGGCTGTGAATATAGCCCAATCCATCATGCAAACCAGCCTCCCATACGTTGATTCTATCTACATTTCCCTCTTCCCTGCAAAGCAGCCAGCATAAATAAGGACTCCGTGCTCCCCTTCTCTCCTCTACTTCCTTCCGTTGGGAAAATGGTACAAAAATCTGAGATCACATACGAACCAACTCAAGAACACCTTTTTCCCTGCTGCCATCAGACTTTTGAATGGATCTACCTTGCATTAAGTTGATCTTTCTCTACACCCTCACTATGACTGTAACATTACATTCTGCACTCTCTCATTCCCTTCTCTATGAATGGTATGCTTTGTCTGTATCGGGTGCAAAAAACAATATTTTTCACTGTCTGTTAATGCATATGCCAATAATAAATCAAGTCAAATCAAATCATGGCTTAACATTCAGTTCAGCGTTTCTTTTCCCACATAATCTCCATTTCCTTTATGTGATTGGTATTTAGAAATCTGTCCATCTCTACTTTAAACAAACTCAATAACTGAACTTCCTCAGCCCTCAAGATAGAGAAGTCCAAAGATTGACAACCCTATGAGTGAAACCATTTCTTCTCTTCTCAGTCCTAATTAGCTTCCCCCTAACTTTGAAGCTATGTTCTCTGATTCAACATTCTCCAGCTGGAGAAACTCTTACTTGTACCTATTCTGTCTATATCTTTAAGTATTTTGCAGGTTTCAATTGGCCTGTATTCGCTTGAGTTCGGTCTCACTGAAGTGAGAAAGGGATTCATGCTGAAATGAACATCTGAGCTAGCTCTGAATTGCCAGGTCTGTGTTAATTTCACTGTGTTTTATTGCAGTGATATGAGTGATCTGCTAGTTGTTCAAATTGTTTACTTAAAACCTAAAAATGAACCTACATATTACAGCATTAAAATAAAAGCTAAGTATTGTGGATCCTGAAATCTGAAATAAAAACATAAAGGCCGTAATTTTCTGGCCGTGTTACACCCGACACAGAACGTGTTAGAGCAGAGCCAAAGGATCACAGGTGAGTGGTTTAGTGTCTTTAGTGATGTGAAAGATTATTGGTATCGTCCTGCTCAACCACCTTGGATGTAATCTGGTTCCTGCCCTTACTGGGTGGGAAGCATATTAGCATACTGAAATGAGCATTTGGATATGTTGGGCATGATCTTACCAGATCACTATGCTAATCGATCAGCTCAATGAGGCAGGGAGATCACTAGCGAGGTTGAAAATTGGATTGTTTTCTTTCCAGCTCTGTTTTGTTGGTGAGATCAGCATCATGTCTTTTCTTGACGTGAAGAGATCAATGAAAGCTGATGCCTTAGTCCCATTCAGATTCACCTGGTCTCCTCAAATCTTTTCCCTTGGTCAAACCGGCAAGAATCACTGACAGTCCGACTCACCATCGTTGTAGGTTGGATCTCAAACAATGATGAGAAACAAATAAAGAATCCGTGGCAACTTTCTCCCGGTGGGAAAAAGTTATGAAAGTCTGAGGTCATGTACGAACTAACTCAGCAACAGCTTCTTCCCTGCTGCTGTCAGACTTTTGAATGGACTTACCTTACTTTAATCTTTCTCTACCCCCTAGCTATGATTGTAACACTACATTCCACAATCTCTTGTTTCCTTCTTTATGAACAATATGCTTTATTTGTATAGTGTGCAAGAAACAATAATTTTCATTGTATGTTAGCACATGTGACAATAATAAATCAAATCAAATCAAATCAAATTGGTCACCACCTGTGGAGACCCAGCAACATGGTTGGAGGCCTGTGAAGTCCCGAGGCGATCAGGGGCATGGCTGGGCAGTGCCCGTCTGGACCCTGACAGTGTTCGCCTGAAGGTGCCTAATTGGGCACCATAAGTGAGCCAGGGCAGTAACAACAGGGTTGGGCCTGAGTGGGGTGGAGCCTGAATGGGGTTACAACTGTGATGGAGTGGAGTATGCGCAATGATGGGAAAGCTTTTGCAGGGTGCAGCTCTCAAGGAGGAAGCTATGCAAAGTGGAGGGCTGTGCAAGGGGGGAGGAGGTTGGTCAGTGGGAGTGGGCACAGGATGATCACCAGGGAAATCATCCGGAGGGTCCTGTTGCTCCAATGCCGGTGACCCGTGTTGGTATGGGGAGAGCATGTTTCCAATGAACGGATGGAAGAGATAGTTGTTGATGTCCATGGGGGTGTGGGAGGAGGATCCTTGATTTCAATTTGAGATGGGGGAACCCTTTAAAAGCAGTGCCCTATTTCTATGCACAGGCGTGTTAAGCCCCCACCTCTCTCAGAACCAGTGCAAAACTCACCATTTTCCTAAAAAATAACACAGTGGGATTTTACGACCTCACTCGGGCAAGGCTGGTAAAATATTGCCCCATGCCAAAGGAGAATTCCATTCTGTGAGTCTCACCTGCCCTGATTCTGGGACGGTTGAAGCAGTAAAATTCCGGCTTATGTATGGGAAAATTGTGATCTGATTGGTGCAAATCACAGGGATTTTCTTAAATTCCGCTCCTTATTTTTCATGTTTTTGCTGTCAGACAGAGCTGTTCATTATTCTGCCATTCACACTAACTCTGGACAATTTCTTCATTTCTTTACTACAACCATTAAAAGTTTGAAAAGGTTTATTTATTTATTAGACACAACTAAAGCACTGCAAAGAAGTTACTGTGAAATTCCCCTCATCGTCATACTCCGCCACCTGTTCAGGTCAATGCATCTAACTAGCATATCTTTCAGAATGTGAGAGGAAACCAGAGCACTTGAAGGAAACCCATGCAGAAATGGGAAGAATATGCAAACTCAACACGGACTGTAACCCAAGCCAGAAATTGAACCCAGGTTCCTGGCACTGTGAAGCAGCAGTGCTAACCATTGTGACATTGTACCACCCATTATCCCTCTCTTTGTCTGCTGTTGTAAGGCATCTTGGTCACTTAATCTCTCCTGCCCTCCAACCTATTCCAGAGCTTTCCAATCGTTCCTTTTCCTCCCCCAGCTTTCAATGCCATAAAACACATCAACTTCCACCTTTCACCAATTCTGACAAAGTCATATTCGACTCGAAACATTAACTCTCTTTCCCTTCCATGAGATGCTGCCAGATCTTCTGAACATTTCCAGCATTTCCTCCTTTAATCCTTCTGCAGTGTTATTCTGTTGCCTTTTGAAGGACAGAGGATCTTATAAAGGTACAAGATTGTACCTGGAACTGAGACAATACATAAGACAATTTAAAGTTAATTTCTCAAGCATTCTAGAGATCTTACCCAGATAACAGGATAAGTGTAAGCACTCCTGAGGGAGTGACAATGGCTCATAATTGTCAATTGAAATGTACGCTTCAAAAAAATTCAAATAAATGTGAAGAAAATCAGCAGCGGAACATTCAAGTATTACCATCCTCAGCTGCTTGATATTTCAGAAAATTCTTCAAGAAGAAAAGTGGTTTTGAGAGATGCTGGGCTCCAGGTGCTGCGCATTCACAGCTGTTTGAGAGTCACGGTTGACAGCCTTTATTTCTGGCTGCTGGAGCTGCCCCAGTTTCTGGGGAATGTACATAAAGACCATCAATCAACAAAATGTGTCCCACATAGGTCATCTAATTGCTCAGCTGAATTACCCATGGCCAGAATAATGGGATTTTACAAAGATTATCATTCAGTTTTGCAGTGTTTTCTGCTTCCGTTGCTACATCTACTTTGGTTAAGTCAACATCTTTAGAGCAGCAGGATGGCACAGTAGTTAGCACTGTTGCCTCATAGCGCCAGGGATTCCGGTTCAATTCTGGTCTCGGTCACTGTCTGTGTGGAGTTTGCACATTCTCCCGTGACAGCTTGGGTTTCCTCTGGGTATTCCAGTTTCCTCCCACAGTACAAAGATGTGTGGGTTAGGTTGAATGGCCATGCTAAATTGACCCTATTGTCAGGATGATTAGCAGGGTAAATGTGTGGGATTACAGGGATAAGGCCTGGGTGGAATTGCTGTTGGTACAAACTCGATAGGCCATATGGACTCCTTCTGTACTGTAGGGATTCTGTGATCACAACCTAATATCTAACATTTCTTCAGATTGCATCAGCTAAAGCTAATGTGGAAATGGTCAGTCATCCTGATAATGAAAACATTTGATGGGAACTAATCTAAAGATGCCTCCAGAAGATTTCAAATGATGGAACAGTGACATAAGCAGCTTGTTCCATTTTGGAATGGTCCTTAGAATGAAAGATTTTTGACTTGTACGGTGGGATTTTCCAGCATCGTTATGGGTGGGGTGAGAAAGTTTGGAGAACAGCCAAAAATCAGTTGAGTTCCCAGCCCACCTAAACAATGCTTGCCCCTGGTGACCAGAAAATCCCACCCATGGTCTTGGAAACAAATGACCTTTGGAGGTCATTTGTACCTCATTTTTAGTCATTGTGAATGGCACAAGATACTTGTTTCTGTCAATTCCCTCCACTCCATTCCATATTTTATAGAACATGGCCAGTCTATTCTTCTTCCTCCTTTGTGATAGTGATTCTCAAATCTTGGTTTATTTCCCATATTGATTCATGCAGAATTATGCAACTTTTTGATGGATTTCTTCAATCTTATTTGCATCTTTTGATATATGAGGATTATATAGACAATATTCATACTTCAGGATTAGATGAATATATGTTTGCTAATCTATATCCCTGATATTTTTGTTGCGGTATGAAAGATTCCTCTGCTAAAATCCAAGAACAACAATTGCTTTGGATGTTATCTGCTACTTGTGGAGTCCCAGTTGAAGGTTGTTTTAAATATGAAGTCCAAGTATGGTTACATAGGAGAATTTGGGGGAAGTACTTAAAGCTGTTTGTCGATGGAATTTTTTTGGGGTTTGCACATGACATAGGTTGTGCACAGTAAGAAGTCTCACAACACCAGGTTAAAGCCCAACAGGTTTATTTGGTAGCACAAGCTTTCGGTGTGCTGTTCCTTCATCAGGTAAGTGGAAAGTTAGGTTCTCTTGGACATCCTCTCCACTTTGAGCCAGCAGTTTGCTGTGTTGGTGGTATCCATGATGTGGAGTTGCTAGCATTGGGCTGGAGTATTAGCTACAGTATGAAGTCTCACAACATCAGGTTAAAATCCAACAGGTTTATTTGATAGCATGAGCTACTGAATCCGCTCTGAAAGCTTGTGCCACCAAATAAACATGTTGGACTTTAATCTGATGTTGTGAGACTTCTTACTGTGCCCACCCCAGTCCAATACTGGTATAACCACATCATGACATAGGTTATGTCACTGGGTATAATAATCCAGAAAAAAGGAGTTCAAATTCACCAAGACAGTTTGAGAATTTAAATTCAGTTCTTAAAAATGGTATCAGTTTGGAAGACCATAGAACCACAGAACCATAGAATTTTTACAATGCAGAAAGAGGTCATTTGGCCCATCAATTCTACACTGATTTTCCTAAACAGCATCCCACCCAGGTCCATCCCTCTGCCCTATCCCCATAACTCCGTGCATTGACCGTGGCTAATTCATTTGGCTTGCACATCTTTGTGGGAGGAAACTGGAGCACCCAGAAGAAATCTACGCAGACACTGAGAAAACACGCAAACTATACCCAAGGACAGAATGCAACCCAGGTCCCTGGTGCTGAGAAGCAGAATTACTAACCATTTTTAAGTAAGGAAATGTTACCTATGATCCCCTGTAGTTACATTGACCTCTCCCACAAAGTCACAGTGAGCCCCCGCAGTCACACTGACCCCCTGCAATCACACTGAACTATATCCCGACTCATCAACTGTCCCAATTCCCGTGACTGAACCAATACAACCACATCCCAATATCACTGACCATACCTGACCAGTCCCCATTCCCCTACTATCCTTCAGACTCAATCTGTGTAGCCCCTGACTTGATTACCCATTCCAATCAAACTTACCTATCACATCCACCACACCCCTCCTCCACTCCCCACTGACCCAACTAACCCTTGATCTGACTGCCTCTCCTGACTTGAGCCTACTACCATCTCACCCATCTGCCACTTCATCCACCGGCTACCCACCTTCACCGTCCTCACCCACCATCTCACTTACCTATCATCCCACATAACTGCCACTCTATTCACTTTATCCATGTACTTGACAGACCTCCCACAATACTACCCTACCTAGCATGAACAGAACAGCATTGAGACATGAAAAGGTTGGGGCAGGGCAGCAATCTGACAATGATTTCTGTTCTATGGCAAATCCAAGCCAATATTGCACTGCCTTTTGAGTCAGGGCTGTGCTTAGTGGCAGCGCAATATGCTAAATGAAGAAGCTAATCATATCCATGTCAGTTATGCTGAATGCAATAGGTATTTACATGTGCCAAAAAGCCAATCCGCTTCATGCATGATTAAAGTCTGACAATTTGTTTTCTGATGTAATTATACATCAGAATTATACATTTCTAAGTCAAACTTAGAAATTTGCTATTTAGCTTTGTTCTTTCTATAAGAATGGAGTATAGCAGATGCCAATCAGCCAGTTAAGTATTACTCGAATGAAATCCACTTGGGAAGCAAAACCACTTAGTCTGTGACTGAATGTCTCATAACAATAATTTCTCTTGAGGTTCATTGATCAATTGATTACTGATCTGAAGTGGTTACATATTTAATATAAATATTTTCCCATTGATGCCCTGAGAGCTTTGATAAAACTATGAATAATATTCATATGCTGATGTCAGGTGGATTTTCCTGTATCTATGAGACTGGTTGTATTCTTATGGGTAGAGAGAAAAATAAATCACAATTGTTTGCTAAAAATACATTTTTAAAATTGGTATGCAGTTTTACACAAGACACAGGATTTACCTTTCAAATATACTGTAACAAACATAGAATTCTTTAGTTTTTACACCACTGTGAGACATAGGAATTGTGCGCTCCTTTTCATTGGTAACCCAGGGTGATGTTTTCCTGCTCTTATCTTTTTCATAATATTATACTTTCTTGATGCATCAGCCTTTGGGCTGAGCTTAAGTCCTTTAATATTTCTTTCTTTCTTGAATATTATTTTTCACCCTGTGACTCTACACTGTCAAAATCTTTCATGATTTTGAAGATGGTCATATTGGTTGTGTAAGTATAGATGACAATGTTGCAGAAGATCCGTGAAGCTAATATTATGTGGACAACAACTTCCTTCAAGTACTCCGTATCTCACGGAACACCACCCCTAGGTGCATTATTCTTGCTGTCTACTTCACATCCTCTTGGTCAGTGTCCACTCATTTGGTGCATACTCATGTTCACTGCCAATGTTGCCTCAGTGAATGATTCACAAACCTTGCCCTCCCAGGGTGAAAGTTAACAAGGGGCAGGATTTTCTGCTGGTGAAATATTTCTTGAATAATATTTATTCAAATCTCTTTAATCATCAGCTGTTACTTAGTGCCGTGAATTTCTAAAATCCCAATTATTTTCCATAGGTTTCCCATAAATTATTTGATAATTATTTTGACATTTTGCCACTCGGCACAGTATTATTTTATTAATCCAAACTTCTTGACATCCAAACATTAAGCCATATTACAAGTTAATATTCCCAATGATGCTTCCTCGTATGCAGATGGTTCAGTTTGTGGAATGTACCATTCAAAATCTTGAAATAATGGCTAAAATTTCAAAAAGGCTGTTTTCATTTTCATAAAATGCTCTGGGGATTTGTTCTGCGGCAAATATTTCCCTTGGGATTGAAATGATATTAATAGACCATTGCAGTTTATCTTGTCAGTGTGCCTTTTTATAAATAGTTCTAGCCTGCGAATTCATGGCAGTGAGTGTGTTTGAGAAGGGACTGAAAAGTTTGCAGTTCATTAACCATTTTCTTGACCTGGTGTATTACAGGTATATTTCTCATCTGGCACTTGCGAAAGCTTCTTGCAGCATGTAAACCCACTGCACATTGGTTGATAATGGGAACCTTGTAATTTGCCTGGTATCTTGCACTGCACATTGTATGCACCACCCAATTCTAATGATGTCAAATCGCTTCTTGGCCTTTTGGCTAAGATCAAGTGTGGTATCGACATGCTGTGCTTGGTTGAAGTCATTAGGTTATATTTTAACTTCGTTTGAAGCAATTTTAAAAGTGGCTTCTTGGCCTTTTGGCTAAACTGCAAATGAGATCAAGCCTCAGAGGAAGAGCTATGCCTACTCCAATCAGCTTGGATCATGTAGATCAAGCCCCAAACAAAAGGTGAGAGCCCTGTCTTATCAGCTTGGATTGAGAATATCTCAACTTGTTGAGACTCTGAATTGGACTTGATTTCATTGAATTGGAATAAAAACAAAAAAAAAGAATGACAAGACTGTTGCTTGCCAGAAGTTGTTCTCTGAAAGTGACTCTTTTTTTTAACCTTTTTCTAACAGAAATGGGGGTGCTCATCAATGCTACTCTTTCTTTGATATTAATAGAAGATGATCAAAATCAAAGAAGGAATGCCAGGGACATAAGATAGCAGCACAGGAAGACTGGCCACATTCATGTCTTCTGCCACTAACCGTACAAGAGGAACAGGTAAAGTCACCATAGTTCCAGCTAACCATAGACTGCTCACTCTTTGAGCAGGAGAACTGACCAGTGGTAAATTTAACCTGAGCATCACCATATCTCAGGTGAGAGGCAAGATTGAGAAGATGAACCTTCACAAATAACCTCAATGAATATGGGAATTGAACCCATGCAGTTGGCATCGCTGTGCATCACCAACCCGCCATCCAGCCAACTAAGCTAACCAACCCCTCAGCAGCAATTTAGCAAAAATGAAGAAAAAGTACCTTCCCAATCTCTGGGGCATCAGTCAAATAGATACAGAGCTGTGCCATCGGCTTCAAGGAATCCTGAGGATGATGTGCTCTTTCGTTGTACTCTTTAGGGTTAGGGCCCGAATCTCATCGACCCCATTCTCTAATGGTCATGGGAACAGTGGGGCAAATTTTACCATCCCGCCCGCAACAAGAATTGGAGCGAGTGCTGGGTGGACTATGGAAAAGCCCTTTGATCTTGGTTGAGGTGTTCTGGTTTCGGGGTGAACAAGGCCAGAAAATCCTGCCCCTTGTTAACCTTCACCCTGGGAGGGCAAGGTTTGTGAATCACTTGCTGAGGCAACATTGGCAGTGAACATGAGCATGCACCAAATGAGTGGACACTGACCAAGAGGATGTGAAGTAGACAGCAAGAATGTTGCACCTAGAGGTGGTGTTCTGTGAGATACGGAGTACTTGAAGGAAGTTGTTGTCCACATAATATTAGCTTCACGGATCTTCTGCAACACTGTCATCTATACATACACGACCAATATGTCTTTAAAATCATGAAAGATTTTGACAGAGTAGAGTCAAAGGGTGGAATCTGGTCCAGAAACTGCAGGACTATTTTCAGGCCAGTTGCCTTTACTCTTTCCTAGGGCTACAGCATCAATATCCCATCTCTGGGATTGCCAAAAGATTAAGGAGACAGAGTAGGATGATGAGCTCGTTCTGTCAAAGGGAGGATTTCTGATCACTGGGGTGATGTTTTGAGGCTGCATGAGGAAATGGAGAGGACACCAGGAGAGGGTGTTCCTTGGATCACCCACTCTTGTCTGCAGTCTTGCTATGAGTTCTGACACGCTGTAATGACATGAGTTCTACTAATTTGAGAGGAAGAGGTCAATTTCTTCAACAAAGCAGCCAGTAAGCAAAAGTGGCTGAAGAAGTCAGTAGTGGAATTGTGGTCCTTCCAACTTGTTTAAATACACTAAATTGATTCAATACCTTGGGAGAGTGGGAAAGGTAAGTTGCAGAATATGTTCGGGTGCTAGCCCCACACTTGCTGACTGTCCCTGCATTCTACACATCTTACAGCTGCATTCATTCCTCTCCCTGCAGATAGCTCATATCTCAATCTGGACAATCAACCCTCAGATTTGGGGCCACTCTCCCTCATGCCTAACAATGAGTCTCCATAAATAATTTCCAGTCCTCCTCTACACACCAGTGATTACAAACAATCATATCTTTCTGCTTTCTCTGCTTTCAGAAGATGGCACACAACTTAATGGCAGGCACTTGTTGGCCATTGGCAATGAGTGCCATCTGTTCCAATGGGAAGGAAGTCTTTTTCCAGGAGGAACTAGAACCTGAGCATCCTGAACAACCGTTGCTGCTTCTCTGCTTGTAGGCCTGTGTCAGGGATCTCACATCATGAAAGGTGATTTGCAACGTCCATCACATGGAGAAGCGTGCAGCTGAGAAGAAGGTGGCTGGTGCCTCTACTGCTTGTGTTGTTGATAGAGGTGTTGCTTATGCTCCTGACTCTCAGCGGAGGTATGAAAGGCGGAGCTGTATAAGCATTCCACACTGTAATGTCGACTGGCAGAAAGAAGTACAGTTGAAGGTGAGTGAAGCACCAGATAAGTGAAATGCCTTCCAAATGTTGACAACACCCGTCAAGCAATGAAAGCACTGTATAAGAGAAGAAATGTTTTGAAAAGCAGCTTCATACATGATCATGGTTGATTGACCAAAACCTTCCCATCTTGTCAATTTCACTGAAGAGGTTCTTTCCACAGTGCACTTGCCTCATGCTATAAAGGAAATCATGGCTAAAAAAGCTCTTTGTTGCCTTTTAAATCACATGAATTTCTTCCCTCCAAATCCCAGGAAGATTTTCTACGGGACTTGCAATCCACCCCAAGGAAAGCCAAAGAGTCTGAGATAACATTAGGATCCAGACCGAGATAATTTTCTGGGGTTTTCCCAAAGCACACACACATGGGAGGAGATGGTCTAATGGTATTATCGCTGGACTATTAATGCAGAAACTCAGTTAATGTCTGGTGACATGGTTTCTAAATCCGCCATAGCAAATAGTGGAATGTGAATTCAATAAAAATTATCTGAAATTAAGAATCTACTGATGACCATAAAACCATTGTTGATTATCAGAAAAACCCATCTGGTTCACTAATGTTTTTTAGGGAAGGAAACCTACTGTCCTTAAGTAGTCTGGCTTACATGTGACTCCAGAGCAATGTGATTGACTGTCAACTGCCTCCAAGTGCAAATAGGGGTGGGCAATAAATGCTGGCCAACCAGCAACGCCCATGTCCCACGAGTGAATAAAATAAAACACTTTGTTTCTAGTAGATTGCCAAAATAGGAAGAATGAGGAAGAGCAAAATTAAAATGCAGGTGGTGAGCTGGCAATTGCCATGAGTCATTTGTGATTCAGATCCTGCAGCTCCATATGCTGGTTCCTGAGTTAAGCTTACAACTGGTGATTGAGCAGGTTGCTGTGCCTAACTGTTCTTGGCTGCTTTTTGGCACAGCTACTGTTTATGGGATTAAATAGGCTTACCATGGGATTGAAATGCTGTTATAGACAGCCATGTTCAGAAAACTGTCTCCTTTCACGTGCGGATTCTTTGAGCTGTGAATCTATCCATATTGCAGCGAGAGAAGGAAGATGGCCCTCCGCCCAGTAGATTCCTGTTTCTGTACTACATGCTGTTCCTCACATGTTCACCATAACCCATCCAGCCACTTTTCCTCAAGGTGGCTAAGTTATGGTGCAGGAGACCAATCAACTCTGTAAACTCCAGTAACAAAGACGTTATTCAAGCATATGCTGAAGAGGTCATCCTGGTTGCTTGCCCAACGATGTCTTTCTGACATGAGATTCGTGTCACAATTTTATAGCCTTTGGTTCTCACATAAGAGAGGTTGAAGGATTTGAGGTTGTTTTCGTTAGAAAGGAGGCGGCTAAGAGGGGATCTTATTGAAGCATATAAGATGATTAGAGGTTTAGATAGGGTGGACAGTGATAGCCTTTTTCCTAGGATGGAGAAAGCTAGCACGAGGGGACACAGCTTTAAATTAAGGGGTATGAGTTATAGGACGGATATCAGAGGTAGGTTCTTTACTCAAAGAGTGATTAGGGAGTGGAATGCCCTGCCTGCAGCTGTTGTAGATGCGCCAAGTTTGGTGGCGTTTAAGAGGTTAATTGATAAGTATATGGAAGAGAAGGGAATGGTTTAGTTTGGAGGGGCATTGCTTTTTATTTTGGTCGGCACAACATCGAAGGCCGAAGGGCCTGTTCTGTGCTGTATTGTTCTATGTTCTATGTTCTATAACAAAAACACTGTTTGTTACAACCTCCAATCATTGGTATTGCCCTAGTGCATACATCACCTAATTTAATGAAGAATGTCATTGATGTTCCCTGTTATCTCACTGGGAGGCTGAGAATGCTGTGATCTAACACCCTCAGTCTGTGCTCTTATCATCCTCACACTTATTTACCCATCCCGTGATGGTCATTAATTTTTATGACTTGTGATTCTTAGTTGGATTCCCATGGTTCTGGCTAAATATCTTTCATGCTCAGAAATAACTCTCATAACTACTTGTATCTATTCTAAAACTATGAATACATGTCTTAATTAATTATTGCATCCTGTATCACTGTGAAGGAGTAAGCAAGCATAGTGCAGCTAAGTTGTGTTGGAAGTATTGCTATATAAAGACCCCTTCAGTTCCAGAATAATCGTATTTTCCCATTTAAGCTACACTGTTGTGATAAAGTGTGACCATGTATGGTAAACAGAGGATTGTAATGACGTCTTTAAACAGAACGAGAGAAACAGAGTAAAATGTTATTAAAAGTGACCTTAAAGACAGCCTTTATGATTGTATATTTGGGAAGGTATCTGATATCTTGCTGTTGAGTACCCTTAACTTGGCATCTTCTTTTGAATAAGACATTTTGGTTTTGTTGACAGGAGTCACCAGGTTACATAGAATTTAGAGCATCAAAACAGGCCATTTGACTCAGCTGGTCCATTCCAGTCTACAGAAACCTCCTCCCACTTTGTTAAATATTTGTTGCCAGCTTATTGCACTGATCTGTTCTGTGCAGTGTACCCTTCAGATCAAAAAAAGATCCAAACAACTTCAGTTCCCCAAAAAGATGTGGAAGCTCAGCCATTGAGTATGTTCAAGGCAGAGATCATCAAAGGATATGGGAAGTGCAGGAAAATAGATTGGAGTTAGAAAATCAGCCACAATCTAGGTGGATGGCAGGGTAGGCTTGACGGGCCAAATAACTAACTCTTTCTCTCATTTCCCATGTTTCTAGTCTTGTCCAGCATGAATTCCAGTATTACCATTAGTGAATCTGAGTACATATGATTTGATTTGATTGATTTATTATTGTCACATGTATTGTTATACACGTGACAATAATTGGTATTGTTTCTTGCATGCTTTACAGACGAAGTTATCATTTATAGTGAAGGAAAGAGTGTAGAATGTATTATTACAGTCATAACTAGAGTGTAAGGAAAGATCAACTTAATGCAAGGTAGGTTCATTCAAAAGTCTGATAGTAGCAGGGAAGAAGCTGTTCTTGAGTTGGTTGGTATGTGCCCTTAAACTTTTGTACGTTTTTCCTGACCAAAGAAGATGGAAAAGATATATCCGCGATGTGTGGGATCCTTAATTATGCTGGCTTCTTTTCTGAGGCAGCAGGAAGTGTAGACCATGTCAATGGATAAGAGGTGGTTTGAGTGATGGACTGAGCGACTCATGACCATTGTAGTTTCTTGGGATGTTGAACAGAACAGAACAAGAGCCATATCAAGCTGTATTACAATCAGAAAGAAGATGGGTAGATAGTCTTATGAAGGAATTTAGTATTTCTGGAAAATTAGAATGCATGTGGCCTCGAGAAGAGGTGGCGGGGTGGGGGGGGGGGGGGGATGGTGTGAAATCAACGAAAAGCATGGAGACAGAAATATTATAGGGGCAGAAGAGAAATAATGACATGAACAATGATGAGTTCAAAAGTAACAGGTAGAAGCTAATGATAGGAAGAAGAGGAATAAGGAAACTGTAAGGACAAGAGAAATTGCTGGATGATTGAGAAAGGTTGGAAGCTGGACACCTAGACAAGGGTGAGCAGCACCATTTTCGATCTCCCCTTACAATGACAAGGCCAAAAAGAATTCAGTCAGGAAGGAGTCTAACTGCTTGTGGGGAGAACTCATCACAGCAATTCTTGGCCAATTGATGGCACAATTAGAATTGTCCTGTTCGAACCATGGAGAGCATGGCTCACTGGAGTGCTGAACCCGAGGGTCTAACTCATAATGAATGAGCCAGGCTTATTTTCTAATGGTGTGCATTCAGGCAAAAATCAATTAAATTTAGCTGTTACAGTGCATATGGTCTTAATTGGCATTGGATCCTTACAGAGGCATGTCAGAATTCATGTAGGGTCAAAACATCAATGGCCACATCTGCTGTGCAGAGGCAGCACGAACACTGCAATATTTTCAGTGCACTGTCATGGCATTTAAGGCATCATGCTTGCAGTCACGGCGTAAGTGCAAGGATTGAGCATTCATAATTATTGTTAAGGTCTCCGGAGGACGAATAACACAAGGCTGGCTGTGGCTCCTGGTTGAGTCCTTTGACCTTAATGAAAATCCTTGTTATGAATGCACAGTCACGTCTGAGTTGAAAGCTGTAATCTTCCAGGATATTATTGTCCATCAAAGGGTGACATTGGTATATAATGTGCAGACTGAGGGCAAGTCAAGGGTTAAAGAATGGATTCCTGCTTTGTATATAGAGGGAGACCTTTGCACAGGAATTGTTACGTGTTGTTCAATTGTAGGTACAAGACAAAGTGGTGAACTTAGAAAACACTTCTATCAGGACATGGAAGAGAAGGGCCACTTTCCAAATGGCACTTCTCAGGTAAAATCATCACATTGAGAAACAAGAGCTAGCAATCCCAGGAAGACCAATGTGCCAATGAGGGATGGGGTGGGGGGGTGGTGGGTGGGATTGCTAAGCCACAAAAACATCTGCTGCAACCAACTGTCTATAGAAGACTTGGTTCATACACAGAGACAAGCAAAAACAGTGTTGCAGATGGCTTCACTGACCAAGGGCTATGTTAGTTCATATTTCTCCATGAAGCCACATGTACTCGAAGGATATCTATTTCCAGTTGCTCTGAAAGCTACTGTTGCACTGAACATTTTTCTCTGGAGATTCTTCCACAGCTTCAATGGGGACCTTTGTAGAATCTTAAGATTGGTGACACAAGACCTCGTAAGGGAGGTGACAGGTGCCTTTTCAGTAAAACTCACTATTAAGTGCAGTTATGCATGAAATGTACAAGTGAGGCTAATAGAGCTGTGGGATCTATTGCAATCTCATATTTTCTGCAAACAACAACACAAATATTTATTGTATCGGTATTCACGCAGAGTGCTGGAAATGTAGCTGTGGAGAGCACTGAGGTACAGGGTTGCAAATTGGGGAGTATTGTAGTAGATAGGGAGGATGTGTTAGAAATTCTCGAGGGTTTGAAGTTGGATACGTCCCCTGGGCCGGACGGGATTTACCCTAGGATTCTCTGGGAGGCAAGAGAGGAGATTGCAGAGCCTCTGGCTCTGATCTTCAGGTCCTCGTTGGTTACTGGTGTGGTTCCGGAGGACTGGAGGATGGCGAATGTGGTCCCATTGTTTAAGAAGGGGAAGAGGGACCTTCCTGGGAATTATAGGCCAGTGAGTCTTACTTCTGTGGTGGGCAAGGTATTGGAGAGAATTATTAGGGATAGGATTTATAGTTCTTTAGAGAGAAATGAATTGATTGGGGATAGTCAGCATGGTTTCGTGAAGGGTAGGTCATGCCTTACTAACCTCATTGAGTTTTTTTAGAAAGTGACCAGAGAGGTGGATGGGGGTAAGGCGGTTGATGTAGTATATATGGACTTTAGTAAGGATTTTGATAAGGTGGCCCATGGAAGACTTCTACAGAAAATGCAGATGTGTGGAATAGAGGGTGATTTAGCTAATTGGATTAGGAATTGGCTGGCAGATAGAAGACAGAGGGTGGTGGTCGATGGGAGATATTCATCGTGGAGTTCGGTGACAAGTGGTGTGCCTCAGGGGTCTGTTTTGGGGCCGCTGCTGTTTGTAATTTTTATAAATGATCTGGATGAGGGTATTGAGGGATGGATCAGTAAAATTGCAGATGATACTAAAGTTGGTGGTGTGGTAGATAGTGAAGAGGGGTGTTTTAGTTTACAGAGTGACTTGGACAAGTTGCAGAGCTGGGCCGAGAGGTGGCAAATGGAGTTTAATGTGAAAAGTGTGAGGTAATGCACTTTGGCAGGAACAATAAATGTGTAGAGTATAGGGCTAATGGTAGGGCTCTTAATAGTGTTGAGGAACAGAAGGATCTTGGTGTATGTATCAATAGATCCCTGAAAGTAGGCAGTCAAGTGGATAAAGTTGTTAGGAAGGCATATGGAGTCTTAGCTTTTATTGGTAGGGGGATTGAATTTAGGAGCCACAGCATCATGTTGCAACTGTACAAAACTCTAGTGCGGTCGCACTTGGAGTATTGTGTGCAGTTCTGGTCGCCACATTATAAGAAAGATGTGGAGGCATTGGAGAGGGTACAGAGGAGGTTTACTAGGATGTTGCCTGGTATGGAGGTCAGGTCCTATGAAGAGAGGTTGAAGGATTTGAGGTTGTTTTCGTTCGAAAGGAGGCGGCTAAGAGGGGATCTTATTGAAACATATAAGATGATTAGAGGTTTAGATAGGGTGGACAGTGATAGCCTTTTTCCTAGGATGAGAAAGCTAGCACAAGGGGACACAGCTTTAAATTAAGGGGTGATAGTTATAGGACGGATATCAGAGGTAGGTTCTTTACCCAAAGGGTGATTCGGGAGTGGAATGCCCTGCCTGCAGCAGTTGTAGATGCGCCAAGTTTGGTGGCGTTTAAGAGGTTAGTTGATAAGTATATGGATGAGAAGGGAATGGTTTAGTTAGGAGGGGCATTGCTTTTTTTATTTTGGTCGGCACAACATCGAAGGCCGAAGGGCCTGTTCTGTGCTGTATTGTTCTATGTTCTATGTTCTAAATGTTGCCTTTAGACTTCCCTAGCAGGATTTCACTTTTCAAACATTCACACTAATCACAGAATGCAGATTAGCGTGTCTGTGTGCTAGGTTTCTAGGTACATTTCAAGTCTCTTTCAGGTACCAGAAATATTTGAGGGAATTTTACACTTGGAGGGTCGGCTCCTTGGTGATAAGGAGTATCCCTTAAAGACATAGCTAATAACACTTGTTGGTCATTCAGAGACTGAATCTAAGGAGAGATACAAACACAAAGGATGGGAATTTCTGGCCATGCTCGCCCCAAGACTGGAAAATTCCCGCCCAAGGTCCGCCAAATTTTCTGTTCCACCTGCTACAATTCCCGTGGTGGGCGGGATGGGAAAATTCCACCTCATGTCCTTAATGGAAAAAACTATTGGCCTCACAGAGATGTATTTCAGATATTCGGACTGATCAGGTGGGGTCTCCAATATTCACTGCTGAGTGTCTTGCATCATCATTGTTTTCTGCACCTTGAACGACTGCTCAGAGTGAATCATATGGAGGAGTTCCTCAGAAGAGGATGAATTTGTGAAAGTAATAGCGTAATTGTTATGGGGGACTTTAACTTTACTAATATTGATTGGAATAGCTATAGCTCTAGCTCGTTAGAGGGGTCAGTTTTCGTACAAAGTGTGCAGGAAGGTTTTTTGACTCAGTATGTAGATAGGCCAACTAGAGGTAAGGCTACATTGGATTTGGTGCTGGGCAATGAGCCAGACCAGGTGTTAGGCTTGGAAGTTAGTGAACATTTTTGTGATAGTGACCACAATTCGGTTACGTTCACCTTAGTGATGGACAGGGATAGGCATGAAGCTGGGGGCAGTAGTTATAGCTGGGGGAATGGTAATTATGAGGCCATAAGGAGGGAATTAGGGTGCATAGGTTGGACTAGGAAACTACAGGGACTGGGAACATCGGAAATGTGGAGCTTATTCAAGGAGCAGCTACTGCGAGTCCTTGATAAGTATGTCCCTGTCAGGCAAGGAGGAAATGGTCGAGTAAGGGAGCCTTGGTGTACTAAAAAAGTTAATTCGCTGGTTAAAAGGAAAAAGGAGACTTATGTCAGGATGAGGCTTGAAGGCTCAGTTAGTGCACTGGGTAGCTATAGATTAGCCAGGAGGGAGCTAGAGAGTGAGTTGAGGAGAGCTAAAAGGGGACATGAGAAGACTTTGGCTGATAGGATCAAGGAGAATCCTAAAGCTTTCTTTAGATATGTTAAGAATAGAAGATTGGTTAGGGCAAGATTAGGGCCAGTCAGAGACAGCAGAGGGAAGTTGTGCGTGGAGCCTGAAGAGATTGGAGAGGCACTGAACAAATATTTCTCTTCGGTATTCACGCAGGGAGATGTAAATGTAGTTGGGGAGAACACTGGGATACAGGGTTGTAAACTGGAAAGTATTGAAGTAGGTAAGGAGGATGTGCTAGATATTCTTGAGGGTTTGAAGTTAGATAAGTCCCCTGGGCCGGACGGGATTTACCCTAGGATTCTCTGGGAGGCGAGAGAGGCAATTGCAGAGCCTCTGGCTCTGATCTTCAGGTCGTCGTTGGTTACGGGTATAGTGCCGGAAGACTGGAGGATAGAGAATGTGGTCCCATTGTTCAAGAAGGGGAAGAGAGACTTTCCAGGGAATTATAGGCCGGTGAGTCTTACTTCTGTTGTGGGCAAAGTATTGGAGAGAATTATTAGGGATAGGATTTATAGTTATTTAGAGAGAAATGAATTGATTGGGGATAGTCAGCATGGTTTTTGTGAAGGGTAGGTCGTGCCTTACTAACCTTATTGAGTTTTTTTGAAAAAGTGACCAAAGAGGTGGATGGGGGTAAGGCAGTTGATGTGGTATATATGGACTTTAGTAAGGCGTTCGATAAGGTGCCCCATGGAAGGCTTCTGCGGAAAATGCAGATGTATGGGATTGAGGGTGATTTAGCTAATTGGATTAAGAATTGGCTAGCAGATAGAAGACAGAGGGTGGTGGTTGGTGGAAGTTATTCATCGTGGAATTCGGTTACAAGTGGTGTACCTCAGGGATCTGTTTTGGGGCCCCTGCTGTTTGTAATTTTATAAACGATCTGGATGAGGGTATCGAAGGATGGATTAGTAAATTTGCGGATGACACCAAAGTCGGAGAAGTGGTAGATAGTGAAGAGGGGTGTTCTAGTTTGCAGAGAGACTTGGACAAGTTGCCGAGAGGTGGCAAATGGAGTTTAATGTGGAAAAGTGTGAGGTAATTCACTTTGGTAGGAATAACAAATGTGTAGAGTATAGGGCTAATGGTAGGACTCTTAATAGTGTTGAAGAACAGAGGGATCTTGGTGTATATGTGCATAGATCCCTGAAAGTTTGCAATCAAGTCGATAAGGTTGTTAAGAAGGCATATGGAGTCTTAGCTTTTATTGGTAGGGGGATTGAATTTCGGAGCCGCAACGTCATGTTGCAACTGTACAAAAATCTAGTGCGGCCGCACTTGGAGTATTGTGTGCAGTTCTGGTCCCCGCATTATAAGAAAGATGTGGAGGCATTGGAGAGGGTACAGAGGAGGTTTACCAGGATGTTGCCTGGTATGAAGGGCAGGTCTTATGAAGAGAGGCTGAGGGATTTGAGGTTGTTTTCGTTAGAAAGACGGCGGCTAAGAGGAGACCTTATTGAAACATATAAGATGATTAGAGGTTTAGATAGGGTGGACAGTGATAGCCTTTTTCCTAGGATGGAGAAAGCTAGCACGAGGGGACATAGCTTTAAATTAAGGGGTGGTAGTAATAGGACGGATGTCAGAGGTAGGTTCTTTACCCAGAGGGTGGTAAGGATATGGAATGCCCTGCCTGCTGCAGTTGTAGATGCACCAAGTTTGGGGGCGTTTAAGAGGTCAGTAGATAAGTTTATGGATGAAAAGGGAATGGTTTAGGTTAGAGGGTCATTGCTTTTTCCTAATTGGTCGGCGCAACATCGAAGGCTGAAGGGCCTGTTCTGCGCTGTAATGTTCTATGTTCTATGAATCTGAAGAAGGCAAAGATTCGGATATCCTACATGAGGATGCCACTGCATGAGCACACAGGGCAATTGTCCATAACAATCTTATATTGTCAAGATTCCAGGAAGAATAAAGGGAAGACAAGTTATTATGAACACAGTTCTCTCCATATTTTGATGCAGGGGACACAAGAACACCTTCGCTGTAACCTTCACCATGTCAGGAAAGATCTATAATCTCACAGTGATCACTGAGGAAACAAAAGTCATCTTCAACGCTAAATATATGCCTTGGAAGGCATAGTGGCCTAGTGAACATATAACCACTGTGGAAGGTGCTTAGCATTCAATTAATATGCATCTATAAGCAATTCTATGTAGTTCCATCCTTTCAAACATGATGTCCGTGAGTCAGTATTTATTTAGCAAAGTCCCTATGCCAAATGTTTTTTTCCAGTTCTGTTGTGTTGAGGGCAGAAAGGCCTCCGCTGAGTCTATGGAGTGGACACTCTCCTATGATGCGGTGAATAGTTTCTTCTCCCCCATAGGAACATAGTGGGCTGGCACCAATGTCTCATCTGTGGACGTTGGCCAAGCAGGGGCGGTGGCCAGTCCTAAACCTGTTGAGGGTGGACCATTCTTTCCTTGGCAGGTCAAACAATGATTATACTTAACCATCTCAAGAGGAAACTACATTCAAACAGCACCAAATTTCCAAACACCAGCTTTCAAGCATGATTAATACAGAATTAATACATTAATACAGAATTCCTCATGGTAGACTGATAGAGAAGTTGAAGGCGCATGGGATACAGGGTCGGGTATGTAGATGGGTCGAGAACTGGCTCAGGAGGAGAAGACAGAGGGTAGTAGTGGAAGGCTCTTTTTCCGGCTGGAAGCCTGTCACTAGTGGAGTGCCACAAGGCTCAGTACTAGGTCCTCTTCTATTTGTGGTCTACATAAACGACTTGGAAGTTGGGTAGGTGGTGAGATCAGCAAATTTGCTGATGACACCAAGATGCTTGGATTGGCGGGTACAGAGGAGCAGTGTCAGGCAATACCACAGGACATAGATAGGTTGGTAGACTGGGCAGATAGATGGCAAATGGAATTTAATCCGGATAAATGCGAGGTGATGCATTTTGGCCGGAAAATGTAGAAGAGAGTTATAGGATAAAAGGTAAAACTATACGGAGCATAGAGACGCAGAGAGACTTGGGGGTGCAGGTTCACAAGTCTCTGAAGGTGTCCTCACAGGTGGAGAAGGTGATAAAGAAGGCGGATAGTATGTTAGCTTTCATAGAAAAGGGTATAGAATACAAGAGTAGGAGTTTGATGTTGCAGTTGTATAGAACTTTGGTTAGGCCTCACTTGGAATACTGCGTCCAGTTCTGGTCGCCGTACTATCGGAAGGATGTGGAGTCCTTGGAGAGAGTGCAGAGGAGGTTTACCAGGATGCTGCCTGGTATGGAAGAACTGTCTTATGAGGAACGATTAGATAGACTGGGGTTGTTTTCCCTTGAAAGACGTCGGCTTAGAGGGGATCTCAGAGAGGTGTATAAGATTATAAGGGGTATAGATAGAGTAAATGGAGGTAAACTTTTTCCACCTTTAGAAATGGATAGGACGAGGGGTCATGGCCATAGGGTGAGGGGGGCTTGGTATAAGATGAATATTAGAGGGCAGTTTTTCACACAAAGGGTAGTGGGGGTGTGGAATGCACTGCTGAGTAAGGTGGTGGGAGCAGGCACGCTAGGGCTGTTTAAGGGTCTCTTGGACCCTTAAACATGAGCGGTATGCAGATAGAGGGATATAGTAGGACTGTTTAACTACGGCTTTTTTTCCACAGGTAATTCGGTCCACACTTGACCAACAAAGAGCATGCATTCGGCAGGTGGTGCGAGGACAGCTCTTGGATGTTGATTCATGGTTTGCCTGGTGCTTCATGTCGTAAATGAGTGCTTTATCTGGACCATCTGAAGGGCACCATGACAGCTCAGTGACTATCGCTGTAGCTGTGCAGACACTTGGAATTGGGCCGGTGTCTGCGTGAGTTTGCGCGTTCTCCCCGTGGTTGCGTGGGTTTTCTCCGGGCGCTCCGGTTTCCTCCCACAACCCAAAAATTCGCTCTTAGGCTGATTGGGAAACAAATTGTCCCTATAGTGAGAGTGTTCCATATTAGGAATAACCTAAATTTATAATAGGATAATGGAATTGCTACTATATAGTTATGATGGCGGCGCGGGCTCGTTGGGCCAAAGGGCCTGTTTCCCGTGCTGTGTTGCTCTTAACTCTTAACTCTTAAGCTTCATGATGATATAGAACCCAAGATATCATTGGACATCAGGATGCAGTGTCCTGCTACTTGACAGAACGTGTTCAAATCTGAGAGTGAATTTTGTATTGTCCTCACAGACAGTGGTTCAGCAAGACTATCATTCAATAGTTGTTAAATGGTTGCTCTAGCCTGCATTCATAGGAAATCTATCCAGTTTAAGACCTGCATTGCCTTGGCATGTGGGAGAGATGTGGCCCAGTCGGATTTGGCAGAGTTGTCAATGATAACTTATTCTCTCCATAAACTTGCTGTGCACTCAAAGATGCACTAGAGCATCATTTTCATACCTTTACAATCCTCAAAATTATCCATTTCACAAAGTCCAAACCCTTCTCTGAATCCTGTCAGTGAGTCGCACAGTCATGTAATAAATTCCATATTGAACTGTGTTCTTTGACTTTACAGAAGAATTCCTTGAAGTGCAATTAGACAGCCATTCAGGAGTAAAGTAAGATCCTCACAGGTAAGTAGATGAGTTCATCAGGATGAGCACATACTGCTGACAGCACACACTCATCCTGTCTAGCAGACATTTCAAATGTCACCGACTGGAATCAACTTGCATCACTCAGCGCCATGAATGGGGAGAGAGGGAGCTCATAGAGGAATAATGTTCAACCTTAAATGTGTAGATGAAAGAATGTTGCAGGGAGACATGTTATGGTGCTTGACAATAAATATTACTATAAGCAAAATCTCATTGTCATAAAGTAAGCATCATTGCAAAGAGCACTTGGATGGAAAGACTCCAATGTTGGTCATGACGATTACTTTAACATTCACAAACTATAGATTTCAATGCCACAGCCTCAAGATAATCAATAACTATGATGAACAGTTCTCATGAGATTACGTAATGTTGCCTAAAATGCAAAGTTTACATGTGTCTTGATAAGCCATCATTTCAATACAGAATGTGCCTTTGTTGATGAATCAAATATGGAACTATTGGCTATTCACTGCTGAGATTGAGTGAGAAATAATGGAAGTGAGGGAGAGAATTGGGGGAGTTCATTTTTGTGATAACCCCCATGATCTGCATGGGGAATCACTAATTGACCTCGTTGAATACGAGCTCTCTGAAGACTGGTAATTAGCCCAGTAGATGAAACTCATGTCCCGAGCCTTATATAAACTGGATCCTGAGCGGGTCCATTAACCTTTTCATTCCAGTTGTGTTCACTACAGGCTTGTGATTGTTCATTTTCTTTTCTGCAATAAAACACAGTTCTTTCACAGCCGACTCCTGGAGTTATTATAATTTTATACCTTTGAATAAATGCAGGACCTTGCATCACATCAATTAATCTGAGGCTTGGGGAAGGATCAATATGAAATACATTTTCAATAGTGCAGATTATGTACAATGATGAACACCTGTGCCTTTATTGTGTATTCAAATCATCTTAATTTCCCTAGCTTTACCACTATTATTAGGTGCAGTCCTGATCTCCATGGCAGAGATGGAGGAAGCCTGCTGACTGCTATGTCCTGCTTTCTGACGTGATCTTGGTGGATATTATCTGGAAGCTCGAATCCTGGATGACCCCACCCTCTAATGGTCTCTTGCACGGGCATTGTTGTACTCTCCTCAGGCTGACCTACTGAAGTTGAGAGGGTCATAGGCAGAGGAGATTTAGAGCAGCAGGACATCCTTGGAGTATGCTGGGTGGATGCCCTCGGGTTATCTGGTTGGTGCACCTCCTCCCTTTGGGTGTGTGATGGCCTTTCTCTGACTCCTTAAAAAGGAGAAGCAGTAGGAGGGAGGTTGATGCGGCCCTGTCTTGCCTATCTATTGTTAGAATATATCCATGGCTAGAGCAATAGTTTGCAGTATTGAATGTAAATCTGGCAGAGAAGAGGTCAGGAATAACAATATTCTGTAGCATAGAATATGGTATAACTTCTCTTGTGAGGGGGGGGTGGTGGTGCCAAGGGGGCGAGTAGATCTTGACTTTTGCACATGAACAATCTGTCCTCATAAGAGAGATGTGCTGCTTCCTTTTTTTTGGAAGGAGAGCGCCCTCAGCTCTGGTCAGGGTTACTGCTCCAATCTTCACTCTCTTGTGTCAGTTGTGAGCTATCTTGTCCTCCATAAAAACAGATGGATTGATTGTAAACACAGTGGATGAAAGAGTACTTCACAACTCACTGTTGTGTCTGCTGAGTCTTTTCCAATAAAGGATTAAGATGCTGTTTGTGCAGAATCCTATGTGAAATGGTAATCTTAAAATAGTTGGCTGACATTCAATGTTTATTTGATCTGATAGTTATGTGGACATCCATGTGGACTTTAACCCTTTGACTGCCTGGCATCCTTTCGTGAGTTTGGAATGAATAGACATTTCACTTATCCTGGTGAAGTAATTAATTCCTGTGCCACAGGCACTGACCTCCTGATATACTTCTCCTGAACTGCATTGATCACATGAGAGAACCTCCTGCTCTCAATCCTCAGAAGGAGGAATTCTTTCTGCCTTTCCTACCCAGCTTGGAGGTGAATCTCCAGGGAGGCCTCATTAAATTATGGAGCTGAGGGCTTGTTTCATGTGATCACTATGGTAATGCAGGTGTTCAGCACATTGTGGGTTCCATTTGAATATAGCAGCAGGACTTTTGACTCCACGGTCTGTTCTATCACAAGATTTCCTGAGCTCCTTATTGGTACTTAATTAATCAGCTAAAAAGCAGAAAATTAGGTGCAAAAATCTATCCATTGTCCAACAAGAATCTTTCCGTCCGCCACCTCATTCAGTCTGCAGAATGGAAAATTCCACCCATGGTCTTCTACCTATAGTGATGTGAGTTGACAAAGGTAGAGCAGCCTTATTTAGCTACAGTTCTATTGCAGCTCATCTATGATCTAATGAGCAGGATTTTATGGCCTTGCTCATCCCCAAACTGTTTAATTTTGACTAAGGTCAACAGACCTTTCTATGGTTTGCTCCTTGGATCATGCACCAATCTAGCGCAGGAGATCATTGGCAAGGCAGGATCATTCAAGAATTGATCTTCCAGAGAACGCACACCAAGTTAACTTCAGACATAGCAGTCAATAGGCTGCCTCCATCTCTTCCCTACTACTGGGTAGTAAAATTCATGTCGATATTATCGAGGTATTAACTGAATATAGAGAGAAAATATACATATTAACTCCAATTGCATGACTGTGAGGTAGATTTTCTGATCCCACCCGCCACAGGAATTATCACATGCCAGATAGAATATTTGACAGACCACTTAAAGGTCCATTGATCTTGGGTGGAAATTTCTGATCTTGGGTTGAGCATGATTGGAAAATTTCCGTTAGCCTAAAATCTCAGCAAAATAGCTTTTCCTTGCAACAAATAAAATTGTGTTTTCTTTATTTGAACTTCATTACAAAATTGTTTATCCAAATGGTCTGCTGTCTTTTTTTGCTTATTGCCTTTTTAGCCAACAACATAACACTAACATTGACAAGATCAAGTGGGCCACCGAAAATGGTAATTTACAGAGCATGCTGGGATAACTGGGCAAGAACTAAAACAGCTGGATGTAGCCTCGTTGCATTTGTTACCAAATAAGCCTGCTGGACTTTAACCTGGTGTCGTAAGACTTCTTACTGTGCAGCCTAAAAGACAGAGATAAGCAGGCTGCAGCTCAAGATGACTGTATACACAGTAAATAGCCATCCCAGAGCCAATGAATACTTTCTGGTCAAACATACTTGTTTACCAGACAAAGGGAAGCCTTAACCCCAGAGATGGGAGGTAGGCATGCAATCTACATGTCCCCAACACCTACAGGCATGGTCATTGGGTACACATGATGTGGAGATGCTGGCATTAGATTGGGGTAAACATAGTAAGAAATCTCACAACACCACTTTAAAATCCAACAGGTTTATTTGGTAGCAAATGCTAAGAGCCATTTGGTTGTTGTCTGTGTGGCAGTTATTACAATAAACATTTTTGCGAAGAACACATACTTAGTAATAAAGATAAATTAACAGAGAAAAAGACAAGTTTGAACTCTTGTCTAACATAAACAATGCAAGTTGCACAGACTATTTCAGGAAACAGCTTCAAAGGGAGTGTATTGATGTTAATTGTTCATTGCATGAAAACATTCTTTCTGGTTGTACCGCAGCTTGGTATGACTCCTGTTCTGCCCAAGACCACAAGAAACTGCAAAAGGTCATGAATGTACCCATCCATCATGCAAACCAACTTCCCATCCATTGCTACCAAATAAACCTGTTGGACTTTAGCCTGGTGTTGTGAGATTTTTCATTGGATACACACCCAGAGATCAATGTGGCAACACCTGATTGGATTCTTATCAGTCAGGGTAATCAAGAGATCGCCCAAAAGGAGAGATAAAACCGAGGAGAGATAAAAGATTCTGCACAACACCTTTCTCTCTTTATCCCTCTTTGACCCCATGAATGAGCTACAGCACTGACTATCATCAGCATGAGAAGAGTCCCCACATTCAAAAAGGAAGTAAGACCAGAGCAGAGTGCCAGAGACCAGACCAAAGGGCCAGGCTATGCAGAGGATGACCAAGACCAGTGCACAGATAAAGACCAATATCTGCTTGGGTATTTGCCAGTCATGCAAAGCTAAGTCAAGGTCTGGTATTGGACTTGAATTTCCTTAAGATAACTTATTGTTGGTTGGATGGATGATTATTGATTGTGTATTTTAAATAAATATTGGTTATACTAACAAGAAGACTACTCACAATTCTTTGTCCATCGTATAAGGGTTAAAACGGCAAGTACAACAAAACCTTATGAACTGGATTTGTAACTTGTTTATTAGCATTTCCTCATTTTGGTCTGAAGAAAATTGCTAAACTGATAGCAGCCAGAATCAATGCATTTTTGATTTGATTTGATTTATTATTGTCACAAGTATTAACATATAGTGAAAAGTATTGTTTCTTATGCTCTATGTAGACAAAACATACCGTTTATAGAGAAGGAAACAAGAGAGTGCAGAAAGTAGTGTTGCAGTCACAGCTAATGGTCTAGAGGAAGATCAACTTAATGCAGAGTAAGTCCATTCAAAAGTCTGACAGCAGCAGGGAAGAAGCTGTTCTTGAGTTGGTTGGTATGTGACCTCAGACTTTTGTATATTTTTCCTGAAGTGAGATGGTGGAAAGTGTGTAGGGTTCTTAATTATGCTGGCTGCCTTGCGGAGACAGCAGGAAGTGTAAACAAGAGTCAATGGATGGGAAGTTGGTTTGTATGATAGATTGGGTACATTCACGACCTTTTGCAGTTTCTTGTGGTCTTGGGCAGAACAGGAGTCATACCAAGCTGCGATACAACCAGAAAGAATGTTTTCATGTAATGAACTATTAACATCAATACACTCCCTTTGAAGCTGTTTCCTGAAATAGTCTGTGCAACTTGCATTGTTTATGTTAGACAAAAGTTCAAACTTGTCTTTTTCTCTATTAATTTATCTTTATTACTAAGAATGTGTTCTTCGCAAAAGTGTTCATTGTAATAACTGCCACACAGACACAACCAAATGGTTCTTACAAAGGAACCTTTAGACTTCAACAAAGGAAATTATATTTCTTCCCTTCATCATTTTTGAAATAATTTCTTGTTAAGCCTTTTACCAATTTCCTGGAAACATTCCACAATCAAATCACATCACATCCATGATATAAGAAAGCCATTCTGGCTGAGAGATGGAAGATTTCAGCCATTCCACCTACACCTCATTAGAAAGATGCACCTTTCTACTTCAGACATCTGAATGATGTTTTGGCAGTAGGCAGACATTTGCTAATTGCACTGGAAAGAAAAAAAAGAGGCACCCTGCCTTCTTAACAGTTTTTCATTATCATGTTTGCTCCAGCTTGGATGATTTATTATTCATCAAGTTCTGTCATTAGTGATCGGAGCATATTGACAACTGGCTGGCTATGTGCTCGCTACTATTAAACTACCAGTAAGAATGATCAGAGTGATTCAGGAGGTTTGTACAGTCAAGTACAGCGTGATATCATTTGTTCTGATTTATTATTGTCACATTGATTGGTATATAGTGCACCTTATATAGGCAAAGCATACCATTCATAGAATACATAAAGGGAAAATGAAAGGAGAAGATGCAGAAGGTAGTGTTACAGTCATAGATAGGGTGCAGAAAAAGACTGGCTTAATATAAGGTAGGTCAACTCAAAAGTCTGATGACAGCAGGAAAGAAGCCATTCTTGAGTCTGACCTACCAAAATTAAACCAACAAACAGCCAGTGGTATTGGGAAAATGCTATGTTGAACAAATAGTTACCACCTCTGAAACATTTGAAGTGTAAATAAATAGCTTATGGAAACATGCATTTAGAAAGGTGGGCATCCCAGGTCTTATAATGTATCATCATCATCAAAAGTTTCTCTACAGATACTCTCACCTACAAGCAATATCCAAATCCCAGGAGAAATCAGAAGAGGGGAAGTGTTGCAATTATCAATTCATTAAAGTGCAATACCAAACTATGGCAAGGAGACTGCTATGGAAACTAATACGTTTTCCCTTCCTAGCAACACAATGGATATACCTACAGCACATGAACCAAGTGATTTAAGCTCACCATAAGGGCAATTAGGAACGGGCAACAAATGCTGAGCTGGCTAGCCTAGAATTTTTTTGTTGCAAAAAGTATTCTTTATTCATTAAATATCTAAAAGAACAGTACAAAACATTTCAAAGTGACCATTGCAGAAAGTGGAATAAAATTCAAATTTTCTACATAAACTGTTACACTCCGAGATGTTCCACTACAATGAAAGAAACATTTCAGACATTTCAAAATTATTATAGCTGAAAGTTCAATGCTATTCAAGTTTTCTACATGGTTCATGTTGCCCAGCCCATGAAAGAATTAAAAAATAATTCAAGCCTTGATCTAGAAAAGTAAATTCTGCGAACATTCCCAACATGGCTGGCTGTTGAAACCCACATTCAGATCATTGTCGTAAAATGTAGTTTCATTTGATTAGAGTAAAAGCTCTAAATTCCAAAGTCCCATGTTTAAAATAACATTAAATTCTCTGTTTACTATGAATGTTTAATGTATTTGTACTTTATACCTTGTTGCTGAATCTGCAGATTTTTTATAGTTTAAACGAATCAACAAATAATGGCTGAGATTCTTCCTCCTCCACCACTCCCCCCATCATTTTCAGTGGGTGGGAAAGCCAATAGGGATAGAAATACAATAGGGAGCTCTAAACAAATTTAATGCCACCAGGATTTCTTGTTTTGATTTTCCCTACCTCCCAAATTATGTGTTTCCCATCATGAATGGCTGGGAACCCCATTAGAACTTAGAACTTAGAATCTTAAAACTTAGAATCCCTACAGTAAAGGAAGAGGCCATTCGGCCCATCAAGTCTGCACCAACCACAATCCCACCCAAGTCTTACTTCCATATATTTACCCACTAATCCCTCTAACCTATACATCTCACGACACTAAGAGGCAATTTTAGCATGGCCAATCAACTTAATCTGCACATCTTTAGACTGTGCCACAATCTTAGCATATGATAACATCTCATTAGTAGGCTTTCCTTTTCTATTTCTCCATGACATTAGGATTCCTCTACCCATCCTACCCCCCTGCCTCACTCCTCCCCCACCATTAGCTAGTTTTACAAACATAGAATCTACAGTACAAAGGAGGCCATTTGGCCCATCGAGCCTGGACTGACAACAATTCCACCCAATTCCTATTTCTATAATTCCCCATATTTACCCCTCTTAATCCCCAGAAACTAAGGGACAATTTATCCTGGCTGATCAACCTATCCCACACATCTTTGGACTGCGAAAACACCCAGAGGAATCCCAAGCAGCACAGGGAGAATGCGCAAACTCCATACAGACAGTGACCTGAAGCTGGAATTGAACTGAATGGTTCTGTGAGGTAGAAATGCTAACCACTGTGCCATCATGCCACTTATAGGTTGTAACAAACAGGGATTAGGCTAAAAAAACTCACCGAGAGAGGCACAGCTAAGTACAGACATCTGGCAGAAGAAGACCATGTCGGGGCGGTGGGCTGACAGTGTCTAGGGCGGAAGAGGCTTCCATTGACAAGGTCTGTGGGGAATTCCCTTGCATACATTGGGGGCTTTATGTTTTCCATATCTGCGATGGGCATTCCTTGAATGGGGTGGGGGGGATTTGATTGGGGAGGTTGGTGTCAATGGCATGTCCATGGAGTAGTCCTATATCCATGGGGGAATGGGGGGAAGGGGCGGAATCCTCTATTAATTATTTTAGATTGGGCTGTCTTTTAAAAAGGCTGAGGTTCATAGCCCGCCCCATTAGTGTGACACTGTGGGACCCACCTCCAGCAGTGTTTTTATCGGTGTCAAAAGCTATACTGGGAAAAGCCAATAGTGGAGCTAGAACATAGAACATAGAACATTACAGCACAGAACAGGCCCTTCGGCCTTCGATGTTGCGCCGACCAATATAAAAAGCAATGCCCCTCCAAACTAAACCATTCCCTTCTCTTCCATATACTTATCAACTAACCTCTTAAACGCCACCAAACTTGGCGCATCTACAACTGCTGCAGGCAGGGCATTCCACTCCCGAACCACCCTTTGGGTAAAGAACCTACCTCTGATATCCGTCCTATAACTATCACCCCTTAATTTAAAGCTGTGTCCCCTCGTGCTAGCTTTTTCCATCCTAGAAAAAAGGCTATCACTGTCCACCCTATCTAAACCTCTAATCATCTTATATGTTTCGATCAGGTCCCCTCTTAGCCTCCTCCTTTCTAACGAAAACAACCTCAAATCCCTCAGCCTCTCCTCATAAGACCTGCCCTCCATACCAGGCAACATCCTGGTAAACCTCCTCTGTACCCTCTCCAATGCCTCCACATCTTTCTTATAATGTGGGGACCAGAACTGCACACAATACTCCAAGTGCGGCCGCACTAGAGTTTTGTACAGTTGCAACATGACGTTGCGGCTCCGAAATTCAATCCCCCTACCAATAAAAGCTAAGACTCCATATGCCTTCTTAACAACCTTATCGACTTGACTGCCTACTTTCAGGGATCTATGCACAAATACACCAAGATCCCTCTGTTCATCAACACTATTAAGAATCCTACCATTAGCCCTATACTCTACACATTTATTATTCCTGCCAAAGTGCATTACCTCACACTTTTCCACATTAAACTCCATTTGCCACCTCTCGGCCCAGCTCTGCAACTTGTCCAAGTCCCTCTGCAAACTATAACACCCCTCTTCACTATCTACCACTCCACCGACTTTAGTGTCATCTGCAAATTTACTAATCCATCCTTCAATACCCTCATCCAGATCATTTATAAAAATTACAAACAGCAGGGGCCCCAAAACAGACCCCTGAGGTACACCACTTGTCACCGAACTCCAAGATGAATATCTCCCATCAACCACCACCCTCTGTCTTCTATCTGCTAGCCAATTCCTAACCCAATTAGCTAAATCACCCTCTATCCCATACATCTGCATTTTCTGCAGAAGTCTTCCATGGGCCACCTTATCAAACGCCTTACTAAAGTCCATATATACCACATCAACCGCCTTACCCCCATCCACCTCTTTGGTCACTTTTTCAAAAAACTCAATGAGGTTAGTAAGGCACGACCTACCTTCACAAAACCATGCTGACTATCCCCAATCAATTCATTTCTCTCTAAATAACTATAAATCCTATCCCTAATAATTCTCTCCAATACTTTGCCCACAACAGAAGTAAGACTCACTGGCCTATAATTCCCTGTAAGGTCTCTCTTCCCCTTCTTGAACAATGGGACCACATTCGCTATCCTCCAGTCCTCCGGAACCACACCTGTAACCAATGACGACCTGAAGATCAGAGCCAGAGGCTCCGCAATCTCCTCTCTTGCCTCCCAGAGAATCCTAGGGTAAATCCCGTCAGGCCCAGGGGACTTATCCAACTTCAAACCCTCGAGAATATCTAGCACATCCTCCCTATCTACTTCGATACCTTCCAGCTTGCTACCCTGTACCTCAGTGTTCTCCATAACTACATTTACATCACCCAGCTGATGGATAGCAAACCTCTTTTCCCACCTGAAATGACACTTAGTTGAAAAAAATGATAAAATATTGCCCCAGTGTATTGATCAAGAAGTGAGAATTAAAAGTACCTGAAAGAAACTATTTTGTGTAAGTGTTAGATCTGTTTATTCAAACAAATGAAAGGGAGAGATACAGTGCATCTATCTGTATAAATATTTACTCATTTTTTGATTGTCTTAATCTGTCTCTTCATCAATTAGTTTTGCTTGTAAATAAAATTAGATATTTTGGGTTGTTGCCATTGGCAGTCAGTCTGCCTGTACATCAGTCAAGCTTGTAAACTGTACAGAAACAGTTACTGAATTTTGTAGTTTTCAATTAAGTTGCCTGGTAGTCTCACAAGGCTGTAGATAACATTGGAAGAGTCAATTCACAAGTGTGCTAAATATTCAATAGTTTTTGTATCAAGCTGGCACATTAAAAATTAGTGAGTGCCATTATATGCCTGAATCTTGGAAGGTTAATCGCAGCAAATCTACTTTCTGCTCATGAGCTGTCTCAGTGACATGTCTTTGCAATAAATTATATACATTTGAGCCCCCATGATACTTTAATTTTTACTCATGCAGACTTGCTTGATTGCAACTAAATAATCAAATAAATGTTGCAAATAAATCTTAAAACACTGACTATTTTTAAAGGATAAGTTTATCAGGTTAAAATCTTACACCACGTGAAAAGAAGGCATGTATCTATATAGCACCCATTACAACCTTAAGACATCTCAAAGCACTTTATAGCTAATGATGTACCTCTCAAGTGCAGTCATCTTAGACATGTTTGAAATATGGCAGCTAATTTAAACACTACAAGCTCCCATAAACATGATGTGGAGATGCCGGCACTGGATTGGGGTAAACACAGTAAGAAGTCTCACAACAACAGGTTAAAGTCCAACAGGTTTATTTGGTAACAAACGCTACTAGCTTTCAGAGCATTGCTCCTTCATCAGGTGAATGGCCTCACCTGATGAAGGAGCAGTGCTCCGAAAGCTAGTGGCATTTTTACCAAATAAACCTGTTGGACTTTAACCTGATGTGGTGAGACTTCTTACTATGTAGCTCCCATAAACAGCATTGCAATGATATCCAGGTCATCTGTTTTAGTAGTGTCCATTAAGGGATAACTATTCACCAGGACGTATGAGAATGCTCCCCTGCTCTTCTTCAGAAGGGTGCCATTAGCTTCAGAAGAATGCCATTAGATTTCTTTTGCCCAATTCAGAGAGCAGAAAAAAAAACTCAGTTTAATATTTTATTGAAGGATGTCCCATAATGCAAATGCTGCTTGGGAGGGTGAGCTATAATTTTTGCACTCAAAATCAATGGTATTTGAACTCACATCCTTCAGGCTAGGAAGAAAACTGTAACTCACTGGGCCATATTGCTATCAAACCATTGGCATTATTTCTAGTAACCTTGTGAAGGCACTTCAATTAATAAAAAGGCATTTTTTAAACATTTTTTTAAATAATAAAATCTTTTCATTTAATAAGGAACCAATGTGTCTACTAAATGGTTCCATATGTTATTTTAAAGACATTTTCAATTATTTATAATCACTTTGCTCATAGTTAAACAAACATAACATATTTTATGAACCAATAAAATCAGGCAGCAGTTAAGACTGTAATCATTTATTTTATTCCAAAATATCCTTGATGTGGCTAAGATGCTAATTTGCTGCAGTTTTATTATTGCAGCTGAATAGAGGTTTATCACACAAAAAACTATCGAAGAGCAAAACTATTTTAAATAACTGAAATTTATTTTAAAAATTGATTTAGAACTTTTTACTTGTTACATTGTTGCCTAGTTAGTTAAAATGTTCTCAATATTTCAGGAGCTGTGAGTGGCCTCATGCCTCAAAATTATAACTTTAAAAGCTTCCTCAAAGGTCTCCAAACAGATACAATTAGCGGAAAATGTTTGTAGTGATTACATTGATCTTAGTTCAGCTGTACGGACAGTGCCAGCTTCAAATATAACGCTTTTTAAAGCAGTGTGAAATGTAGTGGAAACTCAATTTGACAGAACTTGTAATTGAAAGTCCTCAAACATATAAGCAGGTTTGAGACAAGTTGTGCAATTCTACTCAGGGGTGTTAGGATTATCTCTCTAATGGATATTAAGAGAATAATAGGTATTAAGAAACTTACAGGATACTGCAAGGCCTGCATAGAGTGGACATGGAGAGGATGTTTCCACTAGTAAGACAAACTGGAACCAGAGGGCACAACCTCAGGCTAAAGGGCCGAAATTTTAAAACAAAGATGAGAAGGAATTTCCTCAGCTAGAGAGTGGTGAATCTGTGGAACTCTTTGTTGCAGAAAGCAATAGAGGCCAAGTCATTAAGTGTCTTTAAGACAGAAATAGATAGGTTCTTGACTAATAAGGGGATCAGGGGTTATGGGGAAAAGGCAGGAGAATGGGGACGAGAAAAGAATGTAGAGCAGACCTGATGGGCCGAGTGGCCTAATTCTGCTCCTATGTCTTATGGTCTAATACAAATATAGCTCAGACAGTCCTGACTAGCTCCAGAATGAGTCTGCCATCAATTTGGCTACCATGGTGACAAGTGTGAAAAGCTGAAATATCACACTGTGTCAATGGGGGCAGACTTCTGATGCTTGGGTCAAACAACTGCTCTGGGTCAGAGCAGTAGTTGATCTACTTTGGATATGTTATACTTGACTATTAGAAATACTTAATGGTTACATGCCATGCTAATCTTAGCAAGAAACTCAGCCATTAATTGAGGTAGTACTTAGCCTTGTGGGAGGCATAGCATTAAAGATCTATGGTAAAATAGAGAATCAGGAGGAAAATATACCATTGACTGAAGTTGAAGCTAATACAAAGGAAGCAGAATCATCTTAGTCCCAGGGTATCACTGCAGGAATTCCTCAGGGTCCTAGGTTTAACCATCTACAGCTTCATCAATAACCTACCTCCCATCAGAAGATCAGAAATAACAGATGTTCACTGATTCAATGTTCAGTACCATTTGCAATTCCTGAGGTACTGAAGCAGTTTATGCCCATATACAGCAAGATTTGGACAACATTAAGTTTTGGGCTAACGTGTGGCCAGTAACATTCACAGCATGTATAGTCATAGCGTCTTAGAAATCTATAAAATAAAAAAAGGCCCTTTGGCACATTGCATCTGCAGCGGTCAAAGATAACTAACTTAACTATTCTAATCCTATTTATTATCCTTCTCTACACTCGCATTGTTGGTACCTTGTAAAGACTCGCATTCCAACTATTATCTTCCAATTGAGTCTGTGCCTATATATGCCCTGTTTATGAGCCCAACTAGCCAATCACCTGATGAATGGGTAGCACTCGGAAAGCTTGTGATACCAAATATGTCTGTTGGACTTTAACCTGGTGTTAACTTCTTACTGTGCTAACCCTAGACCAACGCTGGCATCTCCACATCAATTCTATTTTCTAGCTCTTGGCCCGTAGCATTGTATTGCGTTGCAAATGCATGCCTAAATATTTACTCAATCTTATAAGGGTCTCTGCTTCCACTATCCTTTCAGTCAGTGAGTTCAATACTTTGGATGAAATATATTTCCTCATATCTTCTCTAAACCTCCTTCCCGTTACGTTAAATCTATGCCCTATTAATCATTGATCTAGCCACCAAAGGAAAATGTTTTTTCCTATCTACGCTCTTCATATTTTGTAAATCTCAAACACGTCCCCCCTCAGTCTCCTCTGCTCCAAAGAAAACATCTTCAGTCCATCCAATTTCTCTTGATAACTAAAACTCTCAGCCCAGGTAACATTCTGATAAATCTCCTCTGCACCCTTTCCAGTGATATCACAATCCTCCTCTAATTTGGATTCCAGGCCTGCACATAATATCTGAGCTGTGCCTAACCCATGTTTTATATAGCACCGGCATAATCTGCTTGCTCTTAAACTGTTAGAAAGGAGGCGGCTAAGAGGGGATCTTATTGAAGCATATAAGATGATTAGAGGTTTAGATAGGGTGGACAGTGATAGCCTTTTTCCTAGGATGGAGAAAGCTCGCACGAGGGGACACAGCTTTAAATTAAGGGGTATGAGTTATAGGACGGATATCAGAGGTAGGTTCTTTACTCAAAGAGTGATTAGGGAGTGGAATGCCCTGCCTGCAGCTGTTGTAGATGCGCCAAGTTTGGTGGCGTTTTAGAGGTTAATTGATAAGTATATGGAAGAGAAGGGAATGGTTTAGTTTGGAGGGGCATTGCTTTTTATTTTGGTCGGCACAACATCGAAGGCCGAAGGGCCTGTTCTGTGCTGTATTGTTCTATGTTCTATGTTCTATGTATGCCTTAGTTAATAGAGGCAAGTATACCATATGCCTTCTTAACCACTTTATCCACCTATTATTCTACCTTAGGGGACTGGTGTATATGCACACCAAGCTCCCTCTGATCCTGGGTACTTCCCCATCACCTACAAGAGAGAATCTAAACATCTCCCCTTGACATTCACTGTCATTGAATCCCCCACTACCAACATCCTGTTGATCAGAAACTTAAGTGGACAAGCCACATATGTATTGTGGCAACGAGAGCAGGTCAGCGGCTGGGAATTCTGTGGTAAGGCACTCACCTCCTGACTCTCCAAGTTATCTATCAGGGACAAGTAAGGAGTGTGTTGGAATATTCTCCACTGACCTGGGTGAGTTTATCACATCAGGTCACATTAGTGGGGGACCATATATGATTATTGTCGGTGAGGACCTCCACCGGCTGCAGCCTAAACTTGGACCTAGGCCCTCTTTCAATGCAGATTGAGAAGCAAAATGCAGTATGATGGAAATGCTCCCAGGCTTGGGCCTCCCACACTAGATCAAACAGTCAGGATTCAGACCGCTTTGACAAAGGGTCATCTAGACTCCAAAAGTCAGCTCTTTTCTCTCCATATAGATGCTGCCAGACCCGTTGAGATTGTCCAGCATTTTCTCTTTTGAATTCAGACTGCCTTTGATCATGACTAATTGGCAGTGCTACACAGTAATGCTCCACAACTGAAAAGCTACAGTACAGAATTCATAGAATCCCTACAGAGCAGAAGAAAGCCAGTTAGCCCATTGAGCCTGTAATGACAACAATCTCACCCAGGTCCTATCCCCGTAAACCCAAATATTTACTCCACTTATCCCTCTGACACTAAAAGGCAATTTAACATGGCCAATCAACCTAACCTGCACATCTTTGGGTTGTGGGAAGAAACTGGACCATCTGGAGGAAACCCACGCAGACACAGGGAGAATGTGCAAACTCCACACAGACAGTCCACCCCAGGCCGAAATTGAACCTGGGTCCCTGGCACTGTGAGGCAGTAGTGCTAACCATTGTGCCACTGTACCACCCTACTGTGCCACTATGCTGCCTTCATTGCCAGCAAGTTCTGCAGGTTGGGTACCCTGGGGCTATCATTGAGAAGGAGAATGCTAGAAATGCACCAGAAACTTATCAAGGTACTGGTAAATATGCCACGCACTCTCTCCACAATGTAAAGGGAATGGATGAGTTCAGTGTGAATGCTAGGGTTTATTGAAACAGAGAATGACAGGAATGTTCTCATAGAGAGATTGTCACCTCCATAAACTTCAAGCAGATGTCACCCTGCAGATCATAACAATGGCAGGCTATGTCTGCCACCCTAAACATGGGGCAGATATTGCATCTGTGGTTTTACAACGCCACAAATCACCGCAAACTGTTTAGGAGAGGGATGATGGTGAAATGAGACTTGGAAGTGGGAAGTCTAATTAAAACGTTCCCATTTCTTATCATTTGAAAAGCATTTCAACAAACAGGACAACGATTGAGCAGTCTTCCTCTACTTCTGCTGAGACCCCACAGGATGCACTACCTATTCATCAAAGGTAGGCACATGTATATTTGCAAAGTTGTTGGTCTGTTTTTAAAAAATACTTAATGCTGCATATAATACTTACTGATCACCTGCGTGTTACCTGGTGTCTTATCCATCATTATGTCCTGTGTAACTTGTTCTTTCACTTGTTTTATGATGAATGCCAATACATGATGGAGCCCACTGATGGATGTGAAATGAGTAGATGAGTGATTCCCATCCTTCTTCATCTCTCTTTCTTCCCTCTCTGTCTCTCTTTGTCTCTCTTTCTTCCCTCCAAGTTCTGCTGATCTGACAACCTTAGTCTTTAGAAGCACTCATTGTTCGAGTGGTCAAGGAAGCTGAACCTCTTTTTTCAAATCCCTGTGATGTAGATAGTGCTATTTTCCTCAGTCCCTTTTCTATGCACCTCCCATCTCTGTACTTCTGTTCTGTGTACCTCTCTGCTTATATCCCTCTGGAGTATCTCTCGCCGATGCATCCCTGTGGTACACCTCTCCTTGGTGGACGTCTCTCCTGCGTAGCTCTCTCTCTTTTGCACTTCCCTCCAGATCACCTCCAACCTTGCACCACTCTTTAGTGTGCCTCTGTCTGGTATACCATCGTCCACTGCAGCTCCTTCCAGTTTCCAGTGTACATATCTCACCTGCACAGACTCATCTTAACTCAGCATTTTATCACAGGTGATGGTTTTCCTCCTATGGTCTGCTGTCAAATACAGCCAACGAAAAACCCATGCTGCAGATGTTTAATTTGAATTGAAGCAAAATTCAATTTAAAAACTCATTAACATTTCTTAAGAAAATTAATTGCACCAATAAGTGCCTGCTAACCTGCACTAATTAAAACCCTGACTTCAGCAAGTAGGCATCCAAATCAGCCTTCATTAAACTCAGATACATATGTCTTTCCCAACATGCCCATTATTGTAGTTAAAATTGCCCCCCAGTATTTTTCACCTTATTGATCATGGACAGGAAAATAAATCATAATTAATATTACAGTATTCCTATATTACAATGAGCAGCAAGTTTCAGTTTCATTTATTAAGCAAAAAAGTGAGAGACTTTTAAGTTCAAATTTGCTAAGCCAGTGGATAACATTGAAAAGAGTATTTGTTAAATATCATTTAATCCTTCCATCTTAATATTGAAGCATTGGTCATGTAAAATGTGCATTGAACTGCTGGAAACTTACCCTTCCCTCATTTGGAGTTAGGTACAATGCCCTGTTCAGTATCAGTTCCCAATTGTTTTTGCTGTTCCATTGCCTTTTGCTTCAGCACGCCCTAATGCAGAGCATGGCCAATCAGCAGAACTGGCTGTGCACCCCGAATGCCTCAGTTTGATAAGAACAGAACTTATTTCATTATGTGCAGAGAAGAGCAACTAATCTGGCAAAACATTAACCATGAATACCAAATATGGATTGAAGCCATCTGGCCTATCAATATCACTTACTATAGTTCAGATGTGTATGACACGTTGAAGCTCCTGGTTTATTTGTGCTGACAGAGTCTGTCAAATGCTTGACTGGGTGAACAGAAGTGTGATCCATCAACCTTCCTCCACTAAATATTTTAAGAGGATTGTTCTGCCCCGTGAAATAGAAAGAACAAAATAAATATATTTGTGCAAAATTGTTAGTATGGTAGTTTATAGCTAACACTGCAGCACAACATCTGACAACTACTTTTAAATCAAGGGAATTTATTTTAACAATACTGATGCATTGTTGCTGACAGGTTTGAGCGATAGTTGTTTCAATGTGTGAACAAAACTAACTAGCATTTTAGATTACTAGCGTTTTGAATCACAAATTTCCAATATCTAAAGTAAAATAATTTGAAAGAGTTCCAAGTGTACATTAATAAAGCTAAAATGGAGCTATATTTTACTCTTCCCCACTAGCTGGTTTTAGAGCAGCAGATGTGGTGGGGTGGGGGTTGGGGGTTGTGGGTATGGAGGTGTTGCGGGGGGAAAGTTGAGGTGCAGAAGCTGGTAAAATCCAATAGGCAGTTGACCTGTAACCTACCTACTTTCCTCAATCAGTCTGAAATTCTATGGGGGTCAGGACACACCTGCTGTTCATGGGTGCAACAATAGTCATTTAAGGGTTTCATCTCACCACTGCCAGTATTTTATCAGTGCCACGGTGAGACCCATGCCATGCAGGAAATCTGGCAGCTCTGGTAGTGTGGATTGATGTCAGACACATGGGTAGAAACTCTTTCTGTGGTCCCTCTGACATCTTGCACCCAATCCCTCATTCCCTTCACTGAGAGTCCAGGCCCGGGATTTGCCTGGGCACCTTAGTGTGGTGGGACTGCCTGTAACCCAGCAATGGCGACCACTCCAGTCTGCTGGCACGAGACTAAAGTAGGATCTCCTCCCAGGATAGCAATGAAAATCTCGTCTTAAAGTAATTAAGTCTGTTCCTGGTATTAAATTGCCAGGATGGCTGAGGAACAGTGGGGGACTTTTAAAGAGATCTTTCTCGGTACTCAGCAAAAATATATTCCGATGGTGAAACAGAACGGTCGGAGAAGAGAAAATCAGCCTTGGTTCTCCAAGGAAATTAAGGAGAGTATTAAATCAAAAGCTGAGGCGTTCAGAACAGCTAAAAATAGTGGGCGATTGGAGGATTGGGAAAGTTTCAAACAACAGCAAAGAGTTACTAAAAAGGTGATTAGAAAAGGAAAGATGGAATATGAGGCTAAACTAGCTCAAAACATCAAAAAAGACAATAAGAGTTTTTATAAATATATAAAGAATAGGAGGATGGCTAGAGTTAATGTAGGACTCTTGGAGGATGAGAGGGGTGGTTCAATCGTGGATGATAGGGATATGGCGGAGACCTTGAATAAGTTTTTTGTGTCAGTCTTTACAGAGGAGGACATAAATAGCTTGCCCGAAATTAAGGATAGGAGGATGGTAGGAGATGAGGTCCTTGATGAGATTACAGTCACTAGAGAGGTGGTGTTTGATAGGCAAATGGGGCTGAGGGCAGATAAGTCCCCAGGACCAGATGGAATGCATCCCAGGGTCCTCAAGGAAATGGCAGAGGTGATAGCAGATGCCCTGGTAATTATCTTTCAGAATTCGCTGGATTCCGGGGAGATTAGAAAACGGCTAATGTTGCACTGCTGTTTAAAAAAGGTAGCAGACAGAAGGCAGGGAATTATAGGGTGGTTAGTTTAACGTCTATAGTAGGAAAAATGCTTGAATCTGTCGTCAAAGCAGAAATAACGAGGCATCTAGATGCGAACTGTTTGATCAGGCAAACACAGCACGGATTCATTAAGGAGAAGTTGTGTTTGACGAATTTATTGGAGTTCTATGAGGAAGTGACCAGTGTGGTAGATAGAGGGGAACCGGTGGATGTAGTGTTTTTGGATTTCCAAAAAGCATTTGATAAGGTGCCTCACAAAAGATTGCTGCAGAAAGTTAGGGTGCAGAGAGTCGGGGGTAGAGTGTTAGACTGTATAGAGGATTGGTTGTCTAATAGGAAGCAGAGGGTAGGTATTAATGGTACTATTCTGACTGGCAGCTGGTAACTAGTGGAGTGCCCCAGGGTTCGGTGCTGGGGCCTCAACTATTTACCATTTACATAGACGATCTGGAGGAAGGGGCTGAGTGCAGGGTGACGAAATTTGCTGATGACATGAAGATGAGTGGAAAAGCAAATTGCATGGAGGATGTGGAAAGCCTGCAGAGGGATCTGGATAAGTTGAGTGAGTGAGTGAGTGAGGACCTAGCAGATGGAGTATAATGTTAGCAAGTGTGTGGTTATCCACTTTGATAGGAATAATGGTAGGAAGAACTACTATTTAAATGGTGAAAAGCTGCAGCATGCGATGGTGTAGAGGGACCTGGGGGTCCTTGTGCACGAATCGCAAAAACACAGTATGCAGGTGCAGCAGGTGATTAAGAAGGCGAATGCAATGTTGGCCTTTATAGTGAGGAGGATAGAATATAAAAGTAAGGAGGTTCTGTTGCAGCTGTATAGGGTGCTGGTGAGGCCGCAGCTGGAGTACAGTGTGCAGTTTTGGTTGCCGCATTCGAAGAAGGATATATTGGCCTTGGAGGGGGTGCAGAGAAGGTTTACTAAGCTGATACCGGGGATGAAGGCATTGGATTATGAGGAGAGACTGAATAGGCTAGGTTTGTATTCTTTGGAGTTTAGAAGGCTGAGAGGGGATCTTATAGAGACATATGAGATAGTGAAGGGTATGGATAGGGTAGAGGTTGAGAGACTCTTCCCACTTAGCAAAGATAGCAGGATTAGAGGACACAGCCTCAAGCTTGGGGGGGGGGGGGCATGGTTCAGATCAGAGTTGCGAAGGAGTTTCTTCACGCAAAGGGTGGTGAATCTTTGGAATTCTCTGCCTGATGAGGTGGTGGAGGCTTCCTCGCCGAATATGTTCAAGTCAAAAGTGGATAGGTTTTTGATTGATGAGGGAATTAAGGGTTACGGGGAGAAAGCGGGAAAGAGGTACTGAACCACTACAGATCAGCCATGATGTTATTGAATGGCGGGGCAGGCTCGAGGGGCTGGATGGCCTACTCCTGCTCCTGTTTCTTATGTTCTTATGTTATTATGCTGCAACACAGCTGCTGGGATCTTGGAAGCCAGGCATTTATTCTCACTTTATTATTTAGCTGGGGTCATGAAATGAGGCATCCCATAAAATGCAGCCCCTCTTTATTGAAGTAATTGTGTTTCTCTCAGAAGTTAACTTGGAACTGCTTTTGGGGCTGGTGCAATGCTACATGGCTTGACATGGCAGAGTACTGAGGAGCTACAATAAAGAGCAGAATCATTTGCTCAAATATGCTCTTCCCTTTCATCCTGACACATAAGTTAAGGGTAATTGTTTCACTGGTACCTTTGAGGCACTCTAATATCTCACTCATTCTTCTATGTCAACATATCTGGTCTACTCTTCCCCAAGTGGCCCTGGGTGCAAAGATAATTTCAGGACTGACTTGCATAGATTTTTGCTAGATAAAGCCTGAGCAATGATTCGCTGGTTGTTTAGGGACATTTTGTGCCTCACTTCAATGACTACAAGTGAATGTTATGACTTTAGAATCACAGTGCAGAAGGAGGCCGTTCAGTCCATCGAGTCTGCACCCAACCTCAATCTCACCCAACTCCCATCCTTGTATTCCTGCCAGCCCCCTGACATTAAGTGATAATCATGGTCAATCAACCTAATCTGCACATTTTTGGACTGTAGGAGAAAACTGGAGTATCCGGAGGAAACCCACATAGACACGAGGGGAATGTACAAACTTGACACAGACTGTGACCTGAAGCTGGATTTGAACCCCAGTCCCTGATGCTGTAAGGCAGCAGAGCTAACCACAGTATCATTGTGCCGATGAACAGATGAAGTTGAGCTATGCATCTGCCATGATGCAATTGAATGATGGAGCTGACTGAATGACTTACTACTGTTCCTATGTTGATTTATGAACCAAGACAGAGAATATCACTAGGGTATTTGACTGAAGTCAGTACCATAGCAAAGTGCAATTTCATTGTCATTACTGGCCCCTTTTATTTGATTCTTTTCAAGAATGTGTGCTTTCTGGGAAGGCTGGTATTTGTTCTCAATCCCTAGTTACCTGAGAAGAGAGTGCAACAACTGAATAGCTTACGAGGTCACTTTGGATACAAGTTAAGAACCAGTTACATTGGTGTGGAACTGGAGACGGACACGTGTAGAGCCAAAGTATGTCAGGACTACTAATTTCCTTCCCTAAAGGACATTAATGAACAAGTTGAATTTCTATGATAATTAGGCAGCTTTATTTTTATATTTTGCTAATACCAGGAGCTGAATTTTCATTAATAGTACGAAAGCAAAATGCTGCAGGTGCTGGAAATCTGCAGCAAAGAGGCAAATGTTGTATAATAATCTGTATTTTTGACTAAATGGTTTACTCTTGAATAAGGTGAGGTCTTCTCCTCATCATTGGCCCATTTTATTTTATTTTTTCTTAGAATTTGTGTGCATTTCTAGGAAAATTGGTATTTATTTTCAATCCCTAGTTACCTGAGGATTTAAAAGGCAAATGACAGTGATTATTGTGCTTAGCGATTTTTCTTGGAGTGGATGCAGCAATTCAGGCTACTGTAAAAGGACATCCCCATGCTACATAGATGTCTCCCACTGGGTAATCACAGAAGTGATGACTACACTGGTTCCAGAGACCGGCAGAAAGGCCTGGCTGAAAGTGGCTCATGAAGCGAACAGATGCAGCATGACCAGCAGGGCATAGATGTGTTATTGGAAGCATTTCAATGACTCTCTGAGGACTGGAAGTGTGTGTGCCAAGCAACACCTAAATGAAAAGTCTCCAGCTCCCTAGTGAACTCAGTGGAGCAGGCTATAGGTGCATAGCGTCCAGGAACCTGGAGAGTATGAGGAACATGTAGATATAAAAATAGTAGGAGCCAAGGATAAATTCTTGGAGGGCATCAGAGGCAGCAGTGCAGGAGCAGGAAGACAGGCTAAATTCTCTGGCTACAAATGGATAGAAAAGAAGAAGTGAGTGCAGTCCACCCACCTGGATGAATTGTATATAATTTATAGATCAATGAAATGCATTGAACTTATGTGCTATTATTGTTACTATGCTCCACACAGTAACAACTTGCCCATGATCAAAATGGCTTGCACTTGCATCAAATTTCTCACAGCCACCAGATATCACAAAGCACTTTATAATGAGCGAAGTACTTTTTTGAGGTATTGTCATTGTTGTAATGCAGGGAAGACAGTCAAAAATGGGCCCGATTTTAACATTTAAACGGGCGCAAAAACTTGATAAAGTCGGGCGCGAGGTGATTACTGCGATTCATGCATTTAAATTGAATTAATGGGTTGGACACTCAATGTTTCTGGCACTTCCCCCTTTACCACCGCATTTGCCAATCCTGAATCAGCACAAAATGGACATTAAAATCCAATTCGGGTGCTCCATCAGTGAGTGTTAGTGAGGAGATAAGTACATAGCATCTGACGGCTCTCTGCTGCTAATGGGTGTCCTTTGTTGTGGCCGTTTTCTTTCTTGGGTCGGCGACAACTCTGCAAATGTGTGAGGAGGTGGTTGGGGCCGGTGGGGGTGGGGGGGGGGGGGGGGGGTGGTGGTGGTGGCTGCAGTGGGTTGGTGGCTGTTACTCAGCAGGATCTCCGATGTCTGACTTGCAGCATGGACCCAGGTGTCAGCACTGATCTTGGGTCTTGCGGTGCTGTTGCATCCCAGTGCACTCAGCTCACTTCCAGCTGAAGGATGTGCACAAAACCCTTGCAAATTGCACTGTTGCAGCCTCTCAACTTTGCACGGAGCTGTGATTGTGCAGAGAATGTGGATGGGCGAATTGGGGGATCATGTGGCTGGGGGAATTGGAGGGAGGGTCATTATGGGGAGCATGTGACTGCCTGGAGGAATTGGGGGAGGGGGCTGTGATTGAGGGGAGCAGGGGGAGTTGGGGTTGCTGTGATTGTGGATGTGCTAAGGGCAAGCAGTGTTGCATAACCTCCACATTTATTTTTCTCCAGCTCCCCACCCTTCCCCGTTTTCAGAATGATGAGATGGATTTTGCAATGCAATCAATAGATCTTGCTGTTCTTGCTGTTACTGCTGGAGCTAAGGAGGAGAAGCAGGAGCAAGAATTGTTGGCACAGGAGACCTTGGCCTTACCACTCGCAGGACCAGAGAGAGACAACCACTAGAGCTATTCACCCAGATAGGGAGCATAGGAGAAGGGGGGAGCAGAGACCCTGGCAGTTCCGTGCACGAGCAGACGTCGGATACCATGAGCTGCCAAATTCTCCCTCTCTGAAAGGAAACCGTGCGACACCTGTGCAACCTGTTGCAGGACCTGGTGCCTAGAGGTGGGGGAGGCAGGGGGTAGGGACACACACACTTGGTAGCTGTCAAATTGACGGCTGTTCTAAACTTTAATGCGACTGGTTCTTTCCAAAGCCTGAGTGAAGATGTCTGTGGCATCTCCCAATCTTCAGAGCATAACTGTGTCAAGCAGGTCACATATCCCCAGACTGGCCAATTCATCAACTTCAACCTGGACTCGGCCCATCAGGAAGCCTAGGCTGCAAAGCTTGCTGCAATTATGGGGATGCCAAACGTGCAGGGAGTGATCGACTGCACACATGCTTTCCTCGAGCCCCCCCCTATGGAATGCAAGAAGATTTGTTAATAGGAACGTGTTCTGCTCCCTGAATGTACAAATTGTGTGCGATCTCAATATGAGCATCTTGCCCTCCAAGCCTGTAGCAATTAGCAAGCCTGTAACCCTCTACCCTTGCGGGTAGCAAAGCTTTCACTTGACCTTATTACCATCACGTTTTGTATTTAGAGCCCATGGTGCAGTTCAGTACAATACGTTACATATCATTAGTTTGAGCCCATCTTTAACTTTGATGTTCCATATTACCACCATAAGACAGGTTCCACACACAAGGTTACACCGTAGCTAGTCTACATTGATTAATATAAAATAATTAATGAAATGGTTACATAGTTAAAAAGTAATTATATATTTTAAGAAGGTAAATAATATGTTGGCTTATGTAATGTGCAGCACAATGGGTGAATCACCCCCAGCCTATTCTAAGTAGTACTATTGGACCTTTTATGTTTATCTGAAGAGGCAAATGGGCCTCGGTTGAATATTTCTGTGGGAATGCTATACCTCCACAAGCACAGTGTTTCTCAGTACTCTAGAGGAGTCTCAGGCTTGATACTTTTGTGCTCAAACCAGGAGACTTGAATCCAGGAACTTGTGTCATGGGACTAAGACCTTATACTGCAAGATGTTCTAACTGACCTGAAGATTCCTTTGTTTTTACTCATCCCTTGAACCCATCTCTGTTTAAGGGGTAATTTCCCTGCCATATAATAAACCAGCCACTGTATGTTTGCCATTTTTTATTTCATGGCTCCTGGCTAGCTCACCAATTCCTGCAAGACCCTCAACCTGGTCTAAAAGTTCTTTTGTCTCTACTCTAAATAAAACTGACACAACAACTTGAACAAAGTTTCACCAAAATAATGTGCCTTTATTAAATTGCTAAGCAACAGTAGCAGTTGCTTAAATCCCCTGTGTGACAAGGTCTATCTCAGTGGTCAATCCAATGGCAAAATCCTCTGTGCGTGTCTTCTGAGCAATTTGCATAATTGTTCTAACCACTGTAGCAGTGGTAGTTCTGTGGGCTCACTCTTTCTGCTACTTTTTACTATGGCTCTTTTCCATATAAGGTTTTTAATGCTTTTAATGCATTTAATTGTTTTTTAATTACAATACTGCTCATCTCCATGTCTTCACAGATGTTTCCTGGCCCCATTTGGAGGTTACACTTGAAGTAACCTAGCTAGAGCTGAAGAAGGCATTAATATTATCTTTCCTGGTTAGAGCCTTCCTTCAGTTTAAATCATTCTGCATAGCTCTACTAATGTTATCAAAGCTTTCACTTAACTTTATTATCATCACGTTTTATATTTAAAGCCCATGGTGCAGTTCAGTACAATATATTACATATCGTTAGTTTGAGCCCATCTTTTACTTTAATGTTCCACGTTACCACCACAAGACAGACTCCACACACAAGGTTACACCATAGCTGGTCTACATTGATTCATATAAAATAATTAATGAAATGATTATGTATATAAAAAGTGATTGTATATTTTAAAAGGTAAATAATATGTTGGCTTATGTAATGTTCTAAATATATTTGGGGCTGTAGGTTGTAACAGGCAGAAAAGAACGTGGATTCAAAATAACAACAGATTTATCGAAGAGCTGTTTCTGCATTGCACAGAGTACAAACTATGGCAACACCCTAATAACATCTTCGTCAAATCATATAATCAGATCTTAAAGCAGCCTGGAAAACTTTCAAATATATAACAGCTTTTTAATTTTTTTTTACAGAATACAGATAAATATCATCATGGCAAATTTCTAAAATTTTAAAAAGTAGACAATGACTTTTTAAAATGGCTGAAGTTGTGTCTGTCTCTGACTTTAAGTAAAAGGAGCTATTTGACAGTTTTGAAGTAACTCCTCATTACCATTGAAGAAGCATTTACTATCCTCTGTGGGCTAGAAACCAAATTCAAAGGGAACTATATAAAGACCATCTACATGTCATAAGCCAGGTCTAGCCAATTGGAATCTATTCATCTGCTATAACAAATATTAATGGTTGGAACATTTCACCATCTCAGCAATCCCGCTGTGGGATATACACGCTTTGTCAAAGATGCTGTGAAGACATGGGAGTTACATAACATGAATCTCTAGCTGGTGAAACCAGTTAAATTATCGGGTACACTGCAAATCTCAGTCTTCCATTTTACCATCCGTGAACAGCAGCACAAAAGAGAGGCTTTGCCCTGAAGGAATACTTGGCCCATCTACATTGTTTCTACTAGAACTTCTGTACCATAACCTAGAAGACTGATCCATTTCTGCAAACCTGTATCCTCAGTAAAGGAATTAAGGGTTATGGTGAGTGGGCGAGTAAGCAGAGCTAATTCCACAAAAAGATCAGCCATGATCTTACCGAAGGGTTCGATGGCCTATTCTTGCTTCTAGTTCTTATGTTCTCACTTAAGCCAACTCCACTGGAAAAGTGAACTATACATCATTGGTTTTCAGCCCGTCGATTTCCATGACGAAATACCTCATTGGATTTTGATTCTGGATTCTGGAAACATTTGAAACAATAATTATTTTCACTGTGATCTTTTCCTGTAAATATGTTTTTTTCCTATCCCTCTTTTACTGTATTAATTCAAAGGAAGCAACATTGTCACCCTCCTCCCTTGTTTGAGTGTGTGCAAATAAACTTAACCTTTGAGTTCATCTGACCTAGAGTTTTCAGTGGGGTCATTAATAGAAAATGGATCATGTTGAAATTTATAACTGGGGATGCTAATCAAACATCTCTATGTTTATGGATGGGTGGTAAGAGGAGACATCAGAGTTGTTTAAATTAACCTCACTCCTGTCCATAACACTTTTGATTCACAAGAAACAATGTTACCAACTGAATCACAGCTGACAACCTGCTGAGGTTTCTGTCGGATAATGTTGTTTGGCTGATATTCTACATGAGTCCTTCATAGTATATGTTGGGAAAGGATGTTGAGCATGTTTCCCATTACCTTCCATCCATTAAGCATGTCATAAAATCATGAGAAATGAATCTTTAATTTCCTAGTATACATTCAAAAGTTGTGTCGGGAGTTCACATTTAGAGATTGGGCAATTACATATTGATTTATTCCAAAAGGCAAAAATATGAGATTCAAGGCCAGACTCTTTGAAAATATGATAATAATTATTAAGAGGGTATTAAATAAAAAAGAAATATAATAAATAAAGGGTTGATCAAAGCCCGTGAGACTCATCAGGCCTTGTCAGCAATGCTCACATCCTATATAAGACTGATAAAAACTAAACTTATCACAAGGAACTCTCATGCACTATACTCCAGGTTGCTAATAATACTGTAGAAATGAAAGAATCTAAAGAAGTTGTTGAATTGTTGAAATCTCCTCTCCTGGCTCACATAACAATATTATTACTGTAATATAGCTATTAGTATCCTAGAGTTGAGAATGTACCAAACATCTGGAGCTCCAGGTCTAAATTAGAGTTCAATTTCCCTTTGATGATAGCCATTTTTTCTGCAGCAAACTTCGAAGTAGAAAATACTTCCTCTTGATATTTTGATATATTGATACAGCCTTTAGACCTAAGCTAGGACACAACTGTGTAAAAACACAGAAAGATTGAAAATAGAAGCAGAGTCAGGTATTCAGCATTTTGAACCTGTTCCACTATCCATTATGGTCATGGCTGATCATCCAACTCAACTGCCTGAACGCACATCCACCACCTCACCCCAACCATATTCTTTGATCCCCTTCATCCCAAGTGCTATATCCAGCTGCTCCTTGAAAACGTACAGGGCGGGATCTTACTAGTTCGCCAGACTGGTCAATTGATAAGATAGGGTGGGAGGTGAAAAACCAGCTTCGTGCCTGATTTCTCTCTCCTCGTGAACTTGCTGAACCTGTTCTGTCAGCAAAATCAGTTTCACATCCAGGAAGGGGCTCTCTCACCTTTGTCCCCTGGTTGGTCAACGTTGAGGCACTCTTTGCAATCCAGAGGCAGCAATGTGAATCTCGCTAGTAAGGGCGGGGTGGAGGCACAGCTCATTGGAACCAGCTGCTGTGCTCTTAGAGCACCATCTCAGAATTAGTACCAGTGGCACTTGCTAGAGAGTAGAAAGGGTGGCACAGTGGCTCTTTGGTTAGCATTGCTGCCTCACAGCACCAGGTTCAATTCCCAGCTTGGGTCACTGTCTATGTGGAGTCTGCACATTCTCCCCATGTCTGCATGGCTTACCTCTAGGTGCTCTAGTTTCCTCCCACACTCCAAAAGAACACGCTGGTTAAGTGCATTGGCCATGCTAAATTCTCCCTTAGTGTACCCAAACAGGTGCTGGAGTGTGGTGACTAGGGGATTTCCACAGCAACCTCACTGCAGTATTAATGTAAGCCTACTTGAGACATTAATATATAAACTTTAAACTTGAAATGGCAGGATGTATCGGATGAATACATGGCTGAAGAGATGGTGCAAGGAGGAGGGGTTAATATTCCTGGGGCATTGGGGCTGGTTCTGAGGGAGGTGGGATGAATACAAACTGACCAAGGTACACCTGGGCAGGACTGGGACTGGTGTCCTCAAGGGAGTATTTGCTAGAGTGGTTCGGAGGATTTAAACAAATATGGCAGGGGATGGAAACTATGTAAGGAGTCAGAGGAGGGGGAATCAAGGGCAAAAACCAAAAATAGAGAGAGGAACAAGAAAAGTGCTAGGCAGAGAAACAAAGTGCCAGGTTCAAGCAGGCTCTCATTGAAAAAGAGTGGGAATGGAACAAGTGATATTAATAAGACAAGTCTAAAGGCTTTAAGCATAAATGCCTGGAACATTCGCAATAAAGTGGATGAATTAATCATGAAATTAGATGTAAATGGGTATGACATAATTGGGATTATAGAAATGTGGCTGATCAGTGTTCAAGAATCCAGGAATATTCAGTATTTTGGAAGGTCAGGCAAAAAGGTAAAGGCAGTAGAGTTGCATTGCTGGTTAAAGAAGAAATTAACACCATACTGAGGAAGAATGTTTGCTCCGGAAACGTGGAATCAATACGGGTAGAGCTAAGAAACACCAAGGAGCAAAAAATATTAGTAGGTGTTGTTTATAGACCCTCAGACTCTGGTGGTGAAGTTGGGAATGACATTAAACAGGAAATTAGAGATGCATGTGATGAAGGAACATCTGTAATTCTGGATGATTTGAATCTCCGTATAGTTGGGCAAAGCAATTTCATTACAATCCATAGAGGAGGAATTTCTGGAGTTATGATTGATTTTTCTGAACCAATCTGTTGAGTAACCAACTTGAGGGCAGGCATTCTAGATTGGGTATTGTGTAATGAAAAAGGAATAAATGGCAATCTAGTTGTGTGAGACCCTTTGGGGATGATTGATCATAACATGATAGAATTTTTCCCCAAGATGGGAAGTCACATAGTTGATTCTGAGATTATGGTCCTGAATCTTCATAAAGGGAACTATGATGATATGAGACATGAGTTAGCTATGATAGGTTGGGAAACATTACGTAAACCTACTTCTATGTCAGCCTATCAATTATCAAAGATGGTGGAATAACCACCATCTTGCATTTATTTTACAAATGCAACTACTCCATATTGAATGCAGGCATAACTTTTAAGTCCCAATTTAAGGGAATAACTGGCAATCTTTGTTGACCAATTAGGAGAGTCATTTAGAAATATAGAAGAAAGGAGCAGGAGGAGGCCATTTGGCCCTTTGAGCCTGCACTGCCATGCATTACCATCATGGCGGATCATCCAACTCAATAGCCTAATCCTGCTTTCTCCGCATAACTTTTGATTCCATTTGTCCCAAGTGCTATATTCAGCCGCTTCTTGAATACATTCAATGTTCTGGCATCAACTACTTCCTGTGGTAATGAATTCCACAGGTTCACCACTCTTTGGGTAAAGAAATGCCTCCTCACCTCCATTCTAAATGGTCTACACTGAATGCTCAGACTGGTTCTGGACTCCCGCATATTGGGAATCTTTGCTCTGCATCTACCCTATCTAGTCCTTTTAGAACTTTATAAATCTTTATGAGATCCAACCCTCATTTGGCTGAAGTCCGGCGAAAATAATCCTAAACTAGTCAATCTCTGCTCATGCATCCCCAGAATCAGCCTGGTAAACCTTCGGTGCATTCCCTCAAGAGCAAGAACATCCTTCCTCAGAAAATTGCACTCACTACTCCAGGTGTGGCCTTACCAAGGCTCATTATAATTGCAACAACACATCCCTGCTCCTGTACTCAAAACCTCTCACAATGAAAACCAGCATGTTATTTGCCTTCTTTACTGTCTGCTGCACCTGCATGCTTATCTTCAGTGACTGGTGCACAAGGACACCCAGTCCTGATGCATACTGTCCTTTCCCAATTTACAGCCATTCAGATAGTGATCTGTCTTCTTGTTTTTGCTTCCAAAGTGAATAACCTCACATTGTAACCATACACTTCATATTTAGATTCATTGAATTCCCAAAGTGCAGAATGAGGCCAATCAGCCCATCAAATCTGCACTGACTCTCTGACAGGGCATGCCACCCAGACAATAACTCCGTAACCCCATATATTTAAATTTACAAGTATTGGGAAGCTAAGAGGCAATTTGGCATGGCTAATCCACCTAATCTGCATCTGACATCTTTGGAGTGTGAGAGCAAACTGGTGCACCGTGGATGAAACCCATGCAGTAAGGGGAGAATGTGCAAATCAGAGCAGAGACAGCCACCTGAGGCCAGAATGGAACTCAGGTCCCTGGCTCTGTGAGGCAGCAGTGCCAACCACTGTGCCACCATGCTGCCCTTTTTAATGTAATACTAAACAAAATCTATTTTAGCTCTGCTTCTACTGAAATTTCTCCTTTATATGAACTTGAAGGGCAAAATATTAACTTTTGTCATAGATGTCAGAGTGCCATTTAGCAATCTTATTAATCTGGATTCAACAGATCCAAAAAGTCTATGGAAAAACTTCAGCAAATCTTTTTCATTTGATTGCAGCAACAACAAAATGACATTGATCAAGCAGAAATATAACATCAGCATGATGATTGTGTGATAAAAATGGCAAGTATTTTCTTACTCCTGAGTAATAAAGTTTAGCAGACTTTTTTTCCCAAGGAAGTGGTGCTGTATTGAAGATCATTTCTTCGTTGAAGAAAATTACTTTTCTGCGACCTTTCAAATCACCCAGATAATAGATGTTAGCTGTAGAGAATGGCAAATGACAACGTCAACTTAACACACATTAAATCTAGGTCAGCAATAAGGGAAAACTCACACTGCGCTCTGAGTTTACACTTCCATCCCAACCTCACAGGGAATTTCTGCGCAATCAACATGAAGTTTCCATTAAAAGACTAAAACACAATTATTGAAAAGCTCCCTATAATCCAATTGAAGTCAGCAGTATATTTTATTAAATCTGTTTCCAAAAGGTGTCTTTGAATTGATTATTGCAACACTGCACTGAGTTTAGCTCCAAGATTTAGCATCCTTTCACCACGTTTGATGAATTTAGCTTTCATGTTACCTTTTTTTGAGCCAGATATAAACCTATATTGACATAGTTTGCAAAAATTAATTTACGGAATATGTGTGGCTAAGCCAACATTTATTGCCCATTGTTAGTTGCCACTCAGAATGTGGTGGTGAGTTGCCTTCTTGAAACATTGCAGTCCGATCCATAAGGTATTATGGATTGTTTCTATTTTCATTGATGATAATTCCACTCCTTCATACAGTGCATTTCAAAACACTCCTCTCAATGAACATCTGTAATGCTCTCATATTAGCAGTCACTGTTCAAATTAAAATATTGAGAGCAAAATTCCCATCTGAACAAATCATTCTCAGATGTGTTCATTTAATGATTTCAAAAAGGTTACTGATTGTTGACATCACTGTTTCAGATCAACTGTTGGGAATTTCACATAAGTCCATATTATTAATTAGTACTTTCTATAATATCACTAATTATCTGACAATACCGTACCTTTAAGAAATATATTTATACCATGTTTCTTGTAAGAGGTATGTTTAGAATTCAGATCTGTTTTGTAGGGTGCCGATTTATGTAGGAAAATATTGAACTAGTAGATAAGAGAACAAGGTAAGTATTCATTTAGACATGGAGGGAGCGATTTTCTCATCCCACTGCGATAATTTTTCGGTGCAAAGGATTGGGCGAATCATGTGTCGGCCAATTCATGGGATTCCCGCAAGCGTCCACACTATGATTGTGCCTCCCAAGTCCAGATTTCTGGCAGTATCTGTGCAGCACTGGAAATCAGCTGGGAGGCTGGACTACTGTGGAAATTCTATTGTAAATTCAATTTAAATGTATTTAGCGGGCTTGGGGTGGATTTCACTGGGCCTGTTAGCGTCTCCTACCTGCCAGTACAATTTTCAGCTGGAGGCATGTTGGCACTGACCATCAGGCAATGGGCAGTGGGTCTGGAGATTGGGGCACACCTGAATGAGTATGGGGTTGGGGCTGGCTTGGGAATGCTCATAGGCGTCTCAATTAGGCCATGGGAAGTGTTGGAGGGGCAGCACTGCAGGGGTCCTAGGCTGGTCAACGATTGAGCTTGTCAACAAATTGCAGGCTGACAGATAGGGGCCATTGCACATGTGCAGAGGCCCAGAACTATCAGCCTTTGGTATGAATAGGCCCCCATCCACTGCAATTTTAAGTATATTCATGATTGTGACCTCTGCATTGCACAGAGTGTGGGACATTCGAGTCTGAAGTTGCACTAAGAAAACTGGTGCGACTTTCATAGTTTTCCCATGAATTCAACATTTAGGACTTCTTTGGGAGAATTGTGATTGGAGTGTTTTTTAAGCAGAATGAATGCTTTTGTTTTTACTTAGACTCGCCCAGGGTTTTATAGTAGAGTTTTGTTAGGTTGCTTAGCAAAGACAGAGATAATGTGTTTAATTGGAAAGAAAGAGTTTATGCTTTATTTTAAAATGCAAGTAGTTATGTCTGGCTGTCTGAAGAAAACAGTCTCTCTCCTCTCTCCAAAGGCTTTCTGAAAGCTCCAAAGCTTAGTCATCTAAGTCACAGCAAGCGTGTCTATGTTTTGTTAACTAATTTTAAAGAGGAGGTTAAGTCTATAAGAGAAATGTTGCTTGAATTAGAACTCATAGCAATTGGTTAGCTGTTAAGACTTGTATCTTGCCATGTTTAAGCATTGCTATTAAAGGTTAAGTGAATTCATTTGTTAGAGTTAAACTGTGTTGTTAAATAAAGTTTGTTTTGATAAAAGCTTGCAAGTTTATTAGTTGAATTGCATTTGGATTTAAACATCTTATCATAGAGTCATAGAGGTTTACAACGTGGAACCAGGGCCTTTGGCCCAACTTGTCCATGCCACCCTTTCTTTTTTAAAACCCCTAAGGTAATCCCAATTGCCTACATTTGGCCCAGATCCCTCTACATCCATCATACCCATATAACTATCTAAATGCTTTTTAAAAGGTAAAATAGTACCCATCTCTATTACTACCTCTGGCAGCTTGTTCCATGCACTCAACACTGTCTATGTGAAAAGATTGCCCCTCTGGACACTTTTGTATCTCTCCCCTCTCACCTCAAACCTATGCCCTCTAGTTTTAGATTCCTCTACCTTTTGGAAAAGATATTAACTATCTAGCTGATCTGTGTTCCTTATTATTTTATAGACCTCTTTAAGATCACCCCTCAGTCTTCTACGCTCCAGAGAAAGAAGTCCCAGTCTATAAAGCCTCTCCTTATAACTCAATCCATCAAGTCCCGATAGTATCCTAGTAAATCTTTTCTGCACTCTTTCTAGTTTAATAATATCCTTTCTATAATAGGGTGACAAGAACTGCACACAGTATTCCAAGTGTGGCCTTACCAATGTCTTGTACAACTTCAACAAGACATCCCAACTCCTGTATTCAATTTTTGCTTGATGAAACCAAGTATGCCAAATGCCTTCTTCACCACTCTGTCCACCTGTGACTCCACTTTCAAGGAGCCAAGAACATGTACCTCTAGATATCTTTGTTCTGTAACATTCCCTAATGCCCTACCATTAACTGAGTAAGTCCTGCACTGGTTCAATCTGCCAAAATGCATCACCTCGTATTTGCCTAAATTAAACTGCATCTGCCATTCGTCAGCCCACTGGCCAACTGTTCAAGATCCCATTGCAATTAGAGATAACCTTTTTCACTGCCCATTATGCCACCAATCTTAGTGTCATCTGCAAACTTACTAACCATGCTTCCTATATTCTCATCCAAATCATTAATATGAATGACAAATAATAGTGGACCCAAGACTGATCCATAAGGCACACCGCTGGTCACAGGCCTCCAGTTTGACAAACAATCCTCTACAACCACCCTCTGGTTTCTGTCAAGAAGCCAATTTTGTACTCATTTACATAACTCATCCTTGATCCCGTGAGGTTTAACCTTATGCAACAATCTACCATGTGGTACTCAATCAAACTCAATCAATTTGTGAGACATGATTTTCCACTCACAAAGCCATGCTGACTGTCCCTAGTTAGTATTTCTGTCTCTAAATGCCAGTCGATCCTGTCTCTCAAAATACCTTCCAACAATTTACCCACCACAGATGTGAGGCTTACTGACCTGTAGTTCCTAGGTTATTCCCTGCAGACCTTGTTAAACAAAGGCACAATATTTGCCTCTCTCCAATCTTTAAGCACCTCACTTGTGACTATTGATGATCCAAATATCTCAACTAAGGAATCTGCAATTTCCTCCCTAGCCTCTCACAATGTCCTGGGATATTTTTCATCAGGTCCCAAGATTTTATCTGCCTTGATGTGTTTTAAGACTTCCAGCACCTTCTTCTCTGTAGTATTGAGTTTTTGAAATCTTATTGAGTTTTTTGAAAAAGTGACCAAAGAGGTGGATGGGAGTAAGGCAGTTGATGTGGTATATATGGACTTTAGTAAGGCGTTCGATAAGGTGGCCCATGGAAGGATTCTGCAGAAAATCAGATGAATGGGATTGAGGGTGATTTAGCTAATTGGATTAGGAATTGGCTAGCAGATAGAAGACAGAGGGTAGTGGTTGATGGGAGATATTCATCGTGGAGTTCGGTTACTAGTGGTGTACCTCAGGGATCTGTTTTGGGGCCCCTGCTGTTTGTAATTTTTATAAATGATCTGGATGAGGGTATTGAAGGATGGATTAGTAAATTTGCGGATGACACCAAAGTCGGAGGAGTGGTAGATAGTGAAGAGGGGTGTTATAGTTTGCAGAGAGACTTGGACAAGTTGCAGAGCTGGGCCGAGAGGTGGCAAATGGAGTTTAATGTGGAAAAGTGTGAGGCAATTCACTTTGGCAGGAATAACAAATGTGTAGAGTATAGGGCTAATGGTAGGACTCTTAATAGTGTTGATGAACAGAGGGATCTTGGTGTACGTGTGCATAGATCCCTGAAAGTTGGCAATCAAGTCGATAAGGTTGTTAAGAAGGCATACGGAGTCTTAGCTTTTATTGGTAGGGGGATTGAATTTCGGAGCCGCAACGTCATGTTGCAACTGTACAAAACTCTAGTGCGGCCGCACTTGGAGTATTGTGTGCAGTTCTGGTCCCCGCATTATAAGAAAGATGTGGAGGCATTGGAGAGGGTACAGAGGAGGTTTACCAGGATGTTGCCTGGTATGGAGGGCAGGCCTTATGAAGAGAGGCTGAGGGATTTGAAGTTGTTTTCGTTAGAAAGGAGGCGGCTAAGAGGAGACCTTATTGAAACATATAAGATGATTAGAGGTTTAGATAGGGTGGACAGTGATAGCCTTTTCCTAGGATGGAGAAAGCTAGCACGAGGGGACATAGCTTTAAATTAAGGGGTGGTGGTTTTAGGACAGATGTCAGAGGTAGGTTCTTTACCCAGAGGGTGGTAAGTGTATGGAATGCCTTGCCTGCGTCAGTTGTAGATGCGCCAAGTTTGGTGGCGTTTAAGAGGTTAGTAGATAAGTTCATGGATGAAAAGGGAATGGTTTAGGTTAGAGGGTCACTGCTTGTTCCTAATTGGTCGGCACAACATCAAGGGCCGAAGGGCCTGTTCTGCGCTGTAATGTTCTATGTTCTATGTTCTATATATACACCCTCAAGACATCATTATTTATTTCCCCAAGTTCCCTAACATCCATACCCTTCTCTTATCCTTACACTAGTGTCAAAACAGAAAATTGTTTGGGTCTAGTCTGACTTCATGATATACCTTGGGGTTTCTAATCTGGTATCCTAACAATTATTGTTTACTAAATGATCAGAACTTCATCACAAAAATATATTTGGAAACCTTTTTCAACAAAATTATGCACTCCAGTCTTTACCAACTATTTATTTAAGATTCAGGTTTCTCAAAACAATCCTTTGGTCTCAGTCCTAATGTAACAAATTCTCTCATACCACAATGATTGGCAATAAGTAACACTGGATAAATTTTTAAAATTCCAATGTTTTAAAACTGTGTTCTTCAGATTCATTTAAAAGGGATTAGAATCTAATTGATCATACTGGTGACTATTTCAAAGTCTTTTTCTCTTAGTACCTCACCACTTCTCTTTTTAACTGATCTATTCAGAATTATTCAAGCCAAAGATGTACAGGTTAGGTGGATTGGCCATGCTAAATTGTCCCCTTAGTGTCGGGGGGGGGGGGCAAGCTAGGATAAATGCATGGGGTTATGGGGATAGGGCCTGGATGGGATTGTGGTTGGTGCAGAATTGATGGGTCGAATGATCCTCTCCTGCACCGTGGGGTTTCTATGATTCTAATTATGGTATTATAAATGTGGTTCTGACATAAAATATTAGCACACATTGCCATAAGGAAATAAATAGTTATTCAGCATTTATTCAGGTTTAAGAATACAAAGTAAAAACTCAAACATATTGAAGCATCATTTTCTTATAAGCATTGAGATTTCCATTTGCACTCCTCTCATGAGAAATCACCCTAATCTCATGCACCTGATCCAACATGCCTCCATTTTCTATTCTTGAAACACCCCCTTAACCTGTTGAAAAATATTAAAAAGATCATTAGCTCAATCTTTAATAAAAGCAAAACACTATGGATGCTGGAATCTGAAACAAAAAAGACACAAAATGCTGTCAGCAGGTCTGACAGCATCTGTGGGGAAAGAATAGAGCCACTATTGTGAGTCTAGACGACAGCACAGAGTTGCTGAGCAGAGGCTGATAGCCAATTTCCGTACACATGGGGATGGCCTCAACTGGCATCGTGGATTTATGTCACAATATTTGTAACCCCCATGATTTGCCTAGGCTTGCAATATTTCACTTACTGTCCTGTCTAGAGACAATACACATCTCTTTAACCAATGCTTAATGCTAGCTCCACTCACATTGTCTGCACCTTCAAGACTTGACTAGCTGAAAAGACTCACATTCTCATCAGTATTCTGCAAACTGAGTGTGTGCTCTGTTTGTGATCAGAACTCCCCACTCACCTGACGAAGGAGAACCACTCTGAAAGATAGTAGCGTTTGTTACCAAATAAACCTGTTGGACTTTAACCTGGTGTTGTGAGACTTCTTACTGTGTTTAACCCAGTCCAATGCCGGCATCTCCACATCAGGACCCTTCCTTGTGGCATGTGAGGTTGTTGCTGCAGCTCTTTGACCTGAATGGCCTGTAGGTATGAGGCAGCTATAAACATGTCCACTGATGGAACTCCTTGCTTGAAGTAGATATTTCAAATTTGGCTGAATGGACTGCTGACCCATTGGTGACAGACTTTTGTCCATACCCTGATTTTCCAAGGAGCACTCTTCCTAAAATTAAGAAAAACAGAAAATACTGGATAAACTCAGCGGGTCGGGCAGTATCTGTGCAGAGATAACTGGGGGTTTCAAAATGACTCTTCTGCAGTACTGAAGGGGGATAGAAAAGTAATGAATTATATAGTTATCTCTCTCCCTTGTACAGTCCAGCACCTTCCATGAATCATTTTTGCTGAAGTACAGAAAAAATATTCTTGCATGCTTTTCAGAACTTTATAATATTTCTGAGGGGCCTTCAGCACTGTTGTCAGCAGTACTGAGCTGTTACGGTTTACACAGCCAGCTGAAGGCTGTGCATGCTCTGAAAGCGTTGTAATGGCTGATGAAGCAATTATCTTAATAGCACAACTGATATTTATCATACTGTCCATCAGCTCTAGGTCTGTCCCCTTTCTTGCACTGATGAAAATAGCTGAAACCAGTAATGGGATAAGTATTCTAGATTTATTATTTCAGCATGTTCAACACACTTCTGGAAAATCCAGCCCTATAGATCTCAATTTTACTGCAATCATGACATTCATAAAATCATAAAATCCTACAATGCAGAAGAAGGCCATTCAGCCCACTGAGTCTGCACTGACCACAATTCCACCCAGGCCCTATCCCCATAACATCATGCATTTACTCCGGATAGTCCCTCTGACACCAAGGGTCAATTTGTCATGAGCAATCCACCTAACTCGTACATCTTTGGACTATGGGAGGAAACCAGAGCACCCGACAGAAACCCACACAGACACAGGGAGAACATGAAGACTACACATAGACAGTGACCCAAGCCAGAAATCGAACTTTGGTCCTTGGCGCTGTGAGATAGCAGTGCTAACGCCTGTACCACTGTGCTGCTGGTGATGTAAGCTATCAATGTTACCATTGTGTTGATTATTCCTGCCGTTGATAATTTCCTACATATGTTCCTACTTTCCTAGTTGGAACATATTGCTGCAGATCAGGAATACCATTTTCACTCGGTTTCCACCTCGCTCTGTTAGCAGCTCACTCCACTGTGTATTCTCCCTTCAAATTAATTTCAGGAGATGGCTTCCTGGGACGATTTTCTGCCCATCATAATTAACGAATGAAAGCCAGTTGCTGCGCACTCACAGTTTTCAACTAAGGCATCCTGTAAACATTGATCCCCACTAAGACATGACTCATTGACCTCATTGGCATTGTGTCAGCTTTGGCTTAATTGTTAGCACTGGTACTTCTGAATCAGAAAATTGTGGGTTCAAGTCCCAAATGCTAAGATTTGAGCACAAAAATCAAGCTGCATTGTTGGAGGTACTATTTTTTAGTTGAGATATAAATAAAGTTTGACCACTCAGGTTGTTGTAAATGATCCCATAGCACTATTTTGATAAAAAAAAGTCATGGAGTTATCCCTGGTGTCATGACAAATATACTATTCCTTAATCGACATCGCAAAATCGGATTATCTGGGTATTATCACATTGCTGTGTGTGGGTGCTCACTGTGTGTGTATTTGCTGCAACATTTCTGATCTGGCAACACTCCATTACCATTTAGAGCTGGTACTTCATTTGGGATGGCCTGCAGCTATGAAAGGTGCTATATAAATGCAGGTCGTTCTTTGATGCTTTAACAAAAATAAAAAGTCACCAGAATTCTACCACTTTGCCCATCACCAAACTGGTGTGGGCAAGGGTCTGACAATGGAAATCTCCGATGACTTCAGGTGGGAATTTCCAGTCTCGCCTGAGCAAGGCTGTAAAATCCCACCCAATCTGTCTTTCACCAAGTCAACCCTCCTCAACTGGCCATGTTACAGTAGCAAGATGACTACACAGCAAATCATGAGAAGGTAGTATACATGATTCAATTCTTTAATTTGTTTTGAAGGCTGGCTTTGCCATAGCTCTTTGATGTGGCTACGGCATACAGTTTCCATTCCATTTCCCCCGCGTGATGACAACTAGCACTTTGAATGAAGCATCTTTGTTTAATAGGCATGGATCAAAATGGCTATCGGAAATCTTGCTAGTGAAGGTTGATGGAGGGAAGAAAATGGTAAGAAGATATGGGAAGGTTGCCTCTGGGACTCCGATTCTTCCCTGGAGGTTGAAGGACCAGAAGGATATGTTGTTTCTTAAGACATGATGGTCATCCAGCTAAACTATTTCGGCATGGTGTTTGCAAGAATTCAGCAGCATTCTTGGTTATTTTCTGCCGCTTGCCTTCAGGTGACCACATTCATGAAATCAGTTTCTCAATTTGCCATAATAAGAATTGAACATTAGAGCTTAAGTTACTAATCTACAGCTGCTAGGCTACGATATCTTGAATATTGAGAAAATGCAGATTACATTTAGATATTCGGGAAGAATTGGTAATGACTGTGATGGAGTCAATGGGCACTGGGGGGAGGTTTCAATAAATTGAAAATAGGCTAAATGTGATACCAATGTTCAAAAAAAGTGACCAGCTAGAACAGGAAATTACTGACCATTCCCTGTGAACATGTTGGGGGACCTATCATGGGAGATTTGGTACCGCAGCCAAAATCCATTGACTTTCAGTGGACTGGATGACCTTGGCAGGAGGTGGGGCTGGAATTTCTCACCCTAAGATTGGAATTGAAAGAGGCTAGGAGTAAAACGTGATAATAAACATGTCCAACCAATATAGAACAGATTAAAACAAAACAGTAGAGTACTATATAACAAATGCCTCGATACTGAAAAAGCAATGGTTCAATGCTGAAGGGTCCATTGTTGTAATTAGTTCAGCAATAACTGATTAGTCAAAAAATTTGTCTTTTTATAGTTTATCAACCAAATTCACTGATCAGGCTCCTAATGGTCATTAGTCACAAAAAAATACAACAATTCCCCCTCTACCTTCTGGCAGCATTTGTGTAGACTGGGTGACAAGTTAACTGTTTGTAAAGATCTTGTGAGAGAGGAAAGAATGGAACAAAATATTTTCTGTAGAATGTTCTAGTGACAGCCGATGATGGTGAAATCCATCATTGGGAAATAACACAATACAAGCGTTTTGCACTCTATCCAGCTTTCCCTTTCACTGGAGTAAATGGAATTGAAAATTACTGCGAGTATAAAAATGAGCTGCCAGTTCGCTATTATTCATTTTGTGTTACCGCCCAAGACAAATCTCCACTCCGGTGACATTCACAGTACCAACTGGGGCATATCCCGCAGCATTTATGGATTATGAGTGCAGTGCTGTACTGAAGGGAGCCTGTACTGTTGTGCAGATTTTCGGGTGAGAAATTAACCCGATGCCATGGTGAATGCAAAAATTGCATTGTAATATTTGAAGAAAATTAGGAAATTTTCTCAGTATTTTTAACCAACGTCAGTAAAAAAAAAAAATCAGGTCATTTATCTCTGTTGTTTGAGAGAGCTGGCTGTATGCAATTAGTATGCCAGAATTCCCATTGTTATCACAGTAACAACAGTTCAAAATTATTCTATTTTCTGTGAAATGCTTTAACACATCTAGAGGTCATGAAAGACAATGGTATAAATGCAAGGGAGTAGAAATTTGTCCCTGATGGTGGTGAAGAAGTGGGATTGGATTAGCCACTTGTAATACACTGCCCCTGAAATTCTGTTCTATTGCTTAAATTGCAAATAAACTTACAGATGATGGATTTCCAGAGATGAATTTGTATTCCAACATTTTCTATTTAACAGAGTATAACAACTTCAACCTCAGCTATCAAGCTTCTGCACATTATTTGTGTAGCTGTCTCCGCTTTGGTGATATATCTACCTTGTATCATTTCTCTCTTAACTGCTGCTTCAACTCCATTTCCAAGTTTGCTGATAACATCACCATAGTGGATCAGATCAAACAATGACGAGACGGAGTATAGGCAAGAGACAGAATCCGGTGAACTGGTGTGATGACAATAATCTCTCCCTCAATGTCAGTAAAGAAAAAGAAATAGTCATCAACTTGAGCAAGCATAATAGAGGACATGCCCATTTATATCAATAGTGATGACTGGAAATGGTTGAGAGCTTCAAGTTTCTAGGTGTCCAGATCACCAACAATCTGTCCTGGTCCTTCCAGACTGACATTATAGTTAAGAAAACCAACCAATATCTTTACTTTCTCAAAAGGCGAAGGAAATTCAGCATGTCGACTCCAACGCTTACCAATTTTTACAATTGCACCATGGAAAGCATCTTTTCCAGATGTATCATAACTTGATATGGCTCCTGCTCTGATCAAGACCACAAAAAATTAGAAAGTGTTGTGAATGTAGCTCAATCCAACACTCAAACCAGCCTCCCATCTATTGACTCTGTCTACACTTGCTGTCTCAGAAAAGTATAATCAAGGACCTCACATCCCTGAATGTACTAGCTTTTACCTTCTTCTGTTGGGCAAAAGATACAAAAATCTCATTAACTTGCTTCTTTTCTTCTCCCTTATGTACTTTATGAAGGGTACATTTTGTCTGCATAGTATGCAAGAAATAATACTTTTCACTGTATCTCAATACATTTGACAACAATAAATTAAATCAAATAACTGCTGCCAATTCCAATGACAGGAAAACTTATGTTCAAAATTGCAAGCAGGCAAATGCATAGAACCAGCCTGCTATCCAACTTGCTGCAGAAGCAAGCTGATGTTCTACATTTCCTAACTTCTAATGTACTTTGTAATGCAAATGCTAATGAGGCCAATTGCCAACATAATTTCAGCTCTCATTGCTGTGACTGCAATTGCAACATTTGCTACCTGACTGCTTCACACACCAGATAGAGATCATCTTATTCTCGGCTTGTCCATTGACATTAACACATCTGGAATGCAGTTGGTGAGAACTTAATTTGGCAGGCAAACTTATTTCTGGCAAGATGGCCTGTCAATGATATTGCACAAGATGCAAATGGAATTCTGAAATCGTTCTTCAAGGATCTTGAACTGTTTTCAAGCTGATTTGAAAGTTGGAACACTTGATTATGCTTTTCTGAGACAGCAGGAAGTGCAGACAGAGTCAATAGATGGGAGGCTGGTTTGCGTGATGGATTGGGCTACATTCACAACATTTTCTAATTTCTTGTGAAGTTTGCTACAAATAAACCTGTTGGTCTTTAACCTGGTATTGTGAAACTTCTTACTGTGTTTACCCCAATCCAATGCAGCATTTCCACATCTTGAAAGTCGGAGAACAGATTTCAAATAGTTTACCCCACTATCAGGAGACATTTTGCCCCTCACCAATTTAAATCTGCCATGTTTCTCACTGCTGGTAGAACCAGAAAATTCCATCCTACATGTTTCTTTGTTACCTGTGGTAGTTAAATTGATCTCCTCATTGTTTCCTCATGAACACAATTGGAGAGAGCAATGGAAAGTGTGCAAGTAACAGCTCTACATGGAAACCTGCACAGCCTATGTAGCATTACTTTCAAGCAGTGCTCCACAAACAAATGTTGAGCCCATGATCTAAACATTATAGTACAAGCGTTGAACAAAGCCACCAGGCTGTTGGTTAATTGGCGCATACTGTACTGAGCTAACAGTACGTCATCTGGTGTGACTGTTAGAACAGATCATGATGCATATTAGCAAAATAATTTGCAAACTCCAAGAGTATGGATGCAGGCTGCACAATTCAAATTTCTGGCACTTTCTTTAAACAAAGCATCTGTCTGTATGATACAGCTACAAGACAATATTAATTGCCATTTTAGACTGTGCCAGATTTATTTACAGCAGCTGAAAATTCTGTTTGAACAGTAGTTCTTCCAATCAAGACAAGACTGAAGTGTTTGGAACCATCTTTGGCCAGAAGTGCCAAGTGGGATGAACTATCTTGACCTCCTCCTGAGGTCCCCGTATCACAGATGCTAGTTCAGTCAATCCGATTCTCTCCAAATGATATCAAGAAACAACTGAATGCACTGGAAATTAAGGCTGTGGGATCTGACAACATCCCAGCTGGAGAGCTGAAGATCTCTACTTCAGAACTAGTTGTCTTTAGCCAAGCCGTTGGAATATAGTTACAACACTAGCATCTATCGAAACAAATTTGAATGCTTCTTTGGCGGGAGTGATCTTGCGCCCACGTTCACCATCCATGCGAATTACGGGAGGGGCTGAAGATCTGGAAATCACAGATCTCGCTGGCAAGATGGTGATTTTGGATCTTCCCTTTCCCTTTCCCTTGCTGAACGATGTCATCAGATTCACTCTCATAACAGGCGTGAACATGATTTACATGAATTTAAATACATTTGAATCCCAATAATCTGCTCCCTCCCCATGTATGGACACTGCTATGACGTGATGTCACGCAGTCTACAATGTCTCCCAGCACTGCCCTTTGCCACAGATTGAAAGTGAACTGTATTGTACCTAATGTAATGTCAGAGTTGACTTATGTTGACTTACATGGCAATGCCAATCTGTGTCCTTTGCCAAGGGGCAGACCCCAATGGGAGTCTCCTGGGGGCAGGAGGGGAGGATTCATTTAGACTTGGTGTGGACCAGGAGCAGACAGAAGAGCCAGGAATGCCAGCGATGGCTGAAGGTGGGGTGTGGGAAGGGGACAATGATCAGAGGCGGAGTACCAACTTAATAGGGGAGGGACAGGGAAGTGCTAACTCTGATTGGGAGGAGGTAGGGAATACCTTGTAACCTTTGTGGGAGAAGGTTTACTCAGGTGCATAGAACAAGCTTGCTATCCAACTTGCTGCAGAAGCAAGCTAGTATTCTGCATTTCCTAACTTCTGATGTACTTTGTAATGCAAAAGCTAATGAAGGTCAATTGCTAACATCATATGAGCTCTCACTGCTGTGACTGTGCAATCACAACTTTGTCTGCTGGCTTTGTCATTCTAAATGGAAGTGGTTGTGCGTTTGGAAGGTGCTGTTGAAGGATCTTCATAAGGATCCTGATCTCTGTGCAACCAGGTTTTGCCAGTGAGTTGATGCTCTACGTCCTTGTCTGATGGCTTGAAACATAATGCCCCCTTAATTTATTTTTGGCATAGAATCATAAGGTCTGGAGAAAAAATCAGATGCTTCTCTGGAGAGAGACATGTTGGTTTCCTCACCAAAAATAACACTCGGCAATTTTTTGATAAAGTGCCCTCATGCTTTATTCATAAAATTCCAAAAGTACATAACTTATGTCAACTCTATAATACCTTATGTACAGTACAGTTCAATTTCAATACAGCATGTGGCACTCTGAGTTTCATCATTGCATTTACAATGACAGGTTAAATTTACAATGCATGTTCACAATTTAGGTCAAACATTTTCAGTTGCATACAGTCTAAGAGACTTTTCATTTGTTTCCAGCCATGTATTCCAGCAAGAGATCTTCAATTATGGTCTTTCCCCATTAAACTTCTGTGGCAGCTTTCCCTAGTTTTATTGTGCCCCTCATCAGTTATAAAATGGAAAATAGTCAGGTATGGTCCTATCCACAAAAAAACTGAATAAATTCACTCTGGTCATTGACCAACAACACCACCCCCCTCCCTGGTTCCACCTATTATTGATAATTAGCAAAGTGATGGAAGTCATCGAGAGTGATATTCAGCAATACTGACACAAATGGCCTGCTCGCAATGCTCAGTTGGGATTCTAATGGGAACACCCAGTTTCAGATCTCACCTTGCTTCCAATGTGGACAAGAGAGGTGAATTCCTGAGGTGAGAAAATGACTTCAGCATTCATGAGACATGGGCATCACTGGGTGGCCAGCATTTATTGCCCATCCCTAGTTCTGCTTTAGAAGGTGGTGCCTTCTTGAATCATTGCAGTCTATATGCTATGGGTTGACACACAATGCCATTAGGGAGGGAATTTCAAGATTTTGAGCTAGCGACTGTGAAGGAATGGTGTTATATTTCCAAGTCAGGATGGTGAATAGCTTGGGAGTGGAACTTGCAAGTGGTGGTGTGTGCTCCCATGTATCTGCTGCCCTTGTCATACTAAATGGAAGTGGTTGTGGGTTTGGAACGTGCTGTCAAAGGATCTTTAGTGAATTCAATGATAATTTACAAAAGGAAGTTAGATAAATACTTAAAGAGGAAAATTTTGTGGGATTATTAGGAAAGAGCAGCTAAGAGAGATTAATTATCTAATTTATTGAAAGAAACAATACTAGCATACCAGACTGAATAATTTCTTTGTGCTGTATCATTCTATGATTCCATCGTTATAGAAAGGCACAAACATAAATAAAAACAACTAAATTATTCAAATGGACATGAAGAAAATGGACCCACACCAGAATTACCAATAGGTAGGCCAAAAAAAAGGGTTTTGAAAAAGATTTCAAAGGTTGAGTATCGGAGACATTTAAGGAGGTAATTTGAAAGTGTGAAACCAAAGTGGCTCAATGCTGTATGACTGATAGTGCAACAGTAAGAAGGGAACATACACATAAGTCAAATCAATAGAGGCTACCATGGTTATTGAAATAGGCAAGTCTTCTTTGCTGATCTAATCCTCTATTCCAACCTACGTACCTTTTATTCAACCTAAACCCAACTTTACCTTCTCCTTGTACAGCCTCAAACCTCTTTAAACCTCCAGACATAGAATCCTACAGGACAGAAGGAGACAATGTGGCCCATTGATGCTGCACAGATCACAATTTCATCCCTAGAATCTCTTGCATTTACCCCAGCCATTCCCCCTGACACTAAGGGGCAATTTAGCATGGCCAATCCATGTAACCCACACATCTTTGAACTGTGGGAGGAGACCAGAGTACTTGACAGAAACCTACGCAGACACAAGGAGAATGTGCAAACTCCACATAGAGTGACCCAAACTGGGTATCGAACCCAAGTCTCTTGTGCTGTGAGGCAGTGGTACTAACCATTGTGCCATGTCTCAAACGTTCATTTTCCCAGCATCCTCATATTTCTTGCAGAAAATGAATGACTCCATAAACAGCAAGTATATTGTATCTGGTAACATCCATATTAGATTCACAAACTTGGCCCTTGCTGATCTACATATAGCTGGAGGAACCCAGCAACTACACTGCTGAAACCAGGTGAATTACATCAACACCAATGCACACTTGTGTTGCAAAGAAACACTTAAAGCATTCTCCTATTCATACATTTAATTATATCTCAACATTCTCTCTAAAAATCCTTTATTATTCATGCTATATTTATATTCTTTGCTTTATTCTATAAGGCATCTATTGATAGCAACTCACTACGAGAAACACCACTAGAGATCCATCAGTGATAACTAATGGGCATACAGTCAAGTTGCTGTCTGGGCCTGAAGCTAATATTAAAGATCAATTTCCTGTTATAGTAACTGTCCATTTTCTTTTTCATTTCCATGAAATTAATGAGAACAAACAAAAAAGTTGATTTCTATATTGGGCAGTTGGTCCATGATGCCAGGTTCAAACCCAGGCAGAAAACAGAATATTTTCCCACGATATGCCATCCAGAAATTTGAAATTTGAATGGGATGTGTATGAAACATGAACTACTGGCTTTTAAAAACACCATTAAAAAGTTACATATACATATATATAGATATATATACACCAAAGTGTGGCCTGTACTTCAGCACTGAAGTACAAAAATGAGAAATTGCATTATTAAGGCAAAACGCTGCATTATCTATTGTTAAATTTCTAAGGGCATTTGATATAGGCTATTCTTAAAAACAAATGTGTAACTTTCTTTCTATACATGAGAATAAATTATCCTTCTTTCTATTTTAGATGTATCCTGAAATCTGTTCAAAACTAAAAAATGGTTATGGCAAACAGAAAAGGAATGGTATTGACATATGTTTTTCTTTGGGAGAACTCCAATCACAACTTAGCATAATTTGCAAGAGTGAATGCATAAAAAGGATGTCAACAGCTGAAGTGAGAATGAATCACATAGAGAAAATCAGGAATAACGTTCAGAATAAATGATAAACAAATGACAAATTAAGCAGAAAAATGTCACAATTGAGTTAATAGCCCAATATGGTCATTAATCGTTCTTCAGATTCATTCAGCACCATCTTGGTACTGTGAAAGGTGACCCATGACCTCCAGGATTGTTAGACATATTAATACTTTTCATGAGCATGGATAAAAACTTGAAATTCAGAAGCCGAGTTTCAAACTAGCCGAACTCTGCAATTTTCAAACTGCGGAGTTGGAACAGGACTATAGAGTGCTTCCTGCAAGCATTTTTTTTTCCCATTCAAGAACAGATGTGAAATAGATTGCCTAAAGTTGAAAATTATGACTTGCTGCTGGAGAAATGGGAAATCACTGTCAAGTTTCTTTGCACATCATGACAGACAGGCTGCAGATTGATAGACAGCCAGTCCACCAGGTTGATGAATGCAGCAATCATAGGTTTACATGATGATATTCCAACTTTGGGAAATCCAAACATTTGGTCAAACCTTAAGGTACCTTCCTGCTGTTACCAGTTGTTCACTGAGTTGCTTGCCGTGATCCATAATGCATCAATATTTTTACTGATCGAGACTGTAGATTAACTGACCTTGCTGATGTTTACTACAATAACTTGAATCGGTTTGTGACCACCTCAAATTTCTTCAGTCTGTTGTAGCAGATGGTGCCATACCTGTCCTGCAGTTTTAATATGAGTAAGTTTACAACATATAGCACAACTTGTCACAGTTTCTGTGGGGAAGTGAGTTACAATAGTGCTGAGTGCGAGAGTCTGAGGGCAAGCTTTCAGACTTGGTTGTTTGGTGGTCAAATTCCCCCCACCATCCATTTCGTTGGGCTGACAGTTTCACTCCTCCTATTCCATTTTCCAGCGTGGTTTGTATCCTGCCATTCTTCCTCCTTTTCTCCATCACCCAAGCAGCACAAATAGAAAGAAGTTTTTGCGAGAATAACCATTATCCTGGATGACAGATTATTTTGAAATATGTGTGCTCTAAACAGTTCCATCAACCATTTTCATCCACGACAATGTGCACACAAAAAAACAATAAGAATTAAAAAAAAATTACATTTTAAACTGCAAGTTTAAAAGTTACTCGTTTTCCTTTTAAATACCTTTCCAATAAAGACATAGCTGAGCTATCAGAACAACCAATTACTACATGCAAAATCAGAAAGTTGTGCGCTTTGGCATATAGGGTGTAAAACAGAATTGCAATCTATATGTCAATTCCATTATAACACAACAATTAAGTTTTATATTTCCAGTCTTGATATTTTAATCCGAAAATGGAAATTCAGCATCACTGTTCATTACCTAATTTTTCTATTAGACTGTATTCAATCATTCAAGATGGTGCCAGGGTGTGATGACTTCTTGCAAGCTGTCCCCAGTATACCCCACTAATTCTATCTTTTACTCGGTTCTATGCTTTTAAAACACTAACTCTTTCTTACAAATCCTCTAACAATGCTCTGTTTCAATGTCTTACAGATTTGGCGCACCCGAGCTATAACTGTAACACTACATTCTGCACCCACTCCTTTTCTTCTCCCCTATGTACTCTATGAACAATATGCTTTGTCTGTATACATGCAAGTAAAATATGTTTCATGCATCCCAATACATGTGACAATAATATATCAAATCAAATTAAATCAAATGCTATGTGTGCTTGTTTATGTAGGGCAATGAACATGGAAACTAAAATCAGTAGCATGTTCCACCATCTGCAATCAAACAGTTGTTTATACCTGAATAGTTAAATCAGACAGCCCTGCTCAAATTTTCCAGGCAATATAAAATACATTCCTCTATGAGAAAAATTAGTCATCCCACAAACATTCTCCCTAAAAAGTGATTTCAAGTTATGTATAATTTTATACATAAACACTGGATGCAAAGATTTATTCAAAACCTGTTAATGAATTAATCACATTTGCTTTTATAAATATTCATTTGTGCATGACACTTTCAAAATTGAAGTATCAAATAATTATATTTTTATTTTTGGAGAAAATGTTCTAACTTGAATTCCATCTTGTTCTCTCACAATCCTTCTCGAAAATGAATGTTTTGTTTCCTTGCAGTCTATTGTTACCTTAAACAACATTCCCTAATATTCCCCAGGTTGGATTTTCATTCCTCAGAAAGATGCAGGAACTGGGAAATTTTCTGGCTCACTGCACCTACCTGGAGAAAAAGTATCCTGAATGGCAGGGTCTTTGTGCAGGGTAGAGTTGGATGGGATGAGGAAGGTGGGTGCTGAGTGAGTGTTGTGTTGGAGTTGTGTCCACTTCCCTTGAAAACCTTTGGATCAGCCAGAGGGGCTGCTAAGTGTTGAAGTAGGCTGGTCAATAAGTTCTGGGTTTTTGACCCATTTGTGTTGTTGACTGTTAAGCCTTCTGATCCTCAACCTTCACCTAGTTCCAAGTTCCATCCAAGCCCACTAATTCCAATTCCTGCCCCTCCATCTGCCTCAATTGCCCTTCATATACTCCATGCCATATTTCCCTCACTGTGGATAACACATTCATTTAAGGACAGACAAAACTTTGCAAGAATAGTGAGTATTGGACTTCACTTCCACTGCTGGATTCCCTCAATTACAGGTCTTCTTTGATTGAACCCATGTGCCCTTCAAAGCAAGTAATACCCAGCCAAATGAGATCCATCAAAAGGAAAGGCTTTCACTCCTTCACTGTATTCTCGTTTCGCTGTAAGCCACCATGACACCTTCTGGCTTTCCAGGCAGTCTTAAATCTTCAATCCAACCCCCATTGTATGTGGATGGATCTGAGGAAAGAATGGATTTCTATTGGAGATGGCGACCAACTCTTTTATCAAGACAGTGTTTGTGCAACCAATGCTCCCTGTTCTATAGTCCAGCCATTGAGTAGACCATAGAGTTTATGATTATATCACTTTGATGCCTAAACCAGGTAGTGCCTTCCAATACTCTCTTGCAACTCTGCAATGTCAGGATTACTGTTGTGATCTGCTGCTCTCTCCATAACACAGCCACTCCAGAGAGGTGTGGAACTTCTGGATGATTTAGCTCAGGAATGAGACACATCTTTGGGGAGGAGCAGGATGTAAGAGTGAAGAAGGAATTGGAAGTGGAGGGAGAAGACACAGAACAGGAGGGTGCTTCTGCTGCATAAAAAGGTGGCCTTTTCTTGCCACCCTTTGAGAAGAGGATAACCCGCCTCTCCTTCATAGCCTACAACTTTAGATTCAATGAAGGGAGCATCTGCACTGCTCCAAGTAGTTTGACCTTGAGTTCCCCTTGACACTTTGCTTCCCTCTAGTGCAGTGGAAGGCTTTGACACAGATCAAGAATCTCCCCCTTCAGGACAACCAGCAGCCTCAGTGATGTCCGCTGAGGAGAGTCTGAAAAGTCCCACATCCCGTCTGACCCATTTTCATTCCTGCTCCCACTGGCTCTAAATGGTCAGAAAACCCATTTTGATTAGTTTACAGGCTTTCAGTTTGCCACTAGCAGGGAAAAGAGTATTTTCCCTGTCCTATCACCACCTCCAATAATACTTTAAATAAGGCCTCAGGAAAATGAGGCAGAAGCTGGGAAGGATAGCTCTGCCATGCAGATCATTCCTACCTACCGCTCTCTGCTTACTGCTTTTTACATTTCAGACAAAAGGCTACCACAGCAATGGCTGCCTTTTACCCACTACATCTAGCCCACTATTTTTCCAGATTCTGCGTTACTATCGAATCAGTGTACGTGATTCTGAATAAATAACTGTTTTCTCAATTAAAATTGCAAAATGTTTGTGCTTTGCCAATGTGGTCAGCAATGTGATGCTGCAGTCCTGACCATTAACCTTCCCAAATTTAATTCTGATTGAGGAAATCATTGAGGAATCTACTTTTCTGGCAAATATTCCTCAAGAACCTCTGTTGTAGGGCAATATCAGGGATTGTGTCTTTTATATTTTAATTTATGTGTAATTTATATATTTAATTTATTTTATTTCGGCGTAATACATGCAGGGCTACATAGAGCAAGCCCAGAGAGCCAGAGGGAAGAAAAGGGTTAATGCAGACAGCTTGAGGTCTACTCTGTTGACAGATAATGATTAATACATGTTATCATCTTCTAATGTGCAGGAGATCATTGGGAATTATCATGGCAATGGGAAAACCAGCATTAAGAGACCCAGTCTCAATATCATCTAGGGAGGGCATAGTTTTTGATCATCTAGCAGAAGGGAGAACAATTAACACAGTATTGTAAATCAATTGGGGAAATACAACACTTTGACATTATAATCGGGTAAATGGAACTGTGTTGAAAATTGATTAACGGAGTTGTACTGAACAATGCAAATCTGCATAATGAGATTAGAAGAACCATCTTGAATCTAGCTCGACGAATTAATATGCTAATAGAAACCTTTGTGACTCAAAGAACTATAACAACCTGTACGAATCTACCAGGCTCAGAGAGAGCTCATAGACAGCCTGAAATTTCTGGCCAGAATTCACCTCTCCCTCATGTATGTGGAATAAAAACTTTTTTTGAAGTTTGGCATGGTGTCCAATATGTTTTTTTTTCCTCTTACAACCTCTAATTGAAGTTGCCACATATTTATTTTTCCCTTGTTAATCCCATACTCAGAGCAATAGAAATTTGGTTCTGTCCTCTGGTATGATATCTGCATCCTTCAAAACTGCAATGTCATCACACCCCAGTCAAATTCCAATATTCAACTTTCCATCCTCTTCACTTTTTTTATTCATTCAAGGACTGTGGGCTTCCTTGCTAGGTAAGCATTTATTGCCCATCCCAATTGCTCTTAAGATCATAGTGATCTACCTTTCTAACTGTTGCAGTCCATGAGCTATAGGTACACACACAGTGCTGTTAGGGTGATAATTCCAGGATTTTGACTCAGTGACAGCAAAGGAATAGTTATGGCCAGAATGTTACAGTCATTCATGCCAGTGGGATTTTCCCATCCTACTGCAGTGAACGGAGAAATATCTAGGTCCAAATTCTCTGACTTTGTGGTGTGAACAGCTGGTAAGATTGCACCCTATATATTTCCAGTCAGGATGAGTGGCTTGGAATAGAACTTCTTGATGGTGGTGTTTCTGCTGCCATTATCCTTACAAATGAAAGGGGTTTAGAAGGTGCTGTCTATGGAGCCTGGGGCAGTTTTGCATTGCATCTTGTAGATAGTATATACCATTGCTACTATGTGTCGGAGGTGGAAGAAATGAATGTTTGTAGAAGGGATGCAAGTCAGATGGGTTGATTTGTTGCTTTTTGGTGTCAAGCCTCTGAAGTGTTGTTGGAGCTGCACTCACCAGAACAAGAGAGAATAGTCCATTGCATTCCTGACTTTTGTCATGTAGATTGGACCAGCCCAAAACATTGAAATGCTCTGCTCAAAGTCATGAATAGCATACAGCATAAATTCATATAACACCACTATTTCTACTCATTATCTCTGTGCCTTCACCACCACTGTTTCCCATCTTAGCTCTGTCCCTTGGTACCACCACTGGCATTGCTGGGGGCTACCCTGATGGTGCCAAGGGTCATTGCCAATGGGTCCGTTTGGAGAGCTCCATTGTGTGAGTTCCCCTTGTTAGTTGAGGAGATTCCCCTTGTGCATGTGGAGTTCCCCCTTACATTTTGTAGGGGGGGGAGGGGGAGTTCTCTATATGTGAGAAGGGCTACCTCTTCATCCATTTCGTCTTCTGTGTGCATATTGAGAATTTTTTCCAGACCACGCACCACAGGAATTGTAGTGGGTGAGGTGAACTATGCAATGGTCCTTCGACCTTAGGCAGGAGTCTCTGGCATTGGATGAGTGCGGCCGGAAAATCCCGCCCCCTAATCTGCTTCAGTCATGTTGGTTGGGAGATGACCGTTGACCTGAATATTCAGAAATCTCCATGAATTTATATAGAAATATTGTAAAACTATGGAAAGATTTATGGCATGGATGGAGGCTATTCATCCATTCAGCTGATCAGGTCTATGCCAGCCTAAAAAAATGCTCTCTAGTCTAATTCTATCGTAGGATCTCCAGGAGATATCTTGTCGCAGCAGGAATAAACTGCTTTGCTATTCAGTACAATCAAGATTGAGTTGGTTGTGCTCACTTTGTCATTTGCTCACTATAACCATTCATTTCCTCAACTTTCAAAAATTTGTCCACTGACTAATGATCCTCTTTGAGAAAGAGATTTTCCTCCTCTCTGTCTTAAATGATAGATTTTTTTTATTGTTAAACTGTATCCCTTGGTTCTAGTCTCTCCTACAAGTGGACCCATTATCCCAGTATCTATCCCAATAAATCCCCTCAGGATTTCAAATGTTTCAAGAAGTTCACTTCTCATTTTCCTAAATTCCACTGGGTATGTGCCCAACCTGTGTAACCTTTCTTTATAAGATTAACCTTTCAACTCAGGAACGAGTTAATGGAACTTTCTCTGAACTGCTTCTAATGCAACTATGTCTTTTTTCGACAGTATTCCAGATGTGACTTCAGCAATATCCTGCACAGTTGCAATACAACTTCTCTACTTTTATATTCCATTCCCCTCACAATACATGCCAACATTCCATATGCCTCCCTAATCACTTGTTGCACCTGCATGCTAACTTTTTGTAATTCTTGTGTTTGGACCTCCAGATCCCTCTAATGCTGAGTGCTGCAGTATCACTCCATTTCAATAATACTGTTTTTTCCCTTCCTACCAAAGTGGACAGGATCATATTTTCCTACATTATAGTTCATCTGCAATTTTGTCCTCCAATTTATCCTTCGCAGACTCTTTTGCTGGAATTTTACCGCCTTGCCTGCTCAAAGCTTGTAAGATCCTGCCTGAGGCCAATGGAGAATGCTATACTGTGAGCCTCACTTGTCCTGATTCTGGTACAGACCAGGCAGTAAAATTCTGGCCTTTATCTCCTTTTTACAACTTATTTCCCTACCTTGCTGTCATTGGCAAATTTAGCTAACGTGCATGTGGTTCCTTTATCCAAATGATTGATATAGATTGTAAATAATTGAGACACCAACACTGATCTCCTTTGTCCTCCTTAGTTTCAGCTTGCCAACATGAAAATGACCCATTTTTCTCTATCTGTGCTTCCTATTAACAAACCAATCCTTTATTTATGTTCTTGTGTTATCATCACCATGTAATCTTATCTTGCATAATAACCTTCAAACACCTTCTGGAAATCCATGTACATAAAGCCTACCACCATTTTTAATTGGCTCCAGAGTCTGATAACTCTGCAAAAATTCACCATACAAGTATTTTCACATTCAGTTTAAATTAAATAATTTATATTTAGCATTTGAAAGATTATTTGGAAAAGCTCTAACATATTCTAAAATACTCAATAAAAAACCATAATAGTGTTTCAATATTTCCACTATGGAACAGTCAAACATATTATCCTACATATTGATATCAAACTTGGTGGATGTGAGAATTTCATTTACAAGGAGAAAGGGTTCTTCTTGGTATGAGCATAAGCATGTCCATGCAGTGTAATCTAATATGGACATAAAGGACAGATCATTTGCTTTAGTGAAGAGAAGTCACACTGTCAGAGCCAGCCAAGTTGTGACTGATTCTGTCATGTTAAAATACCATTGGAATAAAAGATCAAGTCAGATAAATTTGACCTAAATCATTTTTAAAAAGTCACATAAGAACATAAGAAATAGAAGCAGGAATAGGCCATCCAACCCCTTGAGCCTGCCCCGCCATTCAATAAGATCATAGCTGATCTGTAGTGGTTCAGTAACACTTTCCTGCTTTCTCGCCGTAACTCTTAATTCCCTTGTCAATCAAAAACCTATCCACTCTTGACTTTAACATATTCAATGAGGAAGCCTCCACCACCTCATCAGGCAGAGAATTCCAAAGATTCACCATCCTTTGTGTGAAGAAACTCCTCTGCAACTCTGATCTGAACACCTCTCCCCCCCCATAATCTTGAGTCTGTGCCCTCTAGTCCTGCTATCTTTGTTAAGCGGGAAGAGTCTCTCAACCTCTACCCTATCCATCCCCTTCATTATCTTATACGTCTCTATAAGATCCCCTCTCCACCTTCTAAACTCCAAAGAGTACAACCCTAGCCTATTCAGTCTCTCCTCATAATCCAACGCCCTCATCTCTGGTATCAGCTTATTGGCCCCCTCCAAGGTCAATATATCCTTCCTCGAATGTGGCGACCAAAACTGCACACTGTACTCTAGCTGCGGCCTCACCAGCACCCTATACAGCTGCAACAGAGCCTCCCTACTTTTATATTCTATCCCCCTCAATATAAAGGCCAACATTGCATTTGCCTTCTTAATCACCTGCTGCACCTGCAGACTGTGTATCATTTACTGAAACATTCCAAAAGTCTGATAAATCGTATTAAAAAGATATATAGGGAGAGATTCAACAACCTCATTCAATGACTGCAGGAATCCTTATGCCCCACTGAATGGGGTGTTGGACAAAAATTGGGATTCCCAATAGGCAATGGGCTATCAGAATTCACCTGACCTGTTCTGTCAGTCACAATTGGGTTCCTACCCAGAGTAAGCGATAACCCAATAATTCTGCAAATTTGCTAATTGTCATGCAATTAGCTGGATGGAGGATGCCCCTCTTTGTTGAGGGATTTATTGGTGGTGCTCCCGTCTTCAGTTGAGGGGTGGGGGTGGGATATTTCATTTTTTGGAGAGGAATGTCTCCAAGCACAATGATTGGGGAGCACTTTAAAAGGGACCCATCTCTGAACAACAGAGCTGGCAAATGGGTTCTCTGAAATGACCTTATTAGCATCTTTCTGGTGGTTGAATCCCACCTGATAGATGTTCCCAACGTGAGCTTTTTTGTTGGTGGGCAATAGCCTGAAAACTTTTGGCATTCCACCCATAATTTTGGAACACTCAAAAACACAAGTCATGTTATAATTTCAGATAACTTTGAGAACTGAAAAATCTGCATCCAACATCATTTTGAAAGTTGCAATCAATACTGATATCCTCATGATGTCCTGGTGAACTGATTCTGGAGGCTCTTGCTGAATGGAAACAGTAGCTCTTAAATATTGCATCAAAAATTCTTTGCTATTAGTGGGCAGCCAGACTAAATTTGCTCCTTTGCCATTTCTTCCATTTCATTTTTGAGGTCATCAAGCATATAGCAAAGCCTCAAGTAGTGCAGAGTAGCCCAATGTAATTTGCAGATTTGCATGTTACTTTCCCCAAATCGCTGGAACTCTTACTGTTGCAATGATGGCAAATGTTGACAGTTTCATAATCAGCACAGCAAAATCCAAACCATCATTTCTCAATACCTACTGGATCTTCAGGGAGGGATGTTCAATAACAGTAAGACGGTATGTCTCTGCGAGCATAGGCATATTGCAAAAGGAGTAGACCATTCAATTAGATCACAGTTGATCTGTATTGTAAATCTATCTGCCCATCTTGTAACTCTTAATAATCCCTGCCAAACAAAAATAGCTTCAGAATAATTGCAAGAATACTCAAGCTGAGCCAGTTGTACTTACTATCAATCATCAGGTGGTTAATAACAGCAATATTGGCTTTGAAGTAAGCCAAATTCAATTTATAGGATAGGAGAAGAACAGGAAAAAAAAAACAAGAAAAAGTAATTTTTTTTCTCTTAGAGAAGTAGACCAGACATCATCATTTATTCAGAATTCAGAGCGCACATTATGTGTGGCTGTAAAACCCTTACCACCCGTGTAGAAATCAAAGGTAAATCTTAATTAAACGCTGATAAAATGGTCCAGCTGAAAGTCTGCAAAAATGAAAAGATGCAGTAAAATGTCAATCTTTCCTTATACTGTAACATTTTTTTTCAGATAGGCAAATGACATTCAGTTGCTCCAAAATGTCAAGCTGGGGAATTGTGCCTTGAACTTCATCTTGAGTACAGGGGAAGAATATGTAAATATTTTTCAATATGTCCCTGTCACAAATAGACTCAGCACAGAAAATTAAAAATGTGAGGGAGCAAACACCTTGAATGGTGTTTGAAAGCAAATTGAGAGCAAATTATGCCTGGCTGTTCCTTATTTGTTGAAATTCATAAACAACTAAACCAGATTACGGACAATCACACACACTGTACATCATTAGGAAGCTGCAATCCATACTGGAACATCAGTAGTAGCTACTGCTTTACAGTTCTTGTTACCATGGTGATGGAACCTTCCTGGCATCTCCTGAGCAGCAGGTTTTATGTGTGTGTTGATGGTTGCTGGGGTTGTCCATAACAAAAAGCACATATGCCAACAAAATACTGCACTGAGCATCAATTGTGTGATTGCTTTGTGTTGGAAATACATCTATGATCGACAATCCAAGGTTAGATCAATTGGTTCATCAGGCACAAGTAAGGAGTGTAATGGAATACACTCCACTTGCCTGGATTAATACAGCTACAATAATACTCAAGAAGCTTGACACTGTGCTGGAAAGCAGCCTGCTTGATTGCTACCTCTTCCACAAACATTCAATCCCTCCATTACCGATGAACAGTGGCAACCATATGTCCATCAACAAGAGGCACTGCAGGAACTCACCAAGTTTTGTTAAGCAGCACCTTACAATCCCATGACCTCTGCCATCTAGATTAAGGGCAAGAACAGTGGTTACATGGGAATACCACCACATGACAGTTCATCACCAAGCAACTCATCATCCTGACTTTGAAATATATCACCGTTCCATCACTTTTTCCTAGGATGGACTCAACTAGCACGAGGGGTCACGGGCTTAGAGTGAGGGGGGTAAGGTATAATTTGGATGCTAGAGGGAGTTTTTTCACACAGAGGGTGGTGGGGGTATGGAATGAGCTGCCAAGTAAAGTGGTGGAGGCAGGCGCTCTGGAGTTATTTAAGAAATACTTAGATGGGCATGTGAACAGAATGGGAATGGAGGGAAATAGAAAACTGATTTAAAATAGGGATCATGAGCCTTGGGAGTCCCTGGGAAGTGTGGAAATAGATGATGATATTGATGTATTTATCCAACAGGTGCTTTGGTCCACCTTGTTGTCTAACGAGGGGCATACATGCGATGGGTCATGAGAGGACTGCTCTTGGATTTTTCGAGAGTATCCTAGTGCTTCACATCGTTAGTGTACGCTTGACCTGGACCATTTGATGGGCAACACGACAGCTCAGTGACTATAGCTGTGCTGTGCAGATACATGGATTTGGGCCGGTGTCTGTGGGAGTTTGTGCATTCTCCCCATGCTTGCCTGGGTTTTCTCCGAGTGCTCCGGTTTCCTCCCACATCCCAAAGATGTGCTCTTAGGCTAATTGGCAAAACAAATTCTCCCTAAATTGCCTCAAATTTGGTTTTTAATCCATAGATCTATAAACATAGACAGGGATCACAGGTAGAGGTGGGAACATCGGGGTGCCGGTGCGGGCTCATTGGGCCAAAGGGCCTGTTTCCCATGCTGTTTTGTTCTTTGATCTTTGTTCTAGGTCCCAAGCAGTGCTGCTGAAAGCTTTGATGTTTCCTATGGCGAAGCAAGTGTAATAACCCCTCTCCCTTCAAATCAGCCCCCAAACCTAACCTCAGCCAAAATTTGTTTGTTTCTACTCTTTAGTTCTATCACTGTCTGTTTTGATACCATAGTGCTGTCCTAAGTTCATCTTTGTTTGTTCTTTCACCCTTTCCTCATCAGTATTGGCTATGTCCTGACAATGACTGAAATGTATTCTAAGCCTTCTCAATTGCTGCAGCAATATACATAGAATGTGAAAAGTACGACATAGAAACGGGCATTCAAACCAGCTCGTTTGTTTTAGCATTTATCCTCCTCGCCAATAATCCCAATCTTGAGGTACACATTGTTGCAGATGTTGTCTTCCACATGAGGCATAGTGCTGGATTTTGCAAGGGTATGGGAGTATTCTATTTGTCCCTAACTCCAACTCCCCCCAAAGGAAAATTAAAACATAGAACATAGAACATAGAACATTACAGCACAGAACAGGCCCTTCGGCCTTCGATGTTGCGCCGACCAATATAAAAAGCAATGCCCCTCCAAACTAAACCATTCCCTTCTCTTCCATATACTTATCAACTAACCTCTTAAACGCCACCAAACTTGGCGCATCTACAACTGCTGCAGGCAGGGCATTCCACTCCCGAACCACCCTTTGGGTAAGAACCTGCCTCTGATATCCGTCCTATAACTATCACCCCTTAATTTAAAGCTGTGTCCCCTCGTGCTAGCTTTCTCCATCCTAGGAAAAAGGCTATCACTGTCCACCCTATCTAAACCTCTAATCATCTTATATGTTTCGATTAGGTCCCCTCTTAGCCGCCTCCTTTCTAACGAAAACCTCAAATCCCTCAGCCTCTTCTCATAAGACCTGCCCTCCATACCAGGCAACATCCTGGTAAACCTCCTCTGTACCCTCTCCAATGCCTCCACATCTTTCTTATAATGTGGGGACCAGAACTGCACACAATACTCCAAGTGCGGCCGCACTAGAGTTTTGTACAGTTGCAACATGACGTTGCGGCTCCGAAATTCAATCCCTCTACCAATAAAAGCCAAGACTCCATATGCCTTCCTAACAACCTTCTCGACCTGACTGCCTACTTTCAGGGATCTATGCACATACACACCAAGATCCCTCTGTTCATCTAGACTACTAAGAATCCTACCATTTGCCCTATACTCTACACATTTATTATTTCTGCCATAGTGCATTACCTCACACTTTTCCACATTAAACTCCATTTGCCACCTCTCGGCCCAGCTCTGCAACTTGTCCAAGTCCCTCTGCAAACTATAACAACCCTCTTCACTATCTACCACTCCACCGACTTTAGTGTCATCTGCAAATTTACTAATCCATCCTTCAATACCCTCATCCCGATCATTTATAAAAATTACAAACAGCAGGGGCCCCAAAACAGACCCCTGAGGTACACCACTTGTCACCGAACTCCAAGATGAATATCTCCCATCAACCACCACCCTCTGTCTTCTATCTGCTAGCCAATTCCTAACCCAATTAGCTAAATCACCCTCTATCCCATACATCTGCATTTTCTGCAGAAGTCTTTCATGGGCCACCTTATCAAACGCCTTACTAAAGTCCATATATACCACATCAACCGCCTTACCCCCATCCACCTCTTTAGTCACTTTTTCAAAAAACTCAATGAGGTTAGTAAGGCACGACCTACCCTTCACAAAACCATGCTGACTATCCCCAATCAATTCATTTCTCTCTAAATAACTATAAATCCTATCCCTAATAATTCTCTCCAATACTTTGCCCACAACAGAAGTAAGACTCACTGGCCTATAATGCCCTGGAAGGTCTCTCTTCCCCTTCTTGAACAATGGGACCACATTCGCTATCCTCCAGTCCTCCGGAACCACACCCGTAACCAACGACGACCTGAAGATCAGAGCCAGAGGCTCTGCAATCTCCTCTCTTGCCTCCCAGAGAATCCTAGGGTAAATCCCGTCCGGCCCAGGGGACTTATCCAACTTCAAACCCTCGAGAATATCTAGCACATCCTCCCTATCTACTTCGATACCTTCCAGTTTGCTACCCTGTACCTCAGTGTTCTCCATAACTACATTTACATCACCCTGCGTGAATACCGAAAAGAAATATTTATTCAGTACCTCTCCAATCTCCTCAGGCTCCACGCACAACTTCCCACTGCTGTCTATGACTGGCCCTAATCTTGCCCTAACCAATCTTCTATTCTTAACATATCTAAAGAAAGCTTTAGGATTCTCCTTAATCCTATCAGCCAAAGTCTTCTCATGTCCTCTCTTTGCTCTCCTCAATTCCCCCTTTAGCTCCCTCCTGGCTAATCTATAGCTATCCATTGCACTAACCGAGCCTTCAATCCTCATCCTGACATAAGCCTCCTTTTTCCTTTTAACAGCAAATCAACTTTTTTCGTACACCAAGGTTCTCTTACTCGACCATTTCCTCCTTGCCTGACAGGGACATACTTATCAAGGACTCGCAGCAGCTGCTCCTTGAATAAGCTCCACATTCCAGATGTTCCCAGTCTCTGTAGTTTCCTAGTCCAATCTATGCACCCTAATTCTCTCCTGATGGCCTCATAATTACCCTTCCCCCAGCTATAACTACTGCCCCCAGCTTCATGCCTATCCCTATCCATCACTAAGGTGAACGTAACCGAATTGTGGTCACTATCACCAACATGTTCACCAACTTCCAAGCCTAACACCTGGTCTGGCTCATTGCCCAGCACCAAATCCAATGTAGCCTCACCTCTAGTTGGCCTATCTACATACTGAGTCAAAAAAACCCTCCTGCACACTTTGTACGAAAACTGACCCCTCTAACGAGCTAGAGCTATAGCTATTCCAATCAATATTAGTAAAGTTAAAGTCCCCCATTACAATTACCCTATTACTTTCACTCCTGACCAGAATTGACTTTGCAATTCTTTCCTCAACCTCTCTAGAACTTTTAGGAGGTCTATAAAAGACTCCCAACAGGGTGACCTCTCCTTTCCTGTTTCTAATCTCAGCCCATACTACCTCAACAGACAAGTCCTCATCAAACTTCTTCTCTGTCACTGTGATACAGTCTTTGACTAATAATGCCACTCCGCCCCCCCTTCTACCTCCTTCTCTACTCCGACTAAAGCATTTGAACCCTGGAACCTGCAACATCCATTCTTGTCCCTGCTCTACCCAAGTCTCTGAAATGGCTCTGAAATTGGATCCAAATTGACTTTCTTTCAAATATGGCTGCCTTATAGTGGTATTATACTGCAGGTGGTCTGATCGTGGGACTTCCGTCTTCAGTGTGAGGAAGCCCCGGCCTCGAGAGATGCTGGCCAGTCTTATTAGTCAGCCACTCCAGCAAACCAGCTGCTTCAGAACTTGGTAATGGATGCTGCTGGAACTGCATGGGGATCAAAGATGGATCCAGGGTTTTCAGGACGGAGACAGACCTAAACAGGAGAATAGTGAGAGAGGGGGAACCAGGTAAGGAGGCTCAAAAGTGGATAGATCTTGGGAGTGATGCCCCAGATGCACACAATGCACCCCCTGAAATGATGTGTAAACCCTTTCTTCCAATCTTTTCACCAGGATTGTTTAAGAAACAGCATTCAGATCTCATCCACTCGCCATTGCCCAGCATTTTATCATGCATAATTGTGAGCACGATCTGAGGGTCTTAAATGGCAGTAATTGGCCACATAAAGCCCTCAATATAGCTCTGGGCAGGCAGGGGGCTTTTGTGGATGTCTTACCCACTCAACCACTCCCAACCCCCATACCGTATTATAGAGAGTGGGTTGAGGGTCAGCAGAGATTCAGTGGGCTACCCGCACAACATATTTCATGTGTTACCATTGCCAAAAGTACAACTGATGGGGCTGGTAAAATTAAGCCCATTAAAAAAAAAGTCTAATGACACTAATAAAGATGACGATGTGGAAGATGATGATCTGAAAGCTAGTGGCTTGTGCTACCAAATAAACTTGTTAGACTTTAACCTGGTGTTGTGAGACTCCTTACTAATAAAGAGGAGCAATGAAGTTTTCCCGGTATTTACTGCTCACCCAATGTCACTGGAAAAAAAATGAGCCAATCACATTGGGGAGTTTGCTGTCTGCCATGTTTTTAACAACAGTTTGTATATTTTGATCATATGATCTGTGGTTTCATTAGTAGCATCTCTGAAATTGAAGGTTGTCAGTTCAAACCCCATTCCAGAGACTTGAGCAGAAAATCCATGCTAACGCTGCAGTTCAGTTTTAATGGAGTTATACCTTTTGGATGAGATGTTAAACTGAAGTTTCCTCAGTTCCCTCAGGTGGACATAAACGATCAAGGGTACTATTTGGAAGAAGAGGAATTACCCGAGTGTTCTAGCTGATAAACGGATAAATATATAATATTCTGACAGGGCTGGACAAGCTGGTTGCAGGGAGGATGTTTCCTCTGGTTGGGGTTAGTCTGGAGCAAACTGTCATGGTCTCAGGATACAAGGTAGGCCATTTCAGACTGAGACGAAGAGAAATACCTTCACTCAGAGGTGATGAACCTATGGAACCCTCTTCCATGGAAAACTGTGGAGGCCAAATTACTGATTTGTAAAAGATAGATTTCCAGACTTTAAAAGTGTCATAGGGAATGGGCAGAGTATAGGAGTTTGATGTTGAGATAGAGGATCAGCCATGATAGAACATAGAACATAGAAACATAGAACACTACAGCCCTTTGGCCCATAAATTGCGCCGATCACATCTATACCTACCAAGCCACAGACCTACTTATAACCCCCTATCCCATTCGTTCCCATATACTCATCCAGAAGTCTTTTAAAAGACCCCAGTGAGTTTGCCTCTACCACCACCGACGGCAGCCGATTCCATTCACTCACCACCCTCTGAGTGAAAAACTTACCCCTAACATCCCCTCTGTATTTGCTTCCCTGCACCTTAAACCTGTGTCCTCTTGTAGCGACCATTTCAGCCTGGGGAAATAGCCTCTGAGAGTCCACCCTATCTATTCCTCTCAACATTTTATAAACCTCTATCAGGTCGCCTCTTAACCTACGTCTCTCCAGGGAGAAGAGTCTCAGCGCCCTCAACCTATCTTCATAAGGCATGCCTCCCAATCCAGGCAACATCCTTGTAAATCTCCTCTGCACTCTTTCAATAGCTTCCACATCCTTCCTATAGTGAGGCGACCAGAACTGCGCACAGTACTCCAAGTGGGGTCTGACAAGGGTTTTATAAAGCTGCATCATTACCTCCTGACTCCTAAACTCAATCCCTCGATTAATGAAGGCCAGTACACCATACGCCTTCTTGACCACTTCCTCCACCTGCGAGGCCCATTTAAGAGTCCTATGGACCCAGACCCCAAGATCTTTCTGCTCTTCAACACAGCTAAGACTCCTACCCTTGATATTGTACTCCTTCATCCCTTTGTTCCTGCTAAAATGGACCATTACACATTTATCCGCGTTGAAGTCCATCTGCCACTTCTCCACCCAGTCTTGCATCCTGTCTATGTCCCGCTGCAACTTTTGACATCCCTCCAGACCGTCCACAACACCACTGACCTTTGTATCGTCGGCAAACTTACTAACCCATCCCTCCACTTCCTCATCCAGGTCATTTATGAAAATGACAAACAGCAAGAGTCCCAGAACAGATCCCTGGGGCACTCCACTGGTGACCGACCTCCATGCAGAAAAAGACCCATCCACAACCACTCTCTGCCTTCTGCCGGCAAGCCAGTTCTGGATCCACAAGGCCAAAGCCCCTTGGATCCCATGCCCTCTCACCTTCTCAAGAAGATCATAATGAATGGGAAGCAGGCTCAAAGGGCTGAATGGTTTATTCCTGCTCCTATTTACTGTTTCTATATTTCTATTTATCCCTCAATCAATATCATTTAAATGGGGATTATCTGCTCATTGCCATTTGCTGGACACTGCTTTATGCAAATTGGCCATTGGGTTTCCTACATTACGACAGTGCCAACATTTCGAAAGAACGTTATTGGTTACAAAGCATTTTGAAAAATTCTGAGGTTATGAAAGGCACCATGTAAATGCAAGTTTTTAATTTTCACTTTGTTGGTCGTAAAGAATTTGTAATGAGTTCTTGAAATTCAAGTTCCTTCTTTCTACTTTACTTTCTTTTTATTCCAGATGCCATTATTGTTCTGTGGATAGGTCAACATACTTGAGGATAAGAATTGCTCCTGACCTGAATTGTGTGATTGCATGATCCCTTTGGGATGTCTGAATATTATTTTAAATGAACCAACCAAGTACTCAATTTTCCATTTAAAAGCAGTAAAGAGAGTACAGAATGAAAAAGACCTTCAGTTCACCAAACCCACTTCTTCTTCAGACTGTGTGCAATGGCCTAGATTTTTCTTCTTGTTAGTCGCACCAAAGGTAACCCATTTAATTTAAATGGGTTATACTTAAAGCTGCAATCAAGAAATCTAGGCCAGTATGTCTTATGAAACCAAATTCCAGGATATTCATCATTCAATCCACACTTTCAAAGACAACACGATTGCCAGCCTTACAGCACATGATCTTGATTTTAAGTGTTATCTTCCCAAACACCTCCCATCTCCTGTTAGACTGTGATGGATGAGCAGAAGTTAAGCAGGATGTCAAAGTTATAAAATCTGGATGCCATCCCAACTCAGTGGGTAGGATTTTCCAGCCTCACTCACCCCGAAAGCGGAAAATCTTGCCCAAGGTCAACCGACATTTCCGTGGTCTGTCACTCGCCCAGTCTGATTTCCGTAGTGAATGAGACAGCAAAATTCCAGTTGCATGTTTCTAGCCATTGCAATATTAACAGTCGAAATTCAAGCCCTGGAAAAGGCTCCATTAAAAACAAACAGAGGTTATTTGAAGTCTCAGAATTGCAGCCTTTGTGCATGTCATTGGCATCGCAACATCAGTCTGCACTTTACTTCCATGCAGTCTGCTACTTTAATACATCAACATGGCAGGAGAAGTCCATTGGCCAGAATAGCCTGGGTAATTTTTCAAGCTGTTGTTTTTGTATTCTTTCCAGGTCAGGAGGAGCAGGAATGCTTGGACTCCTCTAATCCTTGTAGTTGCCCTAAATGTCCTTATGCTCTCTTTGAAAACTGACATTCCCTATTGCAAAACCAGGGCAATTTCTCCACCCAAGTACTGTCTTGGTTGGGGAAATCAAGAATCAGGGGGCACAATTTCAAAATAAGGGTTAAGTCACTTTAGACTGAGATAAGCAGAAATTTCTTTATACCGGGGATTGTAAATCTTTGAAATTGTTTACCCCAGAGAGCTGTGAAATTCTTTACCCCAAGTCATTGCCTATGCTTAAAGTAGAAATTGATAGATTTCTGATTAACAATAGTTGGGGATAGTTTGCGTAAAAGGCACTTAAGTGCCTGATCAACTATGATTGCAGAATGGCAGAGCAGGCTCAATGGAATAAATGGCTTACTCCTATTCCAATGTTCAACTGGGATTAGATTTTAAGGCAATTTTGGGAGAATCAGTGGAGAAATGGTGAGCTTCAAGATGGGGTGTTGGTAGAGATTATTGGCCAGGGGTTAGGGAAGGGGTAAGCAGGTGGTATGGATCGTCAATCATCCTTTAGGTTGTTGGGGGTGATAAGGGGTTGGGGGGAGGAAAGGGTGAGTGGTGATGGGTGATCTTATGTTGGATTCTGGATGATGTTCTTTGTGTGACCTGCAGTTCTTGGTGCTCATGGATAACAGTAGCCTGAGTGAGCAGCAGTGGAATGACGATTCACAGAGCGGCCAGTTCTCGCAATAACAACTGATGGGACGATTGTGTAGCTCCTATCAGAAAGCACTGCTGACAATTTTAATTAACAACTGGCAAGAGTACTTCTTTTTTTATTGGCTTCGCACTGAGGTGAAGAGGGGAACCTTCCTGCCGGTTAACACCATATTGTAGTGTGTGAATTCAGGAAACCTCTCAGCTTATTTCTGACACTAAACCAAAATATAAATTCAATTTGGTGGTGTGTTATTTAGCCATTGAAAAATCCTTGACTCTGAATATTGGGATATTCCTTGTACAAACAATTTGATACAGAATGGATTTCCATCAGCTTTGTCTCTATTCCTTCTTTTGAAATCTAAAAATGTGACACCTACTTCAGGTGGCACAGTGACACAATGGTTAGCATTGCTGCCTCATAGTGCCAGGGATCTGGGTTCAATTTCGGACTCAGGTCACTCTGTGTAGAGTTTGTATGTTCTCCCTGTGTCTGCATGGATTTTCTACAGGTGCTCCCGTTTCCTCCCACACTCCAAAGATGAGTGGGTTAGGTGGATAATAAATTGTCGCTAGTATCAGAAGGATTAGCAGGGTAAGTATGTGGGGTTACAGGAATGGGTCTGGGTGGAATTATGATAGGTGCAGATATGATGCTCCGAATTTCCTCCTTCTGCACTGTAGGATGGTATGATTCTGTAGTGGTTTTGTTTATTTTTAGCAGTTCTATTCCTTCAGATGTTGATATAGTTTGACTGTAATTTACTGAGGAAAAAGATATCGGTGACCTGGACATTTCGTAATTATCTCCTTCCCAGTGGAAATCTCCTCAAGTTCCAAAATATGATTATGGGATTTAATGGGATTGAGAGTTATAGATAGGCCTGGTAGGTATGGATATGATCGGCGCAACTTGTGGGCCGAAGGGCCTGTTTGTGCTGTAGTGTTCTATGTTCTAATGATTAAATGTGGGTAGATTGCAATCTGGATCACAGTAACCCACCCAACGGGAATCTCACCATTTTTCACATCGGGGCAAACATAGAACATAGAAAAACTACAGCACAATACAGTCCTTCAGTCCACAAAGTTGTGCTGAACATATCCATACCTTAGAGATTACTAGGCTTACTATAACCCTCTATCTTACTAAGTTCCACGTATTTATCTAAAAGTCTCTTAAAAGATCCTATTGAATCCGCTTCCACCACCATTGCAGGCAGCCATTCCATGCACCCACTACTCTCTGAGTGAAAAGCTTACCCCTGACATCTCCTTTGTACTTATTTCCCAGACTTTAAACCTGTGTCCTCTTATAGCAACCATTTCAGCCCTGGGAAAAAACCTTTGACTATCCACTCAATCAATACCTCTCAACATCTTATACACCTCTATCAGGTTACCCATCATTCTTTGTCTCTCCAAGGAGAAAAGGCCGAGCTCCCTCAACATATCCTCATAAGGCATGCTCCCCAATCCAGGCAACATCCTTGTAAATCTCCTCTGCACCTTTTCTATCCAGGCAACATCCTTGTAAATCTCCTCTGCACCTTTTCCACATCCTTCTTGTAATGAGGCAACCAGAACTGAGCACAGTATTCCAAGTGGGGTCTGACCAGATCCTATATAACTGCAACATTATCTCTCGACTTCTAAATTCTATTCCTTGATTGATAAAAGCCAGTACACTATATGCCTTTTTAACCACAGCTTCAACCTGCTCACCTGCTTTGAGCATCCTATGAAAGCTTGGAAATCTTCCGGGAGAATTGTGTCCATTATATAATTTCTTAAAATATATCTAATTTTGCTACCAGACATAAAAAAATAGAAATTTCTAGAAGTACACAGCAGATTAGATAAATTCTGACAGGTAACGACACTTGACTGTATATCCTATAGCAAAACTATGATGCCGATTGATCTATATACTTACAGCATTTTCATTTTTTGTTCTGATTCCCAGCTTTTGTAGATTTTTCTCTTTAATTTACCATTTGCACCTTTAATTCCCAATTACTTTCGTAGGTCCATAGAATCCCTTCAGTATCGAAGAGGCCATCCGGCCTACTGAGTCTGGACCAACTCTCCAAAAGAAAACCATCCTAACCACACAATCCCATTGCTCTACACATTGATCATGGCCAATCCACTTAACCTACACATCTTTGGACTATGGGAGGGAACCAGAGCACCCAGAGGAAACTCACACAGACATGGAAAGAAGACTCCACATATACAATCACCCGAGGCTGAAAATGAACCTGAGTCCCTGGCGCTGTGAGGCAGCAGTGCTAACTGTGCTGTCATGCTGCCCAGTTCATCATTAAATTCAAAATCAAAGTCTATCCAAATATTCTACTCAATGCTTTGACATGGCATATTCACTACTCATTAAACCTGACCATGACAAGGAAATTGGAATAATTTCCAATTGATCAATCAATCTGAATTTCCCATGATGCCCTTTTGAATTAACCAAACAATCAAGCACTTTGAAATTTGAATTTTCAAATATTTCTGTCCAAATACTTTGTACATTGTTCATTTGTATAAATTTCTTCTGCTATTATAACCTAGCTGTAAAATAGTTCATTTTAAATTGGATATAATAATAGATTCATAGAATCTTACAATATAGGGTGCCATTCGGCTTTTTCTTTGAAAGAATTAGGACCACTGCTATTTCCCTATAGTCCTGCAATCTTTCATTTACAAGTCTATCTCCAATCCCCTTTATAAATTTCCTATTTAATGTGCTTCTTCCATCCTTTCAAACAGTGTATTCAAGTTAGTGCTTCCATTAAATAACGAGCATTGGAATTACACATCGATGTGTGAAGCATTCATATGCTAATATTCAAAGAGTTCAATTTGAAGGCATAATTTAGCAAAATGTTTTCTCAAGAACAGCTCTCAGATTTGCTTACAGGGTCAATTTCTGACAATATTCCATTCTTTTGAAGTGGTAGTTTCTAAAGATGTGAAAGCAGAAAGTAGGACACTTGAGGAACTTGGGTTGCGATTTTGTTTGTTGGGTAGGACCCCAGTGCCAGGACCAATTGGGAGTGACAACCCTGCACTGTGAGAAATAGTCACCCAGTGATTCTCACTGGGTCGGCTAAGTAGTGGCTAGCGGGCTGTCTCGCCATGCAATTAATGGTGGTAGACAGGCAGTCTCTCTAAACTGGAGGTCAAGAGGAAGCCTTCCAATTCACAAGGAAATGAAATCTACAGTTTGGGTAAGAGAGAAAGAGGGGAGTCCTCTCTATCTCAAGGTGCCGTCTCTCCAATCTGTAAGTTACAAAATGGCCTCAGGAACCAGGTCATAACTGTGGAAGAATTAGGGAGTCTCAGAGCACCAGGTTAAAGTCCAACAGGTTTATTTGGTATCACATGCTTTTGGAGCACTGCTCCTTCATCAGGTGAGGGAGCAGCACTCTGAAAATTCGTGATACCAGACAGACCTGTTGGACTTTAACCTGGTGTATTGAGAGTTCTTACTGTGCCCACTCTAGTCCAATGCCAGCATTTCCACATCATAATTATGGAAGGAAAGCCCTTCCATTGGGTGGCAGTGGTCTCAGCTAAGACCAGTCAAGCTGAAGGGCCTCAGAGACTGCCTGAAGGGCTGTGCTCCTGATCTGCTGCCAAGAAGTGACCTCTAGGCAGCTGGTCTCAACATCTCGAGCTTTCAATGGCTGACTGGGAAATTTCATTCTATTAATGCTGCTAGTTATTAGCTAACAATACTCACAAAGATGTTTAGTGGGTAGTTAGTAGTTACATTCTCCAGTCACAATCTAAAATAGTAACATTACTCTTTTAACGAACACAGATATGATTCAGGTTACAGAATTTAATGATATAAGACGGGAAAAACGTGTCACTTATCTTTTAAGTTATTCCTGCCTCCTGTCTCAAACCTTCATGTAACCAAGGTGTAATCCAACTGCTGTTGAAGTCGGCCACCTCCATTAAATTTTTTTGTAAAGTACCTCGAAGCAGGATTTTCCTCATGACCTGCCGCGTATCTCATGGCAGTGGAGACAGCTGACAATTGCCCATCAATTGGGTCTTCTGGTCCTGCCACTATCAATGGGGTTCTCTGTTGAATGTATCTCTGCCACTTTGAAACCTTATGATGGCAGTGCACCGTTGGCGGAATTGCAAGATCCAGTCAGTGTGAAAGGCCCATAACGTACTGGTCCCAGAATATTAATGAGTCACAATGCAGAGCCCAAGACCCATTCCCTCCCCTACTCTCTTGAAAATGACCAAGGAGGGCAATGGAAGCAGGACCTTCAGTCCCACTTGGTAGCCACTTGTTTCCTGTGCCCCCATTCTTTGGACCCCTGTTTCTCTCAAATTTGGTATGTCAGCTACGACTTTCATCAACTTTTACAAATGCACCATAGAAAGCATTCTTTCTGATTGTATCACAGCTTGGTATGGCTCCTGCTCTGCCCAAGACCACAAGAAACTACAAAGGGTCGCGAATGAAGTCCAGTTCATCACGCAAACCAACCTCTCATCCATTGACTCTGTCTATGCTTGGCACTTCCTTGAGAAAGCAGCCAGCGTAATTGAGGACCCCACATATTCAGGCAATCTCTCTTCCACCTTCTCCCATCGAGAAAAAGATACAGAAGTCGGAGGTCACGTACCAACCGACTTAAGAGAAACTTCTTTTCGGCTGTTGTCAGATTTTTGAATGGACCTACTGCACATTTAAATTATACCTGCCTAGCAGTTGGAAATTTCTCTACACCCCAGCTATGACTATAACACTACATTCTGCACTCTCTCCTTTCTTTCTCTATGAACGGTATGCTTTGTCTGTATAACTGTGTTTGTGCAAGAAAAAATAGTTTTCACTATATTAATACATGTGACAATAATAAATCAAATCAAATTATATGTTTTGCAAATTGCTAACTTAACTGGCTCCACTATTTCATTTCAGGTGTTGTAGATTCGAATATAGGTTTTCGAGGTGCATTCCCATAGAACCATCTGAGGTATAGATTTAAGATAATGGGCCGCAGATTTAGAGAGGATGTGAGGGAAAACCCTTTCACCCAGAGAATGGTGGGAATCTGGAATTGACCACCTGAAAGCGTGATCGAGGCAGGAACACTCACAACATTTAAGAAACCTACAGGTGAGCACTTGAAATGTCACAGGACACAATGCTATGGACCAAGTGTTGGAAAATGGGAGTAGAATAGATTGGAGTTAGATGGGTGCAGGCACAATGGGCCAAAGGGCATCTTTCTGTGCTGTAAAACTCTATGGGCGGCTGCTGTCACCCCAGTGCCAGAAAATCCCACCTAAAGTCAACAAACCTTGCATGTTTTGTGTCCATCATAATTCCTGTGGTGGGTGGGATGGGAAAATTCCACCCTATGACTCTATAAAAACAGCCTTTGACTAAGTGTTGCATCAAGAAGCCTTAGTAAAATTGAAGTCAATGGGACAATTGGGAAAACTCTCCACTGACTGGAACCACAATTAGCAGAAAGGAAGTTGGCCGTGGCTTTTGGAAGTCAATCATCTCGGTCCCAGAACACCACTGAATGAGTTCCTCAGTGTCTTAAATCCGACCATCTTCAGCTGCTTTGTCAATTCCCATCTTTCCATCATAAGGTGAGAAGTGGGAAATTTTTAAAATGGCCACATTTGGCCATTCTAATCTCACGTCTTATTTCTTGAGGAGGTTGGTGCAGTTTCCTCAGAAGACAAATATGGGACACGGTGGACAGAGTACCCTTCGTCGTCCAGTACTTGCCTGGAGCGGTGAAGCTATGACATCTTCTCTGGAGTCTTCAACTTATCACTGATGAAGACGAACATCTCGCCAGGGCTATCCCCACATCCCCACTTCATGCCTTCAAACAACCGCACAATCTCAAACAGACCATGTTCACAGCAAACTACCCAGCCTTCAGGAGAACAGTGACCACACAACCCTGCCACAGCAATCTCTGCAAGACATGCCAGATCAACACGAAGGCCATTATCTCACGTGAGAACACCATCCACCAGTAACAGTGCATAGTCTTGCAACTTAGCCAATGTTGTCAACCTAATATGTTGCAGGAAAGGATGTTCCGAAGCTGGTACATTGGGGAGAACATGCAGACGCTACGACAATGGGTGAATGAACATTGCTCAACAATCGCCAGGCAAGACTATTCCCTTCCCCTTGGGGATCACTTCAGCAGTCAAGGGCACTCTGCCTCTGGCCTTCAGGTAAGCGTTCTCCAAGGCGGCCTTCACGACACACAATAGCGCAGAGTCGCTGAACAGAGACTGATAGCTAAGTCCCGCACATATGAAGACGGTCTCAACTGGGATCTTGGGTTCATGTCACACTATCTGTAACCTCTATGACTTGCTTGGGTTTGCAAAACCTCACTTACTGTACTATTTAAAGACAATATACATCTCTTTAACCTAATGATCTCTCCACTCACATTGTCTGCATCTTTAAAACTTGAATAGCAGGTTAGCTGTGCAAACTCACATTCTGATCAATATTCTGTAAACTGTGTGTGCTCTGTCTGAGGCCAGAACTCTCCATTCACCTGACGAAGGGGCAAATCCCTAAAGCTTGTGAGTTTACTATCAAATATATCGGTTGAACTTTAACCTGGTGTTGTGAGACTTCTTACTGTGTTTACCCCAGTCCAACGCCGGCATCTCCACATCATGACTCCCTTATTTTAGCTATGGGTGCAGTTTTGCATTGGCTATGCAAGATGGAGACTGGGCAATTCAGCTTGGGGCACCATTCTATATAGTTCAGGAACTTGTATGTATATGTTAGCTTGCACTGATTGGAATTCTCCTGGATTCATTTTTGCTGTGGTTACTTTAATCAGAAGCATTGTACCCCTTTCAAACGAACCAATGAGTCTTCCACCTCTTAATTCATGGCTGCTTATGCAAACATTGCTCTTTAAAAAAGATGATGACAGCTACTCACATTTCCACTTTGACTGCAAATGACTTTTCTTTTCCAGTTTATTTGTTTTAAATGTCTATTGAAAACCATTGCAGGTATAAGTTGGATAAATTCTCCATTAACAACAACAACATCTTGCATTTATACTACACTTTTAGCTTAACAAAATATTCCAGGAGCAACATCAATGAAAATGTTTTGACTTTGAGGCACTTAAGGAGATATGATAACAGATGACAAAAAGCTTGGTCAAAGAGGATGTTTATAAATTATAAATTCACAGTTTACAAACTGATAAGGGGACCAGAATAGAAGAAAAGGTGAGTAAAAAGCTATTACAGTGATCTACTTGTGGCAGTGTATAGATATATCAAGCATGAATTATTAAACACTGGACTGCCAATTTTATATCAAACTCGCAAATCTGAAAGATCCAAGAAGCTAACAGAAGAGTTATTGGGACTACTGCCTGCTGTGGCACTGCAAACATTGGATTTGAAGCAATTTATTTGTGGTCAATACAGCAGCAAATTGACAATATCCCTTCATCCCCAAGCTTTGCGTTGCAGGACTTGTCACTATAAAATGTTTGGTAGATTTTCTCTCCAGTTTCTGGCTCATACCATTAAAATAAAGGAAAAGAAATGGATATAAAAAAAAAACAACTCATCGTTTTCCCTGCGATGTGTCAAGGGTGAGTATCAAATTTGTTTGAACTAAGTGTGGGACCTATCTCTTTCCATCCGAAGTAAACGAAGGTAGGTAAATCCCAAAGAAAGAGCCTGCATTTATGTAGTCTCTGAAATATTTCAGAAGTACATTAGGTGTTCTAAAGTGGCAAAATATTTGTGCTAAACAAAAGACATTTAATGGTTTTAGCATAAGAAATATCACCGACAGAGGTCTAATATTGGTCTGCAAACATAACTCCCTTGCTCAACTTTTAATCATGTTACAAAATCTTCGAAGTTTTCCTGATGGACGGACTCTGCCTTGTTAAAGATAATGTTAGGAGGCTCAACAGTTACTGAGCAGCGAGTGAAGCTTACAACTTGTGGGGAGATTGATGGTCATGAGGGGAGGTTGGTGGTTGATAGGTCAAGGATTAAAGACACTGGAGACAGTCTGTGCACATCTCAGGCTGTTGTTTGACTAGTCTCTGAGATAGTTCAAACCACCAGATGTTTATCAAAGAACAAAGAACAAAAAAAGTACAGCATAGGAAACAGGTCCTTCAGTCTCCAAGCCTGTGCTACTCATTGGTCCAACTAGAACACTCGTTTGTATCCCTCCATTCCCAGTCTGCTCATGTGACCATCCAGGTAAGTCTTAAACAATGCCAGCGTGTCTGTCTCCATCACTCTACTTGGCAGTGCATTCCAGGCCTCCACCACCCTCTGTGTAAAAAACATCCCTCTGATATCTGAGGTGTACCTCGCCTCTCTCACCTTGAGCTGTGACCCCTCGTGATCGTCACCTCTGATTGGGAAAAAGCTTCCTACTGTTCACCTTATCTATACCCTTCATAACTTTGTACATCTCTATTAGGTCTCCCCTCATTCTCCGTCTTTCCGGGGAGAATAACCCCAGTCTACCCAATCACTCCTCATAGCTAACACCTTCCATACCAGGCAACATACTGGTAAACCTCCTCTGCACTCTCTCCAAAGCCTCCACATCCTTCTGGTAGTGCGGGGACCAGAACTGGATGCAGTGCTCCAAATGTGGCCTAACCAGCATTCTGGTCAGGTGCAACACCAAACTGCAACTTTTATATTCAATACCCCATCCTATAAAGGCAAGCATACCATATGCCTTCTTCACCACCTTCAAGGATTTGTGGACTTGCACATCTAGGTCTTCTGTGCTCTATATCAGAAGGACTTTGCAGAATCAGCAGCGTTTAGTTTTCTTTTGTTGTTTCCAGTGCCTAGATCAATGCCAGGTGTCCATCTCTTTTCAGATGGACTAAATTGAGTGGCTTGCTAAACACTTAAAAGTCAACCACTTTGCTGTGTCTCTGGAGTCACATGAAGCCAGACCAGGTAAGAATGGCAAGTTTCCTTATTGAAGCATGGGTCATCATGAGACTTTTAATTCCAGGTATTTTATTGAATTTAGATTCGACCATCTGCCATCATGAGGTTCAAGCACATATCCCTAGAGCACTATCTGTCCAATGACAGTAGCACCACTTCCCCCATAAATTTCTAGAGCTATTCTTGAAACACCAAACAGCCTTTACAACAGGAGAATTTTAGAGCATTGTACAATCAACACTGTCTGCAATTCCAGAGATGATCTCACAACTGATGCAGATGGATTATATGGGCGGGGGGGACGGGTGGTGGTCTGGAAGAGATGAAAAGGAGAGGGGTAGAAGACAAGAATGGGAGCAGTCTGAAGAAAGTGAAGAAAAAATTGTTGGAAGATATGTAGGGGCTATTGGCTGGAGTGAGTAGGGGAAGAAGGCACGAAAGGAGCAGGGGACAGAAACGGACATGAAGAGGAAGGCAGGGAGTGAATGGAAAGAACACTTACGGGAAGATCACTTCAGAGGAAATGGTCATTGATTCAATGTTGGAATCCTGGGGTGAGAATTGAGAAAGCTGATGGTAAAATAACTAGCAGCAAGAATGAATTGGTGCAAGTTAACATATAGTCATATAGTTATTGTTCCAAAGCTATATAGAATGATTGTATGCCCATGCCATGGACAGTAGTTCAAAACTTCTTTATTTTCTTCACCGAGTGCGTTTCTGACATCTGTAGCAGAGGTGGAGGCAGCGTCCTAACTTTCTCTTGCCTGGTGAGAATCCATTGAAGTCCAAGAATCAGAAAGCCCTGGCATTCTTTGGGTTTCCTGCGCAGGGCTAGTTGATCCCTCAAGGCCTCAGAAGCTGGAGCTGATAGGTCACACGCTGGAGGGATCTCAAGACATTATCTACAGTCACATGTGTTTTAACTTTACACAATAATCTGCTGCGTGTGATCTTGTCAAAAGCCTTCTGAATGTCTAAACCGTATTCACCAGTTCTCCCTGGTCAACTCTACTAATTACATCCTCAAAAAATTCCAGTCGATTAAATTTCCCCTTTATAAATCCAGGTTGACATGGTCTGATTACACTACTGCTTTCCAAATGCTATGCTATGAAGTCCTTAATAACGGATTCTAGCAACTTCCTTATTAAATATGTTGGGTTCACTGGACTATTCCTGTTTTCTCTCTACCTCCCTTTTTGAATAGTGGGCTTATTATTAGCTACGCTCCATCTATAGGAACCATTCCAGAGTCCAAAGAATTTGGAAAATCACCATTATTTACTATTTCTAGGGCCACTTCCTTAAATGGCTCTAGAAATCTGTTTAGAATTCATACTTGCTGTTTATGCCATTTTTCCAGTGTTTCCATGGCTCTTCTGACGAAGTTATGGCAACTGAGGCTGGATTTTCTGCTCTGGTCACATGTTTGCAATAGTGTGATTGGTGTAACATGTGATTGTTTACTGAACTTGAAAGTGATCCTGGAATATTTTATTGGCCAGGTAATTAGAACATTTGAGGAAGTCTAGCAGCGAGAGCTACTACAAACTGATCGCAAAATGTCAGACTTTTGGAGGATTTTAAGGACCTACAGCAACCTAAGGAGCCAAGAACTTCAAGGCTAAGAATTTAAAGCAACATGGTAGGAAGGACTGAAGATGGAAACTAGGTTCTCAGGTTCTCCTGATGCACATCTGCAGGAGTATTACTTAAGGACGGACACTCTTTCTGTCAGATTAAAGGAGGAGGCCGGTTAATGCAACCCGAGCTTAGTAGACAGAAGTAGTCATAACCGTACGATACCATACACAGCTAGACAATGGCACAAAACGTTTAAAGACCTGACCGAGTCATGAAAGTGAATGGAGTTCAGGGTATTTCTCATGGCTGCACTGTATTACATAGAATATAGAACATTACAGTGCAGAACAGGCCCTTCGGCCTTCGATGTTGCACCGACCAATTATGAAAAAAAGCAATGACCCTCCAAACTAAACCATTCCCTTCTCTTCCATAAACTTATCAACTAATCTCTTAAACGCCACCAAACTTGGTGCATCTACAACTGCTGCAGGCAGGGCATTCCACTCCCGAATCACCCTCTGGGTAAAGAACCTACCTCTGATATCCGTCCTATAACTATCACCCCTTAATTTAAAGCTGTGTCCCCTCGTGCTAGCTTTCTCCATCCTAGGAAAAAGGCTATCACTGTCCACCCTATCTTAACCTCTAATCATCTTATATGTTTCGATTAGGTCCCCTCTTAGCCGCCTCCTTTCTAACGAAAACAACCTCAAATCCCTCAGCCTCTCTTCATAAGACCTGCCCTCCATACCAGCAACATCCTGGTAAACCTCCTCTGTACCCTCTCCAATGCCTCCACATCTTTCTTATAACGTGGGGACCAGAACTGCACACAATACTCCAAGTGCGGCGCACTAGAGTTTTGTACAGTTGCAACATGACGTTGCGGCTCCGAAATTCAATCCCCCTACCAATAAAAGCTAAGACTCCGTATGCCTTCTTAACAACCTTATCGACTTGACTGCCTCCTTTCAGGGATCTATGCACAAATACACCAAGATCCCTCTGTTCATCAAGACTACTAAGAATCCTACCATTAGCCCTATACTCTACACATTTATTATTTCTGCCATAGTGCATTACCTCACACTTTTCCACATAAAACTCCATTTGCCACCTCTCGGCCCAGCTCTGCAACTTGTCCAAGTCCCTCTGCAAACTATAACACCCCTCTTCACTATCTACCACTCCACCGACTTTGGTGTCATCCGCAAATTTACTAATCCATCCTTCAACAACCTCATCCAAATCATTTATAAAAATTACAAACAGCAGAGGCCCCAAAACAGACCCCTGAGGTACACCACTTGTAACCGAACTCCACGATGAATATCTCCCATCAACCACCGCCCTCTGTCTTCTATCTGCCAGCCAATTCCTAATCCAATTAGCTAAATCACCCTCTATTCCACACATCTGCATTTCCTGTAGAAGTCTTCCATGGGCCACCTTATCAAACGCCTTACTAAAGTCCATATATACTACATCAACCGCCTTACCCCCATCCACCCTCTTTGGTCACTTTCTCAAAAAACTCAATGAGGTTAGTAAGGCATGACCTACCCTTCACGAAACCATGCTGACTATCCCCAATCAATTCATTCCTCTCTAAATAACTATAAATCCTATCCCTAATAATTCTCTCCAATACTTTGCCCACAACAGAAGTAAGACTCACTGGCCTATAATTCCCTGGAAGGTCTCTTTTCCCCTTCTTGAACAATGGGACCACATTCGCTATCCTCCAGTCTTCCGGAACCATACCCGTAACCAACGACGACCTGAAGATCAGAGCCAGAGGCTCTGCAATCGCCTCTCTTGCCTCCCAGAGAATCCTAGGGTAAATCCGTCCGGCCCAGGGGACTTATCCAACTTCAAACCCTCAAGAATATCTAGCACATCCTCCCTATCTACTTCAATACTTTTCAGTTTGCAACCCTGTACCTCAGTGTTCTCCATAACTACATTTACATCACCCTGCGTGAATACCGAAGAGAAATATTTATCCAGTGCCTCTCCAATCTCTTCAGGCTCCACGCACAACTTCCCACTGCTGTCTATGACTGGCCCTAATCTTGTCCTAACCAATCTTCTATTCTTAACATAACTAAAGAAAGCTTTAGGATTCTCCTTAATCCTATCAGCCAAAGTCTTCTCGTGTCCTCTCTTAGCTCTCCTCAATTCACTCTTTAGCTCCCTCCTGGCTAATCTATAGCTATCCATTTCACTAACTGAGCCTTCAAGCCTCATCCTGACATAAGCCTCTTTTTTCCTTTTAACCAGCAAATTAACTTTTTTCGTACACCGTGGCTCCCTTACTCGGCCATTTCCTCCTTGCCTGACAGGGACAGGCAATTATTAAGCTGATGCATTATTTATGTGCATCTTTCCTTCACTCTGATGAAACTCTTGAAGAGTTTCCTATTACTGTGCACAAATATTAATACCTCTTACATTTTACATGTGCGTATTGCTCTGTGCTTTGGGTTAAAGGCATCTCCTGTCATTATAGAATCACAGAATAACTGCAGTACAAACTACTTGGCTTATCAAGTTCATGCTGATTCTCTGCCAGAGAAATTTAGCCATTACCTTTCGCTTTCTTCTTAACCCTGCACATTTTTTTTCTTCACATGCTTGTCCAATTTCTTTTTGAAAGTTTTGGTTAAATCTGCCTCCACCACATTCTCAATCTATTCCAGATGCTAACCTTGCAATGAATAAATAGGCTTTATTTCATCTCATCTGGTTCATTTGCCAATCATTCTCAATCGATGTCCTTAGGCTCATAATACTTCTGCCAATGGGAAGTCAGGTTGCACCAAACAATAGGACTCACTGATGGTTCTTTGAGAAGCAGGGGCTGCAAACATCATGACTTCATTGCATTAGAATATCTGCAGGTTGTCCCAAGACAGAGAGCAGAAGCTAATTGTGGTAATAGTTTCAAATACTTTTGTACGGTTAGAAAATCTAAGTCGGTGAGGACTGCTGTCAGATCTTCCACGATACAACAGGATTGTATAGAATTCAATAGATCCAGTCCATCCTAGCACTCATGCTGTACTCAAGAATCCTTCCATCTTTCCTGATCTATAATCTATTTTGTAACCCTCTACTCCCTCCTCTTTCAAACAATTATCTCGTTTCCTCATACATGCTCTATACTAATTGCTTCAACCATTCCCTGAAATAGCAAGGTCCATATCCTCATCATTCTTTTGGTAAGGAAATCTCTTGTACATTCCTTATTGGATTTTTTGTGATGCTTTAATACTGATGACCTCTAGTCATGCTCTTCTGCACAAGTAGAAATACTTTCACTGTATTCACTCACTTGAGTAAGGAACAACAAGAGTACAAAAAGGCTGTTGGCAATGTTCATTGGGAACAAAGTAGGCCTTGACACTTTCAGGACACTATCTAGACTGTGATCACTTCAAATGATGCTCACCAGCATTGGCCCTGCCAGTGAAGGGTGAATGGCAATGGTGGGATTTGAGTCCGCACCCACAGAGCATTAGGTTGGGGCTTTGGATTACTCATCCAATGACACTCCCATTCCTCTACCATCTCCACTACTGTAAAACATTTGGGAAGTCTTGAATTTGTGATAGGTGCAAAACAATTGCAAGTCTTTTTTAGTAATTTTTTTTTGTTTTAGCTCCAGAACTGTGGCTATTCTTGGAAGTTACACAGAAAATAATTACATTCCACGAAGTATTGCTGAAATTGATCTAGCCATTATAACAGGACTTAATTTAAACTCAGAAGGTAGAAAATCAAAGTCAATTTGGGAAGCACCAAAGGGCAGAAACAAGACTTTTTATTAGAATAGAGGAGTTCAAGAGGCTGATTTGATTGGCCAATTTAAAATTATTAAAGGATAGAACAGAATGGTTTGAAACAGACTGATTCAGTGGCTGTGTAATCTAGAATGAGACAGGGCATAAAATGTTACTGGACTAGTAATCCAAAGACCCAGGGTAATGCTCTGGGAACCCTGGTTCAAATCTGACTATGGTAAAAAGTGAAATTTAAATTCATATGAACATAAGAAATAAAAGCAGGAGTAGGCCATCTAGCCCCTAGAGCCTGCCCCGCCATTCAATAAGATCATGGCTGATCTGAAGTGGATCAGTTCCACTTCCCCGCTTTATCCCTATAACCCTTAATTTCTTCGCTTATTAGAAACCTATCTATTCAGCGAGGCAGCCTCCACCACTTCAACTGGCAGAAAATTCTAAAGATTCACCACCCTTTGAGTGAAGAAGTTCCTCAACTCCAATCTAAACCTCACCCTCTAACCCTCCCCCTCCTTATTTTGAGACTGTACCTCTAGTACTGTTGTCCTTTCTAAGCGGGAAGAATCTCTCTACCCTTACCCTATCCATCCGTTTCATTACCTTACGTATCTCTATAAGATATCTCCCCCTCTACCTTCTAAACTCCAACGAGTACAAACCTAGTCTACTCAATCTCTCCTCATCGGCTAACCCCCTCATCTCTGGTATCAGCCTTGTGAACGTTCTCTGCACTCCCTCCAAGGCCAATATATCCTTTTGCAAATGCGGCGACCAAAACTGCACACAGTACTCCAACTGCGGCCTCACCAGCACCCTGAACAGTTGCAACAGAACCTCCCTGCTTTTATATTCTATCCCCCTCTCTATAAAGGCCAACATCCCATTCGTCTTCTTGATTACCTGCAGCACCTGCAGACTGAGTTTTTACGATCTGTGCACAAGGACCCCCAGGTCCCTCTGCACTGTAGCATGCTGCAGCTTTTCACCTTTTAAGTAATAATCCCACCTACTATTATTTCTACCAAAGTGGATAACCTCACACTTGCCAACATTATACTCCATGTGCCAGGTCCTCTCCCACTCACTCAACCTGTCCAGATCTCTCTGCAGACTTTCTATACCCTCATTTGCTTTTCCACTCATCTTCGTATCATCAGCAAATTTCGTTACCCTACATTCAGCCCCCTCTTTCAGATCATCTACCTATATGGTAAACAGCTGAGGCCCCAGCACCGATCCCTGGGGCACTCCACTAATCACCGGCTGCCAACCAGAATAGCACCCATTGATTGCTAATCTCTGCTCCCTATTAAACAACCAATCCTCTATCCACGCTAACATCTTACCCCCAACTCCTTGCAACTCAACCTTTAGCAGCAACCTTTTGTGAGGCACCTTATCAAACATCTTCTGGAAATCCAAAAACACCACATCCTCTGGTTCCCCTCTATCAACCACACTAGTCGCATCCTCATAGGAATCCAAGAAATTCACCAAACATGATTTCCCCTTAACAAATCCATGTGCGTCTGCTTGATCAAACCATTCTTTTCTAGGTGCCTCACTGTTTCTTCTTTGATGACAGATTCTAGCATTTTTCCAACTACAGATGTTAAACTAACCAGCCAATAATTCCCTGCCTTTTGCCTGATACTTTTTTTAAACAGCGGCATAACATTAGCTGTTTTCCAATTTTCCTGCACTTCCCCGGAGTCCAGCGAATTTTGATAAATAATTACTAAGGCATCCGCTAACACCTCTGTCATTTCTTTCAGAACGCTAGGATGCATTCCATCCGGTCCCAGGGACTTATCTACCTTCAGCCCCGTCAGTCTATCAAGCACTACCTCTCTAGTGACTGTAATCGCATCAAGGACCTCATCTCCTACCATCCTTCTATTTTTAATATCCTGCAAACCATTTGTGTCCTTCTCTGTGAAGGCCGATACAAAAAACTGGTTTAAAGCCTCAGCCATTTCCTCATCGCCCACCGCTAAATCCCCCCTCTCATCCTCCAACAGACCAATATTCACTCCAGCCTGTCTCCTCTTCTTTATATATTTGTAAAAACTTTTACTGTTGTTTTTTATATTTAGAGCTAGTTTAGCCTCATACTTTATCTTTCCTTTCTTTATCACCTTCTTAGTCATCCTTTGTTGTTGTTTAAACCTTTCCCAATCTTCAATCGCCCACTATTTTTAGCCACTCTGAACGCATCAGCTGTTAATTTAATATTCTCCTTTATTTCCTTTCACTGCTGAATTTCCCTTCTTTACAAACAGAACATATTTCTGCTGAGTACCGAAAAAGATCTCCTTAAAAATTCTCCACAGTTCCTCAGCCGTCCTACCAACCAATCAATTAAAACAATCTAGATAAAAATACAAAGGTGACAATGAAATCATTGTTGAATTGCTTCAAAATCCACTTGGCTAATTAGGAGTCCTTTAGGGAAGGAAACCTGATTTGACCTACTTATAATTCCAAATTCACAGTCATTGGGCCCAATTTTACCACCAAGTTGCATCCATTTCTGAGCGCTGAGACTTGGTGAAGTCGAGCATGAGGCGAGTAACCCAATCCGCACCCACCTCCACTCCAGTTCCCGCTTTACCAAGGCCCAAAAATGGCCACGATTGGGACCATGCCCAAAAAGGATGTGATAGCCTTTTAAATATGTTAACATGCATTTAAATTAACTTTATGGGCTGTTCGCCAAACATTACCGACACTTCCTCCTTTACCACCGTGTTCATCCATTCATAATTGGCACAAAACAGACATGCTCCACAGAAGTCTGATATGGGCGCTCCAGTTAGTGAGGGGATGATGGCCAAGCATCCAACGGCTCACTGCTTGAGATCGGGGGGTGGGGAGGAGAATACACCGCCATTTTGCGTGAGATCAGTGAGGGGGAAGGGGAAAGTGGCCCATGATCGGTCTGGGTAACAGGACGTGGTGGGATGATAAGGGGGTCAGTAATGTTGTGAAAGTGAGGCAATGTCTGTGGGGCCAGGGTGAGCTTTATCCAGCCTGGGAGCAACATGACAGGGGACAGCATTCTATCTTTTTTATTCTGCGCATGCACCGTTGGAGGCACTGATCAGAGCTACAGGATTTTGGGTGCATTAAGTCCCGCCCACATGCTTGTGCAGTGTGATTCAGAATTGCTGACTTTTTTCAGGCACAGTGCGTATGGAGGCCCACCTCAGAATGGATCTAAAAGTCAGATTTGAAACCCTCCCACTTGGGAAGTCCATCTAGCACTTTGAATCAAAATGGTAAAATAGGGCCCATTGGCTCTGAAATGGCCTAGCAATTCAGTCACTTCAAGGACAATAAATGCTGATCCAGCCAGTGATTCCTACGTCCCATGAATGAATGAAGAAAACCAAATGTTAGTGCATTAAAAAGAACAGAAGTGTTTTCTTTTTGCATTAAGCATTCTGAGGCTGTTGAATGCATTAATGAAGTTGATAATTTTGACAAAAACATACGACAGTGAATAATACGCTATATGTGTAACCAAAAGAAAGAGGAATGAAGAGAGATAGGAACTGAATGACCATATAGAACTCAGGCCATAGTACTAGTGGAGGATAAGCATTAATTTGGGCTGGATGGATTGAACGTTCACTCTCAATGTTGTAGTTTCTATGTAAATATAGATAACTTCTTTTGATCGTTCCATTAATTACAAATAATGTTAGGGGCCAGTTCAAAACCTCCCAAGATATAGTAAAAGATTAGTGTAGACCCCAAGTATTTTTGATTTTGATAGTAGTGGAAGAATAAATGTTCCACTCCAGGTGTGATTCTATTGACCCACTAGCAAGTTTTTATTAAAATAAACTTTACTTAAGAATACAGTTAAATATAACAAAAAGAATCAGCATAACTTTCACCAATTGAAATATTTAAACATGATAAGGTATAATTGTTAACTGCTAGCTATTTCTATTAGTTCCAATTTAAACAATACCCCCATAGATGTAAACTCCTCTTCAGAATCAGTAAGACACACAGACTTATGTGAAATTCCCAGTCCTGTAGCCTTTTAATTCCTCTGTACAAGGATATGGAGAGATATCCATCTTCTGACTCTCAGACAGCAGCCACCAAAAGAAAACCTATCTTCACACAGCAGAACACTAGTGAGTGAGAGAGAAAATACCTCCTGTCTTTTGCAGACATCTGGAAAGAGATACTTATTTTCCAGCAGGTTTCAGACTTCAATTTCCAGACAGAGAGAGAAAAAGAGCTATTGTTCTTTGCAAGTTCAAACTACAACTGTCTGTTTTTTTCCCCTCTCTAAATCTAGCTCCATTCACTTATGCTTTATTCTTGTCAATCAACCTAATCAAACACTACTCAGAAACCCCAGGGAACAACCCTAAGAATAACAATAATGTATGAGCTCAGATCAAAACAAATACTCCAATAATTTGGGGCAATTAACCTTTGCAGGCTCAGCATGTGAGCTGTCGGCTGAAGATAATCAGCACCGTAATCAAAACTGAAGCATCATCGCACCCTCCACCAGAAACATGGCATGAAATACATTTCATAAAGGCATAGCATTTTCACAACAGTATTTGTATATCTTTTTGGGACATCTGTTTGGTTTTATGCAAGCTATGCATTTGTCCATTTCTGGCAACTAAAATTTACTCTTCTATCCTTATTTTTTTTCACACTACCCAAGGGAAAAACTAAGAAAATGTGTTTCAGAAATAGAGAGGGGATGCTGTATGTGAGAGAGGACAAATGTTCCTATCCTGGTGTGTGTGTTTGTGTGATATAGAGAGGGTAGTATATGTGTGCATGAAGTCAGGGAGGGAGAACTGTGAGAGGTAAAGAGAATGATTGCATTTGTGTGTGTGTGTGTGTGTGTGTGTGTGTGTGTGTGTGTGTGTGTGTGTGTGTGTGTGTGTGTGTGTGTGTGTGTGTGTGTGTGTGTGTGTGTGTGAGAGAGAGAGAGAGAGACGGAGAAGGAGAGAGACAGAGAGAGGAGACTCTGAAAGCTAGAGTGGGGACTGTAATGTGTGACAGAGATAAAGGGGAGACTGTGAAAACTTGAGAGCAGCACTGTGTTTCCCCTGTCTATCACACAGACACCCCTCTCTATCTTTATTACACAAAACAACCTTGCTTAACACCTCACAGCTCTCCCCTCCCTATTACACTCACAACTCCCCTCCTCCCTGTCACCCTCACAGTTCCCTCCTCCCTGTCACCCTCACAGTTCCCTCCTCCCTGTCACCCTCACAGTTCCCTCCTCCCTGTCTGTCACCCTCACAGTTCCCTCCTCCCTGTCTGTCACCCTCACAGTTCCCTCCTCCCTGTCTGTCACCCTCACAGTTCTGGAAGAGACCTCCCAGCATCCAGATCACTGCCCTCAAACCCCCACAGGCACCACTGGCCCACACAATCCCCCCACTGACATGGCTGGCTTCCACAACCCTATCCACCGGCCCCTCACAGATAGCGCTGGTTCCCCCTCCCCATACAACATCGCTGCCCCCTCCCCTAGTCTTCCCCACACACAGTAAGAAGTCTCACAACACCAGGTTAAAGTTCAACAAGTTTATTTGATATTAAACCCATTGGCTTTCGGGATTTGCCCCTTCGTCAGGTGAGTGGAGAGCTCTGATCTCAAACAGAGCATATAAAGACACACACAGTTTACAGAATATTGATTAGAATGCAAGTCTTTACAGCTAATCAATTCTTAAAGGTGCAGACAATGTGAGTGGAGATAGCATTAAGCATGGGTTAAAGAGATGTGTATTGTCTCCAGACAGGACAGTAAGTGAGATGTTGCAAGCCCATCCAAGATCTTGGGTTCGTGTCACACTATCTATAACTCCCATGACTTGCCTGGTGCCCAATCCGCCATCTCTTGAACATACAGAACCCCAGCTTGTGATCATTCCCTCTCTGGAATGGGAGCCCTGAGTATTACGCCCCCACTGGACTATCGGTCTATCGAATGGCAGCCAATCAGCACCCCAAGGTATGAGTGACACTCAACTGAATTCAGCCTTCAAAATCTCTCACAAGTATTTGTTTCCAACAGGCCCTTGACTGGCCACACTCACTACACCTGCACTCTCCTAATAAATCAGCGCTGTATATAAGCTGCACACAGCCAGTCACACCATAAAGATGGCTGCTCATAAACCAGCTCCCAGATTTTTGGAGGCACAAGCTAGATGTTGTGGAGGAGAGGCATCATCGTCTGTTCCCTGGCCAGGACTCCGCATCTGCCACGGCATTGTGGAAGGAGGCGGCAGAAGCGGTGAATACCAGGAGCCTGACACCGCGATCTGGCAGTTAGTGCCACAAAAAATGCAAGCAACAAGGGTGAGTGAGCATCCCACTTGGAATCACGCCCATATTTGGCATGGATCTCCAACTCTGCTAGATACCTAAAGGCCATGTAACAAGTGACCCTTCCCCAGGAAAAGAATCTAACCCCCTTCTCCTCACCCCTCAACGAACACCTTTCAGTGGTGACCACTTTTCTCGAAACTGTCAACATAACACCTGAGACATAGACATGCATTGTGCACTATGCACTGCAATATGTTAATACTTGCTATCCATTTTATGATCCCACAGGAAAAGAACATCCACAATGCACAGGAGACAACCTGTGACAGCTGACCAGTGTGGAGGAGCATGGCATGAAGCTGGCAGAGGGTGATGGGCCTTCCCCATTAATCACCGACACCTAGGTCAGTGTCCGTTTGCATGTGAGCAGAAGCGTACCCTCAACCTATATCCTGCTGCAACACATGTTTTGCCTTCCTCCCTCTAACCCTGTTTTTTATTATAGATCTAGATCTAGAGGAACGCAGCCCCTTGGGTATTGCCACTGCCCCCGCTGCCCTTGAGCGAACTGCCTATGACCCCCTGGATGATACCTCAGAAGGAGACACTGAGGAATCCTCCAAGGGCAGCACCCACTGAAGTGACACTGGCATTTACCACACAATCCACCAGCACAGAGACCATCACCATGGTGGGTACACTTAGGTGTTGAGGCTGCTGGTTCACAGGAGAGCATATTATAGCTGCTGATGCACATCAGGTGGAGACGGGCACATCTGAGGGCTTGGGCACACGGAGGTTTGTCGGAGACCAGGATTCAGCTCTCCCCAAGCCTCTGAGTTTGTTCTTCCCAAGGTTGGTGGAGGTAATTCTGAAAATCCAGGGAGTCGTGGAAGGCTGTCAGGGACCATGCTGCGACTGCAAGGCTGTTTAGGAGATCGAACAATGCGAGACCCAGGCCAACACTGCAAGGGTGGCAACCACAGTGTAAACTCTGGCTCAGGGGTCGGTCCTCATAGGGGACAGGGTCCAGGCCATCCTGGAGACACAACGGACCACAAGCAAGTATGTTTCCAGCATCTAGGACGGACAGCATCGGGTGTCCGGGGCATGCAAGAGACACTGCTGGTCATGGGCTGGGGCTTTCACTGGCCTTCTGGAGACCCAGTAACAGTCTGTTACTGAGTTTACCCCAGTCCAACGCTGGCATCTCTACATCTATCGATTCTGGAGACACAGCAGGCCGGGGCTGTGAGCCTCGACAACTTAGCCCAGGCTCAGAGAGCTACTGCTGAGGGGCTCCAGAGTCTGGCTCACTCACAGAATGCTGTCACAGAAGAGTTGCGGAGAGCGCCGAGTCTCAGAGGGCCAGGGCTGAGGGATTACAAATCATTGGGCAGATGCATCTGGGCCTCCAGGTCCCGGCCACCCAAGGGACATCTACAACAGCATCACAGGCAAAGGGCATACATCACAGCTGGACATCTCTGTCTCTGATGTGCATCCTGGGGTAGCACTGAGAAGAAGCAGGAGACAGCGCAAAGTAAGGAAGTTGTAGCTCATTAAGAGGGCACGGGTGAAGCTCACCAGCAGTCAGGGTTTATTAATCAATAATGTTAAGAACACAATAAACTGTTAATTGCACCTCACAACTGCCTCTAATGTATCTCTGATTCTGTCCCTCCCCCCAAAAGCCAAAGTTCCTGACTCCATACATAGAAGTGATGTCTGTTGAGATGTGCAGACTCAGCTACGTGTTTCAGAGTGCCTGCCCCACCGTGCCAGATCCCTGATGCAAATGCCTCCCCCCCCCCCCCCCCCCCCCCCCCCCCCCCCCCCCACTGACTGAAAAAAAGTGTCCCCAAGCCTTACAGCTACCTGTGGGCCAGGGTGGCAGCGTGCATTCGGAGTACAGAGAGGAGTCAGACTTGCATCGCACCAGGGGCAGGATCCCAGTGTGCACAGCAGCGAGTCCTCATCATCCTCCAGCCTTCAACCAAGACTCGCAATCATTGCCAGCCCAGGTACATTAATAGGGTCGGATGTTTCTGGGGGATTGGGTGGTAGGATGACAGGAGCAGGGGAAGGATGATGTGGGGGTTTGAGGGGCTCAGGTCGGTTTCGAGGCTGGTGTGGTGAATGTGTTGCAGCCCCCTCACTGCACAGCAGCAGCCAGGTGAAGCAGCTGCAATTAAGGCATCCCTCGCTGCCCTTCCTTGCTGGACACCTGCCATCACTGCCCGCACTCTTCCTTCAGGCCCTTCATATGGCCACCGTGTCCCCTTGCCACTCCTCCTCCTCCTGCTCCAGCTGGTCTCCTCGCTGTTGGGCAAGTGATGATGATGTGTGAAGCATGCACAGGGTCAGACTGGAGAGTGACTTCAGAGCACTCCAAGCAGCAGAACTGTATCTTCAGCAGGCTGATGCACCGTTCTACGATGAATTGGGTAGCTGCATGGGCCTTGTTGTAATGGGTCTCCACCTCCGTCTTGGGCCTCCAAACAGGTGTCATCAGCCATGACCTTAGTAGGTAACCCTTGTCACCAAGTAGTCATCCCAGGAGCCTGTGTTATCTTCAAAGAGTCCAGGAATGTCTGACTGTCAAAGCACAGAGTTGTCATGGACACTCCCTGGGTTACGTACATTGACCTGCATGATCTTGACAACTGGTCACAGACAATTTGGATGTTCAGGGACTGGAACCCAATCCTGTTCATAAATTGCTGTGGCCCTGCATGGGAGACCTGCAAGGCGATGTGTGTGTCATCCACTGCACCCTGCACATTCAGGATCCTAGTGATGGAAGCAAATGGGTCTCCCACTGTGCACGGCCCCCATCAAAATTAATGAACTGCCCTGCCTGGGCTTACATCTGTGTGCAGAGCTTAGGAGGTCCCAGCTAGGTTGCCCTGGAAGCCAGGAATGATCCAGAGGCATAGAAATTGAGGGCTGCTATCATCTTCACGTCCACAAGGAGTGGGTGGCCACTCCTTCCCTCAAGTGCCAAATGCCATCACCTCACAAATGTGTTGCACCGCGGACAAACACAACCGGCGATGGCACATCTCCTCTGAGAGAGCCTCGAAGGAATTGTGGGGCCTGTACCTCCATGCCCTCCTCCTCCACCTTTTGTACACTCTTTCGCGAGGCTGCCCACCCACTTCCTGGCCCTCAACTGCGACCCCCCTGCCTCCTTCCTGAGGGTCTGGTGGTGGCTGCTTTTGCCCACCGCCACCTGAGCTGCTGCCTCCTCCTCCAACATGGCCAGCTCCAGATCGAGCAAACCGAGATCCATCTGCACAGTGCAGTTTGGAAAAAGCGTAGAATGATGGATTATTCTCATTGGCTGCATATATGCAACACCATCCCAATCCCTCACTTGGGCCAGCATCCCTACCTGTGGGAGCTGGCAACCCCACACAATCCATGGTGCCATGCATGGCACGATTCGGGTTGTGTGAGATTCCCATCATGACAAATGCACAGATTATGAAGGTCAGTGTGCTGACATGGACAATGTGCAGCCTTGAGCCATTGCTATGTGGGCAAACTGCAACATCCATTACAAGCATGTGTTGATGGTCACAGGGCAGAGACAGACTGGCAAAGCAGCATCAGATGTGTGCCCAGTGATAGTAGGTTCCATTGAGTCCATGTCTGAATGCCCCTGCACCCCAGTCTGGAGCATTCATCTGGTTAGACCTCAGTTAGCACATAGTGCACGCTTCCCCCCACCCTGGCACACCAATACTTAGTCGAGTTCCTGACCACATCCCACAGAAAGACAATGTCACTGCAAAGTGCCCTGGAGGAGAGGAGTCAACAGGACTTCTTGAGGAGGCCTCCCACTGAGCTACAGCCCAGGGTGAGAATAGATGGAGGTGGTGTGTGGGATTCCTTCATGGAACCTGATCAAAGAGCTCTGAGAAAATAGAAGCCCACTTCAGATATCACTCGTCCATGGGCCAATACCTGAAGACATTAGGAGGAAGGACATTAGACATCTGCAACATCCCCGTGCTCTGCTGGCAGCACTTACTTCCTCACAACAGTTCAAGGCTGCCACGTCAGCTTATGACTTGTAAATACCTGTTCTGATTCACGCCAAAATTATGTCACGCCAAAGAGGTGCGAGATGCAAACATGGTTGGAGATTGCCGTGTCGATCCCGATAATGGCATGCTAAAGTATGTAAAGTCATACAAATCAGCAGCACCATTTTCCTCTAATGAGCAGATGCACGTGAATCGTAAAAACTCATGGGAAACCTGCAAAATGGCTGACACATGCATCTCCTGGCCAGATCCACCAGCAATGGGAGAAATGGACCCAATTTCTATAATTCTAGCATGTCATTGGCAGAAGAGGAATTACACATGGAGGAATTCTTGCACATGGAATTAAAGTCTTTATATAGGAAATACATATTAATAATTATTGCTTATTCCACATGCCTTCTATGAAATATGATCATGCAATATTTATCAAGTTCTATCAACTTACTGTGCACATCCTGGTGAGCATTAGTGGATCTTCTTGTTGTTTTTGCCTTCACAACTTGTGTATCCACTAGAGGGTGCTATTCTTCTCTGAAGAAGATATTACACCACTCATTGTCTACAAGGACATCCTGGGCCCTTCCAGTAAAGTGTGCTTTTCTCTGATACCTCCTTTTCTCCATTGCTAACTGCCTTAGTTGTGCCTTTGGGATGTAGTAGTGCACCATCCGCTGCTGGATTTGTGAATTATGAGTATTTCTTATTGGCTAAATCAGTGATCTGATGCTTAACAAATGCACAGCAATATTATTGCAAGTACTTTAAAATTGGAGTATCAGTCAAGCAATTGCTTTTGCAGCACCTGATCCTACAGCAATGAATGATGCCATTATAAGTGATATTTTTCAGCAAGTGCTATACATATCCAAATAATAACAAAAATAATTTTTCATATGTAAAGAGGCAGTTCACCCCAGGAAAAGAAATTCAACAAAATGGAAATGATTGCAAGTGATACATAATTATATGAACAACTGGAGTGCATTGCCAAAAGAGAGTACGAGAGTATAATGGGAAATGTTAATTGCTCTACATTAAAGTGAAATGAGGTTAGGCAATTTTCAATGGGGAAAGTAAATCAATGAATTCTTTCTGCACTGGGGGAGAGGCTTCTCATTATTTGATATTCAGTAAGAAGCCTAAGTTTAAAAAAAATGAAGGTTGGGGAGATGTTGAAAACCATTTTTCACCGGTGGGTTAGCAGAGGTGGGAGGAAAGAATAATAAAATTAATGTAGGAGATTTGAGAGAGTTGATTTTAAAATGAGTCAAAAATAATGACTATAGATTGGGAAATACTGGAGCAGAAAACAATGGAACATAATGGGGTGTTTTGTGCAAACAAATCTCATGGAACATCAACCACGTAGACATAGGCAGTTAATGACACAACCCAAATCCAACAGAGTAAGCAGAAAAGAAACAGAAATCTATAAGACAAGGAAGGGAAATCAGTAATTATGGGTAAAATAAAAAGATGCAAAAAGATCAGGAATTAAAAAGGACATTTAAAAACTATCTCCAAAAGGAAACATGAATAAGATGTTTGGGTAGACAAAGGTATAACAGTAGAGCAGGTGCAATTCTGAGGAAATTTCCAGAGTGTATGTATATGTTTGTACATACACACATATATGTGTTATACAAGCAAAGAGAAAGATACCAGCATTTTTTTACATATCAGTCTTAAAATATTTAATAATCACAATTTCAGTTTTTTGGCATTTAGTCAGCTTGTTAACCACATAACCTTATTCCTCTAAATACCAACGTTACTCTAATCTGCTTCTTCCTGTATCCTCTCATATATAAAAATCGAATCATTCTGAAATCTGGTCCTATGATTAAATTATCTGCAGCAATATTTTGACAAACCAACTGAAATCTGATTATCATTATCACTCAGATGTTTGTCCCACGTATAATTTGGATACGATTATGGAATTACTACTAAGAACGAAATAGTATGGGATTTAAATCATTTATTTTGGTTCATGGAATTTTAGTGCAGTATTTCTTGAGTTCCATCATGAAATACGCAATGAAATTTGCACAAATATACTCGATCTTTCTTTAAATTTTTGAAGTCACAAGAGCAACTATTGTATTTGTCTTTAACCACTATTACTTTTCTTTATGTCTATCGGTGCACTGCACAATTACTTATAGTAGTACTTACATCTTACATTTCTGGTCTTCCTTAAATTCCATGAGTTCTTTCAGGTGAAACCCCAGGTTCTCAATAGTTGGCTGCAAGTTGATTTTTTCCTGAGATGCACTATGAGAATCTGTTGTCTACTTTACTTTGTTAAGTATCAAACACCAAACTGCTTTCCTCCAACGAAGCTAAGACCAATACATCAAAATTACATTGGCCCACTGTATGACAAATTGTACTCTGCACAATTGTATTTAGCAAACTTTTGCATATTTACAATAGATGAAGTATTTCATTAGTTGGGCCAGAAATGTTTAAATTATTTTATTAGAAGTGCCATCCAATTAACTGTTTTATTTTAATTTCTACTAATTAATCTACATTCTCAGGAACAGAACATGACTAAACCAGATGTTCTTGCGATGTAAATTGCGATCAAATAATTTCACTGAACCGAGGAAATATTTATCAACATCCTGGGGGTTACCATTGGCCAGAACTGGATCAGCCATATAATTACTATAGACAGAATCTTACGAGAATTTGGCAGTGAGAAAACTGGCATGGAACTCTCCAGCTCCACTGGCCAGTTCTCCCTCCAAATCCTATTTCTATAATGGCTACAAAGAAGAGTAGGTGTGATGTCGTCACTCTGACAAGGTGGGATTCTCTTACAGCCAGAAACCAGCTCCACCAAGATCGAGTTCTCTTTAAAAAGGGCACCCCAATAATTGAAAAAAAGTCTCCCCCCACCACCCTCATCATTACCACCACAGGGATATCTGTGGCTTTCCTCCCCTACTCGGTCATCCCCGGTATCCCCAAACCAAGATCATTGCTGGCATCGGCTTCCAATCTGTGTCTGGGGGCAGTGAAGGGGTAATGCCAGGGGACAGTGCCAGGAGGCAGTATCAGGGCCATGTTCTTCTTCCTGATAGTTAAAGTGACCTTTGCACCGATAGGTGAAATCCCACGACAGGTTCATATCTGGGTGAACCCATTGTAAACTGTGCTGACATCAGTGAGGAACACAAATCTAGTGAGGGGGGAAGATTTGGCAAGCAGACTTGTTAATTATATTCAAATGTATTAAAATGAATGGAAATCAGATTCTGGCCCATTATGGGCAGAAGCTTGATTACGTCATCGTCGAGGAGTGGCAAAGGTTGGAAATCATGATCTTGCCAGTAAGATTTGTGATTTCTAGGTTTCACCAGATCTTGAACCCCTTCTGGTGATCTCACAGACAGAGAATGTGGTTCCGTATGGATACAACAGCAAATCTGAGACTGGGAATTCTGTGGTGAATAAGTCACAACTCCACCAACACCCAAGAAGCTAGACACCATTCAAGGTAAAGCATCCTGCTTGATTGGCATTCCATTTACCATCTTCAATGCTCACTCTCATTACTACCAATGCACAGTGACAGTAATGTGTACAATCCATAAGATGTACTGCAAGCAACTCATCAAAGGTCCCTCAACAGAAACTTGCAAACAGGCAACCTCTGCCACGTAGAAGATCAAGGGAAGCTGAAAGATGTGTGGGTTAGGTTGATTGGTGTTGCTAAATTTCCTCTTAGTGTTAGGGGGACTAGCAGGGTAAATATATGGAATAGGGTGAGATTATGGGGGCCTGGGTGAGATTGTAGTCAGCACAGACTCAATGGGCTGAATGGTCTCCTTCTGCGTTGTAGAGCTTCTATGATTCTTAATGTAGGGGAACAGCACCAATTAAGTTTTAAGTTCATTTATTAGTGTCACAAGTAGGCTTACATTAACACAGCAATGAAATTCCTGTTAACAGTCCACTAGTCGCCATACGCCCGCACTTGTTTGCATACACTGAAAGAGAATTTAGCATAGCCAATGCATCTAAACAGCATGTAATTTGGACTGTGGGAGGAAACCGTAACACCTGGAGGATACCCATGTAGACACAGGGAGAACATGCAGACTCCGTGCTGACAGTGGCCCAAGCCATGAATTGAACTGGAATCACTGGTGCAGTGAGGCAGCAGTGCTAACCACTGTGCCACAGTGCCATCCACGCAAGCATCCCTGCAAGCCACACAATCCGGAAATGGAATTCTATCACCATTCATCTACGGTCACTGAGTAAAAATCCTGGAACACCCTCCCTAACAGCACTGTGGGTGTACCTACACCATGTTCACTACAGTGGTTAGAAAAAAAGCAGCTCACCACCATTTTCTGAAGGGCAATTTGGAATAGAAACAAAAGCTAACCAAGCTAGTGACACCTTCATCCCATGAACAAATAAAAAATTTAACATTTGCCTAATAATTAAAGTGATGATGTATCCAAATATCTGAAAAGACCTACAAGAAAAGGTTCAATAAAGAACCAAAGCACCATAGCATGATCCATAAAGCACTGGGATGTGAGGAAACCTGTCCTAGTTTAACAAAATAGATCAATCATGAATAAGAGTTGCTCTGCTTTAAATATTGTTAATGGTTGTTAGCACCAGAGGAACTGCATCCTAAACTACAATACCTCTCTCAGTCAGTTTTACCCAGGATGTATTACAAGCAGCATTAAAATATTTAATTATAAGATTAAATATTAGAAGCGTACATTCAGCTGTTAGCAAGAAAATCCAAAGTAGAAATTTCCCAAGATTCTTAAACATACATTAAATATAATCGTTAATACTTAACAAAATCATTCAAATAAACAAAGCTGGTTGCATTAACATGCGGGGGTTAATCATGCATCACGATCACTGCATCTGTTTTCAGGGGTTATCCAATTTAGGTGTCGCATTAGATGTTTCGAGAAAGGATGTACTCCTACCTATGCTCTTAAAATATTAAAAACTTAATTATTGGAAATGAAGCGTTAGCCATGTTTTTATCTCTCTCGTGTACATAGTTCTCTGGAAGAATTTAATTAACCACTATAAACAATGAAATTATTCCAGCTAGCCATCTCATACGAGTAGCTACAGTATAAATGCATGCTAAAGGCATCATTTTGGCTTTGAGGAAGAGTGCGAAAGGGTTGATGTCTATTCAGCCACCAGTTATACATGTCTCCAATTAAAAATCTGGAGAGATGCACTACAGGCAGCTGATCTAAAATTGTCTTTTTTATGCCATTGCCTAAAGCAAAATTGAAAGACAGGATTCTACTAACCACAGCATGGCAGGCTGGGAGGCAGAGAATAGGAGGTAAAAGTGTGTGTGAAATATTGGGGAACCATGTTAGGGCAGTGATCCAAATACGCATTGTTTTACAGCAATAACTGGGTGGGCACTCAATTTATATGAGAGACTTTTCAGGACTGCCAATATTTACTGGTGCTGGGGAGGCACACCTCTCCCTCACTGTAGGGATTCAAGGAAGTGGCTTTCCTGTGACTGTTCAAGCTCAAGGCTCCATGTCCCAAAAATGAGATAAAAGGCATCTTCCATAGTCTGATGCTCTATCTAGAGAGGTTTACCCTCTTTCCTGTGAAGCTTTCCCCCTTTGCCACTGGAAATACGAGATGAACATGTCTCTCTGAGGCATCTGCCATTTTGAATTGCCATCATGTTCTCCCATCTCTACAGACTGGAGAGTTACAGAACTGAAAACTCTCTAACTGGACTGATAGAATCTACTTCTTAACTGCCATTGGCAGCCAATTAAGATACCATTCTCAGAAGTATAGCTTTTCCTTCTAGGAAAAGCTTTTCTTCCTTAGGTTTATAAAATGTTGAGAGGGATAGATAGGGTGGACTCTCAGAAACTATTTCCCTGAGCTAAAATGGTCACTACGAGAGGACACAGATTTAAGGTGCAGGGAAGCAAATACAAAGGAGATGTCAGGGGTAGGTTTTTCACTCAGAGGGTGGTGAGTGAATGGAACCGACTGCCGTCGGAGGTTGTTGAGGCAAACTCACTGGGGTCTTTTAAGAGACTTCTGGATGAGTATATGGAAAAGAATAGGATAGGGGGTTATAGATAGGTCTGTGGATTGGTGGATGTGATCGGTGCAACTCGTGAGCCGAATGGCCTGTTTGTGCTGTATTGTTCTATGTTCTATGTTCTTTGTATGGCTGGATACAGAGCAATAGCTATAATTTTACATCAAGTTGGTTGAGTCAGGGTATTGCAGCAGGAGTGGTGATATGTAACATTGTAATACCTCCTTCATATTTATGAGTCAGACATTAAGTCAATATGTTCTGTAGTCAGTTTTGGGTGACCACAGTCACTCGGAGGAGAGTTTATAGTTTCCATTTGTACAGCAGGTATCTACATCTGCCATCGTTTGTACAGATATAGTTTAAGAATGCCCAAGAGCTTATTGGGAGATTGCAACCAGAGATTTTCTGCATTGCATCTTTCAGAAGCCATTTGTTTGTGACTTCTTGTGCAGACCATTCATTTCATCATACTTAGAACATAGAACATAGAACATTACAGTGTAGAACAGGCCCTTCGGCCCTCGATGTTGCACTGATCAAGTAAGAAAAAGCAATCCAGGGTTGAAATCGCATTTCCTGAGGATGTATGCGTGGGTCCAAAATGGACTTAGGTGAATTCAAGCAGAGGTGTGAGACTTCAGTGAGGTCGTGGTTGATGAGAAAATGCTTGTTTTTCTCCACTTTCTAAACGCCATCGAGGTTCACTGCGTCATGGTGGATTGGTGTGGGGGAGATCATTTATGTCAGCACAGATAGCCAGTGTTTCAGGGTCAGCTTGAGGGTTCCAGTGATACATCTCATTACAGTGTTCAGATGAACATCAACCAATTTTGTACAGCTGCTTCGGTGCACAGCATTAAGCTACGGAGTACACAAGGGCTTTGCCAAAGTCCTAGTACTGCTGCTAAAACTCAACAACTAGTGTTTACCAAATCTGGATCAAGTTGAATCTTGAATTTGTCCTGGTAGCTGCCTTCTTCAGGTGGTAGCGGAAGGTTAGCATGTGATCCAGTTTCACTCCAAGGAAGTCAGGCTGGATCATGTTGTACAGGGTTGCTATAGAATGATACAACCAGGATGCACTTAGCATTCTTGTTATCAAGATGAAGCAGGGTGGCCATTGTCTTGCGTGGGTTAGATTTGAAATTTCATTGCTGAAAATACTCAGATATGATTGGAGGTTCATGTTCAAAGTGGTCTCGACATTGTCAAAAGTGGTTGCTTGCATCGTCAGGGTAAGATCATCTGCATAAGCAAATTTGCAAGACTGTTGATGACATTTGAAAATCATCAGTGCAACTGTTGATGCTTGTGCCAGTGTGGGAGAGACTGAGGAATTGAGGTGAGCTGGCTTCATCACTAAGATGGACATGAGGCCATCTATTGCTTGACAGTGCCCAAAGCCAACATTTTGTTTTATGGCAAAGGATTATTGTTGTCAGTCATTCCAGACTGTATCTTACGTCAACGACAGGTATATGAGGACCACACTAGTTTTGACTTTCCTCGGGAAACTAGCCTCAACGTAAGTCATGAGAACAAGAACCTCATTGCAGCACCTACATATGGGTCAGAAGTCTGCTTGTTTTTCAGACATCACAGCCTTGATAGGAATGGTATATTCTAGGAGTTTGTAAGTTGTGCACAGAAGTGATATTAGCCTATAGCTTGCTGGGTCATTGATCAGCTTACCAGTTTTTAGTATGGCATTAACTATTCTCATGTGCCATGTGTTTGGAATGCATTCTGATTCCATGGCTTTGCTGTGCAGTTTTGCAAGTCACTGGACCTATTAGTTGAAGAAATTCTGGGGGGATACCAGTGGGACAAGATTTTATGGTCTCGCTCAGGCAAGATTGGAAATTCCTGCCCAAGGTCAACGGAGATTTCTGTTCTTGGACCTTCACCTGCTCTGATTCTGTAGCAGGTGAGGTGGTAGAGTTCTGGCCATGCATGTTTGCCAGCTGTCTTCACTTACTTCATTGCTACTAACCCTTTCCTCACTTCGTCTAAGCTGATGGGGGTGGAAGACTTGTGGAGGGATCAAGGTAATTTCAATAATGACGTGGCAATAATGGCTGGTGGGGAAGACAGAGAGTATTTTGTGGATGCATGTAATACGTCCCCACTTTGATCTTTGGACACAATGGTACGGTCTGGATTATATCCTCCTTGCCAATGGGCAAACTGGAATGTTACTCATTGTTTGGGATCAAAGGCTAGTTATAGGAATATTGCTGAGCCAATCTTGCTGCCGGCATGCGTGGATTGCAGATTTCCATTTGGCTCCTATGTTAGAGCCCAGCAGCTGGTGTTAACAACCAGCCTGAAGAATCACTTGGATAAGGAACCATGTGTGCTGTAATGATCGGAATCTGAAAATCCAATTTACTTTAAGTATTGGTCATTTTTGAAAAAGTACCATTGTGCAGAGAGTAAAGAAACTGAGCAAGCATTCTGAGTGAACTGGAAGCTGGTATCAACTGGACTTTGGAAATTCCTTTGATTATTCCTGTAGAGGGTAAATTTATCCCATGTTGGGATCTGTGATATCAAATGAAGTACAACCCATAGACAGCTTAGTGCTATTGGCAAACCTGAATATACAAACCTAAAGACTCTAAATTTCAGCCTGTAAATCTACGAATGAAAGGCACAAAAAAAAAACATTGAAGTTCAAATTACAGTCAGCAATCTTGGTCACAAATTTCTTATAACACTCATTTCCATTATCTGTTGTTTTAGTAAAAGTGTTCTCACTCAGTTGGAAAAGAACAGCCTACCCATTGTCTATCGTTCATTTTGCATTACCAGCCTTCACAATATCTACTTTAATCTACCAGCTACCTTTAAGGTATTTTCAATATTCAGATAATTTCCCCATATGTGCCTTCCATGCTTGCATACTCCATTACCATTTGTGACATGATATTATTAAACTCGAAAGAATGCATAAAAGATTTACTAGGATGCTGCTGAGACTTGATGGTTTGAGTTATAAAGAGTAGCTAAGTAGACTGGAATTTTTTTTCCCTGGAGTGTAGGAGACTTAAGGGTGATCTTATAGATGTTTATAAAATAATGAAGGGCATAGATCAGTTAGATAGTCAACATCTTTTTCCAAAGATAGGAGTTTAAAATGAGAGGGCATAGGTTTAGGGTGAGAAGAGAGAGATACGAAAGAGTCCAGAGAGGCATTTTTTTCACAGAGAGTAGTGACTGCCTGGAAAAAATTGCCAGAGGAAGTAATAGAAGCAAATACAATTTTGTCTTTTAAAAAGCATTTAAATAGTTACGTAGGTAAGATGGAGATAGAGGTGTATAAGCCAAATGTAGGCAATTGAGACTAGTTTAGTAGTTAAAAAAAAGGGTGCATGGACAAGTTGGGTTGGAGGGCTTGTTTCCATGTTGTAAACCTCAATGACTCTATGACAGGGTAATCTTGATTTCAACGTATGGGAGGCTTGCCCTGATGTTCAATTATTTTCTAACAGGTCAGGCTCACCCATTTCAGTGCCTACATTCATTCACTGATCAGACAACAACAGCTACCAACCAGCTGGATAACTAGCACTATACCAAGCATTTCATTTTTATTCTTCATAAATGCTCTATGAACAGGTTTTTCTTTTCCAGATAAAATAAGTGTAATGAAGGGTTTTATCAACAGGGTGGGCAGGAGGATATTTGTCATACAGTTCAGCAACTGCCACAAGGACCTGGATAGCCTTATTGATCAGCAGACTCGTTCTGTCTTTGGTTTTCAAAAGACCCTAAATGTTGTCTGAATTATTGCAGTGTGTTTGCATCAAGTCCCCATGGGAATTCTGTTCCATCCTGTTGCACACAGATCAGTTGTTAATATTTAGAACCCAGTCACTATACTTTATTGTCAGGAAAATTGGAGAGGAAGATTTCAGCTTGAGCAATTCACTGTGCAGTGAATTGTAAAGGAAAATTGCCTGAGGACAGACAGAAATCATCCTCCTTTACATCAGTCACTTCCTCATTACTCCAGATTGTGAAGTTTGTGCAGAGATGAACCATTCTGTACTGTCCTAAAAGATTATATCATTGGCAATATGTGGGCCATTAAAAGCTGACAGTACACTTTGTGCCGAGACAATTTTTGCATAAGGAACAAACAAGGTTGTACATACTTGTCTATAGGCTGAATTTTAGCATGCAGATCTGCTCGCAGTGTAGGAGGCTGGCAGCACATCGGGAACCTCAAGCACATTTTGTCAGTCGCTTTTTAATTCAGCCATTACTTTTGCATCTGCCTTCTGTGATTCCCAACCAAGTAGAGCAGGAGGGCATAAGGATGTCCCACATTAATCTGTGTCCACTGCACTATTTACAGGGACACTGTGTTATCAACTTTGAAAGACTGTTGAAATATTATGATGGAGCCAGGAACTACACAGATGGAGGCTCAATGTAGCAAAGCAACACTTTTATGCATCTTTCGGTGATACACCTCAAGATATCATTATAATACTGTGGTCTATAAGGATTCACAACGAGTTTCTCTTCTCTGTGGACATGAAAACAAGGTAGCCTCAAAAAAAAAGTAAACAGATGAGGCTGGAAGTGGTTGAGGAAATCAATATCAGGAGTGTGGTGCCTCAATATTGGATACAGTGCCATCATAAATTCAATGATCTGATGAAACTGCACTTCAGGGCAAGAAAGGCATATTAGAGACCAAACCTTCCTAACTCTGTTTTCCTCAGCCTTCCCCTGCATGTCACTCTTCAAGTCAGTACATCTTACAAGTGAAACCCTCTCTCTTTATCGAGCTACCTCCTCAAAAGCCTATCTGGCCAACCACACTTTACCCTAATTTTATCACAATGTTACAACCATTCTCACAGTTGAGCTACACATATGTTATCCTTCTATATATGAGTACAAAAGCAGGCGAGTGGTTGGGAATTCTCCGATAAGTAATATTCACTTTCTGATGTACAAAGCTTGGCCACTATTTATAAGGCAGAAGTCAGCAGTGTAATGGAATACTCTTTGCTTGCCTAGATAAGTGCTGCTCCAACAACACTCAAAAAGCTCAATAACATGAGGGACAAAGAAGCCCACTTGACCAGAACCCCTACTAATAACTGAGACATTTCTCCACCAATGCACAGTAGTAGCAATGTTTATTATATACTAGATTCATTGCAATATTTCTCTAATGTGCCTTTGACAGCACCTTGCAACTCATGAGATCCAGCAGCTAGAAGGACAAGGGCAGCAAACACATGGAAATGCCAGTACTAGCAAGCTTCCCTCCATGCCACATATCATCTTGCCTTGGAAATGTATTGCCGTTCCTTTAATGTCACTGGATGAAAATCCTGGAACTCCATCTCTACAGTACTGTGAGCATATCTACAGCACATGGTCTGCAGCAATTGAAGAATACAGCTCACAATCAGGGCCAGGGAAAGAAATTATAGTCCCTAGTTCTTCTCCTCTTTCCAGATTCCATATTCCCCTCTCTCCAGATTAACCGTCCCCCTCAATGAAGTTCACCTATCAATTGAACAATCTCAGAAAAATCCTAGCAAAATGATAATGCCCATTGTTGCCATCTGGTTACAAATTTCTTCTGATATATATGCAGTGTGGGTCATTAATATTAAGAGTAGTAATGTACTGTTTGATTGTGTATATTTATAGGTGATCCTGCCATGACTATTAACCAAACAAGTACAAATTTATCTTTAACAGTATTAAACTATATTGTTATTTCGACAGAATAATATTCTATTAGCTATATATTATATCATTCAGGTGATAACATTGAGTTTAGTGACTGTCCCAGACCTCACTAATATGTTCTGCATGTTGCACCATAGGGAAAAATCATACCTGGGGAAAGATTCAATGCTTGAAACTCAGATAAATGGCACAAGATCTTTCCCATTCTGTAGAAATAAAAGACATTTTTTCTGCCGAAGTGCACGATACTATTCGATTTAATTATTTCATTTGAAGGGTGTAAATTAAGATTATTGATAAAATATCTAAGGATACAAAGATCAAATGGCTCTTGAGCAACAAAATGGAATGATTAAACTACATAGGATTTTCATTGTTAGTGAGAAACATTGGAGCTCTTAGGTGTCTCTGTGTGACACCATGTTTTGAAGCCAGAGGACAATGACTGAATAATTCACAATTGCATCTGTGTTTTCTCGGTCTGCAAGATTGAAGACTGATTGCTGCTCCTCACTACAATAGATTTTCAACATCTACTATGCAATATAACTTTATGACAATATTTCAATTTGTCAAAAAACTCATTGAAAAAGCCATGGTACACATGGTAAGTAGACAAAAAGACACAATTGAAGCCAATGAGAAAGATTGGTCTTTCTCATGGTGTGCAGTGTAAAACAGATAACTGATTGACTATGAACTGATAATGCATTCCTGTCCTGGCCATTTCGCCCCACAAAGTCACACAGTAAATTTTCATTAGCAACAAAATAAACAAAACTCTAACCTTCTGTTTGCATGGTAATTATAAATGGCAAAAGCCATCCAGCTCTTTACATCCATCCAGAATGACAGACAAACATAGGTATTCAGAGCAGAACTAGGCCATTTGGCCTTTAAATATGTTCTGCCATTTGATAACATTGCCTGCATTATACCAGTGACCACAGCTCAAGAGAACTAAATTGGCTCTAAAGTGATTTGGGACATTATGAGTGGTGCTATATAAATATTTTTCTTCCATTATACTTGCATACAATAAGCAGAGTGACTGTAGCCATTGTGAAATTGGAGGCCCAATGCAGATTCTGTCAGGGTAATTGATCACAGAGCAATCAACTATGTCAGGAAAATGGATAGAAAGAAATCAATAGATTTATAAAACAATTCAGCTCTGGAGATAATACAACTTACAATTCTGACCTCTCTGGCACCAACCTAGCGGTGCACAATTGTGTTGTACACTGGTTACAGCCTATCCACAGATTCCATACAATGTTGCAATTCGTTTATACCATATAAATGTGCAAATAATATATATTTTTTAATTCTACTTGTTGCTTGAGGTGTGAGAGAAATTAAGTGGATAAATGTAATTAATAAAAACAAAACTCCAACAGCAAAAAGAGAGTGTGACAGCAAAATCCCGAGAGAAATAATTTCCAGATGCATTTAAATCAGAGTTTTGATTTTTCATAAAGGCCCTTTATGAGAAAAGCCTTTTATGCTGTTTCTCTGGGATTTCAATGGATATTTTTTGCCAAAATTACAATCGGCAATTGGGAATCCTCAGGATGGTGCAGGATGGATGGCTAGGGATTTGTAAAAACTTGTTTCATGTGGTCTGTTAGTGATTGATAGGGATTTCATTCATAGCCTTTGCAAGAATAATAGAATTGGCGACAGTGAGTCAACATCTTGTTTTGTATCAGTCCAGTTTTTGGATTCTTACATTTGTTTTGATGATGCCCAAAATTCTTAAATGCCCTTCAAAACCCCCTCAGCCCCTCTCCAATTTTCCCTCCTCATTCCTCCCTCCAACCTTCCATTCAACCCCCATCAATCTCTTGCTTCAAACTCTCTCACACCTCACCAAACTCTTCCAAACTCCCTCGCCCTTCCAATCTTCCTTTCCAATCTCCCTGTCCCCAGTTCCTAAACCTCTCTCATGCCATCCAACCTCCTGCTCAGTACGAAACAACCTCCCACTCCCAACCAACCTCCCACCTCCCCTTAAATTTTTTCCCCTGCCCCTTTCTGATCCCCATTCCCACTCGACTCTACACACAGAGGCTGGGAATTTCTGCATCGCTGGTGGTATGTTTTGTGGAGGTGGCCAGTCATTGGTTGGTGGTAGGATCTTCTGGTCCCATTCTGGTCAACAGGATTTCCCATTGTCTGTATCTGCCACCATCGGGAAAGCCACAGCAGAGGTTTGTCATTGGCGGGACCAGAAGATCGCGTCAGCAGAAACAGATAAAAAATTCCAGCCACAGCATCCCATTGATTCTAACATTTCAGATAACTTATCATTTCATGACCATGCACACTCTCATGACGTTGATGCGCTCTGATAAACTATGAGCAATTTTATGGTTTATACAGCAGCTTTTCGAACATAAGTTGAACCAAAAAGCTACTTGGTGGTTGAAAGCAGAAATGCCACAACTAGTGAAACTGATCTGCCAGACTGGCTTTAAAAAAAAAAATCAGTAACTTCAGCCTGAACATTAACATTTTTAAATCAGTCTTTCAGGTCTGGCTGCTTAGCATGAACCAAGCCCAGAGCCACTCCCAATCCCAGCACCCCAGTATTTGACACAGCCTGCACCCTTCTCTCCTGGCCCTTCTCGCGACTTATATAGACAAGTATGAATGGACAATTAATTTGCATATAGATTGGATGAGTTAAATTAATCACCATACAATAGAGGAGGAGTCACCGAAGTGTATACAGGATACTTTACTGGAGCAATACATTGAGGAACTAACAAGTGAGCAGATCATTTGGATTGGGTATTGTGCAATGTGAAAGGATGATTTGGCAATCTAGTTGTGAGAGAATCCTTGGGAGAGTGGCCATAATATGATAAAACTCTTTATCAAGAGGATTGATTCTGAGAACATTAAAGATAACTATGATGATATGGGGCCTGAGATGGCTATGATGATGTAGAGATGCCAGCGTTGGACTGGGGTAAACACAGTAAGAGGTCTGACAACACCAATTTTAAATCCAACCGATTTATTTGATAGTAAACTTACCTATGATGGACAGGGAAACATTACTGAAAGAAAGGACAGTCGATAGGCAATGGTAGGCATTCCAGGAATGACTAGACAAAATCTAAAAGTTGTTTATTCTGATTTGGCACAAGAATAGAAAGGGAATTGTGACCAAACCATAGATTCCAAGAATAATTAGGGATAGTGTTAGATTCAAAGGAGAAGCATACAAATTGGCAAAAAAAACAATATAAACAATAAAACAAATATGGATTAGGAACAGTTTAAAATTCAGCAAATTCAGACCAAGGGATTGATTAAGAAGAGGAAAATAGAGTATGAAAATAAAATAGTGGGTACTATAAAACCTGACTGCAAAAGTTTCTACAGGTACGAAAACAGAAAAAGATTGACGAAAACGAATGTAAGCCTCTTACAGTCAGAAATGGGGAAATTCATAACAGAAACAAAGAAAAGGATGAAGAACTAAACTCATACTTTGCTTCAGTCTTCACAAACTTCATGAATAATATACCAGAAGTTCAGAGAAACATAGGTTTCTCTGAGGAGTTGAAGAAAATCAATATTCATTGAGAAATGGTTTGGGGGAAATTTATGAGATTGAAGGTGGATAAATCTCTGAGGTTTAATAATCTTCATCCCAGAGTATTTAAGTAAATGACCCCAGAAATAGTAAATCCATTGGTCGTCATTTCCAAATATTCTTTGGCCTCTGGAATGGTTCCTACAGACTGAAGAGTAGCTAATGAAAGCCTGCTATTCAAAAAGGGAGGAAGAGAGAAAACAGGGAACTATAGATCAGTGAGGATAAGGGGTAAATCATTTAAGACTGAAGTGAGGAGAAATTTCTTCATTCAGAGAGTGGTCAAATTCATTATCACCATAAGTAGTTGAGGCCAACATGTGTTATTTCAAGAAGAAATTAATTAGCGCTCTTGGGCTAATGGGTTCAAAGGATATGGGGGAAAAGCAGGATCAGGGTATTGCATTTGATGATCTGCCATGATCATCACAAAGTATGGAATAGGTTCAAAGGGCCAAATGGTTACTTCTTTTTCTATTTGCTATGTACGAAAAGGAAGAAAATGGATTTGTGGTTGCACAAAGGTATTCATTTGGGTGTTTCACACTATTATTGTGCTAAACTTCTACTGCATGCTAATGTGCCATAACATTTATTTTAAAGCTCCACTCTACCCAGTTTCGCTACTTCTGTCAAGTGGCATCTGCGTTGTTAAGAAGGGTATGACAAGAGCTAAATATTGAGTGGCTGTAAAAGGCATTAAACAGTGCTTGTTGGACTGATCAGTGCTGTGTCTTGGCTGGAGAGCGCAGTAAGTTCAGAATGGTGTACCAGATGATTGCACTGCCTTTTATTAACTGAAGGACTGAATCAATTCTTCCTGGACCTTTCTACCAGCTAAATTAGTGACTATGGATACCCTCAATACATCACACTCCTCCTCATCCTATTGTTTCTCCTCTGCCTCTCAAGATGCAGAGCACTCATTAACTTCTCCTCATGGAGCTTGAGCTTTCACCGATATGCAAACTTGTGCAAGAAGAACAGGCCATTACCATTCAGGAAACCCTTGCTTCTCCTTTTAAACTGTGCTCCAGATCGGGCCAAGTATCTGAATTACATCTTCAGCAACCAGTTTGGCTGCTCAATTACAATTCTATTTCTCATGTGGCCTCCATTGTACCTTTCCTCTGTGCCAGTTCCTTATAAGTGTCATCAGACACTTTGTAAGTGAGTAACCTTCATCTACAAGGCACTAGTCACTGACTTTGTTTTCTTCTTGGGAAAGTTTGACTGCAGTAGGATGAAGGTTTTATGGCCACCCTTTGAGTATCTTATACAGATATGCATGATGAATTTTCAGTCGGCACAGGCTAGCTGAACATCGATACAATGAAATCTCTTTCAATGATAAATATGCATAGGTGAACTTATGGCACCTTGATTGCCACATGCTGCACTCTCTGGGTGGAATTTTCCCATCACCTTTATCATGGGAATTATTACTGGACACAGACAATGCAAAGGTCTGTTGACTTCAGGCAGAATTTTCCAGTCTTGTCTGGAAAATCCCATCATCTGATTTCTGGACCTGTGGGGATTCAGCTACTACTGCAAATTCAAGTCCTCTCTCAATCTTACTAGCCTCATTATGAGAAAAGTGCACATAAGTGCCAGCCTGGTAAGTATGCCACCGATCACCTGCATGCGTGGACAACAGATTGTGAAGTTTGATAAATATCACTTTCAAGATCCTAGAAGGACTCTGAAGTGAAAATATTAAGGTCTGTGACCTTCACTGCTGTTTGCAATATGCACCCACCTGATTCACAAGGCAGGAAGTCTTTCTCCAGGATGCTACAAATGTCAGCAGGCATCTAATGGGAAAGTCTGAGGCACTGGTGCCCAGACATTCCAGAAAGCTGATCCTTGATCTCAATACTTATTATGGACTATTGCTTTATACAGCTGAAGATGTGTGCTCATCTGTTCTGTCCTTTAGATAGCTGATGGTTAAGGAGAAGGTTGTTGCTGTTCCCGCTGCTCCTGCTCTTCATTTAAGGTCACAGATTAAGTTGTAAGAGCAACTTCTATGCTTCCATGAAAGCTGACAGTTGGGGACTGTTGAGAGATGGTGTCCAAGTGTTTGGAAATTATCTCCAAAGCACACTTTCTCAACAAGTACTGTAAAATCCTGAAGTAGCTGTCAGCTCTCAGAATTTAAAGCCTTCCTAATCTGTCAATTGTTCAGGTCTACCCTCTCCCCTTGTTTTACCAGACAAGTTCCAGAAGACCCAGGAAACTGATGCTCACAGAGATAAATTCAGGATACTGAGTTAAAGTTGTTCTTAATGAACATTATAGCATCTTTGAATGTTAGACCTGTGTGTCTATGGGTGTTTTCCCGTCCATAGTAGAATGCACTTAGATTAAAGCTGGAAGCCATGGCTATATCTATCCTATATATAACAATATGTCTTTATATGCTGTTTGTGATCAGAACTCCCTGACGAAGGGGCAAGCCTTGAAAACTAATGGTGTTTACTATCAAATAAACCAGTTGGAGTTTAACCTGGTGTTGTGAGACTTCTTACTTTTTTCTATCCTAGGCCAGTTATGAAACTATGCATTAATACTTTTCCTGGTAATGAGCTTGTTCACATTGGCACAGTGCTTAGCATTGCTGCCTCAAAGCACCAGCGACCCAGGTTCAATTCCTGTCTTGGGTCACTGTTAGTGTCAAGTTTGCATGTTCTCCCTGTGTCTGCATGGGTTTGCTTCAAGTGCTCTGGTTTCTTCCTACAGTCTGAAAGACAAGCTGGCTAGGTGCATTGGCCATTCTAAATTCTCCCTCAGTGTCCCAAACAGGTGCAACTAGAGGATTTTCACAGTAGCTTAATTACAGAGTTAAAGTAAGTCTCATTATGACTTATAAATAAACTTTATATGACTGCTCTCTACCGACCAAGCCAGTGTCCCATCAGTCTCTCTTTATATGTACTCTAATTGTTCAACTAAACAATGACCTTCACCTGTGTATCTTAACAATAAAATTAACACTCCTGACACACAAATGATTTAAAGGAGTCTGTCTTGTATTTGTAATGACTATTATAAGGATTTAGACTGACTGAAGTGGAAAACACTCTAAAACAATACCAAATTTACAGATTTATTGGTTTGTATTAATACTCCCAGAATACAATCTAACTAAACCAAATAGGTTTAAGGAACAGAAACCATTGGGTGAAATTGGGTGATAAAAATATTGAAATATTAGTAATTCAATTTTTATTAATGCCTCCAAATAAAAATCACACAGAACATGCTAAAAAGTATTTCAAGACCACAGATAATAATCAAACCATTATCAAGGAAACTTTGATATAAGATGCAGTAATAAATTTCCAATATATTGTAAATATCATAAGTACTTCATTTGCATTGAGGCAACGCAGAGCTATATTGAGTTGCTTGCTCAGTACAAGCAGGAGGATGTTATTAGCGTAAGCATTTCCGTTGTTGGAGAATGGATCAACATTTGAAGAATAAGGGATTTTTAGACTTATGGTTTCAGAGTGCCAAACTAAACAAAGGAGAGTATTTCAGCTCATGTTGGGGCAGAGATATGAGTGAATGACCATTGTCAAATGCTGTGATATCATGGTGGTCCAGCCCAGTAGTGTTAATCCTTCAATCATGTGACTGACATTAACAGTCAGGGACTGCTTTATAATATTACCTGAATAATGAAACATTTGAAGCCCCAGAAAACATCTGGAATGGCTGAATCATCACAGCTAAGTTTTCTAAGGCAGCCTAAGACACATACTTGTTCCAGCCCCCAAGATCACCTGAGAACTAACCTCCTGATTAATTGTCTGCAAGAAGATTTGCAGCTTCATGAAAATCCTTTAGTTTCTAAAAGACCTTCACTCCAACTGAAGTATCAGCTCAACCAAGAAGGTGACATACATTCCATTTTGTTTAACAAGGAGTTACACATTCCATTTTTTTAATAATTAGAGCTTGAATTTCATGTGTCTAATCTTTACCTGTGTGATAGTGTGAGTCAGACGTGTGATTGAGACATCGCGTTCAAACATCTGGGGTAAATGTGTGATAATAAATAACCTTCTCTTATTTTAAAATCAACAGAAAGCCTTCAGCTCAAATTTATTACAAGGGAAGAAAAATCACTGAGGGTAAAAGGTACACACACCTTACACACAAACATTCCAATTATGGACTGGAAGTTACCACATAAATGGAGGAGAGTTGAAATTTATTACACTTTCTGTAATTTTCAAATTGAAATGTTTGTAATGTACATTTACAAATTTTATGAACAAAGAATAGTTTTTGGAAGCAAATGTTTCTCCCAGAATGAGACTAGCCCATTGCACTTTGGGCTACTGGCACTGTAGTGTCGCCAAGTGCAAGGTACGCTACTGCAAAATATGTGGTAGTGGGAGCTGCAATCGGGCAATCCCCTGATTACAATCAAAAGGTAGAATTTCACCATCCAATCTGTCTTCTGCTGCATGTGTACAACATCATCTTTCTTTACTCAACCACTCACTCTGCAGACATCAACTGCAACTGGAGGACCATCAGCTTGGTGAAAGATATTTTTTGGTCTTGCCAAAATTTGTCGGTCTTCCAGTGCAGGGTTGTCCATGAACTAGTGTTGCTGACTGACATGTTTGAAAGTACAGGACCACATGCTGAGAGATCCACTGAAGCTTGGGACAGCTGCCACAAAGGTTCAGTGGGGAAAACCACTGTCTAATGTCCTTCAGCAACAGTACAACCACAGGCTGAAAACTGAGGAAAACACCTCATGTTGTCTGTTCAATATATAACAAGTATGGTAAATATTAACCGTAATTGTAAATGTAGTGAGTAATATGCACTACTGAAAGAAACTGACTTGGTTTACACCTTAAGTAATGTCAATTTTGAGTAGTTATGAAATGTAATCTTATAAATTTTATGAAGTAGTATAGTTTCAGAAAAAAAACTCCAATGGGAATTGATAGCTGTATATATCTATGCATTTGAAACCTGTATTTTTGGAAAGTAGAGGGTGTATTTTTGATCACACACCATGAAGATTGCCCAATTAAAAGTTTATAATTTTGAAGCTATCAAAAATGGCAGTGCTACGAACATTGTAATACTCGTTACAAAGTCAGAACTCTGTCTTTCATACACATTTGGAAAACTTTAAGTGCAGTTTTCTTAGTGTCTGTTTTTAATGAAACAATTCATTCTGTTTAATGATGTATTTTTTTAAAGGGATTTTTGGGATAACACAATAATCACTAAAGCAGAATGTAATAATGACAGAAGCAGTTGTTTCAACTCAGCTTCAATCCCAATCGCAGAACTCAAGCTAATGATGTCAGTGTTAGTTTTCAGAATGAAATTTATTGCTAGTTTAGAATGTTTGTTTGAACCTCTAATCATCACAGAAACATATTATTCAGTTTGGCCATGGCTATGTCAATGCCTTCAAATATTCCCATTCATTAAGGTCAATAAATTCACGTCTAACCATTTGGAAAATTTTCCACCTTGACTTTGCATTTGAGGAAAATTGCATCAATTAAATCTGCAAAAAGCTTTCATAAGGCATTATGATTGAAAAATTCTGCTTCCCTCACATTTTTTTGCTACTGACTTGTCAATAAGAAATGAAAGCAATCAAAAATGTGTACATCACAGTTTTTTTGAAACTATTTTAGAATTGACTTTTGTTGAACCTAAAGATGGCTGTATGACTCATGGTCACCATCTCAGGTCACATAACTCACAGGATTGGCCATCCATCCTTGAAGCTTCCAGTCGATGTTCCAAGATCAAAGGAGTTCCATTCTCATCCTCATGGAATCTCACTGTTGTAAGGACATTATGGGCAGGGTTTTACAGCCTCATTCAAATGAAACTGGAAATTCCCACCTGAGGTCAGAGATTTCTGTTGTTGGAGCCTTGCCCACCTCGATTCTGTGGTGGGTAAGATAGTAGAGTTCCGGCCGAACTGAAACCAGGGGACTTGCAAAGACCAAAATTCATTCATGTGGAGTGCAGACCCATCACACACCAGGAGTGATCCAGACCTATTTCAAAAGGGGTAAATAGGCATCATTTGCATTTTATAAACTTAGGTCTTTAGTAAAGCCATTGGGCAGAATTTATCAAGCAGCTCTCCATGTGTTTTGCGGTGGTGGGAGGGAGCCCACCACTGGCTGGTGGGAGAATCTTCTAGTCCCACCATTATCAATGGGGCTTCCCATTGAATGCACCCCTCACCACTGGGAAACATGCAGTGCAGGTGTGCCATCAACAAGACCAGAAAGTCCTGCTGGTGTGAATGGCCAGAAAATTCTGGTCATAATATCTGCCCAGACAATTGATCCCCCTCCCCCAAAAAACTGCAACATAGGCTAATAACTGGGGTATCACAAGATAAAAAGCAGAGCAAGACACAAGATAGACATCCCTTTTGAAATCAGTGTGGAGGAAATGCCATTTTGAAATGACTGAAATGGCTATTTTGAAATTTCTATATTCAACTGATTGCCTCCAACATGCAGTGAGCAATACACCTCACTTCCTCAAAACTGCTTTCAATTTAAAAGCATTGACCATTTCCTGCCAAGTAGCGCGTGTAGAGAAGCCTCATCATACTGCATTGTCACTCATGTTAAATGACTTTTGTGCTGCTGTCTCCAACCAAGGTCTGACCTAAATTGAACTCCACTACTAAGGAAACTCCTTCATTTTGACCTCCTGGACTCTAGAAAACATTTGTATCTATTTACTACTATTGTTATCCATGGTTGTAAAACTCTTTTTTTTTTTCTATTGTGTGTGTGTGTGTGTGTGTGTATTCTTCCCTTCACTTCCACCCTAGTTTCCAGCAGCAACCACCTCCCTATGCCCAACACACACATACAACCTGCTCAGAGATTGAACATGGAATAAACTAACCTTCTGAGTTCATCACATAGGGAGTTTGGTGTGAGTTACTTTTAAAATTGGGCTATGCAAACTGAGGACTTGGGGAAACCTGCCACAGACTATTTTTAAAATAATTAAAATTATCTGTTTATGGACAGACAGTCAGAGTATGAAGAAGTTCAGTTTCCCTCTGTAACCCCATTATTTAAATCCATTATTGGTAATAAGCACTTCCAGAGCAGTATTAAATCAACACTTTCTGCCTACATTACTTCACATTTTACTCACAAAATAGAAGAAATAAAATTAGGAAAAGCATGAATGCTGTCTTCTAACTCAGCAGAAATCATTCTCAAGTCAGGTGTAGATAATGCTTCTTCGATGCTACCATAACTGTGTGCCTTATCCTCAACTTTAGAGACACCTCCTACTCTATTGTAATGTGGCATCTTTTCACTTCCTACACAACCATCATCATGGCTTTCTTAAGACTGTCAATTCAGTACTTACTGGCATCGAATTGTGATTACTTTCATGCTGCAGATAAAGTTTGTTAAGATTTCCCAATCTCCATTCAGCTGATTAGAGTTTCTCATTTCATTAGGCTGGGCTGCATTCCAATCAAGATTCTGGAGATTGTAACACAATTATGTCAATGCACTAGCCTACCTTAACAAGTTTAATTTGAAACAATTTTCTTCAAACACAAGGAAGGCAATCTTAGAAGTCATACCTATTGACCTATTCAATCATTTGGGCTGTTGAATTAGAGTCTACGGACTTCTGTCAAATGGAGTGCCGTGAACTTAATGATCTGCTAATTTTATGTGAGAAGAGACAGCACAAAACGTACCATAAAATAAAATACCTGATTGTTCAGTGGCAGGATTCAAGATACAATTTCTTATAAGTTTCCTGCAATTGAATCTCACAAATCTGATTTGGTCAGCTCCGGAATCTTAGCAAAGTTTAAGATTATGTCTTAAGAAGTCATTCACTTGAATTAGAATTCTAATAGATTTTGTGGCAATATAAAAGCAATTCTGGATGTTGAAAAATGCATTACTCAATTCATTCCTGAGATGAGGGGATTGGATGGGTTGGCTTATACCCATTGGAGCTTAGAAGAATGTGAAGTCATCTGACTCAAACATTTAAGATCCCTAGGAGATTTGATAGGGTAAATAACAGGAAAGGGTTTCATGTTGTGGGAAAGATTAAAACCAGGGGACACTGTTTTAAGAATCAGGGAACTAAAATGGAGACTAGAAAAGTTTCCTTCTTTCAAAGAACTGCTGGTTTGTGGAATTCTCTACCCAATGGAGACTGAATTTATTCAAGGCAGAGCTAAATGGATTTTTGGTATAAGGGTTATGGGAAGTAGATGGCAAAGTGGGGTTGAAACCAGAACCAAAACTACCATTTTGTTGAATGGCTGAGCAGTCTCAAAAGGCTGAAGTGCCTACAGATGCTCCTATATAGGGAGGAGATGGTGTAGTGGCCATGTCACTGGATAAGTAACTCAAAGACCCAGGATAATGCTCTGCGGAACCATGTTTGAATCTCACAATGGCAGATAATGAAATATGAATTCAACAAAAATCTGGAATGAAAAGTCTAATGATGACCACAAAACCATTGTGGATTGTTGTTAAAAAAAAACCATCTGGCTCCCTAATGGAAAGGAAATCTGACATCCTTAGCCGGTCTCACCTACATCTGTCTCCAGATCCAGAGCAGTGGACTCTTAAATCCTCTCTGAAATGATCTGGCATGTCACCTAATTGCATCAAATTACTAATATGTCTAAAAGGAATGAAAGAGGACAGACCACTGGTATTGACTTCAGCACCAGAAATAATAACGCCCCTACAAAGACCTCCCTGCTAACATCTGGGAGTTTTGTGACAAAATTGGGAGGGCTATCTCCAACAATAGTCAAACAGATCAAACTAGATTAGCCCTTTTATCCATGTTTCAACCAAGGCTGAGGTCAGGGGCTGACTTTCCCCGGTGGAATACAAACTGAATGCCAATGAGCATGTTACTGTTGAGTGAGTGCTGCTTGGTAGCACTGTTGATGACCCCTTCCATCACCTTGCTAAGAATTGAACATAGAGTGTTGAAATGGTAATTGATCAGTTAGATATCAATTTTCTACATTGCTGCGTAGATGCCAGTGTTCTAACTGTACTGAAAAGACTTGGTTGGGGGCGTCACAAGTTCTGGAGCACAAGTCTTCAGGACTATTGCCAGAATATTGTCAGGGCCCATAGCCTTTGCAGTATCGAGTGCCTTTAACCATTTCTTCATATTACATTGAATGAATTGAATTGATTAAAGACTGATATCTGTGATGTCGGGGACCTTTGGAAGTTGCTGAATTAAATCAGCACTCCTGGTTGAAGATTGTTACAAATGTTTCAACCATATCTTTTGCACTGATGTGCTGGGCTCCTCCATCTCTAAGCATGGGGATATTTATGGAGCCTCCACCTCCTAGCAGTTGTTTATTTGTCCACCACCATCCCATGTTTGATGTGACAGGAATGCAGAGCCTAGATCTGATCATTGATAATGGAATCACATAACTCTGTCTATCACCAGGTAATGATGTTTCACACTCTAATAGTCACTTCACCAGGTTGAAACTTCATTGCCTGGTGATGCTCCTGTCATGTCCTCCTGCATTGAACCCAGATTGAACCCCTGGCTTGTTGGTAATGGTAGAGTGAGAATTTTGTCAGGCCATGAGGTTATAGATTATGGTTGAATACAATTCTGTGCTGCTAATGGCCCACAGCACATCTTGGTTGCTCACATTGAGTTGCTAAATCTGATTGAAATTATCACAGTTTCTGTGACACAACATGATGGAGGGTATCTTCAGAGAGAGGATGGGACTTTGTCTCCACAATCACTGTGCGGTTCTCACTGCTATCGATACTCTCATGGGCAGATACATCTGAGGCAGGCAGTTTGCTGAGGATGATTTCAAGTATGTTTCTCCCTCTTGTTGGTTCCCTCACCACTTGCCACAGACCCAGCCTTAGCTGTTCTAGCAGACTGAGCCAGCTTGACTGGTCATGGCATGACCGAAGGACATTGAGGACTCCCAATTCTGCCCACTTTCCACATTCAAGCTTCTTCCGACTGGTGTTCAGTACTGATTTATGAGCTGGGAAGGGGATGGGAGGAGTTTGTGGTAATCAGCAGGAGGTGTCCGTGTCCGTGATGTTAAGAGGTGTTGAGGATTCCAGGGCTCTGACTGTATACTGCTACGTCACAACCCCTACCAGAGGTTTAGCTAACTGATTCCTGGGATTGTGGGATTGTCTTATGCGAAGACATTCCAGGAACTAAGCTTGTTTTCTCTCACAGTTTTGAAGAATGAGCAATGACCTCATAGAAATGTATAAAATGCTCAGAGCATGAGAAGGTAAATGTGGATAGGATGTTTTCCCTGGTTGCTGAGTCTTGAACCAAGAAACACTGTCTCAGAAGAAGGTGCAGTCCATTTACTCAAGAGTGTGGCGAATCTTTGAAATTCTCTACTCCAGAGGATGGTGAAAGCTCACTCGTTGAGTCGGTTCAAGACAGCAATCTGGATTTCTGGATATTAATGACATCAAGAGGATAGTGGGAAAATAGCACGGAGGCAAATGATCAGCTATGATCTGTTTGAATGGTGGAGCAGACTCAGTGGGCACACAAGTCTCTCCTATTCCTTTGTTCCTAGATTCCTTCCTGGGTCCTTGCCAAACTGGGAAGTAAGAACTCAGTAAGAATCTAGCAACACCAATTTTAAATCCAACCGATTTATTTGATAGTAAATTTGTGAGCTTTCTACACTCTGTGTCTTCGTCAGGCAAATGCAGTGTTCTGGTCTGCAATAGCACACATATCCACACAGACAGTTACAGATTGCTGATTAGAATGCGAATCCTTACATCTAACCTGCTATTCAAGTGCTAAAGTGGCTAACAATGTGTGTGAAGGGAATCCTGAGCATTGGTTAGAGAATTGTGTATTTTCTCCAGACAGCACAGTAAGTGAGGTTTTTTGCTAACCCAGGCAAGTTACGGGGTTACAGATAGTGTGTCATGAAGCCAAGATCCCTGTTAAGACCGTCCTCATGTGTGCAGAGCTTGGCTATCAGTCTCTGCTCAGCGACTCTGCGCTGTCGTGTATCACGAAAGCCCCCTTGAAGAACATTTACCCGCAGGTCGGAGGCCGAATGCCCCTGACTGCTGAAGTGTTCGCCCACAGGAAGGGAACTGTTTTGCCTGGTGATTGCTGAGCGATGCTCATTCATCCGCTGTCGTAGTGTCTGCATGGTCTCCCCAATATACCATGCTTCGGGACATCCTTTCTTGCAACGTATTAGGTAGACAACGTGGGCCGAGTTGCAAGAGTATGTACCGTGTACCTGGTGAATGGTATCCTCACGTTTGATGATGTCGTCCATGTCTATGATCCGGCATGTCTTGCAGAGGTTGCTGTGGCAGTGTTGTGTGGTATTGTGGTCACTGTTCTCCTGAAGGTTGGGTAGTTTGCTGCGAACAATGATCTGTTTGAGGTTGTGCGGTTGTCTGAAAGCAAGAAGTGGAGAGGTGGGAATGGCCTTAGTGAGATGTTCATTGTCATCAATGATATGTTGAAGACTCCGGAGAAGATGTCATTCGGCCTCCGACCTGCGGGTAAATGTTCTTCAAGGGGGCCTTTGTGACACACGACAGCGCAGAGTCGCTGAGCAGAGACTGATAGCCAAGTTCCGCACACACGAGGGCAGTCTTAATAGGGATCTTGGCTTCATGTCACTATCTGTAACCCCCGTAACTTGCCTGTGTTAGCAAAAATCCTCACTTACTGTGCTGTCTGGAGAAAATACACAATTCTCTAACCAATGCTCAGGATTCCCTTCACACACATTGTTAGCCACTTTAACACTTGAATAGCAGGTTAGATGTAAGGATTTGTATTCTAATCAGCAATCTGTGACTGTCTGTGTTGATATGTGTGCTATTGCAGACCAGAACACTGCATTTGCCTGACGAAGACACAGAGTGTCGAAAGCTCGCAAATTTACTATCAAATAAATCGGTTGGATTTAAAATTGGTGTTGCTAGATTCTTACTGAGTTCTTACTACCCCAGTCCAACGCCGGCATCTCTACATCATGACGGGGAAGGAGGGCAGAACCTGCCACTGGCCTATTAACTTCTTGAGAGGCACAAACTACAATGGGCATTCTCATGAAGACGCAGCTCTCCAATCAAAGGTGGAGACACCCATACCTTCCGCAGGATTCCAGCATTGTGCCTTCATAAAAATATCAAACACGTTATTCGACAGCATGTCTTAAACATCTGCAAGGTAAGCAATTTTTAATGTCCTACCACATCCTCAGAACGTGCCAAAGAATTTTTTTCTGAAATTACAATAAAATACCATGGATGCTGGAAAACTGCCATAAAAAGAGAAAATATTGTTAAAACTTAGCAAGTCTGTTACCCTCTGCGAAGAGAAATAGAATTGAATGTGGAATGTGACATTGCTGAGTTTTTGCAGTATTTTCTGTTTTTAATTTCTGAATTATAGTCACAGTTGTTATATAGGGAAGGGGGCAGCCAATCTGCACACACACAACACAGTCAGATAATCCACTGATGGTGAGTGGCAACAGACATACAAAAATATCAACAAGGGTAAAGAGCTTTGATGAAGGACATCCATTCTCGAAACAATGGCTCCATTCTCACTCTGCAGATGCTGTCAGATCTAGAATCATAGAATCCCTGCAGTATATGGGGAGACCATTCGGCCCATCAAGCCTGCATTCACAACAATTCCACCCAGTCCCAATCCCTTTAACCCCACATAATTACCCTGCTAATCCCTCTGATACTGGGGAGTAATTTAACATGACCAATCCACCAAACCCACACATCTTCAGACTGGGGGAGGAAAGGAGAGCATTCCAAAGGCAACCCCCACACAGACACAGAGAGGAGGTGCAAACTCCACACAGACAATGATCCAAGTCTGTAATTGAACCCACGACATTGGCACAGCAGTTAGCAGTGCTGAGAATTTCTGGCATTTTCTGTTCTTGTTTCAGATTTCTGCATCCATAGTATTTTACTTTTATCTCATGGATAAAATTTATTGACTTTTAAATAGTGGGGAGGAGATTTAAAGTTTTATTTATATAAGTCATAAGTAGGTTTTCATGCACACCGCAATGAATAATTGCCACACTGTGCAGATACACTAAGAGAGAATTTAAGCATGATCAATTTACCTAACCAGCACATCTTTGAACTGTGGAAGGAAATTGGAACGACCGGTGGAAACCCGCGCAGATACAGGGAGAACATGCAGACCTGTGATCCAAGCCAGAATCGAACCTAGATCTCTGGCACTATAAGGCAGCAGCACTACGCCATCGTGTCGCCCTTAAACATGAGTCCAAGTGTTTACTGTAAATCTTATCCGAGATGTATTATTGGTAGAAAGTTTCTAATAGTGGCGCCATTCATTATGTTGTCTGTAGTATTGGCGGTGGCGTTTATACATTAAGCTACTAGACGAGGCAGATGTGAAGGTGAGCTGTTTTGTTTCTTATGTCCGCCAGTGAAATGTTACCTGTGGGTCTGTGTGAAACACCCTTCACACCGGAGATCTCCACTGGAGGTAAATGTGAACATTGTGCAGAAATGCGCTGCTGCCATTGAGATGCCTCCTGACTATACAATTAACGCAACGTCCCAAACTAATCCGACTGACACCATCTGCTTACGGAGCCACCGGCGGACATTCTCTTCACATGACCGGATTTGTCTCTCAGTCCCAGATTAGATTTTTGCAGGGCAGAAGATTAAGAGCAACCGCTTTTCCCCCCAATCTCTCCCCACCCCCCGGAAACTATAACCTCGCACTGGGGAGTAGAGAATGCAAGGTTCACCCAGACTCCAGTAAGCCCCTGTTTCAATCGCCTTATTTCATTTTCCACACCATACAGTCACAATTCAAATCTTACGCACCAGACCATTAACTTAATGGAATCGGGTTCCCTTGTCTTATTATTGAGAGTCTATTTTAAAAGTGTGCCCCCCCCCCACCAGAGTACATGTTATTTATTTTTAAAATGCTTGGGGATCGAGAGGAGAAATTGGGTTGCTTCACTAAGCCGAATCAACACGGGTTGTGTTTATTTTTAGTCTGCGCGGTCACACGGCAAATGGCATTAAAGAGCGATTTATGCAAATCTGCCCGCTCCCCTGCAACTAGATTGCGTTTCCCAGATCAATGGGAAAGGCGAACACTTATTAAATGTGTAAGATGTGCAACGGGTGGACATGCTGGAAATCTTAAAACACTTGGCTGGCCCGCGGGCGGAGAAGCAACAGTGTTTGAGAACACAGCACCATCCTGCGGTTTTCTAGTTCAAGCTAGGATTCAGCAGGGTCACAGCTATTGATATGACCTACAAAAGGCAAAGCGTCCATTGCCCGATCAGTGACATCCACCATCCTGTTTGAAACACAGAAACACGCCGGCTGGCGGGCGGAGGGGATTTGCTTTCTCTCTCTCCACCTGACATATGTACTGCCTTAGCCTGGGCTTGAATGGAAACAGACCTTCATTCCTTGCACGTTTCCACTCGATTTGTTTTCTTCTTCCCCGTTCCCTTTTGCAGAGCGGCCACTTGTTTTATTACGCCAGTAAAGCGACCTTTCACTTTTCTCGGCGCCACCTTTCGTGAGCATCATGTTAAAAGTACAAGTGGGCTGATTTCCTTGTCATTGCTGCGAGTGTCTCCGTGTTTCGGTGTGAGTGTGTTTGAATGGGTCTCTTCCTCTGGGTTTCAGTGTGTTTCAGTGAGTCTGTGTGCCTCAGTGGATCTATGCGTCTCAGCGGGTCTCCCTTGTCTCAGTGGCTCTGTCTCTGTGTGCTTCAGTGAAATCTCAGTGGGTTTCAGTGTGGTTCAGTGGGTCTCCAGTATGCTTGGTTGTTGTACCTGATGTGGGAGTGAGAGTGCGCTGGGACACACATACACATACACACATGCAGAGGAATATCTCGGGTTTGTCTTCTGAGCTGTTTTAGGGTGTGAGGCGTGAGTTGTTTCTGGGAGGGGGGGGTCATTGCGCAGGCGTCTTTAATCTGTCCCTGGTAGCAGGCTGTGGGGGTTAGGATGAGACCATTCTGTGTGTGTGTGTGTGTGCATCAACAGGGCAGAGAGGCCAGCAGTCCCGGGGCTTCTGCTTCAGCCTGAGTCGCCAGTCGCTAACTTCTAATTGTGTGTTATTTTGTTTTTACCTAGTTGTCTATTATTTTGGTCCCCCCAGCCTGATTTGTGCCCCCCCCCCTATCCCTGCTGACATTAGCAAGGGAGGTCTGTGTGTGTGTTTGTGCCAGTGTGTTGTCTATGTGTGTTTGGGGCTCGGTTTGAAGCCCTAACTCATTCTCACCGACCTGGGGATTCGGCCAGAGCTGCGAGCCTAACAAGAGCGAGGCGGGCGGGCAGACAGAAGTGGCTGGAGGGGTTTTTGTTTTGGATGGCAATGACATGGAGGAAATACCGTTTCGTAAAGTCAGGACAAGAAGGAAGAAGTGTCCCTGCGCCCCGGGCTCCGCTCTCGACACTCTCAGCTGCGAGGACGAGTTCGACTGCAAGGAGCTGGAGTTACTCTTCCAGAATTATAACCTGAAGCTGGAGCAGACGGCCACCCTCAAAGCTCTGGCCATCCTCATCGTCATGACGGCCACTCTGGCCATCGTGGAGTTAATGTCCGGCCCGCGGCTCTCCATCTCCAAGGGCTCGCACCCGGTTCACTGCATTATCTTCGTCTCGCTGTTTATTGTCACCAATGTCAAATACCTCCAGGTCACCCAGCTGCAGCAGATCGTCAAACTCAGCCTGCTGTTCGCCTTCACCTTCTCCTTCCTCTGCTGCCCCTTCTCTCTCGGATCCTATGGCTTGGAGCAGCCCAGCTCCCCGGAGCACGGTATGTGGCAGCTGATGCTGGTCACTTTTGTCGCCTACTCGCTGCTGCCTGTTCGGACCTTGCTGGCCATCATCTTCGGCTTGATGGTGGCCGTCTCCCACATCATAGTCACCGCCACCTCGGTGACATCCAGGAGGCACCGACTCTGGCGCACGGTAAGTCCTGCTGGCAATCCTCTCCGCTACTGGGGGAAGGATCGTTGCTTGTTTTTTTTTGTAAAAGGAAATGTAAGATTTAAAACAAATAACATCCAAAACTCTTTATCTCAGTGTTCTTGGATGAACTCTGAACGATATTTCCATGTGTGTCTGTGTGTGTTTATGTGTTTAGAGGGGATCTGTTTCTGGCAGATTGTGAAACGTAATCCATCTCTAGTTACCAGGGCTAACTTTCAAACTTCTGTCTTTGACCGTTCAGTGGAATTTGGTTAGACTGCGATCAGGTCGATCCCACTTCGTTACTTTAGGACTGACTCACAATCCTGAAGGTCCTTGAAATATAAAAAATAGGGAATGCTGGAGATACTTGGTAGGTCTGAACAGCAGCTCCGGGCACTTGGACTGCTGTATTGATCTGACTTTCATTTTCGCAAAAAACACCTCCCTCCGGTTCCGTTTCTGTTTAAAACTCTGTGTAAGAATTACAATTTAAATTCCCTCGCCTATTCCCACTCAGCCTTTGAAAAGAGCCTGACTACACGGGCGTTTTATTGCTGCTAAATAATTGGTGAATTCTTCATTTGGGAATAAAGAGTACTCATTATAACTTAGCCTGTTTGCTTAAGTGTTTAAATTCTCTTTCTATTCTAACCGCCGCCTTTTTACTGGAAACACGGTTCAAGCCCTGCTCGCAACAGAACACCTCGGATAAAGATTACAAATTGCCTTACAAGTTGCTTTTGCCAATCGCGCTGACTCCTTCTTATTGACCTGTATCAGACATCGCACTCATTTCGAATTTTAAATCTGAAAATAATACGGGGAGAGCTCCTGTCTAGCTCCAGTTGTAAATTACAGATTGCACCCTCACTTCACTTTTTAAATCAACCTTAAAACATCTATTCCCCTAATTTTCTTCGGGATAGACCGTTCGCCCCCTGCGGAGCCTGTTGCATCAAACTCTCACTGCGGACAATCCCAGGCACTCTGGAGTGACAGTACAGGACCATGACTGACTTTCCCAGCGAGGAACAGTCAGGAAAAGTAAATGAGGCAGGATTTGGACTGTGGCCGCTTAGACTCCCCCATTGATAATGAACGATGTTACTGCAAGAGGAGGGAGGGGGGCCGGAGTTATATTAGATAGGATCTAATTTTAACAGAGCGGCGAACTTGGAGACTTTATTGATTATGTGTGTAAAACGATTATCCATAACTACTTTAAATCATTACCATTGCTTCCTCACGCTCTTGGAAGGGTGTTGAAAAATCGGAAAGAAAAGTTTTACTGTTGCTGGAGGAAAAAATAAGTGACGTTGCTTCTTGGGGGTGTATGATGAGTCTGAATTTGAGAGACACAGAGTTTGATTGCAATGCATGTCTTTTTCTCTCTATGTTGCCCGCCCCACAGCTTGTGGCCAACGCTGTTCTGTTCGCCAGTGTGAATGTGTCCGGAGTGTTTGTGAGGATCCTGACGGAGAGAGCCCAGAGGAAAGCCTTTCTACAGGCGAGGAACTGCATCGAGGAACGCCTTCGTCTGGAGGATGAAAACGAGAAACAGGTCAGTGCAGTTGCCTGTGGAGACAGAGTGAGAAGCGCAAGGTGTGAAAAGTGTGTATCAGGATGTGAAGAAAAATCTACGCACCTCCTCATGGATATTGTAGATTTAACGGAACGAATCAAGCTCGTTTTACATTTGTATGGAAAATATCAAAAAACATGTAAACTTATGTTGGTTAATAAATGTTGTTGAAAGACAGAAAACAAGCTGGTTTGAAGTTGAGAGATATTAAGAAATATCCAATATTTCTCAGAAACTAACTGGCCTCCGAAAATTGCAGACCTCTCGCAATGTTCATTACTGTATCGAACATTTACTCTTTTGGTAGCCATGGCTTAGTTTGATCTGAACAGGCTATTGAGTGAAACCATCACGTTTTTCAAATGTACGTTCCCGCACCCCCTTTTCCGTGGACATTTTCTTACATATATTTCCCCTGACAAGTAACATCAGAACTGCGAAATACATAATGATCTGAAATATCCAATATAAGAGAACCACAAACTCCTGTCGGAGCTGGAAATCTGAAATTAAATGTTTAAAAATGCTGGGAATACGGAACAGATAAAGCCTGTCAGCAGCTGTGGAGAGAGAAGGGCTAAAGCCTTGAATTTCCTAGGCCTTTCCGCCTTGGGACTTCCATATCTTTGACAGGAAGGAAACTCCATTCTTGCAGGTCAGAATATATCTGAGAAAGGGATGACCTGTTTCTTCTCATCTCAGATGCCGACTGACATGCTAAGTGTTTTCCATAAGTTCTGTTGTTTTTGCTCAAGAGTTTAATATTTTACTTAACAGTAATACATATGCAAGGTGCATGTAGTATATTTGTTATAGAGTTTCCCGATATTACGTTTTTATCGTAAAATAATCAACACTTCTTTATTCTGAGTCGAGGGAATACTTGTAGTATTGGAACTATTTCCAGCAGTGATAACCATGGTGATTAGCACTGCTACCTCACAGCACGGGGACCAGGATTCAATTTTGCCTCGAGTTATTATCTGTGCGGAGTTTGCATGTTCTCCCCATGTCGCAATGGGTTTCCTTCAGATGTTCCAGTTTCCTCCCACACTCCAAAGACAGCTAGTCTGCAGTGTAGTGGTTAGTGGTTATGTGCGGGTTAGGTTGATTGACCATGCAGGGACTACTAGGGTAAATACATGGGGTTGTGGAGAAAGGCCCTGGGTGCGATTATTGTTGGTGCAGACTTGACGGGTCAAATGGCCTCCTTCTGCATTGTAGGGATTCTATGATTTGAGCCAAGTAGGTTAAAATGAGACTTACTATGTATTCAGCATTCTGAATGGTTTTGAAAATCTAAAAGTGGGAAAGGATCTGGATGGGGGATCGGTGATGAAGGTTTGTCAATTGTCAATGTTCACTGCAACAATGAGGAGAGCAATTGGAGAATTTTCCTTCTGCAGAGATCAGTCATTTTCCATCGGAAATGACTGCGACAGAGGCCATTGTGCTTTGAAAGGAAAGTTGTTACAAATTTGAAGCAGGTGGCAAAACAACAAAATGGCACAGTGGATTTAGGCTCAAATTATTCTTGATAAAAGTCAGCACAACACAATGGGCTGAGTGACCTCCTTCCGTGAGGTCAGTTTTCTATGGTTGTATGTCTTTGGAGAGAAGCACTTGCTTTCAAGTTGTAACTGTCTTCTGAGAGACAATTAGTTGTTTTCTGATGAAGCAAATTCTTCAGATTGTCAGGTTGATAAAACAAAAGTTCAATCACGGGGGCCACAAAATAAGACTAGTCCTACTTCAAATAAAATTAAGTTAATTAATCTGCAAGATTTTCTTTTCAGACTTAACAGTATGTGCTTTAAGTTCACAGTCAAAATAAGCTGGTGATAAATATTAAAATGAATGATTTAATATGGTAAACAGTACAGAATGTGCAATGTAAAGTTCACATTAAACCAACCGGGTATTCAATTGGGCATTATAATTAAGTCTATTGTGCCAGTCTTTTTAAGCATGATATGATTGAGTTAACTAATAAAGAAGGATGACCAGTAATGTGCAGTGCAATATGATGTGCAAGCTGCCAACTGGATAATTGTCACATTCAGCATGTTCATTGATCCTAAACTATAAATGCCTTCCTGTAGAAAATTTTTAATGATGAAATCTGTGCTTGGTGTTTAAAAAAAGCAACATTCTGAATCCTGATGGTCAGCAAACTAAATTTAAAATAATTGTGGAAATTAGTAATAATGCTTGCTTCCTTCTTAGCTGGACTCACATCATAAAATCAAATAGTTTCAAATGATTAATTGCAGTATTTCTGGTGGTAAGATGTCTGGCTTGAAGAATGGATGCCAGGATTGGCACAAATAGATAGAGCTGCTTAAGTTCCAAAATCAAAAGCAATTGGTTCCTTGGCCCAATTCAGGAAGCCTGTTTGATTCCAGGAGCCAATGAAAATATTAATTGAAAATAAAATCGGGTGTGCTAATGCGTATATAGCAGTAATAAGCAACTCATCTTACCCATTCTCTGTGTGAAGATCGTTTTTTTGGAGTGCTGGCTGATTGATATTTAGTGAAGGTAGAAATATTTTACTAGTTGTCCTGAGGAAGAAATCTTTCTGAGCACATTTATTCAGTCCCTCAACTTCTCAATATTTGTATCATTGCAATCGATCAGTGGTAGAGTTTCTTCACGCAACCAAACTTGGGCCTATGTATAACCATAACTTGTTTAACTTTGATGTTCTTTGGGACACAAGTTCTTTGGGGATTAGCTTGCTTTCTGCAATGGGAGTTCAGCTTGTTTCAATGAACTGGCAGTTAGGAGCTACTGCAGACTAGTTCTTTATGGAATGATTAATCATAAAAGTTGGCGCCATGTTTTATATAGACACTGTGGGGCATATAATATGCCTGCATTACAAATATTGCAAACAGAGTCTTTTTTTTCTTCTGTCCAGTTACTGTTCAATTTGTTAATTATCCATGTAATTTAAATATTAACATGTTAGGCTGAATGTCCCTATTTATTTACAAATTTTAGTGCATACATAAGGATCCTAATGTATTATCTCTCTACTAACCTACATTTTTTCATTGATGATTTTTACTTCATCTTGTATTGTTAAAGTTAAATTTGCTGATTGAGTAATGATACAAAAAATCAATTAGCTACCCCAGTACCCCATGATTGCCCCAGTAGTAGCAGATTTATTGGGACCAACTCTCCAACCTTTCCCAGAAATTATCGTCCCGCGTATGGTATTAGAACTGAGGTTTTAAGCAATGTTGCTCAGCCAGAGTAAATGCCATGCTCTCCTGTGAATGCAGTCATGGTGCCCTTAACATCTACCCAAACTATCAGGGCAGTTTGTAAAAAAATTGACTGGTTTTGTTGTTATGATTGGAAACATCATTGATATATAAATAATTTCTAGAATAAATGTGTGAGTTTGGTACTGTACTTTATATTTTAAAAATATCATGTTGCTAAATTTATCAGTTTTATTGTTCAAGTTTTTTATTCCCAAAAAGACTCAATCCCTTTGGGAAGGCTTAGAAAACCCATTTACATTTATTTTAAAGTTTGATTTCCCTTACGGAAGCTTCTTAATTGCAGGACAATGTACAATTTGACTCTATATGCAATATTAATAGTGAATTGGATGAATAAAGTTGTATTCATTCACATCAGATCATGCCCAAATGAATAAATTATAGCAATGATATAATTATAAATAATTTTAGTAAAGTTGTTAATTCTGACCCTTGAATATTTTTAAGTAATTTTATATGGTCTAATAATTTGAAAAGTACATATGTATTACATATAATTTTAATCTGTAATTTGTCACAGGAAAGACTTTTAATGAGCCTGTTGCCTAGAAATGTGGCAATGGAAATGAAGGAAGATTTTCTGAAGCCTCCGGAAAGGATATTTCATAAAATATACATCCAAAGACATGACAATGTCAGGTAAGGTACTTTACTTCTGTATTTTCTCTTTCAGTAATGTTGCAGTTGTATATATGTAGTTGATGATCATGATTGCTTACCTGAGAAGTGTGTTTCTCTGGGAGGCAAGAGAGGAGATTGCAGAGCCTCTGGCTCTGATCTTCAGGTCCTCGTTGGTTACGGGTGTGGTTCCGGAGGACTGGAGGATAGCGAATGTGGTCCCATTGTTCAAGAAGGGGAAGAGAGACCTTCCATGGAATTATAGGCCAGTGAGTCTTACTTCTGTTGTGGGCAAAGTATTGGAGAGAATTATTAGGCATAGGATTTATAGTTATTTAGAGAGAAATGAATTGATTGGGGATAGTCAGCATGGTTTTGTGAAGGGTAGGTCATGCCTTATTAACCTTATTGAGTTTTTTGAAAAAGTGACCAAAGAGGTGGATGGGGGTAAGGCAGTTGATGTGGTATATATGGACTTTAGTAAGGCATTCGATAAGGTGCCCCATGGAAGACTTCTGCAGAAAATGCAGATGTATGGGATAGAGGGTGATTTAGCTAATTGGGTTAGGAATTGGCTAGCAGATAGAAGACAGAGGGTGTGGTTGATGGGAGATATTCATCGTGGAGTTCGGTGACAAGTGGTGTACCTCAGGGGTCTGTTTTGGGGCCCCTGCTGTTTTTAATTTTTATAAATGATCTGGATGAGGGTATTGAAGGATGGATTAGTAAATTTGCAGATGACACTAAAGTCGGTGGAGTGGTAGATAGTGAAGAGGGGTGTTATAGTTTGCAGAGAGACTTGGACAAGTTGCAGAGCTGGGCCGAGAGGTGGCAACTGGAGTTTAATGTGGAAAAGTGTGAGGTAATGCACTTTGGCAGGAACAATAAATGTGTAGAGTATAGGGCTAATGGTAGGGCTCTTAATAGTGTTGAGGAACAGAAGGATCTTGGTGTATGTGTCAATAGATCCCTGAAAGTAGGCAGTCAAGTGGATAAAGTTGTTAAGAAAGCATATGGAGTCTTAGCTTTTATTGGTAGGGGGATTGAATTTCGGAGCCGCAACGTCATGTTGCAACTGTACAAAACTCTAGTGCGGCCGCACTTGGAGTATTGTGTGCAGTTCTGGTCCCCACATTATCAGAAAGATGTGGAGGCATTGGAGAGGGTACAGAGGAGGTTTACCAGGATGTTGCCTGGTATGGAGGGCAGGTCCTATGAAGAGAGGTTGAAGGATTTGAGGTTGTTTTCGTTAGAAAGGAGGCGGCTAAGAGGGGATCTTATTGACGCATATAAGATGATTAGAGGTTTAGATAGGGTGGACAGTGATAGCCTTTTTCCTAGGATGGAGAAAGCTAGCACGAGGGGACACAGCTTTCAATTAAGGGGTATGAGTTATAGGACGGATATCAGAGGTAGGTTCTTTACTCAAAGAGTGATTAGGGATTGGAATGCCCTGCCTGCAGCTGTTGTAGATGCGCCAAGTTTGGTGGCGTTTAAGAGGTTAATTGATAAGTATATGGAAGAGAAGGGAATGTTTAGTTTGGAGGGGCATTGCTTTTTATTTTGGTCGGCACAACATCGAAGGCCGAAGGGCCTGTTCTGTGCTGTAATGTTCTATGTCCTATGTTCTATGTTATTAACATCCTATTGCACAGAAGTCCACAAATCATCAAATTAATCTGTAATCTCAAAATCAAAATATTGTTAACTTATAATGTTAAGAAGTTAAGAATGAATTGGACACCTGCTATTTATTTATTAATAGTTTTAAAAACAGTGAAAATCTTCTTATTTTTCAAATTGTTCAGTGTGTCTTAAGATTTATTCTGTGTGAAATTCCAGACTGCTTTATGGATTCATCAAATTCTTAAGCAGTAAAACATCAGTTCAACAGTTCATATGAACCAGTATAAATTTAATTTTGAGAACAATTTGAAAAAGCACTAATAATATAGCTTGAGTGATTTGGAATTTATCAAAATTACTCTCAGGTGTTTTAGGTGCCTCAGTCATGAAGCACTCTCATTTTGACATTGCTGTTTCCATTGAAGGCAATGGTTACAATAATGATCGTGTCTATAATGCCTTTCTTGTTGGCAAGTCATAAGATGCATTTCACACAGTTTTTTTTTAAGCCTAAGTGACTTACTACAGTGGCTGCAGTGCAAAGTTTAAACTGAAGTTGCAGTTGCCTGCCCTGATAGTTTGGGTAGATGTTAAGGGCACCATGGCTGCATTCACAGGAAAGCATGGCATTTACTCTGGCTGAGCAACATTGCTTAAAACCTCAGTTCTAATACCATACGCGGGACGATAATTTCTGGGAAAGGTTGGAGAGTTGGTCCCAATAAATCTGCTACTACTGGGGCAATCATGGGGTACTGGGGTAACTAATTGATTAAGTTTAACATAGTACACCAAATAATTCCATAGAAAAGCTGTGTGGCGCCTTCAGGAACAATGTCACATATTTATGCTTTAAGGCATAAAAAAATGCGTTCCTGAATGATGATTATGTAATTCAGAGAATGGCAAAGGAAGTTATCAAAAAACTGAACATTAAACTAATCACAACTCAGTTTTTGGAATTAATGTCAAATATACCATTAGTGATATTGGATCAATAACAATATGTTTAATTTTAATTACATTGCAATTTGTCCATGATCATCAGTGAATTATCAACAGCACCTGGAAGATAACTGTAATAGTACTTTTTAAGAATATACAAGGCAGCTTTATCTATCTTAAGTTCAGAACTTTGCCAATATCCTCTCTTTTCTAAACAGTAATCAGATCATTATTTAATGATAGCATTACTCTCTCCAAATGAACCTGATTTGTATACACAGCTGGTCTGTTTCAGAGTGGTAATCCTGTTTCCAAGGTCCGTTCTGTTGTCACCATCCGCATTGTTGTATGTGATAATGAGTATTCAACAAATGTTGGCTTTGGATCAGTGGAGGGAGGTTGGGGGGCAAACATCATATCATTGGTGACAATCAATACCATTAACACCATTACAATAAACTCCTCTTTCTTTATACGGCATGGTATTCTACATATAAACACATGCAGTCACCTCAACTTGCTGTATACTTAGATGGGATGCTTCCCGATTTCAATGGTACAAGTCAAATGCTCAGAGCATTTCATCATCCTTCAGAAGGCCAGAAAATTTTATTCATGTACACACTTGAATTAAATGTGATCAGGAGAGATTTATTGTTGTACCTTACCTACACAGTAACTCTAGTGTGTTTTTGGATGTTTAATTTCTATGCCCTGTTGCAATTCGTTAATATAATTGATGCTGCAAATTTCATTCCGCTTCCTAATCCTTTGAAGCTAATGTGTAATCCATTTCCCGCACTGGATTTTATGGCCTCCTTTGGGGCAGATTGGTCAGTGAGGGGGCAATTAAAATTGAGCAGCATGTCAAGGCTACCATATCTGACATTTATCCACCGAACACTTGGTATAATTTTACCAGCAGCGAAGGAGGCATTCATAGCCTGTGCAACCTGTAAAATCCAGTCTCATCTCTGGTTAATAAGTCTAATGGAAAATTATAGCAGCTGATGATTTGGAATATTTCACGAACCATTGGCTGTGATGATATCCTATCATTTGCAACATTCTTGACTGAAGTTCCACAATTAAAGTTGAATGCTAAGAATTCTGAAAGACAGCTCTGACTGTGAAAAACCTGCTGGCTCTCCATAATATGGATTCTTTCTTTGTGTTTGTAAAGCACAGATCGCAATTAGCTCTCAAACCACAAACCCTCTCTGTAAGTCATGATGAATCAAAAATATAACAAGATGCAGGTTTCAATGCCACAGCCATATCTGGAAATGTTTATGATTTACATTTTGTGAGATAATTGCGACTAGTATGCCTTCAGTCGTTTTTTTAAGTAGAATTTTTATGGGTTCGAGAAAGGCTTCTGAAATAGGCAGTCAAAGATTTATTACTATTTTCCACAGTGTTTCGGTGCATAACTATTCTGTAACTTGCCACATTGAATTGTTAGACCATATGAAATGGCCATCATTTTAATGCATTAGTTCTTACTTTTTCCAAATACATATTGATTTCAAGGTTGCAAGGCTACGTTTCAAACTTTATGAAATATATATTCCGAGTCCCACAATACTTTTTGTAATAACATCTTGATTGCATATTCAAATAATTGAATGGCCTTTTGTTTTTGAGGCATATATTTGTGCTCTGATACCTCAATGCACATTGCATTAAAAATTGAACTGTTCAAGCATGTGCATTATGGATAAAATCAATTGTGCAGAAATAGTACTTAAATATACCGTGGCATTATTTTATTAGGTATTTGAAATTTGCGTTGAGGGAAACCTCTTGAAATCATATTTAGACATCATTTGTAACAACTACAATAACTTGTATTTAAGTTAACACCTTTAGCATAGGAATAAACATCCCAAATCACTTCACAGAAGCTTTACTGGATAAAAAAATGTCTACAAACCAAAGAGAGGATATTAGAATGCATTGATTGAAGAGCTAGTTTCAGATGAGAATCTTAAAAGAGTAGTGAGTTGGAAAAGCAGTGAGGTTTTGGAAGGGATTTGCAGAGCTGACGGTCTTGAGGCTGAAAGAATGCCTGTCAATGGTGGTGGATCACAGGGTGTGAGGGATTCGCAAGAGGTCAGTGAGAATGCAGAGTACTGATAAAGTTGCAAGGTTGGAGTCAGTTGGAGAGATGGAGTCATGCTGAGAGTGATAGGGGCATGGTGGTGGGGTTGGGGAGGGGAAGTGGGGGGTGGATTTTGAAGACAAAGAGTATTTAAATGGGAGATATTGTGGACCAGGAAACCAATTTAGGTCAAGGGTGAAGAGTGAGCAGGCCTTAATGCAGCATAGGTGATAAACAGCATAACTTTGGATGAGCAGATGTTTGTGAAAGGTAAAAGATGTAAGAGGATAGTATTGCAATTGTAGTTTCTGGGGGTGACAACAGTATGGATGTGAGCTTCACTAGCAGATGGACTGACCCTGGGATTACTGAGATGGGAGAGCTAATATTTGTGTTGGAGAGAACGTAGGGTCAAAAGCTCAGTTCAGAGCAAATTAGGTCACTGTGTTTGCGCACAACCAGACTAACCTGAGATAGTGCCCAGGGAATAGGATAGAATCATTGGCAAATGAAAGACTTTATGGCAGAAACTGAAAACATTGGCTTTAGTTTTTCTCAAAACTTAATTGTATTATTTCAACTCACCCAAAATTGCATGTCAGTCAGGTGGGATGACAATAAACATGCAGCGGAAACTGTCAAGATAAAAAGCAGAGAAGTGGAACTGGATGTTGTGGTACTCTTTTGGAACCTGATGCCATGGGCTGGATTTTCCTGACTCCATTGAGATAGGGCTGGAGGAAAGATGGGGCATTCACAATGGTGCAGCTCCCTGACCCACTCCCAGCACCAGGAAGCTTTCCCAGGGTTGGATTGGTAGCAGGATTATGTTATTTAATTATTTATTGGGGTCACAAGTAGGCTTACATTAACACTGCAATGAAGTCACTTTGAAAATCCCCCAGTCTCCACACTCTGGTGCCTGTTCAGTTATACCAATGGAGAATTAAACATGGCCAATGCACCTAACCAGCACATCTTTTAGACTGAGAGAGGAAACCGGAATACCCAGGGGAAACTCACACAGACAATATGCAAACTCCGGAGAGACAGTGACCTACGCCAGGAATTGAACCTGTGTCCCTGGCACTATGAAGCAGCAGTGCTAATCACTCTACCACTGTGCCACTTGCTATGTGGAAGTGGACAAAAAATTAAGGTGGCTGGGAACAATTTTGTGGTGTCACTTAAACTTCCCTACTGGCAGAGTGGACCTTGCAGCATGTAAACTCATTGGAGAAACCACCTTAGAGTGCGCAACCGTTAGAGTTAGTGGCTGCAAACTCCAATGAGGGCCATGTTGGTAGAAAGCCGCAATCACCCACCTCTTCCAGTGGTACTGTCATTGCTGCAGCACTGCCAACCCTCTTACTGGGCCTGGAACATCTGGACACTATTAAAAATGGCAAACGTGAGGAAAGCCAATTAGGATGTCACTTCTGGGAAAATTGTGCTGTCAATCTAGTTATTAGCAAGTCTTTGCTCAAGATTCCCATTTGGTCCTGATATCAGGGTCTCAAAGTATGTTGGAAAGTCCAACCCCATGATATTTAGTAGATGTCACAGATGAAAAGCATGTAGAAGAAAAATAGGAAGGAGTTATAAAGATAGATCTTGGAACTGCAGTAGTAACAGTGTGGAAGAGAAGCCACCGTTGGAAATTCTGTGAATATAATTGATGTGGTAAAGATAGAAATAATAAATAAATTCCACTCAGTTTGACAATAAGGAAAACCTTTGGAGAAGGATGTTGTGAAAGACTGTGGAGAAGTTGAGAAGGAAAAGGATGTGCATCATGTTCATAGGATATATTTGTGATTTTGATCAGGGATGTTTCTGTATTATGTCAGGGACAGAAATCTGATTGAAAACTACATGTGTAGTTGTTAAATTAATATTTACATTCTTTCTATTACTTTTACAGTAACCCTAAAATAATGCATATTTACATCATTGGCAAACAGGAGTTAAATTTGTAAACTACAAGGTTAGGTTATGTCCTCCGCCATTTTAAACTGTAAATTAAAATGCCGAGTAGCAAAATTAAGATGGCTGTCTCTTACAAAATGGAAGAAAATTGTATTGTTTGTAAATTTAAAAAAGCTACAATTATGAAGTAAACAGACAAGAAAAGTTACTGTAAGAGTTAAAATTTGGTGAATTTTTGTTGTTGTATGAACATTATTAGCCATTGCTTTTGAAAACAACAGAAGCAAAACCTCCAAGATAAAAATAAGTCTAATTTTATGTAAATGTTAAGCACAATATTTTCATTTTGAAATATTACAGATTAGTACTTTATGACAAATCATAATGATTAAAAATGTAATTTTGAAATCCTATTTTCACATTTTCATCAACATTTGATCTCTTTAATCAGTGCCTTCATATAGAAGAGACAATCTATTATAAATTAGGGAGATAATGAAATGATTAACACATTGATACATGTAATTTCTTCGCAGACTGGAATTAATGAGAAGTTTATAAATATTCAGTGGCAAGTGGGAGTCTGATAACTGCGGGTGACGTATTCAATAAACTCACTCTAAATGTTTCCAATTTCATATATACAAAATAAATGTTTATGTCAATGACAGAATTATTCTTCAAAAACAATCCCAGTTACTTCTTTATCACAATAAAATTCAATCAAATATAAGGGTAGAACTTTTGCCAGGTTTCGCTGTTATTTTTAACATAATTTGCCTAAAATTGGCCAACCCTCAGTTCAGAAATTCAAGGTTTTCAGTTCCAAGTTACAACCACTGCAGAGTGAGTTTCCATGATTTTTTTTGCACTCGTCAAATTATACCAGTAAAGGCAAGTTCTTTGACACAGAGAGTGGCAGGTGTCTGTTGGTGGTGCAGGCAGGTACAATAGGACCATTTAACGGGGTTTTAGATAAGCATATGAATATGAAAGGAATAGAGGGATTTGAACAAAGAGCAGGCAGAAGGGTTTAGTTTAATTTAGCAAGATGTTTCGCACGACATTGTGGGCCAAAGGGCCTGTTCCTGTGCTGTACTGCTCCATGTTCTAAGAACTCAGTAAGAATTTAGCAACACCAATTTATATATGTATACCATGTTCTAAGCCAGTCCCCCTACAAAATTGGCCACACAACAGATTGAACAAATCAACCTTACGAGTTTCCACTAATTGTACATGTTGCAGACTTTTGATGAGTTCTTAAAAATTAAGATTACTGTTTTGGATGCAAGGACACTTAGAGATATCTTCTAAAAGTGTTTGAATATATATATTTAAAGCAACAGATTACTGTAGACCAACTTAACAAGCAAATAATGCTGTATAGTTCTTTAAAATTTTTTCCGTTATTTAAAATTGGGTTACTCAGAGGTAGTGGACAAGCCATTGATTAAAACTTATTATTTGTTCTGATAAATTAATTTTTAACTGTATTAATCAATCTGCACTAAGTTGTCACACATAAACATACCAAGGAATATTTTTAAAACAAACATTACTGAAATCTAACACTTCATCGATTGTGCCAGCTGGTATTGCATTTGGTAAAATGTAAATGAATTTGAGCAGAAATTTTGGGGGGGAATTAAAAGTCTTTCCAAAACTAACACAACTGTTGCTTGAGTCCAAATCACCAATTGTGTCCAAAATTAAAAAAAAACCTTCACTCCTTTATTGAGTTAAATTTCGCATTTCTGAAGAGGTGATTTGAATATTTCTAAATTTAGAAAATATTTGTACATTTCTTTTAAAAGGCACAGTGGCTCTGAAAATATTAAACATTGTACCGTGCCACTTACATATCAACAGTGATTTGATAATTAATCTCAAATGAGACATAGCTGAAAAAAAATCAGATGCTGACCATCTCACCCGAGCAGCCATACCTTAAAGTTGTAGTAGATTGATTAGAAATGTATTTGGAAATTGAACTGCTCAATCCTGTATTTCACAGAGTTGTCCAGATGTGCAAGCAGCATGGGTGTTTGCTAGGGAATATTAAAACTCTCCTTGAAGTGTCACACAGCATTTCCTGCTGCTAATGCCCTTGTTAATATAGCTGTTGCATCAAATTAGTTTTGAAGTCAATTCCAATTAAACAAATGGAAGCAACTGTGATTTTGTTTTCACATCAACTGAATGAATAAAATATTGTAACTAAACCTTCTTTTATTAGTAAACCTTTATTCTCTGATATAGGTGAGTGAATAACATTTGCTTATTTGCCTTATTCTCTTTGTTTGAATGTAAATGTTAGTGACTGTTGATAAGTTGTAATATTGCATAACTAATTGCTGTTAAAAATTTGTCAAGCTTACAGTTTTTCACTTTCAAAAGCAATTGGACTGTTGGTTTTGCATTAGTACAAAGCAGCTTTAGATGCACGGAATGTAAATCTGGAAGTACAACATCTGAATCAGATCAGTAACCTGAATAGACATGTTGGAGTCTAAGTTCAATGTTGTTGTGCCCATTTTCAGGTCCTGGACACTTGCGCAACTGTTAAGTTGATTGGAATCTTTTTTAGACAGCTGTGGCGCCTCCTGAATTGAGTGTGGACCTTATTTCAATATTTATAATTCAGATGTCTAAATCTGTTTACACTAGTCAGAGTGAAAATCTGTATTAATTCATAGGATTTATGTGTGGTGGTGAGCTGCTACTTGAACCACTGCAGTTCATGTGGATAACAGTTTCTTGCTGTGGTTTTGGTAAACTGAGTGACTTGCTAGTAAGCTATTACAGAGGACAAATAACAGTGAAGTACTTTTCTCTGCATCTGGAGATACATATAGGTCAGAAATATAGAAAGGTGGAAAATAGAAATTGGAGTAGGCCATTCGGCCTGTCAAACCTGCTCTGCCATCCACAATAATTGTGCCTGATTCTGTATCTCAATGCCATACTCCCACTCTCTCCTCATATCCCTTGATACTTTTAATATCCAGAAATCAATCTATTTCTTCATTAAAATGTATTTGGCCTCTACAGCCTTCTGTGATAGAGAATTCCGCAGGATCAGCAGCTTTGGAGTGAAGAAATTTCTCATTTCAGTCTTAAATGGCCTATCCTGAGATTGTAACCCCTTCTCTAGAACCCAACGAGGGAACCCTACTCCTACACTGGGTCTGGTCTTTGGAATATCAGATTTCCCAGTTGATCAAAAATCAATTGGTTTATAATGTAATAAACAGTATTCATTGTTATCATTTTTGTGAACATTTATGATATTTCAGCCCCTGCCTTAGTCTCATGTGTATAGACTAATCCGTATTTCACTTCCTGTAAAATGATTAAAAAGTGAAGAATAATCATTGCATTTTGCTTTTTTTATTTGTTTATAGGATGTGGGCATCGCTGGCACACAATGATTATTTCACGTAGCTATTGAGTGACATTCAGTAGATTTTTATATCTCGAGCAATACCAGACCAAGATGTGTTTTGATTTAAGATGAACTTAATATAGCCTAGGATTTTTTGTCAGCAGTGACCTGACAAGGCTCACCCCTGACATCAAAGGAAGTTGCCCAAAGAATTTTACCCGGCACAGGAATCGGAGTGAGGAGTGGACCATGGAAAGGTCTGATGACCTTATGCTGTATTTTCTGGTTTCAGGGTGAGCGAGGCTGGAAAACTTTGTCCATTGTAATCTTTGTAGTGTGAACTTCACCTTTTGCACATTAATTTGATTCTGACACCAACAACAGAGAACTCCACTGTCCAGCAACAGTGATATCATCAAACAGGTTCAGCAGCCAATCACACTGAAAAATTCTACAATGAACAAGATAGGAGAGGCAGCAGTGTGGTAGTATTGTCACTGGATTAGAAATCCAGAGACTCAGGGGACCCAGGTTTGTATCCCACATTAGCAGTTGGTGGAATTTAAATTCAATAAAATATCTAAAATTGAACTCTAATGATGCTCACAAAGCTATTGTTGATTGTAGTAGAAACCACCCTGTTCACTAATGTCCTTTTAGGGAAAGAAATCTGACATCTTTACCTGGTCCGGCCAATATGTGACTCCAGATTCACAGCAATGTGGTTGACTCTATGAGCAATAAGAGATGGGCAATAAATGCTGGCCCAGCCAGCGATGCCCACATCCTATGAACAAATAAAAAAAAGCAAAATGCAATGATCATTCTTCACTTTTTAATCATTTTATAGAAAGTGAAATACGGATTGGTCTATACACATGGGCCTAAGGCAGGGGCTGAAATATCATAAATGTTCACAAGAATGATAACAGTGAATATTGTTTATTACATTACAAACCAATTGATTTTTGATCATGGTGGGAAATCTGACATTCTACAACACCATACCAAGTGGAGGAGTAGGGAATAACTGACAGAAGCTGTTAGATTTCTCTATTCAGCTACGTGTGGAATTCTGAAAGTTATGTTTGCAATGATGGCAAAAGCCGCCAGTTTTATTGGCAGTACAACTACAAAATCTAAACCTTTCACAGACAGAGCTGAACAATATTTTAGTTTCAGTTTAAAAAGTCTGTTCCATTTTTGTTACTTGACTCTTCTAAAGCAAACCTAGTTTGTGCTGTTGTTGACAATGATTTGGTACCAGTCCCTATCCTGGAGTGGACAGAGTTTCTCAATATTAAATTGTTGAATATTTTAAACTTAGTTATACCTTTCCTCACTTGGGTTTACTTAAAACTCCATTGGTAAATTAATAAAGGCTAGAAGCTAACCTGCTAGAATTCATCAAATTACCCTCAATCCAAAGAACATTACACAGAATATTTATTGGCACTGTGACTTCTAAATAAAACTCCCATACTTTTACATTTCTATGTGCTCAGGTTTAGGCAAAATAGCTATTGAGCATGTATACTGATTATGTAAATTTAATATCAGACAGTAACATGTCTTTCCATTACTATGTAATTAAGACATCCGTCTTTTCCATATCCATAGTGTATCGTCATTAGAACCATTTCTGTAAGTATAGTAAATTACATTTGTGCAAATATGATACATCTGTTTAAGTTAATCACAACACGATAAGCATCAGGTCCTGGAACTTGCAAAGAATTTATAGAATTAAGTCTCCTTCAACACAGTTTAAGTTAATTAATTGGTTGCATTCACACAAGCGGAGGATGCATAATAATTGCAGCAGCTCTGTGTTGATTCTGGTTACTGGCAGAGTTCCAAAGGGAACCATGTTGCATTTATTTCTCATCACAACCTTTATCAATTCTGTGAACAAATTCATTGGTAGGTTTGCTGATATTCATGAGTTGAATATTTTTGCCGAGAAAATTAACCTGTGGAATAGACTTGCGGTGATTTGTTTCCTTTTATGTATGTCCAGAACAAAAGTACATGCTTATAAGTAAACAAATCAAAGGACAAATTTACATTTTTTTCTACTGTGAAACTATTCGTTGTGACAAATAATTTAAGTTTATTTCACATGCGGTATTGAAGCTGACAAATTTGACAAATTTACTTTGAATCTAATTATTTTTCTGTCAGAGTGTGAGATTTCCCTGAAGTCTTTTCATTCTTTATAGTTAAAATTTTACCATGAAAGTTCATTTGTTTCAGTGGAGGTAGTAGCATTGTGAAGGTGGGATCAGCAAAAGCTTTCCAACAAAGAAATGGCTATTCACACATGAATAATGACAATACTGAATGTGTACCCTTTTTCATATGTGATTTAGAGGGGAATCAATGGCTGGAATAGAACTTCAAAAAACAAATCCAATTCTGTGTAGTAGAACTATTTTGACACGAGTTGTATTTAAATGTGCAACAGCAGCATTCATGAGCCAACCTCACAGCTAGGGTCAAACAGCTCCACTGCCCTGTGGATACCTTTTTTTAATTCATTCATGGGATATGGATGTCACTGGCTAGCATTTATTGCCCATCCCTAGTTGCCCTTGAACTGAATTGCTTGCTAGGTCGTTTCAGAGGGCAGTTGAGAGTCAATCACATTGCTGTAACTTTGGGGTCACATACAGGCCAGACCAGGTAAGGATGCCATATTCCCTTCCCTAAAGGATGATAGTGAACCCGATGAGTATTTCTGACAATCAACAATGGCTTCATGATCATCAGTAGATTATTAATTCCCGATTTTTAAAAATTGAATTCATATTCTACCATCTGCCATGGCAATATTTGAATCCAGATCCCAGAACATTAATTGAGTTTCTGGATTAATATTCTAGCAATGGGACCACAAGACCATTGCCTTAAGAGAATGAATGGTACCCAAAGGCGGACTGATCTTTAAACATTTCAGACAACTCCTGCCAAAATAATGTTTTGTATTGCTCTTGAATTAATGACATGCAGCGTACTACAAGAAAGTAAGTCAGTACCTAATTTTCACTGATGAAAGAAAAGTTTGGCTGTGCCATCATTTCACCTAGGATGTTGGTAATGGGCACAACATTCCTGCCTATAAAATAGAAATAGGTAATTTATAACAAAATAAATTGTCAATCTAACAGTTTACTAAACATGTTGTTTAAATTTTATGTGTACACCATAAGTTAAGTGATTATAAGCAAAGATTGGCTTTTTCAATCCATGCTCCTTTCTAATGAACAATTAGTTGTAACTCGTTCAGTTAAAAACAATTAGCAATTTTTGCCCCATTGTTTTGGCTCTTTGTACATAAAATTTTATCATTGAGTATATGAGGGCACCAAATTAAAAATGTGACCTGATTTCCATCTAGTTGGGAAAGTCAATTTGAAATGCTTCAGAACAGGTACCAATGAGGCCACAATGGAACATGCTCAGAGCGCTCGGGGAAGAAGTTCCCAATGAGAATCACATTGGTGCAAAAATACATTAACCAAATTAGTACTAATATTTATTAAGAAATAATACACCAACAAAAAAGACCGTTAAAAAAAAGAAACCAGTGGTGGCAGATTTAAAACAGAGATGAGGAGAAACTACTTCTCTCAAAAGATTGTGAGTCTGTGAAATTCACTACCCCAGAACATGGTGGATGCCGGGATTTTGAATAAGTTCAAAGAAGAGGTGGACAGATTTTTATTTAGTAAGGGTTTGAAGAGCTATGATGGTCCGCAGGCAAATGGAGTTGAGACTGAGATGAGATCAGCCATGACAGTATTAAATAGTGGAACAAGCTTGAGGGACTAACTTGCCTACTCCTGCTCCTAGTTCTTACCATTCTTGTGATCCTACTGGTCTAAAATCATTGCTTGAATTTTGTTACCATCACTTCAAATCTCAGCATACAACAATCGCGGCTGTCCAATAATATGATTATAATTTGGATTGACATGAAGCCAGTTTCAGACCAGTGGAAGATGCAGCTTCCTCCAACTGGTTTGCCATAAAAATGTGTGGTGGACAAAAGAGATGGCACCCAAGTGTTGTGGGTGTTTGCTCCTCTCTCAATTCAACAACAGTGATTAACATCTTTCCACACCCTCCCACCCCACTCAAAAAAGGTCTAGTTTGAAATCCATTTCTGGATTAGGCATTGAACAGTCCGTGATGACAGCAGGTAATATCTATACCTCGATTTTATTTACACCTATTTGGCAAAACGGGACTTACGTTTGATTTCTTTCTCCTTCTCTCCCAGCATCTTGTTTGCCGATATTGTGGGTTTTACCAGTTTGGCTTCGCAGTGCACAGCACAAGAACTAGTCAAGCTCTTAAATGAACTATTTGGCAAGTTTGATGAGCTAGCCACGGTGAGTTTTTTTTTCCATGACTTTCCTTTACTTTGGATTTTGCTTAATTTTCTCTTCATTGGCTGGTGAAGTCCTTTTGGACTTTGTTTTCCCTTTGTTAACAAGGAAACACGTTGTTTAATGATGACAGAAATAGAGTGTTGGTTGTTAGGGCATTTACTTATTGATACCTTCCAGTAAACACTTCCTATTGCATAGTTATCACTTGATTTCAACCTGCATTAAGAAACTGTCAATCTGATTTAGATTATCTAGAATTAGTTGTTACTGTAAAGTAACAAACGCTCGCTAAGTTACAGCAAGTTTATCTAATGCAGTCTTTAATGTGCGTATTGGCTATATCATATTCAGGAATGCTTTGTGTTGCAAAGTGAATTGTTTACCTTCTTCATTGTGTTCGAGCTGCTGTTTTTATTGCAAAATATTCCAATGCTTTATCACCTAAAATGAAGTGTGAATGTTTCAATAAATATTATTGAATATTTGAGAATTCTTGAGGGGAGGTAGGAGCAAAAGAATGAATATGCTTCTTCAAATTGCTACTTAACTTTTTAGATAACTGTGGATTTCCCCTGAAGAATGAATGTTTAGGTTCCTACCTCTGTTGTTAAAATGGCAGGTTTTATTAAGCATTTTCTGAAGCCATTTTTTTCCCAATAACTCAGAAGCAGGGAATGTGACATGACAACAGCAATGCCTTTGCCAGTCTGAGTTTTACACTTCAGCACTGCGTTCTCCATGCTCAGGAAATGAGCAGAGTGGAAGATTATGTTTAATTATTCTTGCTCAAATCTTGCAACAGCTTTTGTGTTCCAATTGCCATCATAGAAAATGAATGCATTTTCATTTTGTGAAATCCTACAAGCTGTGTGAACAATGATGAAGAACAGCATGTTTTTAATTATACCAACTTGAAAATAGAGGACTCTAAAGAGCAAACTAGAGTGACTATCCTCATAAATGACAGGTTCTTAGGCATTTTAAGAACATAGTACCAGAATCATTTGAGCCTTCTCGCCCTTTCAATTACATCATGGCTGATCTGTTCCTCAACTATATTTACTACCTCTGTTCCATACACTCTTATACCATTTTGGTACCTCCTCGTCTCCTTCTTAAATGAGAGATCCCTTATTTTGAAAGTGTTCCTCCCTAGTTCTAAATTCCCCATGACTGGAAACATACTTTGTGAAGCTGATGGGATGGATGGCAGATGTAATTCAATGCAGAGAAGTGTGAAGTGACTCATTTTAGTAGAAAGAATGTGGAAAGGCAATATTAAAAAAAGGCTACAATTCTAAAAGGGGTGCAGGAGAACAGGGACCTGGTTGTAGATTTGCAGAAGTCATTGAAGGTAGCAGGATGAAATGTGATATGTTATTAAAGAAATCCTAGCATTTTTAAACGGGTGCCAAGAACTTATGACAAACCAATGAAACACCAGCTTTGTTTCAACAGGAGTATTTTGTCCAGTTCTGCACAGCACACTTTGGGAAGGATGTGTTCGCATTAGAGAGGATGTAGGAAACATTCATAAGAATTGTTCAATGAGTGAGGAATGTCAATTACATGGATAGATTGAAGAAATTGACTGGTATTTTACTGCCTCACCTGCCCCAGAATCATGGCGGGTGAGGGTCACAGAATGGCATTCTCCTTGGCCTTAGATGAGATCTTACAAGCCTCAGACAGGGGAGGCAGTAAAATTCCGGCAACTGTGACTGCTCTCCTTGAATAAAGAGAGATTAAGAGGAGATTTCATAAAAATGTTCCTCTTTTTTATACAGCAGGTTGTGAATCTTTGGAAACCCAGAGATCTGTGGATGCTCAGTTCTTAAATATGTTCTATCAATAGAGTTTTGGCTAAAAAGGGAATTAAGGGATATCGGATTATGTGAAAAAGTTGGATTTAAGTAGATCAGAATGGTAGAGTCCATATTGATTTGACAAGCTTTGCTTACCTGTTGTTTCCTATCATTTTGTGCAATTACTGTTCTGTTTGGTGTACAAATTTTAACTGAATTCTATTTTGAGAACACATTTACGCATATTAAAATGTTAGGAATGAGATAATAGAAACACTTTAGCTACGGGAGGGATTTTCTGATCCTGCAAAGTCGGTGCATTTTGTATGCTTTATATGCCCACCACCAGGGAACCCACCAAAGGAGGAGGGTGGGCTGAGGGCTACAGAAGATCGTACCAGCAGCAGAGGCTGGAAAACTCCACCTACTATTTTATATGTATATATGTATAAATTCATTACAAAGCGAATATGTACTCTTAAAGGTATCTTTATAATATCTTAGGCAACGGTTGTCACAGAAGATTAGAGAACTTCTAATGATGCAGAAAATGCATACCTAAACTAAAATCTAAGATAGGTAGAGAGAAGCTGCTTTGTGGCTCCATTATTGATTTCTTTAGAAGTGTTTCAAGTACACCCTTACATTCAAAGAGAAACCTCTTCCATACAATTGACAAAGCAAAGTGACACATTTATCAGAAGGACTTACCTTTTTAACTGTCAATCATTTCTAACAAATGTGGAAGAGTCCTGGTGCCTTTCAACCACTGTTTTCTTGCAATTGTGAGACCTAAACCTGGGTCTCTGAATAAATAAGATTCCAGTGGTGTACAGTGATGATGCATCACCACCCCAGAGAGGCTGAGCACTGAACTAAATTCATTAAATATTTAGATTTCCAAAAAGCGTTAACATAATTCATCTATATTGTGATACCAATGAGATATTCAGTGGTCCTGTGGTCAAAAGCTGATTTTGAGTTGGATAGAATGCAACTGTGAGTTGGCAGGTGGAGGGGTAGGGACAAAGGCATGTTAGTGGGCAGGTTGATAGCAATTTATTGTGGTTTGGAGATAGTAAGAATATTGCTGCTGCTTGGAACTCATAAAAATAAAATGAAGTCAGATTTTGGGATCTTTCTTGAACAGCTTTGCACCATCCCTTTATATAGCTACATATCACAAGCTATAACTAGCAAAAACAAATTTAAAGGTAACTGCCTTAACAAGTGCAGGAGTTTCATTAAATGAATGCTGGTTTCATTTAATATTTAAAGCAACCATCAGAACTATCTATAGAAAGATCAATGTAGCAGTGGTCCAAATGCCTGTGCAGATTAGGTGTAGACCTTTATCTTTCTAAATTAGTTAGAAATGTTGCCCTTTTGTGTTAATAGGATATGTAGACAATGCAGAATTTATGCCTTTTTGTATCTTTGCTTTAAATACCCATCGTGGTGTCTCAGAAATCTGAGGAGAGATGTGTTTAATTGTCACCATTATTTCTTAGTCATCAAGATGGCTTTCTAACTTTAAGTAGGATTTTTTAATGGCTTGCAGCTAAGAAGATATATGCCTTAATTAGCTTAGAAGCCTTTGTCAGTTTGACCAGTTTCCCTTCTCTGTTGCTTCCCAGTATTTAGTACAGTTACTATTCAATTTGGTGTGGCTACTGAATTCAATTTTGAGAACACATTTATGCCTGCTAAAAAGTTGTGAGTGAGACAGCAGAAGCACTATTATATATACTTATGCAAAAGGAAATGATGCCTTAAGATTTGCAGATAGCTGAAGTGATTTCTTTATTTAAAAAGTAGGATAGAACAAGTCCTGGGAATTATAAACCAATTAGCTTAGCATCAATTGTAGGAAAAATAATTGAGTCCTTATTTCAAAGATGTAATTGGAAGAATCTAGAAATTGAAAATATAATAAAACATAATAAACATGGATTTCAAAAGCGAAGGTATGTTTCACCAATCTTTGAAGAAGTAACTGAAAGTTTGATGAAGTTAATAAAGTAGATATTATAAATTTGGATTTTCTAAAAGCCTTCAGTAGATCACATTATAGATTGATATCTGAGATCAAAACATGTGGGGTCAGAGAGCATAGCAGATTGAATAGCAAGTTGGCCACAAAACCGGAAATAAAGAGCAGGGTTTAAAATTAGTTGCTCCAGATTGATCAAACGTGTGTAGAAATGTGTTGCACAGGGACCAGTACAAGGATCACCTTTGATATAAATGATTTGGATTCAGGAATTGCAAAAGGGCCTGTTTCCCGTGCTGTTTTGTCTTTTTTTTGTTCTAAATGTAGTTTCAAAATTCATGGCTGACACAATTGAAAGGTATAGCATGGAATTCTCTGATCTCATCTATTTCCACCATACAGCTAGTGAGAATGGGGAATTTGGCACTCAGCCAAAACTCCATTTGTTGCAGCAACACCAGAGGATCCCAGCTGCAGATGAGGCTGAATGTTTATGGTGATTGTTAATACAGAGGAGGACTGTGACAAAATGCAGGATGTTAATAAACATACAGGGTGGAATTTTACCAGCACGTCTGCCCAAGATTTGTTCGATCTCGCCCGAGGCTAATGGAGAATGCTGCAGTCCCAGGAACTCTAAAATAAAAACAGAAAATGCGGGAAATACAGAGCAGTTCTGGCAGCATTGATGGGGAGAAATAAGAGTTAATTGTTTCACGTCCAAACAATGCTTTGCACCAAAAATCGATTCTCTGAAATTCTCTGTTGATTCTTTGGTGATGGTTTAAGATAATGTCCTTTTTTTTAACTAATTCTTAACCAATGGACCAATAAGCTTTCTGTTTCCATCACTATGGCTGGTGCCCACTTTTCCCATCCTGACACGCATAATTTTTGGTGCGCCAGGATAGGAGATGTGTATGTCGGCCATTTCATGAGATTCATGCATGCATTCCTGATGCAAGCGTATCTCTCACAGTCAGAGAGCAGCTGCAGTTGGGACTGTGCTGAAAACCAGTGGGAAGGTAGGTAAGTGATTTATGTCTACTTTTTAATGTATTTTAAATCTCATTATTGAGACCAGCGTGGAATTCTCTGGGCCCAATAGCATCCCCACTCTGCCAGGAATATTGTAATCTAACAAGGTTTAGAGTAGCTCCCTGGTTGCAGGGAATTAGCGGGAGACCAGCTGGACTGAAGGAGGGGGCAATTGAGAGTCCCCCGGTGGGGGGGGTGGTCAGATGGTGATGGGTGGTGCCCCCTGGCATGAGTGCCCTCTGGGCATGGGTGCCTTGGCAGTGCCAGCTAGTTCCCCTGGCACTGCCCAAGGGGCAAAGTGCCCATGCCCAAGGGGCATCTTGGCACTGTCCACCAGGCATTGGGCAGTGTCAAGGGGATGGCACATAGGGATGGAGCTTAGGAGGCAGGGTCAAGTGGGAAGAGCCTAGTGGTGAGATCTTTAATGGGCAGGACCAAAGGGTGGGGCATGTTTTGTGTGGGGGTAAAGGGAATGGCTTATTGTAGGCAAGTTGTGGGTGGGGCCTGTGGGTCCTGCTGCCACTGTGCAGACTGGGTTGATTAGAGCTGGAGGGAGCAATCGAGGTGGGCTGGTGGGAATGCGGGGTGGTCTGCTGAGGTGGGAGTGATCTGCCTCCCAGGTGGGGGAGTCAGCAGGAATAGACCTGCCAGTGAGGTAGGGGTGCATGGTTCTGGGGATTATATTGCTGTGGGACGGGGAATTAGGGCTGGCCCAGGAATGCTTGTACAACGTGCGATCAGGCCATGGACTGGAGGCGGGTTGGAGGAGAAGCATGCCAGGGCCCTGGGCTAGCTAGCAATTGGGCTGGCCAGCAATGTGCAGTCTGACAGATCAGGGCCATTGTGCGTATGCAGGGGCCTAGGACTGTCAGACTCTGGCGTGAATAGGCCCCGCCCTCCCCAAACTTCTATTGATATTCACAATTTTGGCCACTGTGGAACACAGAGATTCGAGACTGAACTTCCACTGAAAAAGCAATTGTGATTGTCACCATTTCTCTTGCCGTTTCAGCACTTAGAATTTTTGGGAGGAGAATCAGGCCCTTGAATTCAATAAATATCTGAAATTAGAAGTCTAATGATGACATGAAACCATTATCCGTTAGGGAAGGAAATCTGCCATCCATCCTTACCTGATCTGGTCCAGAGGTGGCTCTTAAATGTCCTTTGAAATGGATTGACAAATCACTCTGTTCAATAACAATTAGGGATGGGCGATAAAGGCTGACCCAGCCAATGACACTCACATCCCATGAATAATTTTTTAAAAAATCATCAACTGTGATTTTAAATCACCAATAATCACTTGTAACAACTTGAAAAAAAGTAAGAATCCTAAAAAGGAGCCAGTTTGTGCCTGAAGTAAACAAGTTAATTTTAAAAGCCTCCTTGAAGGGTCACAGATGAGTCCAATAAACAGAAACTTGCAATGGTGATTGATTCAGCCTAAGGCATGACCATTATCCTGGACAGGATTGGCTTCAAGTTCAATTTGTTTTATGAGAACTTGATTTGCATTTGAAATTCGTGATCTTTTTCATTGATTTGGCTGAATTTGGACAAATTGCACTGTAAGTAACTGCTGCATTGAATGGAAACATCTACTCCACGTAAGGAATCAAATCTTAGTTCTAAGTCTATTTCCTTCATATTATTCTTCAGTGGGGTAAATATCAATAAGTATAATAAAACATTGTGCTACATCAGAATAAATCATTTTTGCTAAATAAGTCATTCAGTTTTTATTTTGTATAATTGATTGCTTGATTATTAAACCAGCCAGCAATTAGAAACAAAAAATATACAGCTTTCTGAGAAAGATGAGGCATCTAACCCTGGTTTAAATGATCAAATAAATGGAACAGAGATATGACATTAAGTCGTTATCCATTGAGCTGCTTGGCAGATCTGTTACAGAAATCTTGCCAGAAATGTCATATGCAGCGTTAGATTTAATACAATCATTGGTAATTGCCTCCGTTGCAGAGGATGAGAAAATACAAAATGAATTATTGTGTGGTTAATTCGAATCTGGACCATTATAGCACCAAGCACCTATTCTATTATTGAACTAGAAACTATTTTCTCACAGTTAATCTAGTTTGCACTGATAATAATCTCAGATATCTCATTCTGAATATTTTATAACTTTGGGTGGAAACCTCTGACATATTGTCAGGGTGTCAGTTTCAATGTGGTGGCACAGTGGTTAGCACACAGAGCCAGGGACTTGGATTTGATTCCTGGCTTGGGTGACTGTCTGCACGTTCTCCTCATGTCTGTGTGTGTTTCCTCTGTGTGCTCCGATTTCCTTGCACAGTCCAAAAGATGTGCTGGTTAGATGTTTGGCTATTCTAAGTTTTCTCTCAGTGTACACGAGCAGGCACCGAGTGTGGCGACTGAGGGATTTTCACAATAACTTCATTGCAGTGTTAATATAACCCTATTTGTGGCACTATAAAATAAAATAAAAACTTCAAACCATGTGTAGCTCTCTAGTTGTAGAGCTGTGTTTCGTCACTCAATTCCCTTGCTTTCTGTGCCAGCTCCACAGAGATTGGGGTGCCATCCTAAAGGGCTCCAAGATCTGCACTGAAAAGATACTCCACCCCCATGGACACAGAAGCCAATCTACAAGCACTGGCACAACCTCAGCCCCCTCACGAGCATCAAGGCAACATCTTCCAGACACACAAGCACTGAGAGAATCCTCCCTGCCTCTCCCACACGCAAATACCTCCACCACCATCACAAGCAGTGAGGAAACTCATGGCATCCCTGACATCCCTGACACACACACACACACAAACAAGGAAATCTCCAAATGGTGCTCCCAAGAGGACCCACATCTTCCTGGCATTGCCGTACTGTCACTGCCACCCTGACAATATATTTAAATGAGGATTCTGCCCAAAGTGTCACCATCAAAGGGTGGTGAAAGTCTGATAATGTGATTTCTCAACCCAGATTCTTGTTCCCTCAGTCTCACGGATTTTCCATCAGTGTCACCATTCCGCCATGGCAAATGGCAGCTGAAAATCTCCATCTAGGAATGATGCTCCTGTTGTTAGGTCTGTCCAAAAAATGATACATTATGATGAGTTGTTCCCAAGCCTTGCTAAGCAGGTAGCCTAGCCAACACTTTTTTCTACGACCCTTCCTTGGGATGTGGGCATCTTTGCAAATCCAATATTTATTATTTATCCTTGTTTGCTGTGTCTTTTCAATGTTATTTCATGGACTTCCGTAAACAAAATTGGAACGTTGTTGAAGGTATACTTTAATGCAAGAAGTATTCGCAATAAGGTGGAGGAACTTGGAGTTTGGACCAGTACCTGGAACTTTGATGTTGTGGCCATTTCAGAGATGTGGGTAGAGCAGGGACAGGAATGGTTGTTGCAGGTTCCGGGGTTCAAATGCTTCAGTCGGAATAGAGAAGGAGGTAGAAGGGGGGGAGGAGTGGCATTATTAGTCAAAGACTGTATCACAGTGACAGAAAGAAAGTTTGATGAGGACTTGTCTGTTGAGGTAGTATGGGCTGAGATTAGAAACAGGAGAGGAGAGGTCACCCTGTTGGGAATCTTTTATAGACCTCCTAAAAGTTCTAGAGAGGTAGAGGAAAGGATTGCAAAGTCGAAGCTGGACAGGAGTGAAAGTAATAGGGTAATTGTTATGGGGGACTTTAACTTTACTAATATTGATTGGAATAGCCATAGCTCTAGTACGTTAGAGGGGTCAGTTTTTGTACAAAGTGTGCAGGAAGGATTTTTGACTCAGTATGTAGATAGGCCAACTAGAGGTGAGGCTACATTGGATTTGGTGCTGGGCAATGAGCCAGACCAGGTGTTAGGCTTTGAAGTTGGTGAACATTTTGGTGATAGTGACCACAATTCGGTTATGTTCACCTTAGTGATGGATAGGGATAGGCATGAAGCTGGGGGCAGTAGTTATAGCTGGGGGAATGGTAATTATGAAGCCATAAGGAGAGAATTAGGGTGCATAGGTTGGAGGAGTAAACACCAGGGACTGGGAACACCTGAAATGTGGAACTTATTCAAGGAGCAGCTGCTGCGAGTCCTTGATAAGTATGTCCCTGTCAGGCAAGGAGGAAATGGTCGAGTAAGGGAGCCATGGTGTACTAAAAAAGTTAATTCGCTGGTTAAAAGGAAAAAGGAGGCTTATGTCAGGATGAGGCTTGAAGGCTCAGTTAGTGCAATGGATAGCTATAGATTAGCCAGGAGGGAGCTAAAGAGTGAGTTGAGGAGAGCTAAGAGGGGACACGAGAAGACTTTGGCTGATAGGATTAAGAGAATCCTAAAGCTTTCTTTAGATATGTTAAGAATAGAAGATTGGTTAGGGCAAGATTAGGGCCAGTCATAGACAGCAGTGGGAAGTTGTGCGTGGAGCCTGAAGAGATTGGAGAGGCACTGAATAAATATTTCTCTTCGGTATTCACGCAAGGTGATGTAAATGTAGTTATGGAGAACACTGAGGTACAGGGTTGCAAACTGGAAAGTATTGAAGTAGATAGGGAGGATGTGCTAGATATTCTTGAGGGTTTGAAGTTAGATAAGTCCCCTGGGCCGGACGGGATTTACCCTAGGATTCTCTGGAGGCAAGAGAGGCGATTGCAGAGCCTCTGGCTCTGATCTTCAGGTCGTCGTTGGTTACAGGTATGGTTCCGGAAGACTGGAGGATAGCGAATGTGGTCCCATTGTTCAAGAAGGGGAAGAGAGACTTTCCAAGGAATTATAGGCCAGTGAGTCTTACTTCTGTTGTGGGCAAAGTATTGGAGAGAATTATTAGGGATAGGATTTATAGTTCTTTAGAGAGGAATGAATTGATTGGGATAGTCAGCATGGTTTTGTGAAGGGTAGGTCGTGCCTTACTAACCTCATTGAGTTTTTTGAAAAAGTGACCAAAGAGGTGGATGGGGGTAAGGCAGTTGATGTGGTATATATGGACTTTAGTAAGGCGTTCGAGAAGGTGGCCCATGGAAGGCTTCTGCAGAAAATGCAGATGTATGGGATAGAGGGTGATTTAGCTAATTGGATTAGGAATTGGCTAGCTGATAGAAGACAGAGGGTGGTGGTTGATGGGAGATGTTCATCGTGGAGTTCGGTTACAAGTGGTGTACATCAGGGGTCTGTTTTGGGGCCCCTGCTGTTTGTAATTTTTATAAATGATCTGGATGAGGGTATTGAAGGATGGATTAGTAAATTTGCAGATGACACTAAAGTCGGTGGAGTGGTAGATAGTGAAGAGGGGTGTTATAGTTTGCAGAGAGACCTGGACAAGTTGCAGAGCTGGGCCGAGAGGTGGCAAATGGAGTTTAATGTGGAAAAGTGTGAGGTAATGCACTTTGGCAGGAATAATAAATGTGTGGAGTATACGGCTAATGGTAGGATTCTTAATAGTGTTGATGAACAGAGGGATCTTGGTGTATATGTGCATAGATCCCTGAAAGTAGGCAGTCAAGTCGATAAGGTTGTTAAGAAGGCATACGGAGTCTTAGCTTTATTGGTAGGGGGATTGAATTTCGGAGCCGCAACGTCATGTTGCAACTGTACAAAACTCTAGTGCGGCCGCACTTGGAGTATTGTGTGCAGTTCTGGTCCCCACATTATAAGAAAGATGTGGAGGCATTGGAGAGGCTACAGAGGAGGTTTACCAGGATGTTGCCTGGTATGGAGGGCAGGTCTTATGAAGAGAGGCTGAGGGAATTGAGGTTGTTTTCGTTAGAAAGGAGGCGGCTAAGAGGGGACCTAATCGAAACATATAAGATGATTAGAGGTTTAGATAGGGTGGACAGTGATAGCCTTTTTCCTAGGATGGAGAAAGCTAGCATGAGGGGACACAGCTTTAAAGTAAGGGGTGATAGTTATAGGATGGATATCAGAGGTAGGTTCTTTATCCAGAGGGTGGTTAGGAGTGGAATGCCATGCCTGCGGCAGTTGTAGATGCGCCAAGTTCGGTGGCGTTTAAGAGGTTAGTTGATAAGTTTATGGAAGAGAAGGGAATGGTTTAGTTTGGAGGGTCATTGCTTTTTTTCATAATTGGTCGGCGCAACATCGAAGGCCGAAAGGCCTGTTCTGCGCTGTAATGTTCTATGTTCTAATTTGTGATGATGTGGCACCTTTATCATTGGAGAACAGCAAAAATGCTTAATGGATAAAAAAAGGTAACTGAACCAAAGAAGGTGATATGCAGAGGGTGACCAGAAGCTTATACTAATCACACTAGCGGTGTAGCACAGACACAGGCCATTTGGCCCCACTGTCAATGCAGACATTTATATTTCTTATGAACATCCTCCAAGCTCATCAACACCTTGTTCTATTCTATTTTTCCTCATATGATTGTCAAGCTTCCCCTTAAAAATATCTGTGCCATTTATTCAACTATTCCTGTGCTAGTGTGTCACATTCATACCACTCTTAGGGTGAAAAGTTTCCCTTGAATTCTCTATTGTATTTATTAGTTGTTCTCTTATATTTATGATCTCTGATTTTGGATTCCCCCCACGAGTATAAACATTTCATCCACATCTGCTCTATCAATGTTCCCTTCATAATCTGAAAAGTGTTACCCCTCAACCTTTATTCTTCTGGAGAAAAATAAACCTCTGTCCATTCAGTCTTTCCTAGTAAGTTTATGCTCTCAGTTCTGGTATCATTTTTTGTAAATCTTTCTTGCGCCTTCTCCATTGCGTCCAGGAGGCAAAACAGCAGCTTTTCAAGTGAGTCTTCTTTGCTGTTACATCCTAACCTTCGAGGTGTACTCCTAGATCACTTTGCTCCTCGTTGAAACTTATTATTGAAGGTGTATGTAATCTCTTTATTCTTCCTACCAAAAATAGACCACCTCACACTGATCTATACTGAAATTCATCTGCCAGTTATAGAGTTATAGAATCATGGAATAGTTACAAAGTAGTTGAAGGCCATTCAACCTACTTTGTCATTAGTGGCTCTCTGAAAAAGCAATTCATTTAGTGCCATTCCCCTTCATATTCTTCCTTTTAAGATATTAATCTAATTCCTTCTTGAATGCTTGGATGGAACTGACTTCCACTACACTCTTAGGTAGTGCATGCCAGGTAAATATCACTCGCTGTGTGAAAAGGCTTCTCCTCACCTTTCTCTTGCTTCTTTTGCTAATTATCTGAAATCTGTGCCCTAAAGTTCTTGATCCTCCCACCAAAGGGAATGAATTCTCCCTATTGACTCTGTCCAGACTCCTCACGATTTTGAAAACCTCTATCAAATCTCTGTATAACCTTCTCTTCTCCAAAGAGGACAGTCATAACTTCTCCAATCCATCTACATAATTGGAGTTTCTGATCCCTGGAACCATTCTCATTAAAAAATTTATGTATAATCATTATTGTAAATATTATACAATTATAGCACAATTACATATCCAGTCTGCAAGCTTATTAATGTATTTCCATATTGTGTTGCTTTCTTCCTTTGCACTAGCTACGTGTTCTACTTTGGTGGCACCTGCATAACATTGAAACTGCACTTCTGAATCCAAATCATTTATATAAATTGTGAGCAAAAGTGGTCCAGTATCAATTTCTGTGGAACACAATGGATGAAGTTTCCCATTTCAGCTGCCACAGAACCAGAGCGGACAAGGGGTGGACCATGGAAAGGTCCATTGACCTGGGGCAGGATTTTCCAGTTTCAGGTCGAATGTGTCCAGAAATTCCCGCCCCAGTACCCAAATTTTTCCTGTCTTTATTGCTGCCCTTAAATTTATTCTGTGTGAACTCTACCCTGTTTTCTGTTTATTACCAGCTCGTTATCTAGTCTGATACGTGCCTGCTGAATCCACCTAGTTTGGAGTCTACCACAAAATGTTTTTTAAATATCCAAATATTACATTTACTATAATGCCCTTGTCAACTCCTTTCATCATCTCTTCCAAACATTCTATAAAGTTGGTCATGTATGACCTTTTCCTTTGGAAACCATACTGACAACTTTGTTTTATTTTTGGTTGTTAGGCTTTTTTCTGTTTATCCTTGAGTAAAATATTCCATTAATTTTCTTACCACTAAAATTGAACTAACTAAAATATTGTACACTGGACTTTTTAGATATAGAGATCACATTAGTAGTCCACTCATTCTCAGGCACTATTTGCCTTCCTAATGAAAAGTTATATGTATATATTGATGCAATTGTGCCTTTCACTCCCATCTTTAAACTGTGTAGATGCAATCCATCTTTTATCTTTTCTATATTTGATCTGTTTATCAATTATGACCCTTTTTCTATCTTTTTTTAAATCTCTTACTTTTTCACAACTTTTTACTTTCTTTGGTAAATATTAAACTGAAACATTAATTTAATATTTGTCATTTCAGTGATATTCACTGTGAATTTATCTTATGTATCTGTCAGTGACCCAATCCATATCCTGATTTTATTTTGGTCATGTGCCTTGTTATGAATTATAGAATTTGAAGATAAATTCAAACACCCAGTGATTAACTGAAAAGAATTAAATCACAAGATTTTAAGCAAAAACAGACTTAACTGTTTAAAAACACAAAGCAGCATTACTAACTTAACATTACAGTTCATAATTAGTCATGCTTTAAAATTGAAAAGCACAACAAAAATATAAGATGCTTTAAGCTCCTGGAAGCATTTTCCCTTCCCCTTTGATTTCCTCTCAGAAAGTCAGATACTTTTCATGCTCCTGCAAGTTCCTTCACTTTCTGGGACCAAACCAAACTGCCACAGGAATTCTCAGTGTTCCTGCTACCCTCCAATGCATGACATTTCATGGAGAATGTAGTTTTTGGATAAGCAACCTCCAATTTTTCCTCAAAGACCTCATGCCTGTGGATTCTTTGGTTTCTTATGCTGGTTTTAGATGTTTTACACTCAATCTGTTTCAAAAGCGTATTTTTCTTCACACCCCACCCACATTTTGCATTAAATAAAGATACTGTTAGTATGTTCTCTACTTAAGATGCAAGTCTTGCTCCCAACTCAGTAAGCTGCACCCTACACAAAACCAAAACTACAGCTACGTTCTGTGAGAAATACACAAATTAACCAGTGAACGTTCTAACTCCAACAATAAATCTCCATGACAGCATAACATACTTGAGATGTTTCACACAGAAATGTAAATTAATTATTTTTTGCCTTCAAAACAATTTATTTAGTTCTATGACTTATTTATGTTGCTAATAGTTTTATATCCATTTTTTCCAGAATTACTGGGTTTGGATTCTTTTATTGATATATGGGAGACATCATGGCTCTCTCAAGACGTTTAGAGGTGGATTTCATTATTCAGTTTATACACTTCTAACTCTGACCTTATATAGTAAAGACAAGCTATCTTCTAGAAGTGATCAACTCAAGCTTATTTGATTTGTATTTACATTAAATGCATACCAATACCTTAACTATTGTTTCCATCTATCTCATGTTTGATACTTAAATTCCATTTATCTTACTTTTAACACTTAAATTTCTTAAAGCATTTGAATTATAAATTACATTATTCACAATAGCCTTTAGGCTGATTTGCTATTACTTCTTATATTTGTTGATAACTTAGTTCTGTAGTTCATTTTGCTTTAATTGTTTTTTCTGACTTTTATCCTAACTTTGTCATAGTTCCACTTACCATTTTCTGGTTGGTAAGATGTAACAAGTGGTGTGTCACAGGGATTAATGCTCGGCATCAATGTTTTAGAATTTATATAATTGGCTTGGTTGAAAGGATCAAAGGCATGGTTCCTAAATTTGATGGTGACAGAAAGATAGGTAAGAAAATAAGATGTGAAGATGACACAAGGAGACTATAAAGGGATATAAATTGGCTCAGTGAGTTGGCAAAGATTTGGAAAATGGGTTATAATGTAGAAAAATGTGAAATTGTCCATTTTGGCAGGAAAAATAAAAAAAGTATTTTATCTAGATGGTAAGAGATTGTAGAAGTAGAGGGACCTTTAAACTAGTTGGGCTGAATGCTCTGTTTCTGTGCTATAGATTGTATCTAATAAGATGGTAGCAAATTAAGTGAGAAGTTTTAAATGAAGATGAATCAAGAATAGCTGCCATGGATTTGTTAAAGGCAAGTTGTAGTTGACATTTAAGATACTTGTTTTTGAAGGAATAGAACATAGAACATAGAACAATACAGCACAAACAGGCCCTTCGGCCCACGAGTTGCGCCGATCACATCTACCAATCCACAGACCTATCTATAACCTCCTATCCTATTCTTTTCCATACACTCATCCAGAAGTCTTTTAAAAGACCCCAGTGAGTTTGCCTCAACAACCTCCGACAGCAGTCGGTTCCATTCACTCACCACCCTCAGTGAAAAACTTACCCCTGACATCTCCTTTGTATTTGCTTCCCTGCACCTTAAATCTGTGTCCTCTCGTATTGACCATTTCCGCTCAGGGAAATAGTCTCTGAGAGTCCATCCTATCTATTCCAAATAACCAATTCAATAAGGATACTACAATAAATGCACTGCATTTGGATTTTCAGAAGTATTCTATAAGATGATTCACAATTTGTTGCACTGTAAACCTGACATTTTTGTAAGTGGAAATATAGCAATAGAGACTGGACATTGAATGATGGATGGTAATAAAGCATTAGGGGTGGGATTTTCTGGCCATGCTCGCCCCAAAACCAGAAAATCCCATTCGAGGTTGACAAACCTTTCTGTGGTTCACCCCATGCCTATGATGATTCCCATTGCAGATGGAACTGGGTGTTCAAAGAAGGATTGGAAAAGATGCAAGTATCCCTAATAGACATAGAGAGCAGACAATTTTGCTACTACAACTGTAGCAAAAACAATTTGCTAATTGTAAAGTAGGGTTTTGGTAAAAAGTAAAGAAAATTGTGAAAGAGATTCAAAAGTCACAGGTTAGTGGGATGGGCAAAAATAATTCAGCGCTAAGAAATGTGAGGTGAGTGGGAGAATCAACAAGTAACTCCTTGAACAATGCTATTAAATCCATGGGGCTAGGTACTCAGAAGGATTTGGGAACCTGTCAGATGAATTCTGGTTCTGACTCATAGTCTGAACTTTGTCACTCTAGCAATGTAGATGAATGAATTGAGCGGGCGAGGATCTTGCCACTAACTACAGGTACCAAGAACGTCCAGATGGGAGCTGTTTGTTTGGAGCCAGCAGACAAGCTAAGTTTTGGTAGTTATTGCTTTACTGAGAGTTTGCATCTCCTGAAAAGGTGAGGATGAAAATGGTGCAAAGTGGTCATGGATACTGAAATACGGTACAGAACTAGATCCAGCATTAGCTTACTCACTTTCAGGGAAAAAAATTAGGTGGAAACAAACTTTCCCTTTCACCTGTAGCGACCCCAATATCTGTGTCATTACATCCATCACTTCTGTCCAGGAAAAGGAAAATCCCATTCCTGTGCAGACTGACCATTTAATAAGCTTCTTAAGGAGCTTAATAGGCTGTTAATTGGGGATAACAAAGTTTCCCATTCATTCTTCCTTGTAGGCTCTTTGAAGGTTTCTCAAAAGCAGCAGGATCCTATGTGACCCTTGATCTGCCAACGTCATTTTCAAATGATGCTTGGATCTGTTTCCGCTCCCGCTGCATTGAAAACTCAGAAAATGGGGTTGAATAGCTAATTTCTTACATATATGAGAGCAAGTAGATAAGACTACAAAAAAGAATGGTTGCATTTTGGATTTTATAAGCGGCATCTCAGTTACAAATAGAAGTTTAGTGACCAATTTGTACAAGGACATAGTTTGAGTACACTGTGTAATACAAAAAAAGTACAAAAAGGCAATTATGCTACAGATTGAAACTTAGAGTTGCAGATGTATAAATCATATGTGTGCCACTTTAAGCATTGCGATTTTACTCTCTGGCACATTGAGTTGGCAAGGATCAGATATAACCACTAATTCTGATTACAATAAATTACTTACTATATTTTAAATAGGAATCCCAAATTATCAAATATAAAGTCAATTCATTGCAGGCTAAAAGATTCAAATTTATTTACACAAGAAATAAAGTAGATATCATAAACAATATTTTAAAGTATATTAAATTTTCCAAATCTGCTTTGATAAAAGCTTCTTAATTAGATTTTTCTTAATTAGAGACTTTGGTTTTCTTCCTCTTGTTAAATCTCACTGTGCTTAGTTTTAACAACTCATTACACATGAAATGTAGCAAAGTTGTCTCAATATTATAACAAAATGGTTGTAAATCTGAAAACACTGTTACCAAAACAAAAACACAATTTTATTTTGTTGGACCATTATTGAGAATAGGAAAGCAATTTTATTCTGTTTAGAAAAGTGAGACTGGAAGATGATCTAATTGAAGTTTCCAAGATGAGGAGGATGACTGATAATGCTGATTTAGGCAAGTTATTCACTGTCAAGTCCCAGCAGCACCAGAAGCTGTAGTGGCCAAGACAGTCCTCAAAGTCAAAATCTTTGGAATCCAGCCTAGGTAAGTTTTTGCGGGGAAGGGTCTAAGAGCAGGGAGAGAAAGTGAGGCCTTGCAGGGGCTGGGGAGCAGGCGTCCAGGAGGGATGGGGGGGGGATGTAGATTGAGAGTAAGGATGTTAGTGTGGAGACCAGGAAAGGAGGAAGCACCCTGCAGTGGCCAAAAAAATTTTGGGATAGTGGGAAGATGATAAAACGAGGCCATTATTGGAGGCACAAACCCAACATTATTACCTAGATGCAAGGTGGCTCTAAAATTCGCCAGTTGGCATTCCCACCTTGCATCTACAAACCTGCTGATGGGGGCCGCATAAATTCTGTCTCAGCTTTTAAGCAAGCAAGGCTGGATTTATATTTTGCAATAGGAAGGAGACCTACTCCTTTGCCACCCCTTCTCTTCATCCTCCTCTCCACCATCTAATAACCCAACATTGACCACTTAAAGAAAACATCAGCTACATTTAGCTTAGTTGTGATTTGATTTCCACTGGCTCCTGCTATAGTTGTGTACATTTTTAATGCTTTCTGATTGTTAAAATCTACAGAGACTGTGTTATGGCAGATGTTGAAAGCATTTTAATTACTTCAGTGCTTTTTGCACAAAAGGCATGGGTGCAGTCATAGGCATTTCCTTTGGAATTCAGAATGACTAGGAGAATGAGCAAAGAGCATATGGAGCAGAGCAAGCTGCTAGAAGGGGGTGGAGGAGAATGAAGAAAAGGACTCGCAGCAAAAGTCACATCCCCATCCCCCCCCCCCTCCCTACCCCTGCCCAACCCTCCCTAGGATGTAAGGGAAGACAGTTTCACCGATCTGAATTCCAGTAAGGAAGTGCATATGAGATGTCTGCAATTCTGTCAGGGCAGCCACACTGAAATCAGACACATACTGCAGCCACAACCTTAGATAACAACAAAGACTAATTGCCAGTTGGTGTAAGATCTTTATGGCAATTGCGTTTTATGTGCTGGGTTGATTCCAGGTTAGCCATGGAAATATTTGCAAATGTAAGCAGTTTGCCATCTACTGCTTCATGAGGAAGGAAAGCCATGGAAGGTTTCTTTTTACAAATAACTGACTGTATGCTCTGTCAGAGAGTCAGCACAATCTTGATGGACCAAAGAGCCTTCTTCTGCATTGTGGAGATTCTATGATTCCAGTGTTGTTTGGTACAGAACAAGCAGTTTTACAAGGATTGCAGGCATCCCTTTGGTGCAGTTGTGCACAAGTGAGTGCTGCATACCAACAATGAAATGTACTCAACTGAAAGAGATTCCATTTTCTCAATGTCCAGTTCATATGTGACCGGAGGCAGTAAATCATGCTGATTTGTGCCCAGTATTGTGGGATTAGTCGTGCTGGCATTACTCTATGGAAGCCCACTGTACCATTAGCATTTGAGCTATCAAGACAACAAAAGAATGGCTACTAGATGACAAGGGCTTTCCATTGAATTCATGGCTGCTGCCTCCAGTTCATATGAATGTATAATGAAAGCCACAATGCCACTCGAAGTGTCACCAAATAGCCTATTGACATTTGAAAAGAATGTTTTCACTGCTTGGATCACTGTATAAGGAGCCCTGCAGTACTCAGCAGAATGGGTTCCTGGTGGTCTGTTGTTTGCTGCACAATCTTGTGATCATGAATGAACAGCCCTTGCCATTAGCTACTGGGGGAAGCACCTGAGGTGCAAGAGAAGGAGGAGCAGATCAAAGATGAGGAGGAAGAAGGAAGCGACTAGACTAAACTGGAATAGTTACTTTCCACATGATATTGATTTGTTCAAGGACCTTCACCACTAGTTCCACCCACAATGTACATTTAAGAGTCAACTAACTTTCTGTAGCTGGAGTCTTCCCTCCATTCATGCTGTTGGGGTTTTCTGGTCCCACTGCAGTGAACAGAGATTTGATTGGCCATCAAATTCTCCTTCCTCTCTTCAGCAGGAGCAGGGCTTGAATAAACAGTAAGATCATGCCCCAATGACTTTGGAACGACTGCTGAACCATGCAGCCACTTAGCAGTGTGTTGTGTGAATTCATTCTTCACGTATGAGCATTGCTAGCAAGGCCAGCATTTATTGCTCACCCCTAATTGCCCTTGAGGTGGTGATGGCGAGCCGTGAAGTGTAGATACATCCACAATACTGTTAGAAAAGACATTCCAGGATTTTGAACCAATGATGGTGAAGGAATCATGATAGAGTTCCAAGTCAGGATGGTATGTGACTTGCCAAGCTCTGGTACATACTATAATCCGAGTAATGAGCAGACAGCATAAAGTTGGCATGCCAGTTTCATCATGCAGAGTAATCACCTATTGTGAAAGCCATGCCAGTTTCCAAGGATTATCCAATTTAGCTTTAATCTGGTGGGTCTCCAGAACTCTACGGACAAAGTACACCACTCTTCCTCTCCATTTTCTTGGCTAAAGCTTCCAATGCAGTGGCAGAAAATCTTGGAGCCAGCATTCTCTCTTGTTATGCCTTTCTCAGGTCAGAATCAATTGGAAAGTGACTACCACCATTTGTTCCAGTCACAGTTGAGAGGTTCAGGCTAGTTTTAGTTACTGCAAGCTTACATTAACTACTGCAAACTCCCCTTCATTCTCAGCACCTAGTTGCAGTGTTCAGTCACTCAGCAATATGGATAGCACTGGCTACACATTGAAATGTGAGGTGGCACACTAGCACAATGGTTGCACAACTGCCTCATAGCACCACGGATTCCGGGTTGTATTCCGGCTGCAAGTCACTGTGCAATTTTGCACATTCTTTCCAAGTCTGTGTGGGGTTTCCTCCGGGTGCTCCAGTTTCCTCCCATAGTCTATCGATGTGCAGATTAGGTTGATTGACTGTGCTAAATTAATGCTAGTGTCAGGGGGATTAGCAGAGTAAACATGAGGGTCTTTGGGAATAAACCCTGGGTGGGATTGAGGTCAGTGCAGACTCAATAAGCTGAATGGCCTCTTTCTGCACTATAGGGATTCTATGAAATTATATAACTTAGCAGACAACTTGAAGTTGGAATGCAGTCTATGTTGGAGCAACGAGTACAGATGAAACCTGCATTGCAATTCATATTCTTGTTCATAGGCATTATTGAATTTTGTCACTAAAATTCATTTGAATGCAATAATAAATATTAAGCTCAACAAAGCCACCACTTTTACAAATATCAGCTCACTTGACCACTTTCTGGTACGAATAGTTGAACCTTACGTTGTTCCTATTTCTTCAAGTTCCTCTCATATAAACATAATCTAATGAGTATCTGAATAATGTTTCAGGAAAGTCTCTGTTATCCAACATGCTCTAGGAATAAGAAGTATCAAGTTAATCAAATAAGCCAGTCAACTGAGATGTGGAGTGAGTTCTGTGTTTTCATCCATTGGAAAGCTGTAAGATGACCAGGTGGGTAGTAAGGTCTCACAAGAGTTGTGGGAGCATGTGAATCAAATGCAGATGCTGAGGGGACATGGTGCTACAGAGCAGTGGAAGGCTGGGACCAGAGTAAGGACAGAACATTGGTGTAGATTCAATGGGCCAAATGGTCTGTTTCTGCACTGCAGGGATTCTATTTAATGGACTATTGCTGGTGAATTTGGCAGTTCCTGACCCCAGAATTCTAGTTAGTAGAGATTCACGTTGGTGGAGTGCTGAATAACAGAAATTTTATTGCATTTGCATTGACCTCTCAGACTATACGCAGAAAAATCACATCTTATATTTGTAGTGAGAATGATAATTAAACCTGCCACGTTAATAAAGGAAACACTTTAAACTGCCGGCAATACAAGCTTCAGAGCTATGGAAATTTTTCCCACTCAAAGCTTCAAATTTCTTGTAATATTTTTAGTATGAAAATACCTTAAATAATAGGTTCAAATAGAGCTATACCTTTTATTTTCAAACATTCATGATTCTAACCAATCTATTTTTAGCCTGCATAATTCAGTAAATGAGCCACCTACAGATACAGTTTCATCTTAACTTCAAAGGGTAGGATTGTTTTCAATTGATTTGTCGGCAGTGTTGGAGCAGAATAGATGGAGAATTATTCAGTACTGAGATTGTGCTGTGCATAGTGCAATATTTCCTAATGCTTCCAGCTGGAAACAATATCCTACTTCTTCTTGTTTAATAAGCACAGAAATTTGTTGAAATGTCGATCGACCTTCTCCACACTGCCCATAATCTTTGCCAGCTTCAATAATAGTTTGTATAAAATTCAAATATAATAAAGAGTTAAGAAAAAATTAAAGTACAGCACAGCAACAGGCCTTTCAACCTTGTGCCAATCATGATGTCCAACTAAACTAAAAAAAACCTGCCATTACTTGGTCCTTATCCCTTTATTCCCACTATATTCATGTACTCATTCAGATGCCTCTTAAATATTGCTCACGTGCTTGCTTCCACCGCCTCCTCTGGCAGTATGTTCCAGGCACCCACCACTTTCTGCATGAAAAACTTCCCCAGCGTAGCTCCATTAAACTTCCCCACTCTCACCTTGAACCTGTGCCCTCTTGTATTTGATGTTTCCACTCTGTCTATGCCTCTCATAATTTTGTACATCTCTACTGGGTCTCCCGTCAGCCTCCATCTTTCCAGTGAAAACAATCCTAGTTTATTCAACCTCTCCTCATAGCCAACATCCTCGAGACCGTGCAACAATCGGTCAACCTTCTTTGCACTGTCTCCAAAGCTTCTATGTCCTTCTAGTAGTATGGTGACCAGAATTGAATGTAATATTCCAAATGTGGCCTAAACTATTTTTTTTTATATAGCTGCAACATGATTTCCCAACTCTTGTACTCAATGCCAAGGCTGACGAAAGTAAGCATGCCATATGCCTTCTTAATCACCTTGGCCACTTGTGATGCCACTTTTAGGGAACTGTGGATGTGCATGCCCAGATCCCTCAGTGTGTTAATGTTTCGAAGAGTTCTGTCTTTTACTGTATAATTCAGAACCTAAATGCATCATTAGCATTTGTCCAGTTAAACATCATCTGCCATTTCTGTGCCAAGTCTCCAATCTATTTATATACTGTTTTATCCTCTGAGAATCCTTGGTACTATCAGCAACTCCACCAATCTTCATGTCATCCACAAACTTACTAATCAGACCACCAATATTTTCCTCCAGATCTTTTATATATATAACAAACAACAGAGGTCCCAGCACTGATCCCTGTGGAGCACCACTAGCTACAGGTTCCATTCTCAAAAACATCCACTGCTACTCTCTGTCTTCTGTAACCAAACTAGTTCTGTGTACAGCTACCCAGCCCACCCCAAATCTCATGTGACACTACAGTGAAGTTACTGTGAAAATTCTCTAGTCGCCAGACTCTGATGCCTGTTCGGGTGTACTGAGGAAAAATTTAGCATGGCCAATGTACCTAACCAGCACATCTTTCAGACAATGGGAAGAAACTGGAGCACCTGGAGGAAATCCACACAGACAGGGGAGAATGTGCAAACTCCACACAAGCCGGAATTGAACCTGGGCTCCTGGTACTATGAGGCAGCAGTGCTAACCACTGTGCCACTGTGTCATCCTAATGCCTGACTAAAGTCCACATCAACTACATCCATAGCCCTTCCCTCATTAATTATCTTTGTCGCCTCTTCAAAAATATTCAAATTGGTGAGACATGATCTTCAACATGAGATGAGAAAGGGAAATAATCTTCCAGAGATAGTAGTCAGTGATGTAATGTGCAGAACTGTTCCATGCTGTTCATTGTGGCCTGGAGTTTTGGGGAGTTTCTGAGGGCCTTGCAAAGTGTCAGTCAAAGGCTGAATATCGAAATCCTGCACCCCCCCCCCCCACCTGTCTGACAGATTCTGTTTTCACAAGGTGGGCAATAGTTTCAGAGGGGATATATGGTGTCGATCCCAAATTCAGCAGATTCATTTGAACTCAGTGCAAACAGACCTCATTTTCACTGGAGCAAATGTTTGATTCCACAGTATGTGTGTGTTATTAATCTTTTAAAAAGTCAAGAAGTCGTAAATGCTCTTAAAGAATGGATAAGGTCCAAAGAAATGGCACACTGTTCAGTTATTTCAATGGCTAAGTCTTTAGTTTAAAAAGATCCTGCCTACATAAGAGTTGGAAAAGTGATCTGTTCTATATTTTTCAATAGCTGTTTGTTGGCATAACCCTAAGTGCTATTTTTACAGTATTATTAGTTTTGTTTTATCTGTTCAGAGGATCCAGATCAGATCAGACAAATTATGGGTTATAACTTCCAGCTTGTGTATCAGAGGGAGGTGGTCTGCAGGAATTAGAAGAAATAAACATCTAATTACTCGCCTTAACAATTATGCTGACACTTCAAATTGCTGATTTCTCCAACTCAAAGATGTAGCAATGGGTACTCATATAGGTCCTAGCTAGGCTTGTTTTTTTGTGGGGTATATGGAACATTCCTCATTCCAGGCTTCCCCAGGTCACTTTCCACAACTCCTTTACTGATACATCGATGGCTATTTTGGTGCCATTTCATGCTCTCATCTGGACCTAGAAAAATTCATCAAGTTTGTTTCCTGTTTTCATCCCTCCATCACCTCACTTGGCCTATCTCAGATACTTCACTTTCCTTCCCTTCCTTGACCTTTCTGTCTCCATTTCTGGCAATAGACTGTCTGTCAATATCCCTTACAAACCCACTGACTCCCACAGCTATCTAGACCAGAGCTCTTCACATCCTACATCCTGTAGGAAATCCATCCCTTTTTCTCAACTCCTTCACCTCCATTACATTTGTTCCGATGATGCCATTTTCCAAAGTGGTGCTTCTAAGATGTGCTCCTTCTTTCTTGACTGTAGTTTCCCACCTACAGTTGTCAACACTGTCTTCAGCAGCATGCAGTCCATCTCCTGCACTACAACTCTCATCTCCTCCCCTCCCTCCCAGAAAAGGATAGAATTCCTCTTGTTCTCACATTTTATCCCACCAGCAAAGCATAACTGTCCGCCATTTTTGCCAACTCCAGCGTGATGCCACCATCAAACACATCTTCTCTTCACTCCCTCTGTCAGCATTCTGCAGAGACCATTTCCTCTGGGATAACCATAGTCCACTCCTCCAATCTTCCCCACATCTCTCCCATCACTTATGGTACCTTCCAATGCAATCGCAGAAGATGTAACATCTGCCCCTTTACCTCTTCATGTTTACCATCCAAGACCCAAAACACTCATTCAGTTAAGCAGCATTTCACTTGCACCTCTTTCAATTTGGTCTACAGTATTCAGTGCTCCCAATGTGGTCTCCTCTATGTTAGACAGACTAACTGTTGACTGGGTAATCGCTTTGCTGAGCACCTTCGGTCTGTGCGCAGTTAGGACCCTGACCTTTCAATTGCTTGCCATTTTAACACACGATCTTGCTCCCATGCCCACATGTCTGTCCTTGGCCTGCTGCAATGTTCCAGTGAAGCTCAATGTAAACTGGAGAAACGGCATCTCATCTTCCGGCTAGACACTTTACACATTCTGGTCTCAACATCGAATTCAACAACTTCAGATGATTAGCTCTACCCCTTTGTTTTCATTTCATTTCATTTTTTACTGTTCTCTGTTAACAATAACTGTTTCTTTATTGTCTTTTTTTAAATTTATCCTCCCCCCATTCTTACCCCTACTTTATCTCTCCTTTTCCTTATCCTTTCTCCTCCTTTTCCTCTTTTTTAAAATTTTATCTCTCTCCCACCCATTTCCCCTCTACCCACATCTTCATCTGTCACATCTTACCCTCTGATTTCAGCTTCTCTGCTATTAAGCCATTCACACTCTTTATTCTCTCAATGGTTGCCATTAGCAGCCTTTCCTCTTGTTTTCTGTGGCAATGACTCATCTTTCATTCCCTCACCCTGTAATATAAATATCTTCTATTTCTAACTTTGACAAAAGGCTATCTGGACTTCAAACATCAGCTCTTTTCTCTCATTGCAGATGCCGGCAGTCTGAGATTTTCTAACATTTTCTCTTTTGGTTCCATTATTGAGAAACAGGGTGAATTATCACTTGGGCACAGATTTATCTGATTATGGTTTTGTTAGGGTAGGGTTGTATCTTACTAACATAATAGAATACTTTGAGAAATTAACAAAGAGGAGTGATGAGGGTAGGGCAATAGATGTTGTCCATGTGGATTTCAGTAAAGGCATTTGACAAGGTCCCATATGGTAGATTGGTCAAAAAAATTGAGACCTCAGAAGGGTGAGGAGAAATAAAAGTCTATAAAATTATGAGAGGCATAAATAAGGTTGACAATCAGAATCTTTTCCCTGGAGTTGAAATGTCTAATACTAGGGGGTATACAATTAAGGTGAGAACGTTCAAAGGAGATGTGAGGGGCAAGTTCTTTACACAGATAATGGTAGGTGTCTGGAACAGACTGCCAGATATGATAAGGATGTTTAAGGGACTTCTGGATAAGCACACATGAATGTGCAAGGAACAGAGAGATAGGGACCAAAGGCAGGCAGAAGAGATTAGTTTAATTTGGTGTCATGTGCTGTGCTGTACTATTCTACATTCTATATTCATGGGATGTCGTGGAAGATGGCAGTTTGGATCCAAAACTGTCTCTGTGATAGGAAACAAAGGATAATGGTCAATGGATTTTTTTTTTGCCAAAGGAAAACCATTTCCAGTGGTGTCCATGGAAACAGCCTTTGCTGTTTATCATATATATTAATTATTTAGACTTAAATGTGGGAGATATGATAGAGAAATTTGCATTAAAAATTGGTTGTGTAGTAGATGATGAAGAGGATAGTTGTTGACTCCAGAATGATGTCAATGGTTTCGTTCAGTGGACAGAAAAGTGGCAAACGGACTTCAATGTGGAAAAATGTGAGATAATGCATTTGGGAAGGGCAAACAAAGCAAGGAATTATTCAATAAATGGAAATATTTTGAAAGGAATTGAGGAAGTGAGAGATCTTGTGGTGCATATCCACAGGTCCTTGAAAATCTCAAGACAGGTGGACAAGGAGGTGAAGATGGAATATGGAACATTTTCCTCTACTGAGTGAGGTATTGGGTCCAAAAGCAGGGATGTAACAATGGAACTGTATAAAGTTCTGGTTAGGCCACAGCTGGAATTTTGTTTACAGTTCTGGTCACCATACAACAGGAAGAACTTACTCTGGGGAGAGTGCAAAAGAGATTTATAAGGATGTTGCCAAAACCTGAAAATTACAGCTATGAGGAGAGATTGGATTGACTCGGGTTGGTAGAGGTTAAGGAGTGGTCTAACTGAGATGTACAAAATTATAAGGAGCTGAGATAAGGTAGACAGGAAAAGCTTGTTTCCCTTTGCTGAGAGGTCAATTACCAGGGGATTTAAGGTGATTGGTAGAAGGTTTGGAGGGAACATGTGGAAAAACCTATTCATCCAAATGGTGGTGGGCATCTGAAATTGGGTTTGGATTGTGGTAGGGGGTTCAAATCTTGAGACGCTGTAGAGTCTGAACTCAGGGAAGTTTGAGGAGGATCAGAGGTTGGAGTGGATGGGTTGGCAGGTTGGGGATATCGGTTGAGGTCCTGGGGGAATAGAGGTCACAGGTGCGTTGGGATCAGAGCTAAGCGGTTGAATGTTTTGGGGGTGCATTTTGAAGTCTGGATGGGGGTTTGGCGAATCCTGTGGTCAGAAAGAGGCATCAAGTCAGGTCCACTGGTTGGGTCGAGTCTATGAGGGAAATCAGGCCAGGTCAGGTCAGATCTACTGGGTGTTTGGAGTTCGAGCAGGGGAAGTGGTAGGGTGTGGAAATCCTTGGGGAGTTGGGGTTTTGGGGAATTCCAGCTGAGTGAGGATGGTGAGTAGTCAGGGGTGTGAGGGATGTCTAATGGGTAGCAGCTTAGATGTTTACAATAAATATCCAGAAATTAGAAGAAGTTTTAGTTCTAATGTTTTCTGGCAAACATCTGAAGTTTGTAATTTGAGTCATATTTTCTGATAGTTCCCAGTGCAGGGGCGATTGTCCGGAGGAAATTTGCACATTTGGACAGTTGCTGTGCAAACCCTTCTCTTGGAACCTCTGCAAGGGATTTCTCAGCACCTCCTTGGGGTATTCCCCCAAATCTGACGCTGTGGAGCTCGGAGATTAGGGCTCCATGTACCACTGCTTGTTTGAATGTCACATAAGTGGATTATGAGAGTACATCAAGATAGTCTTTTAAAAATAACTTCCTTCAGACCGCTGAGTGGAACTCCATTGTATTATGAAAAGGGAGTTATAAAGGAAAGATAGCCAATATTGTATGAATTTTATACCTAAAACATGGTTTTCAAATTAACTATGTATGAAAAATAAATTTTGAATTTTTTACTCCATCCTTGAAATTTCAAAACCAATTCTCAGAGTAGTCTGGATAAGCCCAAATCCTTTCTTTGCTTCAAACAAAAAAATTCAAATTCCAGTTGAAACCAATTTATGGTCCCCATAAAAGAGAGAAACAAAATCTAAGCTGACAAGATAACACACTGCAATCTATTTTGAGCTTGTACTGATGTTTGATCTTAGCCAAAGGCTGAGAAGCAACTCCAGTGGTTAAAGTACAGACACACGGGCAGAATGTGATCAATTAGTATAGTACCTGAGTCACCTTTTATGGAATCTCTATGGTGCAGAGGGAGGCCATACAGCCCATCAAGTTTTCACCAACCACAATCCTACCCAGGCCCAACCCTTCCATTATCCCATGCATTTACCCTAGCTAATCCTGCTTACAGTAAGGAGCACTTTAGCATGACCATTCCACTTAACCTGTGCATCTTTGGGCTCTGGGAGGAAACTGGAGCACTGAAACTGGATGAAACGCACACAAATATGGGGAGAACGTGCAGACTCCACACAGACAGTGACCCAAGCTGGGAATCGAAATCAGGTCCCTGGCACTGTGAGGCAGCAGTACTAAGCACTGTACCAGCATGCCACCCCTTATAGCAAGCTACTTTCCTTTTCAGACTTACACACAAGACAGAATTGAAGGCTGAGTTGTGATTAATTTGCTTTACTTATCCTGGCTGCACCTGAATAGGTTCACTGGCTCTGATCATGTTGCTGCGTGTGGGATCTTGTTCTATGCAAATTCCACATTTGTTTACCTCACAACAGTGAGTACACTTCAAATCATTGTCAGTGAAGCACTTTTTGGAGTTTTGAGTTTATGAAATGATGCTATAAAGTTTTACCTTTTTCTTTCGCACTTTTTTACTTACATTTCTTCAAAATACTGTGCATTTTGGAAATCTGTAAAAGGGGATTCAGATGCTTCAGGAGGGACAGGGTTGGGGGCAAAAGAGGAGGTAGTGTGGCACTGTTGATCAGGGACAGTGTCATGGCTGTAGAGAAGGTGGAAGACGGGGAGGGATTGTCTACGGAGTCTCTGTGGGTGGAAGTTAGGAACAGCAAAGGCTCGATAACTTCGCTGGGTGTATTCTATAGGCCGCCCAATAGCAACAGGGAACTTGAGGTGCAGATAGGGAAACAAATCCTAGACAGATGTAGAAATAACAGGGTTGTCGTGATTGGGAGATTTCAATTTCCCAAACATTGACTGGAATATCCCAAGGGTAAGGGGTTTGGATGGTGTGGAGTTTGTTAGGTGTGTTCAGGAAGGTTTCCTGACACAGTACGTGGAAAAGCCTACAGAGGAGAGGCTGTACTTGACCTGGTGCTTGCTAATGAGCCAGGGCAGGTGTCGGATCTCACAGTAGGTGAGCATCTTGGGAATGGAGACAATAATTCTATCTCTTTCACAATAGCAATAGAAAGAGATAGGATCAGGCAGGCTAGGAAGGTGTATGTCTGGAGTAAGGGGAAATATGAAAACATTAGGCAGGTAATTGGACGTATAAACTGGAAGGAGATGTTCTTGGGGAAGAGTACAGAAGGAAAGTAGCGGATTTTCAAGGAATGTTTGTCTGGGGCACTGCAAGACAACGTCCCGAGGAGTCAAGGAGGTTCTGGTAGGACACAGGAACCATGGTGCACGAAGGTAGTGGTGAACCTAGTTAAGAAGGAAAAAAAGGTATACAAAAGGTTCAGAGAGCTAGGGGATGTTAGGGATCTAGAGGAGTATAAGGTGTGTAGAAAGGAACTTAAAAAGGAAATTAGGAGAGCCAGAAGGGATCATGAGAAGGCCTTGGCAGGTAAGATTAAGGAGAATCCCAAGGCCTTCTACAAATATGTGAAAAGTAAAAGGATGAGAAGAGAAGGGATAGGGCCTATAAAAGGTGAAGTGGGAAAAGTCTGTGTGAATCCGGAAGAAATGGCAGAGGTGCTTAACGAGTACTTTGCCTCGGTATTCACAGTGGAAAGTGAACTGGGAGATTGCACTGCAGGTTTGAGGCATGTGGAAAAGATTGAGTATGTGGATGTTAGGAAAGAGGATGTGTTAGACCTGTTAAATTCTATCAAGATAGACAAGTCGCCGGGACCGGATGGGATGTACCCCAGGTTATTGTGGAAGGTGAGGGAAGTGGTTGCAGAGCCCCTGGCGATGATCTTTGCGTCATCCATGGAAACGGGAGAGGTTCCGGAGGATTGGAGGATTGCGGATGTGGTTCCTATCTTTAAGAAAGGGAACAGGGATAGTCCAGGAAATTACCAACCGGTGAATCTGACTTCAGTGGTTGGTAAGCTGATGGAGAGGCTTCTGAGGGACAAGATAAATGAACATTTGGAGAAGTTTGGACTGATTAGAAATAGTCAGCATGGTTTTGTCAAGGGCAGGTCATGCCTTACGAGCCTAGTTGAGTTCTTTGAAAATATGACTGAACACGTTGACGAAGGAAGGGCGGTGGACGTAGTGTACATGGACTTTAGTAAGGCGTTTGATAAGGTCCCACATGCAAGGCTTCTGGAGAAGGTGAGAGGGTATGGGATCCAAGGGGCTTTGGCCTCGTGGATCCAGAACTGGCTTGCCGGCAGAAGGCAGAGAGTGGTTGTGGATGGGTCTTGTTCTGCATGGAGGTCGGTAACCAGTGGAGTGCCCCAGGGATCTGTTTTGGGACCCCTGCTGTTTGTCATTTTCATAAATGACCTGGATGAGGAAGTGGAGGGATGGGTTAGTAAGTTCACCGATGATACAAACGTCGGTGGTGTTGTGGATGGTCTGGAGGGATGCCAAAAGTTGCAGCGGGACATAGACGGGATGCAAGACTGGGCGGAGAAGTGGCAGATGGACTTCAACGCAGATAAATGTGTAGTGGTCCATTTTGGCAGGAATAATGGGATGAAGGAGTACAATATAAGGTGTAGGAGTCTTAGCTGTGTTGTAGAGCAGAAGGATCTCGGGGTCCGGGTCCATAGGACTCTTAAATCGGCCTCGCAGGTGGAGGAAGTGGTCAAGAAGGCGTACGGTGTACTGGCCTTCATTAATCGAGGAATAGAGTTTAGGAGTCAGGAGGTAATGATGCAGCTCTATAAGACTCTTGTCAGACCCCAGTTGGAGTATTGTGCGCAGTTCTGGTTGCCTCATTGTAGGAAGGATGTAGAGGCTATTGAGAGAGTTCAGAGGAGATTTACAAGGATGCTGCCTGGATTGGGAGGCAGGCCTTATGAAGATAGGTTGAGGGAGCTGGGACTCTTCTCACTGGAGAGACGTAGGTTGAGAGGCGACCTGATAGAGGTTTATAAAATGTTGAGAGGAATAGATAGGGTGGACTCTCAGAGACTATTTCCCCGAGCTGAAATGGTCACTACGAGAGGACACAGTTTTAAGGTGCAGGGAAGCAAATACAGAGGAGATGTCAGGGGTAGGTTTTTCACTCAGAGGGTGGTGAGTGAATGGAACCGACTGCCGTCAGAGGTTGTTGAGGCAAACTCACTGGGGTCTTTTAAAAGACTTCTGTATGAGTATATGGAAAAGAATAGGATAGGGGGTTATAGATAGGTCTGTGGATTGGTAGATATGACCGGCGCAACTCGTGGGCCGAAGGGCCTGTTTGTGCCGTATTGTTCTATGTTCTATGTTCTAAAATCAGAAGGTGCTGGAAATACTCAGGTACAAAGGAAATAAAATGTACAAAGAGAAACTAGTCCAATAACATATCCGTAGTACCACTATTGTGCAGCATACCTGGGTTCAATTCTGGTCTTGGTGACATTCCCCCCCCGTGTCTGCGTGGGTTTCCTCTGGGTGCTCAGGTTTCTTTCCACACTCCAAGGATATGTGAGTTAGGTTGATTAGTCATGCTAAATTGCCCCTTGGTGTTCAGAGGATTAGCTGGGTAAATATGTAAGGTTACTGAGATAAGGTCTGGGTGGTTTGATGGGCTCAATATTCACCTTCTGCAATGTAGGGATTCTACTCCATAACCTGAATATTATTACAAAAGTATGTTTTGTGATACGTCTAATTTGTTGTCTTCAGCACTTGAATTTATGATAATTGGTGAGAATTGTTTCAGACTATTATTCATTTTATTAAAGTAGGTTAAGTGTGGAAGAATGAGTCATTTGGGGGATTCTGATCCTGCACTCTTTGTGCACGAGTTTTCCGGAAGGGTGCCCACACGCTAAGAGAGTTGAAAAGTGTGATTCACGCCGACATAATAGAGCAGTGTGATTTTCAAAGCTCTTGAGGCTCTGGGAAGATTTGTGTACAGGCTGCAGCAAAATCAGGAATGAGCAAGAATGGCTTAGAGTGCACAGCAGAAACCTCGGGGGCGATTCTCCCATCCTGACGCGCACACCTTTTGGCGCATCAGGATCGAAGAATCACTTGTCGATCATTTTGTGGAATTCGTATATGTGTTCTTGGTGCATGCACGTCTCCCACTGCTAGAGAACAGGGGCAGTTGAGACTGTGCTGGAAACATGGGTAAAAGAGGTAAGTGATCTTAATCTGTTTTAAAATGCGTTTTAAATGTATTTTAAATGTAATTATATCAGGCCCGGCACAGAATTTGCCAGGCCGGATTGAATCTCTCACTCAGTCAGGAGTATTTCATACCGCCAGATTTTAGAGTAGCTCCCCACATTTGGGGGCCTCGTGGGAGTGAAGGGGATACAATCGCTCCCCACCCCCCTCAGAGGATAGGACAGCAAAGGGATGGTGCCCCCTAGACATGGGTATCCTAGCAGTGCCAGTCTGTGACCTTGACACCGCTCAGTGGGGAAGTTCCCATACCCAGGAGGCTCCTTAGTACTGCTGACCAGGCATCAGGCAGTGCCAAGGGGGCAGGACCTATTGTGAATGGGCGTTAGGGACCAATGGTGGGGATGGGGGAATCCCGCTGCCACTCAGCAGACAGGGTTGGTTGGGACTGAAGGGAGGCCAGCGATTGGGGTAGGCTGAAGGAGGTAGTCTATGGGAGGGGGAATCTGCCTCTGGGGAAAGGAGGGGGTCAGTGGGAAGCGTGGGGATCACCACTGCTGGGTGGAGGGAGGGGGGTGGGGGCTGGACATTGGGGCGCTCCTGGTCAGGGTGGTAGTTAGGGTTGGCCCAGGAATGCTTTTTCGGGGGGCTGTGATCAGGTCATAGGAGCATTGGAGAAGAGGGGTGGGGAAGCTGTATCTGGAGGGGCAGAACTGCGAGGGTCCTGGGCTGGCCAGCGAGCGAGTTGAGACTGACAGATCAGGGCCACTGCACATGTGCAGAATTCCAGTGCTGTAAGCCTCTGGCCTGACTAGGTCCCACCCCCACCCTGGCTTTTAATGAGATTCACAGTTGTGACCTGCGCACTTTAAAGAGTGGGGAGATTCAAGTGTGAAGTTGAACTGAAAAAACGGTTGGGATTTCAACCAGTTTTCTTGTAATTCGGCACTTTTCGTCTTGCCCTTATCCCCATGTGAAATAACTGATGTTGTAGAGAAAGGAGGAGATGTAGTTCAGCAACAGACAAGAACAGAGGTGCTGAAGAAGGCCCAAACTATCATTTTTATTTTGAGGCAGGAGTCCCGAAATAGGTAAGCTTACCAATGCCTTCCATCTTTGGATCAGACAATAGAGATAAACTGATGGGTCATGTGATCACCTATTATTGCCAAATTGCTGTGTCAGTGCATTATCACAGTGGCAATATAGAAGGGAACAGAGTGGGAACAGAGACATTATTTAAAACAATTTTGTGAATCTATGGAATTTGTGGATGCTGGGACAGTGAATAAATTTCAGAAGGAGTTAGACAGATTTTTAATTGGTAATGGGTTGAAGGATTATGGGGAGAAAGCAGGAAAATGGAGACCAGGTACACATCAGTCATGATCGAATGGTGGAGCAGACGCAATGGACCGAATGGCCTAATTCTGATCCTACATCTTATGAACTTATGAACTCTCTCAGCATTAAAAAAAATTCTAAAGCTTTGGTACTAGACAATATGATAGCACATTTGCAGCATAGAAGGAGGTCATTTGTCTGATATTTCAGTGCAAAACTAAGCTTGTCTAATTAAAGATTTCACATTAAACAATGAAACTTTTCACTGACAGCATCGTGCAAAGTGATACTCCTCAGGACATTGCTGACCCTTCAGCACATTCATCTTGCGATGATGGCTGCTGGCCAGCTCCAAATATTGTTCCAAAATTTCAACATTTGGAGTCCAGCTGCAATATTCAAGTGATGTCTTTATTACCCATTTTTTCCCCAAAAATATATTTTATTCATAAATCTGTGAGAACATTACAAAATGGCCTTCACTCAAAAAGCAATAAAATTTACATTCTGTAATATATCAAGTAATTTCCTGAAGTGCTTCAATGCAGTAAAGGAAAAGTTTTAGACATTTTACAATGATCTTATAAATTTTATAATTATTCGAAAGATTGTCTACATAGAAAAAGTTGCATCCCAAGGTGCTTCAGTAGAACTCAGATGCATGTATCTTTATCATGCATGTAGGGAATGAATGCAAGATCACCCAGGCGCTTCTCTGCTGAGGCGTAAATGAGTACATTTATATATGTTTTTGTTATCAGATACCACCGAATGGTATTAAGTAGACAAAGGCCTCAGCACAATGGGCTCATAATTGTGTTCTTGTGCAGTAATTACAATATACAGACTTAGTATTTTCCCTCTCGAGACAGTGGCCAGAATTTTACCACCTTGCCCGCTATGGAATCAGGGCAGGTGAGGGACAGACAATGGAAATGTCTGTTGATTTCAGATAGGATTTTATGGTTTCGGGACGAGTGAGGCCATAAAATCCCTCCAAATATGTAATGTATGTATACTCTGTATTGATGCAGTTTGGGACCATCAGACAACATCACAATGACCTTCTCCATTTCTTAATGAAGTTATTCCTGTGCATTGTTCATGTGTCTTTTCCCTCCTGCAACAGTGGGGAATGTGTGTATGCATTAGCTGCTGGTCCTGACAGATACTGTAAGATACACTTTGCACTTGCATAGCTGCAGCTCTCAGCTTTGGAAATCCCTCCAACTTCTCCACCTCTCGTCTTTCCCTCTTTAAGACACTCCGGAAAACCTTACTGTTTGAGCAAGATATTAGCCATCCACTTTAATATTTCCTTTTGTGATTCAATGTCAACGTTTGGTCAGATAATACTCTTGCAAAGTGCCTTGGAATGTTTTACTATATTTAACATAGGTGCTACATAAATGCAAGCTGTTGGTCACTTCCAGTCTTTTATGTCTTTTCATTTGATTTGATTTACTATTGTCATGTATTGGGATACTGTGAAAAGTATTGTTTCTTCTGTACTATACAGACAAAACATACTGTTCATAGAGTACATAAGGGAGAAGGAAAGGAGAGGGTGCAAAATATAGTGTTGCAGTTACAGATTGGGTGTAAAGAAATATTAGCTTAAGTTGTGATAAGATCATTCAAAAATCTGATGACAGCAGGGAAGAAGCTATTCTGTTAGTATGTGTTTTCAGATTTCTGTTTCTTTTTCCTGATGGAAGAGGGTGGAAGAGAATATGTCCAGGGTGTGTGAGGTCCTTGATCATGCTGAGTCTTTCCTGAGGCAGGAGGAAGTGTAGACGGAGTCAGTGGATAGGAGGCTAGTTTATGTGATGGACTGGGCTACATTCGCAACCTTTTGTAGTTTTATGCAGTCTTGATCAGAGCAGGAGCCACAACAAATTGTGGTACATCTGGATAGGATACTTTCTATGGTGTTTAGAAAGAAAAATTCTTAAGATTGATAATGGACATGCTGAATTCCCTTAACCTTCAGAGAAAGTAGAAGCATAGGTGAGCTTTCTTATTCAGGTCTGTTGTAGGTATTTGCTGGGATTCAGCGGCATCAGTTGCTTTTGTAAATAGTTGGAGCATCTTGCTTGAATGATGATTGACTCAGGCTGTCCTGCATTTATTCATACATTAATTGGACCTAGGGGTGTAACAATAGTAACCTCTTGTGACCTGAAGCAGATAGTTCTATTATATGATGTGCATAGCTGGCTTTGTATTCTTTCTGAACTTGTAGTTAGAAGACATTGTGCAAGCTGAGGCCTGATATGAATCAACAAGTTATTTCATTCCACTGTGAATAAATACATATAACAGGAGTCATGAGCAGATACACTGAGCTAAAGCAGAACAATTTGCCTTCAAGCGATAATACAAAATAATGAACTGGCTTCTCATTCTCAAGAATAGTCTTCTTTGACTTCAAGAAAATGACTTAATTACATTGTTGAATTCACTTTGTCCTGGTTAAATATTCCCCTTGCAGCATTCTATTTAAAAAAAAATAAATAGTACTTTTGCAGCTTTTTCTGGATCCACAGTTGCCTGCCTGTTCCTTCATCCCATTTTTGTTTTGCTGTCCTCAACACACAGCTGGATGGGAAGAATTTCACTAGTGAGGCTTCCCTGTATAATGGGTGCAAGGATGTTTATTGATTGTCAAATCAAATTAATAAATTGTTTGCAGACTTTGAGCAAAATAACTTTTTTAACCATCTCTCATCATCAGTCAAAGATGCTACTCCCCACCACATACGCACACACACAAAAGATATGTGAATGCACTTTCCTGATTAATACTAACATTCAAAGTAATTGTTTTCTAATTCTTTCCATTGGAAGAATGATAAGAAGTCCTGGAAAATAAGAGATAATGAGGCAGTGGCATTGAATATTACATTTTCTTTCAATGCCACCATTACCAGGGCTGGACAGCATTGATGTCTCTTTACAAAAGGCATCAAGTGTTGATTGAGTCAGCGAAACTTATTAAAAAAATTAAGTGATCCATCTCAGTGAGTCCAATTAAATATGGAACCAATACTTCTTCTGGCATGCTGTGCTTGAATTTGAAGAAGGTTCATTTCTTGCCCTAATGGCAACAAGTCTTTTAAGCTGCTACCAGTGCGGGTGTTATGTAATTGCAGCAATGCTCAGAGCCCTGTTCCGTGTGGCTTAATTTAATTTAATCTGACTACAAGATTATTTAATCAGGGTCAGTATTGTTAACAGTCAGGCAAGTGTGCAACTTGTTCAGTCAAGTTTATGCACACAATCCTGGCTACAGGGAATTCTCGTCAGGGACAATTTCCTCTGCTCTATCAACCTACGAACACATACCCTGGACACAAAGTCAAATAAAGATAGAGATGAAGATGCTTTGCACCGGATTTTAGACTCTTTTATGTTTGTCGGGGATTCCCAGGAGTTAGCAAAATAGGAGGAAAGTGGATCAATAATATTAGGCTTATTCAATCAAATCCCATTCAAATCTGAATAGAAAAATCATGGTCAGTGAAGAGGCAAATTTTATTTGTCTTCCTGCAGGACAGCATACATAGGCCTTTTCAGCTGATGCTTTTGGACATAGCCAAGAACTAGGCTCCGAACTGGACAAACCTTAGCGCAGCTGAAAATGTGAAAAAATATTTCCCTTCCATTCCTGGATGTGAGGTGTTGCTGGGAGGGGGGTGGTGGTTTGTGTTGGTTTCAAGGACATTTCATCCAGGCAGTAGGAAAAAGGAAGATCAGCTCTTATATCCTGCTCCAATTGAGTAGTGATTGAAACAATCAGTGACATTAACAATGTATCAATTAAGCCAAGCATTGAGATCCAGATTCAGCTCATAAAGAAGTTTAGAAAAAGAACAGCGATGTTTCATGAGTTATCTTGTATGAATGTTGGTTATGCATGTAATTACTACAGTTCAACAGTATTGTGGAAGTATTAGGAAGTATTAGGCTTGGTAATAGGAGACAGAGAGTAATAGTGGAAGGGTGTTGCTCTAGCTGGAGGTTGGTCACTAGTGGTGTGCCGCAGGGCTCGGTACTGGGACCTCTTCTATTTGTAATATATATAAATGACTTGGAAGAGGGAGTAAGTGGAGTGATCAGCAAGTTTGCAGACGATACAAAGATGTCTGGACTTGCGGATAGTGAGGAGCATTGTCAGGCGATGCAGCAGGACATAGATAGGCTGGTAGCTTGGGCAGATAGATGGCAGATGGAATTCAATCCTGATAAATGTGAGATGATGCATTTCGGGAGAAAGAATGTAGAGGGGAGGTATATGATAAAGGGTAGACCTATTAAGAGTATAGAAATGCAGAGGGACCTGGGGGTGCAGGTGAGCAAGTCTCTGAAGGTGGCAGAGCAAGTGGAGAAGGTTGTGAAGAAAGCATATATAGTATGTTAGCCTTTATAGGAAGGGGTATAGATTACAAGAGCTGGCCTTTAATGTTGCAGTTGTATAAAACGCTGGTTAGACCTCATTTGGAATACTGCGTCCAGTTCCACTTACTACCGGAAGGACGTGGAGACTCTGGAGAGAGTGCAGAGGAGGTTTACCAGGATGCTGCCTGGTATGGAAGTCTGAGTTATGAGGAGAGATTAGGCAAATTGGGACTGTTTTCCTTAGAAAGACGTAGACTTAGAGGAGATCTGATAGAGGTGTATAAGATTTTGAAGGGGATTGATAGAGTAAACAGGGTTAAGCTTTTTCCTAGGATGGACTCAAATAGCACGAGGGGTCACGGGCTTAGGGTGAGGGGGGTAAGGTATAATTTGGATGCTAGAGGGAGTTTTTTCACACAGAGGGTGGTGGGGGTATGGAATGCGCTGCCAAGTAAAGTGGCGGAGGCAGGTACTCTGGAGTTATTTAAGAAATACTTAGGTGGGCACGTGAACAGAATGGGAATGGAGGGGTATAGAAAACTGATTTAAAATAGGGATCATGAGCCTTGGGAGTCCCTGGGAAGTGTGTAAATAGATGATGATATTAATGTATTTTTTTTTTTATCCTACAGGTGCTTTGGTCCACCTTGTTGTCTAACAAGGGGCATACACGCGATGGGTCGTGAGAGGACTGCTCTTGGATCTTTTTTGAGAGTATCCTACTGCTTCACGTTGTCATTGTATGCTTGACCTGGACCTTCTGATGGGCAACACGACAGCTCAGTGAGTATCACTGTGCTGTGCAGATACATGGATTTGGGCCTGTGTCTGTGGGAGTTTGCGCATTCTCCCCGTGCTTGCGAGGGTTTTCTCTGGGAGCTCCGGTTTCCTCCCACATCCCAAAGATGTGCTCTTAGGCTAATTGGCAAAACAAATTCTCCCTAAATTGTCTCAAATTTGGTTTTTAACCCATAGATCTATAAACATGGACAGGTATCGCGGGTAGAGATGGGAACATCGGGGTGGCGGTGCAGGCTCGTTGGGCTGAAGGGCCTGTTTCCCGTGCTTTTTTTTTGTTCTTTATTACACAGTAATGATCAGCAGGGTGGTACAATGGTTAGTACTGCTGCCTTTAGTCTTCCTGTCCAGTTCAATGGAGCCAAGTCTGTCCTCGTACCTATGTAATTGCCTTTTTAAATGACCACGTTATTACCACTTGCTGCATCAGAGGTTATTACAGAAAACAAAAACTTATGTTATAGAAATAATATTTGGCATGGAAAGAAGATAGACCAGCTAACGGGAAGCAGAGAGTAGGCAGAGTTTTTTTCAGGTTTCCAAAATGTAATGCGTGGTATGCCACAAGGATTAGTACAGAGACCTCTACTGTTTACAATTTATAGAAATGATTTCGATAAAGGAATTGAAGGGATAGTTGCCCAATTTACTAATGACACAAAGAGCGAAAGGGAAGTGAATTATGAAGAGAACACAAGGATGGTATATAAAAGATATAAAAAGGTTAAGTGAGTGGATAAAAATCTGGCAAATAGTAAAATGTAGGCAAATGTGAGAGAGTCCATTATACAGGAAGAGTAAAAGATAAGATTATTATCTAAATGGTGAGAGATTGCAGAATTCTGAGGTGCAGAAGGATCTGGGTATCCTAGTGCATGCATCACAAAAGGCTAGTATACAAAGTGAAACAAGCAATTAGGAAAGTTAATAGAATGTGATAAGAATATAACAAGAACTAGGAACAGAAGTAAGAAATTCAATTTGTTGAGCATGCTCCGCCATTCAATATTATCATAGCTGATCTCAGCTCGGCCTCATATCCACCTTTCTGCTTGCTCCCTGTAACTTTTTATCCCATTACTAATTAAAAATCTATTTATCACCTCCTTAAATTTGTTTAGTTTTAAAGTTTATTTATTAGTGTCAAAAGTCGGCTAAATTAATTCTACAACAAAGTTACTGTGAAAAATATGGCTTCTCACTTTAGAATTCCAAAATGGGGCAAACCTCCACTCTATGCCTACCCTGTCAATTTCATTTAGCATCTTACATACTTCAATTGAATCACCTGTCATTTATCTAAATTTCAGAGAGTATAAACTTAAATTGTTCAATCAGTTTTCATAAGACAAGTCCTTCATCCCAGGAATCAATCTAGTGAACCTTCTCTGAACTGTCTTGAAAGCATTTACGTCCTTCCTCAAGCAAGGGGATCAAAGCTGTGTGCAGTATGCCAGAAGTGGTCTCAAAATAATGCCCTTTATGGTTGCAACAGCATTTGCCTACTTCCAAAGTCTATTTCACTATTGTGAAGACTATTATGAATTTGAATACAAAAGCAATTATGTAGGGCAGTAATGAGATCACATTTGGAGTAAGGTGTAGAGTATTGGTCACTTTATTTATAAGGAAGGATAAAAACATGTTGAAAGCAGTTCAGAGGAGGGTAATCAGATTCATATCTGGAATGGATGGGTTGCCTTATGAGAAAAGTTCAGCTAAGCTTATATGCATTGGCGTTTCGAAGGGTAAGATGTGACTTGAATTTTCTCAAAAAAAATTCTAAGGGGATGATCTTATCAGCTCATCAAGCTGGTCAATTGGCATGGTGAGGTGACGAGATTGTGTGAGAAGTGAAAAACCGAGCTCATGCCATTTTCTTGCCTCTTGCGATATTACAGACACTATTCTGTCAGTGGAATCAGCCTGATTTAAGAACCCATGATCTGATTTTAATATTATTAATGTTTAATATTATTTAACAGGCCAGGATGCAGTCGTCCAGGCTCACTTGACTTAACGGCCTCACCAGTGGAGGCCCTCAGCAGCTTGGATCATGTATGGTCCGCCACCAATGAAGGCCAACATGATGCCTTGCCTTTGGCCATTAAAGTCCCCTGCTTGGTCGTGGACAGTGCCCCTGGAGGGCATGTGAAACATGTAAAATATATCATTAATATTGAAATCCTGGGTATGAAGCTGATTTCGCTAGCAAAATGGGTCCAGCAAGATCATAAGGCAAGAAACCAGGTGCAAACCCAGTTTTTTTTTGCCTCTCACTTGTATCTTACTGGCTTGTCACGCTGATCACCTAGTGTGGCAAGCTGATAAGATTGTGTCCGTGATCCTTGTTTGGAACGTTTTGTCTTAGGGACAAGAGTATTCTCATTGAACCTCAAAGAAATAGCAAAAAATGTCAGTTATGGTTACAATAACAAAAAGCAATGCAAAAATACCATAAATAGATTCCCTGGTATATTGCTATTTATGCAACTTTGCTGCTGCTTTGTGATAAAATGGAACAGTACTGTTCACCTGAGCCTCTCCTGAGCAAGGTTATAACATACCAGCCACTGAGTTTGTGAAAGACAATTGCATGTTTCTCCTTGTTCTGTAAATTATTTTGTATCTCACTTTAGATCCCAATACTCCTTCATTAGGACATTTAATGCAAACTGCCTGTAAGCACTGTTTTATTATTGAATGCTGATTGGTGACTGTATTTCTCTCCCTCGGGGGAAACAACTATAATGGTTAATTTAACCAAGTAACACAACTGGTGGCATGTGTCATACCAAAAGGTTTGAAGGGGAGTTCCAGTCCAACTCCCTGCAGTGAACACACACACAAACAACTGTAGTTTATGATATTATTTTAGCTTTTGGTGTTCACTGTCTTTAGGGATAGCGTGTTCATTAATATTGTTAAATGTTTGTTATTCATGCTTAACAAATGAAGTCAGAAAATTATTCACTGATGACAAGATCTCATTTAGCACATTTGTAAGCTGAAGCAAACATATACTAAATTATATATATTTCATAGGCATTAGGCAATTGCCCAAGGTGTTACTCAAGGTTAATTACAGCATACGATACATGTCTGTTACATATTTTGCGCAGAAATGGATGGAGATGAGAGGTGACAATCAGATCTGTAATTTGGAAAGGATTTTAAGAGAAATGCTCAAAGCAATTGAGTTGTAGAGTCATTACATATTGTAAGAGACTATTCAGCACATCAAACCTATATCAGCTCTCTAGAGCAATCCAGTCAGGATCATCCACCTCCTCTTACCTATAGCTCTGCAAGTATATCTCCATCAAATGTCTATCCCATTCCCTTTTGAATTTGTTTCCTGGAAATTGTGAACCAATCAGAGATGTAAAGCAATCTCACTGCTACATATTTGACATATTTGAAGACAGAGGATGGAATATAATCCAATTGATGGAGGCTGTCGTGTCAGTTGGAGACAAGGTGAGAAACTTTCTTCATCTCCACTGGGGAAGGCCCACCAGAACAAAGTGCCCACCAGGCCAGCAGTAGATCTTTCTCCAGATTTATGACTTTGAGGGATGGAAATTCCACTCCAAAGAACAAAAAAAACTACAGCACAGGAACAGGCCCTTCGGTCCTCCAAGCCTGTCCCAACCATGCTGCCTGATTGAACTAAAACCCCTACATTTCCAGGAGCCATATGCCTCATTCCCATCCTATTCATATATTTGACAAGACATCCCTTAAAACCTACTATGGTATCTGCTTCCACGACCTCTCCTTGCAGCAAATTCCAGCCACCCACCACCATCTGTGTGAAAAAACTTGCCTCGTACATCTCCTTTAAACCTGGCCGCTCGCACCTTAAGCCTATGCCCCCTAGTAATTGACTCTTCCATCCTGGGAAAAAGCTTCTGACTATCCGCTTTGTCCACGCCTCTCATAATCTTGTAGAATTTTATCAGGTCTCCCCTCAACCTCATTCCAGTGTGAACAACCAAGTTTTCCAACCTCCCCTCATAGCTAATGTCCTCCATATCAGGCAACGTCCTGGTAAATCTTGCCTGTATCCTCTCCAAATCTCCACATCCTTCTGGTAGTATGGCGACCAGAATTGAACACTGTGGACCAGATTCTACCATTGCGTTGCGCCTATTTTCGGACACAAAAACTTGGTAGAATTGGGCATGAGGTGAATGGTGCTATCTGTGCCCACCTCTGCACTTAATGAGCTGGACTGCCAAACTTACCGGCATTTCTGCTTTTACCATTGCATTTGCATCCAAATTCAGCGCAAAACAGACGTGCTTGGCAAAGGTCTGTTTTGGACGCTGCAGCTTCTGAAGACGCAAGTTCAGAGCTTCCAGTGGCTCTCTAACTCAGATCAGTGGTGTTAAGATGGGGGAGGGGGTGGTGTGTGGAGGAAAGGGGGCAGGCCACATCATTCTCTGGTGGGACTAGGAAGCAGGTTAGATTTTTCTCTGGTGGGGAGGAGGAGAAGGAGTCCAGATGGATCTCTGGTGCAGGGAGGGAGACAGGAGCACTGCCACTCTTCAGGTAATCAGTGGGAGGGAAGTGGGGGGAGGAAGTCGTGATCGGTCTGGATAGCAGGAAGAGTAGTGGGGGGATAAGGGAGACGTTACATTGTGGGGCTGGGATGATGTCTGTGGGGACCATTGCTCCCAGGCTGCTTTATCTGCTTTTTGCGGCCTGGGAGTGATGTGGCAGGGGAGCGTTTTTCAAATTTGTTTGACTACACATACAGAGTTGAAGGCTCCAATTGGAACAGCAGTGTTTTGGGTGTGATAAGCTCTGCCCACACCATGTGATTCAGATTCACAACTTTTTTTCAGGCTAAGTGCATCTGGCGGGGCGTGGTTCTGAGAACAGGGTTTGCAAATCGGATCTGAAACACACTCAGATTCAGTACTTCAAATCAAAATGGCAAAATCGCCCCCTATTTACCAAGTGCAGCCTAACTAAGGTTCTATAATGCTGCAACATGACTTGCCAATTTTTAAATTCAAAGCCCCGTCTGATAAAGGCAAGCACGCCGTGTATCTTCTTGATGATCTTCTCCAGCTGCATTGCCACTTTGAGTGACCTGTGTGCCTGTACACTCAAATCTCTCTACCTGTCAGTTCTCTAAAGTGTTCTGCCATTTATGCTTCCTATCTGTATTAGACCTTCCAAAATGTATTACCTCACATATATCCCGATTATACTTCATCCGCCATCTCTCCGCCCAAATTTCCAACTGATCAATATCCTGCTTTATCCTTGATGATCATCATTGCTATCCCCAAATCCACCAACCTTTGTGTCACCTACAAACTTGCTAATCAAACCAGTTACATTTTCCTCTAAATCATTTATATGTATTAAAAACAGGAAAGGCCCCAGCACTGATCCCTGAGGACAGCCACTTGTCATAGCCCTCTGAAAGAAACGCACCCTTTCACTGCTACCCTCTGTCTTCTATGACCAAGCCAGTTCTGCTTCTACTTTGCCAACTCACCTCTGATCCATGTGACTTCACCTTCTGTACCAGTCTGCCATGAAGGATCTTGTCAAAGGCCTTATTGAAATCCATGTAGACAACATCCAGTGGCCTACCCTCATCAATCATCTTAGTCACTTCCTCGAAAAACTCAATCAAGTTAGTGAGACATGACCTCCCCTTCACAAAGCTGTGTTGTCTCTCATTAATATGTCACTTATTTCCAAGTTGGAGTAAATCCTGTTTCAAACAATCCTCTCCAATAATTTCCCCACCACTGATGTAGGGCTCACTGGCCTGTAATTACCTGGATTATTCTTGCTACCATTCTTAAACAAAGGAACAACATTGGTTATTCTCCAATTCTCTGGATCTCCCTAGTAGCTAGTGAGACTACGCAGATTTCTCTCAAGTCCCCAGCAATTTCCTCCTTCACCTCTCAGTATTCTGGGGTATATCCCATCAGGCCCTGGAACTTATCTCAAGAACCTCAATACCTCCTCCTTTTTGATCTCAACATGACCCAAACTATTTACACATCCTTTCCCAGATTCATCATCCACCAAGTCCTTCTCATTGGTGAATACTGATGCAAAGTACTCATTTAATACCTCGCCCATTTCCTCTGGCTCCAAGTGTAGAGTGGCCAACCCTTTCCCTGGCTACCCTCTTGCTCTTATATCTATAAAAAGCCTTGAGATTTTCCTTAATCCTGTTCCTCTGCCCTGCCCACTTCTCTGAGAGTTGCTGGCTATTCAGAGCCTGTAGAAGTACAGCGAGCAGCACCTTACACAGTGTGCTTCAATTATTCCCATCCTCGATCATCTTTCAAGGGAACAATAGAGGAGCTAAGAATTGGAAATATTTCAAGCAGCTTAAGGTGGACTTCTTAGAAAGGTGACCTGAGATACATTTGGTTTCACCAGTCGTTCTATTAAAGATTGGAAAATCTTACCTTTGTAAGAATTGACTCATACTGCTTTACTACCTTCTTTTTGTATGATAGAGGAACTTGGGGCAGTCTTGAATTGGATGTTCCCTGTCTTTTGCACATGAACTTCCTCAATCGATTTCACAGTGAGTCAATCCTAACAGCAACAGTTATGGGCCAGAATTCTCCAACCTCACCCGCGGCTGGGATTTTCCATTCCCGCTGCAGTGAATGGAGATTTGGCTGAGCCAAATTCTCTGCTCTCGCTGTCAGTGTTGGCAAGCCATATGATATTGGAGAATTCCAGCTATCATCTATTTAATTCATTCAGTTTAACCTGATATCATGTAATAACAGAAATTAATGAACACAATATGAGAGTAACTTTTGCTATATAGTAATTTTTATAACACACAGAAACCTGGGCTGGATCTTCCATTCTGGAGTCAAAGGATAGAATTCTCCCAATAAATTTTAAAGTGCTGTCCCCAGTGGAAAAACAAGTGATTTTCCCACAGGGAGGAGTGGTACAATTTAGCTCAAAATTCAGCCACACTTAGGCTGGAATTCTGTGATCTCACATGCCTCGCTCCCCCTGTGAGCAAGAACAGAGTATTTGATGCTGAATCAAATCTTTAATCACAGCAACAGAACCCGGATAATCCCAGCTGCAGGCAAGGTCAGAAAATTCCAGCTTTAGGAAGTTTTTTGGAGCCCGAGGAAATGCTAACTAAATTCTCCCACATTTAGAATTTTATTTGGAGTGGAGATCTAAAAACATCAGCAAAACGGGTTCTTTGGAGATCGGGATGCACTGTGAAAAAGGCACTTGATTTTCGGTCAATTCTGCACAGACCACCCCCCACCTCCCCCACTTGCCTGATCAGATGAACCCGTACCCATTCCTTGGCATCAGGTCCCTCCATTAGTTAGTATCAACAAGCCCTCCCCCAAAATGAGTGACATCCAGTTATGGGGCCACCATAGGTGCTCCCCGTTCATTAGTCTTCTTGTGGGACCACACCCAAGTCCCTCTCAGTTCCATCCCCATGACCTCCCTATCTTCAGGATCTTTCCCATGGCTCCACCCCTCAGGATCCCTTCATGTCCCCCTACAATACCCTCATCCATGCCTTCCTTCAGGCCTCCTTTTTGGCACTGCCAACCTGGTACACTGGCAGTGCCAACTTGACACTGCCTGGTTGGCTCTGCCAAGAAGTCAGGGGCAATGTCAAGACACAATGCAGCCATGACCCTGACCTTTGAGGGGCTTCAGTTGCCTCCAAGTCATCCAGTGTGGCCACTGTGGAAACCAGTTGTGATTCACGTTGGCTTCCCACTGCCCTTATGTGTCAAAGACTTTCAGAAGCAGGAAGAATCAGGTTTGAAAACATATTTAAATGCTGAATTAAATCCGAGGATCTGATTTCTACCATCACTGGGAGCAAACAGAGTTGGAGAATTTCCCACTAAGAGTGCAGGAATGGGAGTTATTTATGCTGGTGGGCAGGGTGGGGGGGGGGCTGGTTTGGGGATGCAATGTGAGTGTATGATTTTGCGCTGTCCAGTCACTAACTGTGCATCCATGAGAACTTCTCAATTCACATAGCGGAAAAAGGCAGATTGTTGCCATCCCTACCATTAACTCATGGAGTCAAAGGTCCAGACTGTTCCTGAATGGTCTGGAGAGCTGTCGGCCAATCTTCCTTCTAAGTGTGGGTGGAAGTTCTGCCTGCTGCTGATCAATGCTTTAGTTTAGTGTAAAATGGCAGGGGGCCTGTCAGTGTGGTCAGAGATGCATTCCGCATTAACTCGCCAAATGGCAGGGGTCAAGCTCCCATCAAGCAAAAAATTTAGGCCCATCAGTTTATTGATTTAAACTGGACTTCGGACTTGGTTTGTGCTGATACATCCTGGCTATGATCCCACACAATCTGAATATCAAGAATACTTTAATTCATGGCGCGGGATTTTACAGCCACGCTTGGGCGAGATTGTAAAATTCCATCGGAAGCCAACAGAGATTTCTGGGGATTCTGGGGCAGGTGAAGTGGTAGGTTTTCGGCTGTCATATTGATAAGAAAGGTTATGTTGCCAAAGGCAGTGCTATGTGGACTCAAGTGTGCATTTTAGTCAGGAAGGGCCCTCTGATTAACAATCAATTGAGGTTGCATCTGTAGCTGTGGTTGTACACCACTGTTTAACTCTAACTTATGCAGTTACACAAAAAAACAGGTCACCTTTCTTGTTGGGTAAACTATGCACTCGCTAACCAACCAACACTTACTGCTATTTAGAAGTTTGCAGAGCTGGTGTCCAGATGCTGACACTTAACTTCAACCACAATGATGTATGTTGAACTGTTTAGTTCAGATAGGGCCTTCTTTAAATCCTTTAATCGCCAAAGTTCCAGCCAGGCTGTTATGGTGGGTCTCAGGCCTCACTCAATCTGGAAAGTTTTCCTTTCCACTTTTTCAGACTGCATTTTCTGTTATTTCTTCCAAAATGTGCAATAAATAGTGAACAATCTGCTCTGCTCAACCAAGACTGCATGTGTGACTCATATAAAAGCTGAGTAAATCTGCATATGCCTGTTAATTTGGTGGCACAGTGATTAGCATGCTGCTTCCCAGCGCCAGGGATCTGGGTTCAATTCTCAGCTTGGATCACTGTCCGTGTGGAGTTAGCACCTTCTCTCCATGTCTGCATGGGTTTCCTCCGGGTACTCCAGTTTTCTCCTACATTTAGCCAAAAAGGCGCCAAAGTGTGGCGACTAGGGGAATTTCACAGTAACTTCATTGCAGTGTAATGTAAAGCCTTACTTGTGACTAATAAGTAAACTTCCTTGTTTGACCTGTAGGAAACAACACTAAATGAGTCAATGGGTTGAGCTGCAGTTATTTAGTCTCAGGAACAATTATAGGAGTGTGGGTAAAAGTTAAATCCTCGACTTGCGATGTGTCCCAGTTCAATTAGCCAAAGGCTTTGAGGTCCGATTCCCAGGACTTATCTGCATGGAATGAATCATGTTCTTGTTCAATCTGCAGGAAGCAGCAGGGGGGTGTGGGGCAGCAGGAGGCTGTAACTGGGGACCACAGGAAGTCACAGAAAGACAGTTTGAGAGCCTTGTGTTCAGTAAAGGGGCAATGGCTAGGCCAAGAGAAGAACCTAGGGGTCTTGGGAGGAGCACGCTTACTCAGTCCCGCATTAACCCAATATGTGCCACACTCTTATATTTAAAAAAAATTCCATTCTGAGGGCTAATGATTTTCTGCCTGGTGGCCTAGGTTGGTCTGACGAGAAAGGACGGTACTCTAGTTAACACTGCTGCATCATAGCACCAGGGACTCGGGTTTAATTCCGGCCTCAGGTTGCTATGTATATAGCATTTGCGTATTCTTTTCTTGCTTGGGTGGGTTCCCTCCAGTGCTTCAGTTTCCTCCCACACTCCAAAAATGTGCAGGATTGGCCATGCTAAACTGACCTTTAGTATCAGGTGGATTAGTAAAGTAAATACAAAGAATATAGAAAGGAACAGCACAGAAACAGGCCCATTGGCCCTCCAGTCTGTGCCAATCGTAATGCCCTAACTAAACTAAAAAATTCCTCTGCCTTTACTCAGTGCTTATCCCTTTATTCCTTCTCTATTCATCTACGTGCCTCTTAAAGGTTGCCAACGTGCCTGCTTCCACCATCTCCTTTGGCAGCACGTTCCAGGCACCCATTGCCCTCTGCATGAGAAAAATATATGAAGTTACAGGGATAGGGCTTGGGCGAGATTCTTGTCATTGCAGGTTCAAAGGGCTGAATAGCGTCTTTGTTCACTGAAGAGATTCTGTTCGATAATTTTATAAAACCAAAATGGTTGATCTGTCCAGACCTCTGATTAAAATAACTGATGATTTTGTTAAAGTCTGATCTGTATTTTTAAAGAAGAAAGAAAAATTTCAGCTTCTAGCATGTCTTCCTCTCACCCATTTAAGATTAAAGGTTAAAATAGAAAATGTGTGAAAAGTTCCTTACAGTGAGAATGTCTGATTTCCACTGAGTGGGTAAGATTGAAATCTGTCCTTATTGTGTCTAAATTAACTTTTTCAAATGCTCAGAGCAGATTAAACTGCCAGTGAGTGTTGTTTAAGATTACATTAACCAAATGAAAACTGCATTGAATTGCATCAAGAAATTCAACTCCTTGCTTGGGTCATTGTCTGTGTGGAGTTGGAGTGTTCTTCCCATTGGTTTCCCCCAGGTGCTCCAGCTTCCTCTCACATTCTGAATGACATGCTGTTTAGGAGTATTGACTAGATTGTGGTGACTAGGGAAATTTCACAGTAACTTTATTGCAGTGTTAATGTAAGCCTCACTTGTGACTAATAAATAAAGAAACTTCATCATTCCTGAAGAGAGATTTCTACTCATGATCATGATTACCTGAATTTTACCACAAATCTTCCATCAACTGATCCTATAGTATAGACATTCAAATTTATTTGTGAATGCCATTTTCTGAATGACTCATAAGCAATCAGAGTTGCCTGAAAGTTGCTATTAGTTTCTTTTGATGCAAGATCAGCACTTACTGGCATTGGCAAGTTGCAATTCTGCATTTCATAGATAATACATAGTGCAGCTTCAGTGTATATGGTGAATGTGTAAGGTGGTGGTGATTGGATGGCATCCACTCAATCGACTATTGAATAGTTAAATGGAGCCCTTTAATTTCCTATAAGCAAATGCATGATACTGCTAATGGGACTTGTGCCAGTATATTACAGGATTACTTGTTACCTGGATACTAATTCGTATTTAAGAGAGGGCACTTGTGTTTAGCATTATTAAGGACGCTTACTGACTGCTGTATATCCCCAAGCTATGATGCAGAACCAATTCAAGATTCCGTAAATGGAATGGAAATGGAATATAAACAGTGACTCGAAGCTCACATGCAAAGAGACTATCTTGAGCCACTTATTGATGGTTTGGTTCTGTGATAAAATAGACTTTGCTTGAGAACAAAAATCCTCAAGCTTCATTAAATATTTCAGTAATTGTTGCTATAGTGATCAACCTGAAAATCTAAGGTAATCAGCATTCAGAAAGAACTCCCATATGTGCTTTGTGTAGCAAAATCTGCATTAAAAGAGAAAACAATTAACTATTTTGCTGATTTCATGTTATTAAAAATTATAAAATAGAATTTAAAAAATTATAGATGATCTCTGCTGTCACATTTGGTGAATAAAGGGAGTTGTTAACCAATTACACTAAGTGCAGAATAATTCTTCCATTGTGCCTGAAATGCAGCAAGACTTCTTAATTAAATAAAAATATATACAAAAGCTCAATCAGAAGGGAAGCAATGATCCAGTCTATGAGGCCTGACAGAAGTGATAACGGAAAAAAAATTCCTGGAGGTGTGAGGTGCTCAGAAGTAGGACTATGAAAGTTCAAGGAGGGCAGGATGACAGCAAAATAAACAAGCAGGGATGTCAGAACAGGGAATATGTGGGGGAAGCTTGTGCCCAGGCAGTTAAAATTAAAATATTAAGAGCATTAGTTAATTGTAAGCATTGCACAACAACATGGGGAGACAGACTCAAAAGGAAGACTCCGGAACCTAACTATAGATCCATATATGAGCCTGAGACTGCAATTACACCCTGACACGGAGCTTTTTACAGGCAGGAATTTCATTCCAATTTTTCACTGTTTCAGTGTTAAAAGGTGATATAAAATCAGGAACAAAATTTATCACAGTAGTAAGTTGAGACCTGTACACAAGGCTGCGAATTTCTTCCATGTTTCCCTGAAGAGGCCCAAGAACCACATTGGGTGGAATCTCGTTGAGCTGTCAGCCTTCTTGCACGTCCATGGGTGGGGTGGGGTGGGGGAGGGGGGGGGGTGCAGGGAGGGACCCATAATGCCTCATTTTTGGAAGGGCAGCTGAACCACAAGCCAATCAGGCAGTGGCGAGGTCACTGATGGACCTACCTCGGTCTCAAAACCAGGGTGGATGCGCCACTTAGCAGGAGCTGTTAGTCAATCAGAATCTGGCAACTCTTGTTCATAGCAGTGGCATTGAAAAGGCCATGACTGCTAATGGAAAAACAGCCAAAATGATGGAGGGACCTAGGCGATGGGGAAGAGGCGTTCACAGGTTGGGGATCACAGGGAAAGCATTATGGATGGTTCTGAAGGTTCAAACTTGACTTCCAGCTCTAGCTCTGTCCCTGTGTGAAATCAAGCCCCATAGGTTTAAAGCTTTCCTTGGGCCCCAGTTTTTTCCCAATGATTTTTGACCATTTTAAATTCACAGCATCTTAATGAAACTGTGATGATTTTTGAACCTAAATTGACATTGACAAAATGAGTGCAACATATCGGGATTGGGCCCAACATTTCTAAATCCATGGTTTTCTGGGTCTATATTTTCATATAAAATTTTGTTGTCTCCCTACAATGTTGACAGTAGCAACAATACATCCAAATATGTACAGGCATCTATTGTCTACTGCAATCCTCCTCATTTGCATCTTATCAACGTTGGGAGTGTCGAACTTGACTTGAGTTCATAATGTTCAGATTAGCTACAATGTTGGAGCATAGAACATAAAAGAAAAGGATTGTTTGCACAACATCCTATCATATATAAATTCTGCAAATGTTATTCGAAGAATAAAAGAATCTCATAGCTCAAATGCAAAGAGACCAACCTGAGCCACCTGTTAATGGTTTCAATGGTGGCACAGCAGTTAGCACTGTTGCCTCACAGCACCAAGGACTCAGGTTCAATTCTGGCCTCAGACCACTGTCTGTGCAGAGTTTGCACATTCTCCCTGTGTCTGCGTGAATTTCCTTCAGGTGCTCTGGTTTCCTCCTATAACTCAAAGATGTGCGGGTTAAGTGAATTGGCCATGCTAGATTGACCCTGGTGTCAGGGGATTAGCAGGTTAAATATGTGGTGTTATATGTGTGAATTGGGAGGGATTGTGGTTGGTGTAGACATGATGGACCAAATGGCTTCCTTCAGCTCTGGGGGGATTCTATGATTCTTGAAGGATCATAGTTTGCTTTCTTAAATATAAAACATGTTACATGTCTTTTTTTTCTCTCTCTCTCTCTAATAGGAGAACCACTGTCGAAGGATTAAGATACTAGGGGATTGTTATTATTGTGTATCAGGTCTTACTCAGCCAAAAACCGATCACGCTCATTGTTGTGTTGAAATGGGATTAGATATGATTGACACGATTACGTAAGTAATTCAACTTCAGAAGGAGAATATTGTCTTGTGTCAGTTTCATTCATAATTTTTGAAAACAAGTAAGAAAACACAAGTGCTTCTTTCTAGACTCAAAACTGCTAATTGTGGTCATTAGCAGTTCCCAATGGTTGATAATTGCTCTCATAAATATGCATGAATAATAACTCGTAACAGTGACATGATTTGTTGTCTGTCAGTGATGTATATAATGATAGAACAAGACTACAAACAGAATATATGTTTTCTTAACCAAAGTCATACTTTCTTTTGCCCTTTGTGAACTAAGCCCAATCATTCAGAGTTTTGCAGCAATGGTTACTCTGATTTGTCAGTTGTGTAGCTTACTTGCCAATTAAAAAATGACCTTGAGTCAGGTCTGTGCCTAGTTTAGATGTAACTACTACCCTGTGGGGAGATAAGCCTTACTAACCTTGCAATGGAGGCTTGATAAAATATCCACATTATGTGAAGAGCAAGATTCTTAACATGCCCTAAAAGATCTACACTGAAAACAATCTTATGTTAGAGCTAACGGAATTAATATGTCAAAGTGTTACTGTAAAGGCGCAACACAGTTATACAATAGTAAATTCTGTGGTACTGATTGTGATGCATTGTTTTATAAAGAAAGGAGCATTTTATCTTGTATTTATTATTCTGCTGTGGAACTGCACTTCCATCTAACTTGTGTCACCGTTTTGATTGGGAGTGCACAGTATCATGTTGAAGGAACTACAAACTGCCACAGCTAGTACAGCACTAATTATCCCATTCTCATTGACATCTGGATTGCTGCCAGTTTAGACCTTTTTCATTCAGTCATCGTAGTTCAGAAATAATGTTACAGGAGGGTTTATAATTATGAAAGAATGAGATACAGTAAATTGATACAGTTTCTGCTCATTGAGAGATCAAGAATGATGGACTATAGATAAACATTTCGAAGTAAGAGATTTAAAATTGAGGGCAGGAGAAATTACTTCCTGCGGAAAGTTGTGGAACTCAAATCCAGTGTTAAAGGTTGAGGTAGAAGCTGTGTCAACATTTAAGATTAGATTGGGCAGATGGATGAAGGGGAATGGGGGAAGGGATATAGAAACATTGCAGATAACTATGAATAGCATGATTAGCTCATATAAACCATTGGGTTAAACAATCTGTCCTGTACTTTCTATGGATCTTTCCAATTTGCTCCACTACTCTTCTGGTTTCCCTTGGCTATTTATTACTCCGATCTCTTCTATTTATTCTTTACTCCCCACTATGTAGAATCAATAAGCACAAAAAAAACCCCTTTTAATCCAAAGGGCAGGATTTTCACCTTTGAGATTGGAATTGCAAGTAGGATCATTTCCCAATGTTATGATCCCACCTTGTTGCATGGCAGTTCCTACTCATGCTATTTTCATTGTGAAGTGGTACAGGCAATCTGAAAGCATGTCTGAAGCAGCTAGATGTCAGTGGAGCCAGGTTAAAAGGGCCATCTTGGTTCCTTGAAACATTGCCCAGTTCAGTAGAATAGTCTGAGGCCCCCAAAACTCTTATATTTCCATTCACCTAATCGCACAATACCCCCATGTCCATTCAAACACTGCCCAAACCCAAAGTCCCTTCCATACTCCTTATCCCTCCTCACTCCTCTATGACCATTCATTTAGTATTCATTATGTATAGAACTCTTGAGCCTTAGTGAACCCATTCCAGTTACCTCGTAAATCACTAAGTCAATGTATCATAGCACTTGGAAGGGCTTGTTCAGAAGATTGAAATGTTGAAGTGTTCATTTGTAACAAACAAATTGATCTTTATAGATGTACAGATTATAACTCAAACTAGGAGCTAACTTCATGGCTAACTTCTCCTTGACTTTCTCCATACAACTTTATCTGTTGTTTATTGTCATGTGTCACTCTAAAACATACTGTTTTCCAGCCCCACATTGAACTTTGTTATTTCTGACTCCCTTATGTTATAACTACCTCCAAGTCTTTATCCAAAATCTCACCAAAAAATGGCAGAATGTTGGTCTCGCCGAGAAAAATGGCATGATTCTCTCCATTGTAGCATGGCTACACTGAGAATAGGACCATGTTTAAAGAATGCTGCAATCAGACCAAACAATGAGCCTCCCCTTTCCCATCTGCCCTTCATGGTGGTGTTGGGGCAACCCCACCCCCACCTCCCCATTGGAGCCGGCATTCACCGTGCCTTCAGTAAGAACTTGCTACTTTCTTGCACCATGCCACCATCCACCACCCTTGCTCCCCGCCCAATCCAACCCCACCATGTCCGCCATTGGAGCCAGCATTTCTCTCCCCACCCAGTCCATGCTACCACCCTTCCCCCCCTTCTCCTCCATGAACACTTCCACCTCCCTCCTCTGGAACATTGGACCTCTCTCTCCACTCACAAAGTCACTAAACAATTAATCCAGAAACTCAATTAATGTTCTGGGGACCTGGGTTTGAATCCCACCACAGCAAATGGTGGGATTTGAATTCAAGAAAACAATCTGTAATTGAGAATCTACTGATAACCATGAAACTATTGTTGATTGTTGGAAAAACTTATCTGCTTCACTAATGTCTTTTAAGGAAAAAAATCTGCCTTCCTTACCTGGTCTGATCTACATGTGACTCCAGATCCACAGTAATATGGTTGACTTGAACAAGGGCAACTAGGGATGGACAATAAATGCTGGCCAGCCAATGACGCCCATGTCCCACAATTGAATTATTATTTTTTTAAGAAGTCAATACCGACACTGCCTCCTGACCTCCCACTCCTCCCAGCCCCCTCAACACATACCAGATGGCTCTGGACTTTGCGCTGTTGGGACATTTAGGGTGGAATTTTGCCACAAAAATTCTAAGATGGAATCTTCTGGCCATTCACAGGATTTTCTGCTGCAGTGAACAGAGATCTGGCTGACCATAAGTACGCTGGTGTAGCCGCCTTCAGAGTGCTTGGGAGCCATTGCGCAGGAGACTTCCTCTCACCACCACCTCACCCCCAACCCACCACATGTATCAGAGCACCCACCCACACCCCAGCATCATCGGTGGCTTTGTTGCCCTTCACACCAACACAGATCATCAACATCAGGGCATCAGGATCATCCTGGTAAGTCCCCCAGCAGAACCCTGACATGCCAACCCCCATCACGATCCCCTCCATGCTCCCCACTTGTGACCACCTTCCTACCCTCACATAAACCCCCCACTATTTTGCACTTTCCCCTCACTCGGGCCTCACCCCCATGGCACTGCACCTGGCACTCAACTGAGCATTGCCAAGGTGACAGGTGGGCACTGCCCAGTCGTGCCACTGATCACTCAGGGATTTCAACAGCTTTCAATCCCCCAGGCATGGACATGGTGCCTGGCCCCCGCTACTGCAGAGCAGTAATGATTCACACTAGTGTGATATCTTGCCACTTAAAGAGGGTTGTATGAGGGTCAGGGGGATGGTGGTGGTAGGGGGAGAAGCAGTTGTGAGCATAGTAGCAGCTTGTGGAACCTGGTAAGTATTTTTTAATTTAATTACTTTTATGTTAATAGGTTTTCCAGGTACAAAGCCATTCTTGCCAGTGAAATAGAGCTGTGAATTAGATTTTGAGCCTCTCACACAACCTTCTCAGCTTGCCATACTGGTTGATCAGCGCGGTGAGCTGGTAAGATCGTGCCCTTAATCATTTTTTGGGAACATTCTGGCCATTATTTCATTGGAGGTTGTTCAGAGAAGGTTTACGATGATGATCCCCAGTATGGAAGAATTGCCTACACGGAAAGGTTGAACAGGCTGGGACTCATTGGAATATGGAAGAATAAGAAGTGATCTTATTGAAACAAACAGGATTTTTAAGGGGCTTGATAGTGTAAATGCTGAGAGGAAGTTTCCCCAAATAGGATCAGAAAGCACAGCCTTAGAATCAAGGGCCGTTACTTTAAGTCTGAGATGAGAAAGAATTCTTTTTTCTCAGAGGGCTGAGTGCCTTTGGATCTCCTTATCCAGAGAGCTGTGTAGGCAGACTCATTGTGGATATTTAAGGCTGAAATAGATAGATTTTTGATCAGAACGGGAATCAAAAATTATGGTGAATGGGCAGGAAAGTGAACATGAGAGACGTCAGATCAGCCATGATCCTATTGAATGGCAGAGAAAGCTAGAGGGGCCGAATGGCCTAGTCCTGTTCCTATCTCTTATGGTCTTACACCAAAGGACAAGTTGAACCAAAATCTGCCAAATGGGGTGATAAATACAGTCAGCAATCTGGCCCTTTTGTCCCAGTGAAACTTGTCAGAAGTCAGCTTTAGCATTGAGCTTCGAAAAAAAACCATGCATTTTGAGAGTTTGGCCAGGCTGTCATTTGCTGAAGACAGCAGATGGATTCCACTTGCCCCGGCCTTGTTGACGTGTATTAGGTTGACACAGAAATGAATGGGCCCATTTGGCTTTGGAAGTGGGATCTTCAGTTAGCTGATGGGGATGGGGGAAGAGGAGAATAACCTCTATTGCTGTCTTCTCACCTGGCCGTTGCTGCACTTGCGGATGCACTATGTTCCACGGTGTGAACAGCTACATGAGTTTGTCATCCTCTCTCAATGCAATATTGTAGTCTTTGCTCACTCCAAATCAATGAAAAGTTTCACAGTCTCATTCTTAAAATTAGAACCAGTTAGTTAACCTCATCAATTTTTTGAATAAATGTTAAAGTCGACACAGGCTTTCCAACTAAATAAGGAAAAGTTTTGATTGTAGAATACAAATAAAATCTCCTGTATTTGTTTGTTTAGAGTTGGAGTGTGGCTCACAATGTGCCTTTAATTGGGGGCTTAATGCCATCTGTCCATACAGCAGTGTTGTGGGCAACCTCAGGTGTTGCTTCACCAGCTCCAGTTCCATAGCTGAGAGGACTGTAACATTAGATGCTATGTCTAACACAAAATTGATGAGGTGAATGTTTACAGAAATGTCAACATTAGAAAAGCAGAATTTGAGATTCTTGACCTTGCCCAAAGTGGTTCAATTTCCTCCTGGTGTGGTACCTCAAAGTCATGGACAGTTTGGGCTTATCCACATGTTTCAATGTCTTAGACTTGTGCAGTTTCCCAAAATGTTCCAGCCAGCTACAGTTGAAACATATCACAGAGATTACTTATAGAAACATTGGAACTAGAGGCAGGAATAGGACATTCAGCCTTCTGAACCTGCTCCACCATTCATCTTGATCACGGCTGATTATCGAATTCGATATCCTGATCCCCCTTCCTCTATATTCCTTGTTCCCTTTAGCCCCAAGAGCTATATCTAATTTCTTCTTGAAATCAGACAACATTTTGGCCTCAACTACATTCTTATCTAAATATACTCTGATCTGTGTGGTCTATTCACTCATTATAATTGACAAATTTTGTCTATTTGTGTATTGTCTTCCTTGGCCTGCATTCTTCCTGCCTTTTTGTTGCTTTTATGGGTCTCTTCCCAACCTCACTGGGAACTCCTATGTTCAACGGAGACCCATCCCAGGATACTAACTTCCTCCACTTGTTCCCAATTCTCCTTTCTCACTCCCCTTGCCTTCCCTATCCTGGTTCCCCACCTCCTTAACAGAACTTCCTGACTCACATTCTAATCTTTCTCCAGGGGACTGCCTGCAGTCCCAGCAATGCCCACTACTTCTGATGACGCTATTGGAACAAGAGAGCTGTTGGACACTTGATTAACTGGCAGATCTCAGAGGCAGGACTTCCTCCCTGATGGGGTCAGAAGTCTTGCTCTAAACAGATCAATGACCCGAATGCTATAAAATTGGCTCAGGACTTCCTGTTCCGTTGAAGAGATTTTTGTCTGGGTAGGCACCCTATTGCTATGTAAAATTCCCATCTCAGTCGGGACATTGCTACTTTATTATGCCTGAGAAAAATGGAAAATACAATGTCCCGCTCCAACATCTGTACAGGCTCTATCTTTTTGAAAAAAAATTACAGCTGAGGCGATAAACAAACTTGCATGTTGTAGCCCAGAAAGGTTTTAATTCCCAGGCCCCTTTCAGTATTAAGTTCTGACTGCCACTTGATCCTGGTAAGAATCTGAACAGTGCAGTGATGGAGACAGTTATTCAAGTGACAGGAGACCATCTCCAAGACCTGCAGAAATAGTTCCTGCTGTGAGATAAGTGGTCAGGGTTCTGTTCCTCCTGCTTACTTATGAAAATATAAATGTAAAGAAAACTTTCTTGTGGAGCTTCTCCTGGCACATGGTCCAGATTTGGCCTTGGTAGGGAAACTACCACTGCTGTCCTTAGACCTTGCATGAAAATAGCAGATTAACCTGTAGTAATGCCTAGAGAGTCCAAACTTCATATTTAAAAAGGACTACACTGACTTTGGGAGGATGTCCTTCTGTGTACAATTTCAAATTGTGGTTCATCAGCTTGAGACAGAGAGGGAGGGGGTAGGTGCTCTGTTCCACTCTAACTCTCCTGGTTTCAAACAGGCAGGACTTTTAAAATGGAGATAACATTTTTATTTATAACTAATGTTTCCACTAATTTAATGAATGGAATTTTACTGCCCCACCTGCCAAGAGGATCAGAGCAGATGAGGGGCATTGGCTTTTGGGGGGAATTTTACGGCTTCAGGATGAGCGAGGCTGTAACATTCCATGTATCCTTTATCTTGAAGGGTTGTTCATCCAGTGGATTTGCTGAGTGTACTCTGACAACATCTTAATCCAAATCTTGATGTTATTCTGGTGCCCTCTTTTTAGGCCTTTTGTAGGGATCCTATAGCATTCAACTTTTGAATTGAACATGCTGTACAAGATATTGTCATTACAAGGCCTCGTATGCAGCAAACATTATATTTCCAGTTTTGTATTTAATTATCCTAATTATGTTGCCTTGCAATATTGGTTGTGGACCTTCAATGTTTCATGAGTGACAATTACTAGCTCCCCTCCTGCTCTACACCTTTAAGTGAATAACTGCACTATAGATAAATGTCTGCAATTATCCTAGCTCCGAAGCACCTCAATGCATTTATCTATTTGAATTGCATCTACCCATTTCCCCAAAGTAACTACATCAGGCTGCAGTCTATTTAATTCCTCTATTGACCTAATTCCTCATATTTTTGTGTAATTAGGTAATTTAAGAATTATCCCCTGATGCCTTCATCTAAATAATTGATAAAGATGCTGGAGAGCAACAGTTCCAACATGAATCCCTGCACGACTCCATGAGTGACTGAACCCCATGCAGTGTTGCTACCATTAATAACTGTGCTTTGTTTTGCCTTTTGTGAATTCTCTAATTCTCCATCCAGCATAAAATCAGTCTTGAGAATCTACTGCATGCAATTATACCTAAAAGCCTTCTGCAATTCTTTAACAAAAACTACTTAGAAATCCACATATACAGGACGCAAAATAGTTAGGTCTGAAGAGATGCTGACCCATCTCCCTGAGGAAAGTGTAATGTGGAATATGAGGCACAATCTGTTAGCACCATATCTCAACCACAGATCATTGAATTATGATTGTGTGGAGACATGGTGGGTGGATCAACTAGAAAAGATTTTCCAGCAATGTTTCGGGGCTTCCCTGATGAATTCATTGTTTTACACTCGTAAAACAATAGGGTCAGTTGAAATTTGGAGGAAGATTTTCTATCCAGTTGCAGGGGTTGTTCATAGAATCCCTACAGTGCAGAAGGAGGCCATTTGGCCCATTGAGTCTGCAGTGACAACAATCCCCCCCAGGCATTATTCCCACAATCCTACTCATTTACCCCACTAAACTCTCTAACCTACACACCCCGAGACACTAACAGGCAATTTAGCATGGCCAATGCACCTAACCTGCATATCTTCGGACTGTGGGAGGAAACCAGAGCACCTGGAGGAAACCCATGCAGATACGGGGAGAATGTGCTGTGGGGAATAGATTGTTTTTGGGTCCTGAATGCCCCCAAGGAAAAACAGTCATGCATTATGATATTCCATGTGGTGGCCAATTAATGGACAGAAGGCAGGCTCACTGATCAATTAAAATGACAGCAGACTCTTTGGAGGGCTAATCAAAGGTTTTCCAGCTTCAAAATATCATCAAGCTACAGTATGGAATAGGTTATTTTTATTTATCTATTTATGAGTGTCACAAATGGGCTTACATTATCACTGCAAAGAAGTTACTGTGAAAACCCCTAATTGCCACTGAGTCGAGTACTGAGGAAGAATTTAGCATGGCCAATCCATCTAACCAGTACATCTTTTGGACTGTGGGAAGAAACCAGAGCACCTGGAAGAAATCCATGCAGACGTGAAGAGAATGTGCAGATGCTGCACAGACAGTCACCCAAGCTAGGAATCAAACCCGGGTCCCAGGCACTGTGAGGCAGCAGTGTTAACCATTAGGCCACGATGCTGTCCATCATGGAGGGGATGCTTCAAGATGGAGGTGTTTTCTCTTTAACTATTTTAAACTTCAACTGAAAAATAGATCTTCCAGGCAGGTCAACCTGAAGTGGAGCGGTGGATGCCTCGACAGAGCGGCTTGTAGATTCTGCTAGATCTAGAGTCATGTAGGTGGGCAGAATCTCTCAGCTTGCCTGTAGCTTGCTGCTGGCCATGTGCAACCAGATACCTTCACTGGCTCTTTGCCACCTGTGCTGAGTGAGAAACTCCAGTTCACCTACTTTGTTTGACCTTAATAGGCTCTTAATGAGCCATGTCATGTGTGGGCAGTTGGTTCAGCTGTTCACATATCCTGCCTCTGTATAAATTGCCCAGGTGCATGATGGAAGCAGGAGGGACAAGCCGGCCAGTAGAATTGATCTTAATTCCCACCCACTTTCGTTCCCAGCACCGGGGTGGGGAGAACTCAATATCCTGCCCCTTGTGTGATTGGGTTCAGAAGTCTTTTTGAAATCGGCAAACATACACTAGCATAAGTTAATAATATTGGAGGAGACGCATTAAAGTTTAATTTTTGAGTTATTTCAGTGTGAAGTAAAGATGATTTCGAAAAAAATGTTTTTTTTCTCCCCTTTATTTGGGTTTCAAATATTTCAGACAAACTGGCTTGGACCAGGATGCCATCACTGACACATATCTTCAGACACAGGGGAACGGCCTCCACTTTTCTCGTTGTATTGGAAGGAGGTGTCTGGCCTTGGGTAATCTGGGTGTGAGGGATATGGGGTGGGGGGGGGGTGGGGTGGGGGGTGAGTGCATTTCTGCTCTGTTGCACTGCTGTATGCAGGTGCAGACCCCAGGAATATCCTGGCCACAATATTTATTCCCAAAAGGCAAAAAAAGAGTAAAATGGGGAAATAAGAGTAGTGGTTTGAATTGGGATTTGGATAGAGATGTTTTGCTGCAATTGTACAGGGCTCTGGAGTATTGTGTGCAGTTTTGATGCCCTTACCTGAGGAAGGATGTTCTTGCTGCAGAGGGACTACAGCGAACATTTACTAGGCTGATTCCTGGAATGGAAGGTCTGTCATATGAGAAGGGATAATTTAGGATTATATTTATTGGAGTTTAGAAGAATGATAGGAGGTTCCAAAAAAACTTACAAAATTCTAACAAGAATAAACAGGATAGATGTAGAAAGAATGTTCCTAATGTTGGAGGAATCCAGAACTAGGGGTCATACTTTGAAGATATGGGGTAAGTCTTTTAGAACTCAGGTCAGAAGAGATGTCTTCATCCAGAGGATGGTGAATGTGTGAAATTCATTGCCACTGAAGGTAGTTGAGGCTGAAACATTGTCAGATTTCAAGAAGAAATCAGATGCAGCTTTCGGGACTAAAGGGATCAAGGGATATGGAAGGAAGGGGGCTATCAGGATATCCAACAATCAGCCATGATTAAGATGAATGGTGGAGCAGGCTTGAAGGGCTGAATGGCCTTTTCCTGCCTTTAGTTTCTAGATTCTATGATCCCATACACTTTAAAATGGAACACGAGCAAAAGAGGGAAATAAGAATACCAGTTTAAACTATTTTTCCCCTCTGGGTTGGATTACCATCCTCCAACAACTTTCCGAACTTGCGAGAAATTCAATCAAATTGACGGCAGAGGAACTCTGACTCCAAACCAAAACTGAGATTTCCCAGTAATAAATATTGAGAGTGTGTTCTTTAACGCCCTCCAGTAGAAATTTACCGACAATTGAAATCAAATTAAGTAGTCTATCATTGTCAAGCTCTGATTAAGTATAGGCATCCTGGCCTTGTCTCAAGGAACAATTCCCAATCCCAATGATTGTCAAATAAATCAACCAGCTGCTCATATAAGATAGGTGCCATTTCTTTATACATTCTATGGTGCATATAATCTTGATCAGCAGCCCCTCTGCCTCAAGAGCACTAAGTCTCACTGAGATTTTATGCTTAGGCCATCGTGGAATAATTTTAATAGCATATCTATCTGTCACTGCTGGCAACTCAATAACACTTGCAGTAGTCACAACCGATTCAAATTAACACTTCATCCATTTCTCTGAACAAATCCTAATATGGGAGCTCTCAAAGGCCTTTTGTTTACTCTCTGATTCCTAACATAATTAAAAATATTTGCCAAGTATCTTAGGAAGTAGATATGCACAACATTCCTATGCTTGTATTAAAGAAATCAAAGCATGAAAAGCTGAAGGAAAAATCTGAACGTATTAATATCTAGGGGACTTGGAGCTTGGTCTTTCAGTAAAGTGTGCCTATGTGTTAATATTAAGTACATTTGAACTGCACAGTTCATAGATTTTTCATATCCAGGAAAGCAAATGGAAAGTGCCATTTGCTTTTCCAATTTCTTCCAGATCTGGTTCATAAAGACACTGTGCATCATCAAACTCCCAAACCTTTTGCACAGAGAATTTTTCCACCAATTCTCCCAGTTCATAAAAACATAAGAAATAGGAGCAGAACTGGTTTACTTTTCTACCTCAACCCTTCCTTCTGGTCTTATCCCCTTATCCATTGGTTCCCTGAATACCTAAAAGTGTATTGATCTCAGTCTTAAATGTACTTAATAACTGTGCTGTCTGGAATGGAGAATTCCAAAGATTCCACACCTGGGTTCAATTCCAGCCTCGGGTCACTTCCTCTGTGGAGTTTGCACATTCTCCCTGTGTCTGCAGGTGCTTTTGATTTCTCCCAAACTCTAAAGATGTACGTGTGGATTAGGTTGATTAGCCATGATAAATTGCCCCTTAGTGTCCAGGGATGAGCAGATTACAGGAATAGGACAGGTTAGGACTGTTGTTGGTGCAGACTTGATGGACCAAATGGCCTCCTTTTGCACAGTAGGGATTCTATAATTTGATGAAAGATGAGTTTAATGAGATAAAGATATTTTGAACTTAGAGGATGAAAAGCAATTGATTCAAAGGAGCTCAGATGTGTATTAGGCTGTAAGAACAAACATATCTACATGCAACTGATTTGGATTAGCAGTTGAATAGCAAGTTAGGAAATTAGAAAGAAAATGCTTTAAAATTTGCGGCCTACTCCAAAAATATTAATCTAATTTTCTCTTAAATGCATCTTTGCTATTTATCTCAATTATTCCATGTGGTGGCAAGGTCCACATTATAACCAATTTCTGAGTAGAGGATTTTCTCCTGAATATTTCATTGGATTTATTAGTGGCCAACTTAAGCCCTTGTTCTAGCCTCCCTGACAAAACAAGTTAAAATATCTTCTCCACTTCTACCTATCAAAAATTTTTATAACCCTAAATCAGGTCACCCAGAGCTTCCTCCTTTCTCAAGAAGAGTGTCAGCCTGTTCAATCTTCTCTCTCATCAGAAGTAGTTGAATCTTGAATGTTAGCGTAACAGTGCATGTGTTTATGGGAGAGATTTCTTGAGTAAAAGTATGTTAGTTAAAGACTGGTATCAGATGTTGGAATGGAGTGATTCAGAGTTATCATCCACACTCTGAGAAACTGAGGAAAGATATTCCAAAGTAAATGTAAGGTAAACCATTGAAAAGATGTGAAGAGGTTAAGGATCTATTGTTGCTTCACTGGAGCATAGCAAGTGACTTTGTATTTGTCGAGGCGATAAGTTGTGTGGAAGAGGATTTGGACAAAATTCCAATTTAACTTAAATTTACAACAAAAGGAAGTGGGGAAGTCAGGGAAGGATGTTGGAGAAATGAAACTCCTAAGATAATCGAAGTGTTCATGTTGAACTTAATAGTAATGGGAGTAAGGTATTGGTATAAGCGGTCAAAGCAATGAAAGAATAGAATCTTGGTGACAGACTAAATGTGGACCAGGATTCTTCCAAACAAATTTTAAGTCCTCAATGTGTGGGAAAACCAGAATAAATCCCACTAGTTTTTTACTGTGATTTCCAGAATAAATTTCTGACACTGTGCATTATAGGAGTGCCCTAGTGAGATTCATGCTGGAAATCTGGGGTTGGAGCCTTTTCCGAGAGGCCGGCAGCATAGCATTGAGTAGGCCAACGTGTAATCTGACGGTGTGGAGATCGGCCCTGCATTTCTGTCCTCCAGATCGCTGGCCAGCCTGCAATCCCCCCCATCACTGGCCCTCTGACCTCTCCCCGCCCCTGATCACTGGCTCCCCAAACCTCCCGGGGCCAGCCCCGATGCACCTCTCCCGCCCAGCCAGACTCAATCTCCGATTTCACCCAGTCATGACCTACCTCCCCCGGCAGTTCTGACCCATCCCATTTCCCCTGACCCTCTCCCTGGCAGCCCCGACCACACGGATGGTCAGCCCTGATCACTGTCCTCCCTTGCTCAACCTGCGATTTCAATGCAGAATGGCAGCAGGTCTCCATACCCCTGCCGATCACTCCCTATAGGCTCCACTCCACTGTCCTCACCCTCTTGGTACTGCCTGATGCCCAGCGAGCAGAGCCAGGGTTGCTAATCACATGGAAATCTGGCACAGAGCTGATTATTCTGAAATCTTTGCCTGGGGAACATGCAAAGGCAATGGCACACAACAGGAAGCCCACGAAACATTCTCCATTGATGCCTCCTGACCCATTGCACTGCTTGAGTAGCAAGGTGGGTTTGGAGAATCACCTGAGGTTTAAATTAAAGTTCAGTTGAAATAAAGATGCAACACTATGGTTTCAGACTGGCAATTTGATGAAATTGGAGACCATGACTTGCAAAATACAAACAAAAGTTCATGTCTTAGTTTCACTGAGGTCGAAGTGTGGGAAATTTGATTCATTCAAGGCTAGATATTGGAGAAGTTACTTAACAGACAAACAACCCTGGATTCAACGTTGTCCTTGTTGAAAGACTAAAGTTGGATATTAGCAGAAAATATTTTGGTGCTTACCCTATGTTGACGTTAACAAGGTATGACTTTGTAGACCATGGGCAGGATTTTACAGCTTTGCTTGATCTGAGACCTGAAAGTCCCACCCCAGTTCAATGAACATTTCCATTGTTTACGCCTCATCTCATCTGATTCCATGGTGGGTGAGGCGTTGAATTCTGGCGAATGAGTAGACATTGAGAGAGGAAACTCTTGGAAAAAGTGCGTTGGAAGCACAATAAAATGTCACCATCATAAGCATACTACTTGTAAGCACAGTGATAGTACAATGATACAGTGATTAGCACTGCTGCCTCACAGCTCCTCGGTTCAATGCTGGCCTTGGGGACTGTCTACGTGGATTTTGCACATTCTCCCTGTGTCTGCATGGATTTCCTTTGGGTGCTCCACCTTCCTCCTACATTCCAAATATGTGGAGGTTGGGTGGATTGGCCATGATAAATTGCCCTTTAGTATCCAAAGATTAGATGGATTAGCCATGGTAAATGTGTGAGGTTACAGGAGGTTATAGGGGGAGAAGACCTGGATAACAGAGTCAGTGCAGACCTAATGGGCCAAATGGCCTCTTTTGCACTGTAGGGATTCTATGATTCTATGAACCACATATAACAAACTGGCAATTTGTCCCAAACACTTGCCACATATACTTGTTTACAAATAAAGGAGATTGACAACCATGTATCTGCAATTCCTTCCCTCTAGGCCTCAAACTCACTGCCAACAGGGACTGCACTCTTGTAGATTTCCCGGGCCTTCTGAAATATGGATTTTTCCATTAATTGTGAATAATGTTTGCAAGGAGGATTTCTCCAGCTCCTTCTTTTGGCCTAAATTAGACTCAATTTTCTGCCCATTGCCTATGAACACATGTGATATTCAAAATTATGCCGTGGTAAAAAAGCTCAAATGGTCTGTGCTTTTAAAATGGTAATATCACTGACACTGCTGGTAGAATTCAAGGGGTAATAGCTGGGATATAAGCAGTTGGTGTGATGGAAGAACATAAGGAGAAATAAAGAAAAGGCGAATGAATTGCTTACTCTAATAATGCTAGCACGTCGTTTTAAAAAAATGTATCATTTTGGGGACTGATAGAAGGCTAGAAGAATCATCAGCTCAAGCTGTTCAAGTGATTGCCAAACAGGTTGAACTTTTACAAGTTCAGTGGAGTAATTTTATGAATTTCTTCGCTTAGTAAAGAGCTTCGCCAGGTGGATGAACATATCAGAAATTCAGGCGTAAAGGTCACAGGATTTTCTGTCCATTTAGTTTAAATTTGTGAAATGAATCCTCTGGTTCTGTGACAATTATAATGCCATGCCTTTGTCGAACAGTCATAAGGATTTTTAGAATAGGCAATTGATGGGAAAGACAAGAATTTATGACAAGCATGGAAACAAATAAGCCCTCAGCTTGTGCTGCCTCTTTCCTGCATCCAAGCTATGATGATTATTTGCAGGTAATGATGTGCTAGATTTGTGATGTTGTGTGCTCTTGACAGATAAATACTATCCTTGTAAATGTCACTAATTGCTGCCAAAAGGAGGTTAGCTATGCCACTAACCAGAGAACGATTACACTGTGATTTATTTACAGCTGTCAAGCCTTGCCTTGTTCAGCTTTTCCTAAATGGATTATAGCATATGACAGTTGCTTGGGTTTTAATAATTGAGATTAAATTTTCCCAAGCAGCGGTTTATATTTTTGCATCTCTTGATTTTGTTATCTTCCTTGTTTCAGTCCTTGAATTGTTTTCTTTAATGAACTTTATTAAAATGGACAGTTTTATTTTTGTTTGTCGTATCTTATTAAAAGTTATAAGTATATGCTCGTAATAGCTAAGAGCTAGCAATGAACATAGCTTCAAACAGCTCCTTTTGAAATAGAGCCCAGTCCAGTTACAATGTGGCTATATAGGGAAAAAGCTCTTGAATCAAACATTTCCCTTTTCATTACAAAATAGGAGGTGACAACTTTTCTCCACAAAATTATTGAACCGCTAATAGAATTGCAGGAACAGGTCTTTTGAAAGAAGTGTGTCCAAAAATGTAATCTCAGTAGTGGAAGCAGAAAATAACACCAATATCCATGAGTTCAGAATGAGAATCACTGAGCGGGATTTCCAGCACCCACCTTCCCTCCCTCTTCCCCCACTTGTCACCCACCCTGCCCATCTCAACATCAATATTGCTCTGGATAAAAACAAATTATTGCAGATGCTGGAATCTGAAAGCAAAAAAGAAAGTACTGGAAAATCTCAGCAGGTCTTGCAGCATCTGTAAGGGGAGAAAAGAGACAGATGACCCTTTGTCAAAGCTAAAAGGCATAGAAAGTGGGAGATATTCATACACACAGCGAGGGAATGAAAGATGAGTCATAGCCACAGAAACCAGGAGAAAAGGCTGCTAATGGCAGCCCATAGAAAGAATTAAGGGTGTGAATAGCCAAACAGCAGAGAGTAAACTTTCACAAATGAAAATGTGGGGGGAGGGGAGGGGAAATGGGTGGTAAAATTTTTAAAAAAAGGGGGAAAGGGGAAGCAAAGGTGGAGAAAAGATAAGGAAAGGGGGGGTAAAGCAGGGGAAAGAGTGAGGGGAAGAAAAATGAAGAAAGACAATAAAGAAAATTAAATGAAAACGAAGGGGGTCGAGGTGGGGTAAAGCTAATCATCTGAAGTTGTTGAATTCAATGTTGAGACCTGAATGTGTAAAGTGCCCAGCCAGAAGATGAGATGCTGTTTCTCCAGTTTGCGCTGAGCTTCATTGGAACATTGCAGTAGGCCAAGGACAGGCACGTGGGTATAGGAGCAAGACCATGTGTTAAAATGGCAAGCAACCGGAAGGTCAGAATCCTGATTGTGTACAGACCAAAGGTGCTCAGCAAAGCAATCACCAAGTCTACGCATATTTTCTCCGATATAGAGAGACCACACGGGAGCAGCGAATACAGTAGACCAAATTGAAAGAGGTGCAACTGAAATGCTGCTTACCCTGGAATGAGTGTTTTGAACCTTGGATGGTAAGCATGATGGTAAAGAGGCAGGTGTGATTTCATAGGAAGGTGCCATGAGTGACAGGAGAGATGTGGGGCATAATGGAGGAAGGACTAGTTTATGTTGGAGCGAATGGTCTCTGTGGAATGTTGACAGAGAGAGTGAGGGGAAGATGTGTTTGATGGTGGCATCAAGCTGGAGTTGGTGAAAATGTCGGAGGATGATTCTTTGCATGCAGAGGCTACTGGGGTGAAATGTGAGAACAAAGGGGGCTCTAAGCTTGTTCTGGGAGGGAGAGGAGGAAGTGAGAGTCGTGGTACAAGAGATGGACCACATGCTGTTGAGGACCCTTTCGACAGCTGTAGGTGGGAATCCATGGTTGAGGAAGAATGAGCACACATTAGAAGCACCACTTTGGAAGGTGGCATCATCAGAACAAATGCGACGGAGGCAAAGGAGTTGAGAGAAAGAGATGGAGTCCTTACAGCATGTAGGGTGTAAAGAGCTGTAGTCCAGATAGCTGTGGGAGTCAGTGGGCTTGTATTGGATATTGGTAGACAGTCTATTGCTGGAAAAGGTCAAGGCAGGGAAGGGAAGTGTCTAAGATGGACCTGATGCAGGTGATGGAGGCATAGAAATTGGGATCAAAGTTGATGAATTTTTCCAGATCCAGACAAGAGCATGAAGTGGCACCAAAATAGTTGTTGATGTACCAGTAAAGGAGTTGTAGAGGTGACCGGGGTAAGCCTGGAACAACGAATGTTCCACATACCCCACAAAAAGATAAATATGACTAGGGCTCATGCGGGTATCCATTGCTACACCTTTATTTTGGAAAAAGTGGATGAGATAAAGGAGAAGTTGATGAGAGATAGAAGGGGTTCAGCCAGGTGGAGGAGAGTGGAGATGGATGGGAATTATTCAGGCAATGTTTTGAAGATGAGTAGCCTGGAGGGAAACTTGCAGGTGGTGATGTCCCCATAATCTGCTGCCTTTGTCCACACAGATAGTAATAGTGGTCACGAGTTTGGCTGGTGCTGTCCAAGGAGCCTTACTGAGTTTCTGCTGTGCATCTTGTAGATGGTACACACTGTTGCTATTATAGGTTGGTAGTGGAGGAAGTGAATGTTTGTGGATGGTGTGTCAATCAAGTGGGCTCCTTTCTCCTGGATGGTGTTGAGTCTCTTGAGGGTTGATAGAGCTGCACTCATCCAGGCAAATGGAGAGTATTTCATTGCACTCCTGCCTTGTGCCTTGTAGATTGTAGAGAGATTTTGGGGAGTCACAAAGGGAATTACCCGATGCAGGATTCCTAGCTTCTTACTGGTTCCTTTCACTGTGTAAGTACTCTGATATAGTGTGACCCCATTGGCTGTAGAATGGCTGGTTAAATAAAAGAAAAAGATAACCGTGCGTTTATAGAGCACTTTTCAGAACTACCAGGAAACTCAATGCAAATACAGCAAATAAAGTACTTTTGATCATCATAGAATCAAGGATCCACCGAGGGATTGAATAATATCTCAATCTTACTTTCTTCCTTCTTATACCTCTGTTATTCTTGATTTTTCTTTAAGTACTCTTTAAGTGTTGCCACTGGCATAATGTGAGAAAGATGGCAGCTAGGCTTGCATGAAGCAAACTCCTTCAAACTGCAAAGCAATGATGACTAGATTTTTTTTTCTGATGTTGACTGAAGGGTAAATATTGCTCAGGACATTGGGAATGACTTTTCTGTTTGCCTTCATATCCCATGTGAATGACAGCACCCCCTATAGTGCAGTATATTCTCAGTACTGCACTGCAGAATCACCCTTTTTTGTGCTCAAGTCCTAGGGTACGATTTTAGTGCAAAACTTTGTGACAGATAAGTAATCATGCTACCAACTGAGCTTTGGTTGACATATGAGACTGCTGATAGCTTTGGAAAGCTCTGTTGCTTGGTTCTTAGAAAACTAGAGAGCCCTCTTTCTTGCTTGATGCTCTATTCTCCTTGTATTTCCTCACAGTCAGTTCCTCCACAGTCAGCAATAATGAGTGCAGCTCACCTTTAAGGTGGGTGTTTGAGCTGAATGTCTTGCTAGTCACACACGCTGTTAAATATGCAAACAGGCCATAATGCATTTGGCATCAGATTCATTCAAAGGAAGGAAGGATGAAGTTTGTATAAATAAAATAATTGAATTTCTCTGCAGAAGTTATACCACAAAAGAAAGCCAATTGGCCCTTTGCTTGCTAGAGTTTTGAAGATCCAAGTAGAGGCTGATTAATACCAAAGTCTTAGTTTCTTTCTTAAATAATTGCCTTTTATATGTCCTGTGCTATTGTACATTTCAAGTTAATTATTATTTAGTACTATCATGCTATCACTTACTTAACATTGGTCAACAATGTGTTTTATAGCACTCAGCGAAACACTTTATGCATCAAATGTCGTTTTTTTCACTTTTGTCAGCAGCCTGCAACTATCCATTCACTAATAGATTTGAGAAATATAGTGGTTGAAAATGCTGCCCCTTGAGATCCTGGTCTCTAATCTTTGGGTTACTTATCATTGGAAATAACCCATCCAGGGATGGATTTCCAAAGGTTCTCCTATTGTTGGAAGATCCTGAAGAAATGTTGTAAACTGTTCATGTTGAACCTCTTGGGGTTGCATTACCAAAGTTCCAGTGGAAGATTACGACATCTATGGAATTGCCATTGTACATGTTTAAGAATCTTAATCAATCTTCTCAGTTCATGAGGATATAGTCACAGCTGCTGTTTGCTGAAAAGTCGAATCTTTCATTCCTGGTGAACTACATTATTCATTCATAGAATCATAGAATCCCCACAGTATAGAAGGAGGCCATTTGGCCCATTGTGTCTGTACCAAGCAAATCCTACCGAGGCCCTATTACTGTAACCCAACACATCTACCCTGTTAATCCCCCAATGCAGGGGTCAGTTTAGTATGGCCAATCTACCCAAACCGCACATCTTTCGAATGTGGGAGGAAACCACAATACCTAGAGGAAACCCACGCAGACACGGGGAGAACACGCATAGACAATGACCAGAAGCTGGAATTGAACCTGGATCCCCAGCGTTGTGAGGCAACAGTGCTGACTACCGTACCACCATGCCGTTCTCTTTGACTGGAGACATTAGGTCTCTTTAGCAATGAGCGCAAAACTGTATGCATCATTTCAAAAGTGATATAACCACCACATTTTACAGTCATTATAATTTCCCTAATTTTATGTTAAATCTGTCTCTATACACTTGTGTATCTTGTTTGCCTGTGTAGTAGTCTCTCTAAACCTGCTCACCTGCCTGCCAAGGTAGATTTTTCTTTTGCTCTGACTTTATGCCATTGAGACATTTATTTTTTAAACTACATTACATTTCCAATCTCTATCATTCTTCAAAAGCATATATTACTTCATATTTTTCTACATTAAACTGCATTTGACAGTTGTGTATACAATCTTTTAGCCTCTTTCCACCCTACTGTAACGGTTTCCCTGAATGGTTCTTACTGCTGCCAGGTTTGTTTCAGCAACAAACCTTGATACACTCCCTTATTAAGTAACACAAGAGCAGGCAATTAGCATGTATGTCCATTATAGTTCTGTGGCAGTGAAGACATAAGAAAAAAAAGCTTCAATTTTCACCATGTTCCAAAGAACTTTATAGCCAATTAAGTAATTCTGAGTTGTAGTTATTATTATAATGTAGGAGATATAAAAAACTAATGTAAACAATTTGTGTGTAGCAGGATAACATGCACAGCAAAGTATTAATCACCAGATAATGTATTGTACTGATATACTGATGGATAAATGTTTACAATGGCACTGGGGAGAATTTCCCTCCTCTTCATCCAACAGTGGCTTGATAACTTTAACCATATGAGTTGGTAGTTAATGTCTCACCTGAAAGACAGCACTTATAGCTGACAGTGCAGCATTTCTGCTTCACTGCACCATCACATCATTCCAGATCACTTGGTCAAGTGTCTGAGGCAAGATTTGAATCCACCCATCCATGCAGAGGCAAGAGACATTAGGCAATGGTTGCAGTGAAGAAGATCTTTGCTATTGCTGTAAGCCCATCAGAATTAGACAGTTATAAATAGAGTCATTTGAGTCTCTACAGATTAGCAATTAGCTGTTTGTGTGGCTCATTCAGTCAAGGGAGAATTTACTAGCTGGACACATACGTAGAAGGTCATGACACATGAGAAGCAAATGCAATGAACATGATAAAATGTACAGAAGCTGCAGACATAAGTAAAGAATCTTTTCCAATGTTAATATATTTTACAGTCTGCCATTTTAATCTGAAGAAAATAAAGCATTATTTGTCTAGAAACAAAACATTGTGGCAGCCTCTGCAATATCCTGGCCAGGAGTTTTGCCCCCAAAAAAGTGCCCAATAATCAGGAAAATGGGAATATTTCCTGGCCATTTTTTGCGTGTACTTACCAAAATGAATCTCCGAAACTGTGCAATGCAGAGTGCCTTAGCGTGATTACCTCTTGTAACTAAGGGGTGGGCCTATTCCCACTTGAGAGATTGGCACCATAGTGTTGAACAAGCCAATGTGCATGTGTTTGTCTGTCAGTGCAGAAATCAGTGCATGTGCAGTACCACCCCACTTTCCCCCATACCTTGCTGGCCTCCTGATCGCTGGCCTCCTGATCACTGGCCTCCAAATGCTGGCTGGCTCAACAACAACCCCCTGATTACTGGCCTTTCTGACCACCCCTGTCACTGCCCTACTGGACCTCCCCAGGACTAGTCACAATGTCAGCCCCTGTCTCCTCAACCACTGGGCAGCGCCAACTAGTGGTCAGGACTCCTGTTTTTTGTTGGTGGTGAGCAGTGTAAACCCTGCAGGAGGCAACCACTCTTGGCAGAGGGGTGGGGATGGAGTAATGCTAGAGGATCCAGAGAATACTGTCCTGGGCCTGCTTAGCATAGGGAAATGGAGATTTCCACATGATAATCAGATCCATGCCGATTTCCCTCGTGGAGCTGATGTCGCGAACCTCACTGGCCCCGATGTTGCAGCTTTAAATTTTCTATACACTGAAGTCACATGCACCATTTGGAAAAAACTTACAAATACAGCAGAAAAGCTAAACATGTCTAAAAAGCTAACAATTCAATCGTAAGCAACAACAAATACTCATCACATAATAAAATTTAAGCTGCATTGTACTACAGAGATAGAATAAAATAATACTTGTTTTCAAATTCAGCGATTTCTACCAATATTTCAACTCACATTTCACAATTCAAATTCTTAATTTTATGAAAAGCAAACTAAAGATCCTTCCCCTGAGGTAAAGACAAATAGTTATGCTGAGAGTGCAATATCTTCGCCTGTTGTAAGTGAAGTTGCAGGTTTATTCATCTGTGTTGCAGAGACAACTGAAATTGACAATAATGTAATTTTTGTAAAATCTAATCTAAAAATTAGAAGGAAGGGATATAATGTGACCACTGCAGATTAACAATCATGACCTGGTGGGCTGTGATTATTGACTCCCACTGAAAATATGATACTTTTTATGGTGCATTGTGGTGTCAGCTCTAATTCCACTTTGCAACTTAAAAATACTTTATTTTGGAATAGGTCACAGATATTTTAAATATCAAGATAAGACAATTGGAAGAGTCACAATTGTCTTTTGATCCCCAATTTGAAGTACGATCAGAATTTGGGCAATTTGTGGTGGTGTGTATTTGTGAATCAGAAACTCGTCCACCCCTTATACCAGAAAGCAAGTCTGAGATATTTTAAACATGGTGCCTTTTGTTATCTTAAGGCAAGTTTTTTTTTACCAGATCAGCTGACACAGTGGGAAACACTCCCACTTTACAGCACAATATCTAAAAAATCAACTTAAAGCAGAAACACATCTCTGAAAGTAAGGTTGCATTGCCATCTGGCTCCCGCAGACAAGTCTTACTGAGCAAAAAGAGGACATCAAAGGTGTTGAGGAAACAAGCATCCTGGTTTTTAGAACCTACCTGAGAGCTCCTGCTGGAACAAGTGAGGAAGAGAAGGGAAATCATTTACTCAAGCCCTAGAAGAAGCATGCCTGAGTATAAGTTCTGCCAGGTTTATAGGTAGATTGTAGAAGTGGCCAGCCCCAGTGACATAATCTGAATTCAACATCAGACAATGTTCCAGATTTTACTTGCCAACAGTTCCTCAATATTGGAGTTATAAAATAAATGACAGAACCATGACAGGAGCATAGACACACAGAGAGATCTAGGAGTACAGGTCCACAGATCCTTAAAAGTGGCAGCACAGGTGAAAAAAGTAGTGAAGAAAGCATATGGCATGTTTGCCTTCTTCTACTGGAGCATCGAATATAAACATTGGCAAATTATGTTGTTGTTGTCTAAAATGTTGGTTAGGCCACATTTGAAATGCTGTGTCCAATTCTAGTCATCACTATCAGAAGGAAGGACGTGGAGACTTTGGAGAGAGTACAAAAAGCGTTTACCAGGATGTTACCTGGTATGGAGGGTGAGGAGAGATTGAATAAACTGGAATTGTTCTCCCTGGAAAGATGGAGGCTGAGGGGCGACCTGATAGAAGTTTATAAAATTATAAGAGCATAGATAGGGTGAACAATTAGAGCAAATGACAATTACAAGGGGGCAGAAGTTCAAGATAAGGAGAGAAATGTTCAGTGGAGATGTGCAGGACAAGTTTTTTTTTATACAGAGGGCAGTGGGAGCCTGGAACGCACTGCCAAATAAGGTGGTTGAGGCGGTTACGTTAGCCACATTGAAGACAGATTTTGATAGACATGAACAAATGGCGAATAGAGGGATATAAGTAATTGGTCTAGATAGATAAATGTGATTGATGCAGGCTTGGAGGGCCAAGGGCCTATTCCTGTGCTGCATTGTTCTTTTTCAATTGAACAGGTGCCCTCCAGTATTCCAATACAGAATGCAGAAATAAAATGGAACCTACCGCAATTCCACACCTCAATTTTTGGGAAGAAAGAGAGGGAATATGCTGACTGATTCAAGGCAAACATCAGTGTGCTGGAACTTGTTGTTGAAACCAAGCAATATGCTCTCATTAATTATAAGCGAGATCTGAGCAAGAAAACTCTGAATGTACTGAGAGCTGCTCGAAATACAGTCCCCAGGCTGCCAAGCAATAGGCCAATGAATATTGGTTACATGTTTGCCAGAATATCCAGATGTTCATTGACACAGGAAGTGCTAGATGCAAGTATGAAGGAAACAAAAATACATCAGATCCATCAGCAAAGAAAACAAATCCATGAAAATAAAGTTCAGAGAGTCATACCAACAGCAAGAAACAGTTGGAGCGATGGGTGGAATGCAAGCATGAGTTGTACTCAAGGGAGAATAGAGCTGCAGAGGAAACTCTAGACACTGTACAGATGCTACCTGTTATGAGCTGGATATTCAATCCTCAGTGAAAAAGTTGAGCAAAGCTATTGACTTGCTTGCAGATCTGCAGCTGCTAATATTATACAGCTCGAATTCATTAAGCACAGGAAACTCTGGGGGAGGCAGCGGTGTTGAGATATTGTCACTGGACTAGTAATCCAAAGATCCAGGACAATGCTCTGAGAACCTGATTTTAAATCCTACTATGGCAGAAGATGAAATTTGAAATCAATAAAAATCTGGAATTTGAAGTCTAATGCTGACCGTGAAACTGTTGTAAAAACACATCTGGTTTTGTTAAGTCTGTTACTAAATGAACCTAGTCTGGCCTACATGTGACTGCACATCTGCAGCACTGTGATGAACTTATAAATGCTCTCTGAAAGCCATTCAGTTCAAAGATAATTAAGGCTGGGCAATAAATGCTCACACTCCTTGAATGAATAAAAACAATCTGCATTTATAAACTTCTATCAGGTCGCCCCTCAGCCTCCAACTTCTCTGCCACAGTTGGCAAGGGGGTCAGGGCCTGAGGATATGCGTGTTGCAAAGAATGTGGCCCTGTACAAGAAACAACAGCAATGGCAACAACTGAACTGAGCATCACGGAACACATTTATACATGTGTTGTGCATTTCAGATTTTAAATGTTGGTTGAACAAATCTACTCTAAACCTTAGTGTGGTTTCAGAACTGGAAAAACTATAATTGACATGATCTTTTCAGTTTGGCAGCCTCAAGAGGAATGCCATAAATAAAAGCCACCATTATATATTACCTTCACAGGGTCTGACAGCAGTGGCAGCAATGAACCTGCTGCAGTCTGCAACCAGGCTATTAGAGACTGAAGCATCAGCAGTAAGTAACTACAAGCATCACAAGGATCCCAACGTGAGCTACAGTGATCTCCCACCAAATGTACAAAACCACTGGAGGAGCATCTCATCATGATAGCTGAGTTTGTAAACCTTTTATGAAGATCAATATGGATTGTCATTGGGGTGACAAAAATAAGCACCACAAAATTGTGTTTACAATTAAAGCCAACATATTCCTTACCTTTGAGATTTTGATTTATAGTTCATTTTCGTTGCAACTTCTTAACTGCATTATCCAAAAGTAATTGATCTAGAAGTTTCATTGTTCTTTAATGCAGAATTAAGAATCAAGGGAGTGTTGCAGAATTAGCAAGATCTGTTAATAAAATGGTTTTCTTGTGACTTTTTAGGTAAGGGAATTAATCCAAGCCTGCTGAATTGAAATGTGATTCCACAGAGGGATTTGGGAGTTCTCATGCATAAATCACAAAAAGCTAGCATGCGAGATCAGCAGGTAATTGGGAAGGCAAATGGAATGCTGACCTTGATTTCAAAGGGAAATAGTGAGGTATTGCTAAAATTATACAAGGTAAATCTCACCTGGAATACTGTGAAGGATCTTCCCATTATCTAATGAAAGATGTACTAGTATTGAAGGCAGTCCCGAGAAGGTTCATCAGGTTGATTCTGGCTATGGAGAGATTTTCTTACCAGAAAAATAGAGTACATTGGACCTGTATTTATTCGGAGAATGAGAGGTGACCTTATTGAGACATTAAAGTTTCTCAAGGAGCTTGACAGGGTAGGTGTTGAGAAGACCGGATGGCATAATCACAGCGTAAGACAGATATGAGGAGGAATTTCTGCTCTCAGAATGTAATAAATCTGTGAAATGTTTTATCACAGAGAGCTGTAGAGGCTGGGCCATTCAGTATGTTCAGTGCAGAAGTGGACAGATTTATATTCAGTCAGGGAATTAAGGGTTATGGGGATAATGCAGGAAGTGGATTTGAGGATTAGGTGAAATCAGCTATGATCTCATTGAATGTCAGAGCAGACTCAGTGGGCCGAATGGCCTACTTCTGGTCTTACATTTATGGTCTTGTGGTGATGCACCCTCTTCTTTATGGTTCTCCTTCATTTCACCCAATTCTTCCAAAAGTAATGAGGCCTCTTGTTTTTGTACCTTCTCCAACATCAACTAACTTGGCATTGCCTGGTTGTGCAAAATGCAGCAACATGAAATGGTGCCACCCATTTTGTCTGGTTCATGTTGTAGGAAGCTCCCAGAGCGAGCAAAGCACTTGAATCTAATAGGCCAACAGCATGCTCTATAAATTTCCTAGTGGCTCTGTGGCTCTGATTGTACCTGAACTGTGCAGGGACTGCGGGGCTGCATGTCAACAAGCATTGATTTCAAGATTTCAATCTGAGTTTCATTTCAGCTGAGTCAACAATTGCTCCCATGGAGTTGTCCAGTCTGTTTACACCGGAAAGTTCTATGTGAAGCCTTATGCCAAGTTGGAGCCAGCCTCCTGATACTCCTTGACAGTGACAGTTGACTCATTGGCAGTACTGCCAATGTATCAATCATCTTTGCATATACACCCTTCAATTTTCTTCTATAAGCCATACCACAGAAGTTCTCAACTGACTTTTCTGCAACAGAACTCATCTGTGACCTTATCCTCTGAGAAGCTGCTGCATGTTCCATCCTTTCCCCTCCTTTAATTGCAGTCCATTCATGGCTGCTGGGGCATAACGTGTTGATCCTGTGTCTGTACTACCCTCTGAAGTACTCGCAGCACCAGCATCTCAGCTGCTAGCTACAAGAGTTTGACCAATTGACAGTGGATCTCTATGAGAAATTTGATCTCACTTTCATCGTGGTACTGATTGGATATTTGAAAGTGTATGTGAAAAGGAGCAAGGTTGAGGTAAGAGAAATGGGAATGAGTGGAAAGCAAGTGGTCCACAGATGCACCATCTTCAGCTTGCATTTAAATTTTGCACTAGTAGTCATAGCATTTATATGGTTAGTTTCTAGTCAATGTTGAGCATGGAGAATTCACCTATTGAGTGTCAAGGGACAATGGTTAGATTCTCTGTTGTTGAAGATGGTCATTACCTGGCACTGGTGTGGCGTGAACGCTACTTTCTGGTTGTCAGCCCAAGCCTGGTATTGTTGAGGAGGAGTAGGCCAAGATGAATCATCCTCTCGGTACTTCTGGCTGAAGATTTTTTATGCTGTTTGGCACACAAGTACTTTTGTATTGTAGCTTCATCGGGTTAACAGTCCATTTTTAAGTATAGCTGGTATTGGACTTGGCATGCCCTCCTGCACTCTTCAATGACCATTGACATGTACGTAAGTGTAAGATAGAGCATATGAATGTTTGACACAAGTCCTGATTGCTAGAGATTGATGATGGGTGAGTGATGGGGATTTTAAGCAGGATGTGAGATTTGTGATGTGTTTGATAGGAGATGAAGAATTTACCTCTGACCTTGGCCACTTGCGATGACACTGAACTTCTTGTGATATTGCAGTCAGCTCATTGGAGTTTTGATTTGACCTCTGTGGTCACCTGCTCCGTTTACAATATGTGTCCAGTGGGACTTCTGAATTCATTTTTCCATTTTACCATTTTGATTCTAAGTGCTGGCTGGACTTGAAACTGAGAGTGTTTTAGATCTGATGTTAGACCCATTCTCGGGCGCCCCCATATGCACTGTGCCTGAAAAACAAGCAGCAATTCCAATTTGTGCTGCGGAAGCCTATGGGTGGAACTTAATGTGTCTGAAATCCTGCAGCTCCGATCGACATTTCTAACTGTACATGTGCAGAGAGAAAAAAAGAATGCTGCTGCCCAGCCACATCACTCCTGGGTCGGCTAATGCCTCCCCCTGGCTCTCACTGACATTGCCCCAACCCCACAACATTACTGACCTCCTTATTCCCACACCTCTCTGCCACCCAGATCGATCATGAGCCCCTCACTAATTTCAGGCAGAGTGGCAGTGGATCCCCTCCCCCCCTTCCTCTTCACTGATCATAGGCAGAGTGACAGCGAATTCCCTTTCCCCTCTCTAATCTCAGGCAGAGTGGCAGTGGACCCTCCCCCTTCCTTCCCCCCCATCAACCTCAAGCAGAGAGCAGTTGGATGTTCAACACTTACCTCCTCACTAACTGGAATGCTCAAATTGGACTTTTGTGGAGCATGTCTGTTTCACTCCAGATCTGAATGGGCAAATGCGGTGGTAAAGGGGGAAGTGCCGTAAAGTTGTGCATGCAACCCATTAATTCAATTTAAATGCATGCAAATGCATACAAGTCCGAATTGCGGCCATTTTCAGGCCTTGGTAAAGGGGGAAACAGTGCGGAAGCAGGCATGGATCGTGCTACATGCCCGACTTTACCAAGTTTTTGAGTCCAAAAACGGGCACAACTTGATGATAAAATTGGGCCTTTAGTTTCTACCCTTAAACTAAGACCTTTGAGTTTAATATTGGAGTCCAACTTGGGAACAAACCTGGAGCTCCTGCGAGTCATTCATCATCTGGACTTGGAAATTTATCACCATTCCTTCACTATCGCTGAGTTAAAATCCTGGAATTCCCTCCCCAACAGCATCATGGAAGCACCTACACCTCAGGGGCTGCAGCAGCTGAAGCATGCAGCTCACCATCACCTTATCAAGGGCAAGTAGGGTAAGGCAATAAATGATGGCCTAGCCAGCAACACCCACATCCCATAAATTAATGAAAAGAAGATTATCATATGTGTCATTTACCTTCCAGACGAAGCACCTGCACCAACTAGTCATTTATCAACTGTGCAGCATGGGACAAAATAAAAACACACTGCACTTTCTGAGGCTGTTCTGTCACTGATGAATAATGCGCTACCTCATTCACTTTCTCCACAGCAAGGATTAATAAATAACCCGCTAGCATTTTGTGTGAACGTTTGTTTTGCTGCTTCTTGATTGAAGCACCTTTTACTCCCCACCTGCACTTGTTTGGAAGGTCCAGGTGACCTCCCGCTCATCTCAGCAGTTATGTTCGTTGACTATTTGCAGGCTTGCAAAAAAAGCTTATAGATATGTGCTCAGTTGAAAATAAAATTTATACCTGTCCATGAGTGTGAGGGACAGCATAAATCATGTGTGACAATTACCAGAGCCTGAATGGCCTCATGACAGGAGTTACGTTTCCCAGTGAGATACCACAGGAAAAGGTTGATAGATACACAGTGAAATGCTTGGTGCTTTGGTAGGCCTGTCACATGCTTGTTGCCACTGTCAAGGAACATGAAGATGTCCATCTCCTACTTAGTACAGGGCTTCAGACAGAACTTGGAGCCCATTTCGAGTGTGAAAGTTGCCAACTCCATGATAGCACATGTGGTCCTAGCTATGTACCAGCATTCTGATCTACAAGCTTCCATTGCAATGGAGGGCGAAGCTACCCAACCTTTGAGTGCTGCAGTGAAATCTCAAACTGAGATAATGGGATCCCTGCTCATTGACATGCTTGCCCCGTTTGGTGCCATGCAATTTTGCATTGTTTGCAGATACCAGTTTTGAAGGGATTTAGAGAGTCTCGCATCAGACCAGCCATCTGTTCTCCAGCAAATTACTCAGATTGTTGAGGTACTGTTCAGCGGTGGTGGCAATGGCTTTTAGAGCATGAACTGGCTGTCCTCTTTCAGGATGACCACATTCATGCTCCTATTGTCACTCTACCAGGGCTCCAGCTGACACCTCTCGCAATGGGTTGATGCAATCTGAAGACAGGCTATCAAAGTTCAAAGCTATTGAAGATAATGCTACGAGGATATCTCGAAATTCCCACATGAAAACCATCCATGCTGCAATCAATGGGATAGCATTGCATAGGAGAACTGGAATAGGCATAGTTGTCTGTAAAAAGGACACTAAGGGATTGCCCACGGATCATTAATTCAGTTCTGTATGGATTATTGAAGTGCTGTTAGATTAAGCTACTGTGGAACTTTTTGTGGTGTCTTTTATTTCCAGCTTTTGGCCAAGAGGATGCTGTGATGGTCTATCGAAGAGGGATGTCAGTGGGGGGAATTCTGGAGCAAAGGGGATCTTATGTGGCTTTCACAGGACATGGGGACATGGTCTGCCAAACACTGTACATTTGCTCTCAAGCGATGCAGTCAGCAGAATTGATGTTTGAGAAAGCAGATGTATTGCCCCGTTGTGTTCATGGTAGCAGCATAGTTCATATTGTATGAGCACTGTATGAGCACTATGGTTGAGTGATGCAGTGGGGAGAAGGAGGGGGGAGTAAGATGCAGCGGGGTGCAGTATGAGATTCAGTCCATCTGGAAGCCTTAATTGCCAAGTCACTACCCTCTGATTTGATGAGGCTGGTTGCAATTAATTAGATTATGTTGGAAGTCACTGAAAGCGCATGCTGATAATGGCTCAGTGATAGAAACAGAGCAAGCTAGTGGGAATTCCTTCATCAATTATATGGAAGTATTATGAAATGAACAGTGCATGGACCGAGAAGAAGAATGAACAAGAGTGGATGAATTCAATGTTAAATCAAGTACAGAAAGAGAAGTAAAGAGAAGATTAGGTTAAAAGAGGAAAAATGAGACAAAAATTAAAACTAATTTTTAACAATTCAAATTTGACATTTTTAAAACATCCAACAATGACAATTAACCTGTTAATTTTCAATGCCCTAGTGCTTGATTAGTAATAGTTCACATATATCACTTTGTTAAACAGGTACTTAGACTTGACCTGTCAAAACTTACCTTTGTGACAGTTTTAGTTTGTTTTGAATTATACAAACACTAAGCTTCATGTCATCCAGTGGAGTTCAATGGTGAGCCAGACAGTAAGATTGACCTTTTCTTGTGAAAATTTAGTACTATTTATATATAAATAATTTTTAGCCTCATTATCATTTGCAGGCAATATCTGGCCCAATGTAACTCAAAACATTTGTGCTCATTCCACCATCATGTACTCCTACAGAGAAGCTGCCTTCAAAAGAAGTGTGAACTGGAGTTAGAGCTAGAATACAGTGCCAATTCCCTAATCCACTCTTTCTACCAGGAGAGCTCCTGTTCAGTGCGTGGTACCCCAAAATGAATCCTATTATTTTAATTTTCGAACTGCATCCACTTTACAAGAACTTTTTGAACAAGAATCAGGAAAAATAAAACAATGAGTATATTTATTTCCAATGATAATGGGATGAATTTATATAAGGGATTTCCTCTTTTACACAACTATAATGAAGGAGCCATTTAAAAAACAAAAAGTAGTTTTTCCTACAGTTTCCATGACTTTACCACTGGATGATTAGGAGACCCCCCCAGACTCAGTTTTTTTTCTATTTTTACATAAGAACATAAGAACTAGGAGCAATAGTGGTTATCATGGAATGTGGATAGCACTGACAAGGCAAACATTTGTTGTTGATCCCTCATTGCCCTTGAACTGAGTGGCATGCTAGGCAATATTAGAGTTAAGAATCAACCACATTGCTGTTGTTGTGGAGTCACATGTAGGCTAGACCAGGTAAGGATGGCGGATTTCCATCTGTAAAGGGCATTGGTGAAGCAGATGGATTTTTACAATAAATCAGTGATAGTTGCCATGGTCATCATTACTGAGAGTAGCTTCATATTCCAGAGTTATTAATTAAAGGCATTAGAAGAGATGCACCAGGCAAGTGTTTTAAACAGAGCATGGTGGATGTCAGGAACCTGCTAGTATATAACCAAGTATATAAGTATATAACCAAGTATATAGTATATAAACAAGGTTATATACTAGATACATTGATGACATCTTTTTCATTTGGACTCATGGTGAACAATCATTGAAACAACTGTATGATGATATCAACAAGTTCTATCCCACCATCAGACTCACCATGGACTATTCTCCAGAATCAGTTGTATTCTTGGACACACGCATCTCCATCAGGGACAGTCACCTCAGCACCTCACTGTACCGCAAACCGACAGACAACCTCACATGCTCCGCTTCTCCAGCTTCCACCCTAGACACGTTAAAGAAGCCATTCCCTATGGACAAGCCCTCTGTATACACAGAATTTGCTCAGATGAGGAGGATCGTGACAGACACCTCCAGACGCTGAAGGATGCCCTCGTGAGAACAGAATATGGCGCTCGACTCATCAATCGACAGTTCCGACGTGCCACAGCGATAAACCGCACTGACCTCCTCAGAAGACGAACACGGGACACGGTGGACAGAGTACCCTTTGTTGTCCAGTACTTCCCCGGAGTGGAGAAGCTACGACATCTTCTCCGGAGTCTTCAACATATCATTGATGACGATGAACATCTTGCTAGGGCCATCCCCACCCCCCCACTTCTTGCTTTCAGACAACCGCACAACCTCAACAGATCATTGTTCGCAGCAAACTACCCAACCTTCAGGAGAACAGTGACCACAATACCACACAACCCTGCCACAGCAACCTCTGCAAGACATGCCGGATCATAGACATGGACGACCTCATCAAACGTGAGGATACCATTCACCAGGTACACGGTACATACACTTGCAACTCGGCCAACGTTGTCTACCTAATACGTTGCAAGAAAGGATGTCCCGAAGCATGGTATATTGGGGAGACCATGCAAACACTACGACAGCGGATGAATGAGCATCGATCAACAATCACCAGGCAAAACAGTTCCCTTCCTGTGGGCGAACACTTCAGCAGTCATGGGCATTCGGCCTCCGACCTGCAGGTAAATGTTCTTCAAGGGGGCCTTCGTGACACACGACAGTGCAGAGTTGCTGAGCAGAGACTGATAGCCAAGTTCCGCACACGAGGACGGTCTTAACAGGGATCTTGGCTTCATGTCACACTATCTGTAACCCCCGTAACTTGCCTGGATTAGCAAAAAACCTCACTTACTGTGCTGTCTGGAGAAAATACACAATTCTCTCACCAATGCTCAGGATTCCCTTCACACACATTGTTAGCCACTTTAACACTTGAATAGCAGGTTAGATGTAAGGATTCGCATTCTAATCAGCAATCTGTAACTGTCTGTGTGGATATGAGTGCTATTGCAGACCAGAACACTGCATTTGCCTGACGAAGTCTATAAAGTCGAAAGCTCGCGAATTTACTATCAAATAAATTGGTTGGATTTAAAATTGGTGTTGTAAAACTTTACTGAGTTTACCCCAGTCCAACGCCGGCATCTCTACATCAGGAACCTGCTGCCCAGGGAGATGGTGGGAGCAGGTATGGTAGCGACAATTAAGGGACATCTAGATGAATACATGAATAGGATGGGAATGGAAGGGTGTAGACCCCATAAGTGAATATAATGTTAGTTTAGGCAGGCATCGTGATTGGCACGGGTTTAGAGGGCCAATGCACCTGTTCCTATGCTGTATTGTTATTTGTTTCTTGTTCTTCGTCCTTTAGTCTTTGAGTTTAAATTTCAGTAGCTGCCATGGTTGGCTTTGAACCCATAACTCCCAGACTATTAGCCTGGGCTAATAATCCAGTGATATTACCATACAGGTTGCAATTAAACTGAAGTTTACTGTCTCTTAATAGTTTATTATGAATATAAATGGTGTATTTTTTATAAAATTTACTTTCAGATGACCAAAATGTAACATTGGATCAAAAAATATATGTATATCGTAGTTTTCAAGATAATGATCCAAATATTTTAGGGAGTTATACAATAGTTTAGTTGATAATGTATAATTTTTTTTTTTACTGAGGGTTATGCTACAGTACACTATATATGCAGACAGCATATTTATTTCCAATGATAATGGGATGAATTTATATAAGGGATTTCCTCTTTTACACAACTATAATGAAGGAGCCATTTAAAAAACAAAAAGTAGTTTTTCCTACAGTTTCCATGACTTTACCACTGGATGATTAGGAGATACCCCCAATCTCAGATATGCAGACAGCAGAAAAAATGTAGAACAGATTATCAAGTCATTATTTTGTGGTGTAGTGTGAAAGAAACAGTAAGATACTTGAAAGCTTAAGTCAAAGGTTGATTGAGTTGCAATTATGGGTAACATGAAGATGCCTTCTGATTCACACAGTATGAACATTTCTGAGGATAGGAAGGACACAAAAAGCAAAGTTGACAGGTTGTGTAATCAAAAGAGGATGAATGAATGTGATCGCAATTTATGATGAACCAACAGCAGAGAACATGGGAAAATGACAAAATGAAGTTTAAAAATTGAGTACAAGAGTTGGCACATCTTGTTGCAGCCATATAAAACTTTGGTTAGGCCGCATTTGGAGTATTGCAGGCAGTTCTGGTCAACACATTACCAGAAGGATGTGGAAGCTCTGGAGCAAGTGCAAAGAAGGTTCAGAAATATGTTGCCTGGTCTCGATGGCTTTGACTATGAGGAGAGGTTAAATAAACTAGGATTGTTTTCACTGGAAAGTCAGGGGCTAAGGGGACACCCATTAGACATCTACAAAATTATGAGAGGCATAGATAAGGTGGATAGTCAGAGGTTTTCTCCAAGGGTGGAAGTGTCAATTAAAAGTGGGCACAGGTTCAAGGTGAGAGGGGGAAAGTTTAAGGAGACGTGTGGGGGAAGATTTTCATGCAGGGAGTAATGGGTGCCTGGAATTTGCTACAAGATGAGGTGGTAGAAGCAGGCATGTTAGCAACATTGAAGAGACATCTGGACGTGTACATGAATAGGATGGAAAAAAGGAGTACAGTCCGAGTAAGTGCTTCTTAAGTTTAGTACTGTAGCATAACCCTCAGTAAAAAAAAATTATACATTATCAACTAAACTATTGTATAACTCCCTAAAATATTTGGATCATTATCTTGAAAACTACGATATATATATTTTTTGATCCAATGTTACATTTTGGTCATCTGAAAGTAAATTTTATAAAAAATACACCATTTATATTCATAATAAACTATTAAGATACAGTAAACTTCAGTTTAATTGCAACCTGAATGGTAATATCACTGGATTATTAGCCCAGGCTAATAGTCTGGGAGTTATGGGTTCAAAGCCAATCATGATCGGCATAACTTGGAGAGCCCAAGGGCCTGTTCCTGTGTTGTACTTTACTTTGTTCTTTGTTGAAATCCAAATGCACATTCTATTTGCAGAGGAAAAAACTTCAAACTTAGACTCGTTATGTTTAAATAAGTATCTAGAACTCTGAATATTGACTTAGTTGAAGCAATAGGCCAATTTCTTTTTTTCAATTAATGATATCTCAGGCCAAGAAGTGAAAGAAGTCTGAAAGTGCATTGTATATTAACCAGACTGAATGTTTGATAAATTGAACTGCCTGTGTTTGCTTCCACTGTGTTTTGTAACATAGTGCTCATGTGCTGGTGTGCATCTTTTTCTATTTTCCTTGCAATGAAACAGCAAGTAACAATCTATCTAGAAGCGTGGTAAAATCTAGATTTTCCTGTAAGAATATGCAAGAGGGTCTATTGAATAAAAAGTTCCTAGTTGTGAAGAAAAAGCTTCAAATTTTTGCTTCCTGATTTGAATGGATCTTCACCACATATTCATTATACTGTATAGTACTAATTTAAAATTGTTTCAGGAAATGTTAATAACAAATGTAGTTGATGTTAATCAATTACTTAAAGTGTTCTAGACGTGGAGAAGATTGTTTGTTTGACAGGCTTTGTTGCAGGTATGAAAGTGGATAATAAATCTTCAAGGCTGGATCCTTATTGACTAATCTTCCATGAAGATTGAATTGAATGAATTAGATGTACACAGATTGGTGTCCTACATATTCCGAAGCACAAAAAATGGTTTGCAGCTCCACTGAAATCTGTATAATGCCTGCTGCAGCCATGTTTTGCTCTGGCCCTGGGAATTGCACTGACCTGATGATTCATATTCCTACAACAGTCGACGAAATTGTTTGTAGGGAGCTGGTGGGCTTTGATAATCATATGTAAATACTAGACCCTACAGACCAGGGAGTCTGTCTATCTCTTGACTCTTGCCATCTATGTTTATCAAGAGTCAATTTCTCTGTAATGGATATTAACATTTAGAAGTGCTAAATTTGCCCAACAATAATTTTCCTAACTTTTAATTTCCTGTTGAAATATTTAATCCAGAAAATAATTAGACATCAAGCTAAATGGGATTTAAACCACTTCTTAAATAACAATGCATTGTAACCAACAGTAGGATCATTTTTTTTTGCCTTTTTTTGATTCTTTGGCATATCACTATAATCACAGAAATAGCTACACTCTTACTTGGAAACATTAATGACAGCTTAAAGGAGAGCAGTGTTCAAAACTGGACAGACACATCTTGGCTTAACTCTTAAAAACTGATCTGCTTAAGGATTCCTAGACCATGAATTATCTTGGACCCATAACTTGGGTAAAATAGTCAATTTAGTTCCATCATATATGGGAATAGAGCAGAAGAATGTGGATTCAGGTCAATCTCTGATCTTTCTAGCAGCTCCTTACTCCTCCTCCTCCAGATCCAGGGAGCAATCGTTTAAGCAGTTTGTGTGTCCTACTAAGAAGAGTCCTCAGAAGCAGCGATTCTCTGCATCCACTTCCAGTTGTCTCATGGACCAACGGTAAGTCCTTTTCTGTTATCCCACTCAATCAATTAGTAAAGTTGATCCCATTCCCAGTAAACCTTTTTGTCCAAGCCCAATTCCCAGTCTTAGTGACCCATTGCCAGTATCTTTACCAGATGCTTTATCACCAATATGCAAAGTACTTAAAACATCAATTTGTCTTGCTTTGCATAAGGGAGGTCGTGCAAATCTTATTCACTTACTATTCAGTCTTTCTGATTTCATGCACGCTTCAGGCTTCTTTTTGACTTTCTCTTACAACAGTGTGCCAGTGAATCTCTTGGATACTGGAACACATTTCTGCATCAGATTTGTCAAGAGTTTGAGGCAAGGGGGGCTACTTTGAAATTAGAATAATTTTTGTCAAATTATATTGAGTAACTTCAGCTGTAGATACCTAGCAAACCTATATGCCCAACAATGAGAGGCTTCTTCCTTTTCTGGATATTCCAGTGGAAAGCCATGTTTTCACTCTCTATGTGCACCAGCAAGTATTCTGCTGCATTTTGCTACCTGCTCATCTCTTCTGCTGTATATGGTGACCAATTCTCTGTTTGGAGCAGATTTATTGAAGGCTTGCTACATCTATTTCAAAATACTTTTCTGCAGTAGAGGTTTGACTCAGAGTCCTCTCTCCTAGTCTGATGACCTGGCATTCTTTCATTCCATTCTTTCTCACTTCCTCTTTGCACTCAGTTTTCCATTGGTCAGGATTCATTCCTGGTTTTTCTTTGACTTGCCAATTTTGAGATCTTAGCTTCAAAGCTGATGCCTATTACTGTACTTCATACTGCCACCATGTGTCTAGGTGGGCTGCACAAACTTGATAAGCTAATTGGTGCTTGAACTCAATATGGCAATCCTTTATATGAATTGGAATTGGTTCCTATATAATTCATACTAATTGTCCTTAACTTAATCACTGTTTGCAAATAAGAATCCATGTTTTGCATCCATCTTTACACATAAACATGCAAAAGAAACAAAGGAAAACCCTTATCTTGATGAAGATATTAATTTTGAATACAATTTTTTTTACTAGAATATTGGGGAAAAAGTTGAGACAGTAAGCAACTAATTTTTCAACAGCTTGTGTGCAGTAAATTAACATTTCATAATGAGAAGATTACAGCTGGTTAGTCATGCTGGATACTATATATCTGAAGATGGTACCACTAGAGGCTAATGCAATGTGTTCTAACTAGAAAAAGATTATGAAGATGAACAGATTCAAGAAGGTAACCCTGAATGAATGAAAGATAGTAGGCGGAGCTGTTAATTAGGATTTGTGGCATTCAGAGATAGCCCAGTTAATGATCCTCGCTCAGTAGATTTTTAAAGTAATAACATGCCTCTCATAACTCTTCGCCATTCAACAGAATTTGTTTGATTCCTCTAAGACTCCACATGCATGAACCATATCAAAACATTCTCAGCTGGAAGCAGACTTGGTGCTATTCACTTGGTTTATTCTCTTCGCTAATGTATGATCTTTCACAGCTACTTGCACTTTTGTAGGAAAAAGCATTATTATATCTGTGGAGCTAGTTTGATCATTTTCAATTTCTATTTCATATCTTGGCAGGCTATCTTGAAAACTTAATTATGGTTCAAAAAAAAGTTCTCCTTGTAGAGGAATCTTTCCATGTGGCTGTTCTGCTTTGGCCACATGTTCTTTTATTTTTCTTAGGAAACGTATTCTGATAATTGAACAAAGTGAAGGAAATATCCTTCTTTTGGGACCCAATGGGCAAAACTATTATCAGCAAAACTAACCACATAATATGTATGAAGAATCTTCTATTTTAGTCTAGACGACAGGAAACATTTGTTAACCTGACAACCAGGAAAGGACGTGTAAACATAACTATTTGCATAGCACCAGTTTTTGTTTGTTGATTACTGCATCCTCAATCTTATCCATCTGATCTACTTTATATGCAAAAATAGATTTGCATTGTTGGGTCCGTTGCCATTTGCTTAGTGAGAGAGCGTTATCAGCATTCCTTCAAAGAATGAAAATTGCTATAAAGAATTTGGTCTTTTTCAGCTAATGCTTATATTTAAAAAAAACATTTTGAATATTGTTGAGCCCCATAGCATGAGAACCTATTTGAAATGTTGAACTGATCTCGCTTATAAGCACATCAAGCATCACCAGCACCTGAAGCACCCGGAACTGTTGGTTGGAATAACTGCATCCTTTTAATTCAGCTTTTCATGCCAACATGTTCAATAACTTTGTCAGTCCAAAACTGCCAACTGCATAATTGTCAGTTAAATAAAAAACATCAAAATCCAAAAGATTGAAAAGTTAAATTTCTTGAATTTAAAAGAAATATGAAGAATGAGACCCGCTCATAAGTGGTGTACTTCTTAACAAAATAAATTCTTCAGATCTTCTATTATGAGAAACACATACTGTAATTGCATGTAGAGAAATTATGCACTACCAACAGCCCCTGAATAAGTGAAATGACAGCTTTTTATTCTGATAATTAAAGAAGCACTAATGCAATTGTATCTTTCAATGATGTCGAAGAGTGCAGTTCATAAGAAAACAATTTTGTTAGCAGTAATTCCTGAACAGACAGCCGATCACAATGATCCTTCATCTGTTCTTTATAAATATGAGCAAGTCTCTTCATTAAACTGTGGAGTACACAATAGCAGCAGAGTACAGCAGAGAAAAACAGATATGATGGATAAGGGCTGATGACCGCTCTAATGTAGTAGAGCAATCACAGCCCAAAATATAAAGAAAAGAAAGAGCTTCCATGACTTTAGGCATGTCAAAGCACTTTAAAACTTGATAGGCACTTTTGAAGTGTAGCTCTTATTGTAATGCAAGAAGTGCAACAACCAATTCACAAAAATTGAAATGGCTAATGATTAGATAATCTGTATTAATGGTTTTGGCTGAGGAGGAAAGTGCTACCTACAACCTTTTATAATCTTAAGATGTCATGGCAGGAAATAGAGGACTCAATTTACACAAAGGAACAAGCCTCCAGAAGCAACAATGTGACAGTAACTAGATGGATCATTTTTATCAAATATTAGTTGAGGGATAAATATTGGCTAGAATAACAGTTTCTTTGAATTAATGCCATAGGATCTTTCACATGTAACTGAGAAAGCAATCAGGGCTTTGGTAATATTTCTTGGCCAAAAAATAGCACCTCCAACAGTGCAATGTGTCAGCCTAGATTATTATATGCACAAAAGAAGCTGCATAAATGATCAAGAATTTTGTAGCAGCCACAAAAAGGATCTGACAGGAAATGAAATAGAAGTTGCAATGCATCAAAGAGAACACAAAGGTAGATGTAAATATTTTTGTAACCAGCTCATGACATATGCATGGTGCAAAGTTGTAGTTGGAAAAATAAAATGGTAGTTGCTGTTGTCCCAGATGGTCAGATGACTATTACATTACTTTGTAATTGGTTGCATGGTTTACTGGGCCAACTGACCCTTACATCTTGTTCCCATTGTCATATTACATCCAATACAAAGTTGTCACCAGTTATATTCTAACAGTGGTTAGCATTGAAGTCTCACGGTGCCAGGGACCGGGTTCAATTACTACCTCAGGCCATTGTGTGGAGTTTGAACATTCTCCCTCTGTCTGAATGCTTTTCTGCCGGGTACTCTGGTTTCCTCCCAAGCTCCAAAGATAACAAAGAACAAAGAAAGAAAATTATGGCACAGGAACATGTTCTTAGGCCTCCAAGTCTGCGCTAACCATGCTGTCCAACTGAACTAAAATCTCCAAGATGTGCGGATTAGATGGATTGGCTATGGAAAATTGCCCCTTAGTGGCAGGGGGATTAGCAGGGTAAATACTTGGGATTATAGCGAAAGGGCCTGGGAGGGATTGTTGTTGGTGCGGGCTTGGTGGGCTAAATGGCCTACTTCTGCACTGTCGGGATGCTACTCCACGATATCTGTCAGTGACGGATAATGGTCAATTACTGAAAATGGTAGTCTGAATAGATGTTAATTTATGTAGTAGGAAGCTGAATTAGTAGTGTTAACTTATGTGTGAATCATATACTCTTACATAAGAAAACAATATTTGATACCACAGCCTGGGGAACACATACTAGAGTGCTCAAGTTGGCAATTTGGTGCAAAGGTGATTTTTAAATTTCTTCTTTTTACAAACAGCAGCTGATGTGTGTTTTTCTTTGTGTGAAAGTTCAGCTAGGAAACAGAAATGTGTTATTACTTTAGTAGTAATTAAACTAGATAAACCGATTTAATTAAATAAACTAAAATAATTGGTTGATAATTATAGAAGAATTAAGTAATTAAATGGTTGATGCAGCAGGGCTGATGCACTGTAACTGCAGTGTGTGGAGGCTGGTACAGAGCATAACACTCCTCCACAACAATATTTGTGTTAAATTCCTGGAGCTTGAGCAAATTTGACTCAGTTGTTCAGCTGAAATCTGAGTTGCAGATATCGCAGGGCATCAAAAAGTGACAAAGGCACCTGGAAGCTTTATTCCAGGAGGCAATCCTGAGGTGAGATGGAACTTTAGAGTTGGTCAAAGTCAGGGACAAAATGGAGATCCAGGGTTTAGCAACCAAGGAACCTTGATTTAGACCGATAGCCACGGTGTACTTGCTACTTGAGAGAGAAGACTGCCTGGTAAGATAGGCAAACTGACCATGATTCAGGTAGCCATTCAAGTAAGGAGAGTGAAAAGAATGAGGTAGTGATACCCCTACCAGCAGCAGTGATCAAGTTCTAAATATTGTATTTCCTGCCCAGTTTGAGGGTGAAAGGTATCATCTTGGTTCGAAGGTGAAAGGTATTGCCTCTTTTCTAGAATATAGAATATACAACATAGAACATTACAGCATAGTACATGCCTATCAGCCCTCAATGTTGTGCCAAGCTATGTCCAATCCCCTGATCAAGCTATCCCAGTCCCTATCAGTCTGGTGTGCTCCGTGTGCCTAGCTAATAATGCTTGAAAGTTCCTAATGTGTCCAACTCCACTATCACAGCAGGCAGTCTATTCCACACCCCAACCACTCCCTGAATAAAGATTCTACCTCAGACATCAGTCCTATATCTCCCACCATGAACCTTATAGTTATGCCCCCTTGTAACAGTTACATCCACCAAGGGAAACAGTCCCTGCACGTCCACTTTATCAATCCCTCTCATCATCTTGTAAATCTCTATTAAGTCACCTCTCATCCTTCTCTGCTCCAAGGAGAAAAGCCCCAACTCAGTCAATCTTTCTTCATAAGACCTACACTTCAAACCAGGCAGCATCCTGGTAAATCTCCTCTGCACTCTCTCCAATGCTTCCACATCCTCTTTTAGTGAGGTGACCAGAACTGAATACAATATTCCAAAAGTGGTCTCATCAATGTCCAGTATAGTTGCAGCATAACCCCATGGATTTTAAACTCAAAAGCCCTGTTAATAAACACTAACATATAGAAGCCTTCTTCACGGCTGTATCCACTTGAGTGGCGACCTTCAGAGATCTGTGGATATGAACCCCAAGATCTCTCTGTTGCTCCACGTTCCTTAGAACCTGCCGTTGACCCTGTAATCTGCATTCAAGTTTGTCCTATCAAAATGAATCACCTTACATTTATCAGGATTAAACTCCATCCGCCACTTTCTGGCCCAGCTCTGCATCCCATCAATATCTCTTTGCAGCCTGCAAGAGCCCTCCACCTCATTCACTACTCCACCAATCTTGGTGTCATCAGCAAATTTACTAACCCACCCTTCAGCCCCCTTTTCCAAGTCATTGATAAAAATCACAAATAGCAGAGCACCCAGCACTAATTCCTGTGGTACACTGCTGGTAAGTAGTCTAAAAATGTTCCTTCCACCATCACCCTCTGTCTTCTACGATACAGCCAGTTACTTATCCAACCGGCCAAATTTCCTTCTATGCTACACATCCTTATCTTCTTCATGAGCCTACCATGGAGAACCTTATCGAACGCTTTACCAAAATCCATGTATACAACGTCAACTGCTCTATTTTTGTTCACACACTTAGTTATCTCCTCAAAGAATTCAAACAAATTTGTGAGGCAGGACTTATCCCTCACAAAACCATGCTGACTATCGCGGATTAAACTGCATCTTTCCAAATGGTCATAAATCCTATCTCTCAGAACTCTTTCCATTAACTTACCAACCACTGAAGTAAGATATCTGGCCTATAATTATCAGGGTCATTCCTATTTCTTTCCTTGAAGAAAGGAACAACATTTGCCACTCTCCAGTCCTCAGGCACTATCCCCTTGGACAGTGAGGACCCAGAGATCAAAGCTATCTCATCCCTCGCCTCCCAAAGTATCCTAGGATGTATCCCATTTGGTCCAGGGGACTTATCAACCCTCATGTTTTTCAAAATTGCTAATACATCTTCCCTCAGAATATTTACCTCCTCCATCCTATCAGCCTGTATTACCCACTCATCCTCAAAAACATGGCTCCTCTCCTTAGTGAACAATAAAGAAAAATATTCATTCAACGCCTCACCAGTCTCTTCTGACTCCATGCACAAGTTCCCACTACTATCCTTGACTGGCCCAAACCTCACCCTGGTCATTCTTTTATTTCTCACATAAGAGTAAAAAGCCTTGGGATTTTCTTTTATCTGACCTGCCAAGGACTTCATATGCCCCTCCTAGCTCTCCTAAGCCCTTTTTTTGACTCATTTCTAGCTACCTTGTAACACTCAAGTGACCCAACTGTACCTTGTTTTTTTCATCCTTACAAACGCTTCCTTTTTCCTCTTAACAAGACATTCAACCTCCTTTGTGAACCGGGGTTCCCTCACTTGACCATTTTCCTTCCTGCCTGCCAGGACATACCTGTCAGGGACACACAGTATTTCTTCCTTGAAAAAGCTCCACTTTTTGTTTGTGCCCATACCTGACAATTTCTGCTCCCATCTTATGCTCCCCAATTCTTGCCTAATCGCATCATAATTTCCCCTGCCCCAATTATAAATGACATCCTGTCATGTGACCCTATCCCTCTCCATTGAAATAATGAAGGACACTGAATTGTGGTCACTATCTCCAAAGTGCTCTCCCATAAACAAATCTAACACTTGGCCCGGTTCATTACCCAGTACTAAGTCCCATGTGGCCCCACTTCTTGTCGGCTTATCCACATATTGTGTCAGGAAATTCTCCTGCACTCACTGTACAAAAAGTATCTCATCTGAACTATTCGACCTATAAAGGTTCCAATCAATATTTGGAAAGTTAAAGTCACCCATGATAACTGCTTTTCTAGAGTGAAAGATATTGCCTCATTTTGAGATTGAAAAATATCTTCTTGCTTTGATGGTAAAAGTTATCACCTCGGTTCGAGGGTGAAAGATATTCCCTTGATTCGAGAGTGAAAGATGGCAAACATCTCATGGCTAGAAAAGGACTTGAAGTGTGAAGAGGAGGATCTTGTTACCATAGTCCAAATCAGAACAAATGACAAAAGTAGAACTAGGAATGAGTGTTTGAGGAGTAGGAATACAAATTTAAAAGCAAAATTTGAAGCAGCAATTTGATTTGGTACCTAAATCACAGCTAAATGACAGAGGGATAATTTGAAAGTTTAATGCCTGACAGGGGAAGGGGCAATACTTAAATGGACTACTTGTCTTTAAAACACTTCAGCATGATACCATTAGAAGGGAAATGTATCCTGAATCCAGTTTTTGTTTCACTTTTGCTTTGAGCAGAGCGTACACTTGGCTCTGATGCCTTCAAGTTTTATACCAATGTACAACTATTCTTATGTGCCTAGTCTTACAAATGAACCTACATGTTCACCAAATCCCTTATAAATGATTGGTCCCTATTATAATTCTACAACTGGCACCATAATAAGGAAATAGAGAGCAGTTCCACTGGGACTCCCTTCAGTTAAACTGGGCTGGTGAATTAAATAACTAAGAGACAGGACTTTAAATAAACAAAGTCGGGGGTGGGAGAGTTGGTTTGGGAGGATCCAGGAAGGGATAGATTGAAATGCAGTAAAAGAAATGTCAAAACTTTTGAGCAGTATTTTGAATGAAAATAAGCAGAGTGGGTCAGGAAGGGCTATTGAGTAACAACAGTGATGGGAGTATGAGTGACTAAGGTGACATCAGAGAAAATTGGATTTAAAAAGTCATTTCAAAGGCTCTTCTGAATCTGCAAAGCAACGAATTAAATTCATTAGTGGCATAGTAAGAAGTTATGTAAAGATCGGGGTTCACTAACTTTAATTAGAAGACTTGAGATAACTTCAATTGTTTGGCTGAATTATAAAGCTGATATAAAAGAAACCTGCAATTCTGACTAGCTACAGAAGTAAGAATGTGTTGTCACAAGTTTCACTGAATTTATGTTAATTGCAATAAGTACAAAATATAATGCTTTGCAAAGTGTAAACAATCAGTTTACACTTTGCAAAGCATTCCAGACATCTTAAAAAAACAAACAGTTCACTCTGAAACATTGCTGGTTGATTGCAGTGCTGTCTCTTGTTTTGTTAGTAAGAAGTCTCACAACACCAAATTAAAGTCCAACAGGTTTATTTGGTAGTAAACACCATAGCTTTTGGAACATTCCGTTTACCCCAATCAAATGCTGGCATCTTCACGTTTTGTTTTATTAACCAGTCTATCTTATTTTTTGATGTTGTATACCAAACTGTTGAAAGTTGCTGCTTATTTTCTAGCCACTACCTTTATGCATGTTCAGTTGAATCTGTGAGTCCCCTGATTGGTCCAGACAATGTTGAGCATTTCCTGATTGTTTAAGTGGTGCATTGTTTAAGTGTGTGACTTCCTGATAATTAATACATTAGCCTCCATATTCCAAAATGCCAAACTGATACTGTTTTGAAAGCTCAAATGCCTGTATGTTTCAAGTGACTGCTGATATCTACAAGTAGTAGCAACTTGTGGGCCAAAGGGCCTGTTTGTGCTATAGTGCTCTATGAATCATTTGATGAATACCTGAAGCAAGTTATTTAAAAAAAATTATTGAGGTACATAATTTTAAATTGGTACAGCCTTATCAAAATTACTACAGTGCACATAAAATCAGAGCATAGAGATGATTGTGTTAAAGCAGAGGTAGCAAAATACACATTGGAGTAACTTCTTCAATCAATACGTGTTGATAAGAAATAAAATCTCAATAACTACATCACTAATTACAGAATCTTTAAAGGACAGATGCTGAAGAAGTGTTTCCTGGACTGAAAAATCTAGAAAACAAGTATCAATATATTGCAATAAGACGTTGGCCATTTACAGCTACAATGAGGAAAAATTTCTCCACTCAAAGAGTTGTGAATCTTTCTCTCTTCCATAAAACTGTGGGTACTTATTTATTGTATAGTTATGGTGGAATTTGATAGATTTTTGGTTACCAAGGGATATGAGGATTGCATGTAATATATAATAACTAAGTGCCCACAGTTCAGTTGATTATAAACTATAAATTGCACATTTAATTGAAGGTACAAAAGGAGTCTTCTTATGAATTGGTCATTCAGTATATATGTCATCAATCTCAGTCACCAAGACCTTCAAATTCCGACTCGCAAAGAGTATCGGTGTCAATTTTTTCTCTAGGATTTAGAGTGATCCACAACTGACAGTAGCACATGACCAAGTGAGTTCTTCAGGCACAACCTTTGCCAGAAATAGTAAACTTCTGTAGAACCTCCTCAGCTTTGCTATGATAATCTGGATAGATCCACCAATGTTACCTTCAAGTACTAGAAACAGCTGCAAAAACTATTCTTTGCCTATTCAGCTTCCAGATCTCCATCTTCTGCAGCCTGTCTGTAGTGCAACACTAGAGTCATTGTCTGACCTCTGATAGCTCTGTATCTTTTTATATAGTTTCAATCAGTTTTAGTTACCCCAGAATTTGGGGTTTTCAATCTCCTTTGAAATTGTGAGGGTCAAATTTCCTTTCTCAGTTTCTCTTTTCAGTTTCCCTTTTTCAATTAGGGCTTGTTTCAAAAAAAAGACAAGCTTTGGAACCAGACCCTGTGATGTATTTATACTCAAGATTATGTTAGGAAGGGAGTTGTAGAATTTTGACCCAGTGGTGATGAAGAATGAGTGATGTAGTTTCAAGTCAGTATAATATGTGACTTTGAAAGGAATCTGCTATGTTCTCATGTGCCTTCTGCCCTTATTCTTTTAGGCGGTATAAGTCCTGTGTTTGGCAACTGCTCTTGAAGAAAAAATTGGCAGATGAAATTTAATTCTGAGAAGTGGTGCATTTTGTAAGAAAGTGAGGAGAGACAATATAAATTGCATGGTACAATTTGAAAGAATGTGCGGAAACAAAGACCTGGCAGATACAAATATTTCAAGCTGTCTCAATAAGTAGATTAAGGCTGACCCAAAGCACATAGGACCTGTGGCTTTATAAGTGGAGGCCACTGGTTTGCCCTCAACAGGAGTATTAAGGTATGGTGCCCAAATATAGGCACCACATCTTAAGTGTAATGTAAAAGCCTTCTAAAGGCTGCAAGAGATGGTGTTAGAGATGAAGGATTTCAGTTAAGAGGAGAGATTAGAGAAGCTGGTTTTGCTCTCCTTTGAGCAGAAAGGATAACAGGAAGATTTAGACGGTGTTCTGAGGAGTTTGATGAAGTAAATAGAGAAAAAATATTTCCACTGGCAAGATAGATGGTACCTGGAGGACACAGATTTAAGATAATTGACAAAAACAAGCGGAGTTGAGATGAGGAAAATTTTTTTTACACAATTATGATGTCAAATTCCTGACCTGAATCAGTGGTGGAAGCAATTTCAATGGTATGTTTTCAAAGTGAAATACATTAGAAAGGGAATAAAATTGCAGGGTGATTGGGCAAGAGCAAAAGAGTCGGACCAATTGTACAGTCCTTTCAAAAAACTGACAATTTGGGTCTGTAGAGTGCACAATTATGTGAGAAGAATAGGGGAGAGAGTAGGGAAGTTGAATGAGTAGTACCAGCGCATGTGTTATAGGCTTAACTCAGTGCTGTAATTTCCATAATCCTAAGTACTTAATCAATGACATTTTGATCAATGATTCCAACCATATCTTACCTTAATGAATGAACCAAAAGCACAAGGTTGACCAAAGCATAGTGTGCAATGCTAGAATATTGAAATATAACCGTTTTGTCTGGAAGCAGTTTATGGGACTTTGAATATATTGCAACAGTATGGCTATTGCTCAGGCTAGGTTCCACAAACAGATTTTGAAACATGTGTTCAGTGAACTACTTAGACATCAGATTTAAAAGCAGAAAATATGTGTCATGGTCTAAAGATGAAAGACTAATTGCTTCAGCCACAATCAATGTGCTCAACTAATGTTGAGTTTTTATTTTTAGTATATGGCACACTGTGGTCAAGGCCACAGTTAATGCAAAATATTACTTGAAAAGTACCAATTTACCTCCTTACATCAATTTGCTGGTGCCCACCTTGTTGGTGACTAATGAATATATTTGAAAAAAATGTTATGTCACATCAATACACAAGAGGCAATTTATAAAGTTAATGTGGGGTCTGCCACATAGTAAAGAGTGAAAGGAATTAAATAACAGAAAAATATTTGTATGAAAAATGTGCAGACCTGTCATCATAGCAATATGCAATTTTTATGATCTCCATTGTTTTATATTATTGGTTTTTTTCAAAGAATCAGAATACCATGAAATGGTACAATTCCAACTCTCTGCTTTCCTCCTGCCTTTCCCTCACTTGTGACAATTCCCTAACAAAGATTGATTTCTTAATTGGAAAGACAAAGGAAGTCTTCTTATTGAAACTATGCTGCTAAACTTTGGGGTTTTAGTAACTCTTGTGCCTTATATCTGTCAAATTTGAATCTGAAGTCTCTAGGCCCAGGTACTTGTTTTGTATATCTTTGGAGAGGAATTATGCACTTGGTTTCAAACAAGCAGCAACCTAAATGACTTCTTGGAAGATTGGCATGCCTGAAACTCGACTGAAGTGGATTTCTCAGAAGTTTGGTTGTCTGATTATTAGCCTGATGGCAGGTTTCTAAATGAGTCAGATATCTGGCAGATCAAAACAAGTTGTTACTATCTGTAGAATATTGTTTATTAGTGATTTACTGAACTCTACATAAAAGAACAGATTGTACTCCAAAATAATTAATTATTTGAGCACTGTATATGCATTTGTGTTATCATCTAAAGCCAGTAAAATAGAGATACTCATATCCTTGAAAAAAATTAAGGTCAAGAACATCATTACTTTGTTTATACGTAAGTTGTTCTCATTGAAATTACTGTCTGAAATGTGCCTAATGGTGTGCACAGTTAATGAGCATTATGACATGGAGGTTTTAACTATCTACCAAATGTGACAAGTATCTGTCAAATGGAATTAGAAAGAGATATCCATGCTTACCCCTCAGAATGAGAAAGTGCTTACATACTTTTCTTCTAGCTATGAGTTGTGTTCTCTAAAATATGGATGTTTCTATTGACAATGGTTATGTTAAAGGTAGTTTCTAATACAAACTTTGTCACATTGGCCTTAATACTCTGATCTTAACACTCTGAATTAAAACCCTATTCATTCAGAAAGGTCATTGACCCCAAATTGTAATTATCCTTTTCTCCATTGTTACTGCCAGATCTGCTGAACATTTTCTGTTTTTATTTCAGGTTTCCAATGTGCAAGTGTTTTGCCTTTGCATCAATGTAATGGATAGTTGTATTGCAAACCTTGGGTATTCTCTAGAATAGGCATGCCTCAAGGCACATTATTAATGGACATTCCTGATAGTTCTTTGTTTTTTTTCTTAGACCATAAGACCATTAGGCATAGAAGCAGAATTAGGCCACATGTCCCATCAACTCTACTCTGCCATTCAATCATGGCTGTTATTATTCTCATCCCCATTCTCCTGCCTTTTCCCCATAACTCCTGATCCCCTTAACAATCAAGAACCTATCTGCCTCTGCCTTAAAGACACTCAATGACTGGCATCCACAGGCTTCTGCGGCAAAGATTTAATCACTCTTTGGATGAAAAAATTCCTCCTCATCTCTGTTTCAAAAGATCGTCCCTTTAGTCTGAGGTTGTGCCCTCTGGTTCTAGCTTTTCCTACTAGTGGAAACATCCTCTCCACCTCCATTCCATCCAGGCCTGCAATATCCTGTAAGTTTCAATAAGATCTCCCCTCATCCTTCTAAACTCCACCGAGTACATATCCAAACAAAAAACCGTTTTTCATACAACAAACTCTTCATTCCAGAGATTATTCTTGTGAACCTCCTCTGGATCCTTTCCAAGGTCAGCACATCCTTCCTTAGATATGGGGCCCAAAACTGTTCATTTTACTCCAAATAGGGTCTGATCAGAGTCTTGTACAGCCTCATAAATATGCTCTTGTATTCCAGCCCTCTCGACATGAATGCTAACATTGTATTTGCCTTCCTAACTGCTGACTGAGCCTGTACATTCACTTTGAGAGAATCTTGAACAATGAATGAAGTCCCTTTGTGTTTCTGATTTCCTAAGCATTTTCCCATTTAGAAAATAGTCTATGCCTCCATTCCTCCTTCCAAAGTGCATAACTTCACGCTCTTCCACATTGTATTCCATCCGGCACTTCTTTGCCCACTCTCTTAAACTGTCCAAGTCCATCTGCAGCATCCCTCTTCCCCTGGCTCCCTCAATACTACCTATCCGCTTATGTATCTTTGTATGTTATGAAAACTCAGCGACAGTGCTTTCAGTTCCTTCCTCCAAATTGTTAATGTATATTGTGAAAAGTTGTGGTCCCAGCACTGACTCCGGAGGCACACCATGAGTTATCGGCTGCCATCCCGAAAAAGACCCCTTTATCCCCACTCTCTACCTTCTGCCAGTCAGCCAATCCTCTATCCATGCCAGGATCTTGGCCTTTACACTATGGGCTCTTAACTTATTTAACAGTCTCCTATGCAGCGCCTTCTCAAAGGCCTTCTGGAAATCTAAATCAATCACGTCTGTTAGGTTTTCCTTTATCAAACCTCCTTGTCACTTCCTCAAAGAACGCCTACAGATTTGTCAGACATGAACTTGACAAAGCCATGCTGACTCAGTCCTATTTTATCATACACTTCCAAGTACTCTGTGATCTTATCTTTAATAATGGATTTGAAAAGCTTGCCAATGACCAAAGTCAGGCTAACCAGCCTATAATTTTCCATCTGCTGCCTCCTTCCTTCCTTGCATATTTTCCCATTGTATTGGGGCAGTATTGTGACACAGTGATTAGAACTGCTCACTCACTCTGCCAGGGACTTGGATCTGATTCTAATCTTGAGTAACTGTGTAGAGTTTTCGTGTTCTCTCTATGTTTGCGTGGGTTTCCACTGGGTGCTCTGATTTCCTCCCACAGTAAGAAGTCTCACAACACCAGCTTAAAGTCTAACAGGTTTATTTGGCTGCACTAGCTTTTGGAGTCTCAGGCTCCTTCATCAGGTGAGTGAGAACTTGTGTTCTCAAACGGATCATATACACACACAAACTCAGTTTACAAAATAATGGTTGGAATGCAAGTCTTTACGGGTAATCAAGTCTAAAAGGTACATTCATTGTGAGTGGAGAGAGGGCCAAGCAGAGGTTAAGGAGGTCTGTATTGTCTCCAGCCAGGATAGTTAGTGAGATAGTTAGTGAAGCCCAGGCAAGTCGTGGGGGTTACAAATAGTGTGACATGAACTCAAGGTCCCAATTGAGGGCATCCTTATGTGTGCAGAATTTGGTTATCAGTTTCTGCTCAGCAATTCTGCTTTGTTGTGTTCCTTCCACAGTCCAAAGACGTGTATGGTGGTTGGGTGGATTGGCTATGCTAAATTGTCCCTTAGTATCCAAAGATGTGTAGGTTAGGTGGATTACTCATTGTGAATGCCTGGGATTATGGGGATAGGGAAGGGAGGGGGGGCGGTTCGTAGCAGTGGATTTGGGGAAGATGCTTATTCGGAGAGTCAGCGCCGACTTGATGGGCCGAATCACCACCTTCTGTACTGTATGGATACTACCGGACATATTTATTAGATAAAGGATATACATTGAGTTCACACTACTTTAGCTGGAGCTAAGCAAGTCTAAGTAGTAAAGGAGAGTAATTGTGTTATCTTTGTGATGTGGTTTCCCACTGTTCTGCATATGTGTGCGTGCTGTTGTTGAAATATGAAAGGAAGTATCCTCTGTGATGTGCCAGGCTGCAAGTTTCAGAGATGATCTGTCGGTACACTTGCACCTATCAGATTATTTAAATTAGCCTGCAAGTTATGGATATGGCAGAAGCACTGAGTTGCATTGAATTTAGGCCAAATTTAGTTTTATTCAGACTATTATCTGCATCTACACTTTTAGCACAATGTTTGGTTTTTTTACACAGAAAGATAACGTCTCACTTTATCTTTTTATATGTAGTGTCAAAGTTGGCTATCAGCATTCTGTAGTAATGTAAGCAAGGAGCTGGAAGAGGATATCTTGTAGATGTATGCTTTGCAGGACTTTCCCCTCTCTGTTTCAGAGAGCAAAGATGGCAGAGAATCAAGTGGCAATCCCAAAACAATTTTAGACTGGCCGGATTTCCCCAATTGATTTTTTTGTTTTGGAATCAGAAAATTAGGAATGCCATCTGCTTTTTCTGCCTGAGGCGACATTTGCCAAAAAATAACAAAATTACATCCATTATTTTTACATGATATTTTACATCTGGCATTTTATCTCTGTTCTATCAAGCATAAAAGGTTTTAGAATATTACAATACACGGATGAGTTTACATTCAAAATTAGATCCCTTATTCTACTCAGGCTTTGGACATAAGGACTTCGTGCTAACGTCCGTATGATTTCACTGTTTTGGTGGAACGAGATTTGGATCATAGCAGCCACATTATGTAAAAAGAATATATTTAAAGAAAATATTTTTACCAACCTGAGAAAATTTATGATAACTATTTAGAAAATTTTTTAAAAAAATCCTTCATGGGAATGTGGGTATCATTGGCTAAGCCAGCATTTATTTCCCATCCCTAATTACCCTTGAGAAGGTGGTGGTGAACTGCTTTCTTGAGCTACTACAGTCCATACTAGTAGGTACACCCACAGTGCTGTTGGGGAAGGAATATGGCCTAGCAAAGGAAGGCGATATAGTTCCAAGTCAAAATGGTGAGTGACTTGGAGGAGAATTTCCAGTGGTAATATTCCCAAATCGAATCATAGAATCCCTACTGTCAAGTAGGAGGTCATTTGGCTGACTAAGCCTGCACTGCTAACAATCCCACCCAGACACTATTGCTATAATTCCATGTATTTACCCTGCTAGTCCCCCTAACCCTAAGAGACAATTTAGCATGGCCAGTCAACCTAGCCCACATACGTTTGGACTGTGGGAGAAAATTGGAGCACCTGCAGGAAACCCACAGATACAGGGAGAACGTGCAGACTCCACACAGACAGTCTACTGTTCTTGTCCTTCTAAATGGTGGTAGTCACAAGTTTGATAGGTGCTGTCTAAGGAGCCTTGGTTAACAAACACAGTGTTAAATACGCACCTAACTTTCATATATTGCTCTTCCTTAGAGTCAAATATCATCAAGAAATAGGAATGAATACAAAACACAATAAAATACAAAAAAGGAAATGATGGAGTGGCTCTTGCTGTATATAAAAATAGCACGTTAACAACATAATTGATTCAGAAAATTGTCCAATAAATTCAGGGAATTAAGAGAAACTGATGAGTTGTAAATCTCCAGAACTTGCTAGGCAATTCACATTACTTCACTCTTTGTGTTTCAGTATTGCAGTCCTCGTGATTTGATAGATTTTTACATTAACTGCCCATTAAACCTGGAGCAGTTAAGTTAGATTGGAACAGCAAAAGTATCTTCTAAATGATGTGATAATTGTTAATGCTGGATCAATCAACTTCTCGGCCTAAAAGTGATGATTGGAACTGTTTAATTTGAGTCCTGTATCTAGTAAATTATTGTTCGGGAATTTCAAAATGTCTAATTTTACGTTTTTTTACTTTTTGATTCTGCATCAATTTTGTCTCAATTTCAATCCAATCTTTTCCTGATTTTATTTTCTTTCTATATCTGATTTGATATTATACTCATCCACTCTAATCCATCTTCCATCATTCTGTTCATTTCTTCCTCAATCCTTAATTCGCATTGGTTAAGGAAATAACGGGCCAGATGACCCATTGTCCTCAACACAGCATTATTAGCTCATACTTCCAAAATATTATGCTGCAAAATGAAGGATGCAAAAGAAAGGCAAACCAACAGTTCACGCCTTAATATGCCTCATTCCAGCATGGTTTGACCCAGTGAAAACAACAGGCTGTGGGCTGAATTTTCTCATTGGAGGTGGGAATAGAAGGTGCTTTTGTGTCAGGAACTCACCTCCAGCCAGAGCTTGACTTGAGTTTCAGCTTTTCCTGGAGGTAAGCTCTGATTAAAGTGGAGAATGGCTTTCTGTTCAACGAGAATGGAGACATTGGCAACAGCCACTGTCAAGGGTTCTGTCTGTTCTAAGGAAATTGTGGCAATGTCTGACACTACACCACATGGACCTGAGATAGCACAAGGGACTGTGGCCTGCCAGTCATAAGGAAGAGGAGAAAGGTCCTCTTGCCTGAGGCTGGCATGAGGAAGCCATCTTGTTAAGCAGTAGGTGCATCTCTTGTTCCACATTAACTCCCTGTGCTTGAGGGATGCTGGGGACCACTTGACCACTCCAAGCACCTATTCAAGTACTCCCTGAGCCTGCAATACCCTATTAATTGTGATCCTGATGTGTTGTCCAACATTGGTGAAGAGGATATCTGTCTTGGCTATCTTACCACTTTTAGACCATCTGTGAGGTGCTGCAGAAGTCTGCAGCTCACAATGGCACAGAGGTTTCTTAATGAGCCCAAAACAATCTAAAATGTCAGGTTAGGTGGATCGGACCAGTTCTGAGGCTCAGTCTCTCCTCCACCCCCAGAAAAATGGCAGAGAGCTGGATCACTGACAGGACCTCTGGCTGTGCAATGCTACAGCCATTTTGTTTCTGGTTCCCTCCTCAGTTCCCACTGAGGAGTGAAAATGGGAAAATCCAGTCTTCTGTCTTTCCCTCATGAAGTTATAATTGTGACTGAGCTGTATCAAAGAGGCATCAGTATCCTGACAGTAGTGCTGAAGCTAAGAAAAGTTGCGCTTCATTGCTTTTATGAAAAGGAGCGAGAGCTATGAAACCTCTCATTTTCCCTGAGTCAGAATGACTCTGGAGTTCTTTAAAAATGGTAGATGAACCCTGATTCTGGGATTAAAGACTCCATCTCAGAGTTTCTAATTCTCTATCATCGAAGAGTGTGGGCTAGTTTGAGCTGTGAGCCCATACCCTACACTCCTGACCTGGCCAACTCTGTTGCAGAGGAAGACATGTCCTCATCCTCATAGAATCAGACTAGTTTTTCAAAGAACCATGTGTTCATGGCATTACGAGTTGTCATAAACCATAGTCTCCATGAGGGAACATTTTGAAAGGTAAGTTCAAAAGATCTTTAAACCTCTTTATTTTGTGTAAATGAACGTTGAAATTGACAGCATAGCTTTCCCTGGTTCAGGTGTTGTAACAGACTAATGGATTTTAGGCTCTCAGTCAAGAATACACAGTGAGGCTTGGCTGGGAGCCTCTTCATGCCAAGACTTACCTTCTTCCCATCCCCTATTACCTCACATATTCCCCTTGCTAAACTATAGTATCCCAGGACCTGATAGTGACAGTAAAGTATGCAATAAATATATTTTTACAAGTTATGTTTAATTTTGCACATTCTTAAAAAACTCTCTATTAAAGCGCACTACATGTGTCAATAATCCAAATCCTTTAAAGTATGAATAACTGACCAGAAATTTTTTTATCTTTAGAACACTGAGGTACAGGGTAGCAAACTGGAAGGTATCGAAGTAGATAGGGAGGATGTGCTAGATATTCTCGAGGGTTTGAAGTTGGATAAGTCCCCTGGGCCGGACGGGATTTACCCTAGGATTCTCTGGGAGGCAAGAGAGGAGATTGCAGAGCCTCTGGCTCTGATCTTCAGGTCGTCGTTGGTTACGGGTGTGGTTCCGGAGGACTGGAGGATAGCGAATGTGGTCCCGTTGTTCAAGAAGGGGAAGAGAGACCTTCCAGGGAATTATAGGCCAGTGAGTCTTACTTCTGTGGTGGGCAAAGTATTGGAGAGAATTATTAGGGATAGGATTTATAGTTATTTAGAGAGAAATGAATTGATTGGGGATAGTCAGCATGGTTTTGTGAAGGGTAGGTCGTGCCTTACTAACCTCATTGAGTTTTTTGAAAAAGTGACTAAAGAGGTGGATGGGGGTAAGGCGGTTGATGTGGTATATATGGACTTTAGTAAGGCGTTTGATAAGGTGGCCCATGGAAGACTTCTGCAGAAAATGCAGATGTATGGGATAGAGGGTGATTTAGCTAATTGGGTTAGGAATTGGCTAGCAGATAGAAGACAGAGGGTGGTGGTTGATGGGAGATATTCATCGTGGAGTTCGGTGACAAGTGGTGTACCTCAGGGGTCTGTTTTGGGGCCCCTGCTGTTTGTAATTTTTATAAATGATCTGGATGAGGGTATTGAAGGATGGATTAGTAAATTTTGCAGATGACACTAAAGTCGGTGGAGTGGTAGATAGTGAAGAGGGGTGTTATAGTTTGCAGAGAGACTTGGACAAGTTGCAGAGCTGGGCCGAGAGGTGGAAAATGGAGTTTAATGTGGAAAAGTGTGAGGTAATGCACTATGGCAGAAATAATAAATGTGTAGAGTATAGGGCAAATGGTAGGATTCTTAGTAGTCTAGATGAACAGAGGGATCTTGGTGTGTATGTGCATAGATCCCTGAAAGTAGGCAGTCAGGTCGAGAAGGTTGTTAGGAAGGCATATGGAGTCTTGGCTTTTATTGGTAGAGGGATTGAATTTCGGAGCCGCAACGTCATGTTGCAACTGTACAAAACTCTAGTGCGGCCGCACTTGGAGTATTGTGTGCAGTTCTGGTCCCCACATTATAAGAAAGATGTGGAGGCATTGGAGAGGGTACAGAGGAGGTTTACCAGGATGTTGCCTGGTATGGAGGGCAGGTCTTATGAGGAGAGGCTGAGGGATTTGAGGTTGTTTTCGTTAGAAAGGAGGCGGCTAAGAGGGGACCTAATCGAAACATATAAGATGATTAGAGGTTTAGATAGGGTGGACAGTGATAGCCTTTTTCCTAGGATGGAGAAAGCTAGCACGAGGGGACACAGCTTTAAATTAAGGGGTGATAGTTATAGGACGGATATCAGAGGTAGGTTCTTTACCCAAAGGGTGGTTCGGGAGTGGAATGCCCTGCCTGCAGCAGTTGTAGATGCGCCTAGTTTGGTGGCGTTTAAGAGGTTAGTTGATAAGTATATGGAAGAGAAGGGAATGGTTTAGTTTGGAGGGGCATTGCTTTTTATATTGGTCGGCGCAACATCGAAGGCCGAAGGGCCTGTTCTGTGCTGTAATGTTCTATGTTCTATGTTCTATAACTAAACACTGCGCAATTGCCAACACAGATCAAAGTGCCACAGTCTTTTCCCTGAAGTTCAAGTATTTTAATACCCTACATAATGTCCAAGCTCCCAGCCAAGCCTCACTGTGTATTCTTGACTGAGAGCCTAAAAATCCATTAGCCTTTTACAACATCTGAACCAAGGAAAACTATACTGTCAATTTCAATGTTTATTTACACAAGATAAAGAGGTTTAAAGTATTTGCGATTTCTATTATTGATACCTTAAAGGATCTGGATGATTGATACTTTGATTGGGCAGTGTTAAAAATGGAGTTTATTTTAAGAATGACTTTTTAAAAAAGTTTTATTTTCCACCCTACTGTTACTATAGCATTCATTACATATTTTAGATGCAGAGTGGATGAATGGGCATGGAAGTGCCAAAGCAGGGCATAGGAACATTAGAAGTCATCGGGATTGTTTGGAAGGCATACTCACCATGTGGGCATGAAAGGTGAACAAGGGCATGTAATGGTATGGATGGGGCATGAGCATTGTGTGGGGGAGAGTTCGTATGTGGAGGGAAGGCTGGATGGCTGTTCTTGTTGTAACTGGAACAAACTCCACAGTGCCAACTGGACTTTTTAAACAGCCCATTTCCATGCCTACCCAATTGGTTATACTGCAGTACATCCCTGCTCCTGCCATCCATCCAACAATGAACATCTTATCCTCAAAGGTACTTTCTCCCAATGCAGGAGGGCTGAGTTGGGAATTTTCACTATTCTTGCTGTCTACCTTGAAGGTAAAAGTCCAGCCATTCATTTCAAATGAATGTTGATGTGTCTACTTCCAAAACATTTTTAAAATCTTGTTTGCTTCCTTTCTTTGTTGTCCACTTATTATATTCCTGTTCCATCACGCAAACATCAAAACAAAATAGGAATCTATTAAACCTGGCTAGAAGTAGGTAGAAAAAGTTGAAAAGAAAATATCTGATATCCACTCTTGTCAGAAAAGGAACCACACTTTTCTTCTCAGATGTTGACCTACTCAGTTGGTTCAGAATTAACAGTGAGTTCCTTCACTCTCGTACCACTGATACAGATCAAGATTCATATTCTCAATCCTCTAATGGGGAAAAATGGAGTGGGGGGGGTGGATTTTCCCATCCAGCCCACCATGGGAATTGTAGCGGGCAGGGGAGGGGGGACCGGATGATGCAAAGGTCCATTGACCTCCGGTAGGATTTTCTGGTTTTGGAGTGAGCGTAACTGGAAAATCCTGTCTACTGAGTTAACTTATTCATCTCATTTAAACCCAGGAGTTCTCATTCTCTGTCCTATCAATATAACAACTATCAAATCTGTATATAATGTATTGTCACCAAATGATTAATAATCTTTAGATATGATTATGCTGTTTCAGGTCTGTAGCTGAAGCCACTGAAGTTGATCTCAACATGCGTGTGGGTCTGCATACGGGAAGAGTGTTGTGTGGGGTCCTTGGTCTTCGCAAGTGGCAATATGATGTCTGGTCCAATGATGTTACTCTGGCTAACGTAATGGAAGCTGGTGGTCTACCTGGGTAAGTGACATTTCTATTTAGAACTCCTGTAGAAAAATTTAAATGACTACTGGACGAGTACTAACTGGCAGGCTAATAGTAAGATTATTTAGATAAATATTCAGAGTGATCCTTTGAGCTCTTTGACTATTTTCGTACTAATTATTAAATCTAATTTGTAATTACTATTAGGATCCTGATTCAGTCTGAAATCAATGGACACAGCTGTCATTTGAATTGTACATTTCCGATTATCCCAGTTAGTTATCTTCAGCTTTCCTTTTTCTCCTTACTTTTTTCTCCTTACTTACTTCTATCCTCTTTACGTTTTGTTCATATTCTTTCTCAATGATAGTGTCACAAGCAAATGGAAATTAGAATTCAGATAGCAACTATAGGAAGGTTCCCTCAAAGCAACTAGATCATAAACGTGCTTCTAAAGGATTGATTTATGATTTCATTAAGAATATACTGCAAAGAAGAAATATTGTTTCCTCTTCACTGTTCAGATAGTGGTAGAGGATACTTCTACAGTTTATTTGGAGATCTGTATTGTTAATCTAGGAAATGATTCACAGAATCATAGAATCACAATAGTGCAGAAGGAGAGCATTCAGCCCATCAAGCCTGCACTGACTTTCTGACAGAGCATCCCACCCAAGCCCTATCGCTGTAGCCCTGCATATTTACCCGCTATACCCCCAGTTGTGCACATCTTTGGACTGTGGGAAGAAGCTGGAGCGCCCATGGGAAACCCATACAGAGACAGGAAGAATGTGCAAATTCCACATTGTCATTCAAGGTTGGAACTAAACCCATGTATCTGGTGCTGTGAGGCAGCAGTGCTAACTGCTGTGCCACTGTGCCACCCAATGTTTCAAGGTGTTCCTTTGAGGAGTACTTTGTGCCATCCTGGCTTCTATTTTTACCATTACCTCTTTTAATTACTGGGTTAGATTTTTTTAGAATTCTCTACCTAGTCACAATGTGAAAATGCTACACCAGATGGACTGTAGTGCATCCACAACAAAGCCAAAAAAGACTTTCTTAGAGCAACGGGGAAGAAAAGGAAGCCTCCATTCTGAGAACATGTTAATATTCTTGGGGGGATATTCATGATATCGTGGAGATATTAATGATGCTATGAAGTGGAATTGCAGATTTGTAAATTCCTACGAGTGCCTTTCCTCCTACCTATCCACTCACCCTACTCACCCGGTAATTTCTCGGCCAATAGTGGGAGTTTGGTAATGGATGGGAAGCCTGGCAGTTTAATGTTTAATTATTAATGTCACAAGTAGGCTTACATTAACACTGCAATAGGGTCAGAATAATATTCATTTTCTCGAGCTTATTTTGCCATTCAATCACACCATGTTTTGTCTCTACGTCAGCTCCGTTTAACTATCTTTGCTTTATATCCCTCGATAGCCTTAGCTCAAAATAATCAATTGAAATTGAGGGAGAATTTGACATTTCATCTATAAATTTATGATTATTTCTTTTGTTCTAAGTTGACCCAAGATGGAATACGTTTCCTATATCAAATCCCATTATTATTTTAAAAACTTCAATTTGATCACTTCTCAACTTTAAGTGCAAGGAAATATAAGACATGTTAATGCATTTCTACAGTGAGGAGCTGAGATATAGTTATAGATCATTGGGGAATCCCTACAGAAGGAAGCCATTTGGCCCATCAAGTCTGCACTGACCATAGTCCCACCCACATTTGACTCCCGTAACCTCACACATTTACCCTGCTGATCTTCCTGACACGAGAGTCAATTTATCATGGCCAATCCACCTAATTCACACATCTTTGGACTGTGGGAGGAAACTGGAGCACCCGAAGGAAACCCATGCAGACACAGGGAGAATGTGCAAACTCCATACAGACAGTGACCATGGCTGGAGTTGAAACCGGGTCCCTGGTGCTGTGAGGCAGCAGTGCTAACTACTGTGCCACCATGCCACCAGTCAGATCCTGTCAAGCAGAGAACTTTTCCTTTAGCCCTATTCCATCCCCTACCTTCCAACCAGTTATATACTTATGTCAAAAGTTCACCATCCATTCAATATGCTTTTACCTTTGCTCATAATCTATTGGACGGGACTTTATTAACTACCTTCTTGAAGTCCAAATTGGTGGCATTGAAACATAATAGGGTTGACAGGGCTGGACAGACTAGATATAGGGAGGATGTTTTCCCTGCTTCGGGAATCTGGAACACAGTCTCAGGATACAAGGTACATTTAGGATTGAGATAAGGAAAACATTCTTCACTCAAAGGATAATGAAGCTATGGAATTCTCTACAACACAAGGCTGTGGAATCCAAGTCACTGAATGTATTTAAAAGTCAGATAATTGAGATTTGAATGCCATCAAAGAATATGGGGAGAAAGTGGGAATATGTCATTGGGATCAAGAATCTGCCATGATCCTATTGAGTGGTGGAGCAGGCACAAAGGACTGAATGGCATAATTCTGCTCGTTTCTCTGTTTCTCTCCATACATACTGCCCTATCTACCATGTTAAATTGAATCCTCAAAAATTTCAAGTAGTTCACTAAGACACAACATACTGTTCACAAATCCATGCTGACTGCTTTTTATCAGTTCATTCCTGTCCAACTGTTCAGTAACTGTGTTCCTGAAGCTAAATTCCAGGAGCATCACAGCAATAAATGGTACACTGATATGTCTGTAATTGGATGGTTTCTCAGTCCCTCCCTTTTTAAATATCGGAATAACATCTGCAATTTTCTCATTCAAATGCACAATTCCTGCTGCGAAAAAGAATTAATACAGCTTAAGTGGCTCATTTTATTATGTTCTCTAACTGTAAAAAGTGATGATAATGGTGGTGGTGTGTCACTGGTCACTTGCAGACTATCAATTTTTCTGGAACAATAGACAGTGGTAGAGACTTCAATTTATTTTCCTTTGTACAATTAACCAGGAACCTTGCCTGCTGTCACTGGCTATAAGCAGTGTTTTTTAAACTCTTTCACATGATGTGGGTGTCGTTGGCAAGGTCAACATTTGCCTACTTCTGAATGGCATCTTAGGTCATTTCAGAAGCCGTCAAATGTCAATCACATGATTGTAGATCTGGAGTCAATAAGGATGACACATTTCTTCCCCCACAGGGTATTTTTTAAAACTTTAGTATGGCTGACCTAAACCCAATTGGTGCATTTAGTAAAGGTAAAGGTATCGTCCAAAAAGGTTTTACAATGATCAATGTTAGTTTCATGATAACCATTCCTAAAACTCAGCTTTCCATTCGAGATTTCAACTTGTGGGCCAAAGGTTCTGTTTGTGTTGTAGTGTTCTATGTTCTATTTTATTAATTTAAATTCCCCCAGTGTCAATAAGAGATTTTGAACCCATGTTGGTAGGAGCATTAAGGGGGACCTCTGGATTACTAATTCAGTGACATGCCACCATCTCCCTTCATGTATGTTGGATTCACAAGTTGATAATCAACCTTGATGTACTGTGAACATACTTACTTTGACCATCAGATCAGGAGGTGGAACTTCAACCTCAAGTTTCTGGCTCAGAAGCAGGAACATTACCCACTGTGCCCCATAAGGCCTACATGTGATGATCATAGAAGCATGCAGTTAGAATCCATTGGTTGGAGCACACTGTACAGCAATTCCAGCAACTGTCTGTCTGAATTAAACCTTACTTTAGAAAGAATATACTGGCATTGGAGGTGTACAGAGGAAATTCTCTGGGTTGATTTTGGAGTTGAGAAGGTTGGCTTATGACGAGAGACTGAGTAGACTGGGACTATACTCATTGGAATTCAGAAAAATGAGGGGAGGTTTTACAGAAACATATAAAATTATGACAGGAATAGATAAGATAGAAACAGAGAGATTGTTTCCACTGGCAGGTGGAACTAGAACGAGGGAGCATGGCCTCAAAATAAGGGGAGCAAATTTCGGACTGAGTTGAGAAGAACTTCTTCACCTAAAGAGTTGTAAATCTGTAGGAATTCTCTGCTCAGTGAAGCAGTTGAGGCCAACTCATTGAATGTTTTTAAGGCAAGGATAGATAGATTTTTGAACAGTAAAGGAATTAAGGGTTATGGTGAATGGGCAGGTAAGTGGAGCTGAGTCCACAAAAAGATCAGCCATGATCTTATTGAGTGGCAGAACAGATTCAAAGGAGCCAGATGGCCTACTCCTGCTCCGAGTTCTTATGTCTGAATTCAAAATGATACTATTCTTCAAGTTGTCAATAAACTGATTACCAATATTAACTTAATAATATGCGTCAACATGTATTATACTATTAAATGCACCAACTTAAAATGATAATTGATTTAATCATAAGGGATAGTGTTTTCCACACTTAGGAAATTGTCAGTTGCCGGGACCATTTTCAGGTCCTAACCCATTTGCAGCAACAGCACATCTTCCATTTCATTCTTCTGGAAGGCATTTAATTAAGAACTGCAAACCAAGATAATCACCCAGTTGGGGACAGTGGATGACCTGCGAGGGGGATATTGATACATTCCATATTGCAAAGGTGGCTGTCAGTCTTCATTATATCTGCAATGAGAGTGCTACTGAAGGCTGCGCTCTAGGGGTGGGATCAGTTTGTTGAGAGTGGGTGCCATTGCTTCACCTCAACCCTTTTGGAGGTATTAGTTTCCAGATGATGCTCATCCAGTAGCGAGACTCGGCTGGCAGAAGACATCAATCCAGTTTTTTTGCTTTAAAAATGAAAAAGCCTTGAACTCTTACACCACTTCAATGCCCTGCTGTACAGCTGCCTCCTCTGAGTTGCCAAGATGCTGACACAGTATGAGGTCCATGTGATATTGGGAAAATCATAATCTCAATGAAAGATTACAGTTCATTGCCTAATTATTTATCTCAATGGGTTTCCTGTTGCTGTTGGAGTGTTTTTTGACATTGTTCTCTGCCAGCTGCTATTTAAAGTGGCCAGAGGTAGGAACGCATCAACAAACTAGCCTGAGACATATTCTTTTATTTTACTTAGCACTCCTAAGCCTAACCCAGAACAGCATCTGTGGATAGAGAATAGAAACAATGTTTTGATTCAGGATAACTCTTTGACAGAGCTTCAATATTGAGATCCTGCCTCCTGACTGTCCATACCCAAGCACCATATTTTTATGTTGCTGAATTAGGCAGAAGCTGGAATCAGGCTGCCATCTCCAAAGCAATACATTGTTGGAATCAGGGGTGAAAGTTGTTTCAAGCATGTAGGCAGGTTCATCCTATCTCAGGTCCCAGATTGGCCCACCTCAGGTTCCCTGGTCTGCAACAACAAATGGAGTAAGCAATTGAAGGAGATCGCCACAAATGCAGTTGGCTGAACTTTGGCCTGGAAGTACTTACTGACATTGCTGATGTTATTGTTGGCCGACAGATTGTTGCCCTGTGAAAGTTAGCCCACAATGAAAACATCCACAATGAGTTTCTAACTCTGCTGCTGTCCTGACCTGCTGCCTGAGCGCAACTCTCGAGGAATCTGCTGAGACGTCTTTCTCTGCTCTCCCTTGCCAGTGACTGCATTCAACTAACTGAAAATACGGCAGGTCACAGCACAGTTTTACAAGTTTGTACAGTACGCCACACTCAAAGCAAAATCAACAAAATCCCCACTCTCGCCTGTGTTGTGTTTGGTGCTGGGCAGGTGGGGAGAATCTATCAGGAGTGAAACAGTTGGAAACACACTAGGCTAAATCCTGTTATAATCCTCCCAACTATGGGTTGGTCTTCCCACTGCCTGGTGGCATTCATCCTTTGCATTCATTTGCATCTCATGAGTGCTCATTAAAACAGCTGGCTGCGAGGCCTTTCGAGCTTGCTTCATGTCAGAATGGAGCTACATTGGTCTAAAACCCCACTGAGAAAGAATGGCATGCACAAAGTAATCCCCAGTTCACAGATCGGGCAGAGGGCCACAACTTTCTGCCATAGTGCTGCACTACTCCTGAAGCATTATTCACCACTTTGCTGGAGCAGATTGGTTCCTGCCCACCCTCTCCATGTTGAACTGGTCTTCATGGACAGCATCAAGTCTGTGTCTGGGGTTGGGGAATACAGGGCTTTTTTTCCTCATGCTGCTACACACCAGTTTTATTTGGACTAACCCATGCTGTGGGACCAGAACAAAGGTCCAATATTCAACCATGGATGGAAAAGTGAGGTGAGGTTGGGGAAGGCTGCGAGGGGAGGAATATCCTGATAAGACAAGCAAGGAGGTCTAAGTCAAAGCTCATTTATTAGAGAAAGGAGATGCACACACACTCCAGATTATGTATTAGCGTGGTGCATTACAGATAGTTCACATGGACACTGAACAAGTCAGGGCTGCAGTATCTTGTAAAGGTTACTGTTGTCCATAGTTTTCTTTAGAGACAGAAAGTATATGAAGGTTCCTGTTTAAGTTCTGGGACTCTAGACAGGAGTCAGAGAGTGCAGACATTTATGCAGCGAAATAGAAAGAATCATCTAATCATACAGTGTAGAAGAGGCCCTCCCCAGTTGGAAAAATCCAGCCCCAGTATTCCAACAGAAAGAGGAGACTTGCACTCACCTAGATTCAAACCTTATTTTCAAAGGCTGATGGTTGATGCGCAATTATAAACTATTATGAACGAATCCAAGGAATTTTTTCCTTCCCATTCACTGGTGAATGAACTAATTTTATTTCCTCTTGCCAAAAAAAAAGTCACTTAAACAGAAGCCAGAAAGATCAACTGTGGTCAAATATTGCATATTTGATTTCCTGATCATCAAAAACAACATGTATGACTGAGGTGCATGTTAGGAATTCTTAAATTGTCCACTGGATATTTCTCTTACTTCAGGGGCCCTCTGAGGATGTATCTGACTCTGAGATAGAATTGGAAACTTGGGACAGTTGATCTGAATACTTGTCTGAATAGCTGGCCAGGAAATGTTGAATTAAAACCTCGTCTCACTCTTGATTAGCTACAGCACTGACCCACCAACTACCAGGTCACCTCACCTACCCATGTATCCACTTACTGAAAAGTAAAGGGTTAACAAGGAAGCTTACATGATGCTGATGTAATAATTATGTCAGATAACATGACAGTATTGACAGAAGTCTGGAAGAAGAGCAGCTCTATCTTTCTGCAGAGGTTCATATGTGTAATCATGCTGTAAATAAACAGTTATAGTTAAGAAGACTATGGACACAAGTAGCTTACTCTGAGGAGACTAGATAATCCCCAAACCTCATTGAACCACTACCATACAAAAGTATTCACCTCATCTACCTACCCTTCCACCCTAACCTATTCACTCATTCATCCATTCATCCGTTCATTCATTTAGGTTTAGACTACACTTTTAAACTTGCCATATGGCAGCTAGTGCTGTGAAAAGAGAGCATGGCTCCTAGACTATATTCCACTTTGACGCAGCCCTCTGAGTGGTGCTGCGCCCCACTCTGCATTTTTGTAAACAGCCTGTGTTCAGAAGATCTCTGAGGAAATGCAGAGCAGTATTAAGTTAGGAGAATATGTTGAGAGGAGCAGCAATCCAATCATGATTCCATTGCTCAGAAGTTCTGGGCTATTGTTTATTAGCCTGTCAATATGGAAAGAAGCAATTCTGTGTAAGTGGAATTTGCAGATCTTAGATTTGCAGATGTAGAATTTGTTTTGTGTGTGGATAAATTAATCAGTCATATATTTGGATGCCTTGCATGCAAATGAGTTGTGGGTCTCTCAACCTTTCTTTCACTAAATTACTGTGTACATAGCATTTATAAAATAATGAAACTTTAAATGTAAAATGTTGAATAACTTGTATTGAATAATGGAATGTGACAATTTGTCGTAATAGACATGTATAATTACAAAAATCCTACTGCATTCAAGTGTACAAGATACTTTGCAGTTTTAAAATGTGACTTGTCTTTGTGTTATTTTCCTATCCCGCAGTTCCTTGTTCCTCTCTCCCCACCATATCTGATATAATTTCCCAGATAGGAGAGTACATTGATGATTGAGTAATGTCCCTGAATGTCTCAGGGCAACTTCTTCTCCAAACATTTTGGACATAATTTTACTGGCCATTTACTTCCGCTGCAGCAAGGTCGGAGAATTTGGCACTCAGCAAAATTTCCATTCGCTGCAATGGAATGGGAAACCCCCACTAGCGTTAACGGCCATAAATTCCAGCCTTTATCATTCCTCTTTGCCATGGCTGTTTGCATTTACCTCTTCTTCTGAGTGTTAATTTAATATTGAAAGTTCACTGTGTGTACATATGCATCTAGGCCTCAAGCAGGTGGGTGAGATAGAGTAGCAGAGACACATGTTGGAGACAGAACGCAGAATTTTACATGTAGAAGTCTCAACATGAATTGTATATCAAAGAATAACAAATGGAATCATGTGAAGAGCCACCATTTCTGATATCCTAATTCCACCAAGTTACGTCAATGACATACCTTATAGATAAATCCAAGACCAATCTGGGTGAGGGTATGACATTGACTGAGTTGATAATTGTTACTCCCAATGGAATATTTCATAAATCCCATCCAGTTCTAATTGCTGATTCTCAAACGTATCTGTGAATCTGGTGAAGAAAGTTTGAATTGGAGAAGGATCTTCATGTGGCGGGGAGGAAACAGTATTGTAACTTCCTAGTGCTCACTCAGCTACATTTTTATGCCTGTTATTACACAAGCACACCTTTCCCTTTGCTAAGTTTCTCCTTCAGCAAATTAACAACTACTCCATGAAAAATGCAGATTGTCAGCGAAGAAATAGGATGCCACATGAGGTGTGAGTGGATAAAAGACAAGATGACCGACAAGACAGTTGTCAGGGGAGAAATAACATGGCACAGAGATGGATACTCGATTAAGGATGATAGAAATTAGCCATTTAATTTCCACTTGTAACAAGATATTTGCCAAAATTATAAATATATTTGTAATGTTTTGTTTCATGTCTTCCATATACAATCCTAAATGAATGTGTAATAGATGGTGACAAATTAGTAAATAGTGTTCACTAGATCTATTGTCCATCATTTTGACAATAACAGCCTTGACCTACACATTAAAACCATAGTTTCTCAATATTTCATGTGTTTGTCTAGAATGCCATAGTTCATTTTTCAGAACGCATTGATATTGTTGACATTTCTCTATTTGTAGTTTTATTTAAAGAAATAAATCCAACATTTCTAGAAGGCTTTGTTGCTGTTGTTGAGTACTTGTAAATGTTTGAGTTAAATATCAAGAGGTTCTATAAATCTCTAAACACTTGACTGTAATAATTAGGGGCCTTCATAACTCCCTGGTGAAGACATCATGCTTGTTTATGTTCATAATCAATTCAGTGATTGGCTGTAGTGTTACTTTTGTTTAATGTCTTCACTTTGGTTTTAGAAAGGTTCATATAACAAAGACCACCTTGGAGTGCCTGAATGGAGATTATGAAGTTGAAGCAGGATATGGGCACGAGAGAAACAGTTTCCTTAAAAAGCATAACATTGAAACCTTCTTCATCGTGCCCTCTCATCGAAGGAAAGTGAGTTAAAAAACTGATCTCTGGATTCACAGTTAAGATTTAAGCCTACAGAAATATTACATTGAAATGTCAAGATAAGCCTCAGATTCCATTTGCTGAATTGTGTTGAATTACAAAAGTAACTAAATTGGTTATAGTCTCAACCTGTTTTCCATAACACTTTTGCAGGGGCTGATTTTAATTCCTGCTCAAAATGGGCACAGAGCCAATGAAGCAACCAAACCCTTGCCTTATTAGTGTTGGCATGAGGCCTGAGCCACTTTGAGGCTTGGTTCTTATTATCATGTTGCCACTGTGTTGCAAACATCAAGCAAGTGGCCGTGGCAAATCACCATTTGTGGGAGAGCAGGAAAGCTAGCTGGGTGTTGGGATAGGGTAGTGCAGGGAAAGCAGTCTGTGGAATGGTATTGGGTGAGGGTAGAGGAGGAAGTGTGCTTTGAATAGACTGCCCACTGTCCAGTGTTGTTTTTGGACAGCTCCTGGGAGTATCCAGAAAAAGAGATCTTGGGCTGATTTTTGATTGCCCACCCCAGTGTTCTCTTAAGAGCACACCAGATAAGTTATTAAAACAGGGGACTTCATCCTATTCAATCTAATAAATAGAAATATTGTTAGAAACTTTAAATATCAGTTGTGCAATTATTTTGTTTTAGTCATTGGATTACTTCAGTCTAGTTAAAAGATATGAAAGTCTCTTTGGTTTCAAGGGCCAGAAATAAATTAATTCAGAAAACAGAGATTTGAAATAATATCTACAGTTGTAAAAAAATGTTCCGTGGGGAACTTGCCAACAGATTCTATCGTTGCATTGTAATATAATGTTACGTTCCCATAATATAGAAGGCACTGAAGTTGGGTTTGACAAAGATTTAGAATAGTTTTCCAAGAGGATTAGTGCTATTTGTATCTGTGATTTTCATTCAATTTTTATAAACTCAGAAATGGTGTTAATTTGGAATATTTTTCACTGGAGAATATAATTTGTTTTGTACATTAGGCCTCTTACACACGTTATTACTATGGTAAGCAGTTTTATTGCAATTAGAATTAGTTAATGTCATATTTTAATGGCGTTAATTGAGTTTTTTTTGCTACCTACTTGTTATTTAGCACTTAACATGGACCATGTAAATTTGCTCAGGGTTTAATTTGTTTCAAAACTGGGTTAATTTTTCCCATTTAAAATCTGTCATTCAAGCACAGAGGGAAAGAAAAAATATTCCCCGGTGGGAAGTGCAAAAATGTTTCTTGAAAGAATTCTTTGGTGAACACAGCAGCATAACGTTATCAATGTGGAGGAAGAACAGCAAAAGAATGAAATGATGTCCCAAGCCTAGGAGGTCTGGGACAATAGTTAGCACTGCTGCTGCACTACCAGGGACCCAGGTTCAATTGTAGCCTTAGGTCACTATCTATCTGTGTGACTTTATATGTTCTTCCCATTTCTGAGTAGGTTTCCATTGGGTGCTCTAGTTTCCTTCCACAGTCCAAAGATTACGGGTTAGGTGGATTGGCTGTGCTAAATTGCCCCTTAATTTCAAAAGATGCGCAGGTTAGATGGACTAGACATGGTAAATTTCCCTGTAAAGTCCAAAGATGTGTAGGTTAGATGGATTAGCCATAGTAAATACACACAGGATTACAGGGATAGGGCAGGGGATTGGGTACTGTTAGAGGATCAGTACAGACTCGATGGATTGAGATGCACTACAAGATTCTATGAATATATCACTCATCTGACTTCAGCAGGGAATGGCATGTGAGGGAAGACAAATTCTCAGATTTATTACAACTTCTGGATCAAAATCTGCAGCTACACAGCAATTTCAGTAGAAACCAAGTTGACTAATTTCTAATGCTGGGATTTTCTGGTCCCATCCTCTGCTGGAATCCTTTCGTCCCATCAAAAGTCAACTGATTTTTCATTGGCGTGCAGCATCCCTTGTGGCACGTTCCACCTGGACAAGGCTGCAAAATCCTGGTTGATGACATTATAAGTTTCAAGATATCAATTATATCTGTATCTTAACAGCCAGTGTTCCATTCATCATTACTTTACTGAGATTACACAATTCCTCCTTCTACTGTAATATTGTATTAGCTACAGTAGTAACATAGAGCACTAGTTGGGAGGCTTCCGATGCTCTGGAATTCGCTCCCTAATTCTTTTGTTTCTCTAACTCCATCTCTTTCTTTAGCATCTTCCTTTAAAGCCTATATTTAAGACCAAGCTTATGGTCACCTGTCTGAATATCTTATGTGATTCAATTTCAAATTTTATCTGATAATGTACCTGTAAGAATGCCTTGGGTTGCTTTACTATATAAATGTAAGTTGTTGATCCAATTTTACCAGTCACATAACATCCCCTGTGCACCACTAATTATCATTTGTACATTTGCTAATAATGTCTACAATTTTACAAAGAGAGAGTGATTGTTTTCCTCAGCATTCAGAAACTTTCACCTATAAAAAATTATGTAAATCAATACTCGTTTTCAGAAAATAATATACAATGCCGAAATCAGGTGGACATCCGCAATGTCTTTACTATACAAGGAGAAAATCCACAATGTATCTTAAAATGGGGATTGAAGCAAAGCTATGCAGGTTATTTTGCCAAGGACACTTCATTTCAACATTGTAGTATCCTTGCAAAACAGTTTAGTGGAATATTGGCTCAAAAGCTTCAGAAACTATTTTTCCTTCCTATTAATCTCTGTTCTATGATAGGATTGTCACCACACAAAATCTCTTTTTTAATTCATTCACAGAATATAGCAAAGTCAGCATTTATTGCACCCCCTTAATTGTACTTGAAGGTGTTGGTGTGCTGCCTTTGTGAACCACTACAGTCCATGTGTTCAAGATACTTCCACAGCAGTTTTAAGAAGGAAGTTCCAGGAATTTAACTGATTGATGATGAAAGAACAGTAGTATGCTTTCTAGTCAGTATGGTGCATTATTTGCTGCAGAACTTACTGATGGTCATGTTCTCTTGCACTTGCTGCCCTTGTCATACTATGTGCTAGAGATTGCAGGTTTGGAAGATGCTGTCCAAGAAACCTTGGTGTGTTACTGCAGTGCATCTTATAACTGAAATATTTTGCAGTTGGGATGTGCTAGTGGTGGAGGGAGTGAATCTTTAATATGGTATATTGGCACCAATCAAGCAGGTTACTTTGACTATATGGTATCAAGCTTCTTGAGTGTTGTTGCAATTGCATTCAGGCAGGGAAACAGATTATTTAATCACACTCCCAATTTATGTCTTGTGAATAGTGGAAAGGCTTTATACCATCCATCATAAATTCAAAAGCACATGAGAGGCGTTAAAGATATGTAATCTGTTTCACTTTGCCATGTTGAACTTGTACCTGGTATTGGTAAGGTCACATCGAGAGTACCATATTCTAGGATACGAGAAAGATATAGGCCAGAATTCTTCAGTCCCGCATACCCTGCTCTGTAAAATCTCCATTCCCAGCAGCAGTACTGAATAAACACAGCTGCAGGTGAGTCTGGAGAATTCCAGCCATAGAATATTGTTGGAATACTATAAGCAGGATACAAGGATGATTACTGAACTAAAGGACTGAGTTTCTTGGCAAGGTTGTCTCTTCTTTAGAGATCTTGGTGAACATTGTTATGTTGCTATGGATTGAAAAAACTTGGATCCAGAAATTATCTGTCAGGCATAGGATTCAGAGGCTATGAAAAGCACTTTCAACATTAAGGCCTGAGTGTTACCACTGTTCATACTGACAGGATTTTCCTATCCCACTACAGTGAAAAGACATTTGACTGGGTGCCAAATTCTCTGACCTTGCTGCTGCAGGAGCAAGGCATGAATGGCTTGTAAGATCATGCCCTAGATGTCAAAGAAGCTAGAGAAAATTTAGGCAACTTTTGTTTTTAATAAGAGGGAATTGTAGGATAAATTACCAGTGAGCTTGATAAAACACAAAATAACAGGCTTTAAGAAGGAGGAATTTAAGTTGAGAAAGATGTTGGAGGATAATTACTTCTTGAACCTTTAAATGAATGCTTAAGGGATAGGCTACATGAACCAATGTTTTCTCCATCCGATAGAAAAATATTGTGACTACATGCCGTATTTCAAAATATTTTTAAATAGGTCATATCATCATTTGTCTGCTACCAAAATTCAAATCTCCAAATCCTATTTGTTCAAGTTAAAGGTGATTTTTCAAAATTCCAGTTTGCCAAATTGACCTTGCAGAAGAGGAAGCCCAATTGACATGATTTCCTGCCTCCTTTTCCACCTTGCCAACCAAATAAGCTCCATCAACTCTTCATCTTGCATTGTTCTCAGCACAAATTTGATTATGCCACAAAGCCTGCGTACGTTAATCCATTGTTTGCACCAGTGATGTGCAAACAAGAAGTATAATGTTTTTTCAAAATACATATGTGAATGTATACTTTCAAAAATGCAATTTGAAATAAGTATTTTCTCTTATTTTGGAACTCTCCCTTGATTCTCTGCTCATCTGCTGTCATTCCCAGCCACTGACAATGCGGGTAGAAAGTCCTTCCCCCACTGCCCACCCCAGTATCTTTTAAATCAATCACTCAGGGATCAAGGTTCATTGTTTAGCTGTTAAAAATCTAATGTTCCTTTGTTTTGCATCAAAATTAAGTCTGTTTATTGATCACTAATGAATCAGTTTCTTAAAGAGGGCAAAATTCAGACACAGTTGGTTATTGGGCACAATAAATATCATAAAGTTAGACCAATCAAATCATATGATTGTAAAATTACCAGCCCGATTTTTTTCCATTAGCACAAGAGGTAAATCTTCCTTTTAGTGATATTCTGAGTGTGTGGATACTTCTATTTAAAACTAATCGAAAAATTTCAAATAAAAATATTTGGAGTTTTTGGAGTATGTGAAATTATGTCACATGATAAACAGAAGATGGGTAACTGAATCTATAAATGGCTTTTATCTCATCTGCACTCTTCTACCTCTTATGGAGTCAGCCTGTTCAATTTACAGCTTTTTTGTGAAGCTGGGATTAGCTGGGCTTTGATCCTGAAGCTCACCCCCTACCCCTTTTCCCCACTCACTCCCATGGAATACAAAATCTACAGAACTCCTGCAACAAAGGAAGTTTATATAAAATTTAGTTATGCGATTAAACTGGCATATATATATTTTTTCAATGGTAGGATGTGGGCAATGCTGGTAAGACCAACATTTATTTCCCATCCCTAATTGTCCTTGAGAAAGTGCTGGTGATTGTTATTTTGTTTACAAAATGTGAAACTTGATTGATTGAATTAAATGTGGTCTACCTCATCTATAATTATCATTATCTGCTGGAAAGGCCCAAGGACTTTTGGGTGGGATTTTCCAGTCTCCCAAGACATATTTACCAATGGCGGAAGCAGCTCACCATTGGTCACCAAGAGGATTTCCCAATCCCATTGATGTCTTACATGGCTCGCCTGTCCCGCAGCTGGGCATTGTCGTCAATGGGATTGGAAGATTTCGTTGGTGGAAAGAGCCAGAAAACTCAGCGCATTGTTTCATTTAGTATCAACTGAATTTACTCAGATCCAGAAGAGGGGGCACCACAGTATTCATTGGACAAACTGCAGAAAAATTTGATCCAAGTAATTTGCCATTAAAATATCATATCCCATGAAGAGCTGTGTGTTTCTAAACCTATACAGAATTTGGCATAAATGGTGAAGTCTGTAATTATATTAATAAATATTCAGCATCATATTTTAAAAGGAAGAAAAATAAAAGTTCTGAAAGGGTTTTTCAAAAACTTTTAATCATTGGATAGTTTGCACCCAACAATTAAAACTCATCTGATGGGCAGCCCTGCCACAGTATAAGAAGATACTAGCAAGGAAGTAAATTCAGCTTCTATTGCAATTTCTTTAAGTATTTATTCAGTTCATCTTGAAGACTGCTGATTTTCAGTGACGGGACACTACCCTTCACTCCTGAGTTAGCTTATCTGCCACACAACACCTCATTCATACTTTGGGTACCTCTGGACTTGATTCCTGACTGGTGTCCCACATTCTGCGCTCTGTAAATTTGCGGTTATCAAAAACTTTGCTGCCCTCGTAACGCTTAGCAAGGCCTGTTGCCTGATCATCCCTGTGTTCACTGACTTACACTGTTTACACTCGTTCCCAGTGAGCAATGTTTTCATTTTAAAATTCTCATCCAAATTTTCCAATTCCTCCATGGCCTCAGCCCTCTCTATTTCTGTAATCTTCTTCATAATCCTCTGATATATTGGATGGGATTTTTTGGACTTGAGCGTGACTAGAAAACCCCACCAGAGGTCAACAGATCTTTTCATGGTCTGCCCCTTGCCCACTTCAATTCCCGTGGTGGACAGAAAATTCGCCCCCCTTGTGTTTCTCTAATTCTGGCTTCTCAAGCATTCCCTCACTTTAATACCTCCAACATCGCAGGTCCTGTCTGCAAACGGCCTCAGCTGAAATGTGATATTTATGATACTTCTGTCAAGCACCTTGGAATCTTTTATCATGTTAAAAATGCACTATAAATATCAGTTGTTGTTGCTTAAATTACATTTCGTAACAATATTTAAGAGTGAAACAATAACACACAACATGTGCTCCAGTGTTAAAGTCAGCCTGACATGGACTCTCCCCTGCTTTCAGTGTTATTCATTCACAGATACTATTCAGACAGAAATTACATTCTTTTATTTTTGCCTCATGTTGTACACTCCAGGCTCCCTAACTCTTTCTATTTATTCACCTCTCAGCTGAAGGCAATACCTGGATTAAGGTAAACACATCTATGTCTATGATGGACAAATTAACTGTGCAAACTTCTCATCAATGTCAGTCATGATGAAAGGCCACAATTATTCATGCAAATCAACAGATGTGATTCAGCAGATCTGTGGACAATCCAGGCTCAGCCTGCGTGAGCTAGTATATAAACTAAAAATTGCAGACTCATACTTCCAAATTCTGCACTCCTCATACTTAATCTTTATTGATTGCATTGTTTTCCTACAACTCTGCTCTCCTGCTATAAATATGGATGCAAAAGGGCATCACTGCTAGTCAGTGATAAGAGATCATGCTAGGCAGAAGGCAGTGTAAGCCACAACCTTATTTTTAGTAGACTCCGTGAAACCTAGAGGTCCACAGAATCCCGGGAGGAGGTGGGGGGAATCCTGATGGAGCCCATTTAAACATGATATTCACTTACAATTTTTCTTCTAATCTAATGGGAGATGTCACAGCACACTGATTCTCTGGGCACAGCTCAGTTAGAGAATTCAATAGGGGAAGGCTTGACTTTGCATCCACTGAATTCTGTGCTGTAATGTCACTGAAAAGGTTGGCATTGGGGAATGGAAGATCTTTCCATTTTCACATCCTCAGTGTTATCATCAAACACTCATAAGCCAAACATAAAATGGCCTAGTCATATGACAGAGCTCTTTATTCCAACTTAAAAATGTATATTCACCAAGCACCTGAAGAGCAATCCCTCAAGCACCAGTTTGACATTTCCATTCTCATTTTGTATACCAACTTACCTAAGGGAGGTCTTTTGTAGGTTTGCCAATTTGATGCCAATTAATATTGACTTTTAGATTATTGTGCTTTGGGCTTGTATTCATTACAAAATGGGTTGAGACAGCTCAAGTTATACAAAGAATTACATTGCAAGTTCAACAAGGAAATAGGCCAATCGGTCCAGTTAGACCCTATTGGTGTTTACTTTCCACTTGAGCAAATAGTTCTAATCACAATTACCAACCTTGTTCTCATACTCCTTTATCCCCTTCTCCATCATTCAGCTCTCCAACTTAATCATGAAAGTTAACAGTTCCTCCCTCATCACTAACTTTGAAAATAAATGTTGCAGCCTCACAATTCTTTGAGCTTCCACTGCCCTCTAAATCTTACATGTAGTCAAATATATGTGACTCCTTATTTTTTAATTCCTCAGCTACTGGAAAGCCTTTGTTTTACCCTGCCTTTTCCTCACATAACTTCAAACATTTCTCTTATTGTTAACCTGTAATCTATGATGTGGCAACAAAAACAAACTCCAACTTGGTTCACATGTGTATTTTGATAGCAAGCAGTATCTGAATAAATCTGTGATGTACTCTTATGTCTCAATATCCTTTATATGGTATGAAGCTCAATAATGTGCAGGGTACAGAGATATTAATAAGATTTTATATAGTTCATCATTAACTTTTGGTTTTTATGTTTTCGCTTCTTGTAAGAAAAGCTAGAATTCAATTTTTTTTGCAGCCTGATGAGTGTGTTGTGAAACATACTCCCAAACCCTCTGCTTTCTGAAGTGCTAAGCTACTTCTGTGCAGAGTATAATTATTGTTAATGCTTACTTTTACCAAAGCACCATGCATTTATTGCTACTGAATTCCATCTGCCATTTTCTAACCCATGCCCATCTTATCAATATCCCTTTTGCGTTTTTGTTTCATCTTCTAAACAATTAACACATGGTTTTCCATCCAGTAGAGAGAATGGAAACTTCTACTTGAGTTAGATTTGAACCCACCTATTGGGTGAAAGGATGTCATTGAAACATATATGTGATAAAGCCTTAAAAATGCTCTACATTGTTTGTTACACATATATTGAGTATTGATGATTTTTTTCCTTTTGACAGATTTTTCCTGGGTTGATTCTCTCAGACATAAAACCAGCAAAGAGGATGAAATTTAAAACAGTCTGTTACTTACTTGTTCAGCTTATGCACTGTCGTAAGATGTTCAAAGCTGAAATCCCCTTTTCCAATGTGATGACATGTGAGGATGATGACAAGGTAAGTGATATATCAGAACATTTTTATTTGGACTTTTGTTGATGTGTCCGACTGTTTTAGTTAATGAGATCCTTGTTTAAAAGGAAATGTTTCAAGGAGGAAGTGTTATTTTTCAATATTGCTGCCTAAATCTTTTGAAAGTCATTGCCTTCTATATATTCTTGTGCAACAGAATCTCTCAACATGCCCATTGTGCTGATTGAAAGCTGTTATTTATTTCTGCTCTCATCACCCTACCCAGATGGCATGAAGTGAATAAAGCTTTGTTATTTGCTTCCTAAATGACCGCTGCACAGATGTGGATTAGCATCAGCAAAAGGAAGACACTATCTGAAATCTAAATATAGGCTCCTGCTGCAAATTGGAATATTTAAATATATAATGATATTATCAAAATAGTTTGCTTACATTTAAAATAGAGCAATTGGAGAAGGTGAAAAAGATCTGTAAAAGGATATAATACATTAAGTATATAATGGAAGAGGGCAAATTTGTGGTGTGGTCATTGGACATGAACACATTTTTGATTCTTAAACTCAGTGGTTTGTTTTCAATTAACATACAACATGAAACATTGAGAAAAGTTACTTTGCAAAAATTAAATAATTTGCCTTGGATATGTTGCTGGTTAAAAACAGCTTACAATGGCATGGTACCACAGTGGTTAGCATTGCTGCCTCACAATGCTATGGATCTGTGTTCAATTCCCAGCTTGTGTCACTGTGTAGAATTTACACATTCTCACTATGTCTGCATGGGTTTCCTCCAGGTGCTGTGATTTCCCTCACAGTCTAAGAATGTGTAGCTTAGATGGATTAGCCATGCCAAATTGCCCCTCATTGTCAGGAGGACTAGATAGGATAAATGCATGGGGTTATGGGGATAGAGCCCAGATGGGATTGTGTTCGGTGCAGACTCAATGGGCCAAATGGCCTTTTTCTGCTTTGTAAGGATTCTATGATTCTAATAGTTTACAGCAAAACATTGCTCATCCAGTTAAATATTCAGCAGTTTGGTCTAAAGCTGACTGGCACTCAATATTTGTTACTTTCAATTGGTCGGGTTTGACATTTCTTGGCCAAGCCTTTAATTGCTAGACTAAGCAACAGTGACATGTTACATTTCAAGGCAGGTGAAGCCTGATAAAACTGATCTTATCCCATGGATTACTGGCAATAACAGTGGCATTGGAGAACTCTGAATTCTATTTACCTTCACTTTTCCATGTGACTTGCTGATATCCAAAATGTGTAGCGTTGGGAGGCAGCAGAAGAGAGAAAATAGAAGGGAAAATAATCAAGCGGAACTATCAGTGAGGCAGGAATATAATGATTTTTTTCCCCTGAAGTGTTAAAATTAGGCACCAGGCTACTGTGTCATTTCTGTGAAAGATGCGCTCTAGAAGTGGGCAGATTCTATCATATGAAGCTCAGACGTGATTCCTTTGTGTGTTTTACAGTACACAGCGAATAAAAGCTGTCAATTCACTCACATCTGTGAGCACCGGCTCTGATATATTAATGCTGTAAACTAAATAAACAATGTCAACCATTATAGTGGGCTTAATATCTGAGACTAACATACAATGCATCACTGTTGGAAAAGCTTGCATTTCTTTATATTTTAAGGTCTTTTGATACTCTCTGTGCAATGGATGATTTTTCCTCTGGTCTCTAATACCTGTATTAGCAGAATGAGTACATAATGAGATTCCCAATTTCTTTGGGACATCAGTGAATTGAGTAAACTAAATCTGGATATGACAATGTATGATAAAAGCAAAATACTCTGGATGCTGGCATAAAATCAAATCAAAGTGTTGGAAATAATCAGCCAAATAGTAAACATTTTAATTTAAATCCATTTGACTTGAAACGTAATTCTGTTTCTCCCTCCACAGTTGCTGCCAAAAGTGCAGAGCATTTATTAGGTGTAATAATATAGCAACTGGACCCATTGATGGTGCCTGCAAAATTCGACGCCGTAATTCCTGTATTTTTTTAAAGTTTTACCCCATCCTTAAAACCAGTGCTCAGGAAGGACTGGGCCAACCTAACTCCATTCTTCGTTTGCTCCAAAAAACAAATTCAAATTCAAATTGAATCCAATTTGTGGTCCCCAGAAGAGAGACAAACAAGATCCAAACTACCAAGACAAGGCACTGTCCATCTTGGACTTGATCTGATGCTTAATCTTAATCAAAAGATCAAGAAGCAGTATTGATGCTATAGAGACCATTTTGATACCAAGATGATGTCCATGCTTTGTGTGCACAATACTGGTGTGACACAAACTAAGCAACATTTTGGTGAGGGTGGCATTGCAGATATTCAGAATGTATCCCGGAACTATGCAGAGTCGATAAATCAGCATCCTAGATAACATGTTCACACAACTGAATATGTGTAGAGCAACAGGAAGCATCCCTCAGCTGCATTGTTCAAAGGAACCATCAACTACTTTGTTTTCATGCGATTAATTTCCACTGCCTCTGTGTCAGCTTGTAGAAATGCTAAGAGTTTTCTAAAGCTGACATTGACAATGAGTGATGCTGCGTATGGAGTGGCCTAGGTTCTGGCCAGCCCACTTGCTCCCAGTCATACTAAAAGCTACATTTCGGATCTATAAGAGAGGGAGAATGAGTAGAATTGACACAGGGGAGGAAGATTTGTTCACACAGAGAAGAAGAGGAAAGAGAGAAGGGATCCCGGCAGGAAGCCTTTTCCACCTATGATCTTCCAGGATCGTTTGTCTAAGCTTGGAACAGTGTGTGCCCATTGTCTGTGTCTTATGAAGGTAGTGCACAATGAAACATACCACTTCATGTAAGAAGACTTGTGCTCTCAGATGGTCAAAAATTGCACTGTCAACAGCTGTGAAGGTGAATATGGTCAAGAATTTTTTTGCAATATGACCTTCCAGATAGAGGAGGTGACACTTCAGCATTTCCCATTTTGCTTCATTGCTGCAGAGGGGAAGTGACTGACACTTTTTATGCTAGGAAAGGGAAAAACACATGACTTTGCTGGGATGTTGATCTTCCCCATAGTGTTGGGTACTGTCAGTTGCACAAACATGCCGCATCTGAAAGCAAAAGTGTGGCACAACTGCAGAGGGTTTCACTCACTGAATGTGCAGTTGGTGTGCAGCCATGCTCAGCACATCATATTCTGCATTAGTCTTCTCTTCTCTCAGTCTTTGAGGCACCATATTGAACCAGAAGGTGGCTACTGGCAGGGACAACTGTCTGCTGCCTCATTGCTTCACAACCAACATGCATTTAATTGAGGCCATTCTGTCTCATGAAACATCAATAAGCAGATAATTTGAGTACTCAAATAATGATCTTGCTGCCTGGATCAGCCAGAAGAATTGTTGTAGCACTCGCTGAAGAGTGTATAACTGTTACCCCCAGGAATCACATGTTCCTAACATGCAACGTACAGACTTTATCCAATGTGGGTGGTTTGAAATTTTTAATGTATTGTGAAAACAGCTGCTGAAGGTCTGTTGACCTGGCTTGGGTATGTTAAAAATGTCTCAATAACTAACAAAAAGACACATCCCAGATGAAAAGATGTTAACTTGCATCTATCCTGAGATCATCAAGAGACATTACCGAATTGTATGAGTCTTTTGTGAAACAAAGAAGCTGAGCATCTGAAACCATGTCTCAGCCATCAATCAGTGTGAGTATCTAAAAACAATAAAACAGGCTGTGGTGAATAAACCCAAGACCACCACCATATGTGGAAAATAAATGCCATTGAGAGGAGTCACATGGTAAGAAATCCATATTTTTTCCCTTACGTAATCGTTAAAGTGTTGCCTGCAGAAAGGAACAAAGAGTAGCGGCAAAAAAGGCAGCAACACTTCTGCCAAGAACCAGAGATCATTACATTGCAAGGTCCTCAAGTCTGTTCTTTTGCAGACCCAGCAATACAGCAAATTGAAGAGACAACGTATGGACAAACTTTGTAACCATGACTACCCCCCGCCACGCCTGTGGTATATTTTCTGGTGACAGAGGCAGGTTACATTTGACCACCAACTGAATCTTCCAGTTCCACCAATGTCAATGACATTTTGAGTCACTGGCTTTTCTCCCTGCCGAGGAATCTACCACAGGGGGTTGCCTTCGGTATGACGGAAGATCCCAGCAATGGGAAGGCTGGAAAACATTTTTGCTAGATGCTGGAATGACTTTGGGATATGATTTTGCATGTTAACTTCAATTAAACCAGCCCTCAGGAGTCTTCTTCATCAGGCCTGCAAGCCGCTTTTTCAGAACAAAACAATCACATGAATGATGAACTGTTGCTTTTGCTGCAAACTGTAAAAGTGTACAATTTTATTCAAACTCTACTTTCCTTGACAGTGCTTGTGTGTGTGAGACTATGTTAGTGAATGCTGTCAGCATTAGATTTTTGCACTTTATTTATTATTATTTAAACAATCTTCATTGTTTAGACCACAAAGAGCTTGCTGCTAGTTATTCAAACTGTTCACACAGTTAGGGATACACACACACACACACACCCTCTGATCAAAAGCTTACTAATTGAGTTACAGTTGAGAAGGGAATATGGATTTTATCACTTCTCCCTTACCCTGCCATAACAGAATTGGGTGCTATAGTCCAAGATCAGAACTGATTGGATTTTACAATTTAACATTAAAAGTACAAATTGGGAGCAAAACAGATAAATTTAATAGCTGAAATTATTTCTTTAAAAAATGTGACACCAACAGCAGGCTTCACGTTTATTAATGCTAAGGAGTAAAATGGACAACTTTAGCATGAAAGCATTCATAAAACGGGGAGTTTACTCTGTGAGATATAGTGAGAAAGAAAGAAAGAGAGAGAAAGGTGTAGTGTTAAGTGGAATAACCATGTTAAAATTGTCCCTTGTTGTCAGGGGATTAGCAGTTTGGCAATGTGAGTGTGGAACAACCAGTTTAGGTGATACCCTGTAAGTGATGAATAGCTGACAAGGCATGTGGGTTGAAGTTCGCAGCAGTGCTGACAATAAGATGAAGCTATGAGGGTGAGGGTGAAGCTAAGATGATGATGGTGAGGTGTGAATAGTGTTTGATAGATGGTAGGGAAGGATAGTGGATGGGGGTATGAATGAGGCTAGTGGTTCATTTGTAATGATATAGCATGTGAAAACACATTCACTGACCTTGACTCCATATGAGTTCATTAACCCTCTCCCTGCACTACATCATGATCTATGAGATGAAATTGCCTGAATGTCTGCTCCCGGAGTTTTCTCGGTGCCTACTAGGTCAGTGTCCTGTCTACCTCCTGCACCAAAGCTTCCAGTGCTGCAATAAAGAGTCTTGAGCGTGGGTATCTAACCTGTTATGTCATTTTTATCTTTCTTTCCGTCAAAACATCAAGGCAGAATGTGTCTCCCATTTAAGAGTGGCAAGTTGGCTTTAAGAAGTTAAGCATATCTTTAATAAGTGCTAGCCTTGCAGGAAGCCTGGGTCCCATGAAAAGGTCTGGAGCCACTCAGCAGCTTAACGCTGGAATGCACACTACTATGATTGAAATTTGCAGGCGGTGCTGAGTTTAGCATGCTGTCTGTAACAGAAGGAACTGATGGAGGTTAATTGTGGATTACGATCACCATGTCCATTATTGGGCCTGATCCAGTTCCTGTCATGAACAGTATTGTGCAGGTCAAGACAATGTTTATAACCTGCTGTGTAGCACTGGATCAGGACAGGCATGTGAAAAACTTAGATAACTTGTGTTTAGACAATATTGTTTAAATTCAATATAGATGCATGATTCATTTGTGAAAATAGTAGTTCTGAAGTTTAGCTTCTCTTGTGAACTTATTGAATCTTTGAAGGTTTTCTGAGAATTGGCTGTCAGAAGAGGGAAAGGGCATTTTGCACAACATAATGAAGACTATTTGAACAGTTCAAACCTTCAAAATTATAATAGGTATAAATACAACATGCTAATGATTTAATTTGTTAAAGAACAGTGGATGGTATTTATCTATTTGCAATACATTTGCATGTGTCCAGAGCCCTCACTATCAAAAGGTTATTTTTTGCATTTGAAGTGTTACTTTTGAAAGATGATCTGTTTGTATGTGTATGGGGTGTCAGGGAGGGGGAACATGTTGCATCCTTTTGGGGCGGTTTGTCCATCCTTTGACCACCACCTGGCACTCAGCTCTCACCTGTAGCTCCCCGTACTGTTTGCACGCAACAGTGGCCACACCCCTGGCAACAGCCTCAACAAGCAGGCTAAACCAGGTGAGGGTAGCCGATGGGTCTCAACCCTCAGTGAGATAGGGAGACGTCTATCCCAGCAAGTGAAGACAGAGTCCAGCGGATTGAGTGGAAGAGACCAATGGAAGGTCCAACGGTCAAGAAGGTGGCCTCTGTGAGCGTTGTGGAATGCAAAGAGCAGGACAAGACACAGAAGACATCCTGGTCATTCACTGCGCCTAGTCCCACCTGCAGCCATCTTGACTCTTGTCTTACCACTGGATTTAGATGGGAATTGGGAAGAGAAAGTGAGGCTGATGTTGTGCAAGTCTCCCTCACTTAATCCAAATCAAGCGCTAGTTTCGACACCATCATCGTCATCATCATCAATGTCCTGTTCAACCCTTGAAGTCCTGTGGCAATGGGCAAGCAACAAAGCAGCAAGTGTGGAGCTGTAGTCATGGGCCTGCATGCAGGCGGCTCAGGTCCAATAGTCATTTTCCGCTGACCGAAGCAGCAGTGGAACTCGGCATCTACCTGGGCGACTGAGCAGTCCTCTTCAGGAGTGCACTGTTCACCTCCGTAGAATGAGGAAGGGGCTTGAAAAGGTGCCCTAAACATTGCCTGTTTCACTACACCCTGGCTAGTTTACTGCTGCTGGGGGGGATCCCATCTTGCAGTCGAACACACAAAATAAAACACAAGGTGACACTGCTCACCATTGGCACTTGGAACATGTGCACGCTTTTGGATAACCCTACAGCAGACAGACCAGAGAGAAGAACAGCCTTAGTTATCAGAGAGTTGCAAGATACAACATTGACATTGCAGCCCTGAGCGAAACTCGTCTTACCAATGTAGGTCAGTTGACTGAAACAGGAGTTGGATACACATTTTTCTGGAGTAATGGTGACAGTGATGAGCATCGTGATATTCTACCCAAGGATGTGAACGACTGGCTTTTAACATTACAGCTTCTGCTGCAGAACAGAAATCAAGCCACACTGATCAACGCTTATGCCCCAACAATGAACAACCCAGACGAGATGAAAGACAAGTTCTATGAAGAACTAGACGCCCTACTATCAGCAGTGAGCAGTACTGACAAGCAGATCTTGCTTGGCGATTTCAATGCAAGAGTAGGGTGTCAGTCTACAATCTGGCAGGGAGTAATTGAGTGGCATGGAGTGGGCAAATGTAACGGTAATAGCCTACTCTTAGTGAAGACCTGTGCAGCACAGAACCTCCTCATCACCAATACCTTGCATCTGCCTACCCATAACAAGACCTCTTGGATGCACCCTCGCTGTAAGCATTGGTATCTTATCAACTATGTCATTGTCAGGAGAAAAGACAGGCAGGATGTCAGAGTAACCAAGGCCATGCATAGTGCTGACTGCTGGACAGATCACAGGCTCACTGTCTCCAAAATGAGGCTTTGCATCAGAGTCAAGAGGTGACCACAAGGAAGCAAAGTTATGAACCAAGCTAAAGAACCCCAGCATAGCTTCAGCACTGGCTGAAGACTTAGAAATCAAGCTTGCTGACCTACACTTTGCAGGCAGTGCTGAGGATGACTGGGAACACTTCAGGGATGCTATCCATATATTTATGCTGGAGATACTCGGCCCTCTACCCGCAAGCATCATGATTGGTTCGATGAGAATGATGAGGAGATACAGGCTCCACTTGTTGAAAAGCACTATCTTCATTGGGCCCATCATTTTTCTGCCAAGAAAAATGCTTTTACCAGGGCTTGCAGGACAATCCAGAATAAACTGCATAAAATGCAGAATGCTTGGCTGGGCGCCAAGATGGATAAAATACAGGGATATGCTGACAGAAACGATTTGACATGGTTCTATGAAGCCCTCAACACTCTCTAAGGATCTCAATCTCTTGGGAGTTTCCCCCTTCTGAGTACAGATGGTAGAACTCTCATGACAGAGAAGGCTCAGATCCTGCAGAGATGAGCTGAATGCTTTGATGACCAATAGACCAACCGTCATCTATTAACGATGAGGCAATAGACAGGATTCCCCAGGCTGATATCAACAGCACCATGGATGACCCACCAGTAGTAGCTAAAGTCAGGAAAGCTGTCAGCCAGCTATCCAGTGGCAAAGCCCCAGGGCCAAATGTCACACCCACAGAGATCTATAAAGCTGCTGGTCCTGCACTTATCGAGAAGCTCACCAAGTTGTTCCAGTCCTTTTGGAAGCAAGGATCCATTCCTCAGGAACTTAAAGATGCTTCCATCGTACACCTCTACAAGAGGAAGGGCAATCAGCAAGTATGGGACAACCACCGAGGAATCTCGCTGCTGTCCATCACAGGAAAAACCCTTGCAAGAGTCCTGCTAGATTGTCTGGTCACTCATCTGGAGCTGGGCCTGCTTCCAGAGTCAGTGTGGCTTCTGCAAAGGTCATGGGAATACTGACATGATTTTTTGCTGCAGGCAAACTTCAGGAGAAGCGTCAGGAGCAGAATCACGAGCTCTACACAACCTTTGTGACCTCATGAAAGCCTTCGATACTGTAAGCCAACAAGGCCTGTGGAGGATCACGTCAAAGTTCCCTCTCCCCCCGACCCCAAATTCATTCTGACGGTACACCAGTTCCATGATGGCATGATGGCCAGAGTTCTGGATGGCGGAGAATCCTCTGAGGCATTCCCAGTCACCAATAGTGACAAATAGGGCTGTGTGCTTGCACCCACTCTGTTCAGCATGACGTTTACTGCCATGCTGAATGATGCCTTCCAGGACAGTGTTGCTGGACTCAGCCTCAAGTACAGAGTGGATGGGAAGCTCTTCAACCTGAGGAGACTTCAAGCTACTACCAAAGTGAAGTGTCTTCTGGGTCAAAATTTGGATGACAGTCTCTTACGGAACATAATAAGCAAGTCAGGACCAGATTGGGAGGATATTGATGTGAAGATACACTTCAGTTTACATTGCTAATCTTCCAAAAACAAACCTTCTCCCAGTCCAGGGAATGTCAGTCCAATGTCAGTTGTGCCCAGTAGTGTGCATGGCATGATCATCAAATCAAGTCTTGTGGTCTGGGGTTTCTGGTATAGTACTCAGCTGCAGATGGAACAACCAGATTCAGGAGAGGCATCTGCCACATGTAGATGGGGACAGATAATGGAGGGGCGGGTATCAATAATCTCCTGGGGTAGGCCCTATAAATGACAGTATAGCTGGCCTCAAGATTGGGAGCTGTAAGGTCTACACGGGGCAAAAGCAAATTCATCTCAAACAACTCAGGAGGTAACACAGGAATATCAATCAAATTATGATGGGATCAAGGATTACAGGAGGAAGGACTGAGAGTAATAGGAGAAAGGGAACAAGAAAACAGTACAACATAAGAACAGGCCCTGCAGCTCACCAAGTCTGTGCCAACACAGATGCAGGAAACCTGAATGTTAGACTCCTTTAGGATAATGAGATGGATTTCTGCAGTCACACAGGGTCAGTCAAAGCTGGTCGGATAGTAAAAGCTGAGGACCACTATCTTGGTGCAGCAGAAAGTGCAGCAGAAAGTGCAGCAGAAAGCAAAGACACTGCTGCGATGAGCTGCGAGGTCTTCTGGGAGAATGGATCACTGCACTGGAGGGCAGTTAAGGGTCTGGAATCTGTATGAACACAAGGGTAGGAATGCACAGCTGAGACATTTCAGGAACACTTCAACAATTATAGGGACAATGTGGAGCTTTCAATGTAATTGTGCATTCATCCAAGATCAATATCTGCACATTCCAATCATCAATCTCCTTGCAATAACCCATCATTTGCATCATGGAAATTTCCCAATGTGAAAAAGTCATAGAAGTTTATATTACGGAAACAGGCCCTTCGGCTCAATTAGTCCATGCCACCCTTTTTTTAAAACGCCAAACTAATCCCAATTGTCCGCATTTGGCTCATATCCCTCTGTACCCATCTTACCCATGTAACTGTCTAAACGCTTATTAAAAGACAAATTTGTACCCGCTTCTACTACTACCGCTGGCAGTTGATCCAGACATTCACCTGTGTGAAAAATTTGTTCTTATGGATCCTTTGTATGTCTCCCCTCTCACCTTAAATCTATACCTTCTAGTTTTAGACTCCCTTGATTTATGCCCCTGATTATTTTATAGACCTGTATAAGATCACTCCTCAGCTTTTCACTCTCCAGAGAAAAAAGTCCCAGTCTATCCAGCCTGTCTTTATGATTCAAACCATCAAATCCTAATAGCATGCTATGATATAATATACACAGTATTCCAAGTGTGGTCTTAACAATGTCTTGTACAACTTCAACAAAATGTCCAAATTCCTGTACTCAATGTTCTGACCAATGAAACCAAGCATGCTGAATGCCTTCTTTACCACTCTGTCCATCTATGACTCCACTTTCAAGGAGTTATGAACATGTATCCCTAGATCTCTTTGTTCTGTAATTCTCCCCAGTGCCCTACCATTAACTGAATAAGTCCTGCCCTGGTTCAATCTACCAAAATGCATCACCTCGCGTTTATCTAAATTAATCTCCATCTGCCATTCATCAACCCACTGGCCCAATTGTTTAGGATCCCATTACAATTGGTGATAACTTTCTTCATTGTCCACTATGCCACCAATCTTGGTGTCATCTGCAAATTTACTAACCATGCCTCCTATATTCTCATCCAAATCATTAATATAAATTCTTCCTTTCAATGTTCATGCAGGGAGGAGAGGAAGATGGAGGGTGCATTTCATGTTGCCGACATGCTGATACTTTTACCTCAGACTGAATGTGGATGGAGTCCTCCATCGTATGTTGCAATCTGTGGAATATGACTGATAATCCTGACTAATAGTCCACAATCTTTCCTCCCCCGCTCCACCCACCCCATCTATCCCCCCGCCCCACCTCCCCAAATCTCGCCCCACTCCAATGGTGTGATCAAATTCACAGCCAGGAAGGATGTAAGCCTGATTAACATAACTTACAATAAATTATGATATCATTATAGGGCTTAATGCTGCTGCTACCTCTCTCAATGTATCATCACACTGGTGTGAATCACTACTGGTTTCAAAAATGAAAACCAATCATGATGACCACCCCACATATGTGCACGTATGTGGTGAGGGACATGGCTGGGCAGCATCCTAATTCCCCGAGTTTGGGATTGCCCCAGTGCTTGCATGGTACACAGATGGTGCCCTGTGGTGCTGGGGGAGGAGTCACCCCAATGTTGTGGGAGGGGGACCGGGGCTTCCATATCTGTTGCAAGTGGAGGGAGTGAGTTTATTCTCAGGGCATTCTTTAAAGATTACTCCTCGATCAAGACTGGCTCCATCAGGCTCAGTCCCAGCAGAGAGACAGTGCAAAACCATAACCCCAGATTCTCTGTGCACTAAGTGCCAGAAAATCTGGTCTGGAAACTCAGCAGTGCATATGGAGAGGGATACGCTATCTTGCAGTCTGAACCTGACACTCAGATAAATTTTGGGGCAATTTCATCCATTCTTGGACCTCCGCCGTCATCCCCAGATAAAGAAGGTCACAGCGAATGTCGACTGCACCCAGAAGATGATCCATTGAGGTGATACTAAACCTGAGGGCTGTTCTCTTCCTTCTCTTGGGGACCATCTCTTTGTGTGGAGTAGTCCTGGGTTGCAAACGTTGAAAGATGTGTGTGGGCTGGAGCAGTTGTGTCTGAAGCAAGGATCTGCTGAGGCTACCTGCCAACTGAATGACTGATGTAATCTGGCAAAAAGCAGATAATTGGGCAGGAAAATGCATTTAGTGTCCAAGGGGGAAAATCCAGCTCCATATTATCATATCTGTTCAGATAACTGATAAACTCCTATGTTTTAAACTTTGGGAAAACGGACCATTGATATACATGCACTGGCGTGATCTTTTCATTGTTCAAAAGATGGAAAATATGACCAATGTTCCCTGCAAGTGGTGTGCACAGAAACCCTGACAGTATCATAAAGGGTGACACCCCCCCCCCCACTTTCCACCTTTTAGCAGCTCCCTTAAATTTTCAATTTAAATATGCATTGAAAGGAAAAGGCTGCAACAACAAAAGGTTTTTCGAGCGGCGCTGAACATAATCATTTTTTTTATTGAAGGAAATAAATTTTCATTAGTATAACACCATTTTTACTCTCCCTCAAATACTTTACTGTGCAGAAAATCCTGCAGCAGCCACAGACCAATTACTGCAGGATATCCCACCAAATTCAGAAGGAAATCCACTCGGCAGTGAGAGGTATTAGTGATTTCTACCATTGTCCTTTCTTCCATATTGTTAACACAAAGAAGGCGTAAATGGTGCCTGCTTATCCCAGATACAGAAATCTGCAGCAAAAAGAACAATCACCTTGAAAACGCTTAGCAGCCATGAAGAATTTGGCGTTGCATTCTATTTTGAGGAGGTATAAGGAGATACTCCATAATTTTGAGTTGACAGAGATGTGTGCAAATTAATTTGTTCCTTTCAGACTTCATGCTGTCTGTGATTTGTTGCGTGTATACAACTTAGTGACAAGAGCAGGTATTAGATATGGTAGGCACAATGGCAAAGTAATTGAGAAGGAGGTGAATTAAAATGTTGCATCAACAGCAGCACTCTTAGAGTGGAATATGAGACTTATGGAGATGGGATTGAAGCAGGCCTGGGAGGAAAATCTAGATGGTTGCCACTATTGGGTTAGTGGGCCAATATGTTTCTGCTGTTGAATAATCTTGTTGGAAGCAGGTGAGCAGCAAAAGCAGCTAGTCACCTCACAGCAGTAGATGGCCAATTAACAGGAATTAGTTGACCACCTCAAGTGAAATTGGGGGATGCTGCCAGCAGTTTGTTGGCAGTGGATAGGCTCCACAATGTAGGTGAAGCCTGATATATGGAGGTGGCCACGTGGCAGTAGACAGCAGTTGGGGTTGTGCCAGCTGGGGCTCCCTTATATATTCCACGCTGTATTCTGGAGACACTTCTGCCACAAGACCACAGCTGTGGCAATGGGTAATCCTGTGAAGAAGTTTCCCTCCATAATGATGGCTGGCAGCTGTAACCACAAGTAATTTTTTTAAAATTTCATGTATCTTTGGAATTTGGCACATACTTTGTGTTGTTCTGTCTGTACGGCAATTCCTATCTCACTTGATGGAGTGGCTAGTGGGACACTGTTGCAGGCCCTCACATTGGATGCTTATTCCACAAACTTATTTGACTACCATTCTCACAGGCCTCTTAATTGACCATCCTCAGCAAGTCTTTAAAGGTGGTATTATTCCAGCTACAATGTGGAGAGAAAGAAGAAATAAAATCAAGAGAGAAATCCATGAGAAAATGTAATATGTTCTTGGAGGCAGAAGTCCCTTCACTTTATCAAAGTCCTTTATTTACAAGTCTGACAAAGCACACAGAGTGCATTCTGTTAGCAGTCGACAGTAGGAGTTCCAAAGGAACTGACATTACTGGTCAATACAAAGCAAAAGGCTCTCTGATTGGCGCATCAATTTGGCCCTTAATCAGGGAGTTAATATTCTAATAGGCCAGCCTCAGTTGCCTGATTAAAGTTGTTACAGAAACTGTGCACCATTGTAGAATGTCAGGACAATAACATCATTGACTACAGAGAAATATGACATCTGCCACTCTATCATTTTTGTATCATCCTGAAGTGATATTAAATCTGCAGCTATGCAATAAGAAGGAAAATGAAAAGCACATGAAAGCCTTGAAGTTTAGAATTCTCTTTGGATCGTGGAGTCATAAGAAAGAGTGAATTCATGGGATGTGAGTGTCGCTGTCTAGACAAAGAGTCATCCAGACTTTCAATGTTAAATCTGTTCTCTCTCCACAGATGATGTTAAACCTCCTGAGATTTTCCAGCTTTCCTGTTCTGGTTTCAGAATGTTAGCATGTAGATACTGCAAACAATTAGGAAGGCAAAAAATATGCTGACCTCTACTACAAAGTAATTGACATACAAGAATAAATAAGTGTTGCTGTGATTGTTTTGGTGAGACCACATCAGGAATAGTGTGTGCAGTTTTGGTCTCCACATTTAAGAAAGGATATACTTGCACAGTGGGCGATAAGAGAAGGTTCACTAAACTGTTCCCTGGGACAAGAGGGTTGTCCTATGATGAGAGCCTGAGTAAGTCAGGCTTATGTTTTTTGGCAGCTTAGGAGAATGTGAGATGATCTCATTGAAACTTACAAAATTCTGAAGCAGTTTGATAGAATGGACACTGAGAGATTATTTCTGCTGGTTGGGGAATCTAAAACATAGAGAAGTAGCCTCAGGATAAGGGACAGGCTTCTTAGGAATGAAATGAAGAGATATTTCTTCACACAAACGGTTGTGAACTTTTGGAATTCTCTACCACAGAGTATTGTGCATGCTTCATTATTAAATACATTTAAGCTGTCATAGGCAGCTTTGTTGGTTTCTCAGGAAATTAAGGAACAGGAAAAACAGGCAGGAAAATTGGAATTAAAGCCCAAGCTCAGCCGCAACCTTATAGAATGGATCAGACTCAATGGGCCACATGACCATTCCTGCTCCTCTTTCTTGTGCTCTATTTCATCCAGAATAAAGATCCTGCAATTTACTCTTTTTTTTGTCATTGTTGTTCTTCATTGTATATTTTCTGTGTCAGTCCTGGCTAAAGGACAAATCTCTATACAAAAGTTTGCACACTTTTACAATCACTTTCTTCTTCCACTGGACATCAGTGCAATATCACAAGCACTCATCAGTGCCAGTTTTTATATGGTGTATATTGTGGTTCGGGTACTTGTAAGAATGTCCTCTGTTGAATAAGTTGAGATGAAAGTGATTTTAACTGTATGATGTTTACCCAATGCTATTGAAGCTATTTTCCAGAGAATACTTGACTGCTAAAGTAAACCAAGAAAATATCAAGACCTACTAAAAGGAAAAAGAAACCCCCAATTCCCATCCTATTTTCTGGATTAGGTTCTGCACTGGGGCTATGCAACTGGTATGGATTGAAATTGGGCAGTAGCAGAGTGGTCCTCTTTCAATCTGTCACTAATAAAATATTTTCTTTTATTTACAAAGAGAAGAGCTCTGAGGACAGCATCTGAAAAAATCAGGAATCGGTCATCTTTTTCTACAAATGTTATACACAACACTCCAGGAACGCGAGTGAACCGGTACATCAGCCGGTTAATAGAAGCTCGACAAACAGAGTCCGAAATGGCAGATTTACATTTTATTACTCTAACATACAAACAAACTGAAAGAGAGCAGAAGGTAAGTTATCTTTATAAAAGAACATAAACATATATTTTTTAATGTTTATGTCCAAGCACATCATCTAGATTATCTGTGTGCAGGGGAAATTGGACAGATTTATTTACAGGCAATGATTCTGATCCATGGGGCTGATTGTAAGTGCACTTACAAACGGGACAGGGGTGGGAGAGGTGTGCTTGTTGTGGTGGAGTAGTTGGATACAAATGCTCATGGAAAATTCATGTCTGGTGCAGTGGGTCTGTCAATGGCACAGTGGCTAGCACTGTTATCTCACAGTGCCAAGGATGCAGATTCAATTCCCAGCTTGGGTCATGGTCTGTGATGAGGTCGCATGTTCTCTGCATGTCTGCATGGGTGTCCTCTGGGTGCTCTGGTTTCCTCCCGCAATCTGAAGGATGTGTTCGTTAGGTGCATTGGCCATGCTAAATTCTCCCTCAGTGTAGCCGAACAGGTGCAGGAATGTGGCAACTAGAGGATTTTCACAGTAAATTCATTGCAGTTAATGTAAGCCTACTTGTAATAAATAATAATAAACTCGTGATCATCTTACTTCCAATTTTGCATCTAATTAATGTCAGTAGACACATATGACATGATTTCAACTCTAGGATTTAAAGAAGCACTAAAAACATCCAAGTTGATGGAACTTGGAGTTGGTACCACAGACCTGCTGGTATGAAGTCAAGATAGGCAAAGGCTGCATCCAACCTCACTGATGCCTGCCCCTGAATGTGATTTTGGTGGCTAGAATGAGTTAATCTTTCCTAATGTCCAGAGGAAAAATCCTGTAGGTGGCTCAGAGAAGGCCTGGCTGGAGTTTGCCCAGAGGTTGGAATGGTGCCATTCTGCTTGGCTCATTTCCAAAAATGATATATTGACCTAAGCAGGTCAGGAAAGGCAGTGAGTACAGTGCCGTATTCACATACACATGTGTTTCTCGCCAATCCCCTCACTGTCTTCTCAAGCCTACTCCAGCATACCATGCCTCCCACCAAATTACCTTGTATGTCCATCCATGAATCTATATGTACTTGCTCACAAACCATCAATCCAATTGCCACTGACACCACACTTACCTTATGCAATGTCATACCTGTCCTCAAAATCACCACCAATAAATGTTCCCTATCCTTTGGACATATATCATTATTCTGTCTCTCATAAGTCTTAACCTTTTTTTCCTTGCAGGAGAAGAGCATAGGGGAAAAAGTGAGAGACCGATAATTGGAGGTGGACCTGCATCCATCTCTCAATTAACAGACAGCATGGTGGCACAGTGGTTAACACTATTGCTTTTATAGTACCAGGAACCCGGGTTCAATTTGGGTTTTGGGTGACTATATACAGTTTGCATGTACTCCTCACACGTGCTTGGTTTCCTCCAGGTGAACTGGTTTCTTCCCAAAGTCCAAAGATGAATGGGTTAGATGCATTGGCTATGCTAAATTGTCCCTTAATGTCTAAAGATGTTTGGGTTAGGTAGATTTCCATGGTAAATATGCATGGTTGTGGGGATAGGCAGGAAGTAGGTCTGGTTAACATGCTCCTTTGGTGAGTTGTTGCAGACCCAATGGGTGAAAAGGCCTTCTCCACACTGTAGGAATTGTGTGGATTCTATGGGTCTGTAGAGGAGAAGGCATTGGAAATAGTGGAGTCTTGGCATACTTGGTTTTCAGAGATGGACTCTTGCCAGTTAATGGAATTAAATATCAGCCAACCACACAAAATTAATTGACTTCATGTTATACTGAAATATGATAGCATAGATAATAACAGCACTGTGGGTGTATCAGCACCTCAGGAACAGCAGCGATTTAAGAAGGCATTTCACCACCACCTTCTTAAAGGCAATTAGGGGTGAGCACTAAATGCTGGCCTAGCCAGTGATACACACATCCCATAAACACGAACAAAAAAAAATAATGAAAAATGCAAGCATTCTTATCTTCTTGATCACACAGTGTCTTCAAACATCCAGAAGGAGGTGGTCCAGGTTGTCAAGTGACTTCTCAGAGGAGCTCATTCCCCCTGAAGATCATACACTGGTGCACATTGCAATTTGTTGAGTGAATTTAGGCAGGTAGTTGGGATTTCAGCTCTTCTCTCACAATTCACAAGTGAGCCAAAGCAGATGGCAGCATTCATATTGGAGGGTACTGTCCTCTCCAAATTCTACTCAGGCCTATCAATCACCAGGATATTTCTGAAGCAGCAGTAAAGAGTTGCAGGTATTCAAACCACACTGATCAGGCTTGCAGAGAAATTGGAGAAGTCTGTCTCATGCATGAGTGACATGATAACATAGGCTTTGTGATGATGTTTTTCCATGGAAAGAGTGACTAATTCTCTGAAAAATCAAAGACGGCAGTCACATGGGTCACATGTAATTTTTTTTCCGTTGACTTAAACGTCACCTTAACTCAATGAATGATACTCAAGCCTTGGTTATCCATTGCCCCAATAATCTGCTGCTAAGTGTTTTCCAATACATTGCTAAAAGGAAACTGTGAAGAGGCCCAATAGGCATAATGGTGAAACTGACATGGAAGTGGGGACATGGTTCAAAGCACTTCCATGTTTTCTTTGTTTCCCCAGTCCTTTTCTCCCTATCCCTCTCCCCACTTCCAGTGCTACACCTTGTGCTCCTGAGCAGTTGCAGGTAAAGTAGTGTTTAGTCAGGCCCGCTCATGTTCCAAAGCCCAGAGCACTTTTTTCCAAAAACATTTCAGCAGATAGAGCTGCGATCTGAGCAGTTTGCCTCTGTCTCTACTGAAGTCACATGGGTCACATTATGGGGAAGTGTTAGGAAAAGCAAGTATAAAGATTTGTAGTTGCAAGAAAATAGGTATGTGGCTCTTTTAGACATTGTTAACATGAAAATATAGATATTTTAAAAAATTCAGCCACGTTGTTATGTTGAACCTATTTTCCATCTTTTGAAATCTTGATTGCTGGCTAGCAAGCGGCTTTTACTGTTGTGGATGTGAGGCCAAATGTAATACTTCCAAGTTTGCAGATGACACAAAACCAGATGAGAATGTTGAGAGAATGATGCAAATAGTTTATTGGCTCTTTGAAAGGCTTAATGAATGGTTAAGAGTATACCAGATGAATTGTAACATGGGTTAATGTGGGGTTATCCAACTTGTTAGAAAGAACAGAGGTATAGAGTATTCCTAAACTGATGAGAGAATGCGCAATGTTGATATCAAAAGGACTGGAAGTCCTTGTTCATAAGTGACTGAAAGCTAATATGCAAACGCGCAAGCAATTAGGAAGGTAAATGTTTGTCTTATTCCTCTTGTAATGAAGGCCAACATTAACCTTCCTAATTGCTTGTTATATCTGCATGTAAGCTTTCAGTGACTTATTGACAAGGATCCCACTCCCACTTCACTCCACCCCCCTCCCCCAATTCCCCCATTCCCCCCATTCCCTGGATACATGTGCACTTTCTAAACTCTTGCCATTTAAGATTTCTTCACACATTGCTTTCTCTTACCAAAATGAATAACCTTACATTTTTCTGCATTATATTCCATTTGCTATGTTCTTGCCCACTCATTAAGTCTGTCCAAATTGCCTTGAAGCTGCTTCCCCACAACACACAATTCCATCTAGCTTTGTGTTATCTAGAGGTACCTGGATGTCCACATCCAAATCATTGATATTTATTGTGAACAGATGGGGCCCACATACTGATTCTTGCAATACCCCCCCTAGTCATAGTGAACCAAGGGAAGACTGATGCATTTATTCCTACTCTGTGTTTTCTGTCTGTTACCCAAATCTTAATCTATTCCAGCACATTACCACCTGTCCCACATGTTTTAATTTTGGTAACCAACTTTCTGTGAGAAACTTTATCAAAAGTCTTCTGAAAATCCAAGCACAGTATACTGACTTCCCTTTATCAATTCTATTAGTAACATCCACGAAAAATTCCAACAGATTCGTCAAACAGAATTTCCAATTCACAAATCCATGTTGGCTATGCCCAATCATATCATTTATTATCCAAGTGCCCATTCATTATGCCCTTTATTACAGATTCCAGCAATTTCCCTATCACTGGTATAAAGCTAATAAGTCTGTACTTCCCTATTTTCTTCCTTCCTCCCTTCTTAAATAGGGAGGTGACATTTATTACCTTCTAATCTTCAGCAACCATTCCAGAATATAGAATGTTCATAACTGTCTTCATAACTACTTCCTTCAGCACTCTAGGACATAGAATGTCAGGTCCTGGGGCTTATAGCCAAAATTTTCCAACCCCCCCCCCCCCCCCCCCCCCGCTTCACCGCCATGGCATTTTCCCCAAGGTGGAGGGCTCACTATTCACCACAAGGAAGATCTTCTGGTACCACCAAAGTCAATGGCAATTTGCATGGAATGACTTCCCCATCATGCACATTGACCATCAACTTCAGCAGGATCAGAAGATCCCACCCACAGGAAGGGCTGGAAAATTCCTTCCTTTGTCTCATTAATTTTTCCAATACACCTTCTTACTAATACTTATTTCCTTCAATTCTTCATTCTCTCTAGTTCCTTGGATCTCTAATTCTGGAAGATTTCTTATACATTTCTCAAAGAGGACAGATACAAAGCAATCATTTAGGTTTTCGTCCATTTCTCTATTCCCCATTATAAATTCTCCTGACTTTACGGTAAAGAACTCACATTTGTCTGAGCTATATATTTCCTTTTAACTTTCCTGTTGGAGCTTTTACAGTTTGTTTTTATGTTTTTTGCTAGTGTACTTTCACATTTCATTCTCCCTTTCTTGGTTGTCCTTTGCTGTATTCTGAAATGTTCCAATCCTCAGATTTATTATTGTTTCTGACAATTTTATAGGTCTGTTCTTAAAATCTTATGATCCTTAACTTGCTTTGTTAGCTATGGATGACTCACCTTTTGGGAATTTGTGTCTTAAAGGAATGTATAATTGCTGTAAGTTATATGTTAATTCTTTAAAATCAATCCACTGACTTTGTACCATCATACCTTTTGATTTTTCCAATTCACCTCAGCCAATTTGCCCCTCATAGCTTCATAATTTCCTTTGTTCAAATTTAACATGCTGGTCTCAGATTGAATTACATCTCTTTCTAGCATAATATACATTCTATCATATTGTGCTCATTCATCCCTAGAGATTCGTTCGCAACAAGATTAGGTCTATAGCAGGGCCCTAGAAGGGTCCAAAAGCAAAAGTGTTGGGAGCTGCAGTGACTTTAACAGTAAGGTGTGGTCACCAGGTTCAGTGGCAGTGTGTCTTGTTTTAATAGACTACAAATATCTGAGACTAGCTAACAAGACACTTTGAGCTCCCTGAAATGCAGGTGTTCTGACATTTAGGAAAGCTATCTGTGGGCCTTAGGTGCCACTTCCAGCCTTCTGTGATCTAACCTCTCTAGTGATCCCGCCCCTCCTGTGGAGTTGCGAATCTCCAAGTAGCAGGCCAGTCATTGAATCATAGAATCCCATCAGTGTAGACAGAGGCCATTCTGCCTATTGAGTCTACACCAACAACAACCCCTCCCAGACTCTATCATCACAATCCAACATATTTACCCTGCTAATCCACATAGTACACAATGGTTAACATTGCAGTCTCACAGCATCGCAAACCTGGGTTCAATTCTGACCCCAAGTCACTGTCTGTGTGAAGTTTGCACATTTTCCCCATGTCTGCATGGATTTCCTCTGAGTAGTCAGGTTTCCTCCTACAGTTCAAAGATGTGCAAGTTAGGTTGTTTGGCCATGTGAAATTGACCCTAGTGTCAGAGGATTAGCAGAGTAAGTATGTGGGGTTGCAGGAATAAGGTCTGGGTGGGATTGTTGTCGGTACAGACTCGATGCGCCGAAATGTCTCCTTCTGCTCTGTAAGGATTTTTCGATGTATGATTTTTTGATTAGTATTGCTGCCAGGGACTCAGGTTCAATTCTCTATCTCAGCTCACTGACTTTATTAATTTACATGTTTTCCCTAGGTCTGTGTGGATTTCCTCCAGTGCTTCAGTTTCCTCCCACAGTCCTAAAGACGTGCTGGTTAGTGCATTGGCCATGCTAAATTGTCCCTCAGTGTATCTGAACAGGTGCCGGAGTGTGGCAACTAGGGGATTTTCACAGTAACTTCATTGCAGTGTTAATGTAAGCCTACTTGTTACACTTAACAAAAAATAATTCTGTCAACACAAAGGGGCCACTTAGCATGGCCAACCAACCTAACCTATCTTTGGAGGATGGGAGGAAACCAGAGCACTCAAAGAAAACCCCATGCAGAAACGAGGAGAATGTGAAAACTCCACAGAGTCATCTGAGGTAGAATTGAATCTAGATCCCTGCTGCTGTGAGGTGGCAGTGCTAACCACTGTGTTAGCATGCCATCCTCATTGTTGGTATTTCATCTGCTGTTGGTGCTGTTCCTATTGGTTGGCACTGCTGCTGATCATCTTGGTCCTCATCATAGATCCAGTAACATTACATAAATGGCACCGCTGCTAATCTGATAAATCAGAAATCCAAGGAGCATATCTGACCTATCAGCCTCCAAAGTGTGTAAAGTAAACTCCCAGCATAGATACTATGAACAAACACTTTTACACATGCAGTTAAGAAAGCAGTGTCAACACTGATCACCTACTAGTATGGGTTCAACCCTTTCAATTGTCACAATGCTTTTACTGATAAGTTCCACAAAACCCAAGAAGCCAAAATTAAATTGTAAAACCCATATCACTCAGATTGACAGATCAATGTATCACAAATTGACAGCCCACCTATCCTGAAGGGCTTGCGCACACATAACCTAAGGCGTTGCAGTGAAATGCAGATGACAGTGGGTTGAAGCCAGCCTCATCATGCACTTGAAATGTTTCCTGTCCACCAGTACCCAATCCCACACACCAATGTTGAAATTTCCTTCCTACCCTCCCTGTCTCTTCTCATCACTCACACTGCCACCAACATTTGCCTCAGGAACTCTTGGTGAGGGAAGAAGAAGAAACAATCAGTCCTTATTGGTATGCCTAAACTAGCAGGTGTTATTTTGCAGTTGTTGAATCAGGGTTAGATTTACCTTGGGTGTAAAAGTGCCTGGAGCATTTATTGTCTCGATTCACGAGTGGAAATGATCAATTGATGTATGGGAGCACTGGGAGCTTCTGGGCAATTGCTGTATTTCACTGTGCATCCATGCCTACAAGAGAATAGGAAAAAACAATGAGATTAGTTGATAAGTGGCAGAATATGAAATTATCTGCTGCAATTTTGATGAAGCAGGCCCCATAAATTCTTATAAAAGAGGATTAAATAGTTGCTTGAAAAGAGGAATACTGAAGGATATGTGAAACTTGCATGTACGCAGGACTGACTTATGTAGACAATCACCCGTGGAGGGCTGACAGGCTGAATTTCTGATTCTCTGCTGTAACATTTAACAATCACATTTGACAATTTAATCAAAAACACATCTGTTGCCTCCAAACAATTTGACTTACTCGGGTAATTGTATTGCTTTAAACAGATTGATTTGTGTGGAAAGGGTCTTGTAATTAGAATAAAGACCAAATGAATTAGAATTTTAATTGCAAATGAATAATAATTAAAGAGGGCCATGAACAGTTTTGTCACTGTTGATGCAAAGGAGTTTTCCAAAGTATACTTCCTTTTACTGATTCTGGATTTTTTGCTATTTCTTTTGCCCTTCAAGGAGAATACAGTATAACAAAATGAAAGGGTGGGGGGATAATGAGGACAATAAGAATTTTCACAATACCAGTTTAGAGCTCAACAGGTTTATTTGGTATCACGAGCTTTCAGAGTACTGCTCCTTCATCAGGTGAGTCAATGAGGGATAGTGGCAGGGAAAGCAGGAGTGTGGAGTATGATTTTAAGCCTGCTTTCTCAATCGAGGGCCCAAAATCTAGCAAAACCCAAAAGTCACAATTCTCACCTGTGACACCATGATCTCCGATTTTTGCCACTTCTCGCCAGCGTGAACCTGATTACAATACATTTACATATATTTCACTATTATTAACATGCCCTCTCCCCTTCCAAATAATGACCCTCTAGCCATATTTTCAAACCTCGTGGATGTCGCGTCGGTGCAGTTTACACTATGTGGCATAACGACATGGTAATACAAGAAAATAACAAGTCAAAGTACTTATACTCCAGTATTTATATCCATACAGAGTCAAGGAGTAGTGGTAATATACTGGAATGCAGCAATTTAATCATAAACAATAGAGGTGATAAAGCTAGCAATTTAGCAGATCATAATATCGCTAAATTACATTGTACTCCCAGTTTGAGATGATTCTTTTTCACTTAGTTTGAATTGGCTCACTACTGAAGTTTATTGGCTTGTCTGTGGTTGCAATTAGATGGATATTTTATATTTCCCTTAATTGGTGGAACAGTCACATGCCGGAAATTTCAACACATCAGTTCTAATACGGACATATAATGACAATAAACTGGCCCAAACTTTATTGATTCTGCCCTTCAGAGCACCAAGGACCTAGCTTCGATTCTAGCCTCAGGTAACTGTGTGTAGTTTGCATGTTCTCCCCTTGTCTATTTGGATTTATTTTGGGTGCTGCGGTTTCCTTCCACAGTCCAAAGATGTGCAGGTTAGGTTGATTAGTCATGCTAAAATTATCAGAGCCAAGGGGATTAGCAGGGTGAGTATGTGGAGTTATGGGTTAAGGCTTGGTAGGATTGTTGTTGGTGCAAGCTTGATGGGCCGAGTGAACTCCTATGATGTCTGGACATGCTAGTATCACCTAAACATAGATCTTGAAAGCATAGCACACGTTATGAACACTGTGAGAAATGAACACTGATAACTGTCAAAGGTTATGTGGAAGTTAGTGTCTTCACTGACGTTTCATCTTGTACAAAAGGCCTTGAATTTCACAAAGGTTTAGCTTTTGCAGCATGATGTAGTATAATCGAAAAATGCAACATTTAATTTCTTAAATGTTTCACTAACAGTGACTAGTTCATTTCATACAGTGCTACTTTAACCCATATAATGACCTAAATGTTGAGGTTGAAATAATGATGATAACTGTGCTCATTATTATTAAGGAATAAACTGGACAACAATTTCCACCATCTGCACATGCCATGTTAAACATGGAAATCAAGATGTCACTATCCAAGGTGTCCTGCTCCCTCAGTAACTTCACTATCCCTAACTTCATCAAGTGACTCAGCATTTGCATACATGCAAAGATATGATATTGTGACATTTACTAAATACACCATAAAAATTAGGCATGTCAAATCATGCAAAAAGGAATCGTTTAATGGCATGGTATGTTTTAATTGCTGCCAAACAACCTCTCTGGCACTGAACATTTACATTTACAATTATGGAATCTCATTTCTTCAGATTTAACTAGTGTTGGAGAGTTGTTAAAATAATTGAACTAAGGAACATTTTGTTTCTTTTATGTCTTTCTCTTCATCACATCTTTATTACCCTTTCTTCATTTTGTTTTCTGTACATAATTTTATATTGAAGTAAATATTCTAACTTACATTTCCAAGTTGACATTGTGAGACAAAAGTTTAATAGTCCCTGAATACAGGTGTAGGCATTGTGATGCATGATTAACTTATGCCTGTTTAAAGTAGTGCATGCAACACACAAATTTTGTGGTGCTTGATACTTTAAATGATAATTTAAATGATGTCAATGAGACATTCAGCCACTAATGAGATATGCTTTTGTGTGGCTGAATATCTCATTGGCATCCCAAGTTTATGGAAGTTTAGCCTGTACCATTTAGAGGAAGGTGCATTCTGATTAAAGAAGAAGTGGGAAGATATCATAGAAGAGTGTCTGACATTGAAAAGAGTAAAGATGAGTGTGAGCTCCCAAAATTTCTGATCCAAAGCTCTTGTGGCAAACAGGAAGAGAGTCTTCATTCCATCAGGTGTTGGGGGTGGGTGTGAGAGTAACAGGACAGCACTTAGAAGTAAACATCAGCAGATAGTCACAGAGGTGATAGCAAACAATGTCATACTGGAGATAAGGCTGTAGTGCCATAAGAAGTTCAATAACCTCATATGGATGGTCAATGTCAGTGAATTCACCTTAAAACATCATATCTTTACAACTGAACCAGGAACCTCACATTCTCATGTTACAGCCCAAGGAAAATGACAACTATAGCATTACCCATGACTGGGAATAAGTGGTCTGACAAGAACCTTACAGTCACAACCGTTGACTTCTCCATGTATCTCACCACTCCCTAAAGATGTTCTCAATTGTCAGCAACTCCTCAAATCACCAGCATTTCCAACAAACTCAGAGCCAGTAGAAAGTTATCAGCAACTAACTTGCAAGTAGTTGGTAAGCCCTTTAAATAGCACTGGGAATGGGGGTTCACCCTGCTGCTGGACACATGCCCATCTATGCAATGTTAAGAGAGGACTGTAGATGGAGTAGTGATTTTGAAATGGCAGAACTGATGTCAAATCAATGTTTCATGCTAACAGATCTGCAATGTCTGCACATTTATAGCACATACTTTAACACTCACACTAATACTTTTTCTAAGATGTTATTTAATGCAGGCTGCATTGAAAGTGTGCACATATGACATGAATTCCATTTTGGGATCAAAGTGTCACTTGGAGTGCAAAAATTATGGACACCGTAACAGACCAGAATTTTATCACCTTGCCTTCCCCGGAGTCAGGATGGGCAAGGCTCGCAGAATGGATTTCGTAGGCCTCGGGCGGGATTTTTCGAGTTTTGCCCAAGCATGGTTGTAAAATAACAGTGTACAAGTGCATAATTTTACACCCTGCATCCATGTCTCAATGAGGAGTCTTCAGTATGAGTCACACTGTTGCTTGATCTGCTCTCAGAGTACAGATCCACTGTGGTTGACCCTTTGCTGTGTTAGCTTTTATTAGTACCATTAATAATTGTATAAAAGTACACAGAGTTTTGTGGGAAAGCGAAAATGCAGTGAACGATGAGCGCTGTTTGACTGGTGCTGATTGCAAAAGCTCGGCCAATATATCAACGTTAATCCTTAGCTCTATCTGAAGGAGAATTACGCTATTGTGAATCATTTTTGTTTAAGTTCAGCCAATTTCTAAATAAGCATATTGTTAAAGTTTCATCGGTCTGACCCCTGAATCCCCCATGATAGGAGCACAGTCATTTATTTTTAGTTTGGAGTAAGATTTTCTTTCATTCTTCCACCCACAGTATCATCAACTTCATGATGAATATTTCACCAGTGCAGTCATCCTCTCATTGATACTTGCTGCTTTATTTGGCCTTCTGTATCTTCTCATAATACCACAGTAAGTAGTATTCTCGACACTTCTTTAGTGTAACTGCATTTTTTCTAATCTAAAACGGCTGCTATTTGTTCATAACTAAGCATTTGTTTCCTTTCCTGTTTCTCTATTAGGAGCACTGTGGTCCTTGTACTACTGGTATTCTGTATTTGTTTCCTGGTTGCTTGTATCATGTATCTCCACGTCACTCGAGTGCAGGTAAACTAGATTTTATTCTACACATCTTCAGTGGTGTTAGATGATCCAAAAACATGTTTTCTGATTCGAATTCCAAATTGGTGTGCAATGTTAGTTCATACCTTGGTGGAGAGTACTTCAGAGCTGGAAGAGGTTGGAATATTTTTACAATTGAACTGAGAATCATTTTTATCCAGGCAGACAATGCCAGCAGTAACAGAATTTCATAAAAGTCATGTTATGTTGAATCAAGATTTGGTTTTCAAACTTGCATCTTTTGGTTAAGTTTTTTCTGGCTTCTCAAAGTAAGCAACCTTGCTACTGGAAATGGAGAACTTTGGTATTTTTTGTCATCCATCGTATTGAATTGAGTGAAAGAGGCTATTTAAAAAATGCTAACTGAGCTGCAACATTGGATGTGGGAGTCTGTTTGCAATTTTCAAATGTAAGTGGCCAGAGCCAGTATCCTGCATGCTCCATCCTTGTGCTAACACAATGGGCACATAGTCTGTAACACTTATGGCTCAAAACACTGGGAAGCACATAATAAAAAAGCCAATAAATCTACAGGGAAGCTTTTGTGTGACCACAATGAGCTCAAGTGCTACTTCTAGCTCCTCAAAAGTACTGTGACCCATTAATAATCTGTGTTTAACCTGCTTTGGGACCCATTCCCCATGTCAGACCCCACCTAACAGCTCAGTTTGAGAGCTAGCCAATATACCCATCCTCCCAAAACTGAGTTGCTGCAGGACACCCATTTGGCAATCATATCTTGCATTCGAACAAGATTTAAAATCCAACAATTATGCTGTCTCACAGCACCGGGGACCCAGGTTCAATTCTGGCCTCAGGTGATTGTCTATGCGGAATTTGTACATTTTCCCCATGTCTCCGTGGGTTTCCCCCCACAGTCCAAAGGTATGCAGGTTAACTGGTTAGCCATGGTAAATTGCCCCTTAGTGTCAGAGGGATTAGCAGGATAAATACATGGGATTACAGGGATAGGGTTTAGGTAGGACTATTGTCGGTGTAAAATTGATGGGCTGAATGGCCTCCTTCTGCACTGTAGGGATTCTATGATTCTATGAATTGTTCAGGTGGCCTAGAGCTCACTTTTCGCATAGTTGTAGCTCACATTGAAGTTAAATGCACCCTCCATCAGTAGGAGATATGCCCATTGAATCTTCAAAGTGCAGACTACTGATTTGAGCCTGATATTTTATTTGCAATGGCATTGATTTATAAAATCAATGCATTTTAACGTGTCCATGGTTGGAATATAGAATTTGTTACCATCAGAATTACTTGAGGTGAATGGCATAGATATATTTAAAGGAAAGTTAGATTGGTCCATGAGAAATGAAAGAACAGAATGATATGTTGGTGAGTTTGGGAAATTATGGGGGCGGAATGTGCTTGCATGCAGCATAAACTCTGTCTTGACCTGTTGGATTGAATAATTTGTTTCTATACTGTGAATGCTGTGCATTGTCAGACACACAAGATTTTACAGCCAGTCAGTTATGTACTTAGTTACCACGGGCATCTTAAGAAATCTTGTTGAGACAATCACCTCTGACAACTCTGCATGACTCACGTGGAAATGTCACAGTGATAGAAGTCAGTTTAAGAGCGTTAGCTTCACTTGAGATTGTGATTGAAAGGAGAAAAGATTTGCTCAATTTGGGTGGTGATAAATCACTGTGTTGCGGCCGACAGGAGAGCAGTAATTTTACTTTATTGGGATAATGGCAACAACAAAAAAAACTCCAGGTTTATTTTGCAAAAGAACTAAATGGATCACTGGACTGGTAGAGATTGATGAGAGAAAATCATAATCATACCTGAACACAATTGAGAATAGATGATATTTCACCATTTTGATTCTAAGTGCTGGGAGGACTTAAAACTGGAAGAGTTCCAAATCCGACTTTTAGATCCATTCTCAGGCACCCCCATACATAGTCTGCCTGCAAAAATATCAGTGATCCCAACTCACGCTGCACAAGCCTGTGGGCAAAGCTTAATGTGCCTGAAATCCTGCAACTCTAGTTAGTGCCTCCAACTACATATATGCAGAAATAAATTATGGAATGTGACTCCCTTGCAATATCTCTCCCAGGCCGGATAATACCTCTCCCTGATGCCCACAGACATTGCCCCATCCCACAACATTACTGACCCCCTCATCCCCCTACCCGCTGCCACCCAGACTGATCATGGTTCCCTCTTCCCCTTCCCACTTATTGCTCTTAGGCAAAGTGGCAGCAGAACCACCCCCCTTACTACCCACTGATCTCAGGCAGAGTGGCAGAAGACCCCTCCTTACCCCTCACTGATCACAGACAGAGTGGCAGCGGACCCCCTCTTCCCCCTCTCTGATCACAGACAGAGTGGCAGCGGACTTCCCTCTTTCCCCTCACTGGTCTCAGGCAGAGTGGCAGCAGATCCCCCGTTACCCCTTACTGATCTCAGACAAAGTGGAAGCGGACCTTTCCCTTCCCAGTCACTGATCTCAGGCAGAGTGGCAGTGGACCCTCCCGTTATGCCTCTCTGATCTCAGGCAGAGTGGCAACTGATCCCCGTCCACCGATCTCAAGCAGAGAGCCATCGGACACTCAGAGAGCCATCGGATGCTCACTAACTGGAACATCCAAATCGGACTTTTGTGGAGCATGTCTGTTTCACACCAATTCTGGATAGTTGAATGTGGTGGTAAAGGGGGAAGTGCTGTAAGGTTGGGCATGCAGCCTATTAATTCAGTATAAATGCATGCAAATGCATTTAAATGTCTATCGCGTCAGTTTCGGGCATGTTCCTGATCACGGCCATTTTTAGGCCTTGGTAAAGGGGAAACAGGCATGAAGGTAAGTGCACGTCCGACTCACGCCCAACTTTACCAAGTTTTTGCGTCCATTTTGATGGTAAACTCGGGCCCTAAGTAAAGATTTGAGAGGGGAAGTATATGAGGTGGCATGGTGGCACATTGGATTAGCACTGCTGCCTCACAACTCCAGGCACCTGTGCTTGATTCCTGGCTTGGATAACTACCTGTGTGGAGTTTGCACATTCTTCCCATGCCAACGTGGGTTTCCTCCAGGTGCTCCAGTTTCCTGCCACAGTTGAAAGATGTGCCGGTTAGGTTTGTTGGCCATGCTAAATTGCCCCTGAGTGTCCTGGGATGTGTAGGTTAGAGGGATTAGTGGAGTAAGTATTTGGGGTTGTGGGGATAGGGTCTGAGGTGGGATTGTTGTCAGTGCAGACTCGATGGGCCAAACGCCCTCTTTCTGCACTGAAGGAAGTCTATGATCTGTGATGGCAAGAATTATTTAAACCAAGCAAACCCATTTAAATCACTGTCATTGAAAACTTTATTTAAATTCCAAAATTCTGATTTTTCTCTGTAATGAGTCTGCTGCTGTGAAAACAAATTCTTACTTACCAGTTTAGCTGCTCCTGAGTCTAGGTCAAATCTTAGCACACAAATCTTATATGTCTGGTGGCATCGTGGCACGGTTAGAACCTGTAGTCTTCCTTCAGTGTTGCTGAAATTGCTGGAAGGGAAAAGACAGCCATTTTGTATCATTACAATGTGGTTCACTGAATTGTCTTAGGTTAATATCTCAGGGCACTTTTTAAAACAACCCATTCACATGATGTAAAGGTCTCTGGCACTCGAGGAGGTAGTGATAAGCTCCCATCTTCAAAATAAGCTGAGTGGTTTTTGCTGGACTGTTCAGAGGGCAGATTGAGTTAACCACGTTGTTGTCAGTCTGGAGTCACATACATATCAGTGCAATCAGGTAAAGGTAAAAGATGTATTGAGATTTTTTTAAAGACGTTATTGAACCATTTTTTTGTTCAGTTTTATGGCCAGCTTCTTATTCCAGCATTATGTAATGAATTGAATTTAAATTCCCTGATGTGATGGTGGAATTTGAATCATAGTCCAATAATGGAATCACTACGCTATCATACTTACTACTTCTAATAACACAGAAACTCTAAAGATGCAGGATGCTGTTTCACCATTACTTTACATTACCTGTGATTCCCTTAAGTGAGGCGTAGTATTTGCTCATCTTTTGGCACTGCAATACTGAATGGGTGCATACCTGATGGGTTTGATTGCTTTACCACCCTTGCAACAGCTTTCTCATTAAGGATGACCTTTACACAGAGAGAAAGGGAGGATGTGTTAATATTAGGTACCGAGTTATTAGTTCCACATACAATGTAAAAGCAATGCATCACCTTACAAGTTGGAGACAGATGTGGCTGCTGATATTAATGATTGTTTTGCTATAACCCATCACTCAAACCAACTTGAAGGGAGCACTTGGGCAAAGCTTTCAATGACCTTCATCTCATTCATCCACAAGTCTACCATTCACTTCTGATGCCAGTTCTTTTTTGAAAATTACGAGCTAGTCCACTCCCACAAAATAAAACAGATGCTTACGACATTAGTAGTGTTATGGACAGGGAGAGAGGCAAACTTGTATTTTTTTATTTTCTTGCCATCTGTCCATCAGCAGAAGGATTTTAATTTTTGAAATAGACTCATAAACATAGTGTTTCTGAGGTCAATTTTTAAAGTGACTGACAGCAACTTCTCTTTACGATTAAATCAGAAGTATTATTTATTCACAAATAAAGACACAGGTAAGAATTACAGCTTCACATGCACATACATATGTGACACACATGCACATGGACACATACACATGCACACAATCACACACATGCATACTTGCACACATGCACACGCACAGACACATATACACACAAGAAGGTAGAAGAGATGAGTTTTTATAATTACGAATAACTCAAACAAAGTGAAACCACTGGATATCAGTTCACATGATTGCCAGAGCCCAGCAAGTCAGAGTCCCATGAAGGCTCCTTCATGGAGAAGTTACATTTCATACAGGTTCAGTTGGCTGGAGCAGAAGTTACAAAATTCCTTTTAAAGTTGATGATGGCACAGTGAGATGAGGTATACAAACACCTGTATCTCTGCACATTGTTTCTATTCAAGTAATCTTCTCATGCTCTTTTGAATACCTACCTCCACCACACTTATAGGCAATGCATTCCAAATGTGAACCACTCATTCTGTTTTTTCTCTCATCACATTTGATTCTTCAGCAAGTTGCTTTAAATCTGTGCCCTCTCAGTCTTGATGCTTTTACAAATGAGAACCATTTCTCCCTGGCTACTCCATCCAGCTTCTCATGATTTTGATCACTTCTATCAAATCCCCTCTTGGCCCTCTTCTCTCCAAGGAGAACAGTCCCAACCTCTCTGATTTATCCTTGTAACTGGAGTAATGTGTCGACACAATGAAAAGTGTGAGATTCCATAAGAATGAAGGTTAAGCCTTTGTCTTGTAACTGCTGTTAGAAATTTTCAGAAACTATAGAAAACCTGTGATTCATGCAACCTGTAGCAACCATCTTTTAATTCAGCAAAGTTGATTTTTTAAATAAGCAAAAATGTAAGGTTTGACTTAAATAATTGATGATCTCTTTCGTGTACTAGGGACATAGCAGCAATGAAGACAAAGTATTGCCATAAGCTTAGCGCCATTGCTCCGAGAATTGAAAACATTAAAAAAGCCTTTGAGTGAGTGAACTTGTTTTGCCAGTGGAAGAAAGCCTTGGTCTTGCTCACTGAACAAGTTGGAGCTGCACATTTACTGACACATTTACAGTGACCGACTCGGGTCACTGTCTGTACGGAGTTTGCACATTCTCTTCGTGCCTGCATGGGTTCCCTCCGGGTATTCCAGTTTCTTCCCACAGTCCAAAGATGTACGGGTTAGGTTGATTGGCCATACTAAGAAATTGCCCCTTAGTGTCCTGGGGTGTGTAGGTTAGAGAGATTAGTGAGTATAATATGTGGGGATGTGGGGCTAGGGCCTGGGTGGGATTGTGTTCGGTGCAGACTCGATGGACCAAAGGGCCTCTTTTTGCACTATAGGGTTCTATGTTCTATGATTCTATGATATTAGTGAAAGCTGTGTTTTCCAGACTGCATAGCAGCTGGGCTCTTGCTCTCTGTGCATGGATAGGGCAAATATTCATTTCCTTGCAGTGAACTCTGTTTACTGAAGCTGACATTGGTATCCTTCACAATTACTGAGCACATTTTTGTCTGTTTAATTAGTGATTTACCGATGTGGAGTCCTATCTTCACTCACTCTACCATTGACAGCTCTGCCCTCAGTCATCAAGTTCTTGAATTCCCTCCAGAAACCTTTCCAGCTTTCTCCTTTCAGACATTCCTTAAAACCTACTTCTTTGACCAGGTTTTTGGTGATCTGCCATAATATCTTTTAACGTGCCTCAGTGTCATATTTTCATAAGAAGCACCTTGAGGCATTTTATTGCATCAAAGCCTCGATATCAGTGCAAGTTGTTTTGTTGCAGTTGTATTTGTTGCTAAGTCATGCTTGCTTGTTATTCTGCTAGAAAGGATCTCAATGCCTCTGAATTGGTTACTTACTTGAGTGCTCTGTCATGCAGCAATCTTCTGTGAAACTGACAGTTCCTGCAGCTCCTAAACAACCTCCTTACACAACAGTCATCGTCTACCAAAAAGCTGTATAGCACCTCTTTAAGTGCAAGGGCCCTTTAAGAGCTGCTGAACTGCTCCCCCTTATCCCTATATCTTGGGTTTAGAAGTGCATTTTTAGAGTTTGCTTGTTTCTCTGAGAATGCTGCCATAGATTGTTATTTGCAAAAGCTATTCTTGCTTACTTATAGATCTGTGTCATCTCAATAACTCTACACAAAGTTGTATCTTTGCTTCCCACCAGATCCATCACCTAGTCATTTGACTTTGCATGATAGTTCCATCAGTAGTTACCAGATGCTCCTGATAACACTTTATTCTACAATTAGTACTGCCTGTACATTTAAAACTTAGCCAACTCATGTAAATAGTTTGGTTATGTTGAATCCAGTGTGTTGGTCCAGCAGAGATATACATGTGGATACAATCCATTTATTGGTTTGACTGAGAATGTCCCTAATTAATGTGGATTAGTAGTCTGTAGATCATGGTGAGCCAGAGCATATACTGGCAGCGATTTTTCACTCCATTTGCTGCAGCCTTAAATGGCAACAATGACCCAAAATCTCATGAGAGCCAAAAAATGAGATTTACATCAACAAGAATTCTTGTTGTGAGTGCCCCTATCCCTACCAGTAACGTAATGGGGTTCCTGCCATGCAAAGGCAGGAACCCTATTTAAATACATGTTAATATGATTAGCCGGCTTCCCCTGCTGTATCATCCCACCACATTCACAGGTGGCAATGCCAGAGCAGTGTCAGTTGGCAATGCCACTGGGACTTCCTTTGGGAAGATACGTGGGGCAGATCTCTGTGTTGGTGGGGGGTTCCCTCATGTACATGGGTGGGAAAGTTACTGCATCCATGGAGTGATCCTCATTTTTATTTTCATTTCTGTTAGAGCAGTATGCTCCAGTCTCTGGAAGGCTGTGTTTCTGATGGGATGGGAATTTTTAGAGTCTGCCCTATTAGTGGCATGGTGGCATGGTAGTTAGCACTGCTGTCTCACAATACTAGTGACTTGGGATCAATTCCGGCCTTGGGTCATTGTGCGAAGTTTGCACATGCTCCCTGTGCCTGCGTGGATTTCCTCCAGATACTTCAGTTTCCTCCCACAGTCTAAAGATGTGCAAATTAGATGCATTGGCCATGCTAAATTGACTCTAGTGTCAAGAGAATTAGCAAGATAACTTTGTGAGGTTATGGAATAGAGCCTGGGTGGGATTGTGATCGGTGCAGACTCGATGGACCAAATGTCTGCCTTCTGCATTGTAGAGACTTTATTCAATGGCATAAGACCCAGTAGTTTATTCAAGTTTTGAAAAAGATGATACGAGAAGCTGTCAGTGGAGTTGGCGAGGTACTCACCACCTTTCCTAGCCAAAGCAACACCTAGTTAACAGGAAAAATTTCACCCGCTGTCTTTCAGAGATAGAATGACTATATTGGGTACTGGGCAATATTTTATTCTGCAATGAAGTGCCAGCAGCACATATAACTAGCCTGTTCCTTCAGACAGGATTTTCCACCTTCTGCGGTGTGTTTTGTGGCAGTGGCAGCAGTCCTCTGTTGGCTGGCAGCAGAATTATTCAGCACCACCACTGTCAATGGGGCTTCCCATTGTTTTCACTCTCAACCACGAGGGAACCCACAGTAGGGGGACACTATTGACAAGACCAGCAAATTCTGTTGGTGGCACCAGCTGGAAAATCCCACCCTTTATGCCCATTACATCCCAAGGTTAATTAAAATCCTGTTTCTCACTGAGGAAGTTTGATTTCAAATGTTAAATACATTTTGAAACTTCTGAAATTTTTCTCCTGGTTGAAATATGTAGCTTCCTTTATCTTTAGGACTGATCTTTATGTTTTCACTAGGGAATCACACTTGAAGACAGCGTAGGTGAGAGGATCATAGCCATTACCTTCTAGGCTCTATTTTCTGTCAGTACTTCCCTAACTGTGCTGGAAGTGGATGATCACAAGTTTCAGCTTATTTTATGCCATGTTCTTAGGAGGTAGCAGAAAAGTTTGCATTTACAACAAGTGAAATTTGACAAACGCAAGATCCAAGTAGGAATATTCCATTTGCAATGTATTCTGAGGATCATTTAGTGAAATATAATTGATTACCTCTTTAGTGTTTTCCAGGGTGCCTGACAATACAAATTCGAACTATTATCTGCGTCTTCATAGTAATCTTAACTTATTCAGTGGCCCAGGGATGTGTGGTAAGCAATTTTCAAGCTATTTTATTTATATCAAATGAATGTAAAAATGGCATGAACAGAGTATGGATTGGCTTTTGACATTGAAAGCAAATCCTGTTCTTAACTAAGCAACTCTACATTCCAGGTTTCTATTTGGTCATTTTAAATTTGGTACAATAAATTTCAAGCAATGAGCTGTTTTTATGATGCTATTTAATTATCCATCGATGGGGCTCTACCGCAGCGCCTCAAAACATTCAGAATCATAAGGGCATAGGGTCAATCCCTGATCAGAATTAAATTTACTAATCTCAGTCAGGGCAGTTGTAAAAGTAAGTCCAGTGCCTTTACATTAAAGAAAGAGAACATCAGGCAGCATTTTTCCTTCTCAATATTCTTATTGGAAATGTTGAATACATGAGGGAAGAATGTTGGCCAGAACATTAGGAAAAGAATAGATCTGGACTTGTATGGATATCATATGATGACAGAATCAGGTTCCAGGGTAATATTCCCATACATCTATGAATCTTTACACTGAGAACTGACAAGCAAAGCATAAATAATAATGAAGTTCTCCAGGAGAGCCAATGTTAACAGGAATGAAAACACAACAATGAGTCTGTATCTCCAGAATACTGAAGTCGCATCTCCACTACCAGTGAAGTGGATTCTCATTACGCTCCAAGAAACATACATACTGAGTGATCGCTTTTGTGGCTGTTACCCTTTAGACTTATAAATCGATATCACAAAAATTTGTCCTGTCATCACTGCTCTAGGTTAACAAAAGACCAGCAACATCCGGGTGGTTTAAAATGATATACATCACTCTGAACTTGATATGCTGTCCCATTAATTAGACTTCAATAAATATTCTCATATATTATTAACTTCCATGTTTTACAATTGTCCTTTCTCACAATGCTTTCACGTGCTCAAGCTATTTTTATATTTGCTATTTGTTTACAACAGAACTTAAATTTGACGATTTCTCAATTTTTAAGTTCCTTAAGAAGGGGAAGTTAGGAGAAAAACGGGAGTGACTTTGCTGTCCTAGCAGTTCTTTTCCCACCATGTCCTCTGGATAACACATTAAATTAAGGTGCTGCTTCCCTATTCAGGTGCTAAGACAGTATTTGAAGGTGCACAGTATTTGAAGAGAAGTGTCCTGACATTTCTTCCTCAACTAGGAAAATGGCTAGATTACAGATGTTTGTGGGACATTGCAGGAACAAAAATATCGCAATTTTCTTACAAAATGACACCTTTCGTTCTGTCAGAAGAAGTTCATTTTGTGAAGTGTTTTGAAACAATAAGATAATGCATAAAGAAATGTAAATATTTTATTGTTCTGGAGATATTCACAAAGGACCCTATATCCAATTCTCAACTTTGTAATTCATTAATTCATCAAATAGCTACAGCACAGAAGGAAGACATTTGATCATTCATATCCATACCATCTGTCTATGAGTTCCCAACTAATCCCGTTCCCCTGCCTTTTCTTCATAGCCCTCCATTTTTTCTCTTTAGGTAATTATTCAATTACCTTTTGATAGTCCTATTTGAACCTGCTTCTGCTCACTCTGATATACTGAATTTCCAGATTCTAACCACTCACTGAATAAAACCATTTTTTCATGTCCAGTCATAATGACTTCTGAAATGAAAGCAAATACCGTGGATGCTGGAATCTGAAACATAAACAGAAAATGCTGTGAAATCTCAGCAGGTCTAACAGCATCTGTGGTGAAAGACTTCTTACTGCATTATGCTAATCTACCAAAAGGGGAATTTTGAGATATTTAGGGCCATGCTTATTTCCTTTACTGTAAAAACGTAAAACTTTTGTAAGTTTTTTTAATTCACCTTATCAGTCAATGATGAATTACAGGAACAGTTAGTACAAGCCAGTAATTAAAAAGTAAACACAGAAGTGTCCCATTGCTTCAAACATGCAATTTCTTCTAAATTATAATGTATCAAGACAAAATAAGCTTAGTCAGTTTTTATTATGGAACTGTAGCATCGGATTTTCTAAGGATTTATTTTAAGGAGAAAGTGTCAAACCTTGTTACATTGTTGTGTTTTGCACAGGTTGGATGCATGCCTTGGCTATGGACTACTAACTCCAGCAGCTCCATTGTTATTATTGCCGCTGATGGGCTCAATAAAACAATGACCGAAATGCCCTGTGATGCAGCTCATTATGCTTTTCTTGCTTGTGTTGTTGGAACACTCAGTCTTGCAATATTCCTGCGCATATCGTCATTACCAAAAATGATCCTGCTCCTCATCGTCACTATTTTGTATATAGTAGTTTTTGAGATTAGTGGATACCGAAGAGCAATGGGGTAAGCATTTAATTATTTCAAGATACTATCAATGTAGATGTTTAAAGCCTGATAATATATTTACCAATATTATAAATTATAAATCAGTGTGGCTAAGTTAGGTGGCAAAAATGAGATTATGTTATGAGTAATCATTAAAAAGACAAAAATGTTTTCTTTTGTATGTACTGTGCCATACAAAGGCATAGTGAGACAAGTAGAAGAACCAGATTATTAAAGTTGAAGAGAAAAGAGAAACACGATGTTGTTCACTGAAACCATATTTGCTTTTCACCATATATAGGACCCTTAGCTGTTATGTGCAGTTACACAACCTTATTTAAAATTAAGCCTGGTAACATCACTAAGTATAATTTCCAGAACAATCCATAATGCAAGTGCAAGAATTTGCTTTTTTTTTGTATATTTTACAGATAAGTGGTTAGCAAAAGGAGCATTTTAATTTGTTCTAACCACGGATACTTAATTCATTATTTCTAACTACAGTGATTCTTGCATATATTACTTGGTGAATAATAATGAGCGGTTTTAATAAATGTATCTTTATTGTTCTGTTCATTTCTGAAGACGTGGCTCATTTTATATAAGGGGATATGAATCTATCTTGGCAATCCTACTCTTCTCTTGTGCACTTGGTCTTCACTCCAGACAATTGGACCTAAAGTTACGATTAGACTACCTCTGGGCAGTACAGGTAAGCTTTTCGTAAAAAAAAAAGGTACGTGCTTTTGGATGAAACCAATCACAACATGGGAGAAAGAAGTTAAATTTATTCATAAACAGAACAGTCTTATACACTGGAAATGTGAAATGGAAAGATAAACAAAGTATTCAGCTACATCAAAATCAAAAAGCAGCAGAAACAGAAACAGAATATTTTCTTTAATTTTGCTTTGATGTTTCTCTTACTATCCAAAAATCAGTAATCTTACTTCTTCCTTGGATGTTTTTCATACACATTTTTAACATCATTTTCATTCTAACAATTTTATAGGAACAACATGGTCATTTAAATTTTCAACATCCCTGAAGGGTGATGTTCTGTTGGTAATGGTGAATAAATAGGACTGAAGATATAATGTTGTAATGAGGTGCATCCAGCTCTTACCAATGAGGTCTTTCTAAATAAGTGGAATTGGTCAATGATGATGCATGGCAAGTTTTGCATTGAGGCTAACATTAAATAAATTTGATGTGGGGAAGTTAGAACTGGGATTTGCAATCAGAATGTTCTGTCATATTTTTGGATAACCCATTAAGGATTCAAAAGTTTATAGAGGAGGGAAATGTTTGATATGAACCATGATAACCCCAGAACGTTTGATGAATTGAAAGAAAGAAAAGGAATTGCTTTCTAAATATTTGTATAATTCCCAATTAATATGCATAATATCTTTTAGGCATTTAAGTTACAATTTTAAAATGCCATCCATGTGACTAAATATTTCTACTTAGTTATTGACCCTGTTTTCCAGAGAAGTGTACTCCAAGATGGAGTAAAGAAGATTAAGAAAGGTTTTCAGGAGGTAGTACCCTACAAACTATTACAGCATCGCCCCACACCTTCCACCCTACCTGCACATCCAGTCATACCACTCAGAAATTGATAGGTCACTTTGATTCTTCGAAGATCTCAGAGTGGATGGCTACGTAGAAAAAATATGCTCTGCCAAAGGAGCGATAGGAAACCTGTGCCAATTACTGTAAGCTTATATGCCTGACAACTCTGCCTGTGGCTGGAAAAGTGACGACTGCACAGGGTTATTTCAAGCAATCACTAAGGATCTATCGATCCAGTCAGAAATTGCAAATAGTGCTGTTGCCATTTTGCTCCACATGACTTTCTTAAGTTTTCAATATTGGGCATACATCTCTGTTTTTCTTTCCCCTTTGCTGAATTTTATCCAATTATGTCTGCAGATTATCCCCATTAATATTCTAAGGTATTTTCTACCTCCTTCCAAAGACCTGTTCCCATCTTTAGGAGTCTATGCCATCTAGCTGTTAGTTAGCTCAATCTTTCTAAATGTTCATCGCTTCACTGATACTCTGCCATCGATGCTGCTTTCACAATATGTCAAAAACATTTCAAGCTCCCACCTGGTCATGTTGTGTGGGTAAATAGATGAGCAATTTATGCATGAATTGTAGTGTTTGTATAATTCATATTGTTGAAAACAGGAAAATAAATGGTGTGGTAGCTTCAAATGCAGGTATCTTTATTCTTGAGATTTGGTTGCAAATTCCATCTGCATAAATGGCACGAGAGTCTCCAATCCCTATTAGTTGTTAAGGTGCAAAGTTTTAAAGTTTCAACGGTTCTGCTGTGATTATGTCCTCAGAATTGCATGCCCCCATTCAATTCTTGTTTGATGGTCTCACTCAGAAATCAAAAGCATGGTTGGACGTGTGGCAGAAATTCTATTGATGGTCTCAAAGGTTAGTTTAAGGGTCCATGATACACTGTGTTACATCTGATTTGTAAGATGGAGGGATGGTCATTTTAAAAATCATGAACAGGGAACATACTGAATTACAGGAAAGAATTCATTGATCTAGAACTATATCCTATGGTTGGGCAGGAATATAGAGTGTTTTGTGCTGAGGAGACTGGTGAGAAAACATGCCATACCTTCTGGTCCTGACTCAATTATGCAACCAAGTGTATAGTGCCATTTTCCACGGCAGGAAAGGCCTGATAATGGGTAAGCTATTGTGTCTGAGTGCAATATTCAAAAGGCACATAACATCACTGACCCACTACTGAAGAGAGAAGATGGATCTCCTAAAATGAAGATGAATCTCTGAGATGGAAAGATGGATTCTTCCAGGACACTGAATCTAGAAGACCCTCATATAGATGCTCCTCACAGCTACTGCTGTGGTGTTCCAGTGTCCAGGTTTACCTGCAGCCTCCATTCCAAACTCTGGATGCAGCACTGGGCATTATCCAGGTGAGTCCTGACATCTGCATGTCATTCCAGATGTGTTCTGAGCTTGTATGCTTTCCTGCTGGCATCATGGAGAATCAGGCATAGGTGGTCAGGCCTTCATCTGCATCCCATTAGAGGGATGCAAATCAGTTTAATGCTGGTCTCCAGGGGCTTCATGATTTGCTGCAGCAGAAACCAGGGATAGTACCATGGGAAATACACACCAATTTTTATACCTCCCATTGTATGTTGCTCCCCCACTCCCACCTAGTACTGTCACCGAGTGCATGGGAGAATTCTGTCCACACTGTGGCAAATTAGCAAATATCAAGTTTACCACTGGCGAGTATTAATGCTGTTTATCAGAAAGAAAATGTTTCACAACTCCTTAGCCTGTTATATAAAATAGAGAAAAAACATCATAGGATGGAATTCTCCCCCCCAAAAAATTCTCAATGCTGAATTTGGATAAAAATGTGAATATATCCCAGTGTTTTTTTCAGTGGGACTTTCAAAATGAATTTCTCACACTCTGTGCACTGTAAAGAATGAATCTCATTCGAAATCAATGCCAGTGCCTATTTCCGCTGAAGGGATTGAAAGCATAGCACTGAGTGGGTCACAACACATGTGCTTACCTGTCATAGCAGAGATTGCCTCACACTATTGGCCTTGCAATCACTGGCCAACTCAATTGCTGGAGAGCACAGCAACCCCCATTGCTTGCCCACCAATCCTCACAGCCCGATCACTGGTCTCCTAGATATGTCCGGGCCGGGCTTGATCTCCCCCTCCCGTCCAGCTGTCACCCACCCCTGGGCTGTTATGACCCCCCACCTTCACTGCTCTGCAATCCTGATCTGAAACTTCACCTGCCTCAGTCCCAACCCTCCTGGCAAGTCGTTCAGCCCTTCCCTCTCTCTATCACTGATCCAAAATGCAGAGTTGCAGCAGGACGCCCACCCCTATCGGAACCTGCTCCCTACAGGCCCTAATCCTCTGGCCCCACCTGGTTGGCACTGACCAATGCCTGGTGGGCAGTACCAAGGTGCCCCCTGAGCATTGTCAGTTTGTTTCTTGGGCAATATCAAGGCCCAGATACTTCAGTACTGGGCCTGCTATTTAGATTCAAATTAGAATTTAAATATTTTAATCAGCTCAGTGAATATTTCTGGTGCAGAGCTACAATGTGGGAAATCCAGCGGCCGGAGATGCACGGAAGCTGTGGTGCCCAGCGGGGAGCCCACTACACGACCCCTGCTTATCAGCACAGTGGGCTGTGAGAATTACCACCTCCCAAATAATAACTTTGATCTTTTTTAATTATAGGCACTATTGAGAATGTTTTGCACTGCCTATTATATCTCTTGAATTAACATACTCCTTTGTTTTCCCTCCCCATCTCCTAGCTGGTAGGTGGCTAATGAAGGAACCATCGATGTCAGTCTTTCCTTTAGAATATAAAACCATTGTGCAATTTTAATTCAGAATAAAATGGAAATTAGTAAACAAAACATCCTCATTTTTCAAAAGAGTATGATAGGTTCCCTGTAGTTTGACTAAAATTAGTTTCTAATTTGAGAGAGGAATAAAAAGGCTTAACTTGAAGTGGTGCACTGGAAGACAAATGAGAGCACGTCGTAAACTGAAATCAAGTTACTTTCCAGAATGTAAAAGAACTACATGCAGTTTTATTTTAATGAAATGTTATTCTGCACATTCAGCAAGTGCTTGAATATTATCTTTATCAAGTGATTTATTTATATGTTTTCATCTTGCTTTGTTAGCATTGAGTGGGAGTGAATATAATAGCCCGGTGTTTTGGCTGAAGCCGTGGGAAAGAAACACATATTGGTAATGCAAACATAGCAAGCCAGAGAGGAGGTTCCTTGTTGTAAACAGTAATCACTGTTAAGCATTTGCAGTATTTGGCATATTGAGGAAGGATGGGTTAAATACTAAAGCTGTTTAAATGAATGATAAATGATGCAGGGTATTTGTACACCTGGCTGGAGAGGAGATTTTAGTAAAAAAAGATCTCTTGATGCACAGCATTTAACACATTTTTATTGTTTAACAATCTTCTGTCCATATATGTGTATAAATTTGATTTAGCTTTATAATGTAGAAATCTTTATGTGTGTGAAAGATAGTCTATAAAACACATACCATATATTAAACATCTGACACACTTCTAAAGTGCTGTAATATCTGTACTATGGATATTCATCATGCAAAACCACTGTGCTGTCAGATTCATCCCACAGTACAGTGTTGCCTTGTAATGTTTAGGTGGTAATACATGTTATGAATCAAAATACCCAGACAAAGTATGCACCAAGAATATAAAGATTTTTAATATACTATTAGTAAACAATTAGAGATATTAAATTTCTGCTTTAGGCAGAAATCCAGGTGAAAATTGTACTCAGAATTGTGTTAGTTTTGAGAAGGGTTTTCTTTGTCTCGAGTTTCCAATTCACTGTTTGTTTTCGAGAAATGCCCTAAAATCGTGGCACTGGAATGTCCACGCAGTATGTAAAAACATATATATATATATATATATAATTATGAAGATGTTTGATACTGTCTTTCACGGGGAGACTGTCAGCTAAGTTCAATGCAATGGAATTGAAGGCAAAATATTTGAATCTGGTTGGCTGAGTGGCAGGAGAGATGGTATAGTGAGCAATTACACTAATTGGCAGGATAAGACTAAAGGCAAGGATCTGTGTTAGCACTGCCAACCATTAACTGTTTTTATTAATGATGTAACTGATCAGATAGAAAGGCTCATATCAAAGTTTGACAAGTTTATTGGAGTTATTTAAGGATGTAACAAGCTTGGTGGATAAAGGGGAGCTATATTAGGTTTGGAATCTATTGAACTCCAGTCGGCATACTGTAAGGTAGCACATAAAATATCACTACACAAAGTAAAAACTCATGGTATTGAGGAGAATATATTGGAACAGACAGAGGATTGCCTACTGAACAGGAAATAGAGAGTTGGGATTAATGGGCCATTTTCGTGCTGGCAAAAATAACTAGAGTTTCACAGCAATCAGTTATTTACAATCTACAGTATTGAATTGGGTGTAGGAACTGAATGTACAGTGCCAAATCTGCTGATAAAATAAAGATAGATGAGAAATTGAGCAGAACATAACATGTCTGTAATCAGAAATAGATTTGTTAAGTGATTAGGCAACAATTTGGCAGAAAAAGCATAATGTGGGAAAATGTGAAGTTTTCAGCTTTAGGTGAAATGAGGTGTCACCCCGATGAAGCTACAACACAGAACTACTTACATGCCAAAGAGCAGAAACAACTTATATTAGACAGAACAAATCAATCCCATAACCAATGGATCACATCTCATCTTGCCAGTCCTGCTATATTGACTTATATCACAATTATAACAATAACACAGTTACATGGAGGAGGAGCCTCCACAACTATTCTTATTGTCAATAATAAAGGAGCCCAACACATTAGGGCAAAAGCGAAAGCTGAAGAATTTGTAACTATCTTCAGCCAGAAGTGCCAAGTGGATGATCAATCTTGACCTCCTCCCCAGTCTGACAACTGCCAATCTTTAGCCAATTTGATTTACTCCATGTAATACAACTGAAAGCATTGGATACTGCAAAGGCAATGAGCCCTGACAAACTTCTGGCAATAATACTGAAGACATGCTCCAGAACTAGCTGTGTCCCAAGCCAATAAATTAATAATCCAGTTTAGTTACAACATTGGCATTTACCCTGCAGTGTGGAAAATTGCACAGGCATATCCTGTCCACAAAATGCCAAACAGATGCCAATCAATTGTTGCCCATACAGCCTATTTCTGATCATCACTAAAGTGATGGAAGGGGGCAACAACAGTGATATTAAGCGGCATTTACTTAGCAATAACCTGCTCACTGACGCTCAGTTTGGGTTTCACCAGGATCACTCAGTTCCTGACCTTTTTACAGCCGTAGTTCAAATATGGACAAAAGAGGTGAGGTGAGAGTGATATCAAGGCAGCATTTAAATGAGTCTGGTATTAAGAAGCCCAAGAAAAATTACAGTCAATGGGAATAAAGAGGAAATAAAAGCAAAATGGTCCATATACTAGAAATCTGAAATAAAAACAGAAAATGCAGTAAAGATTCAACAGATATTGCCTGGCAATATCTGTGGAGAGAGAAACAGAGTTAATGTTTTGAATCCATATGAGTTGGAATAAGATGGGGAAACTCTGTGCTGATTACAGTCATATCTAGTACAAAAGATATGGTTATCGGAGGTCAATCATTTCAGCCCTGGGACATCACTGCAGGAGTTCCTCAGGTTAGTATCCTAGGCCCAATCATTTTCAGCTGCTTCATCAGTGACCTTTCCTCCATCAAAAGCCCAGAAGTTAGGATGTTCATTCCTGTCTGCACAATGTCAACACTATATTGTGACTCCTCAAATACTGAAACAGTCCATGTCTATAGCAGGAAGACTGGAAAACATTTAGGCTTGGACTGACAAGTGGGAAGTAACATTCACACCACACGTGTGATAGGCAATGGCCATCTTCAACAAAAGATAATCCAAAATAGTAGACATCTTCATTGCTAAAACCCCTCACTATCAACATCCTGGGGATTACTGTTGACCAGAAACTTAACTGGACTAGCTGTATAAATACTGTGACTACAGGAGCAGGTTAAAAGCTGAGAATTTTGTGGTGAGTAACTTATGCTCTGCCTCTCCCAGACCTGTCCACTATCAACAAGGCACAAGTCAGGAATGATGGAATACTCTCCACTTGCCTGGATGAGTGCAGCTTTATCAATGTCCAAAAAAGCTCGAAACAATCCAAGACAAAGCAGCCTGGTTGATTGGCATTCCATCCACCATCTTCAACACTCAATCCTTCCACTACTGATGCACAATGGCAATAGTGTGTACCATCTACAAGATGCACTGCAACAACTCATCGAGACTCCCTCAACGTCATCTTCCAAACTCTCAACTTCTACAATCTTGAAGGACAAGGGCAGCAGATATATGGGAATACCGTCAATGGAAATATCCTCTCCAAGCCATACACTATCATGACTGAGTCTGTATCACTATCACTGGGTCAAAATCCTGGAACTCCTTCCCTAACAGCATCATGGGTGTGTCTATACCTCATGGAATGTAGCAAATCAAGAAGATGGCTCAATGCTAACTTTTAAAGAGCTATTCAGAATGGGAAATAAATGCTGGCTTAATCAGTGACTTCTTAAAAGGGGTGTTAGAAAGGCAAAAAGGGGCCACGAGGTGGCTCTGGCAGGTAGGATTAAGGAAAATCCAAAGGCATTTTACACCTATGTAAGGAGCAAAAGGATGGTTAGAGGCAAGATTGGACCTCTCAGGGACAGAGGAGGGGATCTATGCTTAGAGCCTGAGGGAATGGGGGAGATCCTGAATGAATACTTTGCGTCAGTATTCACGCAGGAGACTGGCCAGATGTCTGTTGCTGATGTTGACAAAGTTGAGGATCGGTTGAGGGAAATAAGGATTACGAGGAAAGAGGTGTTGGGGCTGTTAGGCAGCTTAAAGATATATAAAGCTCCGGGGCCTGATGGCATTTACCCCAGGCTGCTAAGGGAGTTGAGGGAAGACTTGGCTGGGCCTCTGACGCAAATCTTTGTCTCTTCCTTGGACACAGGTGAGGTCCCAGAGGACTGGAGGATAGCAAACGTAGTACCGTTGTTTAAAAAAGGTCAGAGGGATCACCCAGGGAACTATAGGCCGGTGAGCTTGACTTCAGTTATAGGTAAGCTAATGGAGAGGATCCTTAGGGACAGGATGTATGAGCATCTGGAGCGCTGCGATCTGATCAGGGATACGCAGCATGGCTTTGTCAAGGGGAAGTCTTGTCTTACAAATCTAGTGGAATTTTTTGAAGAAGTGACAAAAACAGTTGATGAAGGACAGGCTGTTGATGTCGTCTACATGGATTTCAGTAAGGCGTTTGACAAGGTTCCTCATGGTAGACTGATAGAGAAGGTGAAGGCGCATGGGATACAGGGTCGGGTATGTAGATGGGTCGAGAACTGGCTCGGGAGGAGGAGACAGAGGGTAGTAGTGGAAGGCTCTTTTTCCGGCTGGAAGCCTGTCACTAGTGGAGTGCCACAAGGCTCAGTACTAGGTCCTCTTCTATTTGTGGTCTACATAAACGACTTGGAAGTAGGGGTAGGTGGTGAGATCAGCAAATTTGCTGATGACACCAAGATGCTTGGATTGGCGGGTACAGAAGAGCAGTGTCAGGCAATACAACAGGACATAGACAGGTTGGTAGACTGGGCAGATAGATGGCAAATGGAATTTAATCCGGATAAATGCGAGGTGATGCATTTTGGCCGGAAAAATGTAGAAGAGAGTTATAGGATAAAAGGTAAAACTATACGGAGCATAGAGACGCAGAGAGACTTGGGGGTGCAGGTTCACAAGTCTCTGAAGGTGTCCTCACAGGTGGAGAAGGTGATAAAGAAGGCGTATAGTATGTTAGCTTTCATAGAAAAGGGTATAGAATACAAGAGTAGGAGTTTGATGTTGCAGTTGTATAGAACTTTGGTTAGGCCTCACTTGGAATACTGCGTCCAGTTCTGGTCGCCGTACTATCGGAAGGATGTGGAGTCCTTGGAGAGAGTGCAGAGGAGGTTTACCAGGATGCTGCCTGGTATGGAAGGACTGTCTTATGAGGAACGATTAAATAGACTGGGGTTGTTTTCCCTTGAAAGACGTCGGCTTAGAGGGGATCTCATAGAGGTGTATAAGATTATAAGGGGTATAGATAGAGTAAATGGAGGTAAACTTTTTCCACCTTTAGAAATGGATAGGACGAGAGGTCATGGCCATAGGGTGAGGGGGGCTATGTATAGGACGAATATTAGAGGGCAGTTTTTCACACAAAGGGTAGTGGGGGTGTGGAATGCACTGCCGAGTAAGGTGGTGGGAGCAGGCACGCTGGGGCTGTTTAAGGGTCTCTTGGACAGCCACATGAGCGGTATGCAGATAGAGGGATATAGTAGGACTGTTTAACTACGGCTTTTTTTCCCACAGGTAATTCGGTCCATACTTGACCAACATTGAGCATGCATTCGGCAGGTGGTGCGAGTACAGCTCTTGGATGTTGATTCATGGGTTGCCTGGTACTTCATGTCGTAAATGAGTGCTTTATGTGGACCATCTGAAGGGCACCATGACAGCTCAGAGACTATCAATGTGGCTGTGCAGACACTTGGAATTGGGCCGGTGTCTGCGGGAGTTTGCGCGTTCTCCCCGTGGCTGCGTGGGTTTTCTCCGGGTGCTCTGGTTTCCTCCCACAACCCAAACCTTCGCTCTTAGGCTGATTGGGAAACAAATTGTCCCTATAGTGAGAGTCTTCCATATTAGGAATAACCTAAATCTATAATAGGATAATGGAATTGCTACTATATAGTTATGACAGCGGCGCGGGCTCGTTGGGCCGAAGGGCCTGTTTCCCGTGCTGTGTTGCTCTAAAGGAGTGATATTGTAAGTTTTCTACATCCTTTGAAAGAACGAAAACATTAGTGAAATTTCTGGTTTAGATTATTCGCAAAAAGATTTAGACATCAAAAGTAGCTTCTTCTAACAATTCTGCATCTTCAATATTTGCAGTGTGGTTTTGTTTTCATTTTCAGCTAAACTCTTGTGCTTTGCAAGTTTAATACAATCGTCACTTAGACATTTCTATGTTCAAAAACAATGTCGATTTTTTCAGCAGTCGAAAATGCTGTTTTTAAATTCAGAAATCACCAATGGATCAACATTTTCATTTAGAGAAGTTTTAAATTGCTCACTAAATCTATTAGAGGGAGGTTAGTTTTTTGTTTCCTATTGTTCCCCTGTGTGTACTAAATACCATCAGGTTGCAATGGGAAAAAGCATTTGGAATGCACACCCACACACATCTGATGCTTAAAAACAAAACAAAAAGCAATTAGTCAGTAATGCAGTACTTTGGATAACTCATTTTAGCTCAGCAAATAAACTTATTTGTCCAATAATTATTAAGCAAAAGCATAAGTATTCAGGAGTGGATGGTAATCTTAAAAGCAACAGTGAGCTTGGATTGCTCAGTTGGAATAATTAATGGTGATTTCAGCAGAAACTAAGGAAGAGTACTTAAGAAACAAATGTGGTCAATAAGTGCATCTATTAACAGACCTAGAAATTGTCCTGCTCAAAGAAGCTACTAGCAGATAAGGGGTTGCTGATGCTCATGTGAATCTGTGGCAGAATCTTTTGCTCTTGCTTGTGGTGAGCTTGAAGGTGGAAGGGGCATAAACAAGAAAGAGTGCAGAAAAGATTTACTAGAATGCTACTGACACTTGATGGTTTGAGTTATAAGGAGAGGTTGGATAGACTGAGACTTTTTTCCCTGGGATATAGGAAGCTCAGAATGACTTTATAGAGATCTATAAAATAATGAGGGGCATAGATAAGGTAGTCAATATCTTTTCCCAAAGGTAGGAGGAGTTTAAACTAGGGGGCATAAATTTAAGGTGAGAGGGGATAGACACAAAAGGGTCCAGAGGGGCATTTTGTTTACACAGGGAGTTTTGAGTTTCTGGAAAACAGGCAAGTATAGTTTTGTCATTTAAAAAGCATTTAAATGTTTACATGGGGAAGATGGGTATAGAGGGATATTGGCCAAATGTGGGCAATTGGGACTAGCTTAGTGTTTATATAAAAAGTGGCATGGACAAGTTGGACCAAAGAGCCTGTTTCTATGCTGTAAACCTCTATGTAATTAGATTGGCTAGCTTACCACCTTCCCACCTGCCTCAATCTTTTGACAGGAAGAAATGTATAATCTTCCTGCCCCAATGCCCATTGAGGTCTTTAAGTGGCCAATTAATGACTATGTCAGTGCCTCCTTCCACCACTGCTAATATTAGCCCAGCTGCAGGTGGGCCTGTTGCTATGCAGTGTGCACGGCAGCTAAAACTGTGCAGCTAATTTGTCACTCATGAAGTTTAGGAACTAGGGTCTCTTGATTAGACACTAACTGTTGAGAGATTGGGCATTGGGAAGGGAGGAATCAAATAGGTGCTGAGAGCCACCCCTTTGTCCTGATGCCAACACCACCTCCCCCTCCCCCACTGCATCCCTGAGATATGGCCCGTGTTTCTCTATAATCCTGGCATTCTGCCCTTTCAAGTGCAATCAGCTGGCAGACAAAAATCCTGATTTCTCAACAAGACTCAATCCTAACTGAGATGTTTGGCTCCTCTGTGCAAGCCATTATTGTGCTATGCTAACAAGAGAAGCCATTCATGCTGAACTATTCAAGATTTAAACTTTCCTCTAAACTTGCTACATAATTACAGCTACTAGAATCTGCAGGCCTTCACTCCAGTTGTAAGCACCAAAATTAGGGTAGCACAGTGGCACTGTGATTAGCACTGCTGTCTCACAGCGCCCAGGACCCAGATTCGATCCTGACCTTGGTCACTGTCTGTGGAGTTTGCATGTTCTTCCCACATGAACTCCAGTTTCCTCCAGGTGCTCTGGTTTCCTCCCACAGTCCAAAGATGTGCAGGTTAGCTTGACTGGTTATGCTAAATTTCCCCCTAGTGTCAAGGGGACTAGCAGGGTAAACACGTGAGTTCACAGGGATGGGGCCTGGGTGAAATTGTTGTTGGTTCTGGCTTGATGGGCCGAATGGTCTCCTTCTGCATTTTGGCAGATTCTATGATTCTACATGTTGGAAATTTTCATCACTGACACCAACAAAGTATTCAGGGGAAATTTTCCAATCCTACCCTGGAATCGCAACAAGCAGACTGGGAACCATGCAAAGGTCCATTGACCTTGGATGGGCTTTTCCGAGTTGGGACGAATGCGGCCAGAAAATCCTGCCTAATGGGTCATTTGGGAGATTAGCATCAGAAATACAACAAACATGAAAACAAAGGCAAACTTGGAACCAGATCATATGTGGGTGAGGTTGCATCTAAGCACTGCTGTAAGGAGCACATTTAAATATTTACATGACCTCAGCCTACGTAAGACCAATAGCTTTGCACCAATATGTGCCCAATGTATTGGACTGCCTGTACTCAATGTTATGCCTTCATTGCCTTCAGTTTGCTTCAGTTTGCCTTCAGTTTGCAAACAATGCCTTCGGTTTGCTGCTCAAAGGCAACACCAGAAAACTCCACCACTGAGGGGCAATTTTGCATAGCCAATCAACCTAACCTGCACATCTTTGGAGTGTGGAGGAAACTGGAGCACCCAGAGGAAACCCATGCTCAAATGGGGAGAATATGCAAACTCCACACAGGTAGGACAAGGAGGCAAGTAGCAGATCAAACTCCATGATTCTAATTTTACTGGCATGCCTGCTCCAACATTATAGTGGGTGAGGCTCATAGAATGGCATTTTCCATTGGCCTCGGATGCAATCTTACGAGCCTCGAGTGGCATGCTGGTAAAATTGTAGCCTTTGTTGCTGGCACAAATCTTACCAGACATTTAGCTAATGGATTCCCCAAGGGATCTGAGTTGCTATTGGCAGCACACAATTTTTCATGCCCGGAGCAGTGGATAGTGATGATAGAGGCTCTAATTTATTTCCATCATATGGCTGATCAGGACTCCAACTCGTACTTCCTACCACTGGTATATGTTGAATGGATTTGCAAGTTGATCCTCAACATGTTTCAGAGAAACAGTGAATAGTTTCAAGTATCTGGGGTCAGTTGTGGCAGGAGATTTAAGTGTAGAAATGGAATTTAAGTAACAAATTAGCTCTGCTTGAAATAATTGGAATTACTGCAGTGGAATGTTAAGTGATAGAAAAGTATCACTTTTTAAAAATAAATCACAAGACCACCTCGTTATATCATTCAGAAACTTGGATATTGTTAAGAAGAGCAGAAAATGTAGATGTGAGATGGATGTGTAAAGTGATGAAAAAGGACAATATTAAAAACTGCTACATCGGCAGGGTGGGGGGGGGGGGGGGGGGGGGGGGGGGGGGGGGTGGGTTGGGCAGCCGATGACAATTATCAAACATCAAAGAAAATAGCCAAGTAATTGGTAAATAAATTTTAATGAAATGCAAAGTTTTGGGGGTAAAATTCTATTCAGTCATAAGTGGTCAGTGTTGTAATATATCTAAACACAACATATACAACATGATTAAAAGCATTAGATCAGATTATAGGACAGGAGAAGACCTTCAATATTTCAATCAGACTGCAGCAAATTTGTACTATCACAGAATGTTGATCACACTGAATAAATGATTTGGAGAGACAGGGCTAGGATCATGTTCAAATAAAGATCTGGTAAGCAGACTTATGGTGAGATTGCAACATAGCTTGTCAGTTTCATCAGTAGGAGGGAGATTTGACAGGATTAACACTGAGTTAACTTAGTTGGGAAAGGCAAGTGAGTGCTTGTGTGAGCTGAATCGATAGCGAGCAAGAGTGAGTCAAAAGAAAAGTCATAAAAATCGAGCCGGAGAAACTTGTGATTTACAAAGGGAGGCTTTGGAAGCTGCTGAACAATAAATGAAATAAAAAGAAAAGATGCCATTATCCTTGATGCATTCCCATCACAACTCACCTTGATGGATGGAGCTTCAGAATAACACATGCAAGCTGCTGCAGTGAAATTCATCCCAACTGTTACAGAAGTCGGAAGCTTGAAGGGATATTTTCAGAATGTCCACCAAATTCTCCAGTTTGAACAGGGATGCAGATGTGGCTTACTATCTGATTTCAAAATATTTAAACAGCATACAAAGCGAGAGTTTCTTGATTCAGGTCTGTCTAAACCAGATCTTCCCTAGCAGCACAATGGGTGTACCCTATCCCACTTTTAAATAAAGTCATAAAATTTGTTTTGCAATTGAGAATGAAAGGCTTAATCGGCTGAATCATCAAGATGAGCTAAAGGGCCCCAAAAATTATCTACCACATTGGAATATCCATTCAGCATCAGGTTAAGCTTTCTTAGTCATAGACTAAAGTTCATACCATTTCCACAACTGCCTACAGAATCCATAGACCAATTTGTGAGCAAATGCAGGAAAAAAAAGTACATTTTCTAATTTCTCAAATACAGAGCTTGCAGACAGAATTGTGGAGTTAATGATCACCTCCACTCCACTGGAAATATTCCAGAAAAGATCTGCGAGACAAACCCAAAACATAATCTCCAAGTGTTACTCAAAAATGGACATAAATATGAACAATCTCACAGGTCAACAGTGCTTACAGTGCATTACAAGTGCAACCCTATTTTAGACATACTCACTAGAATATCCAAACTCAGAAAGATGAGTCCCAAGAGTATTTAATGTATAAATACCTCCTAATATTTTCTGTCACTGGCTGTTTCTGAGATTCACCCAAACTGATTCCATTGATCTTTAGTGAGAGATCACTTTAGTTCTAAAGAGGTTGAACCAGTTTGGGTGTAAGAAGCAGCAAAGGACAAAAAACATAGGTGGGAGTTACTGATAGACCACTAAGTGGCAGTGGTAACATAAATCACAGTGTAAATCAGGAAATGAGTGGTCTGTGCAATAAGGATAATACAGTAACCATGCTGGATTTCAATCTACATATAGACTTGATAAGCTTTATTAGTATTATTGATGTGGAAGACAAAATGATTTTCTAAAGCAGTACTTTGAGAAACCATTTGGCAATGGGTCATTTTAGATCTAGTATTGTGCAATTAAAATAGAGTAATTAATAATCCTGTATAGGAGTCTTTTGGAAAAAGTGAACTTAATATGATTGTATTTTACATTAAGATTGCAAGTGTTGTAGTTCGATCAAAGATTAGAGCCCTAAATCCAAGCAAAGGAAACTACAAAGGTATGAGGGACAAATTGGCTATAAGTAGATTGGAAAATAATATTAAAAGGTATCATGGGAGGCAAGCAGTGGTTAACATTTCAAGAACTAATATATATGGGTTACAGCAAAATTACATTCCAGCAAGGTAAGTATTCCATCGAGGCTAATGTACAGGACATTGGTGAGACCACATCTGGAGTATGATTAAAGGTCAACCAGACTCGAAACATTGGCTCTATTCTCTCTTTTGGAGGGCTGGCCTTTCCTCAGATCAGTCATTTACCTGAGGAAGGGGCAGCGCTCTGACAGCTAGTGGTTTGTGCCACCAAATAAACCTGTTGAACTTTAACCTGGTGTTGTGAGACTTCTTACTGTGTTTACCCCAGTCCAATACCAGCATCTCCATAGCTTTTCTCTCTACACAGATGCTGTCGGACTTGCTGAGATTTTCCAGCATTTTCTGTTTTGTTTCTGGAATACTGTACAGTTTTGGTCACCTTATTTAAAAAAAAAGGATGAAAATAAATTAGAAGCAGTTCAGACAAGGTTCACTGTACTGACACCATGGATGGGAGCGGTCATGGGAAGAGGTGTGATTAGTTATCTTATGAGGAAAGGTTGCACAGGTTGGTCTTGTAACCAAAAAGGTAGAGAAATCATCTTATTGAAATGTATAAGATCCTGAGTGGACTTGAGAAGGTGGATGCTGAGAGGCTAGAATGAGCAGATTGAGTTTAAAACTAAAGGTCTCCCATTTCAAGATAGGGCTGAGAAGAAATGTTTCCTCTCAGATAGTTGTGAATCTTTGGAACTTTTTTCTCCCAACAACAGTGGATGCAGCGTCATTGAATATTTTGAAGGCAGTAGTAAAAAGATTCTTGACTAACAATGTAGTTATAGGTTATCGGGATAGGCGAAATATAGATTTAAAGCCACAGTGAGATCTGCCATAATCTTATTGCATAGTGGAGCAGGTACTAGGGGCCAAATGGTCTACTCATGCCCCTAATTTGTATGTGTGTATTTAATGCAAATTACAGCAGCTACGTGAAGTAATTGTTAAAGATTCTACACTACAGATACTGTGGAAAACCAACATTAAGGGATGACCTGATTCAATGCAATATAACCACAAATACAGGAGACTATTTTGACCACATTGAAATAAGCTATGCATCTCCAGGGAGTCATTTTTAAAGGCAGGCAGATTATCATACCAGAATCTTTGCAAATTGATGTTCTTCAACAATTTCATCAATCACAGATGGGCACATATCAGACAAGAAGGCTTGCGGGAGAGAAAGTCTATTGGCTGGTTCTGAACAAGACATTGAAGTCTTCATATAGAAGTGTGAGGTACATTAAGAGCATAGGACAAGTCAGCACAAATCAGCATTGATTAAATATGAAGTTTCAACCCATCCTTGGTCCAAACTTACTCGGACCTCATTCCTGTCCATAATACTGTCTTCATTGCTTACTTTACCAAGTATCCCATTATTCAACTAGTGCATGATACATCAAGCTGTTTTAGGTACTTTTTTTTTAGTTTATTTAGTGTGCCCGGAGAAATAATGGTAACCCATTTCAGGATATGTGTAAGAAGTGGCATATTGATCACACTTCTCCTCATTGCATTAAATCTAATTGCTTCAGTGAAATTCCTAATTCTCAATGTAGATAGATCAAGCACTATCTATGTGTTATGTTACATCTGAGAATGACATCTTAAGTGCAACTATTCTATCAATGGCAGAGCTCATGTTTGGTAGACCAGTGCATACCAATTTACATACCCTTATCCATTGTACTCTTCCGGAAACTAGAAAGTAGCTTTTAAAACTACAAGAGAAGGTGACCAATATGCATGATAAAAAATGTAGGTACATAACTCTGGGATAAATCATGTCTGTTCCAGGTCCTCAGCCATATACAGTCCAAATGCATCTTGGGCAAGATCCCAAATGCAACCAGAAGCAACATCCAAGAATGACAAACTCAAAGATCACTTGAGCAATTAAAGAAATTCCAAAATGAGGTTACCATTACATGACCTGAGCATACCAGCAGACTATCTTCCTGCTTTAGATACTCTCAGATTCATCGGTTCTGTTTAGTGTTAACTAAACGTGTACTTTTTGGAAGGGGAAATATATCTTTAAAAAAAGGGGGGAATGTTATAATTTGTCATTAAGGGATATCAGCATGACATCACTAGAAGGGAAAAGTGTCATTTGATCTGGTCTTAGTTTCATTTTTGCTTTGAGTAGAGCATACACACACACACATACACACACATTTCCTAATATCTCCAAACAATACATCAATGTAGGGCTATTTTCAGGCTCCTACTGTTTAATAAGTTTATGTGTTTACCGACTCCTTTATGAGCGATTAGGTGCCTTATGTTTTGTACAGTAAATAAGCCCAAGGAATTACATCATGATAATAGCACAACAATCAATAATTTCCTCAGGGCTCTACTAATATGATCTATGTGGAAGTTCAGCAGAAACTCTTTATTATGTGCACAAAAAGGATTCTGCAAATATTAAGCGCAGTGTAAATTCATGACCATTGTAAACACAGGAAATTTTTCACCACAGCAAAGAACCCGTACAATCCATTAAACAAGTAGTTTAATAAGATACAGAACTATATTTCTTCACAATTTCTGAGATGCAATATTTGTTTCACTGGCAATTATGAACACTTTGTCGTAACTTAGCGCAGTTGTCAACACATTTTGTGTATTTTCTCTTTCAGGCTGAAGAAGAGAGAGATGATATGGAACGGGTGAAGCTCGACAACAAAAGGATTCTCTTCAATTTACTTCCAGCACATGTTGCACAACATTTTTTGTTGTCCAATCCACGAAATATGGTGAGGGAAACATTATTATTAAAACCTTTTTCACTTCAACAAATAAGTTACTGAAATTTCATTGAATAATATTTCATCCCACTAAACATAACAGCTACAGAATGTTAACACCTAGGGCATTATGTTTATGTAACTGAATCATGGTACTGCTCTATTTGGCTGTGGATCCTGCCACTGTTGTTAGAGGTTATTCCTTATTTTGAACTGATTTTTAAATGTTATTCACTACATGTAAAAAGTATCTTTGCCATAGTATATTCAGCTGGAAAAAGGAATGACTCAGAATCTCTTTTGTTTTGCATTACACCACTGAATGGATTGGAGAACAGGAGAAAGTTTACTAAAATATAATGTAAATTTTTTTTGTTCATTCTGGATCATTGTCAGGAGAACTTACTTTTAAGAAGTTGTTGATTAATTTTAGAGATTATGCAGAGAACTGAAATTTAGAATCACGTTGTTAGCTTTACCAGTTCTTACACAAAATCTTCATGCTTTTTGATAGCCTGCAATTTTTTGCAGTCTTTGGAGTAGCAGCTAAAGAGCCCAGTTGTAGACTTGATACAATTAATTTTGGCCGACGCCTGAATAAGCAGCTACGTTAGTCACATGGCTGCAGTCAACTTGTTAGTGGTTAGCACTGCTGCCTCAAAGAGCCAGGGACCCAAGTCCAATTCCCAGCTTGGGTCACTTGTTTGTGCGGAGTCTGCATATTCTCTCCATGCCTGTGTGGGTTTCCCCTGGATTCTCAGGTTTCCTTCCACAGTTACAAAGATGTGCTGGGTAGGTGCAGTGGCCATGCTAAATTCTCCCTCATACCAGAATCTTTGCAGGCATTGGAATGTGGTGACTAGGGGATTTTCACAGTAACTTCATTACAGTGTTAATGTAAGACCACTTGTAAAAATAATAAATAAATGACTTTGTTTCAAAAATTAATTAATGTGAGTCATTTGAAAGACATATTTATGTCATAACATGTAAAATTTTTATTAAAAATGTCTATGATCTTCACATTTTAATATAATGCAAATGGACTTCAAGAGCAAATAAGCCCTGGAGGTAACTCTTAGACTTAGATGAAGAGTTACAGCAACGTATCTAACTTTGCTGATGATACAAAGGGAAAGTGTGAGGCAATGCAAAAAGATATTGAAAGGTTTAGTAACTGGGCAAAAAGGCAATAAACGAAAAATAATTTGGAGAAGTGGGAGTATATTACTTTGGTGAGAATAGAAAAGCAGAATATTTTATTGATAGGTATCAAACTTGTAAACGTTGCTGCTGAGATGGCACTTAGATATACGTGGACAAGGAACACAAATTAGAATTCAGGTACAGCAACCACATACGAAGGGAAATGGCATGTTGGTCTTTCTGAGGTGCAAGAATAAAGAAGTTTTGCTTCAATTACACAGAGCTTTGTTGAGACCACATCTGGAATATTGTGTGAGTTTTGGGTAGGATTTTCCCATCCCTCCCACCATGGGAATCGTAGTAGTTGGGACGTGAACCATGCAAAGGTCTGTTGAATTTGGGTGGGATTTTCCAGTCTTGATGCAAGCACAGTTGGAAAATCCCACCCTTTGTCTCCATATTTAAGAAAGGATAGACTTACATCGGAACCTGTATTGCAAATATTCACCTAATTGACCCCTGAGATGAAAGGGCTGTCCTATAAAAGGGAGGGGGGGGGGGGGGGGTAAACTTGTATTCTCTGGGATTTATCAGAGTAAAATGTGATCTCATTGATATTTTCAAGATTCTGATGGCGGGCATTGAGAAGTTTTTTTTTCCCTGACTGGAGAATCTAAACAGGGACAGCAATTTAGGATAAAGGAGCAGCATAGTGGTTAGCATTGTTGCCTTTTAGTGCCAGAGACTCAGGTTCAATTCCTGGCTTGAGTCACCATCTGTGTTGAGTTTGCACACTCTCCCCTTTTCTGCATGGGTTTCCTCTGGGTGTTCTGGTTTCCTCCCACAGTCCAAAGATGTGCGGGTTAGGGAGATTGGCCATGCTAAATTGCCCCTTAGTTTCGGGGGAACTAGTTAGGGTAAATGCATAGGGTTATGGGGATAGGGCCTGGGTGGGATTGTGGTCAGTGCAGACTCGATGGGCAGACTGGCCTGCTTCTGCACTGGGAGTTCTATGATTCTATGATTCATTTAGAGAAGAGATGAGGAGAAATTCCTTCACAGAAAGGGTTGTGAATCTTTATAATTGCCTGACCCCACAGGGTTATGGATGCTCCAGCATTGAATGTTTACAGCTATTTACAGATTTCCAGTCTTTCAAGTAATCATGGACTTGGGAGCAGGTAGGAAAATGGAGTTGTAGCCAAAGATCATCCGCGTTCATATTGAGTGCTGGAGTAGGCTGGGTGAACTGTTCGGTCTATTTCTGCTACTAATTGCCATGTTATTTGCTTGGGTGGCACGGTGGCACAGTGGTTAGTACTGCTGCCTCACAGCGCCAGGATCCAGGTTCATTTCCGGCCTCGGTTCACAGTCTGTGTGGAGTTTGCACTTTCTCCCCGTGTCTGCATGAATTTCCTCCAGGTGTTCCAGTTTCCTCCCACAATCCAAAATTATGCAGATTCGGTTGAGTGGCCATGTAAATTGACAGGGGTATTAGCGGGGTAAATGTGTGAGGTTATGGAAATAAGGCCTGGGTGGGACTGTGGTAGGCACACTCTCAGTGGAGCGAATGGCCTCCTGTACTGTAGGGATTCTGTGATTTAACAAATCTGTCTGGCTCTCGTTTGTTAAACTCATAGATTTCAAGAGACAACAAATTTTGTTGCAAATTATCTCTGAAAATTGTCCGACCACTGACTGGCCTGTCTTTACAGTAAGAAGTCTGACAACAACAGTTTAAATCCAACCAATTTAAGTAAACTCATAAGCTTGCGAGTTTACTATCAAATAAATCAGTTGGATTTAAACTGATGTTGTCAGACTTCTTACTGTGTTTACCCCAATCCAACGCTGGCATCTCTACATCATGGCCTGTATTTACCAGCTTTATTCTTTCTTTTTATTGAAAGGGGTTATTACATTTGCATTCTTCCATAGTACACTAGGAGTGGTTAATGATTTGGTGAGCACAGACCAGCACTATTACAGTACAAATGCGTGAGCATTTAATATTTCCTGTTGATATCTGAAGAATTACTGTAACTCTGAATACCTCTGGTGGAACAAAGCAGTAACTACAATGCTCCTATCAACTTTTTCTTCTTGTCTCTCTCCTTTATCTTGGCAAGTTATCTGATGGGGAGAGAAGAAGTGACTTGAGCAAGATCACCTTTCTACAATAATGTAGTGTTCTTTTTAGTTAATCAAAGTAGAAAGAGAACACATTCAGTTGTCCACAGCGATACAGAAAAGAGTATGAGGGCAAAAATTGTACATAGCAGAGCTCTTCAATGAACATTTAAGACTGTCAAATGAATTTTCTCGCTGTGGCAGTCATAATTTACTCTTTCCTTATTCTGTATTGAGGAGGGGACATGATTGTTACACTCTCCTTTTCAACTGTATGTTTGATCCAATATTACACTTAATCTCCATGTGTTGTTCATTGCAGGATCTCTATTACCAGTCATATTCACAAGTGGGTGTGATGTTTGCCTCAATTCCAAATTTTAATGACTTTTATATTGAGCTAGATGGTAATAACATGGGAGTTGAATGTTTGCGTCTCTTGAATGAAATAATAGCTGACTTTGATGAGGTACGTTTAATTTTATATCAATCATTTGTGTACAATAAAAGTTTCGATTTATAAAATGCAGGAAAAATGCTAATATTTTATTGTTCTTGCCAATGTGTTTACATCTTTCTTTTGGTCTAAAAGCTAATGGACAAGGAATGCTATAAGGATATAGAGAAAATCAAAACAATTGGCAGCACTTATATGGGAGCAGTTGGACTTGTACCCACAACTGGAACAAAGGTAAGAAATTGGATTTTTAAGTTTTCCTGTTAATTATCCTGGAATTTAATGCCGGCGGGGTTTCATGGGCCCGCCAATGTCAATGGATCTTTAAACAGTTTGCTGCATTTTACGGCCCCACTCCTACTATATTTGTTTGTGGCTCAGATTTTCTGGTGCCACTGAGAGTGAATGGAGTTTTGGCTGGAATGACAAGTTTTCAGTTCCCCTATCCATGGATGAGACTGGCGAGCACTGATCATTATTTCCAAACACACACAAGAGAAACAGTTCAAAAATTGGATCTCATATTCTATAAATACAAGGATGAAACCAAAAATACTTGGGAGAACATTGAAAACTTCTGAACAGACACAAACTAAACTCAAACTGGTTTCTCAATGTTATGACACAGCCAGTTGGATTTTGGTTTCCTTTATAACGATGGACTTTATCATTGCAGTTACACCAGTTGAAGTTCTCTCATGTTCTCAGCAGAATTAACTTACATCTATGAATAATACTAGAAGTGTTGTAGATGCACTCCTTTAATGAAAGGTTTATCATTGAATTTCAATTTCATTTTGGTCTCAGCTTTCTCTGCTGTGAACGAATTTGCTTACATTTTATTATCCTGCAAATAGCATTCTACTTGGGACTGCATTTCATTGTTTTGTGGTGTGAAAAGATTATGACAAGGTTGGAAAGTAACACTTGCACATGCATAGAGCATTGATAGCAGTACCATTCAAAATGTGACACCACACAGATGCATTAGTATTGATTATCTCTTCTTGTGGAATCAAAAGTTCTACAATTCTTTATACTACAAAGGAAGATAAAAACAAAAAAAAGAAAAGATTCATGAGAAAGACGACATCCATCGAGTGAACAAAAGCTGATATTTCAAAAGCTGGATTTTTTTTCTCAACTGGAAGATATAACAAATGAACTATATTTGTAAAGCAATAGAGAAAAGATGCAATGAGAAGACACATAAGAAAAATGAAAAATGAACCTGTGAAGTTCTAAGCTGCAGAGTGGCAGGAATTACTTGCTCCCATTAGTGACCATTTAACCATCGTCATTTCCACCTAAGAAAGTGGCTTAACAGGTCATTCCTTTCTCCCCACCTTGCCCCTTTTGTGTCTCTTGCACTTTTTAAATGCTTTAATCTGTATTGTCATCATGTTTGGAGGAAGGTTTCCACACCGGAAACATCTCACCAGATGTTGTCTGAGCATTTCTGCCATTCTCTGCTTTTAATTCAAATAACCAGTATCTTGTTTCTTCCTCATATTAAGAAGGAAAAATTTTCCTCTGTAACAGCTCAACAACCTTATATATAAAAAAAATTAAAAACAGAATTGAAATGCTACAAGGAGATAGTCATTGACTTCAGGAAACGTCGACGACATGCCTCTGTCTACATCAACAATAATGAAATGAGATAATCAAGAGTTTCAAGTTTCTAAGTGTCCAAATTGCCAATAATCTGTCCTGGTCCCTCCAGTCTGCTTCTATAGTTAAGAAAGCTCACCAATGCCTTGACTTTCTTAGGAGGCTAAGGAAATTTGGCATCTCCACTGCAACACTCACCAATTTTTAGATAACCATAGACAGCATCCTTTCTGGATGTATCACTGCCTGATATGGCTCCTGTTCTGACCAATACCACAAGAAACTACAAAGGCTTGTGAATATAATTCAGTCCATCACACAAACCAGCATCTCATGCATTGACTGTCTATACTTTCCACTGCCTCAGATAAGCAGCCAGTATAATCAAGGATCCCAAGCATCCTGGACATATTCTCTTCCACCACCTTCTGCCGGGACAAAGATACAAAAGTCTGAGAGCATGTACCAGCCAACACAAGAACAGCTTTTTCCCTGTTGCCATCAGACTTTTGAATTGACCTATCATATATTAAGCTGATCTTTCTCTTCATCTTGTCGGAAACTGCAACATTATTTTCTGCATCCTCTCCTTTTCTTCCCCCCATGCACAACTATGAACTGTATGCATTGTATGTATAGTGCACAAAAAACAATACTTTTCACTGTATCCCAAATATGTGATAATAATAAACCAAACCAAAAATTAAAATTGTGTATAATTATTCCTTGTTATGTTAGTAACTTGGCCATTCTCTATTATATAGCGATTTGTAGCAACTATAGCTTGTTCCAACAAGACATTAGTGACTGAGAACTGGAAAAAGTATGAGAATATCACACCAAGTGATAATTAGAGATGAAATTAACCAATCTGAAAACTTAGTTATCAACAATAAATGGTCAGTTCAACAAGATAATATTCAATAGTTTATATTATGCAAGCGTCACACATTTCATTATATTCCAACATATTTTCTTCCATATGATCTCTCAAATAATTATTCAATTGCTTTTATCATGGAATTAATCTTAAAAGAAATGAATCATTTCTAGTTAAAATTATTTTCAGGTGTTTTGAAATTGGGCTATGCATAGGTGGTGAACTCTAATTAAAATTATCTATTTTCTAAGATAAATTCATTTTTGGCTGCATTGTTAAACTACAACAAATTGCCAGTGTTAAATATATCAAATAATACTTCTAATTTTTTAATGCATTCAAGCAGCTTCTTGATTACACTGGCAAATTTTACATTGGGTGATATGAAAATGAAATTGAGTGGAAAAGTGGGGAAAAAGACCATTGAGATTTTGAGCACAAATTGCACCTATTGTTCCCAAAGTGGAAACTTCCCAAAATGGAAATGCTAACCTAATGATTTTCACCCCATATTCATTCAATATTGTAAAAATAATGAATGCTTCACATCAGTCTTAATTAGTACCTTGAATGCAATACCATATAGTAGTATGTTCCTTCTGAATTATATGACAAGTACCCAAAGTAATCTAGATATATCCATTCATAATTCAAACAAATTACTGAGTTTTTTATCTGTATCAAATTGCTTCCAGGTACAATTTCCCCTTTATGTTTAGAATATTGAACATCTGGAAATGATTACCAGACATTAACTTAATCAAGGGTAGGAGATGTCAAAAACCATTAGTGATTTTTAAAAATTACAAAATCCAATAACCATCATCTGGACCCCAAGATTTGATTACAGTTTCCAAATCACTCCTTGAAATTTGCTGCATTTATTTGTGATACATTCTTTTTGTTTGTTAAGTGGGGATTTTATTTAGATTTAATCAGTCTTCAGGCTGGCAGTGTGTCATCTGCTGATGAATGAAGATAGTATTGACACAAGGTAGATTAAATTGTGGGCTGATTGCATAATGAATGTAGAAACAATGAATCATGCCCTGTCTGCTTTTTAATGAAAAATGAATTGTGAGGGATAATTTTCTCAGCATGATCCTTCACACCCAGGCCCTATTCCCTTAACCTCATGTATTTACCTTGCTTGTTCCCCTGACACTAAGGTATAATTTAGCATGGCCAATCAATCTAATCCACACATCTTTTGAGTGTGAAAGAAGATCGAAGCTCCTAGAGGAAACCTGTGTAGACACAGGGAAAATGTGCAAACTCCACACAGACACCCAAGGCCAGAATTGAACCCAGGTCCCTATGAGGCAGCAATACAAGCCACTGTGCCACCGAAACCCCCATGGTATCCAGATCACATGTATTACTGACGATGAAAAATTAAATTATTCATTTTAATAATTACTGTAAGTGTGCTATGCTGAAAGATGAGTGATGTAGTTGACCCTAAACCCATTGGAGTGAAGAGGTCCAGGTCCCATTTCAAATTATGAAAACTCTGTTATTTGAATATGTAGAGTGGGCTTAACCACCAATAATGTATTTCAAACTGCAAAATGAAACATTAGTGGCAATATTCCATTCCTACATAAGAACAAGAGTAGGCCATTCATTCCCTCAAGCCTGTTTGACCATTCAACAAAATTTTTACCCCTCAATTTCATGTATCTTCCTTTGATGCTTGTCTCTTTTTACCATTACCTATTACAAAACATTCTAAATGTAATATAATAGAAACCCTGCAGTGTAGAAGGAGGCCACTGGACCCATCGAGTTTACACTGACAATAATCCCATCCAGGCCCTATCCCTATAATTCCACATATTTATCCCATTAATCTCTCTAACCAACGCATCCCAGGACACTATGGGGCAATTTAGCATAGTCAATGTACCTAACCCACACATCTTTTGAGTGTGAGAGGAAACTGGAACACCCGGACATGGGAGAGTATGCAAACTCTAGACAGTCTTATCATTTTTATTTATGCAGCATTCACGGACTTTGGGAGGAAAACAAATCTAGAGATAAATTCTTTTCCTATTTGCTCTGGTTCATTCCCCATTATTAGATCCTAAGCAAATCTTCTCTTGTTAGGTTTTTGACATAGTATAAAGTTTAAGTTTATTTATTAGTGTTACAAGTAGGCTTATGTTAACACTGCAATGAAATTACTATGAAAATCCCCTCGTCACCACACTCCAGTACCAGTCTTGGTACACTGAGGGAGAATTTAACATGGCCAATGCACCTAACCAGTACATCTGTGAGACTGTGGGAGTAAACTGAAGTACCCAGAGGAAACCCTTGCAGACATGGAGAGAACATGCAGACTCCACACAAATAGTGACCTGAGCCAGGAATCAAACCTGGGTCCCTGGTGCTGTGAGGCAGCAGTGGAAATACTGTGCAACTGTGCTGCTTGTATTGGGTAAGAAAGGAATCTGTATATGTTGCAAGAAATCCAATTCTTTGTTATCCTATTAAGCTACAGCATTTGTCCAGTTAATATCACAGCAGTTGAAAATCTTCCTGTATATTATTCTACATTTTCCATTCAAAATATATTTCAGTATATTTTCCACTCAATTTTTCTGCATTTTTTTACTCTACCATTACCAGATTGTCTGCAAACTACATCAATTTGAGTGATTTATCCTTTATTCTTTTTCAGCAATAATTTGATGAATTCTATTTGTGTCTTGCTGCTAGCTTTGACCCTTTTTTTGCTTCTGATGCTAATCTTAATAAATTTGGCTACCCAACCTCTCTATCTTCAGTAAACTTGCCACATTCAGCAATATTGTTTCCCAATCCTGATTTTTTTTGTAGCCAGGCCTTAGGAGCCGTGATAATGTTTGGCTCCTTCTAATGCATGATTGTCTCCAACTCCTCTGCTTTATTCCAGACATTCAGCAGAATCCTTTCATTTGGGATGAAGTCCCCTGACAGGATGGGGATAGGGACTGTTTCCCGTTGCAGAGACCATGGGGGAATTTTTCCATTCTACTTGCCACGGAAATCAGAGCACCAAAGGGCAGACCATGAAAAGGTCCGTTGACCTTGTTTGGGATTTTCTGGTTTTGGGGCGAGCGTGATCGGAAAGTCCTGCCCTTATCTTCAATTCTCAGTGCAATTGATTATGCATCTGAGGGTATTCTACCGTCTATTTGATGTGTGGGCTTGAAGGCATTCATCCCGCCATCATATTTGGGTGCTATAATTGAAAGTTGCCCCACATCACTGATCCTCCATTGAAGAAAGAACATGGAGCAGCTGAAGAAAGAAGATGGATCTCCAGGAACATTATGGGGTCTGCTGATGGATCTCCTCAATAACACTGAAGCTGAAAGATCAATCTAATAGATGCCCTCCACATCCACTATTGTGGTGTTCTGGAGTCCAGAGTCGCTGTCAACCTCCATTCTGAACTCTGGAAGCAGCCCTAGACCTTCTTCAATTAAGTCTTGACTTTTGCATGTTGCATCAGTCTAGATGTGTTCTGGACCTGTGTGTTTTTGTGCTAGTATCATGGATAACTGGGCACAGTATAATCCAAATCAGTTTCACACCCGCCTCCAGCATGATTCCCAATTCATCATGCTGGGCAACTTCAGAAGATCCAGCTGAAATTTCATATTAATCTGAAATCGATTTTTGGGCCTACCATCAATTTCTGCTCCCCCCTCCTCCGCACCCCCCCCAACCCTGTCATTGATCCCAATGATGAGGGCATTGGAAAATTCCGCCTGTTGTGTACATTTAATTGGATTTCCTTTTATTCATAACTATTTATGCTGATGGAGAGGCTGGTAAGCTGATGGAGAGGCTTCTGAGGGATAAGATATATGAACATTTGGAGAAGTTTGGACTGATTAGAAATAGTCAGCATGGTTTTGTCAAGGGCAGGTCATGCCTTACAAGCTTAGTTGAGTTCTTCGAAAATGTGACTGAACACATTGACGAAGGAAGGGCGGTGGACGTAGTGTACATGGACTTCAGTAAGGCGTTTGATAAGGTCCCACATGCAAGGCTTCTGGAGAAGGTGAGATGGCAGGGATCCAAGGGGCTTTGGACTCGTGGATCCAGAACTGGCTTGCCAGCAGAAGGCAGAGAGTGGTTGTGGATGGGTCTTGTTCTGCATGGAGGTCGGTAACCAGTGGAGTGCCCCAAGGATCTGTTCTGGGACCCCTGCTGTTTGTCATTTTCATAAATGACCTGGATGAGGAAGTGGAGGGATGGGTTAGCAAGTTCGCTGACGATACAAAGATCGGTGGTGTTGTGGATGGTCTGGAGGGATGTCAAAAGTTGCAGCAGGACATAGACAGGATGCAAGACTAGGCGGAGAAGTGGCAAATGGACTTCAACGCAGATAAATGTGTAGTGGTCCATTTTGGCAGGAATAATGGGATGAAGGAGTACAATATAAGGGGTAGGAGTCTTAGTTGTGTTGTAGAGCAGAAGGGTCTCGGGGTCCAGGTCCATAGGACTCTTAAATGGGCCTCGCAGGTGGAGGAAGTGGTCACGAAGGCATACGGTGTACTGGCCTTCATTAATCAAGGAATAGAATTCAGGAGTCAGGAGATAATGATGCAGCTCTATAAGACTCTTGTCAGACCCCAGTTGGAGTATTGTGTGCAGTTCTGGTCACCTCATTATAGGAAGGATATAGAGACTATTTGAGAGGGTTCAGAGGAGATTTACAAGGATGCTGCCTGGATTGGGAGGCAGGCCTTATGAAGATAGGTTGAGGGAGCTGGGACTCTTCTCACTGGAGAGACGTAGGTTGAGAGGCGACCTGATAGAGGTTTATAAAATGTTGAGAGGAATAGATAGGGTGGGCTCTCAGAGACTATTTCCCCGAGCTGAAATAGTCACTACGAGAGGACACAGATTTAAGATGCAGGGAAGCAAATACAAAGGAGATGTCAAGGGTAGGTTTTTCACTCAGAGGGTGGTGAGTGAATGGAACCGATTGCCGTCGGAGGTTGTTGAGGCAAACTCACTGGGGTCTTTTAAGAGACTTCTGGATGAGTATATGGAAAAGAATAGGATAGGGGGTTATAGATAGGTCTGTGGATTGGTAGATGTGATCGGCGCAACTCATGGGCCGAAGGGCCTGTTTGTGCTGTATTGTTCTATGTTCTATGTTCTATGTTCTATTTTTAACCACAACCCTTCTATAAGCCTATAATCTTATCTGATCTATAACTCTATTCCCTTGCCATCAATGTCCTCCCTTAATTTATCAATTCCGCTTCCAATTTCCATCCCTCTGTCCCTTCACTTGGCCCATTTTTGACACTCCTCTTCCCTTCCTTGACATCTGTCTCTGTTCTTGGTGATTGACTGTTCACCAGTATCCATTATAACTCTCATAGCTACCTTCACTACAGCACTTCACACTGCACATCCACAAGGATTCCATCCTATTTGTTTCTTTACCTCTGTTGCATCTGTTCTGACGATGCCACCTTCCTCCTTATTTGTGATTTTCCATCCACTTATGGTTGACAGGGCTCTGAACAATGTCCAACTCATCTCCAGTGCCACTGCCCTCACCACTCCCATCTCTTCCAGTAATATGTTAGGGTTATCCTTGTCCTCACTTTCACCCCACCAGCCTTCACATTCAAAGGATCATCTTCTGCCATTTTTTCCAAATCCAGCATGATGCCACTGCCAAACATATCCTCCCCTCACTCCTCTCTGCCAGCATGCCATTGTGACCATTCGTCTTGGATATCCTGGTCCATTCCTCCATCACGCCCAACACCTCACCCTTTGCCCTCAACACCTACCCATGCAATCACAGAAAGTGCAACACCTGCCCCTTTACCTCCTCCCTGCTCAGCATCTAAGAGCCCAAACACACCTTTTAGCTGAAGCAGCACTTTACATGCAGCTCCTTCAATTCAGTCTGTTGCATTTGCTGCTTTCAGTGCTTTCTCTACATTGGAGAGAGCAAATTGGAAAGAGACTGGGTGACTGCTTTGCTGCGCACCTTCGGTCCATCTGCAAGTAGGACTCAGACTTTCTGTCGCTTGCCACTTTAATACATCACATTGCTCTCCTGTCCACATATTTGCCCTTGCCTGTTGAAATGTGTCAGTGAAGCCCAATACAAACTGGAGGAACTGCACCTCATCTTCCAATTAGGCACTGTACAACTTTCGGACCTGAAATTGAGTTCAGTAATTTGTTTTTATCCTCCCTTATTCTATTCTTTCAATGATCTCTTGCCCAGTTTCATTTACATAAAAGTTGCTTTCAGCTTTTGGAGGTCCCTTCCCAACCTTTACTAGTTTAAATTCTTTGCCACCCCCTTACTTTCCCTCAGGCCATACGTCCCATCCCATTTCAGATGGAGCGCAGCCCATCTCAGAAGTGTAGCTCCTTTGTGTTCTTGGCCGTAGAGGATCTATCTATTCCCCTATTTATAGAGCCCCTATTTTACTATCTCATTTTTTTCTCTGCTCTCCCCCAACATCACCCCCCAGCCCTCATTCTTTTCTTCTCCATCTCCGCACCTCATCCCACACAGCTTCCCAAGCATTGTACCTTGGTCTGCATTATGGCTGCCCTCCCTACAGTCCGTCTCCGGATTACTGGAACCTGATTGCGGAAATAACACCCTGTGTGGGTACATATTCAAACAACACCTATCGTTCATAAATATTCTGTAAATAGATGCAATCCTATGTACAACTAAATATATTAAATTTGAGTATTCGATGATTGGGTTGCAGGAAATGGCAAGTTTTATCCACAAGGAAGCAACAATATATCACTCTCAGTTATTATAATCAGCAGAGAAGTACTTTCACAGTTGACATCTTGTTTTCCATGACAAAATCTCATTACATCAGGGCCAGCTGATTTAGGACTACTGGCTATCATTTTGACAAGTTGAAACTCAGTTACATTAAACAGCCAACTCAACTTGAAATCTCTGCGTTCTTGTTGCAGATTCAAAGAGTGATGCAAAGCTTTGTAATCCAAAGAATGTTCCGCATTTCTCCTCTTCTGAGCTTGTCAACTTAAACAGAAACTAGAAGCAGATTTGATGCAAATGCAGTTGTTGCTTTACTTTAATTGAGAGAAGCAGTTTCTTAGAAGTCTGATCAAACAGTTTGCTCTTTGCCTGGACAGAGATGTATGTTTTTTTTAGATCAACATTTCCATGTCTAGCATTCCAAATGACATATCACACTATTCATTACAGGCTGAACATTGCAAAATGATTTTATAGATTTTCGCCATAAATTGGTGGAAATTTCATCATGACAGGTGCATCAATGTATCTATCATTTATTGCTGTACAAAATTTAGGCATTGAAATGTTTTGGCAGCAATGGGTTTTTACTTTGTTACATGGGGAATGATCCAGTTCATCTATGTACGATAAAGAGCTAACTTTAAATTCTCCTACGTATAATAAATGAATTGCCATTCTTCAAAGTTTATGCACATGTTTTCTGCTGACAACTTTGTCAGAAATGTGTTTTATATCATGCTTGGGTCTTACCTGCTTTATGTGGAGGTTTTTTTTTTGGCACTTTCTGGTACACACCATTATTCCATGCAGTATTCCAGACGTGACTAACATCATGAAAATAGTATGAACGGAGATCAAGGCCAAGATTTTTAACCATATATGTGGGAAGGAATAGAGATGTGCAGTCATGAAATTTCATAGCATTGGCTGGCATGCTGGTTTTCCAGTACCTTCCCACCTGCAAACTATTTCATTTCTAGTTGGCCCGGGGGTGAAATGGATGTCTGCCTGAAAGCAGATTATGTTAATTTAAAGCCAATTAAGACCAATTCCAGTCAGCCTGCCCCCACAGTATTTGGAGCACAGCAGTTGCTTGGTGGCAGGCTTATAGTGGCACAAGCTGAGACTCTCTTTTCTTTGCCTACCTGACCATAGGTGTGATTACAGACCATCCTGCGAAGTGAGAATTCCTTTAAAATGATGGTACAATTATGGCCATTTTTGTTTTGGGTAATGTTGCTAAGGAAGTGCCTTCAAGATGAAGGTGCCCTCTGATTTGATTTGACTTGATTTATTGTCACATGTATAAGTGTTCAGTGAAAAGTATTGTTTTTTGCATGCTATACAGACAAAGCATACCGTACATACAGAAGGAAAAGAGAGAGTGCAGAATGTAGTGTTACAGTCATAACTAGGATATAGAGAAAGAGCAACTTAATTAAAAGATTTAGAATACTGTTTCAAAAGCCTAGAACGGGAGTAATTATAGAGTATGCTGGGCACCACGTGCAAGAATTCACCTCATTCCAGTGCTATCTTGAATCTCCCTCCCTTACCTCCTATTTGCTCTCAGTTTCGAGGGCCCACCATCCTTATTTCCATGGTGAGTGTGTCTTCTGGCTATGAGTTGGTGAATTCAAACAGAATCCATGTCTTGTGACTGCTCTCACGCAATGTGGGATTGGCATCCCAATTTGAGTCTGGATTCTGACCCAAAATGCAAAATCTTGTCCCAAGTGCTGTTTCTTAAACAACTAGCACTCGACTACCCAGGCAATGAATGTTATTGCTTATCTGTTCATACACTGTGGCACAAAATTAAATTGCATAAGAGTAATAAAACTATTCAGAAGCATGTTTATCAGTAAGATCGCAAAGACATTATAAAAATCATTTTAAAAGTAGACTGTAAGCAAAGTCATTGCTTGTTTCCTATACTTTTTTGAAGTTTTAGATCCTCACCTCCTTTTCTGCCTTCCATTTCCAGGATACATTTTCAAAGGGGCAGCATGGTGGCACAGTGGTTAGCCCTGCTGCCTCACAACACCAGTTACCTGGGTTCAATTCCAATCTTGGGTGACTCTTCATCCCATTATTCCTGCCAAAATGGACCACTACACATTTATCTGCGTTGAAGTCCATCGGCCACTTCTCTGCCCAGTCTTGCATCCTGTCTCTGTCCCGCTGCAACTTTTGGCATCCCTCCAGACCATCCACAACACCACCGATCTTTGTATTGTCGGCGAACTTGCTAACCCATCCCTCCACTTCCTCATCCAGGTCATTTATGAAAATGACAAACAGCAGGGGTCCCAGAACAGATCCCTGGGGCACTCCACTGGTTACCACTTCCATGCAGAACAAGACCCATCCACAACCACTCTCTGCCTTCTGCTGGCAAGCCAGTTCTGGATCCACGAGGCCAAAGCCCCTTGGATCCCATGTCCTCTCACCTTCTCCAGAAGCCTTGCATGTGGGACCTTATCAAACGCCTTACTAAAGTCCATGTATACTACGTCCACCGCCCTTCCTTTGTCAATGTGTTCAGTCACATTTTCGAAGAACTCAACTAGGCTCGTAAGGCATGACCTGCCCTTGACAAAACCATGCTGACTATTTCTAATCAGTCCAAACTTCTCCAAATGTTCAATTTCTCTCTGTGTTTGCTTGGGTTTCCTCTGGCTGCTGTGGTTTCCTCCCAAAGTTCAAAGATGTGCCAGTTAGGTTGATTAGTCATGATAAAGTACCCCTTAATGTCAGGGAGAAGAGTAAATACTTGGGGTTATAGCGATAGGACAGGACCTGGATGGGATTGTTGTTGGTGCAGACTCAACAGACCAAATGCCTCCTTCTGCAATGTAGATTCTATGATTCTAAGTAGACACTATTTACTTTAATGAGTTGATTTAAATTGGCTGTAAACACAGTTCAAAGTTCTGTTTTTCAGTCGCTAAACTCCTGAAAGTCAGAAATTAGCTTGGTCAAATTGTTGATGTAAGAATCACCTCCAGACACCAAGATGAAACATGATTTCATTTTTAATAAACATTTTATTCATAGGAAAGCAGGATATAAACCCTTATCCCTTGATATTATCCTTGTAATATCAAAGGAAAAATGTACAGTAGCTTGAAATAACAAGGAAGACAGCAAGTGATAGATTATTAAAATGTAAACAGTGCTGAGCTTACTTTATTCATAGAACCTGTCCAGCTAAACAGCACAATGTGGTTTATAACAAAGAGAACATCAGAACATGAGAAATGATGGACCACAAAAAAAACCCACTTAACTTTTCAATCGATTCTTTCTGACAGAACGGGTATTATTTGTATTTTTCTCTCTAGTTTATTTAGTCTTGTCAGAGGATCAAATAACCAAAGAAGAGAGAACCAGAATTTCTACCTGTGTTCTATAGGCTATCAAACTAAATTTAATGCTAATGTAACCTTGTCTGAATAAAGACATAACACAGATGGGCATTCCTGTTATTGAATGAAGTTGTGTTGCTGCATAAATGTTTCTTTTTGTCTTAACCTTAGTTTCTTTATAAAAGCAATGGATTCCTGTAATGGTGGGGCAAACAATTACTGTTGCTATGTCATGTAAGCATTGATAATCTTGATTAACTCATCTAACTAATTGAAAATATTGCAAGTCTTTTGTATCATATCGCAATAATATCGCATAAATGTAGAACGGAGCAATAATTTTAATGAGCTCAAAAGGTCATTAAACAAGTTGGAAGTCTCCAATATCCCACTGATCAAATGCAAAAACAATTCCCTTGTTTAAATAGGCAGAAGTGTTCCAAATCAGTAACCTGTGAAAAACTCAAAATCTATTTTTCAAAATGGTCAGTCCTGTTTTCAAAGACCACCGACTCATTTTGTACAGTCCTGACCCAAAATGCAAAATCCTGTCCTGTGTTGTCTCTTTATATCTCAGATATATGTGTACATTTATATTGAGTTTTGACACTTACATGAACTAATTGGGCCAAATGATCTGCTCCTCTGTTGTAAATTCTATACAATTGAAAATTATACCACAATAAGTGCATCAGATGTCAGAATTTTAAAAGAAAAAGAATAAACCTACTCATGAAGATCAGATATTAGAAATTCTTCAAATAGAGGTGAGTAGAGTGCCAGAGCTTGGCACAGGAGGTATGCGGGGGTGGGGGGTGGAGCAGAAGGGTTGTGAGTGGGCAGAGTGTATGGTTGGAATCATATCTTGGCTTTTTGCTGCTTTCATTTGCTCTGTTGCTTTTCCTTCTGAAAAACGCTTAAAAAAAATCATAGAATTATTTTATTTAAATTCTGACTTTGTCTTTCGGGACAGCACAGTGGCTCTGGAATCAAGTTTCATTCCAAGACCTAATGATATCTTCACAGTGGTATAATGGTTAGCATTGCTGCCTCACAGTGCCAGAGATCTGAGTTCGATTCCCAGCTTGGGGATTACTGCCTGTGTGGAGTTTGCATATTAGGTAGATTGGCCATGCTAAATTCTCCCCCAGTATACCTGCATAGGCACCGGAGGGTGGCTACTAAAGGATTTCACAGTAACCCCATTACAGTGTTAATGTAAGCCTACTTGTGACTAATAAATAAATAAACCTTAAATGAGAACTGATAAATATATGATTAGAAACGTTAGTTCTGTGCTCTCTCTACAGATGCTGTCAGACCTGCTGAGATTTTTCCAGCATTTTCTGTTTTTGTTTCAGATTGTAGCATCTGTAGTAATTTGCTTTCATCTTGGGGTCCACAGAATTGCCTTTAACTTCAATAAATTATAAGGTGTTCATGCCGTTGTCAGTGCATCTTAGCAATGGTTTGTTTTTGTGTGCTGGCATCCTCAGCCCCCATACCCAAACTTAGAAGGACTTTGAACAAGGAGCAAATTCCCTAATGGAATTCAGAGTTTTCTTCAAGGACCATGGGCAAGACTCAGGTCTGGACAGGGTTTGAGTTCAATTTGCTGTTTGTGATGCTAGCATACCTACATCTGCTTGTTATACCACCTAGGTCAAAGTCAAAGAAACACTGAACCTGGGAGTTACTACCTTACCCCCACACCCACTCTCAACCATGCCCTCTGACAATGGAGAACAATTTGAGGCAGATAGAGGTTCTAGCTCAGGCCATGCAAAAAAAAAGTGTTATTGTTGGTTGGCATCATGTGTTCAGGTTTGAATGCAACTCTTTGTCTTGTTTGGTCTATCTACAATTGAGAATTTAGATTTTCACTGAAAATAATTCATACACCTAGACCATTAGGTCTAAGTTCATGAGAAGAAAAGCTAGTATGATTGATATTCCATTTCTCACACATATCCTGAAATGGTTTACTAATAAATTATGGACCGTTAACCATAATGGTTTCTCTCAGCACATCAAATAAACTGAAAATGGCACTTAGAGTATGTAGGCCAGTTGTCTTGAAGTATTGCGCAATTGTAAAATAATGGGGCACTTGGTAAAATAGTCAACAATGATGATGAAGTCAGTGCTTTGGACATGAAAGAGGTGATTTTGGACCAAGGTCAGAATTTCATATGGAATCTGTGGTGCTTTGTGCTGACTTGTCCAATGCTTTCTTGTTGCTGACTTCAATGTCATTTTTCATACCTGGCCAATAGGCTGTCTTTCTTGTGAGTCTTCTTGTTCATTCTATGTCTATGTGTGAGTGATGTTGTTGAAAAATCTCAGGTCACAAAGATTTTGGTATGATGAACTTGTCTGCCTTGAGAAATGAATCCTTAAGATATGCCTGGCTCATTCTAGTGGGGCCAAAATGGTCTTGCATGTTCAGGGGCATGCTGAATTGTATCAGGCCACCTGTCAATGATAGTTTTTCACATTTTCTGAAGTGTAGAATGTTTTTCTCATTTCTTTTGCAGCTGCTGACATTTGTGTTGCGCAAAATGTATCTTCAAGTTCAATGTCAATGAAGTCGCCATTTAGATCTTCTTTTCTGGGTTAGGCAATTGACTAAGTGTAGTCCAATTAAGTTATCTAGCTTGTACTTAATTTCACTATTGTTAACTTGTATCTTTATCAAGAGACATTGCAATCTTGGTAGTGCACTAATCAGTACTTTTTGCCATATCACTTCCAACAGCTTGTGATCAGTCTTTACCTATCTCTTTGCAAAGAAATAGATGTGAGAACGCATGTTCCACTAAAGCTAAAATTTACCACTCACTGTTGAAGTAATTGCCTGTGTTACAAACAGAGACTTTGAAGAAAATTCAATTTGTTTGCTTTTTTGAAATAATGCATGTCCCCAGACCTTTCTGTGAGCGTCTGTTCCTGAAGTCGTCGTCTCCCTAAATTTGTGAAATTGTAATGTCAATGCTATTGGCGGGCTTTGTACCACAGAACAAACACATCTTTTCTCAATAATTAAGTTGGCAATGAAGAATTTGAGCAAAATTGGGGAGATATGGAGAAGAATTTAAAAAGGAGTTAGCATAGCCTCAATGTGCTTTATTTTATTTGGTTACCAGCACTGGAACAAATAGAACCAAAGAAATTGACCTGCACATTGATGTTGTACTTCAGATGGTTGATCACCAATTATTCATTTGGTATTTCTTGCAATAGTTATAGAGTCATAGAGGTTTACAGCATGGAAACAGGCCCTTCAGCCCAACTTGTCAATGCCAACCTTTTTTCTAAACTCCTAAACTAATCCCAATTGCCTGCATGTGGCCCACATCCCCCTATACCCGTCTTATCCATGTAACTACTTAAATGCTTTTTGAAAGACAAAATTGTACCTGCCTCTACACCTAACTCTGGCAGCTTGTTCCAGACACTCACCACTCTCTGTGTGAAAAAATTGCCTCTCTGGACATTTTTGTATCTTTCCCCTGTCACCTTAAACCTATGCCCTCTAGTTTTAAGCTCCCTTACTTTTGGGAAAAGATATTGACTATCTAGCTGATCTGTGTCCCTCATTATTTTATAGACCTCTGTAAGATCAGCCTTCAACCTCCTACGCTCCAGAGAAAAGTGTCCCAGTCTATCCAGCCTCTCCTTATAACTCAATCCATCAAGTCCCGATAGTATCCTAGTGTCACAGATGTTCTACATCTGTGTAGAATATCTTTACTAATTTTAGTGTTAGTATAGGCTGTGTTCTTCCCATAACAGCAATACCTTCTGCAATACAAATGCATCCTGGAACAATGCATGTAATGTGGTCCATGTGAGATTAAGAAAAGTCCTGGCTATAAAATAGTCTGAAAGTAATTTGAATACAGTATAATCTTAATGAAGTATGAAATTGTAAGATTTTAGAATCATCCTCAAAGTGTACTGGCTATTAACCAAGTTGGCATCAAGCTTTGAGTAGAATTTTGCAGCTGCATCATGGATTGAAGCATGCTCTTAGTGATCCATCCTTCAGTATAACACATATGATTGCGCTGTGCCAATCAGTGTATTCTTGTACTATTCAAATGATTCTCACTCTCATTTTGTCGCGTTTGATCTTTAAATATCCTTCTATGTGAATGCTGCACTATGTCATGGATCAATTGACAGACTTGCATTGTCCTACAAGTGTGAAATTGCTGTTCAGTTGATATTTTAATGTTAGGACATGAATACGGATAGGAGTAGCTTCTGAGGTTGATCTGCCTTGTGATATCTAATTGATTGTGTAGACTGTAATTGATTTGTGGTCACAGCACAATGGTAAATCAGTAATCGCTGGGTCTTTCATTCCTGCAATGTAGAACATCTGTGACACCCAGGAGGATTAATTGTACTTGTACTCCAAGAATATGAATCCTATTCATGGAATTAATGAACTATTGTATGCAAGAAGTTTCATAGCATTAGGTTTCACCATGGCCTTCCACGTCTATGAGGATTTGCCTGTCACAGAGGTAGTATATTGGCACTTGTCCTTGAGTCAGTCATGGTCCAGAATAAATACTTATCAAGTTTCTTGAGCAGTTAGTTTGAAATTTGGCAAACACTTTGGACATTGTCGAGGTTTCTATGTTTTCCACAAGATTGACAGTGCAAAACATTATTTCGTTATGCAGATTATCGTCATTATTTGGTTGGTCAATTACCTCGTATACGGGGCACTGCTGGTCATCCCTTCCTCTCCCCCTCCCCCAGTTTTGGTGAGTTCACAGGTCAGTTCCATAGGCCAAATGCTTCCCATCACAGGACTACCTCTTCGAAAAATGTTGTTCCCGAAAGCGGAGAATGAAAGGCTATGGCTGCAGCGATAGCAATTTGAAAATAGGTTTGTCATGGGTGTAATGAAGGACCATAGAGATTGTTTGGGGGCATAGCTTGGCATAGAGGGCATGAATACTATTGGGTTTGTTTGGGAAGAAACATCTTGGCATGTGGACATGAGGAGACATATGGATTGTTTGGGATGGCATAGTTTGTCATGGAGCTATGAAGGACATATGGGCATATTGGGATGGATTACATTTAAAATGAGGGAGGGGCCTGAGGAGGACCTTTTGAACTAATCTCTTTTTAAAGGTTCCCTCATACAAACTGTATACATAACTCATTGTAAACATAGCCAGACTTGGAGAACTAGGACATAACTATCCGGCAATGGAGCTGGCCAGTTTGGGAGTTCAGGGTGATGGTTTATGACCCAAGCCAGCCCATTTGTTTAAAAACTACTCTTGTAAATCAAATATCCAGGCATGGGGTCAAGAGTGCTGGAATTGGGTCCAGACTACCATTTTTGAAGAGCTCCCAAATGATCCCAACGCAGTGAAAATCCAGCCCAGTGCCTATGTTTCCTTTATTCTGAACCTAGTAAATAGCCATACTCTGAAGGCAAAACAAATGAACATCAGTCCCAGTCTCTCATACAACTTTCTGATATTAAGCATTATTCTTTTGTTAAATGTTGGAGACTGATTTCAGTCAGTAGAAAGAGGATATATTCTTTTGGTTGCTTAGTTGCAAAAATAAAACCACAAGTGTTTAAATATTTCCTGGCTTAATTGAGGGATGCACCAGATTTGATCAAAGCTTTCTATTTAAATCGATGAAACCATCTGTAAATGAAATCAACAAGCTGTCTGACTTGCAATCAAAGAAACCAACAACACAGTCTGTGTTTCATGCTCAACTCCTTTGAACCAATCTCAGTTACAAACTAAGAAAATGAATATCATTAGTAAATTAAGTTTCTCCAAGTGCAAGGTCACAATTGATCTGAATTAATTCTCATATTGGTATATAACTCTATGTCTGGTGTCGTCAATGGTGACTTTAACTAATAGATATTAACACAATGACAATTTTGAGAACATTTTCTTCATCTTTTTCAAATCATAGGCAAAACGATCAATTTATTCTCACCTGAGTACACTGGCAGATTTTGCAATCGAAATGTTTGATGTTCTAGATGAAATCAACTATCAATCATATAATGATTTTGTCTTAAGAGTTGGTAAGTAATTATTTTAGAATTAGTAGTGATAATCTTATTTTGGTAATTTAGTAATACTTTGTAATTTGTTGAATAATTCTATGCACTACAGAGTGATAAAATAGCTAAAGCATATAAGCATGTGTATATCGATGATTGCTCCTTTGCACATTCGACCTGTCTGCGTGGGTTCCCTCTGGGTGTTCTGGATTCCTCCCATAGTCCAAAGATGAGTGGTTTAGGTTGATGCTAATGCTAAGGCCATGCTAAATTGCTCCTTAGTGTCAGGGGACCAGTGAGGTAAATATATGGGGTTGTGGGGATAGGACCTGGGTGGGACAACTGTTGGTGTAAGTTTAAATGGGCTGAATGACCTCCTTCTACACTGTAGGGAATCTATGAGTCAGTGCAGATCTCTGCCATTTAAAACTGATTACAAATACTGCAGAAAGTTATCCTGAGAGAAACAATGTTCATCTGATATTTAACCATGAAATCTAAGGTGAAATGTACAAAGGTTTATACAAATTAGTTATTGGTTTACTCTTTTAGGCTGGAAGATAAACTTTACATTTATCCTGAATTTGACACATCATTTCACTCACCTCTCTCACAGACACACTCAAACACATAAACATTAGATATAAATGAAGAGAAATATACTGTTACAGCTTATAATTACCTCAGTCTCTTTCGTGGCAGGCCTGTAGTTTTTTGGATGGAATTGGTACTTTAAGTTAAATAAAGGTTGATGAAGCAGAGGGTCTTAGTGTAAGATGTCGTACCTCATGTCGTAAATGAGTGCTTTATGTGGACCATCTGAAGGGCACCATGACAGCTCAGAGACTATCGATGTGGCTGTGCAGACACTTGGAATTGGGCCGGTGTCTGCGGGAGTTTGCGCGTTCTCCCCGTGGTTGCGTGGGTTTTCTCCGGGCACTCCGGTTTCCTCCCACAACCCAAAAATTCGCTCTTAGGCTGATTGGGAAACAAATTGTCCCTATGGTGAAAATTTTCCATATTAGGAATAATATATATATTATTATATAGGAATATTAAAATAGGATAATGTATTTGCTACTATATAGTATGACGGCGGCGCGGGCTCGTTGGGCCGAAGGGCCTGTTTCCCGTGCTGTGTTGCTTTAAAAAAAAAATGTGAGGTTTCTTCTTATTTAATTTCCAGGAGTCTGATTCTCTGGTTATTGTTAACTGGAGCATTTTGTAAATCTTTCATTGCTTGTTTGAATCTTCCACTGTCAAGGCATTGTTGTTTATTATCTTGGCGGCTTGGATGATTTGCAGCTAATTGAAGGTTTTTGGTGAATCCCTGCCTGCAAGTAACTTCTTGCCAGTTTTAAAAGCAGATAACAAAAATGGCACCTTCACCATGTGACTTCTACAAGTCCAGAGTTCTTTTCCCACATAGAAGGCAGAATTTTCAAGTCCCACATGCCACTGGAATCGTAATGAGCAGGACACAGACTGCACAAAGATTCGTTGACCTCGGGCAGGATTTTCCAGCCTTGGATCAAGCATGGCCGGAAAATCCCACCCAAAGGGTGTTGAATGCAAATTCCATTATTTTATGTTTTACTGCTTGAGATTTTCACCCAGCCTAGTTTGGATAAGGGAAACAATTATAATAAATTGGAAGGTCGATAGGACCCATTCACAATCATTTTACAAGCATTGAACTTTGATGTTCTCTTCAGTCCAAAGTGAAGCAGAGACACAGGCTAACTGGAGTTCTATAGCTCTTTAGTTTCTGATCCTCCTTAAAGAAAGGGATATGTGAATCACTGGTTGTGAATATCCATACTTAATTGTGTATCCACTTAAGGTTCAGGACTATCTGAAGCTCAAAATGACAAAGTCACATGATCGACAGTGGCCATTTTAATAGTCTATACTCAATCTTAAAAATATTGATTGAAATTCATAATATAATAGGGGGCATAGGTGGAATAGTGCACAGTGGTTAGCACTGCTACCTCACAGTACCAGAGACTCAGGTTCGATTCTAGCCTTGGGTGACTATCTGCGAGGACTTTGCACACTCTTCCCATGTCTGCATCAGTTTCTTCCAGGTGCTCCAGTTTCCTCCCACAGTCCAAAAAAGTGTGGGTTAGATGGATTAGCTATGCTAGGTTGTCCTTTAACGTCCCAAGATATGTAGGTGAGAGGGATTAGCCATGGCAAGTGCTCGGCGGGGTGAGGACCTGGGCAAGGTTCTCCTTTGGAGCACTGGTGAAAATCCAAAGTGCCTAATGGCTTGCTTTTGCACTGTTGGGATTCTGTGGACATGATACTTGGTACCATTCTGGGAACCTATTGCCAGACCACTCCAAAGCCCATATATCTCCTGGGGTACAGTTTCCAGAATTGAATGGAATACTCCAAAAGTCAAGAATCTTTATTTTCTATTTGATTGACTTACAAGCTGGAGGAAAAACTTGACATTTGCTTGAAAGAGTTATTTGATGCATTTGAGGAGAAACAGTGACATCGCAGCTTGTACCTGGCCCGTGGCAAAGAATAGATTCAAAGTTCAGATGGCATTTGTTTCCTTTTTTAATTTCTTACGTCATTGTATTGTTTTTGTTAGAGTTTGCATTTTACATTTTGCCCAAATATATTTTGATAAATGAAATTAGCTTAACATCATTTGAATTTCAATAATCTTTTCTCGTTTGCTGCCCTCCATTGATATCAGTTATTTTCTTACAGCTTGTAAGATTGAGGCTGAACATTCATATCTTCAATGCAACATTCCTCTTTCTCTTTTCTTTACAAAGGTATAAATGTCGGCCCTGTTGTGGCGGGTGTGATTGGAGCAAGACGACCGCAGTATGACATTTGGGGAAACACTGTAAATGTTGCCAGCAGAATGGATAGCACGGGCGTTCAAGGCAAAATTCAAGTCAGTAAATTCCTCTTGGAAAATGATACAGGAAATGCAGAATTGAATATATTGGAGTTTATTAATGCATATTTTTTAATCCAGCACATATGCATTGTCAATAAATTGAAAGACTGGCCAGCATTAGTACTGTGAAAGTTCAGAAAATCTCCACTCCTCAGCTGTTGAATTTTAATGGGGCATTTTAATTCCTAAAAGTTGATATGAAAGACACCAGTCTATTTTTAGATGTATATATATATAGATGATTTCCGTATGAGCCACAGTTTCTATTTGCCATATTGTCCATTTGAAGAGTTCTTCCATTGTTCCTCCTATCCTGTCACTTGGGAGACATCATATCAAGTAAGGCTCTGCAGTGTAGTTGCAAAATATCTGGACTATTCGATTGTCCTTTGTTAAAAAGTCTAACTCATGTCTCCCATCAGTAGCTTTCCCTTTCTCACCTCTGACCTATGCTTGTGCTTTGAACTTGGCCCATCTGAATTCCCATCAGGCCTCAACAGAAACAGACTTCTGCTCCTCATCTTATCAACATCCTGTCAACCTTTTATTCCACCCTGGATGTAGAATGAAAGAGCCTGTGTGAGTGGTCCATGCATGAAGCATAAAAGCACATGAGCCACTTAAAATCAATTGCTCTTTAAATGGGCTTAGGTGGCTTTGTAACTGTCAGCGGGTGCAGTTCCGACTTCTACGTGCACACACCTATCAAAACATTGTGAGGCGATGCAATGAATCTGGGTCCCCTCCCAAGATCATTCTGCCCTAATTCACAATTGTTTGTTTCAGCCACATGCCTGCTCAGTCAGTACAAATTTCTGGCCCATGTTTATTCATTAAGAAAACAACTATTTAAGGATCTAATTCTTCTGCTTCCTCAGCTCATTCTGCATGTGGTAAGAATATCAAACTTTTGTCTTCAGATTGATAGCAAAGTTACCCTGATGTAATTAGCAATTAGAGGTAGAAGTATCAATATTGAACTGTTCATGTCCCTTGTGGAACCTGATCTTTATTGATACAAATCTTAAAATGAACTATGGAAGAATTAGTAGTTATTTTATGTGTCTTATGAGTTTGTTTAAACAGAATGAATTACAATTTTTTTAATGGAATGTCCAAATTTCTTCTCCAATTTACAAGGAAATTGTCCTCTTCTCAGAGCAGTAGGAGTTGCCCATGAAAGTCTTCATTGTGCTGTCCAGTAATTTACAGAGATCCCTCTGAGGAACCAAATTGGGTGAGGTGGGAATGGGTTGAGATGAGGTGGGCTGGTGTGTGGAATGCTTACAGATTCAACAGACACAAGCAAAGACAGAGTGTGATTGTAAAGGCTGAGGGGAGCATAGCCAATTTCCTGCTTTATTTCATGCTTTAAACACCAGAAAGGCACCAATTTTGAAGATTGCCCAAAAGGGAGTTAAACTTTGCACCTAATGATCCTAATGGCAAAAAAGACCATTGGACTAAGGAAAGTACAATTTCTTTTTGTCTAAGAGCAGGAGATGGGATTGTCACAGAAGGCCTTTTAACTGCTATTTTTGACCAAATGGCCCCAAAATCATTCTCTTCCAGACATAGTTTTCTGCACCTATTTCCAAGTACACGGCTTTTCAGAAAAGTAGACCTACATCATGAGCATTCTAGACCTTGTTGAATGGTCTAGATCCACATTTATGGCTGGATACAGCTCAAATCTTATCTCAGCACATATCTGACATACACCATCTAGTGTCCACTATGCATGCATTAGGGGTTAGCTGATGAATTTGCTGAGTTATTGGTAAACTTGAATTTTTGAAGTATGTACATGTGTGATGTGTAATAAGAAGTCTATCTAACTGTTCTTCTCTAGGTCACAGAAGATGTCTATCGAATGCTCAATAATCGTAATTTTGAGTTTGTCTGTCGGGGTAAAGTCAGTGTAAAAGGAAAAGGAGAAATGCTGACATATTTCCTTGAAGGAAAAGTAAATGAGAATCCACAAATAAGCTCCACAAATTTAGTGAGAAAATTGTATCCAGATGGAAGAGCAAAACTAGCAGCAAGCTGCCCCTCAGTGTCCTCGGTAGCCGGCTTCACAGTAAAAGCTGGACTTGGAGCACTTCAGGCCTCTGCAATGCAAACAAATCAATCTGTGCATTATCTTCCACCCATACCACTTGTTGAACAAGCATAAAAGGATTTTGGAATAAAAATGAAGTCTATACTTTGAGCTGGTACGTGGGCGGAAATCAGTTATGTGGGTGGAAATCAGTTAATGATGGTGGGATGCACTAATCTTTCCAAAAGATTTTGGCATTTGGAAGTCAGGCTCTAAAGAGAGGAATGTTTGCCTGGAGCAAGCCCCAGGAGGATATGGGTCATCAGCGCCAAGAGTCGCTGCGATTGAACCAAAGATAAAACTTTGGGTGTTATTACAAAATACAATTCTTGGAATGGCAAATTAAGGGCTAACTATCTTGTTAGAAGAAGCAAAGAACTACATTAATGGCATAAAGAATTCTCTTTCTTTCTTTCAAAATAAAATGAAGAATCTTAGAAGTCTGAATCAACCTTAACTAGTTTGTACATTTTAAAATTCCTGCATGTTTTCTAAATGTACAGAACACATTTTATCATATGACTTTAAGTTATAAAATTAGTGTTCATTTTTACTTCAGTGGCCAGTAGATGGTTCCAAGTATTATGAAAATTTCTTGTGTAATATTGCCTTATCTGTTTTCTTTTTCAAATATGTATAGCATTTTCAAAGTCTGCCTTTTTCATATCATACTCTAAGAATTTATTGTACGTAATTTCTGTAAATAATTTTATTAATTATACAGTATGGATTGTGTATGAGATTGAAAAAGCACATGCCAGGTGAATATTTCATTAATTTTTATAAACAAGGTTTTACTTATGTAAGCATGGCGACTACATGCTTTAAAAGTTGCAGTATTCCTTCTTTTATTATCCTCCATAACTTATATTCAGACTTGTCAAATATCAAAGCTGTGGAGCTCCCATGAAATGTAGGTAATCTTTGCCAGAAGGTTACTGGCAGTTTACAGTGACAGAACACTTGCTGAGTGGTGAAAACCTCTCTGTACCATTTTGTCCCCCCAGCGCCATAACTATTACTCTGTAGCAATAAACCTCAGCTGTAATAATATATATTGAACATTCTGTACCAATTACAGGATGTTAATGGGTTCATCCTGCACTACTGACTTCTGATACTTTCACAATCTAGTCAGTGTAAGGCATCATACGCAGAAGACTTCAACTCAGCAGGTTGGGGACTGTAACATTTTTCAAACGTTGTGGCCTCTATATTATGTCAAATGTTTTACAGACCATTTATTTTATGCTTTATCACAAAAATAAAAACACTGCAATGTATTTGTGTTTTTTTAAACTGTAATTAGCTTGCTAATTTTCCATATTTAAATACGGGTCTATTTTTATGTGAATATTGTAGAATATCTTTCAGTCTTTTTTGGAACTGTAAGAATGACCTAAAGAATCAAATATTTGTCCTACCTTTTATGTTAAAAGTGGATAATATTCATGGAAATGTTTAATGTGAATGTAAATTTCTAATTATAACTTTTATACTGAGTGTTTGCACTATTATAATTTCTTCTGAGTCATACAAAAAGTAAAGGAAAATGGTTTGAAGAAAAAATGTCCTTGTTTCCATGTACTTTTAAATATTCACTGTAATGTCTTTCTGTTAGCTTTGTTCCATTGATGTATCACTCTCAATTTTACTTGAAAATGTTCCATTTATAGAAGTTTTGATAATGAGTTAGAAGAGTCTTCTTCAATGGTACACCTTTTCTATGATTATCATCCATCCCAGACATTGATATAAAGAAACATCTTAATGCTTGAAAAATCCCTTCCGCTCTCTTCACTAAAGCCTTTCTGTTACTGGTTGGCGAATGAAAGTTGAGGTTTCCTGTCAAAATGTGACAATCTGCAAAATAATCACAGAAAATGTTACTTTACAATATGCTAACTGTTGTTTCAAGATCATCATTACTTCTACAGTTAAAAGTTTTGCAATTCAACTAGCATCTGCAATATGCATTTTATGAAGGCAACAGACATAAAAATATGTGCTTCAAAAGTTTTCATTTCTTACAGTCAGTGGTGATTTTTAACAGAATGGCATTTTCAATTGTGGATTTTTTGGATGGAACCCGTTTTACCCAATAATGACAATGATCGTAATCCCATTGGGTTGTGGATTCCACATTATTTAGCTACCAGTAATGCAGATTCTTAAACCTACGATTGGTATTTTACAAAGAGCCTTTGATAAATTGAGAGAAACTATAACAGATGGATTTCAATGCCTCTGTCAGATCATCTGATACCACCCTGATAGCCACAAGATTCCAGGAGGAGAAAGGTATAAACCACACAGTCACAATGCTTCTGTCTCTTAACGTCATACCAATGCACTGAAAAGCCTTTACAACCAATGACATTGAGGGCAAGTTCAACATTTGGACTTTCACCTTCAACTCTCATGACCTATGGGCACTAATCTTTGGAAGAGTGAATGGAGAACATTATGTATGCACTCTGGGAAGTGATAGTTGGCACAACAGCACAAACACTGGGTGGAACTTACTCACACCCCATCTGCCACAGGAATCTTAGTGGGCAGTCTAGAACCATGCAGAGGTCTGTTTTCCAATCTTGGGATAAGTGTGCCTAAGTCAAAAGATTTGATCCAAACCTTGTCACCTTAATGCTAAACTTCTAGCGAATATTGAGATGTGAACGTGGTTGGAGAGAGCATCATGGCCACAGGTCTTGTGCCATCACACAAACAATGAAGACAGTCATCTCATTTTCAGAAAAACAATTTCTGCCAAACCTCCATGTTGTCTTGTCAGCAGTAGAGGTTGTTAACACATTTTACAAATACTTCTAGTAAAGAATTTGACACGCTTCCCTGATATTACACAAGGGTTGAGTAACTATCGTGACTCAGCTACACATCACATGAATGTGAGGCTCACAAAGGGAGGTGGTCACTAAGTAGGAGTATGGCTCACACAATAAGAAGGCACATAGATACACATAAACAATGCATTCAAACGACAACGTCATTTTCTGAATAGCAAATGTATTTGCAAAGGTACATATAAAATGATTTAACACCCATGACCCAAAAATTATAGTTTTTCATTTTTTAACCCTACCATTACACCTAAATGCATCTGTAGCAGAGGTGGAGATAGCCTGCTGATTGCAAGACCATTTTGTCTTTGATGACTTTGAGAGGCATCTATTTCTTAAATTAATTTACAGGATGTGGTGTCACTGGCTAGGCCAGCATTTATTGCCCACCCATAGTTGTCCTTTAGAAAGTGACGGTCAGTTGGCTTCTTGAATCACTCCAGTCCATGAGATGAAGGTACACCTACAGTGCAGATAGAGTTTTTGAGGATTTGGACCCACTATCAATAAAGGAATGGTGACATATTTCCAAGTCAGGATGGTGAGTGACTTGGAGAAAAACTTCCAAATGATCATGTTCTCAGGTATCTGCTGCTCTTGTCCCTCCAGATGGTAGTGGTCATAATTTGGAAGGTGCTGCCTAAGGAATCTTGGTGAGTTCCTGCAGTGCAACCTGTAGATGATAAACACTATTCATTGGCGGTGGAGGGAGTGAATGTAGAAGAGGTGGCAATCAAACAGGGTACTTTGTCTGAACGGTGTCGAGCTTCTTGAATGTTGTTGGAGCTGCACTCATCCAGGCAAATGGAGAATATTCCATTACATTCCTGACTTCTATCTTGTAAATAGTAATGATGTGAAGATATCAGCATTGCACTGGGATAAACACAGTAAGAAGTCTCACAACACCAGATTAAAGACCAACAGGTTTATTTGGAAGCAGTAGTTTTCATAGTGTTTCCCCTTCGTTAGGTGAATGGGAGTTCTGTTCACAAACAGGGCATATAAGGACATAAACTCAATTTACAAAATAATGGATGGAACGTGAATCTTTACAGGTAATCAAATCTTAATGGTACAGACAATGTGAGTGGAGAAAGAGTTAAGCACAGGTTAAAGGGATGTATATTGTCTCCAGCCAGGACAATTAGTGAGATGTTGCAAGCCCAGGCAAGTCATGGGGGTTACAGATAGTGTGACATGAACCCAAGATCCCAAGATTCATGTGTATGAAACTTGGCTATCAGTTTCTGCTCAGCGATTCTGCATTGGCGTATTCTCTCCCTTTTGGTTAACACTTCAGCGGTCACAGGCATTCGGCCTCTGATCTTTGGATAAGCATTGTCCAAGATGGCCTTCATGACACACATGACAGTTCTCCATCCAGTAAGTTGTTTAATTGTCCACCACCATTGCTGAATGGATGTGGCAAGTCTTCAGAACTTAGATCTCACCCATTGGTTGTTGGATCTCTTAGCTCTGGCTATCGCTTGCTGCTTATGTGTTTGGCCGCAGGTAGTCCTCTGTTGTAACTTCACTAAGTTGACACCTCATTTTTAGATGTTTCTGGTGTTGTTTTTGGCATCTAACCAGCAATGTGGAAATTGCCCAGGTATGTCCTGTACACAACAAACAGGGCAAATCTAAGCCAACCAATTACTGCCCCATCATTCTACTCTCAATCATCAGTAGTCATCAGATAGCAGGGGTCATCAATAGTGCTATGAAGTGGCATTCACTCAACACAAACCTGCCCGCTCACATTCATTTTGTGTTCCACCAGGGTCACTCAGCTCCTTACCTTATTACGGTCTTGGTTCAAACGTGGAAAAAAGAGCCAAAGATCAGAGGTGGATTTACAGTTACTGCCCTTGACATCAAGGCAATTTTTCACTGAACCAGGGTTGATCCCCGGCTTGGTGGTAATGGTTGAGTGGGGATATGCCAGGCCATGAAGTTGCAGATTGTGCTGGAATACAATTCCACTGCCGTTAGTGGCCCACAGTGCCTCATGGATGCCAGTTTTGAGTTGCTTGATCTACTTGAAATCTATCCCATTTTGTCTATCCCATTTGGTACTGCTACATTACATGATGGAGTATATCCCCAGTGTGAAGACAGGACTTTGTCTCCCCCTTTCTCATGAAGGCCTCCAAGTGCTCATAAATAGGAGCCATAATAGAGCCATGAACTCTAGTCTGGCGACTGCTTTTCATAACTCTATCTGATTTTACACTGCCTACCATTGAATCTCTAACTTGTTTGATACGTCCATTTCCAGAAGTTCATCATTTGACTCAGATGTTGCCTGACCCCCAGCAGTTCTCCAAGTGCCGGAGACATGCTCTGTCCCTGCCTCCAACTGCTGTGGAGAGAGGTTCCTCAGAATGTGACACACCCCGCCCCAACGTAATTTGACTCATCAAGGTGTATGTCTCTATAATATTGGAAGGCACTGGTCAAAGCAGTGATGGTTCTTCCACTGAGACACGCGCAGCATCCTGAGTCTGAGGCTCATGGTTGGTTTGGAGCTCTGTCTGGGCCTGCTGGTATCTGTAAGGGAGACACAATAGATTTGCTGATAATGTTAAAGTGTCCATAAGATATTCAATGCTGATATCTACTCTGCTACTATTGTGTGAGATTCCTGATCAGTGCAGGGATGCCATTATGAGTATGTGAGATTGGAATGCGCTGAAGCTTGGAGAAAGAGATGAAATCATTAATCCCTTACTGAACTGGATAGTGCTTCTTGGCTGGTTGCTAATTGAGCTTATCTCCTTTACCACAGCCTCCCATACTAATGAAGTTCGTGGGCTTCCTGGAGACATCTCTCAGGTAAAAGATTTCACATCAGGATGAATGTGTGTTTGGCTGAGTTTAAATATGGCTCCAGCATCTTTGATCCGATTAGGTGACAGACTAGTCAATGTCCATCTCATTAGCTGTTTTTGAGAGTTGCTTGAGTCACTGATGTGTCTTTAATGAGCTTCTGAGCATGAAGCTGGGCACATTTTTTTTGCTATGCCACCCAGCAGGAAATACACTGCAAAATCTGTCCACTACCACTCATAGGGACGAGTTTTACTATTGTGTTGCACCCGTTTTTGGGTATGAAAACTCGGTAAAGTCGGGCGTGAAGTTAGTAGAGTGATCCGCGCCTACCTCCATGCTAGTTCCCTCTTTACCAAGACCTGAAAATGGCCGTGATTGGGATCATACCTGAAATGGCCATTTAAATGTCATTGGGTTGCATGCCCAATCTTACCGGCACATGCCCCTTTACCATCACATTCACCCACCCAGATCTGGCGTGAAATAAAATGCTCTACAGAAGTCTGATTCGGGTGCTCCAGCTCGTGAGAAGGTAAGTGCCGAGCATCCAATGACTCTCTGCTTGACATCAGTAGGTTGGATGGGGCGGGGGGGTCTGGGCGAAGTGGCTCCAACATCTATCTACTTTAGATCAGTGGAAGGGAAGGAAGGGGGGAGTCTGTTGCCGCTCTGCCTGAGATCAGTGAGGGGGGAGGAAGTCTGCTGCCACTCTGCCTGTTATCAATGGGCATGAAGGAAAGCAAGAGGCCAGGATCTGTTTGGGTGGCAAGGGGATGGAGGGACAAGGCAGTCAGTAATGTTGTGGGGGGTGGGCCAAAGTCAGTGGGGTAAAGGGGAGACATTACCCAGCCGAGAGCGATGTGGCAAGGCAGCCACATTCTATAATTTTTTTCCTTGCATGCACAGTTGGAGACGTGGATCAAAGCTGTAGGATTTTGGGTGCATTAAGTCTGCTCATAGGCTTCTGCAGCGCAATTCAAATTTGCTGATATTTTTTTCAGGCAGAGTGTGTACGTGGGCACCTGAGAATGGGCCCAAAAGTTGAATCTGAAACACTCCCAGTTTCAATTCCGCCTTGCACTTAGAATCAAAATGGTAAAAGAGAGCCCTTAGTTTCTGGAAGGGAAAATTCCACCCATATATTTACAAAATGATCCATTCCCCGGTACATTAACTATATTTTTCATCTTAATCAGCAGAAGAACTCAAAAATCTAAATTTTGTTTTGGTTGGATGTTTAACATTTGTCAGCAATGGATATGCCAATTTTCTTCCAGTTCTCCTTTCCTTCCATCCTTCCTATCGAAAACTTAAGTACAACACCAACAAATCACCAACAAATTTTACCTCACTCAAATGATCATTCCTCAGATGTAGTGGACTTTTTTCCTATGATCAACACCCTAATTCTTCATTGAATCACAGATTCCTTGCAGAAAAGAGGCTGAATCTGCATTGATTCCCTGATGTAGCATCTTACCCAGATCCTCTTCTTCATCCTAACTGCGTAATCCCACACATTTCCCATGGCTAATCCCCCTAACCTACGCATTTTGGGACACCAAGGGGTAACTTAGCATGGCCAATCCAACTAACTTTCATAACTTGGGACTGTGGAAGGAAACCGGAGCACCCGGAGGAAACCTATGCAAGCATGGGGAGCACTTACAAACTCCACACAGACAGTGATCCAGGGCTGGAAATGACCCCGGTTCCTGGTGTTTGAGACAACAATGCTAACTATACAAATTTGGCATATATGTAAATGCATTTTCTAGTGACAGCAAACAAGAACAAAGCTGGTTAGATCTCTGTTTCTTTTCCCTGGGTGCCCAAGCAATTCACCTTCTGCCTCAACAGTGCCAACTAATTTGGGTTATTAGCATTCTGTTCAATACCAGCACTTCACCTAGTAGTGGCATCATACACTTGGAAAACACAGAAATACCTGGTGCCAAAATTTGACACCCAGCATCAGTGTGCTCAGTGTAGATTGATATCTGGGGTAATGACTATGTTAAAATAAATACTAATCCACAGTCAGGGCTTTAACTCAAGCAATGCATAAATCTGGAACATTGGCAGAACATGACAATTCTTGTAAGCTGAGCCAGATCTCTTAAAGAGGCAGCTCTAAATTATTTGCCTGTTTCTGCCTTAAAGAAATACAATACTGGCACAACAATTGAAGGGAATTAATTACTTGCAGCCTAGCTCTGCAGAGGTGTCTGCTGATCCAAAACAATAATTTTTGGCTTGAGAATCAAAGGGATAACTCACAATGAGTTGAAAGCCCATTCACTCAGATAATCAGTTTTCCCGTGCCAAGCCTGTCAAGCAAGCATTTGATACAGATCAGCAGAACAATTGTTTCTTTATTGTCAGTGTATGAGTCATTTCAGAAATCTAGTGATGACTAAATGTCAAGTCAAATGTGTTGGCATGGACTTCCAAATTCTTCAGGTAATAGTGTGTTCATACATAAAACCATTGTAAAGATTGTTTGTACTTCAGAATATTGTAACAGTATACATATACCTGTATACCTCACACACGTGCTCCAGGTTATTGCCGACTCTTTCTCCAAAACAAATGCAGAAATGGGCCTTTCACCAAACAGCCAGAAAGTGAAGGTTCTCTTCTGAAATGCCTCTCCACTGCCCCCCCTCCCCCCCATGTCAATTAAGATCAATGGAATGTGAGGTTGAGGTCAGATCATTCATGATCTTGTTGAATGGCAGAGCAGATGTGAGGGCAAAGTGGCCTACTCTTCTAATTCATATGTTTGTATGTTCAAAGGGCACCTCAAACACACTATATAATCAACCTTTCACACTCTAAGTACACTGCAGTCTCATCACACACCCATTCACATTCCCTAAAATTCAGTGCTCACACTGCCATCAAGATACCTCAACTCACCCTCATAACCTAATAATGTCTATAGCACACTTACCTTCTACTATCTCCATACAGTGCCAGCTATTCAACTATAACAGGCACAACACCCAAATGTAGTACAATAGATCAATTGTTGACAATCTTCCCTCTCCCTTGCAGAACAATGTTGCCCTCAATAAAAAGAAACAAAGTCAGATTGGCAGGGGACAGGCACTCTTTCAGCTTCAGAGCCTGACAGAGGAGATGCTGTCCCTCATCATGGGATCAAATTGCAACAGGTTTAGTAGCGTCCTTTATGAGAGCATTCAGGCTAATGGCATGTTACTACCTATGCCTTTTACAACTAACCCTCATCTTGTTACCTGGCATAATAAAGAGCAAAGAACAAAACAGCATGGGAAACAGGCCCTTCAGCCCAACGAGCCCACGCTGCCACATCGGTGTTCCCACTTCTACTCATGATCCCTATCATCCCTGTCTATGTTTATAGATCTATGCATTAGAACCAAATTTGAGACAATTTGGGGAGAATTTGTTCTGCCAATCAGCCTAAGAGCACTTCTTTGGAATGTGGGAGGAAACCAAAGCATCGGGAGAAAAACTCATGTAAGCACGGGGAAAATGCGCTAAGTCCCACAGATACAGGCCCAAATCCATGTACCTGCACAGCACAGCAATGGTCACTGAGCTGTCGTGTTGCCCATCAAATGGTCCAGGTCAAGCGTACACTAACGACGTGAAGCACTAGGATACTCTCGAAAAAAAAATCCAAGAGCAGCCCTCTCACGACCTATCTTGTGTATGCCCCTTGTTAGACAAGGCAGACCAAAGTACCTGTAGGATAAAAAAAATACATCAATATCATTGACAATTTACACACTTCCCAGGGAACTTGCAAGGCTCATGATCCCTATTTTGAATCAGTTTTCTATATCCCTCCATTCCCATTCTGTTCGTGTGCCCATCTAAGTATCTCTTAAATAACTCCAGAGTGCCTGCCTCCACCACTTGGCAGCGCGTTCCATACTCCCACCACCCTCTGTGTGAAAAAGCTCCCTCTAGCATCCAAATTATATCTTAGCCCCCTCACCCTAAGCTAGTGATCTAATGTGCAAGCTACAGGTGATGTGACCACGGACTGCTTGCTTTACACCAAGACTGCTGCTGATTGCTGTCAAAATCCAACCTCTCTTTATTTGGCATATGGACAGACACTCTGTTGTACTCCTGTACTGTTCCACATGCCTGCCCAAGGTACTGAACTTTTGAACCTTTGCTACAATTACATCAGGTTATGCTTGGGTGAGTTAACTACCTAGGTGAGTCAGAATGCAACTTTAGTGTCTATTCTTAATTGGGTTGGTCCTGCGTAAACAAATTGCTCAGCTCAAATTTACCTTAATTTTGACAAGATAACAAGGAAATGCATGTAAACAGATGCTCTGTCTTCAAAAAAATGGGGATGGAGTTTGAGATAACAGGAAGATAGGAATGACTGTAGAGTATCCCTGAGCAAAGATAACCAGGAATGAAATTAGAAAGATTAAGTAGTATAGATATGACTTTATTAGCTACAATGTTTAGAATGGATCTAGGGTTACAGCAGCTTGTCAACACATCTGTTTTGCAGGTCAAACAATGTAATTTGTTCTTGATCTGCACAGTACGATAAATAAATTCTGTTGAATTAAGTTTCTCTGTTGAGGTTATTTATTTCCACTCTAAAGTTACAAACAAGAGTTAGCATGGTCAACAATGTATTGCTTTGAGATTGAGGAAGTATCATCCTAGGGAGATCATATCTCCCTGGAATTTGCAAGTTACCACTTAGTTCCAAAGAAAGTGCTTGATTTGTAATTATCAAAGCAATTCCTATTGACCTAGCCTAGTGGCACTCTTCGTAAAAGCCTTGAATCTATTGATGCAGTGTGTGTCAGGGAGGTCTTTATTGTGTCTGATTGTGAACAAGGCTAATGTAGAGCTAGTGGAATGTTTAATATTGCATAAGAATGTAAGAAATCAGAAGAATTGACCGTACAGTCCTTCAGACTCACCCTGCTACTCAAAACAATCACAGCTGATCATCTTCCTTGGCTCGATTTTCCTACCACAAAAATCCCTTGGTTCACTAAAAGATCAAAAACTTGCCTATATCAGTCTTAAGTGCTTTCAATGATGGATAATTCCATCTTATGGGATAGTAATCCCTGAGTGAAAGCATTTTTCTCATCTTAAACCAAAATGATTAACCCCTTGTATTGAGACTCTGATCTCAACCAAGGAAAACACTACCCTACTGTCCATCATATCAAGCCTCTTTAGAGTCTTCTGTATTTCAAATAGATCACTCCTCATTCTTCTAAGTGCTAGAAAATATAAGTCCAATTTACTCAGCCTCTTATCGTAGGACAACCTGCTCATCGCAAGATTCAATGTAATGAATTTTTGCTGTACCACCTCTAATGTGTCCTTAATAATAGACAGAAAGAGCAAAACAACATACCAAATTCCAGATATAGTTTCAGCAAAGGTCTGTAAAATTTTAGGAAGACTTCTTATGCTTATGCCCAAATCCCCTTTCAATGAAGGCCAAAATGCCATTTGCCTTTTCACTTGTTTACTGTAATTGCCTGCTAATTTTCTCTGCTTCTTATTTAATAAGAACATCCATGTCCCACAGAACATTAACATTTAAAGGATTAATGCCCTTTAACATAAAATCTGTTTCCTGTTCTTAACATCAAAGTGAATAACCTCATATTTTCCCACATTGTGTTCTATCTGCTATCTTACCACCCTCTGTCTTATCCTTTAAATACATTTTTGCAATTTCTCATATTTCTCCTCATGTTTTACATTCCCACCCAGCAAACTTGTGTACATTACTCTGAATCTTTTCAGCTAAGTCATTGCACTGTAGTTGCAGTTTTAAAATATCCCCTATTCTATACTTCCTGAATGTTAACCAAACCTGCATCCATGTTAATATATCACCCCCAACTGCATGAGTCCTTACCATTGTACTAATATTTGGTTTGGCAAATGAATGCCTTTTTCAAAATCCAAGCAGATTTATCTTATTCGTGCATGAGTTGTGGATCTCACTGGAAAGATTTGTTGCCTATCCTAAATTGCCCTTTTAAGAGCAGTTAAGACATTGCATTGGCTCTGGAGTCACATGTAGGTACTGATTTGCCATGTGTCTTCTAAATTCATTTTCTGGATGTGGGCTTTGCTGGCTAGGCCTACATTTATTGTCCATCCCTTGTTGCCATTCAGAAGGTGGCAGTGAGCTGCCTTCTTGAATCATGCCAGTTTCTGAGATGTAGGTACACGTACAGTGCTATTAGGGAGGAATTCCAGGATTATGATCCAGTGACAATGAATGGCAATATATTTCCAAATCATGAAGATGAGTGACATGGAGGAGAACATCCAAGTGGCGCATGTTCCCAGGTATCCAGCTATTCTTGTCCTTATAAATAGTAGTGTTCATGGGTTTGGAAGGTGATGCCTAAGGAACTTTGGTGAGTTCCTGCAATGCATCTTGTAGATGGTACATATGCTATACCGTTCGTCAATGCTGGAGACAATAAATGTAGTAATCAAGCAGGCTGCTTTGTCTGGGATGCTGTAAAATTTCTTGAGTATTTTTGGAACTGCACTCATCCAGGCAAGTGTAGAGTATTCTTGACTTGTGCCTCACAGATGGTGGGCTGTTTCTGCAAGTTCAGTAGGTGAGTTATTTGTTGAAGAATTCCTAGCATTTGACTTGCTTTGATACCCACAGTGTTTATATGGCTAATCCAGGTCAATTTCTGGTCAATGATAACCCCCAAGATGTTGATTGGGATTTATTTTCCCTAAGTAAGTTACTCATGATTGTAGCTTGTTAAAATCGTTATGATTTATTTAGAGCTCGATGTACATCATAGGAACAATGCACGAGATTGAATTTCCCCTCTCACCAGATTTTTGTTACTTAGTCGTGTGACATGACATCATAGGTATATCAGTATCAGGTAATTCTGATATTAATGCTTTACGGACCAGACAAGGACAGCAGATTTCCTTCCTTAAAGGAGCTAGTGTGTTTTTATAACAAACAAAAAAACAACAGTTTTTTACATTTTAGATTTATTAATTAATTTCCACCAGCTGACATGGTGGGATTTGATTCTATAATCCCCAAAAAATTAGCCTCAGTCACTGGATTAGTAGTCTAGAGACATTATCCCCATGCCATCACATCCCTTTTTCTACTAAGACCTCTTTATTAACCCTACTAGTTACATCCTCAAAATATTCAAATAAATATGTAGTTATTTCATAAAGTCACTTACATCATCTTGTCAAACTGTGATTTCTGAGCACTTTGTTAAGACTTCTTTATTCATAGATTCCAGCATTTTTCTATTGTCTGATATCAGACTAACTGACCTGCCTTTCCCTATTTTTCGCGTGCTTCTTTCTTAAATACAAAGTGACATTTACTTATTTGGTTGTAAAGAACATGAGTACTCTTTGAAGAAAAAAAGATATTTTTTTTTAGTAATGCTGAGGTTACATTTGTTATCCATTGGGACAGTTGGAGCATTTAGGGATTTTTGAAATACCATAGACAATGCAGTATTTTTTTTAGAAACTTAGGATGTTTCCTGGGAACTAATTCCTGGGAATTAGTCAATCCATTGAGTTTCTCTAATACCTATTCAATACTGATGTTTATCACTATGTTTCTCAGCCTTATTAGCCTCTTACTGTATATCCTTTATTCGTTATGTAATTTGTGTCTTCTACTTTGAAGACAGTTATAAAGTATTTGTTGAGTTCTCCCCCACCCTGATGTCACTCAATTCCTGCAGCTCAGTCTCCAGCTTAATTGTTTGGTGCCATTGTCCTTTGAGTTACAAGGACAGTGGCTGCCAACATAGCATCTCAGTATTGCAACATTCTCTACAAACTTTTACTTGCTGCAGTGTATATACCAGCTGACTTCTCATGTCAATCCTGCCTTTATTCATTTAATTGATTAATCAACATGTTACTCATTTGCACAATAAATTAAATAGCAATTAACAGTTTCCTACCTTGGAGGTAAAAGAACACTCATCAAGAGGTAAAACAGAACAGAACCCAACCTCTCTTCCCCCTCTGCATTGAATTCCCAAACTTTAGTGCACCGTTTATAATGAATTCAGACCTGTGATCACTCTTTGGTCCTGATTTTACCAAAAATTCATGCCCATTTTTGGACGCGAAATGGCGATAAAATTGGGCGTCGGGCCTTTAACGTGATTTGCATCCGAATCTGAGCAGATCGCTTCTTTACCAACACCCGATCCAGGCATGGATCTGGTTCATGCCTGAATCAGGCAGCCTGATTGATGATGAACAGTTCGCTCAACTCTCCCACCAAATCCCACTTTACCTTCTTCGGGTCCATTCTGGATCCGCACTGTAAGCGACCTGCTAAATAAAAGTCTGAAGCCAATGTTTATTTTGCAGGGGAACCTCTTAAGTGGTTTCAGAGCCTCCAATGCTCTCTGACCGATATCAACCTCTGGGAGTGGGGGGATGGGGGAGGAGGAGAGTGCTGAGAGTATCCTCTAGGTGGGGAGGAGCATGTGGGTCAGATGTATCTCTGGGTAGGGAGGAGGTGAGAGACAGCTGATCCCTGTCTGGTGGTGATGGTGGTGGTGGTGGTGGTGGTGGGGGGGGAGGGGAGGGAGAGATGGGGAGGCCCGATCGCCCACTGTTGGGGTGGTGGATGGATCTCTGGTAGGAGAGCAGGAGGGTCTGCTGCCACTCCGCAGGTGACCCCTCCTCCCTACCGAAGGAACAAATCCCTCCTCCTGGTCTCCTATCGCTTTAATACATATAAGACATAAGAAATATACACTAGAAATTATTTAAATATTGAATTGTTGAATTTATTCATTGTCAGAGCTTGGGCTCATTGAAGCATGCATTCATTTAGTTGTTGAGAATTGACACACTATCACAATAGGGAGGAGAGCTTCATTCCTCTGGCGGGGGAGGAGGGGTCACCCCCCGCTGCCCCCCCCCCCCCCCCCCCCCCCCCACCAGAGATCCATCTGCTCCTCCCCATCAGTGACTGACTGGGCCACCCCACCACGACCAGATAACGATCAGTCCTCTTGCACCCACCCACCCCCCAAAAAAAATATCTGTCAGGTCTCCTCCTTCCAGCCCCCCTGAGATACATTTGTCCTGTCTCCTCCTCCCTCCCTCCCCAGAGGATGATCTGACCTGTCTTCTCTCTTCCCACCTCCCCCCCGCCTCAGCCTCCTCCAAAGGATGATCTGTGTCACAGAGCCGCTCTCTCCCTACCGCCCCCACCCGAGGATGATCTGTGGCAGAAAGCTCCCGCCCCCACACCCCCAGGATATTTGTGTCAGAAAGCACCCCCCCCCCACCCCCGAGGATGATCTGTGTCAGAGAGGCGCGCCCTCCCCACCCCCCAAGGATGATCTGTGTCAGAGAGGCCCACCTCCCAAGGATGATCTGTGTCAGAAAGCACAGCCCCCCCCCCCCCCCCCTCCCCCGCCTCCCTGGATGACCTGTGTCAGACAGCCACACTCTCTGCTTTCTTTCTTTCCTGACCCATGTGCGCTTTTTCAATTTTTTTTCAAACTGCGCATGCACAGTTCAGTGCTCCGATCGTTCCAGCAGCGCTCAGCCCCACTCCATAGCGCAAATCTGACTGAAGTTGGCAAAAAGCATATGGACTCACAGCAAAGAGGATTCCAGGCTTGGGTCTGTATTACGCCCGGATCTGGCCCTTCGACTCCAAATGGTAAAATCGGGCCTTGTGTTTTTCAAGTTTGGCAGAGAGCATGTTTTCTCTAAATGAAAACCTACTTGTTCTTGCCAGAGTGTAGGAAGAGGATAGAGTAGATTGGCAGTTTTCAAGAAGAACAAGTTAGATTTCTGTTTGGGCTTTAGTAAGATTTTAATTCAGGCTCTAACTTGCTGAATGTTGCGTGGCAAGAAGGCATTTTGAAAAAAATTCTAACAGTTGATAGATTAAAGACCCATGCTTCATTATTTTATTGCACAGACACTGCCAATGTTTTAAGTCACAATGAAGGCATTGGAAGAACCAATAAATTTAATAGCTGCCGCATCAATCAAGACATTTCTGGAGAAAAATTTGGCAAAAAAAATCATTTAGACTTGTTGTGGAGTTGGGTCAATAAACATAGTACAATGTTTGCTTAAAAGTAATTCCAAAATGAATTTTAAATAGAACCCATGAATATGTAAGCACAACTAATGGCCTAAAACATGAACAAGCATAAATTTTGTGCAAATTGCACTGGGTTCTTGCCAAAATTCTAGCAGGACCATATTAGAATCTGCAGAGAAACAGTGGGGAATGGCATTCCTGCTATTTCCCCAGGGTTAAGTATTTATTTTTAACCTACTCTGACATTGGCAGCATCCTCTGTTGTGGATGCAAAGAATCTTAGCCACATCCTCTGTCTCCACACAATCTTTTTTTGGACCGAAACAGCTCCACCCTTCCTTTGACTATCCAGTTGGTCTTCATATGTTGAGAAAAATTTTAGTGTTTTCCTTTATGCCGCTTACTAATCTTTTCTTGCACACACTCTTTCTGCCCTTAATTTTATTTTTCTGTTCTCCCCTTCCCTGATCAGCCAGCCTTTACCCATTTTTAAACAATTTTAGAATGATACATTGCCTGCAAATAAAGAAACTCTGAGCTGGCTGGGAGTTTGACATTCATCTGCATAATTTTATGGAAGTGGCCATACACAAAGCTGCACTTTAATATTTGTTGTCTTCTTGCAATTCCTTTATCTATTACTTTCTAAAACATACTGTCTTTCACATCAGTGAGCATGAGCCCGGTGAGAGTGGTACCTGGGTAAGAGAAGAGAACTGGAAAAAAATGAACATTCTTCAAAAGTCAGCCCACTCAATAAACAGGGCATAGCAGGGGTGCAGAGATAAATCCTTGACTCTCCTGGGGTGTGGGTGTCAGAGTTTCTGGCTGCAAGGGACAAGATGCATCCCCAATGGTTCTTGCACTAGCCATTAAAATGAGATGCTTTCCCAGGGACCCTGTAAACTCCATTAGGATTAGCACTGAAGGCAATGGCAAGCATAACCTTACTATACCTTTGGGTTTAGCCTCTGAGAAATTTTGGTTTTTGCTTAAATAAAGACTGGCCATATTGGGGCAGGTATTTAGAGTGTTGATAAGTTTCATGTATACTAATCAACAAGTGGAATAAATCAATGTGGGAGTCAAAGAAACTTTGGTTCATACTAAGACCAGATTGAATATTCCAAAACAGGCTTAGCACAGTGATAAATTATGAGTGTTGGTGAGCTAAAAAAAACAAATTAGTCAATTATTCTGCATAGATCATTGAATCCAAACGACGTAATCAACTTGGAAATGACTTCCAAAAGTGCTAAAAGTCCCCTTAAATGTAAGTAAGATTTTGACCTTTAAAACATTGTTGATATAAGCTAACCTATTTTGGCAATGCTTTGGTGTCTGTACTGTTGATTCATTATCTAACTGGGAATCAGGCAATTTGAGAGGTCCAACTGTTAGATAATTCTATAACAAGTTAATCTATTGACTGGACAAGACAAAGTTAATGTTGGCCAAGAAAAATAGTAGTGTTAGCTTGTAAAATAATCCAGCAATTTAGTGGCATTGACAATGTATGCCATGGGTTCTGATTTTCTACAATTGTTGAACAACTTGCACTGTTGGCTCAACAGAACCAAAAAGAAATTAAAACTTGCCATGATGCTCCTCATTAAAATTAATCACATGTCATGAAACTAGTAGACTTACACAAGAATTAGGAGCTGGTATAGGCCACTTGTCTCCTCAAGCATGCTCCACCATCCGACAAGCTCCTTGCTGATCTGATTGTGGTCTCAACTCTAACTTGCCTGTTGGCCCACATAACCCTTGATTCACTTGTCAATCAAAAATCTAGTTTTGTGGGTGGCTTGGTAGCACAGTGGTTAGCGCTGCAGCTTCACAGCGCCAGGGACCTGGGTTCAATTCCTGGCTTGGGTCACTGTTTGTGGGGAGTTTGCACATTCTCCCTGTGTCTGCATGGGCTCCCTTTGAGTGCTGTGGTTTCTGAGAGCCGTGCTGATTAGGTGCATTGACCTGAAAAGGAGCTACACTGTGGCGACTAGGAGAATTTCACAGTAACTTCACTGTAGTGTTAATGTAAGCCTTACTTATGACTAATAAATAAACTTTAACTTTAATTGTACTCAAAGATCCGGCCTCCATTGCTCTCTGGGAAACAGCATTCCAAAAACAGACAATCAACAGAAAGAAATTGTCCTCACCTCAATCTTAAATTGGAGACCCCTATTTTTATGTTGTGCTCCTTTGTTCCAGATTGCCCACAAGGGGAAACATCCTCTCAGCATCCACCCTGTCAAGTCCACTCAGGATCATATGTGATTCAATAAAGTCACCTCTCATTCATCTAAATGCAAATGAGTATTGACCCAACTCACATAAAGAACATAAGAACATAAGAAGTAGGAGCAGGAGTAGGCCACCTAGCCCTTTGAACCTGCCCTGCCATTCAACAAGATCCTGGCAAATCTGGAGTGGATCAGTTCCATTTTCCTGTTTTCTCCCCATAACTCTTAATTCCCTTGTCTATCAGAAACCTATCTACCCGTGACTTAAATATATTCAGCAAGGTAGCTTCCACCACTTCAATGGGCAGAGAATTCCAGAGACTCACCACCCTTTGAGTGAAGAAGTTCCTCCCCAACTCTGATCTAAACTGCCCCCCCTATTTTGAGGTTATGCCCTATAGTTCTGTTATCCTTTCTAAGCGGAAAGAATCTCTCTACCTCTACCCTATCTAGCCCCTTCATTATCTTATATATCTCTATAAGATTCCCCCCCACCCCTGCAGCCTTCTAAACTTTAATGAGAACAGGCCCTGTCTATTCAATCTCTCTTCATAGGCTAACCCCCTCATCTCCAGTATCAGCCTGGTGAACCTTCTCTGTACTCCCTCCAAGGCCAATATATTCTTCCGCAAATGTGGTGATCAAAACTGCACACAATACTCCAGTTGCAGCCTCACCTTGCCTTGCACAGTTGGAGCAAGTCCCCCCTGCTTTTATATTCTATCTCCCTCACTATAAAGGCCAACATTCCATTTGCCTTCTTGATCACCTGCTGCACCTGCAGACTGGGTTTTTGCGATTCATGCAACAAGAACCCTCAAGTCTTTCTGCACAGTAGCATGCTGCAGCTTTTTGCCCTTTAAATAATAATCCCTCCTACTATTATTTCTACCAAAGTGTACAACCTGCTCAAGACTTTCCTCAAAAGATATCCCAGGAACCAGTCAAGTGAATATTGTCTGTACTGTTTCTGAAGTCTTATAAGCAAGAGACTAAAACAATGCACAGTACATCAGATGTGGTCTCACCAACGTCCTTTACAACTTTAATAATACGTCTCTACTCTTTATTCCACTTACCTTACAATAAATTACTATTTAATATTTACCTTTCCTCGCTAAACCTGGACATTATCTTTGTGTGATTCATGTACCAAGATACCCAGATCTCTCTTGGGGAGGGGTGGAACCATATAAATATCCATTGACCTTGGGTGGAATTTTCCAGTTTTGGGCAAATGCAGCCAGGAACTCCTCACTCTCTACATCCTCTTGACAGCTTACGGTTCTATCTAACTTGGTGACATTGGCATATTTAACTACTATAGGGCTTGTTTTATTGTATGGGTAGGGAAGAGGGGTGGGGAGTGGAGAGAATGTGGGAGTGGGGAGACTCACCTATCCAGAAGGAAAATGGATTTTTCATCAATACATCAATGTGCTGCAGGAGGGCTAAGTTGGCTCACAATGGGAGTTCTACATCTCACTGGGAAGAAAGAAATCACCTCTGGAGCTGCTGGCCAATCAACTTGGCTGGCAGCTCCAGCAGTTTTAGCCAAAGCAAATTAGTAGGCGCTGCCAGGACTACAATCAATCCCAAGAAGAAGGCTCAGTGGATCCCGGAATGAAGTAAATCCAGGCTATTGAGCAGGCAGGTGTGGTCAGCATAGCAAGGATGGCTGGGGGCAAGGGGGAGAGTAAGGTTGTGATTTGTAGAACAAGTTGATAAGAAGGAGTATACTCTCTGACCTACAGTCAAAGCAATGTTGCCATCCAAAACCTCTTGAACAGCCCATGGACACTTTCAAACAATGTCGTTCTGGAGGAATTCTGCTGTTTGCTCCTGTCTTGCCTCCAAATTTGTTATGTGCAGCTTGTAACGTATGTGTATAGGCTTCACTATGATCTGAGCAGGAAGAAGTGAAGGAAAAGAAAAGGTATGAATAGCGTTGACCATCAGACCCCCTGCTGCCTGAACTCTTAGAATACAACCAATACATGAGCACTTCAGTTAAAGTTTAAAGTTTATTTATTGGTGTCACAAGTCGGTTTACTTTAACACTGCAATGAAGTTACTGTGAAAATTCAGTTCTACCATGCCTCTGATTACCCTTCCTGTAATCACAATTTAATTGCCCTCTTGCTCTTCATCTTCACTTGACTCCAGATATAAGCAATAAATCCCAGGCACAAGTTCACTACAAGAATTGAATAACAATTAACTTGCAGAATTGAGAATCTTCCTCATCAGAGCTATCAGTGCCTGTCAACATTTGCTTATGGTCTTACAACTGATCACGGCAACAGTTTGGAAGGTGGAAAATTGCAAAGTGTGACGCAGTGATTGAATAATGTGAAAGCTGGTGGCAGAGGGGCATTTGTGAGCAAAGGCTTAGCCAATGGTGTAAGTGCATTGAGGTTAAAGATAAAATTCTTAACTTGGCAACCTGGTGAGGTTGCATTGTAGTCACACCCGGTGAGCTAATATCCTTACTGTCTCTTCAGACATTTCTTTCTACTGTCTTTAAAAGTGGTGCCTTTAGGACATTCTGGCGACAAGAAAGAGAGAAGGATCTGCACAAGAGTGTCCAGAAGTTTATCAGAGAATCTGTGTGACTTATACAAAGTTCTAGCATCATTGTTATCCTTGGAATACATTTCCTTTTGCCAATAGCCAAAGAGCAAATCCCCTTTTAAAGATGTAGACTGCCTTTATAAGTAATGCCTGATTTCCCACTCTGTCAAATGTAATCAATTAGCATTATGCGATGCACTAGTTTGCACATTGGTCCAAAGATAATGACTTAACCAGCACAATTTTCACATAATCTTTGCTGATCAAACTAAATCTTATTCTCCTGTCTTATTCTTTTCCCAAAGCTCTTTTTGACGTCAACATATTTCTCAAATTAATCTGTTGCCACTTGTTATATCAATAAATTGAATTTTAAATATTGCATGTTGTTTTTGTCATCTGCTCAAGACACATGGTCACTTTCTTCACATCATATCCAGGTATCTGTGTCCCATTGTGCTGCCACTCTCTACACCTGTCACATGATAGACAGATGGAATGGCCATTCTGTTTTTTAAAAAAGTCTTTAAAAAGTGGAAAGGAAGAGGGTATGCTATCTTCACACCTTTGCACATAACAAAGGGAGGTGAAGACTGCTCGGCGGGGTGGGGGAGCGGGTCAGGGAGATTGGCGCTAACTAGCAGGAGTGGGAAGGGGAACAGACACAAAGACTTCTAAGCTGGTCCAGGAGGTTCAGTAGGCGAGCGATTGGGACTGGGTGGGGGGGAGATGGTTAGAAGGCCAACGATGGGGAGTTGCAGGGCCAGCCAACAATTGAGCTAGCCAGTGATCTGGAAGCTGAGAATGGTGGCCACTGCACTTGCATTAATTGTGCTGACAACCTCTTGAGCAGGATGAGGACTTGCCCACTCGGGCAATCTGTGATGCAGAGAGTGTTGGACATTCGTTCTGGAAATCATGCTAAAAAAACCAACGGACTTACTCCCACTTTCCCACACATTGGGAACTTAGAATTATTTTTGGAGAATCCCAGCCATGGAATCTTTAGCTCTGATGGTACCATCCATGTCTTGTTATCAATATGCACTTGGCAGGTGATCACCCCAAACAGATGGAAATTTTTGGTGCATATGTTACTTAAATTGACTCCAAGTAATTCCTCTAAGACAGAAACTTGTTGCAGGGGCCATCCCAATGCAGCACCTTCTTGATTACTCGATCTCCTGAACTCCATGGGGACTAGAAAATTCATTCCCATGAGTTCAGTGAACAACTATTCCCTGGTGCTAGTCTGCTTGTGCGTGCCTTGTAAAAAGATTATTTCTGTCATGAGTGGACTGGTGGTCTGTCTGTGGGCCGAAGGAGGAGGCAGATCTATAACAAAGACACTGGGGTAAACAGAAGCAGCTGTGAGAAGAGTAAAGAAAAGGCATTGTGAAGCAAAATCTAACCCAAAGCTTGTCGCCAGTAAATGTTTTTCCCAAATCAAACTGACTGAGAGCGATGTGTGAAATCCCTGTGATTCACAAAGGATGTTGTGGTAGAGTTCTGTTACTCGCTGAACTGATAATTAGAGTGCCAAATCAGGGCATAAGCAGCATTGTGAAGGTCACAGTGAGCCTTGATTTTCTGCCAAATGGTTGTTCCAAATTTCAGCAAGTAACATCTGGCATGAGAAGGCAACCAAGTTTCTCCACTTCCAAAGGAACACCCATTCCTCTTTTCTGTGGACCAAGAGAAGCAGGGGTGAGATGACACGCACTTTTGGATACCTTTAGATATCAGAAGGTCCCACCAATGGAAAGGGCCAGAAAATATCTCCCCTGGTGAACTCTGGTTGTTTGAAAGTTTGGATTAACCTCATGCTAATTTTTCAATCACCGTTGTTGCAGACAATTCTGAACATGTCTTCGTCGGGTCAAAGGTCTAACTTTCAGTTCCTTGCGACATAATTGGAACTCTTGTTTGCCCTAATTCAACATTGCCACTTATCGAGACAGTTTCCTGATGAGTGGACCTCCATTTTGTCTTCACAGGTTTTGTAAACTCTCATTCATCATACAGGTCATTAGGAATGAGTATTAACCTGCTTAGCAAAGAAAATAGGACCTGGCCTTACTGAACCTGAGAGTGCTTGGTGTGGACACAGAGAGAACAAAGGCAGAAAATATGTAGTGGGGGGTGAATGATGCATTGCTGCTTTCAGTTGATGATGTTACTGCAATCATCACTTTCACTAAGTTTTTAAAGTGGCAATGGATCAGATGGTCCAGACTCCTAGAGTGAAAATGCTGGTGGATTGGCTGGAATTCAAGTTTATTTATTCATGTCACAAGTAGGCTTATATTAACACTGAAATGAAGTTACTTTGAAAATTGCCTTTTCAATTTGCCAATTGAAAATTGAAAATTGCCACACTCCAGCATCTGCTTGGGCACACTGAGAGACAAATTCGCATGGCCAATGCACTTAACCAACACATCTCTCAAATTGTGGGAGGAAGGAAACCAGAGCGAAGAAACCTGCGTAGACATGGGAAAAATGGGTAAACTCCGCACAGCAAGTGACCCAAACCAGGAATCGAACTTGAGTCCCTGGCTCTGTGAGGCAGCAGTGCTAACCACTGTGCCACCATGCTGCCCCATTACTGTGAGCATGAGAATTACGCAATACCTATGAAGAGTATTAAAGAGAGGGATACTTACTAATGAGGTGAATGATGATTGGAGTGGACACTTGCTGACTGAGAGGAAGATAATAGAGTAGGAGAAGGAGCCACAGCTGGCACAGCCAGACCTGAATGGCCATAGTTAATGTATTGGCTGGGGTGGCATGGTAGCACATTGATTAGCACTGCTGCTTCACAGCTCTAGGGACCTGGCTTAGGTCACTGTCTGTGTGGAGTTTGCACATTTTCCTCGTATCTGCGTGGTTTTCCTCCAAGTGCTCCAGTTTCCTCCCACAGACCAAAGATGTGAGGGTTAGCTTGATCGGCCATGCTAAAATTGCCTTTTAGTGTCCAGGGATGTGTAGGTTAGAAGGATTAGTGGTAAAATATGTAGGGATATGGGGATAAGGCTCTGGGTGGGACTGTGGTCGGTGCAGACTTGATGGGCCGAAGGGCCTGTTTCTGCACTGTAGGGTTCTATGTTCTATGTATCTGTATGGAGAGATCAGATTTGTAAAGCAAAAAAATTGTCTGCAATTATAACATCTCCTGAAATCAATTAAGAGAATAGTTGGAGTACCTGAATATGTTTCATTGTCTAGCTATCACTGACTGAAATGTTTCCATTGTTCCAACTTGTCCTCCCTGCTCTCAAATGCACTCAGATAAAATGGTCCATGATGGAAAAAAAGCTCAAAATCTGTGCAACACCATACTCCAAGGACAGTACATACTGTTGAGTGAGGAATGGAAAAAATAGTACTCTGTACAACCAATAAAAAGCAACCGACCGAAGCTTACAAACTAAAAGGCCTAATTAAAATATTGATGCAATAACATTACAAGCCCTGTGGGGCAAAAGTTAAGACTGCTGATACAATAGAAAAAAGAGAAGTATAGTTCCAAAAATAACCAGGAAGAACTAACTGTCCCATTTCAACTAATGTAGTAGCCACCATAATCATCGAATTTAGCCATCAGAGTAGCCAGCTAAGACTTGAGGTTTATTTAAATTGCAAAACAGGATGTCAAGAGGAGCACATGAGGGGAATATCTGCTCCTGGAGCTGGTGGTCCAGGTGACTGTATGTTTATGTGGCAGGTCTGCTCAACAGGCTTCACAAAACTCACTGCTGTGCTGAGTTACCCCTTCTGTGTGTCTCTGCTTAGTCAGCCCCATCCTACCCTTTTATTACCTGGATCTACCTGTTATAAACTTGGAGTCCTGCATTCTTAACCCATATCGCCATGGGAGCCAATGGGTAGTCCGAGGTCCTTATTTTCTACCCACACACTGAAGAACAAATATTTATGAGATGCATTTTCCACACTATTTCAACAGAAACTAAAATTAATTGGCATGCAAATCAGTCAGCCAATCTGATCCTGACAGATTTTAACATGGTAGATTGAAATGATATCACATATTTCACTTTCCTCTGATTACTAATTCTACTTGATGTTTGAAGCAATTTAGTAAATTCCACATCTCTTATAGATTTCTGTGATGATACAGATTACATAACAACTCCATTCAAAGTCTCTTTGGCAAAAAACAAATGATTTGTTCCATCTCTAAACAGATTTCTCTCAGTCTATTCCCCACATGTTTTAACTAACAGACTGCAGCCCTCATTTAATTGTATTGATAGGGAAAGAGCAGAAGTGTTAACTTGCCCTCAGTCATATTCCAGCTCTCGCAGTTAACATTTCCTATTGCTAGCATGTCAATCAATACCTATGTTTAAGAAGCTTGAAGATGTCTTTTTTTTTGCAAGATGTAGTCTAGCAACTGATTAATGATCTTGTAAATTGATTTATATAGCAGTAAAGATTGTTAACTTCAAAGTGGAGTTGCCATATCCTGTGAGCTGTGAGCCGAATGGTGGTAAAATATTAGAAGCTGAAGTACAGCCAAAACATATTGAAGACGTCTCTGGGAGCCTGGGAGATTTACCAGTTAATTAACTACAGAAATGCTTGGGTGTCATGGAGCCAAAATACACAGGTCACATGCCTTAAAGGTTAGCCAAGTAACTTGCACATGTATGTTAAAACTTAGGAGGGAAAATAGCATAAGAATAAATGTTCTGGCGTGGACCAACAGGGCGCTAGGATCTGGTGGAAGCCTGGTGAGTAAAATGAAGCATCTGTAGGGATATTGACCCTCCAAGGTCATGTGACAACCTCTGCTTCCTCTGGATCTCGATTTTCCATGCAACAAAAACAAATATAACGGCAATGTAAACATATAAAGTTTGCAGTTAAATGGGTGGCTATAAATACCTGTCAATTTATAACTAAATAGTGCATTGGTGCCAGTTTCAATCGTACATCTGGATTGAACTTGTTCTTTATTAGCTCAGGAGATTGCAGATAGTTTATGTTTAACATATGAACTGATTACCCTGAGGGACACTGGTTGTTTTAACTCTTTCTTCAGCAGAATTTGAACAAGCCTTCCATTTGACTGAAAGACAGTTAGAGATCATGTAAACCTTTTTGTTTCAATCTGTGGTGAAAGCAGTTAACTTTACTTTGAGAAATGCAAACGTTATTCAATGCAGAAATGTTAGTAAATAAGGAATTGAATTTACCAGTGTTCTGAGGATAGGCTGGGTGGTCAGGGCTGCTGTTAAATGGCAAGATGGGGGGAATCTTCTGCTAACATGCTATCTTGCCATCAGGGGGATTTACCCAGAAGTGACTGAACTACTCAAGGGGCCAATTGAGGGTTGCTTCCTACCAACATCGTCATTTTACCACTGCAATGACAAAGTTCAGCCAATGGAATCAGAAAAGACCATTTTGATTTGATTTGATTTATTTATTGTCACACGTATTTTATACAGTGAAAAGTATTGTTTCTTGCACGCTATACTGATAAAGCATGCTATTAGTAGAGAAGGAAAGAAGAGGGTACAGAATATAGTGTTACAGTTATAGCTAGGACATTGAGAAAGATCAACTTAATAGAGGTAGATCTGTTTAGAAGTCAAATAGCAGCAGGGAAAATGAGACAGTAGGTGCATGATGTCAAACTTTTGTATCTTTTTCCCAATGGAATAAGATGGAAGAGAATATGTCTGAGCTGCTTAGGGTCCTTGATTATACTGGCTGCTTTTTTGAGACGGTGAGAAGTGTAGACAGTTAATGGATGGGATGCTGATTTGTGTGATGGACTGGGTTTTGTTCAGAACTCTTTGTAACTTCTTGCAGTCTTAGAGGAAGAACATTACCAAGCTGTGATACAACTAGAAAGAATGCTTTCTATGGTGCATCTGGAAAAGTTGATGAGAGTTGTAGTGAACATGCCAAATTTCCTTATCTTCTGAGAAAGTAGAAGCATTGGTGGACTTTCTTAACAATGGCATCAGCGTGGGGAACCAGGACAGGTTGTTGGTGATCTGAATACCTAGAACCTTATTCAAGGAGCAGCTGCTGAGAGTCCTTGCTAAGTATGTCCCTGTCAGGCAGGGAGGAAATGGACGAGTAAGAGAGCCTTGTTGTACGAAAAGAGTTGATTTGCTGGTTAAGAAGAAAAAGGAGGCTTATGTCAGGATGAGGCTTGAAGGCTCAGGTAGTGCAATGGATAGCTATAGATTAGCTAGGAAGGAGGTAAAAAGTGAAGTGAGGAGAGCTAAGAGGGGACACGAGAAGATGTTGGCTGATAGGATTAAGGAGAATCCTAAAGCTTTCTTTCGATATTTTAAGAATAGAAGATTGGTTAGGGCAAGATTAGGGCCAGTCATAGACAGCAGTGGGAAGTTGTGCGTGGAGCCTGAAGAGATTGGTGAGGCACTGAATAAATATTTCTCTTCGTTATTCACGCAGAGTGCTGGAAATGTAGCTATGGAGAGCACTGAGGTACAGGGTTACAAATTGGGGAGTATTGTAGTAGATAGGGAGGATGTGTTAGAAATTCTCGAGGGTTTGAAGTTGGATAAGTCCCCTGGGGCGGACGGGATTTACCCTAGGATTCTCTGGGAGGCAAGAGAGGAGATTGCAGAGCCTCTGGCTCTGATCTTCAGGTCCTCGTTGGTTACGGGTGTGGTTCCGGAGGACTGGAGGATAGCGAATGTGGTCCCATTGTTCAAGAAGGGGAAGAGCGACCTTCCAGGGAATTATAGGCCAGTGAGTCTTACTTCTGTTGTGGGCAAAGTATTGGAGAGAATTATTAGGATAGGATTTATAGTTATTTAGAGAGAAATGAATTGATTGGGGATAGTCAGCATGGTTTTGTGAAGGGTAGGTCATGCCTTACTAACCTCATTGAGTTTTTTTGAGAAAGTGACCAGAGAGGTGGATGGGGGTAAGGCGGTTGATGTAGTATATATGGACTTTAGTAAGGCGTTTGATAAGGTGGCCCATGGAAGACTTCTACAAAAAATGCAGATGTGTGGAATAGAGGGTGATTTAGCTAATTGGATTAGAAATTGGCTGGCAGATAGAAGACAGAGGGTGGTGGTTGATGGGAGATATTCATCGTGGAGTTCGGTGACGAGTGGGGTGCCTCAGGGGTCTGTTTTGGGGCCCCTGCTGTTTGTAATTTTTTATAAATGATCTGGATGAGGGTATTGAGGGATGGATCAGTAAATTTGCAGATGACACTAAAGTCGGTGGAGTGGTAGATAGTGAAGAGGGGGGTTATAGTTTACAGAGTGAATTGGACAAGTTGCAGAGCTGGGCCGAGAGGTGGCAAATGGAGTTTAATGTGGAAAGGTGTGAGGTAATGCACTTGGGCAGGAACAATAAATGTGTAGAGTATAGGGCTAATGGTAGGGCTCTTAATAGTGTTGAGGAACAGAAGGATCTTGGTGTAGGTGTCAATAGATCCCTGAAAGTAGGCAGTCAAGTGGATAAAGTTGTTAAGAAGGCTTATGGAGTCTTAGCTTTTATTGGTAGGGGGATTGAATTTAGGAGCGTCAGCATCATGTTGCAGCTGTACAAAACTCTAGTGCGGCCGCACTTGGAGTATTGTGTGGAGTTCTGGTCGCCACATTATAAGAAAGATGTGGAGGCATTGGAGAGGGTACAGAGGAGGTTTACTAGGATGTTGCCTGGTATGGAGGGCAGGTCCTATGAAGAGAGGTTGAAGGATTTGAGGTTGTTTTCGTTAGAAAGGAGGCGGCTAAGGGGGATCTTATTGAAGCATATAAGATAATTAGAGGTTTGGATAGGGTGGACAGTGATAGCCTTTTTCCTAGGATGGAGAAAGCTAGCACGAGGGGACACAGCTTTAAATTAAGGGTATGAGTTATAGGACGGATATCAGAGGTAGGTTCTTTACTCAAAGAGTGATTAGGGAGTGGAATGGCCTGCCTGCAGCTGTTGTAGATGCGCCAAGTTTGGTGGCGTTTAAGAGGTTAGTTGATAAGTATATGGATGAGAAGGGAATGGTTTAGTTAGTAGGGGCATTGCTTTTTATTTTGGTCGGCACAACATCGAAGGCCGAAGGGCCTGTTCTGTGCTGTATTGTTCTATGTTCTATGTTCTATGTTCTAACCTTGAAGCTCTCAACGATTCCACTTCATCCCTGTTGATGTAGATAGGAACATGTCCTCCACTATGCTTCCTGAAGTTGTTGATTATCTCCTTCATTTTGTTGACATCAAAGGAAAGATTATTATCATGGCACCAGTTCACCAGATTCTCTAAGTCTTTCCTATATTGTGTCTCATCATTGTTTGAGATCCAATCCAGTACAGTGGTGTCATCAGCAAACTTGAAAATCGAGTTGAGGAGAATTTGGCTGCACAGTCATACGTGTGTAAGCATAATAGTAAGGGGGTGACAACACAGTCTTGTGGGGCATCAGTATTGAGGATGATCATGGAAGAGGTGTTGTTGCCTATTTTTACTGATTGCTGTGTGTGGGTTAGAAAGTCTAGGCTCCAGCTGCACAGGGAGGAGCTGAGCCCCAGGCCACATAGTTTGGAGATGAGTTTCAGAGGAAGGCTCAGCTGTAGTAAATAAAGAGCAGCCTGACATATGTGTCATTGTTATACAGATGTTCCAGTAGTTGAGTGTAGGGCCAGAGATGGGGTGTGCTGTGGACTTGTTGTGGCAATAGCTGAACTGTAGTGAATCCAGGCAATCTAGGAAACAGGGATTGATTCGTGCCATGACTAACCTTTTAAAGCACTTCATAATGATGGTTGTCAGAGCCACCGGATGATAATCAAGAAGGCACACTGCCTGGCTTTTCTTTGGTACCAGGACTTGGGCTACAGCAAAACCTATTCTTTGCAAAGCATTTCTCAGGTACCTATTTAGTTTTACATCCTACAAGATTGATCTTTGCTTATTTTTTGGCATCATGTTTCTACGCACGGATATGCTGAGAATCCTTTATGTTTACTGAACATTTAGTCATCTCTACCTGTTCATTGTAGCCCCAATCATCATTGCTAATAAATATTTATTCAGATATTTTGGAACACACTAGTTAATATGTTTGCCTTGATGGAACTCCGTTCTTTACCTTCAAACTTCTGAAAACATTTTACAAATTAAGTAGCAAGCCCCTTTTAGGATGAGGTTTCGGGGAATTATGTGACTCAGCATGTACATCCTGGGGCTGAGGACAGACTTTCCAAATCAGTCTGAGACTGGAGCCGAAATAGTGAGTAGCACATTTCTTGCACAACGTACATTGTTTGTTCCAATAAATAGGCTTTTTAGTTCCTAAACTTGGCGGTCACCAATCCTTTGAGATGTCATCATGACAAATATCAGAAGTCTTACAAGAATATAAAAGATGGAGGAGAAAACAAAACAAAATAACAGCAGAAAACACCTTCAAAAACTCTAACATACAATGTTTGTTATTACAAGGAAATGCTTGGGGGGCCTTGGCTATAGTCTTAATCCCAAGCTATTTTAACATGATGGTATCAGATACAAAGCATAAAGCGGTGACTGAGCAAAATATAGGAATATGAAATAGTAAATTCAAAATGGCAGCAATTCAACAATCTTGCAATAAATTTGTTAAGCGCTCCTCTTTATTCCTAGTCACATACATCAGAGCCTGTCCACGAAAGCAAATTATGCCCTTAACAGTAAAGTGGAGTAGATGGAACAAAACTCTATTGATTTTAACTTGTACCAGATGCAAGCCATCACCCCTGTGTTCACTGTCCTACATTGGCTTCCATCTTGGCAAAGCTTTTATTTTTAAATTATTATCCTGATTTTTGAATCCCCCTGCTGTCTTGGGGAGAGCTTTAGATGAGCTCCCTGTGTTCCTTAAACTTTGCCTTCCTTACAAGGTATTTTTGCTCCTCTCTTTCAGGATATAATCTCCAATTTTCCTTTACAGCTGTTTTAATTCAGCCTGGAAGCCCTCTTGCTCTTCTTCCTACAATGAGTTGTCAAACAATTGGATTCCAGCTCAGACTGCTCTGAGAGCTATTTTTAAAAAGCATTTAGATAGTTACATGGGTATATGGGTATAGAGGATATGGCCCAAATGCAGGCAATTGGGATTAGCTTAGGCATTTTAAAAAATAGGGTGACATGGACAAGTTGGGCCAAAGTTTCCATGCTGTAAACCTCTATGACTCAATGACTGCTCACCTCTTCGATATTCAATCACTTCACCCGAGATGGTGTCCTATGCTATTTTCCAGACTGCACCGTACAATTTACACTCAGACACAATTCTAGCTCTCCAGCTGTGCTGCAGCCAATGAACACTTCCTTCCTTCTTCAGCTTCACTGAGCTGACATTGCCCCCCACTGTACCAAGCTAATGACAGCCACTGCTCTTGGGCTTCGCTGAGCCCCAGCTCCAAATGGCACTGATCAGTTACTGTTCTTCAACCTCATGCTCATGTATCTGCTCCGAGACTCCTGCTGCTACACTCCTGAGAATTCTTGAGCCAGACTTATTTTGTTGTATGTGCTCATTTTCACACTCCGATTACAGTTATGAAATTGGGTATCAATGTGAAAATGTGACACATGCAGTGCTTCCAGTTCCAGCTGCCCTATGATATCCCACGCTGGGAATGGTGTTAGTATGGATGCACTATGTGCACGTCAGTGGCTTCAACAGGTATCTAATACTGATGGAAACCAGCCACTCTGACTAATTGGTACAGTTTTTCTTAACTTTGACCATGCATATGGCTAATTAGTCCCTATTTAACAATCATGATCTACATGAAAAAACTTGTGGTAACTTTATATCAAAAGACATCCAGTCAACTAGCTTGCTTTTAATTTACTTCTGCTTAGGGAGGGTATTCCTGGAAATGTTGTGGCTTGTTTTTGGAGATCTGTTGGTGAGCTAATACATTTATTCAGGGGCTCCAAGAAATTAATCATCAAATCTGCAAGAAATCTGGTGGTTAAAGTTGCCATGTCTTTATGTCTACAATAACAACAAAGAAATGGTTGTTATTGCAGCCGCAAAGGTTGTAAGGAGAGGAAGTTCTGTGAACAGAGAGGAGGAGAAAGCTCTCCACATTAGAACCTACCTACTATGAATTTTCAGTCAGCATTTCTGTGTCTCCATCTCAACATGGAACAATGTCTGAGCTAACTCAGGTTCAACAAGGAAGTGACCACCAAACTCTTTCACCTTTTCCAAAAGAACTTGCAGCCTCACACCAGGGTGCAAATGGTGCTGCCAGCCATCAGAAAGTTCAGAATCACATTAAACTTCTACATGACTGAATTATTCTAAATTAACTTGGACAAATTTCCAACATCTCCCAGTCCATCAACTATTTCTGTATCTAGCAGGTAACAGAGGCCATTTATGCAAAGGAGAGCTAATTATATTACATTCTTTTTGCACACAGAGAAGGTGGAGGACAGGTTACGTGGATTTACCAGGGTGGTGGGATTCCTAATCTTGAAGAGAACCATCAATGGCACACACATCAAAAATAGGTACAGAAACAGCAAAGGGTTTCCAGTCTATTAGCAGGTAGTTGATGTCTGACCAATCATAAACCCTGATGTTGCTGAATGCACTCTATCCTGTTAACAGCTTCCACCTCAGGCAATCTGCTGTCTCCATCAACTTTGGGCCTCTAAGGAGATCCAATGGTGGCTACGAGACAGAAGCTACTCTCTCTATATCTGACTAATGAATTCCCCCTTTGTCACCTGACCATGTGAGGACAATTTGACAATAAATGTCATAGACCAGAGTATTGGCATGCTAAAATACTACTTCCATTGCTTGAGCCATTTAAGTGAACTCTCCATTACATGCTAGATCATTTCTCCAAATTAGTGGTGTTTTGCTGCATCTTTCACAACATTGCCATTATGAAGCTGTAGCTAATACCATTAAACATTCTGAGGCCACTTCAGAAGGAAGAGGAGGCAGAAACAGGGTCTGGAAATGCTGCCTGAGAAAATCTCTTCATCACCATGGTTTCCCCATTTCTCACATTATCATCCATATGGATGGCCTATCACAAAGTGTCTTTGACCAGAATCCTGCAAAAAAAGCCACTTTCTATAGCATCTTTGTCCAACAAAAAACAACTTGTTCAAAACAAAAATAAGCAATTACCCTTTTGGATTCTCTTCTTGCCTGTCTTGCTTCACTATGCTAGTAATCGCCTAGAGTCCTACCCCAAAGGTTGCAGCATAACTATTGAAAAAATACTGACTTTCAGTGGAGGTAATTGTGGATGGACTTGGAGGACAACTTCGAGAAGACCTGCTTCAACCAATACATCTGCATGGGCTGCAATATTTTGACTAGGCTAGCTGAGATGTAACAGCAATGACACTGCTGCCATCCTGAGAAAGGACTGCAGGTATGTGCCCCACTGGACCACTGCTGCTTCCATAGGGCAGCACTTTAACAATCCTGATAATCTGTTGGGGGGAAATTGCCGAACTTCTGTGAGAGACTGCAAATCTCTTTGAACATTGAGATCCACAATCATGATAGCAGCAGTAGAGCCTTTGGGGGAGTAAGCCTGAATTGTATGATCTCTGTCTGAACTTCCACTGCAGTGCTGCATCATTAGGTGGGTTTCCACTTGTAGAGCAGTAAAAGCTGAGACAGCAGCCACCAGACGTGATTCCACAAGTGTTGCCATGGAGTCGGCCATCACCCCTATAGTGGAACGTCTGAATTCCAAGCCTTGTTCATTGCTCCCTACCCCATTGAAACTGGACTTCTCCATGCTGCTTGATTGTTTGAAAGATTATCTGACAGATCTGTCAAGGCTCCAACTCTTCCAGAAGCCTTGGTTTGATCACATATTTTTCTAGGAATGCGTGGAAATTTATCAATAATTGTGTGCTTTAGAGAGGCTATCATCATACATCAGCAGTATTCTGCTGAAGCAAACTGGTGACTCCCCTTATCCTCTGAGGATTTGTAAGATTTTATCTCTGCTTTTCTCAAAAGACTTTTTGTAAATTGGAGATTGGATTTCCAAAGATATATTTCAGGAAAGCTTCACATTTAAAAACATTAACAACTTTCTTTTAATAATGAATCTCTCTGTTTGTGCCAGTTAATTGAACTCCAAATACCGAGTTTGCAGTTTCTTTGATCCACATTTAGTCCTGTACTTTATTTATCAAAAATCTTGGTTTTTGGGTGGTCTCTAGTTAATCTGCAATATCTTTAATATCCTCTCTGTGAGCGGATAATTGGCAACATTAATCACCATACAAGTGAAGTAACAGGACTTTTCTTGGAAAAAAATGCACCAAATTACCAGAAATGTACATTTACTGCTATCTTCACTGTGCCCTCCTACCATTAATTCATAACACAATGATAACCTATTGTGCCGATTTTAATTGAGACCTATTTAATCATAAATTCAACTATCTATTCCGACATAATGTTGCTTCAGTGTTAAACATTGATGAGTTGTGTAACTGGGAATATATTCGTGGATCCTAGAGAACTGAAGTGACTAAGTTCACTGATAACAGTATTCTTGAAGGACCTGCTTCCAACCACATCATTTGTACATCTAATACTTACATAGATAAGACTAGAAACTCTCTCTTGTGCTGGTTTGGGAAATGACTACATTGTTGTTTGTGTGTCAAAATAAGTAGTAACATATGCATCAACTCCCTCCAATCCATTGATCATCTGTATGATAGCAGATTAGAAAGTGCTAACTTTGTCTGAAAGCATTGCTCTTTAGGCCATATTATGCAAGTTATTGTTACTATGACTCTGGAATTAACAACAATTACAGTCAACAGCATGTTCCTCACATTTTGCCATACCTCCTGTATTGTATTGCAGATGAGAATTTTGCATTCCTTCAATGCTTCCACCAACTGCACCACATGATACCATCTTCACTGTTATACATGAGATCTATGCTACTGCATCAAAGTTCTTTAGAAGGTTTGGCCAAGAAATCTTGGCACTAAGCTCCCCAATCTAAAACAGCCCTTCTTGCTCTTTCTAGGATGGATTTGACACTTTCTTCATCCAGTTGCTGCTGTTAATTTGTGCTCAGTGATTCATTTAGTGAAAATGCCTTGGTTTCAGTATTTTTTCTGAATATCTGGGCTGCTGCTGGAGTAAATGAGGTACATACTAGCGAGAGTGGACCAGGTCAGGTGTTTCATTGCATTCAGTAGATTGCCCATCAGATGCTTTCTGTTCAGTACAAGTGAAAGACACAAAATTTTCAGAAGGTGCACTCTGACATAAGAATTCAATGATACAACTAACCAAAAGGCTGAGTTTGTTGTAAAATGTTGGGCATAGATCTTATTAAGGTATTTATCGCCTTAGTAGTTCAACTTAGGTAGAAAGCAATGAGTGGGGGGTAAATGGGGTGTTTTTTTGGTCGACGATCAGTGACTAGTGGGATGCCTCAGGGATCAGTGTTGGGATCACAATTGTTTATGATTTACATAGATGATTTGGAGTTGGAGACCAAATGTAGTGTGTTAAAATTTACATTTTACACAAAGATGGATAGAAGAGCAAACTATGCAGAGGATATTGAAAGTCTGCAAAGGGATATAGATAGTCTAAATGAGTGAATAAGAGTTTCGCAGATGGAATACAATGTTGGTAAATGTGAAGTCATCCATTTTGGTAGGAATAACAGCAAAATGGGGACTATTATTTAAATGGTAAAAAATTGCAGCATGCTGCTGTGTGCAGAGGGACCTGGGTGTCCTTGTGTCGGAATCTTAAGGAGTTGGTTTGCAGGTGCAGCAGGTGATTAAGAAGGCAAAGGGAATTTTGTCCTTCATTGCTACAGGGATCGAATTTAAAGGCAGCAAAGTTATGTTGCAACTGTGTAATGTGCTGGTGAGGCACATTTGGAGCACTGTTTTGGTGTCCTTGCTTGAGAAAGAATATACTGGCACTGAAAGGGGTACAGAGGAGATTCACTAGATTGATTCTGAAGTTGAGAGGGTTGGCTTACGAGGAGAGATTGAGTAGATTAGGGCTATACTCATTGGAATTCAGAACAAAGAGGGGAGATCTTATAGAAACATATAAGACGATGAAGGGAATAGATAAAATAGAAGCAAGGAAGTTGTTTCCAGTGGCAGGTAAAACTAGAACTAGGGAGCATAGCCTCAAAATAAAGGGAAACAGATTTAGGACTGAGTTGAGGAGAAACTTCTTCACTCAAAGGATTGTGAATCTGTGGAATTCCCTGCCCAGTAAAGCAGTTGACACTACCTCATTGAATGTTTTTAAGGCAAGGATAAATACATTTTTAAAAGTAAAGGAATTAAGGGTTATGGTGAGCGGTTGGGTAAGTAGACCTGAATGTTCAAAAAGATCAGCCATGATCTTAATGAATGGCAGAGCAGCTCAGGGACCAGATGGCCTATTCCTGCTCCTAGTTCTTATGTTCTTATGTTTTCATGTTCTTATGTTCTAACTTATATGCCTGAGTAAAATAAAGGTCCAAGCTAGGAGCTTGCTCCTACACATGGTTTTGTCCAACAATACGACTCCGAAGTGCAAGTCATGTGTTCTCTTATATTTACTGAATGGGAGGTTATGTACCCAATCCCACTTTAACCCTTCATGTACCAGATCCTTGTACTATCCCTCCCTCAAATATTTATTCCAATTTGTGTACCAATTACCCCCACTTTACTCCATGTATTTACAATATTACTAGTACACCATCTCTCCCCTCACTCTCTGAGTTCATATGTTCAGGCCACCTGAAAGCCTTTTTATCCTTCCATATCTTGGCTCTGTCAGAGGAGTGGTAGGTTTGTTGCTGCAGGTAAACTTGTTGAATCGGAAATTGTCCTGCATGTTTTTTCATCCTCTTTTACCATTCTATAACATTGAATTCCTCTTTGTTGATTCTCCAGTTGTAGTGATGGATAGTGGTTGGCTTATATGGTTTTTATGGAATGGACGTTCTCGGAAGTAATGTCTATAGCACTTTTTTCTCTTCTTCCTTTGTGAGATTGCCATGAGCCATGCTGGGATGGAACCTAGCCCTTCCTGTTGTGAAGCTGTGCCTTGGTATAAGTTCACCTTTACTTTTAGCTGTATGGTGTGCTTTGTCAATGGATGGTTGCTACTCAGTTCCTGCATTGTTGATGGCATTGTCATACTGGATGGGGATTGCTTCAAACAGACTGGGATTTTAGGATCAGCATAAAGCAAGTGGGAAAATACCCCAGTATATTTTAACTGCCCATCTGTCTAGTTAAAATTGTCCCTATTCTGACTTTCAAAGAACATTAATCTCAATATTCCACACTGTTAGAATCATTGAGCATTGTTCTATGGGCTTCAAAGTTATGATGTAAATTTGCCATTTCTTTTTCCCATTTGGACATGAATTGCAGTGCACCTGAACTCCAAAACCTGACATGGCTGAAATTTTATCGTCCCGTCCGCTACAAGAATGGGAGCAGGCAAAAGGCGGAGCATAGAAAGGTTCATCGACTTTGAGTGGGATTTTATGGTTTTGGGACCAAACAAAACTGTAAAATCCTGCCCAATGTCTGTGTTTGGTCAGTGTAAAAGCTGAATTTTAGAGCAAAGTAGTGCAGATGCTGACAATTTGAAACAAAAACGGAAAATGCAGGAATTACCCAGCAAGTTCAGCAGCATCTGTGGAGAATGAATTGAAGTTACTGGGCTGGAATTTACTGATAAGTCTGAAGTCACTTACAGATTGCAGGACAACACAGGCAGAACTTGTACGTTATGTGTCCAAATAGAGTCTAGTTAGATGTGCTCAGCCAAGAGCTGTCCAGATTTGTGATAATTTGCTTCATGCTCCACAATCTGGTGATTGCCTTTACTGCCAATGATTGTGCCAGAAGGTCAAATTCAGGGTCCACAAGAGGATGGATAATGAGAAGAGGATGAGGAGTAAGTAAAAGAGTTGGAAGAGGTGGAGATGGCAAAGAAGGAGAGGGGGAGGAGAGGAGAAGGCAGAGGAGGAAGCAGAGGAGGGGGATAAAGGGGAAAGGCAGAAATTTCCGGATAGATAAGCTGCTCCTGGGAAGGATGCCAAACACCGTCTTATTGAAGAGAGGTTTAGAGAGACATTCACCACTATCAAACTCTACAGCCCCATTGTCACAATGTCCCAGCTATGAACTGGGATCCATCAGCCAGAATTTCAACTGCACTGAATCTTTTCAACCCATTCCTTATGAAAATCTCAATTAAAAGAAACACTGATTCCACTACTACCCAAGTATTATCATCGATCTACATCAAAAACAAACAAGAGTAGAATTATACAACTACCAGCATTTACAAATTTTAAACTATTCACCCTGCTGCTTAACCCTTTGTGGCTATCTATAAGTGCCCTTGTGTAATCTTGTACTTATATGGATTATTGAAGATGGATAGCCGCTGATAACCTAAAGGCACAATTCAATTGTCTTCCTGGGTTGCATTGTTAGGCACTGAAAAGAACTGGCCTCCCTAATCACTTGTTCTCAACCTCTTCTAAGGATGGTCCATGAGGCCCTTCTATGGAACTATGGTGTCTCTCCTGCTGCCCAACTTCATCATGACTCCTGAGCCCTCTCTCATGCACTTGCCTTCTGTTTTGCTTGTTTAGAATTGCAGCAATAGTATTCAGCGAGAACTTGCTGTCATTTTATTTCTCTTTAGGGGCAACAGACTGCCTTTAAGAACATAAAACTGCTGCATCATATGTTATCAGCACAGCTACTCTTAGAATCCTATAGTCAGAAGGAGGCCATTCAGCCCATTGAGTCTGCATCACAATTCCACCCAGGTCCTATCCCCATTACCTCAGGCATTTATCCTAGCTAGTTCCCTTGACATTAAGGGGCAATTTAGCATGGCCGATCCATCTAACCTGCTCTCAGTCTCCTTTTGAACACAGAGCTTGCTGGTAGCACAAGGTCATTCGGTTTGATATTACTATCAGATAAATGAGATGACAGCACCAAATTTACATGCTGCCTTCCTCAACAGGAAACGAAACGGGCTGGTTATAGATCATATCCCCAGTCCTGAGAAATCGAGCAAGCTAATGTTTAGTCCTAGCAGCTTGAGAATTGAGGTGAGGATTCAGTATGTTTTCATGAAGCAGAATATGTGTGCTCCTTGCTGCCACTTCCTCTGAAGATGTTAGATTCTCTGGTTGCCACGCAGCATGCAATTTGCTATATCTTAGGTATCAAGAGAGAGGAAGTACAGGTTTTTAGGTACTGCATTGGGGATTTTTGTGGAAGAGAGGATCCTCAATACAGCACCGGGGAGAGAGCTGTACCATACCCTCAGCGTGGAAGGACGACAAGTCATATTCCTGCCATTTTCTCCTGCAATAGCTGTTGCTGCTTTACCTGGCTTCATATCCTGCTCTCAATCCTAGCTTAGATCAAGCTGGACCCCTAGCAAGTTGCCCATGAACAAGTACTTTCTTCCTGTTGAGTTTTATAAAGCATCCGATGATGTGGAGTACCACAGTACTCACTCTTTTAGGTCAAATCTTCAGAGAACTTGCTGAATATGTTACTCGATTGTTGGTGAAATTTTGATAAAGTGTCCAAAAAAGCCTTTGAATATGAATTAGTGCTCTTCACAGCTCCCACAATAATGATCAAGAAATGGAAAATGTGTCAACAAAGAAAGAACAAAGGACAGTACAGCACAGGAACAGGCCCTTCAGCCCAGCAAGCTTGCGCTGATCACGTTGTCCTATCTGGACCACTCACCTGTATCCCTTTAAACCCTATCTGTTCATGTGTCTCTCCAGATAAATCTTAAATGTTGCTAATGCCTCAACCACATCATTTGGCAGTGCATTCCAGACCCCATAATCCTTTGTGTAAAAAACTTGCCCCGCAAATCTCTAAAAATCTTTAAATAATGTTTAAAGTTGAGAGCAGCACTACCTTTGTTCCAAAACTGTTTTAGGTGAGGACATTAGGTCAAGTGCTAACCATCAAAATGCCATGTAGTCTGTTTAATGAGCAGTAACGCGCAACTTAAGTGGAAATCAGCCGTTTAATGAGTTTAAGTGTAGCAGTTCCTGTTATAGGTTTCAGCTCCTTTGCCAAGATGGGATCTTGTGCTAAGCACAGGTGAAGCAGCATTCAACTTAAGATTTCATTTTGACCACTTCAAAGTCTATAGGTGAGATTCTCTGGCCTCCCAGCCTTGTGTTTCCTGCCAGTGGGAGGTGGCACGTAGTTTGTTTGTGGTGGGATTTTCTGGTCCAACCGCTATCAATGGGAATTCCCAGTGATGTCACCTCATACTAGCAGGAAACCCACAGGCGGAGGTACGTTGCCAGCGGGATCAAAAAATCCCACTGGTGTGAACGGTAAGAAAATTCCAGCCTATTCATTCAGTGCCTAATGTGTTTGGCAAAGATCACCCCCAGCGCTCCCCTTTATGTTAGCTGAATTGTTTACATGTTCAGCTGATTTCACTGTTCCCATAGAAGCCCTACATTGCAGAATGTGAGGTTATGAAAGTTAAAGCTGCACCAACTCTGCAATAGGGTATCTTATCCGGGCCATTGTGCTGCCCTACAGATTTGTCAAGTCAAGTCTTAAGTATGTGCTGGGTAGGTGCATTGGCCCTGCTAAATTCTCCCTTAGTATACCTGAACAGATGCCAGAGTGTGGCGATGAGGGGATTTTTCACAGTAACTTCATTGCAGTGTTAATGTAAGCCTACTTGTGACACTAATAAATAAACTTTAAACTCATTGCGGCTGATTTCCTGCCCCCCACCCCCTGTCAGGTGCAGGATGGGTAGAGAAGTACAGATAGTCTTCAACTTGTTAGGAGACTGCAGGAATAAAGCAGCACTTACCTCATGTCTGTTCTTGCCTTGCAGACAGACTCTTTCAAACCTAGACACACCATTGCCTGGGCCTGTGGCTATACAGGAATTAAGCAAGAGTCAGCATTTGTTACATTCAATGTGCTGTACACAAAATTGCTATAAATGGAGTGTCGAGAGCATCCACACATCCAAATTAGTATTTAGGTGAAATGCCCACCTGCTTGATGTCAATGTAAAAGATCCCACGGCACTGTTTGAGGAAGAGCAGTGGAATTCATCTCTTGTGTGTACCAATGTTTATCATTCACATCATTAAAAAAATTATCTGGCCATTTATTTCATTATTGTTTGTAGGACATTGCTGCGATTAAATTGACTGTTACATTTCCTACAAAACAGCGGTTACTTCACTTCTGAAATATTTCATCTGTTGTGAAAGGTTTTACGACAAGCTGAGATCATGTAAGGCACTATATAAATGCAATTCCTTTTTTCCTCTTAAAGGCATAAACTAAGATCTGATAATGTCATCAGGAACAAATCACAACTTTAAATCTGGCACGAGCAGGAAAACCACTTTGATAAAAGACAGCTTAAAGGGGTTACTGGATTTTCAATAGCTGCAATCAAAGGTAAAGACATGAAGATGATTTCAAGTGTCCTGTCAGTGTTTTATTGACAATATTTTAAAAACACTTAAAGGGTTTTGGCACATCCTGAGGTTATAAAAGGTGCTATATGAATGAAAGTCTGTTTTTCTTTAAACAATCGTAGAATCTATGTTCAATGCAATACATTTGAATGTTAAGTATATAGGATCCCTTACAAATGAGGTAGATCAGAAGACTTCAAAAGAGCATTTGTCTTTTAATCTGTGTACAGTTACAGAGTTTAAGATATTTGATTGGTATTGAGTCTCTATTGAGTGTGAATTATTTATCTTTGTCTTATGAGAAAAATGAAAAATGAGAAAAAAATTGCAGTGTTTCTCTTGGACAGTTGGAGGGTGTGCTGTTTTGTTCATTATAATGCACAACTCTACTGTTTTATTTGCCACAGTGGAACAGTGTGTAATTGATGTGTCATTTTCATATCCTGAAATTCATTAAAAGTACATTGTTTTTAAATAGACTCTGAAGTCAATTAGAAGATATTTGTCTGTGCTCAGCAGTAATTCTTCAGGTTCCAGACACTATTATTTTCCTGACTTACTCCTGAAATCTGAAGAAACAACCACAAATATTGGGGGTGATCATACCAGAATTTGGCAGAGTGTTGGTTCTAGCAAGTAAAATGGAATGAATCGCACAGACAGTTCTGGTGTAATTTCTGACCGTGTTTTGAGCCTCATTGGCGAAGCTTTTTAGGGTCACGAAAGCTGTGCTGACCCTGTGGCAGCGCCCCTCTGATTCACCCGCTATGGCTCCTCTTAATCACTCCAATCACTGCAGAGCTCCATATAAACAATACCCCAGCACTTGTTCCACAGTGATTGTGGAGTGGTGGCAGCCAGGAAGCCTTTACTGCATTTCTCAGAGGGACCCCTAACCAGATTTCTTAATGCAATGCAGCACAGGCGATGCACTCTTCCCCCAGTCCTCCCAATAAGGTCACCACTCCCACCTGAAATTCAGTGGGAGCCCTGGTAAGTGAAATCTTGCTGCAAAAAAGGACGGGCCAGCGGTGCCGGAAGAAGATGTGTGGTCTTCTGCATTCAGCCAGGGGATGTGAGCAGTCGAACAGGTCAGATCATTCTTGCAGTCTCTGGACTCACTGGACACAAGCAATTCTGAGGGTGACCCCTCGGACCCCATTGTTGAAGATGTATCAGCTGTGACCCGTACTCGACACCTCGGTAGGATCACTAAGCAGACAGGCTCATGATTTATTCACTGGTGAGAATCTCACAGCTGAAGATCCGTAGCAAGTGGAGACAGGAATGTTCCAGGGAACTTGCACTCAGAGGAATGCCAGATGCCAGGACTCTGCTGAGCCCCTTGCCAATGCTGCGCCTGTGGGTACAGTCATCCAGAGCTGATGGAGCTGAAAAGGCAAAGTCACAAACTTCAGCAGTGGATGATAAAATTCTTAACAAATGCCTGAGAAGATGGTGCTGTTACATTTAACGCAGTGAGGGTGAAGTCCACAGTGGATGCAGGACCTGCAGTCTGTGTTGGGTGTCGGGAGATGTCCATGCCATCACTCAGCTCATGATCTCCCTGTCTTAGGGCTTCAACTGCATGGTGAGACACTTTTGGGAATCCACAAATGGCTGTGCCAGTGGACAGTCGGGCTTCTGGGTCTCATTCCAGATACCCCCTATTCCCTGGAGGACCACTGGGTCCATCAGACACCTGAAGGATGACGGTTGTCTGGCACACAGCCCAGGGCCTTCCACTCAGGAGATCCTGGAGGTGATCAGCTATCTGAGTCCTCCCTTCCTGTGAACAACACATCTCTAGCCTTACATACCATTGAGGGCAACACTGTAATATCTGTGCTGCCTGAAAACAGGCCAAAGTCCTCAAGGTCCAAGCCCCACAAGGGAAGCCCAACAAGATCATCTCAGGCAGGGTGCAGAAGTCAGCAGGAATCCTTAACCTCAGTTATAGATTCCAGGAAAGCAGTGGGAGAGTGAGGAAGAGTAAGAAGTGATAGGAACTTAGTTGGGACAGGTGAAAGTAAACACAAGTGTAGAGAGGTCATCACTGCATATAGTAATAAATAATAAATCACTCCATTCACTCACAGAGTCTCCACCCTGTCATTTCATGCCACCAAGCTCAGCAGATTCACACACATACCCAGCCCTTCATTCCTGTGGAGTGTGAGAATAGCCTTGTCTCTCCCACACTGAGGACAGAATGAAGAAGCTCTGTTACAGACCTCCCCGTACTCTCCCACCCCCCCACCCCACCAACCCCCTTTCAAAACTACAATCAATTCAGTTCTATGTGTGGATCAGTAGCCATTACCTTTGAGTATTGATTGCTGTGCTAGCAAAATCTACTTATTGCAGATCTACCTACAAATAAATGTTTGTGGCTGGATCTTAATACTTGCTCATCGTTACAACACATAAAGGCCAATTCTGCTATAAGAGATTATCTTTTGGGATAACATTAGCAATCATTTTATTCCAATGGTCAATGAATCAGATCATAAGCAGTTTACGGGGGGTACAATGTTGCTGGGACAACACATTGTTCCATGGTGCCAACAAACAGGAACACTTATGTGACCTAGAAGCCACATTGAAGCACTTTCAGTCACATCGAAAGAATAAGTGTGACTTCTTTCAAACATCATTACTATAGTTAGGCCATGTGATCGATAACAAGGGTTTTACACAAGGCCTCCAAGGAGATAGAGACTATCATGGAGACCCTTTGACCAACAAATATAACATAGCTAAGACCATTCTTAAGGTTAACTAATTCTGGGAAATTTGTTTCAAATCTCGCAACACTGCTTAAAGCATTGCATAACTTATTCTGCATAAAACAAGTCTGGCAGTGGACAACAGTATGCGAGAAAGCATATCAGTCCATTAACAAAGCTTTGAAGAAGTCAGAAGTGTTGATATATTTCGACCTAAAGTTACCACTGCAACCTGTCTGCGACGCAGCACTGTAAGTGTTGGAACGGTGGTCTTACATATTCTACCTTCAGGGGAAGAAAAACCAATAGCTTTCGTATTGCATAGTTTTACAAATGCTGAATCAGCATTTTTGGAGAAAGGCATTGAGCATTATATTTGGAGTGAGGAAATTTCACCAATGTCTCTATGGTCATCACTTCACATTGCTGACGGATTACTATCCCTTAACGATATCTGGGTCACATACCAATATTCTATCACTTGCTGCCAGCAAATTTCAAGAGTGATTTTAATATTGTCACCACGTACTGTCAGTCTGAGAGCCATGCCAATGCTGATGCATTATCATTTATGCCTGTGCCAATCAGTAATGTTTTCAATATTTTCTATTTTTCATGGTTAGAATTCATCCCAGTGATTCCTAAAGTTCATTGACAGACCAGAAATTATCCCATGACAGGGAAGGTACTGGAAGTGGTGTTAAAAGGGAAGATAGTGAGAAAGTATCCCAAATTAAAGCCATACATCACCAGAAAATTTGATTTGTCAGTACAGGGTGAATGCCTGTTGTGGGGGAAAAGGGTAATAATTCCTCCAAATCTGTGACAAGAAGTGTTGGAACAATTACATAAAGAATGCCCAGATATAATTTGAATAAAATAAATTGTGAGGAGTTCTTTGTGGTGACGTGGATTAGATGGCTAGATCAAGGAAAAAGCGGAATTGTGCCAATCAAGTATGCAGGTAAGGAATGAACTATTGTCCCCATTGCATCCATGGGAGTGGCCTAAAAATGTCTTGGCAATGTCCACACACTGACTTTGTAGGTGCATACAAGGGGCACATTTTCATGTTTGTATAAGAGGCCAGAAGTTGTTCTAATATATTCAACAACTGCAGAACAAACCATTTACAAGCTCAATAAGAGTTTCACCAAATTTGGGAAACCAGAAAAAATTGTGAGTGTGAATGAATCATACTTCACGGCTTAGGAGTTTGAAGACTCTCTAAAAATGTGTGGAATCCAATACATAAAATCAGCATCATACCATCCACCTACAAATGGATTATCTGAAAGGTTTTTCTAGCCTTTGAACTATTCACTGAAAGCCTCCAAGGACCAAGGTTCGTTAAATCTTCAGCTTTACTATTATGGAAGAAAATATTGAGAATACTCTTACCACAGGAGATGTCAGCGATGGTAGATCACAATCAGCAGTCACAAATCTTAAAAAGAGAAGGTAATTTCAAAAGACGCTTGTTTCGATAAGGGGGTTAATTTAGACATGCATTTACTCCACCAGCAAAAAGTAGGTTCCTGTGATTGTATTGTTTCAAAACGGTCCTATCTCCTGTACAGTACAAACTTAAGATGAACTAGTGTGGAAATAGCATGTAGATCAGTTGTTGGCTACATGTGTCAATGTGCCTGTAGTGAGTATGCCAGAACTGCCTCAGGATGAACCACCAACAATACCAACAGATACTGTGATTTCTGTTCAATTATCAGAAATCGAAATTGTCAAAGAATCCCTTGCTGCTGCTTGGCTTCCTTCTACAAAAGAGACTGTTACTCCTTCCAGGGTAGAGACATCTGTTTCTACTGCCAGGGAACTTTCCCAGGGGAAGGCTTGGAAGTAGATAGGCTCCCTGCTCCATGGAGTGATAATTAAGGCCATAGTTAGGGAAAATTTTGCTAGCAGTTGACATGTTTGTGACAGAATCAGTGATGATGTCCCTTGAGTTGCTAATGTGTAGTATCTTTGTGGACTGGTATCCTTTGAATGTCTGATGATCTTCTGGGAGCGCGAATAGAAAGTGAAGAGCAAGTTGACTTACCCTGGTGGAGTGGATGAGATTATTGGCTCTCTTCTTGCACTGGACAGCAATCTACTTCTGTGGCCTGCAGGGGTTGACCATACTAGTGGCCTCTGCCCAAGTCTGAGTGATAAGTTCAGTGAACCTTTGACTCCCATCACAGGGTAAAGGTCTGGTCCTTAAATGCCAGGAGGAATGTCACCAGTGCATTGTAGCTGAACTTTGGGGCACAGCACATGTTTCTCCTCGGAGCCTTTGCTCCCACAAGTCCTTAGCTGCAGATAGTGAATGTGTGCACTGGTAGCTTTGAAATATGGTGCCCAGAAGATGATCCGATGAGCTAACAGCAGAATGGATAAATTCCAGCGCATCCCACCACAGGATACAATGTGTTACTTATATATGCATACATAATTAGGTGAAAAGTGGATGATCTGGTGCAGCAACTCGCCATGCCACCAGCATGAATCACGTCAACTTTACCACAGCCACCACACTTAGTCACTGGAGTGGAAAGTTCCATCTCATGTCAGTTACCAGCCTGGAGGAATTAACCCTATTACTGAGCAGATATACAAAGTGTTCAGAACTTTCGCTGCAGTTTAACAGTAACTCCCTCCCCCCATATTACAATATCCCCTCCTACTACTATATTCCTTCCCAACTTAAATGAGTGAGTCGTGTGCCAGGGTCAGTTTGTTTATTTTCCCTACAGTCCTGGAATTCACCCATATGAGCTGCAGGAATACTGAAAGGAATACTGAAAGGAGCCGAAACTCCTTCATTGCTAACTTGTGGGTTTCCATGCCTGTCTCACTTACAGTTATACTCACCTTCCGTGTCCACGGATAAAGTCTGAAGTACCTAGCGTAAGTGGTATGACAGCCTCCTGGAAAAATGTGCCAGGTAACTTATCCTCTTCCTGATGCGTCTACAGCTCTGACTGCAGCTCATAAACTCTGAGCTGAAGAAGTTGCTAGAATTACTGTGAAGGGATTCAGGGCCATGCTCAACTCCACAGCATCTGTCAGTTCTGTCTTTGCACTCTCCTGAGATTGCAGATGTGAAAGAGTTCTGTGAGCTCATGCCTCTGTGCTGGCCTTGGAGAGATATGAGAAACGCTCCTAGAAAACCCTAATGAAGAATCCTACTGTGGATACCAGGAAGCTGACTCCACAGTTGTCAGTATACAACCTGTTCTTTGTTTCCATAGCTCCATCCTCCTCTCATGCTGTAGCATAAGAGAAACTGTAATTATAACACTCTTAACCAGGAAAAAGTGATCTGACAAGAAATCTCACAATAAGACCCATTGCCTTCTCTAAATGCAGCTCCTTCAGACTTCATCATTTCAAATAACCCAGCATTTCAACAAAATCAAACAGAACTTTTTTTTTTGCAAAAAATAATCAGCAACTCAGCGAGTCATTGATAAATAGCATTGTAAGTAGGTACTTTCCGTTACTGAATATATTTTCAACTGTGTTAGGATTACGAGAGGGCTGTATTTGAAGAGGTGAAATTGAAAATGGCAACATCACACATTATGTCACATCATGACCTGCCCATTCTCCATACTTCCATTACACTCTCCAAACGACATGAACGTCTTTGTCAAGATAACATTTAGTTCAGGCCAGCAGTGTGTCACGACTGCCCTATTGTGCTGAAACTTTGAGCACAAGGAGCACTTTTTTTCTATCTGAAAGCCAGAAGTCTCAAACTTGATTCCAACCTGCCTCCCATTTGCCTATTTTCAGATTTAACAGGCACTCAACCTGCTCCCAGAACAAATGTTTTTCATGTAAATATTGCAATGAGGCTTCAGCCTCAGGTTTCACTTGCTTTGTCATTTTAACCCTGTTCAGGCAGATTTCCAAGGGTATTGGTAAACCCACCAGCTAAAGGAAGGTTGGGGCAGGGGATAGTGGGCAAAGCCAGCTTTGGGGAGAAGGTAAATGCTTCCCTCCAATCCTGTGTCCCCAAGATTCCTACTCCCTATCGACCTCCCACCCACATACACCACTTTACTCCATGGGGATGTAAATTGGATACTGATTCCCTATCACTTTCTATATTATCATTAACCCCCACAAACAGATTATCTGTTGCTGCATCCCTTGGAAATGATCCCATCCACCTGGAATCAGACTGGCTTACAGTTAAGTATCCAGTCAAAGAAAATCTAGTAAAAAGTCTCACAACACCAGGTTAAAATCCAACAGGCTTATTTAGTAGTAAAAGCCACTAGCTTTTAGAGCATTGCTCCTTCATCAGGTGAGTGGGATTTCAGTTCACAAATGGGGCATATATAGACACAAACACAATTTACAAAATAATGGCTGGAATGCAAGTCTTTACAGGTAGTCTAGTCTTAAAGGTACAGACAATGTGAGTGGAGAGAGAGTTAATTCAGGTTTGAGAGATGGGATATATCCTCGGATACTTTGGGAGGCAAGGGATGAGATTACAGCGCCTTGAGCTTTGATTTTTTGGTCCTTACTATCCATGGGGATAGTGCCAGAGGAGAGTGGCAAATGTTGTTCCTCTCTTCAAGAAAGGAAATAGGAATGACCCTAATAATTATAGGCCAGTTAGTCTTACTTCGGTAGTCGGTAAGTTAATGGAAAAGGCCGTGAGGGATAGAACTTATGACCATTTGTAAAGATGCAGCTTAATCTGGGATAGTCAGCACTGATTCACAAGGGGTAAATCTTGCCTCACAAATTTGATTGAATTCTAATTGTGTAGATGAAGGTAGAGCATTTGATGTCATATACATGGATTTTGGTAAAGGTTTGATAAGGTTCCCCATGGTAGGCTCATGAAGAAAGTAAGGAAGCATGGTATAGAAGGAAATTTGGCTGATTGGATAAGTAACTGACTGTCTCATAGAAGTCATGATGTAGAGATGCTGGCGTTGGACTGGGGTAAACGCAGTAAGAAATCTGACAACATCAGTTTAAATCCAATCAATTTATTTGATAGTAAACTTGCAAGCTTTCGACTCTATGGCCTTCGTCAGGCGAATGAGGAGTTCTGATCTCCAACAGCACACATACCAGCACAGACTGTTTACAGATTACTGATTAGAATGCAAATCTTTACACCTAACCTGCTATTCGAGTCCTAAAGTGACTAACAATGTGAGTGGAAGGAGCACTGAGCAAGGTTAAAGAGATGTGTATTGTCTCCAGACAGCACAGTTTTGTTCTTTGTTCTAAGTGAGGTTTTTTTGCTAACCCAGGCAAGTCATGGGGGTTACAGATAGTGTGACATGAAGCCAAGATCCCTGTTAAAACCATCCTCATGTGTGCGGAACTTGGCTATCAGTCTCTGCTCAGTCTACTTAATACATTGCAAGAAAGGAAGTCCTGAAGCATGGTACATTGGGAAGACCATACTGACGCTACGACAGCGGATGAATGAACATCGCTCGACAATTACCAGGCAAAACTGTTCCCTTCCTGTTAGCGAACACTTCAGCGGTCATGGGCATTCGGCCTCCGACCTTCGGGTAAACATTCTTCAAGTGGGCCTTCACGACACACGACAGTGCAGAGCCGCGCTGAGCAGAGACTGACAGCCAAGGTCCGCACGCATGAGAATGATCTTAACAGGGATCTTGGCTTCATGTCACACTATCTGTAACCCCTATGACTTGCCTGGGTTAGCAAAAAAACCTCACTTGCTGTGCTGTCTGGAGACAATACACATCTCTCTAACCTGTGCTCAGTGCTCCTTCCACTCACATTGCTAGCCACTTTAAGACTGGAATAGCAGGTTAGGTGTAAAGATTTGCATTCTAATCAGTAATCTGTAAACAGTCTGTGCTGGTATGTGTGCTGTTGGAGACCGGAACACCTCATTCACCTGACGAAGGCCATAGAGTCGAAAGCTTGCGAGTTTACTATCAAATAAATCGGTTGGATTTAAACTGATGTTGTCAGATTCTTACTATCTCATAGAAGACAGAGGGTCGTGGTGGAGGGAAAATTTTCAGACTGGAGGCTAGTTACCAGCAGTGTATCACAGATTTCAGTGTTGGGTACTCTGCTATTTGTGATTTTCATCAATGACTTGTAAGAGAGGGCTGAAGGGTAGGTTCGTAAATTTGCTGATGACACCAAGTTTACTGGAGTAGTGGATGAGGTGGAGAACTCTTGTAGGCTGCAAATAGCTGGGCCGAAAAGTGGCAGATGGAGTTTAACCCTGATAATGTGAGGTGATCCATTTTGATAGGACAAACTTGAATGCAGATTACAGGGTCAACAGCAGAGTTCTAAAGAATGTGGAGGAACAGAGAAATCTTGGGGTTCATTTCCTCAGATCTCTGAAGATTGCCACTCAAGTGAATAGAACTGTGAAGAAGATTTATAGTGTGTTAGTGTTTATTAACAGGAGGTTTGAGTTTAAGAGTTGTGGGGTTATGCTGCAACTATACAGAACTTTGGCAAAACCACATTTGGAATATTGTGCACAATTCTGATCGCCTCACTATAAGAAGGATGTGGAAGCATTGCAGAGAGTGCAGAGGAGATTTACTAGGATGCTGTCTAGTTTGGACGGTAGGTCTCATGAGGAAAGGTTGAGAGAGCTGGGGCTTTTCTGTTTAGAGTGGAGGAGGATGAGAGGCGACTTAGTAGAAGTTTATAAGATGATGAGGGTGATAGATAGAGTGGACGTTTAGAGACTATTTCCTCCAGTTGATGTAACTGTTACTAGAGGGCAAAACTATAAGGTTCATGGTGAGAGATGCAGGAGGGATGTCCAAGGCAGATTCTTTACGCAGAGAGTTGTTGGGGTGTGGAATGCACTACCTGCTGTGATAGTTGAGTCTGACATTTTAGGAACTTTCAAGCTATTTATTGGATAGGCACATGGAGCACATCAGAATGATAGGATTGAGGTAGCTTGATCTTGGGTTCAGACATAGCTCAGCACAACATCGAGGGCCGAAGGGCCTGTACTGTGCTAAAGTGTTATATGTTCTATGTTCTATAAATCCCCTGGACCTGATGAAGGATATCCCAGGATGTTGTGGGAGACTAGGAAAGAAATTGCAGGTCTCCTATCTGAGATATTTGAATAATTGATAATCATGCGTGAGGTGCCTGAAGATTATAGAGTGGCAATGTTGTGCCTTTGTTTAAAAAGTGCTGCAGGGAAAAGTCTGGGAACTGCAGGCCAATGAGCCTCACATCTGTGGTGGGTAAATTGTTGGAAAGTATTTTGTGGAAAGAATCTGCAGACATTTAGAGATGCAAGGACTGATTAGGGACAGTCAGCGTGGCTTTGTGAGTGGAAAATCATGGTCATAAATTTAATTGAGCTTTTTGAAGGTGTAGCCAAGAAGGTAGATGAGGGCAGTGTAGTTGATCTTGTCTATATTAACTTTAGCAAGGTCTTTAACAAGGTACCGCATAGTAGGTTGTTACATAAAGTTAAATCTCATAGGATCCAGGATGAGGTATCTAAATAGATGCAAAATTGGCTTCTTGACAGAAGCCAGATGGTGGTTGTAGAGAGTTGTTTTTCAAACTGGAGGCCTGTGACCAGCAATGTGCCTCAGGGATCAGTGCTGGACCAATTGTTATTTGTCATTTATATTAATGATTTGGATGAGAAAACAGGGAGCATGGATAGTAAATTTGCAGATGATACCAAGATTGGTAGTGTAGTGGACAGTGAAGGAAGTTATCTCCAATTGCAATGGGATCTTGATCAATTGGGCCAGTTGGCTGATGAATGGCGGATGAAGTTTAACTTAGACAAATGTGAAGTGGTGCAGGACTTACTCAGAAAGGTAGGGCCTGGAGAGAGTTACAGAGAAAAAAGATCTCAAGGTATATATTCATAGCTCCTTGAAAGTGGAGTTACAGGTGGACAGAATGGTGAAAAAGGCATTCAGCGTGCTTGGTTTCATTGGTCAGAACATTGAATACAGGAGCTGGGATGTCTTCTTGAAATTGTACAAGACATTGGTAAAGCCACATTTAGAATACAATGTGCAATTCTAGTCTCCCTATTATAGAAAGTATATTATTAAACTAGAAAGAGTGCAAAAAAGATTTACTAAGGTGCTATCGAGACTTGATGGATTGAGTTATAAGGAGAGGCTGAATAGACTGGGACTTTTTTCTCTGGAGCGTAGGAGGCTGAGGAGTGACTTATAAAGGTCTATAAAATAATGAGGGGCATAGACAAGGTAGATAGTCAATATCTTTTCCCAATGGTAGAGGAGTCTAAAACTAGAGGGCATAGGTTTAAGATGAGAAGGGAGAGATACAAAAGCACCCAGAGGGACAATTTTTTCATACTGAGAGTGGTGAGTGTCTGGAACAAACTGCTACAGATGTTAGTAAAGTGAGTACAATTTTATCTTTTAAAAAGCATTTAGATAGTTACATGGGTATGATGGTTATAGAGGGATATGGGCTAAATGTGGGCAACTGGGATGAGCTTAGAGCTTTTAAAAAAAAGAGTGACATAGACAAGTTGGTCTGAAAGGCTTGACCCTATGACTCTACAGAACAGGAACAGGCCCTTTGGCTCTTCAAGTTGCACCGACCATGATGCCTGACTTAACTAAAACCTCCTACTCTTCTAGGGTCCATATCCCTCTATTCCCATCCTATTCATATATTTGTCAAGATGCGCCTTAACTGTCACTATTGTATGTGCTTCCACTACCTCCCCTAGCAGCAAGTTCCAGGCACCCATCATCCTTTGTGTAAAAAATTGCTTTGTACATCTCCTTTAAACCTTGCCTCTTATAACTCAAATCTATGCCCCCTAGTAATTTGCTGACAGAAATTCTTCCCTCCCTGCCTACATATCGCAGGAGAAATCCTATCAAGATTGAGGTTTCTTCTGAATGTAAACAATGACTTTTGGTAAACTAATCTTAAACATAGGCATTATAGATCCTGCACTTTCTTGTTGTATACTCACTGATTCTCCGTGATAATATGTGATAAGTTCTTACTGGCAGTAAAGGAGGGAATATTCTTTTCCTTAATTTGTAACCATTGAAAATAATCCAAATTGCAGTTTGCAGCCCTAAACACAAGCTAGCATCTGCATGATTTACAGGAAATACAGTGTCAGTGACTATGGCATAATCGGGTTCAATATGGCTAAGCATGAATCATCCACTTTGAAACCAAGGGAGTTTAATTAGTTTTCTAAGTGGTGGAAAACTAAGAACAGTACTGTTTTACATAAGCTACCAGTCTTTGGAAGTTAGCATCACACTGCCACTAAAATTCATATACAAGATGGTATATGGTATAGGATTATGATGAACAGGCAGGTAAATAGAACTGAGTCCATGAAAAGATCAACTATAATCTTATTGAATGGCGGAGCAGGCTTGAGGGGCCACATGGCCTGCTCCTGCTCCTAGTTTGCGCATTCTTATGTTCTTACATTATTCATTTTGTGTGCAGCGCATTTGCACTGGAAATTGCACATATTAATCTGCAGGGCCTTGTTCTTTGCAGACAGAACCAATCTGTACGTACATCTGTTTCAATTAAACAAGCAAGTGACAGCTATTCTTTGACTCATTCCTCAGAGCAATGCCTTGACTAATCAGTGCCAAAATGCCTGGTTTAAATTTAAAACAACGCTTGACAGTTACCTATCAGTCACCAAGCACTAGTGCATTCTCCATGGCAATCCTAGTCCACTTGCCAATCAATCAGTGTTTTCTTCATATACGGAATAAATCATTGTTTCCCCTTTATGTTTGTATTTTGGCAAAGTGCCTTTATGACTGCAAGACAAAAAGCTTCAACGTGTGTCTTTTTTCAGCGATACTCAAGTTCAGGATTACCAAACGTCTATTTATGAGGTTGCAAAAATTGATTTGTTTTCCATTTAAAATAGAAAATTGAATGGTAATCTGATTGAGATGTTCAAATGTTGAAAGGATTTGATAGGATAATAATAAGGCAGCATGATGGCACAGTGGTTAGCACTGCTGCCTCACAGTGCAAGAGACTGGGATTCAATTCCAACTTTGAGTGACAGTGTGGAGTTTACATATTCTCCGGTTTGTGTGTGGGTTCCCTCCAGGTGCTCTGGTCAATCTAAAGTTGTGCAGGTTAGGTAGATTCGTCATGCTAAATTGCCCCTTAGTATCCCTAGATGTGTAGTTTAGGGAAATGATGGGATAAATACGTAGGGTTACGGAGATAGGCCCTATGAAATGGTGGACAAATCAGGAACAATAGGACATAATCTTACAATTAGAGCTGGACCATGCAAGTATACAATTACAAACAATTTTTTGTGGAAGGTTAGAATTCTCTCTGTAGGTGATAAGAAAACTGAAACTCAGAAGAGTGAGGTATATAGATATCCGTCACATAAAGCTATCAAGGGATAAAGAGTAAAGATGAGAAGATGGAGTTGAGTGCAGAACAACTGTGATCCAATTAAATGATGGAATAGGCTAAAGGGACTGAATGGCCTACTCTCGTCCCAATTGAATTATGTCAAACCATTGAAAGTGCTTACCCCATAATGACCACATTGTAAAACCTTACTGCCAAACATGAGGGGTGAAGTGACATTTGTTTAAATTCAATAAAAATATATGGACATGAAATATATAACAGCATCCAACGTGAACACAAACATGTTAATTCTGAGTGCTGTTTTATTTAGGCAGAAAGGCTGTGCCTGGTTCTGTTCAATATCAAAACTGAAAACAACAAACAAGGAGACCTTCCAGCAACACTCTTGATCCTTAAAGACCTTGATTCCAAACAAAATGTTGCCATAGTTGTCTTTTTCAAACATCAGCACAGCATTTTAATCCAGCTAAGTGATCCAGTGATTTCTGTCTTGCAAAAATGTTTTGCTACACAACAGAAGTCAGCTGCCAGCAATTGGATATCTAATTGAAATTTGAAATCTATTACATCTACTTCGATGCTTTTCGATCATTTTTATTTCAGCTTTCTTTTTCAAAATGAAAACATTATAGAGATCAAAGGTGTGTTAGTGTTCCCTGTCACTGTTGCTGTACTGTGAAGTACAAGGAGAGTAGATTTATTGCTGGAAAAGTAATGAAGTTATCACTGTATATCCATCTGCTTCTTGGGATAAATAGAATGTCAAGTCACGACTATGTTGTTTTGGCTATAGCCCAATTCTTCAAGTTCCTACTGGTACAACTATGTATTTAAGACCCAGCGAAAGTATTTTTCCACTTCATGCTGTACGATTACACCCACATGTAAGGAATAGCTAATCAGAGTCCCGACCGGAATTTATCACTAACTAGTCTAACCATTGTATAAATAATCCTGACTGCCCTCAGTGAGACTAGGTATTGTGAGTACGCTCCTTTTCTCCATCTGGTTTACTTACTGTGTTTCAATGTGTCTTTTAAAGTACTGGAGCATTCTGCTTGCGTTGCTTTCACCAATGATGCTGAAGGCATCTGGGCCGATCCGCTGCTTGCCCTGCACCGAAGAGAGATTGGCGCATTGCCCGCCCGTGGATAGTACGTGCACAGAGGAGGTGGTGAGAGAGCCCGGCTGTGGCTGCTGTCGGGTCTGCGCACTGTCCCATGGCCAGCCATGCGGGGTGTACACGGCACGTTGTGGTGCAGGACTCCGCTGTTTTCCCCAGCTCGAGGAATCCAAACCTTTGGAGACACTCATGCAAGGACGGGGCATTTGCATGGAGCTATCTGAGGTTGAAAGGATTCAAGCATTACAAGCAGGTAACCAAGACAAATACATGTACGTTATGGTGATGGAATGGACCAACCTAATACGAAATAATTGATTTGTTCTTAGTAATATCAAAATACACTGGTAATACTGCAGTAACAATGATTATTAGAATAAACAGAGATAATGTACAGTTGCTGGTTAAATTAGAGTTTAATAACACTTAAAAATGCACTGTTTGTTTGTCTATCTGAAATTCTGACAGAAGAAGAAATTGCATAGAAAATGAGTATAACTTCATGTCCTGGCCAATATTTATCCCTCAATTAGCATCTCAAAAGAAGATTAACCTGCCATTGTCACATTGTTGTTTGTGATAGATAGCTGTGCACAAATGAGCTGCCGCATTTCCAACATTACACAGAGACTACACTTCAAAAGCATTTCATTGGCCGTAAAGCACCGTGAAATGTCTGATGATCAGCGAATGTGCTATATAAGTACGAGTCTTTCTTTCTCTCTATAAATCCTTTGGTAAAATGTTACAACTGTGAGATGATCATAAATCATAAAAGCTGACAGAAGTGTTGCGAGCATCCTTTAGTGTCTGAAGCCTTGATCTTGCCGATGTGTGACCACAGGAGAGTTTATCTTACAGATTATTTGTTCCTGATGACAATACATTTTCAAATACGCACTTCATTTGCTGAATTCAAGAGCACATTTCAGAAACACACATTTAATAAACTATGGCAGGGGGATAGTGTACTCAATTCTGCTGCGTGCAATACAGAACTTATAGAATTTTATAACTGATTAAAAAATTAAAAGCACAAGGAAGGAATATTTTAGTTTCATTTAAACATCATAAATATGTTAAAGTGGAGCTAAAAAGCACATGATCTCGTTCATTGTTCACAGTAACTATATAAAGCTTGAGTCTCTCACATTTCTGAGTTATCTGATCTTTACCCCTGCAGGTAGTGAAATCAGTATCATACTTGTCATCGTTTATGTACACTTGTAGAGTTCACTCATACAGTTCTCTCTCTGTGCAGACTGTGGCACAAAGAATGTTTCATGGAACTGTGCCATAAAGTCATAAGCTGCACACTAAATAAAAGAAAGAAAAGCAGACATTTTTGTTTAATATATTTTAAAATTATGATCTCTGGGCAAGCCAAATTAGAGCCAGATGCTTTTCAAAAGTTTGTTTATAGTCAGAAAAGATTAGCACAGTGTTTCTGTTCATATTAAATCCTGTTATGGTATTATCCATTCCTCATCTCACCCCATGTACACACACATACACACACACAGCTGGAACAACATGGCATTCACCGGCATTTTATGGAACTTCAGAATTTAAGATGAAAGATGCTGATGCATATAGAGATATAAGGACCTCCTGACTCACAAGGATTTCCAAGCCCTTTTCTCACTCCTGTGAAAAATGATCAGGACTCGCTTGCATATTTAAGAGTTGTAGATCTGTTTCAGTTATGAAATAACTTGAGAGAGGACATATGATTCAAGGTTTTCAGACAGCCAGGAAATTAGACAAATGTTAAGACATGTTTAAATACATCAACTCACGTAAGCTGAGTAAGATTTTGAAATGAACAGTCTACAATTACAGTGATGTAGAATTTGGAGATGAATTGTTTCAAAAGGGATTAAAACAGATTTATTGCTGAACAAAGGTGCAGATAGATATAAGCTTAATCTAAGATCAGCCAATCTAAGATGAACAGGAAGTGAAAGAACCAATGGGGTCTGCCCACTGAACTGTGATAATGAACCATACACACAGGAAAGACCCAGTTATCACCCCATGTTGTATTGTATTAGCTGATAATGCCAATTGAGTGAAACAGAATATAGGATGCAATTCTCCCAAAAAGTAACAAAGTGTCAGGTTCAGTCAGAAAACTGATGTTTTCTCTCCAGAAAAACAGATCAGTTTTCCGATGAACTCTTCCCACACTTTGCCTTTTTTTTGAAGGGATTTGTATTTTGCACCATCATTGTGAGATATGGGCCCTAAGCACACTAGTCAGTCCTGCTTCACGTAGATCTGAAAGATTTACTAAAAATATGACCATTTTAACAGGTCATATTGAGATAAAACATATAGAATCATAAATGGAGGTATCAAACACAAAACCAGGGAAGTTATATGAAAAAGCTCTGGTTAGGCCATGACTAGAGTGTCTCATTCAGATCTGATCGCTGCACTTTGGGAAGGATGTAATTATCCTTGAAAGGGTACAGAGAAGATTTACCATAGTGGTTCCAAGGATGAGGGAAGTTGGCTGCAAGGTTAGGCTGGAAAAGCAAAGGAGATTAAGGGGACTCTTGGTGGAAATGTACAAGATTATGATAGCTTTAGAGGATAAAGAAAAGCTGCTCCCATTAGCTGATCCTACAAGAAAGGTGGCATGGTGGTTAGCACTGCTGCCTCACAGCGCTAGGGACCTGTGTTTGATTTCAGCTTTGGGTCTCTGTGAGGAATTTGTACATTTTCTTCATGTCTGCGTGGGTTTCTTCCAGTTGCTCCCATTTCCTCCCACACACCAAAGATGTGAGGATTAGATTGATTGGCTGTGCTAAATTACCCCTTAATGTCAGTGGGACTAAGAGGGTAAATATGTGGATTTGCAGAGATAGGACCTGGGTGGGATTGTTGACAGTGCAGGCTCAATGGGCCAAATGGCCTCCTTCTGCATTGTAGGTTCGATGAGCGGATATATATTTAAGGGTTTGGGAAGGAGATATGGGTGGATGTGAAGATGAACATTTAATACAGCCAGAAGCTGTAATGACTTGGAAACTCGATGCCAACAAAGCTTGTGATCAATCAGCACCCACCAGTTTCAGAACATGGAAGTAACTTAGGCAATGTTGACTTTTCAGCTATTTTTGTGTGCTGGACAGGAAATGTTATAGTCATCCTTGTAGCCTGGAAACATCAAAGATCTACTAATACAATGAACACACCTATTCTAGTGACAGATCCAAGTATGTCTTTTTAATTAGGTTTGTGTGTGATATCTTACATTCCATTGTCCCCTTTAACGAAGCTAGTGAGTCTGAATTTCTTTGTTTGCTATAACTGACGTGTAATTGTTAAGCAGTCATGCTATAGAATGGATTTTCATGGATAAAGAAGAATGGGAATGGAGGTGGGTCGGTGCGTAGATTTGTCTGCTAGTCAGTGAGCCAGTTTGCTGCGACCATCCTACCAACAAAAGCCACTTTTTAGAAGGTGATTTGGTTTATCATTATCATTATCATTTATACATGTATTAGTATAGAATGAAAAGTATTGTTTCTTGCAAGCTATAGAACCAAAGCATGCCATTCATAGAGAAGGAAAGGAGAGAATACAGAATGTAATGTTACAGACATAGCTAAGGTGTTGAGAAAGATGAACCTAGTGTGAAGTAGGTCCATTCAAAAGTCTGATGACAATGGGGAGGAAGCTATTCTTGATTTGGCTGGTTAATGACCTCAGACTTTTGTATCTTTTTCACGATGTTGGAAAAGCTGGCTGCCCATGTGCTGGTTAACAGGCCAATTTTAGGCTGTGGATCAGAGTCCAGTTGGAATTTTCTAGTTGGCTGCAGGTTCCCCTGCACTATCAGCTGCACACTTAATGACCGGAGGTAGCATCCCACTAATAGACCCATGGCAACCCAACCTGCCTGACCCCTCCAACTACCTAGCCTCAGCTACGGCTTAAAACACAAATCCCTGCCCCAAGTGTCAGTTATGCCATTAAAAGTTCTGCAGTCATCACTAACACTCAGTTTCTTCTTGTAACACATTTGTACTGATTGTAGCTCCATTGTGCTTGTTTAATGTTTTGATAGGTCTGTGGTTGATTTGTGTCTCTAGCTGTGCCAGATTTTGTGGAGCAGCTATGCACTATAGAAACATCTAAATCAGCATGATTTGGTTGGTTCCTATCAGTTTATTAACCTATTTTCTGTATTTCTTTTTCACATTAAGAGTTCACTTATCAGGCATTCTCTATTACTAATTTCTGTTATGAAAGTTCATGGGGGGAAATGACTCTCCTAATAAAATTCTAAGTGTCGAATTCACATAAAAACTGGAGTAAATGCCATTGGTTATTCAGTGGGAGTTTAAAAATGAAGCTCCCACACTCAGTGCATTGCAGAGTTCCTTTGCATGATTCAGATTAAAATGCTATGGCTGGGGCCTATCCCCTGTTGGAGAGGGTGACAGCATAGTGCTGAGCAGGCCACTGTCCATGGGCTGATCTGTCAACACTGAGATCGACACATTCCCAATGGACCCTTTCTGCCCGCCTTCCAATTGCTGTGACCCCCAATCACTGCCCCCCACCCTATTCCCATGGCCTAATCGCTGGCCCTCCAAACATGCACGCGACAACCCTCAACTATCCTAGCAGGCTGACCTCCCCATCCCCACGGGTCAGCACAGTGGCACAATGGTTAGCAATACTGCCTCACAGCACCAGGGACCCGGTTTCAATTCCACCCAGGATAACTATCTCTGTGAAATCTTCCCGTGTGTACGTGGAATTCCTCCACGTGCTCCGGTTTCCTTTCACAATCAAAGGTGTGCAGGTGGAGTCAATTTGCCATGATAAATTGCTCCTTAGTATCAGGGAGATTAGCAGGGTAAATACATGGGACCATAGGAATAAGGGTGGGACAGTTGTTGGTGCAGGCTCAATGTGCCAAATGGCCGTTTTCTGCATTGTAGGGATTCTATGATTCTATAACCCCTCCCCCATCACATCCCAATCCTCTCCCTGCAGTCTGACTCACCCCCACAGTCCCGATCTCCCCGCAGTTCCGACCCAACCCTGACGACCAGCCCCAACCACTGGCCTCACTCCCTCTTGTCACTCTGGCAGTGGGGAAAGACTAGATTTTATTCCGAGCCTGCTAGTGCTATTTAAATATATCTAAATTAGAAGCTGCATACATTATGTAGCCTCACACCAGAAATCGGGTGCTGGGCGATGGGTGGACGCTCAGCACAAATCGCATGAATCAACCGTTGTCAATTCTCCCAGCCCAGTGCACTAAAAAAGCAGCATAACAGAATGGGAGAATCGCCACTCCTCATGTTCCTTTAACTAAAACTTCAGATTTTCCTAATTTAACTTGTGCAGTTATTTCTTTTAACTTTTTGCATTTTAATGGGCTGAAATATGACAAAAAGCAGAGAATTGCAAATCCTAGAATTGTTACAGCACAGAAAGAGAACTTTCAGTCTGTCATGTCTTTGCCAGCTTGCTTTTGAAGAAATTTATGAGCGCCATTGTCCCCCAACTTTCTCACCACAGCCCTGTACATTCTTCCTTTTCAGATAACAGTCCAATTCCCTCTTGATTGCATATTGAGTCACTCTGTTGTTAACTCAGATAGATTCAACTATGTTTATAGAACTGGTCTCCTGATATTGTACAATAAAATGCTTGGGCTGCCTAAGATCTCACAGCTGCCTGGGTTTGCTCTATTGCCATGTGTGAGACAATTAATCTGAGCTTTGCAAAGTAGGTTGTCCAATGTTTCCAGTTAGTAAAAACAAGTTTTCCATCCTCTGCGGAATGTCAATAACCTGATCAGAGCTTATCTTCAACAGAGTCATTTTTGATTGTGCAGAAACACACCTAGCCAGATTTGTCATGTGATATTTTCTGCTGTGGTTCATTGAAGGATTTAAGTTTGAAGTACATATTAAAGTGACGGTCAAAATAATTCACAAGTGTCTTATGACAACAATGTCGTCACAAATGTTGTGTGTTTTCCAGTAAGTTGTACAATTTGTACCAAAACATGAACCCTGAAGCTCAACTCTTCTCCCTCACCTTCCAACCTAACAACATTGGAAGTCCCAATGACTTTCTTTTTAAGTGTAGTCACTTATAATGTAGAATAGTGCAGCAACCTCTTTATGCATATTAAGTTCCCAAACAGAGCTAACAAAATCATCTATTTCTTGGTGAGGTTGTTGAGGAAGGAAGTATTGATCGTGCTAACAAGTGAACCTAAATCAGCTACAACAGCAGAAAAACAGAAATGCTATGATGAGATGAGACTGACAATCGACTACAGGAATTGAATTTTGTGAAAGTAGGCATGAACTTGTTTTCTTAAAAAATTGTGGATTTTAACAAAAAATAACCAAAATGGCTTAAGATACCTTTGCAGGTTTTGTTGCATATATAAAAATACACTTAAGTTAATGCATATTATAACTTCATTCCTACCCAACTCTGGTCTTTGGTGAACTTGTCGGTATACTTATGCCCGCTTTGGAAAACCATATTTATTTGTGAATACTGAAATCAGTGAAATAAAATCTGATGATAACGGATGTCAACATGCTATTGCCTGGCTTGCATTGCTTCCCAAAACTGATTTCTCACCTTGCAACACAAGGCTGATTTTGTCGGCTGGTCACATGAAATTAAAACATCCTCTGTACCACATAAGGAAGGTCTGCTAATGAAATGCAGTAGTAATAGCAATCAAATTTATTTATTTAGCATTAATGCTTTACTTATAGTTCAATTTTTTGGGGGCTAATGCTTTGAATCTGAAGTCAGTTACAAATTAAAATGTGCCTATTTTTGATAAAGTATTACTACAGAGTTCCATGTGAGGTGGGTGATGTGACTGTGGTGCATGAACTCTGTCCTGACTGAAGGTAGCCAAAACCAGCTCAGCTCTTGTTTCTATTGACTAGTACATTAATCCATGGGATTCCATAAATTCTTCCAGCCATAAGAGTTGTGAGTATTCTTCATAAAGAAAGCTGTTAGAGAGTTGAAGTGTGGCTGTCAAGTGTATGTTTACAAAATGTTTCCTGAGAAAGGGTTAATTGATCATTCCTTTTAGTTCAAACCTAGGAATCAACATAGTTCTGAGTTAATCATCACCCCATCTTGTCTACTTCAGTTAGCTATTTAACCAAACTTTTCCAAGTTTTGATGTCCCTCAGAATACAAAATGGCTCTTTTATTCGCTCCCCGCCTGCTGCCCCCACTCCACTCTCACCTCCCCAATCTTACAGTCTCCATATATCCAGTGGCCAAGTCAGCAGACATGAGTCTCCTTTGAGATCACTAGAAATATCATTAGATATAAGCCGGTAGGAGGTACACAAAAACAATTTGCAAATATCACTGACCTGATCGTTCTTCTCTTTTCTGTGAGGAAAGTTAAAGCTGCAGTCCACCCTCCCCCATTTGTTATTGGCTACAAACATCAGTAGTTCAATGAGCTGTGCCAGTGTCCCAAACGAAAGCATTCCAGATTTCCATTTTTCTGATCCGAAATCAATCTGTCTTAAAAGTCTTTGAAAAGTTTAATTGTAATTTGTTCTTAGTTTTAATAGATGCCATAAGTGGGAGAACCTGAATAGGATAAGAAGGTTTTTAAACCATTAGATACTAAGGCACTGACAGAACTACCAGCATTTAGTTAAATTATTTTTGAAACAAACTTATGAACTAACAAGAAAGCACTTTACACATATGAGATGTGGTAGGAGATTTAGACAAGTGATTATGATTTTAATATACATATGCTGAAGGTATTAATATATTTTTAAAGTATTTTGTTCACTTTAGTCAAGAGTAATTTTCTGCAAAGCCTAAAAGACATCAGGGCAAAATCATATTCCAAGAGAACATTTAAATCTTAAGAATATGCAAGATTTATCGATGAAGTTTCGGTTGGAGAGAACATTTAGAATACTTAATCATATTTCATGACTAGGATTTATTCATTGTCCAGATGAATTGGATACATGCTCAGACATGGAAGTCATGTGTTAATCTGGCTTGGCAGTGACCTATTTGGGAACTCATGGGAATGTTCATTTGAACTTTGGGTTAACATCTGACATTACTAGGTATCACAGGAAGTGGGGGTCAGTCAAGACAGAAGTTAGTTTCTGGATTTTACAAACTAATAAAATGCCACTCTACTAGAGGGTAAAATGCAATTGGCTAAGGTATATGACAGGCATTATTGTTGATTTATGTATACTGAAAATGATTGATTTAAAGTTAGTGAAAGAGAGCAGTAATTGATAAGAAAAACTATAATTGATCTGTTTTGAATTGTATGCATTAGATTTCATTGGAATGGTCTAGCTACACTATCTTAGAGATGCCCTGACCATTTTGATGGTCTCCTAGTGGCTGCTTGACTAAATAAAGCTACATCTTTAAACTGAGATACTGGCTTTGTGAGTCTTGTATTGTCTGAAGTTTAGGCTGTAGCAGCCACCTCAGAAATCCCATCACCAGATGCATACATATCTCCGGTGTTGTTTAAGCAAGTGGGTGGTATGTAATTGGGGCAATGTGCCCTAAAACTTTGACAGAACAACATACTACTCTGCAACCAAGATATATTTTAAGAGTAAAGGACACTACTACATTTTCCACCTGTATAAATTTGAAGTACTTACTGATAGATTTAAAGTACTTACAAACACAATTTTGAATGTTCAGCAACAGAAATAGGTTAAAGATTTAAAATGGACATTATTTTGTTTTTTTTTCTAAAATTTGTTTGTTAGAGTATAGTATGAGCATCAGAATTAAAAGTCTGTTGTTTTGAAGTCCTTGTTTACACAGGATTTTTGCAATATTCCATTAGATTTATTGCTGGGTTGCAGTCTACTTTTTTGTAACTGTTTGGATTGTTGACATTTAAATTACTGCAACCACAACTCTTTTTATTACTCATTCTACTTTCTCATTTTGGAGAAATAAGATGAGGATCTGACGTGACATGAAAGGGAGACATGGATTTGGGCCTGTGTCTGCGGGAGTTTGCATGTTCTCCCCGTGGTTGCGTGGGTTTCCTCCGGGTGCTCCGCTTTCCTCCCACATCCCAAAAATGTGCTCTTAGTCTGATTGGGTAACAAATTGTCCCTATATTGGTCCCTATATGGGAATCTTCAACAATAGGCATAGCCTAAAGTCAAGGATATGTCATTAAGACGTTAGGACGGCGGCGTGGGCTCGTTGGGCCGAAGGGCCTGTTTCCCATGCTGTGTTGCTCTTTGTATCTTTGTATTTATATATGAAGGGGGGTTGACACAACACACTCATCGAACCATCATTATTTAGGGGTTGGAGCGTAGTCCCTTCTACCAAAATCTAGAGTGCAGGATGATGTATTCCTATATTGTACTAGGGAAAGGAATATTTCCAGCTGCTTGAAAGGAACTAGAGAAGAACTAGTGTTTCTGGTTAATGTTAGAACCTTTTTCTTCATAGGGAATGACTTCCACTCCAGTTCAATGGGTCTTGAGGTGGTTGGTAACCTCAATGCATGATATATAAATCCTGCCACACAGAAGGAAGAGGGCTTAGGTAGATTGGTTGTTTGGAGGTTTGTACATTGACCTTTTGATGACTCCATATTGCCACTGTGTGCCTCCAATGCAGTTTCTCAATGTGTTTGGTGGCTTTCCTTTTCCATCTCTCAACTATTCGCAACAACATAATTTTTTTAAAAAAAAGCATTTTAAGTTCTGTAATTCTCAAAAAATAGGCACAACAATTTCTTGTGAGCTCTAAAGAAAATCCATTTTTTATTTTTCAACACCCAAATGTAATTGCAACTGCACCCACTCATCCTGACACACAAGACATGCACACACAGGAAAAGGTGATTACAAAAGAAGGAGTTTGGAAGTTTCTGATGATGAATTCACTGTGGCTTACTTCTTGCAACAGACAGTTTCTAACTTTGCTTCAGGTGAAGTCATAGTCAAACCCCTGCAGCAAATATCTGGCTAGATTTTGCAATAAGTTTCCTTCTCTGTCTGCTGGTGAATTCAAGGTGGGATTCTTTCTTTGCTTGGTGGGATCCCTCCCATCTGTGGCCTATTTGTCCCCAAAGTTGACTGACATTTGGCTGCTATCAACATTTTTGTTAATAAGTGTTTCTTATCAAAGCTGGTTTCCATCAAATGACCATGTTATTGGTGTTCTCGTTGTCACAAAATTGTTTCTGACATTAGCATTGACAAAATGAGTTTGAATTTCAGCCATTTGTTTCACCTTGTGATAGAACGGATTTTCTTTTTACACATCCTGTGGAATTTCATTCTGTAACCATTAAGTGTGTGTGATTACAATGCATCGGTTTCTGAAGGCAATGTGAAATCTACAGGGTGGTATTTTAATGTTTTCTCAAATGAACATCCCAAAATTATTTACATTTGAATGTCTTTACCAGTCAAGCAAATTACTCCCAGTACATTTGCAGACAAGGAGTTAAAAGTTTGAAGTTTATTTATTAGTGTCACAAGAAGGTTTATATTAATGCTATAACGAAGTTACTGTGAAAATCCCCTGGGAAGGAGCCCTCTTGATTCAATTTTGTTATAATGATGTACCATGATGTACCGTGAAGGTCCATTTCCATGTTGTTCTATTTAATTAAATGTTCATCTTTCATGTATCTGTGGGTGGACCTATGTGGATGTTATAGGAAGCATCATTAAACCAATTGACAACAAATCACGAGTAATGAAAAATAAGACCATTATAATAAAATGCAGCAAGGTGCAGAGCATCAGAAACAATGCATAGAGTGTGAGGAATACAATCTGAGGAATACAATGCATTAAATTTGAGGAATAGGAATAATCTAAATATGGAACAGAGAGAAGATAGTTAAATATTACAGGCTGTAATGTATTTAAAAAAGATGGAAAGGAAAAAGAAGAGTGTTTTAGCTGTTATCTTAGAGGATAATGGCGCTATCAAGGAAAACAAACATAATGAATAATGAGAGCATTATTCATATGGATTCAGATAAAGGATAAAAAGGGTTGGTTATCTGATTTGGAGATATTCCGTAGGCCACCAAATAGTGAAAAGGAAGTGAAATGAGAAGTATGCAGTGGGAATTGAGTAAAATAGACCGATCCCATCGCTGCTACAATGAATTCAGGTTTTGGTCTTTGCAGCTGAAGTCTAACAGTTCAGATTGAATGCAGCAGTGCGTGTGGTGTCATTTTTGGGGTAGCACAGTAGTTCGCACTGCTACCTCACAGCTCCAGGGTCTTGGATTCAATTCCCAGCTTGAGTTACTGTCTGTCTGGAACTTGCATGTTCTCCCCGTGTCTGCATGGCTTTCCTCTGATTGCTCCAGTTTCCTCGTTTATTCAAAGATGCATTGGTTAGGTTGATTGTCCATGTTAAATTGACCCTTAGTTCCTGGCATGTGTAGGTTAGAAGGATTAGTGGCATAAATATGTTAAATGATGGAACAGGGCCACAATGGAATAGTTGTCGGTGCAGATGGCCTCCTTCTGCACTGTAGGGTTTTTATGATTTCTATTTTTATGAAAGAGAAAATGAAAGGCATTGGAGCTGTTACAACTTTTCCAAGACTAAATCTAGCAATGGGAAGTGCACCACAACAGCAAAGAAAAATAATATTGGAGCTCATCTAGGGAGCAAGTGTAGAAGGGTATCTAATGAGTAGTATTCACAAGGACATCTGAGGAGTAGTAATCACAATATAATAAGATTTATTGATGATTGACAGAGACATAGATAGCACATGCAATGAGAATAAATTTGAATGTGAAGGTGCATTCACATAGACGATAAAGAGAATGACCAAAGGGAATGTTGATGTAGAAAAGAGGTTTAAAAAAGAGGAAGGCAAAGAGTTAATATGACAAGAAAATATCAATGACTATAAAAAAAGTTTCTTATTCTATGGGAATGTATATAACAAAAGCAGAATTGGGGTACCGTCAATGAGTGATGAGCAAGAAAGTCTTACAGAAGATATTATGAAAATGTTGGTGATATTGACTTGATACTGTGCTTTAGTTTTAACTGTTAAAGCTAGCAAACTTAACATGGAAAGTAGAAGTCAGGAGGAATATTTGAATAAATAAGGTAGATAGAAAGGAGCCTAACCACCTTACTGAGTATAGAACTCTATATCCTCGAGGATTATCAAAGAGTCTAGACTAGAGATAATAACTTAGTTTCAATAAAAAAAGGAATAGTGCTAAAATGTTGGAAAACAGTAAATGTAGCTCTTATCACCAAAAAGGGAAGATTATGCAGGAAACAACTGATTACAAAGAACAAAGAGCAATACAGCACAGTAATAGACCCTTCGGCCCTCCAAGCCTGCACTGATCATACGTTTGTACCCCTTATTTCCAATCTGTTCATGTGGCTATCTAAATAAGTCTTAAATGATCCTATCATGCCTGCGTCAACCAACTTGCTTGGTAGGGCACTCCAGGCCTCCATCACCTTCTGTGTAAAATAAGTCCCCCACATATCTGTATTAATCCTTGCTCCCCTTATCTTGAATTTGTGACCCCTTGTGTTTGTCATTTCTGATCTGGGAAAAAGTTTCCAACTGTTCACCTTGTCTATGCTCTTCATAATTTTATAAACTTCTATTAGGTTGCCCCTCAACCTCCTTCTTTCCAGGGAGAAAACCCTCAATCTCACCTCATAACTAATACCCTCCATACCAAGCAACATCCTGGTAAACTTTGTCTGCACTCTCTCCAAAACCCCCACATCCTTCTGTAGTTAATTTAATATCAGTAATTGGAAAGATATTAGAGTCTTTACTAAAAGATCAGATAACAAATTATCTCAAGACTGAGAAATAATAAATAATCAGCATGGATTTTGAAAAGGAATATTATGTTTAAGCAACTTTAAAGATGTTGAGAGGTATAGATTAGATGGATTCTCAGAGCTGGAATGATTGCTACGAGAGGACATAGGTTTAAGGTGCTGGGGAGTAGGTACAGAGGAGGTATTAGTGGTAAGTTTTTCACTTAGAGCGTGGTGGGTGAGTGGAATCGGCTGCTGTCGGTGGTGGAGGAGGAAAATTCGATAGGGTCTTTTAAGAGACTTCTGGATGAATACATGGGACTTAATAGAATTGAGGATTATAGGTAAGCCTAGTAGATAGGGATATCATCGGTGCAACTTGCGGGCTGAAGGGCCTGTTTGTGTTTCAGTTTTTCTATGTTCTATGTCCTACATTCAACCCTATTGAATTCATAAAAGTAATAAGAAAAAATAGAGTAAGGTAAATTCCTTGTACTGACAGAAAGTAGTCAGTGGTATTCTGGGTGAATTATTGCTGGGACCATTGGTGTTTACCGTAACATCAATATTTCACTTTAAAATTGAAACTATGGTGTTAATATTTTCGTTAAAACATTAACGTTGAGTGCGAATATAGCTACTAATGTAGAGGAACACCAAAAAATTTAGGAATGCATTAACAAGGTTTCAGAGTTGGTTGTTTGATACTGAATTAAAATTAACATAGCAAAGTTTGGGGTGTTTATTTGTTCAGCTTAATAAGGAAGGTAATCAATATTTCAAGGTAACAAACTATATGGAGTAGAAAGACGAAGAGATTTGTGAATACAAGGACATAAATAGTTATAAGATTCAACACCAGTTGATTTAACAGCTCTCTCACCAGCCTCCTACCGTTCACCACCCCCCTCTCTGGTGGGAACAGAACCAGGTGGGCTTTCATGTTGTCAAGTGCAAGTGGAGACATGAGGTACTGGATCCTGAAGATCCAGGGGGGCATCATCCTGCAGAATCCTGCAGCCCTATAAAGTTCTTGGGCATTGTGCACATTTGGGCGATCTCAATTTTATTTTGCCAGTTATGTGCCCTCTGGCAAGATCATAAGAAGGCATCCAATTAGGGATAGAGTTAAGAGGTGGTCCATCAGGACTAGAAGGAGCAATTGGGCCATGACAACCTAGCCAAGGGAGAGTGGCAACCTTGTCCCCAGTCTGAGTCTACCCAGGGCCCTTGAGGGATCCTTCTTCTACAGCCTGGCAGAAGCAAAGGGGCAAACAGCCACTGGACCTGCCTCTTTGACCCCTTTGGGTTCAAGACATCAAAGATGGTGTCAGTACCAGGGTGCCAAGTACAGTGATGGTTATGAAGAGGGAAGGGTCCTGAGTGGGGCCATGATGGAAGAGGGGGACTGACTGAGGTGTATGAATAGGGAGTTAGCTTGGGTTTCCCTCATCCTGAATGGTATGGGCAGAGGGGTGGGGAGGTGATCCATGATTTGAGTGGTTGGGGGGAACAGTTGATGATGCCGCCCTGGATCTTCAGGATCCAGTACCTCATGTCTCCACTTGCACTTAACAACATGAAAGCCCACCTGGTTCTGTTCCCACCGGAGAGGGGGGTGGTGAACGGTAGGAGGCTGGTGAGAGAGCTGTTAAGTCTGCTATCGAATGATAATTAGCTAATTTAAATAATTATCAGGTTAACGCTCACAATGAGGAAGAGGATTGGGTAAATCCCGATGGCCCTCACATCCACCCAGAATCCTGATTTTTGGCCAGTGTCCACGTAAGCAGAGCAACCAGATTCCCAACGGCGGTCTGAGGAGGTCAGTGAATCTCCTCATAATCTTTACAGGTCCTTCTTTGACTTTATTCATCCATTCACTATGGGTGGAATTTTCCCGAATATCCTTAATAATCCAGAACAGGTATGCAGAGTCGGCAGAATTTATTGCTCTGTGAACCTGAGCATTAAAAATGGAACGAGGTCAGCAGCAGCAAGATGCAAGATTGGGCGAGAGGTCTGCATTTATGCTCCATCACTTTGTTGAAATAAAAAAAAGATTAAAACAAAAAAAATCCTCTAGCTCTCATCCGTCATCCAGCCCCTAATCACAAATGTTCTCTGTGCCACATCCATGTCAACCTATGCTAACCTATGCTTCCAGCTACCCCAGGGCCCTCCATATCCTCTATGCCAATCCATGCCCCTCTAAACACTTATGATACCTCATATCCTCTAGAGTGTCCACATCCCAATGGCCCCTTATAGCCCTATGCCAACTCATGACAACCCATGCCCTCCTCCCATCACCTTTTCCCCTTTCTTCTCTCAAGTGTGTCCTGGTAGTCCTCTTCAAAGGCATACGCTGGCTATCCAGAAACAAGTTCAGGCCTGCTCTTACCTGGTCTAATCTGCGCAATCCAGGTTTCATACTTTTAGCCTACCAAAGACATATTTCAGTAAAGGCAGCTGATTATTTAAATGGCCACCTGCTTCCAACAAATACCGATGCATGTACTGCAGCCATATTTCAGTCCCACCCCCAGGAAAATAGAAAATAGCATGTTCCACGGCAAGACTTAGGGTTCCTGGGCTCATCCATCGTGTTTGGCACGGTAAAGAGGTTCTCTAACATGGCAAAACTGCAGATCAAAGAATGGGAAATTATAGACCAGTTGCATGACATTGTTATTGGAAAATCTCTGGTATGTATTATTAAGGAAGTCATAGTAGGGCTTTTAGAAAATCTAAAATAATAAGCAGAGTCAAAATTCTTTAATGAGGGAGAAATCATGTTTTGCAGGTATGTTAGAACTCATTGCAGATATCTCAAGTAGGGTGAATAATGGAACTAGTAGATGTAATGTATTTGGATTTCTAAAAGGCATTCAGTAAGATCCCTCTTAAACTGTTCTGCATAAGCTCATGCTTTTGGGGATAATATGTATCTATTCCATATAGTTCTCTGGGTGTGGGCTAGGTTCCAATACTGCCCCGTATTTGATCTGAAGGGCAAAGAACTGGATAGAGATTCTAAATTACTGTAGCTCACAACAATACTTTTCCTTTGCTAACTATCTATGGTATTAATGCTTGAGTCTGTGAATTGCTTTCAGACTCTCAATAAGGCGTTCAAGTAGTTTGCAGACTGAATTTGCCATGAAACCTCAATCAGAAGCATCACACCCTCAGTCCTTTCTTGGCACTTCATCCTGTTCAAGTTTAGCTGCCCACTTTCATATGCTACTTTTGTTATGACCTCAATACAGAGTTGATTTCATTAAACATATGTCTTGCATTCTCATGGCTAAGAACATTCTCTGGCCTAAATAAAACTTGCAATACTTAACATCTCATCACAACCTCAGAAACATCTAAATTTTCCACATACAATCAATTATTTTGAAATTCAGAAATTGTTGTTATGGAGGCAAAAATGTCTGGGAGAACATTATGCTTTTCTTCAGATACTGTTCTGGAACTTTCAATATTCATCACAGCTAGAAAATTGGAATAATATCTTATCTGAAGAGCAGCTTTTCTTCAGATACTGTTCTGGAACTTTCAATATTCATCACAGCTAGAAAATTGGAATAATATCTCATCTGAACAGCAGTACTTCTGACAACCTAGCAATTCCTCATTAATGCTTAAATTTCTTGTCTAGATGATGTGCTCAAATCTTGAAAAGAGGCTTCACCTCATAACCTCTGCCTTTGACCCATGTTACCAGAATACAGTCAGAGTCAGTTTGCACTGTTATTTCTAGCCAATTTTGTCCAAAGGTGCAGAATTTCAATTTATACTCACACCTCATATGCTCTAATATATGCTCACAATTAAAATTTCTGCAATTGTGCTTTAAAAAAACATTATGCCTGAAACTGGCTCTGTCCACAGATCTGATCACGTGTCCATATTAAATTAATCATCAAGGCAAGTTATTGCTAATTGTGTCTGTTTGCAGTCCTTCAAAGTGACTGTTAAAATTAAATTGAAACATGACCAGAGGCCTTTTCAAAGCTTTTAAATATTGAAAAACGTTAACATTTTGACCAGAATTCTCTGGCCATTCATGTCCTGCTGCTGCTGCCAGAGAATTTGGTTCTCAGCCAAATCGCTGTTCACTGCAACAGGGTGGGAGAATTCCACTGGTATGAACAGCTGGAGAACCTCTGCCTTTGTGTTTGGATTATAATCACACCCAAAGGCAAAACTTTAATTTGATTAATTAACCAGCATCTTGGTCAGCATGTAGGCCAAAAGGCTTGAATTAGATTTCAGCACCTTCTCAATCATCAATCACTTGACAGAATGAAAGCACTATTTTTTCCATTTAGAAGTCCCCATTTCAACTCAAATAATTTAAACAGACAGCTGACCATGATTCATGCATGTCAAATGTTCATTTTATTCTGCGGTTAGTAAATTGCTTGTGCAGGTTGTCCATGTACCAGCATTAAGCAGTTAAAATTAGTAAGGATTTAAAATTTCCCCATGAGTCACCAAGAGTTCCCACCCATTTTTGATGTTATGGAATGGATTTTCCTACAGGCTGAAAGAATGAGGTTGACTGAAACTATATTAACTTTACATTAAATTATAGGAGGATTTATGGATGTCATTGGTTATAGGGATAGGATTATTTCCTCATTCCATTAACTTTTGCATGAGTTTATCATTCCCATAGTTTATGTTCCCATCAGAATATGGGATGCATTGAAATTTTAAATGTTTCAAGTGGGAAAAAATGAGGGAAGTGCAATATCCCTGATTTTCTATTATCCATTTTGCACTATTTTGTGAGACAAATTCACACCTAATTGTTCTAGAAACTTGTCCCAAATACATTCTCGAATGGTTCTATATCTCCCATTCTAAGTGAAAACTTAAATCTTCCATTATAACTATATTGCTTTTATGATTTGCTTCCCCAAGCATCATATTTGTACATTATGACTAACAGGAGGCCTATAGACCAGATAGAACCTTACATTCCTTGCTGCGGCATTTTCTTTGACTTGAGCATTGCATCAACATGTGAAGGAAAATGTCTTCTTAATTATGTAACTTACATTTCAAGTCAGGTTTTCACTGTGCCAGATCTTGTCACAGTTTACACATAGTAACTCAGAAGAGGAAACAGATTTATTCTTTGAAATCAGAATAATGTAGATGCAGGCAAGTTCTGAGAATTCCCATCAACAAATAGTTTACATTGAAATATGTGAATGTTCAGGACAAGAAAAGATGTCCTGTATAATTAAAAAGACAACTTTAGTCCATTTTGATAGTGTTGAATTTTAAACCACATCTGTACGGAGAAAATGTCATGATTTAGCATTCCTGGAGCTAGAGCATTGCATGCTGGATTTGCATGTAGATGCAAATATGCTGAATCCACAAACTGCACATATTTTCCATTCATTAAATTTAACGCAGCATTCAAAGGCCTTGTCAGCCATTTAACAAGGTTAATCACGTACTGGATGCACCTCAAGGGCATTTGACTAAGAAGTGGAAAACAAGTTATTCTAACCTTGTGGAAACTACCAATAAGAACATCTTTGGGATATTAACCTTACCATTACATAGCTCAGTGGATATAAATAATAAATCCCAGGTTGCATTTATTTGCGAGTGCTGGAGGAGATTAGAGAAAAGATGTATGAAGCATCGACAATCATTGATAGAGAATTCATGGACATTGTAGAGTTACCAGAAAATTGGAAACAAATTAATAAGGTGCAGCATTCAAAATACATTGGTAACTACAAACCCATTAATGTTACTTCCATCTGATGTCCAAATAACGGAATTGATTATCTGTAAACTAATTATTTATACAATGATAATCTAATTGTCAAAAATTGGCGTTTAAGAGGTTAGTGGATAAGTTTATGGACGAAAAGGAAATGGTTTAGGTTAGAGGATCATTGCTTTTTCTTAATTGGTCGGCGCAACATCGAAGGCCGTAGGGCCTGTTCTGCGCTGTAATGTTCTATGTTCTAATCTGAAGGGAATGATGCTGCCAAATTTTCTCACACCTTTTTGGAAGTTACAAACCAACTAGACTGTGGTAAGTCTCATGCCAAAATTTAACGAGACTTAGAGTTGACAAAGTACACATGTACATCTCATAACTAAACTCAAAATTAAAAAAAAATTCAGAATTCACCTTTAGGATTGAATGTAGGAACAGACTGTTTAGCCTGTTCCTCTTTGCAATTTGATCGTGGATGATCTCTAATGTTCATTCCATTTACAAAGTAACTCAATTAAAGAAAGGTTGAAGGGAAAAATGCACTCAAAGTACTTTTGTTATAGTGAGAGAAGCACTGACTGAGAAGCCTCCAGACCCAAACCTGGGATCGTGATTGTTTCTGATTTAGACAAACAATTGGATTCAGAAGTATAAGACAAAATGATTAAAATTGATTATGTTACAAAAATGGAAGCAGAAGAGGGAGTTCAGAAATGATCTGGTTAAAGTAAGTTGGAGGGCAGAAAAGGGACAACTGTAGCCTAATAAAGTGCAACATGAATAAAATAATAACTGACATTTCTATCCATAGATGGTGTTAAAATGATTAAAATCTGTGTATTAGAAATTTACCACATATCATACAACTGGGACGCATGACCACAACTTTATGTATATAAGTCTTAGAAGATATGAATGCAGCAGCTCTAGTCAATATTTATTGCATGTTAAATAAGTGTCCAGCCAAAGTATACATTGCATGAGATGCAGTAGAATAAGAGCTTGTATGTGTTCGCCATGGGAAAATACTAAATGTAGAATAAATTACAGTCAACAATAAGGTTATTTTCAACTTGGCCATCTAGGTAGTAACTGTTTCTGAACTTGTCTAATTTTCTTTCTGATAACATATCATGCTAGAAAGATAAGAATTAACTTCACTTTATGATGCATTCTTGGGCTTTTGGCCAAATAGCATCTCAAAACATGGCATTCATGAGTATGCTATCAGCAGCAGCAGAATTGTACTCTATCACAATCTGTAACCTCATGGTTTGGCTCATTCTACACTCTACATTACCACCCAGTCAGGAGATCAATCCTGGTTGAATGAAAGTGTAAAGGGCATGTTAGGAGCAAACCGTCATACCTGAGGTGTTAACCTGCGTCAGTTACAACACAGGACTACTAGCGAGTCAAACAACATAAGTATCAAGGAATAGACAAGAGCTAAGCAATGAGCAGCTCAAGTCTAACCTTTGCAGTCCTGCCAGATCCAGTCATGAATGGTGGTGGAAAATTAAACAACTCACTAAAGGAGGAGGTTGCACAAAAATCCCATCCTTAATGATGGATGAATCCAGCGCATCAGTGCAAAAGATAAGGCTGAAGCATTCGCAACAATCTTCAGCCAAAGGTGACGAGTACATGAACCACCTTGTTCTTCTCTCAAGTCATCCAGCATTACAAATGTGCACCAGAATTTTACTGTCCCACCCACCAGAGGAATTGGAGCAGATGAAGGGCAGACAACAGAAACGTCCATTGACCTTGGGTTCTTTGGTTTTGGGATAAGGGAGGCCGTAAAATCTAAGTCTGGCTTGTGTTCGACTAAAATGGAGAAAGCCCATTCGAGAAGGTACTGAACACACGGAGAGACTCCCGTGTAGAGGCGAAGTCAAGGCATTGGCAAAAACCTCAAAACAATCCATTTATTCAATCCTTCAGCAGTATTTAGACTGCATGTGGCAGATTGTGCATTGTGTTTACCAACCATATCAGAATTCACTGAGCCAGAGTGAAGGCAAGTCACCTTCAGTCTTACGGGATTGCCTAAGAGAGAGAGAGCTTACTTTATACTTTATGCACCTCTGCCTCTTCTTGCTAGTTTTTCCGAAAATAATTCAAATCTCTCCTCAATTTTATTATGTTCTTTATGCATTTTATTTATTTGTTTTATTATTTATTCTTCCAATTCCTTTAGAATGCTTGATGGATGCAGTATACATCTATTAGCATGATCAATTCCTTAACTTTTCTGTCAATCTGCATAAGAAAGTGCGGGAAAGAGATAGCAAATCTAATGAACTGGTGCAACAACAATAATCTCTCCCTCAATGTCAACAAAATGAAAGAGATTGTCATCTATTTCAGGAAACATAGTGGAAGACGTGCCCTTGTTTATATCAATGGGGATGAAGTAGAAATGGTTAAGAGCTTCAGGTTTTAGGTGTCCAGGTCACCAACAACCTGTCCTGGTCATCCATACCAATATAATAGTTAAGAAAACCCACTAATGCCCCTACTTTCTCAGGGAGCTAAGGGAATTTGGCATGTCCACTACAACTCTCACCAACTTCCATACAGCTTAGAAAGCATTCTTTCTGATTGTATCATAGCTTGGTATGGCTCCTGCTCTGCCCAAGACCACGAAAAACTACAAAGGATCATGAACAAAGCCCAGTCCATCATGAAAACCAGCCCTCCCATCCATTTACACTGTCTACACTTCTCGCTGCTTCAGGAGTTGGACGATCAGCCATGAGCGTGATGAATGGTGGAGCAGGCTCGAAGGGTCGAATGGTCTCCTTCTGTTTGTATCTTCTGTGTTTCTAAAAGCAGCCAGCATAATCAATCTTCCCTTGCATCCTGGACATACTCTTTTTTACTTTTTCAGGAAAAAAAGATAGCAATCTGAGGTCATGTACTAACTGAGTCAAGAACAGCTTCCTCCCTGCTGCCATCAGACTTTTGAATAGACCTCGTATTAACTTGATCTTTTTCTACACCCTAGCTATGATTATAACATTACATTCTGCAGTCTCTCCTTTGCTTCTCTATGTATGGTATACTTTATCTGTATAGCATGCAAGAAACAATATTTTTCACTGTATACTATTACATACCACAAAATTAAATCAAATCAAATCAAAGTATGGATTCAGTTTTTAATCGTTTGCTATTTCTGTCCTTTTGTTTTGTGCTGCCATTATCTTATCTTTAATTATCTTCCTTCCCTATCTTTTTGGATTATAATATAACTTACAACATTTTGTTGCTAGTCTTGTACTTCGTATAGCCATATTTCAGTTAATTTTATAATATTCAACTCTACCTAATGGAATATTATCCCATTTCCCCTATTTTAGTTTGAATGTCATGTTATTGCTGCACAGGTCTTTTAATTTATCCTCACTTTATTTTTACTTTCTTTTATTCTACTTCATCCTTAATATTCCTTACGCACTTTTGTTTTATGTCGTTCTCTGTTCTCTGCTCCCCAGTCCTGCTACTCGATTTGACCTTTATTCCCATTTCCCAGTTCTTTCATCTTCAGACTTTTGTTATTGTCATAATTTCTGTCCCTCTACCTGCCTGGTTTAAAATCTTATTAGCAATCTTATTAATCCTTTATGTCAGGGCATCGGTCCCATTCTGGTCTGGTGGAGCCTGCCTTAGCAGAGCACTACCTGCTTGTCCCAGTGCTCAAACTAGAAATCAAGTTTCAGAGTAAGGAGTCAACTATTCAGTACAAAGATGAAGAGAAAATCCATTACTCAGAAGATCAGATATCTTAAGAGTTTTGTACCCAGAAGATTATGGCTATTCAGTTGTACATCCTAAAATGGGGTCCATAGATTTTGATACTGAGGTATCAAAGGAAACTCAGGATGATGTAGGATTTCATTCATGATTTTGGTGAATGATGGCGCAGGCTCAAGGGGCAGTGTAGTCTACTCCCTTTCTTATTTCTTATGTTATGATTCTACCCGACTTGTTCCCACCTATAAAAAACATGTTTTCTGATTGGCAATTCAGGTACAAACACTGAACATTTTTGTGCTACATTGCTCTATACATTATTTTTTGGCAGACTTCAAACTGTTTATTTTCATTGTGTTAATGTGCGTCTAAGAATACCACTCAGAAAGCTGTGCCATGAACACATTTAGACCTGGATTTTCACCACAACAGACAGCCTCTCTGTCATGGTGGAAACAGTGGGAGAGACCCCACTCCCGAATGCAGTAGCCACTGTTTTTGCTGAATAGGTGTGGAGCAGGATTTGCGTGTGAGCATTTGTAGAGGCAGTTGCCCACGGAAATCAACAGCTGCCTCTGCTCAAGAGTGACTGTGGTGTGAGAAACCCGATGGGCAGGATTTTCCGGCCTTGCTCACCCCAAAACCGGAAAATCCTATCAGAGTCAACAGACCTTTCCATCGTCTGTCTCTTGTCCCGCTCCAATTCCTGAGCGAGGTAGGACAGTAAAAGGCATCCTGATGTGTACACATTAGACCTAATAGGAGCAGGTTGGAATTTGTGATTTTATTTGGATAACTGGGATATCCTTTTGGAGATATTAAGTACTCCTTTGGATATGGTACTAGAAAACCTTTGGGGGAGGCCATGTAATCTTTGAGAGAGGTCTGGTGCCCTTTTAGTTTGGTAAAGTGTCTTTGGAATTGCTAAAAGTCAATGTTAATATGCTTCAAAAATGAATAAACTTAATGGAAGTATGAAGCTCAGAATAGCTATCAAAAGTGTTAAGATGAACTGTCAAATGGAGCTGTCAAGCTGTCAAGGCATTTAAAACTACTGTCCTTTCACTCTGAAGAAAACTGGAGTGTTAAATGATTGCTTGCTATTTCACCTTGTCTGTTTACATAGGCCTTAGGCTTACCATTGCTGGATTAGTACTGCATGACGGATTCTAACTGTTCATTAGCAAGTATGGTGCTTGCCATTTCACAGTTGGATTAACAGCTCCAAATGGTTATGGACTCTCTGAAGTGAAACCATGAATTCCAAAGCTTGTTTTTGTTATCAGAGATTACAAAGATAAATAAAATGTTTGTTGTTATTAGGGATAATATAGTTGAAGCAATTTAAATGCTATTAAATGAATTAGATTGCTTTTTAGATAAAGTCTATAACAGACATTTATAACTTTTTTTAAAATCTCACCATGGGGTCATAAGTCCTGAATGAGTTGGCATGTTCAGTTTAAGGGCAAAGAGTAGGACATGGCTAACACGAATTGGCTCTAAATTGATATAGAGGCTATGAAAGGCCATAGGGATTGATGGGGTGGGGCGGGGGGGTATAACTTAGCATTCAGAGTATGAGAGGCAAGGGTATGCAGAGAGGAATATGTTGAGTTGAGTGTAGGAGATGCATTAGAGAGTGGAGGGTAACAAGAGGCAGCATAATTTAACATCAGTGGGGCAGAGGGAGCATGAGGACTGGAAGCCTGTTTCATGTTTTTCTTGTTCCTTTAAAACTTTGATATAATGCTGGTACATCAAGGAAGATCTGCCAATCTTGGCTCTACATCAAGCATTGTATGCAGTTTTTCCAGGGTCTCATGCGTTGAATTCCAGGAAACCTAATCAGCCTAGAATAAAAGTATGGACGGGATTTTCTCCTCGATGAAATAAATTCAGTGGCGGGCACAAACGTGGTGCTTTTCCAGTTGGCTGTAATGGTGGATTTCCATGCCAGATCACCTGTGTTTCACCTCATCATAGAAGCAGCAGCAGGCTGAGCATTGAAACTCCTGGCAGAATGGGCTAAAAATGAAAGTCACCAAAGTCCCAGAGGCTGCTCTCCCCATTTTTGAGAGACAGCACTAATTGGTAGTGATTTAGCCCGAGGGTCACCAAGTCTCAGCTGAGAGACAAGGTCAAGAGCTGGAGCCTTCATGAATAACCTCAGCTGTTATGCGAATTAAGCCTGGATCTTGATTTCTTGATTTTGCTCTACAACAGCGTGCAATACTAGGACTTAATGCTAGCATATAATGCTACTTGGGCTTCTCGTGAGATATTGTGCTCCAAGCCCAATGCGAATGAGAGTATCATTTTCGGCTTGGTCTCAGTCCTATATGATCTTTTAATCTGTAGAATGTTTGATCATCCTTGTTCATACCTATTGCTAACCCTTGAATACAACTCATTGCCAGGTGTATATCGAACGATTTTGAGGGAGTTAAATGATTCATGGTACAGTGCTTTTGCTGAAATTAGAAAATAAATAATTTCTACTGAATGTAAATGTGCTTGTAGATTATTAACCACATACTTGTATTTAGATCTGAATTCATAATCCCATGCTAATTAAAGTACATTATCACAATCTCTAGCATTTTAAATATTTGAAGCAATTTTCCTTTATCTAATGAAAGCAATTCTAGACATCTCTCGCCCATTGGTTAGATCCATATGTCTTCAGATCATCTTGAGATCACTGGTCTATCTACTTATTTGAATGTTATCAGCTTCAATCTTACATGCCACCTAATCACTTGGTCTAGCTGGTATGAAAGAGAAGTTGCAATCAGTCCAAATATTTCATTACGCCCTATACATTGCTTTACCTGTTAGAAAAACTTGATTGGGTTCTACTGTATCCCTGCTTTGCAGACATTTGATAAGATTCATAAGACGTACTTATGGTTATTTAATAGCATTATCCTTGTGGTTTTTCAGCTATATATCATTCCATTTTACTTGATGTTAGTTAGTTAGTTAATTAAATGACTACCAAAGCTTCAACCTTTCAGTTTCCCCAGAACATTTTCCTTAGTGATAGCCACCACACTCACCTCTGTTTCCGACCCTCCGGGGCCTCTGGCATCCCACTGGTGTCTTCCAGCATGAAGACTGATACAAAGTAACTGTTCAGTTCCTCTGCCATTGCTTTGTTTCCTATTATTACTTTGCCAGTCTCATTTTTCAAGGCCCAATGGTTTATTTTTGCCTCTCTCTTACCTTTCACATTTTGAAAAAAACTCTTCCTTTTTTTTATATTACTAGCTGGCTTAGACTCATATTTCATCTTCTCTCTGATTTATTGCTTTTTTAGTTGTCCTCTGCTCGCTTTTCAAGGCTGCCCAATCCCATGGCTTCCCACTAATCCTTGCCACTTTGTATGCGTTTTTCTTTTGTTTTTATGCTGTTGTTGACTTCTCTTGTCAGCTATGGATACCTCATCCTCCACTTATCCTGTTTCCTCCTCCTTGGAATGAATTTTTGTTGTGCCTCCCGAATAACTCTCAAAAACTCCTGCCATTGCTGTTCCATTGTCTTCCCTGCTAGGCTCCCTTTCCGATCAGCTCTGGCCAGCTTCTCCCTCATATCTTCGTGGTTACCTTTATTTAATTGTAACACCATTACATCTGATTCTGGCTTCTCCCTCTCAAACTGCAGGGTAAATTCTATCACATTGTGGTCATTATTCTCTAAGGGCTGCTTCATCTTAAGTTTCCTAATCAAGTCTGCTTCCTTACACATCACCAAATCCAGAATTGCCTGTTTTCCTAGTAAGCTCTATCACAAGCTGCCCCAAAAAAACATCTCTTAGACATTCCTCTAATTCCTTTTCTTGTGATCCACTATCTACCTGTTTTTCCCAGTATACCTGCATATCAAAATCCCTGATGATTATTATAATATTGCCTTTTTTATATGCCTTTTCTATCTCCTGATTTATTTTCTGCCCCACATTATGACTACTGCTCGGGGGTCTGCATGTAACTCCCATCAGGGTCTTTTTATATTTGTGATTCCTCAACTCTAACCACAGAGATTCTATGCCTTCTGATCCTCTATCAATTGTTGTGATTGATTTAACTTCATTCCTTACTAACAATGCAACCCCGCTCCCTTTGCCCATCTGCCTGTTCTTCTGAAAGGACACATATCCTTAGATACTTAACTCCCAGTCCTTGGAGCCGCATCTCTCCGATTCACAGATCGTACCGATCAGTTTCAATGTGCACAACAAGCTCATTTACCTTGTTCTGTATACTGCACACATTTAGACACAACACCCTCAGTCCTGCATTGACTACCTCCTTTCTCATATTTCTCACCTTTTTTACTCTGCCTGAAGTTAGATTTCTGCCACCTCCTAGGTTCTCTGTTCTAATACATGATCTGGAAACTTTACTAACCTCTCCTGAGCCCCCAGCTCCATTAATTTGTACTTCTACCCTCTCCTTTAATTTTGATTTTCTAATTCACCACACAATTGAACTTCCTCCCCCATCACCCCCTACTTTTAGTTTAAAGCCTAACTACAGCCTTAGTTATACGATTTGCCAGGACTCTGGACTCAAAACAGTTCAAATGACTAGTGGAGAGGCCGGTAGCATAGCACAGAGTGGGCACTGTGCATACACTGATCTGTCATAATGAGATCCGCGTATGCACATCGGCCCGCACTGCTGGCCTCCCGATCACTGGCCAGCCCAGCGACCCTGTATCGCTGCCTGCCACACTCACTTTCAGCCTCGATCACTGACCTCCCTCCCTCCGTCACTCGGTCCGAGTACAGAGGGCTGCAGGAACTCTCCATTTCAAATGATCATTCCCAGAAGCTCCATCCCTTTGGCACTGCCTGATGCCTAGGTGGGCAGCGCTAAGGAGCCCCCTGGGCCCCCTGGGTATTGGCACTTTGCCCCTGGGGCAGTGCCAGGGGATGAGGCTGGCACTACAAGGCTGGCAGTGCCTAGAGAGCACCCTCCCTTTTCTCTGAGGTGCCACAGTGGCCACCCCCTTTACTCCAGCAGTGTTGGGCTATGTGGGGAGCTGTAATAAACCCCACTGGAGCGGAACACTGCTGGCAGAGGGCTGGGGGACAAGACTCTTGCAGGTCTGGAGATTTCAGTCTCAGGCCCACTAATGATAGTCAAAATACATTCAAATGACCATTTTAATAAATAATGCAACTCCATGCCAATTTCTGGCAGAGTTGACAGTGCTAGAAATCTAGCTGCTGCAGACTCATGGAGGCCGTGGTGGGCAGTGAGGGGCTTGCTAAATGGCCTCTGCTTGAGTCTACTCAAGTCCCAGGTTCCTGAACAATTGGGACTCGTTCTGGGATAGGTGGGACCTCTACAACAGAGATGGTCTACACCTGAACCAGAGGGGAACTAACATCTTGGGGGGAAAATTTGCAAAGGCTATGCAGGGGGCTTTAAACTGATTCAGAGTGGGGGTGGGATCCTGAGTAGTTGGGGTGCTAAGAGGGATGAGAATAGGGGGGTCATAGAGGAGAACTGTAAAACACAGCAGCGTACTGGTGGAGTAGGGCATGGTTTGAAATGCTTGTACTTTAATGTAAGAAGTATTCGCAATAAGGTTGAGGAACTTTCAGCTTGGACCAGTACCTGGAACTTCGATGTTGTGGCCATTTCAGAGACTTGGATAGAGCAGGGACAGGAATGGATGTTGCACGTTCCGGGGTTCAAATGCTTTAGTCGGAGTAGAGAAGGAGGTAGAAGGGAGGGAGGAGTGGCATTATTGGTCAAAGACTGTATCACAGTGATAGAAAAGAAGTTTCTTTTCAAAATGAGGACTTGTCTGTTGAGGTAGTATGGGCTGAGATTAGAAACAGGAGAGGAGAGGTCACCCTGTTGGGAGTCTTTTATAGACCTCCTAAAAGTTCTAGAGAGGTAGAGGAAAGGATTGCAAAGTTGATCCTGGACAGGAGTGAAAGTAATAGGGTAATTGTTATGGGGGACTTTAACTTTACTAATATTGATTGGAATAGCTATAGCTCTAGCTCGTTAGAGGGGTCAGTTTTCGTACAAAGTGTGCAGGAAGGTTTTTTGACTCAGTATGTAGATAGGCCAACTAGAGGTGAGGCTACATTGGATTTGGTGCTGGGCAATGAGCCAGACCAGGTGTTAGGCTTGGAAGTTGGTGAACATTTTGGTGATAGTGACCACAATTCGGTTACGTTCACCTTAGTGATGGATAGGGATAGGCATGAAGCTGGGGGCAGTAGTTATAGCTGGGGGAAGGGTAATTATGAGGCCATAAGGAGAGAATTAGGGTGCATATGTTGGACTAGGAAACTACAGGGACTGGGAACATCTGAAATGTGGAGCTTATTCAAGGAGCAGCTGCTGCGAGTCCTTGATAAGTATGTCCCTGTCAGGCAAGGAGGAAATGGTAGAGTAAGGGAACCTTGGTGTACGAAGAAAGTTAATTCGCTGGTTAAAAGGAAAAAGAAGGCTTATGTCAGGATGAGGCTTGAAGGATCGGTTAGTTCAATGGATAGCTATAGATTAGCCAGGAGGGAGCTAAAGAGTGAGTTGAGGAGAGCTAAGAGGGGACACGAGAAGACTTTGGCTGATAGGATTAAGGAGAATCTTAAAGCTTTCTTTAGATATGTTAAGAATAGAAGATTGGTTAGGGCAAGATTAGGGCCAGTCATAGACAGCAGTGGGAAGTTGTGTGTGGACCCTGAAGAGATTGGAGAGGCACTGAACAAATATTTCTCTTCGGTATTCACGCAGGGAGATGTAAATGTAGTTGTGGAGAACACTGAGGTACAGGGTTACAATCTGAACATAGAACATAGAACATAGAACATTACAGCACAGAACAGGCCCTTCGGCCTTCGATGTTGTGCCGACCAAAATAAAAAGCAATGCCCCTCCAAACTAAACCATTCCCTTCTCTTCAATATACTTATCAATTAACCTCTTAAACGCCACCAAACTTGGCGCATCTACAACAGCTGCAGGCAGGGCATTCCACTCCCTAATCACTCTTTGAGTAAAGAACCTACCTCTGATATCCGTCCTATAACTCATACCCCTTAATTTAAAGCTGTGTCCCCTCGTGCTAACTTTCTCCATCCTAGGAAAAAGGCTATCACTGTCCACCCTATCTAAACCTCTAATCATCTTATATGCTTCAATAAGATCCCCTCTTAGCCGCCTCCTTTCTAACGAAAACAACCTCAAATCCTTCAACCTCTCTTCATAGGACCTGCCCTCCATACCAGGCAACATCCTGGTAAACCTCCTCTGTACCCTCTCCAATGCCTCCACATCTTTCTTATAATGTGGGGACCAGAACTGCACACAATACTCCAAGTGCGGCCGCACTAGAGTTTTGTACAGTTGCAACATGATGCTGCGGCTCCTAAATTCAATCCCCCTACAATAAAAGCTAAGACTCCATATGCCTTCTTAACAACTTTATCCACTTGACTGCCTACTTTCAGGGATCTATTGACACATACACCAAGATCCTTCTGTTCCTCAACACTATTAAGAGCCCTACCATTAGCCCTATACTCTACACATTTATTGTTCCTGCCAAAGTGCATTACCTCACACTTTTCCACATTAAACTCCATTTGCCACCTCTCGGCCCAGCTCTGCAACTTGTCCAAGTCACTCTGTAAACTATAACACCCCTCTTCACTATCAACCACTCCACCGACTTTAGTGTCATCTGCAAATTTACTGATCTGGAAAGTACTGAAGTAGATAGGGAGGATGTGCTAGATATTCTTGAGGGTTTGAAGTTAGATAAGTCCCCTGGGCCGGACGGGATTTACCCTAGGATTCTCTGGGAGGCAAGAGAGGCGATTGCAGAGCCTCTGGCTCTGATCTTCAGGTCGTCGTTGGTTACGGGTATAGTTCCGGAAGACTGGAGGATAGCGAATGTGGTCCCATTATTCAAGAAGGGGAAGAGAGACTTTCCAGGGAATTATAGGCCAGTGAGTCTTACTTCTGTTGTGGGCAAAGTATTGGAGAGAATTATTAGGGATAGGATTTATAGTTATTTAGAGAGAAATGAATTGATTGGGGATAGTCAGCATGGTTTTGTGAAGGGTAGGTCGTGCCTTACTAACCTTATTGAGTTTTTTGAAAAAGTGACCAAAGAGGTGGATGGGGGTAAGGCGGTTGATGTGGTATATATGGACTTTAGTAAGGCGTTCGATAAGGTGGCCCATGGAAGGCTTCTGCAGAAAATGCAGATGTATGGGATAGAGGGTGATTTAGCTAATTGGATTAGGAATTGGTTAGCAGATAGAAGACAGAGGGTGGTGGTTGATGGGAGATATTCATCGTGGAGTTCGGTTACAAGTGGTGTACCTCAGGGGTCTGTTTTGGGACCCCTGCTGTTTGTAATTTTTATAAATGATCTGGATGAGGGCATTGAAGGATGGATTAGTAAATTTGCAGATGACACTAAAGTCGGTGGAGTGGTAGATAGTGAAGAGGGGTGTTATAGTTTGCAGAGAGACTTGGACAAGTTGCAGAGCTGGGCCGAGAGGTGGCAAATGGAGTTTAATGTGGAAAAGTGTGAGGTAATGCACTTTGGCAGGAATAATAAATGTGTAGAGTATAGGGCTAATGGTAGGATTCTTAATAGTGTTGATGAACAGAGGGATCTTGGTGTATTTGTGCATAGATCCCTGAAAGTACGCAGTCAAGTCGATAAGGTTGTTAAGAAGGCATATGGAGTCTTAGCTTTTATTGGTAGGGGGATTGAATTTCGGAGCCGCAACGTCATGTTGCAACTGTACAAAACTCTAGTGCGGCCGCACTTGGAGTATTGTGTGCAGTTCTGGTCCCCACATTATAAGAAAGATGTGGAGGCATTGGAGAGGGTACAGAGGAGGTTTACCAGGATGTTGCCTGGTATGGAGGGCAGGTCTTATGAAGAGAGGCTGAGGGATTTGAGGTTGTTTTCGTTAGAAAGGAGGCGGCTAAGAGGGGACCTAATCGAAACATATAAGATGATTAGAGGTTTAGATAGGGTGGACAGTGATAGCCTTTTTCCTAGGATGGAGAAAGCTAGCACGAGGGGACACAGCTTTAAATTAAGGGGTGATAGTTATAGGACGGATATCAGAGGTAGGTTCTTTACCCAGAGGGTGGTTAGGGAGTGGAATGCCCTGCCTGCGGCAGTTGTAGATGCGCCAATTTTGGTGGCGTTTAAGAGGTTAGTTGATAAGTTTATGGAAGAGTAGGGAATGGTTTAGTTTGAAGGGTCATTGCTTTTTTCATAATTGGTCGGCGCAACATCGAAGGCTGAAGGGCCTGTTTTGCGCTGTAATGTTCTATGTTCTATGTTCTATGTACTGGTCCTCTGCGAGCAGGCTGGGAAAATCGCCCGCATTATTTTGGTAACAGAACGGTATAATTGAAAGAGGTATGTTCATTGTGCTATGGTTAGTATTACTACATGACAGTAATTATCGCGCAACATTACTATAGCAGGTTATTTTTTCATAAACCTCTCTACCATTCAGACTTGGACTTGGGCATTAAATCAGAAAGACAATAACTGCTAGGAAAGTAACAGTTATTTATGAACATTCATGATTTTCCTGTTAATCTTTTACAAGCTTTAACATTCATTCATGCTATATTAATAAACTAGGAACTATATGATTTCTACTTATCCAAAGTAACTGTTTCTCATTGGTAAAATAATACAGTTACCCTTATTGTAAACCTTGGTTGGTAATCTACTGAAGGCACAATTTGGACTAATAGTTCATCAAAATTCTCAGGACAAAGATCTTTTTCAAGGAGAGCAGGATCCTTTTGCAACAAAGCCATTATGTGAAGCCAAAACATAAAATAGACAATATCTGTCCCTCATGTCGGTGATGCCAACAGTCTCGAGATGATTAATCTGCCATGCCCCATGAGCAGAATTGTATTACCTTCCTTTCAGTGCTCCATTCTTTGAGGATTGGTTAGAAAGAAAATAATTACAATGCGGCACGACTGTATTCCATTGCAACAATTCATAATGAATTCAATTTGCTGGTCCATTCTCCAACAGGAAGCAATGCCAAATTTAATTCATTAATGATTACCTCCCTCAATATCTAGATCTCTTAGCAAAACAATAGCTGGCATATTCAGTCATCCTGTCTGTCGACAAACATCCTTTCATTGTTTTCTTGGAAGGATACAAAACATGATATTTGGTGGTGTAAAACTACAACTACATCTGTGTTATATTAGTTCTAACATCTCAGGCCCAGAATTTCAGGAGGCATGTGCTATTGGCCCAAATGTAGTGAAACTGGACCATCCATCTGTCCTTCCCAGGGACCTTGGCTGGAATTCTCCTGCTGTTCATGTCCTGCCACCATTGCCAGTGAAAATGAACAATTTGGCACTCAGTCAAATTTCAGTTCACTGCAGAGGAACTCGAGAATACTAGATGTGGACAAGATCAGAAAATCCAATCCGTCATCTCAAATTGCATGGATGGGGCCCATCCAGCTTTCAAGGACACTTCAGGAGCGCCTACCACAGACCACAAATTGAAACAGTAATGATGGCACAGTGGCAGAGTGGTTAGCACTGCTGTCTCACAGCACCAGGAACCCAGATTCAATTCCAGTCTCAGGTGACAATCTGTGTGGAGTTTGCACATTCTCCCCATGTCTGCATGGGTTTCCACCAGGTGCTTTGGTTTTCTCCCACACTCCAAAGATGTGCGGGTTAAATTGATTGGCCATGCTAAATTGCCCCTTAGTCTCAGGGGGATTAGAAGGGTAAATGCTCCAAGGCTGAATAGCCTCCTTCTGCACTGTAGGGATTCTATGATTCTATGAAGCCACTGTTTCTGTACAATGGTCCTGAAAGGATCCAAACAAGAACATTCTTTCTTATCTTTCTATTCTCAATGGTGCAAAAAGACTTATTTGAAAAGGTTCATTTCATGTTTCTGAAAAATTCCTGCTAAAGTTACAGCAGGAGATTGGAAGAAGCCTCCACATAAATTATTAGTGTTATCACTTACAGTGCTCAGATAACATATTGGAAATGTTGGCAAAATGTTGTCTGCAATATTAAATCATTTGCATATTTGTTAATCATTGATCACTGGTAGTTTTTTAAAACTTTTATATTGTAATTACCCTCGAGTTTGGCCTTCAGTGTATTTGAAATATATGATTTAGTTGTGCCAATCTAGGCTTAATATCTTAATTGTATTGGTTGTCTCTACTTCTATTATCTCACTGTTATGAAGTTGCCCTGTCAGTTTTCACTTGTGGGACTAGCAGGATTTTAATTTTACCTATTGATAATATTGGTGTAGGCATCTATTCTATGTATCCTAAGTTTACTTAGACCAAAATGTTCAAATCACAATTTCCAAATGCATTTGTCAATGCCAAATGAATAGTGTTACAACCAGCAAGAACATGTGTCAGGACTTACCCTTTCTTTTCCACTCTTCAATTGATTGTAACAGACTTTTTAAAATTCATATGGATGAATATATTAATTCAATATCTATATTTAACTATTTGCATGATGATTGCAAATAAACTGTTTAGAAATCATTTGCTGACATCCATGACAGAAGGAGAATCTTCCCATCATGGTCTTGAAACTTTCTCTGTCGTTGAGGCTGATGTAAACTGCACTTTCAGAAGACTGTCTCATTTAAACTGTAATCTGTCTTCTACAAAAGTCAATTCAATTGTACTTAAGGTTCTTTTCCATGGAATTTCACTATCTCTACAGTGGTTTCCCAAAATGTATCAGATATAGGAACAATTTTTTGGTCCTACCCACCAAAGGAATCATTGCAAGCAATGCAGACAATTTGACAGACCACCTAAAGATCCATTGACCTCAGATGGGAATTTCCAGTCTTGGGACAAGCAACCAAAAAGTTCTACCCACACTGTCTTGAACTTGAGGGAGAGGGGAGAAAGATGCAGTTACTGCTTCATTGGCACATTTCTTCCCAATTCATTTGTAACAGCTTCCATGTTATATCAAAAGATATTTCCCAATGGTTCTTCCAGTCATATGACTGCTCTCCCCTTAGGGATATCAGAAGGCAATTGATTATTTCATATCTGAACAGACCTTGGTTACGGTACTGGCCTAGGTGATTAATTTCTTTAATATTTGAGCCACTACCTCCGGGATGATTCATCCTCCATCTTCCAAATAGCCACTGTCCCATTGACATTTTGTTTCCATTTGAAAGGTATCATTATGGAAATGCAAATAATGAAGGCCAGTGCAGTTTTGGTAATTATTTGTCGTGACATCAGCCAGTGCAAAATATGAGATGACCTTGGTGTGCCTTTATTGTAATCCATATTGGATCCTTCCAGAGATTGGCTGACATGTAATCTGTAACATTTCTAACTTCTAGTTTTGGCAATAGGTCCGCCAACTTTAATGTTAACTGTTTCTCACCTCACAGATGCTGACAGACCTGCTAAGCACTTTCTGTTTTATTTCAGATTTCCAGCATCCCCAGTAATTGGATTTTGTTTTAGGTTTTTTATGATGTAGTGCTGAGCTGAAATGTCCTGTGTGTGTTTTGTGTATCACCTTTGATACCAGAGACAGTAATAAACATCTTGTGTGCATTTGTGCACAATATTGTTGTTTACAACAGGTTCAAATTGGAATTGTTGATATTCCTAGAAATTGAAGGCGCATTTGGTATGGTCTGCTGGCTGTTCTATCTTGATTATGACAACTATTTTTTGTGGCATAGAATGTTCTGCTGTCTTATTTTTTTCAGCAGTCTGTTTTTTTTTTATGGATAAAGTGGTCCATATGTTCAGCCATATCTTTCTTTGTCTTTTAGTTCAATGTTTGTTTAACAATATTTTCAGAGTGAATCTGCAGTTATTTCCATTGCTTATGGTGGACATTTGAATTGTAATTTGAAAATTCATTGATCATACTCTGCTCATGAAGTAAAACTATCCATAATAATTTTCAGAGTGCTCTTCTATGATTTGAGATCAGTTTCCACATTGGATTTTTCCCATTAAGCTCTTATGACATTTCCACAGTAATTTCAAAAGTGCAATCTTCATTCATCGAGGGGTGAATGACTGTAAAGGTTTCTCTGAATGTCTCTTGAATCTTAGCCACAAAATTCCTTAATTTTTTTTGCCACTTTTTGTAATATTTGGAATTTATGACTGTGTCAACTTTACACTTGCCCGGTGCATTACAATTGTTCTTAACAGTTTATCCATTACTTGTGTGTGTTTTTTATTATGGCTAGAATTTTCCAGTCCTGCAAGCACCGCTACATTGCCAACAAGAGTAGGAGAATTTGACGCTCAGCTAAATTTCCATTCATAGCAGTGGGTTTGGATGATTCCAGCTATGGGCGGGATCTGTGAATTTCGACCTATATCTTTGATCTTGCAAAGCATGTTCACATTCTAATAATGACAAATACCTGATGATGAAATATCCAATGAACTTTTTAAATATTGTGCCACGTTATTTAATGTTGTCATTATCAACTTGAATTATCTAAGAATATCCTATGATTTATCACCTGTTCAGTACATCAATAGGCCTGATTTTATCATCAAATTGCGTCCACTTTTGGGCGTGAAAAATTTGCTAAAGTTGGGCATGAGGCAAGTAGCATGATCTGAGCCCGCCTCTGTGACAATTTCCCCTCTATCAAGGCCCGAAAATGGCTGTGATCAGAACTGTGTCCGAAACGGGCGCATTCATATGCATTTAAATTGACTTAATGGACTGCATGCCTAACTTTACTTCCCCCTTTACCACTGCATTCGCCCATCCAGATTTGGCGCAAGTGGTGGTGGGGGAGGTGGGTCCCAAGGCTTTCTGCTTGAGATTGATGGGGGGTGGTTGGGAGGGGTGTCTGCTGCCATTTTGCATGTAATCAGTGATGGCGAAGGGGGATCCACTGCCACTCTGCCTCTGATCAGTGTGAGATGAGGGGGAAGTGGCCCATAAAGGTTCTAGGTTGCGGAGAGGTGGGGGGGATTAGGAGGTAGTAATGTTGTGCAACTGGGGCAATGTATATGAGGGCCAGGGGGAGGCATTATCCAGTTTGGGAGGGTTGTGGCAGGGGAGCAACATTATTTCATTTTCTTTCTGCACATGTGCAATTGGAGGTGCCGATTGGAGCTTCAGGATTTCGGATGCATTAAGCCCCGCCCACAGGCTTCTGCAGCAAGATTCAGAATCGCTGATATTGTTTCAGGTAGAGTGCATATAGGGGCACCTAAAAACAGGTCTAAAAGTTGGATCTGAAACACTCCTGGTTACAAATCCACCCAGCACTTAGAATCAAAATGATAAAATAGGGCTCAATGTATTTATTTGCCTAATTCCAGTCCTATAAGTTCCTTCCAATATGATACAATGGCATTCCTAATGCTTTTCTGTGCTTCATTTCCTTGAGCTGGGAATAATTCTTTCTTCATGAAGCAGACATATTGGCTTCTATCATATTTAGTTGAAACATAATTTGTGCTTTAGATGGATCTAACTGGTTTTAATCCACAACACCCTCTACTTTCCCTGAGTTTTTGCATAGACTTCTGTGTTTTCTTCATCTTGCTTACCAACAATGCTTTAGTAGCTTAATTTAAAAACTTATTTTGATTTTTAGATCTTTGCATGAATAGCATTTGAAGAACAGGTATCTTTCCCCCACCCACTCAAGGTCATCCCCTGCAACTTTGGCTCCTGGACAGGATATTTTTCTGGCTGAGTTTCCAGTGAACGCTTACTAACATTAAAGTGCAAGTTCACTGGATGAACCATGTATTTTTGGACTGTGCTCTCTTGGCTGAAATGAATTATCATGTTCATACTGGTCAAACTCATCCTCAGTAAATTGAGTATATCTTTCTCTTGAAAACAAAACTCTCCTTTTCCTCCTTCTTTCTCCGTTCTACAAACCAGTAAACAGAATTCAGTAAAACTCAATATGCCAACTTTCTTTTTTTATTCTCCAGAATATTTGCCTAACAATTGTAACTACATGAACACTGAACAGCGAAAGATCAATTTCTCTGAATGTGTCAGGCTATTTGACTTCAAACTAAATTCAAATATTTTTGACCTTGAAGTTGGGTTCAGTTCCAACATTTCTTTCTCTGCTGCCCCCTGTCCTTTCCTGCAGTGCATTCTGCTGAGTCAAGGTGCTCCCAGGCATCCCTGTTACTTTACAATATTTCTACTTCTCAACAATATGTGTGCTATATAATTCAGAGGGAGATCGAGAAACAAAAAAACAAAGAAAAGGATATAAAGATTGGCAAACATACCTGGTCAAAGAGTTTTAAGCACCTTCTTAAAGAGGAAGGAGAAGAGGCAAAGGGGCTTTCCAAATGCTTAATGGCCGAGTGTATGTTGTCAGTGGGAAACCCTGGCATTCCAGAAACTGCAAGATGGGTAGGGACTTATCAAAGCAAAATTTTCCATTGTTTTGGCTCGACCTTTTTGCTTTGGGAAAAAGACAGGAAATTTAGTTCTTTAATCTTCCAAAGTCATTGCGAGATGACTTTTTTAAAAATCTAATCTCAGGATGTAAGCAATACATAGAAACATAGAACATAGGAGCAGAAGGAGACCATTTGGCCTTTCGAGCCCACTCCGCCATTCATCACAATCATGGCTGATCACCCAACTCAATAGACTAATCTTGCTTTTCCACATAACCTTTAATCCCATTTGCCCCAAGCGCTGTATCTACTCTTCTTGAATATATTCAATGTTTTGGCATCAACTACTTCCTGTGGTAATGAATTCCACAGACTCATCATTCTTTAGATGAAGGAGTGTCTCCTCATATCCGTCCAAAATGGTCTACTCAGGATCCTCAAACCGTGACCCCTGCTTCTGGACACACCGAAGACCCAAAACAAGCAAGACAGTATTTGTTGTTCATCCATACTTACACTAAGGAGATTAAGGATCAACCATATTGGAGCTGGAGGATGGTATAGATCAGCCATGATCGTATCGAATAGCGGGGCAGGCTTGGAGGGCCTGACGGCCAATTCCTAATTCTATTTCTTGTGTTTCTTCTGGAACTACACACAAACCAGATCAATTAGGAATGGAATATTCCTTTCCCTGACCAACTTTAATAAGCTATATTAAAAAAACAGTTTTGATTTTTTTGGAGCTTGCCCAAAAATAAAGTGATTTTTAAATTAAATTTTGAAATTTATTTTTGATACGTAATGATCGAACCTACTTTTCTGGGGAGCAGAGAGAAGACCAACAATGATGTAGTTTTAATCATAGAATAATAGAATAATACAGCATGGCAAAAGGTCATTCGACCTATTATCCCTGTGCCAGCTCTTTGGTAAAGCTATCCAATTATTCTCACACTGCTGATTATTCCCCTTCAAGGATTTCAATTGACTGGACCTTGGGTATAAATGATTAAAAAGTGTCTCTCTTGTCAATTCTTGGTTGCTCAACTCTCAAACAGCCAATGTTCCTAGGGAGAACAAAGGAATATTTCAAAGACATATTTCCTTGAATTTCTCCTTGATGATTTGATTTATTATTGTCACATGTATATCAGACAGTGAAAACTATTGTTTCTTCTGTGCTATACAGACAAAATATACCATTGATAGAGAACGAAACAAGAGAGTGCAGAATGTAGTGTTACAATCATAGCTAGAGTGTAGAAAAAGATCAACTTAATGCAAGATAAGTCTATTCAAAAATCTGACAGCAGCACGGAAAAAGCTATGTTTGAGTCGGTTGGTATGTGACCTCAGACTTTTGTATCTCTTTCCCCAAGGAAGAAGGCAGAAGAGAAAATGTGTGGGATATATGGGTCCTTAATTGTGCTTTGCTGAGGCTGCTTTGCCGAGGTAACGGGAAGTGTAAACAGAATCAATGGATGGGAGGTTGATTAGCCTGATGGATTGGGCTACATTCATGACATTTTGTAATTTCTTGCAGTCTTGGGCAGAGCAGGAGCCTACCAAGCTTTGATACAACCAGAAAGAATGCTTTCTATGGTGCAACTGTAAAAGGTGGTGAGAGTCATAGCTGACATGCCAAATTTCCTTAGTCTTCTGAGCAAGTAGAAGTGTTGATGAGCTTTCTTAACTATAATGTTGGCATGGGGGAACAGGACAGGTTGTTGGTAATCTGGACACCTAAAAACTTGAAGCTCTCAATACTTTCCACTTTGTCCTCATTGATGTAAACAGGGGCATGTTCTCTTTTAAGCTTTTTGAAGTCAATGACAATCTCCGTCATTTGTTGACATTGAGGGAGAGATTATTGTTGCCACACCTGTTTACCCGATTCTTTATTATGTTCCTGTACTCTGTCTCATCATTATTTGATATCCAAGTCACTAAGCGGAAAGAATCTCTTTACTTTTACCCTATCTAGCCCCTTCATTACCTTGTAAGTGTCTATTAGATCCCCCCTCAGCCTTCTAAACTCTAACCAATACAGACCCAGTCTATTTAATCTCTCCTCTGAAGCTAACTCCCTCATCTCTGGTATCAGCCTGGTGAACATTCTCTGTACTCCCTTCAAGGCAATATATCCTTACGCAAATGTGTTGACCAAAACTTCTCACAGTACTCCAGTGCTTTGTACAATTGCAGCAAGACCTCTCTGCTTTTATATTCCACCCGCCTTGCGATAAAGCCAACAGTCCATTTGCCTTTTTGATCACTACTGCACCTGCAGACTGTTTTTGCAATTCGTGCACAAGGACCTCCAGGTCCCTCTGCACAGTAGCATGCTGCAGCTTTTCACCCTTTAAACAATATTCCTTTCTACTATTTTTTCTACCAAAGTGGATAACTTTACATTTGCTAATGTTATACTCCATTTGCCAGGTCCTCGCCCACTCACTCAGCCTGTCCAGATCTCTCTGCAGAATTTCCGTGTCCTCCACGCAATTCACTTTTCCACTCGTCTTTGTATCATCAGCAAATTTTGTTACCCTACACTCAACCCCCTCCTCCAGATCATCTATGTAAATGGTAAACAGTTGAGGCCCCAGCATCGATCCCTGCAGCACTCCACTACTCACCAACTGCCAACCAGAAAAGCATCCATTGATTTCAACTCTCTGCTTCCTGTTAGATAACCAATCTTCAATCCATGCTAACACTTTGCTCCCAGCTTCATGTCCCCTAACATTCTGCCACCTTTTGTGAGGCACCTTTTTGAACGCCTTGTGGAAATCTAAAAACACCACATCCAGAGGTTCCCCTCTGTCTTCCACACTAGTCACATCTTCATAAAAATCCAGTAAATTCATTAAACATGACTTCCCTTCATGAATCTGAGTTGCGTCTGTTTGATCAAACCGTTCTTTTCTAGGTGTCCTGCTATTTCTTCTTTGAGATAGATTCTAGCATTTCTCCAACTATGGACGTTAGGCTAACCAGCCTAATGTTCCCTACCTTTTGTCTGCTACCTTTTTTAAACAGAAGCGTAACATTAGCTGTTTTCCAATCCGACAGAACTTCCCTAGAGTCCAGCGAATTTTGATAAATAATGATTAAGGCATCTGCTATTACTTCTGCCAATTCTTTCTGGCTGCAGGGTGGTCACAAGGATGAAATGTTAGAGAGGAGAATCAAGAGAACTAGAAGAGTGACAACTTGTCCTTCAAGCTGTATCATGCTGAGTCACAATTTCCTAATGATAAGGCAGAGCAGTGGCAGAGAAGGAAAGAGAAGGAAGCAAATCCTGCATTCCTCATCTTACTAATTCATGGAACATCTTGTCGTATATAAGCAAAGATCTGAAGGTTGAGAATCAACCTTTTCAGTCACTTGAAGTTTCTTGGCAGAAATTGGTGATCCTGACTGGATGCCATCCTGGAATTGAGGGACAGCCACCATGACTTTAATATCCCAATATATTTCAGAATAATGCCCCCACTAAAAATGCTGTCTTTTTCAAAATTTTTTTGTAACCTACTGGTAAGTTTGCTCCTCAATCTCCTTCCCATTATTTCTTGGTTTACAGTGTACACTCAGTAACTGTTCTTTCATTCTAACCAAATTCATTCCCTCCTTCAGCTTTCAATTTGCCCATCCATCCCCTGTGTTTTCATAATTTATTCGATCAATTTGAAAAAAAAATATCTGGAATTAAGAATCTCCCGATGGCCATTGTTGATAGTCAGAAAAATCCACCTGATCATTAATGTCCCTTACAGAAGGAAATCTGCTTCTTATCTGATCTGGCCTACATTTGACTCCAGAAGCAAAGCAATGTTGTTGACTCTCAATAGTCCTTGGCCAATTAGGGATGTGCAATGAATGCTGGTCAACATGCAATGCCCATCTCCTATGAATGTTTTTTTCAAACGTCACCAAAACTCCCCATTCCTTTAATTTTCTTTTCAATATTTGGTGAACAACTTATAGCTAGAAATATTAAATTACCTATTTATTTTCTTTCTTCTCTCACTTAAGATGCTCTCTATTAATGGAACTATATTTGTAATTCTATGTGGTGATTTGTATTGTCACTCACTAATGTTAATTGTCACATTTTGTGCAAGCCCATGTTACACTGCTTTACATTTGTTCTCTCTCTAATTCCTCCTATTTCTGAACACTCCTTCACCTGAGTGCTATTTCTTTCCTCTAGTTCTTCATGCACTTTGATTCTCCTCTCTAACATTTTTTCCGGATGACTATCATCCAGCCAAATTATCTGAACTCTCCTCCCCCAGTACTTATGATGTCTTGGGATAGAAACAGCCAGAGAAGAGCAGAATTAAAAGTGCATAAGTAACATGTCTCCTTTATTAAAACTGTTCCCTTTTTCCGCTTGCAGACTCCCTCTGCTGATACAAGTATGCATGGATCTGCAAGTGAATAATAGGCGCATGTTGCATTTTTCAAAAAAGTAATGTGCTGTAGTGTGTTTTAATTTTCCTGCAAAAAATTTGGTCCCAATTCCATTGAAGTACACCAGTTCATCTAGAATAGGTCCCTCCTTCCCAAAGTTTGTCTCAATGCCCAAGAATCCAAAAGTCTTTCTCCTACACCAATTCTCCAGTCACACATTAACCACTGCCATACTTACTTGTTAATGACATTAGTAGTAAGCCAATGATTACACATTGGGGATCCTGCTTTTAACTTCCTGCCTTATTTCTAAAATGCTAATTGCAGGATCTCAGTGCTTTTATTTTTGGTGTTGATAATTACCATATGAAACATAATTTGTTCCTCTTCCTCTCCCCTCAACCTATTCTACACCCTATCAGGTAACCCTTACCCTGACATTAGGAACTTAACAGATCATGCAGAACATAGGTCAATGGCTACAAAAATGTCCTTCTTTCCTTCTGATTACTGAACACCCAAGATTACTGCATTTCTCAACTTGACAGTATACCACCATGCAGTCATTTGCCCTTCAATGCTGTGAACATGCTCTGGACTGAATTTCCCCCCAAGTTGTGATCACTCTCAGCAGTATTCAGCATTGAAAACTGATTTGAGAATTCCTCACTCCTGGAAGATTATGCAGAGCAAATGTCTAAATGTAGACATTTTTGCAGTTTGCTCCTGACTTTAGCCTATAGATGGTGATATTCCTGCCGTGTGAAAAGGATCAGTGGAAATTTAAACCTAGTATTCAACTCTTTGACAAAGGCTGTACAGAAGCAAAATGAATCACTTAATCTACCTCACATTTCATATTAGTTTTAGTTTTCATTTGTCTTGACAATAAATGCAAAAAAAATTAATATAAAATATGTTTAAAAAATACCGCATCTGCCACCTTCCTCAGTGAATCTGAGGAGTATTATATCCTTTCTATTCTAAAATTCCTATTGTTAAGCCATTTTGAATTTGGAGTTTGCTGTGTAGAATTGATTATTTTGTGTAATTGGAGTTTTTGATAATAGATTCCATTCATAGAATCATAGAATCCCTACGTGGCAAATGGAAGATATGTGGCCTATTGCATCTGCACTGACAACAATCCCATCCAGGCTCTATACCTATAATCCCATATATTTATGATGCTAATCCCTCTGACACCAAAGGGCAATTTAGCATGGCTAATCAACCTAACCCACACATCTTTGGACTGTGATCTTCATTATTAAGCTTCCAGGGAAATGTGTCTACAAGTGAGTTCTAAATATAATCAGGAATGTAGTTTCAGTGGAGAACAGGGTCATGGAGTGAACGATTTTGCTTGAAAATAATCTAAACACGGAGCAACTGGGTAGGATAGACACCAAGTCTTTCAATTTTGGAATCTGATTCAAATCCATTCCAAACTGATGGTTGAAATTTACCTCAGAAAGGTTCTGACTGAAATGGGATTGAGTTGTCTCATTCAAATTCACAGATCGGGCCAGGGCATAAAATCATCCTTAAATTGATCACTTCCTCTGAAGTGCCACAGGATGATCAGGAGATAGGAAAAGTGCCATATGGATTAGAGTAAGAGAATATTAGCTGATTTTGGGCTGAAGTACAAGTGGTGGGAGATTTAGTCTGTGTCTGGCTGTGCTACACTGAATCAGGGAGTGTTTATTGCTGATATTGGATGTGCAAAAAGTAAAGTGTGCCATTCCATAGCCCCGGCTTACCTCCTTGATAAATATTACTATTTTTAAAAGTTAACTCTAAACATTTCATCATCCAATTTCCAAGACTAGGATTTAAACTAATTTGGCAGGGGGTGTACCCAAAATAGTAAGGAGGCAGAAGAGAAGATTGAGGACAGCACAGAAGTTAAAGAGAGTATGTTGAGTAGTAAAGACAATGTCAGTAACCCTAGTATGAGATAGATCAGGCAAAAACAGGGCAGAGAGCAAGGGAAGTTGAGATTAAACTGCATTTATTTCAATGCAAGAGAACTGATGGACATGGAGATGAACTTAGGGCATGGGTGGGTACATGGGAATGGGAAACTACAGCTATTACTGAAACATGGCTAAAGGAGGGATAGGCCTAGCAACACAATGTTCCAAGATACTGATGCTATAGGAATAATAGAACAGAAGATAACGGAGTTGCGCTTTTGATTAGAGAGAACATTACGGCTATACTGAGAGGGGATAATTCTGAGTGTTTGCCCACTTAGTCTATATGGTAGATCTGAGAAATAATAAAGGGGAGTTTGCTTTGTTAGATAGTACTATAGGCCCTCAAATAGTTAGTGCAAAATTGAGAAGCAGGTATATGAGGAGATTACAAACAATACTAAGAAAAATAGGGTAGTAAGAGTAGGGGACTTTAACTTTTCCAACATTGACTGTGACAGCCAAAGCATTAGGGGCTTGGATAGAGAGAAATTTGTTGAGTGTATTCAGGAAGATTTCTTATTCAGTATGTGGATGGCCCGACTAGAGAGGGACAAAGCTTGACCTCTGCTTGGGAAATAAGGATAGACAGGTGACAGAAATGTTTAGTGAGGGAACACTTTGGGACTAGTGACCATAATTCTGCTTGTTTTAAGATACCTGTGGAGAATGATAGGTATGGTCCGAAAGTTAAAATTCTAAATTTGGGCAAGGCCAATTTTGATGGTATCAGGCAGGAACTTTCAAAAGTTGATTGGGAGAGCCTGTTGGCAGGCAGTAGGACATCTGTTAAGTAGGAGGCTTTCAAAATTGTGCTAATGAATGTTCAGAGTAAGCACATTACTCGTAGAATGAAGGGCAAAGCTGGTGGACGTAAGGAACCTTGGATGGCTCGGGATATTGAGGCCATTGTCAAAAAGAAGAAGGAGGCATATACATGCATAGGCAGCAGGGTCTAGTTGGTTCCTTGAAGAGTATAGAGGGTGTCAGACTAGAGTAAAGAGAAAAATCAGGAGGGTCAAGAGGGGGCACAAGATTGCTTTGGCAGATAAGGCAAAAAAAGAATTCAAAGAGTTTCTACGAATATATAAATGGCAAAAGAGTAATTAGGGAAAGAATAGGACCTCTTAAGGATCAACAAGGTTATCTACGTTCGGACCCACAAGAAATGGATGAGATCCTAAATGGATATTTCTCATCAGTATTTACTGTTGAGAAAAGCATGGATGCTAGGGAATTTGGGAAAAAAATATGATATCTTGAGGCGTATCCTGGAAGTCTTAAGGTAGATCAAAGTGAATAAATCTCCAGGATCTAATGAAGTATATTCCAGGATGTTGTGGGACATTAGGGAGGATATTGCGGGTCGCCAACTAGAGGTAGTTAAGTCATCATTAGCTACAGATGAGAGGCCTAAAGATTGATGGGTGGCAAATGTTGTGCCTTTGTTTAAAACGAGTTGCAGGGAAAAGCTTGGGAACTACTTAATGTCTATAGTGAATAAGTTCTTAGAAGATATTCTGAGAGAAAGGATCTACAGGCATTTATAGAGGTAAAGACTGATTAGGGACAGTCATCATGGCTTTGTGAGTAGAAGATCATGTCTCACAAATTTACTGAGTTTTTTGAAGGAGTAACCAAGAAGGACGTTGTCTACATGGATTTTAGCAAGGCCTTTGACAAGATACCGTATGATAGGTTGCCGCATAAAGTTAAATCTCACAGATCCGGAGTGAGGTTGCCAATTGGATATAAAATTGGCTTGATGACAGAATAGCAGAGGGTGATAGTAAAGAGTTGTTTTTCAAACTGGAAGCCTGTGACCAGCAGTGTGCCTCAGTGTTCGGTGTTGCATTCACTGTTATTTGTTATTTATATTAATGATTTGGATGTGAATTTAGGAGGCATGCTTAGTAAGTTTGCAGATGACACTAAGATTAGTGGCACAGTGGACAATAAAGAAGGTTATCTAGGATTGAAAGGCATCTTAATCGATTGATCCAGTGGACTGATGAATAGCAATGGAGTTTAAATTTATATAAATGAACAGTGACGCATCTTGGTATATCAAACCAGGGCAGGACTTACTCAGTTAAATGGTAAGGCATTGGGGAGAATTGTAGAATAAAGAGATCTAGGGGTACAGATTCATAGCTCCTTGGAAGTGGAGTCACAGATGGACAGGGTAATGAAGAAGGCATTTAACATGCTTAGTTTAATTGGTCAAAACATTAAATACAAGAGTTGGGATGTCTTGTTGAAGTTGTACGAGATGTTAGTAAGACCACGCTTGGAATATTGTATACAGTTCTGGTCACACGATTATAGAAAGGATATTACTGAATTAGAAAGAGTGCAGAAAAGATTTACTTGAATTCTACCAATGCTTCACAGACTCTCATAATACTACAGTGCAGAAGAGGCTTTTCGGCCCATCAAGTCCACACCGATAAAAGAAAGGCCCAGGCCTAATCCCACTTGTTAGCAGTTGGCCATAGCCTTGAATGTTATGGCATGCCAAATATTCATCCAGATACCTTTTAAAAGATATGAGGCATCCTGTCTCCATCACCTCTCCAAACTTAATGGTTTGAGGTATATGGAGAGGCAGGATAGACTGGGATTTTTATCATTTGAGCGTGGAGGGCTTAGGGGTGATTTTATAGAGGACTATAAAATAATGAGCAGCATAGGTAAGGTGAATAGTCAACATTTTTTTCCCAACAGTACAGGAGTCCAAAACTGGAGGGCATAAGTTTAAGGTAAGAGAGGAGAGGTACAAAAGGATCCAGATGGGCAATTTTTTCACACAGAAGATTGTGAGTGTCTGGAATGAGTTGCCAGAAGTAGTAGTAGAGGCGGGTAAAACTTTCTCTTTTAAAAAGCATTTAGACAATTACATGGGTACGATTAGTGTGCAGGAATATGGGCCTTGAGTCTTGCTTAATAGTTAAAAACTGGCCAGCATGAACAAGTTGGGCCAAAGGGCAGATTTCCTTGTTGTAAACCTCTATGACTAATTTATGTACCAGTGTGATTCAATGATAGATCTCTTGTCTTTGTGTTGCCCTGCTTCCTAGATTATTATTTCAAGACATTCTCCAGACACTTTGAAAACACAAACTAAATTAAGGTGCTGTTTTTCAGACTTTAAAAATTCATATTGGTATAAAAAAATACCATGGCACCATTCAAAGAAGAGTTAGGTTGTTTACGTGGTCTCCCAGACAATATAGATAAAGAGAAATTATTTCCAATGTATGAAGGGTCGCTACATAGAGTGAACACATTGAAGGTGATTTGCAAAAGAACCAGGGATGACATGAGGAAAACCATTTTGATACAACAAGTAGTTAGGTTTTGAAATGTACTGTCAGATATGGTAGTTACAGCGTTAGTAATGGCATTTAAATAGGAATTAGATAAATACTTAAGGGAGAAAAATTGCAGGGATACAGAGAAAGAGTGGTGAAGTGGATTGTTCTTTGGAAGAGAAAGTGCAAGCTTGATAGGCCAAACGGCCATGTCCTATGTTTTAATTCTATGTTTCTCTGATCTGCTCCTCTCTGATTTATCACTCAGTTTTTATTTTAGTTTTTGTTTTTATTTTATGAAATCTATCAATTTCCTCTGAAATCATTGTCAATCACATCTTTAGCTTGTGATTCTGTGTCATTATTCTTGGCCACAACACTGCAGGCTACAACCTTATGAAGTTTCCCTTCTCTGTCTATTTTGCACAGACCTATCTATTCACCAATTTCTTGTTGTCATTAACCTTAATCAGGTTGATCTGATACTCAGCACAAAGGCAACAGTTTTCAGGTGACAAGTTCCCACCTCGACCAACTTAACACATTTTGCCTCATTGCAATTGCCTACCAGGACACACAATTAATGTTATCAAAGCAGATCAATTGACAACTTATTTAATTGTTACTAGTGGTTTGGAGAGAACTTGTCACCTGAAAACTGTTGCTTTTGTGTAGTGGCTGTATTATAAATTTAAATCAATTTAATTGATTGCCTATGAAGTACTTTGAAATGTCCTGAGGACATAAAAAGCACCAGATGTCAGCTGATTCTTCCTTAAAGCACAACCTACATTCATATGGTGCTTTTAAAATTGAAAAATATCCCACTGTACCTTAGAGAGATTGACTGGAAATGACTATTGAACTGAACAAGAGGGGATCAGGAGCAGGTGTTTATCAGAATACTCCCTCTCTGCTGCTGAAACTTTGCAAAAATGCAGCAGGAACAACATTTATCACACTTGCCATAAGGTTACAGCAGCAGCTCTAAAGATGCTCCCAGAAAGACTGAGTAACAAAAAAATGGCAGAGTTTCAAGGATGGTTTTAAAGAGGGAGGTGTTGAGCTGCAAGCGTTTAGGGAGTAAATTCTGGAATCACTGTTCCCAGTGATGGAAGGAAAGCTTAACAAGAGGCTGGAGTCACGAAAATGGGGAGCATAGATGTATGATCATTATCATGGAGAGAGAATGCTTTAACTAATGGGAAGTGGAAGAAAAGATGCTCAAGAGCTATCCTTGACAAAAATCAATTTCTTTAACCCCTTTTCTACTTTGCAAGGTAGATACTAGTGCCTGTTCAATATATCTAGTATTTTTTTTAGATCCAGCACTTCTTGTTAACCAGGACCATTCATCCTAAGACCTGCTTCAGCAGGAGCACGTGCATTGTGTATGGGAAAAAGGACATGAAATCTTTGCACTGATGAACACTTCTAGTATAGTCCACCATATTAACTGCATACACAACAGAATACCAAAAGATGTTCTGACTGGCAATTTACAAGTATTGTTGGGGAGTGTTTAAACTGATTTGATGGGGGGAGAAGTTCCAAACAAATGGCAGAAAGGAACAGACAGGAGCACAGTGGTAAAGTTTCTGGACCGGTAACCCAGAGACATGGTTGGGAAGCATCCTGAAATTGTGGTATATAAGTTGACCTTTGAAGCTTCAAAAAGTCCTCCATGAGGAGTTGCCTCATGTGCCGAGTATAAAATGTGAAGTACTGGTATTGGTGGTTTTCGTTTTAAATATGAAAAAAGAAACTGATACTTCAAATTAAAACAAATGTGTCATGTTTTACTTAAGTAATTCTATAAGGATAGCTTGAACCACAATCAAACATTCTGCATTTCAAACTCTTTAGAATCTGATGAGTTAATTGAATTCACCCTGAATTTCTTTGCTGATGGCATTTATTGTTTGGATCCCACTCAGGATTGCTAGAACTGTTTTTGAACCTTTCCACTTCACGATTTTGTTGCTAGGCACATCAAAATTCATGGTTGTTTCATCTATGTTGCCAATTGGACAATATGGATATTCATGTTTGAATGTTGAATCACTGGAAACTGATAGTTTTGGCATTGAGGGCTTATGGTACTCTAGATGATTTTGATCTTCTGTTGCAACATTTTCATTCCATGAAGTGGTTGCACGAAGTAGCTGTTGCTCTGAAATCCCTACTTTAATCAGTGTTTAATTTAGCCCACTTCAGTAGATGATAGTGTAACCATTCTGCATTTCATGGACCCATTCTGACACATACTTCTCAAGACCAGACAAGTGGACGGTGCACTGCTCTCATGGCAAACTTATCTTGGGTATCATCTTCAGGAGAGATTCTTTCTTCTTTCATAGCAATTTTCATAAACTTCATTGCAGTGTTAATGTAAATCTACCTAATAAAATAAACTTTTCACAAATCCCAGATGTCCTTGCTGCAGCTCAGTTATTTGATATAGCAAATATTGCCTTGCCAGCGATGCCCACATCCCAGAATGGATCAGGACAATGTTAGTGACTGGTCCCTGTTCTCATGTTGTATTTGATTTTGTTATATATTTGAAGTTTAAAAATGCTGAATTGAGAAAGTACTAATTTCAGTGATCTTAGGAAGAAAGTTGGTGTAGATAGAGCAGCAAATGTAACTGCAGGGCAAAGCAGCAATGGAGCACCTCAGAAAAAAGAGGGTTCGAGAACTAACCAAACAATTCCCCTTGAAGGGAAAATGCAATATATCCAGAACTAACGTGACTTGAATGAAAAGCAAATAAAAACTAATGTCACCTGAATGATAAAGGAATAAGAAGTAAAATAAAATAGAAAGTAAAGACATAACAAATTTAGTTCGTAAATTTTAATAGAAGGATAATACAAAGGAGTAGTGAGAGTTGGAAAAGTTCAAAAGGGAAGCAAATAGAGATTTTGGAAAACAACTAGCAGGAAATATTAAACTGGCCTTTAAAATATTTTATAAATCTGTAAGGTGTAAGTGGTTAGGGAAAATGTTGGATCTTTTAAGGACCTAGAAGGAGATTATTACATAGGTCTGAGAACATGATAACAGGATGAAATGAGTATTTAGCTGTTGTCTTCACAAAGTAGTTAGTTGATGTGAGGAGTAGCCTAATAATAGGGAGGGAAATTATCAATGGAATAGTAATAGATAGTGAAGACTTACCATTCCAAAAAGCTGGTAAGTGAACTGGCCCAAAGGGAATTCATTCTAGGTTGCTGTTAGAAGCAAAGGTAGATATCGCAGAGGTATTGACCATAATCTTTAAGCTCTATGAGATACAGGTGTAGCGCCAGAGAACAGGAGATTTAACTGCTCTATGATAATTTTTAAGGATAGAGAGAGAGATAAACAAGGAAACTATGGGGTAATAGGCCTAACATCAGGTTTGGGGAACCTATTAAAAGCATCAGGCATCAATGTGTCAGCATGAATTTGTTAGAGTAAATTATGTCTGAGAAATGAGGTTGAATTATTTGAAGAGATGTCAGAAAAGGTTGATCAAAGTAGTGCAATAGATATACATACTTTTTCAAAAGACATTTGATAACGTGTCTCACAGGAGACAAGTGGTGTTATAGAACATAGAACATTATAGCGGAGTGTGCAGGCCCTTCGGCCCTCAATGTTTCACAGATCAGTGCAACAATCCAAAACCCATGTAACCTACATGGAAACAGAATTGGCCCAGTGAAAGGAGACAAATGTCAGTTGGGGCTGGAAGATTTTCAAACTGGGAAATGGTTTGCAATAGCCTTCATCAAGGATCGATTTTGAGTTCATTATTCTCAGCAATTTTTACAAGTGACAAAATCAGATTTTAGAGAAGCACTAACAAATGTGTTGATGATTCAGAACAGAATATCATGAAAAACAGTAACACTACAAAGTCACTATTGTGAAAAATGTAGGTGAACATTCAATTCCTTGTATGAGGACAAGTTAACAAAGTGATTAAAAATGCAAATGGATCACTTGGATTTAGGAATAGACACATGGAATTAGAAACAAAGATATTATGTTAGAATTTTCAGTCATGGTTATACTAGAGGATTGTGGACTGTTTTGATCTCCACACTTAAGAAAATGTGTAAACAGCTTATTTAGTATAAGGAGAGAATGCTAAACTTTGGGTCATACTTCTTGGATCAGAAAAGATTATAAAGTGATCTAGTACAGGTTTTCAAGATGATGAGAGCTTTTGATTGTGCAAACAAGGAAAAATTGATTTCTTTAGTGTTTAGATCAATAAATAAAGGTCGTGGATTTATAGGCCAGGATTCTTTGACCTTGCTCAGGGCTGGGATTATCAGGTCCCACTGCCATGAATGGAGATTTGGCTGAGTGCCAAATTTTCCATTCTTGCTGGCAGAAGTAATAGGGCATGCAAGTTTGGAGAGTTTTCTGTGCAAACGATCCAAGGAGAGACCAAAGTCAGAATATTTCCAGCCACTCCTGCTAGCAGATACTTCTGATCCCACTAAAGTCAATGGATGTTTGAATGGCATGTCACATCTATCATGGGAAGAACCCACAACGGCGGAAGTATAAAATTCCATCCAAGAGTTATTTTTCATTCAGATGTGTCAAGTATGGAATGTTCTGCCTGAATAGGTGATAGAGGCTAGATGCACAATTAACTTGAAAAGGGAGTTGGGCTTGAAGATGAGGAATATTTTTGGAGCTAATCATAATTGCTCTTCCAAAGAGTCAGTATGGACATGACAGACTGAATGGCCTTCTTCCCTGCTGTATGTTGCCATGATTCTATAACAGAAGTCATTTTGAATCTGTCGCCATTGAGACAATCATAGTAGATTGTTGGATACTGGAATGTTCAGCCAAGAAATGGTAACTAGTTTTTGTCTTGGACGTACCTTTGGTGCAGGCTTTGAGGATGACCAATGTTTTGCTGAAGCCAACAATTGTGCCACGATTTATCAGTGACAATATCAGAAGTGGGGTTCAATGATCATAAAGTGTTGGGTACCATTTGCAACTCCTCTGAATCTGAATCATTCAGTGTCCACATGTAGCAAGACATAGACAATATTCATGTTTGGACTGATAACAAGAAAGTAAAAATTCACATATATGCCATGCAATGATCATAACAGAGAATCTAACAACCTACCCTTGACAATTAAATACGTTAGCATTGCTGAAACCCCACAATCGACATCATTGACCAGAAACTTAACTGCACCAGTCAAGTAAATACTGAGGCAGCAGGGACTGGTCAGAGGCTTAGAATCCTGAGTAACTCACCCCTGACTCCCCAAAACCTGTCCACTCTACAAGGCATAAGCCAAAAGTATGATGAAATATTCCGCACTTACGTCGATGAGCAGCTCCAACAACACTTGAGAAACAGAACACCAGCAGAAAGTGCCATCTATAATATTCACAGCAGAAACTCAGTAAGGTCCTTCTACCTTTCAAAACTTTGACCTTTTTGTCTAGAAGGACAAGGGCAGCAGACACTTGGGAACATCACCACCTGCAGACTTCCCTGTTGCTGGTCCACAACTCTGCAATTCCATTTCTAATAGCGCTGTAATTATGAGAAAAAAGTGCTTGAGAATCTCAACAGGTCTGGCAACGTCTGTAATCTGGTTTCAATTTTCCAGCATTTTTTCTCTTTAGGTTTCATGCTGCCAGACCTGCTGAGATTTTCCACCATTCTTTCCTTTTTCAGTTTCGAATTCTAGCATTCGCAGTCATTTGCTTTTATTTTTAAGCTCTGTAAATAAACCTGTTTCAACAAGATTTTTCTTATTTGATGACTAATTTGAGATTGCCAGAACATATTTTTTTCTTGAAACTGTTTATTTACACTATTAGCAAAGACTTCGTAGTGAGTACATGTTTCAACATATACAGTTTGTTTTCAAAGAATCATAGAACCCTACAGTGCAGAAGGAGGCCCTTCAGCCCACCTAGTCTGCACTGACCACAATCCCCACCTAAGTCCTAACCTTATAACCCTATGCATTTACCTATTAAGTCTCCCTGACACTAAGCAACAATTTACTAGTTGGAGAGTATTGGACATCTGAACTTGATATCATGTTTATATCATCATTAATATCATTGTCTCGTTAGTATAACAAATAAATCATTTACATCCTCCCAATATAATCTCAAAATTGTTTAACTATTTTGTCATATTATTTGCCAAACTATTTACATTTCCACCATCTCCCCACCAAAGCCTCACAGGTTAAGCTTATATGATGTTTTGAGTATTCTCTGATCTTGTCCTGAGTATTTTCTGTTAAGGTTGCTAGTCTATGCCCAGTTCTTGGTCTTGAGGTCTTCTTGAAGTATCAGAGCCTTTTTATTTCTCTAGAGAATCTCAAGTAGTGTTTTTACAAGCATGATTGCAACTGTTGGGTTTGGTCTATTACTGTACCTTCCACTTGATGGCCTATTATCTGCTCCGTTAACCCAGGTTTTAATATGAGTAATGTTCTTGTGCTATGCTGGCCATTGCACCAGCTGACCTGTTTCTCTGTGCATGTTTGCTCATGAGCCCTTACTTGATCACTGATTTGTAAGGTAATGTTGGGTATGAGTTGGTGTTACAAAGAAGGCAGTTGGATCTCTAGTCTTTTCCTGCTCGATTTGGCTGAGGAAAAACCACTCCATAATGACATCACTTTGTAATTGAATAAGGTCAGCTCAAGGTCACGGTTCTTTCTTAGCAACATTTTGATGGTTTTTACTCTTCTTCCCACTTTTCCATTCGCCTGTGGGTGGTGTGGCAAAATGCTCATATGTTCCATTATGAATTGTTTGAAATGTTCAAACTGTGGACAACCTCATCTGGAATGACTAGAATAAATGTCCGGAATTTTACCGCCCCACCCCTCATGGGAATCAGAGCAAATGAGCAGCGGAGCATGGGAAGGCCCAATGACCTCAGGCAGGATTTTACTGTTTTGGGATGAACGAGGCTGTAAAATCACACTCAATGTATTTTAAAGTTGTTACCACAGTTTCTGCAGTTAGAATCTGCTGATTCCAACCAGTGAGAGTAAGAGTCTATGACTATTAGATTTTTTCTCTGAAGGCAACCTGATCCATTCTTAGGCTTTTCATAGGTCTGGATGGGAATGTTGAGGGTAATAATGATTCTGTTGATTCATGGTGTAAGTATGGCACATTTGAAATACATGCCTCGATAGGTTTCAAAATTCACAACAACCATACCAAGCGCTGTGCTCAGGTTCTGCATTTGCTAATGCTCAACGTACCACTGTGGAATTTCTGGAGAATGTGACTTTGCAGACTCTTGGGATTACTAGCTTGTCATTGAAAACTCGGAGGTAATCAACAATCATGAGATGTTTTTGTTATTCATGGTATTGTCTGAACATTTGATTGCTTGGGTCATATTCAAGGTAACCATCTTGGTAGTAAGCTCTGACCTTACTGCAATCCAAGCCCTTCATCTGGGCTTGTCTGATCTCAGTAAGAAGTCTCACAACACCAGGCAAAAGTCCAACAAGTTTTATCTGGTAGCACAAGCCACAAGCTTTCGGAGCACTGGCCCATCATCAAACTCACTTGATGAAGGTGTAGTGCTCTGAAAGCTTGTGGCTTGTGCTACTAAATAAACTTGTTGGACTTGGTGTTGTGAGACTTCTTACTGTGCTGGCATCTTCAAATCTTGTCTGATCTCTGAGAGTTTGTTTGCAGAGAACAGTAGGGAATTGTTATTGATGAAGAACACACTTATGCCTCTGGTTGACTGTGGCTCTCAACAGTATGTCAGTAGTTATCAGACTTTTCCCTGAAACGTATTCTGTCATAAAGTCATAGTGCATAAATCTTAATAGGATATGTTGTATCTTTGGTGATATCTTAGCAATTCCCTTTGAGTTCAGAAGCATGACCAAATGCTTCTGGTCCATCTCAATTTAAATTGTATGACCATTAAATAACCTGAAAATATTTGCAGGCCCATGTTGCTGCGAATGCTTCTCCTTTTTCAATCATTGCATAATGTTTTTCAGTCTCTCTCAATGATCGTGAGGCAAAGTAAACTGTGTTAAGGTCCCAGACCAGAACCCCAAGTTATACTGTAAGCAGACTAGACCCAAACAATTTTTTTACTTTGGTATAAATGTGAGGAGAAGCCATTTCCTTCAATAATATTTCCACTGAAACATTTGGGATCTTTCACAGTAAAACAAATTTTATTTAATAACACAGTTTAACCATGACAAATGAAGCAGCTTAGCCATTAACAGTTTAAAAATACTTAAAAATGAAAGGAAGCAATTTTAATTTCTAGCTCATCATTTTTCTAGTTCCAAATAAGTAACATTCCGCCTACAGACTTAAATACCACTCCAAATATAGTTAGAAACCAAAACATACTTGCTATAATGAGAGTCTTGAAGCTTTCAGACAGGAAGTGAGTTCTAGAAGCCTGCAAAATCCTACTAATTTCAACCAGGCTTCAACTGTAAACTAAACTGCTTTCTGTAAAAGCTGTTTTTTTTCTGTACATAAACCACATCGTTATATGGCTCTGTTAATCACTGTAACCTGAAATCCCACTGAAATTTAAATAAATAAAAGTCAACTTAACAAAACAATTTACAAGGTTGAAATAAGTAATTAGCTTACTTTCCCAAAATCTGAACCACATTCCCACCAGACATACTGACTGCCAGTAGCATAAAGCTGAGTCTCCCTGACCATTCCCCTTAAACATAAATATTTATATTTATATTAGTTGTACTACTATAATCATAATTGTTTCTTTTTGTTACCTTCCTGAATCTGTAGCAGAATGGCTCAAAGACACTAGTGAATCAGCTGCCACTATTGTTAGCCATTTGAGGTCTTAATATGCAAGTAATTGTCCAAGACATTCTTCTACTCAAATCCCCAATGCTACTGCTAATCATTTTTTCAGCAAGACTAATTAAAATTTGCTGATGGAAGACAGACTTAGGATGAATTTCCTCACCTGACTGACAAAGCGAAAAGATTGTTTTATGTCAGCAATACTCGTGGCCACAGAACCTCTTTATCTCCTTGATTTTTTGAGGATCTACTGTTGTTCTTTTTTGGTGTATGATTTGGTCTTCCAAATCTTACACTTTTCATTTAAATTGAAGCCTACTTGTTTAAAACATCCCAGATTCTGTTTAAAAAAAAAACTATTTCTGGGAAGTGGGTGTTCTTGCTTGACAAGCATTTATTGCAGATCTCTAATTTCCCTTGAGAAGGTAGTGGTGAGCTACTTTCTTGAATCACTGCAGTTCATGAGATATAGTTACACCCAATGTGCATTAGGGAGGAAGTTCCAGACTTTGACCCAGCAACAGTGAAGGAACGGCAATATATTTCAAGACAAGATGGTGAATGCTTTGGGTGGGAACCTCCAGTGATGGTGTTCCCAGGTATTTGCTGCCCTTGCTCTTCTCAATGGTAGTGGTTGTGTGTTTGGAAGGTGAACTTTTATTATGTTCTTTGATGGCACCACAGATTAGCTGATTGTCCATAATGCAAATAATGCCTTCTTTGCCTTTGAGAACATTTGACATTGTGTTGTAAGGTTTCTGCGGCAAAGGATATGCCAAAAGAAAGTTGAATGATATGAAAGCAACCAAGGGAGTGATAAATGCTGTCAACAACTTATACTCCTGTTTCAGGGAAATATGCAAAAAAAACATTGTCAGCATCCAGCTTCATAAAAGAATACTTGAAGACAACTTTGCCAGACTGTCATCAACAGAGGACATTAGATTTTTCCTTTTAACCAGTTTTATTTAATCATATCAGGTCAATACAAAATCTGATTTCCCCATTAGGTTTAGGGACTGTCATTGGACCTGAATAACATTTTGTGGGTTCTGTAACAGGAGAGATCTCTCCTTCATGCAGCATCCTGTCAACTTGCACTTTTTTTTAATTGGTGAATGTGATACCTCCTCTGGGGTAAATAAGTAGGTAGGTTTGTCATTTGGGACAAGAGTAATTGATATTCAATTTCAAACTTTCCCAGTCCCTGTGACAAGCTAGGAAATTAATCCCTAAATAGGGATCCATTGTCACCTTGTGTTACCTCATTGATCCTTTGTCAAAGGCTAAGTCCTGAATACACTGACATGCTGAGCAGAGAAAGTTACTGATTCCATAGAGTATAAAGATTTGCGTTAATTCCTTTGCCTTTCTATTTAAGGGTTATAGTGAAGTGGCCCCTTACTTTGAGTCTGTGATCCCTGGCCTTCGTAGCTTTATTTTTATTGGCTCAATCTCAATATTGTTAAACCAGCCCAATTTGCCTGATAGGACTATGACCCTAGCCCGTGTCCAATTTAAATTCTGTTCTGAAATCAGCTTTGACATCCAGCTCCACAGACCAGAACTGCTAACTGGGATTTTGTATTTTCCCCAGAAAATCTTTACCCTGAATCTCTTTACTTCCAACTTGTTGTACTTTGGAATGATGAGATGCTTGTTTCAAATCTCTTCCCTACAATTGAGTAGTAGATTTGCAGAATCATTTAAAACATCTTGCTACAGATAAAGCATTTGGCTCCCCCCAGTGGGCATTCTCTTTGGCTGCTTTTTGGCACCACGTTCTAAATAGGTGGAAAGGCTCTTCTTGCCCCAACAGCAGTTTTGCCGGGCTTTCTTCTGGACGTTTTTTATGGGTGGGGCATCCAAACTTAGGGCTCACATGCTAGACTGACCCTTTCTGAGCCTCTCTATCTCCCTAATGTCCACTCTGATACTGCAATTGCAGTAGCTTCTAATTGCAAACTTCCAGCTCTCTTTGCTTTGTAAAAAATCTGTTAATGTATTGTTAGGCATATGCAATATGTTTGAGAAGTAACACACATGCTTTAAAGCTCTGTGGTCACAACTGTTGGTCAATCAATCAAATTGTTACAATCATTACAATAACACGAATCATTAACTCAACTGGCTTTTAGTTCCTTTGTCAAATCTCATTTGTTCAATAGTTAGATTCTTTTAGGGCTAAAGCAAATCCTCATAACCTCCTCCTCAGATGCTAAGGTTCCTTCAATTCCTTATGTTATTAAGATATAATCAGCTCTGGCCCCAATCATGAAGAGAAGCACATTGACCTGGTGTTTTTTTCTGTCTTTTTTGTGAACCTGAAGCTGTTCAATACCTTTTCAACTGTTTGTTGTTCTTCTTGCTGCAGAACTTTGATCTGGTGGAAGGGTTATGAAAGGGGTTATGGCTGTTCAATTGTTGCCAATATTTTGTGTGGTTTATTGTCCCCTGCCAAGGTATAATTCAGATTTGATTTGATTTATTATTGTCACATGTACTAACATACGGTGAAAAATATTATTTCTTGTGCGCTGATTTGCATGATGGATTGGGCTACATTCCCAACCTTGTGTCATTCCTTCCAATCTTGGGCAGAGCAGGAGCCATACCAAGATGTGATACAAGCAGAAAGAATGCTTTCTATGGTGCATCTGAATAAGTTAATGAGAGTTGTAACTGACATGCCAAATTTCTTTAGTCTTCTGAGAAAGTAGAGGCATTGTTGGATTTCTTAACTATAGTGTTGGCATGGGGGGGAATCCAGGACAGGTTGTTGGTGATCTGGATACCTAAAGGTTTGAAGCTCTCGACCATTTCTATTTCGTTCCCGTTTGTGTTGACGGGGCATGTTCTCCTTTACACTTTCTGAAGTCAATGGCAATCTCCTTTGTTTTGTTGACATTCAGGGACAGATTATTATTCACCAGTTCACCAGTTTTGTTCTTCATTGTAAGGTCAAACTGTTCCAAAGTGTTAATGTGCAGACTATCAATCTGTGGTCTCAGTTTCTTAAACTGCTGCCTCCACCACTGCCATTATGTTTCAATGCGATATTGCTTATTCTGAATGGCCTGAGATGGCAGATAGTTTATCTTGAAATTTTTAATATTTTCACTAAATTACAAAGACCTTTAAGCACATGGTACTATGGGCACAGACTATGTTGTGTTTTGAGAGCCTCTGGGTCATCTAATTCTGATACTGATATTATAATTAACATTTTTATCTCATTAATATAAATATTAGCACTTTACGCCATATGACTGCAGCATTTCAAGAATTCTCAATAGCAATTAGTGATGGGCAACAAGTGTTGGCCTTGCCAGCAATGCTCACACCCCATAAAGATAATATAAATAAATAATTGGCTCCAGTAGGATACAACACGTCCCTGTATTTGAGGACAAATCAGTTCAAGGTTAATCCTGGCTTTTATTCAAAAAAAATTCTTATGCAAATTGACTTATTTCCAAGAAATTCCAGCACTTTGGACTCTCAATATTAATATGAATCAAAGTGAATATGGAAATCTACAGCATGAGTGAAAATGATTTCAACTTGAAAACATCAGATTAATTTAGTGAAATATACTGTCCACTACATAGTTACATTTTTTAAAAATGATCTGTGTAAGAACATTATATTTTAGTAAAATAATTTGCCTCTACTTTCTCTACATGGTAAAAGATATGTCCATATTCTTCTGTATTCAAAATTTGTCTATATAAAACATGTTATTTTAATCTCGGGCAGTTTTTCTCATATCTTGTCTTTGAAACTGGAGCAATTAAACACCGGGTTTGAAATGTTAGAAAGGTCAAAAGCTTGTTTTACTGTCATGCTTACAGTTTCGCTTTTAAGCAAACAAGCCTTATCTGCTTGAAGCAAAGTAAATTTGCACATTAAGCTCCTTTCAAATTTATGATAGAGGATGATTAACAAAAGAGATTTTCCCAGGGAGTGAGTTTATTTTACGCATCTATCAAATATAGTGATTAACTTGTTTGATGTGGTAGAGTTAAAAAGTACAAAGCATTTTCAATGTTATCTGATTGTCTTGATTTGGAAAACAATGATTTAACACCACAGCTAATCTCACTGGTGATTATTTCAGTTTACTATCAAGCACTCTTGTTTTGGCCAACATGAAGTTCTTTTTAACTGATATGTGAGATGAAGGCTGATAACTGAAGAGTTTATCTTAACTGGTCTGGAAATGAGTGATGGTGAGACCACACTCTGAAGCATGTATTGGTGCTCAAGGAAAAAATGGGAGAGTGGTTTATTGTATAACCTTGCCTGTTCTAGTCAGATTGTTGAACCTTTTTGTGGTACTAGCCTATAGTCCTGAGTTTTAGAGTTGGTTTTCAGCACCAGTGTTATATCTTTCCATATTAAACATGTTTGGCAGTTTTCTTGCTTTAGTTACATGCACTCTATCCCTCCTGTGAGTTATTTCATTCAGCAGTGTTTGTTACATAGTTCAAAGTATGCAGCCTTTGTGATGGATTCAAACACAGAATTACAAGAAAGATGAGTTTCAGAGGCATTAACACATTCAAGAACTTTGGAGAGGACTGGTAATTTGGAAATGGGGCTGTATTTTTCAAGGGTGTTGGGCCAAGGGTTTTCTTTTTGAGACAGAAATCCATAAACTCCTTGTTGGCAGAGGAAATGGCAAAAAGATTTAAGAGGATAGTTTGCAGTAAAGAAGAGAAACTGTGACCTTTATATTTCAAGATTATCCCAGAATGATGAACAGCTTTAGCAGAAGAGAAAGGAACCTAGTACTTTGTGATCCACCAAACCTAGCAGTAAATAGTTAAACTAGTTGTCCGCCTTATCCATTCAAGCATCCCTTGGACCTAAGGGAGTGGAAATAAGGTCATGCTGGGGAATGGACAAGATAGCATTTGTTTTAAAGGGGACTGGGCCATTAAAGGTATTGGTGAGAATGTAGTTGAACAGATGAATGCTGTAGAAATGTTGCGGTAAATGAGAGGCAATGTTTAGACAACTTATTGTGGCATGCAGGTGGAGAGCAATACAAAGAGGTGAACTGAGACTTCATCTGTGATTGGTATAATGGTAATAGGGAAGATGTGTGAAATGATTTGCTCAAGGGCATGGCCATGAATTTGAGTTGGGGAGGAGGTAAGATTAAGGGAGGACAAGAGGGTAGTAAATTCAGAGATGATGAATTGAGATGGAAATTGAAATTACCAGAAATGAGAAGTTGTTGGTGCAGAGACTGAAAGCACATTGTAGGTGTCTCAGTGAAAAAAGCATTATTACACTTCTAAAAAAAATTCTTTCATGAAGCGTGGGTGTTGCTGGCTTCGCCAAATTTTATTGTCTGTCCCGAATAGCCCTTGAGAAGATTGAGCTACCTTCTTGAACCATGGCAGTCCTGTGATGTAAGTATACCTACAGCGCTAATAGGAAGGGAGTTACAGATGTGGACTCAGCAACAAAGAAGGAACAGTGATACAGTTCCAAGTCCAAATGCTTTGTGGCCTGGAATGGAATTTCCATGGTGTCCCTGTGGTCACTTTGTTCTTTGAAATGTGTGTTTGGAAGGTATTGTCAAAAGAGCCTGGAAGAGTTACTTCAGTGAATCTAGTGCATACTGTGATCACTGTGAGTTGGTGATGGAAGGAATGAATTTTGGAGGTATTGGATGGAGTGCGAGCCAAGTGGACAGCTTTGCCCTGGAAGTTGTCAAAGTTCAAAGTGTTGATTGGGCCACATCCATCCATGGAGAGTATACTATTACAATCCTGATTTATGCCTTGTAGATGGTGGCAGGCTTTGGGGAGTCAGAAGGTGAGTTTGTCGCTGCAGAATTCCCAGCCTCTGACTTGTTCTTTTAGCCATGGTATTTTTAAGGCTGAGTGGGCAATGCAGGAAAAGAATTTTAAATGAGAAATGAAACAGGGATAATAAGGTGAGGTGTCCAAAGCAGGCACACTAGCCAGGAATGTCAGTGAGAAAGTGGGATAGCACAGTTGGCTCAGTCTTTGTCAGTAGGTAGCATAAAGTGCCTTTTGGCAGATGCCAACAAAGGCACAAATTGAGCTGTACCCTTGTCTGAGAGGGTCTAAAACTGAAGAGAAGGCAGTGCAAGGACTGCTGAAAAGCTGGGGTAGGATTTGGGGAAGTCAGAGTACCAGAGGAAGGAGAAATTCATGATGGCAGTCAAGAGAGACCGAGGAAAGGTACAGAAAAAAGTTTTTAAAAATGGGAGAAAGGATATGGAAGTGTTAAGCTCAGGTCTGAAGGAGCAGGCAAAATTCTCTCTCAAAATGAATATGGGGAAAAAGTCAAGGTACATATGCCTGCTTTGCAACTCTTAGTAGGAAACTGAAAATCTGGTGCTAACTGGGGCAGTAATGAGAATCTCGTCAAACTCATTGTCAGTCAACTCACAAAACCAAGCACTTATTCTTACCTGTTGCCCCCTACAGGTTGCTCTGAGAAACTCTAGCCAGAGTTGTTAAAAGTTTTTAAAGTGGTGTCCTTTCAACTTGAGCGATTAGGGGAAAAAATAGGAACTGTTATGTATTTATAAATCTATATGTTGTAATATTCAGTGCAGACTATTGACAAACCCATGGAAATTCTGCTATCTCCTACCAATACAATATTCTCGTATTAAAAGCATCAGGTTAAATGCGTCAGTGTTGGGGCCTGTGAAAAAATATTTAAATATAACAAAATAATGTATAGAATATCATCAGATTTAAAATCTTCTACATTGATTTAGAGTACAACAACTGATATATATTGGAAACAAAATTTTATTCAAAAATTTGGGTTTACTATTAATAATTTTGAAATATTTTCTTAATTTCATGTGGAAGTATTACACTCTGTCTCTGTTCAATTTGAAGAGTACTGTGAAATGCTTTTTATGCTTATACTGCTTGTGTGCTTATTCTGCTTGTATGCTTATTATGAAAGTCATATCATATTATTAAATTGGGATTTTACTGTTTTTGGAGTTTTCATTATAAGTGGAGTATAAACTAATCCATGAATTTTGTATTTTCCAACCCACACTTATTAAATAGAGTTGTGTAAATTGATATTAAATGGAAAAGCTTTAGAAATGACAATTGAATATAAAATGGATGGGAATTAACTGATGCCTATAATTGCTACATAGTTACTTAAAAGTCACTTATGTTTAAATAGATGCTACAATATTGCCTGCTGAACATTTCAATTGCTAATTTTGAGAAAGTAGCGATACAAAAAGCAAGCTGTAACATTGTAACACTGAAGGACGGGGTGATCTCAATCATGATAACAAAGTTTGTAGTTTTTTAATTTTCAGAAGGCTGTTAAATGTTATTGTATATATTTATATGGAGGTAGTTATAGTTTCTGTAACCTTCCTGAACTGTGAAAGATTATTTATTTCCTTGTGGCCAGACGTAACCACAGCTCTCTGACACAACTGCCCAACACAACTGCAGTGCTTAAGAGATAAAGAACGCAGCATTCAGCTCTTTAGTGCCCATGCTTTCACTGCTGTGACTGTTGGTTTAGTCCCGAAATAGCAGCGGCACTGCATTCATTCCTTTCCAGCATGGCCAGCACACAGACTATGTTGGTGAGAGCCTTAGCCATGGGTATTATGAGTGTGCACTCCTAGGATGCAGAGCAGGCAGATCATATGTTAGTGAGTGTCAAATGTTAATTTAGCAGGAGCACTGCCATTTTGGACCTCGACAATTTAGTTAATGAGCTCTCTGAAACATGTACAGCTGAATTTGTGTATTCAACAAGAGTCCATGCCCAGCCAGCACAGCCTAAATGGATCGTCAACAGCTTCCAAATTAGTTGCTTACTATTTTCTACTGATTCTGTGGAATTTGTACTAGTTTTGGAGAAGCTGGTTACAGTTGGAGCTGCAGAGAGTGGTGCAGCACAAAGGAAGTCAGTGGTTATGAGTGCAAGGGCCCATCATTTGCTAACAGTGATGGTCCTTCTTGGGCTGCAAAATCAGTGAGATTGATGCAGTAGCAGCAAGTTAATAGAATAGTGGCTTCCTGGAGTTTTCTAGCAGCATGTTTCAACGCCAACCAGTGTCGACCTATGCCTCAAAGGGAGACTCATGGGGGAAGGGGGGATTCTTTAGTAATAAGAACAAAGAACAAAACAGCACAGGAAACAGGCCCTTTGGCCCAACGAGCCCACACCACCACCTCGATGTTCCCACTTCTGCCCGTGATCCCTGTCTGTGTTTATAGGTCTATGGATTGAAACCAAATTTGAGACAATTTAGGGAGAATTTGTTCTGCCAACCAGCCTAAGCGCACATCTTTGAGATGTGGGAGGAAACCAGAGCATCCGGAGAAAACCCACGCAAGCACAGGAAGAATGCGCAAACTCCCACAGACACAGGCCCAAATCCATGTATCCGCACAGCACAACGATAGTCACTGAGCTGTCGTGTTGCCCATCAAATGGTCCAGGTCAAGCGTACACTAATGATGCGAAGCACTAGGATACTCTTGAAAAACAAAATCCAAATACAGGCCTCCTATGACCCGCCGTGTGTTCGCCCCTCATTAAACAACAAGGCAGACCAAAGTACTTGGAGGATAAAAACAAATACATCAATATCATCATCTATTTACACACTTCCCAGGGGCTCTCAAGGCTCATGATCCCTATTTTAAATCAGTTTTCTATATCCGTCCATTCCCATTCTGTTCATTTGTCCATCTAAGTATCTCTTAAATAACTCCAGAGTACCTGCCTCCATCACTTTACTTGGCAGCACATTCCATACCCCCACCACCCTCTGTGTGAAAAAACTCCCTCTAGCATCCAAATTATACCTTACCCCCCTCAACCTAAGCCTAATCTTGTACACCTCTATTAGATCTCCTCTAAGTCTACGTCTTTCTAAGGAAAACAGCCCCAATTTGCCTAACCTCTCCTCATAACTCAGACCTTCCATACCAGGCAGCATTCTGGTAAACCTCCTCTGCACTCTCTCCAGAGTCTCCAAGTCCTTCCAAATAAAAGAAGTCCCAGTACCGAGCCTTGCGGCACACCACTAGTGACCGACCTCCAGCTAGAAAAACACCCTTCCACTATTACTCTCTGTCTCCTATTACCAAGCCAGTTACTTAACCATCGAGCTATCTGTCCTTGTATCCCTTTTCAACTAACCTCCCATGAGGGACTTTATTAAACGCCTTACTGAAATCCATATAGACCACATCAACAGCTCGCCCTTCATCGACTGTTTTCATCACATGCTCAAAAAATTCTACGAGATACCTAAAGCACGACCTGCGTTTAACAAAGCCAAGCTGCATATCCCTAATCAGATCGCAACGCTCTAAGTGCCTATACATCCTAACTCCAACAGCTTCCCTACCACTGACGTCAAACTCACTGGCCTATAATTTCCAGGGTTATCCCTACTTATCCCTACCCTTTTTAGACAACGGTACAACATTAGCTATTCTCCAGTCCTCTGGGACCACATCTGCGTCCAAAGAAGAGACAAAGATTTGCGTCAGAGGCCCAGCAATTTCACTTCATGCCTTCCTAAGCAGCCTGGGATAAATGCCATCAGGCCCCAGAGATTTATCAGTTTTAATGCTACCTAGAAGCTCTAACACTTCCTTCCTCGGTATGGATATTTCCCTCAACTGGTCCACAGCTCCTTCAGAGAGGGGACCAGTCAACAAGCCCCTCTCCTTCGTGAATACCGATGCAAAGTATTCATTCAAGATCTCCCCCATTCCCTCGGGCTCTAAGCACAGTTCCCCTCCTCTGTCCCTAAGAGGTCTGATTTTTCCTATATAACCACCCTTTTATTCCTAGCATAGGAGTAAAAAGCCTTTGGATTTCACTTAATCCTATCTGCCAAAACCATTTCATGCCCCCTTTTTTTCCCCGTTTGAGCTCCCTCCTACTGTCTCTATATTCGTCCAATGCTCTCTCCGTTCCCAGATGCTTTGACCTATCATACACCACTCTTTTCTTCCTAACCAAATCCTCAATATCCCGAGTAATCCACGGCTCTCTAATCCTACCTTTCCCATCTTTCCTCTTAGCCAGCACATATCTTTCTTGCAACATTTTCAGTATTCCCTTGAAAGACTCCCACATGCCTAGCGTGGACTTACCCTCGAATAATCATTCCCAATCAGTTTCCATAAGTTCCTGCTTAACCCGACCGTAGTTAGCCTTTCCCCAATTCAGCACCCTGCCCCTAGGGCAATAAGCATCCTTTTCCATCTGTATTCTAAAGTAGACAGAATTGTGGTCACTGTTAGCCACATGTTCCCCTACTACAATATCAACCACCTGCCCTGGCTCATTAGTCAGAACTAAATCCAATATAGCCCCTCCTCTAGTCGGGCTAGCGACATACTGCTCCAACATTCCTTCCAATACACAATTTACAAATTCCTCTCCGTCCGAACCCCCAGCTCTAGGTACCTTCCAATCCACCCCAGGGAGATTAAAATCTCCCACTATAACGGCTCTGTTCTTTCTGCACCTATCCAAAATGTCTTTACATATGCCTTCTTCCACTGCCCGCGGGCTGTTGGGTGGCCTATAATACACCCCTAGCATAGTAATCGCCCCCTTCCTATTCCGATCTAGTTGTGGGTCACGAGAAGGGAATGCTGCAGATGGCTGTGACAAGTGGGTTGGGGAGTAAAACAAGAGGAGACTGGTGAGAGGTGGGTACCACTCCTACTTGTGGGAGTCGAGGTGGGGGAAGGTGGTGAAGGGGCCGATGATTAGAGAAATGGAAAAAAAGTGCTAACTCCGAACAGTGTGGAGAACAGAGCCCACTCGTTGGTTAGCACTGCTGCCTCACAGTACCAAGGACCTGGGTTCGATTCCTGGTTAGGTCACTTTGTATGGAGTCTGCACGTTCTCCCTGTATCTGTATGGGTTTCCTCCGGGTGCTTTGGTTTCCTCCCACAGTTCGAAAGACATGCTGGTTAGGTGCACTGGCCATGCTAAATTCTCCCTCAGTGTACCTGAACAGGCGCCAGAGTGTGGCGACTAGGAAATTTTCACAGTAACTTCATTGCTGTATTAATGTAAGCCTACTTGTGGCAATAATAAACTTTAAGCTCTGTAATGGAATAGGGTGGGGGGATGTTGGTGTGTCTTTCAAAGATGTCACCCTTGTCCCCTGACTTTGCTGACATGTGCATCTCCTACCCCTACTGCATGATGGTATGGAACACACCCCCTTGATTTGTTTAGGCAGGGTTTTTTAACATCTGGAGAGAAAACCAATGTTTCTCAGAAGAGAGAGACATCCAGTTTTTCGCCAGCAGCAACGCTGCCAAGTTCTGGTAATATTTTGCCTAGTGCAAATATTTATTTTACCATGCTCTTGCTAAACTAATTTTGAACCCCACTCTTGGAATATCCCTACTTTGGAAATCATTAGTGTTTATAAGAATGAAGCATAACACTCACAGGAACTTACTTCAGGTTCTTGATGTTGGTAGAACGTAAAACATAGAAAAACTACAACACAAACAAACCCTTTAGCCCACAAGCTACACTGAACGTGTCCCTACCTACTAGGCTTACCTATAACTCTTTATCTTACTAAGTCCCATGTACTCATCTAAAAGTCTCTTAAAAGACCCTATTGAATCCCCCTCCATGACCACCACCGGCAGTCGATTCCATGCACCCGCCATCCTCTGAGTGAAAAACGTACCTCTGATATCTCCTTTGTACCTATTCCTTAGCACCCTAAACCTGTGTCCTTTCATGGCAGCCATTTCAGCCCTAAGAAAAAGCCTCTGAGAATCCAATACCTCTCAACATGTTATACACCTCTAACATGTCGCCTCTCATCCTTCGTCTCTCTAAGGAGAAAAGACTGAGCACCCTCAACCTATTCTCATAAGACGTGCTACCCAATCTAGGCAACATCTTTGTAAATCTCCTCTGCACCCTTTCAATGGCTTCCACATCCTTCCTGTAATGAGGCAACCAGAACTGAGTACAGTACTCCAAGTGGGGTCTGACCAGGATCTTATATGCTGCAGCATTTTCTCCCGACTTGTAAACTTAATTCCTCGAGTTGAATTTCAATGGTGTTGAATTTCAGTTTAAAGATAATGATTGCCAGCACAACAAAATGCCGGTTTGCTTCAATAAGACATTCGCCATGGATCGGAAGCTTGTAAGGTTGAGCACTGTGTTAGAGTTTGAGTGCTACCTTCGGGAAGTACTGCAGTTCAGTCAACCCACAGCACAAAATACTTATTAACTGGCTATTCAGTGTGTTGTCATTTGTGACACTTTGGTGAATCCAAAACTGTTTTTATTAACTAAAGGTATGAAGGGATATGAGGAAAAGCTGACTAAAAAGAAGAAATAATTAAGAAAAATATAGCAAAAGAACATGCCCTTGGGCCCTCCAACCCTGTGCTGATCATGTTGCCCTAGCTAAACTAAAAGAAACCTACCTATAATCACTTCAGTCAAGCCATTGAGGTTTGCCTATTGGAATATTAACTTTGTACCTGATTGGCCCAATCAGGGAATCTTTTCCTTATATTTAACAGGGAATGTCAGTTCCTCTGATACTCCCGAAGGTAGACTGCTGACTGATGGTAGTCTGCATGCTGTGGTTGGAATTGTAAATAGAGTTTTTATCAAGGCATTTCTGCATCCAAAAATGTATTACACTGCTCTTACTCGGTCCTTATCCCTCCATTCCCTCTCTATTCATATACCGTTCAGATGTCTCTTAAATGTTGCTACTAGATATTGACAGGATGCAGAGCTAGACAGAAAAGTGGCAGATGGAGTTTAACCCTGGTAAATGCAAGGTGATTTATTTTGGTAGGACAAACTTGAATGCGGATTACAAGGTCAACGACAGGATTCTGAGGAATGTGGAGGAACTGAATTATCTTTGGGTTCACATCCACAGATCTCTGAAGGTTGCCACTCAAGTGGATAGGGCCGTGAAGAAGGCTCATAGTGCATTAGCATTTATTAATAGGGTGTTTGAGTTTATGAGCCGTGGGATTATGCTGCAATTATACCGGACCTTGGTGAGACCACATTTGGAATATTGTGGATAGTTCTGGTCACCTTACTATAAGAAGGATATGGAGACATTGGAGATAGCGTAGTGGAGTTTTACCCTTGGTTTGGAGGGTAGGTCTCATGAGGTAAGGTTGAGGAAGCCGGGGCTTTTCTCTTTAGAGTGGAGGAGGGTGAGAGGCGACTTAATAGAGATTTATAAGATGATGAGGGGGATAGATAGTGTGGACATGCAGAGACTATTTCCTTAAGTGGATGTAATTGTTACCAAGGGCATACTTATAAAGTTCATGGTGGGAGATATAGGAAGGATGTCCGAGGTAGAACGTTTACTCAGAGTAGTTGTAGTGTGGAATGCACTGCCTGCTGTGATAGTGGAGTCGGACACTTTAGAAACTTTCAAGCGATTTATTGGATAATCACATGGAGCATACCAGAATGATAGGGAGTGAAATAGCTTGATCTTGGATTTGGACATAGTTTGGTACAACATCGAGGGATGAAGGCCATGTACTGTGCTGTATTGTTTTATGTTCTATGTACTGTGCCTGCTTCCAGACACCCACCACCCTGTGTGAAAAATCTACCCCACACGCATCCCTTGAACTTTCTGTGTAGACTTAGATCACAAGTCACTCATTATCTTATTGTATGGCAAAGCAGGACTGAGGGTTATATAGTCAACTGATTTTCCTGTGGCGTCCATATGTAACACAATGAATATATTTCAAAGCAAAGTATTGTGCATAAAATATGTTAAACACAAGTCCCAACAAAAACCAGTTGGGCTGAATGACCTGTTTCTGAGCTTTAAATTATACAAAACAGTTGTTAGCACCAGGGACCCGGATTCAATTCTGGCCTCGGGTGACTGTGTGGAGTTTGCACATTCTCCCTGTGGCTGTATGGGTTTCCTCCGGGTGCTGCGGTTTTCTTTCACAATCCACTGCAGATTAGATGGATTGGCCATTGTAAATTGCCCCTTGGTTTCCCAAAATGTATAAGTTAGATGAATTACCAACGATAATTGTATGGGATTATTGGAATAGTGCAGGGTGGTGGGGCTGGGTAAAATATTCTGAGAGTTGGTGTAGACTCAAGGGGCCAAATGACATCATTGTGCACTGTAGGGATTCTATGATTAAAGTGCTCCTGCACATTTTGAGGCACTATATCATTTCTAGTTCATTCTTTCTCACATTATCGGATGTTCCATATTTTGAACGTTCTATTAAATGGGAGTCCTCTCTGCCTGTTCAGGTATAGTGATCATTTCACTCTTTGATCAGTGACTGTTTTTTTTCAATGAATCTTCAAGCTGCAATTCTGCTGATCTTTTTAAAAAAAAATCACTGTTCTGTGAAAATTGTCATTTTCAGAAACTCAAGCATCTGAACTAGAAGCTGTGAATCCCAGTCCAGGTGGTACAGAAGGCACCACTTTCAGATTTATACCAGCCCCTGGGCATGTCATAGCAGACAGACTGTTCGAAACAAAAAATTCAGCTGATGCGCAGCTGGGAATGAGAGCACGAACAAACCACAAACAGAAACCAAGAGAACCACTGGTAAAAATCAAACATTACTTTGAACTTGTTTGAAAAATTTAGATTGATTTATTGGATAAAAGCAAATTACTGCAGATGCTGGAATCTGAAACCAAAAGAGAAAATGCTGGAAAATCTCTCGCAGCTCCTGTAAGGAGAGAAAAGAGCTGATGTTTCGATTGCAGACAACCCTTTCTCAAAGCTTTTTTTCTTTTGGTTTTAGATTAAATTACTGTTGAACTGATATTGATAAATCTATGTTTTGGGTTTCCTTTATCATTACGTGGTTAACATAATGTTGTCCCATCACATTCATCCAAACACAGCATTCCTAACAATGTAAACTCTGGTTACACTTATTTTCCTTTTTCCAATATTATTATCCCCTCTATTTTCTTCTCTCTGCCATTGGCACTCGTTCATGGTTCCAATGGTACTTTACTGTGACAGTGACAACCAGGGAGGTGATGGCCTAGTGGTATTATTGTTAGACTATTAATCCAGAAACTCAGCTAATCTTCACGGGACCTGGGTTCAAATCCTGTCACAACAGATGGTGGAATTTGAATTCAATAAAAAAAATCTGGAATTGAGAATCCACTCATAACCACAAAACCATTGGAAAATGGTTGGAAAAATCCATTTCATTCACTAATACCCTGTAGGGAAGGAAATTTGCTCTTCTCACATGGTCTGGCCTACAGGTGACTCTAGAGTCACAGCAACGTGGTTGACTCTCCACTGTCTCCCTGAAATGGCAAGCCATTCAGTTCAAGAGCAACAAGGAGTGGGCAATAAATGCTGGCCAGCCAGTGGTGCCCATGTCCCACAAACAAATGGGGAAAAAAATCTATGGTTTATCTGATCACAGCACGTGATGCAGCTAAACTGATCATATTCTCATTATTTAACAATCAGAAGTGGGAGTCAACAATAACAATGCCAATTTTTGCTTTCTACCTCTGTTGTTACTTTGATCAATAAGTCAGAACATACCTACGATGAGATCTGGGACATGTTGGTCTCTATAGTCCAGTGACTAATTATTTCAAGGGCAGAATTTTATTCTTCTTCCACTACTGACAGGTTTGTAGGTAGGGCTGGCCATAATATCTTTCAGATGACTTAGCCCCTCCATTATTTTACGTTAGAGCACGCAAAGCTTAGCTGGCCTGCCCATCCTAATTGAGGCCCAGAAATGACCAATTAATGACCACTTTAGGGTTGTTTCTCACTCAACCTCAATTTTCAGGCTGGTGAAAGAGGTTCAGGGGCAGGGGTGAAACCTGAATTGTGGTGTTCCTGTTTAGATTTTGGACAGGCAGGCAACAGGTACTTTCCCACAAGGTATAACTTCTGCACATGCTCCCTGGCTCCCTCTGGCCTTTCCAATACCTCCATCTCTCCCATGCTCAGTCCACTGAATTTCACCTCCACTCCCTTCCCTGACACCCCACATTACTTGGTTCTGAACTTGGGGACTACTTGTAGTTCCAATCCTGTCTACTTCTGCCACTCCTACGACTGGAGAGAAGCCAGTCAATCAGATTGACCGGAAACTCTGAGGAAAGACTCAGAGTTGGATTGCCTACTTTGGTGCATTGTATATTTCTATGTTTCTTCAGTGGCACAGGACATGACGAAACTAATTTTCCAGGAATCATTTCCATTTGTGAGATTCATTCCTCAGCCTCTTGCACAGAACCTGCCCAAGACAGGAACAGAAATTGGCTGTGGGTGGCCATGAAGGCCTGCTCAAGTATAATATTTCCAATAGCTTCTCTGGTCACCTTTTATAATTACTCTGAGAATGATTTAAACAAGTGGATTGCTAAACCAATGTAATCATTTTGTGATCAATTGTCTAGTCTTCTCTTGACCTTTTATAATGGAGGTGTGTCTACTATCACCGAGTGCAATGATGGCTGTAAAGAAAAAACAAATGCATCTTGTACTTGGTCATTATACCCAAAATGTCACAAGTAGGTTGGTTCCATAACATGTTTCTGTTATTTTGCATGAGATTGCAGTATACTCATGTATGAATAGGCACTGCGTATTTCTTCTCACATAAACCATCTGAGAAGTTATGCATGGCCCACAAGGAGGCAAAGTCAGCACTTCTGACTTTCAGTTCATGGAAGAGGTGAACCTCACCAGGAGTACATCACTTATATACTGTCAAAAAGTATTCAAATTCCTGCTAACTTAATTCCGGCAAACTAGCCTTTTAATGAGCATGCATAAAATGCCAATTCCTGCAAATGGGGGCCCTACATTCATTGTCATGGAACTCTACCCATGTTAATCCTGCCTTGACAATAGTGAAATGAAAGTTCAAACAGTTTATCTCGCCAGCAGGAAACAGTTTTTTTACCTCCTGCCAAACCGAGTACCCATCACAATTCCCACTGCTGGCATGAGTGGAAAATTCTGCTCTTGCACCTCAGCAAGCATTTAATGGCACAAAATTGAAAGAACATAGAACATGGAACATTACAGCGCAGTACAGGCCCTTTGGCCCTCAATGTTGCGCCGACCAGTGGAACCAATCTAATGACCCTCTAACCTAAACTATTCCAAAAGGGAATAGGGAAAGGAGGAAAGCAGAATAAGGGGGAAAATAAATAAGACAGAGAGAAAGAAGAAAAATCTTCAATGAATAATTTTTAAAATTATATAGTCTGCTCAATGTGTTAAACTAACAATGGAAGCATAGCATTTAAAAATTAGCCTGAAAAAAATGTGGACATCACTCTTTGTGTAATTTCTTCAAATACCACATGGAGGCATGATTGTGTTCTTCACTGAACCCAAAGTTTTATAAATTAAAATTTGAAAAGACTTTGGTGCCTCATTCATATTTTGTTATCTCCTTTAATTACGTGTAGCGATGTTTAAAAGAGAGGGGAACCTGATGTTTGCTTTTTTTTGAGTGGTTTTTCTCTTCCTTTCAGTTAAATATTTAGTTGAAGAGTTCCAGTGTGAAGATCAGGAGAAAATCATTTTGGTTAAGAGACAGTCAAACTAGCCTCGCTCCACTAATATCAGGCAAAAAAAAATCACATTTTATCAATTGTTTTCTTTAATCAGTAGTTGCTGTTAAACTCTTGGTATCATAATAAACTGAAAAGTGCAGCTTCTGATCCATTCTAAAACAAATATCACTGAATTAAATACCCACTAATTCACACAGGTTGTGGTCTGACATCAGTGGAATGAGACTGGTCCTTTTACTCTTCTTCAGATGTCTATTTATTGAGGTCTGTAAGAGGGATCTGTGATTAATGAATTTTCTATTAAATAGATGGCTATTTAGACCCCGTGTTGTTATTCAAACTGTTAAAGTTTTCACTGCAGTAGACTTGGTGATCTGGTAATTAGACTTTGTTTTCTTTCTGGCATGTCATTTTGAAAACAGTCCAGTCTGATAGTTGGATAACACTTTCATCTGCTGACTGTATATGTTCTTCGGGAACATTTATAAAGCACATCCTATTAGATATATTGTTGCAGTGGGTAGAAAATCACTATAAACTAGGATCCTCAATTAGGTCAGAAGATTTGGTGTCATAAGTGTAAAATGTTACAATGGCACAGTGTTCTTTCTGAGAAAATGTTTATTGGAAGAACAACAAGATCTGTGTCTAACTATATTTTAGTTAAATTTGGAGTGCTTGATTCAGATCCTCGGTCCCTGATATCAAAAATACTTACTCAATACTTGCTTTACTTCCACAGCCACTGAAACCCCATTTCACATTATTGCAATACCCAAAAACTCATTGCCCAGCACTGCCCATGTCCTCCTCACATGGATCACAAGGGATATTTGTTCAACTTGTTATCCAGATCTATGACTGACACTGCTGACATACTGGTATGAAAATCTTTTATAACAGACTTGCAATCTGCAATGCCAGCTTTATGCTCAGGCAGCAAATTCGAACTTTTTTCACAGAAAAAATGCTTCCATGTATACTGTGTCTTACAAGAAGAAAATTATTCTGAATTAACATCATTCACTTTGATTTTAAAATAAGTTCACAGCTGAAAAATTGGTGGGAACACCACTACTTGCAAGTTCCCCTCAAAGCCACACATCACCGTGACTTGGCACTATAATCGCTATTCACTTCAATATTTCATAATCAAATTCCTTCTATATGTATACAATATACAATGTTCATTCATAATTTCATATCTCGTCTTTGCTTTCCAATTTGCTTGTTTATCAGATTAATTTTTCTGCTGTATGAAATATTCCTCCCGTGGTTGAGAAGATCATTTACACTCAGGTCTCAAATCTGTCACGAACATTCTTAATTTACTCACTGGGAGGTCGAGGATGTTGGTCTGAGATAACTTGTTGGAGTTGAGTATCTGATTGTTGCTCAGTGCCTCTTGAATGACAAAGAAAGTATTAGGTTTAGAGTTAAGGGTTCGATAGCATAGTTGACCTTTTGGTTTTTAAGGTGTGAGACAGCAATTCACTATCTCACCAGAAAATATATTTGTAATTCTTTTCCTTTAAACAAGTAAATTATCAGAAATACGTGAATAATATAGCAACACTATTGATATTTGTCAATGCTTCTTCCTTCCTGAGCCTTCAGAAACCATGGGCTAATGGTCAGTAGCCATTGCCCTTATTGATCCCTTAGGAAAATATTTGAATTTTAAAGTGAGACTAAGTTTGCAATTTTAGATCAACGTACAAAAGAAATTATGAAGCTCTGTAGATTTTAATTAATCCTTCGTAATTTTGAAGTTTCATTTCTAAATTCCATCACAGGTTTAGTCCAGGTATGGAGGCAAGTGCTGACTTCAGAAAGAAAGGTGGGAGTTGCTGCCCCTTGGCATCACTGCAGCGTTTGGTCAATTATGGAAAAAGGGGTTCTAATAAAACTGATGTCAATGGAGAAAACAGCAGGACCTGGACAACATCCAGGCTTGGGTTGACAGGTAGAAGGTAACATGTAATAAGTACTAGATAATGAACAGCTGCAACAAGAAAAGCCCAATCATAGCCATGAACGTTAGTCACTGCCATCATCAAGAATCCCAGCAACAATCCCAGGCCCATCGAGTCTGCACCAACCACAATCCCATCCAGGCTCTATCCCTACACATTTACCTGCTAATCCCTCTAACCTGCACATCTCAGGACACTAAGGGGCAATTTTAGCATGGCCAATCAACCTAACCAAACATCTTTGGACTGTGGGAGGAAACTGGAGCATCTGGAAGAAACCCATGCAGACACAAGGAGAATGTACAAACTGCATACAGATAGTGACCCAAGCTGGGAATCAAACCCAGGCCCGTGGAGCTGTGAAGCAGCAATGCTAACCATTGTGCTACCGAGTCGCCCTAAAAAAGTGAAAAAGCAGAAACTGGATATTCTGCAATGATTTGTTCATGTCTTGAGCTCTCAAAACCTTTCCATCATTTACAATGTCCATTTCAGAGTAGTGGTGGAATATTCCCACTCATTTAAATGATCGCAGCTGTAAGACAACAATATTCATAAATTTCAATCACACTGGTGCCATTGAACACGATATGCATTTCAACCATCACCAGTACAGTATCAAAAACAGAAAATGCTGGTAAATTTCAATACGTTTGACAGCATCTGTGGAGAGAGAATAGAGACAACGTTTGTGTCTAGATGACCCTTTGTCAGAGCTTGGCCAATGCACTATAGCTGTTATAGAATTACAGGGTCAATAAGGAGACTATGTTGCCCATCTATTATGTAAGTAATCTACCAAATAAACTGCTGCAAATTTCAAACTTAATTTCACAGTACTAGTCTTGCAAGAACAACAAGGTTATTGGGCCACTATCACCTCCATTTTTCTCTCTGGATCACAGGTTATTCTGACTCGAAGATGTATCACCATTTTTTCATTATTGCTAGATCCAAATCTTACCAAATATCTGGAGGTCTGACCCAGGATCATAACATGTTCTTGCCACGTTACTGTATAGGTTACAAGTGCAAAATTTGTAGACAACACATAAATTGGAAGTACTGTAAGGGGAATGGTGCTAATCTTAAAAATGACAGGAGCAAGATGGTGAAATGGTCAGAAAAATAGCAGATGAAATTTAATGCAGTGAAGTGCAAAGTCATCCATTTTAGTAGGAAGAAAATGGGGAGACAATATTAAATGAAGAGCATAGTTCCAAAGGGGGCATAGGAGCAGCGGTGATTGGGATTATATTTGCACAAGTCATTGAAGGCGGGAGGACAGGCTGAGATTATGATTTGAAGCATCCAGAATCCTGGGCTTTATGTACCAAGGCGTAGAGTACAAAAGCAAGGAAGTTATGATAAACCTGTATAAAATACTGGCTTGACCTCAGCTGTAGTATTATGTTCAGTTCTGGCCACCACACAATAGGAAGAGTGTGAAGGCATTAAAGCAGGTGTGGAAATAATTCATAAGAATATTTCAGGGATGAGGAACTTCAGTTAGGTAGGTACATTGAAGAAATTGGGGTTGTTAACTTTGGAAAAGAGAACTTTGATAGAGGATTTCTGTGTAGAGTAAATCAAACGAAACTGTGCCTTTGTGGAAGAATTAAGAAGAAGAGTGCACAGATATAAGGTAATTGACAAAAGAAGCAATGTAGCATGAGGACAACCTGCGTAACGCAGTGAGTGGTTGGGATCTGGGATATGCTACCTGACAGCATGGTGGAGGAAGGGTCAATCGAAGCATTCCAATGGGAATTGACTCATTATCTGAAAAGAAAGGATTTTCAGGCTGTTCAGGTAAAAAGGCAGACAAATGGCACTAACTGAATTGTTCTTGTGGAGACAGTACGATCACAATGGGCCAATTACCACCTTGTGGCTATAACCATTCTGATTCTTTCTTTGATCACTAGCCACTAAAAAATACCTAAATGGTTTGTAATGATCACCTGAACATAAATGCAGGGTTACAGCCTCAATCATTCCAGTTTGTTTGTCACTTTTTAACCATAAATTTCAAACATGTAAGGCAGGATTCTCCCCCCAAAAAACTTAAATGTTGAATTCACATTGAAACTGGAGTAAATCCCTTTTTTTTTTCCTGAGCGGAGTTTTCAAAATGAATCTCCCACATTCTGTGCATTGCTGAGTGCACTAACATGACTCTCTTAAGAAATCAATGAATGGGGCTTATTCCTGCTGGAGAGCCAGCAGTATAATGCTGAGCAGACCATTGTGAATGCACCAATCTCAGTGCTGACTCAGATTGGCACATACACAATAGCCCACGTTACCAGCCTCCCAATCGCTAGCCTTGACACCCCTACCCACTCCAACCCACCCTGATCTCCCCAGTCACCCTCTCTCCCCGGCAATCCTAAATTCTCCCACCCGCACCACCCCCCCACCCCCCAACAAATCCTGATGTCCAGTCTGATCGGTGGCCTGCCTCCCTCTGTCACTCTTGAGTGTGAAGTGCAGCAAGACCCACCCCCCCCACCGCCAACACCCACTGTTCTCCACCCCATTCGGTCCCAACCCCTTTGCATGGCTGATGCCTGGTAGGCAGTGCCAATATGACCTGGGCATTGCCACTTTGCCCCTTGGGCAAAGCCAAGGGACACCATCCCTTGTCCTGGGGTGCCTTGAAGGCACCCCCCACTTCGCTCCAGTGGGGTAGGGCTGCCAGTACCCTACAAGTGGGATGCTGTTGTAAACCCCACTGGATTGAAACACGCATGGTGTGGGGTTGGGGGGAGGGGCATTTAGGGAAATGGGGAGAGAGAGACTTTAGTGGCTGGAGACTCACAGGGCCATGGCATCTAGCAGAGAGCCCACTAAATAGTCTCCGCCTGAGGGTAAAGTAGCACAGCGGGTTGGAAGAATCACCCATGTAATTTTATTTTGTTTGGGATTGAGCCTGTATTTTGCCAATAGCCAAAGTAGTGCATGTTGCTGATGTATGACAAGGTGCAAATCTAAAGATTAAGAATTTTGATATAACCATTTGATATTTATTCGCTGATTATCAGAAGTTCATAAATAAGAAAAAAAACCCTGCAATTATTTTGCACTTTTCATGACCTCAAGTGTTTCAAGTGTTCTAACGTAGGAAATGCGACAGGAAATTTGTGTACAGCAAGATCCAACAAGCAACAATCTGACCATGACAAAAGCATCTGTTTCTGTGATGATCAAAGGGTAAATATTGGCTAGGACACCAGGGATAATTCTCCTGCTCTTCTTCAGAGAATCCTTACACTGTAGAAGGAGCCCATTTGGCCCATCTGCACCAACTCTGACAGAGTTCCTTATCCAGGCCTATAACTCCACACCTTTACTATGGCTGACACATCTAAACTAAATATCTTTTAAAACTAATGGGAAATTTAGCATGCCCAATCTGCCTAACCCACACATCTGTGGAATGTGAGAGAAAACTAGAGGAAACCCCTGCAGACATGGGGAGAATGTGTAAACTCCAGACAGACAGTCACCCAAGGCTGCAGTTGAAACTGGGTCCCTCGTGCTATGATGAGGCTGTGCTAACCATTGCGCCACCCAAAGTTGTACTAAGAGATCAAAATTTACCAAGAGATCGTTGACAGTTACCTGAAAAGACAGTATGCTTCCACATCACAGTGCTTTACCAGCATTGAACTGAATTTGCAGCCTCAATATATGTGCTCATGTCTTGGAGTGGGACTTTAATTTACAATTTCTAACTCCAAAGAGAGAATTCTAGCAACTGTACCAGGGCTGAGCTGAAATGGTCACTACGAGAGGACACAGATTTAAGGTGCAGGGAAGCAAATACAGAGGGGATGATAGGGGTAAGTTTTTCACTCAGAGGGTAGTGAGTGAATGGAATCGGCTGCCGTCGGAGGTTGTTGAGGCGAACTCGCTGGGGTCTTTTAAAAGACTTCTGGATGAGTATATGGAAACGAATAGGATAGGGGGTTATAGATAGGTCTGGGGATTGGTAGATGTGATCGGCACAACTTGTGGGCTGAAGGGCCTGTTTGTGCTGTGTTGTTCTATGTTCTATATATATTTATCATGTTTTCTGGAGTCTAATGTACATTAGATTTATCTTGTCAATTCCATATTGATTTTATACAGGGCCCGTGCCAAGAGGAAATGCAGAGAGCAATTGAGAGGATTATTCTGATTCAACAGCACACTAACGAAGAGCTTTACAGGTTTCACATTCCCAACTGTGATAAGAGAGGATTCTATAACCTGAAACAGGTATGTGGATTTTTGCTGTTCAAATGATGGCAAGTGATATTGATATTTAAAAGACAAAAGTAGACTATTCAGCCCATAAATTCAATCATGCTTGCTTTATTGGGGTTTGGGGATTGTCTAGTCTCTTAAGTATGCTACTCGAATCTGTAGTTCCTTTCACCATAACTGTTTACTCGACGCAAATATTGACACATTTGGACCTCCAGAAGAGGTTAAAACATTTGCTGCCTGCAAAATCTTTCTTACTACTTAGTCATAATAACTAAATAACATCAGCATCATGTATGCTTCTGATGTTAACCCTTCATTTGTTCATATGACAGTGGAGGTGAAGGACATGACACAGCAGTAAAGTTGGGTGTAAAGCACTTAGAGCGATTGCTGCCGGTTTTTGTGACCAGCGACATTTTATGAACGCAGATTTCAGGCGCGATCAGCCTCCTGCCAGAAATGTGCTGGGTGGAAGGTTAATGCATTCAAATTTATTGTAATATTGTTTTGCATCTCCTTAGCAAGCCTGCTCAATCGTCTGGGCCCACCCCCTTTTAGGATCTCTTCGGGAAAGATTCATTCCAGCGAGGAATAGACATGTTCCCCATTAACAAGGAGCAGTTGACTTTGGCCTCGCCAGTGGAACTGGAGGCCAATAAGGTCCCCTGGGGAGTCTGAGGTCAAAGGGGGGGGGGGGGGGGGGGAGAATGCCCTTGGACAGTGCCAGACTGGCACTGCCACCCTGGCACCTCAGCATTGTTAGTCTGGCATCCACCAAGCAGTACCGGGGCTGGGGCTGGTGTGGGAGAGGCTAATTGGGGAAGGGATGAATGGGGAGAGGGAGCCATTGGCACTCTTCAGGGACGACCAGTAGAGGGGAAGGAGGGAGAAGGGGCCCACTGCCACTCTGCTACTCTACGGGGGATCATTGAGTGTGAGGGAGAGAGGGGGCTAGCTACCGCTCTGCAAAGATCGATGGAGGCTGGAAGTGGGGGAGGCGGGGGTCTGCGATCACTGGAGGGAGGGATGGTCTGTGATCAGACTGAGTGGTGAATAGGTCAGCAGGAGCTTCATCTTGGGTCACCACGCCCGCAATTGTAGGGGCTGGCAAGCTGCTTCAGGCAGCCTGCAGTCATATGATCTGACAACAAAATAACATCAGCATCATGTAGACTTCTGATGTTAACCCTTCACTTGCTGCACAAGTGCACTACCTCCATCTGCAGTGTTTTGGGCATGTTAAGCCCTGCTCACAAGCTTCTGCAACATGCTTGCTTAGAATTTTGCAGGCATAGTATGGGGGAGGGGGGGAACCTAAAACAACAATGAAAAGACGGACCTGTAATTTTCCCAGTTTCAAGTTTGTCCCGCACTTAGAAAAGAATAGTAAAATTGCCCCATTCATGGCATTTTTATTCCTTCTATACCGTCTAAAATATTAGACACCATTCACTAGAAAAGTTTTGGAATGATCACAGTTTCATAGGGCAATCTATTGAAACACTAAGAAACCAAATGGTACTGTAAATGGGGTCAATAATCTGTTTTCTTTATTAAGAGGCAACTGTTTGCATCCAATGTAGTAAATAGATTACCCTTGACTAATTTGTCAAGGATTTCACCCACTGTGACCATTAGGTGGATCTCTGTTCCACTGATCTGTTTAATTGAGTTAAATTCACAGATTCTTATTGAGCCTTTTGGTTTTACGAAGGTAACCATTCCTGAAGACCATTTTATTCATACTCTTTCTTACCTAATAAAATTCTATCAATCTCAATTTTGAAATATCCAACACGCGTAGACTCAACCTAACCCCTGAAAAGTCTAGCTTAAATGGCTATGCCTCCTTTAGGCAGAAGGTAATTTTGACAAGTGGTAGAGAAAATTTGGACCTCTCTGGAGCTCCCAAAAAGCTTTTGAGTTTACGCGAGTTGGATAGTTCAAAATTGAGAATGATAGAATTTTATTAGGTAAGGAAGAGTATGAATAAAATGGTCTTCAGGAATGATTACCATTGTAAAACCAAAAGGCTCAATAAGAATCTATGAATTTAATTCAATTAAACAAATCAGTGAAACAGAGATCCACCCAATGGTCTCAGTGGATGAGATCCTTGACAAACTAGTCAAGGGTAATCTATTTACTAAATTGGATGCAAACAGTTGTCTCTTAATAAAGAAAACCGATTTTTGAAAAGACTAGCTTAAATGGCTATGCCTCCTTGTTCTGGACTCTCTCACCAAAGGAAATAGTTCATCCTTAGTGACTCCTCCTGGGAGTAATTACAAGACAAAGTGCAAGGTAGAGAAACCATTCTATTGAACAATTGGCACTAACTGTTCCCTTGTTTAGAACATGCATTTGTAGTTACATGTGCTGGGGCAGGCTTGTTTACAAAATGCTTAAAAAAAACAACCTTCAACCTCGTCACCTCATTGTAGTACACAAAATTCTTACAATGCTCAACAGGATATATGCAAGAAGGATATTTCTCCTGGTTGGGGAGGGAATGAGAGCAATGTGAGGAATCTAAAATAAGGATGTGGAGATAGATCATGGCTGATCTTCCTGGACTAGTTAAATGGCACAGCAGGCTCAAGGGGCATATGTTGGCGTTATCAGGTCCTTCCGGATATTTTGCATAATTTCAACTATCATTGTTAGCCCACTTCCATATATTGTATAGTTAATTTTGTATCTTCTCAGTCTGCTCACAGGAACCCTTTTCCTTCTAGGAGAGTGCATATTGACCCAGGATAACAGATTGTAATTGTCTGAAGAACATCCCGAAAGGAAGTTGTACTTCCATAGAGAGGCTGTCACAGATTTGTGTTATGTCCTGTAGCAAAACTGACAACATAATTCCCTAACAGTGCATTGTCTGTTCAAGCCAAGCTTATAGCTGTGATGAAATTTTTTGCTCTACTCTGTTGGAATATAGCAAGGGATTTTAGTAACATCAGTCAGTTTCTAGTTCTTTCATTCAGTCCATTAATGTACAACTGGTGATCATCAGGATCTAATCAGGAAGATATCTACCTACGATTGTAACAGTTGCTTTGAGGAGGAAATCCTTCATTTTTTGCATTCTTCACACAGTGGCTGGGAGGCTGGCTGACTGCAAATTGCATTGCATTCAAATTGCATTCAACCCAGATCCCTCTGAGCAATCCACAAGCAATGTTCCCACTGGTAGATGTTTTGGTGGCTTCCTGCAATACAGCCTATGTAAGGGTGCCAATGTATCGCTTTCACCTTCACCAACTGCCCAACTTCCCCATCACTGACCTCACAACAGACAATCATCCAGGGTGAGGTTAAAAATGAAAAGAACAGGAAATGCAAGCCCAAACTGTTATGTAGACTCCCCAGTGCTGTCTTCAGAGGCAGGCTATTTGACATCCCCTTCACAAATTGTGAAAACAAAGAGCCCTCTATTATTAACTTGCACAGAAGCAGGAGTAGGCCATTCAACTTGTTGAGCCTGCTGCACCATTTAATAAGAACTGTGGCTGATCAGACACTTCAATGCCTTTTAAATCCACTATCACCATAATCCTTTAGATTTCTGATTAACAACATATCAATCTCTATTTTAAGCATTCTCAATAGCATAGCTTTCAAAGCCTCTGGATTAAGGAATTGCAAAGATTCACAACCTTTTTGTATAAAGAAATTTCTTTTCACTCCTCAGGGGCATCGCCTAACTTTGAAATTGACTCCCTGGTTGCAGACCCCGATGAAAGGAAACATTTTAACCTGTTTCCATCCTATCTATTTCTTTAGTATTTTGTACGTTTCAATGAGGTCACCTGTCATTCTTCAAAATTCTAGAGACTATGGACCTAGTTTACCCAATCTACCTTCATAAGACAGCCCTGTCATCCTCAGAACAAGCCTTGTGTACCTTTGTCGCACTCCCTCGGTGGCAATACTATTCTTTCTGAGATAATTTTGCAACATTGTGTAATCGGGAACCTGATCTAGTTGTTAGCTTTATTTGTGAACACGTGAAGTACATTTTACAAGCAGCAAAAAAACCCAATATATGTATAAAAATGTTTTCAATGCGATTTTATCAAGTTCACCAAACATGCACAAGGCATGTAGTATTGAAGAAAGTGAATGCATAAACATCTTGATAGAGTGAACCAAGACTGACTTGCAATTTTTTCCTCTAGATGCTGAATATTTCACTTGAAATCTGATAATTTATTTTTCTTTCCTCCAATGACTGGAAATGAATGTGAAGTGTGTTGTGACAGTTAATTTATCAATTGGCCTGAATCCCCAACATAAATATCTGTTTCTGAATCAGTACCAGTGCCTCTCGTGAAAATCAGTATTACTTACTCCCCCACCTTTTTCACTGAGAGCGCTGGATATAATGCAGGGGTGATTTTTCATCTGTAATATTTTTTAGCATGTCTTCCTGATGGTGAAGACTCTAAACTCAGAGTGGAAACTTTAACCAATTTGATAATGACATTTCGAAAGCAGTTCATGAACTATGCATGTCCTTCTTTGAGAGTATTAACATGCCATCTAGTGGAATATTGAGGGTGCAGGCCAATAAATTGAAGAGAGCCTTACAAATTATGACACAGAAGGCATCCTTTATGGTTTGGCTCAAAGATAGTACTCGTGTTTCTGAGTCAGAAACTTTGAGTCCAAGATCCACTCCAGGGATTTCAGCACTTAATCTAATTTCAAGATTAAGGAGTACTGCATTTTGAAGGGGTTAGCTTTTAATTCAGACATGAGACAGATGACTGGTTATTCTGCATTTGATTGTGTTAACCATTAGACTTTGTTCAGTACAGAAGGAAGCTAATCAGCCCACTGAGACTGCACCAAATCTTTGTAAGAGCATAGTATCCAGGACCAGCACCCCCAGCGCACCTCACTCACCAAGTACTCCCCCCTTGCACCCCCATAACCCTACTCATTTACTATGGCTAATCCACCTATCCTACACACCTTTTGGAAATTAAGGGGCAATTTAGCAAGGCCAATCCATTTAACAAGCACATCTTTGAAGTGGGAGGAAAGGTAATTGAGAGATAAGTGTTGACTAGAGCAAAAGAACTCCCTTGATCTTCAAGTAATGTCCTAGGGCCTTTTGAATTCTCTTCCTGCACCTTGTGGTGCACTAAGGCAGACTTTTGTCTGTTTCCATAGCTGCAATTCCTAGAACATGTCACTAGCCTGTTGCCAGGTGCTTATTGCTTGAGGAATTACCACTCCACATTAGCTGTGACTGACCAGGAGTCTCTCCCACTCTTACCACCAATCTTTGGCATGATTGGAAGGATTTACAAATTGAAATTCAACCTGTTTGATAGCATTATCAATGCACCTTCCTTGGCCATCAAATCCTGGGGTGGGGATTGAATCAGGAGCTTCTGGCTAAAAAGCAGCAATGCTATCCACTGCACATAGGGCAATTACACTCATCTAAACAAACAGGCATTACTTCAATTTAATATCTCACGTAAAAGATAGCAGGGACGATCTTACCATAAAAATTCTAAGTCAAGAATGGGCATGAAAGTGGGAGATTTTCAGGTCCTTTATTTTGGCTGAATTCAAAAGTGCAATCTTATGCACTCAGTGCATGAAAAAACATCAGAAAAGATTTCTTGCCTGTAGAGGGAGGGGTGGGTCTTATGTCACCTGAAAGCTGGCTGAGAGCAGTAGAGAGCGCCATTGTGTATGTGCATGTCTCTAGCAGCAGCACGAGCTACTATTCAATTTCTGCTGTACTCAACTTGTCTCCATGGCCTTCACAAAGCATAGCCCAGCTACTGCGGGGCCCCTGGACTATTGCGAGCCACCCCAAATGCCCAGAACGATCAGCTCCACAATGCCCTCTACCCGGTCCAGGCCTAATCTCCTCTGTGATTGCCTGCTCACCGCCCCCTCTTTGGCCAGCCCCAATCATTCCCTACCATCCATTGATCACTGATACAGAATGGCAGCAAGTCTCCCTCCCCCCACTGAACCCTTGGTACAGAGTGCTCAGCAGGTCCCTCTCCCACTGTTTGGCTACCACCAGTCTAGCCCTACACCTCTGGCACTATCTGGTTCCTGGTTGGCAGTACTGGGATGCTTGATCGCACTGCCAGAGTGCCAGGTTGGCTCTAACCAAGGGAAACAGCCCCTGCCCCGATCTCCCTGATGGGCTCCAATAGCCTCTGTTCTACCAGAGAAACCATCACAACTGGTCCCTGTTGCTGCCGAGCAGCAGTGATTCTCATCAGAGAGAATCCTTCCTAGCACGGTCACACAGATGTGTAAGCCTGGACGATTCCATCCTGGGCTCATTAAATCAATGCAAATTCAGTTTTAAATATTAAATTGTTCAACCTCTCACTGGAAATGGGCATGTGGCTGAACATATTGGATATCAGGTGCAGGTAAGATCATGAGAAGTGAGGAGTGAACCTGATTTCTCAGCTCTCTCGCTATCTTATTGGCTTGCCCCACCCATCAGCTGGTGGGCACAACAGCAAGAGCACCCCGAGCACCTCCAATCATATATCACTCCCTCAATTCGACATGGAAGATTCAACCTGAATTGCACCCAAAAAACCTGACAGGTCCTGTATCAGGATTCAATTTGTTTGTATCTCTACCCCCGTCTGTGTCTGTTAAGAATCTTACTATGAGGATATATTTTCTATGTACTTCTTAATCAAAATATTATATTTTCTGCTGCTACCGCTTAGACAGCCTATCTCAACTATTCTTCCTCCCAGTTTATCACCCCCTCATTTGATAGTGTCATTGTAGGAAAGAGAAAAGTCATAGAATGCTTACAATACAGAATGAGGCCATTCGGCCCATTGAGCCTGCACCAATATCAATCCCATCCTATTGCCATAACCCCACCCACTTACCCTGCTAATTCCCCCCGAAACTTGGGTCAATTTAGTATGGCCAATCAATCTAATCTGCACATCTTTGGACTGTGGGAGGAAACCAGAACACCTGGAGGAGATCCACACAGACATGGGGAGATTGTGTGTGGAATTTGCACACAGTGACCCAAGTCGGGATCAATCCTGGGCCCTTGGCACTGAAGCAGCCTTGCTAACCAATGTGCTATTGTGCTGCCCCATACGGTGGAAATTAGCAACTGTTCATCTAGACTGAGCAGATACCTAAAAGAGTTAAATGCCTGTTAAAGAATCCAAGTCACAAACTAAGTCACCTTTTGAGTGGAATAGATGTTGAGCCTGCTTCACTCAGCATCTCCAATAGTCCCAGTATTCACCAACTACATTTTCTTTTATTTAATTTCTCAAAACGCACTGTTCTATGGAGCCATGAGAGCGTGGTGCTCTTCCCATTCCATGGGAGATGGTCTTTCCTCATTCACCTCCCATCCCAGAACTTACCTGAAGGTCACAATTGGTCAAACATAATTCTGTATCTGAAGCTCACCTTCAGTGCACAAAACTGGCACAAAGACTTATCATAAAATAGTAGACAAAGTAAGAGATCTTAGAGTACAATTGTTGTAATCCAGGTCAGAAACTCCAAGATATTTTATGAAGTCAACCTAGATCATACGTTTTGAATTTGGCATGGGTAAGCCGAAGATGTTTCAGTCCAGATATCGTTTAAATGATCTACTAGGGAGCTTTTAACAAACAAAATTTATTTAAGAATACAGTTAACATATAATAAAGAAATTGGCAATAACTTTTACCAATTACAACCACAAATAAACAACTGTGATATTGGAGGATCTTAACAGCTAAGAATGCCGTCCCAACATAAACACCACTACAAACATACATCTCTCCTCCCCATCCTAATATTAGCATAGAAAGTAATTATGCTCACATGTTGCTAGATTTTACAGCTTTCCAATTCCTGCTCTGGATTAGTTCTTTAAATGACATCATCAAAGTCTATAGCACACTTCAAGAAACAGAAACAGTACTTGCCCATAGCTTTTAGCGAGCCAACTGTATTTCTAATACCAGAGAGAGGGACAAAAACATTGCATCCAGCCTGCAGTCTAAACAGCTTTCGTGAAACTGAAAGTAAAAGATCTTTTGGTAGAAAGAAAACTGTGAAAAGGCAGCTGACCTGCCAAACAACAATTTAAATCAATGATTCAAAAGGGTCATAAACTCTAGAGCACTGCATTAGATCCATGTTAAACATAAACAAAAGACCCATTACATGGCTTTATCAACAATAAAAAACACATCAGCTCAGACAGCTCAATGCCAAAATGAAAAACAAAGAGGCCACTTATTAACTGCTGAGAATTTGCTTAAAATACATTTCTTAAAGACACAGTAGCATTACAAAGTACATAGGTCCATCAAGGCAGCAGTTCAAGCAGACAAGGTTGTAAAGAAGGCAAATGGAATGCTCTCCTTCATTGGCAGAGTTATAGAATATAAAAGTAAGGATATAACGTTGGAATTGTATAAAACGCTGGTGAGGTCACAACTGGAGTATTGGGGGCAGTTTTGGTCATCATATTACAGGAAGAATGCAATTGCTTTGGAAAGAGTGCAGAGGAGGTTTACAAGAATGTTACTAGGGCTAGAAAAGTGTGGCCATGAGGAAAGATTGGATACGTTGGGGTTGTTTGTCTTAGAACATAAAAGGCTGAGAGGTGACTTGCTAGAAGTGTAGAAGGGGAAGATGGAGTGGACAGAATAAAATTGTTTCTCTTGGTGGAAAATTCTAGAACCAGGGGGGATAGATTCAAGAAAAATAGTAGAGGGGACATGATGAAGAACATGTTTCCACAAAGCGAGGTGGGTGTCTGGAATTTGCTGCCCAAATTGGCAGTGGAAACAGAGACCCTAAACTCTTTTTAAAAATGCCTGGATTGGCATCTTGCGTGCTGTAAGCTGCAGGGCTGGGTGCAGGAAGACGGCATTAGAAAGGGCACCTGAATGTCCTTGGGCTGGCATGGACTAGATGGTCTGAATGGCCTCCTTCTGTGCTGTAACTTTTCAGTGGTTCTGCTATTCTCTGCAGAATATTGCAAAAACCATCAATCAGATATACTGATGCTCCACACATGATTGTTCAGAAGGTTTTCCCTTTGAATAAGGCACTACACAATCAGTGCTAACCTTGATCATGCTGTTTTGCATGGGTATTTTGTGTGGTTACATTGAGAAAAGCTTATTTCTGCACATTACATAATTTTCATACACATTTCACCTATTATTTGCAAAGAGGACAATGATGCTTCTATGCTTGTCTTTTCAAAGTGTGAATCATCATTGGATGGACAGCGTGGAAGATGTTGGTGTGTTTTTCGCTGGAATGGAAAGAGAATCCCTGGATCTCCAGAAATGAGAGGTGATCCCCAATGCCACAGGCACGACAGACGTGTTTCAGCATCAGCAGAACAAAATAACTGAAATGTCTTAAGAAACTGATGAGGCATTAAAATCTTTGCTTTTCTTTCACATGTTACTCCACAGCATTTGAAGGTGATATCTGTACGGTTACAGTTATCTTTCTTTTATGTAAGCTATTTATTTCCTGCTTTTTTTTTTAGTTTAAAGATTTCATTTTTAATAAATCACATTTAAGGTAACATCTATATAAATTGCCCAGTGAAATAATCTACTGTTGCTAGTTGCTCTTTTGGTTCACTACTAATGAGCATAAGAATAATGCTGTTGTTAAAAATGCATGACTGGATTATTCTCAGTTGAAGTATTATCTAAACAGTCACTGGATACACTGCAAGTCACTATGTATAATCAATGGTAATAACACATTATTATTGCAATAATGGATCTCATGGCATGAAAGTTACATAAAGTTCAAGTCCTATACCACAGATACAATTGCTGCCAATCTTAATTGACTATTGCCTTCATCAGGATTAAACATCTTCGAGGCATACATCCAATCTTCATTTTAGAAGTCAATATTTTATAGAACCAAAACATAGCAGTGTGTTTCAAGCTGTACATGGCTTCAGGTTCCAATAACATTTGTAAACTGCTCAAACTTCATTCTTTTGTTTTGTGGCAGAGTGGTTAGCACCCAGGTTTGGGTCATTGTCTGTTCAGAGTCTGCATGTTCTCCCCGTGTTTGTGTGGGTTTCCTCCAGGTGCTCCAGTTTCCTCCCACAGGCCAAAAAATGCATTGATTAGATGCATTGACCATGCTAAATTCTCCCTTAGTGTACCTGAACAGGTTACTGTGAAAACCCTCTAGTTGCCACACTCTAGCACCACAGGTGCTAGAGTGTGGCACCTAGAGGGTTTTCACAGTAACTTCATTGCAGTGTTAATGTAAGTCTGCTTGTGATACTAATAAATACATTTAAACAATGTTCTTTAACATATTTTTATGAATAACACTAAGTGTTTGGTGAGGTTTGTGTTTAAATTTATCATCATCAAATGGTGAACTTAAATGTTCATTATAAACCAAAAAAGATTACTTTATTCTTGTGGTGCAAAGTTAGACCATGATCATACATTTTCCAAATAATATTTGACATAATGAAAATATTTAATGTTGGCCCTTTGCACTCTGAGCTCTTAGATGTCCAGTTTTCTACAAAGCATGTGATCATATTGTAATTTTGTAATCACTGTAACTAACTAAGGATTGATATGGATTTCATCCTTTGTCCTCCCAAAGTAGTTTTGCTTCAACTAATGTGCAGACATAAGCCCTCAGTCAAGAAAACAGTAGAGCAATCAACATGCTTAATACGTGTATCATAGGAGTGGAAAATCTGTAGTCAGAATTTCTTCAGCAGATTTTTTAATTAAGTGGAATAAATAATCAGCCATTTCTTGGTCATTGCAGTGGCATAGTGGTTAGCACTGCTGTCTCACAATGCCAGGCACCTGGATTCAATTCCACCCTGGGATGACTGTGTGGAATTTGTATGTTCTCCCTGTTTCTTTGTGGGTTTTCTCTGGGTTATCCAGTTTTCTCCCACAGTCCAAAGGTGTCAGGTGGAATAGTGGGGTAAATGTGTGGAGTTACAGGCATAGGACAGGGGGGTGACCCTGGGTAAGAAAGTCAGTGCAGACTCAATGGGCCAAATGGCCCCATTTTGCACTTTAGGGATTCTGTGGTCCTTGGGAATAACTGAAGCTGCAATGAAGAATTGAGCTAATCCTCTGCCAGCAGGTTTAAAGAAAATGAATGTATCCACCAATCCAACAGTCACCAATTCCAATCAATTCTAAATTTTGTTTTTGCCATTTTAATGTGAACAATTAAAGTACAACCATAATTAAGCAGCTTTTACTTCAAATATTATCTTTATGTATTGAGTGGTTTTTAAAAGTTTATATTTTTGCTTCCAAACTATTGACATTTCTGTATCAATTTTGTGAATTCACCTCACATCCCCTCCCCCACACACACAAAGTCACTAAATATTTCAAGAGTAAAGAATGCTTGCAGTGGAGTAGTTATTGGATTAAACAACAGTGCATTATTTTACTGAATGTACACAAAAAAGTGCCTATCAATTATAACTGTGTTGAACATATTGGCTTGACTGTGAGATGGAAAGTTTTGGTTTCCTGCACTTGCTGGGTTGTATATGCTGATGCTGGTTTAGTAGCCTGTAACCACTAGATGGCACTCACTACATTTGTTCACATTGCTCATTTACTGCAATAGTTTATAATCAATCAAAATGCTACAGTAGCATATTTGTTTTAATGTAACTGCATCATCTAAATTTCATGGTAAAAAATTATGTAATTATGGTCCACAGTTAGTCAAATCAGCTTCAATGAACTTTTGATTTCTGTGATACCATGGTACAAATTAAGCTACTGACTTGTTGCTGTATAAGGAAAAAACAATGCTTTGTGTTTATTCGGTTTAAATAATGTTTATTAAAAAACATAATTATATTAAATACAGACCATATTCTAACAGAATATTCATTTCATTTAAGGAAAAATAATCATATGACTTTTTAGTAACATGAAAGCATTTTTTTTTAAAAGAACAAATGTCCTTTTTAAATTTTATAGAAAGTTTTACCCGTGAAGGCTAGGTTCCTGTTTCAGACCCGCAGAACAAGACATTTCAAAATATGTAGTATCATACACTAATATTTTTTACATAAGAGCACAAAGTCTGTCAGGATCAAATTGGTCACAGGCAGTTTTTAAATAGTCAAGTGGAGATTCCCTGATTCCTTTCCGAAGTGCCTTTTTCCCTTGGGAACTGTAGTGCAGATTTCTTGGGAATTAAAAAAACTCCCACTCTTTCAGGGAGATGGAAGAATATGTGGCAGGTTAGAGCTGCATCATCTGGGCTAAAGTAAGCCCCCTTTCCCATCCTAAGCTGGCAGCAGAACTCACAGCTCCAGAACAAGGACAGTCCACGCCTACTGCCAGTTGCTCTGAGGTCTCTGATTGATCAGTGTCTCTTGCTCATTCTCTTTCGTTTTTGCTTTCTCTCTCTCTCACATACATACAGAGTCCACAAGAGCTGCGGGATTCCTCACTTACTCTCAAAGCTATAACAACGCAATTCCCCATTTCTGTCATAGCTGGGCAGCTGAGTGCCATATTTATCCACACACCAGCAGACACCTCGCCTTCTCCCTTTAGAAGACCGACACTGTGGTAAAGGAGAAAAATAGTTGCAATATTTAAATAAATCATAATGCCATTTTTTCTTCAAACATAATATAATCATTAATGGCCAAATCCAATAGCTATATGCATTAAAAAATATTTTTGACTGTATAATGTAGGGATACCTGGCAGCATTCATAAGTTAGCAAAGATTTGTCTCATGTTTGTGAAATTTGTACCTTATAAGAATTTTAGCTGTAGCATGGCAGCCATTCTTGAGGCCTCAGCACCATAATAAGGGCTGACATACAACGCTTTTGAGTCAGTCAGCCTGCATCTTAAATTAACTACCTGACAGTGTACCGGATTGCTTTAACAGTTTGCAACCAAATTATAGGAACTTGTTCTTTGAATTCTCTTACACCCTCAGCATATGTTTCATTGTGCACCATTATCTTCGGATATTAACTAATGAGAAAGATATACACTTCTAACTCTTAAAACAGAAAAGGCTGGATGTACTCAGCAGATCTGGCAGCATCTGTGAAGACAGAAACAGAGTTAACATTTCAGACTTGAGACCTTTCAATAGGTCACAGAACTGAAACGTTAACTGTTTTTCTCTCCACAGATGCTGCCAGACCAGCTGAGTACTTTCAGCATTTTGTTTTTATTTCAGATTTCCAGTATCCTTAGTGTTTTGCTTTTCCACTTACTATTGAAATGTTTTGCTGGAAAAAAAAAATCACAATGCAAACATCAAGCTGTTGACTATAGATCGTTGTTTCATGTTGTAAAGGGTCTGTCTACCATGAAGGTACCACTCACTGCCTGACTGATGCCGCAATTGAATTTTCAAGGAGAATTAGTCTAATTCTTGATGTGGCAAAGATTAGAAAACTGCAAAATTTATCTCCAGAGAGATATTAAGACTAGTCAGCACTTGCTAATCTAAAGAACTAATGTCAACAAGTTCTTTTTGAGTGGTGGTCTTATGGAGTGCTGAGGCAGGTAAATTAAGTTGAAAGAAAGATCTGTTGTGATCCTAAATGAAGAACAGAACAGGTTCAGGAGAGGAAAGAGCCAACTCCTGTCCCAATATTGCCAAATCATTTGTTTTCAGCAACAGTTGCTATTTTAAAAGGTTTCTCCCAAGGACTAGCTATTTAGTTATTTCTGAGTTAAAAACCAAAAAGGCAAATCCTACTCTTTCAATATTCACAGATTTTAAGATCAGCTAAGTAGCAAGTGACAGCTTGCTTAGTCATCGGAAATGGTAGCAACTTGCATTCCACCCTCCCAGTTAGCCAAAACATTACATATTACTGATACAGGAGAGGTGTGACAGGATCGTGCTACCATGAATTCCACATTCCCAATAGTTCCCCAAAACATGCACAAATTTCAGATTAGTCCAATGTGTAAATAAAAGATGAATGTTGGGTATTATTTCACATTTGTTGAAGTTGTCAATAAATAATGCCCAACATTCAAGAGTACTAATCATGGGTGAAGTCAAATTGATTATACCACCTTTCCATTTGTCTTCAATATTAAGCCATGAATGAAACAGGGTCCACAGACCCTCCGACTATTGGGAGTTTCTATATTTTAGAAAGTGCATTATCTGTTTGGTAATCAATATGCCTTGTGTTTGGGATGGAACGACACACTTTTGTTGTTAGACAACTTCAGTGAGTGTGTCCAATGCACAATTAGAAAGGGAAACATCTATCAAGTGGAATAAAGGAAGGAAAGTTAATAACAATGTAACAACACAAACCTGTTTTTTCTTGTAGAAGCCTTTTTTGTCACAATTTGGAATGTATACACCTCTGGGGCTCAGAACAGATACAGCCTTCAGATTATTTAAGATGTCTTCCATTTCTCTCCGACAAGGACCCTGATAAACATATATAGGCAAAAAAAGATCTCATAAGCCTTGATACAGGAGCAAAGTTAAACTTTAATAAAATCACTAATTCAGAACAAAACTGAAACTATTTCAAATAAGGTTTTATGAATTGCACTGGGATTAAATCACAATGGTTGCTTCCAGTTAACTTTATTTATTTCCTGTGTGCAGCATTTCTGCAAATGCTGAACACACTGAATGAAAACAGATTATTAGTGTTAGACTGAGTAGAAATGCTGCAATATGAATCTTCAGTGAAGTCACTGCAGAGACCAGAGGGATTCTCACCTCATGGTGCTAAATGGTCCAAGTGCATAAGTTGATCTCACAAATTTGGAGGGAATTTAACAGAAGATTAAAATATTTAGAAATGCATATATAGCTGACAAGTGCCCATTACTGCCTACTTACATATTCGGTGTCATGTTTAATTTCTGAAGAAAAGTTGGTGGTTTCAGTGTTCTCTGCTTCGTTGTTTATTTTATAGAGCTGGGATTTTTTCGATGCCTCTTTCTGCAGTAGCTTATTATGCTGCTGATGAGTTTTACTCTCTTGCATTCGGTGTGTGTTGGGAGTCCACTCATTCCCGGAGTTATTGGCATTCCTTTCTTCCTCGGAACGGTTGGCTTTTTCTAAAAAAAGTCAAAACGAAAGTGGCGTCATTAAAGAGTTTGGTTCAGATTTTAAAAATCCTGCGGAGTAAAGGTGTTTAGTGCATACGCTTTATGAAAACTATACTGAAATAGGGGGAACAGGCAAGTGTACAGAATGGTTGACTGCTTCACCAGTTGATTCCAGCCCTCAGTCTAGCCATGTAGGGCTTTTAAAATGGACTATCGCTCAGCAATAGCCTTGTAAGTGCTCTACTCCACCAGACGGTGGTGAGCTAACATCGCCACATTGCACACTCCACTGTACCAAATGCCTGCTAGCAACTTTACTATGGTCACAGCGGGGCTGCAAACTGTACTTACTCTTATCCCCCATCCCTTTTTCAGCAACGAAAGGATTGTGCACCGTCACACTAACAGTATTATGGCTGTAACCAAAGGAAGGGAGATTTTAAACCTTGAAATCAGCACTGGGTTGTGTGCAGCAATGCTATTCCACGTGTATAAGCAAATGATTTTCCTCAGAGCAGGCTGGCGTTGAAATGCACCCAAACTGAAAAGTTTGTGCATCGCACAGAGTTTGCCCGGTGACTTAAAAGTACATGTGAAGCTTTTCCAGACAAAATTAATTTTTAGAAAGGTTACCACCGTCAACTCTGGCGGAAAAGGGCCAAGGCACACCCTCTTCCCCGCCCCCCATAAAACATAAAGAGGCAATGTTGCCATTTCGCCCAGCACTGAGACGACTATTTAAACAGCCCCCAGCTCCGCCCCTCTCCCCGGCTCTTGCGAACGGGTTAAGCCTAGAAATTGAGCATCAGGTAAGATTGAAGTGGCAGCAATGATGCAATCACTGAACCTTGACTCCAGCACACACACACACACATTACTGCTTTGAAAGTTCAAGAACACCGACACCAGCACAGTCTATTGAGAGATCTCATTTTGTTTTTACAAGCCAGCGAAATCTAAAACTATTCTTTATAGAGAGAAAAACAATTCTTTATACAGAGTAAAGCAATTCTTTATACAGAGAAAATGTGGTTAACAAAACAAAAAGAAGCCAATGGCTTGCTGGAGATGTGAGATTAAACTATTAAGAGAGCTTACAATTCAGCTGTTTCGGAAGAAAACAAAAAAAAAAGCATGATTCTGGTACCTGAAGCGGTGAGGACGCGGTGTTTCGCCGTCTGGTTAGTGCACAGCCCCCTGCCCTCCAGGAGCGCCTGCAGCGGTCTGCTCTCCCCGGCCCGGGGCAGACAGGTGAAGCCGGAGGCGCAGCGCTCCGTGTACACGCCGCACGGCTGCCCCTGCCGGAGGGCGCAGGTCATGCAGCAGCCGCAGCCCGGCTCTCTGACCGGCTGGCAGTCTCCCTGCAGCGGCTTGCACTGAGCCAGCGCCCGGGCGTCGCACGGTTCGCAGCGGACCACAGGTCCCAGGGAGGCGGCCAACTTGACACTCGCCGCCGCCACGGCCAGCACACACAGCGCGTACACCATCGCTTGAGTGAACACAGCAGCAGCAGGAGGAGGGGGGAGAAGGAGTTGGGGTAGAGGTGGTGGAGGAGGAGGTCACTGCTGAGCAAAGAGCTCCTCTCACACACACACACACAGACACACACAAAATACAGACACGAGTCAGAAAGGCAGGGAAGACAGGAGAAAGAACACAAAACAGGTCTGCTGCTCCCACCGAATTTCAAACCGAACTTGCAGCAAAAGTTTCCTTTTTTTTTGGTAAAAGTGACTTTCTTTTTCAATAAACTTTACCCGCTCGCACTTGCTTCCACTCCGAGAAACCAGGAGCGAATGCAGGTTCTCTTATATCAAGAGAGAGCCCGCCCCCTGGAATATGAATAATTCACTCGCCTCCCATTGGATTCTGGCACTTGGTTATTTGCTGATACAGGTTTCGGGGCGGGGCAATTTCTTTGCCCCCCTCTCCAAATCTCCCCTAGTGAGTGCCACCCCCAGAACACTGAGCAGCAATGCCACTGGCCCCGGGGGAACAGCCCCACACGGGGGTGGGCGGGGGGGGGGAGAGAGAGAGAGGGGTGCTATTTCAATTTACAGGAGTCACATAATCTTTCACTGACTGAGAGATGGTCAGTCTGCAGCAGAATAAATCACTGCTTTGAACAACGGCGAAAGAATAAAGTGCACACAGTACTGAAGTAAGAGTGACCTGTGCCACCCGGGCTGATGAATATGCACAAATTGATAATTAAAGTTGACGCTTGTGCCAGTCACTGATGGATGGAGATTGTTCTCAGCCAAACGGAGAGGCTCCTTGCAACTTAGAATCTGATTCACCTGAGTCAAATGCAATGATTGTGTGCTGGTGCCTTTCTATTGTTCAATGTTGAGCAGTCGGAACAGTCTCGGAACTGATGCGTCTCCCTCACACTGAGAACCAGACCATTCCAGCTTGCTGAGATTGTAATCGTGCCACGGATCTCTTACACCTTTCGCCGCACGTTCGCCTGCCTTGCTTCAGGGAGATAGGCAAACGCCTTATGCTTTCCGACCACCTCCACGTCCCCCCCCCCCCCCCCCCCCCCGCTTTAGGGAGATAGGCAAAATTCATATGTTCCCTCCACCACCCCGCCACTCTCACACACGCACGCACACACAGCTTTCGGGAGATAGGCAAAGCCCATCTGTATGCGCCCCTCTCCCTCACACACACACACACACATGCAGTGAGCAGGGTCGCTGCGAAGCCATCAGCAGCTCTCTCGTTGAGAAGGGAAAACGGGAATCAAACAGTTTCAACTTAGATTCAAGTTTAGTACCACATTTTGAGACTTGTGATCTCTTGGTTTCAGGGCCAGTTTAAGGTGCATTTAGATGTCTGCAACTGAGTTTTGCAAGTTGTATAAAAACCTCCACCACTCCCCCCCCACGCCATTTGGCACCACAATCCGTTTTTAAATGTCATTTTATTTAACACGATTTTGTTTTATCCAAACCTGTTTCAGCTCCCTCTCCCAGCATTTTTTGGCCAAAAATGGGAATGGGTTTGAAAGGGGGTGAGGCGTTCGGGGGGTGGGGGGGGGGTGGGGGAGCTCCTCCAAGTGCAGTTTGGAGAGAGGGTTGGTTTGGACTGTGTGTGCTTTAACCCGGGCAGAGCAGCCCCAACCACCGAGACTGGGATTGTTTAAAGCGTGTCCTAGCAACTGTGCACACCCTGAACTGACTGCTGAATGCAGGGAGGGGGAAGAGGATACAAAGACACTCAGATTGCTCCTGCTTGCTGCCTCCACACTGAACTCTGACTCAGTCTCATCCTTCCCCTTAAAAAAAGTTGCATCACAAAATAAAGCATCCCAGAAAGCAGAATCCAATATTAACGGTGCACCATTAAATTTTGTGTTACTTTTGTTTAAAAAAGTGGTTATTTTGGGGGCTTTATTTTTACACATGTTCGCTCTCAGGACCATGTACACAGACTGATGAGTAATACACACGGGTCTGGGTGGATTAATAGAAATGAATCTGTTGCTTGCTGATTTTATTTTAATAGGAGATTGACTTTCCGGGATTGGTAGTAATTTGAAGCCCCTATGGAGAGTGGGAGGCGGCCGGGAGAGGGGTTTGGGACTATTTGTTGGGCAGCCGGTGCCGGATTCATTTTCTCCCTGCCGCCTTCATCCAAAACCCATTGTTCCAGCCAGAGCTCTGCTGTAAACCGGCCAGTGCCGCAATCCGTCACTGCAGCCTCCACCCTCTGCCCCCAGAGAAGCTGGATGAGAGAATAGCGTTAGACCAGCTCGGAGATCTCACCTCCCGGCATCTCTGCATTGGAAAGGGAGAAAAAGAAAACCCAAAGTCGGAGCTAAACAACGTGCCTCCAAAATATTACCCCTCCCACCATCCATCTCCACCCCTCAGCTGTTGATACAAAGCTGAATGGCTGTAATGTGTATGTGACCGATCACTTAGTCAAATCCATCAACCTTATTTCCACCTCCTTGTTTCACTGATCACTGGTCTCTCGTTAGGCTGCCCCCCCCCTCCGTCAATCAATGAAAGTGTAACCCCCTCCAACCCTCTCCCCTCCGCAGATGCTGCCTGACCTGCCCAGTCTTCCCAGCACACACTGATTTGTATTTTAAAAGCAATTCTTATTTATCGACAATAATTTCAATATTTCAAATATCTGCCCAATTCTTTGATCCTTTGGACGAGGGGAATTCTTGACCAAAATTGTGTCCATTTATAATTAGAATCCTTCACTATAAATCAGATTCCATTTTCAATAAAGGAGATTGCAATGTTTTGTTAGACTTTCACCAGTCTTTTGGGGATTTGACTCGATGACTCCATCCGTGTTTCCATGAAAACCAAAGCGTCTTTCCATTGAATCCCTACAATGCAGAAGGGCCCATCGAGCCTCCAAAAAGGCTCAGGGTTATTTCCACCACCCTCCCCCCCCCCCCCCCCCCACTCCCTGTTCCCTATAACTCCCGCATTGATCATGGTCAATTCAGCTAACCAGCATGGCTTTCCGACAATGGGAGCACCCGGAAGAAACCCACGCAGACACGGGGAGAACATGCAAACTCCACACAGACAGTGACCCAAGACCCGAATTGAACCCGGCTTCCTACCGCTGGGAAGCAGCGGTGCTAACCACGGTGCTTTCATCGATGGTGCCTCCCCTCTTCTGTTCCTAACCTATGGACTCATTTTAAATACAACTTCTGAACAACAGAAAACCGTGCTTGCATTAAAAAAAAACTCCACATGAGAAAAGACGGATTCGAGCTAAAGAAGAAGGAGTCACTGAAAGATTGGTCAAAGGATAAGTTTTAAGAAGGCTCTGAAAGCAAAACGGGGACGTGGACATGTGAAAGAGGTTAGCAAGAGAATTTGGGCCCTGTATGGCTGATGGTATGGTCACTAATGCTGAAGAGATGGATGGAATAAAAAAAAAGGCTGTAGTCCGTGGTACAGAGCCTGTGGGGGTTGTTGGGCTACAGCAGATAGCAAATGTAGGGAGGGTTGATGATAAGAAACAATTTAATGGCAAGGAGACAGATTCTACAATTTAAGCCATTAGGGAACTTAGAGTCCATGTAGGTCGGTGAGGATGGTGGGAGAACAAAATGGAGAAGCCCAACTGTCTTTAGATTTATTTTCTTTCGATGTCCCCTGTGTCCCTGACCAGACCCTGCTCTTCTTGCTCCAGCTCCACCACTACACTCTAGCCTCTCCACTATCTAGCAGGAGTATGTCACTATTCAGAGAGCAAGGAAGTTCTCTGGGATAGGGTTAGGCCCAATTTCTATTCTTCCAAAGAAGTTACTGAAACAGACGATTTGGTCATTACCCCATTGCTACTTGTGAGGCCGACCTTGCCGTCTACAAACTGGTAGCCATGCTTCCAGCATTACCGCAGCGACTACATTTCCAAATAACCTCATTCCATTGAACGTTAGAATATGTCCAGGTCAAAATATGCATTATAACTATAAGTATTAATTTTTATGTCTCTTCCAACTTTCACTAGATATAATTTGCTTTTGTCCACTCGCAGCTCCAAATTACACATCTATCCATCTTTAGCCAGGCTCGCTAATCCCCTATCCTCCAACATTATCTGGGACTCACTCTCATGTACATGCTGATGATGATAGCTAGCTTTGCCACCAGTCCTGGCTCCACAAGGGTTGCTGTATTGTCCATCTGTCTTCCTAACGGTGAGCTGTGAGCAAGGGGGTTCTTTGCTCAACTCCAAAGCGGAAAGAGAAAAAAACATCCTCTCTCTGCCATCGCCAAGAAGCTCAGGCCAGAAAGTTCTTTCCTCCTTCATTTTCACTTGGTCAACTCGACCTTAGCAGTGCATTAACTTGTCATCCAGTAATGATGAGATGCCAACGGTACGGGGCTGAGGACGGGCACTTTCATTTCAATATGACTGTCTGCTGTTCCACTCTATGACATTGCCACAAAAACAGAAAATGCTGGAAAATCTCAACAGGTCTGACAGCGTCTGTGGAAACACAACACAGCCAACGTTTCCCGTCTAGATGACACTTCGTCAGAGCAGAGATGACATTGCTATCTCCTAGGCTTAACACCTAGACTTCCATCCTTAATGTCCTTGTAAGTTTCATTCAATGGCATCCTCTCTTAGCAAAACCGCCTATCTACCACCATTGCGCTTGCTGACAGGTTCGCCAAAATTTTTGTTTTCAAAATTCTCCACAAATCCCCTTTCGCATCCCTCCCCCCGCTCACCAACGGGGTGGGGGGGGGGGCGGGGTCACCAAGCCCCCTCCCCACATGTCTCTAATCTCTGGATTTAATTGCGGGCTAATTCATAAACCAGTCGCGGGTTGAATAGGAAATAGGTTGTTGAAATAAAGAAACACACTGACAGCTTGCTCCTAGCAGGTCACTTTGTTGCCATGTGTAAGTCTAAGCGATGTTGTGACGCTTTGAGGTGCAAAAAAATTCCTCATTTCCAATTGATATTTTGGATGCTATTCCCGGCGTGTTAACTTGGACAGAATAGTAACGTTTTAAAAAGCTGAATCAATTGCCTTAAGGTTAAAACAGAAATGGCATGACGATCAAAAAGGGGAACCCATAATCCCTATTTCATGGAATTTCTTGTTACGTATTATGCATGTGTATCTTTGGTGCATGACCAATACAAGATCACACGACCACTGTGTTCCTCGATTTGTTTCAATTTCTCCCACATATCAAAGAGATATAAAAATACTCAAGGACAGATCTGACACCCAGTTTTTCTTCCACTTGTAAATCCAACATTGTTTTAAGTTCAAATAAATAATCGTACATACTTGATAAATTCGATGTTATATTGCATTAATTAACCGCCCTTACTCTCGCTTAGAGCAAAGCACCCCTATGACTATCATCTACTTACTATTAATTACAATCAAGTCCATATATCTACTATAGATGGAATTAGTATCAACTAGGAATCAGGCAGATGGTATCGATCGTGAATTTTGTAATTCGAATTTGATATGGATTTTAAAGTTTTGCTCTATTCATTCAGTATAACCGGAGCTCGAATCTAAATTGTAATCTATACTGTCTGTAACAATACAGAAAAGACAAGTCTTGCTGTTCTGTTACAAATTGATAATGTACCCCTTCCACTTAGTTACAGTAGTACCTGTCTCAGATAAAGTTACAAAAGAAATTTCATTACAACGCTGGAACCGCACTCGGGTGACCAGCAGAGTGCTCTGTACATAAGTGCTTGATCAGAGCATGTGGAGAATGTTGCTGCAGTGAAGCATATTTTTCAAGCAAAAGTGGGAGAATTCATTGGCTCAATTTTTAATAAATATTTTGAACACTTCATATCTCTTGGGAGTTATACTCCATCAGATGTGTTGCCGCAAACAGAGCAGTTTCTTGACGGGTGCCTGACACCACTGCAGCTGAGTCAAATGGGGCCTGTCTATCACTACCGCATCATCCTTAGCGAAAAAAAGAGGAAAAAGCTTTGGGACAACACACAAATGCTACCTTAAATAGCGGTGCCGTGTCTTACAACTGGCCCATGTGCTTGGTTACTTGAGAAAGTCAAATCAAACCGCACTTTGGAGTTTCAAGGACAAAGTCTGCCTTATCTGGGATTTGAATGTGTTTGGCTTTTATATGGTTTAATATTGCCCATCGTAGTTTTTGTAGCATCAAATAGTCATCAAATGGTATTTCCGAATTTCATAGTAGTTTATTTTGCAAGAACGCATTCATGTCCAATGATCTGCAGCTAAAATATTAACCTATACTTCCCACGTATAGATCCTAGCAAATCTGCTATGCACTTTTAATAATGAATTTGTGAAAAAGATTTATTTATAAGACTGTTGAATCAGATGGAATGAAGTTGCATTCTGATTCGAGCCTGATATTGAACTTCAAAAACTAACTTTTTGATTCAATTTGAACATTTTCTACAGAGTAACCCAAAATTCATATAAAAACTGCGACTCTTCATTTGTTTATAGGGAAATCCGGTTCACTAAATCGGCCTGCTCTGTGGCGCCAGATCGACAGCAATGCGAGTGACTGTCCTCCGAAAGATATGGCCGAACAAGGGCAGTTAGGGATGGGTAATGCATGCTGAGTGACGCCCACACCCCGTGAATTAAAAAGAACACAAACTGCGAATGTGATATTTAAATATTATTTACCTCATCCTACACATGAACTTGGCAATGCATTTTAAAAGGCGAACGAGGGGTGGAACTCAAGGGGTAGCTGAGACGACTAGCATTGATTTATTTAAAGGGGTGCAACTGGGGAGAAAATAATAGGATATGTTGATGAGATTAATTGAAGAAGGGTACGAGGAGACTTGTATAGAACATAAAGGCTAGCATAGAATCATTGGGCCGAATGATTGCTTCTATGCTATAAATGTCATGCAATTCTATGAAATCAGACCGGAGACGCTATTATGGATCAACATCAAATATTCAACATGGCTATTCCTTTTGAAGTAGAACATGTGCGAATACCGTATAATTCATTGCAAAATTTTGAAAGCTTAGCTCTTGTTAAATCAATCGTGGATGTAAAAAGTTTATCCTTTTTAAAGGGCAACTATAAACGTAGGAAGCTTACATTGTCACGCAATACACATATAACCAAGATAGCAGCTTCATACAATAAAGTAACCCATTCTGGCAATCCTCAGTTATTTTAAAACATTCCACACTAATGTCAATTCTTTGTTAACCTAATGAGATTTAATCTGTCTGATATTCAATAGTTCGATTCTTCAGTGGTGCTTTATAAAATAGTGACTTGTTAAAACCGGCCGATCTTAGAAGCAACTGGCCTCTTTTCTGTATTGTTTGGAGCATATTGCATTTGTTAACATTCCCGGTAATGTCGCTGTTTCCTTCTTCAACCAGTGGCTCATTCTTAACTGCTGTTGCGGTTGAGGCACAGTTTGTGATGACTCAGCCGAAGGTCAAACGAGGATGAGAAGCAGTTCATGTTCATTTTCGTAACCTCAGGGCAAAGTGGTTTGCTGTTAAATGACACGTCTCCCTATTTCCTCTATCACTTGGACTACATGCAATTTTTTCATAGAGTGCTATTGACGTGAACAGCAGCGGTGTTTTCCGATACAAAGTCATTTTTTACTCGAACTGAACGAAAAGCAGGATGCATTAGGCCATAAAAAGACGTAATTAGAAATCACGTGGCCAACGAGGACTTTCTTCCCACTGCTTTGTTTGTTAGGCTTCAACTAAATCAAACAGTGGGGAGTTATGACATACGCTGGTCCGCGTTAAGTATACAGACATGTTTTTCCCGTGTCATTCAATATTGTGAAATGTTCCTGCAGTTTTGACGGAGTAAGGACAATAAAAAAACGCCCATCAAAAACACCATGATTTCCGTGTCACATATTTCCCAGGGAGAAATGTTTTACTCGGGAGTAAATATCATCACAGGATGGGATTGAGATAACAAGGACAACCCTAAGCATTGACCTGGAGGGCATGAAGCTACCTGTGTGTGTGTGTGTGTGTGTGTGTGATAAACGTGGTGCTATGGTTATTGATTTAGAAATATATTTAAATGAACAAAATATCGGTTAGCTTTAATTTCATATATCTTAGAGGTTATCATCCATAGACGTGACCTCTAGCTGATAAAATGTCTCAGGATGGCATTTGTACGCAACACCTGTAGAGACGAATTAATCTGTAAAATGTTGTATTTTATGAAGTCTTCAGTTTGATTTGGAGTGCATCTAAACTTTGACGTAGCGATATCCCCCTCCTCCCCACCATACTCCACCCAACTGTTTTTCATCTAGATAATTTAGCAAGGGCCTCTTATGAAGTTTTATTGTGTGAATAGGGTTTGTGGGTTTTAATCAGTCATAAATGTAAATGTTATTGCCACTGTCATATGTAGTCTCTGTATCCCACAAATCAATCGGCTTTGCTTCTAGCAAGGTTAGCTAGAACTGGTAAATGTTTTTAAATTAATGGAACCTCAATCAGCCTTTAAATTAATCCTGTGGAAGAGTCTGTTTGAATTCTTTTAAGAAACCAGCAATTTAATTTCCCACTTATGTTGCCACAATGATTTCTTGACCTAAATAAGGGATAGAAAGTTTGAAATGCCGCTGAGAGGATAATATAGACACTAAAACTTCTAGAGGTTTGGTTATCACCAAGCTCCAGGGTTAGTGCCTCAAGAGAATAGCTAACTTTCAATACCAGCCTTGAAGAAGGTCCCTAATGCTGCCAGACGTCCTAAAAATTAGTTCCACAATCTGGAAATAGGTAAATAGTACTTTGAATAGGTATGGTCAATGCAAATGATTTACACAAAATTATTTTTAATTAGGATATAAAGGAGTCAATGATCTGGGTCAAAATTAATTTACATTTGGGAAAGTATGCTCTAATAAATGAGTGTCAGCCTTGTTAAAGACAAATAGCATTTGCCTGACCTGATTGAAACATTAGAAATGTTGGTTACCACATTGCAGTTGATGTTATGAATATGAATTTCCAAATGTTTGTAGAGATTTGATAGCAAACTAAATCCCATAGCATGCAAGGAATAATGGCAACTTCTTGGAGATTATCTTCCTGCTTGGAGTATGGGAAGCTCTTGGCCCTAGGAGAGTACTGTGGACACAAAGTTAGCCCCTGTGCCCCATCAATTCTCTGAATTATTTCCACTCCATGCCACTGGGCCTACTGCACTTGGGCCTCAGAATTTTAATTTTGACTACCCTATCCAAGAATGTTTTCACTTTGAGGCATCCCAGAGGCCTCCTGGCAGCCTCAGCAGTGCCCAATCCTTCCAGAGATGCTGTTGGTTTTCTGATTAGACTAGAAACCCTGATTAGGCCAGCAGTGTAGAGAGCCTGCCTGGAATCTTAAATGAGCATTGGGCCCACAGGCAGTCAATTATGAAGCCGCTTGCAATAAAATTGCCGAACTGGTCTCACTGTTGTCAAGTGCAGGCTAGGGCCAGCTTTTGGGCAGACACGTGTTCCCAAAGCCCACAGCAAAAGTAAGTCCAAACTGGTTCAGTAGAAGCTATGTAACATCATCGTTAACCTCTACTGAAGCAGAATGAGAAATGGATATCAGTTATTCAAGGGCCATAACAGTATAAGCTGTCAACTAATGAGACACTGTGTACACTAGGTATGAATTGATAATCAGGATAACATGCTGGGGCATAAGTTCCTAGCTAATAAAGATAAAATGCAATGTAAGTCACCACATCAGGAGATTCTGTTTATTAATAGAAAAAGTGCACCAATATTAAAGGGGAAATTAAAAGAAATGGATGAAATGCCTAAATCAAGCTCGAGTAGAATCAATGCATTTTCAACTTAAACTACAAGAGAACGATATAATATTCAACATTATTCTGCATAAAGCATTATAGGTATTTGTTTGTTTGTAGGCTTATAGCTAATGATTATAATCATGGGCACAGTACTTCCAGGTGTATCCAAGTCTAAGCATTCAAAAGCTGCAAACAATGCAGGCCCTAAAGATTTTTTTAAGCAACATTTTGACTAAATGACATTGAAAACTGACATGATGCATCATCATTTATTATTGATATTAAAATATTTCATTTGAAGATTTTTAAAAATGAGTTCATTCAGTTCCACAATTCTTTATTGCTTAGCTATTCCTATCTTTGAGACTGGAGATATGTGGCATTGATGTATACAGAGGCATTTTGAGAAACTGAAACCATCCTACGTAGAAATTTAAGATCAAAAACAGAATGTCCAGTTTGATCTGTTCCATTTGTGCATTAAATGTCAGATTGTGAACATCTGAAGTTTTCTTTTACCCTTTTGAGATGATTTCAACCTTGAATGAGAGATATCAGAACAAGGCATTAATGTAATAGTGATTACAGTACAGGACTAGAGGCAACACTTTTTAATGCATCTCCATGGTTGATTTGCCACTGGCGTAAATGATAACCTTTAGAAAAGTGGCTTGCACATTGTAGATATCCCAAAGACACAGTGCCTATTCTTTTATGTGATGCATAGCACGTCAGTGGAATTGGAAGTTTAATAATAGGTACCACATCCTGTAATTTTTAGAAGGTTAAACTCTTTAGAGATCTGTAAACTGCCAAGCCCAATCCTGTTTTATTTCCCCATCTCCACCCCAAATAATTATTTATTCCTGCAAAATTCTAAGAATAAGGAGCAGGAATAGGGCAAGATACCACAACATTTTGGCTTTGCCAAAATTATAAGTTGACTTAAAAGCAATTGATTTCAAACAAATAAATTAGTTGCACCCATAATAAATTACACAGTGATTAAATAGTTGGTCTTTTAGAGCTGTAGTTTGCTTTCCTTAATCTAATCGTTAATAGCATTATTAGCCTAGAAATTCATTGCAAGAACTGGGCTAGAATGCAATTCTTGTTTCTGAATGGATAGCCCAATGATTATGATATTTGCCCTTAGGCCCAACTCAAATAATGGTAGTGAACTGCTGGCATCTGTTGGCCATCCTTAAGCAGCTGGCTAGCAAAGAGGCTCAGAGTTTTGTGTACTGCAGCACTGGCAGTTATCTCAGGTAAAAGTTTGAAAAGGAAGGGAAGTTAATCAGAGGAGGAGGCCAACGGGTGAGGGGGCAGACAACCATCTGTGGATCCACTATAGGTCTGAGTAAAGCACTCCTAGACCCTTCCATCTCCCACTTCCATCTCCAGGTAAGTGATATTTAAAAAGCCAGCACTTGAGTCATGGCCTGCATAAAAAAGAGATGGTTGATCTCCAAAGAAGCCTAGTACTTGCTGTGTTTATGGCACTAATTTTGCAGCAAGGCAGCAAATAGCCATTAATGCAGCAAGTAGCCATTATGGTCCTTAGGTGCATATGGAAAAGGCCTAATTTTTACTTCAGAGGTAGCCCTAAATGTCTATTTTATGCATTAAGTAATATGATGGGCACATTTTTAGGCTTTAATCTTGATTTAAGTTAATTGACAAATTTGTTGAATGGTGAGGAAGAATCTGATCTGATTACATATTGACCTAAAGGGTGCATTAAAAATAGAAAATGGTGGGATTATAGAGTCGGAAAAGAGGGAATAGATTAATGGGCCCTATCACATAACACAATTATCAGTTTTTGAAAAATAGATTACTCCAAACTTTAACCTGTCTGTTCTCCACAACCTCTGTTCCAAATGTTTCAATTTTTATTTCAGATTTCCAGTATTTTCAGTTTAAAAAAAATTGTGTTAATGCACCTTCAGAAACCAATTAACCCATCTTTAACAATAACCCATAGATAAACACCCATCAATTAAAAATAAAAGCAAATCAAATGACATCAAAACAAATTGATTCGATTATTAGGTACATATACTTATGAATGTAATCTACCTCCTTCCAATTTCTACTGTTATGGATAATTATAGTTTGCTAATTAAGCATTTATAGAATGTGTTATACTGTAGTTGAACAATTTGAGTATTGCATATGTGCAGAACAAATCGTTTCAACAGATGTGTGCCAACCAGTTAACCAGTTTTAACAAAATGTTTCATCTCTGTGCTTAGTCATGCAGGAGAACTAAAATGTGTTGACGTGTGATCACACGTGATTTATGCTTTCACTGACATGTTTGAGAACAGCTTCTTGACATTTATAACACTTTTTCAAACACTATTAGCATTTTAATGCAGATTGCTTCCTTTTGAAGATCCAAAAACACCATAATTCAAAATGATTGGAGCTTTTAAGAATGTGAAAGGCCGTGCTGTTAATTAACATTAGCTTTGGTGCTCATGAGCTCAGGACATGCTGCACCAATGCCAAATAGCTGCTTGGGCAGACTGAGCGTCTCCAGCACAAGCAAATTCACACCAATGTATAGGCGGCCATTGTACACCACTCCTGTCTCACTTCAGTGGTGGCAGCCCCAAACCCTGTCTGCTCCCTTGATCTACCCAGACAGTGGTATCAATACTCTGCAGTATAACTATTCATTCTTGGGATGGAGGTTCAGTATAGGCAGTCAACTCATTAATGGTGGATAGATTATGATTAAACAGAATTTGTACACACAAGTTAATTTCCTATACATTCTACAAAATTTGCATCATTTAAGCAACTACATAAAGAAAACATTTAGGTTAACTGACATTTCCCAAGCCAGGCTTTGGACACAATTATGGAACATTTGACTAGTAGTTGTTGATTTAAGATGTTGAAGTTTTAGCTGTAACTGATAACACAGGAAACCTCAATACATACTTAATATTGCCAGTCTGATCTAGCCAATTTTACAGATATTTATAATTATAGTTACTTTATGGAAAATTTAGGGGCAATGTTAATTTTAACTGATAGTGTAATTCAAACAATTTCAGATCAGCTTCCTTTCGTACACCTCTCCAAATTTTCATTTTTGTTCACATAAATGGAAACAATTAATAGAAAAGTTATACAATGGACAGCCAATCTAATATTGCCAATTTAAATCTATTACTTGAAGTTAAAATAAGCCCTTTGAAGTTTGTAAATAAATCAGATAGAAGATGTCGGTGTAATGCCTATTTTGTGGTATTCCATCACTGCAAATGTTTTATTTGTTTGATTCAAAATCTTCTCTTATTTTAGAAGAGGTATTTTCAGTTTAAAGTGAACACACCATCAAAATCATGGACAGGAAAAATTGATACAAGTATTCATATGATATCATATAGCATTACTTTCAGATTAATGATATTTTCACAGCATAAGAGAGGATACCAGCTTAATTAGCTATTAGTTGAAATTATTCTACTCCTAATTTTCCCGTAATTTCTTTAATATTTCTTTCTTTATGTTGTATGTATGTATTTTTAAGAAAAATGTTTAATTTTCAGGAATCTATTGGAAGATTCGGCAATAACAAAGAACAGTTTTCACTGAAAATTCAATTTTGTAACCAAGTTGGCAGAAACACTTGTATAATAGTGAATGTAATGCCTACTGTAACACAAGCAATTAAGGAACTATGTTCATATTAAGTTGTACTTTTCCACAATCAATAAGCCTGTAGACTTTTTTTTAGATGCAATTAAATGATTAGTTGTATAACGTAATGACATGAAACAGATTATAAAAATGTTAAAGTAGCATGAAATTTTATTTTATATTTGAATAATAGCACTATTTCCATATTGGCCACAATTCACCCACACCATTATTTTCAGAAAACTGCTCATGTGACAATGAGCAGAAAAAAAAAGAGCAAACTTCTAGAAGGGAAGTAAAATATATAAGCTTGGAATTTTTATCCACATTTCCTGAAGGAGAATTTGATCATTCAAATTGGAACAGGTCATATTTACTCTTGTCCACATCCCATCTTCCATCATCATTTCTACTGGAATTATGTTGAATGCAAGACTCATAATGAGGTATAATGTTCATTAAGACCTGCCTTCTCAACCTTGCTCCTCTCCTGAGGTGTGGTGATTCTCAGGTTAAATCACCAGTCAGATCTCCACCTCAAAGAGGAGAGCAACCAATGATTTATATTAAAATGGCTATATCTTCATAACTGAGACAGATCTACCTCATGACATTTAAGTGTTCCATTTGTATTTTTTTTCCCTTCCATTGTATTGCTTCATTTTCTTATCTTTATAAGAACAAAGAACCGCATTGCATAATAACAGGCCTTTTGGCCCTATCGAGACCAACCACTTATATCCCTCTATTTCCCATTTGTTTATAAGCTGATTAAGATAAGTCTTAAATGTGGCTAACATAACTGCCTCAACCACTTCACTTGGCAATGAATTCCAGGCCTCCATCACCCTCTGTGTAAAGAAACTTCCTCCGCACATCTCCATGATCTTTTCCCCCCCTTATCTTGAACTTGTGCCCCGTTGTAATTGTCATTTCTGCCCTGGGAAAAAGGTTCCAATTATTCACTCTATCTATAAGCGTGAAGTACAACAATAGCATTCATGTAAAAGCATATTGTTTATGAACTTCTTGCAATGCTGCCTCCCCTTGATGGAATTATGTGAAGTTAATGTTCTTAAATATTATAGTTCTTCTAGGTGCACCACATGCATGAGTTGACTGACTAACATGCTACAGTAGGAGTCTTATGCGATTGAGATGCCTTCATCTTACATCAACGATACCCTGAAATGGACTTGTTCTGGCTGAATCTATTGCTGTTGCATGGGCAGCTTGATTTTTTTCCTGCTATGTTTTCAAACATCAGAGGAGATTGGTTGGAGGACAAGCTTATGCTACTTGGTTAAGAGACTGTAATGCCATCCTTTCTGCAAAATCACAACTAAAATAATGCTGGTAATCATATGACCAGTGAAGCCCAGCTTGTTTAGTTTATTTATTAGTGTTACAAGTAGGCTTACATTAACACTGCAATAAAGTTACTGTGAAAATCCTCTAGATGCCACACTCCACTGCATGTTTGAGTACACTAACAGAGAATTTAGCATGACTAATGCACCTAACCAGCACATCTTATGGACTATGGGAGGGAACTGGAGCATCTGGAGGAAATCCACACAGATAATAGGGAGGAATTGCAGGCTCCGCACAGATTGTTAACCAAGCTGGGAATTGAACCCGGGCCCCTGACGCCGTGAGGCAGCAATGCTAACCACTGTGCCTCCTTGATGGTAATGTATATACCACCAGCAAAAGTTTCAAATAAAAATGAGAATTTTTCTAAACTGAACACACCACTTTTGTGGCACCAGCCCGAATACCCATTGGGAAAATTCAGACTGTCTCTTGGCCCCAGTCATGGGGGCCTGCACTGTAGATATTTCAGGAGGTGCCACATACTTCATAATGAACTGCAATGTTATAGTTCTATCCCCAGTGTCCTACACACACTGCCAGTGGACTGTACCTTTTGAGCTGCCAATGTCTGATTTAGCCCAGATTCTCTCCAACCACAGTTAATACTCTATTAACATTATTCTTCATCCAAGAGAAAGTGCGTTAGAATCCTTCAAGCAGCAACATCTTCTTCATAAAATGCAACCATCAGCTGTTCCTGCACAATCATGTTCTATAAATCATGCACTGTTTGCTTCACTTTTCAGCTCTCTTGGACTGGGATGGGCAGAATTCAGTTATCCTGATGTGGGATCTGACAGCATATGCAAAAGTGGTGAGATCTAAATAGGGAGGGCTAGCTGACACCAATTACATGGTGGCCAGTTAATTAATGCAATCGTGGTACAGAGTCTAGGCAATTACTCAGCTGGGACAGTTAGAAAGTCACTGAACCCACTGTAAGCTAATGGGGTCAGAGATCCAGACACCATTTTAAATGGCATCCTTATATGCACCATGCCTGCAGACAAACAGCATCTGTTTTGCCGAGTCTACTACTGAACCACAGGATTACCATCTTAACCTCCCAGGCTTTGGTGGAATTTGGCTCAGACCAGAAAACTCATGGCCTGGTGCTTTAGAGATACTTCCCTCCAGGCTGCCTGGGAATGGCAGGAGGTGGATACACAGGCACACCTAGGTCCAATCTCAGGAAGTGAACCTACTCCACACCACCAGGGTATGGATAATGGTGGGCATTGATTCAACATGTCTCTTGAGAGGGCAGCAAGCAATGGCTCTCAGTGAGAGGAACGTGTGTGCAAGCAGGTGAATAAAACCAAAGGCTCAATAGCAAATGTATCATAAGCCTGGATAAATGAGGCCCAAACTTTCATGCTTACACTTCCATCATAGTTCAAGTGGCATGTTGATGTGTCATCTGGATGGCCTCTATCTGTCTGCTGAATGTATGCTCATAAAAGGAATCAATGGCATAGTAATATTGTCACTGGTCTAGTAATCTATAGATTTCGAGTAATGTTGTGGGGACTCGGGTTCAAATCCCACCACAGCAAATGGTGAAATTTGAATTTAATAAATATCTGAAATTACAAGTTTAATAAGTCAATGGTTCAGTCAATGGTCGTAAAAGCCCATTTGGTTCACTGATGCCCTTAAGGGAAGGAAATCTGTTATCCTTAGTCGGTCTGGCCCATGTATGACTCCAGACCCACAGCAAAGTCATTGACTCTAAAATGCCTCTGAAATGGTCTAGCAAATCATTCAATTCAAGGGCAAATAGGGATGGGTAACAAATGCTGGCCAGCCAGCAACACCCTCATCCAATTAATTTAAAAAAGGAGGTATGTAAGTTTGATGCTGCGGCTACTTTTTAAAATCAATATTAATATTGGCTTCCTAAAGGATCACAGGTCATTGAGAAGGAGACCATAAAAGTCAGTGACTACTTCCTTGAATCCATAGCCATTGTTGACGTTAACTCTGATAACTGCGGGTATTTTAAGTGGAAGTGGTTATGCCTGTCGGATGGGGCCCTAGTTTCTTCTAATTCAATAAGGGGCAGAAACTTATCGAGGCTGCATCCTGCAATGGAGATCTAACCATCACCAAACACCTTGTGCCTATGGTCAAATGGTACTCACTTTGTTCTTGGCAGAGCTAATCCTGATTTGGCCTTAGAGTCGCACTTGACTTCTCCTCAGTGAGGTTTTGTTAGTGATCCTCTACCTCCCTTTGTAACTTTGGTTTTTCCTCAGCTCAAATTTTCCTCTCTGACAGCTCAATCTCCCTTCAGTCACATTTGATCTTTCCTTCGATGCTTCTCATTGGAGAATTTTCAGTGCAGAAGGATGCCATTTGGTCCATCGAACCAGCACCAGCAATAATCTCATCCATATCCTATCCCTGTAATTCCATTTATTTACTCTCCTAATTCCCCTGACACTAAGTGGCAATTTAGCATGGCCAATCAACCTAACCTACACATTTTTGGACTGTGGTAGGAAACCAGAGCACTTGGAGGAAACCCATGTAGATACAAGAAGAATGTGCAAACTCCACATGTCACCCCAGTTTGGAATTTAACCCAGGTCATTGGAGCTGTGAGGCAGCAGTGCTAACCACTGTGCCACCCCAAAAACCACCTCAAGTGTCTCCCCTTTTCCAAAAAAGCAACCTCCAATTGACAGCTTTGACCTGAAAGTAGTAACATCAAGGAAAATTTGTAATTACTTTCAAATATTTGTTAAATGTATAATCACTTTGAATATGTTTGAAAAGTATTTGATTAAGAGTTTGTACCAGTTGTAAAAGGATCAACTGAATAATAAAATAAATGGTCCATGTGACCGGGTTACCCTTGATTTGGAAGCAATCCCAATAGGAAGAAAGCTAAAATATTGAGGTCTTGTGGCAGACCCAAGGGAAGAACATAGAACAACAGGCCCTTCAGCCCACGAGTTGCGCCGATCACATCTACCAATCCACAGACCTATCTATAACCCCTTATCCTATTCGTTTCCATATATTCATCCAGAAGTCTCTTAAAAGACCCCACTGAGTTTGCCTCAACAACCTCCGACGGCAGTCGGTTCCATTCACTCACCACCCTCTGAGTGAAAAACCTACCCCTGACATCTCCTTTGTATTTGCTTCCCTGAACCTTAAATCTGCGTCCTCTCGTAGTGATCATTTCAGCTCGGGAAATAGTCTCTGAGAGTCCATCCTATCTATCCCTCTCACCATTTTATAAACCTCCATCAGGTCGCCTCTCAACCTACGTCCATGTTCTATGTTCTATGTTAATAGTTTTGTACTGTGGTTCAGAGTCAGCAGGATACCCAGCGTTTCTGTCCAGTGATGCCAATATTCAGTCTGTGAGTCTAATAAATATTTACATGTGTTGGAAGGTACAGCATTTTAGCACATACCTAGAATCAGGGTGCAGGATCGACTTTCCAATCTAGGAGCTATTAAGACCATTTTCTGCCATATCAATGCCTCAGTCTTGCCAGCTGATCTATAATCCATATTTTTGTGATCTTACAATTGCATTAATTGTGTGTAGCCAATGTCATAGCACTCTCATGTAATTCCTTTAACTGAAACTAGGAGGTGGGCTTTTATTGTCAGGAGACCATTCTGACCTCTGTTGCCAGTGAAGTTGGGGAAGAAACGGAGAGAGATGGTTTTGAGCAAACCAAATTGGAAAACTGGACTGCTGAGAGATTGTGGAGCACATTTGGGATTGCTGCTGCTTTATCTTACACCCCCAAGTAACTCAATGCACAAAATCAGCTATACCATACAAAGGTAGTAGCAATTCTGATATTTCCATGCTACCATAACAGATGGAAGCTGAGAGTTGAAAAGATTCTGGAAAAATGTGTGTCATTATGTGAAGGATTGTATGAGTGGAATCCCGTTTACAAAGACACTAATGTCTGCAGAGAATTAACTATACTCTTGAAGGAAGGAGACTAGAATTCTGCACTAAGAAGATCCGACCTTAGAATAACTTTGTGGTTGAAAATGTTGACCATAAAGATGGAGTTGACCACTTAAAAATTCTGTGAGCTGGTTTTCGTGATGTATGCAATTAATTAGTAGTTTATAGTTTGTATTGATTGTGATTTGCCTGTTAATTTATGTTTAACATAAGTTGATGTGGATTTGTGTTATGAAGAGTTACAAAGAATGAACACTTGTTTGGTAAATTTCTTCATTTGCTGGCTGTTTGGTAAAGTTATTTCATTTGGTTTCTGGGAGCCAATGGGGATTGTAACAGTGGTGACAGTTAACCAACTTGAGGACTGACCATTGCTCATCACCAGCTGTGATGCCCATGAAAGTGAAAACCCTTGAATTCAGTCCACTGCCAGCTTAATTGCTAAACATGAGGATTAATCAATATTCATTGCATACGAATCCATTACAAGTAGCTTCCTGCTACATGCCATCCTACTTCCAGTTGCAATTCTTCCATCCAACTATTGGGGACTTGACAGTGTGTCCCCAGTATTATTCAATGGCTTCACCTGTCCCCTCCCCCATTTCTATGCCAGCACTAAAAACCACCCGATATCAAGATTTGTTCCTTCTGACTGATAGAATGAAAGTGCTAGTATGAGGTACTAGTAGCATTTGATCCAAATGAAGTTGCATCTTATTTCTCTTGCACCTCTAAGACAACATCAGGACATTCCAAAAACACATCAAAGTTGATGAAATTCTTCAGCAGAAGCAGTCACTGCTGTAATTTAGAAAATAGGACAATCGACTTTCATACAGAGACTCCAAAAACAGAAATGGAATATTGGCCAGAATTCTTCAATCTCCCATGCCCAGCTACCATTGTTAGTGAGAACGCAGAATTGGGCATTCAGCTAAATCTCTACTATAGCAGCGGGACTGGAGAATCCTGGTTGCTGACAAGGTCAGAGATATTCAGCAGTCATGCTTTAATGATGTTGATTGTGGGATAAATATTGGGCATGACACCAGCAAAAGCTCTCCTAGCCCTCAAAATAGTGCCCTGGGATCTTTTTCTATCCATCTATTCTACAGAGACTTGGTTTAACCTATTATCTGAAATGCAGCACTTCTGGCAGAACAGCACTGAACATTTTGTGCTCAGGTCCTTTGGAGTGGGAATTGAGCCCACAATCTTCTGAGACAGAGGCAAGGCCAACTTCACTGCATTAACCACATAGAAGGCAACAGAGGTCAGAATGCTCTCCTGACAATAAAAGCCCACCTCCTAGTTTCAGTTAAAGGAATTACATGAGAGTGCTATGACATTGGCTACACACAATTAATGCAATTGTAAGATCACAAAAATATTATAGATCAGCTGGCAAGACTGAGGCATTGATATGGCAGAAAATGGTCTTAATAGCTCCTAGATTGGAAAGTCGATCCTGCACCCTGATTCTAGGTATGTGGTAAAATGTTGTACCTTCCAACACATGTAAATATTTATTAGACTCACAGACTGAATATTGGCATCACTGGACAGAAACGCTGAATATCCTGCTGACTCTGAACCACAGTACAAAACTATTCATCTCAGAATTTTAACTGCTGCACTCTAACTTGGAGCAGACAGATGAGACTGTGCAGAAATGTTTCCAGCATTCCTGGCTATTGGACAAAGTCTTTTTGTATCACTTATTATTTTACAATGTAAATTTTATCATATTTAAATATTTTTACCTTGTAACAACATGTATATCCCTGGGGAGAATGTGGGTGGGTGAGCAGAGTTGGTGCCATAGTGCTATTATTACTGGACTCATAATCCAGAACCTTGGGGAAATGGTGTTCAAATCCTGCCATAGCTGTGGTGAAATTTGAATTCACTAATAGTCTGGAATTAAAAAGTTTAGTGATGATCATAAAATCTTTGTCAATTGTCACAAAAACCCATCTGGTTCACTAATGTCCTTTAGAGAGAAGAAAAAATTGCTGTCCTTAACTGACCTACATGTGACTCTAGATCCACAGCAATGTGGTTCTCAGAAACCATACAGTTCAAGTGCAGTTAAGGATGGACAATAAATGTTGGCCCAGCCAGTGATGCCCATATTAAGAATGAGTAAAAGAAAATCAAATGACTATAGAATGATATCATTACTGCCATCAGTTTAAATTCTGTATATTGTAAGTGCATAGAATATTATTTTTATACGTTATTTTGAATAATATTAAAGAAACTAAGATGTTTGCAAAAAAATTCAAACAGCCTTTTCAGTAATTGAGAGAAGTAGACAATTTTTCGCATGTCTGTGTCAATGAAAAAGCAAATAATTTGTGAACACTGAACATGGAGAGTTTCTAGTTTTACTCTGTGCTGGTTGGCTATTATTGTGCTTAGAATTCAAGTTTCAGTCCTGTGCATTGTTGAATCGAGGATAAGACTACCCAAGGGACGATAAGTGGAGACGGCATAGACAGGATGTCAGTATGTTTGTAGTACAAAATGATTTTTGTTCAACTAATAAAATCTATTATTAGATGAGGGGAAATCAGCCAAAGCGGGTACAGTAAGGCCCTTTAGCTTGTAATGGCCAGTATTATGTGGAAATTTAATACTGATCTCAAAGATGGTATTAATTGCATGCCGGCAAAAATCGGCAGTTCACTACCTGGTTGCCAAATAATAAAATAAACACATTATCTTGTGATCCATACAATGTTGTTTAACTACACCAGTAATGTAGGTGGTGCTACATGTTAGTGTTACTGTGACTATGTTTACTGGTAAAAATAATCCCACAAGTATATTAACCCATATAAATTGATCCTGTCTCTCAGCCTCTTAGGTCCAATTTGAAACAAAATGAAAGAAGGAAAGAAAGAAAGCAATTTCAAAAGTTTTTTATGAAGTGATGTTTGAAAATTCAATCAATGTAGCAAACTTGGGGTAGGATTCTCTGAACTCAGTCACCCTGGCACTGCTGCCAGCGAGAATGGGGAGTTTGGCACCCAGCCAAAACTCCATTCAGTGCAGCAGAATCGAAGAATCCCAGGCTGGAGGTTTCCGGCAAATATTTCCCTCTTCCCAACAAGTATAACGCACAATAATGGAAGTGAGGCAGAATCAGCCATCTCCAGCTTGAGTCCAAGTTAGGAATCCTGGTATCTCCAGGCTCCAAACAAATTGTATTTTAAGGATCTAAAAGAAGTGAACATAGCTCCATTGTTACTTGTAATCGTTAGTTGCTCCATAATTGTTTTTTTAAAAAATGATATATAAATAGACATTACTGACAGTACACTATAATATGCCGTGTGCATTTATAACATGTACATGTTCTAAATAATAAGAAGTGACATTTGTCATTCAGTCACAGAATTGTTATGGCATCAAAAGAAGCCATTTGGCTCATCATGTCTGCATCTGCTCTCCAATCAAGGGTCACAACTTAATGTCATTTCCTTACCTTTTCTTGCACATTATTTCTATTCAAGTAATCGTCTTATACCCTCTTGAATGGCTCAATTAAGCCACACTTTCAGGCAGTGCATTCTGGATCCAAACCACTCATGTAAAAAAAAGTTTTTCCTCACATCGCGTTTGCTTCATCTGCAAATCTCTTCAAGACTGTGGCCTCTCATCCCTGATCCTCTTATGAGGGAACAGTTTCTCTCTACCTACTCTATCCAGCTCCCTCATGGTTTTGAATATCTCTATCAGATCTCCTCTTAGCCTTCTTTTCTCCAAGGAGAATAGTCCTAACATCTCCAATCTATCTTCACAATTGAAGATTCTTATCCCTGGAACCATACTTGTAAACCTCTTTACTCTCTGCAATGTGTTCACATCCTTCCTATGTGGCACCCAGAACCATACACAATGGCCAGAATTTTACTGGCATACTTGGTTCCGGGAGCAGGTGGGGCTCGGAGAATGGCATTCTCTGTTGGCCTCAGGCTAGATCGTACAAAACTCAGGCAGACATGCCAGTAAAATTCCACCCAATATTCCAGCCAAGGTCTAACTAGTGTTTCGTACACATTCAGCATGACCCCCTTGCTCTTGTGCTCTATGCCCTTATTAAGTAGGCCCAGGATATGGTATGCTCTATTAACTGCTCTATCTGTTTTGCCACTTTCATTTAGATATGCATATATACACCCAGATCCGTCTACTCCTGCAACTCCTTAAGAATGTTACCTCTTATTTTGTGTTATCTGTTCATATCCTTCCTACCAAAGTGCATCATCTCAGACTTCCCTGCATTGAACTTCATCTGCCACCCATCTACCCACTCCACCAACTTGTCTATGTCCTTTTGAAATTCTACATGGTCTTCTTTTCAGTTTACAATACTTCCAAGTTCTGTATCATCCATAAACTTTGAAATTGTCTGTTATACACCAAGATCTAGACTATTAATATATAACAGGAAAAGCAATACAGGCCCCTGGGGAAATCCACCACAAATCTTTGTCCAGCCTGAAAAATATCCATTGATGTTACTCTGCTTTCTACATTTACTTAATTTTGTGTCCATGTTGTCACTGTCCCTTTTATTCCTTTAGCTATAACTTTTCTTACAATTCTGTCATGTGGCATTGTATCAAATGCCTGCTGAAGTCCATGTACACATTATCCTTTCTGTTACTTCCTCAAAAAACTTCCAGCAAGTTTATAAGCAGAATTTTCCCTTTAGAATTCCATGCTAGTTCTTCCTAATCAACCCACATTTTTCCACATGACAATTAATTCGATCCTGAAGAATTTAATTGTTTAATTTAGTTAATTGTTTCTGGAAGCTTGTCTACCACTGATGTTAAACTAACTGACCTGTAATTGCTGGGCCTATCCTTCTTTGAACAAGGGTGTAAAATTTGCAATCTTACAGTCCTCTGGCATTTCCCCTGAATCAAGAGATGAGTGGAAAGTTATGTCTGGGGCTCCCACAATATCCATTCTCACTTCCTTCAACATCCCTGCAACTATTTTGTTGTGTGTGTGTGTGTGTGTGTGTGTGTGTGTGTGTGTGTGTGTGTGTGTGTGTGTGTGTGTGTGTGTGTGTGTGTGTGTGTGTGTGTGTGTGTGTGTGTGTGTGTGTGTGTCTTCTAAACAACAGCAATTTGTTGTGCCTTTAACTTAGTAAAGTGTCTTAAGGTGCTTTACATGTACATCATCAAACTAAACTTGACATCAAGGTGCTTAAGGAAATATATTTGGGAGGTTCAAAGAGGTAGATTTTAAGAAACATGCTAAAGAAGGAAGAAGAGATGGCAAGATTAAGGAAGGGAGTTCCAGAGCTTAGAATCTCAATGGTTGAAGGATGACCTATTTGTGATGCAGCTGGTTAAAATTGGAGAATCCCCAAAAGGCCAGAAGTGGACGAGTGTAGGCATCTCAGAGGGTTGTGTTTACTAAGAAGGTGGCAAGGCCATGAATGAACTTGAAAGCAAGCATAAGTATTCTAAAGTTTCTAATACTTTATAGTAGGTTCAAGGGGGAACTCCTTCAGTCTCACTTGCAGTGGGGATCATTGTGGGCAAGATGGAAAATTGACTTTGGTCAGTTGACTTTGGGTAGAAATTGACTATGGTCAGTAAAAAATTGACTATGGTTAGTTGACTTTGGGTAGAAATTTCTGGTCTCAGAATGGGTGCAACTGGAAAATCCTGCTCAAAGAATGGGCAACATTTAACAGAAAAGTAACTTTAATATGCAGAAGAGAAGCTAAAATAAGTTTTTGTATTTATATTAATGTGTATTAACTTAAGTTACTAACATACCTTAGAGTTAAGCCAATAAATGACTGCACATCTAACTGATATGTTGACTTATGATAAATTCCAAAGAAAAACAAATCATAACTTTGATCGTTTTACTTGAAATGTGATCAGAACAAGTTTAAATGTTATTTACCAGCTACCTAAAGCTAGCCTTTGAAACTACTAATCAGACTCTAGATTTTTTGCAAGTGTCTCACTTTTGGAAGAAATTGAGGTATGCACACAGTACACTGTCTAGCATTAGCAGATCGTCTATAAATTTCCTTGGTAACTTTGCAACTTTATCCAGTGCATAGCTACTCGGATCTAAATGGTTTTAGGTGTCATTGTCTGGTTTGTGCTGGGTTAACCAATCTCAGTTGAAGCTATAGCAACGTTACTTTAATTGGTCTTGGTATATCTGGGTTGAGACAAAAGGGATCAGTTAAGCTCCACTAATAACTAATAGTCCCTACCATAGATGTACGAATGTGAATTCAGATTCAGTTATGCTATTCCTGATCAAATAACCTAATGGCATTCATTATCCAGCTTTACGAATAATGACCAATACAGTACATCCCTACTGAAAGCAGACCTTTAAAGAACTCTGCTTCAAACATCAGGAAATAGTCTTTGTAGTCGAGGGTGTGTTGACAGCAAGTCTTTGTTACCAACTCATAATATATTTACAGTAGAAGATACAGGTATGGATTGATCTTCAACTGAGATCTTAACCCAACTGCGTCTGTCTCCAGACTGACCCTGACTCTCTCAACTCACCGTGTAGGTGGCACTGAACTCTGTCCCACACCCTTCTATTACTATTTTAACACTGATTTGAGACTTCCAGAATAGATGTAGAAAAAAATGGTGAACACTTTTTCTTAAATAAGATATAAGGCATAAGATCCTGTAAAACTGTAGAAACCAAAATGTAGATTATCTGCTTTTCTGAAGTTGAGGTTCAGAGTGCAGTTTTGAATTTAGCCCAAACTGAAAGCTATCCTCACACATCTTTAAGTAAAAATTTCACATTTAAAAAACACAAATAAACTATATCACTATCAATTCAACAGTTCAGTAGTAGTACTTTGGACTATAGAAAACAGACAGTTAGCATTCACAAGTGAAAACACTAATTACTTCCCAGTTACTCTTTTTATCAACAGCAAGCAACAAAAATTTAATTGCAAGCTCATAAATGTCAGGCAGGATATGATGATATGTTAGGAAAACGTCTTTGTCAAATTTTCCCACGCAGGAAGAGTCTAGAGGCTAACCCTGATGAACAGTAGTTGTACTTTCCCATGGTATTAGCTCATTTAACATCAGGAGAGAGAGAGGCTCTGTGCTGTGCATAAAATTTGGTAGGTGAATCCTGTGTCCCAGACAGCAAACCAAACTTTGAATACCCACACTGTTCAATGGTCTGAAATTGTGGGATAGGAAATCCCTTCTTCCTGAACTCTCTCTGAGACAGCTTGAGAAGTCACAGTACACATTCTACCTCAATTAGACGACCATTTTCAGTAAACAGTAATACTACCCAATGTAATCCCATAAAAAACCTTATAAATTGTTTCTTGCAAATTTCCACTAAAATATCCTATTGTTTTATGTCCTGGCCTTGAAGAAAATGAGACAGATTGCTGAATAAAAAAAACAGTTTACATCTTCAAATATTTTGGATATCCAAACATGCTCTTGCAAAGACAGATGAGATGACTAATAGAATACTGTGCTTAACATGGAAATAGTTGGATCAACTTCTCCTGTCATGGCAGGCTTCCTTTTACGAACTTCATAGTTATGACTGGACAATGAGTACAAAGTAATTAGTTATCCTAATGAATGTGGCCTTTAGAGATTCATTCCAGACATTATACCATTTATCAAAAACATTTTGTTTTGGAAACAACATACCTGGCTTTTTCAATCACAGTTAGTCTATCCAGCTATGATTGGTTATCCACTGGGAAAATGGTGAAAACACATTTAGATTAAAAGGAATTTGTTATTTGGCAGCTTGATGTCACAGTGACCTTGACAGCAATAAAAAAAGCTGTCCACCCCTCTTGTCGTTGTTTGTCAGGCTGCAGCAATGTGGTTGTTACTTCTGTAGTGAAATGGAAACACAGAAGATAGGTATCCTTGAACATTACGAGGTGGAACAGATGAAAGGTCATCAGCTTGAAACATTAACTATTTTTCTCTCTCTCCATAGACACTGCCTGACCTACAGTATTTCCAGCAGGCATGGTATTTTGTTTTTGTAGGGGTGATAGAATCTGTTTTCACAGGTTGTAGGTGGTGCAGGACTATGTGAGGTTTCTTTATGGATTGTATTGTATCATAAAATGCTCCTGCTTCAAACCTATGGTCATTTGTGAGGTCATTAATTCAATGGAGTAATTATTACAATAACCATCAGCAACAAAGAATTCTGTCCACTGTCACCACTGATCAGAGAGAGAATCATGGATGCAATGCACTCAACTCTCCTTTCATTGAAATCAATGGAAGAGATTTTCAACTTCCTTAAAAGTGGTGTTATTGACCAGGCAGTCATTTTAAAAAACACTCAGTTTTCATTGCCATAGAAATTAATGGAAATGGAAGCAGCATGGTCTCCATAATGGACTGTTAATCTGCAATGTTGATTTCGCACATTGACAGCAGGTTAGAAATCTACCCCAAAGATTTCTCACCACCAACTCATATTTGAAAAGTTTAGACTGCTGAGCTTCAAAGTTGTGCTTGCACTGTTGCAGTGATTTGCCAATTTAAATGCAAAAATTGCACACCAGAAACCGATGCAAATATATGCAGCTTGAGGGAACCAACATTTCTTTGAAAAAGGTTAGATAAACAAGCAGCAAAAACAAAGCTATGTTTTAAATATAACCTGAGCAGCAAATGGACTTAAAGCAGCACCAAAAGGCAGATCTTGATTGCTTAGTATTCATAGCTTAGATTTTATGGGTTAGGATAATGCTCTGCATGTGCCTTGCCTGAACTCATGAAATTCAGCCTGGGACCAATTTTGACGACAGTAAAATTCTAAATGAGGTCCATACATGCCAGTACTGTGGCTCATTCCACCCACCAAAATTGCCCATTGGAAAGTTAGGTGTGCTAGAAATCTTTCACGAGTCGGTGGCATAGTGCCGCAAATAACTTGGCACTTAATTAGGACAAGCAAAGTTGCAAACTATAGGTTGAAGAGGAAACTTGATTCAGACGTATGGATGGGAATTCAGATAAATAGATTGTTTCCACATGTTACTGCAGTTATAGCACTGCAAAAACTCTCCCCTTCATAGAATTCACTGGTCCGATTTTAGTATAGCCTATGTACTTGAGCATAAGTCAACTAATACCACATTTGGATATTGACTTGAAGTCTGTTGATCCTGACTCAATTTCTGAAAATTAGAAACATATAAACTAAAAGCAGGAGTAGGTCATTTGGCCCTTTGAGCCTGCTCCGTCTTTCATTTTGATCATGGCTGATCATTGAATTCAATGCAGGAGTAGAGTTAGAAATCCCAGAATTGTGTCTCAAATGCTTGCTAAAGGTTCACTGAACTCCCTGATTCTGTGAAAATCCAGCACAGAGTTTATTGAATGGCTGTCCCGAATTGATATTTTCTCATTCTCTTTCACCACAACGTGTGAACACATGTTCTAATCAATGGACTGCACCTATACAATCCATCAAGATAGGGTGCAGATATCTGTGGCAGTAAAGAATCCTCCACTCCAATGGTGCAATGCATTCTGGAAATTTAGACCGAATCTAGTGCATGGATTAATAACATACAGTCTTTGTTTGAAAAATCCAGAGTCAATCAAAAATCAATAAATAAGTTATTTCCAATACATACTGCCATTTCTCCTCAATGTGTTATAAATGAGTGAAAAAAGCTCATAGTATGAATTAGTTAAACGTTATTCTATATCTTTAAATATGCAGCATGATTCAGCCAAGGAAATACTTAGGTATTAGCCCTAACTTTCCATCTATCCCTTTATTCTCCCTATGCGAAAGGATTCCCTTACCACCTGCTCCCTCTCCCATATCATTCATAGGCCCTCATGTCACCACATCAAAATATACCCACCAAATAATTCCTATGACCCCTTATTCCCTGTGTGCCAAGTTATGGCATTCCAATGCCCATTCACACACCAAAAATTGTGTAGCACCAATGAACACTATGCTGACAACAGAACGTATAAAAAAAGTTTTAAAAACCATTCATTTTCACTTTCTTTAAAAATCCTCTTTTTTACTATAACCCAATATACGTAAATCAGCCAGAGTATTTAAAGTATCAATAACAGAAACTGAAAGTACTTAAAGCCTCTTTATGTTCTGTTAATGATGATTGTACAATTGACAGCATAGATCACAGAGGCAGACCAAACATTTAAACAATGTCTTCTCCTTTGGCTCAGGTTTTTCATGTACTCTAATGGACGTCTGTACTCTCAATCAAGAATGCATAATAAAGCTTGGCTGAGGGTCCAGCAATCAGTTAGAGCATTGAAACACCCAAGCCCGAAGGAAAACATTGATTGATTAAGAGCTCTTTCTTTCTGATTATTGCTGTTAATTGTATAAGATACAATCAGGCATCAGTGTTTGTAGTGAAATGAATATCTAATTAGAGCAGAGGACTCTGTTAGTCAAAGTGCAATGCCAATAGAAGGCATTTCAGTGGCACATTGTGGGACATCAAAATTGGCACAGACAGAGAAGTACAGCTAGGCCATAAGAGTGATACTGAATATATTAATGAGACACACTACATGGGGAATATTGATGAACTGGATGTGAATTGCTACCGGTGGCAATACTGACACCAATACAGAAGGAAGCAATGGAGAGAGAAGGGATAGCAGCTGGTTATTATATCACTGAGATTGAGGTAAATATGGATCCTGTAAGAATAAGGATCTCACAGGGCCAAATTTTACAAGAGGCCTGATGAGCTTGCTAAGCAGGATATTTTTGTGTTGGCAAGCCGTAACTACCAGAGTATCACAAGAATGGTACCACAGGGAGCCAAGCCCCCCACTATCCTGACTTGGAACGATATCAATGTTATTTCATTGTTGCTGGGTCAAAATGCTGAAATTCCCTCTCCAACGGCACATGGTTGTACCTTGGACTTCAACAGTTCAAGAAAAAGGCTCACTGCCACGTTTACAAGGCAATATTCAATTCAGCATGGACAATAAAGATGCTGGCCTGGTCAGTGATGCCCACATCCAACTGAAAAAAGGACAAGTGCTTGAGCTTCAGTTGATCAAATATTTATAAATATATAGAAGCAGAAAAGGGGAATACAGTACTGGGAGAAATGGAAACACCTTTTCTCTGGTACTGAATACGTGAAAGGGAGTTAAAATTTCAAGTTAATTCTTTTCTTTATGCAGTTCATTCAGTAGCAGTCAATGTTCTCTAAAGGCAGGACCCATTGTGGACTTTAATTCCATTGAAACTTACTGTAACCTGAAGAAAAATTTAGTAATTGAACATGTATATTTTAGCCAGTACTTACTGTGACCTGAGGATTGGATTTATTTATTTATTTATTTTGCTAGCTAGTTCTTGCAGATGTGGCATGCTGTAAGACAAGTTCATCCCTGATTGCATAGTTATGGATGTGTGAGATGCAAATTTGTGATTTTCTGCAGGACAAAGGTGACCTTACAATGGATCAAGTGAGCAGCTTAGCAGCATCATGGGTAGTACAGGGCCAGGGACCAGAATTCAATTCCAGCCTCGGGTCACTGTCTATGTGGAGTTTGTACATTCTTCCCTTATCTGCTTAGGTTTCCTCCAGATGCTCCAGTTTCGATCCACAGTCTAAAGATGTGCGGATTAGGTTGATTGGCCATGCTAAATTGACTCTAGTGTCAGGTGATTAGCAGAGTAAATATGTGGGGTTACAGAACAGGACCTGGTTGGGATTATGGTTGGTGCCGAATAACCTCTTTCTGCACAGTAGGGATTCTATTCTATGATCCTATGTGTGAGTTTTGTTGATTGGCCATGCTAAATTATCCCTTAGTGTCAGGGGGACCAAAAAGGTAAATATGTGTGAGATTACGGGGATAGGCCTAGGTGGGCTTATTGTCGGTGCAAGCTTGATGGGCTGAATGGCTTCCTTCTGCACTGTAGAGATTCTATGATTCTATCATCCTAATTGCTCCAGTATCTGAAGTAAGCTAAGCTTATAGCATTTAATTGAGCTATAATTTGTGTGACTCTGAGGCTTCATATTGCTCCAAAGATTAGGCAGTTTAAAATTTATTTTTATGAGTGCCCCAAGTAGGCTCAGACAGTGGTTCCACCCACACAAAAGTCTGCCAAACCAAGCAAAACTGTGGGAAACACAATGCTGGCAGCCATTTTGAAATGCTTGCTTTTTCCGACTTGTTGGTCCTGTCACCAGCTGCCAGAGGTCCAGTGTCATGTTGCCAAAACTCAGCAGAGTCATAAAGACTGCCCAGCAGGGGGCATGGAATGCTTTTAACGTAGTAAAACCAGAGTTCAAATGTTTCTGCAAATCCATTACTTTAAATTGAGATAAAAAAAGCAGAAAAAATTTATGAATCAGCTTCCTTCCAAAAAGTGGAAAGTAAAGAAAAAGACAACCTACAGCATTCCTTGGGGAAGTAGATAGCCTTCATCCAAATTATTGCTCAATTACAGCCTAAGTTCAAGGTTTCAAAACTACTTTTAAAATTGAAGTAGTTGTTAACATATCAGCAGATGACCTCAAGTGGCTTGAATCAATGACTCTTTATCCATCAGACATCAAGTTACAAGGTTCAAGCAGTATAGACCTTACAATCAAAGGTAGAATTGTTACTCCACATAGCTACAAGGGGCATCAGATTGTTGCTTCTCTCTATGTTCTTCCTGATAAACGTACATCCTTATTAAGTGGTAATGTTAGCATACCTCCGTGAATGCTGGAAAAGATAGATAATGTTCATCATTTGAATGAACTTTGTGTTACAGTCTTTATGCTTTTACTTTGAAGTTATGAAATATCAGCCTCCATAAGCTGAGGAAGTTCATACACTCAATGGTAAGTTTATTTTGTTCACAGTAACACCATCTGTTAGACTCAGGGCAGACACAGATGCTATAATTCTCTCAGTTACTCATGAAACAAGATGAGAGGTGTCAGATACAAAAGGCGCTGGAGCAAATGATAACCATCCCCATGGAGACCTGCTGGGTCTGAATTGACTTTTCCTGGAGAGTGATGAGGAAGATTCCCTTTTGGATTTCTTGGAGGTTGAGGTCCTAGAAAATGATATAACATTCCCATTGTTGGATGCACCACAGGAAGTCTCTATTCAAAGAGTCAGTTATGTTTTCAGTGGTAGGGCAACATTCAGATCTAATAAAGGATACCTACATTTATCTCCTGTTGTCCGTGAAGACAACACTTCCCAGACTGCCTTCCCAGAGTGTTGGTAAGACGCTAGCCTAGAGGATCATATAGTTTAATGACTACTATCTTCCAGGGTTGAAACTTAATTGATCCCATTATTTCAGTTCAAACTGAATGTCCTCTTTGCTCAGAGTTGGGGACCAGCACAAATGCTGTGGCAGAATCATTAGCATTTCTGAAGCTGCAGAATGCAGCAATCTTGTCCCGAGTTAATTGTCTCCAGGAAATTCATCTCATTCCAGAAGATGAGGCTGTCTTACCTCTATGTTCTCCTTGTAATTCTTCCTATTGCCTAGGAGAAGCAAACTCTTATAGACAGAAATATGGCTGTTCTACAACAGTCTACAGAAAGTAGGCAGTTCTTCAGAAAAATCATTGCAATATCATCTCTTCTTTTCCTGGAATTCTTCAAGGAAGTTGATTTTATTTTTCCTTTGTAGCCTAATTTAATTGAAATCTCAGATCTTCATTACCTATTCGATCGTTGGTACAGTAATCAATGATATAACTGTTACAGTTTTCTCTGGAGTTGAATATTATTCTTCTTCTGAAGGACTTTCGAGGGAGCAACAACTTTTTCAGCATATCCCAAACTTTCCCCTTTGTTCCAGAGGATCCATAGGTTGATTCTCTTTTGTAGCAATTTTTTTGTTAAAAAGATTTCATTTCCTCAAAATTTTGTTATTTTTAAATCTATAGTCAGCTTCCCAGCAATGTTGTTGAAGTGCTGTCCTATTCTGCAGATGATGATGGCAAGACTATCATCAAGAGAGGAATCTTTGACTAATAGTTTGGTGACATTGAGGCCAGGTAGCTTTTTTTCCTCTAGTTGGCTGCCTCACTATCTGCTACAGACTCAGTCTAGCAGTTATACCCTTTTAAGGCTTGGTCAGTACTGCTTTCAGACCACCCTTGATGATGGACATCAAGTCTCCCATCCAGTGACAGCCTTATCAGCCTTAGTGTTTCCCCTAAATGGTATTGAACTTGGAGGACTATTGATTCATCAACTGAACAGGGGTGGGGAATGCGGTAGTAAACAATTAGTAGGAGGTTTCTTTGAAAAATATTTAAATTCTAAGTTAAAATCATGGAACAGATTCTTCATATATAGCAAAGGAAGTAACATAAGCCTTTGAAAAATAATAGAAACTCCTCCAAGATAAAGCAACTAAAACTCAAGATCTAACATTAAATAATGAGGTAAAAATATGTATCACATAAAAAACCACTACAGGGCAGGTAAAAACAATGTGCAGTCTGATAAACTGATCTATTTGAAGTGTATTGAAGAAAGAGATTAAAAAAGAAATCAAATTATGAATCTGAAAAATTGGTCATCAAAATTATCAGAAAGAAAGAGAGGGAAAAGAAAATTGTGTGTATCAGGTGAAATGCATTACAAACCTACAATTAGTCTGGCTTACACAAAAACAGAAAATCTGGAGAAACCCTGACAGCATCTGTGGAGAGAGAACAGAGCCAACATTTAGAATCTGGATGACCCTTCATCAGTAGCTGCCTTAATTTATATGAGCGTGACAAAAATGACTACTGGGCAATATGTTACAAAAGGCTGAATTAGAGGAATGTGGCATAACTGTGAGAAAACTTGAATAATTTTATGTGGTTGCCATAGCTGCAAATTAAAGATAAAGAAAATCTGAGTGCCATAATGATAATGAATCAAATGGTCATATAATTTTAATACTTTGTGAATATCACATCCCAGGAAGGCTACAATGTAGCAGAAACATTGGGCAGGATTTTACAGCCTTGCTCAACCCGAGACCAAAAAATCCCACCTGAGGTCAACAGACCTTCCCATTGTCCATCGCCTGCTCCAATTCTCATGGTGGGTTGGAGGGACAGAATTCTGGCATTTTAGAAAAGCTTTGCAAGCAAATAGATTAGTGAAAGGAAGCGGTGTTGTTGGTCTCGTATACAACACCAATATTAATTATTTGTAGTGTCAAAGACTTACTGATGTGAAGGACTATTTCTTATCAAAATGGTAAAAGGCTGAAGGTGACTAAAGGCATGGACCACAAATATCTATCAAAGGGGAATCACTATTTTGTGATGGATAAACAAGTAATCCAGTAATATAAACAATATTCTTTGCACCCAAGGAAAATTAAAATTGGAGCTTGGTTGAATGGTGATCTTTCCATGATATGAACTCAGTCAATGTATTCAAAAAGTATATTTCAAGTTTTCAACTTTGGAAATATGGCACAGCTCGCAAGTGTAAAATAATTTATAAAGTTAGCAATGTTCTTAGATTTTTGGCAACTGAAATTGAATGAAACAAACATTAAGGTTATCTGTGTTCAATATTCCTAATGGGAGGTATAGATTCTTTAGCTTTCTATTAATATTGTCTCAGCTCATGAAATACATCCAAAAACTATCTGCATGGTACAAGAGTACATTGTATGTATCAATGCATTAATCTGATATAGTAAATATGAGGTTTATCCAAAAAGGAATATACAGCAAACTTCAGAAGGTCACCAGTAGAATCAGTTAGAAATGTAATAAAGAAAAATGTGCATTGGAATCATTGAACTCACATTTCTTGGTGACACCATCACTTGGACAAACATTAAGCTTAGCAGCTTGGGGAGGTGGGGAGTGTATTCCTGCTGGAGAGGCCAGTCGCATGTACTGAATGGGCTATTGTACATGTGTCAATCTGTCAAAGGGAATTCGGTACCTGTGCACTGCCCCCATCACCAGCCTCCCAATCGCTGGCCTTCTGATATCTTCCCAGCCCCCCAGTCGCTGGCCTCCCACTCCCAATTATCTATACCATCCCCCCGGATCACTGTCTACTGGACACCATCTCAGCCAGTACTGCTCTCCCTCCCATGGTCAGCATCCAATCCCCAACCTCCCAACCATGTCCAACCCCAATTGCTCCCTCATTCCCAACCCCACTGAATCCATTGCAAAGTGGCAGCAGGCCCCCACCACCCAACACATACCCTAATAGGCCCTGCTCCCAGCTGTACTGCCCTGTCTGGCTGCACCCTCCTGGCAGGGTACCTGGTAGGCAGTGCCATTGTGCCACTTTGGCAATGCCAGAATGCCCCTTAGGCAGGATGTCAGGCTGACACTGCCCAAGGGACACCCACCCTTTGACCCTGACTTCCTGGGGGACCTCAATGGATCTTGCCCTACCAGCAGGGTGAGCACACCTGTTCCTGGGTGGTGGGGAGCTGTAGTAAACCCCATTAGTGGGACCTCTCCCAGAAGGAGTGGGGAGACTCTAGCAGGCCTGGAAACACTGTTCCAGGTCTGCTAATCCTATTGAAATTAAAATGTCAATATTCTTGCCAGTCAGCTCTGCACCAACTTTCAATCCGGAACTGATTACATGGGGAATAAAGGGCCTGGGAGACCTTCAATCAGTTGGATGCCAGTTGCGAGCCCTTTTGATGTCTCCTGGCTCACTGCATGACTCAAGCAGCATCATGGACAGAGGGAAGTTCTAAGAAAACTTAGTCAAAGGAAAGAACAGGAATCTGGAAAAAGATTTTGTTAAGTGAAGTTAAAAGTGGGCATCAGAGGCTCCAAGTTAAAAGACAGGGCTGCAAGCTGCATACCTGGAATAATGTGGGCTTGTGAGAAGTTAGAGATTCAAGTAGATCCAAAGGTTGGTGACTCCTTACTACAAGCCTGTGAAGCAGTTAGCATGGCTGGGTATCTGAGAGGTTGCATGAAAGGCGAAGCTTGAATGTACATGGTGATCCAGGGCAGAGGAACATCAGGAGTGGGGGTAGAAACCCTGGAGGTTGTTTCTTGGTGAAGACATCCAAGAGAAAGATTCTAGACATGTTCTTTGAGAATGGGGATTAGAAATCCTTATGTGAAAGACAGAGCTCCGATGAGACCTGTGGCTTAGTCCGATAACTATTTGGGGGGAATTGATAAGAAATTCATAGAAGTGTTTGGGTGGCATCTGTTGCTTGGTTTCAGGATTGGGGGGAGTGGGTGTCTGACCAAACTTCACCCATTGGTTTACATGGACTATGTACTTAACATTAGAGTATAAAATAGATTTTATAACTTGTGTTATCCTAACAAATCTGTATATAACTATAAAGGGAGAGTTGAGATGAAGGAGTATTGTCTTTTAGTTAATCTTTTCTTGTTTAATAAATGTTTTATTTTTTACTTAAAAATACATCTGCATTCTCTGTGACTCTGTTCAGTCACCACCCTCCTCAATTGGGTCTGGTTCTGCTCTGGAATCTGACTTATCCTGTAGTAACATCAGCTGGGATCGTAGAAAGAGCAACAGCTTCCATCCAGTGACATCAGAGGCAGAGCCTGCAGTAAGTCATGACACAAAGATGAGATCAGCCTCAAGGTGCTGATCCTGATACATAGCTGTTTCATTATCCTGGCACTCAGATGGCATATACAAAAAGCACTAGGTTAAATTTAAAAAACAAAATATCACATATTGACGTCATGTGGAAGCATGATGGTGAAAAGAATTAAGCACATTGAATGAGTTATAAATAAAGAGATTTTTAAAAAATCATCAGAGGATGTAGGTTTCATGTTCGCTCAGCATTTTTGCCCATCCTTAACTGCCCTTAAGAAGGAAATGGTGAGTTGCCTCTTGAACTGCTGTGGAGAACATATTGAAGGATTTTGGAGAGAAAGTGAAGTTGGAGATGGGGCAGTAGTTTTGCAAGAATGATGGAACAAGGATGGGATGTTAAGGGTTATTTACTTTTGGAGAGTGTTGATGACATAGATTTAAAGGAGAGAGAGAGAGAGAGAGCCAGCACCTAAAGAAAGAACCATTAACAATATGAATGAATATAGGGACCAGGAGAGTAAATTGGATGTGTTAATTTTGGGTAATCAAAGCATTAGAGCAAGAGGTGAATTTCATCAATGAGATGAGTGCAAAGAGAACAGGGTGGGAGGTGAAAAACTAGAGAAAAGAACTTGATCATAGGAACGTGAGCAGGTCTTGGCATTCAGTACAATCATGGCTGATCGGACACTTCAATGCATTTTACACACTATCTGCATAACCTGTTATGGTATTGTTCATCAGAAATCTTTCAACTTCTATCTTAAATATACTCAAAAGACAGAGCTTCCACAGCTTTCTCGGATTGAGAATTTCAAAGATTCACAATCATTCATGTCAAGAAATTTCTCGTCCTGTCTTAAGAAGCATCCCCTTATTTTGAAATTGTGGCCCTTGGTTCTAGACTGTCCAATCAAGGAAAACATAGAACATAGAACATAGAACAATACAGCACAAACAGGCCCTTCGGCCCACGAGTTGCACTGATCACATCTACCAATCCACAGACCTATCTATAACCCTCTATCCTATTCTTTTCCATATACTCATCCAGAAGTCTCTTAAAACACCCCAGTGAGTTTGCCTCAACAACCTCCGATGGCAGTCGGTTCCATTCACTCACCACCCTCTGAGTGAAAAACCTATCCCTGACATCTCCTTTGTATTTGCTTCCCTGCACCTTAAATCTGTGTCCTCTCGTAGTGACCATTTCAGCTCGGGGAAATAGTCTCTGAGAGTCCACCCTATCTATTCCTCTCAACATTTTATAAACCTCTATCAGGTCGCCTCTCAACCTACGTCTCTCCAGTGAGAAGAGTCCCAGCTCCCTCAACCTATCTTCATAAGGCCTGCCTCCCAATCCAGGCAGCATCCTTGTAAATCTCCTCTGAACTCTCTCAATAGCCTCTACATCCTTCCTATAATGAGGCGACCAGAACTGCGCACAATACTCCAACTGGGGTCTGACAAGAGTCTTATAGAGCTGCATCATTACCTCCTGACTCCTAAACTCTATTCCTCGATTAATGAAGGCCAGTACACCATACGCCTTCTTGACCACTTCCTCCACCTGCGAGGCCGATTTAAGAGTCCTATGGACCCGGACCCTGAGATCCTTCTGCTCTACAACACAGCTAAGACTCCTACCCCTTATATTGTACTCCTTCATCCCATTATTCCTGCCAAAATGGACCACTACACATTTATCTGCGTTGAAGTCCATCTGCCACTTCTCCGCCCAGTCTTGCATCCTGTCTATGTCCTGCTGCAACTTTTGGCATCCCTCCAGACCATCCACAACACCACCGATCTTTGTATCGTCGGTGAACTTGCTAACCCATCCCTCCACTTCCTCATCCAGGTCATTAATGAAAATGACAAACAGCAGGGGTCCCAGAACAGATCCCTGGGGCACTCCACTGGTTACCGACCTCCATGCAGAACAAGACCCATCCACAACCACTCTCGTCATGTGTGTCATCCACAAAACATCTTACCTGCATCTACCTTGTCTATACCTTTAAATATTTTGTAGGTTTCAATGAGATCACCTCTCTTTCTTCAAAACTCTGGAGAGTTCAGGCCCAGTTTGCCCGATCTCTCTTCATAAGACAATTTTGCTTTCCCTGGAACAAACCTGGCAAACCTGTGTTGCACTCTCTCTCCATAAATAATACTCTTTCTGAGGGAAGGAGAATAAAACTACACACTACTCTCAGGTGTGGTCAAACCCAGTTTCTATATAAATGAAATAAGACCTCACTGCTCCTGCACTCATCCTCTCATGATAAAGACTAACATTCCATTTGTATTCGAAATAGCTTGCTCTACATGCATGTTAGCTTTCAGTGACTTATTTTTAGTTTTTTAGTGACTTATGGACAAGGACACAGTGATCCTTTTGTACATCTACCCTTTCTAATTCCTTACCATTCAGGAAATACTCTGCCCATCTGTTCCTTCTACCAAAGTAAAATACCTTTTATTTTTCCTCACCATCTGTCATTTCCTCCCATCTGTCATTTTCTTGTCCATTCAATAAGTTTGTCTAATTCCTCTTTGCTTTGCATCTTCAGAACAAAACACATTCCCAAATATTTAGGGCCAAGGCAGAAGTGAAGTTGAGGAGACATTTGAACAAGTGAGTGAGTGGAAGGGAAGGAAATAGCTAATACATTTTTAGAGCTAATCCAGATAAATTCATCACTGTACTGATGAAGCAGTTCAAATTCCAGGAGATTGACTTTTTAAAAAGACTTAGTAAACTAGAAACAAGGAGGGCTTATTGTGTTGCTCATTGTTCTTGGATAGAAATTTAGTGGGCTAAATTCAGGCATGTAGTGTTTGTTCAGTAGTCATCTACCAGTAGCAAATGTAGTATGCTATTTTGGTTAAAGGTTTTGTGAGTGTTTGCTTAACAGACACTGGCTGTAGAGTACCAACATCATGATGCAAGTCCATTTACTATGCTGATTTGAAGCCACTGCTGCAATTTTTTAGCTCTCAGACTGAACACAATGTTAAATAGAATAAACTAGTGATGCGTAAAAGAATAATGAAGTATTTAATGATTAATTGTTGGATTATTTCCTCTGGCTGTTGGTGCACATGTGCACATTTTTGGAGGTTTCCAATGCTTAGCTAAAGTTTAAGTATAATTCAGGGATTTGCCTGGCTGTTCTAGCAGTATAATGTTTGTCATATAAAATATTCTGCTGCAAAAAGATTTCTTCTGGATATAGGTGGCCAGGTGAGGCTTTCTGTGGGAATTGATCATGGCTAAGGGAATAAAAGAACACAGAGCAGGATAATTTGCTAGAAGAGGGAGAGGAAGGGAGAGAAGACTAATCACCTCGATACGATTATCTGCCAAGGATATCCAGGGGGAAATTCTCTTTCCTCAATGTCAGCCCCAAAATTGGATAACTAGTACTTGGCAAATGCATAAAAGATAAAAGCAAAATACTGCAGATGCTGGAAATGAAACAACAACAGAAAATGCTGGGAAATCTCAGCAAGTCTGACAGCATCTGTGGAGAGAGAATAGAGTTAACATTTCAAGTCTGGATGACCCTTTGACCAACTCTGATGAAGGGTCATCCTGATTCAAAATGCTGGCTCTATTCTCTCTCCATAGCTGGTGTCAGACCTGCTGAGGTGTGCCCACTGTATCACCAACACACAGTGGCAGCAGTGTGTACAATATACAAGATATGCTGCAGCAATTAATTAAGCCTCCTTTAATAGTACTTTCTAAACTCGTCATCTCCACAACCTAGACAGCAAGGGCAGTAGGTGCATGGGGTCACCACCACTTCAATTTCTCTTCCATGCCATATACAATCTTGGCTTGGAACTATATCATCATTCCTTTACTGCCATTGGGTCAAAATCCTGGATCTCCCTTTCTAACAGCACATATGCAGACTTGCACCAAATGGCCTACAGAGGTTAAAAAGGCATTCTCAACTGCAATTAGGAATGGACAACAGATCCTGGCTTGGCTAGTTACATAGTATAAGGGTATTCATGAAGGCTCCCTGTACCATAAGAAAGAGATTCCTCTCATTCTCCCTTCCCTACTTCAAATCTTTGGAACAAGCACAGGTTTTGCCTCAATTGCCATCCTCCCCATGGTGCAGGAAATCACTGATGACTTGCATGTTGCATTTCATGCTCCTCGTTTGAACTCATCCAGTTTCATCAAATAAAATAGATTCCACTCTCTTGGCAGTGTTGTGAACTATGAGGAGGAAGGTGATAGACGTCAAGGGGACTGGGCTAGTGGAACATAGCAGATGAAAGTTAATGCAGAAGAGTGTGAAACAATATATTTTAATTAGGACAAATGAGAATATAAAATACAAGATCAAATTGTGAAGTGGTGCAGGAGACGGACCTGAGGTGTATGGACAAAATTTATTGAAGAAGGTAGTGCAGATTGTGGAAGTGGTTAAAAAGTCATGCAGCATGCTGATATTTGATATATCAATGTATATTTAAAGAAAAGTATAGCAATATACCTTTCTGTAAATATACATAACAGAATTCAAAAGGAACATGACCAAAAATTAGGAGGCTGAAATATTCATAACTTAACATGATTGTGTTTTTTGCTCTTTGATTGTGATTTAATCTATGTCCTGATAAAAACTCAATTGCATTTGCAAAACCAGAAGATTAGCAGTTTTTAAGATAATAATAGTGAAATATTTCCAATCTCAATAATATGATAAAAGATGACTTCATCAATGAAAATATAAAATCATGTTTAATGTAAATATGATGCTTATCAAGGTGCATGTGCATGCTGGTGTTGAAGACTAGCACACTTTCCATTTCTGGCAACCACTGGCAGCATCACCTACTTCTAGGTCAGGTAGGGAACAGTCAGATACAAGATAGAACAGTTTCTATTCTTCCTGAACACCATCTGAATAACTTTCAAACCCTGTTTTGGTCTTCCTGAATGAAATTTCGTAGTTCTAGCAAATCAGGAGTGATTTTTTTGTGTCACTTCACCTAGTACAGAGACTACAATGCCACAAACAATGCTTATGATAAGATAAGAAACTTTCACCCCCATCAGCTAGATTTAAATTCAGGTCATGTATGAACATACAAACTTACGAATTGAGAGGAGGAGCAGGCCACTTAGCTTCTCTCCCCATTTTGTCATCCAATAGGATCATGGCTGAATTCACTGTAGTCTCAGTTCCACATTCATTCCTATACTGAATAACCTTTCACACCCCCCCTTGTTAATCAATAATTTATCTACCTCTGCCTTAAAAATAGCCAAAGGCTCTGCTTCCACCATTTTTTGAGGAAGTAAGTTCCAAAGACTCGGACAGCTTTTGTGAGAAAATAAATCCCCCCAACTTTGTCTTAAATTGGAAATCCCTTGTTTGTAAACTCCTAGTTCTAGATTCTCCCACAAGTGGAAACATTCTTTCCACATTTACCTTGCCAAGACGCCTCATGGTGTTATAAATTTCAATCAAGTCACCTCTTATTCCAGCAGATACAAATCTACACAATTCACTTTTTCCTCATTAGACAACCCCCATTCCAGCTATTACTCTAGTAAACATTTTATGAACTGCTTCCAATGCATTTACATCCTTCTTTAAATAAGGAGGCCAATACTATACATAGTGCTCCAGATGTAGTCAGATGAATGACCTCCCCAGTTTTGTATTCAATTCCCTCCACAATAAACTATAATATATTATTAGCTTTCCTAATTATTTGCTGTAGCTACAGACTAACATTTTGCAATTCATGCTCCAGGATATACAAATCCTTTTGCATCTCGGACCTCTGCAGTCCTTCGCCATTTAGATAACACACTTGTTATTTTTCCTTCCTGTCAAAATAGATAATTTCACAAGTTTCCACATTTACCAATTTTTTTGCCCATCATTTAATATGTCTATATCCCCTTGTCGCCTTTTGTGTCCTCTTCATAACTTACTTCTCTAACCGTTCATGTCTACTCTCTGTTTTCTGTTAGTGAGCCAATCTTCTAGCCATGCCAATATGTTATTCCATATGGTGGAGTCTGTTTTATTTTGCCATGCAGCCTGTACCATAGAAGTGTTATAATTATACTTTTATTCCCTTTGCCTGACATAAGGAATATGAATGACAAAAACAGAAAAAATTGAGCTGGTTTGACAGCATCTGCGGAGACAGAACAGAGTTAATGGCGATGATTCTTCCAAAAGTGCTGAATGGGCAAGAAAATTGTTCTAAAGCCCATCTGTTCTATCAGTTCAGCTTCTCACCTGAATCTCCCCACTCTGTGCACTGAAGGGGTCGCAGTCGTGAATATCTTTAAAAACCCAGAGAGGCAGGGCCTATTCACCCTGAGTTTGACAGTTCTGGAGCTCTGCGCATGTGCAGTGGCCCCAAACTGTCAACTTCCCTTTTGCCAGCCAGTTTGAACACTGACCAGCCTAGGACCACTGCAGTGCTGCCCCTCTTACCCAACATGGCCGGATTGTGACCTCCACAGCAATTCCTAGACCAGCTCTCAATCCCCCTTGTCCCAAAGTGCCCCAATGTCCAGGCCTTACCCCCCAGCAGTGGCAAACTCTTCTGGCAGCTCACCCCAATCGCTGTCCTCCTTCTACCCCAGACCAATCTTGTTTGCAGAGTGGCAGTGAGATCCCCCAATCCCACTGATCACTCCTACATCCTGTTCACAATAGCCCAACCCCCTTGGCACTGCCCAATGCCCAGTCAGCAGTGCCAAGATGCCCACTGGGCATGGGTACTTTGCCCCTTGGGCAGTGCAGGGGACACAAGCTGACACTGTCAGGGTATCTATGTCAAGGGGACACCATCCCCTGCTGCCTGACCCCCTGAGGACCCTGACTGCCTCCCCGCCCCTTCATTCCGGTGGGTCTCCCAGTCAATCCATGAACATCGGGAGCTAGTCCAAATCCCACCAGAATGAAGCTAAAAAGGTCCCAAGAATTACATAATATGCATATTTAAAACAGATTTAAATAACTTTCCTGCCTTCGTGCTGGTTTCCAGTATGGTCTGACTGGCGACTATTCTCTGGGTTTGGGTAACACGCATACATTTCTGACGCATGCACAAATCCCTATTCAAGGCCGCAGATGAGCATCTCTCACCGTGACTTGACAGACGTTGCGGTTCACAATGGGAAAATTGTGGCAAATGTTTCAAGTCTGGATGAAGTTCTGACAAAGAGTCATCCACAACTAAAACATTCACTCTGGTCTTTTTCCACAAATACTGTCATATCTGCTGAGATTTTCCAGCACTTTTTGTTTTTCTTTCAGATTCCAACATCCGTAGTAAGTAATTTTTATCATAACAAATACCAAGAATGTTATAAAAATATAACTTCCTGCCTTTGATTGAATTAACATACTTTGAAGTTCATAAGATATGTGAGCAGACTTAGGCCATTCAGCCCTTCAGTTCTGCTCTACCATTCGATCATGGCTTATATGCTCCTCATCTCCATTTTCCTATTTTCTCTCCATAACTCTTCAAGCCATTACCAATTAAAAATGTCTAAAACCTTCTTAAATTTATTCACTATCCCAGCATCCACCACACTTTAGGGTAGCAAATTCCACAGATTCACAACTCTTTGGGAGAAGTATTTTCTTCTCAGCTCTATTTTAAATTTGATACCCCTTATCTTAAGACTATAACCTTGCATTGTAGAATGCCCTAGGGGAAGCATCTACTCCACATCTATTTTATCCATATCTTTTATCATCTTATATACATCAATTTGATCTCCTCCCATTCTTCTAAATTCTAGGGAGAATAGCCCTAAACTGTTCAATCTCTCTTCATACAACAAAACCTTCACTTCTGGAATCAATCTAATGAACTGCCTCCAATGCCACAACATCCTTCCTCAAATAAGGAGACCAAAACTGTGCACAATACTCCAGGTGCAGTCTCACCAATTCCTTCTATAGTTGCAACAATTCCTTACCTTTCTATTCTATTCCTTTAGTTACATATGCCAGAATTCAATTCACTTTCTTTATTATCTGCTGTACCTACATGCTAATTTTCTCTGACTCATGTAAGAGGACACCCAAATCCCTCAGCAACAAAGCACCCTGAAGTCTTTCCCCATTTAGATAATAAGTTGCCTTCCCATTTTCCTGGCCAAAATGCATGACCTCACACTTACCCACATTAAACATCTGCCACATTTTGGACCACTCTCCTAACTTATCTATATCCAAATGTAAGGTACTTACTATCTCATTGCAGCTTATTGTTCTGCCTATTTTTGTGTTATCTTCAAATTTGACTATATCGCCTTCTATCCCTGTATCCAAGTCATTAATATAGATTGTAAGTAGCTGGGGCCCATGAACTGAACCCTGTGGCCTCCCATTAGTTATTTTTTGCCATCCAAATAAAAACATTTATCCCAGCTCTCTGTCTTCTGTCCGTCAGCCAGTCAACTATCCAAGAAGCTTTTGCTTTCCTTTTTGATATGTTGTGCTAGTTTTCTTTTGTAATTTACATTCATTCAAGAGATATGGGCTTTGCTGACTAGGCCAACATCTATTGTCCATCCCAAATGCCCTTGAGAAGACGGTGGTGAGTTGCCTTTTTGTTCTGCTGCAGTCCATGTGGAGTAAGTATACCTACAGTGCTGTTGCAGAGGAAGTTCCAGGATTTTGATCCAACAGCAGCAATATATTTCAAAGTCAGGCTGATGAGTGGCTTGGAGGGAAATTTCCAGGTGGTGATGTTCCCATGCATCTGCTGCCCTTGTCCTTCAAGATAGTAGTGGTCATGGTTTTGGAAAGTAGTGTCTTAGGAGCCTTTGTGAGTTCCTTGTAGGTGGTACACGTGGCTGCTACTGTGCAACGAGTAGAAGAGGGGGTGAATGTTTGCAGAAGGGGTGCCAAATGGGCAAGCTGCTTTGTTCTGGATGGTGTCAAGCTTCTTGAATATGGTTAGGGCTGAATTCATCTAAGCAAATGGGGAGTACTCTATCAGACTCCTGGCTTCTGCCTTGAAGATGGTGGCCAACGTTTGTGAAGTCAGGAAGAAAGTTACTCACTGCAGGATTCCTAGCCTCTGACCTACTCTTGCAGCTACAATGTCTATGTGACAAATTCAGTTTAGTTTATTGTCAGTGATAATTCCCAGGATGTTGATAGGTGGGGTGGGGGTTTCAGCACTGATAATATCATTGAATGTCATGGGAAAATGACTAGATTCTCCCTTGTTGGAGATTGTAAATATCCGGCAGTTATGTGGCGAGAATGTGATTCGCCGTTTATCCGCACAGCCTAAATATTGTTCAGGTAATGCTGCATTTGGACATGGGCTGCTTCAGTAGCTGAAGAATCATAAGTAGTGTGAACATTGCACAATCATCAGTGAACATCTTCACTTCTGACATTATGATGGAAGGAAGGTCATTGATGAAGCAGCTGAAGACATTGTGTCCAGGCCATTACTCTGAGGAACTCCTGCAGCAATGTCCTGGAGCTGAGATGATTGACTCTAAGAACAACATCTTTCTTAGTGCTAGGTATATCGCCAACTTCTGGAATGTTTTCCTTGATTCCCAGTTTTCCCAGGGCTCCTTGATGTCACACTCGGTCAAATACTGCCTCGACGTTAATGGCAATCACTCTTACCTCACCTCTGGCATACAGCATCTATGTCCGCGTTTGAATCAAGGCTGTAAAGAACTGAGTGACGCTGGCAGGACACAAAATGAAAGTCACTGAACAGGTTTTGCCAAGAAAATGCTGCGTGACAGCACTGTTACTGATCTCTTCCACCATATTACTAATAATTGGCCGGCTTGGATTTGTCATGCATTTGTGCAAAGGGTTTATCTGGGCAACTTTCCACAGTGCTGGGAAATTGCCAATGTTGGAGCTGCATTAGAACAGCTTGGTTAGGGGAGCGATAAGTTCTGGAGCACCAAGTCTTCAGTACTAATATTGGAATATTTTCAGGGTTCAAAGCATTTGCAGTATCCAATGCCTTCAGCTGTTGCTTGATACCACATGGAGTGAATCAAATTGGCTGAAGACTGGCACCGCTGATGCTGGGGACATTTACACAAACTATAGTTCAGTTTTCTAGAATAAACAAGTGATTCCTGTAGTGCATTCATTACATAATTCTATGAAACGACCAAACATTGTAAGTTACAATATTGTTAGACTTATAAAACCAATAAACTCAGATGTATCCTTCTGGGTAACATGAACTGTTCTTTGTTTCCTTGCAAGTTTATTCATTGTTTGAGGAATGATTAATAACAAAAATTGTCGGAACAGAAAAAGATATGAAACAATGATAGCAATAACATTTTAAAATTAAATGACCACATATGGATAAAATAGGAATGCTAAATGTAAGTTGGCAGATTAATGAATCATTTTGAAATATACCAAACCAAGTTCGTGAAATGCCAACATCAATTCCCCATACTTCAGCTGTTATAATAGGTGTTGAAATGAAGGTCAATGGTGGAAGTAGGTGTAATGTTGAAGCAACATCAACGACATTTAATCTTTGATTCAGCCGATTTTGCAAAGCAAAAGGAGCAGTTTGGAGTTCATCATGGTGAAAAGCAAGAAAAAAATGTTGCAGTGCCAATAAGCAATTTAGTTCGAAGAGGTAGAAAATTCCAAATATTTCTGGCAAAAGAAATTTCCATGATTATTTGTAATACAAATACTCATGCTTGAAGAAAGAATAACTTACCTTGACCACCAAAGTGCCTTTTCTGTTCAAAACAATGAGCAGGATTAAGAATGAGCAGTGAAGGAAAGATCAATCAGGAGCAGTGGTTATATTAGAATGTATTCATTTTTTAAAAAAAAGTAAACAAGAGTTGGAATTTTAAATACCTAATAATTAAAAAGTATATTTTCTCTGATTAGCAATCCAGCTTGCCACTGTTAGAGCACAGCTCAGTATTTGCCGTTGTTCTCAATGATTTACACTAAAGTTACATAGCCAGTTCTGTACAATTACATAAACCACTGGAAACTTTTATAACCCATTGCAAAAAATTTCTTGATTGCTGATTAGGTAAGCTTGCTGCAATCAAAAGGTACAAGCATAAATAGAAGATGAATAAATGCAAGTCAAGTTGCTGTCTTTTAACAGCTGTGTTTCAATCGCAGTTGATGTTATAACTAAGCAGGAAGATCATAGAAAGGAATCCTGACTGAAAAGATTAACTTCTACTGTTTTCAATAAATGCAGAGGAACAGAATCACAGGGCCACTAATTAGTTTTAACAACAAGAAAATAACTTTCATTAAACATGAAAAATTGGATTATAACACAATACACCTTTATCCTTCCCTTCCGTAACAGACACACAGATTTTAAGATAAAAATGGATTATAGAGCACATCGATCATGATGGTCTCAGTAACACAATGTCCCTTCAAACACACAAGACAGCTGTGGTCAAATCCACTCTCCACTCTGAATTGCAGGTGAATCATAGAATCACAGAACCTTACAGTGCAGGAAGAGGCCCTTCAGCCGATCGAATCTGCACCGAACACAATCCCGCCCAGGTCTTACTCACCTACCTCTACATATTATTCCCACTGATCCCTCTAACCTAGGCATCCCTGGACACTAGGGGGCAATTTCTTATCATGGCCAATCAACCTAACCACATTTTTTTTTTTATTAAGCAACACAGCACGGGAAACAGGCCCTTCGGCCCAACGAGCCCGCGCCGCTGTCATACCAAATACATTATCCTATTTTAATATTCCTATATAATAATATATATATTATTCCTAATTTGGAAAATTTTCACCATAGGGACAATTTGTTACCCAATCAGCCTAAGAGCGAATTTTTGGGTTGTGGGAGGAAACCGGAGTGCCTGGAGAAAACCCACGCAACCACGGGGAGAACGCGCAAACTCCCGCAGACACCGGCCCAATTCCAAGTGTCTGCACAGCCACATCGATAGTCTCTGAGCTGTCATGGTGCCCTTCAGATGGTCCACATAAAGCACTCATTTACGACATGAGGTACCAGGCAACCCATGAATCAACATCCAAGAGCTGTACCCGCACCACCTGCCGAATGCGTGCTCAAATTATGGACCGAATTACCTGTGGAAAAAAGCCGTAGTTAAACAGTCCTAATATATCCCTCTATCTGCATACCGCTCATGTGGCTGTCCAAGAGACCCTTAAACAGCCCCAGCGTGCCTGCTCCCACCACCTTACTCGGCAGTGCATTCCACACCCCCACTACCCTTTGTGTGAAAAACTGCCCTCTAATATTCGTCCTATACATAGCCCCCCTCACCCTATGGCCATGACCTCTCGTCCTATCCATTTCTAAAGGTGGAAAAAGTTTACCTCCATTTACTCTATCTATACCCCTTATAATCTTATACACCTCTATGAGATCCCCTCTAAGCCGACGTCTTTCAAGGGAAAACAACCCCAGTCTATTTAATCGTTCCTCATAAGACAGTCCTTCCATACCAGGCAGCATCCTGGTAAACCTCCTCTGCACTCTCTCCAAGGACTCCACATCCTTCCGATAGTACGGAGACCAGAACTGGGCGCAGTATTCCAAGTGAGGCCTAACCAAAGTTGTATACAACTGCAACATCAAACTCCTACTCTTATATTCTATACCCTTTTCTATGAAAGCTAACATACTATACGCCTTCTTTGTCACCTTCTCCACCTGTGAGGACACCTTCAGAGACTTGTGAACCTGCACCCCCAAGTCTCTCTGCGTCTCTATTGTCCTTATAGTTTTACCTTTTATCCTATAATTCTCTTCTACATTTTTCCGGCCAAAATGCATCACCTCGCATTTTTCCGGATTAAATTCCATTTGCCATCTATCTGCCCAATCTACCAACCTGTCTATGTCCTGTTGTATTGCCTGACACTGCTCTTCTGTACCCGCCAATCCAAGCATCTTGGTGTCATCAGCAAATTTGCTGATCTCACCACCTACCCCTACTTCCAAGTCGTTTATGTAGACCACAAATAGAAGAGGACCTAGTACTGAGCCTTGTGGCACTCCACTAGTGACAGGCTTCCAGCCGGAAAAAGAGCCTTCCACTACTACCCTCTGTCTCCTCCTTCCGAGCCAGTTTTCGACCCATCTACATACCCGACCCTGTATCCCATGCGCCTTCACCTTCTCTATCAGTCTACCATGAGGAACCTTGTCAAACGCCTTACTGAAATCCATGTAGACGACATCAACAGCCTGTCCTTCATCAACTGTTTTTGTCACTTCTTCAAAAAATTCCACCAGATTCGTAAGACAAGACTTCCCCTTGACGAAGCCATGCTGCGTATCCCTGATCAGATCGCAGCGCTCCAGATGCTCATACATCCTGTCCCTAAGGATCCTCTCCATTAGCTTACCTATAACTGAAGTCAAGCTCACCGGCCTATAGTTCCCTGGGTGATCCCTCTGACCTTTTTTAAACAACGGTACTACGTTTGCTATCCTCCAGTCCTCTGGGACCTCACCTGTGTCCAAGGAAGAGACAAAGATTTGCGTCAGAGGCCCAGCCAAGTCTTCCCTCAACTCCCTTAGCAGCCTGGGGTAAATGCCATCAGGCCCCGGAGCTTTATATGTCTTTAAGCTGCCTAACAGCCCCAACACCTCTTTCCTCGTAATCCTTATTTCCCTCAACCAATCCTCAACTTTGTCAACATCAGGCACAGACATCTGTCCAGTCTCCTGCGTGAATACCGACGCAAAGTATTCATTCAGGATCTCCCCCATTCCCTCAGGCTCTAAGCATAGATCCCCTCCACTGTCCCTAAGAGGTCCAATCTTGCCTCTAACCATCCTTTTGCTCCTTACATAGGTGTAAAATGCCTTTGGATTTTCTTTAATCCTACCTGCCAGAGCCACCTCATGGCCCCTTTTTGCCTTTCTAATACCCCTTTTTAGATCCCGTCTACACTCTCTATAAGCTTCCAGCGCTATCTCAGTCCCTAGTTGCCTAGATCTAATGTAAGCCTCTCTCTTTTTCTTGATCAAGTCCTCAATCTCCCTGGTAAGCCAAGGTTCTCTAATCCTACCTTTCCCATCCTTCCTCCTTGCCGGCACATATCTTTCCTGCAGAGAGTTTAGTTTTCCCTTGAAAGACTCCCACATGTACCTCGTCGACCTGCCCTCAAAAAGCTTATCCCAATCCGTATCTTTAAGATCTTGCCTAATCTGGCCGTATCTAGCCCTCCCCCAGTTAAATACCCTCCCTTTTGGGCCAGTCTCATCCTTTTCCATTAATATCCTAAAGCAGACAGAGTTGTGATCACTATTTGACACCTGCTCTCCTACCTCGACGTCAACCACCTGGCCTGGCTCATTCCCCAGAACCAAATCCAGTATAGCCCCCTCTCTAGTCGGGCCATCCACATACTGCTCCAAGGACCCTTCCAAAACACACTGTACAAATTCCTCCCCATCCACTCCTACAGCCCTGGGCACACTCCAATCTACTCCAGGAAAATTGAAATCTCCCACCACTACCACCCTATTTTTCCTACACTTATCTAAAATGTCTTTGGACTTGGGAGGAAATCAAAGTACCAGAGGAAACACACACAGACAATGAGGAGAATGTGCAAACTCCACACAGACTGTGTCCCAAGCCAGGAATCGAACACAGGACCCTGGAGCTGTGAAGCTACAGTGCTAACCTCTGTGCTACCATGCCGCCCACTTCTCCTCAGAATCCCCTCTCTCCAGATGATTGTCACATGAGAGTTTCCAAACTCTACTCCAAAAAGTACACTTTCAAATCTTCCTTCACAATAATGCTTTCCATTAACAGTTTGCACTCCGAAAGCAAGTCTACCTTTTCCAAATAACTCTTTTAAACAAAGCTTCTGTTCTTCTTTTAATAGTGAATCCCATCCAGGATTTACACTACTCTTTTAGGATTTATTTCTCTTGACTGCTATATAAAGAACAAACTGTTTGCAATTGTTTTGCAATCGATATCGGCCCGATAACAAAGGGAGTGAACCTAATCTTAAATTAAATTGTTTTAACTCTCCATTCCCAAACTATTAAAATGACATCAAACTTTTGATTTAAATCTGAAGTCTGCTCTCCCATTTTAATTCTAATTACTATAATTGTTTCTTTAATTCAAAACACTTTGTTTACTCTTCCTTGAATTTTTCTGAATAATATCTTGATCTCTATTCTCTCGACTTCAGTCATCAAAAGACATTATTTCTGTCCCAACTCCCTGCTTATTTGGATAATAACTGATTCTTTGGAAAGTTTGTCTCTTTGCAGCTTCTATCTTGTCTAGTCTTCTCCTGGCAGAGTTAAGAGATGTCATGGTCTGTCCTGTCTTCAGCTGTCCACAAATTCAGCTCAACTAAGAATAAAAAAGCTTTTTTCCCTTAAAAGGTCTCCAATTTCTAAGCAATGCCTCCAAACTTCTGTTGGGTCTTCATGCCATAGCCCTCTCTAAGCACATTAGAAATGTTGTTGGAACTTAACCAACTCCCACACATCATCAATATCTAGCAAGAATCTATATTTTTACCATTCCTTCCTAAATTAAACCCTCTTAAAAGTATACCTTCTTTCTAATGTTTACCAATACAAATATCAAACCTGTAAAACTACTTTTACTTCTCTAAAAGCGAGATAGTGAGAGTTCAGGGCCAGCATATTATTGTTAGTGTGAAGGGCAAGGCTGGCAGGAGTAGGGAACACTGGATGACTAGAGATATTGAAGCTCTGATCAATAAAAAGAAGGAAGCATATATAGGTATCAGCTGCTGGGGTCAATTGAATCCCTTGAAGAGAATTGGGAGTGTAGGGATATACTTAAAAGGAAAATTAGGAGGGCAAAAGGGGATGTGAAATAGCTGTGGCAGACCAGGAAAAGGAGAATCCAAAGAGATTCTACAATTATACCAAGGACAAAAGAGTAACTAGGGTGTGAATAGGGTCCCTTAAAGACCAACAAGGTTTTCCATGTGTGAAACCACAGGAGATGGGTGAGATCCTAAATGATTAGTTCTCATCGGTATCGACCATGGAGAAAGACATGGAAGGTAAGCAACTTGGGGAAGTAAACAGTGATGTCTTGAAAAGCATCCACATACAGAAGAGGAGGTGTTTTAAAAGGGCCTTATTCACTCCTCCTTCACTGGGTTACAGACTAAAGCACCTGCTGAATCAATAAACGTGTTGTCTCTATGGCTTGAAGAGATACCAACTTCAATTATTGCACTGAGTCACATAGTTGCTGGCATAAAACAATAGCTTTGACCCTTTCAGATTCTGCAGTAGCATTGTTTTTCCTTCTTCCTCAGAGTGCTCTAACAAAACCAGGGAATTCCATAAATGTGTATAAAAGGTATATGGAGGAAAATTGGGCTGAATCTCAGTGGCATGACAATGACAATTTGTATGCACTTAATCCTTGCATAGTGAAAATTGAACTCTTAAAACAAATTAATCTTGTAATTCTGAAATAGATGGCTTTTCTTCCCTCACCAATGCCATATTCCAAAGGACAGAATGGCTCAATATCACTCTCAGGTACCTCCAGATGAGGACTGGCAAAAATAGTACCCAGTTGAAATGTGATTCACCTGTGCCCCCATGCATTGTTGACATTCAAGCTCCTAACTGTTTATTAGGAAGTCAAGTCAACATCTTCTCAAAGTCATAGACTCTGCATTTTGGAACACTAATACTTGTTATGAGAATGCACTGAGTAATGAATGGCCTCTGAACAAAATACAAGTTGAATGGGAAAATAATATTCTTAGAGCTTCCTTTGCATCAATAATTATAACAATTACATCAAAATCCTCATGCAGGATATGACAAGCTAAGCTTTGCATTTAATTATTTTTTCAGTACCGTAAATCCTTTCCTGAAAAAAATCATCTTGATGAAAAGAGTAGCCTGGAGGAGTAAATTGCTGATTAAAACTACAACTAGTTTCAAGTACCAAATCCCATTAAACTTTGTTTTGAAAATTAAATTAATTTCTTTCTATTGTATACCTAAAAGCCACTTTGATATATTACCTTTCATGTAACAAAATGCCCCAATCGCTTCACAGGAAACACCGAGACATTGGTGGCAATAAAGGCTCAGTCAAAAACTTTGAGAGGGCTTTTGAAGAAGAAGATTAGGAAATGGAATTGTAAACATCAATTTCTAGTTTACTGACTATAAACAGGTAAAGCTTGTGCAGTGCAGTTTTTTTTAAAATTAAAAACATATTTACATTTATTTCTTTAGCCAGGCTTAAGACTCATTTAAGGATGGAGGCAGAGAGTCGAAGCTATTGTATTAAAATGTGTCAGACTCCACTTGAGTGATGATTGTGGCATTTTTTTTTAGACACTCACATCTTTGAAAATTACTACACCAGCAGGAGTCCTGCATTTATTGTTTAGAAACTTAGCAAATGAGAGAAAAAAAACATTTGTCATGTTCTTTTGTCCATTATTTTAACACAGTTGTTGCCCACTGCCAATGGATAATGCTAATTGTTCATTCGCAATTGCAAACATTAGTTGATTCAGATATATAAAAAAAAACTTTTCTGTGGGTATGTAGGCATATTGTAAATACACTTGTGAAGATTTCTAATATTTTTAGCAAAATTCTATTTGGTTTTATTAGAACATTATTATAATTTTGAGATAAAACCATAACAAGAGTTGAGTTCAAATGTTACTCCTGCTTTATTTACAATGTATTCTGTAAAAAAAGATTAATAAAACTCACTGTCATATCTATCAATGCACTTGATCCTGATTCATTACACAGGCTGTCAAGATGGGATTAACAATGTTATGTTGATGGAGTATGATGAAATACCACAGTACTTTTGGGGAAAAATAGCCCATAGAGATGTGTCCTTATTGTCAAATAAAATACAGTTCTAGGCAAAAATTTTCTTCATGCAAAAAATGGAACAACATTGTGAACATTCTCTTCAACAGTTTTATGATTCCATTATGTAAACTGAGGAAATCTTCATTTGTTGTAAGCTTTTATTTTAGGGCACTGAGGTTAAGTAGGTTGAATGAACTTTTAATTTGGTCTTGAGAAAAACACAGACATTTGAGCTTGACACTGAATCCCAAGTGTATAATGAAATGATCAACATAGCCCAGACTGTTCTGACCCTGCTGTAATGGACTCGCCAGTTAGATTATCTGGCAGGGGGAAGAGGGGTGGGGTGTAGATTGTGCTCTTAAAAAAGAAAAATGTTGCAAGTTATTGAAATAGCATTTTTTATTTTTCATACAAAAGACAATAAATAAATCACAGCATGGCTGTATATTTTGTGTAGTTGATTTATTAATAAATCTTGCTCTTTGAGGAATTAAATTGGATAAGGCCCTGAATCCAATGTAGTGATAACAATACATGATTAACACATTGCTGTTCATTGTGCTCCTGGAGGCAGATTAAAATTATGTTGCCTTCTGACTCCTGTGACTGTTTGGTGCAGCTGGAACCATCTATACTGTTCATAGGCTGCACTTATTAACAATTGCAAATTGCCATTGTTATGTAATGGTGGCTGGTACCTCTCAAAAGGAAGATCTATCGTGGCTGCTGAAAGTAATGCCGTCAATCTGTTCCCCAGTAGATCACAAGGATTGCCAAAATGTTGGCACTTAAGGTGACAATATTTCTTCTGCCACTCTGTTCTTACAGGCAATATCTAGACTGCTAGAAGCTGGGCTGGAATAGTGCCATGTGAAGCCAGATACTTTCTCCAGAATTGTTTGATATTGTCCTTCCAGGCTACTAACATAGAAATATAAATAATAGAAGCAGGAGGAGGCTATTTGGCCCTTCAAACCTACTCTGCCATTCATTGCAATCATGGCTGATTGTCCAATACAATAACCTTCTCCTGCTTTCTTTCCCTAATCTTTAATCCCATTCACCCCAAGTGCCATAACTCGCTGCCTCTTCAATACTTTTAATGTTTTGGTATCAACTACTTTGTGTGGTAATAAATTCCATAGGCTCATGACTCTTTGAGTGAAGAAATGTCTCCTCCTCTCCATCCTAAATGGTCCATCTTGAATCCTCAGACTGTGACCCCTAGATTCATCCACCATCGGGAATATCCTCTCTGCAACCCTGTCTAGTCCGGTTAGAAGTTTATAAGTTTTTATGAGATTCTCCCCTCGTCTGACTGAACTTCAGCAAAAACAATCCGAACCTAGTCAATCTCTCCTTCTACATCCGTCTCACCATCCCCAGAATTAGCCTAGTAAACCTACATAACACTCTCTCAAGAGCAACCTTAGAAAAGGAGACCAAAACTCTACACTGAATTTTAAGTGTAGCCTCACTGAGGCCCTGTTATAATTGCTCTTGTACTCAAAACCCCTTACAATGAAGGCCAATATACCATATGCTATCTTTACTGCCTGCTACACCTGCATATTTAACTTCAGAAACAGGTACATAAGGACTCTTGCACACACTTCTCTCCCAATTAACTCTCCCCAATTAATGGATAATAACCTTCTACCACCCATATTAGAGTCACTGGGGCAGAACCTGATAGGAGCGCCAATGTAAGTGTTGGAAATCATTGCAAAGCTGCAAAGGAAATGAGCTGCCAGTCCTTGGAGCATGTTAAATTGTGTGTCTTGCAAACAAACCCTTACTTTTCTATTGTTGTGTTTTCTCAAATAACATTTTGGTACTCATGACTTGGGCAGCCTCACCACCAGCTGGCAGACAATTGAACTTCAAAAAAAATGAAAGGCAAGTGTACCAGATATCCAATGGTTATGCCATGAAAAGCTGACTGCTGTGAAATCCTATTTTGCAGGATCTTTTGGATGAAAGTTTTGATTTGATTTGATTTAATGAAAAGTATTGTTTCTTGTGCACTATGCAGATAAAGCTACCATTCATAGAGAAGAAAATGAGAGAGTGCAGAGTGTAGTGTTATAGCCATAGCTCAGTTTAGTTTGATATGAACAAGGACTGATTACGTACTCCAGAAACTAATCAAGGGTGCCAAGCTGTAGACATGACAACCATTGCAATACAGTCAAAGGATAAAAGGGAGGCTAAGATGACATGACCACCATTGTGTAAAAAAGTTGATCAGTCTGAGTCCGATCAGGGCCAATCAACCTGCAGTTAATCTTGACTTTTTCTTTATTCATTCATGAGAAGTGGGAGTATTGAGTGCAATTCTGGATACTACACTTTAGGACAGATGTGACAGTATAAAGAGGGCGCAGAAAGAAACCATGAGAATTATTCTGTAGGTGATGGACTTCAGTTACATGGATAGATTGACAAAGTTGAAACTTCTTCTGAGGGAAGAGAAGTCTAAGAAGAGATCTGATAGAGTTCATGAGAAAACTGGACTGAATAGACAAGATGAAATATAGATTGCAAGCAGAGTGAGCTAGTTTGAGTTTAGTGAGTGGAGAGTTTTAAGAAACAATATATTTCTAAAAATCTACAATTTTACTTCAGTTATACAGGACACTGGTAAGACCGCATCTGAAGCACTGTACAGAGTATTGGTCTCCTTATTTGAGGAGAGATGTAAATATGTTGGACGTTTAGGGAAGATTTACGAGATTAATACCTGATATAGGAAGGTTATCTTATGAAGAAATTTTGGATATGTTAGGCTTATATCTGGTAGAGTTTATAAGAGAAAGTGATGACTTGAATGAAACATATAAGATCTTGATGGATCTTGAGGAAAGGACATTTCCTCTTTTGAAAGATCTAGAACTAAAGGTCATTGTTTAAACATAAGGTGACACCGATTAAGGCAGAAATGAGGAGAAACGTTTTCTTCTTAAAGGATCATGACACTTTGGAGCTCTCTTCCTCAAAAATATGGTGGAAGCAAAGTCTGAATATTTTTAAGGCAGAGTGAGATAGATTCTTGATAAGCAAAGGATTGAAAAGTAATCAGGGATAGAGATGAATGTGGAGTTGAAGTTACAATCAGATCATGACCATATTCAAAAGCGGGAAGACTCAAGGGGCCGAGTGGCCCACCTCTGCTCCTGATTGTATATTGCTAAATAGACAGTAATTGTTCCCATTAGCAGAAAGGTTGAGAGCTGCAAAACATCAATTTAAAGTAGTTAATAAAATAACTAAAGGCTACATGAAGAAAAACCTTTTAATGCAAAGGTAAGAAGCTGGAAAGTATTTCCTGGTATGCTCGTGAATGCCCTTGGCATTCAAAAAAAATTATATAGTTATCTGAAGAAACACTTTGTAGGTCTATGGGGAAAAGGAAGGGTTGTAAGACTAGCTGAGTTGTTATCACAGAAAGCATTGATGATGGATCAAACCATTCAATAACCATTGTATGAAACTGGTTTTTTCTTGCCACTCACCTTGAATTAATGCCTCTGATTCTTTGCTCTAGTGCCAATGGAACAGTTTCTCACCATCTATTCTGCTAAGATTCTCCATGATTTTAAACACCTTCATCAAATCTCTTCTCGGTGTTCTCGTTTCTCAGGAGAACAGCACCAACTTTCTTCAAGTAATCCATATAACTGAAACTTTTCATTTCTGGAACCATTTTGTAAATCTTTTGTGTGCCCTCTCTAATGTCTTCACATCCCAGTGTGAGGCACTGTGTTCCAATTAAAGCTAAACTAATTTTTAATACAGGTTGATCACAACGTCCTTGTTTTTGTACTCTGAGCCCCTATTGATAAATATCAGCACGCTGCATGACTTATTAACCACATCCACAATATGCACTACATTCATCAATGAATCTTGTGCACACATCTCAGTTCCTTCTCCTCCTGCACCACTTTGCAATTTGTCTTGTATTTTATGTTCTCATTTATCCCAATAAAATGTATTGTTTCACAGTCTTCTGCATTAACTTTCATCTGCCATGTGCCTGCCCCATTCCATCAACATTTCTGTGTCCTTATGAGATCAATCACCATCCTCCTCACAATCTACAATACTTCCAGGAGAATGGAGTCTATTTTATTTGATGAAACTGGATGAGTTCAAATGAGGAGCATGAAATGCAACATGCATGTCATCAATGATACTTTGCACCATGGGGAAGATATGTTGATGCAAAACCTCTGCTTGCTCCAAAGCTTTGAAGTAAAGAAGTGGGAATTAGATGAATCTTTTTCTTATGGTATGGGGAGCCTCCATGAATACCATTGTGCAGTGGTGCCATATTGAAGGTATCGCTGGATAGATCAGGATTTGTTGCCCATTCCTAATTGCCCTTGTGACTGTCTTCTTGAACCTCCTACAGACATGTAAGTGCTCTTGTGTGCCGTTAGAAAGGAAGTTCCAGGATTTTGACTCAATGGCAGTGAAGGAATGGTGAATGGCAGCGGAGAAACGATAATATAGTTTCAAACCAGGATTGCATATGGCATGGAAGGGAAATTGAAATGGTGGTGATCCCATATACCTGCTGCCCTTGTCCTTCTATGCGGTGGAGATCACGAATTTAGAAGGTACCATGAAAGAAGCTTAACTAATTACTGCAATGTATCTTGTATGTAGTATATCTGAGTGCTACTGTGTGTTGGTGATAAAGCAGGTGCATGTTTGAAGTGGTGGAAGGAATCTCAATCAAGTAGGCTGCTTTTTTCTGGATGGTGTTCTGAATGCTGCACATGGACACAGATTGCTTCAATATCTGAGGAGTTGCAGATGGTTTGGAACATAAATGTTTTTTTTCTCTGGCAGCAGCCTAACAGGATCCAGACCTACAAATGTTAAGCAATGATATTGTTGCCCTACTCTGAGGCTGCAGTTATAACTGCAGTCATTGTCTTATATCACTCAAAAAAATGTTGGTGAAGTGAAAAGATATCAAGCACTTGCTACAAAAACAGAAAATGCTGGAAGATCTCAGCGTGTTGACAGCATCTATGGGGAGAGAATCGAGCCAATGTTTTGAATCAGGATGATGTTTCATCAGAACTAGTCGAAGGGTCATCCTGATTTGAAACATTGACTCCTCTGTTCTCTCTCCACAGATGCTGTCAGACCTGTTGAGATTTTCCAGCATTTTCTGTTGTTGTTTCAGATTCCAGCATTCACACTATTCTGCTTTTATCTTTTATGCATTTATCAAGTATTGGTTATCATATTTTGGGGCTGACATTGAGGAAAGAGAATTTGCCCCTGAACAGCCTTAGCAGATAATAGCCTCCTGCTAATTGGTCTTCTCCCCCTTCCCCTCCTTCTTCTAGCTCTGTGTTCTTTTGTTCTCTTAGCCACGATCGATTCCCACAGGAAGCCATAGCTGGCCATCCATATCCGGACGCAACCCTTTTTTCAGCAGAATATTTTATATGACAAACATTATACTGCAGGAACTGCCAAACAAATCCCTGAATTATACTTAAACTTTAAAACTAAGCATTGGAAACCTCCAAAAATGTGCGCCAACAGCCAGAGAAAATAATCTAACAATTAACCATTAAACGCTTCATTATTTTTTTAGATAGCACTAGTTTGTTCTGTTTTACATTGTGTTCAGTCTGAGGGCTAAAAAATCGCAGTAGTGGCTTGAAATCAGCATTGCAAATGAACTTGCATCATGATTTGGGTACTATACAGCCAGTTTTGTTAAACATACACACACGTAACCCTTAACAAAATTCTATCCCCTGATATTTAAATGCCTTTATCAGTGCAATGATGAATTTATCTGGATTAATGCTTCCCCTATTTCCTTCCCTTCCATTAGCCCATCTTTTCAAGTGTCTCCTCAACTTCAGTGTCCGATCAGCCATGATTGTACTGAATGCCAAGACCTGCTCATGTTCCTACGATCATGTACTTTTCTTTAGTTTCTCACCTCCCGTCCTGCTCTCTCTTTGCACTCACCTTGTTGATGAAATTCACCTCTTGCTCTAATGCTTCGATTACCCAAAATTAACACATCCAATTTACTCTCCTGGATCCCCAAATTCACTGGTATTGTTAATAGTTCTTTCTTTAGGTGCTGGCTCTCTTTCTCTCTCTCCTTTAATCTATGTCATCAACACTCTCCAAAAATAACCCTTAACAACCCACCCTTGCTCCATCAATCTTGCAAATCTACTGCCCCATCTCCAACTTCACTTTCTCTCCAAAATCCTTCAATATGTTCTCCACAACAGTTCAAGAGGCAACTCACCATTTCCTTCTTAAGAGCAGTTAAGGATGGGCAAAAATGCTGAGCTAACATGAAACCTACATCCTCTGATGATTTTTTAAAAATCTCTTTATTTATAACTCATTCAATGTGCTTAATTCTTCTCACCATCATGCTTCCACATGACGTCAGTATGTGATATTTTGTTTTTTAAATTTAGCCTAGTGCTTTTTGTATATGCCATCTGAGTGCCAGGATTATATAAACAGCTATGTATCAGGATCAGCACCTTGAGGCTGATCTCATCTTTGTGTCATGACTTACTGCAGGCTCTACCTCTGATGTCACTGGATGGAAGCTGTTGCCCTTTCTATAATCCCAGCTGATGTTACTACAGGATAAGTCAGATTCCAGAGCAGAACCAGACCCAATTGTGGAGGGTGGTGGCTGAACAGAGTTACAAAGACTGCTGATATATTTTTAACTAAAGAATAACTAAAGAATAAAACATTCATTAAATGAAAAAAGATGAACAAAAAGACTCCTTCACCCCAACTATACCTTTATAGTTATATACAAATTTGTAAGGATAGCACAAGTTATAAAATCTACTTTATACTCTAATATTCACAGTGTGTACATAGTCCATATAAACCAATGGGTGAACTGCCTCCCCCAATCCCCATTCTGAAACCAAGTGACAGATGACACCCAAACATTTCTGTAGATTTCTCATCAATTTCCCCCAAACACTTATCACACTGTGAGCCACTGGTCTCATTGAAATTCTGTCTTTCACATAAGGGTTTCCAATCTCCATTTTCCATGGAACGATAGAACACTACAGCACAGAAACAGGCATATTGCCTTTCTTAGAACATAGAACATAGAACATAGAACATTACAGCACAGAACAGGCCCTTCGGCCTTCGATGTTGTGCCGACCAAAATAAAAAGCCATGCCCCCCCAAACTAAACCATTCCCTTCTCTTCCATATACTTATCAATTAACCTCTTAAACGCCACCAAACTTGGCGCATCTACAACAGCTGCAGGCAGGGCATTCCACTCCCTAATCACTCTTTTGAGTAAAGAACCTACCTCTGATATCCGTCCTATAACTCATACCCCTTAATTTAAAGCTGGGTCCCCTCGTGCTAGCTTTCTCCATCCTAGGAAAAAGGCTATCACTGTCCACCCTATCTAAACCTCTAATCATCTTATAGGCTTCAATAAGATCCCCTCTTAGCCGCCTCCTTTCTAACGAAAACAACCTCAAATCCCTCAGCCTCTCTTCATAAGACCTGCCTCCCATACCAGGCAACATCCTGGTAAACCTCCTCTGTACCCTCTCCAATGCCTCCACATCTTTCTTATAATGTGGGGACCAGAACTGCACACAATACTCCAAGTGCGGCCGCACTAGAGTTTTGTACAGACCAAACTAGAGTTTTGGTCCAATGTTCTTGATTGGACCAAACCATTTTTCTGCCGAGTCCCACCGGCTGTACCTGGACCATATCTCTCCACACCTCTCTCATCCATGTACCTGTCCAAGATTCTCATAAATGGCAAAAGTGAGCCCATTCACCACTTCATCTGGCAGCTCATTCCACACTCCCACTCTGTATGAAAAAGGTCCCCCTAGTATTCCCTTCACCCTTAACCCATGTCCTCTAATTTTTTTCTCCCCTAGCCTCAGTGGAAAAAGTCTGCATGCATTCATTCTATTTATACCCATGATAATTTTATATACCTCTATCAAATCTCCCCTCATTTTTCTTTGCTCCAGGGAATAAAGTCCTAACCTATTTAACCTTTCTCTGTAACTCAGTTTCTCAAGTCCCGGCAACATCCTTATAAACCTTTTCTGCTCTCTTTCAACCTTATTAATATCCTTCCTGTAATTAGGTGACCAAAACTGCACACAATACCCTGAAATTGACCTCACCAATATCTTATATAACCTCACCATAACATTTCAACTCTTATACTCAATACTTTGATTTATAAAGGCCAATGTTCCAAAAGCACTCTGTACGACCCTATCTACCTGTGACACCACTTTTAGGGAATTACGTATCTGTACTCCCAGATCCCTCTGTCCTACTACACTCTCCAGTATCCTACCATTTACCTTGTATATTCTATCTTGGTTTGTCCTTCCAAAGTGCAATACCTCACACTTGTCTATATTAAACTTCATCTGCCATTTTTCAGCCCATTTTTCTAGCTGGTCAAAATCTCTCTGCAAGCTTTGAAAACCTTCCTCACTATCAACTACTCCTCCAATCTTTGTATCGTCAGCAAGTTTAGTGATCCAATTTACCATATTATCATCCAGATCATTGCTATAGATGACAAAAAAACAATGGACCCAGCACTGATCCCTGTGGTACATCACTAGTCACAGGCCTCCAGTCTAAGACATAATCCTCCACTACCACTCGCTGCCTTCTTCCATGGAGCCAATGTCTAATGCAATTTACCTCTCCATGTATACCTAGCGACTGAACCTTCCTAACTAACCTCCCATGCAGGACCTTGTCAAAAACATGCCTTGGAATCAACACTTTCTCCTCGATATCTTCATCAAGGAACACCTTCCAGGGTTTCTACCTCCTCTCCTGATGTTCCTCTGCCCTGGATCATCGCGTACATTCAAGCTGTAAGTTGAGAGGCGACCTGATAGAGGTTTATAAAATGTTGAGAGGAATAGATAGGGTGGACTCTCAGAGACTATTTCCCCAAGCTGAAATGGTCACTACGAGAGGACACAGATTAAAGTGCAGGGAAGCAAATACAGAGGAGATGTTAGGGGTAAGTTTTTCACTCAGATGGTGGTGAGTGAATGGAATCGGCTGCTGTCGGTGGTTGTTGAGGCAAACTCACTGGGGTCTTTTAAGAGACTTCTGGATGAGTATATGGAAAAGAATAGGATAGGGGGTTATAGATAGGTCTGTGGATTGGTAGATGTGATTGGCGCAACTCGTGGGCCGAAGGGCCTGTTTGTGCTGTATTGTTCTATGTTCTATGTTCTGTACCTTCCACATAACCTCTCAGATATCCAGCCATGGTAAATACTTTACAGGCTTGTAATAAGGAGTAATGAATCTTTGGGTCTACTTGAATCTCTGACTTCTCACCAGCCTGCATTATTTCAGATATGTACCTTGTAACCCTGTCTTTTAACTTGGAGCCTCTATTCCCCACTCTTAACTTCACATAACAAAACCTCTTTCCAGATTCCTGTTCTTTTTCTTTGACTAGAAGGTTTTCTTGGAACTTTCCTCTGTCCCTCTACTTGATTTTTAGGACATTTCTGTTTTTTAGTTCGGAATTTGCGCTCTGTAGTCTCCCTTATGTCTTGTTCCAGCAGACCTGTGAAAGGCCATTTACTTCTGGGTCACATTCTTTCAACTGAACTGCTTTTGCTGCCTCTGTAGGTCATTGATTCCTGGGTAACCACGTAAGTTTCTATTTTAAACATTGTTAAAATGCAGGCATCTTTTAAAGTGCAACTAAAACTCCAGTTTCCTTAACATACAACTAAAAAAATGTAAATTAAACTTAAACTTAAAGCTCAAGCTTAATTTTAAAGCTGTACTTTACTCCTAATACCCATAATACAAATGTCAATTACTTTGAAATATATCTATTTCCTAATACCTTGCCAAATGTTTTTTGCATCTGCAAGCATTAGATGGGCCAGTAACAGGACGCACACATTTAAAGTGCAATGATATACGTCTTAGTTTTCCCAGTAATAATACTGGGCTTTAGCTGTAGACATCCACAGACTGAGAAGTAAATCAATATAATCATACTGCGAAGAATGAAGGCATGGCCAAGAGATTTAATAATTCCTGTCTGTCTTTGCACAGTGTGATGGAAATATGTCTCTGCATATTCATTTAGAGAGAATGGAGTTATGGCAGATAGAGAAAAGTAATTAATTCTGAAAAATGTGATGGATCAAAAGTGAATAAATCATCAGATCTTAATGGAATTCACTCTCAATTGTTGAAGGATGTTAGAGGGATGATAGCAAAGATTCCATCCACAATTTCCTAAGTCTGTTAGACAAGTAGATTTTACTGTGAGACTATTGAATAGTTCATGTACCACTACAGTTTGAAAAAAAGAACTTGGATTTGTATAGTGTCTTCCACACCTTCGGATGTATCAAAGCTCTTTATAGAGTTGCCATTGTTGTAATATTGGGAACATGAAAACCAAGAAGAACACTCCTGTTTTCTTCAAACAAAATCATGGGACCCTTCAGCTGACAGCACAGATGGGCCATCAGTTTAATGTCTTATATAAGATACAATACATTACATTAAAACCTAGCTTTTGCATTCAGGTCTCTACAGTGGGATCTTCTCATTGAGAAGTAAGGGCAATATCACTGAGTCATGGCTTGAAATAGGCAAATATAGCACAAGAGTAAAGAGGTAATGCAAACTACCACCCTGTGACAAATCCACAGTCAGACGATTTTGCATGGTTGGACTTTGTGCACTGTTTTCACCAGCATTGTAGAAGGAGCCTCAAAGGGATTTTTAAATAAAGCTTTTAATCAAGTGAATTGTGAAAATTGGTTTCCATTGATTGAGAGGTCTGTAAAGAAGAGCTATCAATTTAACTTTCTCACCAGGAAAGTTATTCATGCAGAGGATTTTTAGCATATTGGCCAGGATTCCCCCCCGCTCCAACAAAACTAAGTGCCCAACAGATGCGAAAAAAGATTTTCCTGTCTTTTTTTTGAATGACTTCAGACATTCCAGTTACTGTAGTGGGACAAGAGAATCTCAGCCACAGATAAGGTTGAAGAATTCTGGCCCAAGTCTTTTGTGTTCCACCATTTTGAGCTACATCCATGAAAATGTGCCACTCTTTTACTGGACTACAAGGAATTGGGAATATAAGCTATTGCCGTGAGCTGGCATATCTTCTTACCAGGTATCAGCTACATATATTGCCAGGATTTGGACGCCCTGTGCACCCCTTTTCATCTGAATGTTGTCTTTGCTTAAACTATGTTTAAAACAATCAAAATACCTTTATTGCTGATAATCTGACCAGTAAGGAGAGTTGTTTCGCTACCACTCGCCATTATAGTAGAGCCATGGTTATTGGCATGTCCAAAATGGGATTGCAAGAGAGAAATGTTGTGCCTTTGGTTTTTCTTGTAACACCCACATTTAATTAAAACAGAGCATGACAATTCCAAAATGATTTTGGTTCAGATCTTCATTGTGGTTTAGCTCTGATTCCAACGGAAGACTATTTTGTTCTATAGAACTGCACAGTTGTGCTGTACTTAACTCAGGCAATTGTTCCTGTGAGCTTTTATTTTAAATAACAAACTATAAGTAATGGAAGAGTTTGAAAGCAAAAGTAACGATTGAGACCACTCTGAACTGTATTCTAATCAAGCACAATTTGATGTGTGAATGTAATTGCTAAACTCGCCCAAAGTATCACTTAGGGAGTCTGAGAAAATGGCAGCAGTAAGAGAATAAATTAAATCTTCCCACTTGGTTTGATAACATTACTAAGTGTTTTTGGATCATCTTTTGTTTGGAGAACTGGCAGTGCTAAGTTTCCATCTAATTTCAATTCCAGGCTGTAAATTGAACATTTATATAATCATTGTTTATGAGTCGTTCTGCTTATGCAAGAAAGGGAATTATGACTTGAAAGATTGAATAATTTTGCATTTTGAATACTTTTCCAGTAATAAGTGCTGCTGAGTGAAATATGGTGTGTTATGGGCCAATTATATATACTGACTGGAAAAGAGTTTCAAAATCTCAGCAGGGCTCTCACTTTATCGTAAAGTAAAAATAAAACTTATTTTGAATTTCTAGGCTTGTGAAGGAAAGAAGGCACATTGAAAAAGTAACATCTATCACATCTTCTAGATTTCCAAAAGTGCTTCATACCCAAAGTTGTGATATGGCCATGAAAAATTGTCCCTAAATGTCAAGGGGATTAGTAGGGTAAATACGAGAATAGGGCCTGGGTGGAATTGTTGTCAGCGTAGGCTTGTTGGGCCAAATAGCCTTTTACCGCCACACCCTTGGAATCAGGATGGGTGCGCCTTGAAGAACAGAATTCTTTGCTGGCCTTGGGTAGGATTTTATAAGATTCGTCTGAGAGAGGTCATAAAATACCGACCTATGAGTTTATATTGGCTCTGAAGAAGAGTTAACATTAACTTTGTTTCTCTTTCTCTACATATGCTCCCAGACCTTTGGTTTTTCCAGCATTTCATGTCCTTATTTCAGAATTCCAGCATTCACAGATTTTGCTTTCATTATTATTGAAGTGCAGATATTGTTTTATGCAGGCAAATCTGGAAGTTCATGAGTGCACAGGAAGATCCTACAAACAGCAAAGTATAACATAATTACTTAATTGGCTTTTTGTGCACAGGATGAACGTTGGTCAGAATCTTTCTAAGAGATTCCCTGCTCAACTCTGAATTGTTCCATGAGATCTCCTATGTTCACCTTAACAGATTGATGGGACTTCTGCTTAACAATCTATCTGAAGGGCAGCAACACAAACAAAACTGTACTCCTTCAATACTGCATTGAAGTATCAAGTTATGATATGTGCTCAAGTGGAACAGTACTCAAACCTAACTCTTCTGATTCACAAGGAAGAAACTGATGCCAATTTGGGAATAGCACACCAATACACCAGCAAGCAAAGAACTTGCTTTCAAATGAATAATTTATGCAATGTTTACACTGCTTAAACCTAACAATTATTTATAGATGACCTAATTCCTCTGTGGATTGTATAATTGACATCACCTAATTGGGCCTTATGAGCATCACCATTGTCCCTTATATAGTTAACTTAGAATGATCTTTTCTTAATATGCCTTGCATGGGATAACCATTTCTGCATGTGGGGAAATTCTTTACAAACACATTATTCAGACTGCAGAACTCTGTTCTCAGCTCAGTCAAACATTATTCTGGATTTATGTTTCTTTAGTGTAAGCATTACTTGTGTTTGATTTATTTAGCACAACTGGCTGATGATAGACCATCCTTATGTACCATGAACGCTAAAGGTTTAACATTTCTATCTCCATCTTTATTGTGCTCATAAATAAATTTGTAAAAGTTATGCTCTTTACACTGAGTTTGAAGATGTTATGTTATACATTTGGGATTGGATTCAAAATGTCTCAATCATGTGAACATCCTAGGAAGAGGCATGAATCATCTCAGCTTGGGCAGATTTTAACTCAAGTTTCATAGCTCATTTTATTCTATCTTTGGTGCGATAATTGACATTGTAAATAAAATTTAGCCTTACAACATGATACACATGCCTCTTTTTTTAGCCCCAACTGAACATTGCCGCCTGACACCTCACGTTGAAAGTAAGGAAAACAGTGACCTCTAGTGGTGACACCTTTATCAATTTAGCAAACTTGAAATTTAATAAAAATATAGAATAATAAAATGGAGATAATTCAAAAATAAATTTGTTTCAAACCAGTTCACCATGAGGCAAGAGGTGGCAGTGCTGGGGAATTAAAGCATTGCACTGCTTGGAAGCCATGACATCATCAATCACTTCCAGGTTCTGATGCAATGTAGAGCTCCCTCTACCAGAAGTGAAATCTGACATTAAAAGCTGCATTCATACACATTGAACCAATTTCAACTTGTTCAGGAAGTTCTCCATTTTAGTTCCATTTGAAAGATTTGGATTTTATGGCTTGCATCTGACACGCAGATCTGACTGCAACTCATTGTCCACCATCTCTCCAGACTGCACCCTTAATTTAGTGCCTGCACTCGCACTCCCCCCAACCACCTGAAATTGTCTCTATGCTATCAGACTGCTTTTTTGACATTTACTTTTGAGCAGGTTTAGTAGCTCTCCTGTCAAGAGATGCATGAGGCAGACACTACAATCCATTCTCTCCATCCACAGCTAAAGTTCTTACATCACTCCAGTGTCTGTTGACAGTTGGAGATTTCTACTGAAATGTCTTGGATGGGACAGAATTTATTCCAGTCAAACAAAAAGAATGATACCTGATATAGTTGAGGCACATTCCACTTGTGAAAATTGGGAAGCCCAGTATATTTGTGATCACAGCAGCAAGCTTTTGTAATGGAGCAATATTAGGATTTTCCTTAAGTTCCTTTCCCTCAAGACTATCAGATTTACCTTGGTTTGGAAGAGGTGTATTTCTACCCTTTGACTTCTAATACACATTGTCTCACAGTGTACCACCACTAATAAGATACCCAGAAATGTAAGTATTCACAACATTGGGATTCCTTCTCCCTTCCTATCCTTTGTCGATGATCCAGTTGTGGAGATCATCCAAGAAACTCAGGCATATGGTCAAGAGGGTCCCAGCATAATTTACTGTTCTCTTGCACAGTTCCATTAGTTACACTGCCTCTCAGTTCCCCAGATGGAAAAGAGCTAAAATGTAACCATACTGAGAAAAAATGTCACAACATTAATTTCAAGTTTTTCTTGAGTCAATTGATCACAGCAAGGACAATGTTGTTACTAACTCTACTGGAAAGAAATGTGAATATTGTTGAGAACAGGACTGGTTTCAATGGAAAAACTTGTTGATGCACATGAACAATAACGACTTGGAGAAAGTAGCAGAGGACTTTTAGTACGTTTTAACCTGTTCAGCATTAGCTGAACTTTCACAAAAGTTCTGAGGGATATTGAAAAGAAACACAAAAATTGAAGTCACTTCAATATTTTTGCTTGGGTATGGGACACAATAGAAACTTTCATTTTTGGTTATTATTTGCAGTCTGATCTCTGGCAACTTATGTGGATTTTTCCCTAATTGTCCTAACACCTCCATTCTCAATGGGTTGACAAATTATCATCTGCCTTAGCTCAGTGCCTTTCACATTTCTAAGACAGAAATTCATGGTTTTAAGCCCAACTCCAGAACCTAGGTTAGAATTTCAATGTAATATTGAGAGAGTGTGGCACTGTTGTTGTTGCTATCTTTTAAATAAGACGTGAAACTAAGACCCAATCTATTGTCTTAGGTAAATTGTTCCATGGTGATATTTTGAGTTCTCACAGTGTCTTGCTTATTTCTCAACCAGCATAATATCGGTATGTTATGCAGCCATTTAACTCATTACTATTTGGGCAATCTTTCAGTGCATAAAGTGTCATCTACATTTCTTGACATTACAACTGTAACTGTGTCAAAAGTATCTAGTTGGCTGTGTAACATGCTGGGACATCTTGAAGTTGTGAAATGTACCAAATCTTTAATTATTTGCTATCGTGAGCAAAATACTTACATCCGTGCTTCCAAATGAAAACAAACTTCAGAGCTAAATTTTGCTAGAGGCCATTTTTCCCAATAAAAGCACATTTTCAATTTCTGTTTAAAATACCAGTCAGTAGGGAAAATAAAACATTGCCAAGTGCGAATAGGGAGATCTTAAAGGACTGACTAAAATGGATCTGGCCTAAACAGGGAGATGGTCTTTGGTACATTGCTGCTTCTATGCCAAAAAAATGGATGTGATCTTTCTGTCAGGAGATTGATATCTTTATACATTTGCACCTCTTTTCTGCCAATGAATTTACGTCTTGAGATTTCGTCCTTGGGAAAAAGTACATGGCATTTCTTCATTCCCACGTATTCTTCCTACCCTGAGGCCTTTGTGGCCTGCATCAGTGGTATGCAGATAATTAGCTCAGCGCCTGGATTTAATTTTCTTATGAAATGTCAAGTGACCTGAAGGAAGACAGAATCCATGCAGATGGAAACTTAGGAGGTGAACAGAAATGGATGCCTTGGACGTTATGCTGCTTAATTGTATTTTAGGCATTTTTATCACAACATGACTCATCATATCCATTACTTGCATAAATCTATTGCCATTGTTGGCATTCCGCTCCTCATGCACAAGGAATATAAATGATTTAATTCTCCATTTGACATTAAAAAGAAACACATTGCGGGGAACAAGCTGATGTTAAGATAATCTTTGAATTAAAGAAATTTAGGGTTAGGTCATACACGTAGGAAAATTGATCCTTCTTCACTGAGTTTGCAATATTTGTGGGGTTGGTTTGTGATCTGGGTTCATCTCTTTTGGGAACTGGGCTATTTAAATTCGGGCTGAGCTTTCCACAATGATTCTGGCGTCATCCTGAATACCTTGCCGGGAACTCAAAAATGGTTATGTCTGACTTTCAGCCATCTTGGAGAAGGGCAAGAAGGAATCTCCCCTTGGGAGTCCCATTGAACTAGGGATGGTGGGTGGGCATTGGAAGTCGGAAGACCGAATAGCAGAAACCAAAATGCGGCACGGTGGCACAATAATTAACACTGCTGCCTCACAGCTCCAGTGACCTAGGTTCAATTCCAACTTGTAGTGACTGTCTGTGTGGAGTTTGCACATTCTTCCTGTATCTGTGTGGGTTTCCTCTGGGTGCTCTGGTTTCGTCCCATAGTCCAAAGATGTGCAGTTTAGGTTGATTGGCCATGCTAACTTGTCCCATAGTCAGGGAGACAATCAGGGTAAATACATGGAGTTAAGGGGATAGAGCCTGGGTGGGATTGTTATCGGTGCAGGCTTAATGGGCTGAATGACTTCCTTCTACACTGAAAAATTACAATGACCAGCCGACAGCCCCACTGAGAAAGGTGGATGCTGCCAAAGGCAGGCTGAAAATTATCAGGATGCCTCAAAGTGGAGTTACTGACAGCAGTATGGGGAAAAATTGAAAATTATTCATGGCCACAACTGTCAGGCCATATTGTTGAGGAGGAAATATTTCAGAGATTGGCTTGACTGTGGTGCTCATATCCCAGTGAATCTGTTCTGGGATGATCAATTAGAAGCATCAATCGCTCCCCAACATACCACCAGAAGCTCTTTGTTCCACCCTCTGTTATACTATTTGTTAGTAGCAGGGTTCTAAAAGATAACTACACAAGCAATAGTACAACAACAATGATAATCTCTATCATTTCTTTGAAATTGTGCTTCTGAAAGCACATTGAACTAAAGTTTTTGTTTAAATCATCCGTTTTTCCATTAGAATGTATGGGAAATTAATCTGTATTTGAAAAAGAAAAAGCCTTTAACTGAACATTATCACCAAAAGTGCTCACCGATTATTTTGAGCATAACCAGGCAAATGAAGTAAATGTAAGCCTGTAGCATCACAAAATGTAATTTATGAAATCCATTTAGAGGCAATTGGGTAAACACTCCTGTCAGATAGATATACATAGGGGATTGAATTGAACAGAATAGCTTAATAATGTTTTAAAAAATGAAAGACAACGTAAAAATAGCATCCTTTCAACTTAATAGTGTTTTAAAGCAGCACCTCCATCGGCACTTTGTATTAATTGGCAGTACAGTTAGTAAAATGAATTAGTTGGCAGTGAACATTGTTAAAGTCTACAACAAATTCATAGCTTGGCTCAGCTTCAGAAATATTCATTTATTATATTGGGGGTTGGAGATAGATACACTGCCAACAACATCAGAATGATGATAGCAGACATGTTAACAATCTGATAGTGTGACAGCATCTGTGAAATTTAGACAGCAAAGGCAAATCTTCTGGTCACAATGACTGGTGTGGAACATGTCCTGGGAAAAGTTGGAAAATGAGGTGCAAATTGAATACACTAGATTTTCACTCATTCTACCTAAATGAGTGGCATGGTGGCAAAATGGTTAGCACTGCTGTTCCACAGCACTAGAAACCCAGGTTTAATTCCTGATTCGGGCCAATGTCTGTGTGGAGTTTGCACAGTATCCCTGTGTCTGCATGGGTTTCTGAGTGCTCTGGTTTCCTCCTACAGTCCAAAGATGTGAGCTTTATGTTGATTGGCCATGCTAAGTTGTTTCTTAGTGTGAGGGGGACTAGCAAGGTAAATTGCATTACGGGGATAAGACCTGGGTGAGGTTCTGGTCAGTGCAGTCTTGTTAGGCCAAATGGCCACCTTCTGTACTATGATTCTATGAACGCACAGTTTCCGACTGAGTCTTGGAGACAGCCTAAGGGGTTCTTGCCAAAAGTAGCCGCCAGCTTTATTAAAATATATATACACACATGTTAATGGGGTGTTTTTTAGTGCAAGTATATGTTTTGCAATCCTCATCAGGAATCTGATATACGGAAGGAGAGAAAGAATGAAAGGAAAATATCAAGGAAAGAAAGATAGAAAGAGATACAGAGAGAGAGCGAAAAAGTCAGAAAGAATGTTACACAGCCTTAAAACAGCTCAAAGTGCTTTATCGATAGTGAAGAACATTTTTGTTTACTCTTGCCACTGTTGTAATGTAAGAATCATGTAGGTGTACTCAAAAATTCATGAAGAGTGCAGCAGAGCATTCCAGGAGCAGCACCAGGCATACCCCTAAAATAAAGTGTCAACCTGGTGAAGCTAGAACACTGACTATTTGCATGACAAATAGTGGGAGCAAAAAGTGATAGTGCGAAGTGATCTTAAAATCAACAAATCGGATCTAAACTCTGAAATCTTGTCACATCCAGTTATGAAATGATAGTGAACAGCTAAATAAGCAACTGAAGGATGAGGTATTACAAATCTCCCCACCCTCAAAAATCAGGAGCCCAGTGTAGAAACACAAATGGCAAGGTATTTGCAACCACTTTCAGTCAAAAGTGCCAAATGGATGATCTACTTTGGCCTGCTCCTGAGGATTCCAGCAGCATAGATGGCAGTCTTCCAGCCAATCCAATTCACTCCACATGATCTCAAGAAACAGCTGATGGCTCTGGATAGAACATTCCAATGTAATACTGATTAATTGTGATGCTGAACTAGTTGCACCCGTAACCAAGCTGTTCATTGAATCTTAGAATCCCTACAGTGCAGAAGAAGCTATTTAGTCTCTCTGACAAGGTATCAATGCCCCATAACCCCACATGTTTTCTATGATTAATTCATCTACTCTACACATCTGGGAAACCAGGGAACAATTTAGCAAGGCCAATTCATCTAACCTGCATATCTTTGGATTGTGGGAGGAAACAGGAGCACCCAGAAGAAACTCAAGAAAACATGGGAAGAACATGCAAACTCCACACAGTCAGTCACACAAGGCTGGCATTGAACCCGGATCCCTGGAGCTATGAGGCAGCAGTGCTAACTACTGTGTCGCCGGGCCGTCATGTTCACACTACAATAGTGGCATCTCACAGCAATGTGGAAAAATGCCCAGGTATGTCTCATCCACAAAAAGCAGGACAAATCTAATTCAGATAATCACTGTCCCATCAGCACACTCTCAATCATTGGCTAAATGATGGAAAGTGTTGTCAATACTGTTATCAAGTGGTACTTATTCAGCAATAACTTGCTCACTGATGTCCAGTTTGGAATCTGCCAGAGACCACTTTGCTCTGACCTCATTATAGTATTGGTTCAAATATGAATGTTAGAGCTGATCTCAAGAGGTGATGTGAGAGTGACTGCCCTTGACACCTAGGAGGCATTTGAACAAATTAGCAGCAAACAGCCTTAACAATTCTCCACTGGTTGGAGTCATACCTAACACAAAAGAAGATGCCTATGGCTGGTGTTGTCAATCCTCTCAGTCGTTGCAGATGTTCTTCCGAGTAGTGTCCTCAGCCCAACCATCTACAGCTGCTTCATCAATAACCTTGCCTCCATCATAGAGTCAAAAGTGGGGATGTTTGTGAATAATTGCACAAGGTTCAGCATCACTCATAACTCCTCAAATAATATAGTAGTCCATTCCCAAATGCAGCATTACCAGAACAATATCCAAGTTTGGGTCGACAAGTGGTAAGTAACATTCAAGCAACACAAATGCCAGATAATGACCATCTCCAACAACAAAGAATCTAAGCATTACCCTTTGATATTCAATGGTATTACAATCATTGAATTGCCCTGCTGTCAACATGCTGAGTGTTACCGTTGATCAGAAACTGAACTAGACTAACCACATAAATATGTGGCTATAATAGAATGTCAGATGCTGGGAAACCTGTGGCGAATAACTCATCTCCTAACTCCTTAGAGCCTGGAGTTACCATTTACCTGTTCCAAGATACATACAAATTTGGAATTTGGCAGGATTAGGCTTCTGAGCCCTCGAGCCAGCTCCAGCATTCAATAAAACCATGGCTGATATAATCGTGCTCTCAACTCCACTTTCCTTCCTATCACCTTGAGTGCCTTGTCAATCATGAATCTATCTAATTCACTTTTGAAATATTCAATGGCTCTGGGAAAGAGAGTTCCACATTCTCAAGATATTTTGAGAGAAAAACTTTCTCCTCATCCTCGTCTTAAATGGGGGACTATTTATTGTTAAACTGCGTCCCTTTGTCTAGTCCTCCAACAAGGGGAAACATCCTTTCAGTATCCACCCTGTCGAAGTCCCTTTAGGATCATGTGTGTTTCAATAAGGTCATCTCTTGTTCTTCTGAATCCCAATGGATACAGACACAACGGGCTGGATTCTCTATCTATTCGCACTGCCACTGCTGTCAGCAAGAAAGGAAAATTTGGTGTTTGGCAAAATCTCTATTCACAGCAGTGGGAAAGAGAATCCCAGCCGTAAGCAAGGTTGGAGAATTCTGGCCAATCTGTCCAACTTTTTCTCATATGATGAAACCTACTCCAATGTATACTAATGGTAATGCAATAAAATGTATGGAATTTTACATGGAATGATAGACAATGATTTTATCGGAATAATTGAACATAAAGACAGCAGAGGGAGTGGGAGGTCAAGTCGATACTTCAGAAGATTCTATTGCTTAATTTATTTGCTCTTGTTAAGTATATCAAGGCTACTTCTCTTCTACTAGTCTTTGAATGAGACAATATCTGGCATTGATGCCACATTTTATTATATTATCATTTCACAGAGATTGATAACTTTTAAAAAGAAATTCAAACTTCCTGTTAATAGTTGAAAAGATGACATGCCCAAGATTTCACATGTTAAGACATATACTGCAACAAAAGACTAAAGATATTTAGTCTTTAATATCTTTATTAAAGATAAAGATATTATTTTTGTAAGCAACTCAGAATGGAATAACCTTTCCTTCTTTTAGCACAGTTGAAAAAAATGCTTCATAAGTATACATTGCACCATCCTTTGATTCAATTCAATTTAATTCAAACATTCTTTCTGGTTGTATCACAGCTGAGTATGGCTCCTGCTCTGCCCAAGACCATAAGGAATTACAAGAGGTTGTGAGTGTAGCCCAATCCATCACACAAACCAGCCTCCCATCCACTAAATCTGTCTATACTTCTTGCTGCCTCAGCAAAGCAGCCAGCATGATTAAGGACCCCATACTCTGGATATTCTCTCTTCCACCTTCTTCCTTCGAGAAAAAGATACAAAAGTCTGAGGTCACGTACTAACCAATTCAAGAACAGTTTCTTCCCTATTTCTGTCAGACTTTTGAATTGATTTACCTTGAATTAAGTTGATTTTTCTCTACACCCTAACTATGACTGTAACACTACATTCTGCACTCTCTCATTTTCTTCTCTATGTATGGTATGTTATGTCTCTATAGTGGGCAAGAAAAATACATTTCACTGTATGTTAATATACATTACTATAATAAATCAAATCATAATCAAATCAATTATCCCAGAAACAGATCCTTAGCTTCCAGTGATTTACTTTAGATCTTTCTCTTTCCAAACAAGTCCTTAACTCCAGAACAGCCTTTCATGATGTGAGTTTTCCAGAAGACTTCTACTTCTAGATAAACCTAAGCAAATAATCTGGCTTCATTTTGATTCCCACAAATTTGGGCTTTCGAATCCAATGTCACTTCCCAGCTACATTCTGTGCAGTGTGCCATAGTTGCTTTGTCTTGTGTTCCCCCCACCTAATCCCCAGAGCCTGGCAGGCAAGGCAGGATTTTATGGCCTTGTTCATCCCAACATTGTAAAATCTCACCTGAGGTCAATGAGCCTTCCCATTGCCTATCCCTGGTCTGCTCCATTTTCCATGGTGGGTGGGTAGATAAATTTCCAGCCACTGTGTCTGAGAGTTTTAGGGATATCTTAGAAATCCTTTCTCTCTCAAAGCCCATTTCCGTGGTAATATAAATTACATCGGCTTTGTATCCAGATTAGGATTTTGATTTGTTATTCTTATTAACCCAACTTTCTTTCATTTTGGAACAAAACGAATAGTTTAAAGCTTACAACCTAATATTCTCACAACCCTTCTGGTATTTTGGAATCTCAGAGTTGTGACGTTAAAAAATGTTTTTTAAATCATGTTCTCTGCAGCTCTCAGTTTTGCCTAATAGTCTGTAGAAGTCCTTTCATTGCTCCTTAAATGGGGTTTGTTTATTTTTACTCTGGGATGTTTTGTGACCCTGCATTGTTAGGAGGAAGGTCATGGGTTCTAGATATTTTTTTTCCCGAGGGAAATTAAGGTTTCATTTTTTGTTTTGGCTAGTAGCAGGTTTTCAAAATGACATCAAGCTGAAAAGAAATGTCTCTCTTTCTCTCTCTCCCCCTGGTTTTGGAAGTTCTGCTGGTTAGCTGAAAGCAAGACTTCTTGCCTTCTTGGAGTAGAGAATCTGCAGTTATTGACTTGACCAGGTGTTCTCGGAAGCTGTTTTAACTTCAAACATTTCTGAGTGCATCCAGAAGGTTTCTACAAGTTATAAGGCTGAGAAGTCAGGATTTTCAATTCTCCAACCCAAGGTCTCAGTTTCAGTATCAAATGAGCATTTTTGAAAGGCGTTTTTTTGTTTAAAGGAAATTTTGATTGATTGGAACATCCTAGATATATTTGTTAAGCGTTATACGTTATCAAGGTTGTTGTTTGTCATTGTTATCAATGCTCTTGCTAATTTGCTTTCCACACATTAACTGTATTCTTAAATAAACTTCCTTTGATAAAAGTTCCCTTTGTAGGACATTTGAATCATACCCGAAGTGAAACATATTATGCTTATCCTGGCCAAATTCAAATTGCAAAACTCATGACCTAGTCGGGCTTCATAAAACACTTGGAGTTTCTAACCTGAACCATAAGAGTCCAACAACATTTCTCACACAGGTTGCTGCCATTACCTTTGCAAACATAAACACTTTGCACTTCTTACTAGTATATCAATCTAACCCGCTTTAATCACAATCAAACAGCACACGCTCATTGCCAGGTAGAATTCATAGAATCATAGAATCCCAACAGTGCAGAAGAAGCCCATTTGGCCCAACAGGCCTATACCAACAACAATCCCACACTGGTCTTATCACCATGACCCCACATCTTTAGTCTTGTAATTCTCCTGATACTGAAGAGAAATTTAGCATGGCCAATGTGCTAAACAGCGTGTCTTTTGACTGAGGGAACAAACTGAAGCACCCAGAGGAAACCCACGCAGACATAGGAAGAACATATAGACTCCACATAGAATGGGAATTGAACTTGGGTCCTTGGCACTATGAGGCAGCAGTGCTACCACTGTGTCACCATGGTGGATGCATGGATCCCTTCATTTCATCTAAATTTAAAGATCGAGTTCCATTCCATAACTGTAGCAGTCAGAGTTAATTTTCTGTGAGCTGCACATTTCAGATCATTCTGGGCTTTGAGCCAATTGTACACAAAGCTTTTGAAAACTTCCATCTCCATGTTGATGGCCTGACATGGTAGGAATTTATTTTCCAGTATTCAGAGCTAAATTATGCTCTTTTCGCAATTGTTCAATTGCAACAAAAAATACGGGTGTTGTATCTGCTTTATTTTAGTGCTTTTTTAAAATCTGTTTAGAGTGGACTGAAGGATCAAATCTATTACAGATGACTTTCTTCTGGTAGTCAATATAGAAATGGGCTAAATACATCTGACAAGTTTTTTTTTGGTAGTGTGGTACAACACATTTTAACTTGATTATTGAACTTAGTTCCAGCAGAGCTACTCACTTGGAACTTTGGCTTAAAACTGGAGCAGTTGTTATGGTCAGTTATTGATTGATGCAACTGGCACAAATTAGTGCTGGATGTTAACTATGATTTGGGTTGCTTTGATCCTGCCAGATTCCTACTGCTCTTGGAAATCTACATTAATTGTGCAACAAAGGCATCTTCCAGGAGAAACAAGTTTACATAAGAAATGCCTCCCTGTCCTACATATTGCCACAACCATCTTCTCTTCATGATTCCTCTTATATCTTTTACCTATTTTGGTGATTCATGAAACAGATGTAAAACATCTGAAAGCAAGGTGGTTATTTATAAGCTTTCCAGCTGTGATCAGCATAGCACAATGCCAGTAAAATTGCAGCATTGATACATTACATTGCTGCCTTTATATCCAAGATAGAGGATAAGAGGACCGTCCTCCTTTGATTCAAAGGGTTATATTGATAAAGAATAAAAGGAATTAGAGCTGCTCATACATACAGCTTTTATATATGAAAAGCTGGTATTTATTTTGTGCTTGCTATTTTCCAATTGCCAGTTATTATAAAATAAGAGCATAATTGTGATTTCTCGAAAATCAAAAATCACATTTAATAGAGAAAATGCTGGAAATGTCTTAAGCACTTGGCAGAGCAGTGAGTTAACACCAGCAGTGTAATAAAAGAAATGTTAAGGGAGGTGGCAGGAATGTGAGAAACACTGTAACAGATTTCCTGAGATATATCCTACCCACCACCATCATCTTCATCAATTAAACCTGTGTTACCACTTCCTCCTCCAGTAATCACTCATTTGCATTGCCAGGTTAGGATGTAACATATCACAATACTCTTAATAGATCCTATTGTAGAACTTTCCCTAGCCAATCCAGATTATGGAAACCCATCTTCAGCAGATCTAAATGTGAGTTGACATTTCTCCTCAGTGTTAGTATGAAAATCTTCAATCGGCATCATTTGAGAGCCAGAAGGGGTCATGAGAAGGCCTTGGCAGGGAAGATTAAGGAGAATCCCAAGGCCTTCTACAAATATGTGAAAAGTAAAAGGGTGAGAAGAGAAGGGATAGGGGCTATAAAAGGTGAAGGGGGAAAAGTCTGTGTGAATCCAGAAGAAATGGCAGAGGTGCTTAACGAGTACTTTGCCTCGGTATTCACGGTGGAAAGTGAACTGGGAGATTGCACTGCAGGTTTACGGCATATGGAAAAGATTGAGCATGTGGATATTAGGAAAGAGGATGTGTTAGACCTGTTAAATTCTATCAAGATAGACAAGTCGCCTGGACCGGATGGGATGTACCCCAGGTTATTGTGGGAGGTGAGGGAAGTGGTTGCAGAGCCCCTGGCGATGATCTTTGCGTCGTCCATGGAAACGGGAGAAGTTCCGGAGGATTGGTGGATTGCGGATGTGGTTCTTATCTTTAAGAAAGGGAACAGGGATAGTCCAGGAAATTACCGACCGGTGAGTTTGACTTCAGTGGTTGGTAAGCTGATGGAGAGGCTTCTGAGGGATAAGATATTTGAACATTTGGAGAAGTTTGGACTGATTAGAAATAGTCAGCGTGGTTTTGTCAAGGGCAGGTGATGCCTTACGAGCCTAGTTGAGTTCTTTGAAAATGTGACTGAACACATTGACGAAGGAAGGGCGGTGGACGTAGTGTACATGGACTTTAGTAAGGCTTTTGATAAGGTCCCACATGCAAGGCTTCTGGAGAAGGTGAGAGGGCATGGGATCCAAGGGGCTTTGGCCTCGTGGATCCAGAACCGGCTTGCCGGCAGAAGGCAGAGAGTGGTTGTGGATGGGTCTTGTTCTGCATGGAGGTCGGTAACCAGTGGAGTGCTCCAGGGATCTGTTCTGGGACCCCTGCTGTTTGTCATTTTCATAAATGACCTGGATGAGGAAGTGGAGGGATGGGTTAGCAAGTTCGCCGACGATACAAAGATCGGTGGTGTTGTGGATGGTCTGGAGGGATGCCAAAAGTTGCAGCGGGACATAGACAGGATGCAAGACTGGGCGGAGAAGTGACAGATGGACTTCAATGCAGATAAATGTGTAGTGGTCCATTTTGGCAGGAATAATGGGATGAAGGAGTACAATATAAGGGGTAGGAGTCTTAGCTGTGTTGTAGAGCAGAAGGATCTGGGGGTCCGGGTCCATAGGACTCTTAAATCGGCCTCGCAGGTGGAGGAAGTGGTCAAGAAGGCGTACGGTGTACTGGCCTTCATTAATTGAGGAATAGAGTTTAGGAGTCAGGAGGTAATGATGCAGCTCTAAAAGACTCTTGTCAGACCCCAGTTGGAGTATTGTGCGCAGTTCTGGTCACCTCATTATAGGAAGGATGTAGAGGCTATTGAGAGGGTTCAGAGGAGATTTACAAGGACGCTGCCTGGATTGGGAGGCAGGCCTTATGAAGATAGGTTGAGGGGAGCTGGGACTCTTCTCACTAGAGAGACGTAGGTTGAGAGGCGACCCTGATAGAGGTTTATAAAATGTTGAGAGGAATAGATAGGGTGGACTCTCAGAGACTATTTCCCTGAGTGGAAATGGTCAATACGAGAAGACACAGATTTAAGGTGCAGGGAAGCAAATACAAAGGAGATGTCAGGGGTAGGTTTTTCACTCAGAGGGTGGTGAGTGAATGGAACCGACTGCCATTGGAGGTTGTTGAGGCAAACTCACTGGGGTCTTTTAAGAGACTTCTGGATGAGTATATGGAAAAGAATAGAATGGGGGTTATAGATAGGTCTGTGGATTGGTAGATGTGATCGGCGCAACTCGTGGGCCGAAGAACCTGTTTGTGCTGTATTGTTCTATGTTCTATGTGCTATTTGCCAGCTCCAGAATGGGTAACTCCCTACCCCTCAGGATTTCCGGTCATGTCTACCTGAAAATCTGGTGCATATACCTGAAGAATTTGCTTGCTATGATTACTTAAAATCTGAACATTGAATGAGTCCTTTCTGTTGCTGACTGCTATTGTTTGGTTTGAGAGTGCTTTGTGTGTCAGGGATGGACTTAATGACATTCTACAATCATTACATTAACCAAAAACCCAATGTTGGCCATGAATCCCATGGACTTCTCAGCTTGGTTGTCTTTATCTGTCAGGTATTGATTGAAGTAATCAATTCTCTGAAGGATCATGCTGGTGACTTCCTTTATGTGTAATGAGTGGCTGCCTGGGAGATCCCAAACACCTTTGATTGAATTCTGGTATGATCCAGAAGTGTAAAAGTTCAATGCTGTGGTCACTTTAAGTATTGAATTTCCACTGTGGCCCTTTGAGCACAGGCTGTCCCACATTAAAATGCAGATGTCAGCTACAGTACCTCTCAGAGAGAGATGGTCTTCTCTGGCACTGCCTCTCTGCCATTGAAGATCATTCATCCCAGTGCAGTAGACTTTAGGATGTCCAGATTCCTCTACTTCCTTTCTCATGTCTGGTCACCTGGCCTTGTGCTGTCACCTGCAGCTTTTGCTGGAGATCTGTTGTGGTGGTTCTGCAATGTTGTCTTCAGTCTCATTGTACATGCCTCCAAATGCTATAGACTCAACACTTTTATAATTTGATATTTTTCTGAATGAATGCTCTGCAATGGAGACAATTCCAATGATTCTCCCAACAACTCTGCAAAGTCACTTGAAGGCCAACAACTTTCACTGAGTAGGTTCTGTATGCACGAGAGACTCGTGATTTACAATCAGTTGCTGAGCCACGACTAAATCATGATGGCTTCAAGAACAATTATCTTTAAATAGTTCATTAATGAGCCTAACTATCTTCCCACTGCAAGCAGATAAGTTAAGGGTATAGGCTACTTCCTACAACTGACACAATCCAGGGACCATTTCCTACCAGTAGCCTCATGTATGGTTCACTAGGTGTGTCTGCCATGCTGCCCTTTTTAGCATGTTAAATTAAATTCACCCCTCGATACTTCCACGCTGGGCAAGATGAATAATGAAGCAATGCACGATCTCAGGTTGATATGATATGAAAAGACCTACATAGAAAAGAATGATTATCTGTAGAGAAAAAACAGTTGCAGATATTTCAAAGTAAATAATTTATGTTATATTAAGAATCTTGAGACCAAGCATGCTTCTTATCTATAAAAGCTTACTTTTTGTTATGTTTTAATAATGGTTTTGTGTCAGCATTTCTTCATTATAAATCGCTTTGTCTATATAATGTAAAATCTAGAGGGTATTTGATGGAGGCAACAAGGGTTTTGCCTGGAGGCCTATACTGCCTCTATTTGGAAAAATCCATTGCATTAAGTGCCAATCAAGTACTTAACAAGGCAGCAGTAGATCAACAACCCAGCGGACCAATGTCACTCCACCCAAGAGCTTCCTACCAATCAGAGGCCAACAGCTCTCATTGGCAGATTGATGCAATATTGAAGTTGCAGGTGAATGATGGGAGGAGGGTATTGTGGGGCGGGAGGGGACTCGTAGGTGAGGAGTGGTGAGTCAGCAGCAATAGCATGGGTGTGGTTCTCAGCAGGCCTTGATCAGACATTGAGCACGTTTGAATAAAGATCTTCCCCTGAAAGCACACAAATAAGCCCGACAAGGTTTGCTTTTAGGCTTCCCACTTGGCACGTCCCCTGCCAGCTGCTGAATGAGGTTTTTAAGTGAACATTATTTGCTGAGGGCATCAATGATCAATGGTGAGGGGCAGACAGGTTGCCCATAGGCCTTCCTACTGTGGACTTAATTGGGGCACAAGTGATCACCCACCACCACCCTGCTACCCAATTAAATGGCCCCCTCCCATCATAAAAGTTGCAATGGAGGAAGGCATTAAACTCTGCCCTGTCTATGTAAACTTGCGGCATTGTAATTCCACACTTCTGTCAATGTTGGTGTCCCCAGCTCCACAATATGTACTGAAGAAGAACCAACAAGCTCCAATAAATCAAGGGCAACTTGATGAGGCTTAATGTAACAAAGGCTTAATTGATAATAATAAATAAGATTTTATACTAATAGGGTTAGAAAGAAATAACTGTACAACACTCTTCCTGGCTCCAGCAAGCAAGCGCCAGGAGGGCAGAGGAAACACTTCAAATATACTCACAATATTTCCTTGAAAAGGTTCAACATTCCCACTGACACCTGGGGATCCCCTGGGGGATTCCCTTGCCCGAAACCACCCAGAGTGGGAAGGAGCCGAACAGTTCAATCAAGTACAGTTCAAGTTTCATTGCCAAAAGCAAGCAGAAGTCAAGCGGCGACAGTGAAAGAAGTATGTGGCACCCTACTCACCCATTCCTCCAACCACTGTCTACTCCTCCTGTGACAGAGATTGTAGTCACTCACCAGACCCCGCAAGGAGAATGCCTATTTTCGGTGAGCCCCCTACCCAATAAGACTTCCTGAGCCTACCAGGTAAGGTATGGATGCTTGAATTGTGCCCATCATTTTCACATGGTAGACACCAGCATCTCATTCACCCTGTTAAACAGGAATTGTTCCAACTCCTCAATCCATGCCAGCAGACATGTACAGGCCAATTTGTACCTAGTCGTATGTCTGGCTGCTTGCATTCGTGCATAAATTTCATGAAAAGGAGAAGCTGAGTTTCTGGGCATTACAATATTTCCACTAGTGTTTACCAAAACGATTGAAAAGTAAACTGTGTCTTGGATCAAATAATCATTTAAACAAACATTTTGATTTTAATGTCTTAGGTCCTACTAGCAAGCAGATTGGAGGGTGAGCAGGATACTGTCCTAGAGTTTACATTTACTGTTCAAAAATAGATCGCTGCTTACATAAATACTATTTGCTGTCAAGTGAAAAAAGTTGGACACTGTGCACCAATCTGCTTTTTATTCTAACCTGATCAGATCATAAACCATTCTGCTGTTCAGATTTCTATCGTGAAAAGAGACTGTGATGTGAGACAAATAACCTTATCTGAGCTAATTTATGAATGCATTTGATAAGAAGGAGATTCTGGCTTTATTTAAAGAAAGTTAATTGCAAGTCCTCTCCACTACTCACTTGCCAAGAGGTACAAAAATTACTACATGGAGTTTGCTCCAAATCACCATAAAGTAGCTTTGTGCTTATTTGCCATGCAAGTGAGGTGGACACACAGTGGAATCTGTATATTTATGTCTGCAACTGTAATATTTATGGAAAGAAGTATTTTGCAAGAAACCAATCACAAAACAATCAATTCAATGTTTTCAGAGCTCTAAATAGAAGCTTACAAACTAATACTGCTGGACGCAACACTCCCCTCTGTCCGACTGCTAACAGATATCCAAGAGTTCCCCTCTTCCAGCTTCCGCCTCAGCAATATTGTCAAATATACTAGTAAAGGTCAGGAAAGTCCCTTCTCTCACCGCTTGTAAACTCCATGACCCTTCAATGTTGCTAAACACCAGATGCCTACCTCTAATCTGGGATGCAAATGGTATGCATGCCATCGCGCTAAATATCCTCAGCTTTAATACTGGCAAGAAATAAAATAAGACATAGACCATAAGACATAGAAGCAGAATTAGGCTATTCGGCCCATCGAGTCTGCTCTGCCATTCAGTCATGGTTGCTTTTTTTCTCATGCCCATTCTCTTGCCTTTTCCCCATAACCCCTGATCCCCTTATTAATTAAGAACCTATCTATCTCTGTCTTAAAGACATTCAATGACCTGGCCTCCACAGTCTTCTATGGCAAAGGGTTCCACAGATTTACCTCTCTTCGGATGAAGAAATTCCTTCTCATCTCTGTTTTAAAGGATCAAGCTTTTAGCCAGAGGTTGTGCCCTCTGGTTCTAACTTTTCTTATTAGTGGAAACATCCTATCTACATCCACTCTATCCAGGCTTTGCTGTAATTTTCAATAAGACCCCCTCTCATTTTCCTAAACCCCAATGGATACAGACCCAGAGTCCTCAGCTGTCCTGATATGACAAGTTCTTTATTCCAGGGATCATTCTTGTGAACCTCCTCTGGATCCTTTCTGAGGGCAGCACATTCTTCCTTAAATATGAGGCCCAAAACTGCTCACAGTAGTCCAAATCGGATCTGACCTGAGCCTTATGCAGCCTCAGACCTATATCACTGCTCCTCAATTCTAGCTCTCTTATCATGAATGTTAACATTGCATTTGCTTTCCTAACTGAACCTGCACAGTAACCTCAAGGGCATCTTGAACAATGACTCCCAAGTCCCTTTGTGTTTCTGATTTTCTAAGCGTTTCTCCATTTAGAAAATAGTCTATGCCTCCATTCCTCCTTCCAAAGTGCAAAAATTCACACTTTTCCACATTATATTCCATCTGCCACTTCTTTGCCCACTTTCCTAACTGATCCAAGCACTTCTGTAGCCTCCCTGCTTCCTCGATTCTACCTGTTCCTCAATGTAGAACGTAAATACATATGTAAATTATGAATAATTCTTTTATTGGTGGCAAATGAATGTGGGCATTGCTGGCTCGGCCAGCATTTATTGCCCATCCCTTTGCCCTTTGAACTGAGCATATTTTAAGAATAAAGCACATTGCAGTCACACGTAGGCCAGACCAGATAAAGATGACAAGGGTTCCTTCCCTAAAAGACATTGGTGAAGGAAATGGGTTTGATGACAATCAGCAATGGTTTGATGGGCCATCATTTCGTTTTTAATTCCAGAGTTTTAAAATTTAACTCAAAATTCATCTTCTACCATGGTGGGATTTGAACCTGAGTTCCCCAAGGTGCTAATCTATGAAAAATAGTACTCTCATCATTTCCCATAACTTGATAACATTATTGTGTTTTTAATTCAACAGAGACATAACCAGTAATAGAACACTTCCAGCTTAGTTGATAGCATCTTTGAATTATAAACTTCTGGGTTCTAACAAATCAAGGCTGACTCCCGAGGAAAATGTTGATGGAATGTGTCATATGTGTTGCCTTGCCAATGTGATGCTAAATCAAGGCTCCATTATCTGCTCAGAAGGATGTAAGAATTCCTGGTGTCCTGTCCAATGTTTTTCCGTCAATGGACATCACAAATGAACATATTATCTGGTCACTAACAAATTTCTGTTTTTGGGATTTTACAGTGTACAAATTTGTTAATTAATTTCTTACATTACAACAGTGACTGCACAAGTACTTCACTGACTATAAAGTGCTTTTGAGGTATCCATTGGTCATGAAATATGCTTTTCCCAACACTGCAGAAAATCCAGTTTGCCATTTAATGGAAATGTAATTTATTTTATAAGTTAGTGGCCCTGGGAGCACATTTTGGAAGTAAAGTTTCTCACATTTTCCATCACATTTCTCATGCTGGAATGGCAACAATAACATTTTCTTCAAAGGCAGTAACATTCCAGTACAATGTAAAATGGGCTACCGACTTGCTATCACCCATTTAATATGATCACATTAGGCCAAGATCAACCTCCAAGATGGCAACAGTTTTGGAAAGTTACAATATAAATGTTTACATAGACAGTTACATTAAATGTTAAGATAAAAGTATAATGAAAAAAATAATGATGATAGTTAATATAAGCTGAAAGAATATGCACATGTAACATTTTTAGTAAGCATTAAAATTTTCTACAATGTTGCATCAATTAATATTGTCACAATAAGGAGTAATTTCAAGGCCATAATCTGAATCTAGAATTCATGCGATATTGCTCAACATTGGGCTGTCATGGTTAGAGACACTACTCAAATTCTAATGTTAATAACAATATTAGTGTCCAGTGTTCACACCCGTGACTTCTAAGCATTCTCTACATATACTTACTCTAAAAATGTACATTTTCCTTTGTCTATGAGCGTCTAACATTCATAAGCATCCATCATCATATTTAAGCTTCTCTCATTAAACTCTTCAGAAAATTCATGAAAGCATCGTTTATTTATCTGATCTCAGGCCAAAATCCTTGAATTCCCTCCCTAATGGAATTGTGGGTGAATTCACAGTGCGTGGACTGCAGCGTTTCAAGAAGGCAGATCACCACTACCACCTCAAGGGCAGCCAGGGATATATGCTGGCCAGCCAGTGACATCTATATCCCACGATTGAATAAGTAAAATGGTGCATGCTGCTCCACAGTGTAGTAATATGCCATTGTCCTACACTGAGAGAACAAGTCATTACAGCAAATGCACAGAGATATCAAATATTTGTTGGGGTTCTGTGAAGTGCTTAGAACTGATAAATGTGTAGCACTGAGCACTGATAACCTTTTTCAGTTTAGAATTCCTTCACTGTTAGGTCACTTGTCTTGCAACTCTAATCTGTAGCTGAATGAATCCTTGCCCCTGAATGTTCAATCAGTAGTAGTGCAGTAATAGTGGCGCACTGCAACCCCATTGAACTCATTACCAAAAGAAATATAAAACTAAAGTGATATATTGGCTACCAAAGTCAATTTCCTGTTTGAGGTTTTTACTTTGATCTTTAGTTAAGTAATACTTGCACAGCTGTCTTCTCAATAAATGTATCACTGGATAACAGGATAGAAATTTTAAGTTTTTTGATGTTAGCCATTTACTTTTCCATTTGTTCACATAGAGGCTTGTAAAAAGGGGATATTTTAGTGAGGCATATTACATGATCATCAGTTTGTGGAAACCACAGTTGGCAGAGGTGAAGCAAACCTAGAACCTAGAAGTTGAAGGCTTGTTGCATCTCTGCCAGCTCCAATTTCCACAGGATAATCGTGGTGTAATATATCTCCAAGAACCATCCCAGTTTTACAGACTTGCTGAAAGAATGGAAAAATAAAGTACCAGTTTCAGCACAAATTCCAGCTGAGATGTTCTATTCTGTGTTTACTACATGTATAAATAATATCCCAGAAAACAAATTTACATGGAGTTTTCTGCATACATGCATGCATGTACTATGAATCTGACATCTTGCTACTAATATTATTCAGTTAGGCAACTGAACTATTTATGAAAGCTCACAAACCTTAGTTTTGCTTCTAATATCTAACAATGATGTGCCATCTTTCCTGTGAACATTAGGCTGCATGCAATACTTAAGTCTATCATACTGAGCTGCATATTGTAGGATACTATTTTGCCTGGTCTATTTTTGTAAATATTGATACTATAGATAGCAGCAGTACAGTCACGCGCACTCCAAAGAAGTCTAAATTGACTGAGGCGTATTTTTTGCCTTATTCACTGGCCAGATATCAATATTTTTAAACATCCAAAATGTGATATTCACTTCTGCTATGTTCTGAAATGTGAGAATCCTTTTCCTGTGCAGCAGTTCGATATAGTCAGTTTTCTGTTTAAATATGGATCAGATTTCTGATGATCTTTAAGTCTGAATTGCCAAGTAAATCCAGGAAGTTATAAAATATAGAATGCGCATGACTGTGCTGTAGTGTTGATAGACAGCAGTCTGACATAGATCAGTGTAAATTCTATTCTTTGTACCAGTTCTTAATATTTTACATGAAGCTCAGCATAAATAATCAACTGTGAATTTTTATATGCATATGAAAGAACATGCATCTGTAGTTTTGTGATTTGTTTTATTGTGGGAACATGTTAATCTCCAAGTGCCAGGTTCTTGGTCTACTTGGCTCCAAGCCTCTGTTCTTTCCATTTGCTTGACAGCTGTTTGAGAAAGCTAAGCTGACTGTTAACACATGAATACTGCTCACTTCATATGTTGCTATATGATTTGATTAATAACAAATCTGTTTCACAGTATGGATTATTCTTCACACTTTCAGTGGAGTTTGTAATATATGAAGTCTGTTTCCTTTCAGACACAACTTCAGAATACATTTTAACAAAGGAATCTTATTTTAATGTAATTATTACAACTCAACTGCACCTACCATAGCATTAGGAACTATCAGGTTTGTTCCTGTTTAAGATCACCTCCGGCGGAACATAGTGGTGTACTTAATTTCACAGTTGGAACTTGTGCAAGCAAGCCAGTAGATGAATATCTTAATGTGACACCCTATAATATTAATGCATTTGTGTGTAACTTCTTCTCTTCCATTTTAAGGAGATATCAACCATATAAAATAAACAGGGTAACGTCTCTTAAAATTATAATCTCCTTGGTATCATTGTGCTAAGACAGAATAGTGACAACATCTGCTGGGGTAAGGAATACATTGACTTTAACGGAACACCTCTTAGTGGGGCTTCATCTTTACGTGAGGTCTACCAGTAAGATTATGAGACATTGCATAATGTCCAGTAATGATGTATGGTGTCTCATTAGAATTAACTCTTATACTACATCTCCCCTCAAGTCTCTGATTCAAATTCATTTTTTACGGGGATAAGCATAGTGGTGGTTTCACAAGTCTACCTAGCAGTTCCCCTGCTCTTTTGGAGAAGATTGGGGATTACAGGGAAGACTATGTTTTATCATTTTAATAGGTTCAATTTAGTTGTGTGCAATTATCAAGGAATCAAAGTGTATTAATCAAACAGGTCAGTATTAAAGCATGAGAATCATATAATGTGAGCCTTTTTCTTTAGATGTGTACAATACTGCCTTCTGCAAATAGGGTTACCCTATTGAGTTACTCTATAGATTTATGTTTTATGGTTTTATTATCAGACAAATGTGGAAGAAAACTCACTGTTACTTGTATGACTTGATTAGATTGTCCATGTTATCTCTCTTGTAGTTTAATTGTGAAAGCAAATGCTGCAGAAATAGAGTTTGGATTTAGAGAAGTGGTTTGACACTTATGCTGTGTTCCTCACAAAGACCTATTGTGTGAAATAAAATAGTTTTGTGTCTCTAACTACACTTCCAAGTCTTAAATTGTCTTAGCATTTTAACTTAAAGTGCCTTAAAGGGAAAGGTCATTTTCCTTTAACGCAGCAGATTTATACTAACTGTTCTTTTATTCTGCTGTAGTTGGCATGGTGGCACAATGGTTAGCACTGCTGCCTCACTGCGCCAGGGACCCAGGTTTAATTCCCAGCTTGGGTCACCGTGTGGAATCTGCAAATTCTTTCCATATCAGCATGGGTTTCGTCCAGGTACTATGGTTTTCTCTCACAGTATGAAAGACGTGCTGGTTAGGTATATTGGCCTTGCTAAATTCTCCCTCAGTGTACCTGAACAGGTGTTAGACTGTGGCAATTAGGGCATTTTCACAGTAACTTCATTGCAGTGTTAATGTAAGCCTATTTGTGACAATAATAAGACCATAAGATATAGGAGCAGAATTAGGCCATCGGGTCATATAAATAAGCTTCAAATTTTTATTATCAGTTTCTGTAATCATTGTTGTAGTTGTGTAGCTTTTGTGACTTTAATTTCTAATGAAGGTGTACAAATAGAAATGGTATTTTGTAATGTGTATCTTGCTACCTTAACTATAACAGGTTGATTATTTTTATGCACTGATTTTAGAACATAGAATATAGATCATTACAGTGCAGTACAGGCCCTTTGGCTCTCCATATTGTGCCGACCAGTGAAACCAATCTAGTGACCTTCTTACCTAAACTATTCTAATATTATCCATATGCCTATCCAATGACCATTTGAACGCCTTTAAAGTTGGTGAGTCCACAACTGCTGCAGACAGGACATTCCATGCCCTTTCCACCTCTGAGTAAAGATCCTACTTCTGATATCCGCCCTATATTTATCACCCCTCAATTTAAAGCTATGTCACCTCATGTTAGCCATCACCATCCGAGGAAAAAGGCTTTCACTATCTACCCTATCTAACCCTCTGATCATCTTATATGCCTCAATTAAGTCTCCTCTTAACCTTCTTCTCTCTAACGAAAACAAGCTCAAATCCCTCAGCCTTTCCTCATAAGACCTTCCCAACATATCAGGCAACATCCTGGTAAATCTCCTCTGCACCCTTTCTAATACTTCCACATCTTTCTTATAATACAGCGACCAGAACTGTACACAATACTCCAAGTGTGGCCGCACCAGAGTTTTGTACAGTTTCAACATGATCTCACAGTTCCGAAATTCAATCCTTCTACCAATAAATGCAAACACACCTCACACCTTCTTAACAACCTTATCAACCTGGGTGCCAGCTTTCAGGGATCTATGCAGATGGACACTGAGATCTCTCTGCTCATCCACACTACCAAGAGTCTTTCCATTAGCCCAATACTCTGTAATCCTGTTACTCCTTCCAGAGTGAATCACCTCACATTTTTCCGCATTAAACTCCATTTGCCACCTCTCAGCCCAGCTCCGCAGCTTATCTGTGTCCCTCTGCAAACTGTAACATCCATCTGCACTGTCTACAACTCCTCTGACTTTAGTGTCATCCACAAATTTACTAACCCATCCTTCAACACCCTCATTTAGGTCATATATGAAAATGACAAACAGCAGTGGCCCCAAAACAGATGCCTATGCTACACCACGTGTAACTGGCCTCCAGGTTGAATATTTCCCATCAACCACCACCCTCTATCTTCCATCAGCTAGCCAATTCCTGATCCAAACCACTAAATCACCCTCAATCCAATGCATCCGTATTTTTTGCAGTAGTTTACCATGGGGAATCTTATCAAATGCTTTACTGAAATCCATATACACCACATCAACTGCTTTATCCTTATCCACCTCTTTGGTCACCTTTTCAAAGAACTCAATAAGGTTTGTGAGGCACGACCTACCCTTTACAAAAGCGTGTTGACTATTCCTAATCAAATTATTTCTCTCGAGATGATTATAAATCCTATCTCTTCTAATCCTTTCCAAAACTTTGCCCATAACAGAAGTAAGGCTCACTGGTCAATAATTTCTAGGGTGGTCTCTACTCCCCTTCTTGAACAAGGAGACAATGTTTGCTATCCTCCAGTCTTCCAGCACTATACCTGTAGCCAATGATGACATAAAGATCAAAGCTAAAGGCTTTGCAATCTCCTCCCTATCCCCCCAGAAAATCCCAGGATAAATTCCATCCAGCCCAGGGGACTTACCTATTTTCATACTTCCAAGAATTGCTAATACCTCCTCCTTATGTACCTCAATCCCCTCTAGTCTAAAAACCTGTATCTTAGTATTCTCCTCGGCTACGTTGACCTTTTCCTGCATGAATATTGATGAAAAATATTCATTTAGTGCCTCTCCTATCTCTTTAGGCTCCACACACAACTTCTCATTACTGTCCCTGACTGGCCCTAATCTTGCCCTAATCATTCTTTTATTCCTGATATACCTATAGAATGCTTTAGGGTTCTCCTTGATCCTACCTGCCAAAGTCTTCTCATGTCCTCTTCTGGCTCTTCTTAACTCTCTCTTTAGTTCCTTTCTGGCTAACTTGTAACACTTCAGAGCCCTAACTGAGCCTTCATATCTAATCTTTACATAAGTCTCCTTCTTTCTCTTCACAAGAGATTCAACTTTCTTAGTAAACCAAGGTTCTTTCACTCAACCACTTATTCCCTGCCTGACAGGTACATATTTATCAAAGACTCGCAGAAGCTGCTCCTTGAACAAGCTCCACATTTCAATTGTTCTCATCCCCTGCAGTTTCCTTCTTCAACGTATGTATCCTAAATCTTGCCTAATCGCCTCATAATTTCCTTTCCCCCAGCTATAACTTCTGCCCTTTGGTATATACCTATCCCTTTCCATCACTAAGGTAAAGGTAACCAAATTGGGGTAACTGTCATATTATCCAGTACCAAATTCAATGTGGCCTTGCCTGTTGTTGGCCTACCTACATACTATGTCAGGAAATGTTCCTGCACACATTGGACAAAAACTGACCCCACTTACGTACTCGAACTATAGCTTTTCCAGTCAATATTTGTAAAGTTAAAGTCCCCCATAATAACTGCAGTGTTACTTGCGCTCCTTTCCAGAATCATCTATTTTGTACATGCTATAGTAATTTTGCATTTGCTGTATTAGTTTAAGATTGTGTATCTCTTGGACTTTCAATTTTCTCTTTAAGTAACATGCTTCAGACATTGGCAGTCGCTAAGAAATTACATATACACTTTCCAGAACACTTAAAATTTATCAGTTAGGTCTTCTGGGACAATGAGCTCAACAAACAGCAATCAAGGAGAGACGGTGGCTGGTGGTATTTTCACCAGACTATTAATCCTGAAATCAACAAGTGTTCTGGCAACCCAGGTTTGAATCCCACCACAGCAGATGGTGGAATTTGAATTCAATAAAAAAAATCTGGAATTGAAAATCTACTGATGACTCTGAAACCATTGCTAATTGTCAGAAAACCTCATTTGGTCCACTAATGTCCTTCAGGGAAGGAAATCTGCCATTTGTACCTGGTCTGGCCTAATGTGACTCCACAGCCACAGCAATGTGGTTGGTTCTCAATTGCCTTTAGGCAACTAGAATGGGAAATAAATGCTGGCAGCTAGTGACCCATGTCCACGAATGAATAAAATAAAAACAGACGCACAGATTACCTTGTGGTACATTGCTATCATAGTGAAAGACTATAAATTTTATAAAATAATAGAGAGCATCTATAGAGAGAATGATGATCCACAAGTGACCAACATCTTGGGGAACCAATCAGGAATTAATTGGAAGAGGCACTGGCAAAGTGTCAATCACACTGAAGAGTGGAAAAGAAACCACTCGGGTGTAATCAGGCATGCTGGCTCCATTTCTAGAGGTAGAGTGATGTGGTACTCCTGTCTTTAACCTTACTTGTCCTGTAAACAGCTTTAGAAACTCAGTTCTGAGTTTTTAGGCTGATTTTCTCGACTTTCTGGTTCCTCTATTGTATAAATTGGAGAAAAGTCAATACAAACTTTCCTGCCTAAAAATGACCAACTCTTGTTTAGGATAGTAAGTTTGTGATTTCTCCACATGTTTACATTCAGTTCTCCCAAGATCTTGAGCTCTATACCTCCTGGCCTGTGCAGGTTTTTTTCGCATGATGACTGAAGTAAGGTTCAGCATCAGAAAGAACCAAAACTGTTGCATATGTGTTTTTTTTTCCCCTCTGTGAGGAAGCTAGCACTCCTGTAACATTTGCTTGGTTTCTGGATCTCTCCAAGAAAAAACATTTCAATATCATGGATATCTTCTACTTCATGGATTCCCCTTGCACGAGTTTTCCTTTTTGCTTATTCTGTGGAAGCTTATCGCTGTTACACACAACCTGAAAGTGGCCCTACTTTCTGCAAAAATAGCATTCAGCCTTTTTGATGCAACAATTTTTTCCCACTATCTCAATTACAGTTAGCAGGAACAGTTGCTGAATGATTTTCCTGCCTTCCCTGCTTTTGTATAGCCTGCTCTGTGCTTTGAAGTTTAACATATTCCAGTCCATCAGTCCTTGGCTCAATATGGTTCTTTCTGTCACCCCCAATCACTAAGCAAAACTTCTTCCTGACCTCAGCTGATCTGCTCAGTTGAATTGCCTTTCGTACGATTAAATCATCCCTTGACTGCCAGTGGTCAGACAATGCTTCACTCAAAATGCTAACAACAACTCATCCTGGATAAGTTCACCCTTTAAGTTGTCATGTTCAGAGTTCTCTGCAAGTCTTCACAGATAATTTAGAAATATATCAGCACTTTTCTCTTTGGGCATACTTATTAAATTTAGATCTCTCAATAATTGTATTCTTTTGCAGACTGAAGTAGTCATTAATGGCCTTTATTACTGCATCATATGTAGTTTTTTTCTTGTTGATCCCTTACCTAATTAGAGATATCATCCACATAGCCACACATTGTCTATAATAGAGCATTGACCTGCTTGCAGTTTAATTGCAGTGCAATATCTAATAAATCTTCAGCACCATTTCAGCTAATCTTATAAATAGTTAAGATTTGTAACCTGCTCAAAGCTTCCCAGTAATGGCAGAGACATTTCCAGTTTTGTTCATCCACTTGTTGCCATATGTCATATTATTGGTTTGATTATGCTAACATAGGATAGTCACAGAGACTGCTGTGCCAAGGAAAATGTTAACTTTAATGGAATATCTGTCATTGTGGTTTCAGCCTGCCATGAGGTCTAAAGAAACATTGCATCACATCCTGTGATGATGATACTGTATCTCATTAGCATATCACCTCTTGTCTCCCCACAAGTCATTGATTCTCCCCATTATACTACGCAAATAGTGGGCAAAGAAATTTCATACAAATTTACAATAATTGTTCGTAGTATGGACATTATTGATCTTCCTTACATGGGTGACAACCTAGCAAGAAAATTACCTTTCCATTTGCTTCAGTGGAATAAAAATCAGACATTTTCTCAGGTTAGTGGTCCAATTCACCAGATTACCAGCTTTGCAGTGAAGACACAAATTTTCCCCTAGAAAATGAACAATTCTAAGCAAGGGACAATATTATGTTTACCATCTTCTGTCATCATCAATCCATTTGGACACCAAGATCACAATTTTGCCCACTCAGTTTTCAGTTCCAGGTTAGAAGACTGCATGTCTGCTTGGTGGGTGCGAGGCTGATTTTACCGACAGAATAGTGCTGGCAATATTGCGAGAGGTGAGAAATCAGGCACAAACCCTATTATTCGTCTCTTGCTCATGTTTCCCGCCCTGCTATGCTACTCAATTAGCACAGTGGGGCAGAAAAATCTCGCTCTGTATGTTTTCAGGAAGTAGACAGATTTGGCACTTGGGGCAAAGGGGATCAAAAGAAAGGGGGGAAGGCAGGATCAGGCTATTGAGTCGGATGATCAGCCATGATTATAATAATGTCAGAGCAGGCCAGAAGAGCTCAATAGCCTCCTCCTGCTCCTATTTTCAACATTTCTATGTGGGGCAAAAAGGTAGATATTGAAAACCAGTGAACATTGAAACAAATGTGCATCGAAAATTGGCCTGAATGGCAAAATTGGAGGACCGGTGTATAAAGGTGATTAGAAAGACTTAGGTAAGTTTGACATTCCAGAATATTTTCCCTAAAACTGCTTGATAAAAGGATCCCAAAAGAAAAAATGCTGCATAAATCTCAGCAGGTCTGGTAGCATCTGTGAAGAAAGAAAAGAGCTAACGTTTTGAGTCCCTTTGTTAAAGCTGATTAAAGAATGGTATACTTCAGGAAATTTGCAAAGTAAGGCCAGCCCGAAGCACCAATCACAAGATTAAATGTGCAGAAAACAAAATGTGGCCTGTCAAATTTGTGGTTGGTGCATGTTAAGTCCTCACACAGCCCTATATAGTTTTGATGATCTACTATTGAAAATACAAATTCTAGCAGGGCAAAGATTTAACATCAACTAACAATTGTAAACTTTGGTACACTGGCATAAACATAAGATCCCACATACAACTTTATTGTAAAAATCCAGTAGTATAATATGTCATCACTCATTGAACTACAGTCAACCTTCAGGATGGACAATAATCTTTTACTATGTATGTGTTCCTTCAGTTTATGACATGTTAAAACTACTCTGATTGCATGATAAGGTAATGCATAATACAAGGTAACATACCAAAGGTGAGTAGCTGACTTGAATACAGATTGTTGTTCCTTTTTGGAAGAGGGTGTTCTGGGCATTCTTGGAAAGATTCGGGGAAAGTGAAGAAGCAGAACTCATTAAAGTTCAGAGTGACTTACTATACAGTTGTTAAGCCTTCTTATTACATTACTCCGACCATAAGACAATGCCGGCCCCATTATGAGGCGTATTTTCAAGCTACTATTCTAACATTTGCTTATTTTTTTGGTAAAGTAGATCCACAAGTATTGAAAGACATCCAGAGCAGGACAATAGCATGCTGCTCTTCTCTCATCAACATTTGCAAACACCTGCTTAGCTACGTGTAACCAGGGTTCAATGGTTGTATGTACTTTTGGAAAAGCAACAGTGTAGCCCCATTGGACAACTATGACATGCTTTTGGTGTAATTTGGTGGGGAAGGAGATGTAACTACTGATCAATTGTGCTGTATGGCTCTATACTAACTGATGAACCAGTCAACTGTTAGAAAGTTAATGGGTGATATTGCAGATGAACAATAAGATGGACTAAGAGGAAACTGAAACATTGAGGAAAGTGCCATTTGAATGCCATCCCTGTTTTGTTGGTTGATTACACAAGTTCATACAGCAGAAAGCACAGCTCTGCAAGCATCAAGGTAGGTGAAGCAGGGCCTGTAAATATGACTGGTGGAAATCTGGTTCTGATGTTGACTAATTTTCCTGGAAAGCCCTTTATCCCTTTAATTCCATTTCAGCTATGAAAAATTGAACCTGAGTTGTTTTAATTTCAGCATTCAAACCAAAGAAAAATCTTAAAATTGATTGGAAGAAGAAGAAAACCATTGAGAAAAAATATACAAAATAGGTAAAATGGAACACTAAGTAAGACTGAATATATATTGGCCAAGTAAAAAATTAAATCATTTTACAAAAGAACTTGCCTCTTTAAGTACCCCGTTGCACTCGACATTTCTCTTTGTACTCACTCCAAGTGGGTGACAAAACATAGAGCAAAAATTATCCTGAATAATTGTGACTCATTTAGCACACATTTAAATGTATTGCTAGATTTAGATTGAGCTCTCACTGTTTGGAAGATAGGTGCTGTGTGAAAAGAGGAAGGGATCTTGTAATCTGATTTGATAAATTGTGCTTGCATATTCTGCTCTTGGGATCCTCAGATGAAAATATTTCCTGTAAAGCACTGCTTTGAGTGTGTTTAACGAATAATTCCGTTTGTTGCATCAGCTTCACAGATTTAGTGGAAAATTTCCTTAGCTTCTTAAGAAAGTAGCTGGGCTTTCTTAACTATAGTCTCAGCATGGAGCGATCAGGACAGGTTGTTGGTGATCTGGACATCTAGAAACTTGAAGTCTTGACCATTTCTACTTCATCCCCATTGATGTAGACAGAGTCATGTATCTCCAGCTGAGGTTTCCCAAATCTGTTAGCTTGGGCAAGATCACTCCATCCAGCTTGGATGGCCCTGGGCGAGGAGGAATGAACTGACTCTCTTCCTTTTGTCATCCACTCTGCTGTTCGCAACAAGATTAATCTGAAAAAGAAATCCCTTTTCGCGTATATTTTTTCTCAGTTTCAGTATTTGTGTTTTAAAAAGAGCTAATTTAACAAGGTTTTCTTAAGTTAAAGTAAGTGTGAGAATGCATGTATATACATTCATGCAGATTAGAACAGAGAACTGAATCCAAAATGAAGAAGTTTAAAAAAAAGTATACGTAACGATAGTGAGAAAGTGTAGACAGGTCATAACCATCTAAAATTTGGTAAAACAGAAATTATGCAGAATTGTATTGTTCTCTTGCTTGGTTGCTCTTATGAAAATCTGGTGTAAGAATGCAAGTATGATTGTCTAGATAAATCTAAGAAGAGCAAACTGTGAATGCTACTGTGATGCACTTCACGATTCTCAATGCATGAAATGTTCAGGGCCACGCAGAATAATAGCTACTGACAATAGTTCACATATTTTCTCTTACATTATATTTCTGAAGAATCAGTACAATGCAGAAGGAGACCATTCAGTCCATCTAATCTGCACCGAGCACAATCCTACCCCAGACTCTATTCAGGTAATCTACATAATTACTCTACTATCACTATGGTCAACTTAGCATGGCCAATCAACCCTCACATCTTTGGACTGTGGAATGAAACTGAAGTACCCAAAGGAAATCCACCAGGCATGGGGAGAATGTGCAAACTCCAAACAGACAGTGACCTGAGGCTGGAATTGAACCCGGGTCCCTGGCACTGTGAGGCAGCAGTGCTAACTACTGTATCAACATGCTGCCTGGGGTGGTACAGTAGAAAATTTTGGTTTTCATCTCCCTGTTTAACCTCAGGTTTGTTAGAAGTGAGGTGATGTTCTGGATTTCTTATAAAGTTTTGTAACAGAATTATATAATCATAGAATCCCTACAGTGCAGAAACAGGCCATTTGACCATCAAGTCTGCAGTGACCACAATCCCACCCAGATCCTTCCCCCATACCCCTACATATTTACCCACTAATCCCTCTAACCTACGCATCTCAGGACACCAAGGAGCAATTTTAGCATGGCCAATCAACCTAACCCGCACATTTTTGGACTGTGGGGGGAAATCAGAGCACCTGAAGGAAATCCATGCAGACATGAGGAGAATGTGCAAACTCCAAACACAAAGCCAGAAAGATGCTGAAACCTTGATTTTGGAAGTCCTACCCTTGATCCCAGCGTTCCTCATTTTCACTGAGGAAAGGGGGCAGGTGTAAATTGCATGCTTGTGACTCACAGAGGCAGCTGCACGTGTAAAAGTGCAGATGGCTTCAAATAATTTATTTAGACTAGGTTACCAGGGTGCCCCCAAATGAATGTCGGCTTTAAACATTTAGCTCTAAAGCTGCCAGAGTTATTTGGAAGACTATGCAACTCTTTTAGATTAGGTCAAGTGTCCCTTTGGGTGAAGTCAAGTCCCCTTTGTGAGAAGTCAAGTGCCTTTTGAGATGGAAAGTCTTCTGGCTTTCTGTAAATTCAGACCAGTGAATCAACACTCATACATAAAAGCAGCAGAGTTGAAGAGGAGTTTGCTACTGTTCATTGGAGACTTAGCATCACTACATTTTCAGATTTCCTAAGGGAACTCTTAGGAATTATTAAGAACAGACATGATTAAGCTCTATGAAACTGTCAAGCTGTCAGTTAATTTAAATCCCTAGGTCCTTTTAAATTTTTGGAAAAAAAAAGCCAGCCTCCAGTTGAAAAATATGGGTGTTTGTGAGTTACTTGTTTGTTGTTGTATGCATAAGGGTTATCATTATAGGATTAAAATTGCTTAACTAATGTTTTCAACCCATGAAAATCACAGTAGGGAGCCTCAAGTTCATAATTTGATTGACATGCCTAAATTATTATAAAGAAATTAGCTGTCTTTAATGTTGGACTATCAATTTAAATCTTTGTTTTCATAAGGGATCAAGTATTTGAAGGAAATGCTTGTTTTTATAAAGGATTAAGTAATTGAAGATATTTAAAGAGTATCAATGAGAGCATTTTTCATATAGTGAAGTCTAACTTATTTCATTTCATCTTACTATGGCTTATGTGGTCTGCCCAAGGTGCACACTAGGTGAGTTGTGATGGAGAATGTAAGGGTAAAGACTGGTGTGTCCTGGATTGGCATGAGTTGGCACTAAGTTGACATGACAATGAGTGGAGCTTAGGTTAGAATGGTGGATGGCATTGATTGGAATCAAGAGTGACATAGGTTGGCATAGGAGCCTTTGAAATGGTAGGCAGGACCCCAGCTTGATGCCCACAACCATTCCCAGGGCATGATAAATATGCAAGTAATGAATCCACACCATGCATTCCTGACTAGGCCAGATAAATTGCAGGGATAGACACCTTGTGCCTAGCTTCAGAAGTCCCATGAAATTGGGTCAGCGTCTTAACACATGGTTCACAGCTCCTGAGATGTTTTGTGAACCATAGTCTAGACTTGGGAATCTTTTTGCATATCAGATGATTGGGCCATATGGATGCAAGGTGACCATGGAAGGGGCATGGAGAAGGCTTGTTGGCCTGCAGATGACATGGGAGCATAGAGGTAGCATTGGGTATGGGAAGGGTTTGAAGGGGTTTAAAGGCAAAGAATAAATGGCCTATCATTCTTTATTCCACTCTTCTGCTTCTATGGACACCTCTGGGCTTCCTTCAGATGTGGTGGGACTGACTCAATCCTGCTATTGCATCTTGGAGTTAGAATATGACAGACTGGGGCCTATTAAGACAGATGGGTCAGCCGAATCAGGAAATCCCCCAACTCTAGCTTCCCCACCTTAATGGTGAAAATCCAGTCCTTAATAATCAAAATCATCTTACAGCATATTATAAATATGTTTTCCTTCATCTTTCATTGGTACCTTCATTGCTAAACTTTGAAATTTATATAAAATCTGACAACCTTTTGCAAACATTCCTTTAATGGCAGGTGATCATGTGTTTGCAACCCCGGAAATTGAGTGTGATATTTATTGTGCCCTTTCAGAACATAGGAACATAGATTGTAGACCATTTAGCTCCTGAAGATTGCTCCATCATTCAAAGAGGTAATGTATGATCTGCAAATGAAAATTATATACCCCCTCTCTTTAGATAATAAAAAAAAAGTCAGATTTAAAGATAACAAGTGATTTCACATCAATTGCTATTTGCAGAAGAGTATTCAACATTTCCACTACCTTTGTTTACCCTTAGAGGTGCTTACTAATTTCATTGCTGAACATTTTGGCCCTTTTTAAATTAATCAATGGAAAGTTTATGGCCAGAATTTTACTGCCTTGCCTGGCCCAATTTTCCATTGGCCTCAGGCAGAAGTTTACAAGCCTCGCCTAAGCAAGGCTGTAAAATTCCAATCTATACCTATATTCCCTACCTATTTCCTTCATTTTCTCAACTCTTCCACACAACATCCAAGTTTGCCATTTGCTGCAAATCTTTGACTGCAAGTTGGTGTTTGCACCTTTGTGCAATGCACCCAGTTTCCAAGCAGTTATACAGAAGGCAGTCAGTTCAATGTGTGCTATTTGTGACATTTAAGTGGCTCAGCAGCATTGATCCAAATGTTTTATAACTTGCACTTTGTTTTACGTTCCCCTTATCATACCACAATGCAAGTAAAGGGGTTAATATTATAACTTACTGTGAGTACACATTCTAGAAAGGAAGAAAATTCAATGCACTCTGCAGTAAAAAGAATTTCAGTCTGAATAAGTCAACTATTTCTTTTATTTGGGAGGTAAAAGAGCATATTTAAAGAACATATTGGTAATGGCAAATTATATTTGTAGAAAATAGCCCAAGTTAATCCTGCTATGTTTATGAAACCATAGTATGGTACATCATGAGGTCCAAGTACACATCATGATAACAGTAAGTCTGTGAATATCTTCATTGTTCAGCATATCAGCAAAGTCCATATTTATTAGGACTAATTTCCTCTGTTCAAAACAAAAATCCATGCTTGAGATTTGCTAAACAAACTTCTCCATATTTTGTCTTAATCAAATTCTCTAATACAAATTTGAAAGCGAGAATATCAAAAATTTGCCAACTAAGATTCACCAATAGCAATGTTCATTTTTGAATTCTCAAGCAGATAATTGGCATTAATAAAGAATATTGTGTTTATACAGCTGTGATTACACAATTCTAACTTACATTGGCTCAATAAAGAATTTGTGAAGCCAATTTTACTAGGAATTAGAGATTCTTAAAAATGGCTTAACGAAAATATGTGCGTCTAGACTCAACTCCCAGTGGCAGCCTTGACCCAACCTACCTCGAAATGACTTTTGAAACTCTGATCTAATAGGAAACAACTCTTTCTGGAACTTATGAATGTATTGCTGTCAATATGGAAAGGACCAATACTATCTGTAGAATGATTGCCATACCTCCCGCCATGGGAATTATAGTGGCTGGGGTGGGGGGAAGGCTGGACCATGCAAAGATCTGTTGACCTTGGGTGGGATTTTCTGGCTTTAGGGCAAGTGCGGCTGGAAAATCCCATCTTAATATCATATTATGTTGGGGTTATTGGAGTAGTCATATCAGATGAGAATCTTTAATAAGATTATTTGTCTTTCTCACCTCAATGATTTGCAAAAGTGATGCAATAACATCTTTCAATATAACTATCAGTCTATTTGTTTAATCAAATCATAGAACTCCTACCGTGCAAAGGAGGCCATTCGGCTGATCAAATCTGCAATGACCACAATCCCATCCAGACCCTATTCCCGTAACCTCACATATTCACCCTGATAATACCCCTGACACTAGGGTCAATTGAACATGAAAAATCAACATAAACCATACATCTTTGGACTGTGGGAGGAAACTGGAGCAACTGGAGGAAACCTCTGCAGACACGGGGAAAACATGTAAACTCCACAGACAGTCACCCCAGACTGGAATTGAACCAGGTCCCTGCGCTGTGAGGCAGCAGTGCTAACCACTGTGCCACCATGCCACCCATACTAACAGTGAAAAGTCGACCAATGACTTTTTCTACAATTTAATACCCCTGCTTAAGTTCCTGAGGCCTGTCTTGATAAACTGATACCACGATTAGGAAAAAAAGTTTCTAAGCCTTACATTTATTAGTAAACCAGTATTGTCTGGCCTGTGGGAGGTTATTTCTAAACCACTTCCACATTCTTAAAGCATATATTTCAGCAGGTGTGAGAAATATCGCAGCTCTGAGAGTTGGAATGTGCTTTTGTGAGAAGAGTTGTGCTCGTTCTGTGTAGCGTGTTACAGGAAGACCTGTCAAACAAATTAAAATGTTGCAATATGATCTTTTTGCCTGTAGAGAGAGCTCTGCTATATACACATCTCACTGAGGGCCTATAATAACTAAAAAAGAAATTAATATTTCAGTATTGCAGCATTTGTAAAGCAGAGGACTAAAACATGTATGCATGGTAAGCATAGTTGACTAGCAAATGATTTTCCAGCTCTATTTTGAATAACTAAGATGAGTCTATAACAGAGAGAATGAATGGAGAAAAAGCAATGTTGGGTAATGCTGGTCTTGACTCATAAATAAAAAATAAAGTGTTTATTTTGATCTTATCCTGGCCAGAATTCTCCCATCCCATCCGCCACAGGAATTTTGGCAGGTGGCTTGCAAACAATGTGAAACCTCATTGATAGTGAGATGGGAATTTCTGCCTTTTAGACTAGCATGGCCAGAGAATTCTGCCCCATGTCCCTTAGAAACATTTTGCATGCTATGTATTTTTCAAGTGCAATGACTGTATATCTAAATAACAACTATTCTGCATACAAAAAAACGATACAAAGAGCCAAGAGTTGAATGGCTATGAATCCACTCCCTGTGAGGGTCTGCTTGATTGAAGACGTAAAGAGAACTCCCTGATCTTCTGAATAGCGCCACAAGAATAGGTTTTAAATCCACCTTCAGAGGTAAGCAGAGGCTCAGTTTAATAATTTAAACAAAACTTAGCATATTACATTGACAAAGGGACGTCTGGACTTGAAACATCAGCTCTTTTCTATCCTTACAGATGCTGCCAGACCTGCTGAGATTTTCCCACATTTTCTTTTTTGGTTTCTCTTTGGGTTTCAATATATTATGTGGTACATTGAAGCATCAACGTAAATTATGTGTTTACCTGCTGGAAGCTTTTTAACTTTTAGATTTAGAAGCAAGAATAACAGAGAGCAGGAGTATGCTATTCAGCCCATCAAATCTTCTTCGCCATTTGATTAGATAATAGCTGATCATCCTGCACTATCCTCATATCATTTGATGTCATTAGTATCCAGACATTTATTGATTTCTTCTTTGAACATGCTCATTGACTGAGCTTCCACAGACACTTGGGGCAGTGAATTCCAAACGTTTACCACCTTCTGAGTGAAAAAGTTCCTCTTCATCTTAGTCTTAAATGGTCCACACCTTATTCTGTGACTCTGTCCCTTGCTTCTAGACCTGCCAACCAGGGGAAACATCCCCTTCACATCTACCCTGTCACACCCTGTTTGAATTTTGTAAGTTTCCATAAGATTACTTCTTATTCTTCAAAACTTTGGGAAAACAGGCCTAGTTTTTCCTCAAATACCCATCAGAAGGCAATCCCTCCATTCCAGAGATTAATCTGGTGAATCTCTACTGCATTCTTTTGATGCCAGTATATCCTTCCTTAGATAAAGAGACCAGAGTAATGCACAATAATCCAGGTGTGGTCTCACCAAGGCTCTACATAATTGCATATCAATCCATCCCGTTATTTAGCACAAATATGGCTAATTTTCTGCCTGGACTCCACTTTCCCAGTTGCTTCCATCTCTCTTGCTGGTCTGGCAGCAAAATATGCATCTGCCTCAGCCTTAAATGTATGCAGGGTTAAAGCATCCATGACTCTCTGAGATTGAGAATTCAAAAGATTCACAACCACCCGTGAGTAAAGAAAACTTTCCTCACCAATTATCTCCCCTCAATTCAATAAAACAAAATAGTTATCAACTGAAGGAAACATGGTGGATGACAGGCTCATCAATGGGGATGAAGTGGAAATGTTGATAACATCAAGGTTCTAAATGTTCAGATCACCAACAACATCGCCTGGTTCCTCCTCACCAATGCAATAGTTAAGAAAACTTATGCCTCTATTATGACTGTCACAGCTCCTTATGGCTCCCGTTCTGACCAAGACTGCAATCATCTATGAAGGATTGTGAACATAGCCCAGTCCATCACACAAACCAGTCTTCCGTGCAGTGATTTTGTCTACACCTCCCACTGTCTTAGAAAAGCAGTCAGTATAATCAAGGATCCCACACACTCAGATATATTGTTTTCTATTTTCTTCCATTGGGAAAAAGATTCAAGGGTTTGAAAACATGTACCAACAAACTCAAGAACAGCTTTTCCCTGCTACCATCAGAATTTTGAATGATCCTATTGTACATTAATCTGATATTTCTCTTCGTCCTATCTCTAACTGCAACATTATATTCAGCGCCCTATCCTTTCCTTCTCCCTATGTACTCTATGAACAGTATGTCTTGTCTCTACAATATGAAAAGAACAATACTTTTCGTGCATCCGAGTCCATGTGACTATAATCAAAATCAAATCAAATCAAATGATTAGTGTTAACTCTAAGACTATGCCCCTTCACAGAGAAAGATGCAAAAATTCTTAATGCAATCCTGAGCCAAAGGACTTCTGAAATTGAAGATCTAAAAGAAATTTGCATTACGAAGAAAGTCTGCTGGAGAAATTAATAGACTGAAAGTTGGTAATCTACATCACAGAGTGCTGAAAGAGATGGCTGTAGAGATCATTGACATTGGTGATAATTTTCACATTCCACAGACTCAAGAATGATGCTTGCAGAATCAAGATAGAAGATGTAATCCCACTAAAGAAAGGAAAAAGAAAATAGAGAACTACTGTTACTGATGTATTAGTCTGAGATAAATGGCAGGGAAAATGCTAAAATCTGTTAAAAAGAATATGGCAACAGGGCACATAGAAAAAATGACGAGATTGGACAGATTCAACAAGGATTTATGCAAAGGAAATGATTTTTGACAAACCAATTGGAGTTATTATTTAATGTTACAAGCAGAATAGATAAGGCAGAACCAGTGGATGTGGTGTATTTGAATTTTTAGAAAGCTTTTGATAAGGTCCCCCACAAAGAGATTATTAAACAAAATTAGGATACATGGGATTGGGAGACATATATGATTTGAGAATTGGTTTGCAGACAGAAAACAGACAAACAGATTGTTCTCAGGTTGAAAGACTGTGACTAGTAGAATCCTGAAAGGATCAGTGCTTGGGCTTCAGCTACTTACAATTTACATCAATGAATAGATGTGGGAGTCAAATGAAACATTTCCAAGTTTGTTGATGACAGAAAACTTGGTAGAAATATAAATTGAAAGGTGGATGCAAAGTGGCTTCAATGAGACTTGGACAGGCTAAATGAGTGAACAAGAACATGGTAGATAAATCATAATGTGGAAAAATATGAAGTTATTTATTTTGATAGAAAAACTGAAATGGAGAGTATTTCTTACATAAGGAGAGAGACTGGGAAGTTTTGATGTCCCAAAGTAACATAATTCTTGTTTATATGTAAATAAAAGTTAATATGTAGGTGCAACAAGCAATTAGGAAGGTAAATGGTATGTTAACTTTATTGCAAAAGGATTTGAGTACAGGAGTAAAGAAGTCTTGGTGAGATTCCACTGGAGCATTGTGTGCATTTTTGTGTGGGAACTGACCTCACACATCCATGTTTTCTGGCAGTGAAGGTGGCTCGGCATTGGCTGTCAATGGGATCTTCCAGTCCTGCCAGGTCTATGGCCTTTTGTATGGCTTATCTGCCCAGTCGCTGGGGAACCTGCTGTGGTGGGACAGGCCTGTGGGGGCATTTGACAGGATCTGAAGATTCTACCAGCAGGAAGGACTGGAAAATTCTGATCTTGGTTTTCTTACATAAGGAAGGAGTGCAATGAATGTTCATCAGACTAATCCCTGGGATGGAGGGAATGTTTTTTGAAGAGAGATTGAGGAAACTGGGCCTGTATTCACTAGAGTGTCTTAAAGGCACTGAATGACTTGGCCTCCACAGCCTTCTGCATCAAATAGTTTCACAGATTCACCATTCTCTGGCTGATGAAATTCCTCCTCATCTCTGTTTTAAAGGATCATCCCTTTAGCCTGAGGTTGTGCCATCTGGTTATCGTTTTTCCCACTAGTAGAAACATCCTCTCCACATCCACTCTATCCAGGCCTTGCAGTATTCTGTAAGTTTCAGCAAGATCCCCCCTCATCCTTCTAAACACCAACAAGTACAGACCCAGAATCCTCAGCTGCTCCTTGTACGACAAACTCTTCATTTCAAGGATCATTCTTGTGAACCTCCTCTGGACCCTCTCCAAGGTCAGCACATTCTTCCCTAGATATGGGGCCCAAAACCGCTCACTCCAAACGGGGTCTGGCCAGAGCCTTATACAGCCTTAGAACCACATCCCTGCTGTTGTATTCTAGCCTATTTGACATGAATGCTAACAATGCATTTGCCTTCTGAACTGCCGATTGAACCTGCACATGTTATCCTTAAGAAAATCTTGAACAACGATCCCAAGCCCCTTTGTTTTCCTAATTTCCTAAGCATTTTCCTATTTAGACATGACTTCCCCTTGACTGACCCAGTCCTACTTTTTCATGCACTTCCAAGTACTCTGCGACCTCATCTTTAATAATGGACTCTGACATCTTGCCAATGACTGAAGTCAGGCTAACTGGCCTAAAATTTCCCATCTTCCTCTCTCCTTTCTTAAATATCAATGTTACATTCACTACTTTCCAGTCTTCTAGGACCCTCCGTGCCTTCAGTAATTCCTGAAAGATCACCACCAATGCCTCTACAATTTCCTCAGCTATCTCTTAGAACCCTAGAATGTAGTCCATCTGGTCCAGGTTATTTATCCACCTTCAGACATTTCAGGTTCTCCAGAATCTTCTCCTTAGTAATAGCCACTACATTTACCTGTGCCCCTGACTCACCTGGAGCTCTGGCATCCCACTGGTGTCTTCCACTGTGAAAACTAATGCAAAGTAACTATTCAGTTCCTCTGTCATTGCTTTGTTTCCTATTATTACTTCTGCAGCTTCATTTTCCGATGGTCCAATGGCTATTTTTGCCTCTTACCTTTTTATATATCGAAAAAAAACCCTTCCTATCTTCTCTTATATTACTAGCTTGTTTACACTCATATTTCATTTACTTCCCCCACCCCACCTTGCCACCTTTACCAGTTCTGCCCCTGCCAGAATCTTATTAAAAATGGCAAAGTGGTAAGATCTGATTGAAGACTGATATGGTTTTCCCTATAGATTGTGTGGCATTTTGTAAAAAAAAGGAATGGTGTTAGGGGGTGTCATGCTGAGGGGCGGGGTCTAAACATGCTAGCAAAATCAATTGCACTCAGATCGTCCTATCAGAGCAAAAACTAATCTCCCACCACCACCCCTCCCCAACCACAGCATACGGGTGTCAGAGATCTCCTCCCCACTTGGTGATCAGGCCCAGCATCCTCTCTCCCCCCACAATCACAGCTCGTATCTTTTCCCTGTGCTCCCCCTCCATGATCAAAGCCAGCATCCCACAATCACTTCTCTACTCCCATGATTAGAACGGGCATCTAAGAACATAAGAACATAAGAAACAGGAGTAGGAGTAGGCCATCCAGCCCCTCGAGCCTGCCCTGCCATTCAATAAGATCATGGCTGATATCTGCAATTGTTCAGTAACACTTTCTTGCTTTCTCCCCGTAACCCTTAAGTCCCTATCCACTCTTGACTTAAATATATTCAGCGAGGAAGTCTCCACCACTTCAACAGGCAGAGAATTCCAAAGATTCACCACCCTTTGTGTGAAGAAATCCCTCCTCAACTCTGATCTGAGCCACCCCCCCTAATTTTGAGGCTGTGCCCTCCAGTCCTGCTATCTTTGCTAAGCGGGAAGAGTCTCTCAAACTCTACCTATCCATCCCCTTCATTATCTTATACATCTCTATAAGATCCCCTCTCAGCCTTCTAAAATCCAACGAGTACAAACCTAGCCTATTTAGTCTCTCATAATCCAACACCCTCATCTCTGGTATCAGCCTAGTGAACCTTCTCTGCACCCCCTCCAAGGCCAATATATCCTTCCTTGAATGCAGTGACCAGAACTGCACACAGTACTCCAACTGTAGCCTTACCAGCACCCTATACAGCTGCAAAAGTACCTCCCTGTTTTTATATTCTATCCCCCTAGCTCTAAAGGCCAACATTCCATTCACCTTCTTGATCACCTGCTGCACCTGCAGACTGGGTTTTTGCGATTCGTGCACAAGGAGCCCCAGGTTCCTCTGCACTGTCGCATGCTGCAGCTTTTCGCCTTTTAAATAATAATCCTTCCTACCATTATTCCTACCAAAGTGGATAACCTCACACTTGCTAACATTATACTCCATCTGTCAGGTCCTTGCCCATTCACTCAACCTATCCAGATCCCTCTGCAGGCTTTCCACACCCTTCACGCAGTTTGCTTTTCCACTCATCTTCGTGTCATCAGCATATTTCGTCATCCTGCACTTAGCCCCTTCCTCCAGATCGTCTATGTAAATGGTAAATAGTTGAGGCCCCAGCACCGATCCATGGAGCACTCCACTAGTCACCAGCTGCCAATCAGAATAGCACCCATTAATACCTACCCTCTGCTTCCTATTAGACAACCAATCCTCTATCCAATCTAACACTCTACCCCCAACTCCCTGCACCCTAACTTTCTGCAGCAATCTTTTGTGAGGCACCTTATCAAACGCTTTTTGGAAATCCAAAAACACCACATCCACCGGTTCCCCTCTATCTACCACACTAGTCACTTCCTCATAGAACTCCAATAAATTTGTCAAGCACGACTTCCCCTTAACGAATCCATGCTGTGTCTGCTTGATCAAACAGTTCACATCCAGGCGCCTTGTTATTTCTGCTTTGATCTCCTGTCATTTCCCGCTTCCTCTTCATGATTGGAGCCAGCATCTTGCTGTTCCCAATCCCGTCAAAGCAATCAATACTGACAATGACCCTCCCCCCAAACATCTCTGGTATCAGACTTTTCTCCCCCTATCCAAACATCAATGCAGAATACCCTTCTTCCCTCAAACATACCTAGCATTCCAGCTCCCACATCGATTCCCCACCCCATCCACATGAAGCTTCCAATAGGGCCCACTGCCAAGTTGGCATCGCCTGTCAATGTCCCTCTACCCCAAGGAATATACTTACCTTTACATCCTCGGGGGAGAATCCTACCACAGGGTGAATCTGTTGTAAACCTTACTGATGTGATGTCACATTTGAAAATACACTGCGGGTGGGAGAGTTGGGGAATATCTGAGAAGGGGGACTTTAATTACATATAAATTTATTGACATGTATTAAAATCAGATTTACGCCCAGGTTCATCGTAAACCTGATTATATTGTCAGGAAGGGTAACATAAATAGGTTTTGCTGGACCTTAAGCCCTTGCTGTCATTCCTGTGGACAGAGAGCATGGGCTCAACATCAAATCTCCAGATCTCCTCTCTCCATCCTGACAAACATTTACCATCACTAACTGGCCCCCTGTCTCAGTCAAACTGACCTGCAGGCAGGCAATGATCGGTAATGTCACTGACACCCTGTGCAATTAAAAGTCCACTGTGTGTGGGGAAATCCAGAAACTAGTTCCTCACAACTTTCTGATCAATGCACTCCCTGTGGGCCTGTTCCGTAAAAATTTCCCCTGACTACCCCAATTATTCTCAAATAGGTTTTCAAATGAGATCATACTGAATAAGATCATTTGCACAGTGCCTCACCTAATTTTTAATTTGTTCTTGCAAGTCTGTACAAGGTATATTTCCCTTTAGTCACGTCTGCAAATCACTGACATCCAAGAATGGTTCAATTTGCATTGATTTATTATCATAATAGCTGCTTGGTAATAAACCTTGCTAAATACATTGGCAAGTTTCCAAATTTGAACCTCTTCTCAATGTGAGGTTATGTAATACATAGAGTGCTAATTATAATTTAAAGTAGTTTTATTGATGGTTCAGAAAAGATTTTTCTTTCAATGTCTCTTCTGGGAATAATTAAAGTTTTGCAATGCAGGAATATTTAAAGGCTGTTCTAATTGGTGTCTAATATACCCTTAAGTTTTAGATGGTTTAACAACTTAAATTTTAAGATAAGTATATAGATTAATTTCATATGCTAAATATGTTTTTGCTATTTTTCATTCAATACAATTTAGTTTCTTCCCTTGATCCACATTTAATCATTTTTCCATTTTCATAGCATAATTATTGAATGGACATTTTGAAAGTTCAAATCAGATTTCAATCATCAAACACTCTGCTGACTTATACAATGGATCCAGATGAATTTGAATAATTACTTCTCATAAGTAACAATTGGGAAAATTAGAGAAAGAGGAATTAGGAATCTGTAACCAAAAGAGAAAATACTGGAAAATCTTAACAGGTCTGGCAGCATCTACAGGGAGAGAAAAGAACTGACATTTTAAGTCCAGATGACCCTTTGTCAAAGCTGTAGGAATCTGTATTCAATATAACAAAAATAAATCCTTCTTCACTGTTGTAGCTTTACTAAATGCTGAGAATTAGCAGGTGGAAATATTAGGGAAACAAGGGCAATGATTGTAAGATGTGATGCTGTAAGGATATTCAGAAAATATGTTTTATGATTGTATCATAACAGTGACAGAGAAATTCCTTTCCAACTCCTCATTTATATTTCCAAAACATACAATGAAAAATAACCATTCTCTTCTCCCATATACTTATCTTTTATTCTTTAAATCTCCACAAAGGATTTTCTTGTCATGAAGACAAATTGCTTCACAGTGTATGGAAAGGAGAAATTTGGAGATATGATTTTCTATGCAAATAGGAATCTACAAAGTTCTCTTAGTGTTAAAGCATTTTGCTGGTGGTAATGACCCAGTTACAATCAGAGATTCTGGGGATACAATATTTCTTACTGTTCATTTGCCGAGTGGTGGCTCTGGTGACTGACTCAATTTGTGAGATGGGGCAATCAATTGCAGAAAGACCATACCTGAGAGAAAACTGCAGCATCAGTGAAGCAAAGGACAAATAGAACAGACTGTAGTAAGAAAATTCCTTGAGCATGAGTCGGAAATTGATGCAAAGTGAGTTAATCGGCCTTGGATCTTCATTGAATTAGTCTAATTTTTTTCATATTTGTCAACTATTGTATGTCATGCAGCATCCCATTAGAATTAGACTGGCAGACAACGGCCAGCAGCAATGGAAACATGACGTTCTGTTCAAACTCTGCCAACCTGCTACACAATGCATCTTTTATCAGGCTCAGTTATCTTTCAACAGCAGTGAAGATCTACTTAAAGAGATGGATATTTAGGTGGGAGGCACTGACAGAGTTGTGCCAACTTGTACAGAAAACTCTCCGTGCAGCGCATTCTCCATGAAGTGCTGCCAGTAGATGAAAAAAGTACTCACAATTTACATAAGTACAAGCTTTCTCCAAACAACCAGGGACTTCAGCAGTGTCAGTTGGTTTGTTGGTCTCATTACATAAAGCAGAAGGACCAATCATTTTTAGCGTTGCCACTGACCAACAGGCCCGATCTGACATTTGAAAAATGTTCTCCCCTGCTTTTCAACTACTTTGACATTTTCAGAAATATATGCAACATAATTGTGTTGTTCTCAGAAGTGTATGGGTTTGGACTGATATTTAAAATGGAAGGAATTCTCTTTGAGCATGTTGCTGTTTTCAGCTGATTGCAGGTTTGTACCTCGAGTAAAGTGGATAAGAGGATATTTCTTGTTGTGAATTTGTAAAGGAAAAGGCAGCCCTACACTTGACTTGCCTAATTTTCCAGAATTAATGAAAGTTTTTATTTTTGGATTATATCTGCAGCAAGACTTACATTAAACCACGGTTGTAAACTAATGATAAAACTGAACAACCCGACAGAAGGTAGTACTCTGCAGTGTTGAACATTGTCTGTTCAGCTTAGAAAAGGTGTGGAGCTGGAAGAGCTTCCCCCACACAACTTGAATCCAGCTGGATTTCAGGGTTCAGGTTATTTGCATAAATCAGACATGTGTTTGAATGGGCCTGCCAAGAATCAGAGGCAGAAATTCAAATCCTGCTCCAGCTCAGAGAAGCCTGCAGAAGCCTTAATGACCAGATGCTGTCTGGTTTTCTGGCTGCTGTCATGAAGCAGATGTTGTAAAAGCCTCTGCTCTGAGGATCTTTGAAGACCTATGGGGAAGGAAAAAAACAGTTTGACCTATCGCTTGATGCCTGTGTTGCTGTTTTTATTTTCCTGCTCTTGAGACAAAATGGTAAAAAATGGAGGTGCAGATAGGTGTCTTTATAGCCCATTCAAATAAGGTGAGCTTCTATTGATTCTTGCAAACTTCAGCAGGGTTAATGCTGAAAATCACCAATGCCAAGGACCTGGCATAATCACCAGGACAGCTGGCCAGTACACCTTCGGGGCCAGCAAGTTTTGCAATCTGTTTAAAAAATGGGCACCACAATTGTAACAGGAAGACCATAAAACACAGTTTTTACTCACATATTCATATGCACAATGTCCATTCCCACCTTATTATTATACACATGTAGGGCACAAATTTACAATATATAAAGGCAAGCAGTTTACTGATGTGATTTGTAGTACAAAACCCACTCCACATTTACAATATACTGCATTGTGTTAATTCTGAAACTGTTGCAAAAATAAAACCTGGTATTGGGCAAATGAAAGGACTGGCAGAAAATTGCAAACAGAAGAAATATGAAGGCAGAAAATAGATCCAATAGTAAGTGGCAATGTGATGCAGCAAGCAGATGATGGCTGGTAAAATGAAGGTCTTTTTTATCAGCAGGGAGATTGGCGTGCTATAGAAGGAAAAATAAATCTTGCCACAATTGTATTGGGTTTAAGAGACCGTCATCTGACTACTATGTGTAGTTTTGATCTCCATATTTAAGGAAAAGTGTATTTGCTTTGGAGGCTGTACACCAGATGTTCAATAGGTAGGTACTTGAACTGATATTCGGTACATATATTCTTTCAAGTTTAGAAGAATGAAAAATAACCTTATTGAAATATACAAGATTCTGAAGGGGTAGATACTGAAAGATTGTTTCCTCTGACCAAGGAACCTAGAACACAAGGGCACAATCGCAGAATGAGGGATGATCATTTACAGCTAAGGAGAAATTCCTTCATTTAAAGATTCCTGCCTGAAAAAGGAAATAATTTTGGGCTGTAAAGAGGGCTCCAAAATTTCAACTGAAGGGCCAGAAAACTTGAGACCCCTTTTGTCTGCATGGAATCAGGATAAAATCCTTCAGGCTTTCAACATTTTCAATTGCCATCTTTAGGACTGTGGAGAAATTACCTGTTTTTGCTTTATTTTCTAGTTATCTAAGTGTATGTTACATCTCTAGAAATGATATTTTATAGCATGTGTGTGTTTGTATACCTATGCATTTGTGTTAGTGTTTGTTGCATTTATATTTTGAGTGCTGTGGAAATAAATATGTCTTTTCTTCTTATTCAAACTTATAAGAAAGCATGTTTGTATCTGTTCTTTAATGTCACAGTGCTCAAAAGAGGACACTTCTTCAAAAATATATACTATTGTGCTTAGCCGAGCATTGAGAAAAGGGGGAAAATTATTCCACATCTCTCTCCTGCCGTAACACGGCACATGCTTTCCAGACCAAACCTTTTGCTTGGAACCAATTTTAAGAATTTTATTCAAATATCAGATCAATAGTCCGTACAGGGAAAAGGCAATGTACTGCAGATACTGGAATCTGAAACAAAAACAGAAAATCTTGGAGAATCTCAGCAGGTCGGACAGCATTTGTGGGAAGAGAATAGAACTCAAGTTTCAAGTCTAGATAACCCTTCATCAGCGTAGATCTGACAAAGGATCATCCAGATTGGAAATGATAGCTCTATTCTCTTCCTATAGATGCTGTCAGACCTGCTGAGATTTTCTAGCATTTTCTATGTCAGTACAGGAAAACCTTGTTTTAAGTTGATCAGCTTTAAGTTGTTTTGTTGACATTTGCTTTAGGTATGTTTTCTCCAATTTAATTATCTATTTCTGTTTTCGTGTTGTTCCTTGCATTATCGCTGCCCATCTTCATTGCTGTTTGTCCTTGTTGCAGTGTGTGTCACTGTCTCCCGTTGTCATCGGGCAGTATTCAGCATCGTGTATTGGCCCACTTCCTGTGATATCAGGTCCTGTTCCTTGATCAACAACGTTATTCAGGAGGGTCTTTGTTCTTTAATTAAGGCAACATTATTCTTTTAGTAAAGGCATCCAAAGCCACTTGCTTTCTTTTCAAGCAAAAAGTTGGATTTCAATTTGATTTAAATTTTGGAGGTTGAGGAGTATCTGTTATGGACGAATCTTTAAAATTACTTATAAATGTGAGCTAGAAACACCCAGTAAGTGCTGGTATTGTGTCTGCCGCTGCAAAGAAAGCAAGAAAAATCATCAGCTGAGCAGTGAAATTGGATGTTTTAAAATGGCTTGAGGCTGGTGAGAGTTATTTCAATTTATACAGTCTTTCTTTTATACTTTGTGATTTATTGCATTTTACAAGTTATTTCAGCTAGCAATGCACAGTGCTGCAAACATTTGGTTCAGCATTTCAGCTTGCACATTGCTTTTTGTTTCTGACAATGTCTGATGGAACTTAACTCCAGCTTTAACATTGATTCTTATGGGATTAGAATCATTTCATTTAAAGTTATGATGTCCAGGAATGCAATGACAACTTAAAATGAGGATTTTTACGGTGTAAAAATCATTCTTTCTCCATATGCTCAATGTATAATATAAAAATGATATTTATTTTTTTTCTAATCATAAATTCCCTGCAGTGCAGAAGGAGGCTGCCCAGCCTATTAAGTCTGCACTGATAACAATCCCACCATGGCCTTATCCCTGTAACCCCACGCATTTACCCTGCTAATCTCTCTAACCTATGCATCCTGGGACAAAGGGACAATTTGTTATGGCTAATCAACCTAACCCACACTATGAATTTGGACTATGGGAAGACACCAGAGCACCCAGAGGAAACTCATGCAGATACAGGGGAGTGTGCAAACGTCATATAGACAGTGACCAAAGCCAGGAATCAAACCCAGGTCCTGGAGCTGTGAGGCAGCAGTGCTAACTGCAGTGCCACCGTGCTATCCATAAAGGTTGATTTCAGCTGATGGGGGAGAACTCGATTCTCCACCAGCTTCTCGGTGACAAGTGGTGTGCCTCAGGGGTCTGTTTTGGGGCCCCTGCTGTTTGTAATTTTTATAAATGATCTGGATGAGGGTATTGAGGGATGGATCAGTAAATTTGCAGATGATACTAAAGTTGGTGGAGTGGTAGATAGTGAAGAGGGGTGTTTTAGTTTACAGAGTGACTTGGACAAGTTGCAGAGCTGGGCCGAGAGGTGGCAAATGGAGTTTAATGTGGAAAAGTGTGAGGTAATGCACTTTGGCAGGAACAATAAATGTGTAGAGTATAGGGCTAATGGTAGGGCTCTTAATAGTGTTGAGGAACAGAAGGATCTTGGTGTATGTGTCAATAGATCCCTGAAAGTAGGCAGTCAAGTGGATAAAGTTGTTAAGAAGGCATATGGAGTCTTAGCTTTTATTGGTAGGGGGATTGAATTTAGGAGCCGCAGCATCATGTTGCAACTGTACAAAACTCTAGTGCGGCCGCACTTGGAGTATTGTGTGCAGTTCTGGTCCCCACATTATAAGAAAGATGTGGAGGCATTGGAGAGGGTACAGAGGAGGTTTACCAGGATGTTGCCTGGTATGGAGGGCAGGTCCTATGAAGAGAGGTTGAAGGATTTGAGGTTGTTTTCGTTAGAAAGGAGGCGGCTAAGAGGGGATCTTATTGAAGCATATAAGATGATTAGAGGTTTAGATAGGGTGGACAGTGATAGCCTTTTTCCTAGGATGGAGAAAGCTAGCACGAGGGGACACAGCTTTAAATTAAGGGGTATGAGTTATAGGACGGATATCAGAGGTAGGTTCTTTACTCAAAGAGTGATTAGGGAGTGGAATGCCCTGCCTGCAGCTGTTGTAGATGCGCCAAGTTTGGTGGCGTTTAAGAGGTTAATTGATAAGTATATGGAAGAGAAGGGAATGGTTTAGTTTGGAGGGGCATTGCTTTTTATTTTGGTCGGCACAACATCGAAGGCCGAAGGGCCTGTTCTGTACTGTAATGTTCTATGTTCTATGTTCTCCAACTTGGTGAGTTCCACCAGCTTTCTGTCTAAAATGACAGGATTCGAACCTGGAACCTTCACTGAAAGGACCGGAGCCACACACCTTATCCAATAGGCCATGCGATCAACTCACGTAAAAAGAAATTTACGGCTGTATCTTTATCCTGGTTTGTGACTCCAGTCCCACAATATGTGGCCCCTTGAACTGACCTCACAAAACACCTAGTTTTAGGATAGAGAATAGATATAGCTTTGCAAGAGTTAACCACATCTGAAGGATAAAATAAAATTTTACCTGATTTTTGGGCTTGTGATTCCCAAAGCCTAACATTGATAGTCGTCTCAACAGCTCAAAACAAATATAGGCTCATGACTGGAGACCATTTGTCACTGAGTCATTGGAACAGTAGCAGATCAATAAGCTTATCCCATTCTCAAAGTTCTCAGTAATTCAGAAATAAAACAAATTCAAGATAACAAATTCAAGGGAAAAGAAATTCAAGTACAATTAGTACAGATTTAAGAAAATTGGCAAAGGAAGCATTTGGCAACATGAGGGATTTTTTCTCACATAGTGGGTGGCTAAGATTTAAAAAGCATTGCCTGAAAGTGTAGTGGAGGCAGGTTCAACTGAAGCTTTCAGAAGTGAATTGGGTTATTTTTGAAAAAGGAACTATTTCCAGGGCTACATGGAGTATGGCAATGATACAATGTGAATTGTTCCTTCAAAGAACCAGTACAGTTGCAAAAGGCTTAATGGCCTTTTACTGTTCTGTTTTGATTCTATGATTCCAATTGTTCTATTTTGCGAGTTGGTTAGATTCTGCCATATATTTGAATGTTTCGTTGGTAGAGTACACACAGTAGGGACCGCTTCTGCCTGCTGAAAAGCACAGGCTAAAATTTTACATTGCTAGAAGAAACTCCAATTTGGCAGGAATGTCTCCACAGGATTGAATTGTCCTGAATTGTTCCATGACTTCAAAGTCTTAACCGTGAAATGAAGAGCTTCCGTAAGGCATCAAAAGTAACAAGAAGATAGGCCTTGGGACACTGTCTGTGGGGAGTCTGCACATTCTCCTCACATCTGCATGGGTTTCCTCCAGTGCTCCAGTTTCCTCCCACAATCGAAAGATGCACGGGTTAGGCAGATTGACCCTGCTAAATTGACACCAGTGTCAGGAGGATTAGCAGCACAGATGTGTGGGGTTATTAGAATAGGATCTGGGTAGAATTGTAGTAGGTACAGACTTGATGGACTAAATTGCCTTCTTCTGTACTGGAGGGATTTTATGGATTCTATGGATATGTTGATCTGCATAAAGTGGGGATTATATAAATTACTGGGGTTCGGAAACAAATTAAATCTTATTACATATATTGTAGCAGGGTGCTTAAAAATCGAATTGTATGTTAAACTACTTAACTGATGGTTTAGTTCAAAGGGCATACAATATCCCAGGTATTAGTTCTAATCATTGGTGAAAACTGGGCAAATGGAAGTTAAAATATGGTCAGCAATTAACCCCTTGTAATCCTGTTTTGGATCTGACAAAGGTCAACCCAAATGAAAATGATGCCTTCTTCCCTTGCAAATGTGGTCTGAGTTCTTCCAGGAATTTCAATTTTGATTTCAGGTTTCCTGCAATTGCAGTATTTTGTACAAAATGTTATCAAACCAGGAGTTGAATGAAAGCAGCTAGCTTACAAAGTACAAAATGAGCTAAAAAAATAAGTAAACAGACAGAACAATGGCAGATTAAAGTTGTAACTGGCTGGTGTAAAGTGAAATCATAGAATAGAATCTCTGCAGTGCAGAAGCAGACCATCCAGCCCATCATGCCTGCACCAATAACAATCTCACCCAGGCCCCATTCCTGTAACTCCACGTATTTACCTGCTAATCCCCCTGAAACTAAGGGTAAATTTAACATAGCCAAATCAACTTAACTCGCACATCTTTAGACATACGGGAGGAAAGGGGAATACTTACAGACAAGGGAAGGATGTGCAAACTTCACACACACGGACACCTAAGGCCGGAATTGAACGTGGGGTCCTGCCGCTGTGAGGCAGCAGTGCTAACCACTGTGTCACTATGCTGCCCTAGTACTGCAAAAAAGTTGGAAAAATACCAGATCAGTGGTATTAAGTTAGCTAAAATTGAGATTGAATTAGGAGTCTCAACTAATTTAATGCTGAACACAACCAAACAAGGCATAGTGGCAAACAACAGAGACAATGCAAAATGACGTATATAACTAAAAAATGTGAGATTTAAATCAGACAAAGTTGTGATCAAATGTTGTTGTCAGATCTCTCCAGGAATGATATATATGCTCAGTTCTGGTTGCCAAGATACAAGAGACATTCAAATGCTGGAGGCAGTTCAAAGACGAATCATGAATCTGATCCCTTATGACCAAGTCAAAGCTTTGAGAAAAGTCTCGAAAAACTTGGAAAGGATACGTCTGATAGATGATTTGAAGGATTGGATAAAGTAAGTGTGGAATATTGCTTTACATTCAAAAGTAAAACAAAGGGATGCAAGTTTAAAATATTGAAATATAAACTTAAAACTGACATTAAGAAATTCTTTATCACATAACCCATCGATTCCCAGTTAAAGTAATAGAAATAAATGTCTTGGAATATTATAAGAAATATTTAGATGTTAAATTGAGGGGCTTTAGGATGCTGAAAGGTGATGAAGGCAGATAAATACAAAAGCATTGAAACTTTGGCCGAGTTTTCCAGCTGCACTTACCCCAAGACTGGAAAATCCCGCCCAACGACAACGGACCTTTGCATGGTCCTATCCTGTCTGCTATGACTCCCATGGCAAACGGGACAGGAAAATCCCACCCTTTATCTCTATTTCTCTCTTCATAGCTGCTGCCAAATCTGCTGAATATTTCCAGCATTTTCTCTTTTAATTTCAGACTTCTAGCACCAGCAATACTTTGGCTTTAGGATCCTTTTGGGTGGATGAACTAAGCTGGGTGAATGGCTTTCCTCCTCCATAATGATCTTCTGATCCCATGCCAACTGTTAACAAATCCAACTCTGTCAGAAACATATGAGGAGTCTAGACATTTCTGATTTCCAAATTTCTGAAACTGAACCGACGGGCTTTGAGGTGATATTAGTCAAAATTGTTTGTTTTTACAGTCGAAAAATATGTTTCAAAATTATTAGTATAACAAGGAAGGTTTAAAAAATTACTTTAAAATCAAATGTTGCACCATTTCATTTTTGAATCCTACGTTCCCTGTCAGTCAGCAAAATCTGATTGACCATAGACATTAATAGATCTGGCAATCACACTGTCCCCACTACTCGATCTCACAGTTGACTGCCGTTTTGACTTTCACAAATTTTCGCCTTAGCTTTGGTCTTCCAGATGGTTGTTTTCCAGCTGGCATCTATTCTATCACCTTCTAAGCATACTGGTCTTTATCCACATGTCACACATGCTCTGCTCATCTCAACCCCATGTGCTCTTGTTACTGCAGACAGAACACTCCTTATTACTTCACTGGCGGTCACGTTGCCCCTCCAGCTGATACCCAATACCCTTTCTAAACAGCATGTTCTGGAAACAGTCTCTCATTTTCTGCCTTCACCCTTTTAGTGCCAGACTGAGCTGTTGACTGCAAACTAATCTGATATATTCTTCTCCAATGTGTGCTGCCTTCTCCAGACTGATTTGCATAATTTAATTTTCAATATTTCTTGACTTTCCTGTGCTCCTTTGGACTGGATATGCACATTTTTCGGTTTATAGAAATAATTACATTTTATTTATGCAACTGTGTTTGTTTAATTTAATGACTGATATACTTTGGAAGATATATTGTAATCAAAGCACAATATGCTAGAAATTAATATACAGTTTATTTACTTTGAACAAGTGTTGTGTATCAATTGCACAATCTTTCCGCTTATACGGCAAAAGCTGTCAAGTGTTCAGTTGCACCAGATCCAGTGTTTCTTTGTTCCTGCGGCACATGATGTGAAGTATTGCTGTAAGGCAGGGCAGAAACACAAAGATAAGTTTGTAAGGATTCACCTAAATGCGAAGCCAGAATTGCATCTTCTGGTTCCACATTCTAACTATGGGCTCTGTTAATCTGTACTCGGTGTCCTCCTAATCGCCTTTCTCTCTCTCTTGGATTTACTGAAGGCCCTTGGTGCTGACCCAGTTGATTGCTTTTGCATCCCTTTGTGATCGGTGATCCATAATTTCCTGATGTCAAACATGGGGCAAAAGGAAAATGATCATTTTTGGCCCCACAATGGACCATTGCCATCAATTTCACCCTCCACTATAGCTGCTCTCTCAGGTAGAATCAAACTATTTGTAATCTCAACAAGTTTTCTAACCCTGAGCTGAGCTTCCAGCCTGACTTCTTACTCCATAATATCATCTGTCTCCACATGTACCTTTGTCCATTTGCTGCCAAAATTCACATTCATGCCTTTGTTACTGGACTCAGTAACACCATTCATAATCTGGGTGTAGTAAGTACAGAAATAGAAACCTCTTTACTTACAACTCTAACAACAATATACTGAGTACTATCAGTTAACAGTCTATCTCTGGGGGTGTCAAAGGAACTGACCCTTTCGATTAAGCACAAGGCAAAGACTTCCTGATTGGATCCAATGAATGGGTCAATCTTTTTAGCCAACCAAATAAACTAAATCAAATGAACAAGGGGATAAAATTAAAATGGGCAGCTCACAAAAGGAGAGGAATCACCTGAAACCAAAAAGAAAGTGAAAAGGAAACTTAAAACATCAAATCAAAATGTGGTTAAATGGCTCATCAACTGGATCCTTAATCAGGGACATCTTTTATCGTCCAACCAAATAAACAAAATCAAATTAACTTAGGGACAATTCAAAAGGGGCAGCCCCGTAAAAGGAGAGGCACCGCCCGAAACAAAAAACAAAGGGGAAAGGAAACTTAAAACATCAAATTAAGATTCTTAATCAAGGAGTTCATACTCCAATAGGCCAACTTCAATGGCCCGATTAAAGTCATTACACTGGATTAATCCGTAACTCTGCTGTTGATAAGAATTCCCAATGGTTATTTGCTCTGCCCTTGCTGCCAGTGAGAATGGAGAATTTGGCACTCAGCCAAAATACGGTTCACTGCAGCAGCATCGGAGAATCCTAGCCAGGGCCGAGTCTCAGGGTTTCCAGCACATAACTTGGGCAAAGTTGCATTCACTCATCATCCTTGTATTCACTGACTACCCTGGCTATCTGATCCTCAATTTACTGAACTTAAAATTCTTATCCTCGGTTTAAACTCCTTCATCTTCTTTCCTTTCATTGTAACTTCCTTGCAGCACTCTAATGCTTCTACTTTCCTTTAACTTTGGCTTGCCTTGTTTCCCCCCACCTTGTCCATTCCCTTGACTCCACAATTACAAGCCATGCCTTCAGCTATTCAAGCTCTAAGCTCCAGAATTCCTTCTTAAGCCTCACTGGCTTGCTCCATCACTGTTCTCCATTAAACCTATTTCCTTGGCTGAGATTTTAGTCATCCACCTAATATTTCCTTCCTTGGAACGTAGCTGAATACTTCTCTGCTTGTGCTTCTGTGAAACGCCTTGGGATGCTTTTTTTCAAGTTGTTTTTGCTATGGAATGGCTTGGCCTCTTCTTTAGACATCTGGCCAGACACAACAAAATCATCGAATGGTAACAGTCCAGTATGAGACCATTCGGGCCACTGAGTCTGCACTGGTTCTCTGCAACAGTAACTCAACTAGCCCCACTTCTCTGTCTTTTAGATACTATCTAATTCTCTTTTGAAAGCCACAACTGAATCTGCTGGCACCACCTTCTCAAGCAATGCATTCCACATCCTTACCACTTGCTATTTAAACAAATACTTTCTCATGTCACCTTTGGTTCTTTTGCCAGTCACTGCAAGTCTGTGTCCATTGGTTCTCAACTCTTTTGCGAAAGGGAACAATTTCTCTCCATCTATTCAAGTAAACCCCTCATAATTTTAATATTTCTCTCAAATTTGCTCTTAATTGGGCCCGGATAGAAAAGCCCCTGCTTTGGCAATCTATTCTGGTAACTGAAATCTCTCATCCCTGCATCTTATAAATCTTTCCTGCATCCTTCTTGAAGGTTTCAATGTCCAGAATGGGAAATAGTGTAATCTGACCTGTTCTTTATGCCACACTCCTTTTGCAAATTCAAGTTGAAGAATTTGGCGGCCAGTCAAATCTCCATTCACTGTGGCAGGGTGGGAAAATCTCACCAATGTGAACAGTGGTAGGATTCTGGCCAATATTCCAGTTGGACCTGAAACAGTGTTTTGTAAAAGTCCACCATAACTTCCTTCCTTTTGCACACAATGGGCTGAATCTTGCAGTGACGTTGAATGTGCTGAGAGAGGATCTGGAAGAGCACGAGACTTTGTCTTGGGGACGGAAAGACTTGCTGCACACAATCATACAGTGGCCAGTCAATTAGATATTCAGGCTCAAGGGGCAAATTGTGAGGTACGGGTGAGCAGAAGGTTGAAAACCTGACTGTTTTCTCATGGGAGTTGGTGGTCTGGGCGCCATGTTTGAAAGGCATCCAGACAGATCCCCTGCATCAATTTGACTCTGTTTTTGAGAGAGTCACTGCTGCTGCATCCTGCAGATCTCACTTCTCATGTATTTGTGCAGAGAACAAATGACCCTATGGTTCACAAATAACACATTCTCCTTCAGAATGGGAATGGTGGACATCCCTTTTCTCCATGATGGCAGTAGGGGATAGAAACATAGAAACGTAGAACACTACAGCACAAACAGGTCCTTTGGCCCACAAGTTGCGCCGATCACATCTATATCTACCAATCCACAGACCTATCTATAACCCCTTATCCCATTCGTTCCCGTATACTCATCCAGAAGTCTTTTAAAAGACCCCAGTGAGTTCGCCTCTACCATCTCCGACGGCAGCTGATTCCATTCACTCACCACCTTCTGAGTGAAAAACTTATCCCTAACATCCCCTCTGTATTTGCTTCCCTGCACCTTAAATCTGTGTCCTCTCGTAGTGACCATTTCAGCTCGGGGAAATATCCTCTGAGAATCCACCCTATCTATTCCTCTCAACATTTTATAAACCTCTATCAGGTCGCATCTCAACCTAACTCTCCAGGGAGACGAGTCCCAGCTCCCTCAACCTATCTTTATAAGGCCTGCCTCCCAATCCAGGCAGCATCCTTGTAAATCTCCTCTGCACTCTTTCAATAGCTTCTACACCCTTCCTATAGTGAGGCGACCAGAACTGCGCACAATATTCCAAGTGGGGTCTGACAAGGGTCTTATAGAACTGCATCATTACCTCCTGACTCCGAAACTCAATTTCTCGATTAATGAAGGCCTGTATACCATACGCTTTCTTGACCACTTCCTCCACTTGCGAGCTGATTTAAGAGTCCTATGGACCCGGACCCCAAGATCCTTCTGCTCTACAACACAGCTAAGACTCCTGGTAGATAGGTAGATAGGAAGATAGGGATCTTCCTAGCTGACCAATGCAGCCTAGGTGGAGATTGCAGTCGGGGTGAGAAACCAAGGAATCCACAAATAAACTGCGTCTGGTGCTACAAAGGGACCAGTGACTTACTGAGCTCAGAGAGGCTAAGTGGTATGATGTGTCACTGCAAAGTGTACTCTGATGGCATCAAACAAGGTAAATGTATGAGTGGAGAGGTACATCAATTCAGAATTTGAGTTCTAAGGCTCAGTACCAGATGTGGAATGAATGTTTTGGAACTAGTTTACACTTTGAAAGTTGTACTATTTGCAGGAAAGTATATGTATTGAACACTTAATAGGGAGGTGATATCAGCTGTCAAAGGTTTGCATGCTCTTAAAGGAGTTTGCTTCCATTTAAGATCAAACCTTCTGTGCCTACAGAATGAATGAATGCATAACATAAGGGAGTGCTTGAAGATTGATGGTAGTTTCCCTGACATCTGCATAGTGACTCCTGCAGAAGGGGAGGCTATCAAACTGGCAAGGAGCATGGAAAATGTTCAGTTGCAAACAACAAGGCTGAAATTTAAGAGTGAAGAATGTCTCCAATTTCGTGTCGAGAAAAGGATTTAGAAGACACATACAATACTGCTCTGAGAAATGGGATTGTGCATTATCTCAAGCTAATTCTTAGTGTTCTCCACTATCAGTGCTCATAGTCAGGAGACACATTACCTACAGCCTGTAACAGGCCAGAATTCCACCTCTGAGAATGATGATGGAGAACTCTCAGAGAATGCACAATCACATCAACTTCTACCACCGGCACAGAGACAGTCGCACAGGGGGAATGCATTTACGAATAGGCTCAATCAATCTGCTGAACACATCACAGGCTCATCACAGCAGCTGAGGGAATATGTGACAGCCAAGGCCCCTGATAGTTAGAGGAGTTCTGGCGACCAAGTCCATGCTGAGTCCAATGGTGATGATGTGCCTCAAGAAATGACCGCAAAAAACCTGTTGAAAATGCAGAGACAGACAGCAGAACATCTGGCGGAGATGCCAAAGGCTATGCATAACCTTGACTGAACAATGGAGGAATTCATCCAAGCCATGAATCTGTCATTGCTCCAGCATCTGAATACATGGCTTCCTCCATGGAGAAGTTGGCTGGGCCTAGCTTTCCATGACGCCTTGGAAAACCACGTCCAGCAAAACATACTGTGGCTGCCAGATTTGCACTCAGATGGTATTCCATTACCCCAGAAATAGAGGATCTATCGTTGGCTAGGTGAGAGTCACCTTGTCTTCCATCCAGGTGCTCTTTCTCTTTCTGCAGTCAGGGAGATGCCATTGCGCACTGACAAGGAGAAAGGCTGCCAAAAACCTGTCCTAGGGTCATCATGTCAGGGCATGCCAAGAGTGAGATTCAGTTCCTTTCCCCCATACTGTGTGGGAGACCTTTAGCAGGCTGGAGAGTTCAAGGCCTGGGGCCACCAAGATGGCTGCCAAAGCCATCTCAGACAGCAGGGTATTGCACTCAAGAGGTAGTCTGCATCTCAACTGTGATTGCTGGGGTGGCATCAAAGTGTAGTGGAGAAAATGTTAAGTGCAAAATCTACTAATTGCACGATGGTGGCACAGATGTATCATCATTTTGACATTATAAGTTTAATAATTTTGAGTACTATTCATGTGTGTTGAATGATCATGTTGTTCGAGCTTTTGGAATCATATGGGGGCTTTAAAGGGCTTGGTGCTTCATTAAAACTCAACAGTGGTGTCTAGGGGGTTATAAATGCACCATTTATTGTTACACCTCAGAGGTAATGGCAAATTTGAGCTTCTTGACATATGGGTTGGAATTCTTCTGTCTCACATTCTCGCTGCCATTGCCAGTGACAACAGAGAATTTGGCACTCAGCCAAATCTCCATTCACAGCAGCAGAACCAGATAATCCCAGCTGCAGGTGAGGTCAGAGTATTCTGACCATGGTATATTTCTATGTTTGGCAACTTTTGTTAGTTCAGGAGAATGGAACATCGCTAGCAAGCCTGCATATGTTGCTTAGCCCCTTATCACCCCTTGGAATCTGTTTTCTTTGCAGTGCCCATGGCTGAGGTATTACATATTTTGCAGGTGAATTGATAGATTTCTTACTTAGGCCTTGCCAGGATTAGAACCTGTGTGACTGAATCATTTGCAACCTCTTCTAAACTCCAAGACTTCAATAGGTTGCTGCATAGGGGCTTTCTCAATCCAAGAGCTTGAAGCCTTTTTCTAGATGCCTGCGTTCACAGGCCCATAACTTTCTCTAGAGAGGGTATGCTGGATATGGTGGCACTTGTACAGTAACAGTTCTTGAGTTGTAATTCAAGAAATCCTACAACAGCCTCACTTTGGCTAAACTGGGGATACAATGGGAATCTCATGGGCCTATCTGTACATCACTCCAGCAATGACATGTGAAATTGGACTAGCATCATGCATCACCTTGTGGTCCTCTGATTCTAAGATGGTATCGAAGAGAGGAGACCTCTTGCCAGCTGTCCATAGTATCCCCTTTAATTCCATCTTTTCCCATTCTACACTCTGAAAATTGAACTCCAGTTCTTCAGAACATTCTAATAATGCTCTTTTTAAGTCTCTTCTATAATTGCAATGTTACATTCTGCATCCTATCCTTTTCTTTCCCGCTATGTACTCTATGAACAGTATCTTTTGTCTGTATAGTGTGCAAGAAACAATATTTTTCACTGTATCCTAATACACATGACAATAATAAATAAAATTTTCCCCTTCCTCCTTGTGTGGGAATTAATCCAGCTCCTCCATCTCCATAGTGACCAATTCCTCACTTCTTTGTTGTGTGAGGTTGTGTAGGATGCGGCAGGCCACAATGATCTGTGAGAGTTTTTGTGTGGCTTTCTATTTTCTCTGGAACAGAGAAGACTGAGGGGTAACCTGATTGAGGTATCAAGATTCTGAGGGACATGGACAGGGGGGATAGGCATCAGCTGTTCCCATGAGTTGGAGGGTCAGTTACGAGAGGACAAAAGTTCAGAGTGAAGGACAAGAAGTTTAGTGGGGGGTTTGAGAAAAAACTTTTTTACCCAGAGGGTGATGACAGTCTGGAATGCACTGCTGGGGAGGATGGTGAAGGCAGGATGCCTCACATCTTTTAAAAAGTACCTGGAAATGTACTTGGCACATCATAACATTCAAGGCTATGGACCAAGTGCTGGCAAGAGAGATTAGGTCAGGGCTTTTCATGTGTTGGTGCAGACTCAATTGGCCAAAGAGCCTCTTCTGCACTGCAGTATTCTGTAGTTCTGATTCTGTGATATGCTGTAGCACTCCACTCAAGTCTCTCAAACAGGCAAACCTCATCTTTGGTACTCCAGTGGTCTGTTCTATTATTTTCCTTGTTGAAATCCAAGAGGCATTGACTTCTGCTAGGTTTTGTGAAGTGTCATGAGCCAGGTCTTCAGAGGAGATCCCTGTCCAAAAGGACCTGCGCCTGTAGTTGCAGTGGGGGAGCAAATAGTTATGGTACCTATAAGTGAGAGTGTATGAATTATGAGAGCTTTCTGGTGAGCAGAAATCAGCAAGATTTGTTTGCTTTGGTCACAGACTAGCTGCACATTGAGAGAGTGAAACCCTTTTCAGTTTATGAAGTCTGCTGAATTCTCAGGAAAATCTCAGTGCTACTTGTTTGCAATCAATTGTCCCTTGCACTTGTGGAATTCCAGCTGGGAAAAGAATCTAACAGTTCTGGCTTTCAGAGTGTGCATTGATTTGCACACAAGCACCATCCCTTTTGAACATGGCATTAGTGAACTCTCTTAAGTGCCTATGTGTGGATGACTGGGAGTTGTCATACATGTCCCTGTGGAGACCTAGAATGAGTTGGTACAAATTCAGTGGTAACTTTTAAGGGATCGGATCATCCCCCATCCTCTGGGACCATATACCTTCTTGCAGGATTTGATATTGCTCAGTGGCTTATTGCTATACCATCCTCAGCTAGTTTTCACATTGACCCAATATGTAATACATTCAGCTGTGCGTCATTCCTTGGTGTTGCACTGTTATCCTGTCAATCACCATTAATCTGCCTTTTATCAATCTTGAGTTGTCTTTTGTAGTGATTAACTTTTCCCCATGTTATTTAGTTCCTTCACTTTGTCCCCTGTGACCCTTCTTAGGGCTGACATGTCTCAGCTCCCTTCCTTGGACAGCCATGGCTTGACCTAACTAGACAGCTGATACCTTTCCCTTTCACAGACAGCCATCACTTGAGCTCCATCATTCAATAAAATCATGGCTGATCTGGTTGTGCCTCAATTCCACTTTTGTCATCTGCCTCTGTAAGTCTTGACTCCCTTGCTTAGACAATGGATCAGCCTCCTCTTCCCTCATCCAACCAAATTCCCCACACATGAAAATACAGCTCCTTCTCATTTCAAATCCAACAGGAAAACAACCTTCCCTGCCGCACATCACCTTTAACCAATCATGAATCTGAAGGCATATGTTTTCTGTTTGCTGCTGACTAATCAAAGATACAGTTTAATCTGCTGACTATATGTTTTGCTGCATTTGTATGACATTAAAAATAGTTTCCTGTTGCTTGTTATTGGGGACCATGATCCATCTTTGATCCAGTGCCAACTTAATTCCTAACTTTCACCAGATTGTTTGAAGCTAATATTTTGCCTCCTGTACAATTAAATGTCACTGCCCACCTTCTTTCCTGCCCCCGGGAGCTTCGCTAGATTTCTAAAATTGCTTCCCAGCCTTTTGGCTAAGATGAAGTATAGCTTTGGCATCCTGCACTGGGCTAAAGTCATGAGGTTACACTAGGACTTCATTTGAAACAATTTTTTAAAGTGGCCTCTAGGCCTTTTGGCTAAGATGCAAATGAGATCAAGCATTGGGAGGGGTGCAATGCCTGCTCCAATCAGCTTGGATCATGTAGATCAAGCGCAAGACAGGAAGTGGTGTGCCTGTCTTGTCAGCTTGGATCGGAAATGTCTCAACTTGTTGAAATTTTGATTGGATTGAATTGGGTATAAACAAAAAAAAAACTGAAGCTGTGAGACCTTTTTAAGCACTTTCTCGACCTGCCCTGCTACATTCACTGATCTGTGTTCAGATACCCCTGTGTTTCTCTGTTCCTGAACCGTCCTTAGATTTATACCTTTGAGTTCATATTATTTCCTTTTATTCTTCCAACCTTTGCTGCATTGAATTTACCTGCCACTGGTTCACCCATTCCATATCTATCATTATTCCCCTCATAATTCACCACATTTTCAAGTTTTGTGTCATCTGCACATTTTGATTTTGTGCCCTATACACCAAATCTAACTCATTAACATTTGTCACAAAAAGCCATTGCCCTCTCCTGGGGTACACCATTGTGTCCCTTCCTTCAGTCTGAAATAGATCTTGTATCACTCCTCTGTTGCCTGGAACTCCTGCCACCATCCCTTGCCTCCCATGGGCCTTAACTTTACTGGCAAGCCCATTATGAAATAAACCATCCCATAATGGAAATCCATATACATCACATCAACTGCACCCTTTCTGCTTCCCTGTCAAAAAAATCCATCAAGTTTGTTAAAGAAAAATAATATTATGTAACTATATATATGTAACTATAATATATGATACTATGTAACAGTTACATAATATCGAAGCTAGCTAGGCCATCTTCTGTGGATGGCTTTTTATTCACTCATATGGCAATAGAAACAAGCAAGCCAATGGCACATAGGCAAAAAACGCACCATTTTTGTCACACTATATTTGTTCATGGATGTGGCTATCACTAGCTAGGCCAGCATTTCTTGCCCATCCCTATTTGCCAAAAGGTGTTGGTGCACTGCTCTCTTGAACACGTGCAGTCCGTGTGGTGTGGGTGCATCCACAGTACTGCTAGGGACGGAATTCGAGGACTTTGATCTGGAGACAGTGAAGGAGTGGTGAAATATTTTCAAATCTGGATAGTGACTGGTTTGGAGGAAAACCTTCAGGTTGTGGTGTTGCTGTCTGCTGCCCTTGTCCTTCTAGATAGTACTGGTCGTGGGTTTAGAAGGTGCTGTCTCAGGAGCATTGGTAAGTTCTGCAAGGATCCTGTCAATGGTGAAAGGAATGAATGTTTGTAGATGGAGTGACAATCACGTGGACTGCTTTGTCCTGAATGGTGTCAAACTCTTTCAGTGCTGTCTGAGCTACATTCATCCAAGCAACTGGAGAATATTTCATCACACTGCTGTCTTGTGCTTTGTAGGTGGCGGACGACTTTGGGAAGTCAGGAATTAAGCTCCACAATAGCAGCAATACTGAGGATCCAAAAATGACTTGTTTTACATGCAACATCAAAGCTACAAAATTGAGATGTGAGTTGGACATAAGTGCTGCACCAAATGGAAAATATTTGCACAGACAGCTCAAATTGAACAAGTTGTACTTGCACAGATGAGATGGTTCAAATATTCTCCTTCTTCAGTGTATATATCTGTAATTCCAAAATCCAACCATTCATCAATGGGGACTATCTCATGTAGGAGAGGAGGAGAGAATTTTGTGAAAAAAAATAATAATTTGGAATGTTTTCTCTGTTCCTTCTGGCAGTTTTGCAGTATTACAGTGTTACAGATGGGATTGTTTTTCATAGCTTTATCCTTCTTTACTAGGCGGTGTATTACATTTTCCAACTTCTTCACATGAGACTTCTTGACTGTTTTCCAGATTCCACTATTGAGAAATTTCTCAATGCTCCCCATTGTATTAATAATCATAACTTCAAGATTCAAATATCAGAAATTTGATCAAACTTACCTGAAGATGCTTTATGTTATTTGCAGAGAATTTTTTTTAGAAATCATTTTACTAACCTCCCCCATATCAAAATTCCAGTCTTGAGAAAGTAAGTCTATGTTTCATCACTGATTTTCCAGTATTCTTTTTGTATGGTTCTCAAACTCAAAATAGGTGAGTCAAAAACTAATTTGTATACCAGTCATCGTCTGAATTCTCATTTGTTTTCAAGGTTAGTTTACTGGTCAGTAACAAAGTGTGGAGCTTCAGAAAGGCTTCAGGAGCAATCTCATTGAGCATTGTGACTATGAATACTATATAATATTGTTTAAGTGTTAAGATTGCAAATTTGTCCCGTTTTCTTTATAGTGCTGTGCATGCCATTTTGCAAAACAGCATTGCAGATTTGTGATGCAGACTGTGCTGGCACCATTTTGTTCAGGATGTTTACACTGGCATTAAGAGTGTACACCAGATCATGACATCAATCAACCTGTAACATTGATTTGACCTTTGACTGTGCCATTTCTGAACTCAGCATTCCACCAAACAACTTCTCTTAATCTCACATAACTGAACATATATTCAGCAGTAGAAAGGAGCACCATCAACATTATTTTAAAGGAATCATCAATTATTTCGAGGTTGTGTTTTGATTAGTTTCTACAGTTTGTTGCTAAGTTATCATAAGTGTTTGTTAGTTTGTCCTGCTCCTTAAAGTTGGAGAAGTCAATACAGATTGGCGATGCACGTGGAGAAGGCCTTAGTTCTCACTTCAAGGGAACTGCTCAGATTACATATACCCAGTCATAACTGCTGCCAGGATATTGGCTTTCCACTTGCATGTGGTATGTGGCACTGCTGTCTGCCAACTGCACATTCAACAAGAGAATCATTTGCAGTTGTGATACATATGTGTAGTTCCCACAAAGCAACGTGTACGCATTGAGTGGCAGCATATATAAATGGCAAAGCTAAGCGTATTTCTTCCAGAGCTTCTGAAATGTATTTCCCTCTCTTGGCACACAGAGGGCCTGATTTTACAAAACATTGGGCAAGAAATCCTGGTAAATTCGGGCATTGGGCCTGTTTCACAATCTCTACCTGAAACCGAGCAGATTGTGCCTTTACCGACACCCGATTTGGATGCAGATCTGGTCCGCACCCCAATTGGGTGGCTTGATTGTTTAAATGCATTAGCATACAATTATATCAACTTAATGAACCGCTGCCAAATCCCACTTTACCATTTTCGATCTATTTCGGATCCACGCTGTTATCAACCTGTAGAACAAAAATCCAAAGAGGACTCCTATTCTGCAGGGGAACCTCTGAAGCCCATGCTCCTCCAAGACCCTTCACAGATTCCCTGCTAACTACTCCGGCAGATCCGTCCCCCCATGCAATTGGACCCCCCGCCATCCCCGGGAGTCAGGCCCCCCCCCTCAGCACAGCACCCCCCCCACCTTGAGAGGCTGTTCCCTCCCACCACGATCAAATCCCCCCTATAGGGAGCACCCTGGCAGACCTTCCCCCCACAGTCAGACACCCTTGGGCGGCAGCCCCCTCTTCACAGTCAGATACCACACCCCCTTCCTGGGAGGCAGACTTACCTCCACGATCAGACCCCCCCATTCCCCTCCCCTCAGCAGAGCACATTCCCAACCTACCTGGATTGCTGCTGTCCCTCCACTATCTTTCTGACCTGCACTCGTTGATGTGGAGATGCCGGTGTTGGACTGGAGTCAACACAGTAAGAAGTTTCACAATACCAGGTTAAAGTCCTGTTGGAATGTCCTGTTGGACTTTAACCTGGTTTGTGAGATTCTTACTGTGTTGGCCCAGTCCAATGCTGACATCGCCACATCAATGAGTGCAGGTCGGAAGGATGCTGGAGGGACAGCAGCAATCCAGGTAGGTTGGGGGTGTGCTCTGCTGAGGAGGGGCACGCGTCCAGGTGGGGGGGGGTGGGGGGAAGGGGTGGAGTGAGGTGATTGGGTGGGGGTGCGTTTGCTGAGGGAGGTCTACCTCCCAGGACGGTTCAATCACAGCTCATTCACACCCCCCGTGCCCCGGTTCCCCCACCCCCAGCTCTCTCTGTTTTCGTCTTTTACGCCTGGACACGCTGTTTCAGATTTTTTTTGAACTGCACATGGCAGTTCAGAGCTCCGATCATTCCAGCAGCACTAAGCCCTGCCCAGAGCGCGGACCAGACCAGAGCCGGCAAAAAGTGTATGGTACACTGGATCAAAGATTCCAGGCTTGGATCCATTTTACATCTGGATCCAGCACTTAGCGTCCAACTGGTAAAATTTGGCCCAGACTGTCAGTGCCTTTCTCTGTGCAGCAGTAAATTGTGAACTATGAGACATTAGTGGTGTTACCTGGTCCAAACTGAAAGGATCGTGACATGAAGACGGTCATGGTTATGGTCCCCTTTACATGGGCTCCTTCTGCACTGTAGGAATTCTATCAGCCCATAGAGTCTGCACGGATAGAAATCCCACCCAGGTCCTATCTGCGTAACCCTTCATATTTACCCTGCTAGTCCCCCTGACACTAAAGATCAATTTATCACAGCCAAATAATTTAACCTGCACATCTTTGGACTGTGGGAGGGAACTGGAACACCCAGAGGAAAACCACGCAGACACGGGGAGAATGTGAAAACTCAACCCAGGGCCAGAATTGAATCCAAGTCCCTGGTGCTGTGAGACAGTGGTGATAACCATAGCCACCATGCCATAGTCACAGCCTGCCAGATGATTAACCCTGGTTCAATGGAGAGTGCAGGAGAGGATGCAAGGAGCAGCACCTGGTATAACCAGCTATACAACAGCTACAACACAGGACTATTTGTGCACTAATCATCATAAGCAACAAGTAATACACAGAGCTAAACAATTCCACAACCAACACGTCAGGTCTAAGCTCTGCTGTCTTGTCACATCCAGTTATTAATGCTGGTGGACAATTAAATAATTCACTGGAGGATCCCAAATATCCCCATTCACATGATGAAAGAACCCAGAACATCACTGCAAAAGACAAGGCTGAAGATAAATTCAACCTGACCAATTTCCAGTCCATCAGTCTACTCTTCACTATCAGTAAAGTGATGGAAGCTTTTCACTGAGTGTGGAATTAAGGAGCTCTAGCAAAGTTGGAGTCAATCAGAGTGACAGGGGACGGAAACCCTTTGCCGGCTGGATTCATATCTAGCATAAAGGAAGATTGTTATGGCTGTTGGAAGTCAAGCCTCTCAGTTCCAAGACATCACTACAGGAGTTCCATAGGGTTCTAGGCTCAAACATCTTCAGCTGCTTCATCAATGGTCTTCCTTCTGTTATAAAGTCCAAAGTGGGGATGTTCACTGATAACTGCACAATGTTTAGCATCATCTGAGAATCATCAGTAGAAATAGTCCATGTCAATAGCAGCAATGTCATTAAAACAAAGAAGTTAGTTATCGATTTCGGGAAATATAATCAAGGACATGCTCCTGTCAACATCAATGGTAATGAAGTGGAGATAGTCAACAGCTTCAAGTTTCTAGATGTTCAGGTTACCAACAATTTCTCCTGGTCGCTTCATGCTGATACTACAATTAAGAAAGCCCAACAACTCTACTTCCTCAGAAGACTAAGGAAATTTGGCATATCCACTATATCTCTCACCAATTTTTATAGATGTGCCATAGAAAGCATCCTATTCAGATGCATCATAGCTTGGTATGGTTTCTGTTCTGACTAAGACTGCAAGAAACTACAAAGGGTTGTGAACGTAGCCCAGTCCATCACTCAAACCTGACTTCCATCTATTGACTCTGCCTATATGTCCGCTGCCTCGGCAAAGCAACAACATAATCAACCCCGCCATCCTGGCTATTCTCTCTTCCACTTCCTTCCATCGGGAAAAAGATGCAAGAGCCTGAAAACACATTCCAACATACTCAATGACAGCTTTTTCCCTGCCATCATCAGACTTTTGAATGGTCCTACAATATACTAATCTGATCTCTCTCTTCACCTACCTGTAACTGCAACATGATATCCAACACCTTATCTTTTCCTTCTCCAACATGTACTTTATTAATGGTATGTTTTGATTGTATAGTGCACAAGAAATAATACTTCTCACTTTATCGCAATCAAATCAAAAAAATGTCCAGGCTTGTGGTGAAGAATGGCAAGCAAGGTTCACACTTCACAAATACCTGGTGATGACCATCTTCATCAAGAGAGAATTAAATTATCAACTCTTGGCATTTGTTGATGTTAACATTGCTGAATCCCTGACATCAACAACCTGAGGGTATCATTGACCAGTAACTGAATCAGACTATTCATATAAATACTGTCATTGTAAGGGCGGGAATCCTGCAGTGGATAACTCACCTCCTGACTGCCCACTGACTGTCCATCATCTACAAGGCACTAATCAGGAGTCTGATGGGATACTCTCTACTTGCCTGGATGAGTGCAGCTCCAACAGCATTCAAGCAACTCTACAGCATCCAAGACAAACCAGCCTATTTGATGGCTCCCCATCCACAAACATTTACTCCCTGCACCACTGTAAGCAAGCAGCAGCAATGTATATTATTGATAAGGTGCACTGCATCAACTCATTGAGGCTCCTCAGACAGCATCTTCCAAAATGACCACTATCATCTAGAAGGACAAGAAACATAGGAATGCCACTGTCTGGAAACCTATAAGTTAAATCTATAAGTTCTTCTCTAAGTCACTCACGTTCATTTGTTGTCATAGCATCTGCATGGTCTCCTCAGTATACCGTGCCTTGGAATATCCTTTCCTGCAGCATATCAGGTAGACAATGTTGGCCGAGTCGCAAGAGTGTTTCCCACGTACGTGGTGAATTGTGTTCTCATGTGAGATGATGGCATCTGTATCGATGATCCAGCACAATTTGCAGAGATTGCTATCGATCGATCCCAATGCAAAGATGCAGTGGGACCTCTTAGTCCTGGGATCGCCCCGTGGGCCCCGACCCTTTGACACTGTCCTATTCCTGATGAACAGTGCCAGGTGTCCCCAAGCCTGGGCACTTTGCCTCTTGGACAGTGGTGGGGGCACAGGATGACACTGCCAGTGTGCCCAAGCTCAGGACACTACCCCTGCAACCGACCCCCAGAGGGGATGGGAGCCCTGATTGCCCTCTCTTCACTCCAGTAGTGTTGTCCTGCTAGTTCCCCAAAAGTGGAGGGATGCTAGCCGCTAATCATGTTATAATAAGATAACAAGATTTAAATTACATACCTGTTGTTCCCGTCGGCTTCCAGTGTTGTCCTGACTGTGCTGCAATCGGCCAACCAATTGTCCCACCTCATCATGCTAAAAGATTAGCTTGGGAGAATCACTCTTTTTAACTCTCTTTCCTTCCCCAGGACTGCTGTCAGATCTGCTGATCATATTCAATAGTTTTGATTTTTATTTCAGAATTGCAACAGTATTTTGTTTAAGTGCTTGGATCAAAATGCAATTTGTTAAGGAATCCCTGGTGGCAGTACTTTGAAGTAATTCTTCTGATTCTAAATTCTATGACTTTAGAACAAAATTTCACTATAGTTTCCCTTTACTCCAAATCTAGAACCACTCAAAGGAAGAATCCATAGACTTGTTACTTTTAGTTTTTGTTCACAAGGTGTTGCCAGGAAGTTGAGGAATAAATATGATACAAGGAACTTTACATGCTGGCAACTTCAAGATATTTCTAGCAGCAGACTTTGTGATTTTCTGTTACATTTCTCCAATGCAATTCCGTTAGAAATCTAACAAGTTTAAGATAAAGACTGTTGGACCACAAAGACATGGGAGGTGAACCATTCACCTTAAGTTATTTCAAATATTTATATAGTATTCTCATATTTATAATTCAGATTTGAGCAAATATTGTAATTGAAAGTCATATTTCTAAAAGTATGACTTTGCAAAGTTGCCACAACTTAGTTTGTTGTTTTATCAAACTACCGGTAATATTTATGGTAATGTTCTTTAGTTCTTTTCAGCTAAAAACGTTTGAGCAAGTATTAGAAATAATTTTTCAAGTGAATTGGAAAAGTGCTCACTCTATCTCAGATTACCCTGGAAAGATAAGACTTCTCAAAAAAAAAATTAAGCAAAAGGTGACTATTCAATAACAAAAGTTACTATTCAATAGCAACACAAGTTGCATTCTCCACTGAATGATGCGGCTGTCAAGCCCAAAATTCATTCTGCCTATCAAACAACTGAATAATGTATTATATGAATGCCAGTGCCAGTATGATCGTAAGTAGGTAGGCCATACATCTCAATATTTGACGGATTTTATCAAAGAACACATCCGGTTATCTATTCACAACAGACGAAATACTTAGTGTAACCAAGAAGCTGTTGCTTGCAAAACTCAAATTTAGTGTCCAATATTACTTGTGATTCCATGATTGTTTGGCAAGTGTTGTTCAATTTTGTTAAGAATTGCACTGAAAACCAATTTAAGATGATCAGTCGGGTTCATGATGTGAGTTCCTCACACATGCTAGAAGCTATGTATATTTGCACACATGGCCTATTCTTTGAAAACAGAAGAAGAATATCCATGCATTACACCCTTTCTGACTAAAAAAAGCTTGGAGGACTGCCATTCCCTGGTTCATTCCTCATGGCAATGTCTTGGACACCTACCTGATTAAAATTTGAAACAAAACTTAACTGTTAACTTTTCTCTGTTGCATTCATCATGGCAATTTCTGTACCAATCAGAATCAAATCATACTCTCCTCATGTAACATAGATTATTGTTTCCCTTTACTGTTGGTTTGTCTTGTGTAGCTGAATGGTGAGTGCAAGATGAAAGTTTTGATATTTTGTCTCTTTCTCCAGTAATACTTAAGTTTCTGTACACTAAACAACTAAGTGCATCACTTAATAAAGGAATGAGATATTAATAAGGTGGTCAAAAGTTTTGCCAAAGCAATGAGTTTTAAAGAGAGTTCTTAAAGGAGAGGGAAATGGAAAAGTAAAAAAGAGTTTCAGGAATTTCAGGTAGAACATAGGCTATTGAAGATGCAATGTTTAAGTGAGTGGAAGTGTGGGGGAGGCGGGGAGGTGGTGTAGGGTCAGTGGTGTAGCGAATGCACAGGCAGTTAGAATTTGAGAAGAATTATCAGACTGTTTTAGGGTTGAAGAAGGTTACAGAGATTGGTAATGCCAAAACCATGAAGCTATTTAAACATGAGGATAATTCTAAATATATGCCATTGAGGGATTGGAACCACATGGATTAAAAATAAAAAAAAACTGTTTTTTAAAATATGTTTCTCAGGTTCTAATCATAATCATGCGTTAAGAATGTTTTACCCACAGTTGGGAACTTTGTGGTCAGAAAATACACGTGCCGTGGTTCAATGAATTGTAAGGTATTTTAAATTTCAATCTGAAACATGCTGTGTTGTGAAAGATGTCGCTCTTCTGACGTCAAATAATGTTTTTTCTGAACCTCATGAATACATTTCTTCACCTTAAACACCAAAATTTGAGCTAAGCCATTAAAAACAAAAATCGGGAAATATTTTTCTCCTCAAAGGATAATGGAAATATGAACTGCCTCACTCAGAAGGATGTTCAACTGAAAATTTCAAGGCTGTGATTTTTGTTGGGTAAGAACGCCAAGGAAAATTGAGTTCATTGGTGGGAGGAGACAAGAGTTGAATGGAATTGAAGTACTGATCAGTTATAATTTTATTAAAAAGCCAAACAAGTTCAAGAAGATGAATGGACAACTATCATTCCTGTGCTTCTATTAAGGATGGCATGATCATTACATTATCTATTGTAACATGTTGAACTTGAGATCAAACCCCACCGCAAGTTTGTAAATTTGAATCCAGTTAATTAAATGCTTACCCTGAAACTACTGGATTTTTGTTTAAAAATATGTTCTTGAAGGAATAGAAATTTACGGTCCTTATCCTGTCTGTCCTATATTTGACTTCAGATCTACAGCAATGTAATTGACACTGAAAATTGCCCTCTGAACTGGTCTTTCTGGCAAGTTAATTGTAGCAAACTGCCACAAAAATAAATAATAAAAATAAAATAGAATTAACAGCTCAGCAACAATTTGGATGTCACAAAGGCGTGTTCAGCTCATATCGACCCTGCAAAGTCCTGCTTTCTACTATCTCAGGCAAAACTGAGAAAGTTGTCACACAGACTAATTAGCAATGCCTGACACAGTCATTATCAAGGAATCATGTCAACCTCCCAGAATTCTCCTTCACCTTTCTTGGGTATGTCCCACTTGCAACAAGGCAGACCAAATATGGCAGCACAGTAGTACACAATTGGGAGGGCAATGTAGTGGGAATCCTTAAAATTTCCTCTTGACTCCATGAAGTATTATAGTGTTAGGCCAAAATGGGTAATGGTGAGATCAAACATGAGTAATTACTGATTTTTAACAGTGGCATGATAAATTTGATCACACATTTCTCTATTTTGAAGAAGTGTATGGGCATTGAACATACCCTGAGATAGGGGACTTCAACAACTGCCATCAAGAATGGCTCATTGAACTGCTATTAACTTAGCTGGCCAAGTTTTGAAGAACATAGCTTCAAGATTGGGCCCACTCTATGTGGTGGCAGAAGCAGTTCAAGGGAAAAAAAAAATCAATTGAAATTCATCCTTATCAAGCTACATGTCTAAACAGGACATGTCTAAACAAACTTCGTGGATACAAGTATGATCTCCCAAATTCCATTGCGTTGTGCAGCACTATCACTGTGCTAAATGATTTGGAATATTTCAAAACTGGGCATCCATGAGGCATGGTTGGCCACAAGAATTATATTCTACCACAATCTGCAAACTCATCTCCAACACACCTCACATTCTGGCATAGCTATCTATCCAGGTAATCAAACCCTGGCTCAGTGAGTGTGGAGGAACACACAGCTTACTTCAATCTGGGAAGCTAAACTGGTGAAACCACACTATATTCTGAACAATGAAAGCAGCATGCTATAGGCAAAGCTAAACAATCACAAAGCCAAAACAGATCAGATTAAAGCATTCCATAATCCTACTATCTGCAATAATCAATGATGGTGGACAAGCAAACACCTTCTTTTAGGAAGAGGCCCTATAAATATCTTAATCCTCAACATAAAAGACCAAGCATGTGATTTTAAAAGATAAGGCTGAAATGTTTACAACCACTTTCAGTGAAGTATGCTAAATGGATGATTCATCTCAGCCACCTCCTTGACGTCCCAATCTTCATAGCTCCAGGCCTCAGCCAATTTGTTTAATTCCTCATTATACAAAAAGAATTGTGCACTAGATATAGCAAAGATGAAGTGTCCGAGCAACATATCTGCTTGACTTGCGATCCCAAGCTAACTTTGCCTCTAGCTTAGCTGCTCCAGTATAGTTATAACACTGTAAAATTACCCAAGTATTTCCAGTTCACAGAAAAAGCAGTATGTGCCCAATTCAACCAATGACTGCTCCAGGGGTCAACTCTCAATCATCAAGAAAAGTGATGGTACACGCATCAGTGCTATCAAACAGTGCAGTCAAAAAAGCCTTGGCAAATTGCTGAAGTGCATCAATAACCTGCAGACCGATACTCAATTTGTGTTCAGCTGGGACCATTTCATTCCAGGTCTCATCATTGAATCATAGGATCCTTATAGTGCAGGAGGAGGCCATTTGGCCCATTCAGCCTCCACTGACAATAATCCCAGCCAGCCCTTTCCCCGTGACCACACATATTTACCCTGCTAATCCCCCTGATATTAAGGATCAATTTAGTATGGCCACCTAACCCTCATATTTCAGAAACTGTGGGAGGAAATTGGAGCACCTGGAAGAAAACCACACAGAGGGTGAGTATTCCACAATGAGTGACTCTGTATCCCTCAAGCTCAGTTCAGCTACAGGATAGAGATCAAAAGTGCGATGGAATACTTTCTTCTTGGCTAAATGCAGCTCTCCTCTTGGATATGTGCCGCTTTGACACTAAGGGGAGGTACTAGAGTAGTGTATTATTAGTAGATTAGTAACCTAGAGATCAAAGATAATTCTCGGGGGACCCAGGTTCAAATCCCATCATGGCAGATGGTGAAATTTAAATTCAACGAAAACGAAAATTCAACGAAGTTCAAATTAAAACTCTAATGATGATGATGAAACTATCATTAGTTGTTGTAAAAAACCATCTGGTTGCCTTTTAGGGAAGGAAATCTGCTATTCTTATCTTGTCTCATAACCTACAACAATGTGGTTGATTCTTAAATGCCCTCAGGGATGGGCAATAAATGCAATTGGCTTGATTGAAAACTATCTACCATCTTAGAAATACTCTCTTCCAAAGTTCAGCCAATGTGGCTGCAGTGTCTACCATCTATAAAATGAACTTGCAAAAATTTGCCATGGCTTCTTTGACTGCACAATTCAAACCTGAAAACTCTACCACCTAGAATAACAAGGGCAACAGGCATGGTGGAATGCCATAACCTCCAAGTTTCTTTCCAAATCACACACTATCCTGTTTCTTGATCATTGCTGAGCCAACATCACCGTGTGGATAACTTCACACCCCCACTGCCCCCAGTCACATACTCTAGCAGTTCAACGAGGTTACTTACTACCATTTTCTCAAGGAGAAAATAGGAATGGACCTGATCCTGTCCGTAATATCCACATCCCAGGACTGAATAAGTAACAAATATTTGTAGATGAAAAAGATGATCTGCACAATATTCAGAAATAACAAGTAACTGCAACTCCTTAGTAAATAAATATCCATTTGCACAAAGTCAAATCAAATTCATAACTTCATTTTTGTCTAAAACAAAAGATAGTATGTGAACCACTGTCAAACACTTGAAATCAAAAGTGCCAAAATTATAAAATGTAGGGGTGATTTGTAGCCTGCATTAGCTGTTAGCGAGAACAGTGGTGAGTCGGAAGCGTGATTGTTGCCGGCGAGATGGAGTTTCCTGATTTTCACATCCCTTGTCGGTGATGTCAATAGATTCACACTTACAAAGGGCAAGCCGATCATTTTAACACCTTTACGTCCATTTCTGTCCCATGACTGAGCCCCTCACCACATAAAGCCCCCCTTGCTGAATATAGGCCTCGAACAGCTATTTGAAGACATGAACAAGTCAGGAAGATCCCTCCGGAGATGAAATGGCAAGTATAGTCCCCAGCAGGAGAGAGCCATGACCAGATAGTGTCCTGGCTCTCAGGCACTGCCCCTTGGCACAGATTGGCACTTCTGGGCTGGAACCAACTGACAATGCCAGCCTGTGCCAGGGCAGTGGCAGGAGCCAGTGCCAATGGCAGGTTCTCTAGAGTACTCCATTGATGGGGAAGTCCCAGTTATGTCTGATGGGGGAAGGAGGGAGAGTGGCAAGACCAAAAAGGGGGAACTTGAAGGCACACAGTGGGGGTGAGAAGGCAGTGAGCATTGGTGATATTGCCATGGCAGTTGTTGGACGTGGGGCGGGGCGTGGAAGGAAGACAGAGAGCACTCAATAATTGTGCCCAGGGAGGTGGGGAGGGGCAATGCCTCAAAATCTCCATCTTGGCTGGGGTGTGGAGGATAGTTTAACTTCGGTGCTTATCTGGGTGCCCTTTAAACATGGTATAAACCACACCTCTGTTTTTTTTGTCAGAATGGCTCAAATCTGAAAACTCGGTAGTACATCTGGAGAGATACACATCAGTTTTCACTAAGATCCTTACACTCCAATAAATCATGGGAAAATTCCACCCATATCTCTATTAATTACCAAAATTCTCATTTGTCAGATTAATGATTAGTGTCATCCAAATGATTTAATTTGTTCAATAGCAAGCTCAGAAAGGTACTCACAAAGGTGCCTGCCAAACTCATTATTTAGGTTTCCAAAAACATATTATTTTAAGCATTAAATAATATAACTGAGCACAGAGGCTCTTCCAATTCAATATGAGTGCCAAGGGACTTAAGTTATCTCAGTAGTTTGATATTAGAAAACGAAAATAGATTATCTCAAGTTTGACTCAAACCAGCTTTGAGTCAAACTTGATTAAGGCCAGTTCACATTCTATGTGAAATTGGCCTCAGTTCAAAAAATAACGAACGTGCCTGGCTGTCCGTTTGAAACCCATCGCAGGAAATCTTTGACCGTGACACTCAGTGTCTGCAGTGACTGAAATATTCAGAACTACAAGCTCAAGACTAAATGTCAACATCAACAGAGATGATTCACCTATTGGTTACCAACATTAAATAAATAAAACATGACTTTGCAGAAAGTGAGACTTAAAAAAAGTTAGTGGATCACTTTCAATAGTAAGAAGTTTTATGTGAAGGTTCTAATCCCACAACATGCACATCATTTTAAATGACAGAATATCACTTTAGCTATGACTTACATTATGGAAAACCCTTGTTAAAACTGATAAAAATTAACATCGTCCTGCAAAAGCTGCACCATTCTAGTTTTCAATGCCTGTAGATTTTGCACCAACTCCTAGCAAGTAATGCCGCACCATTAAAACAGAGTTCTTATGGCAAGCTTGATTGTGTTGAGAATTGCCCGTGTCTGTAAACTGTTTAAAAAGATGCCAATGAACATTCAAGTATTTTTTAGTATTTATGAGAGTCTTGTTGAGCTTTACTTGGATTAATTAATTTATAATGAATATAGACATAGTTGTTAGTTTTGGAAAGAGTAGGATTTGACTAGTATTCTGGACTAATGTTCCAGAGTGGTGAAGTGAGATCCCACCATAACATCTGGGGAATTTAACTACAATTAATTAAATAAATCTGGAATAAAACAATAGTAGCAGCAACAGTGAACATAAAACATAGGAGCAGAATTAGGCCACTCGGCCCATCGAGTCTCCTTCGCCATTCAATCATGGCTGATATTTTTTTCATCTGCATTCTCCTGTCCTTTCTCCATAATTCCTGACCTCCTTATTGAAGGAGCCTGTTTATCACCAATTCACTACACTCTGGCTGAAGAAATTCCTCCTTATCTCTGTTTTAAAGGATTGTCCCTGTAGCCTGAAGTTTTGCCCTCTGATTCGAGTTTTTCCTACTAGCGGAAACATCCTCTCCATGTCCACTCTATTCAGGCCTTGCATTATCCTGTAAGTTTCAATAAGATCCCCCACATTCTACTAAACTCCAACGAGTACAGACCCAGAAATACAGACCATTCCTCATATTGCAAACTCTTCATTCCAGGGATCATTCTTGTAAAACTCTTCTGGAACCTTTAAAAGACCAGTATATACTTCCTTAGATATGGGGCCCAAAACTGCTCCCAATACTCCAAACGAGGTCTGACCAGAGCCTTATACAGCCTCAAAAGTACACCCCTGCTCTTGTACTCTAGCCTTCTCGACATGAATGCTAACGTTGCATTTGCCTTTTTAACTGCTGACTGAAATGCATGTTAACCTTAAGAGAATCTTGAACAAGGACTCCCAAGTCCCTTTGTGTTTCTGATTTCCTAAGCAATTCTGCATTTAGAAAATAGTCTATACCTCCATTCCTCCTTCCAGAGTGCATGACCTCACACTTTTTCACATTGTGTTCCATCTGCCACTTCTTTGCCCACTCTCCTAACTTGTCCGAGTCCGTCTGCTGCTCCCCATGTTTCCTCAATGCTACTTGTCCCTCTGCATATCTTTGTATCATCTGTGAACTTTGCAAGAGTGCCTTCAGTTCCTTCTTCCAAATCATTAATGTATATTGTGAAAAGTTGGAGTCCCAGCACTGACCCCTGAGGCACACCACTAGTCATCAGCTCCCATCCTCCTGAAAAAGACCCATTTATCCACACTCTCTGCCTTCTGCCAGTCAGCCAGTCCTCTATCCATGTCAGGATCTTACCCTGAACACCATAGATGCTTAATTTATTTCATAGCCTCCTATGTGGCACCTTGTCAAAGGCCTTCTGGAAATCTAAATAAATCATGTCCACTTGTTCTCCTTTATCTAGCTTCCTATGTCTATGTAACTACTGATTGTTATGAAAACCCTTTGTTTTACTAATGTCGATTAGAGAAGGAAATCTTCTGTCCTCATTCAGTTGGGCTACATGGGACATGCTTAACTCTTTAATTGCCCTGTGCATTGGCCTAGTAAACCATGCAGTTGTATTAAACTACCATAAATTTTTAATAATAAATGGATGGACCACCATCATTGACCTAGGCACCAGATAGGACAAAGACAAATTCACTTCAGTTGACCTTAGAAAGTCTTCTTTAGTAACATCTGGGGTTATGTGCCAAGACTAAGAGAGCTGTTTTACTGACTAGTCAGGCAGCACCCTGATTGAATTATGATTACATAATCATACCTTACCGCCAGAATTCCAGTATCATTCATCACCATCACTAGTTATGTCCTATTTCCCAAGTAGGCCAGACCCAAGAGTCTCAAACCTGACTCCAGACTCCATAGAGAATCATATCATCCTGCTAATTGCTATCTAACACACTCCCTAACCTGATGACTCATTGCTTCACCATGTTGAACTTGGAAGAAACGCTGAGAGTAGCAACGGTGCAGAATGTACTCTGACTGGTATATTTCAATGTCCATCACCAAGGGTGATTCTGTAGCGACACTGCAGCCCAAACTGGCTGAGTCCTGAAGGATATAACTGCCAGATCAGGTCTACTTGACATTGCTTTTCTCAATCGACCTGCCAAATGCAGCTGTGTTTATTCATGAAATCATAACTAGGGGTGAGGACCAGCACTTCCTAAGGAAATTAAGTCATATTTTCACATGAAAGAATGTTCCACTCCATGCTAAATTTAATTGATCGAGAACTGATCTACCAGCTCAAAACCAGACATCCATAAGGTGAGATGGTACTTGAGCAACAGCTCAACCAAAATTGTTAATCTCATGGGCTGTAATAACCCTAATTTTGTTATTACCATCAATCCATGAAACCATACCACGAACTATTAGAGACATACCTTCCAATTAGGTGCCAAACTGGTGATGCTATAACACAGGACTACACAATGCTAAACAAGGTAAACAGCATGGGATAGACAGAACTGAGAAATGCCATATTGATTGGATTATCAAAATTCTACAGTCCTATTATAACCAGTAATGAATAATGGTGGAGAATTAAACAACTAACAGAAGGAGAAGGGTCCATGAACATTCCCAATCTTAATGATGATGGAACCCAGCAGGTCAGTACAAATGATAAGGCTGACTGCTCACATCCATCTTCATCTGGAAGGTTGAGTGGCTGATCTATCTTGACCTGTTCCTGATGTACCCTTCATCACAGAAGTTAGCATTTGGCCAATTTAATTCACTCCAGTTTATTTCAACAAAAGTCTGAGAACAATGCAATGAGAATAAGGTGTTACAAAACAACCTGGTTGAGGATTTGTTTCCAGAAGTAGGTCAATTGGAAGATCAAAAAAGTGGGGATGTTTGCTGATGGTTTCTTTGCATTCGGTTACATTCACAATTCCTCAGATAATGAAGTAATTCATGCTGGCACGCAATAAGACCTAGACAACATTCAGACTTGGCAAGTGTCAGGAGATTCATGAGCTTCTGACAAAAAATGACTGAAGTGTGGGATTTTCTGGCCTCACTTGTCCCAGAACTTTAAAATCCTTCCTGATGTCAACAAGCCTTTCTATCGTTCAAAACATCATGCTTGCCCGGTCTGATTCCCGTGGCGGGTGGGACAGTAAAATTTTGAACATAATGCTAGCTCTTCCCTTCCCTCCTCAGATACTGTCATACCCATTGAATGCTTTTAGGATTCCTATAGACAAAATATTTTGGCTTTGAAATCTTCCTTTCAAAGAAATGTAATCTTGTGACCAGTCATTTACAGACTGGAACCTTGCTTGAAATAAGTAATTAGGCCCAACCCAGGAATATTTGTTGCCTTGACATGTGTCATATAGCCAGGGATAAAACTCACACTACAATGTGCCTCTACTGTTATGGAACATTACTTTATAGATTGATTTGTTCCCTCCAATATTCAATTTGGATTAGTTCACTATCCACACATGGTATCTGCATCATTTTGGGAAAATGTTACCCATTGAATTCCATGGCATAGTTAATTATCTGCAACAAAACTTACCCTTAAAACCTCCCATGCAGCCAAAAAATGTTTTGTTTCTTTTCATTGCTATTGACAATCTGTCAATTTCCCTCTTACTCCTTGTACCATTCACTGTCACAAAGTACAGTTTTTGAGCAAAGTACTTTGATAGTTTGCATATATGTCTGGATCAGGACATATTGAAATTTGACAAGACTACTTTTAGAACTTCATTTGGAACAGATGAGAGAAAGCTATACTGTATGGAAAGGATCTAATTTTGTGAATGGTATTTCTTTTGATTTTGCAGATTTCAATCCTCATATCGCATTTTAAAATGTTTTTATATTATTAATATTCTTGTGCCTCCTTTTTTACAAACATATTTTACAAGTGTATTTATCATGCAATCACAATTAGTGAATCAGTTTCTGAATCTTTTTCCAGTCTATCCCTGAGTCAGGTAAATTGACAACTAAACCATCAGCCTAAAATAATTATATATATATATATGTTTGATAGGGTAGGCACATTATTAGCAACTCGTTAATCCCCAATTTGGATGAAAGATGGTTTTAAATTCAATGTTTTTATTCATTTATAGAATATGGGTGTTATTGGCTGGATCAGCATTTATTGCCTATCCCTACTTGTCATTTCAAAGTAGTGATGAGCTGCTTTCTTGAACTGATACAATTGAAGACATGAGTACACCTATGGTGCTGTTAGACAGGGAATTCCAGGATTTTGACCCAAAGGCAATGAAGGATTGATGATATGTTCCCAAGTTAGGATAGTGAATGACTCGAAGAGGAATTTCCAGGTGATGGTGTTCCAAGGTCTTGACTTCTAGATAGTACTGGTTGCGGATTTGGACGGTGCTGCCTGAGGAGCCTTGGCGAGTTCCTGCAATGCATCTTGTAGGTGGTACAAATGGTTGCCACTGTTTCTTGGAGGTGGAGATTGAATGTTTGTAGAAGAATTGGCAATCAACCAACCTACTTTGTCCTGATTGGTATCGAGATTCTTCAGTGTTGTTGGAGCTGCATTCATCCAGGAAAGTGGAGGGTATCCCATTACACTCGCGACTTATGCTTTGAAATGGTGGTCAGACTTCAAGCAGGGGTGGGGTCAGAAGCTGAATTACTCATTATAAGATTCCTACCCTTTGATCTGCTCTGGTAGCCACAGTATTTATACAGCTAGTCAGTTCAGTTTGTTGTCAATGGTAACCTCAAAGCTGTTGATAGTGGCGGATTCAGCGATGCTAATTCCATTGAATATCAAAAAGCAATGATTAGATCCTCTCTTGTTGGTGATGGCCATTGTCTGGCACTTGCGCAGCATGAATATGACTTGTCACTTATCTGCTATTGTTCAGGTCTTGCTGCACTTTGACATGGCCTGCTTCAATATCTGAGGATATCCAAATGTTGTGCATTTAAAAACTAGGAATTGTGTTCTCTTGGAAGATACAGCACTGTATTTTTGTCGGTTTGATTGTTCAATATTGATGAGCCCAGAGAACATTTTACAAATTTGTCCTCTGGTACACAATTTTGCCTGCATATTTAGAACTTGCAGATGATCTCACAAGACTTTCTATTACATTTTTTCATAGTTCTCCGTTGTATCTGGTTTTGTCTGCTCCTTATCAATAAAGCTATTGTGCCCGCTGCAGTGGAGGAAATAGCCTTTTTCATATCTTGCATGAGCAACTTGAAGCTTTATCACTCATGATGCCTCCACTCCTAGCTGCTTCTAAATGCTAACCCCCATCTCATTATGATTTGATTTGATTTCATTTATTATTACTACAATTATTAACATAGTGAAAAGTATTGTTTCTTGTATGCTTTTCAGACAAAGCGTACTGTTCATAGAGAAGGAAATGAGAGAGTGCAGAATGTAGCATTAAAGTCACAGCTGGGGTATAGAGAAAGATCAATTTAATGCAAGGTAAGTCCATTCATAAGTCTGACAACAGCAGGAAAGAAGCTGTTCTTGAGTCAGTTGGTATGTGACCTCAGACTTTTGAAGATGAAAGAGACAATATCTGGGGTGCGTGAGGTCTTTAATTATGCTGGCTGCTTTGCTGAAGCAGCACAAAGTGTCAACAGAATCAATGAGGGGAGGTGGGTTTTTGTGATGGATTGGGCTACATTCATGACCTTCTGTAGTTCCTTGTGGTCTTGGCCTTTTCTAAGTTTCTTGTGGTCTTGGGCAGAGCAGGAGGAATACCAATTTGTGATACAATCAGGAAGAATGCTTTCTATGGTACATCTGTAAAAGTTGATGAAAGTTGTAGCTAAATTTCCTTTGTTTTCTGAGAAAGTAGAAATGTTGGTGGGCTTTCTTAATTATAGTGTCGGCATGGGAGTCCAGGACACCTAAAAACGTGAAGCTCCCAATCCTTTCTACTTCATCTCATTTTCTATGGCAGTCATTTAAATAACTTTCAACCAATTAAGTGATAGTTTTTTGTGAAAAAACCCAAAATGTGTTATTAACGGAAATAGTGCAGCAGGAGAATCATTCAGAGTATACAGAAGCTTCAACACACTTGTAAAGAATACTAAGACCTTAAATATTTTAAGTTCAGAGTCAAAAGTCCTTTTCTAATCATGTAAACTTGAACAAATTGTCTGGTGTAGTCAAGTATTTATTTTAAAAGAAAAAGCTCACTGGCAATCTTAATAATGGGAAATACCACAACACTTTCCAAGCAATGCTGCCAATTGATTGGACCAAATGCATTTGAGGAAAGAAAACATACAGGGATATTTCTGTATCCAAGATGATAGAAATGGCCAGATTATAAAAACCAGGAAACCTATGACTCATAAATGCAGAAAGAGTGGAATTTGGAAGATTTAGCCAGGAAGACAAAATGTATCTTTTGGAATTACTGATCAATCTTGTGGTACTGTACAGCTGTTGACATTTGGAGATTGCATAGTATCAATGTAATGTTGATGCAGTGTCTGTTGCAGATTCTCGGAATTCCCTGGGAAAAATTCACTTTGAAACAATAGCCTCGGAGTCCTGTTGATTCTGGAACCTATTTTTTCAAGAGCCTAGAATTAGCTGTTGGTATAAAGTTTTCGTCACACTTGACTGATGCTGGCCAGCAATTATCGAGAGAGTGTATGCTCACTGTCTGTTTTCCAACGCATACCAAATTCTTTCATAAGCCTTTTTTTAACTTTAAGTGCTAATGTGGTTAAGTTGTGGACATACCAATTAATCCAGCAAGTGAAATAGTGAAGGAAAACCCACTCCTTGTCGGGTCCCACAGATGGTAATGAGGCTGATATTTTTAAAAGGGAGATAGTGACAAAGTTGTTCCATCTCCCTCAGGAAGATCCCTACATTATTTGGCACTAGAAAATGATGTCAGAGTCTGGATGGTCCTCTGTTTTCCTTCTGTGTTGCTTACAGACTAGCAAATGAGGACATCTACAGTGTAGCAAGTTTATTACTCTGAGATGTATCACGTACATCAGAAGTCTGTAAGGCCATTTGCTTCTTCATTTTTTTCCATTGACCGGAACAGTGTCTTTTACCACCAAAAGAGAAACTATTGTCAATGATGTGGGACTGCAAATGAGTGCAGACTCCTGTCCTAATTTTACAACATTGGCACTTGAATGTATTTCCTACATCACTTGGATCAGTGATCTGGAACTCCCTAGTTAACATATTTGTTTCCATTGCCATGAAGACTTCTGGCTTAGGGTGAGGTGGGGCAAGGTATAATTTGGATACTAGAGGAAGTTTTTTCACACAGAGGGTGATGGGGGTATGGAATGCGCTGCCAAGTAAAGTGGTGGAGGCAGGTACTCTGGAGTTATTTAACAAATACTTAGATGGGCATGTGAACAGAATGGGAATGGAGGGGTATAGAAAACTGATTTAAAATAGGGATCATGAGCATTTTGAATCCCTGGAAAGTGTGTAAATAGATGATGATATTGGTGTACTTGTTTTTATCCTACAGGTGCTTTGGTCCATCTTGTTGTCTAACGAGGGGCATACACGCGATGGGTCGTGAGAGGGCTACTCTTGGATTTTTTTTCCCAGAGTATCCTAGTGTTTCATGTCATTAGTGTACGCTTGACCTAGACCATTTGATGGGCAACACGACAGCTCAGTGACTATCGCTGTGCTGTGCAGATACATGGATTTGGGCCTGTGTCTGTGGGAGTTTGCACATTCTCCCCATGATTGCGTGGGTTTTCTCCGAGTGCTCTGATTTCCTCCCACATCCCAAAGATATGCTCTTAGGCTAATTGGCAAAACAAATTCTCCCTAAATTGTCTCAAATTTGGTTTTTAATCCATAGCTGTATAAAATGGACAGGGATCGCGGGTAGAGGTGGGAACATCGGGGTGGCAGCGCAGGCTCATTGGGCGGAAGGGCCTGTTTCCCGTGCTGTTTTGTTCTTTGTTCTTTGTTCTTCTTTATACCTTTAAGGAGAATGCTCATCACTACCTTCTAGTGCAACCAGAAAAGAGTAATATACGTAGCTTGTCCAGCATCGCCCAGAACCCCAAAACAACATGAGGAAGATAATTATAATTCAGAATTCCTGTACTGCTGACTTTGTCAGACTAGAATGGGATTTCTATTGCAGCGCTGATCTGTGTGCACAAAGCTAAATTCTACATGATCCACAAGATATTTCATTCTCACACCAGGAAGGGGGGATACTACTGCCAACAAAAAATCTTTATAACCAATGTCTGCTTTTTGAAAAAGTCATTGAAGGAATATAGATATTTACCACCCATCCCTAATTGCCCTTGAGGAATTGGTGGTGTGCTGCCTTCTTGAATTGCTGTTATCTGTATAGGGTAGATATATCCAAAGTGTTGTTAGGAAGGGAGTTCCAGGATTTTGACTGGCAACAATGAAGGCACAGCAATGTAATTCCAATTCGGGATAGTGAGCAGCTTGAAGAGGAGCTTCCAAATAGTGGTGTTCCCATATATCTGCTGTCCTTTTATTTCTTGATGGCCAAGGTCAGAGGTTTGGTAGGTGCTGTTTCAGGAGACTTGATGGGTTTGTGCAGATCCTCTTGTAAATGTTACACATTGCTGCCATTCTGCATTGGTGGTAAAATAAATGTTTGTGGATGGGGTGCCAATTGAGTGGTTGCTTTGACAAGCTTCTTGAATATTGTTGGAGCTGCACTCATCCTAGTAGGTGCAAAGTATTCCATCTTATTCTTAACTTGTGCCTTGTAAATGTTGGACAGGTTTTGGGAAGTCAGGTGATGAGTTACTTATTCTAGGATTCCTATTCGTGATCTGCTTTTGTAGTCCAGTTCAACTTCTTGTCAATGGTAACTCCCAAGATGTCAAAAGTGGGAAATCAATGATATTTATGTCATTGAGTGTTCAGAGGTGATGGTTAGATTCTCTGTTGTTGGAGATGGTCATTGCCTGGCACTTAATTGCCGCAAATGTTATTTGTCACTTGTCTTCCCAAACCAGATTTGTTCAGGTCTTACTGCCTTTGAACTGCCTTAGTCCTTGAAGTTGTGAATGTTGTTGAACATTTTGCAGCAAACTTCCTTACTTCTTGTCTTATGTTGGAAGGAAGATTCTTAATAAAGTAGCTGAAGATGGTTGGACCCAGAAAACTGCCCTGAGGAACTCCTGCAGAGATTTCCTGGAACTGAGATGATTGACCTGTAACAACCACAGCCATCTTCCGGTTTAACTCCAACTAATGGAGAGTTTTCCCTCTGATTTCAATTGACTCCAGTTTTGTTAGGGATCCTTGAGGCTACACATGGTCAAATGTAACCTTGATGTGGAGGGCTGTCACTCTCACCTCACCTCTGATGCTCACATCTTTTGTCCATACTTGAATCAAGGCTGCAATGATCGGTGGCCCCCAAGCATATAAAGGCTAGCTTCCATCATCCACTCCACCCCCATTCCTGGTCCATCTCAATCACCCCTTCCCCCACAGTCCCGATCTTCCAAATATATCCCCACCCCCATCAGTAGCAGCCCTTTGTCAGCCCCTACCCCCCAATCCCCCTCTGCAGCCCTGACATCCCCCTGGCAGGCTGAACACTCCTCACCCCAATGGCCAGCCCCGATTGCTGGCCTCTCTCCCTCTACTCGCGATCTCACTGCAGATCCCACCAATCACCTCTCAGAAACTCTGCCTACTATAAGGCCCCACCCTTTTAATCATAGAGAATGAAAAGCAACATTGATAAGGTAAATTCATACAGAAAAAAGGCATTGAAAATCTGGAAACTGTTCCTGAAATATCAATGCACTCTGGAAGAAACGATATCAAAACTCTTTTCACCAGTTACTTTGCCATTACAAGTTCCTGTTTAGTCAAAAATTACAATATTTACACAGAATTACACTGAATTTACAGCACTGCACCAGGAAATGTGGCTCAGCAGCTCTACAGTGTTGTTTATGCTCTGCATGTTCAAACTCCCATCCTATTTCGCTGTAACCTATAAGTATTGCTTTCTATTCCTTTCTCCCTCATGACCCTATCTATCCTGCTTCTCCCTAAATGCATTATATTTCGAGCAAAAAGTACAATCAACTGCAAAAAACTTTGAATAAGTTTAATGGTGAATAATTTAGTTTTGCATGTTGCCTCCTCTTTATACTGTCTGATTATGTGTGGCTTTGAACACCAAATTTACAAGTGATTTGTAGATCACAGCGATTTTTTTCAAGTAAGTGGAGCTGATTTGAGTTCCTGCTGTTTCAAGGCAATAACACAGTGGTGCCCCCAAATTCTCATAAATCCACTTAAGTTCCATTTCCACATCACCATTAACTTGAGGACTTTTGCATGAACATTCCATGTGCCTGCTGAATTTTCTGTGCTAATTTGGATTCTCAAACAGCAAAGCCATTTTGAAGTATTAATAGGTTCTTCATGGTGCCATGAGCCAAGTTTGAAGTAGATATCCTTTGTTTCCTATAAGCCAGCCCTTCAGTCTGCTTCCTGGAATGAAAAGGTCTACAGTGTTGGATTGCCTTAGCATGAAGGCATTCATGACAGTTCCCAGGGAATCTGATGCAGATCTGCAAGAACCTCTTCCTCTGGCTGCAAACCAGCTGTGTAGTGATGGACAAATATCTCTTGTGGTTTCTAAAAAACTCTTGCTTCTCTGGTATGAGATTGCCACTTGTGTAAAGCACTGTATCTGTGAGAAACCAGCCAGAGAGACTGAGTGATCACTTATTCTGGCTATTGTTTAACAAGGGAATTACAGAATTGTCAGATAAGTGACTTGCATAATGTATTTATGTGTAGTCGACTAGGAGATGCAATATGAAGAAATTATAATGATCAAAAAGGGCAGGGCCATGAAGGAGTAGAGCGATGGGAATACTAATTTCAAACTGAGTGTGATGAGGAACTGGGACCCAAACTGGCTGAACACGGGTGGGGGAAGAGGTAATAGCAGAGCAGTAGAAAAAGATAGAACTGGTTCTGTTTCAAATAGGTTGGAGTTAATGAACAGCATCAACCACTGAAATTTATAAAGTGCGTTTAACATAATTAAAGATGGACAATAGAATGCTACTGAGGAAAAAATTAGAGCAATCACGTCTGGAGATTATTTAAATTTTGGATAGGGACTTGAACTGTGAAATGATAGAAATTTGGCACATTCTGAGGTTGAAGTAGGCAATCTTAGTGATGTGCAGATGTGGAGTTTCGGGATAAATTTAGTTCATAATCAAACATTGTCAAAATTCTTCACATTAAAATCAGTCAGGGTCATTCTACAGCAATTTAGAAATGTAACAGCTGCTTTTGCCTTCCTGGTTATTTTTCAGGGATGTAACTGCTTCCTAATTGCAGTGTGCAGCTGGTTTACAGAATTTGCGCTGATCTTTTTTTCCCATTGCTTTGTCCACAGTGCGTTGGGGAAATCCCATGTATCAGTCCACAGACTGAAATTGTAAACTGGTAGGAATAAATTTGCCCCAAAACGTTTAGTAACTTAAGCTGAATAGCACACCAAGAATTATTTCTAGATTATCATGTTTTTTATTAAAGCTTTTCTCATTTTCCTTAATTTGAGCTGAAATTTTTCTTTATGGAAATAAAAAACAGGGAGAGAAAACCTGAGATTGATCAAGTAAACTGTGTAACAAGTGATATTTTTGAAAGAACATTAGACAGGGGATCAATGTCAATGGTCTGGGTGTTAATCTAGTGATATTTTAAGAAGTTGCCAATAACATATATAAGAGCAGAATTAGGCCATTCGGCCATTAAGTCTGCTCCGCCATTCAATTATGGCTGATATGTTCCTCAGCTCTTTTTTCCTGCCTTCTCCCCATAACCTTTCAACCCATTACCAATTAAAAATCTGTCCAACTGCTCCGTAAATTTATTCACTGTCTCAGTATCCGCTGCACTTTGGATGGTGATGCTTTGATTCTTGTCCCTCTTCATAGTGAGTATAATCTACAGAAGTAATTATAAACATTGGTAAAAACCTTCTTTAATGCTTGTCAGAAGATAAGTAAAGCACAAGTCTTGTTAAGCACATGATTGTTTAATACATTGGACTGTTCTGTTGATGATTGTCAAACCTAAAATTTAATTAACAAAGAACAAAGAATATTTAATGATTTAACAAACACTGAAAACACAAACACTGAAAATGTAGAGATTGGTATTGCAGATGTTGCCTCTGATACTGGTGTTGAAATATTCAGAGTGTTAACAAACATTGGAGAAAGAGGTGTTGACATAGATTTAGATCCCGAGAATGACACTGAGGAATTGCAAATAAGTAAGTTAGTAGAAATCGTGCAGCAAAAACTACATATTTAATTCATAAAGCAATTGAAAGTAAAATCATTGGCAAAACAAAGAACAAAGAACAAAAACAGCACAGGAAACAGGGCCTTCGGCCCAACGAGCCCGCGCCGCCACCTCGATGTTCCCACTTCTACATGGGATCCCTGTCCATGTTGATTGCATTTGATTGCGGAATCCTTTAGTCCAGAATAATGCTCCATTGTCTTTAATAGTGCACCAGTGATTGCACCAGTGGTAGGATTTATGTTTTAACTGCTGAAAGCAATTGGAATAATCAAATTTAATATTAGGGCCCTATACAATTAGCAGCCAATTCACAACTGCTTCAAATTATTCCATGAATATAAATGCACAGTCGCACTTTGATCAATATGCACATGCTGCTGGAGATTTTCTTTTCCAAGTCTGCTTTCATTTTCACCACAATTTCATTTCCTCCATGACCCAACCCTCAGGTTTGAATAGCGAACTAGATACAGTTGTAGCAGCAACAGAACAATCTATATTGAGATATAGGTAATACAGAATGCAATTTTGCAGACAACATAGTTTTTATGTAATCTACACATTGCTGGTTTCAGCTCATAACTTCAGATCTATTACTGAACAATTGGGGTGGTAGCACAGTAGTTAGCACTGCTGCCTCACAGTGCCAGGGACCTGGGTTTGATTCCTGGCTTGGGTCATTGTCTATGAGAAGTCTGCACTTTCTCTCCATTTCTGTGTTGGTTTCCTCCAAGTAATCCGGTTTCCTCCCACAGCCTGAAAGATGAGCTGGTTAGGTGGAATTGACCATGCTAAATTCTCCCCTCAGTGTACCCAAACAAGCGCCAGAGTGTGACAATTAGGGGATTTTCACAGTAACTTCATTGCAGTGTCAATGTAAGCCTATTTGTGACACTAATAAATAATTTTTAACTTTAATAATTGTGTAGAGAAAAAGCCTGTTTGTAAAAGTGCTGTAAGTGAATCAGGATGTTTAAGAGTTCTGCAAAGGGCTGCTTTTCAGTCCAATGAGCAGATGGTTTCATACATGATCCATTCCTTTTTTTCATCCAATTCCTTAATTGGCATTAGTATCCATTAGGAGCGATTGGCACGCTCAAATTAGCTGTTGTTGAGATAAGGCTGCTTTTCTTCATCTTTAAATTATTTGCCAAGCCACCAGCATTCATGGCAGCCTGAAAATGTTGGAAAAGGTGACAGAGTGCTGACAATTAGAAATATGCAACTGAAAATAATACTTGATAAAGATCTATAATTAAGTCAACTAAATAAGCTAAATTATTTTTTACAACATTGTATTTCAGGATTTTTGTTATTCTTTTGGGGTCAGATCTTGCAATTCACATACAGCTCTGTGAAAAATTGAAACCCAAAAACCTCAGATGTGACATTGAATAAATGCCATTAAAATGGGACTTCAACAGTCATAACTTAAATTACATCATAGATAATATTCTATCAATTGTATTATAACCGCACAAACTTGTTTTTGCAAAGCATCTTAAATGAAATAAAACATCCCAAGGCATATTATAGGAGTATTATGAAGAAATTTGACATCGAGTCATGTACAGAGATAGAAGGACAAATCATTGAAACATACATTGGTAATGTAGAAAATAGGAGCAGAAATAGACAATTTAGCCCTTCAAGCCTGCTCTGCCACTCAATATGATCATGGCTGATCTTCTATCATCACAGCATATTTCCGTGTTATCCCATACTTCTTGCCATCTTTAGAATCTAGAAATCTATTCCCTGCTTCAATGTATTCTGTGATTTGGTTTCCACAGCCCTCTATGATAGAAAATTCCACAGGTTCACCAGCCTCTGATTCAAAAGATTTCTCCTTATAGTCCTAAATAGTCTACCCGGTATCTTGAAAATTTGATCCCTTGTTCTAGACAAATCTCCACCCCACTTCTGCCCCCCCCTCCCCCAAACAAGAGGAAACATCATTCCTGTATCCAGTCTGTCCAGCTTGTCAGAAATTATTAAGTTTCAATTAGATTCCCTCCCTTTTCTTTTAAATTCAAGTGAATACAGGCTGAATTGACTCAGTCTTTCCTCAAATAACAATCCTGCCATTCCAGGAATCACTTCACTTTCTCTATGGCAAGTATCTCCTTTCTTAGATAAGGAAGCCAACACTGCACATGATAGGCCAGTTGTGGAGTGGGATTTTCTGGCCATGGAATGCCCCAAAGCTGGAAAATTCTGCCCAAGGTCTTCAGAATTTTGCATGGTCCATGTGCTGTCTGCTACAATTCCAATGGCAGGCGGGATTGGAAAATTCCACTTGTGGTCTGACCAAGGCCCTATCCAGTAAAACATTCTTGTTCTTGTGCTCAAGTCCTTCTGCAATGAAAGCCAACATGCCATTTGCCTTCCTAAGCTACTTGCTGTAATTGCTTGCATTCTTTCAGTGACTGGTATACACAGATATCCACGTTCCTTTGCATGTCAACATTTCTTAATCTATCACCATTAAAATAATACTCTCCCATTCCATTTCGCTGTCTTTTGCTACATTTGCTACATACTTGGCCACTCACTCAACTTGTCTAAATCACCGTGAAGTTTTGTGTCATCAGCAAACTTGGAAATCCTCGCTGAAAGCTTGCTGCTGTTCACGCTGGTGGGATCTTATGGTTCTGTTGACAACGTACGCCTGCTGCGAGTTTCCTGGGGGTGAGGACTATGTTCAATGGGAAGTCCTGTTGACAATAGTGGAACAACAAGATCCCTCCACCAATGAGCAGCGTGCTACCTCCCACCACTGAAAAGAGGGAAAAAAATCCCTTCCAGTACTTTTGATTCCAACTTCCAAATTATTGACATTTATTGTGAATAAATTTGGCCCAAAAACTGATCGCCCTGGGACCCCACTAGCCACTGCTTACCACTATGAAAAAGATGCATTTATCCTTTCTCTCTATTTCCTAGCTCCCAATCAATTCTCAATCCAGGCAAATATAACACTGCCTTTAATTTTAAACAGTAAACTCTGGTTGATTTGATTTGATTTGGTTTATTATTGTCACATGTGTTAACATACAGTGAAAAGTATTGTTTCTTGCATGCTATACAAAGTATACTGTTCATGGAGAAGGAAACAAAAGTGCAGAAGGTAGTGTTACAATCATAGCTAGGGTGTAGAGAAAGACAATTTAATGCAAAGTACGTCTATTCAAAAGTCTAACAGCAACAGCGAAGAAACTGATCTTGAGTTGGTTGATACGTGCCATCAGACTTTTGTATCTTTTTTCTGATGAAAGAAGGTGGAAGAGAGAATGTCCAAGATGTGTGGGGTCCTTAATTATGCTGGCTGCTTTGCCAAGGCAGCAGGAAGTTTAGACAGTCAAAAGCTGGGAGTCTGGTTTGATAATGGACTGGTCTACGTTCACGGCTTTTTGTAGTTCCTTGCAGTCTTGGGCAGAGAAGGAACCATACCAAACTGGTTGGACTTTATCAAAAGCTTTCGGATAATCGGACAAACCACATCATCTGGTTCACCCTTATCTAACCCATTAGTTATGTCCTCAAAGAATTCCAGTAGGTTTGTCAAATGTGATTTCCTTTTCATAAATCAATGCTGACGTTGTCTAATCTAGTTTATTACTTTCTAAGTGTCTATTATTGCATCCTTTATAATAGATTCCAGATTTCCCCTACTACTGATGTTAGGCTAACTGGTCTGCAATTCCCTGTTTTCTCCCTTCCTCCTTTCTAAATAATGGGTTACATTTGTCACCCTCCAATCTGTTGGGACGGTTCCAGAATCTAAAAACATTTGGAAGATGTCAACCAACGCATTCATTATTTCCATGGCCACCTCTTTTCGTATCACGGGATGTTGATTATCAGGCTCTGGGGATTTATTGGCTTTCAGTCCTATTAATTTCTCCAGCACTATTTTTCTAGTAACAAGAATTTCCTTCATGCAGCATATTAATTTGGTTACCTCACTTATTCTGCAAAGATAAAAGAATGAAACTTGCCAGAGAGTGAGTTACATAACCAGTCAGTAGATAGGTGTTGCATGCTTATAGTCCAGGATGGAAGAGAGAAAGAATCATGGGGTCAACACATGATCATGTGACACTCATCACAGAGATGTTTATAACACAACATCCCCTGCCTTTATTCCAGTACTGTGATAAATAACATTAACCTTAACCCTTGTTCACTATCTATTATTTTACCAATTATCATTATATACAGTTTTATATATATTTATAAATTCTGCTTAGGCAGAATCCATCATTCAGAAGATAACCAATAATATATCTACCATTTTTAGAGCTGCTTCCTTAAATACACTGGGATGTGGATTATCAGATCCTGGGATTTATTGGCCTTCAATTTCATCAATTTCCCTAACAACATTTCCCCACTAGTACTGATTTCTGTCAGTTCCTCCCTCTCACTAAACCTTGTGTTCCCCAACATTTATGGTATGTTATTTATGCCTCTCTTTGGAATACAGAACCAAAGTATGTATTTAGTTGTGATGTGGAGATGCCAGCATTGGAGTGGGGTAAGAACAGTAAGAAATCTCACAATACCAGGTTAAAGTTCAACAGGTTTATTTGATAGCACAGGTTTTTGAAGCACTGTTCCTTCATCAGGTAAGTAAGAGTCATGTTCACAAACAGAACATATAAAGACATAAACTCAATTTACAAGATAATAGTTGGATTGCGAACCTTTACAGGTAATCAAGTCCATTATCTCACATGAGAACACCATCTACCAGGTACACAGTACATACACTTGTGAGTTGGCCAACGGTATCTACCTGATATGCTACAGGAAGGAAGTCCCGAGGCATGGTACATTGGGGAGACCATGCAGATGTTACAATAACGGATGGATGAACGCTGCTCAACAATCACCAGGCAAGAGTGTTTTCTTCCTATTGGGAAACACTTCAGTAGTTAAGGGCATTCAGCCTCTGATCTTCAGGTAAGCGTTCTACAAGGCGGTTTTCAAGACACACGACAATGTAGAATTACTGAGCAAAAACTGATAGCCAAGTTCTGGACACATGAGGACGGCCTCAACTGGGATCTTGAGTTTATGTCATACTACCTGTAACACCGACGATTTGCCCTGGGCTTGCAAAATCTCACTAACTATCCTGGCTGGAGACAATACACATCTCTTTAACCTGTGCGTAACCGTTTTTCTACTCACACTGTCTGTACCTTTAAGGTTATTTGACCTGTAAAGACTCACATTCCAACCATTATCTTGTCAATTGAGTTTGAGCCTACATATGCCCTGTTTGTAAGCAAAACTCCAACTCATCTGAAAGCTTATGCTCTGAAATAAACTTGTTGGACTTTAACCAGCTGTTGTGAGATTTCTTGTTGTGTTTAGTTGGCCAGATATTTCTTTATTCCCCATTATAAATTCCCCTGTTTTATATTGTAAGGAATCTACATTTGTCTTCACCAATCTATTTCTTCGATTATATCAATAGAGCTTTTACATCAGTTTTTATGTTCTCTGCATGCTTACTTTTGTACTCTATTTTCTCCTTCTTACTCAATCCCTTTGTTCTCCTTTGATGAATTCTAAACCACTCCCGATCCTCAGATCAAAACAAAAGAAAGGTGAGACTTCAAATAGAAATTAATTTTTAATTTAACACTTAAATTCCCCCAACCACCAAACTTCAGCACTTACAATCTACTGCAGTCCAAAGCAGCATCCCTGTGCAGGAAAAGATCATGGCTCAGTCAAAGAAATAGGAATTATGGAATGTCCTAAAGGAAGAAAAATATGCAGAGAGGCGAAAGGAAGGAATTCCAGAGCATGTGGTTTTGAAAGCTAAAAGCACAGGCACCAGGTGTAGAGTAATTCCAATTGTGGATGTTCAAGAGGTCAGAATTAGATAAGCATAGATATCTCAGAAGAGATTACAGAGAGAGGAAGGAGAAAGACCTTGGAGAGATTGTAGTTCCCAGATTGGGTGTGCAGAGTTGGACAGGTCCCAGCTCTACAAATCTGACTCCGGAGAATGTACCTGGAGAAGTGTAAGTTTTGTTCCTGGGTGGTTGGATTCTTTGGGAGTTGCACTTGCCATCTCCAAAATAAGTACACAGGCTGATGGGTAAAGAGGTGGGCTGGGCAGAAAACTTGACACAGTTGTCATGCTTTAAAAAGAAGCAATAAAACAAAAATCAGCCCTCCTGCCCTCAAACCTCACACTCTTTAGACAACCTCTTTCTCCACTACTCTTCCCATGTCCCATCCATGTCATTTTATGTCACCTCAGGCCCTTTATCCACATCATGGCCCCTTATACCCTCTATGCCAAACAACGTCCCTTCACCCACCCCCATAATCCTGCATACCATCTGACTAATGTATGCTCTCTACCCAGCCCTCATGGTTCTTTATAGCCCCTATGCCAACTTAGTGCTAACTCATGCCATTACCCATTATCTACCATGAGCATAACTCAAGACCCATGCTGAGATTGAATAAAATAACATTCTACGTGTTGATTACAGACTTCATTAAAAAAAATTCATAAAAACCCTTTCATTGCATTTACATGTACCTTTCGGTTTATCCTTACAAAAATAAACATTTCGTTCAATCACTTAAACCTTTATAGAAATAAACATTCGAATTCATAATCTATGTCATCGCATTTGGAAGTGACAATCAAACTGTGAAATGAAAGGCACACTATTGTGATAATAAAAAGTTGTGAAATCAGTCATGAAGCATTAATCCACTAATGGGTAATCTTCAGACTTATGTCAATAGCATGAAGTAGGAAGAAATGATTTTTAAACACTTTTTTCTAATATTTAAAGGCAAGAATTTTAAATGCTTGTCAGTTTGACAATTGTCTTTAAACAGTTCATTTTGCACCATTTGATAGTTTCCTTTGATGATTTATTTCAATATTTTGACAGTTGTTTCAGACAGTTCATCTTAACACTTTTGAGAGTTCCAATGAGCTTGATTTATGCACTTTTTAAATGTAATCATGCCTGCATTTAACATTCCCAAGAGGCATGTGACCTCTCCCAAAGGACAACTAACCTCTTCCAAAGGGCATGTGACTCCCCTCAAAGTTATCGCAGGACCATATTCTAAGGGGAGCTCTTCAAAATGTACCTGTCCCATTTCTCCAAAGAACTACACAAAGTTGAGAGCTGCTCCTAGCAGGTCTAGCTTGTGTGTGTCATGTTTCACAAACCTGGGTCATCAAAGTTATACATGAATAGAGGTGGCTGAAGATTTATATGGGCATCTGCCTCCACGAAGCAGGCATTTGAAATAACCCAATTTAACTCCATTCCTGCTCCTGCAGAAATGGTAGATGCTATGTTCAGGTGCAGGGCTTTTGATTTTTGGCCCTTCTGCCAATTTTTCCCAACGCTGAACAGCCTCTCTGAAAATCCAGGCCATAGACTCCTATCCGTACACTAATACTAGCAATATCTAACTCTATATAATACGGAATCACTTTTTCTTCATAAATAATGCAACTCCCCTTCCTTACTGTTTTAATCTATCTAGTATGAAAACCATTTCTTAGGTGTAAACATCCTTTCAACAAACTTACTCCCTGTGTCACAATTGTGAATAATATTTATTTTGGCAACTTTTCACACTGAAAATCTTCGTGTAAACATTTATAATGGGAATTCATGTGTAAATATGTTGGCTGGCAGACTCCTAGCAAAAAAAAAGTAATCATTTCACCACAATGGATTGGGAAATTTGATTTCTCAAAGCAGTTGTTACAAAAAATTCTTGTCATTTTTCCTTATTAACTAGAAATTCTTATGAGTGTGAAGTTGCCTCCCAGATTGTGCTACATGATTCTTTCTGACGGTTCTAATCGTGACATATAATGTAAACAGAAGATTGACACTATTGGGTTAATGCACCAAGCACATGGGAACACCATCTCCTGTGATTCTCTTCAAAGTCACAGAGCAGCCTAGGTAATATATTGCCTTTCCTTCAGCATCATTAGGTCTCAATCTTAAAACCTCCTATCTAACAGCACAGTAGGAGTAACTTCATTTCACAGACAGCAGATGTTTAAGATGTCAACTCACCACTATCTTCTTACCACACTCGAAGGTAATGAAAAAATGAAAAAAATGAATTGAGCCATTATTTGTATAATATGGAGAGAAGAATTACTTTAACTGGTGACTAATTGCTTAATTGAAGACCTATTTCATATGTGCTGCAATAGACTTCTTGCTTATAGTATGGTTTTTGTAGAGAAACACTTTTTAGTATTTGGGTTGCAATTTGAATATTGGTTCCTCCTTTCATGAATATAGGTTTCCTTATACAACAAATTGTGCCGAATACAACATTGATCAATGATCTTGGCAGCTATGATAGTTGTGATTCAAAGCACCATCTGATTGTTAAGGCATTTCAAGTGTTGTTTCAAGATATCAATGGAGTACTTCATTATAATTTGATTAACACATGGTCCTCAGTGTATCTGAGATATGCCTTTATCTGAGGCTTTTGTACAGAATCACCCTTTCCAGTGCGTCTTCCTCTTTAAATAAAAATAGCAAAACTGATTACCTAAGAATAAAGATTTACTGATATTGGCTTATTATATCAAATGGCCTTAAAATAGTCAAAGACTTTTTTGTATGGTTATATTGATGTAAAATAAATTTTGTATTATGAACTATAATATGGACTTTCATTCCCTGACACTGTATGATTAAATTTATCTGCTCATCTAAAATAGTGACGTATCTCTGTTATTTTGCAAAAGGATCCATTATTTTTCAAAGTGGCCCACTTGTCAAATGTTGAGAGCTTTGTCTAACATAATCTCTTTTAAGGCTTTCACAGGAACAAGAAATACAGGTGCTGCAACACCTTAACTCAGCGAATACCACATAAACACATGAAAACAGGAAACAACAAGATTCTGTTACTCCTCTCCCCTCACTAAATTCCATAGAGACAGTAAACATATAGCATTCCAGGACTTCATTCTTCATTTATTTGAAAAACCTCTGCTGGGGATTTTTTTTCCCTCTGATTTGTCTTATTATGTTTCTCTCCATATGCCTGTGCTTCGAAAGGTTTCAATATAAGCTGGGATCATGTTCGACAGGCAATGATGACAAATTCCCTGCAATGAGTATATGCAGGTTATTTTCAGCTAGAATGCAATGGTGCCTTTAAAAGATATGGCAATATTCATGCACAAAAGACATAACAGTCACAATGTTCCTTCTCAAATCTCCTACTGATGTGGCAGCTGGCAGGGACTAGTTGGTGTCTCTCTGCAGTCACAGTAGGAAAGGTAAGTGTTAGCCACAGCAAATGTTTCCTCTTTAAATAATATATAATGTATTCAATCATCAGTGCCAGAACTCGCATGACATTTCAGCAGCCTCTTTACTTTCAGTGGGAAAGCAGTTCTCTCAGTGGTGCTTACAAAAAATGACAGGGTGTTTTAAATCCATAACAACAGGTTCTCTGATTATGGTTCAAGGTCATCTGTAAGTCCAATGAAAATTTATCAACATCCGTCGCTTTGCCCACTTAGCTGTCAAGTAAAATCAATGATCCACAGGAATCTTGCTGATAGTTTCTAATGTCCTTTTCTGTGCCATCTTTAGTAAACCTATCATTCCAAGCAACCATCTTCAATTTATTGGCTGCATCACATGAAGTGACTGCAGGCATTGCATGCATGAAAACTTCAGAAAATTTCTCAAGCATCCAGTTTCTTGTCAGTTATTTTCACCAAAGTTTACTCTTTCTCTCTCCCTTTTAGCTCATTCACACACTGACTCCAGAGTTCCAAAGACATTTGCAATTCTCCAGTTTATGCTGAAATGTTGTTGAGTTTCAGCAGCTTATTTGACTGCAGAAGGTCTCACAGCCAAAATCATCCAAAATTCAGGTGTGCAAAATCCAGCAAATTGCTGGATAGTGCTGAAGACTCTGATTTATTTTACTTCACTCTCAGCCAAGGATGTAAACTTCACCTTAAGTATCCCAGCGATGGAATCAAATTAGATAAACTAATTCTAAACTAACTGAAAATTAAATTTGGGGTTTCCCTTATTTGCAAGGTTCAATATTGTGGTGACTGTCTCTTGTGGAGACAATGGTAGAGTAAGGGTCACATGACGCGGGGAACCAACCGGTGTGGATCTCACAGCATCATGAGATGTCCTGTTCTTGTGCCAAAAGATATTTAGGTTGAGAAATGGATAATCGCTATGCTGTGCAGACACGTGGATTTGGGCCTATGTCTGTGGGAGTTTGCACATTCTCCCTGTGCTTGCGTAGGTTTTCTCCAGAGGTTCCAGTTTCCTCCCACACCCCAAAGATGTACTCTTAGGCTGACTGGCAAAACAATTTCTCCCTAAATTGTCTCACAAATTTGGTTCCGTTGCATAGATTTATAAACATAGACAGGGATCATGGGTAGAAGTGGGAACATCGAGGTGGTGGCGCGGGCCTGTTGGGCCAAAGGGCCTGTTTCCCATGCTGTTTTGTTCTTGGTTCTTTGTATGTTCAGCCACATGAAGGCCAATGTCTGGAACTTGGAACCCTGAGTAGGTATCATCTTTGAATTGAGGGACAGCCAATGGCTACAGGGGACTTCTCCAATGCTGCATTCCTATTTCTACATTCATCTGATCACCTATAATATCAACAGAAATATTGGAGAATTCAACCATTTTGAGTGACTCCCGGGCATCAACATGGCAGGGCCATTCAAGTTTATTATGTATAGTGCCTTTAAAGTCCCTTGATTAGTTAATAGCTCTTGTGTTGCACTGCAGGCCATTTGGTGAAATTTTTGAATAAAAAAGGAGCCTGCAGCCTCAATCTTCAAATTGTTTCTAATCAACATCAACAAATCCATCACGTGAATGCTTGCATTGCAAGGATTTGTTATAATATTTTATCACGAGGAAATCTTGTCTTCCAGGACCATTCAAAGAAAGCAGTCAGGTGTAAGGATGGCTTTTAAGTAACAAAAATCTTAGCTCTACTTCTAGGTCCAAACTCACCAGCTGAATATCACTTGACAATACATCAATCAACCAGAGTGATCATTAAAGGAACGTTCTGAAGGGAAAGAGTTGTGGTCTTGACAGGGGTGTAGAGTTGATCTGTTGCTTCATGGGTACATATTGGGACCAGTTTTCCCAATGCGTCGTGCCTGTTTTTGGGCGCGAAACATGGTAAAATTGGATGTGAGACCATCGATCTGCACCTGCATCCGCACAGATGACCACTTTACCATGCATTTACATTGAATTAATGAACTGCCCGCCCAACTTTATCAGCATTTCCCCCTTTACCACTACGTTCGCTGATCCGGAATCACACTGAAATGCAAGTGCTGAATAAAAGTCTAAATTAGGCACTCCAGCTGCTGGAGAGGCAAGCTCAGGGCTTACACTCCGATCAGTGATAGTGGGGGAGGAAAAAGGCGGGTTAGATTATTCTCTGATGGGGGTGGTGGTGTAAGACCAAATTGTTCTCTGGGAGAGGGGAGGCAGGTAAGATGGATCTCTGGCGGGAGGGCGTATGGGGGTGGGGTGGGTGGGGGGTTCCGCTGCCACTCTGCAGGTGATCAGTGGGGGCTGGAAGGGAGAAGGGGCCAGGGGTCTCCATCAGTCAGAGTAGCAGGGGGGTGGATAAGGGGGACAGTGATATCTGCAGGGGCCATCACTCCCACTTTTCATTCCCGGGCCGCTTTTCCTGCTTCCTGTGGCTTTGGAGCAATCTTACACAGACACGCTTTATCAAATATTTTTCTAACTGTGCATGCACAGCTCAGAGCTCCGGTTGTTTCAGGCGCGATAAGTTCCTGCCCACAACACATTTCAGGCCCGCAGTTTTTTTTCAGGCTAAGTGCGTATGGGGACTCCTGAAAACAGGTTTCCAAATCGGATCTGATGGTAAATCAGGCCCATTCTGTCCTTCATAATTTTGTGATTCTGAAAAGAATGCAAATCAGATCCCTGTCAGAGGCTAAGGAGCAAGAAATAAAAACAGAAAATGCTGGAAATGCTCAGCAGGTTTTGCAGTATCTGTGGAGTGAGAGTTAACTGTTCTTCAGAGCCTTCATGTGGACTCTGTTCCTTTCTCTACGGATGCTGCTGCGTCTTTCCAGAATTTTCTGTTTTCATTTCAGATTTCTAGCATTCACAGTATTTTGCTTTTATACAAGGAGCAAGAAAGTTAGCCTTGTAAGCGTTATAACTTGAAGAATCCTTTATGTCAGCTGCGAAAACCTTAATAGGCATAATAATAATTTAATAATGCATTCTTCTGAAATTAAAATTCATCCTTTTAAAATAGCCCATCACAATATTTCTTCATTCTTTAAGACTAATCCAATTGACCAAAGCATTTGCCTTTTCATACAAAACAACATACTTCACCCCAATTGACCTTGTAAGACCATATGAAGTTCATGGAGCAAATGACTCAGTGTGAACTGCAATTCCTCATTTATTGTACGTTAGCACTGTTCAAATCTCTTCTAAGACTGTCCACATCATGGTGATTCAGCATTCCCAATGTTATTTTAATGGCAAACCAGATGCTCGTTCCAGCTTCCACCTGAAGTTTGACCACTGATTTGGAACATGAGGCCCTAGGATTACAATCACCCTCATGTCATGATAGTGGAGTCCTGGCACCCTATTTTGCCATTGCCTCAGTCCATTTTCGGGCATGAAAACATGGTAAAAGCCGGGTGAGGGGCCATTATCCACATCTGCGCAGATTGCCACTTTACTGAATCTCCCAGGAATGGCGGCAATTCAATTCGCACCCAAAATGGATGCAACAGCATTTATATGCATTTAAATTGAATTAATGAACTACCCATCTTTATCAGCATTTCCCCCTTTACCACTGCGTTCGCCAATCCAAAATCAAATTACAATCCTGTAATGGACCTGCTAAATAAAAGTCTGAATCGGGCACTTCTGAAGAGTGTGTTCAAAGCTTCCAACAGCTCTCTGGCTCAGGTCATTGGTGAGGGAAGGTGTGCCAGATCATTCTCTGGTTGGGGAGGAGGAGGAGAGTGAGGCCAGATCATTGTCTGGTTGGTGTGTGTGTGTGTGTGTGTGTGTGGGGGGGGGGGTGCGGAAGTAGGAGGAGCCGATCAGATGTTTTTCTGGCGGAGAAGGGGAGTGAGGCCACACCATTCCTCGGGTCTGTTTGAGGAGCAGTGGCTAGTTTCTTGTCTTTGGGGAGAGGAGTGAGGCCAGATTGTTGTTTGGAGGGGGTAGGAGGAAGGCAGATAAGATGTGGCTTGTTGGGGGGTGGGGGGGCAGGATGATCTCGGGGGGGGGGGGGGGGGGGGGGTGGGGGGGGCAGGAGATGGCTCTTTGGTGAGGAGAGCAGATGGATCTCTGTGGGAGGCAGGTGGATCTCTGAGTGGGGGGAGGGCGTTGGTAGATCTCTGGTGGGGGGCCAGCGGAGGGATGGCGATCGGTCTGGGTTGTGAGAGTTTGGATAAGGGGGACCGTAATGTGTGTGGTTAGTGGGGGGATGGATAAGGGGGACAGTGATGTGTGTGGGTAGTGGGGGGTGGTGGATAAGGACGACAGTGACGTGTGTGTGTGTGTGTGTGCACTATCGCTCCTACTTTTCGTTCCCAAGCCGTTTTCTCCGCTTTCTGTGGCCCAGGAGCAATCTGACACAAGCATGACTTTTCAAATTTTTTTCTAACTGCATGCGCAGTTCAGTGCTCTAATAATTCCAGCTGTACTAAGCCACGCCCACAGTGCGAATGGAACTGGAGATGGCTGAAAGCGTATGGGAAGCACCTGAAAGTGGATTCTAAGTTGGATCAGCATAACACCCAGATTCGGCACTTAGAATGAAAATGGTAAAATCAGGCCCCTAATGTTGGCTGCATCCTTTCTGTAGCTGTTTAAGCGGCCTGGGTTTACATCCTCTATGCTCATTCAGCAGAACTCGTAGGGATTAGGTCAAAGATGGGCCTGAAAACTGGAATGCAAAACTCCTTCATGCCTATTCCTCCTGGACTTCCAGGGCTACAATCTGTACTTCCAAGTAAATGAGGCACTGATTTATCCTGAGTCACTTCCGCAGAGGTTTAGGGATTGCTTGCAGACTTCAATGCTCCATTGATGTCTGTAATAAAGAGATTAAAAAAGAAGCCTGTGCCTTCATTACCTCAGGCTGTCCCAAAGCACTTTACAGCCCATTAATTACTTTGGGAGTGTAGTCACTCTCATAACCTGAAGAAATGAGAAACATCTCTTCCTTTTGTTACCACATAAGAGCGCAGTGCATTCCTTAAAGAGAAAAAAAATTACGCATAGGTGTAACATACTTCAAACATCTTTCTTTTTATAGCAGGATCCATGAGATTAGTCTTCCTTTTGAAAGACTGTATTCCTTTCTCAGAGTACAAAGCCAATGCACAGAGTAGACAGGGCAAGCCCTTAATCTATTTTGTTACTTGCTTGTTTCAGAAAACAACTCAAATTCCAATCGAGTCCAATTCAGGCAATACATACCTATCTCAACACTTTCCACAAGGGAATGGCTAAATTCTCACTGACATCCTACTCCTTTATTCTTCATTTCTTTCTGTATCTTTGCAACACCCTCATCCTCACTAAATTAATCCTCTGGTGGAAGTGGTACATGGAAGAACTGACAAATTTGATCTGCCAGCAACAGAGGTGTTTGGAGGTGGAATTCTTGCCACTTTCCGTGTCTTGCCATCATAGTCCAACAAAAATATGGATGGTTTCATTTACATTCTCCTTATGATTGATTTTGTTCTTGTTTGCCCCTATTTATGTGATGATGATGTCAAAAAAGAAGAGGATAAGAATTGATATGCAACGTAAAGACAACTCTGGAATTTTCAGTGAATTTGCCTTTTTAAAATAGCACAACAAAATGGGCACTTCAAGGATTAGATGCTATCTTTTTCATCTTGAAAAACGCAACAATATTCCAGTAACCAGTGCAATACCGCAATCTATTCTGATTAAAACTGTTAAAAATGATCACTTACCTTCTAAAACTGCAGAATGCAGCTGTTGCTTTGAGATGTTACAGGCTTCTCCAGTTTGTGGCAATTTTTAATTCTTCCCATTGATTTGGGTCCCATTACATATGACACTTCTACTCACTGTTCAGTTTTGCCTAGTATTTACACATCTCCCCAGATACAAGAGCTTCCATGGCAGCCCCTTCCAAGAAAACAATAGATTGATAAATTTCTGCTCCCTCTTCAGTTCCAGTTTTTGTCCCTTTTAAGATGTTGAGCCAACAAAGAAGTGTTCCTAAGGTGTTGTAATTTGAAGCAGCACATGCACATACCCAATTTACAGCCTATTCTGTATGTCAGCAAGTGACCTTGCATCATGCTGCTAGATTGTACAATACTAATTTTAAGTGTGGAGCCTTTTAAAGACGTGAGTGTGGCAAGAAATTTAATTTTAATCTGCATGTGTGCCTTCTGGAGTATAATAAGCACACAAAGAGATGTGGAGTTGTGCCAGGCATTAGTATAGACTTGTAAAACAAATGGAACAGATTTACATGCAATACATTGTAACGTGAACACCAGATACCATCTGCCTGGTGGATGATACTGTTAATAGATTTTTCTTGGTATTGTTTTAAAGATGTGCCACATCTATTCTCATGTCATATACTGAGCACTGTACTTGATTGCAATCTTTTGCCCAAATATATTGGGCTGAATTTTATGGTCCCATCATGGAGTGGGTAAAACTGGAAAATGCGACAAGCCATTCAAATGTCCATTCACTTCAGTCGGAGTGGAAAATCTGTTGGCAGAAGTATTATTCTTTTTAGAGGAGTTCTGGAGTCAAACAGGGAAAATCTTCTTACATTTAACTCATGCCAGAAATCCTTCAGTTGTGCACAGACTCTACACATGCTAGCCACAAAGTTATTTCCCCACCATCCCATAACATGCAGTCAAGGTTAAGATAATTCTTGTCTCCTGGCGACTGCATTCCATTAAAAATTACTTACGTTCCTTTTAACAAATGATGACATTCACATTTTATTGTGCCACCAGCCACTTTCTGTTGAACTCCTAGTTCCAGGGACAAAAGACCGTGAATAGCTAATTATGACTTCGGGAATATCCCATGTGGCTAGACCAGCAGGATGTTGGTGACTATTAAGCTCACTTTGCTCCAGTCCTACCACTTCAGTGACGGCACTGGAAAATGTATCTTTAATGTTGTTGCTCTGATACCTAAGTTATGTAATGTTACACCTCCATGAGGAGCTAAATCCCAAAGTCAGCAATTCTAGGAAGGTAATGAGTCATAGGTAAACATTGTCCAACAGTTAAACTAATTACATTTATTGCTGGATTATGATATCAATTGATGTCAAAAGCATTACAAATGTTCAAGATTATGGTTTATAACTGAGGACATTTAAATTAGTATAAATTAAAAGTCTAGGCCATATGATTCAGATGTTAGGCAAGCTCCATGCATGAACTGGTTGTATTGGGTAAATAAAACTTTAAACTTTGGAAATGTGAAAAATGTTGAGAAATTAATTTTGAAGTTCAAAGTAAATGAAATTCCAATCTCATCACCTAATATGTAGTATTATTTAAGTAGTGTTTTTAGTTATGTTGTAGCGTGTTAAACAAATTATTTCAAGGAAAGTGGACAAAATTTGTATGGTAGGTAAGACTTGATCATGTCTTATCTTGTGTATTACCTCATATCTCTATCTCCCTCTTCTCCTTAAAGACCTCCATAAGCCCTTTAACAATGCTTTTGGTCACTCCTCCAAATAATTCTTTCCTTGGCTCTTTGCTTTCTAATATTTCTCTGAAGATGTGCTGATTCTTTTGGCTGTAAGTGCAATAGTAATTGTATTTCATCTTAATCCAATGGGCACAAAAGGATCAATTTTTATTTTTGGTATATATTGTATGGATGGAATCACCAGAACACTTAGGGCAGTGAGAGGCCCAACCATTTTAAATGGTTATGATCTTGCTATTGCATTGTTGTGTGAGGAAGCAGCATCTGTACTGTCTGCATGACAATTTCTCTTCCACATACAATGCATACACTTGTCTGCATAAAATTTGAACTGGCACTGTTTGTCTGATCATTCTGAGCTGCCTTCTTCAATTTCATTCCAGGTTTGATATCGACTGAAAATTTAATCCATTTATTTTTATCCAAGTCTAGTCAATTGGAATGAGTAGGAGTGAGACACTGCAGTTACATGGAAAGATGACCAAAACTGGGCTTGTCTTCTTGGAGCAGAGAAGGTTCACAGGATTTACCAAAGGTCTCAGAAATTATGAAGAGGTTTGACAGGGTTAATAGAGAAAAACTGCTTCCAGTGACAGAAGGACCAGCAACTAACCAATTTAGGATGATTGGCAAAGGAACCAGAAGCAAGAGGGCAGGAGCATTTTTTTTTGCAGCAAGTGATAACCTGGAATATCTAAAGAGGAGGTTGACATAGGATCAATAATGATTTTCAAAAGTAAATTGGATGAATATTTAAAGGAGAAAAATATTCAGGGTTCTGAGGAAAGGAGTGAGATTGGACAACACTTTCATTGAGCTGTCACAGACATGATGACCTCTTTCTGTATCTGCTGTATCATTCTATGTTTCTGTTATATTAATAATGACCTCACCAATACAAGTACAACTCTCTCCCATGTGCTTACATTGTCCAATGACCAATTCATTACCTTATATCATAGCAAATAGTGGATATATATAACAAAAACTTTGAAAAAATATAATGCATTGATAAATTTCTTGGATAAAATTAAAATATATTGGATCAAGCTAATAAAACTCAATCATCCAGGAAGTGCCAGAACTTGGTTTAAGTGGCATGAGGGGACATAGCAATGTGTGAAAGGGCAGATCTTGGCACAGGGAGCATATGGGGCTGAGGTGTGAGTGGAATGCCAGAGCTTGACATGGCAGTATGAGGGCCCAAGATGGTGGGTAAAAGGGCAGAACTTGACATATAGGACATAAGGTGACACGGGAGTAGGTGGAAGGGCAAAGCTTAGTTAGGGGGATATGTGAGGACATAGGGAATGGGTATGGACTCCCTATGCAGGGTGAAGCGGGTGTGAGATCTGGCGATCTGATGAGTTTTTCTTCTCTGGAATAAAGACCTGACTTTGCACCCAGTAGTTCCTGAGTCTGCACATCTTACCTGGGCAGAGCAGGCCTGTCTCCAGCCTGAACCCAACCCCCAGCAATGACAATTCTACTTTTGCAGGCATTTTTTCCTACAAAAAGATGGTGGGCTGAGTCAGGAATTTTGTATACTGCTCTAACCTGCTGAGAGAATGAAAATCTAGACTAATGAGTCTACAAATACCTGTGTCCATTTTGTTCCCAATTTTGAATAAGAAAACTATGCTGGTCTATTTCCAATCTACTGGCATTTCCTCAGTGTCCTTAAACTGCTTCATAATGACTGTCAATACCTTGTAAAAATTCTTGCTAGTCTGTTTACACAATGGTGTTTTTCTTCCTTTTAAGACTTATTTGATATTGTATATGGCATCTTGAATTATGCTCAAAACTCTTTTTGGATAAAAGCTTATGAATACTTTGAGAAAGTGATCATTCAAAAGAGTTACACTCTTACGCTCATCAGCAATTTCAAATGTGCTGCTTAAGATAATATTAATCACAGTCCTCTTGATGATATAGGGTTGAAAGAAATATTTCTGTTATATTTTGTCTTTCAGCTATGCTTTTTCCTAGTCTGTCCAGGTCCCATGAATGACTATTTTAACTTAACACTACTTCACCCTACTATAATCATCTCAAAGAATTCCTCCTCCTTTCTCCCTCCATGATGAATAAGGGTAATTCTTTCTCTTTATTTAGATTTGAATTTGTTTGTTATTTTATTTAGGTCTGCACTCATTTGGTGGAAACTTGTTTATTTATACACTGAAATCTTCATAAACATTTGACCTAGTTTATTTCTCACCTCATAGGACAGAAACATAGAACAGTACAGCACAATAAGAGCCCTTCGGCCCTCAATGTTGTGCCAAGCCGTGTCTAAACCCAAGATCAAGCTATCCTACTCCCTATAATTCTTTGAACTAATTCTTTAAAAGTCATAAAACTAACCCCTTGGCTTCTATGTAATTACATCCCACATTATGTTAAATTTCATCGTTTTGTGGTCATTGTTCTCCTGGGTGCTAAATTTCTATTTCTTTGATGTTATCTGGCTTCAGATGAACACTTCTTCTTGTGGCTTTCTCTGCATTCTGAGTCAAGGAACAGTCATATATTTACATTCACCATCTCTAACACTTAATTCTTAAGTTTTCCCAGTTTATACTGAGGTGGCCTAAGAGTGCAGATACACGGTACATATTCTTGTTACTTGGCTAATATTGTCGACCTGATACACTGCAAGAAAGGATGTCCCGAAGTATTGTACGCTGGGAAGACCATGAAAATGTTACGACAATGAACACTGCTCGACAATCATCAGGCAGGAATGTTCTCTTCCTGTTGGGGAACATTCAGCAGTCACGGGCATTCAGCCTCTGTCTTCAGATAAATGTTCTCAGAGTTAGCCTTCACAACACATGACAATGAGAAATGCTGAGCAGAAGCTGATAGCCAAGTTCCACACACATGACGACAGCCTCAACCGGGATCTTGGGTTCATGTCAGACTATCTGTAACCTCCATGACTTGCATCTTCTTGCAAAATCTCACTAACTGTCCTGGTTGGAGACAATACACATCTCTTCAACTTGTATTTAACCCTCTCTCCATTCATGTTATCTATACATTGAAGACTTGCTTAGCTGTAAAGATTCACATTTCAACCATTACCTTGTAAATTGAATTTGTGTCTTTATATGTCTTGTTTGTGAACAAAACTTTCATCCCCGGATGAAGGGGCAGCGCTCCGAAAGCGAATGGCTTGTATTATCAAATAAACCTGTTGGACTTTAACATGATGTTGTGAGATTTCTTACTGTGTTTAAAGAACCAGGACTCAGATCTTTTTGTCAGAAGGAGCTAACTAGTTTCTGTCTGGAAGAGATTATTTTTGTCTGAAGATTAGTATTCTAACAAATTAGGAAATATGACAGAGGCTAAATGATTTGTCTCACTGGGGTTTGCATTGTGTCTGCGATTGTCCAAATGAAGCATTGCAAATCTCTTTTGGTACATGCAGGATTACCAGCCCAAGATTTTACCTTGATTTAACTGAGATGAGAAGATTTGATTTAATGTTCGCTATCTGGAAAGATAATTCGTCTTTCTTCCTATTGGATTTGATTTATTATATTGTCACATGTATCACTATAAGTGAAAAGTATTGTTTTTTGCATGCTATGTAGACACAGCATGTTGTACACAGAGAAGGAAAGGAGTGTAGGATGTGCAGTTACAGTCATAGCTAGGGTGTAGAGAAGGATCAACTTAATATGAAGTAGGTCCATTCAAAAGTCTGATGGCAGCAGACAAGAAGTTGTTTTTGAGTAGGCATTGGGTTCTCAGCTTAGTTTGCATTCCTGGGGTGAGATCCAAACCATCAGAGGCTATATGGATCATACAGCCTCAACCTTATCTTTAATGGCTTATTTTTTGAGTCACCATCTTGCACAACTTCACATAGGTCTTCAAAGCTCAAGTTGCATATGATACTAGTGTCTATCTAGCACTTTACGTTATTTTGATGGTCTTCTCTTGAAGTCACCATTTCACCTTGAAATTTGATGATGGCAACCTGTTCTAGTTTGGGGTGTAGAATAATTCATCAAAATCATCACTCAACATTTTTCCATTTTTATGGATTTGATTTTGTTCTTCCCAACAACTTATGTGCAAAATGACTAATCTTCTTCCAGTTAGAACATCACTTGCCCCACACTGGTCATTCTTCCTTTTCTTTTGTGCAGTGTCCTCTACAATTTTGATATCCGGTACTCTGGCCTTGATCTTTCTACTTTTACAAATAGTTTTACTTTTCTCCAGTGTCTAGTGCTTAGAAGACACAGTTTCTCAGCATAGTGCAAGCCCATCATTTCTACCATCAATACTCTTCAGCTGATAATTAGCTATTTGGAACCTCTGCACATGTCAATAGTTTTCTTGTGAGAAATGTTCTCTTCTCTCAGCAGGCACAGTCTTATGGGGGTTCTGTTGTTCTTAAGGCAGGACTGTTCCTGACCAGATCATCTTTCAATTGTTCAAACTCTCAAGATTCAGCTAGATACCTTAGTACACTCATACACTGATAAATATTCTGTCCCTCTTCCTGAGCTTTGTGTTAAACATATAGGGCGGGGTTTTACCATCCCAAAACTATAAAATTTCATCTATTCCGCCTTTCGCCCACTTTGATTCTTGTGGCAGGTAAACTGGTAAAATTCTGACCATAATGTTCATAAATGTCATTAATAAAGGGTTGGAACCTTCCAAACTTTCACCAGGCTGGCTTTTCTGCTCCTCAGTGCATTGAATATGTAACATTCTCCCAAACACTATAGCAGAATTGCTATTCTTAATCATTAAACTCTGTAGCAGTTACAATGTCCTGCCAAGATGTTCCAGTTTATTTCCACATCATGGTAGCGCAATAGTTAACACTGATGCTGCACAGTGCCAGGGACTCAGGTTCAATTCTACCCTCGGATCACTGTCTGTGTGGAGCTTGCACTTTTTCCTTCTATCTGCGTGGGTTTCTTCCGGGTGCTCCAGTTTACGCCCACAGTCCAAAGATGTGTGAGTTAGGTTGATTGGTTATGATAAATTGACCCTTAAGACCCCATTTTACCATTTTGATTCTAAGTGCTGGGCCGACTTGAAACTGGGAATGTTTTAGATCCGACTTTTCGACCCATTCTCAGGTACCCCAATATGCATTCTGCCTGAAAAAATATCAGCAGCGTGCACAAGTCTGTGGGCAGGGTTTAACATGACTGAAATCCTGCAGCTCAGATTGGTGGCTCCAACTGCACATATGCAGAAAATAAAAGACAGAATTGGGCTCCCTTGCCACATCGCTCCCAGGCCAGATAATGCCTCCCCAGCCCCCACAGATACTTCCTCACTAGCTGGAGCACACGACTTGGACTTTTGTGGAGCATGTCTGTTTCATGCTGATTCTGGATGCATTAAATGCATGCAAATGCATTTAAATGTTTTGGGTGCAGTCCTGATTGTCGCCATTTTCAGGCCTTGGTAAAGGGGGAATCAGCGCGGAGGTGCCACTTGCCTCATGCCCGACTTTACCAAGTTTTTGGCCCAGGAACAGGTGCAAGTTGATGATAAAATGGGCCCTCGGTATTAGGGGGATTAGTAGGGTAAATGTATGGGGCCAGCAGAATAACGCTTAGGTGGCACGTGGTTGATACAGATTCAATAGGCCAAGTCACCTCTTTTTGTTTCGTGAGGATTCTATGATCTCCATTCATCTGAATCTGCAGCTGATACTGGAATATTCATAATAACTCTGCCAGTTGTCACTATCCTAAAATATTTGCTGTTAAAATTTCTTATAGCCACTGGCTCATTCACTCAATTCAGCTGCACACTCCTGACACCATCCTCTATGGACTAGATAAAATGCCTTCTGCCTGACGCCTTTATTCATAAAATAAAAGTACAAGAGGCCACCATAATCTGGCAAGCCAGAATATGCAATACGGATAGTGCGCAATAGGCAAAGGAATTTGTCCAAATAATAGCGACCTGTTGTGTATTACCTATTCAATTGTGATCTTGTTTTCCTTCTGTAGTTTCCTCTTATCTATTTATTATAAATGATATTGAATAATGTTCCTCATGTGCCTTTTAGTTCACATTTGATTGAGATGCATGTTTACCGACCAAAGATCCAGAACGGGAAGAAAAAAAATGTTAAAAAGCTACATTTGAGCGGCAATTAGCCAATGTCACAATCCCTTTGGGAAAGGCTGGCTTAGCCATAATGTATGTCAGGTACTTGGATCCATGTTGCACATCATTTTCCGACCTGTGTGTTGAGCATGCCATGTAAATCTTCTTTTCCTACATGCCCACCAGCACATGAGGTTCCTCACTAGGCCCTTGAAAATGAAAGTTGCCCCACTAAAATATCCAGGGGCAGACAATCTGTAGAATAGCATATCTTGGCATAAAATGTAAGGTGAACCCATCTCATACTCCTGCTGCTGACCTTGCTAAAATTCATCGGGTTACTGGAAGATCCTACTTTTACTTTCCTTGGTAGACACTCTGCTTATCAAATGGGGCATCTTCCATCACAGTACTGCAAGAATATCTGGCATAAGTCTGTATTCTCAGACGAGATGGTGTTGAAGCTCCCCACCTCCAAGGTATAAAGTTAGGGCAGGAGTATGCCAGAACAACCATGGATTTTATCACACAATGTTTAATTTTAATCCTTAGCAACTGTATGAATAGATTACACGGCAGGGAACTGGAAGAGGATATTTTAGGAGGAAAAGCTGTGTAAATCACATGACGTTTTCTTTGGTGAATAACAGGTTGCCTTTTCTTGTGAAACCTACTGAGTCTAATTAAATACACTTTCTACACAATGGAGTTCTTGCCAATAGTCTTGTGAAGATAAGAAAGCTGTCAATTATAAGAGTACTGTATCCAGAATCTGAATTTCTGGATTACCATCAAAATGTAAAATTTTGCTGGGTGTAAAACAGTTTTCTGGAAGCACTGGCAAAGTCCCGCAGGATATATCATATCGGTTCACAAATAGGAACTTAAAGTTATTAACATGACCTGCTGTAAAATGCAAATGCCAAACTTTTATTTGAAGTATCCACAGACTTGATATTCATTGCACTGTGGCTATTTCAGGGGACTAACTCTATCTCACTGTAGCGGACAGAAAGTGCAATGCAGATTTTCAGATTATGTGAGAGTAAAAAGTTTTATTTAAATTTGACTCTGTTTGAAGTGCTGGATCTGTTTCCTATTTTTGAATGCCACAACTTGCTGAACTTACACAGCACAGTGTGACTCTCACCAGCAGGAAGGCCCATTCATCAATGATAGTTAAGGAGATCATGCAGTACTTAAAGGTTAATTCGTGGATTCTCGACTTGCACAGCTGGTTGACTTCCGGACTTTTACGTGAGTTTTCACACTTCTGCAACGCCACTTTGACTTTGCATAACAAGTTCTTGCATCATTTTAGGCTTTCTCAAAAATTTGGCTGCATTCATGGATGGCTCAGAAGGTTCCTTTTGGGGGTGCAAGGGTGAGCAACAAGAAAGAAATCATAAAGTAGGAGAGAGGAGGGCACAGCACAGGAGACTATACCCATAGAAAGTAGTCAGGGTGAACTTAATCCTACCTCAACTTCACCAAGAAGCGTGTCACTGAACTATGTCATCTGCTGCAATCATAACTCAAGTCTCATATCAGAGCATGGATAGTATAGTTCAGTGTGATTGGGACAAGCTGAATGTGTGGGCATCTACATGGTGGATGCAGTATAATGTGGATAAATGGGAGATTATCCACATTGGTATCAATAATAGGAAGACAGATTATTACTTAAATGGGTATAAATTTAGAGAGGTAGATACTTGGAGTCTTCATGCATCAGGTGCTGAAATTAAGCATGCAAGTGCAACAGGCAAATGGTATGTTGGTCTTCATAGCAAGAGGATTTGAGCATAGGGATAGGGATGTTTCGCTGCAATTGTTTAGGATGTTGGTGAGGGCACACTTGGAGTATTGTATGCAATTTTGGTGTCCTTATCTGGGGAAGGATATCCTTGCTATAGAGGGAGTACAGCAAAGGTTTACCAGGTTGATTCCTGGAATGGCAGATCTGTCATATGAGGCAAGACTAAGTTGGCTAGGATTATATTCACTGGAGTTTAGAAGAATGAGAGGGGATCTCTTGGAAACTTATAAAATTTTAACAGTATTAGACAAAGTAGATTCAGAAAGAATGTTCCCAAACATAGGGAGTCCAGAATTGGGGTCATAGGATAAGAAGTAAATCTTTTAGAATTAAGGTGAGGAAAAATTTCTCCACCCAGAAGGTTGTGAATGTTTGGAATTCACTACCACAGACTACAGAATGTAGTCGAGACCAAGGCATTGTCTGATTTCAAGAATAAATTAGTTCTAGCTCTTGGGGCTAAAGGAATCAAGGGATATGGAGGGAAGGGAGGATCAGGATAGTGATTTTGATGATTAGCCATGATCAAGATGAATGGCAGAGCAGGCTCTAAGGACCGAATGGCTATTCCTGCTTCTAGTTTCTATGTTTCTATGTCTGTGGCTGTCAAGGACACAATGATCTTAAACTTTAACGGCAATGGCTCCTTTCTGAAGTCACCAAGTGACTTCAATGACATCTCACAATCCACAGTACACTGATGTATCAAGAAGATTGCTGACACCAGGAAAAACATTGGCACTTCCTTCCCTACCAACAACATAAAATGGGCACAGGCTTTCATTTGCATAGTAAGAAGTCTCACAACACCAGGTTAAAGTCCAACAGGTTTATTTAGTAGCACAAACCCCAATCTTTTGGAGCGCTGCCCCTTCATCAGTTGAGTGGGATTTCAGTTCCCAAATAGGACATATAAAGACATAAACTCAATTTACAAAATAATGGTTGAAATGTGAGTCTTTACAGGTAATCAATTCTTAAAGGTACAGACAACGTGAGTGGAGAGAGGCACAGGTTGAAGAGATGTGTATTGTCTCCAGCCAGGACAGTTAGTGAGATATTGCAAGCCAAGGCAAGTTGTGAGTGTAACCCACAATATGAACACAATATGACATGGTATGATATACCCCCACGGCTTGCAAAATCTCACTAACTGCCCCGGATGGAGACAATACACATCTCTTTAACTTGTGCTTAACCCTCTCTCCACTTACATTGACCGTAATAAAACTTGATTTCCTGTAAAGACTCACATTCCAACCATTATTTTGTAAATTGAGTTTGTGCCTTTATATACTCTGTTTGTGGACAGAACTCCCAGTCACCTGATAAAGGGGCAGCACTTTGAAAGCTTGTGGCTTGTGTTACTGAATAAACCTATTGAACTTTAAGCTGGTGTTGGGAGACACCTTACTGTGCTTACTCCAATGCCAGCATCTCCACATCATGGCTTTCATTTGCATCACAAACTTTCCCAAGGTATGAGATGCCATTAACTGCAAGCACATTTCCTAACATACTCCTATTAGAAAAGGATTCCACTCCCTCAGTATAGAACTTGCTTATGAGCACAGACAGATCATCATGCAGACTTGTCCTCATTGTCCAGCAACAATGTTATGATGCTTTCATCTTGCACTCAGCCTCTGCGCAGCCTTCATTACAATCAGGTCACCAATTGTTATTGACTGGCCATTAGCCAACAGGAGTTAACCCTTCCAGACATAGCGGGTGGAATTTTACGGGATTGCTTCTAAGTGTCGAGCTGGTGTGAAAATGGGAGATTTTGTGATTCATTTTTTAGGTGAGTTTTCAATTAATCTTATGCACTCAGTTATTGATGATGTGGGCTAGACCATTTGTAGCTGCTGCAAGCAGTGGGCTGGGCTTAATTCACCAGCCCACCAATAGAGGGAACTATTACACACATGCAGACCCGAGTCCCACAAGGCCTCTAGTCCCCACTGCCTCCCTGCCACCTAGATCTATCATGCCTCTTTGATTCAATCACATTACAGAGTAGCAGTGGGCCCCCCCTCCATTGCAATGATCCAATTCCATTGCAGAATGGCAGCAACCCCCTCACCACCCCCAGACCAGGCCGCCCCTTCATGGCCTACCATATTCATACCCCATTCTATTCATGCCCTTCCCCTATAGACCCTACCACTTCATAGACGCCACCACTTCAGCCCCACCATCATAGGCCATGCCACCACAGACCCCTTCCCTGGAACAGCCTAGTAGGCAGTGCTAAGGTACTCACTGGGCATTGCAAAGGTGTCAAGCTGGCAATGTCCAAGTAGCATTATCAAGTGGCACCAGCCTAGCCGTTGACCTTCCTGGGAAGCCTCAATAGCTTCTGATGCCAACAGTGAGGCAAGCATGACTGTTTCCCGTTCATGTGGAGCAATTATTTTCCTTGCTGGAGAGAACCTCCCCCAACAAGGCCATAAAGGCAAGTGAGACCAGACTTTAGCATCGGACTCACTAAAGACATGGAAATCAGCATTACACAATTATTAAATAAATTATTTAGCCTGTTGCCCATTTCTGGTCAGAGGCTGACCTCGTCAGAAATCCAGCTCTCAAAATCAGGAGAGCTGAGAAATCGGGTGTGACTTTTTGTCTCTCATGCGAGCTCACTCCCACCATCACAGGGCAGGGCAAGGTAGTAAAATTCCACCCAGTGACTCTAGTCAAGAATCAGCTGCAGAACACAGTCATAATACGTATCATGTACACAAGAAACATTACTGAGCAAACAGTAGATGCTCTCAAACCATACTTCATTACCTGGACCTGTTGAAGAAACTGAGTGGTGAAAAAGATATTTCTATCAATTTCACTGAGTTCAAATGTACAACAATTGATTGTGCCAGTAATGTTTTCTATTAATTGCAAAATACAAACTTATCTAATGCACCATGATTTAAATAGATTCTGCGGGTTTAGCTGTTCAGTCTACTTTAACAACACTCTATTATCTTGATTCTATGTCAGAAATTTATGAATGTGCAGTAATATATTTAATCTGCAACTAGGTTAAAATATGTTATTTTTATTGTATTGTAAACTTTATTACTCAGCCACAATTCAAACTATACACGTTACCTATCACTTGTTATATAAGGCTAATGATTAGCCCTTTTCTGAGAATAATCAACAGAATTGTGGAGTATGATTTGAAATCACCCAGAAGTTAAAAAACTGTAATTTGCTATACAGGTACCATGCAAAAATACATATAATTTTAAATTGGTGGATCATAGGATACAATCTCCAAAAGAAGACTAAATGTGACTTGCAGTCAAAGTAAATCCATGACGCAGGTAAATAACAATCGGGGTAGCATTTCATAAAAAATTATATGGATGCAAAATTTTGACTATGTTTCTCTCTCCACAGATGCTGCCAGACCTGTTGAGTTTATACAGCATTTTCTGTTGTTATTTGACATTTCTTTGGCTAATTTGAATTATGGTTCTAAAGTTATCTTTGATTACTCTATGCCTCACACATTCATATCAAGCAACCTAGTTAATAAACCAAACATAGGCCTTTTTCTCTGCATCAGTTGTATTCATGACATTCAATTTCTGTCAAAATTTGGATGACAACCTTGTTAGATGAGCTTTGTTAATCAGATTCACGCGATACTATGGCCTGTGACTGATCAAAAGGGAGAAGGCTCATTTAGAAAAGCACTGAACGCATCTAGAGACTTTGTCAGATCATGCACAGAGGCAAAGTCAAGGCATCAGAGGGAGCACACAAGTCTCCTCAACAACCGAAAGACCAATGTCTTCAAGTACCAACTGTACCAACAATGGCAGAGTCTACAGATTATGCATTGGACTCATCAGCTATTGCAGAACTCACTGAGCCAGTGGAGAAACAAGTTATCCTTGATGCTGTGGGACTGCCCAATAGAAAGTCTGGTGATTTACCCATGCAGATACGTGGAGAATGTGCAAAATCTACTTGGACAGTCACCAAAGGTTAGATCGAACTTGGATCCCTAGCGCTGTGAGGCAGCAGTGCTAATTATTGTGTCATCATGCTGCCCCATTCTGTTCAAAGCTTTTTATTATGTCCCTATTACTGTAACCATCTGGTATTCTCCAAGAGCTGTGCAAATTTTGACACTGAACTCTTGTGAAAACCCCACTCTGTTCATCCCACTATCAGCTGCTATATTTGCACTGTGTGACCCCTACCCTCTAGAAATCCCTCTTTAAATATCTTCACCTACTTCCACCTTCAAGATCCTTTTTAAAATTCAGGGGTGGAATTTTCTGTTGTCGCTGCATGCGAAGACAGAGAATTTGCACTCAGCCAGATCTCCATTTAGTATAGTGGGACCAGAGAATCTCAATGGCGTGAAGGGCCAAAAAATTCCGGCACAGATCTTTGACCAAATTTTTGAAGGTGTGGAGAAATTATTTGCATATCCACTTAAGAAAGGATTGATAAAAAACATGTATCAAACAGAACTATCTGATGGAGGCAATCATAGCATAGCCTTTAAGAATTCAGATAATGGGGAAACAATACAAAAGTAAGTGACAACATTGGGTTTACATATTTCACTTCAACTGCATGTCTCATAGAATCATATGGTGCAGAAGAAGGCCTTAGGCCCATCCTGTTTGCATTGACACATGATAAAAATCTGACCTCCCGTTTAATCCTGTTTATCAGCATTTGGCCCACAGCCTTGAATTGTTATGCCAAGTGCTTATCCAGATACTTCTTAAAGGATGTGAAGCAACCCACCTCTACCACCCTCCCCAGCAGCACATTCCAGACCATCGTCATCCCCTGGGTTAGAAGTTTTTTCCTCACATTCCACATAGACTTCTGCCTCTGACCTTAAATCTATTTGCCCTTGTGATTGAACATTCAATTGAAGGGAATAACTGCTCCCTATCTACACTGTCCATGCCCCTCATGGTCTTGTACACCTCAATCAGGTTGCCACTCAGCCTTTTCTGCTTCAACAAAAACAACCCAAGCCCATCCAACCTCTCTTCATAACTTAAATGTTCTATCCCAGGAAGCATCCCTGTGAATCTCTTCTGTGACCCCTCCAGTTCAATCGCATCTTTCCGATAATGTGGTGACCAGAACTGACTCAGTACTCTAGCTGTGGCCTCACCAAAGTTCATTTAGAACTAACATGACTTCTCTGCTTTTATAATCTATGCCTCGAAAGACAAGGCAAGTGTCCCATATGCCTTATTCACAATCCTACTAACCATCTTCAGAAATCTGTGGACAAACACGCCAAGATCCCTTTGCTGCACAGAAATTCTGGAAATCATGCCATTCAAAGAACAAAGAACAAAGAACAAAACAGCATGGGAAACAGGTCCTTCGGCCCAACGAGCCCACGCTGCCATTACTGAATACTTCATTGTCAAATGATTCCTTCCAAAGTATATCACCTATACTTTCAGGGTTAAGCTCCATCTGCCATTTGTCTGCTCATTTTACCATTCTATGTATATCTTCTTTTAATCCAAGACATTCAGCCTCACTGCTATCCACCCAGCCAACCTCTGTCTCATCCACAAACTTACTAATCTTACTCTCCACACAGTCATCTAAGTTGTTTATAGAAATGACGAATAATAGGGGACCCAACACAAATCCCTGTGGTATGTCTCACAACTTAATGCCCTGTTTGACAAGAATAACTAACACAGAACTTGGCAGAAGCAGGCAAAAAATAGGAACAAGGGGCAGTGAAGATGCCACAGTCTGAAAACCTGAATGAAACTGTGCTCAAGGTATGTAGACTACTGGATTTCTGTGTTAGCATATCCTCCAAAAAGACATTTACGTCATTTGAAAGGTCCACCAACTTTACTGTCTGATATTGTGTAACTGCTATTGATATGAAGCTTTATAGCTGAAGGCACTGGCATGCCACAATACAAAGTTACACAGAATGTGCCTGTGAGTTACACAACTGTAGACTTACAGATAAACATGCTGCAAGATTGTTTTGTTTTCTGCACTTTTGAGTTTTAACTGACAGGAATGTAAGAATAAACATGATTGACTTAGCAGGGACAAAGGTAAGTCACATTCAGGTTTGGTTATGTTTTACTGGAACCTAACTCTAGCCAGTGATAAACAGTAAAACTGGAAAGCCAGAGACATTCCATTTCTGGTGTCTTATGGGAGAAAACCACTCCTAATTAAATGAGGGTGAACAGAAAGGTCATGTACACTTACAATAACTTTATTGTGTGCTAGTTCTGCTGCATTACTGACATTGAAATGGCAATGAACCAACATAATTTTCTAAATGTCAGGCAAAGAAGTAGCCAAGTAACCTTTTTATTTCTTCATTGATGAAAAGCAAGGCCATATTCAGTTCCCATCACTGGTTGCTCTGAGAAGGTGCAGTGGGTCTTTTGCTTCAGCTGCTGATGGTGCTGCCATGTTAGTGTTAGGTCAGAATGTCAGGATTCTGACACAAAAAAAACCATTCTGCATGCCATTTTGAGTGTGTTGATAATTGCGCTGACAACCGATTTAAGATAAGTAGTTGAGTTTGTAACATGGCTCCTTCATGCTTTCCAGAAGCAACTACATTCATAGGCAGGGACCCATTTTTGCAAAGAAAATGAACGTATTGGAGCCTTTTTTGAAATAATTGGGAACTTGCCTTCCCCTCATGACAACACTCAGCCAATCTAAGTCAATTTGTTAAGCAAACAGTACCCCTTTCCTACTACGCTATAATTTGCTGTGATCTTTTGAAGGCATTCTACTTTTGTACTGATGAGTACAAGACAAAAAATTTATGCAACATATTTCTCCTTTTAATAATATGCAAGTCGAGTTGTGTTCCATGTCCTGACATAGACTAGCATTGTATAATAGCATTGTCAGGAAGCAGCTTCATTCTGACTTCATGAAGGAATAAATGTCATTCATGAACTAGGTGATGATATTCAGGTAGAGAGCTCAGTGTTGAGAAACTATGGCTGTGATGTCTCTGAGCTGTGATAACTGGTTTTCAACAACTATGGCCATCTTCCTTTCCATCATGGTTGACACCATAGAATTTGGAGGATTTTCCCTTTAACTTGCAATGACATCAAATTTGCTAAAGTTATTTGATGCCACACTTATTGGAATATTTTCTGATGTTGAGGGTTGTTGTAGTTGTTGTGTTCTACCTCATTAATCCTACTGAACAGTAAATCTCGAAATGCTAAAACAGGTTGATCATCCATTTGAAATCCATCAAGAATGTAACTGATTTTACCCACAGAGCAATTTTCTTCTCATCTTCTGAAGGGCAATTAGGAAGTGCAACAAAGATTCAACTTGCCTGGAGTGCTACATCCCATGAATGAACTGTAAAAAATTGGTGTTCAAAGCAACATTTAATCCAGTAACTCTATCTCTAACGTAACAGCACCAGTACGTCTCCAAATGCTGTAGCTATCTTCTGATAAACTACAAACAGAAAACAGTGACTCTTTCCTACACTCCCTGCATAAAGGAAAGCAGAATGACAACAAACAGCTGTAAGCAAGCTGGGTGAATGACAGACCTAATAAAATCTATCTTTCCAGGTCCCAATTATGTTTTACATTTGAAGGCAATGAACAATATTGAACATTCTTGTTGTTAATTCCTTCAGCCTTTTACACCGTGAAATAATCTTTTGGCTTTCTGATGAAGTTGAGGTGCTTTGAAAATGTCAGACTTCTGGAGTAAGTCCAGACATTACACTGCCACTTCTGTGAAGCTGTGGATTCCCTTAGTCTTGCAAAACTGAAAAGCCATTGCTGTAGCTAATGTCAATCATCAAGTCAACAACAAGGGCGGATTTATCCTGTCCCATCTGTCACAGGAATTGTAGTGGGCAAGATAGAAAATTCAGAGACAATGTAAAGATCCGTTGATCTCAGGTGGGAATTTCCAGTCTTGGGGCATGCATGGCCGGAATATCCAGCCCAACAGCTCTGCTTAATCCCATAATTCATTCATGCATACAAATTAGGAACAAGAGTAGGTCATTCAGTCCCTTGAGTTTGCTTTGCCCTTCTTTAAGACCATGGATGATCAGCTTGTGGCCTCAACTCCACTTTCCTTCCTCAATCCTATACTTTTTCACTCTTTTATCAATCAATAATCAACCTAACTTAGCCCTAAAAATAATCAATGACCCTGCCCCCACCACTTTCCAATCACTTGTTGTACCTACAATATAACTTGTGATTCATGCATCAGGACATCTAAGTGCCTATATCTTAGAATTCTGCAATTTCTACCATTTAAATAATATTCTGTTGTTTTTTATTTATGCTACCAAGGTGGACAAGTTCACATTTTCCCACATTATATACCAAATAATTTATATTACACATATATTGTTAATATATGCCATAAACAATGATGAGACAAAAAATACAAATGAAATAGAGAGTCTAGTGAACTGGTGTGGCAACAATAATCTCTTCCTCAATGTCAACAAAACAAAGGAGGTTATTATTGACTTCAGGAAGCATAAAGGAGAATACATCCCTGTCTACATCAACAATGGTGAAATAGAAAAAAATCGAGAGCTTCAAGTATTTAGGTGTCCAGATGACCAATAATCTGGTCCCCTATGCCAACACTATAGTTAAGAAAGGCCACCAATACCTTTACTTTCTCAAAAGACTAAGGAAATTTGGCATGTCAGTTATGACTCTCACTAACTTTTATAGATGCACCATAGAAAGCATTCTTTCTTGTTGTATCATAGCTTGGTATGGCTCCTGCTCTGTCCAACACTGCAAGGAACTATAAAAGGTTGTGAATGTAATCCAATCTATCATGCAAACTAGCCTCCCATCCATTGACTCAGTCTACACTTCCCGCTGCCTTGGCAAAGCAACCAGAATAATTAAGGATCCACACTCACTGGGCATTCTCTCTTCTATTTGCTTCCTTCGGGAAAAAGATACAAAAGTCTGAGCTCATGTCCCAACTGACCCAAGAACAGATTCTTGCCTGCTGCTGTCAGACTTTTGAATGGCCCTACTTGTGTTAAATTGATCTTTCTCTACACCTTAGCTATAACTATAACACTACATTCTGCACTGTCTCGTTTACGTCTTTATGACCTGATGTTTTGTTGTACAGTGCTCAAGAAACAATACTTTTCACTATATTTTAATACATGTGGCAATAATGAATCAAATCAAATCAAAAAAATACTTAATTTTTCTCACTGGTTTAACAAATAGGTTAATTCTAGACCAGTTAGTCTAACCACATTGATGGGGAAGCTACTAGAAGTAAAGTTGAAATGTAGAATATATTAACATGGATTAATCAGGGTTGATCAGTATAGATTTGTTAAAGAAAGGTCATGTTTGACAAATTTAATCAGTTGTTTTGAGGAGTGTTTATGAGGGTAATGTATTTGATGTCTTATATTTGGACTTAAGCAAAGTTTTTGATAGGGTCTTTCGTGGCAGGTTAGTCAAGAAAGTAAGGGCCTTGGGATCCAAGCAAAATAGCACATTGGATCCAAAACTGGATGAAAATCAGGGAAGCAGAGGAGAACCAGGGGATTTTTCTGTAACTGGAAGTCTGTTTCCAATGGGGTTCCATAGAGATCTGTGCTGGGCCTTTGCTATTTGGGGTTTACATCAATGATTTGGACTTCAATGTCGCGGTTATGATCAAAATGTTCGTGGACGACACAAAAATTGGTAGGGTGGCAAATATGAGGAGGATAGCCATAGACTGCAGGGGGATATCAATGACTGGTAGAGCAGTGGCAAATTGAATTAAACCTGGAAAAGTATGAAGTAATGCAGTTGGGGGGGCTAACAAGGCAAAGGATTACACTATAATGGTAGGACCCTGAAACATACTGAAGATCAGAATACATCTGGGAATATATCTCCACAGCTCCCTAAAATGCCAGGCTAGGTTGATGAGGTGGCTAACAAGACATTTGGGATACCTGCTTTTACTAATCAAGTCATAGAACACAAAAGCATGAAAGTTATACTGGAACTGAATAAAACATGGGTAAGGTCATAACTGAAGTATTGAATGCAGTTCTGGTCACCACATTATAGGAAAATTGGAATTATGCTAGAAAGAGTACAGAGGAAATTTACCAGGATACTGCCTGCTCTGGAGGATCTGAATAATGAGGAGAGATTGCACAAGCTGGGGCTGTTTTCCTTGGAGCAGCAAAGGTTGAGAGGGACTTGATAGACGTCATTAAGGGCATGGATGGAATGAATAGGAAAGCACGCTTTCCATAATAGTGTATTTAGTAACCAAGGAGCATAGACTTGAGAAGGCTAAGAAGAAGTTGAGGAAATTTTTTTTGATCCAGAAGGTGGTGGATGTTGGGAGTTTGGAATTTACCGCCTGGAGAGTAGTAGATTTAGAAACTCTCATAACATTTAAGAAGTATTTTGGTGTTCACTGGCATTCCCGAAGTCTACAGGACTTATGGCCTAGTGCTGTTAAATGGAATTAGTGTAGTCAGATCTTTGGTGACTGGTATGGACCAGGTTTCTCTAAGTGGAAGCCTGTGACTAGTGGCGTGCCACAGGGATCAGTGCTGCATCCATTGTTGTTTGTCATCTATATCAATGATCTGGATGATAATGTGGTGAACTGGATCAGCAAATTTGCTGATGATACAAAGACTGGAGGTGTAGTGGATAGTGAGAAAGGTTTTCAAAGCTTGCAGAGGGATCTGGATCAGCTAGAAAAATGGGCTGAAAATGGCAGATGGAGTTTAATACAGATAAGTGTGAGGTATTGCACTTTGCAAAGCCAAACCAAGGTAGAATATACAAGGTAAATGGTAGGACACTGAAGAGTGCAACAGAGGGATCTAGGAATACAGGTACATAATTCCCTAAAGGTGGCATCACAGGTAAATAAGGATCGTAAAAGTACTTTTGGAACATTGACCTTTATAAATCAAAGTATTGAGTATAAGAGTTGGAATGTTATGGTGAGGTTGTATAACACATTGGTGAGGCTGAATAGTATGCAGTTTTGGTCATCTAATTACAGGAAGGATATTAATAAGGTTGAAAGAGTATAGAGAAGATTTACAAGATTGTTGCCAGGGCTTGAGAAACTGAGTTACAAAGAAAGGTTGAATAAGTTAGGACTTTATTTCCTGGAGCATAGAAAAATGAAGAGAGATTTGATAGAGGTGTATAAAATTATGATGGGTATAGATACAATGAATGCAAGGAGATTTTTTTCCACTGAGGCTAGGGGAGAAAAAAACTAGAGAACAGGGGTTAACGGTGAATGGGGGAAAAGTTTAAATGGAATATGGTGGGTAGGGGACTTCTTCACACAGGCTGGTGGGAGTGTGGAATGAGCTGCCAGATGAAGTGGTGAATGCGGGCTCACTTTTAACATTTAAGAAAAACTTGGATAGGTACATGGATGAGAGGTATGTGGAGTGATATGGTCCAGTGCAGGTCAGGGGGACTAGGCAGAAAAATGGTTCGGCACAGCCAAGAAGGACAAAAAGGCCTGTTCCTGTGCTGCAGTGTTCTATAGTTCTCTGTGGTTCTAATAGACTAAATGGCCACTTTTTGTGCTGCAAATTTCTATGAATCTACCTATATAACTTTGCAGACTCTTTTTATGTCCACTTTACAACTTTCTTTCTCACTATTAATGCCTAAGATGCCCACAAACCACTAGAAGTGAATTTAAGCTGTATGAGACCACTTTGAAGAGATGGTCTAACATTACCTGAGTTTAAACCAGCTACATTGTAAGGGAGCAAAATATTTTAAGCTTTAACAGCATTTACTTCAACATATTCAATAAAAACTGTTGGTTCGCAGCATTAATCTTAGTGGAATAGCTGCATAAACCCTTGACAAATGGCATTTGAGACATTTTACTTTAGGCTCCTTGGCTCTACTTAAAGGTTATGGTGTATGAACATAGATCATAGAATTTTGCAGTGCAGGAGGAGGCCATTTGGCCCATCAAGTCCTCACTACCCACATTTCCACCTAGATATTATCCCCACACATCTTTCGAGTGTGAAAGGAAATGGGACACGCAAAGAAAACCCACACAGACTCGGGGAGAACATGCAAACTCCTCACTGACAGTGACCCAAGCCAGCAATTGAACCCAGGTCTTTAGTGATGTGAGACAGCCTTGCTAACTACTGTGCCGCCCAGGACAGCAGAGGACATATGTTGGAAATCCACTAAAATATCAGATAATTAAATTTGACATAAATAAGTTACTTTGCTTTGTATTTTTTCTGGGTTTATTTTCCCCTTTGTCTTGTGACTTTACATCACTATTGGCTCTCTTAGGAAAATTTTAAGCTTTATTTTCAACTGTTAATATTAGCAGATAACTGGAAGTCTTATTGAAAGGTAATAGCATTTGAACAGCGGTGGGCAGAGCTCTTTCCAATTGAGTGTGCACAAATGCACAAATTCAACTTTACAGAGTAACATAAAGCCAGTTGCATGACTTTGACCTCTACCCAAAGTAAATGCCAGTCCTAAGTCAGCGCTTGTAATGTAACTTCACTCCTTTTATGCATTTATATGTGTATATTTCATTGTAGAGGAAATTAATAGTGTTCACTGTGCCCCATATTAACTCAGTAATGGAGAATTGTTTAATTATTTTTGTTGAAATGATTAATTATCAGAATGATCAGATTAAATTTAAAATTCCTGCCTTCCAACTAAATCTCAACTAATTGGTTCTGCACTCAGATTATAAAGAACATTTAACAGTCAAAATTTCATACTAAAAAGGAATGATTGTCCCAAATTGTTGTTTTAGTACTCAGCAAAATGCAACATATGCTTTTAAAACTCAAAAAAGGAGAAATGTCAGTCTCTAATAAGGCTCAGTGAGAAGTCTGACAACACCAGATGAAGGAGCAGCGTTCCGAAAGCTTGTGTTACCAAATAAACCTGTTGGACTTTAACCTGGTGTTGTGAGACTTCTTATTGTGCCCACCCCAGTCTAATGCTGGCATCTTAACATCATGTCTAATAAGGCTGTAAGTGGGGAGAAATAATTGGAGGAGGATATTTAGTACAATGTGTCGGCACAGAATAGAATTTGTGAGCAAATGGTAGAATGGTGTTACTGACCTTAACCTGCAATTCCCGGAGAGTGAAGTGGGAATTCTCTTGGATAAGGGGGTATGAGAAAGTTTGCCCCAGTTGGGCATTAGGATAGTCTTTCCAATGGACAGCAGCACAGCTTTACACTTCAGGAATTGATACTCTGAAAATTATATTTCAAATGTAGCTGTGCATCAGAGAGCACACACTCAAGAAAACAGTAACAACAATAATGTTCAAATATTCTAAAGGCTTCAAGTTGAATATATGATAGCTATTTTTTTCATTCTTTCACAGAATGTGCCATAAATGGATTGACCAGCATTTTAGTTGCTCTTTCCTAATTACCTCAAGAAGGTGGTGGTGGTGAGCTGTGTTCTTGAATGACTGCAGTCCATGTTGTGTAGGTTCTCTCTTCAGAAAAAGGATGAATGTGGTCAAACTGAGAATATCTAGAATGTGAATATGAAAGGTGATAAATGTGCTGGTCTTATTGGTCAGTGCATCGGTCACTGTCTTGTTTTATGAGTGACCATTACAGTGCTTAATACTACAGTGATCGACAGATCAGGGTTACAAGCGTAACAACAGAGGGCAGTGGTGATCTTGTCAGTCGTTGGTATTGCTGCCCTGTTGTTTGCTGCCAATGTCTTGTCTATAAATGACAAAAATACAAAGCAACCTGAGGTAATTTTCCTGGATCATTGGTAGTTGGTATACCTCGGGCTGCTGATCTTAGTGTGGTTTCTTGCATTTTGTAATGTAGTTACACAGAATTAAGACACATTAAAAGCAAAGCTACCTTCAGATGTGTGTGACCATGAATGCCAGTCTTTCCCCAAAAATTTATATTTTGATAAAAATTTCAAAAGCATGGTGAAATAATTAATGTGAGATGGCATGAATAAGTTTTGTTAAGTATTAGTTAGAACATAGAGCATAGAACATTACAGCACAGAACAGGCCCTTCGGCCTTCGATGTTGCGCCGACCAATATAAAAAGCAATGACCATCCAAACTAAACCATTCCCTTCTCTTCCATATACTTATCAACTAACCTCTTAAACGCCACCAAACTTGGCGCATCTACAACTGCTGCAGGCAGGGCATTCCACTCCCGAACCCCCCTTTGGGTAAAGAACCTGCCTCTGATATCCGTCCTATAACTATCACCCCTTAATTTAAAGCTGTGTCCCCTTGTGCTAGCTTTTTCCATCCTAGGAAAAGGCTATCACTGTCCACCCTATCTAAACCTCTAATCATCTTATATGTTTCGATCAGGTCCCCTCTTAGCCTCCTCCTTTCTAACGAAAACAACCTCAATCCCTCAGCCTCTCCTCATAAGACCTGCCCTTCATACCAGGCAACATCCTGGTAAACCTCCTCTGTACCCTCTCCAATGCCTCCACATCTTTCTTATAATGTGGGGGCCAGAACTGCACACAATACTCCAAGTGCGGCCGCACTAGAGTTTTGTACAGTTTGCAACATGACGTTGCGGCTCCGAAATTCAATCCCCCTACCAATAAAAGCTAAGACTCCGTATGCCTTCTTAACAACCTTATCGACTTGATTGCCAACTTTCAGGGATCTGTGCACACATACACCAAGATCCGTCTGTTCATCAACACTATTAAGAGTCCTACCATTAGCCCTATACTCTACACATTTGTTATTCCTGCCAAAGTGAATTACCTCACACTTTTCCACATTAAAACTCCATTTGCCACCTCTCGGCCCAGCTCTGCAACTTGTCCAAGTCTCTCTGCAAACTAGAACACCCCTCTTCACTATCTACCACTCCTCCGACTTTGGTGTCATCCGCAAATTTACTAATCCATCCTTCAATACCCTCATCCATATCATTTATAAAAATTACAAACAGCAGGGGCCCCAAAACAGACCCCTGAGGTACACCACTTGTCACCGAACTCCACGATGAATATCTCCCATCAACCACCCCCCTCTGTCTTCTATCTGCTAGCCAATTCCTAACCCAATTAGCTAAATCACCCTCTATCCCCTACATCTGCATTTTCTGCAGAAGTCTTCCATGGGCCACCTTATCAAACGCCTTACTAAAGTCCATATATACCACATCAACCGCCTTAGCCCCATCCACCTCTTGGTCACTTTTTCAAAAAACTCAATGAGGTTAGTAAGGCACGACCTACCCTTCACAAAACCATGCTGACTACCCCCAATCAATTCATTTCTCTCTAAATAACTATAAATCCTATCCCTAATAATTCTCTCCAATACTTTGCCCAAAACAGAAGTAAGACTCACTGGCCTATAATTCCCTGGAAGGTCTCTCTTCCCCTTCTTGAACAACGGGACCACATTCGCTATCCTCCAGTCCTCCGGAACCACACCTGTAACCAACGACGACCTGAAGATCACAGCCAGAGGCTCTGCAATCTCCTCTCTTGCCTCCCAGAGAATCCTAGGGTAAATCCCGTCCGGCCCAGGGGACTTATCCAACTTCAAACCCTCAAGAATATCTACCACATCCTCCCTATCTACTTCAATACTTTCCAGTTTGCAACCCTGTACCTCAGTGTTCTCCATAACTACATTTACATCATCCTGCGTGAATACCGAAGAGAAATATTTATTCAGTGCCTCTCCAATCTCTTCAGGCTCCACGCACAACTTCCCACTGCTGTCTCTGACTGGCCCTAATCTTGCCCTAACCAATCTTCTATTCTTAACATATCTAAAGAAAGCTTTGGGATTCTCCTTAATCCTATCAGCCAAAGTCTTCTCGTGTCCCCTCTTAGCTCTCCTCAATTCACTCTTTAGCTCCCTCCTGGCTAATCTATAGCTATCCATTGCACTAACCGAGCCTTCAAGCCTCATCCTGACATAAGCCTCCTTTTCCTTTTTAACCAGCAAATCAACTTTTTTCGTACACCAAGGTTCTCTTACTCGACCATTTCCTCCTTGCCTGACAGGGACATACTTATCAAGGACTCGCAGCAGCTGCTCCTTGAATGAGCTCCACATTCCAGATGTTCCCAGTCCCTGTAGTTTCCTAGTCCAATCTATGCACCTAATTCTCTCCTGATGGCCTCATAATTACCCTTCCCCCAGCTATAACTACTGCCCCCAGCTTCATGCCTATCCCTGTCCATCACTAAGGTGAACGTAGCCGAATTGTGGTCACTATCACCAAAATGTTCACTAACTTCCAAGCCTAACACCTGGTCTGGCTCATTGCCCAGCACCAAATCCAATGTAGCCTCACCTCTAGTTGGCCTATCTACATACTGAGTCAAAAAACCTTCCTGCACACTTTGTACTAAAACTGACCCCTCTAACGAGCTAGAGCTATAACTATTCCAATCAATATTAGTAAAGTTAAAGTCCCCCATAACAATTACCCTATTACGTTCACTCCTGACCAGAATTGACTTTGCAATCCTTTCCTCAACCTCTCTAGAACTTTTAGGAGGTCTAGGCTATTTATGAGATTTTGCATTCAAAGGGTTTCGTTCACACTCATTTGGAATGAGTGTACAAAAACCTGGATCAAATTCAAGGAAATTATGAGCATGGCATTCCATTTAATATTTTTGCAACAATTCTGCAGCCTTCATAAAGCTCATATGTATAAGCTCATACATGAAATAGTCACAAAATCCTAGCACATTAATCATAGAAAGTAGATAATTACAGTCTATGAATTACACTCAATTCTCCATTATATCCCTGTTTGAGTCCATCAGGATATAAGAACAGGAGTTGGCCTTTTTGCTTCTCAAATTTGTCTCATTATTCAATGAGATCATGCTAATCTGAGATGTAACTCCACAAGGCTGTTTCCTTCCCCATATTCCTTGATATCTATGATTGATAGATGCTCTGCACCAATCGATTAGCATGGCAAGCAAGAATGATAGTGTGCAAGGCCAAAAATCCAATTTGCAGTAGGCACCAATTAGTTCTGTATCTTCCAGGCCCTATTTTATTGACGGGAATGGCATTGCACCCTTTCTGGATATGAGGCTTATCAGTACTGGATTGACTGAAGTTAAATTCCAAGGTGAGTCTGGGACAGCTGCTTCCCCGCTTATAGATGCTTCCCCCCTCACATTGGTCAGAGATCTCACACTGGGCAGAATTACTACTACTCTAAAGTAATGGCGATCAGGCACCATGGCCACGCCAGGAGGATCAGAAACGATTCAAGCCTCTGGGCAGTCTGGGACATGGCTGGGCAGTGCCTAGCTGGCACCCTGGCAGTGCCTACCTGGCACCTTAGCATTGATGTACAGATGCCGGCGTTGGATTGGGGTGGTAAGAACTCAGTAAGAATTTAGCAACACCAATTTATAATCCAACCGATTTATTTGATAGTAAAAACGCGAGCTTTCGACTCCTGTGTCTTCTTCAGGCAAATGCAGTGTTCTGGTCTGCAATAGCACACATCAGCACAGACAGTCAGAGATTGCTGATTAGAATGCGAATCCTTACATCTAACCTGCTATTCAAGTGTTAAAGTGGCTAACAATGTGTGTGAAGGAATCCTGAGCATTGTTAGAGAATTGTGTATTTTCTCCAGACAGCACAGTAAGTGAGGTTTTTTGCTAACCCAGGCAAGTTACGGGGGTTACAGATAGTGTGTCATGAAGCCAAGATCCCTGTTAAGACCGTCCTCATGTGTGCGGAGCTTGGCTATCAGTCTCTGCTCAGCGACTCTGCGCTGTCGTGTATCACGAAAGCCCCCTTGAAGAACATTTACCCGCAGGTCGGAGGCCGAATGCCCATGACTGCTGAAGTGTTTGCCCACAGGAAGGGAACTGTTTTGCCTGGTGATTGTTGAGCGATGCTCATTCATCCGCTGTCGTAGTGTCTGCATGGTCTCCCCAATGTACCATGCTTCGGGACATCCTTTCTTGCAACGTATTAGGTAGACAACGTTGGCCGAGTTGCAAGTGTATGTACCGTGTACCTGGTGAATGGTATCCTCACGTTTGATGATGTCGTCCATGTCTATGATCCGGCATGTCTTGCAGAGGTTGCTGTGGCAGGGTTGTGTGGTATTGTGGTCACTGTTCTCCTGAAGGTTGGGTAGTTTGCTGCGAACAATGATCTGTTTGAGGTTGTGTGGTTGTCTGAAAGCAAGAAGTGGGGGGGTGGGATGGCCTAGCGCTATTTGGCACTCTGGCAGTGCTCAATTGGGCAGTATAAGTGTGCCAGGTGAGTGCCAAGGATTGTGGATTAAGTGTGGGTGGGGCCTAAATGGGACTAGGGCTATGCAAGGAAGGAGCCATGCAAGGGGAAAGCTCTACAAGGGAGGTGGTCAGTGAGAGGGATGGAGTGTCTCATGGTAGTGCCATCACATAGATTAAATTGTTGTCGTAAAATATGAGACAATTCAAAAGGTGTGGATTGGGGCAGTAGGGAGTGGTGTGTTTTGGGCCAGAGGATTTCTCTGCAGGCTGTGTAAGAGAATAGAGAATCATATATTTATGATTGGGTTACCAAGAGGTAAAGCACTGCTGCTGCAACTTTGCATATCTAATTGGTAAAGCTGCCACTCAGTGAAATATGGCACATGTTAATGCTGTGGTCAGGAGATGGAAGCAAAACAATCACACAACTTTGCTGCGTGTTGTGATATTGCTGAGGAGACTGAGCACCTACTCTCGGACCTTGAGAGATCAAGACTGCACTTGTAAGTTTTCTATTAACCAAAGATTGATTATCCTCCACAGGATTGACATTTCATAGATCACAGAAGTTTGGAACCAAGTCAACCTCTTATTCAGTCGTGATACACTGATGCATGTACTGACAAACCCACATTACTATAAGGCACAGCTCATAATTTTCCTGTAAACTCTATGAGTAGAACTCCCTGTCACTTGGAAGTGGGAATTTTCCAAGATAACTTTGAAAGTTAATTCTCCTAGTTGGAGAGAAAGAAATAAGTTTACCAATGAATCTGGAATACAATCACACATGTTTGAGATACATAAGCCTTGGATTTGATCATCTAAACCTAAGCCTATTGCATATATGCAATCACAACTCACATTTGTACATTGTCTCTAACTTGGGCTAAAATGTTACATTTCTTTGTTCCCAACAAAGAACAAGAACAAAACAGCACGGGAAACAGGCCCTTCAGCCCAACGATCCCGCATCGCCACCCCAATGTTCCCATCTCTACCCATGACTCCTGTCTATGTTTATAGATCTATGGATTAAAAACCAAATTTGAGACAATTTAGGGAGTATTTATTTTGCCAATTAGCCTAAGAGCACATTTTTGGGATGTGGGAGGAAACCGGAGCGCCCGGAGAAAACCCACGCAAGCACGGGGAGAATGCACAAACTCCCACAGGTCCAAATCCATGTATCTGCACAGCACAGCGATAGTCACTGAGCTGTCATGTTGCCCATCAAATGGTCCAGGTCAAGTGTACAGTAACAACGTGAAGCACTAGGATACTCTCGAAAAAATCTTGATGAGTGTGAAATCATGCAAAAAGATGTTAGATCAAGCCAACCAGGCTGAATGAGCTAGAGTCTTCCAAGCTATTGCAGAGATCCCCCACATTAGGGTGCCATGGGCTGCACTCATGTGCTATCAAGGTATCAGAAGATCAGTTGAATGCTGTTCTGAATAGGAAAAGTTAGTACTCCATGAACGATCACAAGACGCAGATTCTGCAAATCTGTGTAAGGTACCCTGATAGCTCCCATGTTGCACACATACTGTGACACTCCCATATCCTGACCTTTGGCATCTGATGTGGTGGCCTCTTCTTGCCACTCTGTGTCATTAACATTTCACACTGGGGACTTCCTGCCTCTACTTGCCGTTGTTTGAGAGTTATGGGGCTGCTGCCCACCAGCATTGGCAGCTAGCCTGCCATATCTACTGGATGCTGATGCCATTATTTGTGCCAAAACTTCCACTCTCTTGTTGACAGATCCTTTGGACTCCTCTCCAACTCTTGGCAGCCTGCAGGGGGAATGGCTGGGCTTATTTTATATCCCCATCTGGATCTCCATTTTACCTTGCACCCGCCACCCTCTCACCCCACCAACAGTGCTGCACTAATGTCTGCAATAATGCCCTCAACTGGGCAGCCAATGTGAAATCACATTGTTTCAATACAGGTGGGCATCACACCTGTTCGACGAGTCCCAAATTTAGGTCATAGAATAATGTTTCAACACAGTTCATAGATCTAATCAAAAATGGGCATCAAAATAATCTCGCTATGATGCTATACTGCTTGCATACGTAATATGATCCACATTAGTGAAAGAATATTGCAGGAGAACAATTCAACTCCATCCAATGAGGGGCATCACCTCAATTGTAAACCATAAGCAAAATTAGAACAAAATTGACTGTTGCATAAACAGTTTATATACACTTTAAGCAAATGCAACAGCAGTAAAGTATAAACTATGATGTTAAAGACAGAAAATGTAGGCCCTGAAAGCAACTGTTTTCTACTGCACGGGCAGATTGGACTTCACACTTGAAACACATGAAACATTGATCCTCAAACCTCATTGAGCCAATAAGTTATGGCACCTAACAGGAAACAAATGGGCATTCAACTCTCTGCAAATTCACCAAGCACCCCAGGTATCCATTTTCTGCCCATATCATTATGGTATTCAATATACTTTAGGCTTGAACGTGCTTCCCACCGTATGGAGGTTTGGAAAGTCATTCAGCATTTTAACAATGCACACTAAAGAGTTGAGTTCCTTAATGATGGTTATTCTGTTCTTGTTCTAATTTAGATAGTTTTTTTTTGTTTTGCATTTCCATTAGAAGTTAAATGAGCACAGATCTCTTTTAGTTTCTTGGAAAAGTGAAGAAGAATTGAAAAACTTGGCAGCATTGCATAGTTACATTATGATGTTCCAACTATACAAATCAAATTTAAATCTAATTCTTCCTTTCTTTCTCTCCCCCCAGTAGTGGCAGCAGCCCACAGTACGTGGAATGTCCCCAGTCTGTGGCTTTGACATGCTGCTGACTTCATCATTGCCTGCAGCATGGAACCATTTATAATTTTCTACTACTCATTCCTTTCAATGGAAAGCAGAGCATCATTTTTCGCATGTGGCTGATGTAGTTCATCAATAATTTTGCTTGGTTTTGTGGCACAGACTCTTTGGAGTCAAACAGTATAAATTAATCACTGTGAATACATGCTGGTATAGTTTAGTAAGACAACTGTATTCCTTTGAATGAATGGCAAATGGTGTACTGTCAATTTTAGTGTCACATTATGGAGATGATAATATTGGCATTCAGGAGACACATTGGGCAACAGCAAAGGAAATGGGAGCTGAATGCAAGGAATACAAATTTATTCCTTTTCTTGATAAAGGAAAAAACACGAAAGGAAAACAAAAGATGCAGAAACAAATACCATGTCTTTCAGCACCCATGGAAAGAATAATCGAAGATTTCCGAAGAAGGCTACACACTCAAAATGTTTGCTTGCCTATTGTCCCCGGTGATGTCAACTGACCTACTTTGTGTTTCCAGAATTTTCTTAAGTTTAAAAAAAGGATCTCTTTTCTTGTCAGCACTAGTCCAGTAAAACTGGTTCCTGTGCTGACAGCGTGTTTATTTTTTTTTCCATTTGTGTTGGGTGCCGATTAGGGAACTTAAAGACGACACACACCACAGACACTGAGCTCACTTTTGGACATATTTGTGTACCTATAACCACATTTGTACTTACTCATCAAGTGTAGTTCGAGTTTGAAGGGATTTGTATAATAGTAGGCAAGTTTCAAAAAGATCAACATTGCATTCTGTGAACCTTATGTCGGAAAGTGCATAATTTATATTGGTTGGATACAAGTGCACATTCCCTCCTCCTCCACCATTATTCCTTTCAAGAAAAACAAACTTTAAGACAATTATAAATTACTCAAAAAAACTGTAAACTATGGGTGAGGAGGAACTAAATGGTTCACCAGTAATGGAAACGTGAGGAAGTTGTGTCATCTTTTCCCCCATTCCCGTTCTGGTTTAGATCAATTCCACATATAGCACCTCAATATCAAATGCTTTTGTTTTGTTTATGCTGCTAATAGGATATGAAATTAAATTAAGAACAAATGTGTGCTTTCTGGTGTCGTTCATTTATATTTTACTGGGAATGCTTATAAAATTAGACATTCCCTGTCACAACATGGCTTTCAGAGTTCAGTGGGTAACTCAAAATGCTACAAATAGGCATTTGGGTTTAGCTCTGACGAAGAGTGGAGGGTCATCTAGACTTGAAACATTGGCTTTATTCTCTCTCCACAGATGCTGAGATTTTCCAGTATTTCTCTGTTTTTGTTATGTGTGTGATATAACTGTACTGCTAAAAGCTGATCTTCAATGACAACAGGGAATTGACACAACAATGAACTCAATCACATTCTTCTTGCTGCAAAGATTGTGATACTAAGACATTTTGGGGTTGAGATTGGTATGCAATATGTTTGCTTTTTAAGTACAAAATAGGTACAAAGTATGCCAATTTATCAGTGAACAGCCTGCACAGAATCTACAACATTACATCTCTTGGCTATGAATGTGAGGAAGCATGGGGAGGAATTTGTTCAAGTGGTGTTGCTTCTGATTATCACAGAAAAGGACCATGAACATCATGCGGATGATGACAGTAGTGATGGCTGCCCCTGGGGAATACACATAAATGTGTCTACAACTTTAGAAGTGGAGCTACACAAACAAATATCTCATTTCCCCAAATATTTTCCACTGATACCTTTTGAAAACTTGAGCAGGTCAGGCTTTAGGGCCTGCCTTCACTCAGAAATTGTCAGCTGCTCTAGTGACTTTATAATGGGCTGCAAGAAAAGATAGATCTAAACAAAAGCCTTTTCACGGAAACAATGGAGCAGATCCACAGGAGGCCGGATTTCTGCAGAAATTCTATCTCAATTTCCTGCCAAGCTTCAGTGAGAAATCAATGGAAACCCCAGATATTGCATAATGTTGACACCAATTAGGGCATGATAATCCCTGTGGAAATTCAGGGCTGTTATTAAAAAATCAGCCTTTTTTTTGAAGAGCTATTTCTCAATCAATGGTAATGCGAAACATATATTTTTTCCCCAAATAACCACCTCGTACTAATTGTGCACATTTAATGAGTGATCAATAAAAACCCCTAGACCTGAATCAGTGCATAACCCATCCCAGTTGACCCCAGTAGGCGCCATTTGCCATTTTATGCTTAATTGAGTGTTGATTGGAAGCAGGTGGGACTTCCGTTTGCCCTTGGATGAAAGTCCGCCATGGAGAGATCCAGCCAATCAGATTGCTTGTCAGCTCCCCAGCTGTGATGGCCATATTTATGTAAAAACTAAAGTAACTCCCACTGGTTTCTTTTAGCAGAGTTTTCAAAATGAATCTCCGACACCATGCACCACAGAGTCCCTCTGCGAGGTTCACATTGAAAATTAGTGGGTGGGACCGATTCCCACAGAGAGACTGACAACATCGGGTTGATTGAGCCATTGTGCAGGTCCTGATCTGTCAGAATGGAAATTGGCAAATGCGCAGTCGTCCAGCACTGTCAGCCAATCAATTGCTGTTCAGTACAGCAAATCTCCCATCACTGGCTGTGAGGACCCCCCTTCCCCTGCCCCCCCCCATCCCCCCCGCCTCCACCGCCCTCACAACTGCCTAATCGCTGGACTCCCGGATGTCTTCGGACCTGCCCTCATACTTCGTTCCCATCTCGGCAGTCTCAACTACAAGCCCCCAGCAGTCCCAAACATCCCCCCCACCCCCAATAACCCCCTTACCTCCCCTACGCCAATGGTCAACCCTAAACAACCCCTTCTATCCCGTTACCACTGATTCCGACTGCAGAGTGCCACTGAACATCCTATCCCCACTGATCTCCTTTTCTTAGGTTCTGCCCCTTCTGCCTCCCCCTTGGCACTGCCCTGGTGGGCAGTGCCAAGGTGCCCCTGGGGCATTGTCACTTGCCCATTGGGTAGTGCTGGGCACCAGGTTGATACTGCCAGGCTGGCTCCCTTACCCCCGGCCTCTTGGCGGGGCCTCTCTGACCTCTCTTCACTCTAGTGGAGTCAGCCGCCAGCTGGCGTGAACCACTCATAGCTGGGGGAGATGCTAGCAGGCCTTGAGAAATCATCTCTGTGCTGATTTCTGACATGCCCTCGAGGTGCAGAAGCAGCACGGGAGGCTGGGAGAATCGCCTCTTAGGTAATTATCAGAGTTCCAGGGCAGGATAGGGAGTGCCCTGGCAGGTGGTGAAGGCAGTTAATCTCAGTGATGGGCGTCAGCTGGAAGGGTTGAGGAAGAGAAAGGATCAAAAGAAGCTCTGAGACCCCCCCCTGCCCCGGCTTATGTTTTCCTTCATCTGTTGTTTCTAACAGATCAAGATAGATGCAAGGCACCCTGGTATGTTCAATTCATGTTTGGGGTTCCTGATCTCTAAGAAGATTAAATGACATTTAACAACATTAATATGAAGCCTACCACACACAGGCTCCAACTTGTCAAGGTCAGTTACAATCTATTGATTTGTCTAAATTACTCACGAAATAGACAAAAATCATGTATCAATTTCAGAATAATTCCACTTATGTCCGTATCTAAAGCAATAATATAAAAAGTGAACAGAAAGTTTAGAAGATTGGATCTTTTACAACATTTACTATATTATCTTTCTTCATAAATTTAACCAAAATTACCTATGGATAATCCCAGAACATTCCAAATCTACAATCCAGTGTAATGAAGGCTGGTAGATTTTATGAATAATTTCTCCTGATACTAATTATAATGGATAGAAAAGCAAATGGAAAAGACAAGACCACCCATCCCCATACCCATCCTCACCCCTCATCCCCTCTCAACCAGAATCCTGACTAGAAGTCTTTTTATTAGTTGATTAACTTGGTTAAATTCGAATTCAAAGAAATCTGGAATTAAAAGTCTAACGATGACCATGAAACCATTGTCGATTGTTGTAAAAACCAACCTGGTTCACTTATCTCTTTTAGGGAAGGAAATCTGCTGCCCTTAGCTGGTCTGGCCTACATATGACTCCAGATTCACAGCAATGTGGTTAACTCTCAAATGCCCTCAGGGGTGGGCAATAAACATTCGCCTAAGCAATGGCACTCACATCTCATGAACAAATAATTTAAAAAATGAAACTGCACAGGGAATTCTAATGCCCTCATCTACAGCGATCTTACTGGGTGTTCACACCATGCACCTGCTGCAGCGAAGTTGGAGAATTTGGCATCAACTAAATCACCATTCTCCAGGAAAATCCCATCGGCATGAATGGCCATAACATTCCAGCCTAAGGTGGGAAAAGATACCTGGATAAATCAAATGATTCACTTTTGTAATTTGTTTGAATGCAGGGATTAGAAAAACTTGCCTACGGTATAGTTTTTCGGTTTTCATAAATTCAGTACTGACATATATATGTCCCCCACCATCCTGACTTGGAAATGTATCACCGTTTCTTCACTACCATTGGGTCAATATCCTGGAGCTCCCTCCCCAATAGAATTGACAATCTCTTTGTCAATTATTAAGCTTTTTTAAAAATTCATTTAGAGGATTTGTCACTGGTTAGGCTGGCATTCATTGTCCATCCCTAATTACTCTTGAGAAAGTTATGGTGACCTGCCTTTTTGAAACACTGCAGTCCATGTGGTGCAAGTGTACCTACAGAACTGTTAGGGAGGGAGCTCCAGGATATTGACCCAATGGTAGTGAAGAAATGGTGATACATTTCCAAGTCAGGATGGTGGAGGGCATATATATGTCAGTACTGAATTTATGAAAATCGAAAAACTATACAGTAGGCAAGTTTTTCTAATCCCTGCATTCAAACAAATTACAAAAGTGAATCATTTGATTTATCCAGATATCTTTTCCCACCATAGGCTGGAATGTTATGGCCATTCATGTCGATGGGATTTTCCTGGTGAGTGGTGATTTAGTTGATGCCAAATTCTCCAACTTCGCTGCAGCAGGTGCATGGTGTGAACGCCCAGTAAGATTGCATCCCTATTCTTAAATCTAAAGTCCAACCTGAATCCATCCAGGTAGAGAACATTACCATAACTCAATGTTTATCGATATTCTTTTAAGCTTGTTGTAGCACTGATAACTTACAAACATCAGTATTGTGCTGTCTGTTTCATTCAAGTTAAATCAATACTCACAAATACTCCGTTCCTTTCATTTCGGAACTGTATTCATCCTACTGATCTCTCAGAGAAGTCCTTCCCATGTGTGAGGACGATCAATTCTGCCTGCAGCAACTTTGCAAGTCACTATCTAATTCTCTAAACAGTTCTTCCGGTGCAAAAATCACACCTGTGAAAATGTTTGCCACAAACTCCTCCCACTTTTGGTTGCACGTTCTTACAATTTGCAACAATCCCACATCCTGGGTTTGTGAATAGTTAATCAACATTTGATTGGAGTTCCCATGGGGAGGATTCTAGCTTTTCAGTACCATCAGATCTGTGGCTGAGTTTGCTCTGAAGGTGGGTGCACACCCACTCAGACTGGAACCTGCAGCTTATCAGCTTGTAAGTACTATTTACAGTTCTACAGATTGGTCACATGAGCTCAGTGGTCGAGACAAATCATTTAACTGGATAGATTGATACTATTGTGTGGTGTAATTGCTTCACCATTTCTTGGCTAGTGTGTAATCTTCATTGTGTACGTGCTTCATTTCACATTTGTTTTAAATTTATGTTCCATAGTCTTGTAGAATGCTTGGAAGGCAAAAAAAGGGTCAATTTCTGCCCATTACAAATGATGTTTTCGTCAATAAAGGCAAAATACTGTGGATTCTGGGAATCTGAAATAACAGTAAGAAGACTGACAACACCAGTCCAACGCCAGCATCTCCACATCAATTTGAAATAAAGCAGAAAATTCTTAGCGCCAGAGACCTAGGTTCGATTCCTGGCTTGGCTCACTGTCTAAGCAGAATCTGCACATTCTCCTTGTGTCTGCATGGCTTTCCTCCAGATGCTCCAGTTTCCTCCCATAGTCTGAAAGACATGCTGGTTAGGTGCATTGACCATGTGGCTACTAGGGGACTTTCATCGTAACTTCATTGCAGTGTGTCACTGTGCTACCATGTCACCTACTGAAATGCCCATGTCAAAAGGAAAAGAATGTTGTACTTAATTTGCTCCATTTGGCCAAACTGCCTGCAGTAACAGTGAAGATGGTAAGTTTTGCACCTTTGGTAAGATGATATATTGACTGGAAGACATCAGCCTCTCCAGCCAAAGCCTCACACTGCTTTTGCCAATCAAAGAACAAAGAACAATACAGCACAGGAACCTCCAAGCCTGCACTGAACATGTGTCCTAACTAGACCATTCGTTTATATCCCACTATTCCCAATCTGTTCCTGTGGCTATCTAGATACGTCTTAAATGATCCTACCTTCTCTGCCTCAGCCACCTTGCTTGGTAGTGCATTCCAGACCCCCACCACCCTCTTTGTAAAATACATCCTCTGCATATCTGTATTGAACATTGCCCCCCTCTTACCTTAAACTTGTAGTCCTTTGTGTTTGTCATTTCCGACCTGGGAAAAAAGCTTCCAATTTTTCACCCTATTGATGCCCTTCATAATTTTATAAACTTCCAAGGAGAACAACCCCAGTTTACTCAATCGCATCTCATAACTAAGGTCCTACATACCAGGCAACATCCTGGTAAACCTTTTCTGCACTCTCTCCAAAGCCTCGACATCCTTCTGGTAGTGTGGCGATCAGAACTGGACGCTGTATTTCAAATGTGGTCTAACCAATGTTTTATATAACTGAACATCACGTGCCAACTTTTATACTCTATGCTCCCTCCAGTAAAGGCAAGCATGCCATATGCCTCCTTCACCATCTTTTCCACTTGTTTTACAATCTTTAAAGATCTGTGGACTTGCACATCCAGATCCCTCTGTGTGTCTATACTCCTAATGGTTCTGCCATTTATTGTACAGCTGCCCTCTGCATTAGATCTGCCAAAACGCATCACTTCACATTTATCTGGATTAATTTCCATCTGACATTTCTCTTCCCAATTTTCCAGCCTGTCGATATCATGCTGTATTCTCTGACAATGTTCAATCCTATCCCCAACTCCAGCAGTCTTTGTGTCATCCGCAAATTAATCAGACCAGCTACGTCTTCTTCCAAATTATTTATATATATCACAAACAGCAGAGGTCCCAGTACAGAGACCTGGAGAAGACCACTAGTCACAGGCCTTATATCAGAAAAAGACCCCTCCACTGCTATCCTCTGTCTTCTATGGCCAAGTCTGTTCTGTAGCCATCTAGCTAGTCCATCTTTGATCCCGGTGAGATTTAATCTTTTGCATCAGCCTGCCATGAGAGACCAACAGTTATCCTGCCTCCCACCCAGTTGCAAATGGGCCAGAAACAGTCAGCATGTCTTCCATAACATTATGTACAATGAGTACTGGGTTCCTTGTATTGTGGGGGAACTAAAGATCGGTGTGCCAAACTATAATCTGATCAGAAAGTCCCTGGAGTACACTTGGCTTATAATAATTGCAGCTGTATGCTAGGACCCATGAATAATACTACTGTGTCCACAGTTTCATTTTCCTGTCAATTGAAATGAACTTGCCAAACAAATTAGTGTACCCAGTCAACCCACATTTTATTCATCAAACAGTCTGTGTTGCATGTGTGTTCAATGTTTTTACTCACTTTAGTGAAAGCATGTGGTGTACATCTTTTACTTCTTAATTATATGTTTTCCCAGTTTGAGGAGGATGTAACGTGGACAACTGGCACATATCAGTGTCTGTCTTTAGGAATGGAGATGGTCTGCTGAGCCAATAGAGAACCCTGCAACTTACAGGTACATGGGGAGTTGTCTGTGTTTGTATGCCAATGACTGCCACTGGTAGCCAATGGATAGGAGCAATTCTACTTAGCTCATATGCATCTTCCTCTTGGGAGCCATTTCGGTATCAATGATAGCCCTTGTTAATCGCTGCTGTTGAGCATTTTCTCAGCACAAACACAGACCTGTGTGGGAGCAAACGGCTGATCTAGAAGAAGGATCTTGTAGACCTGTGTTATTTGATTCCCCACAAAAAAAATGAATACAGAGAGAGCTGATTGTGTCAGCTTATTGGATTACAGTTAAACACAGTATCCAAGGAGCAATGTCTACATCATCAGTTTAAAGTTTATTTTATTAGAGTCCCGAGTAGGCGTACATTAACCTTGCAATGAAGTTAGTGTGAAATTTCTCTAGTCACTATGCTCCAGCACTGAGGCAGCAGTGCTAACCACTGTGCCACCGTGCCGCCATCATGTCTGTATACTGAGATTGTATTATTCAGACTGTGTTGCAAGAGAAGATGTCATAGAAGGAGAACTGTCAGTTCTTTCATCTGCATCAGAAGTTTCTTAAACATGGCATTTTATCAACAGGGTAGAACTTTGCTTAACATAGGTTTGTATACATGTAGCTGTTTTTTTAGTGCCAGTTCAGGTACTTTGAAATGTCCATTTTGACCACTTTGTGCTTATAACAACCACAAATTACACCTCCCATTTCCCACAGAACTATTTGCCTCTCAGAGCCCGTGAGAAATGTCACTTTAAATGACAAGTTTCTTAAATGGGATTTATAAATCCAATAAGCGAAAGGTCATGTACAAAATACCATATAATCATGTGATTGACAGAAACTTGGACTATTTTTTCAGTGATATTTGGTCAGTCCAACTGTTTTGCATTAATTATGTTAGAGATTGAGGGACAACTTCTGATGTCACTAAGATGTGTGTCACTAAGATAATATTACACTGTTAAAGCTTTGTGTAATGTTACATTTAGAAAATGAGCTAAGATTTATTTAAGCCAGAAGCTATAAAAGTGTATTAAAGATTTATGGTTAGGAGCAAATTCAAACAAATGAAGTACAGTACTGACTTAAATCAATCTGATTCTCTTAAAAGTCCATTAAGCATTCAGGCCCTTATGACTCATGTGTGATTATGCAGCTGAAGGAGTAAAATTGCAAGAATCGTGCTAGTTGGCTACAAAATTATCTTTAACCACATTAATCATAGAATTCATCCCTCATTCATTGGGAAGACAGAAGTGGTCATGTCTCTTCCTGCGTCTGTTAACCATTTGCAATAAACACAAATTTCCTAAGCAGTGGTGAGCATGATTACTGGAATGATTTGTGCTCTGATTCATGCACTGCCATAATTACAATTAAAACGTGAATAACCTGGAGATTAGTTGACTCTGTGAATGATTTAATGATTTACAAGAAAACAAGACTGAAGCAAGCTGTCACTATGGGCAGAATTCTTCCATCCGACTGTTGGGTTTGGTGGTGGGTGGGAGGAAGAATCTAGCAGGAACCAAAAACTCATTGGCGCAAATCACATTGCAGTTTTCCCCATGACAGGTTAATGATAGATCGATAGCTGGTGACATGAATTCAATTTGAATTCATTTGCATCTCATGAATACTCATTAAAACAGCAGCATTAAATCACTATCAATCTAAAACCTGATTGATAGGAAATGATGTGCATAAGCCATCTTCAATTTGCAAGAAACTTTGAGGTGAGTGCAGCAAAACCTTGCTGTCATAATGCTGCATTGCTCCTGAAACATGGAACATCACTCTGGCTCCTGCCTTCTATCTCTATGCTGAGCTGGTGTTCATGGACTGCACCATGCTGCAGGACTTATGGAGTATCCTGTGTCACCATCCTAGAACATTGAACGTTAAATGCAGTACAGGTCTTTCAGACCTCAATGTTGCACCAACCAGTGGAACCAATCTAATGATCCTCTAACCTGAACAATTCCAATGTTATCCATATGCTTATCTACTGACCATTTGAACACCCTTAAAGTTGACGAGTCGACAACTGCTGCAGGCAGGGCATTCCATGCCCTTACTACACTCCGATAAAGAATCTACCTCTGATATCCATCCTATACTACCAATCCTTAATTTAAAGCTAAGTCCCCTTGTGTTAGCCATCACCATCCAAGGAAAAAGGCTCTCACTGTCCACCCTATCTAACTTTCTGATCATCTTCTATACCTCAATTAGGTCACCTCTTAACCTTCTTCTCTCTAATGAAAATAACCTCAAGTCCCTCAGCCTTTCCTCATAAGACCTTCCCACCATACCAGGCAACATCCAGGTAAACCTCCTCTGCACTCTTTCCAATGCCTCCACATCTTTCTTAGAATGCGGCAACCAGAACTGTACACCATTTTCCAAGTGCGGCAGCACCAGAGTTTTGTACAGATGCAATATGACTTCACGGCTCCGAAATTCAATCCCTCTACCAATAAAAGCTAACACACCATACACCTTCTTAACAATCTTATCAACCTGGGTGCCAAGTTTCAGGGAGTTATACACATGTACACCAAGATCTCTCTGCTCATTGACACTACTAAGAGTCCTTCCATTAGCCCAATATTCTGTACTCCTGTTACTCTTACCAAAGTGAATCATCTCACACTTTTCCACATTAAATTCCATTTGCCACCTCTCAGCCCAGCTCTGCAGCTTATCTATATCCCTCTCAAACTGTAACATCCATCCTCACTGTCTACAACTCCTCTGACTTTGGTGTTGTCAACAAATTTACTAACCCATCTTTCTACACCCTCATCTAGGTCATTTATAAATATCCTGGATCAGTACTGTACCTAGGTTCGGGAAATACAAGGGCTTCCAAAGACTGACTGAGGGTACGAGAGGAGGCTGGTGAAGGGGAGAAGATAGTCTGACAAAAACAAGAGAGATAATGTGGAAGAAGGGTTGTGCAATGAGAGGATGTAATGGGGAGATGAAGAAGATGACCAATGGAAGGCAAAGAAAAGACCAAGGGGAGGCAAGTTTAACCCTGACTAGGCTACACAAAAAAGCTCACAAACATCGTGGTCAAATGGATAGCACATCATTTGTTGGAAGAGAATGCACAAAGACTCCAGATATGGTGGCTAGATGTCTAAATGAGGGCATGGGAACCTCGCATGTGATGGGCTCAGGGGAAAAGTGGTTTATTGACAATAGGCTGCACCTTGAGGCTGCTAGTCTTTTCCCTCTGGGTTGCTGACAGCCTGCATGATCTGGTGAAGACAGATTGGGAGAGAGTATTATGAGTGTTCTGGACTGGAGTTTAAAGACGGTGCTGTAACTTCAAACCCTCCAGCTAATAGCAGGCAAATGAATCAGCCAGGAGCTTCAAAGGAGAACTCATCCATAGATATTTGATGAAGTTGTACGTATAGAATCTGGCACAGGATCCTGCTGCTCTGGCCAGTGGGAAAGCTACCCACTTCCGCTCAATGTGCAAATTGTGTGGAGTTTGCACAATCTCCCCATATCTGCTATGGTTTCTTCCCACGGTCCAATGATGTGGGGGTTAGCTTGATTGGCCATGCTAAATTGGCCTTACTGTCAGGGGGATTAGCAGAGTATGTATGTGAGGTTACGGAAATAGAGCCTGGGTGGATTGTGGTCAGTGCAAACTCAATTTGCACTGTTCGAATTCTATAATTTTATGAGTGGAAAGCTGAGTTGAGATCAATCCTGAGAATGTTGCACTATATCTTACAGCATCAATAACTATGAATATAGTGGTTAGGACTAAGAATTTAATATTCCCAGTTATAAGAAACAGAGGAGGTAGGTCGAAAAAATGATAGTTTTAGAATTAGAGAAGGATTTTGCCTTGGCGTTAGATAAGGATATTGTGTTTTGGAACTGAGTCATTTCCTCTGGCATTTTGCTAACATAATGGAATTGATGGAAGTGTTGCCTTATGGAAAAATTAAATTTAAATATGTTGTACGTTATACATAAATAACATATAACAAGCATTCAACAAGTGAATAAATATATTGTAAATAAATACCATAACAAACATTCAATAAGTGGGTATTAATGCTATGATGCAGTAGTATATATTAAATATATACTGTACCAGGATATGTTTAAAACTTAAGTAATACCAGTAACAAAATTATTACTATTCTTTAGTGCACAATTAGCACATAAGTTAGCTCTAAAACACATTTTAAAATAAGTGCCTGAATGACTGAGGAAGGAACAGAAATTGCCCAATGCTCATCATTTAATGGAAATGGGAACAAATATGCAGTTTATGTAAATCTATCAGCAGAGGCACTTTGGTTCACTGGCAACCTAATAATGAATAGAGTCATAGAGGTTTACAGCATGGAAACAGGCCCTTAGGTCCAACTTGTCAATGCCGCCCTTTTTTTTAAACTCTTAAGCTCATCCCAATTGCCCATATTTAGCCCATATCCCTCCATATCATCATGCAAATATCTAAATGCTTTTTAAAAACAAAATCATACCTGCTTCTACTATGACATCTGGCAGCTTGTTCGAGACACTCACCAACCGCTATGTGAAAAAATTGCTCCTCTGGACATTTTTGTTTCTCTCCCCCCTCACCTTAAACCTATGCCGTCTAGTTTTAGACTCCCCTAGCTTTGGGAAAAGAATTGACTATCTAGCTGATCTATGCTCCTCATTATTTGAAAGACTTCTATAAGATCACCCCTCAGCCTCCTCCGCTCCGGAGAAAAAGATCCCAGTCTATCCAGCATCTCCTTATAACTTAATCCATCAAGTCCTAGTAGCATCCTAATAAATCTTTTCTACACTCTTCCTAGATTAATAATACCCTTTCTATAATAGGGTGACCAGAACTGTGCACTACATTACAAGTGTGGCCTTATGAATGTTTTGTACACTTCAACAAGACATCTCAACTCCCATATTCAATGTTCTGACCAATGAAATCAAACATGTCGAATACCTTCTTCACCACGCTGTCCACCTGTGACTCCATTTTCAAGGAGCTATGAACACGTATCCCTAGATTTCTTTATTCTGTCATTCTCCCCAACACCTTGCCATTAACTGAGTAAGTCCTGCCCTGGTTCAAGCTACCAAAATGCATCATCTTGCATTTTTCTAAATTAAACTCCATCTATCATTCATCAGCCCACTGGCACAATTGATCAAGATCCCGTTGCAACTAGAGATAACTTTCTTCATTGACCACTATGCCACCAATCTTAGCGTCATCTGCAAACCTACTAACCATGCCTCCTATAGGCTCATTCAAATCGTTAATATAAATGACAAATAACAATGGACCCAGCACTGATCCCTGAGGCACACTGTTGATCACAGGCCTCCAGTTTGAAAAATAATCCTCTACACCATTCTGTTTTGTGTCAGTTTCCTCAAGTATTCTAGATATGGATTAGGTATTCCAATTTCTCTTGGGTGGGACAGGGTTGATGTGGAGTGATGGGGATAAGCTGGAATACGTTTTTCTTAACTTGCAGTGGTGTAAATCAGTGTGCTTTCTCTCTGGCATATTCGTACTTCTCATCAAATTAACTCCTAAGTCTGATATTTTACAATGTTCAACATATTAGTAATCTACAACAAACCCAGTCCATTTTCTCTTTGAGTTGGTGCAATATTACGTCATGATGGGGAGGAAGAGAAAACTGCTCATGAAATTGAAATTGAAATATTTTCACATTTTTGAGTGGAGGATGCATTAGTGATTGGTACCTTGTGATAATTTGAGTTTGATGCCAGTTCTGCAATTTCATAAATGCATAAGTTTAAGGATCAAAGCCACAATCATGTCAATTCTTGATCATGCCATGTAATTTTGTTATTGTTCCAGGACTCTCACTATATATGAAGCATAGCAATATTTGCTGTCAATAAATAACTCAAGAGACTTATTTTAACAAAATACATACATATGTAATCAAAAACACATATATAAATCAAGGGTGCTGCCCTTTAATATCACTTATCAGATATTAAGGCATTTATACTAAAATATTAGATTCCAAACCTATGACCCCTCCCCTTAGCAAATCTGTAATGACATGCCCCTTTAAATTAAGTATGTGTGCTATAGCACAAGAACTCTATTGTCTATCTTAAATAAACTCTTGAAATTCTCTGAATGTTCACACCCTGCTTGAGCTGTATTTATCTACTCAGTAAATGACTCAAGAGTATGGTTTCCCTTGCCAAAGAATTTGAACGCCTTAAACAGTTAAGACGAAACTTTGTTCGCAGTTACTTTAAATTAAAAAGTAAATGCTTTATGTAGACAGCATTGTCTGCACAAACATAAAGCTTGATTTTTTCTATGGTGCCTGACTGTAGACTGAGATTGTTACATACCAAATAATTTTGTGTTCTGCAGTCAAAAACGTTTTGACAGATGTCAACATTGTCTAAAAGCTCCAGACAGTTGTTTGTCATGTACAAGCAATTATGGCTAACCCTGCTCACCTCTCCTTTAATCCAAAAAGGCTAGACTACATTTTGGGAAAGCTTTAGCTAAGTCTGAATGTAAATTCTTTGAACCCCCACTCTCCCCTTATATTTGTTAGCCTGGAGCTGTGTCTGGCATAAAGTTTTGTGTTTAAAGCATATATCTTTCTACCAATAGAAAATTAGCTACAGTAACTAATCCAAACTACTGCTTATACGTATTTAACTTCTACTGCTTAAAATTATAATTCTCTTCCAAACCAATCACAGTCACAAGCATTCACAAATGAATTTTTTTTGGTTTTATTGAACAGTCCCACGTAGCAGGAAGAAACATTGAGATTAAAGTTATAATAAGTCCCTCACAAAGCTCAGACTATAAACATTGTATAGAAAATACTGTTCCCTATATTAACAGGTGAATAGTTAATACATTTAGTATTTCTCAGTCTGCCACCTCAACAGGGATATTAACCTATTTAAAATAAATACATAAATATGATATGATATGATATATCAAATTAAGTTTTTATATTCTAATGATCGACAGTAATAATTTCTAACTTATATTGCAATGGGTGCATGCATTGAGATGTAAGAGTTTATTGCTGAATCACTTGACATTTATTCAATATTCATAAGCCTTGAGTTTGATGGAGTTCCTATCAATCAAACTGGATTGCAAACTTTTTTGATAATTATTAATTCAGATTACATTAAAAACTAGTGCATCGATTTGATTAAGAATAAAGAATCATTTTTCGGTAAAGGACAGAAGTTGATCATGGTAGCTTTGGTCCACATTAATACTAAAAAAAGCATAAAGTATAGAATTCCAAAGATCATATTTACCCATGATTTTGATTTTTTGATCTGAGATCTTAAAAAAATCTAGTACAAATTTTGAGAATTTGAATACTTAGTGCTGTTGCAACAAAGGGTAAGTATTCACCGCTGGAATCAGAACAATGTATAGATCTCCAATGTCAGAGAACTAGACTAAGTCACAGCATCACAATTCTTTTTCTCATTCAGAAGAAGGCTATTCAACCTATCATGTCTGTGCCAGCTCTTCAAATGACAGCATGACATGATGCCATTTTCCTGCCTTCGCCCTGTACCTTTGCACACCATCCACCAGGCACATGGCACATATACTTGCAACTAAACCAACGTTTTCTACCTGATATGCTGCAGGAAAGGACGTCCCGAGGCATGGTACTTTGGGGAGACCATGCAGATGCTATAACAATGGATGAATGAACACCACTCGACAATCACCAGGCAAGAGTGTTCTTTTCCTGTTGGGGAACATTTCAGCAGTCATGGACATTCAGCCTCTGATTTTTGGGCAAGTGTTCTCAAAGGCGGCTTTCACAACACATGACAACACAGAATTGCTGAGCAGAGACTGATAACCAAGTTCCACACTTATGAGGATGGCCTCAACCAGGATCTTGGGTTCATGTCACACTATCTGTAACCCCCCCACGATTTGCCTGGGCTTGCAAAATCTCACTAGCTGACCTGGCTGGAATCAATACACATCTCTTTGCTTAACCCTCTCTCCACTCACATTGTACCTTGAAGAATTGATTATCTGTAAAAACTTGCATTCCAACCATTATTTTATAAATTGAGTTTGGGTCTTTATATGCCCTGTTTGAACTGAAATCCCACTCACCTGATGAAAGAGCAGCGTTCCGAGAACCAGTGGCTTGTGCTACCAAATAAACCTGTCGGATTTTAACCTGTGAGAGTTCTTACTGTGGCATTGTCAGACTGCCATTCCATAGCCACTAACCTGCATCAAATTTCACCTCTTCTCTGCAAAGAGAACAGTCCCAAGCTCTTCAATTTATTCTAATAACTGAGATTTCTCATTCCGGGAACTATTCTCATAATTTTTTTCTGCACTCTCTGCAATTCATTCACATACTTTCTATAATGTGGTGCCCAAAACTGTACATAATATTCCACTTGAGGTCTAACTAGTGTCTAAGTCCAGCATAACTACGTTGATTTTGTACTGTCTGTCCCTTTTAATAAAGCCCAGAGTACTGCATGTTTTTTGAACTGCTCTCTCCACCTGTCCTACTGTTTCCAATGATTGATGCACATATACATGCAAGGCCCTCAGTTTCTTCACCCACTTTAGAATTGTATCCCTTATTTTATATTGTCTCTCCATATTCTTCATACCAATTGCATCACGTCACATTTCTTGCATTGTACTTCATCTGCCAACTATCTGCCCACTCCACCAACATATCTATATTCATTTGAAGTTTGACGCTGTCCCCACTTGTTATAATGCTTCCAACTTTGTGTTATCCACAAACTTTGAAATTATTCCCTGTACGTCAAGATTTAAATTAATATATCAGGAAAAGCAAGTACCCAATATCAACATTTGCAATCTTCTAGTCTTCTGGCACTTTCCCTATGTCTAGTGAACACTCCTGCAATTTCCACTCTCACTTCTTTCAATATCCTTGGATGCATCTTGACAGGTTCCAGTACCTTGTTAAAGACAGAAAAAAATCACTAATTTAATACCTTAACCATGCCCCCTGCCGCCATATGTAAATTCCTTTTTGGTCTCTAATTGGTCTTAATCCTCCTATTTCCACTTTTTACCATTTATATACCAAAAGGTCTTTGGAATTTCCTTCTATGTTGACTGCCAGTCTTTTTTCATAGTCCCTATTCATTTCTCTAACATGTTTTTTCACCTCCCCTCTAACTCTTCGGTACTCCTCTTGATTCTCAGTTGTATTTTCTACTCATCACCTGTCATAAGCACACTTTTTATTATTTACCTTAATTTCTATCTCATTTTTTTCAGCCAGGGAGTACTGGATTTGTTTCTCCTACCTTTGTTTTTGAAAGTAGCCCACTGTTCAGCTACAGATTTTCCTGCCAACCTTTCATTCCAGTCTACTCAGCCCAGTGCTCTTCTTGCCCCATTTTGGAGCAATATTGGTCTCCTTAGTCTCAAAAAGAGGAAGATGAGGAAGAAACTTTTAGGGATATGGACTATATCGAGGCAGAATTTCTGCAAGGACTTCCGAATTTCTCATTGTAGCATCAATGCAAGATTGGTGCAAGAGGCTAAATCTTCTAATTTCCTGGGAGTTCTGCCAGATTTATAATAGAAGGTTGTGAAATGTCTTGTTGAAATTATTAGTGGCTAAATGGTGAAGTATGCCTGCTGGTTCCGAGTGGATGTTGCAGAAGCTTTGGCATTAAGGAGTCAGGTGAGGACAACTGGCATTCTATTTTTGCTGGGGTGGCTAACCTAAACTGGCATACCCTCTTCCCAAATGCTCTTGCCCTACTTTTCAGTTGAGCTATACAGATGGATACAACATTGCCCTCTCTCTGTAGCTATTTTTTTTTAATCGATTATTGCCAGTGCCCAGGTTAGTTCCTTCACCCACTTTAGAATTGTATCCCTTATTTTATATTGTCTCTCCATATTCTTCACCACAGTGAGAACTCTCACAGGTTAAAATCCAACAGATTTATTTGGTAGCTCAAGCCACTGGTTCTCGGAACGTTGCTCTTTCATCAGGTGAGTGGGATTTCAGTTCAAACAGGGCATATAAAGACCCAAACTCAATTTATAAAATAATGGTTGGAATGCAAGTTTGTACAGGTAATAGGCAGAGTGAGAGAAGTGCCTCAACGTTGAAGTATTAAGCAGTTTTAATTAATGTTAGAATAATTTTGACTTGCATGATGGCAGAGGCATGAGGAGGTGAAGGTTGTAACAGTATGAAATTAGCAAGTGAAGACTGCGGCTGATGGAGCTGAAGGAAGCATATATAAGACCATACAAATTAGGAGCAGGAATGGGCTCCGTCATTCAGTAATATTAAAGCTTATCTTAATGTGGCTTCAACTCCACATTCTTTCTACCCGTAATAACCTTTGCAGAATTAAGTGTTTGCGCTACTCTGGGAGAGTGCAAAGAAGGGTAGTGAATACTGAGCAAGGTTAATGATCCAGTGATGATAAATATTATTTTTAGAGGCTCACCTTAGCTGCCCTCACAAAGTCATTGAACTTCTGCTTACTGTCCCTATGGTGATAGGCTCTGCCTTCTCTGCACATTCCTGCTTAAGTGGATATCTTTCTGCCTCCTGGTAGAAAATAGATACCCCTCCTTCTGCTGATGTGAAATAACTGAATTGTTACAGTGCAGATGGAGGCCATTTTGTCCATCTGCATCAACTCTTCAAATGAGCATTTCATCCCTAGTGCAGTTCTCTTGCTTTCCACACTCAACCTCTCAAATCCACATACCTGAAATTTCTCATCCCTAGAACTATTCATATAAACCTCTCCTGTATTCTCCTCATTGCACTCACATCCTTCCTATAGTGTGGTGTCCATAACTGTACACAATATTCTAGCCGATGTCTAACCAGTGTCTTGTTCAGCATAATCTCCTTGCTCTTGTACTCTATAAAGCTCAGGATACTGTGTGCTTTATTAAATGTGCTCTCAATCCATCCTGCCACCTTTAATACCACACACAACTCCCTCTGTTCCTTTACCTCCTTTAAGGTAGTAGTTTTTATTTTGTACAGTCTCCCCATGTTCTTCCTATATAATATATCACCTCACACTTTTCCACATTGAATTTCACCTGCCACCTACCTGCTCAGGCTAACAGCTTGTCTACGGTCTTTCGAAGTTCTATACTCTCCTCCTCATTGTTTCCAAATTTTATATCATCTGCAAATTTTGAAATTGTACTTTCTACACCAAAGTCTATGTCATTCATAGACATCAGGAAAAGGCTTCCAATTCTCATTCCTGGGGAAATACATCATAAACCTTCCCACAGCCTGAGATTCTTCCAAGGAAGATTACCCTCTGTTTCTTGTCACTCGACCAATTTTGTATCCATGTTGCTACTGTTCTTTTTATTCCATGAGCTATAACTTTTCCCACAAGTTTGTTCTGTGGCAATGCAGCAAATGCCTTTTGCATATTCATGTACACCACATCAACAGTATTGCCCTCACCAGTCCTCTTTCATCTCTTCAAAAATCTCCAAGTTAGATAAATATGATTTACCCATAATCAATGCATGTTGGAACTCCTTAACTAATCTACACTTGTCCATGTGAAGTGGGATGTGGGTATCATTGGTTAGGCCAAAATTTATTGCTCATCCTTAATTGACCTTTAGAAAATGGTAATGAGCTGTCTTATCGAACCATTCCAGTCCGTGTGGTGTTAGTATACCAAAGCTGTTGTTAGGGAAACAGTGGCATACTGATTTTGTGCCTGGACCAGTAATCCAGAAACTGGAGACCTGTGTTCAAATCCCATGATGGCAATTACAGATCAAACTAACCCACACATCTTTGGAGTGTGGGAGGAAACCAGAGCATCCGGAGGAAACATATGCAGATACAGGGAGAACATGTAAACTCTACACAGACAACAATTCAAGACCAAAATTAAACCTGGATCTCTGATGCTGTGAGGCAGCATTGCTAACCACTGTGCCACCTTGCCGAACATGCAGTTCTCAATGCTTGGCTACTATATTTTTTGTCCTGATTCAGGATGAAAAAAAATCAGACCAACATCTTTGGAAGGGCAAGAGGAAAGAATTGTTGGAAAAAGTATAGTTAATCTATACATTTAAAGTTGGATATAAATGTTGTTGTAACAGAAGTAGATGAAAAGTGATTGCTACATTGGAAATTTATGTTTACAGTGATTGCAGTGACCTCGAGTCCAACAGCATTTGGATCTGCCAAGTAATTGCACAGTATTTTTTGCAAAATAGAAAAATGTTTCCACTGTCTTTCCTGTGGTTTCCTGCAATAATCAAATTCTGGGTAGAGCAGTTGTTTCAGGAATCCAGTGTCAGACACATGGACAACATATCGTGCTCTGTATAACTGGTTTAGAGTGATTAATGCCTGAATACTGGGCAGGTTAACTAGGGAGAGGATGTTGCTTTTAGATCACCTTTCATGCCACTGAATTTGGAATATCTTGAGAAAGCACTGGTGATGGTACTTCTCCAATGTTTTAAGGTGCCTATTGTAAATTGACCAAGTCTCCAAAATATACAGGAGCACATTGATAATTACTACCTCATCAATCATGACTTTAGTCATGGGTTTGAGATCCTGATCCTGAAATGTTCTCTCCCCCACTTGGCTGAAGATGTAGAATGTTAAGTGACAGGGAACTTCATCGCCATTGGAAGTGCCATCCTTGCCCTGTTTAAAGCTCAACATGGTGGAGGTGGCACAATTCCATTACTTCCATTGTGAACTCTAGCCACCATAGTCCCTGGTCCTGACTCAAGCTAAATAGCTATGCAATTTGAAATTAGGACCTTCTATCAAGAGTTCTCTATTTGCCTCCACATAGAGTTTCCCTTCTCTATCTTTCCATGTTTTGATTATACTGCAGACCAAGTGATAATGCAACAACACCACCACCCCCACCTCACCCATGCCTGCTTCTGTTGTTTTTAATATTTCCAAATTGACCCAGCAACTCACCACAATGCTTCCACAAACTTTGTAAAAGCACCTGATCTGCAACTTGTTAAATAGTCCCAAAGCAGCAATCATCTTGCTTCATAATATTTGCATCCAAGAGTGGTGGACAAACATACTACATGTCTAAGGATGGATCAGAATTGGTATCTTTGTTGCATCAGGCCATTTAGTGAATTGACATCATGATGGCATCTATTCATAGTTTGTGGATACATGAAGGGCGTGTACCTGCTTGCACTACTCCAATTCAGTGATTTTGCAGGAAGCAGCCAACAGTATATGGAAAAATGAGATAACCCTGTGGTGCACTGAGAACACAGATGTCTACATCATTAAGTTTCTTCCAAGGAAATTAGATTCCATAATTGTAAAATTAATTGTTCAGGGCCAGAAAGGTAGTTTAATGGTAATAATCATATATTATGCTGTTAAAGATTTACTTATTCCTCAATACACAGACAATAATCGTGGACTTTTAAGAGGCTAGGGAATTAGCCTTATGAGCGAACTAATTCACACCATTTCAGCATCTTCTGGATTTCTACACTTTGCTAATGTGAACATTGCTTTGGGATCATGTTTAACACTGACAGTCCTAAATTATTATTGCAGAAAATGCTGGGCTATTGACCACAATGCATTGGCCACATAACACTTTGAGGCGCCTGAAAAAAATGATGAAACCAGATTTCACAGTGAATGAAGATAGATGTGCCATTTGACATTGGTTTATTGGTAGAATGCAGTTAAACAATATGAAAGGAGACGAGTCAGTATAGAATGGAAATGACAGAAAGGAAACTATTTTTCAAGAGTCAGTGTCGAAACTTGTTAAATAATCCCAAAGCAGTAACCATCTGCTTAGTAAATGTGAATCATTTGGATTTGGACATATTGGACCCTATAGTTAAAATGGAAGATTGAATTGGATAGTGGTACTCCGGGCTGGTTGGCTGAATGGCAACAAGAAAAGCACTGGCACACTGGCATTCCTTGGATCATGAATATTGCTAGGCTAGGAATAAACAGCAAATTCATGCATCATGTTGGCAATGCCATCCTACTGGATTGTGTCTCAGCAATCCTAGTAATCTTTGGGAGCACAGATTTCTGGCTGGGAGATCCTGCATATCCAGTTGAGCATGTGTAACAATGATGACAGAAATCTGAGTCACCAACTTCAGCTTGCATGTCAACAGGCATTATCTCATGTTTCTTCTGTCCATGCTGAAATGGAAGCTGAGACATCATTCAAAATAAGTTCTAGCATGTTTGGGTTATCAGGTGCTGTTATGGAGTTTGACACAATTTTCCTGCTGGAAACAATGGGCTCCTGAGCCAAGAGCTTGACTTCTTCATTCTCCTTGAGAATGACAATACACTATGTGACAAGCCTGCCAATGTTCATCAGCATGCTCCAATGCATTGCCGCATCAAAATCCATATCTAAACCCTTTGCCGCAAAACTTATGTGTAACCTCACTCTTCAATGAGCTGGCCATGCACTCTTCTTTTCCCATGACCTGCCTTCAGCTTTGCTGATTTTTTTTTAAATTGCTCGCTTGTTTATTTATTTCTTCTTTCAGGTTGCAATTAATTGGCTGCTATTTAGCCATTGTCATGGATTTGTCTAGTAACAGCAGTAACAAGAATTTAACAAGGCACGAAAGAAATTGGCCTGCCCAGCAACAGGGAGAAATCTGTCTAGTGACAGCCGTAGTCAGCTTTCAAAAGTCATTCAAAATCTATTATTTTCCTAGTAACAAGATTAGCAAGCATCTTGACAAAACCAGTTATAAATCATCCTATTAGTAGGAAACAGCATACCTAGAGATCAGTGGATGCATACACATGCTAATTCCTAGAGTCCAAGAAGTTGAAACATGTAGGCAATCAAATACATGTAATGAAGAATTAGAAAGGGAAATGGTATTATTGCCAGCACCATCAGAAGAAAGCAGGCCTACTTACATCCAGAGATGAATTCATATCTAACAACACGAGAAGCCAGTCCCCAATTTACTGAGGCATGTGGGAGGCATATCCCACATCTAAGTTTTAGAGCCAAGGCAGAAACCTTTGTAAAGCCAGTTTAAATATCTTTACTGGACCAGAAAAATAAATTTTCCAGACTTGATCCCCAGCCTTCTACTGTATGGTAGCTATATGCTGGATTTGACTTGTAGACTTATTTAATTTGGATGTTGTTTAAGAAGTGGGAAGTCTTAAAGAGATCAGTGATCATAGATATATTTTGGAATGAGGGATAATTTCTATATTAACTATGTGTGTGTTTAATGATTTGTATACTTAACTGTCTGTTGTCTTTATTGTGCATTTGTCTTTAATTTACTAAGTAATCCTTAATAATTGTTGTACGATTACTGGATGTGTTATTTTCGCAAGAATTCCATGTGATTCTTCACACCATCCCAAAACAAAGCTATAGACTACCACTAACGGATTTTGATTTTTAGAGTGAATAAAACCATCTCTCCACAGATGTTATCAGACCTGCTGAGATGTTTAGCATTTTCTGTTTTTGTTTCAAATTCCCAACATTTTGCCTTTATCTTATTACTAAGTAGTTAGTTCTTTCAGAGACAGCAAGATACAATGAGCTGAACGGCATCTCTTCAGTTGAAAAATACTATCATTTTATTTTAAGATTTACAGATTGTGTTTCATTTTGCCTTATCTTCCTCTACTTCAGCCACATCACTGCTTGGTCGTTAGGTTGCCTTGAGTTAAAATACAGAGGAAGGTTGCACTAAATATTTCTTCACAGTTACACCACTTCAAAGGGCCAAGTAAAAGGGTAAATCTTTGCAACTTAGTACCTGTCGGAATCATAGGATCATTTTCATTTTAGGAACAAGATTTACTTATGGGTGAACTTAAACATGGCTGTTTAATTCAGTCATAGCATCAACAGCACACCTCTGGGAATCATGATTAATGGGTTTGGGATGGACGGGGGGCGGGGAGTAGTGGGCAGATGGGAAATGTGGAACTCTTTCTGTCAAATAAATGATTTCTAATTAAATGTAGATTAACATGGCTATAAGAGTTGATCAGCATTTGGATTTTTCTGCAGCAGTTATGTTTGCTCAAGGTTACATATATCTTAAATGATTGAATTATCTCAGAACAAAGGACAGGATTCTCAGTCATTCAGTGCCTGCAGCACCCCCCACCAAACAGAATCTCTGCACCTCCACCCTCCCACCTTGGTATCTCTGCATCTTAACCCTCTTTCAGGAGAGGCGGAGAGGTGGGTGGCCCTCCCACACTACTCTCTCCTCCTCACACAGGGAGAAGCCTCATTCCTTTCCCTCTTCATCCTAACATTTCACTCCCCACCCCCCACCCCACCCCAGTTTAGGATTCTCTGGTCCTGCTGCAGTGAGCAAAGATTTGGCTGAGCATCAAATTCTGCTTCCTCATTTGCAGCTGTCGCAGGTATTGAACAGCCAAAGAATTCCGGCCAGTGGCTCTAATTCTAAATCTTTAGGTTTAACACATCTCAAAAAATGAATGAAAGGTGATCTTATTGAAATAATAGGATTCTGAGGGAACTTTTAGGGTAGATGCTGAGAGGATGTTTCCTCCAGTACTAGTCACTCACAGTTTAAAAATAAGGGTTCCCTCATTTAGAACTAAAATGAGTAGGATTTTTTTCTCTAAAAGTTGTTGGAATTCTTTTCTAAAGAGGACAGTAAAGATTGGGTCAAGATATTTCAAGATTGGATCCAACAGGTTTTTAATCAACAGGGGAAATCAAGAGTTAAGGAGGGCTGGCAGAAAAGTAGAGTTAAGGTCACGATCTGATCTGTCATGATTTTGTTGAATGACAGATTGGGCTAAAATGGGCAATGGCCTACTCCTGCTCTGATTTCTAGAATGTTTTCCTTCACTACCTAACATAAGTAAATGACCCTGTACCAAATAATTTCAATGAGTCTGCACTGGTGCCCATCAAGATATATCACAGTATTTATACCAGGATGAAAAGCCCTTCACTAGAAGGGCTCAGCATCTCCAACATGGCATACCTCTCTCAACGCTGAATTGAAGTATTGTCTTATATTAGTAGTTCAAATCTTGGAGTAGAACACGCAATCTAAAAAATGTGAGCTACCTAGAGACTCAATAGTGATGCACCTTGTGGCACAGAGGCACAGTGATTAGCACTGCTGCCTCACAACACCAGGAACCCAGGTTTGATTCCTGGTTTTGGTCACTATCTCTGTGAGGTCTGCATGTTCTCCCCACATCTGCATGGGATTCCTCAGGGTGCTCAGATTTTCTCCCATACTCTGAATGACATGCTGGTTGGGTGCATTGACCATGCTAAATTTTCCCTGTGTACCTGAACAGTCACCAGACTGTGGTGATTAGAGGATTTTCACAGTGACATCATTGCAAAGTTAAAAATAAACCTACTTGGGACATTAATAAATAAACCAAACTTATAAGGAGGTAAGGGGCAGACATTTGGAAAATGATTTCAGTTAACATTAAAAAGGTTTTTTTTTTACACGGAATTGGAGAAAAATAATAAATGGAGTTTGAAACAGATAGTGCAAGTGGGAGGGGAAAGAATTCATGTAGGAACCACTTCAAGGTCCTGAGACTGAGATTAAAATTGAGACTTGCATCCACAACAGGATTTGCACAAAATAATTAAAATGATAAAAAGAATATTGTGAATTGAGATGTATTTGTGGTTTTTTAACTTGCATGCATTTTATGTGCAAATCAGGGATTGCTAAAATATTAAATATCTACGAAGAAAACATTTGAACTGAGTCAATTTTCTTCTCTGGCCCCTGCAATCCTCAGGTAATCACTTTTCTCAATGCTAACACATGCAGAATATTATATATCAGGCGAGATGTGTACTCCACCTGGGGACTACTTACCAAAGGGAATTGACATTTTGTGACAAAGTAGATTGACTTATGCACCAGCTTTGGCAAACCAGTCTAATGGCAATTGGCAAATAGTCATGATCTTATCTGAAGTTTTGAAATATTTTTCTCCCTCTACTTTAAAAACAAACCTTTCTTTTCAATCAGTCTTTACCTTTCTCACAATGATCCTTTATACATTTTATATTTAAAGCCTTTATGCCTGAAGTCACATATTCAATGTCATTTATATATAAAGCACTAGTAAAATAGATTAATTGCAAAATAAATACAAGTAGCCACTAACCATTTTTTGACACAGCAGAGTTGTGATTCTAAAATGCATTTTTTTAAACTAAAGTCTTTCTTCCCATCTAAAATAAACATTAACCTTATCTCCACCAAACCCCCCCACTCCCCACCTCCCTTATGTAGAAATGCTTTTAGGTTTCATCTCATGAACTAAACAAAGGACCTAAAGACTAAAGAGTCTTTGAAAGATCAATAAAAAGTGTATTCTGACTGGAGCAAAATAATACACAGAGTGCATTTCCAACCTTGCCCACACTGGGATTCCCCAGTCCCGCTGCTGTGAAAATAGATTTGGCTGAGAGCCAAATTGTCCATTCTCACTACCTGTGACACAGGGCACAAACTGGAGAAGTCCAGCTATGGTTTATCTTTGAAGAGCTTTAAATGTTGTTAATACCTTGTAGAAATTCATTCATAGCAGTAGGGAATTGCAGCAGCTGAGAACTAACACTGGATTTTTGCACAAAGACTTCAGAGATTTGTTTTACATTCACTTGCTCTTACAGCCTTGAAAACTATATGTACTGAATTATGTGTTTATCAGAGCGAAATTGTTTTGAAAAAAATAAGTCCACTCTTTTTAGTAATTACTGACAAGAAAAACAGAACAAACACACTTAGACAGCAGCAGAGTTGGTTTAAACTGGTTGTCAGAATAAACTTTCAGTTCAGAGATTTAATTTGAGTGATGTAATGTACTGAAAAAGACAATGATGCAATGCACATCCTGGAAGAAAGCAAAGCTGCCCTTCGAATCAAACCATACAAGTTCTGTCACTTTATTTCAACAAATGTTGAAAGAACTAAATAACCAAGAATCAGGACTCAGTGCCAAAATAAATCTGTCAACCATTTATCAATGTTTAAGTGTTGGCGCCACAAAGGCATGTGCAAATTTATTTTTCAGTTTAACTTTTTTTTGCTGAGTATATAAGTTGCAGTGAGCTACACCTTTAATGAGAAAGGTGAATGGAAGGACTGTAGCAAATATAAAGTCTTAGGATGTGTTCTCAATGACCTCAAATGGACCTGCCTGGGAACTTGTCACAGAAAGACTTAATTTCAATGATTTACAGGATCCAGGGGAAGGTCCAAAAGAAAATACATAATATGATTTGCAAAACAAGTGAGTAGTCACAAGAATAGGAACAGAGTAGACCACTTGACCCATCAAGTCTGCTCTGCCATTCAGTAAGATCATGCCTGATCTTGGGTTACACTTTCCTGCCCACTCCTCATTTCCCTTGTAGCTTAATCAATTGCCAACTGTCATCATCCTTACCTGACGCAGACATCCAGGCTGGTATTTTACCAGCATGCCCACCCCTGAAGTGGGTGACATTTGCAGAATGGCCTCCGGTTGGATTTTATGAATCTCGCTCCAGCGAGGTCACAAAATACCGACCTAAGACAGGAATAAATATTCTTTAGAAAACATTGCTAGTATGTTAAGGTCATGTAAGGATCAATGAAATGACTCCCCTAATCAAACTGTAACAGCTTGTTTTAAATGAATATAGAGAGGATGTGCTTTTCCACTATTTACGCTTTCTGTTTGTAAAGACTTAATTGGTAGATTTACTTAGGTTAAACAAAGAACAAGATAAGTTTATTGAAATGATTTCTCATTTTCTAAAAAGAAAGATGAATCACAGCAAGCAATTTGTCACAAACATTTGCCTGGATTCAAATGAACTAGTACAGAAGCAGAAAAAGATAATAGATTTAAGGATATTTTTAAAAGAGTTTGTGCAAAATATAAAACAATGGAGTATACTGTTGGCTGTTCTTAGGCTGGTCTCAGTATAGTGATTCCATGTTGTGGCTGTTTAGTTTAGTTGTCATTTTGTTTGTAATTGTACAGAGCAAATTTCCATGCTTTATTCCAAAAAGATTGCAGATTTTCTTAGGATGGTTATTTTGCAAATTGAGACACAACACTTAAGAGAGAGATGAGGGCAAACAGCTTCACAGTCTGTTTTAATGTAGCATGGTAAAAACAAGGATCTCTCTTCTGATGGGGAAATAACTCCTTACAGTTCACTATTGGTTGCATATCCCAGGAAAATTCTATTCACCTGTATCTGCTGCAGTCATTGTTTTAGAACAGGTTATTGAAGTCTCATCTCAAGAACATTTAAAAAGGTTCAGAATAATGTAAAGCCAGCAGGAGATGGGCCATTTCATTTCCCATAAGTGGTTGAGTGTCTTTTTCTGTCCTACTTGGTGGAATGCAATTTGTATATTATGGATGTCTTGGGAATTCTCAATGTCTTTCAAAGTTTTCTGATTATTTTTCAAATTCAGGCAGAAATAGAAATTATGGCTGGAAATTTCCCATTCCGCTCACTGTGGAAATTATAGCAGACAGGGTGGAAAATTTGGCAAACAAATGAAAGGTCCATTGACCTTGGGTCAGAATTTCTGGTCTTAGGGTGCGTGAGGCAGGGAAGTCCTGCACTATGTCTTTTAGAAGAATTATAACAGATGATGCTAACAAGTAAGCATAGTGAGCAATGGTGACACTTGAAGAGTATAGGGTAGAACTAATTTACTGAGTGCCCAACAAAGATGTTTGCAGATAAGTTCTTGGCATGAGTCATATTGAGGAAACAATTTCTTCCTTGCGTAATGCAAAAGAAAGTAATTTGATTACTATAGAGGAATCCGATTCCTAGACCTACCCTTGAATCTTGTCTCTGGTCAGTTTCAGATCACTTGGATAATAGTTCTAGACAATCACAAGGATGAGATAGAAACTTACTCTTTTCCTCTCACAGTTATCAGTGGGCATGCTCATTTGCCCTACAGCAGTCATATGAATGGATTAGTACCATTGGACATTCAAATCAGCAGCAATCCTGGGATATTCTGAACAAGTAACAGTAGATATCACTTCTGAATGAATGAAGTCCATAAAAAACACTCAGATAAATTAATGAGATAAACAGACGCACCACTCTTACTGCACAGCTGAATGGCATTAATTTACTTCTGGTGTCTTTTATTAAGCTGAAAATAGAAATGCTTTAATTCCAGATGGGGCCCTAGACAGGAAATGGAAGACTCATCTGACGAACTTGGGATGAAATACAATTCAGCTAGGATTCTACCCATCCCTTATTTCCCAGTGTAGAGGGGAAAAGTTGATTTCCATGCTCATCCCCTCTATCAAGATCATGTGTTTGGAGAGCTGTCAGACTGCAATTTGGAATTCTGTCCAATACACCCGTTTATGACTTGGACAGAATCAAAGATTATATGTAGAAATGGTCCCAAAAGTATTGCAGGCTAAGTCATAGATCTCAGAGGAAAATGGTACCTTTGCTATCTGCTAGCAATGGTGTTGAGGATACTTAGACATTACCTTTATTTTTAACATGGGAGAGCCTCCAAAAGGTGAATAGGAGTGGGTTCCACTGAAGCATTCTTGAAATGTTAATGGTTTGCCCTCACCTTGTTTGATTTCAACCCTGAGATTAGTTTGCATCTGAGAGTATAAGTGGCAGGAGTTCCACTCAATTGAACTTCCACTAGTGATGCGCAATTTCCAGAATTTTGTCCAGTGTCAATTTTCAGAACTTCATTTAAACCAAAATGTTGCTTGTTCCCCCATTTATTAATGTTAAAAATAATGTTTTGGCATGTTTACTTGTCTCATATTCATTTCAAATTTTATTTCACTTTTATGACCAGAGAAAGATAAAACTTGAAAGTGGTTGACAGGAGAGGCACTCTCTTTTGGTTGCTGACAGAGTCCTGTAGCATTGAAACCAGCCCCTGAACTTTCATTGGTAAGTTATTGTAAATAGCTAATTTTTCCTGCTTGAGTACCTTAGCTGGGATTATCCATCGTTAAGGTAAATTGCAGCAGAAAAACCCTAGCTTTTACACCAAGTCATATTGTGTTGCATTGAACTGCACACCATCCTGGCCTCTTGCAGTTTGAGTTCCTCATGGATGTGATGGGTACCAAATAAATAAGCTCTTTCTTTTTGTTTCACAACTTGATTTTCAGTATTTTGTTCGAGAATCAGTAGCAATTTATGTAATGTTTTGAGTGAATCATCTATCCAACCCTATTCTGTGCCAGATACAAATATCTTGAAATTGAGATCATAGTCCGACACTCCAAAAAGTGCAGTTTGTAAGAATTTTGCCTGCCTGTTTGTCACCTGTCATCAAATCCTGGAGTTGGGGGTATTTAAATTATTGAATTAGATGTTGCAGTAGCACATCTCCTGATTCAGTTCTGTTCCCTGTTCTGTTTTCCTGGTAATATATTGAACGTGCCATTCCATTGAGAGGTGCTACAGAGTAAAGGGTTAACATCAATGCACCTGATACTTATGTCACCATGATGTAATATCACCTGACAAATTAGTACCTGGCGGGAATCAGAACTACATCCTAAAGTAGAGTACTGTGATGTATGTAGATCTGCAAATAAATAAGAATGGTTTTTAAGAATAATTTCCATGGTAGTATTCTTAGGAAAACAGATAAACCCGAAAGAAACTGCTTCTTAAATTCTAACCCAAAGTGAAAAAACCATGGTGGCAGCAGACAGAGCATAGAGATGCACAAAATCTCCAATGGAAGACTGCAGATCTAAAAGACTTGAATCCTGGAGAAAGGATAAGAAGAGTAAAGATTGAAGATTTATCTGAGTATAGAGCAAGATGTGTACCACAGCAGACATAGACCTGGAATTCAGGCAGCAGGACACACAGATCATAATTTATAAGACAAATTATTGAAATGGCAACAGATCCAATATTAATGGTAAGCATAGTGTTGACTCTGCCACACCAAAAGCATTCCTAAGTTTTGCAGCCTTGCAACAGGCTCAACACTGGGACAATTATAGGAAAAGATTTGCTAGATACACTCCTTTTGATTGGTGACAGAGTCCTGTAATATTGAAGTCCAGGAAACCAGTCACCTGAACTATCATTGATGTTATTGTAAATAGCTGAATTTTCTTTCTTGAGTGCAACTCTGGACTTTAGCTGGGATTATTGGTCTTTAGGATGTAAATTGTGGCACCGTTGCACAGTAGTTAGCACTGTTGCTTCACAGCTCCAGGGACCTGGGTTAGATCTCGACTCAGGTTACTACCTGTGTGGAGTTTGCACATTCTCTTCGTGTTTGCGTGTGTTTTCTCCAGATGATCCAGTTTCCTCCTATAGTCCAAAGATGTATGGGTTACATTGATTGGCCATGTTAAAATGGTCTCAGTGTCCTAGGGTGTGTAGATTAGAGAGATTAGTGGGTAAAATATGTAGGGATATAGGGGTAAGGCCTGGGTGGGATAATGGTCGGTGCAGACTGGATGGGCCTAATGGCCTGTTTCTGCACTGTAGGGATTCTATGATTTTATGATTTATTCAGAATAGCTTCAAATTTGCGTAAGAAAGACCAGAAGAATCAGATGAGTACTTTATGCAGTAAGGGCCATAGCAGACAGTATTATATAAAGCTTCAAGCTCACATCAGTACGTCCTCCAGCCATTAGATTTAAATTTGAGTGTTTGAAAACTTTCTCCAGCAATGCAATCATGTGATCTATCCTCTTAGCCCTGCTCTCGCTAGTGCATGGTACTGGGAGTAATCTTGAAATTACTACATTTGAAGTCCTGCATTTTATCTCCTAACTTCCGATATTCAGCTTGCAGATCTGCATCATTTTGTTTACTTATGTGTATAATGACCATTTGTAGTTATTCCTCCCTCTCCAGAATGTTCTCCAGCTGCTCAGTGATATTTCTGACTCTGGCACCAGGGAGGCAACTTGTAATTCTGGGCACATATTTGTGGCCACAGAAGCATCTGTTTGTACCCCTTACTATTGGACCCCTATCACTATAGCCCTGTAGTTCACTTTCGTCCCCTTCTGTGCAGCAGACCATTCTTGGTGCCATGAACTTGGTGCAAGTGTTGGGATCTGCAGAAAATCAATAGACAATCAATGGACTTTAGTAAGGTGTTTGATAAGGTGGCCCATGGAAGACTTCTGCAGAAAATGCAGATGTATGGGATAGAGGGTGATTTAGCTAATTGGGTTAGGAATTGGCTAGCAAATAGAAGACAGAGGGTGGTGGTTGATGGGAGATATTCATCTTGGAGTTCGGTGACAAGTGGTGTACCTCAGGGGTCTGTTTTGGGGCCCCTGCTGTTTGTAATGTTTATAAATGATCTGGATGAGGGTATTGAAGGATGGATTAGTAAATTTGCAATTGACACTAAAGTCGGTGGAGTGGGTGTTATAGTTTGCAGAGGGACTTGGACAAGTTGCAGAGCTGGGCCGAGAGGTGGCAAATGGAGTTTAATGTGGAAAATTGTGAGGTAATGCACTATGGCAGGAATAATAAATGTGTAGAGTATAGGGCTAATGGTAGGATTCTTAATAGTGTTGATGAACAGAGGGATCTTGGTGTATATGTGCATAGATTCCTGAAAGTAGGCAGTCAAGTCGATAAGGTTGTTAAGAAGGCATATGGAGTCTTAGCTTTTATTGGTAGGGGGATTGAATTTCGGAGCCGCAACTTCATGTTGCAACTGTACAAAACTCTAGTGCGGCCGCACTTGGAGTATTGTGTGCGTTCTGGTCCCCACATTATAAGAAAGATGTGGAGGCATTGGAGAGGGTACAGAGGAGGTTTACCAGGATGTTGCCTGGTATGGAGGGCAGGTCTTATGAAGAGAGGCTGAGGGATTTGAGGTTGTTTTCGTTAGAAAGGAGGCGGCTAAGAGGGACCTAATCGAAACATATAAGATGATTAGAGGTTTAGATAGGGTGGACAGTGATAGCCTTTTTCCTAGGATGGAGAAAGCTAGCCCGAGGGGACACAGCTTTAAATTAAGGGGTGATAGTTATAGGACGGATATCAGAGGTAGGTTCTTTACCCAAAGGGTGGTTCGGGATTGGAATGCCCTGCCTGCGGCAGTTGTAGATGCGCCAAGTTTGGTGACGTTTAAGAGGTTAGTTGATAAGTATATGGAAGAGAAGGGAATGGTTTAGTTTGGAGGGGCATTTCTTTTTATATTGGTCGGCCCAACATCGAAGGCCGAAGGGCCTGTTCTGTGCTGTAATGTTCTATGTTCTATGTTCTAATATTATTAGAGATTTTACACAGCTTAAAACATCACAAGATTTTACCATGAACACTATAGCGAAGAGTGGAACATTTCAAAATGTAACTTTGAAAATATCTAGCCCGTTGATAACTTCCTCGTGTACTTGTAGAAACAAAGTCTAATCAAGCTAATAAAAGTGCCAATCATCCAGGCCTTTGAAGTTTCAAAAACCACAAATACTCGAAGTCACTTAACTTGTGTCAACAATCATTGTGAAATTGACAGCACAGAGACCCTAAGCTGCCAATCAAACAATGTTTCCTCCAGGGTTCTGATGTTCCAGCATTTTACTATCTGTCTGGGCCCTCGGCCAAGCATATATAATGAGGCAAAGAAGCATGTGGGCCTGAAAGGGTGGGAGAAGCATAACATGGGATGGGGGCATGAGCGGACCTTTTGAACTTACTTTTAGCAGGTGCCTTCAGAGAAGAGAGTTCAACTTCTTTCAGGGACTACGAACCATTATTTTTTGAAAACCTGCTCGACCCCATGAAAATTGTTGAGGAGTAGGACATGCCTATCTACACAAAGGAACCAACCAGGTCAGGAGAGCCGTACGTGGGCTTTTGACAGGAACGAGCCTGCACCCTCTGAAGGCACTCATGAAAATTACATTGAGAATGGAGTTGGGATCTCAGAATTAGGATATGTTCACCATATTTAATTGTATTCAGGATGGATAGAGAAAACCAAAAGTTGCAAATTGTGACATCTCTATTACTGAACAGTTGTGGTCCACCTGTTCCACTAGACAGTGGATTTTGTTCCAACAGTTGCAATATCTAGCACCTCCTGATAGGACCTCTTCAGCCTCTTCAGATAGTGTTTATTCTAATCAATGTTGGAAGCTTATACCCTGTCGCGTGCTGGTAATATCTTCCTGCAATTGAATTTCTCTGCTGATTCACCTCCTGTAAAGCTACAGGTTTCTGAACTGCAGGATGCTGTTGGTGCATGTTCTGCTGCTGCTCATCATATTCTTTACCTCAGGTCCAAAGTAACACACTTCAAGCAGCATCTAGTGAATCTAATAGGTCAGCATTTCAAAATGTATATCACTCCACTAAAACTTCAAATTTCAGACAAAGACATAGATTGTGCAAAGCAACTTCTTAGCACATGTTAAGAAGGAGCCTTCTCACACAAATAGTTTAGAAAGCAATGGTGAGCATGGAGTATTTATTAGCATATCCCCCTCTCATGGCTTCAGCACCCTTCAATTGTCATTGCCTTCACACCTTGCTTTCACCGGTGAGTTTCAGCAAGCCTTGGAAACCATGAAACCAAAGTAAATGGCAAAGTAATAGTGCTCTTACCTCTTACTGCCAATCTTCCTCACCACTCTTGCCCCGTGACCATCACACCACGAACTCTCTCCTGCCATTACTTCACCAATCTGTCCGAGTCCATCTATGATACTAGGCTTTGGGTTGGTGTCATGCCAGCAACTGCCACCATCTGCCTGGTGGCATTGTCTTTCAAAAGATCTGTCAGCTTTTGGAAGGCATGACTTCTGCCCCCAGTGCCCTTGATATCTGAGGAAGCATACAGTTTCTTGTTTTCGTTAGAAAGGAGGCGGCTAAGAGGGGACCTTATCGAAACATATAAGATGATTAGAGGTTTAGATAGGGTGGACAGTGATAGCCTTTTTCCTAGGATGGAGAAAGCTAGCACGAGGGGACACAGCTTTAAATTAATGGGTGATAGTTATAGGACGGATATCAGAGGTAGGTTCTTTACCCAAAGGGTGGTTCGGGAGTGGAATGCCCTGCCTGCGGCAGTTGTAGATGCGCCAAGTTTGGTGGCGTTTAAGAGGTTAGTTGATAAGTATATGGAAGAGAAGGGAATGGTTTAGTTTGGAGGGTCATTGTTTTTTATATTGGTCAGCGCAACATCGAAGGCCGAAGGGCCTGTTCTGTGCTGTAATGTTCTATGTCTATATCTAAGTTTTTCTTGAAATCAGACAGTGATGTGGTGGGCTTTCCCTAAAAGAGGGGTTGCAGGGATCTCACTGGCACTCCAGCAAGTGGTTGAGACTTGCATTGCCTTTCCAATATTTCACCATGTGTGTGTGGACAGGATAGTTGTAGGAAATTGCAGAATTTTTAGTGATTTGATGGTTATAAAATGATTGTCAGAACCCTCCTGCTGTTTGTTACTCTGTTCAGTCTTACCTAGTTGGCAGTGTAAGAGAGGAAGTAAAGTTAAGGACTGGTCAAATCAGCCATGACTTTTTTCAGTGGTGAATTAGACCTGATTGGCCTTATGGTCTATTCCTATCTCTTACTATCTTCTGTTTTTCCTTCTTTGAATAGCTACAAAAAGTTATATAGCATTTAATCATATCTCTGAGAGTGCTATGTAACGTGGATTGTTGCCTTTCTGGCAGTAGACTAGTTTAAAAATATAATTAATAATAATAAATAAAAAGCAATAAATTATGCTAAAGATGCATAATTCCCTATGGACTTAGGGAATTTTTTTAACATATAATGGTTTGAATACAAATCCTCCTTATGGGGAAAGGGCCAGTGAATTAGTGAAAGGAAAGCCAAAGCAAAATCAGGCTGAAAGTTGAGGTTTGGCAAAATTTAGAAATGTAATAATTGACAGTGATGTGGAAGTAATTAATTGTCTTGGTGTTTAAACAGAACACAAAAATGATGCTTTTACATATCAGTTCAAAACAGATAAATGAGAAACAATATTTGCCACAAAGATGACTCATATCCATTCGGTTAGCTTAGGAAGCTTTACCAGAATCCCTTTAGATAGTTCATAGCTTACAGCGGTAACCACAATCATTTTTCAATGCCACACTAATATGCCCACTGTCTAGAATGAAGGAATATCTCAATTTTTTTTTAACATGAGCAAGTATGCATTGTTCACACTGGATTATTTTGTGGGAGAGAAAATAGGAATGTAAAAGGGGAGGAGAGACTCGTAAAAATAAATTCAGAAACAATGAAAGAAGCATTTCTAATTGCCTTTCTCACACAATAAATACATTTATTTGTTTTGTCATATGTTACCATTTCATATATATATAAACTTAATAATATAGGTTTAGGAGTCTTTTGTCTTTATAGTCCACTTCAGAGTCATAAAGGTCTACTGCACAGAAATGGTTCTTCAGCCCATCATGTTTGAACTGGTCAAAACTAGCCACCTAACTATTCTAATTTGATTTTCCAGCAATGGTTCATTACGTTGTATGCCTTGGTATCGCAGTGCACATTGAAATTCTTAAAAGTTGGGAGGTTTTCTGCTTCCACCGTTCTTTCAGCTGTGAGTTCCAGACTCCCACCGTCCTCTGGGTAAAACGTTTTTCCTCATGTCCCTCCAAATCTTCTGCCTCTTATTTTAAATCTGCACCCCTGTTCATTAATCCCTCCACCAAGGAGAAAAGGTTCTTCCTCTCTATCTACGCTCATCATATTTTATATATCTCAGTCATGTCCCCCCTTAGTCTTCTCTGCTCCAAGGTAAACAACCCCAGATTATCCAATCTTTCTTCACAACTAAAACTCTCCAGCCCAGATAACATCCTGGTAAATCTCCTCTGCATCCTTTCCAGTGCTATCACATCCCTCCTATAATTTGGATTCCAAAACTGCACACAATACTCTAGCTGCTGCCAATAATCAAGGTTTTATATAGTTGCATCATAGCCCCCTTCTCTTAAACTATGCCACAGCTAATAAAAGCAAGTGTACCACATGCCTCCATAACCACTTTATCCAAATGTCCTGAAACCTTAAGGGACCCACTATACATGCATACCAAGATCCCTCTGATGCTCAGTGCTTCTCAGGGCCCCGCACTTCATGTACTCACTTGCCTTGTTTGTTCTGCCCAAATGCATCATCACATGCTTATCCAAATTGAATTTCATTTGCCACTAATCAGCCTATCTATATCCTCCTGTAATCTAAGGCTATCCTCCTTACTCTTTACCACCCTGCCAATTTTTGTTTCAAAAATTGTCTGTTGGTTTCGTCCATAAACTTACTAATGAACTCTCTTATATTAAGTCAAATTATTTATATAAATTGCAAACAGCAAGGATCCCAACAGGGTCCTTATGTGACCCCCCCCCCCCCCCCCCCCACTGGTCCCAGTCTTCCAATCAGAAAAACATACTTTGATCATCATCTTCTGCTTCCTGCCACTCAGCCAATTCTGGAACCAATTTGTCAAATTTCCTTGGATCTCATGGACTCTTACCTTCACTTTCAGTCTCCCAAATGAGATCTTATCAAAAACCTTGCTGAAGTCCAAGTAAATTATGGCAAATGCCCTCTTCTACACAACAGTTCACCTCTTCAAAAAATTCAATCAAGTCAGTCAGACATGACTTCCCATTAACAAAACCTTGCTGACTGTTGTTGATTGCAAGATTGCAACTCCAAAATGTAGATTCATTCTGTCTTTCAGAATTGCATCTAATAGCTTCCCCACCACTGAGGTAGGACTGACTGGCCTATAGTCCCTTATCCCTTCCTCCCTTCTTGAATGGTACCACATTGGTGTCCTCCAGTCCTCCAGCACCTCTCCTGTGGTCAGAGAAGAATTGAAAAATATTGCCAGTGACTGTATTATTTCCCTCCTTGTTTTACTCAACAGACTGGGATACATTCCACCAATCTTAGAGCCAGATCATACAGAACCTTCTTTCAATTTATGTTAATTTCTTTAATTGAACCACAGTCCTTTGCCCTGATTTATCCCTCTCACAAGTAAGCACCAACACGAAGTATTTATTTTGAACCCTACCTATGTCCTCTGGCTCCACACACAAATTACTATTGTGATCCTTAATGGGCGCTATTATTTCTCTAGTTATCCTTTTTAATGGTAACGTTCCTGTAAAACACCTTTGGATTTCCCTTTATTTTATCTGCCAGTATTCTTATTTGTGCTTTTTGCTCTCCTATTTTCATTTTAAAGTTCCCTCTTGCACATACTATACTCCTCCAGGGCTTCTGCTGTTTTGAGTCTTCGATATCTGCCATAAGCCTCCCTTTTTCTCTTTTTTCTTATTTATTTTATCTTTATTTATTTGCCATCTGAAGAGGTCAAGAATTACAAAACGAGGTATTAAACCAATTCATTTTTTTATATATTACATAATTGCAGTCACAGTTAATGTTATTGAAAGAATTGCAATCCAAACTAAAACATATTTAAATTCAGAGCTTTAGTTCAAAACTCCCATCCGGATTAGGTAATGGCAAAGTAGTTTCTAGAATATCTGCTGCTTATTGTTAGTTTGTGTTGACAAGGATGTAAAAATCTAGCAAATGCATCAAGTGTAAGCATTTGGGATACACCACAAAAAAGCCTGCTGGTAGTTTTACTCCCCCTGAAAGAAGGTTTTCGTCGGATTTTCTAGTGAAGTAAAGTATTCTCCGCTGCTTGCAAACATAACTTTTGGCACATTTTATGAACTGTGAATTTTGCCATTTTTTTTAATTGTGGAAATCTGGAACTTTTATACACAGTGGTGCTAAGTCTCACCAACTGACAGTACTCACTTGGGAGTTTTGCAAGCACAGGCTGGTTGGATGTGTTCTGGCGCATTCTTCATGGCAATACCTCTACTAATTGGAGTCCTCTTGCCAATCCTGTGCTTGTGCAGTATAAATTGTTGCTCCCTTTGGATTTGGTAATCTGTCCTGATGAGTACAAGATGAAAATCTTAACAGCATGCCTCTTATTTCTCAGCAGTACTCAAGTTCTGCACTACCCAGTGACTATTAATAACTTTAAACTCCCAAGGCTCAAGGTACTTGCATAGAGAAGCCTCCAGCAGAAACATTATTCTACACATAAAATGCTACAATGAAAAATAGCACAGTGATTAGCACTGTTGTTTCACAGTGCCAGGGACCCAGGTTTGATTTCCAGTTTAAGTCATCGAGTGCAGAGTTTTGCATGTTCTCTCTGTGTTTGCATGTGTTTTCTCCCACATCTGAAAGACATGCTAGTTAGGTACATTGGCCATGCTAAATTCTCCCTCAGTAGCCTCAGTGTACCCGAATAGGTGCCAGAGTGTGGTGACTAAGGGATTTTCACAGTAACTTCATTGCAGTGTTAATGTCAGGCCATGTGTGACACTAATAAATGATTTTTACTTTGGAAAGAATTTTAACTCTGCTGTCAGTATGATTTTTAATATCTCATGAGCAGAATTCCTCCAATTCACTCATTTGGCATCAAATAAATGTACCCTTTCCAACATAAATAACAGAAGACAATATCAGTGCCTGATTTTTTTTAACTTTAAACACTGAACACAAGACAAATTAATATTCCTTAATGCTGTGCTTTCTCTGTGTGGATACACAAGCCTGTTCTAATCAATCATTGTGTTCCTGAGGACCAACACCACTAAAGGCAGTTAACATAGAACATAGAACAATACAGCACAAACAGGCCCTTCAGCCCACGAGTTGCGCCGATCACATATACCAATCCACAGACCTATCTATAACCCCCTATCCTATTCTTTTCCATATACTCATCCAGAAGTCTCTTAAAAGACCCCAGTGAGTTTGCCTCAACAACCTCCGACGGCAGTCAGTTCCATTCATTCACCACCCTCTGAGTGAAAAACCTACCCCTGACATCTCCTTTGTATTTGCTTCCCTGCACCTTAAATCTGTGTCCTCTCATATTGACCATTTCAGCTCGGGGAAATAGTCTCTGAGAGTCCACCCTATCTATTCCTCTCAACATTTTATAAACCTCTATCAGGTCGCCTCTCAACCTACGTCTCTCCAGTGAGAAGAGTCCCAGCTCCCTCAACCTATCTTCATAAGGCCTGCCTCCCAATCCAGGCAGCATCCTTGTAAATCTCCTCTGAACCCTCTCAATAGCCTCTACATCCTTCCTATAATGAGGCGACCAGAACTGCGCACAATACTCCAACTGGGGTCTGACAAGAGTCTTATAGAGCTGCATCATTACCTCCTGACTCCTAAACTCTATTCCTCGATTAATGAAGGCCAGTACACCGTACGCCTTCTTGACCACTTCCTCCACCTGCGAGGCCGATTTAAGAGTCCTATGGACCCGGACCCCGAGATCCTTCTGCTCTACAACACAGCTAAGACTCCTACCCCTTATATTGTACTCCTTCATCCCATTATTCCTGCCAAAATGGACCACTACACATTTATCTGCGTTGAAGTCCATCTGCCACTTCTCCGCCCAGTCTTGCATCCTGTCTATGTCCCGCTGCAACTTTTGGCATCCCTCCAGACCATCCACAACACCACCGATCTTTGTATCGTCGGTGAACTTGCTAACCCATCCCTCCACTTCCTCATCCAGGTCATTTATGAAAATGACAAACAGCAGGGGTCCCAGAACAGATCCCTGGGGCACTCCACTGGTTACCGACCTCCATGCAGAACAAGACCCATCCACAACCACTCTCTGCCTTCTGCCGGCAAGCCAGTTCTGGATCCACGAGGCCAAAGCCCCTTGGATCCCATGCCCTCTCACCTTCTCCAGAAGCCTTGCATGTGGGACCATATCAAATGCCTTACTAAAGTCCATATACACTACGTCCACCGCCCTTCCTTTGTCAATATGTTCAGTCACATTTTCGAAGAACTCAACTAGGCTCATAAGGCATGACCTACCCTTGACAAAACCATGCTGACTATTTCTAATCAGTCCAAACTTCTCCAAATGTTCATACATCTTATCCTCTCCATCAGCTTACCAACCACTGAAGTCAAACTCACCGGTCGATAATTTCCTGGACTATCCCTGTTCCCTTTCTTAAAGATAGGAACCACATCGGCAATCCTCCAAAACCTCTCCCGTTTCCATGGATGACGCAAAGATCATCGGCAGGGGCTCTGCAACCACTTCTCTCACCTCCCACAATAACCTGGGGTACATCCCATCCGGTCCTGGCAACTTGTCTATCTTGATAGAATTTAACAGGTCTAACACATCCTCTTTCCTAACATCCACATACTCAATCTTTTCCGTATGCCGCAAACCTGCAGTGCAATCTCCCAGTTCACTTTCCACCGTGAATACCGAGGCAAAGTACTCGTTAAGCACCTCTGCCATTTCTTCCGGATTCACAGACTTTTCCCCCTTCATCTTTTATAGGCCCTATCCCTTTTCTTCTCATCCTTTTACTTTTCACATATTTGTAGAAGGCTTTGGGATTCTCCTTAATCTTCCCTGCCAAGGCCTTCTCATGACCCCTTCTGGCTCTCCTAATTTCCTTTTTAAGTTCCCTTCTACACACCTTATACTCCTCTAGATCCCTAACATCCCCTAGCTCTCTGAACCTTTTATATACCATTTTTTTTTCTTCCTAACTAGGTTCACCACTACCTTGGTGCATCACGGTTCCCGCATCCTACCTGAACATCCTTGACTCCTCGGGACGTTGTCTTGCAGTGCCCTAGACAAACATTCCTTGAAAAACTGCCACTTCCCTTCTGTACTCTTCCCCAAGAACACCTCCTTCCAGTTTATGCGTCCAATTACCTGCCTAATGTTTTCATATTTCCCCTTACTCCAGACATACACCTTCCTAGCCTGCCTGATCCTATCTCTTTCCATTGCTATCATGAGAGATAGAATTATGATCCCCATTCCCAAGATGCTCACCTACCGTGAGATCCGACATCTGCCCTGGCTCATTAGCAAGCACCAGGTCAAGTACAGCCTCTCCTCTCGTAGGCTTTTCCACGTACTGTGTCAGGAAACCTTCCTGAACACACCTACAAACTCCACACCATCCAAACCCCTTACCCTTGGGATATTCCAGTCGATGTTTGGGAAATTGAAATCTTCCATCACGACAACCCTGTTATTTCTACATCTGTCTAGGATCTGTTTCCCTATCTGCACCTCAAGTTCCCTGCCGCTGTTGGGCAGCCTATGGAATACACCCAGCAAAGTTATCGAGACTTTGCTGTTCCTAACTTCCACCCACAGAGACTCCATAGACAATCCCTCCTCGTCTTCCACCTTCTCTACAGTCATGACACTGTCTCTGATCAACAGTGCCACACCACCTCCTCTTTTGCCCCCAACCCTGTCCCTCCTGAAGCACCTGAATCCCGGCACCTGAAGTACCCAGTCCTGTCCCTGAGACAACCAAGTCTCTGTAATGGCCTCCACATCACACTCCCAAGCAGCAATCCACACCCTAAGCTCATCTACCTTATTTACTACACTTCTGGCATTAAAATAGACACAGCTCAGCCCCTCAGTCAGGATATTTCCCTTTTCCACCACCTGCCTAACCCCCCTCTCAGAGTGCCTACAGTCCTTCCCTACCTGGGAACTAACCTCCTTATTCACCGTCCCATCGGTATTCCCACCCCCCAGCTTTTCTCGTTTAAAGACTCCCCAGTAGCCCTAGCTAGCCTACCTGCCAAGGTATTAGTCCCCCTAGGGTTCAAGTGCCACCTGTCCTTACTGTACAGGTCACACCTGCCCCTAAAGAGGTCCCAACGATCTATGAACCTGAATCCCTGCCCCCTGCTCCAGTCCCTCAGCCATGCATTCATCCTCCACCTCATTTGATTCCTGCTCTCATTCTCCCGAGGCGCAGGCAGCAATCCTGAAATTACTGCCTTCGATTTTCTCTTCCTCAGCTTCCTACCCAGTTCTCTATAATCCCTTTTGATGACTGCCTCCCTCTTCCTGCCTATGTCTGCAGTACCTATATGCACTACAACTTCAGGTTCCTCACCCTCCCCTTCAGGATGTCTGGGAGACGTCCAGAAACATCCCAGACCCCAGCTCCAGGAAGACAAACCACTATCTGCGACTCTCTCCTGTGTCCACAAAAACGCCTGTCTGAACCCCTCACGGTGGAGTCCCCTATTAGTATCGCCTTTCCTCTCTCTTCCTTAGATTTTTTGCGTACTGGCTCAGGTTTAGAGAGCGGGCCACTGCTGGCTCCTTCAGTCAAGTTGTCCCCCCCCATTAGTACTCAAGCAGGAGTACTTATTATGAAGGGGGACACCCTCCGGTGTGCTCTTCAGCACCTGAGTTTTCCCCTTCCTGATAGTCACCCACGCGCCCTCTTCTCATTGCCCTGGTGTGACCACCTGTTGATAACTCCTGTCAATTATCTCCTCGTTCTCCCTAATGAGACGAAGATCCTCAAGCTGCATCTCCAGTTCCTTAACCCTATCCCTTAGGAACTGCAGCTCTACACACCGAGCACAGGTATGGATGTCTGGGAGACCAGGAGCCTCCAAGACCTCCCACATCTGGCACTGGGAACAACATGCCGGCCTCACACCCATTATTTGCCCTCCTCTAGAAACACAGAGGAAAAAGTAATAAAAACTCATAACTTACCCTGTCTCACCCTTTATGCTTAGGTCCTGTAAGCCAAAGCCCTTACAGCTACACAAAAAAAAACTGATTAAAAAAAACACAATCTTACCTGCTCTCTCTCTCTCTCTCTTTTTTAGGTTAGAGGAGGGGGAAGGGTGGGATACTCTACCTGTGTAGAGTATCGGGATTTCCCACCATTCCAATTTATATTAAGCTTAAAAAAACTACGCTTCCCACGTGTCCTTGCGACACTTTCCGGCCTCCGGAAAATTAAAAAAAAAACTAGTGAAAAATCAATAAATTATACAGAAAAATCACACTACTCACCCACACCAACTCTCCACTCGGAATTCGCTGCCTCTCTTCAGTGTCCCCAAGGAACAATGAGACCAAGTCCCTGAGGTGAGTAACTTTTTAAACTTGAAAAAAACTACACATCCCACGTTAACTGCTCATGTCCAAGAGGCTCATGTGACTGAGGTGACCATTCTGGCATGTGACCATTCTCCAAGCAGAGTGTTTTGCTGACATGTCTCTGAAGACCTCAATGTATACCTCCCATGGATATGGTGGTCTAAAGGGAAAGCCAGATTCTGTCACGTCAGCAATGACTATATCATTGAGATATTGATATAAAGTTTATTTTGGGTTTTAAATCTATCCATTTCACGGATAAAGATGCCCACGGTGATTTTAGAAGTATTATAATTTCTATTTCAGTAGATTTCATAAGTTTACTTATTTTTGGTCACTTTGATGGCTGCTCATTATGTCTGTCAGATTACCTCACTATCATGCAGTCCACACTGTAATACAGCTGGCATGCACAATTGGCTGGGCTTTTCCTTAAAATGTTGGCCAGCTGACTAAAAGCTCGTGCAGCACTTGTATCTGTCCAACACAAGACTTCACTTACTTTCAACTTGACTAGCATGGAGTCATAATATTCTTAATGATTCCTCCACCGTTAACTTTCCAAGTCACTCATGCCCTTTCCTCCATCACTATTAATCTCCCAGCATCACTTTCAAGTACCCTACCATCATCCTCTGGTCTGAAGTCTATCTCCTTCCAGAATGTCCAGGTAAATGTATTTGTTCCCTCACTCCCGGAGGAGATCACACCTATCCACATTATCTTTCGCAAACTCTTCCTTCCCACCCTTTGTGTCTATGTGAACCTCAGTGTCACCAACAACAATCTTCACTGTCCTTCTACTGACACTATCATCACGTAACCCTCCCATGTCACCATCTCTGTCTGCCCTCTTTTACCTTGACTAGACGGGTCAATGGGAACAGAGGGTGGGATTTTCCAGCCCAGCTCACCCCAAGATTGGAAAATCCCACCCAAGGTCAATGGTCCTGTCCCGTCTGGTACAATTCCCGCAGCAGGTGGGACCAGAAAGTTCCACCCTGAGAAGGAGTGATCACAGCAGCAAGTGGAACATAGAACATAGAACATAGAACATTACAGCACAGAACAGGCCCTTCGGCCTTCGATGTTGCGCCGACCAATATAAAAAGCAATGCCCCTCCAAACTAAACCATTCCCTTCTCTTCCAGATACTTATCAACTAACCTCTTAAACGCCACCAAACTTGGCGCATCTACAACCGCTGCAGGCAGGGCATTCCACTCCCGAACCACCCTTTGGGTAAAGAACCTACTCTGATATCCGTCCTATAACTATCACCCCTTAATTTAAAGCTGTGTCCCCTTGTGCTAGCTTTCTCATCCTAGGAAAAAGGCTATCACTGTCCACCCTATCTAAACCTCTAATCATCTTATATGTTTCGATAAGGTCTCCTCTTAGCCGCCTTCTTTCTAACGAAAACAACCTCAAATCCCTCAGCCTCTCTTCATAATACCTGCCCTCCATACCAGGCAACATCCTGGTAAACCTCCTCTGTACCCTCTCCAATGCCTCCACATCTTTCTTATAATGTGGGGACCAGAACTGCACACAATACTCCAAGTGCGGCCGCACTAGTTTTGTACAGTTGCAACATGATGCTGCGGCTCCTAAATTCAATCCCCCTACCAATAAAAGCTAAGACTCCATATGCCTTCTTAACAACCTTATCGACTTGACTGCCTCCTTTCAGGGATCTATGCACAAATACACCAAGATCCCTCTGTTCATCAACACTATTAAGAATCCTACCATTAGCCCTATACTCTACACTTTTATTATTCCTGCCAAAGTGCATTACCTCACACTTTTCCACATTAAACTCCATTTGCCACCTCTCGGCCCAGCTCTGCAACTTGTCCAAGTCTCTCTGCAAACTATAACCCCCCTCTTCACTATCTATCACTCCACCGACTTTAGTGTCATCTGCAAATTTACTAATCCATCCTTCAATACCCTCATCCAGATCATTTATAAAAATTACAAACAGCAGGGCCCCCAAAACAGACCCCTGAGGTACACCACTTGTCACCGAACTCCAAGATGAATATCTCCCATCAACCACCACCCTCTGTCTTCTACCTGCTAGCCAATTCCTAACCCAATTAGCTAAATCACCCTCTAGCCCATACATCTGCATTTTCTGCAGAAGTCTTCCATGGGCCACCTTATCAAACGCCTTACTAACGTCCATATATACCACATCAACCGCCTTACCCCCATCCACCTCCTTAGTCACTTTTTCAAAAAACGCAATGAGGTTAGTAAGGCACGACCTACCCTTCACAAAACCATGCTGACTATCCCCAATCAATTCATTTCTCTCTAAAATAACTATAAATCCTATCCCTAATAATTCTCTCCAATACTTTGCCCACAACAGAAGTAAGACTCACCGGCCTATAATTCCCTGGAAGGCCTCTCTTCCCCTTCTTGAACAACGGGACCACATTCGCTATCCTCCAGTCCTCCGGAACCACACCCGTAACCAACGACGACCTGAAGATCAGAGCCAGAGGCTCTGCAATCTCCTCTCTTGCCTCCCAGAGAATCCTAGGGTAAATCCCATCCGGCCCGGGGGACTTATCCAACTTCAAACCCTCGAGAATATCTAGCATATCCTCCCTATCTACTTTGATACTTTCCAGTTTGCTACCCTGTACCTCATTGTTCTCCATAACTACATTTACATCACCCTGCGTGAATACCGAAGAGAAATATTTATTCAGTGCCTCTCCAATCTCTTCAGGCTCCACGCACAACTTCCCACTGCTGTCTATGACTGGCCCTAATCTTGTCCTAACCAATCGTCTATTCTTAACATATCTAAAGAAAGCTTTAGGATTCTCCTTAATCCTATCAGCCAAAGTCTTCTCGTGTCCCCTCTTAGCTCTCCTCAATTCACTCTTTAGCTCCGTCCTGGCTAATCTATAGCTATCCATTGCACTAACCGAGCCTTCAAGCCTCATCCTGACATAAGCCTCCTTTTTCCTTTTAACCAGCAAATCAACTTTTTTCGTACAACAAGGTTCTCTTACTCGACCATTTCCTCCTTGCCTGACAGGGACATACTTATCAAGGACTCGCAGCAGCTGCTCCTTGAATAAGCTACACATTCCAGATGTTCCCAGTCCCTGTAGTTTCCTAGTCCAATCTATGCACCCTAATTCTCTCCTGATGGCCTCATAATTACCCTTCCCCCAGCTATAACTACTGCCCCCAGCTTCATGCTATCCCTATCCATCACTAAGGTGAACGTAACCGAATTGTGGTCACTATCACCAAAATGTTCACTAACTTCTAAGCCTAACACCTGGTCTGGCTCATTGCCCAGCACCAAATCCAATGTAGCCTCACCTCTAGTTTGCCTATCTACATACTGAGTCAAAAAACCCTCCTGCACACTTTGTACGAAAACTGACCCCTCTAACGAGCTAGAGCTATAGCTATTCCAATCAATATTAGTAAAGCTAAAGTCCCCCATAACAATTACCCTATTACTTTCACTCCTGACCAGAATTGACTTTGCAATCCTTTCCTCAACCTCTCTAGAACTTTTAGGAGGTCTATAAAGACTCCCAACAGGGTGACCTCTCCTCTCCTGTTTCTAATCTCAGCCCATACTACCTCAACAGACAAGTCCTCATCAAACTTCCTTTCTGTCACTGTGATACAGTCTTTGACTAATAATGCCACTCCTCCCCCCATTCTACCTCCTTCTCTACTCCGACTGAAGCATTTGAACCCCGGAACCTGCAACAACCATTCCTGTCCCTGCTCTATCCATGTCTCTGAAATGGCCACAACATTGAAGTTCCAGGTACTGGTCCAAGCTGCAAGTTCCTCCCCCTTATTGCGAATACTCCTTGCATTAAAGTATACGCATTTCAAACCATGCCCTATCCCACCCGTATGCTGCTGTGTTTTACAGCTTTCCTCTATCACCCCCTTACTCTCATCCCTCTTAGCATGAGAGGCCTCTCACAGACAGAATCATTGAACAGCCATGTTGTAAGCCTGTAAAGACTAGTGCTGTGTCCAATGGCAGCCCAAAGCTGCAACCCTCCTGTACTAAGATTCTCTTATCAATAAATACCTTCTGTTCCTAACAAAGCCTGAAAAGTCTTGATGTCATAACAACAACAACATAATATACACCCACCCTAAGTTTGGTCCCCAGCACCTCCACCATTTGGATATTCTCCTCATTTAGACTTAACATTGTCTTCCCCCACTACCTTTCTCTCTTTCTGCACCTCTCCATGGCAAAGTCCCTGGAAAATATTCTGAAGTCACCGCAAGATCTTCAAAAGTCTCCTTGGCAAAGTCAAAGTTGCTGTATGGAGACTTTCCACTTTCTGAAAGCTGCTTTTCAAAGATGCCACATGGATAAGTCTCTGCTGTCTATTTGATTCATGTGTTCCTCCAGGGTCCAGTAGATGTAGGCCTCCAGCATTCTCTTTTCCTCATAAGTTTCCCATGAGAGCTGAGCAGCTAAAGGTGAGTACTAATGTTCGCACACCATTCTCTTCTGGACATGTTCCCAACAGGGGTGGTTTCTTGCTGGTGTCATGGAGAATCAGGCATGGAGGTTGGATTCCAGTCAGGTTATTATTTGCATTCTATTAGCGGGTTGCAAATCAATTTCACACCATCCTCCAGTAGAACTCCCAACCTGCCATGGCGGGCAGCATAGTAAGATCTCACTGAAATTTTGTGTGAAACCAATTTTTGGATTCCTGCTGATTCCTTCACCCCACTGCCTGTCACCAGCAGAGGCAGGGGAGAATTCTGCTGACTAAGTCTGTCCATGTCCCCTTGAAGCTGTTTTGCATTTTCCTCACAACACACATTTCCACTTAGCTTTGTGTCATCTGTGAACTTGGAAATATGACAATTGGTCCCCACATCCAAATCATTCAGATAAGCTGTAAAAGCTGGGACATAAATATTGATCATTGCAGTGCTCAGCTAGTCACATCCATCAATGTGAGAGTGACCCACTTATTCCTATTCTCTGCTTTCTGCCTGTTAACCAATCCTTAATCCTTAACAACTGACTAGTACAGGCTTGTGTACCCACACAGAGAAAGCACAGCATTAAGGGATGTTAATTTGCCTTGTGTTCAGTGTTTAAAGTTAAAAGAACAAAACAGGCACTGACATTGCCTTCTGTTATTTATAGTCAAATGGGTACACTTACTTGATGCTAAACGAGTCAATTGGAGCCAAGATGTTACCTCTTATCTCATGTACTTCAAAGTTGCTAGCTGCCTGTGATTATTATATTACCCATGTTACATGCTTCACTAATCTCCTGGTTAATCCCAGATTACCATTACTGTTTGGTGGCCTATGAACAGCCCGTACCAACGTTTGCTGCCTTTTGTTGTTTCTTCGCTCCACCAAAACAGATTCCACATTTTGTTCTTCCGATCTCAGATCCTCCTTCACTAATATTTTGATCCCATCCTTATGGTCAGTACAACACCACCTACTTTTTCTCTTAGCTGGTCCTTTCTTGAATATTCAGTTCCTAGTCTTGGTCAAGCTGTAGCCATGTCTCTACAATGGTTAATGGAATATATCAATTTACCACTGTTTGCTCTTTTAAATCATCTGCTTTGTTGCAAATGCTGCTTGCATTCAGGTTAAGTGCCTCAACTATATTTTCTAACATTATTTACATTCTAAGCCTAGTTGATGTTCACCTTAATTTCACCTGCCTTCCAATTTTGTTTGCTACTTGTTAGCTCCCTGTAACTGGCTTTACTTCATTCCAATGTGAGCTACTCCTTTGTTCCCATCCCCCTGGCAAGCTTGTTTAAACCCTCCTCCAATAACACCAGCAAATCTCCCTGTGGGGATAGTCCTATTTCTACTGCGGTATAACCTGTCGATCACGTACAAGTCCTGCCCCAGAACTGGTCCCAATGCCTCAGGTATCTGATGCCCTAACTCCTACATCAATTTTCCAGCCATGTATTCAAATGCTTAATCCTCTTTTTCCTATGGCGTTGGGAGTAATTGTGTGATTTACTGATTTTGAAGTTTTGTTTTTCAATTTCCTAATTAACTCCCTAAAATCTGCTTTTAGCATCTCATCCCCCTTCTTACCAATGCTATTGATACCAATGTGGACCTCTGGCTGTTCACCTTTCCCGAGAAGGATGTCCAGTAGCCATCCCATGACATATTTGATCTTAACATCGGGCGGAGCGGAGGTAACTCATCATCCTGGATTCCCGTTTACAGCCACAGAAACACATGTCTAATCCCTTTACTATCAAATTCCCTGTTACTATTGTTTTCCCATTCTTCTTCCATCTCTCCTGTGCAGCTGCACCATACATGGCATCACTGAATGGCTCTGGCTGCACTCCCCTGAAGAAACATCATCCTCACTAGTATCCAAAATAGAAAACCAATTAACAAGTATGTTAGGCTCAGGGGACTCCCACCTGCCTGGTTGTTTTAGACTACTGGTGGTCACCCATTTCCTCTCTGACTGCACATTCTTAACCTATGGTGTGACCATCTCCCTAAATTCCCTATCCACATATTTCTCTGGCTCACGGATGTAGCACCTAACTTGTGTTCTGAAGCCCATACTCAAGCTTCTGCAAATGTTGACAATTCCCACAGATATGTTTGCCTAGGAAAGATGGTGGGTCCAGAAATCTCAAAATATACATTCCACTCAGCCAAGCTTTTTAATATAATTAGAATTGGCAGAATAACCTAGCCATTGCTGATCAATCATCTTCTATCCCAATACTGGAGTAGGAGCCAGCTACTGGAGTTTGAAAAGGGTTGAAGAAACTCATTCACTCACTCATTTGCTCACTCACTCACTCACTTACAGGCACATCTTGACAATTTGTATTCTCAGAGCAACACTCATTATTGACAATCTAGCACTGAAAAAGCTCTGCTTTTATACCTTCCAGGAAATAGCTGATTCAAGGATCTGAAAACCAGTTTAAGTTAGCTATCCAATTAACTAGCTGCAGATGCTCTCAGTATTTGTATACTGCCGTTTAATGCCAGAATACATGTAACTTCACAACTCAAAGAATAATCTTTAATTGATTGAATTTTTAAAAAAATACTTGTAGGGCAGCACAGTGGCACAATAGAAAGCACTGCTGCCTCACAGCAGCAGGATCCTGGGTTCAATTCTGGCTTCGGGTGATTGTGTGAATACTGCACATTCATCCTTTACCTGAGTGGGTTTCCTTCAGATGTTCTGTTTTCCTCCCACAGTCCAAAGATTAATAAAAATTCGGTTGATTGGCCCCTTAGTGTCAGGAGGTTAGTAAGGTTAAATATGTGGGATTATGAAATAGAACCTGGATGGGATTATGATTGGTGCCGACTTGATGGGCTGAATGCCTCCTGAATGGCTGAATGTACAGTTTCTATGGGCCCAATTTTACCAAAAGTTGCGCCCATTTCCAGGTACAAAAAATTGGTAAAATTAAGTGTGAGGCAAGTAGCATGCATTTAAATTGACTTAATGGACTGCATGCCCAACCTTAACATCACTTCCCCCATTACCGCTGCATTCGCCCATCCTGATTCAGCGAGCAACAGACATGCCCAATTCGAGCACTCCAGTTAGTGAGAAGGTAAGTGCCGAGTGTCTGATGGCTCTCTGTTTGAGATCGGTGGGAATGAGGGGGAAGGGGGCAGTCCGCTGCCACTCTGCTTATGATCAGTGAGAGGAAAGGGGGACCACTGACATTCTGCTTGTGATCGGTGAGGGGGAAGGGAGGGTCCGTTGCCACTCTGCTTGTGATCAGTGAGGGGGAGAGGGAGGCCACTGCCACTCTGTCTGAGATCAGTGAGAGGGAAGGGAGATCCACTGGCATGCTGCTTGTGATCAGTGAGGGGGAGAGGGGGGGCCACTGCCACTTCTGCTCGTGATCAGTGAGGGGGAAGGGAAGGTCTGTTGCCACTCTGCCTCTGATCAGTGAGAGGGAGGGGGGTCCACTGCCACTCTGGCAGTGGGGAAGGAGGGGGCTGCGGTTGGTCTGGCTGGTGGGTGGGTGAAGGGCAAAAGGAGATCAAGAATGTTGTGGTGAGGGACAATGTCTGAAGGGGTCAAGGGGAGGCATTATCTGGTTCTGGAGTAATGTAGCAAGGAAGCTGCCTTCTACCTTTATTTTTCTGTGCATGCACAGTTGGAAGCACCAATCGGAGCCACAAGGTTTCAGACATGTTAAGCCCCACTCAGACGCTTCTACAGCGCGATTTGAAATCACTGATATTTCTTCAGGCAGAATGCGCATCAGGTCTGAAAGTCAGATCTGAAACACTCCCAATTTCAAATCTGTCCAGCACTTAGAATCAAAATGGTAAAACAGGGCCCAATTGACTCTATGACTTCAGACAGAAATTAGCCCTTTTGCTGCACATTCAAAATTTAAATTTTCTTGTCAAGGACAAATTGCATTATTTACATTATTACACCTACAAATGTGGTACTTGTTTAGTCTCAGCAGTGATATAAGATACTGGGATAGAATTTCTGCTTCGGGTGCACTTAACTGTACTTAAGATTGCATTTGTTTTCTAACACATAATCATAAACAAAACCTTGTACTCAGCATATAAAGCTGTATTTTAGATGGTTTAGATAGCTCTTTTTTTCCTTACATTATAACATGTTCCTTGCTACAGTTAAGAGTAGTAATATGGACAGTTGATTATTATAGCTCAAAAGATTTTGATCACAAAAATAAGCATTTTTCATAAGAGCGTCAAATCCATTAGTTAAGGTTAAATAACTGAAAATGACATTTCAAAACCTATAAAGATGATTAATTTGACATGGGGAGCTGGCCATTTTTGTGGACAATGTTGTCATCAAGTGACTGCTTTTAAACTAGTGCAAAAGCCTGCAGAATTCAATCTGCACTGGGCATTATTTATGCTTAATATTACTCAATGTATTGCACTGGTTTGGCTGTCATAAGGTGAATTGAGCAGAAAATAGAAGGATATGGACCGAGTAAGGGCAGAAGGTTCTTTTTCAGTTGAGTTAGGGCACAATGGTTGGCACTAGCTTGGAGGGCCAAAGGGCCTGTTCTTGTGCTGTACTTTCCTTCGAAAAAACAGCGCAATCTAGTGGAAATTTTATCTCACTGTCTTCTTACCAATAAAATACAAAAGAAGCTCAATTAGCTGCAAAAATAGGATCATCTGAATCACGTTGTTTTGTCACAAACGATCAATTAGCTTCTTGTTTAATTCCTTTGAAATTGCACATAATTATTAAAAAGTTTAACTTCGCAAAAAAAAAATCATTTACTGCAAGTTGTCTTTAATTTCAATTAATAAAGTTTGGAATAGTAATTCACAGTAAGATGATGTTTTATATTTGCCTCTCAGGATAAAGCGTTCACGTATGCTGGTTTGTAATGTCAAAGATGGGAAATAAGGCACCAAAAAATTTAATGCATTTATGGCACTCCCAGTCACCACCACTTGTAAATAAATTCCACCCTCCTCAAAATGAGGTGTCGCTGGGGCCAACGCATTGGCACAGATTAGCACAACCAGGTTGGCAAGGGCATGGTGTCAACCTGGCAGTGTCAACCTCTGCCAATGGGAAATGCTGGGGGCATTGCCAGTGCACTGTCTGGTCATGTCCTGCTCCCCTTTTGTAGCTATAATTACTTTTGTGCCTCCAGGGAAATCTCCGGGAAAGGTTCGTGCCTATGTGAACGTTTTATAAACACATCTACATGGCATCACGTTGGCATGGTGTCACTATATAATGGGGGAGAGGGTCAATATCGGGCAAAGGGGCGGGCTAATAGCATTTAAATTACGATATCATTGGCGAGGGATGGGAAAGGTCTGAACAGTGACTTCCGGATCTTGAGTCCTCATTTGCATTCGCATGGACGGAGAACATAGACTCAAGATCCCCCTGCCTCCAAAGTGATCGATGTTTGTGACAGATACAAAATGCATTATATCGATATTTAAAATCCTCAGTATTCAATGGAATGAAACTCATCACATTCACCATGTGGTATTACTTCACTGTTGAATCCTGGGACTTCCGCCCTAACAGCGCTGTGGGTGTACTTATACTACACGGACTACAGTGATTCAAAGAGGCAGGTCACCACCATCTTCCCAAGTGCAATTAGCAATGGACATTAAATGCTGGCCTAGCCCACAAACATTTTTTAAAAAATGACTAACTGAAATCTGAGTAATATGGCGCTGTTGTGATAGTTTATGCAATGATGAATTCTTCTCCACAGACTTTCTTTAATGCATTAAGAAATTAAACCAATCCAAGACCTTGAAGTATTGCCATTTAGAAGCAATTCCATGGCAGATCCAGCCACAATCAAATCACTTTCCAAAAGTATCCCTTTATTATGGCATCAAATCATTGAGAATTTTAACATAGGCCCCTTATTAGCTAATAATTCCTGTATGGTGCATTTCATTCAGCTGTTCTGTCTGCTGCACAAGTTGTACTTCAGAGATTGAATTTTGATGGGTGTCCAACTTTTGTGTTGCAGAGTGCAAATTTATCAGCGTATATTTCCTGCTGTTTTATCTTGAAGAAGGAGGGGGTAGGAGAATTTGAGATCCTGCTTTTCCTCAGCATGCTTTTCCTCATATTCATAATGACTATCAGAATTCTGTAATTCTACACGGTCTTCTACGACTTCCCTTCATGACTTTGAAGTGCTACATTCTCCCTGAACATTCTTACTACTTCGGAAATGTTGCTCTACAGGACACTAATGATAAAAGAAAGAATATCTTCAATTTATGTAGCATTATTTATATATTCAGGATGTACCAAATTACCTTGCATGCAATTAATTATGTTTTGAAGTGCAGTCACTTATAATTTGTAAGCAAGTATGACAGACAACCTGCACACAGCAATTCTCAAAGACATCAATAAAATAAATAAATGGATAGTTGGTTTTATTGATGTTAGTTGAGGCATTAATATTGACAAAGCACCAAGGAAAACTCCATTGCTATTCTTTAAATAGTGCAATGGGATATTTTATAATCATATGAGACGGCAAGAAGGAATCTTGGTTTAATGTCTTATCCAAAAGATGGCATGTCCAACAGTGCAGCACTCCCCCAGTATGGCACAGACATGTTGGCCTAGATTATATGTTCAAATTTCTAAATTGGAGTGGAATGTATAAGGTGAGTGATCAAGCCAGCTGACAGTATACACAATGATAAATTATGTAACATATCTTAGCCATTGCCTAAAATGGAGCTGCTTTATTTGAGCGGTATGTCATATCAACAAAGGTGCAGCAATAAAGTCCAAGGAAAACCCTAATGTGTCTTTTGGAACATTGATTTTCTGAGGACTGATCCTGCGGATGTAAAGTGGGAGTTAACACCACTATGGAAAAGCTTATGAGAATAACCATGTTTCATCATATGTAGGAATCACATTAAAATCAATGGATAGAATGTTTGTTTAGGTATATTTCATTTCTTGCTGCTCATTTAGCCACCACCACAGCTTCTCTTTCCTTTGTTTAGAGCTAAAGATGTCCATAGTCAAATAAGTGACTTATGGCCGTATGTTTCTAATTTTGCGGTCAATCATTGTAAAACTAAAGACTGCCAATTGTTGTATAAATATATTTATGATCCTTCAAATAACCAGTCAAAGAAAACAGATGCCACGTTATGAACTAAACAGTTGAGTGATCTTTTCCAATGCTTGTCAAAAATAATAATAGGATCAGCAAATCATCTGGAATATGATAGTTCAGCCCTTGCCGTCACTTTCATGCTATTTATTTAATAAGTTATATAATCCTCAAGAAAAGAAACGTCTGATTCTGTAACAAAACTCAGGGTTGCTTCCTGTAATATTCTTGCAGCTTCGTCCCTTTCTACAAGGTAAACTTAATCAAGCTGGAGAATTTAAACCCTTCCGGTACTGAATTTCCCTCTTATTGTTTTTTCGCATGGAAATAATTTTTTCAGGCTACACAGGAAAAGAGGCCAGTGAGATTATTAAACAAAAGGGGAGAAGGGGAGAATGGTAGATAGAGCAGGGAGAAAAGAAATGAAGGAGAAGTGGGAGAATATAAGGTAATGAAGATTGGGTGGGATGGTGAAGAGGAGGTGATGGGGAGGGAGGAGGCAAAACAGGAGAGAGGAAAAGTGGGGACAAAGGTGGGAAAAAGGATGTTGGGTTGAAGGAAAGAAGAAACCAACATGGAAAAGTGAAAGAAAAGAGAGCACAGGGAGGAGGAGAGAAGAGGAGATGGAGAGGAGAACAGTGAGGAAGGGTGACGGAGTGAGAAGAGGAGGTGAGGGTGGTGGAGGGATGGGGAAGGGGAGGGGAAGGTTGAGACAAGAGGAGGTTGTCTGAAGGATGCAGCAGAAAATTAAAGAGAAAGATCAAGAAAATAGTGCAGAGCGGTAATATGGGTACTGACAAGCAGCGCGTGATAGGGATGTACAGAAACTTAAGAATGCACTAATAATTAAGATTAAAATAGGGGAAAATGGTAAAAGGAGAGAATAAAGTCTCCTCACCTCCTTTAATAGAAATAAAGGAGTAGGTATGATAGCCATTGCTGGAAAGATATGGCGTAATGATGTCTGGTGTTGGAAATCTGGGGAACAATTCTCCCAGACCAGCAGGCAGGGAGATGCAAGCAGAGCTCATTTCACTGTCTTCCCACTTGGTACCACAGCCTCCACGAGTCTTTGGGAACCAGATTTCTGATGCTGTCAGCTCCACATCAGAAAACGGCTTGGAGCTGTATAATTTAAGTTAATTCTAATTGAAATATTATTTACTCATGATTAGTAGGCCTGGACAGAAATCTCCAAGTCCGCTAGCGTCTCCCCATCCTTGCCAGTTGTGTTTCACAGTTTTTATAATAGCTCCTCACTTGTAGGGAGCAGTCGGCCAGACCCCGCTGGAGTGAAGCGGACCAAAGAAGCTCGCCAGGAAGTGAGCGGTGAGGAAGGGGCCTCCGGCCTTGCCAGCTTGGCAGTGCCAGTGTGGTCCCCTGGTCTCCCTGGAGATTTCAGTCCCGGGCCCACTAATGAAGTTTCAATAATTTATACAGCTCTGTGCCAATTTCTGGCACAGAGCTTATGCACCCAGAGATTCATGAAGGCTGTGATGCCCAGTGGGGAGTTTGCCATAAGGCCTCTGTGTCAAACTAAGGCAGCGCAGCAGGCCATGAGAGTCAATCCCCCCATGTGTATTTGGATTCAGAAACATATTTAATAAAGTGCTATATAAAAGGATACTGGACAAATTCATGGTGCAGAGGGTGAGATAGAGGATTTTTCTTTATTATTCATTCATAGGGTGTAGATATTGCCTGCGAGGCCAGCACTTATTGCTTATTGTCTTTGCGAATGTGGTGAGCTGCTTCTTTAACCCCTGCAGTCCATCTGATATAGATACTCCCATAATGCTGTAGAGAGAATGTTCCAGGATTTTAACTCAGTGATAGTGAAGGAATGGTGATATAATTCCAAGTCGGGGAGGTGCATGGCTTGAAGTGATGCTCCCATGTATGTGCTGCCCCGTGTCCTTCTCAGTAGTAATCGCAGGTTTAGAGAAAATGCTGTCAAAAGAATTTTGGTGGGTTACTGCAGTGCGTCTTATGGATGGTACACACTGCTGCCACTGTGTGTCAGTGGTGGAGGAGTTGAATGTGTGAGGTGGTGAATGAGGTGTCAATCAAGCAGGCTACTTTGTCCTAGATGGTGTGAAGCTTCTTGAGTGTTATTGGAGCTGCACTGTCCAGATAAGTAGAGAGTATTCTATCTCACTCCTGACTTGTGCCTTGCAGACGGTATCTAGGCTTTGGGATTAAGGAGGTGAGTTACTCTTCAAGGAATTTTCAGCCTCTCACTTGGTCTGTTAGCCACAGTATTTATATGACTGGGCCAGTTCACTTTCTGGGCTATGGTAACACCCCAGAATGTTGACAGTGGAGGATTGTAATGCCAGTCAATATCAGTGGAGATCGTTGAACTCAATTTTGTTGGAGATGCTCATTGCCTAGCACTTTATGGTGGAAATGTTATTTGCCACTTATGAGTCTGAGCCAGGTTTTGTTTCATATGAACATGGACTGTTTCAGTATCTGGGAAGTTGTAAATGGTGCAAAACTGTGTGCAATCATCAGTGAACAATCTTACTTCTGATTTTGTGGAGGAAAGATCATTGACGAAGCAGGTAAAGATGGCTGGCTGAAGACACGACTGAGTGGAGAGTTTTCTTCTGATTCCCATGGATTACAGATTTGCTGAGGATACTTGATGTCACAGTCAATCAAACACTGACATAATGGCAAGGGCAGTCCTTCACAAGCTCCTCTGGGGTTCAGCTCTTTCATCTATGTTTTGATCAAGGCTGCAATGAGGTGAGGAGCTGACAGTACCCAAACTGAGCATCAGTGAGCAGGTTATTGCTGAAAAGTTTCACTTGATGGAATTGTCATTGATACTTCCTGTCATTTTGCTGATGATTGACAGTAGACTGAAGGAATTGTAATTGGCCAGATTGAATGAGCCCTGCTTTTTGTGGACAGGACATACCTTAGCAATTTTCCTTATTGCCAGCTAGATGCCAATACTGCAGCTATACAGCTCGATTAGAGACATGGTTAGTTCTAGAAAACAAGGTTTCATTATCATTGCCAGAATGATTTCAGTGTCTGTAGTTTTTGCAGTGTCCAGAAGCTGCTTCTTGATATCACATGGAGTGGATTGAGTTGGCTGAAATATATATATATATATTGATGAGTTACCAGGTGATGTTAAGTTTCATAGGGAAGTTTCATAAGTGAAGTTAAGACCACAATCAGATCAGTTGTGATCTTATTGAATAGTGGATCAAGCTTGATGGAGCGAATAGTCGGCTCCAAAACCACTTCCTACTTAGCAATGTACAAAGAAAATTGAAGCAGGAGTAGGTCATTTGAACCTTCGAGCCTGCTCCATCATTCATATTGATCATGGCTTAAGCCCAATCTCACTTTCCCTCATATCTGTTGATTCCTTTAGTCTCAAAAACTGTATCTAATTTCTTCTTGAAATCACATAACGTTTTGGCCTCAATTATTTTCTATGGTAACGAATTCCACTTCACTCGGATGAAGAAATTTCTTCTTAAAACAGTCCTAAAAGGTTTACTCCTCATCCTCAAGCCACGACCACTAGTTCTGGCTGCTCCACCATCGGGAACATTCTTACTGAATCTACCCTGTTTAACCCTGTTAGAATTTTGTAAGTGTCTGTGAAATTCTCTCTCAGGCTTCTAAACTCCAATGAATATAATCTGAAACAACTAAGTCTCTCCTCATACAACAGATTAGCAGTCCAAAAGGCTCCCCTCCACCACCACTTCACCATGCACTCCTGCCCCTCCTGGTAGGCCGACAACACCACTCCCCCCCCCACCCCGCGATTGCCAGCACTGAACAACCCTTCACTTCATCTGTCACCTACTGCAGAGTGGCTGTTTCCCCTCCACCCCACGATCCCCAACCCCACTAATCTCCCACTCTGGCTCACTCTCCTTGGCATTGCCCAATGTCCAGTAGGCAGTGCCAATGTTGTCCATGGACATTACCACTTTTGCTTCTTGGGCTTCCTGTCAGAAGGCCAAACTGTCGAGCTGGCATTGCCCAAAAGGCAACAATTCCCTTATCCCCAACCTCCTGCTGTGCAAGAGCAGTGAAGTAGGTTCGAATAATCTCTTTCCTATTTTTGCTGCCAAAGTGGCTAACTTCACATTTATCCACATTGTACTACATCTGCCTTGCAGATGCCCAGACACTCAAACTGTCCAAATCACTCTGAAGCATCTCTGCGTCTTCCTCATTGCTCACTCTCTCATCCAACTTTGTGTCATTTGCAGATTTGGAGATAATACATTTCGTTCCCTCGTCCAAATCATTAATATACCAGGGATAATTTTTCCAGCCCGCTGTAGTGCTTTAGCTGCATAGTGTGCTGGGAGATTCAAGCCATGGCCATGTAGGAGAGTCCCCACTGTATGCCACAGACTTTTCAAGTCTCTGGCCTCTGGATTGCCGGTGCCATCAACTTTGCACCAGAAATTGGTGCGGACTTGTATATTTTATTTAAATTAGAATTACCATCTCATTTGTGAGAAGCCTCTAGGCCCACTCGAGTGTCCCACCCTGCCAGGAGTGTCTCACTCCAGCGGGGTTTACAATAGCTCTCCACCTGAGGGGAACTGGCAGCCTGACCCCCTGGAGTGAACTGGGAGCCATGGAGAACCCCACAGAAAGTCAGGGCTGAGGGGCATGCCCTCTGAACATTGCCAGCTTGGCAGTGCCAGCCAGGTCCCCTGGCACTGCTGAAAGGGCATCTTGCAAAGCCCACCAGGTATCCGACAGCGCCAAGGGTCAGGGTCAAATGATAGAGCCAATCGGTTGGGAATGGGGGTTCTGCTGTCGCTCTCTACTCGGCAGTCACAGACGAAGGGAGGCCAGAAATTGGGGCTGGTCATCGAGGTCGGGGGGTCGGCCTACTGGTGGGGGGGGTTGGGGCTGCAGAAGGAGGGGGTTGGTCAGGACTGGAGGATGGATGGATGGTCAGGGCCACCGTGGGAACGTAGGCCAGCCATTGAGAGACTGGCAGTGTGGGGGCCACTGAACATGTATTAATCTTGGTGCTGCCAAATCAGTGCATGTACAATGCCCGCTCAGTGCTATGCTGGCAGCCTTTCCAGTGGAAATAGGCCCTGCGCACTGATTTTTCACAAAATTTGTTCTAATGCGCTGCACAGAATGTGGGAGATTCATTTTAAAAATCCAGCTGAAAAAATCAGAAGGACTTATTCCAGTTTTTACATGAATTCGACACTTATGGCCTGATTTCATAATGGTGTTGCACCATTTTTGAGCATAAGACCTTGGCAAATTTGGGTGTGAGGCGAGTAGCAAGATCCATGCCTGCCTCCACGGCGGTTCCCCCTTTACCAACATCCAAAATTTGGCACATTTGCGTTTATTTAAGTTGACATAATGGGCTGCACACCCAACTTTACTGGCATTTCCCCCTTTACCACCATGTTCACTCATCCAGAATCAGATATGCTCCACAAAATGTGATTTGGGTGCTTCAGTTAGTGAGGAGGTAAGTGCCAAGAGTCTGATGGCTCTCAGCTTGAGATCGGTGAAGGGGAAGAGGGGTCCATTGCCACACTGTGTGAGATCAGTTAGAGGAAAGTGGGGTCTACTGCTATTCTGCCTGTGATCAATGGGGGAGGGCGGGGGTGGAAGTGGGGGAAATGCTGCCACTCCATCTGAGATTAATGAGGAGTGCTGGGATCCACTCTCACTCTGCCTGAGTTCAGTGGATGGGGGCAATGAGGAGAGGGATCCGTGATTGGTCTGGGCGGCAGGGAGTGGTGGGATAAAGGGGTCAGTTATGTTATGGGGATGGCGCAAGACAATATCTGGCCTGGGAGGCATGTGTCAGGGGAACAGCATTCTATCTTTCTTTATCTGCGCATGCACAGTTAGAGGCATTCATGCCGGGGTTTCAGGCATGTTAAGCCCTGCCCATAGACTTCTGCAATGCAATTCAGAATCACTGATATTTTTGCAGACAGAATGCATATGGGGGGCACCTGAGAACGAGTCTAAAAGTCGGATCTAAACACTCCCAGATTCAAGTCCACCCAGCACTTAGAATCAAAATGGTGAAATAAGGTCCTTCAATTTTTTTCTGTGAGAATCCCACCCATAATGTGAACAGTTGGGGTCTTAGCAGAGATTGCTGCAGTACCCCATTAGTCACTGCCAGCCAATTGAAAAAAAATCCAACTTTTTGCTTCTTATCTGCTTACCAACCTTCTTTCCATCTCAAGACACTAAACACAATCCCATGCACTTTAACTTTACATAGTAATCTGCTATGTGACACCTTAATGGGAGATATTTTTTCACAAAAGAAACATATTTTCAAGAAACAAATGAAATGTATTATTTTTAATTTTAAGAGTGTTGGTTTCCCTTTAACTGCAAGCTATCTGGGTCACAATAGTCTGAATCATTTTTATAAACCTGTAAATCAAAGACGTGTTTCTACTTTCTTGTTTAGACAGCTGCTTTTACCCGTATCACAGACAAGGCACGGAGATGATCAAATCAGACCTTGTTGTTACGCATTGCTTAGGCATAACAGGTAGGTGGTCTCTTTACACCGAGAACAAAGCTTTGCTTGTTTTCTATCCTCACCAGTTGATATTGCCAGGATGTCAAATCATTCTGTTTTATTAGTCATTGTGAAATTTCACAATGTTTTAACTGTGGTTATTCAATTCCCTCAGGAGATTGACAATGACAATGGCAGTGCAAATTGTAGATGGGTTATCAGAAGAATCAGCTTCAAATGGCCTTCTTAATTTCATGTTTTTTCCCTTTCGGGAAGTTTCTGAGGAAAATAATTCTGGATAAAGCATGAATGAAATTTTACTTTCCTAGTTAGCAACACAATCGTTGTAACCTTAAAGACAGTTCTTGGGGTTTCCTTGATGAAGTAATCCCAACAAATTGTGTGGTACTGAGTCATAAAAGTTCTATCTCAATTTGGCCAAACTCAGTGAAAGATGCAGTGAGGGATTACAAAAATTTTGAATGTTCCCAGGCTAATATTGTACAGAGACTATTAACTGAAAGTACTGTTGTTTGTATGAGGTGCAATCCGGTAGCCCCTAATATTTCAGTGACACACAGACAATTCCAATCAGACATTAGGATATTTCCTGCGTAAACTTATGCAGCAGATGTAGCACTGGATCTTGGGTGACATGGTAGTAGAGTGGTTAACACTACAACTTCATAGCGCCAGAGTCTTAGGTTCCCAGTTTGGGCTACTGTTAGTATGGAGTTTGTACATTCTCCCCATGTCTGCATATGTTTACTCCCACATTCTGAAAGATGTGCTAGTTAGGTGAATTGACCCAAATAGGCATCGGACTGTGGTGAATAGGGAAATTTCATTGTAGTGGTAATGTAAGCCTTACTTGTGACTAATAAATAAACTTTAATATAGAACACTGTCTTATGAACAGCTTTGAAAGGAAAACAGAAACAAAGGGGCTAAAGAAAACAAAGCAATGATTTAGATTTATAGAAATACTAAATGAAGTTAATTAATAGGACTGTTACAAGCATTTGGTTTTGTTAAATAAACATTGACACACTGATGTAATTTGTTTTGAAAAAAATATAACGCCATTCAGACACCGTCATGCAAGAACTTCACTACGGCTGTTGCATTTATGGGATTTGGAACATTAAACTATCAACAGATGACAAAAGGGTAACATTTTCTCTCTCATATGTACAGATTTGACTTATAGGTAGAGTAGTGGAGATTAAAAATCTTTTAGTCCTTAAACAAATGGATGAAAAGATGAGGGGAGACTGTTGGACATTTCTAGATGGAAAAACACAAGAGGCCTGAGGCCTACTCTTTCTCTATCTATCTTATGAGTGGTGAAAATAATTTAATGACATGTGTTAATGAGGTGATAGGCCAGTCATTCTTTAGCATGTCTGTCATAGTATGTCTGAGGGCCTCAGTGTAGCTAAGGAATTATGCTCAAAAATTATTCATCCGTAAATGATGATTTTTGCTTATCAACTTCAGTCTGTTACTTTAATTTATGCACTGGTATTCCATTATCGAATTCTTTCTCACAATGGGGTTCTGTGATAAAACAACAATTGAAATAAAATACAATAAATAAATCAAACTACAATTCATTGCCCCACAATAAAAAGTTAGTTCAAGAATATATGCTAATAAAAAAACTTGTTGAAATAATTGAGTATAGATTTTCAATGGTTTTGGGATAAGAACATAGAACATAGAACAATACAGCACAAACAGGCCCTTCGGCCCACAAGTTGCGCCGATCACATCTACGAATCCACAGACCTATCTATAACCCCCTATCCTATTCTTTTCCATATACTCATCCAGAAGTCTCTTAAAAGACTCCAGTGAGTTTGCCTCAACAACCTCTGATGGCAGTCGGTTCCATTCACTCACCACCCTCTGATTGAAAAACCTATCCCTGACATCTCCTTTGTATTTGCTTCCCTGCACCTTAAATCTGTGTCCTCTCGTAGTGACCATTTCAGCTCGGGGAAATAGTCTCTGAGAGTCCACCCTATCTATTCCTCTCAACATTTTATAAACCTCTATCGGGTCGCCTCTCAACCTACGTCTCTCCAGTGAGAAGAGTCCCAGCTCCCTCAACCTATCTTCATAAGGCCTGCCTCCCAATCCAGGCAGCATCCTTGTAAATCTCCTCTGAACTCTCTCAATAGCCTCTACATTCTTCCTATAATGAGGCGACCAGAACTGCGCACAATACTCCAACTGGGGTCTGACAAGAGTCTTATAGAGCTGCATCATTACCTCCTGACTCCTAAACTCTATTCCTCGATTAATGAAGGCCAGTACACCGTACGCCTTCTTGACCACTTCCTCCACCTGCGAGGCCGATTTAAGAGTCCTATGGACCCGGACCCCGAGATCCTTCTGCTCTACAACACAGCTAAGACTCCTACCCCTTATATTGTACTCCTTCATCCCATTATTCCTGCCAAAATGGACCACTACACATTTATCTGCGTTGAAGTCCATCTGCCACTTCTCCGCCCAGTCTTGCATCCTGTCTATGTCCCGCTGCAACTTTTGGCATCCCTCCAGACCATCCACAACACCACCGATCTTTGTATCGTCGGTGAACTTGCTAACCCATCCCTCCACTTCCTCATCCAGGTCATTTATGAAAATGACAAACAGCAGGGGTCCCAGAACAGATCCCTGGGGCACTCCACTGGTTACCGACCTCCATGCAGAACAAGACCCATCCACAACCACTCTCTGCCTTCTGCCGGCAAGCCAGTTCTGGATCCACGAGGCCAAAGCCCCTTGGATCCCATGCCCTCTCACCTTCTCCAGAAACCTTGCATGTGGGACCTTATCAAACACCTTACTAAAGTCCATGTACACTATGTCCACCGCCCTTCCTTCGTCAATGTGTTCAGTCACACTGAAGAGTCATTCATCCATTAACAGACTCAAGGGTTTTTAATCTCCACTACTTTACTCAGAAGTCAAATCCATATATATGTGAGAGAAAATGTTACCCCTTTGTCATCTGTTGATAGTTTACTGTTCCAACATTATGGAAAGCACCGATCCTATGGATTTTTATTATGTTGACCAGATGGGACATATGAGAAAATGTGGAACAAGAAATTAAACTTGTCTAATGAAGGCTGCTCTTTCTGCAGAGCACATTTAGCTTACCTACCTGTAGGGCAAGTGATTTATTGCAGTAAGTGCTTTGTCATCACTCAATATTTTCACTGCCTCAAGGATTTCTTATGCAAAATTGCACTGCACAGGCAGCAAATCACACTATATGCAACAAGCATAGAGATTTGTGGGGCTTATTATGGGATTTCACTGCATGAACTTACTTGTTCTATTGACAATGACTTTGCCTCATGTATCTATTTGTTGATAGTCGTGACTGATTGTGGGTTTTTAGAAAAAAAGCCTCAACTATGTAATATTCTCCTTGACAACCAAAGACAATCCATTATAGCCCACATCATTTCTCAATCCCGATTGGTTGCATTTTAAGACCTCATCAGCATGACCTTAGGCATGGTGTTAGGCTTGTTAAAGAAACTGGTATATTCTTATAATTGTCAACCCTGTTCCTATCTGATTTCACCTGTTTTTTTCTTAAAAAAGACATATTTTATTGGAAGCCTGTTTTATGCATGATACCATTGCAGAGGAAATACATCTAGTCCTGGGATTTCTGCATTTGTAGTATTGAGAAATTAGACCAGAAAATGCACCCATTCCCATGTCAATTGTTCCACCAGCAATTTCCCCTCAAATTTCCAGCAAATGATCATAACAAAATGCTGGGACATCAAATGGGTGGAGATCAGCATGAGCAATTCAGAATTAAAGAAACTGCAGAATTTATATGATGTATTCCTTTTCTAAATGTAAAAATACATTTTAAACAAATTTAACCACTAATGTGAATTAGGTATAGCATCTTTAAGAAAATGCAATGATGAGTTGGCTCAGTCATGAGAGATGGATTGGGATGGGTCAGGAACAATAGGGAGTTGTAGATCCTCTTGGAGGTCAGGGGGAATTGGAAGGTGGGGAGCTTTGGAGGTTAGGTTTGCAACCTTGAGTAGGTTTCTGTGGTCAGACATTAAGGAGATGGCGGGAGGGTGGAATCAGACCTTAGAGTGGAGGAGTTGGACCTTTATTGTTTTAGGTGACCGGACCTGGGTGTGGGACTATCAGACCTCAGGGTAGGAGTTACTGGAGCTTCAGACCTCAGATTGTAGAGTAGGGGTCAGAGCATTGGGCGGGATGGGAGTGTCAGACATCAACTAGGGTTGGGAGTGTTTAGGTCAGAAGAAGTGTTGTGTCAGGTAGGCCTCCAGGATATGCAGAGAGATGGGGTGGTGGGAGGGGAGAAGTTGTGGTTGGTTTGAGTCAGGGAGGGGGAGTTGCATCATGTTGGGACGTATGCCGAAACTGCAGGCAGTATGGTCATCTCCGCTTGGGGATGGGAAGTGGAGGACAGTGATGGGAGAGTTTAGGTTAGAACAGGGTGCTGTTGGGCCTGGGGGTATGAGTCAGTGGGGTGGAGGCTTCAGGTTGGAGGATGTCACTGGGTTGGGTCGGATCAATTAGCTCAGTATTGCAGGAGTGTGGAGGTATCAGCTTGGGGGCACTGGGAGTCCCATGTCTGGTTGGTTGGAGTGGAAAATACAGTGTGAGTTTGGTAAGTGGGTGGGAGGATTTCCCTGGAAGTAGGGAATGTGGGGAGGTCCAGTATGTGTTTCAGTCTGAGTATTTACAACAGTTACTCAGAAGTCAGAAGCGGTCTTAATTCTTCTGACATTTTCTGGATAACTATTGGTGTAACTCTGATGCAACCATCCAAAGTTTATAATTTAAATCACATTTTCCGTTGGTTCCCAAGATAGGGCAATTCCCAGTACTCCCAGGGGAAGTGTGAGCTTCTGAACAATTATCATGCAAACCCATACCTGTGTATTTTCAAGAAGGATTTCCTAACGCTTCTTTAGGGGAAGTCAGAAGTCATGGTACAATGAGACTTGTCTGATGTCATAAAAGTATGTTTAAAGAAAAATCCAGGTATTGATGAGGATAAAAAATGTTTAAAAAATTGCATTAAAACACAAGGAAAGTAATTTGGTTTTTTGCTGAGCCTGAAAATCCAGTTGTAACTTGGGTTTAGACTTTGAGTAAATGCTATGAATTGGTTTAGCAAGAATACCAAACACAAAAGAAATCATTGTAATAACAAAACAGTATTGTTGAAATTAATAGAATGAAGTGGTGACAATTCCATTAGACCTGATGACCTGCAGCCTAAGCTTTTAAAAAGATTCTAGAATAGTTCCCAAGGATTGGAAGTTGCAAACATTTAAGAGAGGAGAAAGATGGAAAATGGGTAGCTTTTGGTCAATTAGTTTGAGATCAATAGCAGGAAAAGTGCTAGAGTACAAAAGGTGTGGTAAAAAGGTATTAGAACATTATCGTACAATTAAGGAGTACCAATATATTCCCCCTTATAAAAGTGAAATCATGTTTGAGAAATCTGTTTGAAACTTTTGAGATGTAATGGGTAAAATAGGGAAAGGGAACCAGGGATGTTGTGCATTTAGATTAAAAAAACATTGAATAAGGTGCCAACAAATTATTAGGACTTATGTAGGTTTGAGGGTGAAAAGTAGTATGGATTGTAGGTAGTTTAATAGACAAAAAAAATGGAGGAACTCTTAAAAAAAGCACTATGTGCATATTCTGTATTTTGTAAGGAATCACAGGTTTTTGTCTAGTTATATCATTGCTCACTTAACAATACGCAACTAATGTAAACTTGAGGTTGAAGATGTTTTGTATCATCATGTATTACATCTGAGTTTAGCAGGAACAACAACTACAGTGCTGTGAAGAGTTTGCACTCAACAAAGAAAACAACAAGCTTCCACCAGGGCTTACAACAAGCATCACTCCTGGTAGCACAGGTTAGCTTTACCAGCATTTGGGAGATCTTAAAAAATAATTAGAGAAACATGTGATAACTGTTAACTGTCTTGACTTCACATGAAAGGCAGATGCTTGAAAACAAAAAAAACTTGTGGCAAAATTGCACCTGGATAAAAGCATAGATTACGTCATGAGAAACAGTAATATCACAAACACATCAACAGATAAGATTATCATTATCACTCTTAGCCGCAGCATGAACTGAGGCAATGCATTCAGTGCAGCTACAAGGAAGATCAAAGACAACATAACCTTTTCCCAAATATAAAAAAACAGATAAAATACCCCATAATCTGAAGAGCACAGCATTCTAATGGAAGGTTACAGAATGCTGAGTAGATAGAAAAAGAAAATCTTCCTTTGATAATCCAGTAGATGGGAGGAATGAAATTAGGAGTGGTGAGTAATGTGCTAATTAAGTTACACTGTTGAAAAATACATATAACAAGGCATCTTGTATACAAAAAAAGCTTACTTGTGCGAGAGGCATTGCTTAGTAGCATTTGCCTGCAGATCACAAGGTCTTTGGTTCAATCCAGGTATGTGTTCATTGAATTCAATTGCATCAGAGGTAGTAGAAGGTACCCAAAAGTTTTAGATCTGCTCCACAGTCATTTAATGATTGGTCATTAGTAGAATTGAGTCAGGATTTCCACCCCTTTAAAGACAAGAATCTTCCATCTCAGATGGAGAAGAGGAGAATTTTTTTCTTTCTTGAAAATCATGAATCTGTGGAATTCTCATCCCCCTAACATTTTTAAGGAAGAACTAAACAGATCCTTGACTTGATGAGAGAATCAAAAGACATTGATGACAGATGGAATGTGGAGCTAGGGCCACAATCTGATCTAAACCTGTTGGACTTTAACCTGGTGTTATGAGACTTCTTACTGTGTTTACCCCAATCCAACGCCGGCATCTCCACATCATGACAATTTGATTAGCCATGATCTTATTGAATGGTGGAGCAGGTTCAAAGGACCAAATTGCTAATACCTGCTCCTAATACTTATACGAGTACTTTTATAGGAAGGCATAGCATGATTGCTTTCTAAGTAACTTTTTCTCTATTAAGTTCCAATAATGAACTTCAGTACTTTCTTCAAAAGTAGCCACCACCATGTAGTAAGTTTCTGGCTCCTAAATCAGACATTTCTCTGTGACGCTGTCAGCTTAGAGCAATGTTTTGCCAGGTAGAGACAGCTTGTGCTATGCATTATATCTATTCAGAACATGGTTAAGTTTACCTGAATGAGTTTCATACATAGCTTCTGTAGCCAGCAGTGTTTGAATTCAAATTCAAGTGCAAAAGCAGAGTCTTATCCATAGAGTCATAGGGCCCTATTTTACCATTTTGATTCTAAATACTGGGCAGACTTGAAATTGGGAGTGTTTATATTTGGCATTTAGACCTGTCCCCCAGTGGCGCTATATGCACTTTGCCTGTAAAAATAGCAGAGATTCTGAATCACACTGCACAAGCTTGTGGTTGGTGCTTATTGCCCCCGAAACACTAAAACTGCGCATGCGCAGAAAGAAAGATAGAGAAATGCTCCCCTGCCACATCCCGGATCGATAATATCTCCTCCACACCCCCAGACATTGCCCCACTCCCACAACATAACTGACCCCCTGTTCCCTCCATCCCCCCCACAGACAGAAAAATCACAGACTCCTCCCACCTACTCCTCCACCGAATAAATGCAGAGTGATAGCAAACCCCTCCTTTCCCCCCACCAATCACACGCAAAGTGGCAACAGACCACCTTTTTCTGCCACCAATCACACTCAGAGTGGCAGCAGACCCTCTCCTTCCCCCCCAATCTCATGAGAGCAACAGCGGACTGCTCCTTCCCTGCCACCAATCACACACAAAGTGGCAGTGGAAACCTCTCTTCAGTGATCACTCGCAGAGTGGCAGCGGATCCCCCTCCTTCCCCTCAGTGATCACTCGCAGAGTGGCAGTAGATCCCCCTCCTTCCCCTCAGTGATCACTCGCAAAATGGCAGTGGATTCCTCCCTTCTCCTCAGTAATCACTCGCAAAGTGGCATTGGATCCTCCTTCCCCCTGCCGCTCTACCCCTGCCCCCCAAGCCCTCTGCTCCCCTTGCACCAACCGATCTGAGTTAGAGAGCTATATGAGCCACCTCCCTCTCTCCTCCACCAGAGAGCCATCTGATCCACCTCCTTCCTCCAACTGCCCCCATCAATGTGAAGCAGAGAACCGTTGGAAGCTTGGATCTTATCTCCTCAGAAGCTGGAGCGCCTGAATTGGACCATGTCTGTTTTGTGCAGAGTCTGGATGGGTGGTGGTGAACGGGGAACTGCCGGTAAGTCTTGGTGTGCAGCTCATTAAGTCAAATTAAATGCATGCAAATTTAAATTGACTTCATGTTCATTTTGGCTGCGGTCCTGACAGTAAAGGGGGAACCAGTGTGGAGGTGGGTGCAGATCATGCTACTCGCCTCACACCCAATTTTAACAAGTTTTTGCATCCGAAAACGGATGCAACTTGATGGTAAAATTGAGCCCTAGAGTCATAGAAGTTTACAACATGGAAAAAGGCTCTTTGGCCCAACTTGTCCATGCCACCTTTTTTTTAACCACTAAGTTAGTCCCAATTGCTCATGTTTGGTCCATATCCCTCTATACACATCTTACCCATGTAACTGTCTAAATGCTTTTTAAAAGATAATTTTGTACCCGCCTCTACTTCTATGCCTGGCAGCTTGTCCCAGACACTCACCACCTTCTATGTGAAAAAAAAAATGCTCCTATAGACCTTTCTGTATTTCTCTCTTCTCATCTTAAACTTTTGCCCTCTAGTTTTAGATTCCCCTACCTTTGGGAAAAGATGTTGACTATCTAGCTGATCAATGCCCCTCGTTATTTTATAGACCTCTATAAGATTACCCCTAAGTCTTTTATACTCCAAGGAAGGAAGTCTCAGTCTATCCAGCCTCTCTTTATAACTCAAACCATTAGTGAATTGCTCAATCCCTTTTCCAGGATAATTAACACTACCTTCGGTTTTCTTTGCAGAATATTATAGGACATGTTGCCTTATTCCAGTCCTACAAATTGGATTGAATGGTAAATCATGATCATTTGCATTGCAGAAGTAACTGAGGCAATTGAAATCATTGTTTGTATCTAAAGTGTTTGAACTAAGGAAAAGGCCAAGGCTCTATCTTCCAGCTGGAAATGATCCATAGGTTTGTAATTACTTGCCCAATAGAAGATTCAGATTTATGGCACAGGAAAGTTTATCTATTTGCTTTAAGCCTTTGGAGACAAGAGTACTTCAACCATAACTTGTACTGTGACAGTTCTTAAGTTGCTCATTTCGCCATCACTGGAATTAATTAAACTGTATTTGCAGATTTTATTGGCACTTTTATGCACATAACTTGTGTAAGCAGGTTACCTTTCATCATAAACAAGTAACAGAGAAATCTCCTGTTATACAAACAACAAAAAATGACAATGGGGGAGTTTTTCACCCCTGCTTTTTTGGGCATGGGATTGGTGAAGTAGGTGGAGAACCATGCAGGTGACCCAAAACATCTTTTACATCAGGGGGATTTTCCTGCTTGATTCTCTCCTGCCAATGACATAATGGGAATCCCCCATCTCTATCTGTTTGGATATGTATAACAGGCCTTCAACTTCCTTCCATCGTAAGATCTGAAGTAGGGATGTTCACTGACTGCACAATGTTCAACAAAAATAGAGACTCCTGAGATACTGAAGCTGTCCAAATGTAGAAAATCTTGGACAATATCCAGGTTTGAGCTGACAAATGGCAAGAAATATTTGTAAGAACTCAGTAAGAATTTAGCAACACCAATTATTAATCCAACCGATTTATTTGATAGTAAAAAAGCGAGCTTTCAACACTCCCGTGTCTTCATCAGGCAAGTGCAGTGTTCTGGTCTGCAATAGCACACATCAGCACAGACAGTCAGAGATTGCTGATTAGAATGCGAATCCTTACATCCAACCTGACTGTCTGTGCTGATGTGTGCTATTGCAGACCAGAACACTGCACTTGCCTGATGAAGACACGGGAGTGTTGAAAGCTCGCTTTTTTGCTATCAAATAAATCGGTTGGATTAATAATTGGTGTTGCTAAATTCTTACTGAGTTCTTACCACTCCAATCCAACGCCGGCATCTTTACATCAAGAAATATTTGTGCCATATAAGTACAAGACAATGACCATCTTCAACAAGAGAGGATCTAACCTTCACCTTTTGACATTCAATGGCATTTCCATCAATGAACCCCCACTATCAACATCCTGGGGGTAGGGGTAAGGGGATGGTTTACCATTGACCAGAAACTGCAATAGACTCACCACATAAATACTGTGGCTACCAGAGCAAGTAAAAGGCTAAGAATTCTGCAGCAAGTAACTCACCTTCTGATTCCCCAATGCCTGCCTGGATGAGGCTTGAAGGCTCAGTTAGTGCACTGGAAAGTTATAGATTAGCCAGGAGGGAGCTTAAGAGTGAGTTAAGAAGAGCTAAAAGAGGACACAAGAAGACTTTGGATCAAGGAGAATCCTAAAGCTTTCTTTAGATATGTTAAGAATAGAAGATTGGTTAGGGCAAGATTAGAGCCTGTCAGAGACAGCAGTGGGAAGTTACGTGCGGAGCCTGAAGAGATTGGAGAGGCACTGAACAAATATTTCTCTTCGGTATTCACGCAGGGAGACGTAAATGTTGTTGTGGAGAACAGTGGGATACATGGTTGTAAACTGGAAAGTATTGAAGTAGACAAGGAGGAGGTGCTAGATATTCTTGAGGGTTTGAAAATAGATAAGTCCCCTGGGCCAGACGGTATTTACCCTAGGATTCTCTGGGAGGCGAGAGAGGCGATCGCAGAGCGTCTGGCTCTGATCTTCAGGTTGTCGTTGGTTACAGGTAGAGTGCCGGATGAGTGGAGGATAGCCAATGTTGTCCCATTGTTCAAGAAGGGGAATAGAGACTTTCCTGGGAATTATAGACCGGTGAGTCTTACTTCTGTTGTGGGCAAAGTATTGGAAAGAATTATTAGGATAGGATTTATAGTTATTTAGAGAGAAATGAATTGATTGGGGATAGTCAGCATGGTTTTGTGAAGGGTAGATCGTGCCTTACTAACCTTATTGAGTTTTTTGAAAAAGTGACCAAAGAGGTGGATGGGGGTAAGGCAATTGATGTGGTATATATGGACTTTAGTAAGGCGTTCGATAAGGTGCCCCATGGAAGGCTTCTGCAGAAAATGCAGATGTATGGGATTGAGGGTGATTTAGCTAATTGGATTAGGAATTGGCTAGCTGATTGAAGACAGAGGGTGGTGGTTGATGGAAATTATTCATCATGGAGTTCGGTTACAAGTGGTGTACCTCAGGGATCTGTTTTGGGGCCCCTGCTGTTTGTAATTTTTATAAATGATCTGGAAGAGGGTATTGAAGGATGGATTAGTAAATTTGCAGATGACACTAAAGTCGGTGGAGTGGTAGATAGTGAAGAGGGGTGTTATAGTTTGCAGAGACACTTGGACAAGTTGCAGAGCTGGGCCGAGAGGTGGCAAATGGAGTTTAATGTGGAAAAGTGTGAGGTAATGCACTATGGCAGAAATAATAAATGTGTAGAGTACAGGGCTAATGGTAGGATTCTTAGTAGTCTTGATGAACAGAGGGATCTTGGTGTGTATGTGCATAGATCCCTGAAAGTAGGCAGTCAAGTCGAGAAGGTTGTTAAAAGGCATATGGAGTCTTAGCTTTTATTGGTAGGGGGATTGAATTTCGGAGCCGCAACGTCATGTTGCAACTGTACAAAACTCTCATGTGGCCGCACTTGGAGTATTGTGTACAGTTCTGGTCCCCACATTATAAGAAAGATGTGGAGGCATTGAAGAGGGTGCAGAGGAGGTTTACCAGGATGTTGCCTGGTATGGAGGGCAGGTCTTATGAGGAGAGGCTGAGGGATTTGAGGTTGTTTTCGTTAGAAAGGAGGTGGCTAAGAGGAGACTTTATCGAAACATATAAGATGATTAGAGGTTTAGATAGGGTGGACAGTGATAGCCTTTTTCCTAGGATGGAGAAAGCTAGCATGAGGGACATAGCTTTAAAGTAAGGGGTGGTAGTTATAGGACGGATGTCAGAGGTAGGTTCTTTACCCAGAGGGTGGTAAGGGTATGGAATGCTCTGCCTGCTGCAGTTGTAGATGCCCCAAGTTTGGGGGCGTTTAAGAGGTCCGTGGATAGGTTTATGGATGAAAAGGGAATGGTTTAGGTTAGAGGGTCATTGCTTTTTCTTAATTGGTTGGCACAACATCGAAGGCCGAAGGGCCTGTTCTGCACTGTAATGTTCTATGTTCAATGTTCTATATGTTCTATCTACTTGGTACAAATTACGAGTGTAATGGAATACTCTCCACTTGCCTGGATAGGACAATGGTAGGACAATGTGATTGGCGCAGGCTTGGTGGGTCAAAGGGCCCGCTTCTATGCTGTACATTGTTCTTTGTTTTGAGGTGATGCCTAGTGGTATTATCACTAGACTATTAATGCAGATACTCAGCTAATGTTCTGGGGACTCGGGTTCAAAGCCCGTCACAGCAGATGGTGGAATTGGAATTCAGTAAAAAAAAATCTAGAATTAAGAATTTGCTGATGATCATGAAACCATTGTCGAAAAAATCTATTTGGTTTACTAATGATCTATAGGGAAGGAAATCTGCTGTCTTTACCTGGTCTGCCTACATGTGATTCAAGAGCCACAGCAGTGTACTTAGCCCTCAATTGCCCTTGAGCAACTAGGGATGGGCAACAAATGCTGGCCAGCCAGCGATACCCATGTCTCACAAAGTAATTGAAGAAAGGTAGAAGAAGGGGCATCCGATCAGCATTACTGACTTTGGAAAGATATGCAAAACAAATGAAAATATCATCCATATTGATGAACCAATACAACATTTTGATGAAAAGTCATTGATTTGAAATGTTGGGCAAGATTTGGTGGCCACAGTACCAATGGGAATCATCACGGGCAGGACGGGAAAATCTGCTCAACAACACTCAAGAAGCTCACACCATCCAGGAGAAAAAAGTGAACTTTATTGCTGCTTCTTCCACAAACATTCATCCGTTCCACCACCAATGAACAGTGGCAGCAGTGTTTATCATCTACAAGATCCACTGCAGGAACTCACCAGCATTCCTTAGGCAGCACTTCCAAACCCACAATCATCACTACCTAGAAGGGTAAGAGCAGCAGACACATGAGAACAGTATCATCTGCAGTTTCCTCTCCAAGTCAATCACCATCCTAAGTTGGAAATATATCACCGTTCCATTACCGTCACCAATCAACACCTTGGAATTTCCTGTTAAAGTTTGAAGTTTATTTATTAGTCACAAGTAAGACTAGCATTAACATTGCAGTGAAGTTACTGTGAAATTCCCCTAGTTGCCAGACTCCTGTTCGGGCCAATGCACCTAACCAGCATGTCTTTCAGACTGTGGGAGGAAACTGGAGCATCCAAAGCAAACCTACATAAAATGGGGGAGAACATACAATCTCTACCTAGACAGCGATCCAAGCCAGAAATCGAACTGAGTCCCTGGTGCTGTGAGGCAGTAGTGCTAACCATTGTGTCACCATGCTGCCCTTGTGTGGGTGTATCTCAGGGACTGCAATTGTTCTAGAAGGCAACTCACCACACCTTCTGAAAGGCATCTAGGTATCGACAATAAATGTTGGCCTAACCAGTGGCACCCATATTCCATAAATGTGTTTTAAAATAATGTGCATTTCATGTTAGACGCCAAAGTGAATCAAGACAAACCCCCAACAATGTGCACCTGGCGAACAGAAACTGCTGGAGGTGCACAGTTGAGTATATCCTTTGAGGGGTGGAGGGGTGATCATGCCCAAGCAGTACCCTGGCACTGCAATGGCATAGCCTGGCCACTGCCTCCGACACTACTCCGTCACACTGCTAAGCAAGTTTCTGTGGAGGAGGTGCTGGGGCTCGATGTCAGGGGAGCCGCGGGAATGCATGTTGATGGGGGGGGGGAATGTTCTGTCAGAGGGATGAGGATGGGATGGAGGAGTTCCTTGGATTGGGGAAAAATCCTTGGAGGGGTGAGCAAGTCCCATGGGTGGGGGTTTCTGTAGGATGTTCCTTGTTTTTTTTTGATCTGGTTGTCATTTAAAAAGGAAATCCCCCACCCCATTTTTTTCAAGAGTTTAAATTGCTGGCAGCGTGAGCCCTCATAATATCATGGGATCATCACGCCTTCACTTTTCCTTTTAAAGTTGTTAGACAAAATGGCATGAAAATCCAGTAACACAGCCAGCGGTCTGCATTCTGCTCTTCCCACCCAAGCTGACACTTTGAACAAAAGCTAGAAAATTCTGCCTAACAGTTTTATGGCAGTATTGGAGCTTTTCATATCATCAAATAAAAACAGAAAGTGCTGAAAATAATCAGCAAGTCAGGTGTGAATAAACAGACATACTGGCTGGGACTTCCTGGTCCCGACACTAGTGAGCATTGTTGCAAGTGGGATGGGAAAATTTGAAGAGCCATAGTTCACCAGATTTTCCCGTCCTGCCCGTGATGATTCCCATTGGTACTGTGGCCACCAAATCTTGCCCAACATTTCAAATCAATGACTTTTCATCAAAATGTTGTACTGGTTCATCAATATGGATGATATTTTCATTTGTTTTGCATATCTTTCCAAAGTCAGTAATGCTGATCGGATGCCCCTTCTTCTACCTTTCTTCAATTACTTTGTGAGACATGGGTATCACTGGCTGGCCAGCATTTGTTGCCCATCCCTAGTTGCTCAAGGGCAATTGAGGGCTAAGTACACTGCTGTGGCTCTTGAATCACATGTAGGCAGACCAGGTAAAGACAGCAGATTTCCTTCCCTATAGATCATTAGTAAACCAAATAGATTTTTTCGACAATGGTTTCATGATCATCAGCAAATTCTTAATTCTAGATTTTTTTTTACTGAATTCCAATTCCACCATCTGCTGTGACGGGCTTTGAACCCAAGTCCCCAGAACATTAGCTGAGTATCTGCATTAATAGTCTAGTGATAATACCACTAGGCATCACCTCAAAACAAAGAACAATGTACAGCATAGAAGCGGGCCCTTCGACCCACCAAGCCTGCGCCAATCACATTGTCCTACCTAGACCAACCACCTGTATCCCTCTATTCCCTGTCTGTTCATGTGCCTAACCAGATGAATCTTAAATGTGGCTAATGTATCTGTTTCAACCACCTCACTTAGCAGTGAGTTCCAGGCCCCCACCACCCTCTATGTAAAAAAACTTCCCCCACACTTCTCCACTGAACTTTCTTACCTTGAACTTGTGCTCCCTTGTGATTGTCATTTCTGCACTGGATAAAGCTTCTAAATGTTCACCTTATATATGCCATCATAATTTATGAACTTCTATCAGGTTTTCATTGAGTCACTGTCTTTTATGGGAGAAAAATCCCAGTTTATTTAATCTTTCCTCAAAGTTAATACCTTGCATACCAGGCAACATCCTGTTAAACCTTTTCTGTACTCCCCAGATCCATACCATGATCATTATCAAAGATTAGATACACTGGCATTATTAATGCTTTGACACATCATGTCAGTAATCGATCCTACACTGCCTTCATCAATAAAGCCTCTGCTATTTTAACATCAAATATTGAGGTAAATGAAACTCCCAAGATGAATAATGCTCGGAAAGTGTCAGTCCAGCCTGCACGTGTAAGAATGTTCTCTATTTTTGCAGATGAGCATTTGTGCTGTAGTGGAGAATAAGTAATTGCAAGCACATCTGGATGTGTTGGAGAATTGGCTTGCATTTGACTACTTGTTGAAGTTTTATAAATGTGGCAGGACACACAACAAGCTTACTTACTTTTTATAGGCCTGGAATGAAAGAAAGAAAAAGATTGTGGTACCATTGTTCATAATTTGCTGAAGATTCACAATCAATGCAATGAAGCTATAATTAAAGCAAATACGGTACAAAATTGCAATAACTATTTATAAAATCCTTTGTGAAGCCTCATTTAGAATATTGCATCCCATTATGGTCCCCTTGAATAATGGTAGTACTAATCTTTAACAAAGCTCCTGAGAATGGCCACAAGATTGATTCTCAGTTTAGTTATCCTAGTAGGTTTCAAAAGTTGTATCTACGCACTTTAGAAGTAATACATACATACAGAGGTAATTTGATTGAGATCTACACTACAACATGAGAACTGGCAAATTATCTCAATTAGATGGGTTGGAAAAGATCACAAAGGAAGAAATAAGTAAGATATCAGGCAAATCTCTTTTCCCAGAAACTTGAACTTATGCAACAAGTGGCTAGATTGTACTGTGAATGATAATTTACTATACAACTTGAAGAGAGTTTGTTGTAATCTTATTTAAAATGCAGATCATGTCATAGAATAAATAACTTCAGGATTTAATTCCTCCCAAATTAATCATGTTTTTGAATGAGCTTATCACCTTTCACAGAGAATACATTGAAAGCTAGGAAGTAAGACATGCCTTGATGTGATGCATAAATAATCACAAGTGTGTGGGACAAGTTAGGCAGATCAATCGGTCTTTTGCTTTCTGACATTTTCATAGGTTGGTATGTCCATTTAAGGACTGCTGGTTTTCATTTTTCAACATCTGACCAAAATAAGAGCAGCAAGTTCATTGCCCACTCCAGTCAATTCTACATTACAATTGTCCAATAGATGGCTTCAAAGTGCAAATGGTCAAGGTGGGACCTCAATGTGTATAACTTAAACAGCTTCCCATATGTTTGCTATTAATTAAAGGTCTTCAGGAAAATTCAATCAATTGACCAAGTGGATGTATGCAGACCGAACCAGCTTCTCATCATCTTATTGCCCAGTTTCAAATGAGAAACTGGTGACAATCAGTTAAAAGCTCCCTAACTGTTCACCTTAATCATGCTGCTATCCTCTACTTGCCTTTTCCTTTGATTCCATGACTTTGATATAATCTTTCTGGGGGTTCAATTCCTGATGGGTTCAGGAGTGAGTGCCAAGCTCATGAACTGGGTTCTGCTGAGATTTTAGCTCTCAAGCCTTATTTGCATATTCAAGATCAGACATATGGCCAGGCCTGAGCATGAGCAATTTCTGCCATCCGGCAGACAAGAGCAACATTTCAGTGGCAGAGGAGGGCTGCCAGGTATCTCAGGGAACAGTCTTCAGCAGTCATATAAGTCTGAAAGGCTGAAATATTTGCAACCGTCTTCAGCCAGATGTGCCGAGTGAACGTTCTATCTGTGATTCTTTCTGAATCGCAGATGCCAATCTTTAGCTAATTTGCTGCACTCCATGTGATATCAAGAAACAACTGAAGGCACTGATAACATTCCAGTAATAGAATTGAAAATATGTGTTATGGAAGTTGCCATGCTCCTAGCCAAGCCATTCCAGTATAGCAATAATGCTGGCATCTACCTGGCAATATGGAAAAGTGCCTATAGTAATAGTGTGTTTGGGACTGTAAGGATTAATGTGGAATTGAAGAAAGATTACCACACACATTATATAGAGAGTCACATATGAATAGCAGAGTGTAGAAGTGAACCTGGTAGAAGTCAGCATGGAAGTAGCACCTAAACATGACTGTGCATAATGGCTAGAATTCTTTGATCTTACTTGCAACTGGGATTCTCCAGTCCCACTGCTGTGAATGGAGATGTGGCTGAGCGCCAAATTGTCCATTCTCACTGGCAGTGGCAGCAGGCCTTGTAAGGCTAGAGAATTCAGGCCAATAAATGTATTATATATTGTTATATGTTCGTAATAAGCATTATTATTCAACCATATATGCCTTTGGACCTCTTCACGAGACAACTATTCAACATTTTTCGGGTATGTTCTATCCACTAAAACAGGACCAGTCCAATCTGATCAAAAAATAGTCCATTAACCTATTTTCTGTCATCAGAAAAGTGATGGAAGATGTCATCAACAGCGCTATAAGGTGGCACTTACTCAGCAATAATCTGTCCACTGAATCTCAGTTTGGGTCCTGCTAGGATCACAACATCTGACCTCATTATGACTTTGGTCCAAACATGGAAGAAAGAGCTGAATTCCAGAGGAGGGGTGAGTGTGATTGTCCCTGACATCAGATTCGCATTTGACCAAGCCTGGCATCAGGGAACCTGAGCAAAACTGGACTCAATGGGAATTGAGGGAAAGCTTTGTTGGGAATAATTCAATCAATTCCCCAGGTCACAGCAAACACTAGTTGAAAAGTGTTCATTCAATTTCTAAATTTTATTTCAGGCTGAAGTAAGCTTCAAAGACTTTAATAGCAGAAATAAAATCTGTAGAGAATTCCTGCACATCTTGCCTTAGATGAACATCATCTGTTACTGGACCTAGTGCATAAAGAAAGGAATTAACTTGAATGTTTGGTGCTTTTTGTTCAGAACTGATGCTTTTCGGTACCACAGAAAATCATATTTCAATAACTCTCACTGTTGGCCTCTCTGTGGGCTCTCAGGGCATAAGCAGGACTGTTTACCAGGAATAGTCATCATTATCTACCTCCAATATGCCTCCTTCCTCTAGCAAATTTCTCAAGCTGCTTTCAAAGCTTTTTTTTACTCTATATTTACTTCAATAAAACAATATTTTTTACATCAATGTCTCCACTGCTGCCTCCATGTCCTTAGATGATGTGCACTATCTTGGGCTGTGATTAAGAGACAGACTGGAGACATATTCTTGCATCTGCTTAACACTTATATTAATATTGCATTTAAACATGTTACAAGGTAGGCACATTGCACTGAGGCATAATTCGAGAGAGACTCAAATCGATGACTGACTACATCATCATCTACATCATGCATTAGCACTTACCATCAGTTAACCTTTGATACAACAAGCGATGCGGAAACCTCTGTCTCCTTTCCATTCATGTGATTGCTAAACCTTCAGGAGCAGGAAAAGGTCGTGCAGCCCATCAAACCTGCTCCATTATCCATTTAGATCATGATCATCTACCTCAATTCCAATTTCCAACACTATCCTTATATGTCTTAATATCATCTGTATCCAGATATCTTTTGATTTCTGTCCTAAACGTGCTCAATGATTATGCTTCCATAGCCCTCTGAGGTAGAGAATTCCAAGCAATATAGATTAGAATTCAGCCACTATAACCCTACTGATGTCCAGTTAAGTAGAAATCCTCTCCAGAGTGTGGTTCATATCATGCCTACATTGATACAATCTCTACAGTGCAGAAGGAAGCCATTCAAGCCATCAAATCTGCACTGGCCCTATTCCCGTAACCCCACATATCAAACTGATCCCTTGACACTAGGGACAATTCAAGATGACCAATCAGCCTAACTCGCACATCTTTGGACGGTGGGAGGAAACCAGAGTACCCAGAGGAAACCCACACAGATAGTTACCAAAGGCTAGAATTAAATCCAGGTTCCTGACACTCCAAGGCAGTAGTGCTAGCCACTGTGCCATGCACTCTGTAATGGTCATGATGCTAATACTGGGGCAAAGTCCTCTTCTCTGGCAACCAGGCCTCTCAATGTGCCTGCTGTATTGAAGTTTCATCTTGTGCCTGTTTTATTGGACAGTTCTCCTGTGACTGGATGAAGTGCAGGAAGGATAATCCGACAGGAAGCATCCCCAGCCTGTTATGAAACTCATAAACCTTCCTTTCGTTCATTTACATGGGAAGAACACCAGACAAATTCTTCTACTTCCGAATAGCTTTCTTTCCAGAGTTTGCTCTCTACATTCCACAGAGGATAAAGAAAACAATTTATACCATTGGAACGTAACAGAAAAAAAAATATTTATTTTCAGAAACTGAAATAATCTAGCCACTCAGTAGTCTAGCCATGTGTACATATCTTCTATTTCTCAAAAAAACTAGAATTAGTGCAATTTTTTACAAAGTGCACAGTCAGATAAACAATTTGTCCTTTAAATAAGTAACATAATCACATCTTCTAGTTAATGTTATTTTTATACTGGAAGTAATATAATGTCAGCAATACTCCCAGATTAGAATTTGCTTCAGTTTTTAAGCACTATTGACAGGGGAGTGAATAGGTTGATAAAACCGAGGAAGGGAATTGGTTAGTCCAATGTACTGGAACCAAGAGGGAGTTGTGGCCTTGACAAAACTGGAGTCTACTGTTGTATTTTCAAGGATCTGAAGCAACAAAAATAATATTGTGATATTGCTGATTACAGTATTAGTTAAAAACATTTCACTTCAGTTCTTAGCTCTTCCATCAATGAAAACAGTTTCTCTCTCTACACAGTCTAAACCCCTCATAATTTTGAACATCACTTTACTGTAATTAGTCCCACAGGCTGAATTTTGAGCTCATGGTATTTATCAATGTAAACAGTGACACAAACCAAAAATCTCATTAAAGTTAGGAAACGAGATTATCAGTGGCAAGATTGCATTTCCCAATTTTCCATGCCCCTGGCCCATGATGTATTAAGATCCCAGCCAGGAAAGTCTGGAACATCATTTTAGCTTCTCATAAAAGGGTAGCATGGTGGCATGTGGTTAGCATTGCTGCCTCATAGCGCCAGGGACCTGGGCTCAATTCTGGCCTCAGTTGACAGTATAAAATTTGTACATTCTTCCCATGTCTGTGTGGGTTTTCTCCAGATGCTCCAGTTTCTTCCCACGTTCCAAAGATGTGCAGATTAGGTTGCTCTAGCCTGCTAAATTGCCCCTTAGTGCCAGGAGGACTAACATGTAAATACATGGGGTTATGGGAATTAGACCTGGATTGGATTGTGATGGATGCAGACACGATAGGCCGAATGTCCTCCTCCTGCACTGTAGGAATTTATATTCTATATGCAAGGCATATTCACCAGCACATCCACCCTCTTTAAACATTCATCCTGCATGAGTCTAGGCTATGGGGGGAAAGTTTCTCTGCTCATAGGCATTAATAAGCCTGCATTATTGTGGATCTTTTGGGCTCCAAGAGGTCAGCTACATGATATGGACTTCGCGCTTCTTGGCTTGTCCTTTGCTGGTGTCCCAAGTGATGTTTCCTTTGAGAGTGGCAGCTGGAAGTGAGTGGAGCATGCAAATTCACAGGCTCAGGATAGGAGATGACTGTGAGGTTCTAAGGTGAGCCTATTGAAACACCATGAAAGTTTGAGGAGTGGAGATTATCCGGAAGTGTTGGTTCCTTTATACCAAAATGATTGAAATTTGTTGGACTGAAGTTAAATTAACATGGTGACCTATTGGCCAGTAGGTTAAAATACCACCTTTCACTATAGATTTTGAATTTGATCTGTGTCCTGAATGTTTTAAAGTAATTTATTTATTTTGGTCTCCTGCAAAAACCAAAAGTTGATTGTGTCAGCTTCCTTCAGTGACTTAATAATGGGAACACATCCTACTCTATTTGCTATTTCTAGGTACCTATTAAAACTTTTGCTTTAATAGTCACATCTCTTTCCTTATCAATTGTATCTGGCTCTGATATAATACACATAGATTCCAAACTGTATTCATGCATCGTGTTTTGGATCCACCATGGTTATAAATATCTCCATCCTCAAGTCAACATAGTTTTACTAAAAGAAAATCTTGTTTGACAAATTTATTAGCGTTCTTTGAGGGTAGATAAAGGGGGACCAGCGGATGTTATCTACCTACCAATGCTGGGGCCTAAGCTACTTACATCAGATGTGACTGACTTAGATAAAGAGACAGAGAATAATGTATCTAAGTTTACTGATTGTACGAAGTTAAGTAGAAAGGTAAGTTGTGGAGAGAACACAGAGAGATTACAAAGAGTTATAAACAGGTTAATTGAGTCAGTAATAAAATGGCTGATGGAAAATTAGGTGGAGAATTGTGAAGTTACTAAGAATAGAAAAGCAGGATATTTTTAAAAAGGTGTGAAATTTATGTATGTTGATTTTTTTTTAAGAGTCTTGGATATGCTCATACAAGGAGGGTAAATAGTTAACATGTAGGTAAAGCAAGGGACTCGAAAGGCAACTGGCATGTTGATCTTTATTATAAGGGGATTGGAATACACAAATAAAAATGTCTTGCTACAATTGTTCAAGGATTTCCCATTGATTGCACCTAATGTCACCAGTAAACCCATGGCAAGGCTGCACCGTTGATGGAACCAGAAGATTCCTCTTCTTGGTCACCTTTTCCAATCCTACTGTATCTTTACATCAGGTTGTATAAGTCGTCCTCTACTCCATCTTCCTTAATATCCATCTCTATTCCCCTCACCACATTTCCTCTTTCTCTCTCTCTCTTTCTCTTCAAAACAAATGTTCATACCAATTTAATCTCTTCTTGGCTACTTTCTTCGATGCATCCACAATTTTCACTATCTCCTGGTTCACTGACTCCAGGTTTTGTCCTTTCCACAGTTGGTCCTTCAGCAAGAATACATTCAACTTAAAAGAAGCCATTTTTTAAAAATACAAAGCAATAGAAAACAATTTTGCAAAAAAAGGTCTTAATGATGGCGGATATTCAGAAATTGGCCAGACTCTGCCTCCCAGCATGCCACAGGACCATGAAAGCCTGATAGGCACATGTTGAGAGATTTTTTTCAACATTTAACAAGAGACAGCTAACAAAACCATCAGACCACACATTGGTTATGAGTCTACAGACTGTAGAATTGTAAATAACACTGACAGATTTGGAGTCACAGTGTCTGAGTGTGTCCCACATTCGTTGCAAATGTTAATCTCGGATAATTTTTTGATTGGAACAAAACCTACTATAACCAGGATCTTCCACATGCAAACCACTTTGTATGTTAATGAACTATTCATGAAATTGTTACAGCATGTAAGAAGACAGATTTGGGAAGGGGGTTTTGTGGCAATTTTTGTCACCAGAACTAGTTTACAAAACCTATTTTTAGCAGTAAGAACAGTAATGGTAGTGGCAGATAGCAGTGACAGCCAAAGCAGACAAGAGGGGAAAAATAACTAACAGTTGTGGTAGCATTGCACTGCACTGAGCTCCGAGATAATCCAGGCAGGATTTTACAGCCTTTCTCAAGCGAAACTATAAAATCCCACCCAGGGACAATGAACATGTGAATCTAGTCAAAAAGAAAAGGAAAGCATACAAAAGGTTCAGAGAGTTGGGTGATGTTATGGATCTAGAGGAGTATACGGCTTGTAGGAAGAAACTTAAGAAGGAAATTAGGAGAGACAGAAAAGATCATCAGAAGGCCTTGGCAGGTAAGATTAAGGAGAACCCTAAGGCGTTCTACAAATATGTGAAGAGTAAAAGGATGAGATGTGGAGGAATAGGACCTATAAAATGTGAAGGTGGGAAATTTTGTACAGAGCTGGTAGAAATAGCAGAGGTGCTCAATGAATACTTTACCTCAGTATTCACGGTTGAAAAAGATCTTGGTGATTGTAATGCAGGCTTATGGTGGATTGTAAAGCTTGTGTATGTGTACATTAAGAAAGAGGATGTGTTAGAAATTTTGAGTAGCATCAAGATAGATAAGTTGTTGGGACCGAATGGGATGTACCCCAGGTTATTGTGGAAGACGAGGAAAGAGATTTCAGAGCCTCTGGCAATGATCTTTGCGTCATTGAGATGGAGAGGTTCCAAAGGATTGGAGGATTGCGAATGTAATTCCTATATTCAAAAAAGGGGATAGGAATAGCCCAGGAAATTACCAACCGGTGAGTCTAACCTCATTGCCTGGTAAGCTGATGGAGAAGATCCTGAGGGACAGGATTTATGAACATTTAGAGAAGTTTAGTACACTCAAAAGTAGTCAGCACAGATTTGTCAAAGGCAGATCATGCCTTACGAGCCTGGTTGAGTTCTTTGAAAATGCGGCTAAACATATTGAAGAAGGAAGAGCAGTAGATGTGTTTTATGTGGACTTCAGCAAGGCGTTCAATAAGGTCCCCTATGCAAGATTTCTTGAGAAAGTGAGAGGGCATGGGATCCAAGGGGCTGTTGCCTTGTGGATCAATAACTGGCTTGCCCACAGAAGGGTTTTTTCTGCATGGAGGTTGGTCACCAGTGGAGTGCCTCAGGGATCTGCTCTGGGACTCTTGCTGTTGATAATTTTTATACATGACCTGGATGAAGAAGTAGAGGGACGGGTTGGTAAGTTTGCTGATGACACAAAGGTTGGTGGTGTTGTGAATAATGTGGAGGGATGTCAGAAGTTGCAACATGACATAGATAGGATGCAAGTCTGGGTGGAGAAGTGGCAGATGGCCTTCAATGTGGACAAATGTGTAGTGATCCATTTTGGAAGGCTCAATGGGATGAAGGAGTACAATATCAATGGTAAGACTCATAACAGTGTAGAGGATCAGAAGGACCTTGGGATCTGGGTCCATAGGACTCTTAAATCTGTCTCACAGGTAGACGATGTGGTTAAGAAGGTGCATGGTGTACTAGCCTTCATCAATCGAGGGATTGAGTTTTGGATTCAGGAGGTAATGATGCAGCTTTATAAGACCTTAGTCAGACCCCACTTGGAGTACTGTGCTCAGTTCAGGTCGCCTCATTACAGGACAGTTGTGGAAGCTATTGAAAGGATGCAGAGGAGATTTACAAGGATGTTGCCTGGATTGGGTGGCATGTCTTAGGAGGATAGGTTGAGGGAGCTCGGTCTTTTCTCCTTGGAGAGACGAAGGATGAGAGGTGACCTTATTGAGATGAATAAGATGTTGAGAGGTATTGATCAAGTGGATTCTCAGAGGCTTTTTCCCAGAGCTGAAATGGTTGCTACAAGAAGACACAGGTTTAAGGTGCTGGGGAGTAGGTACAGAGAAGATGTCATGGGTAATTTTTCACTTAGAGGATGGTGGGTGAGTGAAATCGGCTGCCGTCGGTGGAGGCAAATTTGATAGGGTGTTTTAAGAGATTCCTGGATGAGTATATGGGACTTAATAGGATTGAGGGTTATAGGTAAGCCTAATAGAGAGGGATATGATCAGTGCAACTTTGTGGGCCAAAGGCCCTGTTTGTGATGTAGTTTTCCTATGTCCTACGTTCTATTTCCATTGTCCACCCCTCACCCGCTCCAATTCTGTGGTGGGTGGGGCGATAGAATTCCAATATACGTTTATCAAGGGAATTGGATGAACTGGCAGGAACTGGAAAGTAATTTTTCAGAAATGGCAATTCAAGAGTTAACATATTGGATGCAGCTCAGATGTAATGGGCCGGAGTTTTAACCGCCCTGCCCACCACGGGAATTGGAGTGGGTGAAGGCAGAGTTTTGGAAAGTCTGTTGATCTCAGGCAGGATTTTATAGTTTCAGGACAAGTAAGGCCATAAAATCCTGTCCACGGTGTTTTCAATATGATACAGATCTAACTTAAAAAAGGAGTGGATGATCGATGTTTGTAGGTGCTGATTTAAATGGGACCATACTATTGGTGTTTGCAAGTTTATCAGTGTTATAATACATTATTGAAAAGAAGAGTTTGAAAGCATTGACCATTTCCTCTACCTTTCAGGCCAAATCTGAGAGGTAGGATTATAAGAGGGGAGGAATGGGACCACTTAAGTAATAATTTCTCATTATTCTGCACATCCATCTGCAGCTCAGCATTCACATCTCAGTAGTAGCCAGTCATTTTTCCTATCTTCTTGGTGTTTCCCAGATTTCTGCAGGATATAACAAGGCCACAACTGTCTTGATAAAAGTCTTAATAAAATAGAAGTGCAAGAAAGATGCACCAGGTCTGATAGCATTTGTGGAGAGAGAAAAAAAGGTACCCTTTCCAGCCAAGTTGAGAGTTGAAGAGGGGTAGAAATGTGAAGGAATGTATAGTTGGAGAAGAGGTGGTAAAGTTGGTGCAGAATAGAAGGCCAGGTATAGATCAGACCTCAGGAGAGACTGACAAAGATGTCATAGGCAAAATACAAAGGAAGTGTTAATGGTAGTATTAAAGACTAAAGAAGATGCTAATAAGATAACATAAAGGTCACAACTCACTTGTAGTTCTTTCTTTCTCTTTCAGCAATACTTTCCTAGCACACAACATTCCACTGCATTTAGTCCAGAAACAATTTGATTGCTGCTTCTACCACTCTATAAACCTCAGCAGTATACTCATTTCATCGTCAGGAACAGAATGCTGAGCTCCTGTTTGGTCAAAATCAGCACATACAAAAACACAAAAACACACACACACACATATACATAGAGAACACAGACACAGAGATAGAGCAACACAAATACAGAAACAGAGACACAGAGCCAGAGAAACAGAGAAATGAGACATAGATAGAGAGACACAGACACCCCAGTTGAATGCCACCATGCATATCATTATTGGAACACACTGCTCACCATTACTCCCTTGGCTTCCTGTCCTTGCAAACATCACTCCTCCACATATTTGCCAACTTGCAACAATCCATAAGGTGACAGAAAACATTTGCAATGTTCCTCCCTGCCACTGCACGCTGATCTATTCAGCCCAACCAACTTACAACTCCCATCAAGAAGATCCATGTGGAAAAGTTCTCCTATACAGAACTTCAACATACATTCCGTCTGGACAAATGAATGGGAAGCATTGAATACGACAAACAAGTAGCTAGTTTCAATCTTCCAAGGAAAGAGTGGTCCACTCTCAATAGGTTCAGGATTGCCCACAGCGCCTGTTTGGCCAACATCCATAGATTGCACATTAATGCCAGCCCACCATGGGCATGTTCCTCCAGTGATACCTTCAGATCTTTGTAGAAAACATGCCACAGGAGGTCCTTGGCTGCCATCCAGTCCACAATGATCCTGTGGCAGGTTGGCTGAACCAGTTTGAGGTCTGGCTCAGTGGAGACCATTCTGCCCACTGCAATGCTGCAGCATTTGCTCTTGCCCCGCAGGTAGTCCAGGATTGACCCATCACCAAGTCTGCTGTCAGCTGTCTGGCAAATCCTGCTTTGCAAAGCCCCGATACATTGTTGATGACCATAGCTCTTGTCCTCAGGATAAAGCCATGGAGTTTTGCCTCTGATTCCACCTCTGCCGTTGGTTTCCCCTCCTTAGTCTGCCCTGTGTCTGGGGAAGCTTTGGATCCTTTCAACTTCTCTGCACTGAGAGGCTTCTGGCTTTTCTTAAACATTTCCCCTTGGCCCAATTTCTTTTTTGTTCCGCCAAGAGAATGAAGTGATATGGATCTCTGGGAGCAAGAAGTGTTGGGCAGGTGGATCTCTGGTGGGGCGCAGATAGATCTCTGGTGGTGGGGTGTCAGGGGAGTCCACTGCTACTCTGCGGGCAATCAGTGGGGGGGAGAGGGGCAAGGGTGGCGATTGGTCTGGATAGTGGGGAGGGTGGTAAGGGGCGAAGTGATATGTGTGGGTAGTGGGGGGGTGAATAAGGAGGATACGCACACATGTGATTGCCCTCCTTATCTACTCCCCCATGACCAGACCTATTGCCACCCATGCCCTCATTCCCCCCCCCCACCCTAATCACCCCCAGAATGGTAATGGACCTTTCTGCCCCCCTGGAAGAGATCCACCTAACCCACCTTCCTTCTCTCTTCCACACACCCCTCCAAGACAACGATCTGGTTTCACTGCCTCCCCTGACAATGAATTTGCCTCACTCCCCTCCCCTTCAGAAGAACATCTGCCCCTCCTTCTCCCCTCTCCATCAGACAATGATCAGCCCTCCCAGAGATAAATCTGACCCACTTCTCCTCCTCCCCCCACCACCAGAAATTGATCAGCCTTCCCTACCCCACCAGATATATATCTGACCCTCGTTCTCCTTCTCCTCCTCCATCACCAGACAACTATCAGCCCTCCCTCCCCTGCCAGAGATACATCTGACCCACCTCCACCCCCACCTCCATCACTGATCTGAGTTAGAGAACAGTAGCAAACACTGAACGTGCTTTTTAGAGACTGTACCCGACTCAGTCTTTTATTCAGCAGGTCCCTAAAAGTTCCAGATCGGCGAATATGGTTGTAAAGGGGGAAATGCTAATAGATTTGAGCGGGCAGTTCATTAATTCAATTTAAATGCATGCAAACTTACAGGTTTTGGTAAAGTGGTGATCTACGCAGACCCGGGTGCAGATTGTGATAAAGGCCTCACACCCAGTTTTACCATGATTTCATGGTGAAAACAGGCACAAATTGTTCGTAAAATCAGGCCCTTAGTCTCTCATTCATGACCATCTCCTGTATCCTGAAAGTATGTTGTAGGAGTTTCATTCCTAAATAGTCCTTGCAATCTTGAGTGAGTTCCTTCCCTTTGTATATTGGTACCAAAATGCTTTGCCTTAATGAGAATATCCTCTGTTAATATAACACAATCAAGTCTCTTGTCCATGCAATCCAGAAATTATGACAGATACCATGGGAGACTGGTGTAACTCAGTGGTAGATTTGATTTAGGAAGACTGGTGAAGAAGTATGTGTAAGGTCAACGGAGAGGGAGAAAGGTTGGAAAAGGAACTTGGCAGTGGGATGAAAGCACAGAAAATACAATAAAAGAAAAGAAGACACTGTTAAATATATGGAAACAGTGAGGAATCAAAGACAGCAATAAAACAGTTAAAAAAAGAATGTAGTGAAAGTCATTGCTGGAGAAGATCTCTGGACATGAAAGAAATGTTTGAAAATTTGGATTAAAAGAGGGACCTCGTAAATTCTCCATTAAATAATAAAAATGCTGAGATCTACATTAGACATTCTGAAATGATAGGTGTAAATTATTTCCCAATTTTAATATCTAATTCTGTCTACTTCTTTATTATTTCTAAACTGTTCACAGAACAGAAAAAATACTAATCTTACAGATCCAATATAACCCATTTATATCCCATATTTCTATCCATCATGTTTCTGATTATTTTTGCAAAAGGCTATGTCCCACATGTAGGCATTATAATGAGAAGGTCAGGAGTGAAGATAAATAAATGAGGAAGTGTTGAAATTAGTTTAGTTTTTTTTTGTGTAGGTTATACAGTGGAGATTTTCTGCTGCAAGGCTGAATAATTATGAAAATTTATCCTCCATTTTGTCAAATATTATAGAACATTGTATATATTCTAAAGCCAGTTGAAGAAAGCAACCTTTGGTATAACCTTTACCTTCATCATCATGTTAAAACTATTAGTCTGTGGGACAAAAGAATGAGTTGGCTGGTCTGTGAATTCTGTATGAGACAGAAAGGAGGATTATTTACATAACTCTCCTTTCAACACATTGCAGTTACTTAAACAAAGATTAATATTTTTACTATACTCCTTCATTTTATGCAGGACAATGTGGTACAGAATAATGAAACAGCTTTTCACACATTTTCTCAGCACCTCAAATATATCTAATCTATGTTAGCTGAATTAGAATGCTGGTTATCTGTTGCCGCCAACACTTTTGCTTTCAATAATGGAGCAATAGTTTTGCTGTACTAGTTAAAGAAACACTGCTGAAAATGGCAGCCACAGATTTCGATATCTTGGATAAAGTGTGCTGCAGGTTATCAAGCAACCATCCTGGGGTCTGCCACCAAAATTTTAAAAAAGCAATACGGTACTGTCAGAGGTCCCTTTTCCCACTTAGTTACTAAATGCATTGGAGGATGGAATGCATGTTTTTTTGGCTCTTAGAAGCAGTAAATTTATTGAAAGAAAAACATGATTTCTGACTACATTCCACTTCTCTGCTTTTTCAACTCAGACTTGTTATAACTTGAATGGAGACAGCTCTATGTTCTACTTTGAGACTATTGAAGGTGAGCTTGGAGCAAAAATCAGGAGTTGAGGAATGAGCTGAGCTTAGACCATCACTTCAGCAAATCTAATGAATGTCATCTAAAGATTCATAAACACTTACAATCCTTGTAAATGAGATTTGAAAACTTTTTCTCGACATACTATCAATATGGCTTTCCAGCCAATTAATAGTTATATATCCAAAACTATTGAGCCTTTGATCACATTATTTATGGATCTTTCAAAACCTGGCATGTGATTCTGTAATTTATTATGGTCTCAAGAAAAGCTAAAACAACTGCAATTTCATACTGTCTAAGAGTGGATACAAGTCTCACAGATAGGATGCAGTTTTGTCCAAACTTTTGCAAGATCTGTTGAAGGTTTCAGCAACTTTATTCATTCATTATCAGAATTGCTTATTGTCATTTTCATTATTTTAATTTCCCATTGCGAGTTTATAATATTTATACAAGATATTGTTTTGTCCCTGTCATCCAAAAATTTTCCTTTACTTTGTTATTTGAGATGATTATAAAAACATCCTCCCCCTTTATTTCCCAAAGCAAACTTATACTCTTACTGAATATATGTCAGCATAGTATAATAGCAAAAAGGCTTGTAGTATTGCGGTTAGACCTTGAACTGGTGGCCTTTTCTACATTCTGAACTTAAGTAATTTTGCTTTCGATATACAAACTTATCATCAATGAGTCTTTTAACATTGTCAATGTAAACACAGTACAGTAAAACGTAATCTCAGAATTAACTTCTTTTTTTAACTGACCTTGACAATTATAAGCAAGAAGCTCAAATATTTTAGCGGTTGATTCAGAATTTTCTGTCTTATTTCTTTGTTACACGTATAACTATCTGCATTGTGATTATCATCCCACAGAAGAGGGAAAGCTGCAACTCCCATCATGTTTTTCTGTCTCACACACACTGGACCTGTCAACAAGCACTGTTCATAGCTGACCAACACCTTCAAAGATGTTGATACTGCAAGAATATCCTTGATTATAAGGTGATGGCATTTGAAAACGAACATTTACCCTCTGTTCTCTGTTCCAAGCAGGGATTTGTAATATGCATAAGCAAGTGGAATTGGGTGCAAACAGGTTATTAAATGGGAACAAAAATTTGAATGCATGGGAAGTTGGCTCCAACCCACTGATTTCTGAATTTTATTGAAGTCGAACAAAGGGCAGACAGCTAGCCCACTTGTAGGAGACAGGTTGGCACTTTAATTATGTGTATGAGGAGGCAAGCCTCAGAGTTAACCTGCTTTGCAGATTTAAATACGGGCAGCAAGGTCTCTGAACACTTGCAGCTGGAGCAAGTTGAAGATGGCTTTGTGGAGAAAGTGGACATCTTCATCTAGAATTACTGAAGATGTAAAACACAGAAACAGACCATTCAGACCAACCAGTTCATGCTGGTGTTAATATGGTTAGCATTACGGCTTCACAGCTCGAGGCATCTGGGTTCAGCTCTGGGCTAGGGTGACTGCCTGCGTCAAGTTTGCACATTCCTCTGTGCCTGCCTGGGTTTCCTCCGAGTACTCTGGTTTCCCCCACAGTCTAAAAATGTGCAGGTTAGGTTGATTGATCATGCTAAGTTGCTCCTTAGTGTCCCAAGATACATAGGGTAAGAAGATTAGCGGCGTAAATACATGGGGTTATGGGTGAGCCTATTTAAGAGGTGGTGCAGTCTCGATGCACTGAATGTCCTTTATCTGCACTGTAGGGATTCTATGATTCTATAATATTCCATGCTAGCCTCCTCACATCCTTTTCCATCTAAATCTACAACTTGTACAATATTAGTTAGCAAAGTTAATTAAACCCTCTACTCTTTTCTCCCTAAAGATTATTCCAGCATTGCTTCAAATACCTCTATCCAATTTACTTCAACCAGTCTCTGTGGTAATGACTTCCAGATTTTCACACCTTTTTGGCTAAAGATGTTTCTGCTGAATTTTTTATTGAATTTCTTGCTGACTACCGTACTGGTGTCCTCTCATTATGCTCTTCCACACAAAACGAAACATTCTCTCTTTCTTCACTCAACAATATGTTTCACAATTTTAACACCTCTATTAATTTTCCCTCCGTTGCATTTTCTGACCATTCTTGGGAATTTTTTTGTGTCTTTTTACGATGAAGATAGATACAAATACTTTTTCCCAGTCTCTTCCATTTCCTTGTTACTCACTATTAGTTTAGCAGTCTTACCTTCTGAAGGGACTAAGGCTCATACTTTCTCTTTGTATATACTTCTAGAAACTTTTACAGCCAATTTTTATATTTCTTGTTCATTTTCTTCTGAACTTCAATTTCTCCCTCTTCCTTTATTTTTAATCCTCTGCTGATTTCTAAAAAAATACAATCATTTGCTCAATCACAAATCTTTACATCTTTTTCATTTAATTTGATATTATCCATAATTTCCTTAGTAGGACACAGATGCTGAATCTTTTTTATAGAACATTTCATTCTCAACAGAGTATACTTTTGTTGAGAACCTGCTCTGCCATTAATAAGATCATGGCTGATTTGATTGCGGCTTCAACTCCACATTTCCTCCTACCCCGATATTCTTTGAATCCTTTGTTAGTTACAATTCTATCAGCCTCCAGCTTAAAAATATTCAGTGACATTGCCTCAAATGCTTTCTTGTTGGACAGAGTTCCAAAGACTCACGATGCTCTGAGAGAAAAACTTTCGCCTCATCTCCAACTTTAATAGGAGTTCCCTTATTTTTAAATTATGTCCCATAGTTCAACTATCTCCCACAAGGGGAAGCATTCATTCAGCATCTAACTTATCCAGTTCCCCCCATTTCAAGAAAATCACCTCCATTTCCCTTAATCTTCAATGGATTCAGGTCCAGCTTATTCAACATTTCCTCAAAAGATAGTTGCCACCAAAACCCCCTCATCAGTTGAATGAACCATTTCAGAACTACTTCTGATGCATTTATAATCTTTCTGAAATAAAGAGACCAAAACTGTACTGAATACTCAGTATGTGATCTCAACAATGCACTGTACTATTGTAGCAAACCATCCTTACTTTTGTATTTTATTCTTCTTGAAATAAACAACAAGATTCTACTTCCTTCTTCGTTACTTGCAACAGCTGCATACTAGCTTTTTGTTAAGATACCTAAATCCCTTGACACGTGAGACTTCTAATATCTCTGTTCATTTAAATATTTGCTACTTGTATATTTTTCCTGCCACAGTGAACAAGTCCACATTTTCTACATAATACTCTACCTGAAAACTTTTGGCTACTCATTGAACCTATCTATCTTCTTTTGCAGACACCTTACGTCATCTTCCCAACTTACTTTCCTACCTACCTTTGTGTCTTCAGCAAATTTAACAACCATACATTCAACCCCTAATCCAAATCTTTGGCTGAAATTTCATGGCGTTAGTCATGTACCCCCATCATAGGTTTCCCAACAGCAAAGGATGCCTTTAGCAGGAAACCCCATTGACAAAATGATCCCACTGCTGGCCAATTGGGGGGCTGCCTTCACCACCGCGAAACACATGGTGTGTTTCATGGAAAATCTGACCCATTGATATGAATTGTAAATAGTCGGGCCCCAGTACTGATCCCTCTAACACTCCATTCATCACATCTTGCCAATCCATTTATGTCTACTCTCTGTTTCCTGTTAGTTAACTAATCCTCTGTTCATGCTAACATGTTACCCCCTACAGTATGATCTCTTACTTTGTGTAGCGACCTTTGATGTGACACCTTGTCAAATGCCTTCTGGAATTCCAAGTACATCAACAGACTCCTGTTTATCCACATTGCTCGCTACGTCCTCAAGGAATTCAAGTAAATTCGTCAAACATGATTTCCCTTTCACAAAGACATGTCGACTCTGCCTGATTGTATTATGGTTTTTAAAGTGCTCAGCTCTGACCTCCTTAATAACAGATTCCAGCACTTCTATGACAGATGTTATGCTAAACTGACCTGTACTTATCTGCTTTCTGTCTCCCTTCTTTCTTGAATAGTGGAATTACATTCACTATTTTCCAATCTGATGGGACTTTTTTAGGAAAGTTTGAAAAATTATAACCAACGCATCTACTATTTCAGCAGACACTTCTTTTAAGACCTTAGGATGAAATCCATCAGGACGAGGGGCTGTCAGCTTTCAGTTCTAATAATGATCTCAGTATCAACATAATGACAATTTGGGAATATCCCAAAATCAGAGTTTATTTCTTCAATGCCTTCTATACCGAAATGTTAGTATTGCTATTGAGTATACTGCCAATCTGGATTTCTGTTAATCTGACAAGGACCCAAACAGCCTCTTTTTGAAATGTATGCTGGAATTCTCCAGTTCCATTGGCAGCCCACCTCCACTGATAGGTTTGCTGTTGGCCTGGGGTGACATCAGTGGGAATCTCCATTGATAACGAGGTCAACAGAGAATCCTGCCGCTAGCAAAGAATGCACTACCTCCCGCTGACAGGAAACACGAGGCTGGAAAGCTGAAGAATCTGGCCCATAATGTCTCAAATACTTCCTGATTCTTTAATAGGTTGAATGGCATCCTTTTGTGCTGTAAATTTTTTATGATTCTATGCGTTCTTTTTCAGTCACTTCAATGCCATTCACTGGGCATGTTTGCCTCATTGTTTCTCTTCAAATGGGAATCAGCTTGTACACTGTAATCTTTTCAGTCTGGAAATCTATTGTACAGAAACTCTAGCTGTCTGGAAATATTTTGAGAAGAACCAAACATTAGTTATAATGCTTTGGGGTGGGAAATGTGGAAGAGAGAGGTAGGATTTTGCAATTGTGCCTGTCCTGAGACCAGACATTTCCATCTGAGGTCAACAGATATTTAAATGGTCCATCAAATTTTCGTTCACCTCCCCGCCCTACCCACTGTCCCGATTCCTGCAATGGATGTGACCAGAAAATCTACCCCATAGTATTTTCTTCAGTAAAATGATTCCTATTCCTGCTTTATAATGTTTTTCACTGTTTCATGCTTCGTGTATATAGTTACATCTACAGTGTTTTCATTCACACATATTCACATAAACACAGAATTACAGTTGGAAGCCATTTGTTCCATTGTTTCTACACCAGCTCTCCAGATCAGCATTGAAATTTAGTGCCTTTTCCCTGTACTCCTACACATTGTTTTTATTCAAATAATCTTCTAAATGCCCTCTTGAATGCCTCAAATGAACTTGTCTCCAACACAAGCAGTGCATTCCAGACCTGAACCACACATTGTGTGAAAAAAGCTCTTTTCTCACATTGTGTTTGCTTCTTTTGCGGATCACTTTAAATCTTTGCCCTCCTGGTCCTGATCCAATTATCAAATCTGTCCAGCCCCCTGTGGATTTTGTACACCCAACATTCTATTTTTAACGCCACAATCCAGATAATTCCAGATTCCAGAAATAATGGACTGAAGAGATTGTAATATATGCATCTGTTATAATTATGCCAATTTGGTCTATATCCATTTCTTGGTTCTCGTACCACCGTAAAGTAGAATAATTTGTTCAACCTAATATTAGTTAAGATGCATTTAATTTATCATAAGATCAAACTGATTAAAAACATTCAAAAAATTATTAATAGTTGCACCAAGTAACTTGTCATTTGCTTATTTGACACACGAGTTGTTGGTAAATTCCATATTTAATGTAGAATTGACTGTTGCCCTCATTGATTTTAATTTCTTTGCTCAATGTTTCTGTTAATTATTTAACTGTTTTTAGATTGAATTCCAGGAGATTGTAGTGACTGATCCAGGACCCAGCTGATGTATTACTAATCCTCACTTACTTACTTCAATATCTGATATATACAGCATTATTCTAAGAATCACATGCTGGCAGATTCAGGGAATAAACTAATTTAATTTTCCAACTTCATCCAAAAGATTTTACCTCATGAATTGTGGCAATGAACAAAACTAAAACTAATAAAACTGTTCAGAGTCAGATTTAGTTCCAATAATTGCAATATTTGTTGTAAAATTAAACACTTTAAATTAAAACATCTGAACCCATTAAATTCTGCTCATTCTGCTGCTAGTTTTCCCTGATTTCTCTTCCATTCATCATCAGTCCTATTTTTAAACCTTAGTTTTTTACAACTGACTTTTCTATGCTTTCTTCATATCTTGCTCCTCCAAAGGAAACTGATCTTTCAAAGTTTTAAGTGAGCTCCTCCCTGAATGTTGCCATGTGCATTGGAAGTGGAGGCAGCATATTTTGCAAAATGGAGAAGAGGGCTTTGAAGGAGTCAATTCTTCAGCCAAGGGAAAGTCAAGAGCCAATCACTGACAACAAAGACCTGTCAATTAATGAGTAGACTTGTTAGTAGATCTGAGAGGATGTTCAAATGTGTATGAACTTAATTCACAACAAATCTCATACTCATCACCTTTGCTGGACTACCAGAATATAAAAGTTTAAACTGTGGACTCTTCAGTCCTGTTTCAATGAAGACAGTAATGCTGCTGAAGCTTTTCTTTAGAAGTATTCTCCGTCACTTACCATTGAATTGTCATGTTTATACTTGCCATGTTTCTTTTTAATGTAAAATGACAACTTTGTGTCACACTGGGATACCCTGAATCCCTGATGTCAATTATATGAGTTCATCCAAAAATATAATTGCTTAGTTCATTCCCCAAAGGAACCTTATAAATATATCTTCTTTCTTTTAATAGTGCACAATTGGTTCAAGTGCACGTAGACCCTTCATTTTATGTGCCTGCACAAGCATGGTAATTTAAGGGATCAACTTATACAAATCTGAGAAGGAGTTTTCAAGTTGTGCCACACAATTTGGATGGAATAATTGGTGAGATTTTCTCATAAATCAGCAAAGACTGATGACAGAAGGGAAAGTGACATTGCTCCCACTAACAGCGATGGCAGATTTTCTCACCATATTGTGCATCACTTGGTGTCAAACATTTTCAAGCTGGGGTTCCATACCATATTGCTGGAAGAGCAGCCTCTGATTTACATGGCCAGCCATCGCCTCAGTTCTGCAATCACTGAGGCACCACATTTAATTGGGTAGTGATGGCTTCCAGGAAATCTGTCGTGAAATTCACCTGTATCTCTCTCGAGAGATTCCTTGATGTTGTAGAGCCCCATCATGATATAATCTAGCTGCACTCAGAATACCAATCCAGCAGCAAGGCAACAAACCCAGCATAGGAGGCAGTAGACAGTGCCAACACTCTACAAAAAGGACAGCCATCCAATGTAGGAAGCAGATGAATGATCTCTTACTTTCTACCAGGATAAGTAATCTTCTCTTCATTCTCAACTCACACACTATTACACGTCTATAGGGATCTCATTCACTGCCAGCTTAAAGGACACCATCACTCCCTCTCCCACACTCATCTTCATCTTTCCTACTGATCATGTCTTCATCACCTTGTTGATCCCAGTCACTATTCGCACTTGCCAGATATCCTTATCATTCTAATCAACTATTATCTCAACCAAGGCAGGCATGTTGGTCTCTGTAGTGATTGTCCCTTTAAGAACAACACAGCAAAATAAGAGTTGCATGGCCTGGTTGAGCAATGGAAACTTAGAGTAGGAAATCACTCCAGGGGGTAGAATCCTTCTAGACAAAATGACATTTTGGGAGCTTGCTGCAGCCATGCGGCAAACTCTGATTAATAAATACATGTTGTGCTCATTAATGGAGTCTGTGAAAGTATATCTTACAAGTCTCCCTTTTAATCTTTAAATTCTTTCTGCAGAAAGATACAGCAGCAGACATGGAGTAACTTATTTGTTTAAGAGCCAGAGACTGTAATATCACAAGGTCTCTAAGTTTGTTACTTTTCGAAACCACCAATTAAGCAGACTGACCTCCTGGTAATAAGACTATAATCGAGTAACTTCCTGAGCTACAGAGATATCTTCTATGTGAGGGGACCCTCACTGAAAAACCACTTCAGCACGTGATTCCAGTTGTCGAGGTGAGCTAAACTGTACATCAGGAGTGAAGCTGTCTTTTCCATCAGGCATGCAATGCATGTTTTCTGAAATAGGACAGTTAAATGAATTATGAACTACTCATTTTATTTACACCATGTAAAAGTGGGCTACTTCCTTCAGTCATATTTTTCTGGAGTGTTTTTGTGTTTTTAATTCATTTTACAGGATCTGGACTTTGCTGGCCAGACAAGCATTTACTGCTCATCCCTAGTTGCCCTTCAGAAGTTGTTGCTGAGCTGCCTTCTTGAACCACTGTGGTCCCTAAGGGGTAGGTACACACACTGTGCCATTAGAGAGGGAATACCAGGACTTTGACCCAGCATTAGCAAAGGAATGGTGACATATTTCCACGTCAGAATGGTGAGTGAACTGGAGGGAAAATTCCAGGTGGTGTATTGTTGGTGTTCCCAGGTATCTGCTGCTCTTGTCCTCTTAAGTAATAACGTTTTTAAGATTAGAATGTGCTGCCTAAGAAGTGTTAGTGAGTTCCTGTAGTGCATCTTGTAGATGATACACATAGTTGCCATAGTCCAGTGTGGAGGGAGTGAGTAAGTGTTTGTGAAAGAAATCAAGCAAATTGTTTTCTTCTTAAATGGTGTCGAGTTTCTTCACTGTTGTTGCACTCATCCAGACAAATGGAGAATATTCCATTGCACTTCTCATTTGTGCCTTGTAGATAGATGATGGATAGACTTTAGAGAGGCCAGGAGGAGAGTTATGCAGCACAGGATTCTAAGCCTTTAACCTGCTCTTGTAACCATAGTAATTATATGGCTAGTCCAATTCAGTTTTTGGTCAATGGTAACTCCCAAGATATTGATAGTGGGAAATTCAGCGATAGTAATGCCAATAAATGTCAAGGAGTGATGGTTCGATCCTTCCCTGTTGGAGATGGCCATTGCATGGCATTTGTGTGACACAAATTGTCAGCCAAGCCTGGATATTGCCCAGGGCTTGCTGCATTTGGATCTGGACTGCTTCAGTGTCTGAGAAGTCATCAGCGAACATCCTCACTTCTGGCCTTCTGATGGAAGAAAGGTCATTGATGGAGCAACTCAATATGGTTGAGCCTGATGTGTTCCAGTGATGTTCTGGAGATGAGAGGATTGACTTCCAACTGCCACAATCACCTTCCTTTTTGCCAGTATGACTTCAAACAAGAGTTTATCCCTAATTCCCATTGAGTCCAGTTTTACTTGGACTTTTTGATATCACACTCAGTTAAATGTTCCCTCAATATCAAGGGCAGTCACTCTCACCTCGCTTCTGATATTCAACTTTTTTGTCCATGTTTGAATCAAGTCTGTAGTGTGGTCAGGAGCTGAGTGATCTTGACAGAACCCAAACTGAGCATCCATGAGCAAGTTATTGCTGAATAAGTGCCACTCGATAACACTATTGATGTCCCCTTCTATCATTCTGCTGATGATCGAGTGTTGACTGATGGGGTGGTAATTGACCACATTAGATCTGTCTTGTTTCATATGTATAGGCCACACCCAGGAAATTTTCCACATTGCTGGCTGGATGTCAATGTTTTAAATGTATTGGAGCAGCTTAGCTAAAGTTACAGCAATTCTAGAGCACAAGTCTTCAGGACCATTACTGGACTATTGTCAGGGCCCTTAGCTTTTGCAGTATGCAATGTCTTCAGCCTATCTTGATATCATGTGGAGTGAATCAAATTGACTGAAGACTTACATTTGTGATGCTGAGTATCTCTGAAGGAGGCCAAGATGAATCATCCACTCAGCACTTCTGGCCGAAGATTGTTGCAAACTTCAAAATTGAGTTGGAAGGGAGTTTGGTCACACAGTCATAGGTGTCTAATGAGTATAGTAAGGAGCTGAAGACACAGCCCTGTCAGGCACCAATGTTGAGGATTGTCGTGGCTGAAGTGTTGTTGCATATCCTTACTGATTGCAGCCGGTGGGTTAGGAAGTCTAAGATCCAGTCAATAAATAGGAGTTTGATATAGAATCATGGAATCCTACTGTGCAGAAGGAGGCCATTTGGCCCATCGAGTATGCACTAACCACAATCCCACCCAGGTCCTATCCCCATTACCCTATGCATTCACGCTAGCTAGTACCCCCCTGAAACTAAGGGATGTTTTAGCATGGCCAATCAACCTAACCCACACATCTTTGGACCCGGAGGAAACCCTTGTAGACACAGGAGAATGTGCAAATTCTACTCAGACAGTGACCCAGCTGCAATTTGAACTTGTGTCCCTAGCGTTATGAAGCAGCAGTGCTAACCACTGGGCCACTGTGCTGCATACATAGGTGTCTTTGTTATCCAGGTGTTCCAGGGTTGAGTGTAGGGCCAAGGAGATGGCATCTGCTGTGGACCTGTTGTGGCAATAAGTGATAATGGTGGATTCAAGCCGTCTGGTAGGCCAGAATTGATATGTGCCATGATTAACCTTTTGAAGCACTTCAAAATGATGGATGTCAGAATCATCAGGTGATAGTCATTAAGGCACGCTGAATGACTTTTCTTTGGAACAGGGATGATGTCTTCTTGAAGCAGATAGGGACCTCAGATTGGTGCAAAGAGAGATTGAAGATATCTGTGAATACCCCAGTTAGCGGATCACGCAGAATCTGAGTGGTCATCCGGGTGTCCCATCTGGGCCAGTCGCTTTCCATAGCTTTTGAGAATGCTGATCTGATGGCTGCAATGGTGACCTTGGATTCTAGTTCAGACCATCTTCCAGGGTGAATGACATAGTCTTGCTGACCTCTTGCTCAAAACAGGTATAGAATGCATTGAGCTCATCAGGGAGGGGAGCATTAGTGCTGGCAATTCTATATGCCTTCACCTTGTAGATTCTTATGTCTTGCAGACCTTGCCATAGTTGGTAAGAATTTATGTGGCTAGCCTAGGACTCTAGCTTGGTTTGGTACTACCTTTTGGCATCTCTAATGGATCTTGGTAGATTGTATCTGGGAGTAACTCTCTGAAAGAGCATCTTACTCAGATCCATCCCTTCACCCTATCCCTGTGCATTTACCATGCCTAATCCACCTAACAGCCAAATCTTTCCACACTAAGGGTCATTTTAGCATGGCCAATCCACCTAAACTGCACATCTTTGAACTGTGAGAGGAAACTGGAGCACCCAGAGGAAACCCACAGTATATGGGGAGAATGTCCAAACTCCACACAGTCACTTAAGACCGGAATTGAATCCTGGTCCCTGCATTGTGAGGCAGCCATGCTAACCACTGTGCCACTATGGTGCTCTACAATGGTGGATTACGTGTCATCAGGCCTGTCCCACCACTGAATATGGTGTAAAACACTCAGGTGCATAATTAATGAGGGCAGGACCAGATGATGTGGCATGTTAACCCATTCAGCTTCCACAGCGGGAAACACCCCATCAAACCACCCTCAGCCTCAGCACTTCATCTCAAAATGGGAGAATTCTGTATGACTTAGAAGGTAGAGCGTAACTGCAGCTAAGGTGAGTGTGTGCCACCTTGATATTCATTGTCCATCAGCCTAATCTAAAATGCAACGGATTATAGTGTCATGATTCCAGTATTCTAATAGTGTGTGTGCCATTCATTAAGATTTTCTTTGATCATCAAAACTCATTTCCCTCTCACATCTAAGTGAACCTGATTAAAGCTGTTTCTTTCATTACAAGAGAATATTTCGTTTAAATGGCTGACATTCTAGCACCAACATCCACTCCAACTTAAGCATTCCTTCCCAACCTGGCAGATGATAATGTTCTGTATCTAATGCCAATCCAAACAAAGCATTGCACTCTAATGTTCCAATGAGTATGTTATGTAGCAGCCAGCAACCTGCTTTGAACAGTAACATATGGATCAATTTATGCTGGAAAATAGTAAATCGAATAACAAAGTCATTACATATATATCTTTACTGAACAATGTTTATGCCAAAATACCCACAGACATAAAAAAAATTGCAAACTCAACCTAATTGTATTTAATGGAACAAAATTAAAAGCTTAATTTTCTGAACACACCTCTTTATGTGAACCCTAAATCAGCCACAACACAGTTTCTATCAAAAACAAGAATGCTATGAAATATTTCATATCTTTGAGTATAATGACTTTTGTTGAACTCAAGACACATAATGTCCTACGATGGTATAGCCTTCATCTTCGATTAGACTGGCTCAGACTAAACGTTTGAAACATTTTGACACGGTTCAGGGTAAAGATCTAATTGTGAACACATTTTCAATCCAATTTTGAAGACTGTTAAATGCACAGTGCTACAAACCAATTACATTGTACTCAAATGTTATTTCTTTATCCAAAAGTTTTACCACTTGATCTTTGATCTAAGTCTTAAAGACCAAGAATAGCAGGTCAGGTTTAAAGAAGTATTACTTCTGTAAGGGTGGTAACTATTTTTACTGGCATTTGACTGGAACATTCAAAAATAATACAGTATTTCAGGAAGTGCCTCACTGTGGTTGCATGTATGACTGCCTCACACATTTATTCCTCAGATATTTGTTCAATGCTTGCTGGTTGCCAGAACACAATACAAATTCACACCTAACTTGCAAAGCAGAACTTCATTTTTGTTTTTGAAAGTCAGATGCTGGAGAGGTGGAGGTGTCGGGGTGGGAGAGGGGGGCTAGTGGAGAGAGAGCATCTCCTCTCTTGACCAACTCTTACTCCTCTGCAGAGAATAAAAATAATGTCCTGTGTCACGATGCCTGCTATCTCCACTGACTAGCAAAAGGGACGAGAGAAAATGAACTGCATTTTTTGTTCATTCGCTCCCAGGTAATGCATATACATAGACAGCATGGTAGCATAGTTATTAGCGCTGCTACCTCGCACCGCCAGGGACATGGGTACGATTCCCGTGCCTGCATGCCTTTTTTTCGGGTGCTCTGATTTCCCTCCACAGTCCAAACGACATGCTTTCTAAGTGCATTGGCCATGCTAAATTCTCCCTAAGTGTACCTGAACAGACACCGGAATGTGATGACTAGGGCATTTTCACAGTGACTTCATTGCAGTGTTAATGTAAGTCTAATAATGTAACACTAATAAATAAACTTACATATTGTATAGTTAAGTAGCACAAACTTAATTTTTCTAAAATGGTTTAACTTGCAAATCTTAAATTTTTAAGCAAATCTTAAATTCAAAAACATTTTGAGATAGTTACAACTTGTTAAAAATGTTTCTTGGGATACTGGTGGCAATTTTGGTAAACAGTATGGGTTATACCGACACATGAATTAGGAGCAGGACTGGGCCACTTGGTCCTTCATGACTGCTCTGCCATTCAATAAGATTGTGGCTGATCCGATTGTAATTTTAACCCACATTTCTGCCTAGCCCGAATAACCTTTCATCCCCTTGTTATGTATTTTGTATGACACTGCCACTGTTGTCACTCAATTTCAAACAAATTATGTTCGAATTTTCACACAATTTAGCAAGAGCAGCCCAATCAGTAGGAACCCACAAAATCAATGCAGGCAACCAACTGTGAGTGCTTTATTTTCAGAGGCTTAAAGCTTCCAATCTGAGTTTAAACCTCTGTGTCTGATACTGAGCAGATTACAAACTATGAACTTACCCAAATACATTGAAACGTTTCTCCCAGTGGAAGGTCCTGTAGAATTCTCTCAGTGCAGGAATTCTCATTGCAGACAGTGAAGAGAATCTGTGCAGAAGCCTCGGACCTTGTTCATGCCACAGATGGGTGGCACGGTGGCACAGTGGTTAGCATTTCTGTCTCACAGTGCCAGGAATATGGGCTTGATTCCCGGCTTGGATTACTGTCTGTGTGGAGTCTGCATGTTCTCCCACTGTCTGCGTGGGTTCCCTCTAGGTGCTCCGGTTTCCTGCCACATTCTGAAAGACATGCTGTTAAGGTGCATTGACCCGAACAGATACCAGAGTGTGGCAACTAGGGAAATTTCACAATAACGTCTTTGCACTGTTAATGTAAGCCTTACTTGTGACTAATAAATAAACTTTAATTTTTAACTCTATGTCATCAGTCTCCTCAGTGTGTTAATACCAAAGTGTATGAGTGAATATATGGTTGAATGGGTGCGTGCGTAAGTGTGTAAGTAGACAGATGGGTGAGGTAAGTGGGTGAGATGGCAGCAGAGGAAGGTGATTGATCAGTGACATGGTTGAGTTAGCAGATTGATTGGTAATCAGGTTAGTCTGGGAGGGCTTGTCAGGTTGGCGCTGGTTAGATTTGGTCAAGAGGGGGTCGGAGTTAGAATGGGTTTCGAGAGGTGAAGCGGGAGTGTCAGTTTTATGGTTACCCAAGATTAGATTTTCCTGTCTAACATTTGCTATATGACTATCTAAATAAGTAAGGTAGAATTGTCTGATATCTCCAACTCTCCAGCCCCATTTTACCATGGCGTTGCACCCGCTTTTGGATGTGAAAACTTGGTAAATTCAGACATGAAGTGAGTAGCACGATGTTCCCCCTTTCCCAAGGTCCAAAAAGGGCCACAGTCAGGACCACACTCAAAATGGGCATGATGGCCATTCAAATGCATTTGCATACATTTAAATTGACTTAATGGTCTGCATAAGTAACCTTGTCAGCATTTCCCCATTTACCACCATGTTTGCCCATCCAGAATTGGCGCAAAACAGGCATACTTCGTAAAAGTCCGATTCAGTCACTCAGCAAGGGTTAGTGAGGAGGTAAGTGCCAAGCGTCCAATGGTGCTCTGCTTGAGATCGGTGGGTGGGGTGAAAGGGGGGGGGGGGGGGGGGCGGTAGCCACTCTGCCTGTGATCAGTAGGGGGCATTGGAGAGAGGGGCCTGCAATTGGTCTGGATGGCAGGGGGTGAGGAGATAAGAGGTCAGTAATGTTGTGGAAGTGGAGCTATTTCCATGGGGGCCAAGGGGAGAAATTATCGAGTCTACGGAGTAGCATTCTATCATTCTTTCTCTGTGCATGCGCATTTAGTGGTGCTGATTGGAGCAGCAGTGTTTTTGGAGCGATAAGCCTGACCCACAGACTTGTGCAGCGTGATTTGAAATTGCTGATGTTTTTTCAGGCATAGTGTGTATGGGAGCATCAGAGAACAGGTCTGAAAGTCAGATCTGAAATACTCCCAGTGCCCAGCACTTAGAATCAAAATGGTAAACTAGGGCCTTACATTTTTGGAGAATCCCAGGAAGAATGAGAATTGCCCATTCAAAGTTCAAACTTCCTAGGCAATTCCAATAGAATCAGAGAGTCAGGACTTGCGCAGGGCCCTAAAGTGCATCTTTTTGATCTGATTTGATTTGATTTATTATTGTCACATGTATTAGCATACAGTGCTAATTGTTTCTTGCATGCTATATTATCAAAGCATACTGTTCATAAAGAAGAAAATGAGAACATGCAGAATGTAATGTTACAATCATAACTAGGGTGTAGAGGAAGATCAACTTAATGCAAGGCAGGTCCATCCAAAAGCCTGATGGCAGCAGGGAAGAAGCTGTTCTTGAATTGGTTGGTATTTGACCTCAGAATTTTGTACCTTTTTCCCGACAGCAGAAGATCGAGGAGAGAATTTCTGGCTGCTTTGCCAAGACACCAGGAAGTGTAGACAGAGTCAATGGATGGGAGGCTAGTGATTGGAGACTGGAAGATGTGGGCTATAGCGTTTGGAAAAATGAAGACCTTAAATGAATTGCAACCTCATACTTCACAGAATATCTGCTCAAAGCTGGAAATTCTGATTTATTATATAATTTTTGCACAATTGTAAATATTTTCTTTGGAAATACATTTACAATGTGGTTACAATATTGAATCAAAGAAATATTTCTCTCATGTTTTTATTTTAAAACAAAAATACTCAGAATCATAAGTGCCCACATATATGAAAATGTTATTAAGTAGATAAAATGGAAAATGGACATGATGTTAACAGGTGACCAAATTGCTGTCACCTGTTCCATATCCCAACCAGTGTTCAAAGTTCCTGCCCCTCAGATATTTTAGTTACTAACTAGTAACTTATTTTCTTTTTCAGTGCTTTAATCACCCTCAACATACGGATGTGTACTAATATTTTGCTGTGTTTAAAATTTATAGTTACTTCCACAATATTTTGTTTATGTATCATTGGTATATTTTCCAAATACACTTAACACTATTGCTGATCTGTCAGTTTAGTGTAAATTATTTATCTTTTATATTGAATACTGCAAGGCCTGTGGGCTTTAACAATATTCCTGCAGTAGTTCTGAAGAGTTGTGTTCTAGTACTAGTCATGCCCTAGTCAAGCTGTTCCAATACAGGGGCTAAAACTGTTCAAGTGAATATTCACTCAGGTATGTCCTATCCATGAAAAACAGGAGAAATTCAAACCAACCATTTACTGTACCATCAATCTATTCTCGATCACAACTAAAATGTGAAAGCCATCAAAACAGTGCAATTAAGTAGCACTTCCTCGTTAAGAACCTGCTCACTGTTACTCAGCTTGGGTTCCATCATGGTCACTCAGCTCCTGGCATCATTTCAGTCTTGATCCAAACATAGGCAAAAAGTTGAACTTCAGTAGTGAGATGGGATTGACATCAAAGCAGCATTTGACCAAGTGAGCCATCAAGGAGCTCTATAAAAATTGAAGTAAATGGAAATCAAAGAAAAACCTCTTCACAGGTTAAGTCATAATTAGCACAATGGATAATATGGTTGTTAGAGGCCAATTCTGAGCCATCAAGCATCGCTGGAGGAATTGCTAGAGGGTAGTGTGGTCAGACCAAATGTATTCAACTGCTTCATTGATGACCTTCCCTCCTCCTCCATAGGATCAAATGTGTCATGTTTGCTGATAATTACTCTGATTTATAGTTCCTCAGGTACTGAAGAAATCTGGCCCAATATGCAACAAGCCCTGGGCAACCTTCAGGCTTGGCCACACAAGTGCCAGGCAATGATTGAAGGCTGTCTATCAACTGCAAGGTACAAATCAGAAGTGTGATGGAAAGCTCTTCACTTGCCTAAACAAGCGCAGCTCAAATAATACTCAAGAAACTCAACACTATCCAACACAAAATAGTTCATTTGATTTGCATCCTAAACACCACTTTAACATTTACTTCCTCCACCACCGGCACACACTGGCAGCAGTGTCTACTGCTACAAAATGCTTGCCAAACCTCCTTCAGCATAGCTTTCCAAGCCCACAACTTCTACCAGCTCAAAAAGTAAGAGCAGCAGACGCAATTGAACATCACCATCTGCTGGTTACCTTCCAAGTCACGGACTATTCTGACTTTGAACTATATTGGTGTTCCTTCACTGTGGCTGGATCAAAAGTCTGGAATGTCCTTCCTAAAAGCACTGTGGGTGTACCTATACCACATGGACTACAGCACTTCAAAGAGGCAATTCATTACCACTTTCTCAAGGACAATTTGGAATGGGCAACAAATACTGATTCTGCCAATGATGATCATATATCAGGATTGAAAAAAATAATTAAACTGAAATAAAGTATAACTATAATAAAATAAAATTTTCAGCACTTACATTCATCTCACTTTTCACTGAGACTAAATCATGCACTTAGCTGGCATTTCTCTTTCCATTGCCTATCAATCCTGATTATATTTTTCTTTTCATTCCATAGAGTATGTTGAAAGATGGTGCGGGCAGTTCTCCCAGTACTGCCAGAGCAGCAGAACAGGGAGGAGACATGAGCAGAGACCGTGTAGCAGGTTTCATACTACATGTATGGTCTCCACATGTCTCCAGCTGCTGGATTTCCGGCATCATCAGCTCCGTGCCAGAAATTGACGCAGAGCTGATTAAAATGTTTAAATCATGATTTAAATCTAATTCGCAGGCTCAGGACTGAAGTCTCCGGGTCTGCTAACCTCTCCCTGCCCACCAGGAGTGTTTTATTCCAGCGGGGTTTGCAACAGGTTTTCCACTAGCGGAGAACTGGTGGCCTGACTCCACTGAGATGAAGCGAGACCACGGAGGCCACCCCCAAGAGAACAGGGATAAGGGGAAGTGCCCCCGGGTATTGCCAGCCTGGCAGTGCAAGGCTGGGCCTCTAGCAATGCGCAAGGGGCAAATTGGCAATGCCCAGTGGGCATTTTGGCACTGCCCACCAGGCATCAGGCAATGCCAGAGGATGGGGCAAGAACACGTGGAGCCTATTCTGGGGTGGAATTGGGGGTTCCAACTGCCACTCTACATCAGAATCCATGAAAGAAGGAGGGAAGAGCTGATCAAGACTGGTCATCAGGGTGGTGGGCGAGGGACTGGCCTGCTGAGAGAGTTGGTACTGTGGGTGAGGGGTGTGATTTCAGAACTGTGGGTGGGTGTTGGGACTGTTTGGGAGGGGTTTTGGGGAGATCGAGACTTCAGGGGTGGCTGGGAGAGTTTGATATGGGGCGGTGGTCAGGGCTGGCCCAGATGCACACAGGAGGCCAACTGTTAGGGGATTATGGGAGGGTCATGTGGCTAGCAATGCAGAGTCATTGGGCCAGCCAGTGAGAGATCGTACATGTGCAGTGGCCCACTCAACGCTATGCTGTTGGCCTCTCAGAGGGAATAGGCCCCACCCCAGTTTTTCAGCGTGAATCCCGTATTGCTCTCTGTGATACACAGAGTGTGGGTGATTCATTTTGAAAATCCTGCTGAAAGAACCAACAGGAGTTGCCCCAGTTTTTACATGAATTTGTCACTTTGAATTTTTTTGCAAGAATCCTGGTCTGTGCCTTCAATACAGAAAAAAACTCATCGTAATGCTTCATTGTTATGACTACATTATCTTTTGGATGTGTTTGGGACAAGTAGTACTGGACCCCTTTCAAAAAAAATGTTTCTAATACTATCATTCTGTTGCTGCTCAACTTTCTTGTGATAGCTTGTCAAAACTTACATTTATGTTATGAAGAGTGACACAGCTGAATTTGATTTTACTGGAGGGAAGAAAATTGTGAATGTAGTGATTGTCACCTTAAGACTTGCTTTATTGAGAAAGGGTTACAATGTCTGAGCAACTGTGTGGGAAATCTCACTAAGGGGAGGAATTTTCCAAGTTTGAAAGTGTGTACTATAGCCCAGCTTGAAGCATGCAGCTAATGAAGCAACCTTGTAAATAAATTTAGTTTGTTCAACTTAAAAAGCCTCAAACAATACATCTTCAGAGTGAAGGATTATCATTAAAAGAAAAATAGGAAGACTAGCATTTATATATTGCCTTTCAGACAACAAGGTCTCCCAAACTGTTTTATAGCAAATGAGTTACATATGAACTGTCATGACAGTTGTAATGTAGGGTACATCTGCACAAAGCAACCTCCTCTAAACATCACTCTGATTACATTCAGATTACCCATTTCTGTGATGTTGATTAAGGGATAAATATCGGTCAGTACACCAGGGATAACTCCTCTGCTCCTCTTCAAAATACTGCCTAAGGATCTTTCACGTCCATCTCGTCCCCATTCAGTCTTGGTTTAAGCCGCTATACCCCAGAGTATTGAGCTGCAAGTCCTGCCCCTCTTTCAACCATGTCTTTGTGATAGCAATAATATCATACTCTCATGTGTTAATCTCAGCCTTTACCTGTAACACTCCTTGCATTAAAATAAAACCATCCAGCCTTTGCACTGCCTTCCAGACTGACTTAGTTTTTCTTCTTTATTTGGCTTTGCATCACCCCCCCACTATACCTCCACACTATAATGCATTCCCTGCAAAATTAATTTAATCTCTCCTCAACAGTACCAGCAAATCTCCCCACAAGAATGTTAATCCCATCCCAGTTCAGGCACAACCCAATTAACTTGTACAGGTCCTACCTTCCCCAGAAATGGATCCAGTGATCTGGAAAACTAAAGCCCTTCCTCCTGCACCATCTCTTCAGCTGGTGAATCATTGCGCTATCCTTCTATTCATATATTCACATCATGTGGCACTAGTAGCAATCCAAAGATTACAGCATTTGAGGTCCTTTGAGAAAAGGTAAAGGATGCGATCAACAAGTCTAGAAAGTCCTGATTGTCAATATACATAAAACACTGGCTAAGGAAAAAAGGGGAGGATTATGGCAGATTCAGACATTCAAAACAGTGGATGCCCAAGAGTTGTATAGAAGAAGAGGTATGAGTAAACACTGATGGGCAAAATAAAGAAAAATCCATTAGTGTTTTATAAGTATATTGAGAGCAAGAATGTAATCAGGGAAAGAGTAGGGTTCATTGAAGACCAAAGTGGCAACTCTGCGAGGAGTTGAAAGACAAAGGTGAGGTATTAAATTAATATTTTGCAACTGTGTTTGCTATGGAGAAGGATGATGTGGGTATAGAAAGCAATGGGGAGGACTGTTATATAATTGAATGGATTAGCATTGAGAGGGGAGAGATGTTAGCAGTTTTAGTGGGTTTAAAAGTGGATAAATTACCAGGCCCAGATGAAATTTATCATAGGCTGCTGTGTGAGACAAAGAAGGAGATTGCAGGGGTTTTGATGCAAATTTTGAAATCTTCTTTGGCCACTGGAGAGGTGTCAGAGGATTGGAGGACTGCTAATGTTATTCATTATTCAAGAAGGAAAGTACAACATAGAACATTACAGCGCAGAACTGGCCCTTCGGCCTCCGATGTTGCGCCGACCAATTATGAACAAAAAAGCAATGACCCTCCAAACTAAACCATTCCCTTCTCTTCCATAAACTTATCAACTAACCTCTTAAACGCCACCAAACTTGGCGCATCTACAACTGCCGCAGGCAGGGCATTCCACTCCCTAACCACCCTCTGGGTAAAGAACCTACCTCTGATATCCGTCCTATAACTATCACCCCTTAATTTAAAGCTGTGTCCCCTCGTGCTAGCTTTCTCCATCCTAGGAAAAAGGCTATCACTGTCCACCCTATCTAAACCTCTATCATCTTATATGTTTCAATAAGGTCCCCTCTTAGCCGCCTCCTTTCTAACGAAAACAACCTCAAATCCTTCAGCCTCTCTTCATAGGACCTGCCCTCCATACCAGGCAACATCCTGGTAAACCTCCTCTTTACCCTCTCCAATGCCTCCACATCTTTCTTATAATGTGGGGTCCAGAACTGCACACAATACTCCAAGTGCGGCCGCACTAGAGTTTTGTACAGTTGCAACATGACGTTGCGGCTCCGAAATTCAATCCCCCTACCAATAAAAGCTAAGACTCCATATGCCTTCTTAACAACCTTATCGACTTTACTGCCTACTTTCAGGGATCTATGCACATATACACCAAGATCCCTCTGTTCATCAACACTATTAAGAATCCTACCATTAGCCCTATACTCTACATATTTATTATTCCTGCCATAGGGCATTACCTCACACTTTTCCACATTAAACTCCATTTGCCACCTCTCGGCCCAGCTCTGCAACTTGTCCCAGTCTCTCTGCAAACTATAACACCCCTCTTCACTATCTACCACTCCACCGACTTTAGTGTCATCTGCAAATTTACTAATCCATCCTTCAATACCCTCATCCAGATCATTTATAAAAATTACAAACAGCAGGGGCCCCAAAACAGACCTGAGGTACACCACTTGTCACCGAACTCCAAGATGAATATCTCCCATCAACCACCACCCTCTGTCTTCTATCTGCTAGCCAATTCCTAACCCAATTAGCTAAATCACCCTCTATCCCATAGATCTGCATTTTCTGCAGAAGCCTTCCATGGGCCACCTTATCGAACGCCTTACTAAAGTCCATATATACCACATCAACTGCCTTACCCCCATCCACCTCTTTGATTACTTTTTCAAAAAACTCAATAAGGTTAGTAAGGCACGACCTACCCTTCACAAAACCGAAGGGTAGGGACAAAATAGGAATTATAGGCCGAGAGTCTAATATTATTAGTAGGAAAATTATTGAAAAATTATTCTAAATGGAGAGGTAAGGATTAATCAAGAATCAACAGCATGGCTTTATCAGGCGAAGATCACATTTCATAAATTTGATTGAATTTTTCAAAGAGATGACTAGATACTTGGATGAGGGCAATGCAGTTGATGTAGTCTACATGGATTTCAGTAAGGCCTTTGACAAAATCCCACATGGGAGACTGAACAAGAAGTTAGGATTCAGGACAATTTGGTATATTGGAACCAAAATTGGCTTATTGGCAGGAGGTAGAGGGTGATAGTCAAAAGTTATTTTTGTGACAGGAAGCCTGTGTCCAGTGGTGTATCGTAGGAATCAACACGGGGTCCTTTCCTATTTGTAATGTACTTTAATGATCTAGGCATGAATGTGGGGGGGTTTTGATCAGTAAATTTGCAGATGATACAAAAATTGGTGGTGTGGTAAATAAAGAGGAGGAAAGCCTTAAATTGCAGGATGATATACATGAGTTGGTCAGATGGGAAGAAAGTAGCAGATGGAATTTAACTGTGAGGAGTATTAGATGATGCATTTTGGAAGGAATAACAATGTAAGGGAATATAAGATGAAGGAATTTCTTCAGCCAGAAAATATTCAATCTGTGGAACTCTTTGCTGCAGAATATTGTGGAGACCCAGTTGTTGTCTTTAAGACAGAGATAGATAGGTTTTTGATTAAGAAGGGGATCTGGGGTTATGGGGAAAAAGCAGGAGAACAACGATAAGAAAAATATCAGCCATGATTGAACGGTAGAGCAGACTCAATGGGCTGAGTGATCTAGATCTGCTCCTCCACTTATGGAATTATGGAAGGGTAGGATGCTGGGAAGTACTGAGAATCAAAGGTGTTTGGGGTGTATGTTGAAAGACACCTAAAGGCATCAGTTATGAGGTAGTTCACAAGGTATATGGGATATCTGCCTTTATTAGCTGAGCGATGGAATATAAGAGGAGGGACATTACGATGGAGCTGTTTAAAATGCGCATTAGGCCACAGCTAGAGTAAAGGTAAAAATACTTTACCTTTATAGTGTTCACCATACAATAAAGGTAAAATAAAATCACAGATAACCATTGACTGCTCTCCACTTTGGGAGGGAGAGCTGAGTGGTGGAAAGTTAACCTGGGAATCACCTCACTACCTCAGGAGCAAGACTGAGAGACAGGCTTTCATGAATAACCTCAGCCAGTCCAGGAATTAAACCCATGCTGTTAGCATCATTCTGTGTCATGAATTGGCTGTCCAGTCAGTTGAGCTAAATCACATTACAGGACAAATGTAATTGCACTAGAAAGGTCCAGAGAAAATTCACCAGGATGGTCTGGATTTTGTATCCTGTATATCTTGCTTCATTGTCAGATGTACTGGCTGAGCAATTGGGAGATATGCTAATTCTTCAAAATTTAACTTATTCACAGAATTATTTTCAATATAATGATCAAGTTAATTTGTCTAGTAGTATTGATTTCAGAGCCCTATTAATACTTAGTAATTTACTCTGACAGTGCCCTTCCAAAATGTTGCTGCTCTAAATAATGTATATGTTGCCAACTTTTTCAACAATCTTTGCGATCTTCAGCATTTTTAGGTGCAGCTCTTTACTTAAAATATAGAGACAGGAGCCTCATTCCAAATATGCTGTCCATAAAGCAGGTCACTGTTTGAACCACATCAGTGGTATCTGTCAGTTGATAGCACTCTAACTGTCCTTTCAGTTGTGATTCAAGAGTTCAAAAATCTAGATTCCACTCCAGTACAATATAGCAGGAGAAAGCTACAGTGCTTGAGGTGCTGTTATTTGAATATGTTAAACCAAAACTCTGTCTGTCCTCTTAGATTAATATTTAAGGTCCCACATTAAGATTTTAAAAAGCAGGAGCATTATCACTAGTGACGTAATTTAATTTGACCTCTCACACTAAGTTGATCTTTCTCTACACCCTAGGTATTCTGCACCCTCTCTTTCCTTCTCTATGAAGGAAATGAAGGTATGCTTTGTCTGTACAGCATGCAAGAAACAATAATTTTCACTGTATAGTAATAAATGTGACAGTAATAAATCAAATTAAATATATTTATCCCTCAATCAACATCACTGAAAACAGATGATGTGGTCATTATTGCGTTGCTGCTTGTGGGAGCTGGTGAGAATTGACTGCTGTGTTTCCAACAATACTGACTGCCCTTTAGCTGTAAAATGCTTTCAGATTTTCCAAGGTTGTGAAAAGTGCGACGGAAATTAAACTCCATTTTTCTTTCTTCTTTATAGTTTTTTGAATACAAAAGTAGTTTCTCTTTTTATCTTCAGTAAAATAAATCAAGCTTGTGCATGGCTGGTGACATGATTTCACTCGCTGTTTTCGGCAGTTCAACTTACCTGAAGTTAGACCCACAAGCCCCATAATTTGCTGAGGGGTAACACTGCTGTAATAACATTGCACAAGATGAGATTTCCAACTACAAAAATCAGAAGTTGAAGATTTATGAAGTAAGAATTCAAACCATCTTTTCTTGGCCAGCGATGTTTCTGACATGTTTGGAAATCTACCACCACACTTAAGCATCTCCAAATAAAACTAGTGAGCTTGGCAAGAGTCAATGCTTAGGAATCCCCCAGGCATTCATAGAGATATTGCTGGAGTTCAACCAGCAAACTGCATAGCTTATCAACATTGAGCTTCAGTAAAACCTTTTCAGTAAGGACTATCCTTAATTGTTTGGGTTAGCTGGAACCATCTATAATGGGAAGAATCCAACCACAGAGCTATCTCTCTAGGTTACATTAATGAAACAGATACTTCTATATGAAATATATAGGTAGATGTTTAATAACAGGAAAGGCCTTCTGTCAAATCAGTGTGACAGTGAAGTTATAGCTTACAATATAGCAAATCATACATAAACTGTACTCCATCTCAAATATTAACATGGCTTCCCACTAACTCGTCACGTAGACTACCTGGAGCACAAAAGCTGTAAGTTATTATTGATGGGTTGCATTTTTGCTCAGAAACTAGTGTTATGTGGTCTTTAATCAGCTCGGCCTGTTGGTTGAATGGATTTTAGGAGAGGATACAATTAATAAGTTTTTGGGGCACCGAATTAGACAGCCTTAGTGATGGCTTACAGCTTGCATTATGTGTGGCATTGGCGCTGTCTTATTAAAAGCAGGATGTTATCAAGAGTTCTAGGTTCTTTAAACCACATAAACAAAAAGTCCATGAAAGACCTGAGAACAGCATTATGCCCGTGGTGATATTAATCCCAAGTGGCGTGTCTGTTTATCGGAACACACATCCTGCTGTTGTGTAGAAAGCAGATCTTATGTAAGTCTCAATAAACTATCTCTCAATTCATCAGGTGATTAATTATAGCATTTCTAATGTTTTCTTCAGTCTGGCATGATAACTTGTGTGCACATTTTTATCTATGTATTTGGAGTGACTGGCCATTGATCACTAGCATATCTATGATTCAACGTCATTCATCACCTTCAAAGTTTGGGAAAAACAAATTGGAAGAGAAATAATGTATTAATATGTTAAACCTGAGTAGTTGCTGTGCATCCTCATCTACACTTTTCTTATTCAACTGTTCACTTTATAGAGCAGGGAACTTTCTGTTTTCAACAGGTAGCCTATCTTGGTTGATAGATACTTATTGCTAGATACGTATAACTGGCAATAGCAAATGCCTCGGAAGCCTGCCAATGGTTCAGAACCTTAATGTATGGTTACACACTGCTCTTTTGTCAGAGAATGAATGATTTGGGAAGCCCTCATTTGGTCTGTATTTTGGGTGCAGTTATGGCTGACTCTGAGATTCCTACATAATCACCCCTTGAAACTTAAAAGGCGCCAGGAAGCTGATACTTCAGGGAAATTCAGAGCTATTGTTAACTCAATGACAATCAAAAGAAGGTTTATTACAAGTCTGTATACAACTGATGGCTTATGTCTGTGAACAAATAATAATGACACAATAATTATTGTATGTGACTGCCAAATAGTTGATTCTTTGTAGGTGTGTTTCCTAATAGGACAATTCCTCATCCTTCTGATTCTTATCACTTCTTGTTTTCTCTCTACTAAAACATCACCAAAATATTCTACTCCCGATGTATTGCTACAACACGTTAACACAGGAAAAAGGATCCTACCTCTGTAAGTGATATTTAACCTTATTGTAATTGTACTGTGCACACGTATATGCTGACAGTTCATGCACAAAATGGCTGGTTGCTTATATTTATTTAGGGCTGTCCCTTGGTTTAATTAGTATTTAGTCATGGCATAGTTATGTCCAATAACTGTGATTAGTTAGAGAAAATGTAGGTTTGTGAAAATGATACTAAAAGTTAGGCCAAGACCAGAATATTGTCAATGACTGGGACCATCATGAGGATGTAAAATTGTACAGGCAAGTATGATCATGTAGCATATAGAGTCAAAGAGCCGCTTCTCTTAGTCAACTTTTAAGTATTGATGATAATATTTTTTACAACGTGGAACTTGATTGCAACAAGTTTAGGATAAATCATTGTTACAACGAGCTTTGTTGTGTCCTTTTCTCTTGAAGAAATTTTCCGGTTGAGGAAGCAACTCATCATTGGCCCTCAGTGGGACCTTCTGGTCCCGCTGATGCCAATGGTGTTTTAAGTGGCTCTCCTATCCTGTCACTGGGGAACACACCACAGGGTTGCAATTGATGAACATGTTTGTGAGAAAGGCTTGAAATATATTAAAATTTCAACTGTAGAAACTATTATAATGTGTATATGTAGGTGGATTGGCCATGCTAAATTACTCTTATTAATCAGGGGGACTGGCTAGGTAAATGCATGGGGTTATGAAGTTACGGGGATAGGGCCTGGCTGGCATTGTGGTCGGTGCAGACTAGATTAGCTAAATGTTTCCTTCTGCACTGTAGGATTCTATGATTGTATATGTTTAATGAACTAATTTATTAAAAATAAATAACTGATCTGCTTAAACCCAACTCACCTGGAAATATAATCATGGACATGAATTAACAAGTTAGCAGCTCATTGCCTCAGTATTGAATCAACATAGCATTGACTATTAAGAGGACATGAGAGTAATTCAGAAGTCATTCTAATTGAGAAAGGCATCTGCATATCTCATTGCGATCTTTAAGAACATATGTGATAGGCAATTTTCAACATGCATCCTTCCAGAAAGAACCTGCTGGCAAAAGCAGTGGTTGATGCAGATACATTTAATGGAATGCTTGATGCATGCATGATAGAAGGGAATATGAAGGAATAGTGAAAAGATGCAATTTAAGTGGGAGGAGATTCATGTAAAATATAAATACTGACATATCATTTATTCACACAATTGCCTTTACCACATTTTCATTAATGTGGTATTTATCTCCATACTTTCCATGAGATTTAACTGTTGGAAAATTGTAGATATTCTAATTATTTTCAAAGTTTACCATTAACAAACTGCCCAGTAAGAAAACTGCCATTATATTTATTAAATATTTTGTGTTGCAATGCCATCGTTCTAAATGATCTTGAGATGAACATTTGCTATAATATATCTTAAGTTCCAGTTATTATGTTTAGCAAAAAAAACATATAATTTTTGCTTCTTTTCACATGAAATCACATCCTGTTTTTAATCTTCACAAAAGAAAGATTAGTTAAAATAATACCAAACTTTAGACAGTTTCCTATTTTTACAAATTTCCTCATGGTGTTCTTGCCTTCTAGTATTATTGGAGTTTGATTGAAAATTGCATGCCAGCAATCTGAATACTAATGTTTCATCAAGTGTTAAGCCAATGCCACTCAGAACTTACCATCTATTTTGAACAATATTTGTTATTGTACAACCCTCTGAGGAACTCCCTAGGTGTTATTGGCCCAGTTGTTCGGAAGCTGCATCTGAAATATTATTTTGGTATGCTATAATTTGCCAACTTTGTCAGAGTAGAGAAGTGAAGTCAACATTAGTTCTAAACAAATGGCCTGCATTCATCAAGATTTTCACATACCAGGAGAATCATGTTCTTATAAAATTGTTCCATGTCTCATGATGCATTACATTAAAAATCCCTGGTCTCATTTTTCCACTAAGAACAAACAACATATGTTTTTGAATCACATTACATTGCACCAATGGTATGTAATCAAACATACGCACTATTGAAGAGAAAAATATCTCAGACATCTAATTCAAATACAAGTGGGCCAAAAATCCTCAGCCCTTCTGGCATAAGCTTACCCAAACTCTGATGGAATAATGCCAGGTGATCTTTTGAATCCACTTGAAAGGATTTCAACCTCTCATCAGAAAGACATCATTACTGACAGGGACAGTGTTCCCATCCAACTACACTGAGGGGTCAGCCTCTAGATTATTTAAACAGAAGCAAAATTAAGATGTATGTAGCCTAAAATATATTGCACTGTCTGAATGCCCACTGGCAAAATGTAATTGAAGGACCTCACACCAAGGTAATGGCACTTGAGTTCCCAGGTTACAATGGGTGCAGTTCTTCAGTCCCAAGATTTGAATTAGAGACACAGGTATTCTGTTTTTGTTGCCAGTCTGAAGTTCTAGTGTTGAACTTTCAGGGCTCTTGGCAGACATATTTAAAATGTCAGTATTCACGGGGGAGGTGCCTGATGATTGCAGGGTGGCTCATGTTGTTCTATTGTTTAAAAAAGGTTCCAAAAAAAATCCAGGAAATTATAGGCCGGTAAGTTTGATGTCAGTGGTGGGTAAGTTATTAGAAGGTGTGATAAGGGATAGAATCTACAAATATTTGGATAGACAGGGACTTATTAGAAAGAGTCAACATGGCTTTGTGCATGGTAGATCATGTCTGACCAATCTATTAGAGTTTTTCAAGGAGGTTACCAGGAAAGTGGATGAAGGAAAGGCGTTGGGTGTTATCTACCTGGATTTCAGCAAGGCCTTTGATAAGGTTCCTCATGGGAGGTTAGTTAGGAAGGTTCAGTTGCAAGATATACATGGAGAGGTAGTAAACTGGATTAGGCACTGGCTCAGTGGAAGAAGCTAGAGAGTGGTTGTGGAGGATTGCTTCTCTGAGTGGAGGCCTGTGACGAGTGGTGTGCCGCAGGGATCAGCGTTGGGTCCATTGTTGTTAGTCATCTATATCAATGATCTGGATGATAACATGGTAAATTGGATCAGCAAATTTGCTGATGATACAAAGATTGGAGGTGTAGTGGACAGTGAGGAAGTTTTCAAAGCTTGCAGAGGGTTTTGGACCAACTAGAAAAATGATCTGAAAAATGGCAAATGGAATTTAATGCAGACAAGTGTGAGGTATTGCACTTTGGAAGGACAAACCAAAGTAGAACGTACAGGGTAAATGGTAGGACTCTGAAGAATGCAGTTGAACAGAGGGATCTGGGAATACAGGTACAGAATTCCCTAAAAGTGGCGTCACAGGTGGATAGGGTCTTCAAGAGTGCTTTTGGTACATAGAACATAGAACATAGAACATTACAGCACAGAACAGGCCCTTCGGCCTTCGATGTTGTGCCGACCAAAATAAAAAGCAATGCCCCTCCAAACTAAACCATTCCCTTCTCCTCCATATACTTATCAATTAAACTCTTAAACGCCACCAAACTTGGCGCATCTACAACAGCTGCAGGCAGGGCATTCCACTCCCTAATCACTCTTTGAGTAAAGAACCTACCTCTTATATCCGTCCTATAACTCATACCCCTTAATTTAAAGCTGTGTCCCCGCGTGCTAGCTTTCTCCATCCTAGGAAAAAGGCTATCACTGTCCACCCTATCTAAACCTCTAATCATCTTATATGCTTCAATAAGATCCCTCTTAGCCGCCTCCTTTCTAACGAAAACAACCTCAAATCCTTCAACCTCTCTTCATAGGACCTGCCCTCCATACCAGGCAACATCCTGGTAAACCTCCTCGGTACCCTCTCCAATGCCTCCACATCTTTCTTATAATGTGGCGACCAGAACTGCACACAATACTCCAAGTGCGGCCGCACTAGAGTTTTGTACAGTTGCAACATGATGCTGCAGCTCCTAAATTCAATCTCCCTACCAATAAAAGCTAAGACCCCATATGCCTTCTTAACAACTTTATCCACTTGACTACCTACTTTCAGGGATCTATTGACACATACACCAAGATCCTTCTGTTCCTCAACACTATTAAGAGCCCTACCATTAGCCTTTTACATTGGCCTTTGTAACTTGGAGTATTGAGTATAAAAGTTGGAGTCTTATGGTAAGGTTGTATAAGGCATTGGTGAGGCCAAATTTAGAGTATTGTGTGCAGTTTTGGTCACTTAGTTACACGAAGGATGTAAATAAGGTTGAAAGAATGCAGAGAAGATTCACAAAGGTGTTGCTGGGACTTGAGAAGCTGAGTTACAGAGAGAGATTGAGTAGGTTAGGACTTTGGAGAGTAGAAGAATGAGGGCAGATTTGATAAAGATGTACAAGATTTTAATGGGTATAGAAAGAGTGAATGCAAGCAGGCTTTTTCCACTGAGGCTAGAGGAGAAAAGAAACAGAAGGCATGGGTTAAGGGTGAAAGGAGAAAAGTTTAAAGGGAATATTAGGAGGGAATTCGACACGCAGAGAATGGTGGAAGTATGGAGTGAGCTGCCGGATAAAGAGGTCACTTTTAACATTTAAGAAAACTTGGACTGTTTCATGGATAAGAGGGGTGTGTTGGGAGATGGTTCAAGTGCAGGTCAGTGAGACTAGACAAAAAATGGTTCAGCACAGACAAGAAGGGCCAAAAGGCCTATTTCTGAGCTGTAATTTTCTATGGTTCTATGGTTCATTTTCTGTAGAAGAAAAGATGATTAGTGTTTGGATGCATTATGTTTTTATTGCATAACATTGACAAGGATACAGAAAACGATTAGAAATTCTACAAATTTGTAAATTTTCAGATAATGAAAAGGAGGTGATTTTGGAAGTGGCAATTCAGAAATTTCAGAATAAGTTGAGTGAAATTTAAATAGCAAATTAAAATAGCAGATAGAATTTAAGACAATCCATGTAACTTGTTGCAAGTGAACAGTGAACATTCTCAAATTCTCAACATTCAAAGTACTTGAAAGACTTAAACAGGATTTTGAATTTTGACACTCTGTGGGGATAACATCTGTCTGAAGTCAGTTCACAAATGGGTGATAATGGGTTGAACATTTAGTATGCAATCTGCTTAGTGTTGTTTTCCACTGATCTCAACTAATACAGAGTAACAATCAACAAATATAAAGGTCTGTTCAACTAGCAGAAGGTTGCTAAAATAGTAGACTGCAAAATTGAACTGTGCCGCTCTCTGGTCAGACTATACCTTGTATATCATGTCCAGATCTGGCCATGAAAAAACAAAGAAGAGATGCACACTGTACAAAGAACAGTGCCTAGTGTTAAGGGACTGAGTAATGAGGAAAGGCTGGGGCATGTTGCTATTTTCAGTATGGAATGGAGGTAGGTATAATTTCTGATCCTGCAGCATTGCTCTTTGATTCTAATACTTATCAGAAAGAGAAGGATTTTCCTTCCAAGACCTGGTAGTTCAGTCCTCCATCTTCTGCATGCATAAAAATGATTTAAAACTTACCTTTTCATAACCTCTTCAGCTGTATCAGTAAACCTGGTTACAGAACGCATACCCCATACTCTGACCAATTCTGTATTAAAATGAGGATCCCATCCTTTGTGTGTCTCAGACGGTTAGACTATAACCCCTTTGAAAGTCAAACATTTTGTTGTCATTTTGTATAATACTTTGATTTTAAATTTTTAATTATAATTAACTAACAAAAGTTGCAAATACTTGGGAAGAAGTGAACTAATTGCAGTTGAATGTTAAGTATAAGCATTTCACTGCAATATTGCCTGTGGAGCTGGGAGATCCAAAACCATGGTATGAGTGGCAGGAAAAGCATAATTAGAGTGTGACAAGTTTGCATTGGCTGTTACCATTATGGATGTTGACATAGGAATTTATTATGGAAATGTTGGCATAAAGCTGCAAATCTCCAACAGAATGCAAGATTTTCTAGAAAGGCTGTACACATGGGCACAATTTTTAATATGCGTTACAGATCTATACCAAACAATAGTGGACAGCAGTATTGCTATGATTGAGATCAGCTATTGTTTTCCAACTGCACGATACAATGGTTTAAGCAATTTAATGTGATTTGTCAAAAAATTCAAGAACAGTTGCAATAATCAAAACTTTGTCAAAGCTTTTCATTCTTGTGCAAATATTAAGTCTTGTAGCAGTAGGGACAGCACAGTTTTGCTGATCAGTATGATAAATAGTAGGCAAATCCAATCACTTAGTCTGTCCTTCACTAAAAAAGCTATATCATGTTTAACCTTGTAGATGTTGAGTTTAGGTTGTTTGAGATAGAGAACATTGCTTAATCTTTTGAGAATTAATTTTCAATTGCTTAACAATTATAATGTGAGGCTGAGAATCATTTTCTATTAAAGAGATTAGCTCACTGAATACTACTGTATTATTATTGCTGTTGCAATCCCTGTAGAAACCAACAACTTTAAAAAGGAAATCTGAACTTCCAGTTAATATTTCTGGAGAAGTAGTGGTGTATTGTTTGTCATTGTCATCCAGAAAATCAAGCTAATGCTCTGGGGTCAAAGGCTCAAATCCCACCATGGAAGCTGGTGGAATTTGAATCAATTTAATAAATCTGCAATTTAAAAAAAATAGCTAAATAGCTCTCTTGATAATAGTGACTGTGAAAACTGATCAGAGACACTAATGCCCTCAGTACCATGGAAACACTATGGTGCAGAAAAACTGCATCATGTCTGCATCAGCCAATAAAGACAAAAAAAAAACTAGTCTCTCATTTTAATCCCACTTTCCAGCAGCTGGTTTGTAGCCTTTCAGGTTACAGCACATCTGATCCAGATCCAGATATCTTTTAACTGTGTTTGTATTTCAGCCTCAACCAGCAACTTAGGCAGTGAATTCCAGATGCCCACCACTTTATGGGCAAATTACCCTTCTAATTCTTCAACCAAACACCTTAATCAATGTCCCCTGTTAATTGACCCTCAACTTGGGAAACAAATCTTTCCTGTCTACCTCTTTCGGCCCATAGTAATTTTGTACACATAAATTAGTTCACACCTTAACCTCCTTTGTTCTGAGGAAAACTGATGTAGCCTATTCAATCTGTCTTCTTAATTACAAATTTCAAGCCCTGGCAACAATCTTGTAAATTTCCTCCACACTATTTCCAGGGTAATTATGTTTTTTTCTATAATATGGTGACCAGAACTGTAGACAAAAGTCCAGCTGTGGCCTGACCAGCATTTGATGCAGTTCCATCATTATATCCCTGCTTTTGTATTCAATACATTGACCAATAGAAGAAAATATTCTATATTTTGTTAATCAGCTTATCCACCTGTCTTGCCACCTTCAATGACTTGTGGATAAGGTTTCTCATTATTTCAGTATCACTCAATATCATCCTGTTCATCAAGTATTCCCTTGCTTTGATTGTCCTCCCCAAAAGAATTAACTCACATTATTCCAGATTGAGTTTCATTTGCCTCTTCTCCGTCCACTCAACAAAACCACCAATATCATTCTGTAGTCAACAACTACCCTCTTCACTATCAATTACACAGCCAATTTTTGTGTCAAAAGAAATTCCCCAATCATGCTTCTCACACTTGAGTCAAAATCATGAATATATATAACAAACAGCAAAAACTCCAACACTGAGCCCTATGAAACATCACTGGGAACTATTTGCCTACATGGTCTGTATGACTCTAGATAGCTTGGGGCTCTATATTTGGTAGTATCACTCTTTTTTGTAGGGACATGTCTACAACGTGTGCCTAGAACCTCATCTTTGAATGTCTCTTACTGATTTGATACTGCTTTTCCTTCAATAACTGTATCCAGTCCAATCTCACCAGCTTACCTCTCAGCTTTGTAAAATTTGCCTTTCCCAAATTTAGAACGTTTCAAACTTTTCTTCCTGTTCTATTTTTGTAATTTTCCCTTAGCAAAGTAAAACTGCCAGTCTTACCTCGTCTGGCCTAATGTAACTCTGGATCCACAGCAAAGTTGTTGTCTCTTAAGTGTGCTCTGAGATGGCCTTACAAGCCAATTATACCCAACTGCTACAAATACAAAAAAAGAATGAAATGTAACAAATCATTCAGCATTGCTGTAGGCACAGGGAATAACCAGTTCAAAGCCCTATAAGGACTCTGCCAGCCAACACCTTGAGATGAATGCACATTTGAATAGCACTGATGCCACTCTTTAGAGTCTGTGGGTGGGATTTTCTGACCACGCTCACCCCAAAGTCAGAAAATCCTGACCAAGGTTGACAGACATTTGCATGAGCTGTTTCCTGCCCACTACGATTCCCATAGCGGTCAGGATGAGAAAATCCTGCTCTACATTTTCTTACCTTCACTATTCCCACCACATCCAGGACACCATCCCCTAGATCTTTCTTCCATTCCTCCGTACCCTCTTCGCACCTCACTACATCCTTCCTTGCCAGTCCTGAATAGCCAAAGAAGCTGCTCCCATTCCTTGTGCTAAGTAGTTAAACAAGGTAAACTGCTGAACTTAGACACTGCTGAACTTGAAGTGACTGTAAACCAGATGCCACTAAATTCTCCTGCACTGCTGATGTTATCTTTAAAATAGGACATATTTATATAAAAATGTTTTACATTACTGAGTATTCATGACATGCAAATATATCACTGATATGAACATGCTGGAGGCTGTTCCAGTGAGGTTTGACAGGCTACAAACATACCCCAGACTTATTTCTGCCTCTCAACCCATCCATCATTGGGAAATTGAAATTTCACATCCCACTTAATTAGGCCCCCTTTCCCACTCTTGGGGGTTCTATACGTTCCCTCTCATTTGCAAACACTGAATTTTCCTCTTTAAAAATAATCAAAATTCCACTTTCAGAATTATATACTCTACATAGACCCTTAGGTAGACATTCAGGGCAGAATTCTCCAGCCTTCCTAATCGCATGTTTCTGGGAACTGTTCCAGAGTCTATAGAATCTTGGAAGATGAGCACCAATATATTTATTATTTCTCAGGCCACTTCCTTAAGTACTCTGGAATTAGATTAAGTACTCTGGAATTAGATTAAGTACTCTGGAATTAGATTATCAAGCCCTGGATATTTATCAGCTTTTAATCCCATCAATTTTCCCAACACCATTTCTCTACTAATACTGATTTCCTTCCTCTCACTAAATCCTATGTTCCCCAACATTTCTGGTATCTTAATAATACTTACTTAATATTGAGTCACTTTTGTAAGGTTAAATTATTTCTCCATCACAAAAGGAACAAATGAGGTGATAAACTGATTTACATATTGATATGTCTGGAATAGAAAAATAATAAAATGATGTGTGTACCAAAATGTAAAATCATAGACTCCTACAGTGTAGACGGAGGCCATTCGGCCCATCAAGCCTGCACCGACAATGATCTCAAAGAACAAAGAACAAAGAACAAAACAGCATGGGAAACAGGCTCTTTGGCCCAACGAGCCCGCGCAGCCACCCTGATGTTCCCACGTCTACCCACGATCTCTGTCTATGTTTATAGATCTATGGATTAAAAACCAAATTTGAGACAATTTAGGGAAAATTTGTTTTGCCAATTAGCTTAAGAGCACATCTTTGGGATGTGGGAGGAAACCGGAGCACCCGGAGAAAACGCACGCAAGCACGGGGAGAATGCGCAAACTCCCACAGACACAGGCCCAAATCCATGTATCTGCACAGCACAACGATAGTCACTGAGCTGTCCTGTTGCCCATCAAATGGTCCAGGTCAAGCGTACACTAACAATGTGAAGCACTAGGATACTCTCGAAAAAAATCCAAGAGCAGCCCTCTCAAGACCCATCGCATGTATGCCTCTCGTTAGACAACAAGGTGGACCAAAGCACCTGTAGGATAAAAACAAGTACATCAACATCATCATCTATTTACACACTTCCCAGGGACTCTTAATGCTCATGATCCCTACTTTAAATCAGTTTTCTATACCCTTCCATTCCCATTCTGTTCATGTGCCCATCTAAGTATTTCTCAAATAACTCCAGAGTACCTGCCTCCACCACTTTACTTGGCAGCGCATTCCATACCCCCACCACCTCTGTGTGAAAAAACTCCCTCTAGCATCCAAATTATACCTTACCCCCCTCACCCTAAGCCCGTGACCCCTCATGCTATTCTCATCCATCCTAGGAAAAAGTTTAACCCTGTTTACTCTATCTATACCCCTCATAATCTTGTACACCTCTATTAGATCTCCTCTAAGTCTACGTCTTTCTAAGGAAAACAGTCCCAATTTGCCTAACCTCTTCTTGTAACTCAGACCTTCCATACCAGGCAGCATCCCGGTAAACCTCCTCTGCACTCTCTCCAGAGTCTCCACGTCCTTCCGGTAGTAGGGCGACCAGAACTGGACGCAGTATTCCAAATGAGGTCTAACCAGCGTTTTATACAACTGCAACATTAAAGGCCAGCTCTTGTACTCTATACCCCTTCCTATAAAGGCTAGCATACTATATGCTTTCTTCACAACCTTCTCCACTTGTTCTGCCACCTTCAGAGACTTGTTTACCTGCATCCCCAGGTCCCTCTGCATTTCTATACTCTTAATAGGTCTACCCTTTATCATATACCTCCCCACTACATTTTTTCTCCTGAAATGCATCATCTCACATTTATCGGGATTGAATTCCATCTGCCATCTGTCTGCCCAAGCTACCAGCCTATCTATGTCCTGCTGCATCGCCTGACAATGTTCCTCACTATCCGCAAGTGCAGCCATCTTTGTATCATCTGCAAACTTGCTGATCACTCCACTTACTCTCTCTTCCAAGTCATTTATATATATTACAAATAGAAGAGGTCCCAGTACCGAGCCCTGCAGCACACCACTAGTGACCGATCTCCAGCTAGAAAAACACCCTTCCATTATTACTCTCTATCTCCTATTACCAAGCCAATTACTTATCCATCTAGCTACCTGTCCTTGTATCCCAATAGCCTTGACCTGCTCAACTAACCTCCCATGAGTGATTTTGTCAAACGCCTTACTAAAATCTATATAGACGACATCAACGGCTCGCCCTTCGTCCACCGTTTTCGTTACCTCCTCAAAATGTTCTACCAGACTTGTAAGGCACGACCTCCCCTTAACAAATCCATGCTTTGTATCCTTAGTCAGATCGCAATGCTCTAAGTGCCTATACATCCTATCTCTAAGAATCCCCTCCAACAGCTTCCTTACCACTAACGTCAAACTCACTGGCCTGTAATTTTCAGGGTTCTCCCTACTACCCTTTTTAAACAACGGTACTCGCCTAGTTTCTATCCCTGTAATCCCATCTATTTACCTTAATAATCTCTCTGACACTCAGGGGCAATTTAGCATGGCCAATCAACTTAACCTGTACATCTCTGGACTGTAGGAGGAAACACACAAATATAGGGGAAACATGCAAACTCCACACAAACTGTCACCCGAGATCAGATTTGAACCTCGGTCCTGATGCTGTGAGGCAGTAGTGTTAACCACTGTGCCACCATGCCATCCCAAAAGCCTGTTAGCAATGTTTGAGTGACAACAAAGTAGGTCTTGAAATTTCTGGACATTATCCATGCAGATCAACTATGATCACTTCAAAGGATCACCATTTGAATCCACATCCCCAGAAGATTTGGCTGGGCCTTTGGATTACTCATTCAATGACATTATCATTCCCCCACCACCTCCACTACTATCCCTTTTTACAAATAGGTCTATCCCAAAAGTTAAAATTCTAAATTGGGACAAAGCCAATTTTGATGGTATAAGGCAGGAACTTTCAAAAGTTAGTTGGGGGAGTCCGTGGGAAGGCAAAGGGATGTGTGGTAAGTGGCATGCTTTCAAAAATGTGTTAACTAGGGTTCAAGGTAAACTCATTTCTCTTAGAGTGAAAGGCAAGGCTGGCAGAAGTCTGGAACACTGGATGACTCGAGATATTGCCTGGTCAAAATAAGAAAGAGGTACATGACATGCATAGACAGCTGGGATCAAGTGAATCTCTTGAAAAGTATAGCGGGTATAGGAGTAGAATTAATAGAGAAATCAGGAGGGCAAAAAGGGACACAAAATTGTTTTGGCAGATAAGGCAAAGGGGAATTCAAAGAGCTTCTACAAATACATAAAGCGCAAAAGAGTAACAAGAGAGAAACATAGAAACATAGAAAAAACTACAGAACAATACAGGCCCTTTGGCCCACAAAGTTGTGCTGAACATGTCCCTACCTTAGAGATTATCCTACTAAGTTCCATGTACTTATCTAAAAGTCTCTTAAAAGACCCTATCAAATCTGCCTCCACCACCGTTGCAAGCAGCCCATTCTACGCACTCACCACTCTCTGAGTGAAAAACTTACCCCTGACATCTCCTCTGTTCCTACTTCCCAGCACTTTAAACCTGTGTCCTCTTGTGGCAGCCATTTCAACCCTGGGAAAACAGATCCCTGGGGCATTCCACTGGTGACTAACTTCCATGCAGAATATAACCCATCTATAACCACTCTTTGCTTTCTGTGGGCAAGCCAGTTCTGGATCCACAAAGCAATGTCCTCTTGGTTCCCATGACCCCTCACTTTCTCAATAAGCCTTGCTAAAGTCCATATATACTACATCTATGCTTTGCCCTTATCAATGTGTTTAGTCACATCTTCCAAAAATTTAATCAGTCTCATAAAGCATGATTCTGCCTTTGACAAAGCCATGCTGACTATTCTTAATCATATTATACCTCTCCAAATGTTCAAAAATCCTGCCTCTCAGGATCTTTTCCATTGACTTACCAACCGTTAAGGTTAGATTCACTGGTCTATAATTTCCAGAGCTATCTCTACTCTCTTTCTTGAATAAAGGAACAACATCTGCAATCCTCCAATCCTCTGGAACCTCTCCTGTTTCCATTGATAACGCAAAGATCATTGCCAGAGGCTCAGCAATTTCCTCCCTCGCCTCCTACAGTAGCCTGGGGTACATCCCATCCTGGTCCCGAAGACTTATCTAACTTTTCAAAAGCTCCAACACATCCTCTTTCTTAATAACTACAGGCTCAAGTTTTTCAGTCCGCTGCAAGTCTACACTATAACCATTAAGATTCTTTTCCATAGCAAATACTGAAGTAAAATATTCATTAAATATTTCTGTTATTTCTTCTGGTTCCATACAAACTTTCCCACTGTCACACTTGATAGGTCATATTCTAGCACGTTTTATCCTCTTGCTCTTCATATACTTGTAGAATGCCTTGGGGTTTTCCTTAATCCTGCCTGCCAAGGCCTCCTCATGACTCCTTCTGGTTCTCCTAATTCCTTCTTAAGATCCTTCCTATTAGCCGTGTACTTTTCTGAACCTCTAACATTACCTAGCTCTCTGAACCTTTAGTGAGCTTTTCTTTTCTTCTTGACTAGATTTATTACAGCCTTTGTACAACATGGTTCCTGTAACCTACAATAACTTCTCTGTCTCATGGGAATGTTGCTATGCAGAATTCCAGACAAATATTCCTTTTTCCACATTTCTTCCTTACATCTCGTTGAGAAAACCTCTTTCCAATTTAAGCCTCCAATTTCCCTGCATGATAGCCTCTTAATTCCCCTTACTCCAATTAAACACTTTGCTAACTTGTCTGATCCTATCTCTGTCTCTCTTCAATGCTATTGCAAAGGAGATAGAAATATGATCACTATATCCAAAATGCTTTCCCACTGAGAGATCTGACACCTGACCAGGTTCATTTCCCAATACCAAATCAAGTATAGCCTCTCCTCTTGTAGGCTTATCCACATACTGTGTCAAGAAACCCTCCTGAACATCCTAACAAACTCCTCCCCATTTAAACCTCTATCCTAGGGAGATTTCAATCAATATTTGGGATATTAAAATCTCCTATCACAGCCATTCTATTATTAATTATACTTTCCCAGGATCTGCTTCCCAATCTGCTTCTTAACATCCATGTTACTGTTGGGTGGCCTATAAAAAAACACCCAGTAAAGTTATTGACCTCTTGCTGTTCCTAGCATCCACCCACAGAGATTCTGTAGACAATCCCTCCATGGCCTCATCTTTTGTGCAGCCATGACACTATCCTTGATCAACAATACCACTCCCTCACCCCATTTGCTCCCTACCCATCCCTTCAGAAACATCTGAAACCCGGCACTTGAAGTAACGAGTCCTGTCCCTCACTTTCCCTGATGAGATGAAGGTCATCGAGCTGCAGCTCCAGTTCCTGAACGCGATCCCTTAGGAGCCGCAACTCGATGCACCTGGCGCAGATATGGATGTCCAAGAGGTTAGGAGACTCCAGGACCTCGAAAATCCAACACCGAGGATAACAAACTGGCCTCGCACTCATAATTCCCCCTTTTTTCAAATAACACATGAAAAACTAACTACCCAACCTACCCTGCCTCATCTGTTTCCACCTAAGCCCAGAAACAAAGAGTAGAGCCTCTTAAGGAGCAAGAAAGTCATCTATGTTCAGACCCACAAGAGATGGGTGAGATCCTGAATGAATATTTCTCATCAGTATTTACTGTTGAGAAAAGCATGGATGTTAGGGAACTTGGGGAAATAAATAGTGAAGTCTTGAGGAGTATACGTATTACAGAGAAGGAGGTGCTGGAAGTCTTAAAGCACATCAAGGTAGATTAACACTGGGACCTGACAAAGTACATCTCAGGACGTTGTGGGAGGCTAGGGAGGAAATTGTGGGTCCCCTAGTCAAGATATTGGAATCATCGATAGTCACGGGTAAGGTGCCTGAAGATTGGAGGGTGGCAAATATTGTGCCTTTGTTTAAAAAGGGCTGCAGAGAAAAGCCTGGGAAGTATAGGTCATTGAGTCTCATATCTGTGGTGGGTGAGTTGTTGGAAGGTATTTTGACACACAGAATCTACAGGGCATTTAGAGATGCAAAGACTGATTAGGGACAATCAGCCTGGCTTTGTGAGTGGAAAATCATGTCTCACAAATTTGATTGAGCTTTTTGAAATGATAACCAAGAAGGTAGATGAGGGAATGCAGTTGATCTTATCTACATGGACTTTAACAAGGCCTTTAACAGAGTACTGCATGGAAGGCTGTTGCATGAAGTTAAATCTCACAAGATCCAGGAGTAGGTATCTAAATGGATACAAAATTGGCTTCTTGACAGAAGCCAGAGGGTGGTTGGTGGTTGTAAAGAGTTGTTTTTCAAACTGGAGACCTGTGACCAGAGGTGTGCCTCAGGGATCAGTGCTGGGTCCACTGTTATTTGTCATTTATATTAATGATTTGGATGAGAATGTAGTTAGTAAGATTGCAGATGATGCCAAGATTGGTGGCATAGTGGACAGTGAAGAAGATTATCTCCAATTGCAATGGGATCTTGATCAATTGGGCCAGTGGGCTGATGAATGACAGATGGAATTTAATTTAGACAAATGTGAGGTGATGAATTTTGGTACCTTGAACTAGGGCAGAACTTACTCAATTAATGGTAGGACACTGGGGAGAGTTACAGAACAAAGAGATGTAGGGGAACATGTTCATAACTTTTTGAAAGTGGAGTCACAGGTGGACAGAGTGGTGAATAAGGTATTTGGCATGCTTGGTTCCATCAGTCAGAACATTGAATATAGGAGTTGGGACGTCTTGTTGAAGTTGTACAAAACATTGTTAAGGCCACACTTGTAATATTGTGTGCAATTCTGGTCACCCTATTATAGAAAGGATATTATTAAACTAGAAAGAGTGCAGAAAAGATTTACTGGGATGCTACTGGGACTTGATGGTTTGAGTTATAAAGAGAGGCTGAATAGACTAGGACTCTTTTCTCTGGGGCATAAGAGGCTAAGGGGTGACTTTATAGAGGTCTATAAAATAATGAGAGGCATAGGCAAGGTAGATAATCAATATCATTTCCCAAAGGTAAGGGAATCTAAAACTAGAGGGCATAGGTTTAAGGTGAGAGAGAAGAGATACAAAAGTGTTGAGAAGGGCATTTTTTTCACACAGAGGGTAGTGAGGGTCTAGAACAAGCTGCCAGAGGTAGTAGTAGAGGTAGGTATAATTTTATCTTTTAAAAAGCATTTAGATAGTTACATGGGTATAGAGGAATATGGGCCAAATGTGGGCAATTGGGATTAGCTTAGGGGTTTTAAAACAAAAGGGTGTCATGGACAAGTTGGGCCGAAGGGCTTGTTTCCATGCTGTAAACCTCTATGACTCTACACCTCTAATTAAGCTTAACTACAGGCATTATAATTAAACTTCATAGAAAATACTACAAACCCACCTGAAACACATAATAGACAGCCCAAAATATGATTAACAATTTTCTAACTATTTCAGTTTGTTTTGGCCTCAGCAAGCTTGACATGAACTCAAAATGCAGCATCATAAAAACGGCTGCAAGTATGTTCAAAATGATGATGAAATTGCTCGATGAACAAGATCATATAATAGAAATCAACAATTCCACGGATTCAGGTTCTCATTCAGACCACACAAAACTGTGATGGTCCAAATCCAAGTCATAAATACAAAGAAAAACATTCTGACAGTGGAAGCAGGAAGAGACAGTCTCAGTCAACCCCTGTGGAGCAAGTTTATATCAACCAGGAAGCCACAAAAGAAATAATCCAATATTCCAAAATATCAGCAGGGCACTTTAATATAGATCATCTTCAAAGAACAGCAATGTAATGAAAAAATATACATAACTAACAACTACTTCTTAGAAGTTGCTTCATTTTGATGCCAGTTATCAGTATCTGAATAGCAACCCAGACAATGGAAGTATTTGGTATATCTCATAAATTGCTATCCCACGTGAACACAGACACATCACAAACCCTTTTTTCACTGTATATGTAACAACACTGGTTTCAGAATTGTGTTATTTATTTTGAAAGAAATTGTGGTCAGAAATCCCCAAAAAATGGCAAAGGGGGTAATTTTACAGCCCCACCACTCTGTTACAGATCACACCATAGTCCTGAAAAGCTGTTGCATTCTAAAAACATATTTTTAGGACACATTTAATTGAAAGTTTGTCCTAAAAATATATTTTGCGGCCAGCACCAAACGATTTGCAATTGTCTCAGTCCCTTTTTGTTGGCACAAATAGGATCGTACCCAAAGTGGCTGATTAGCTTGAGATTGTCTAGATTTCAGTCTCATTAGCGAGTTTGGCATGCAATCATCCCTTCCTGGATTGTTGCCACCACTCCAGTAGGATGTCATATGGGCACAAATCACTACTGGCCCCTTAAAGGATGGTCCAGGAGTCCATCATCCATAGGACGAGCGAAAAGGTGAGTGCCACTTAACGCCAATCTTCAGGGTGCAGAAAGGCGAGTCAGATACTGCCATGGTGCAGGTTGGAATGGGGGCCTTCAAGGATGCATGGGCATTGGGAGGCTCGGGTTTGGCTGGAGGTAACAGAGTCATAGAGGTTTACAGCATGGAAGCAGGCCCTCTGACCCAACGTATCCACACCTCCCTTGTTTTTAAACCCCTAAGCTGGTCCTAATTGCCCGTATTTGGCCCATATCCCTCTATATCCATCTTACCCATGTAACTCGTAAGGCTTTTTAAAAGATAAAATTGCACCCACCTCTACTATTACCTCTGGCAGCTTGTTTCAGACACTCAGCACCTTCTGTCTGAAAAAAATTGCCCCTTTGGACACTCTTGTAGCTTTTCCCTCTCACCTTAAACCTATGCCCTCTAGTTTTAGACTCACCTACATTTGGGAAAAGATATTGACTATCGAGTAGATCTATGCCCCTCATTATTTTATTAATGTCTATAAGATTACCCCTCAGCCTTCTACACTCCAAAGAAAAGAGTCCCAATCTATCCAGCCTCTCCATATAACTCAAACCATCAAGTACAGATAGTATCCTAGAAAATTTCTTCTGCATTTTTTGGTTAAATAATAATGTTTCTATAACAGGATGACCAGAATTGTACATAGTATTCCAAGTGTGGCCTTACCAATGTCTTGTACAACTTCAACAGACATTCCTACTCCTGTATTCAATATTCTGATCAATGAAACCAAGCATGCTAAATGCCTTCTTCACCACTCTGTCCACCTGTGACTCCACTTTCAAGGATCTATGAACATGTACCCCTAGATCTCTTTGTTCTATAACCCTCCCCAGTGCCCTACCAGCAACTGAGTAATTCCTACCCTAGTTCAATCTACCAAACTGCATTACTTCACATTTATCTGAATTAAATTCCATCTGCCATTCGGCAGCTCACTGGTGCAATTGATCAACATCCCACTCAATGCAATCCTCAGGTCAAGAGTCGCTGTTGGGTTGGAGTTTATGTAATGGGTATACTCTCTGCCTGCTGAAAAATCTCTGAGGGTTTTTATTGATTTGATTTGATTTTAATTTGATTTGAGTTATTATTGTCAGGTTTATTGTGATGCAGTGAAAAGTATTGTTTCTTGCATGCTATACAGACAAATTATATCGTTCATAATGTGCATAAGGAAGAAGGAAAGGAAAGAGTGCAAAATATAATGTTATAGTCATATTTGGGGTATGTAGAGAGATCAGTTTAATATATGCTAGGCCCATTCATGAGTTTGATTGCATTGACTTAGATGTTGACTTTTTAAGGAAAAAAGTAAATTATAGTGGTTTTGTTTCCACAAAAATTGAAGGAACTTATAGCATGTAGATGCTTTCAATCTTCATAATGCTTTATTAAATTTTGTGCTTCTAATTTGAGAGTCTTGCAATTTTGCTCTAGGTTATGGTTGATAATCTATTTTGTGTGTTTTTTAAGTATGGGATATGGTACATTTAAAGATTTCATAGTAATATATATATATATATATAAAACCAGTGGCTTCTGTAGCTCTCCTTTATCCTGTAAAAGGTTGCAGTCAGATCAGAATGATTAAAGAAGAAAAAAATATGATTGAAAAGGAATTCATCAGTGCTCAGGGCCATGTTTAAGTTATGCAGCAGTGCAGACGTCTGTGAAAATTTGCACGTGCTTGACAGAAGATCAGGATCCATAAAAGATGAATTTATTAGACAGGTGTTCAATTACTTATTTGAATGTAGATTAGGTTCAGCAAACAACCTCAAAATACAACTTCAATTGTTTGTTCTAGAAGATCATGCAAAATCTTTTGCAATCAGCAAAACTATTGTACACGTTGTGACTATCTGAAAAATGATAACTAATTTTAATGATATATACTTACTGAACAGTCATTATAAAAAAAAAGTTAATTTACCAGCTTTGTGTGCATCTTACATGCTGCTAGAACATATCAGTACTGTGGACAGATTAGTCAATACAATCTGCCCACGGATGAATCTGTTCCATGTTTTACCACCAGTGATTTAATTCCTGTGGCCATCTTTTCTGATATGCTCAAGTGCCCTTTAGTTACATGATGAAAGAGTGCCAACAATGGTTCAACCAGGGCTTTCAAAACAGAATTATTTCTTTATTTGTGGAGAAACATTATGTAGGGTTACTAGAAAAAGACAGTGGAGTGACACTAGGTGGTTTGTCTTGCAGGGAGACAGCAGAGATATAGTGGGCCAAATGCCCTTATGCTTTGCAGTAACAATTCTATGCCCAGGATTTTACACCATCTCCCACCCAACCAGTATTATGGTTCCGCTGAAGTAGTCATCAATTTAAATAGCCTCTCACATCCATCAGGTGGCAAACTCGCAATGACGCGGCCATGAAATCCTGGCCAATAATTCAAAACTAGTTGTTACAACAATTCCCTGTGGTAGTGAGTTTTACATTCTCACCACATTGTGGGTAAAGAGGTTTCTCCTGAATTCTCTGCTGGGTTTGTGGCGATAATCTTATATTGGCCCATAGTTATACTCTTCTTCACAAGAGGAAACATTCCTTCCATATCCACTCTGTTAAAATCTTTCAGAATTTTAAATATTAGATCCTATTCGATTATCCCTCTACTTCCTTACAACAGTAAAAAGAATCAGGATTGAATTTTTGTATTCTAACACTGAGTAAACTTGGATCAGGGGATTGAAATGGGAGCCTTGTGGGCCACATTTTCATACGATGCGTTTTTGTTTTAGCCACCACTTTTACCAGATTGGAAAATATTGGCAGGTTCTGACACATACTTAATGTAATGTCAGTTTTTCTATTTAAATGCTTGGTGCACATTAAATTTTCCCTGTCATTGTTATTTTCATGCAAACAGGTGGTATCCTGAAGGACGTGGGAACCATGCCAGTTCGCGAATCTTGGGGAAACATAGAAACACAGAAATTAGGAATAGGTCATTCAGCCCTTTGAACATTTCCTGCTATTTAGTATGATCATGGCTGCTCTTTGATCTCAATAACATATTCCCACTATCTTCCCAACTCTTCAATGCCATTAAAATCTAAAATGTTATCCATCTCTTTCTTGAATACATTCAGTGACTAGCCTGTGATACAGATTTTCATAGGTTCACTATCTTTTTAGTGAATAAATTTATCCTTACCTCAGTCTTAAATGGTCTATTCTGAATCCTGAGACCGTGTTCCAAGTTATAGATTCCCTAACCAGGGAAAACATCCTATTTGCATCTAGTCTGTTCAGCTTTGGTGGAATTTATTTGTTTTAATCAGATCTCCTCTCATTCTTCTAAGGTCTAGTGAATACAAACCCAGCCAAAACAATCTCTTCTCATAGGAAGTCCTGCCAACTGGTATCAGCCTAGCAAACCATCGTTATGTTCCCTCTATGGGAAGTATATCCATTCTTAGGTAGAATGCTGCTGTAATCTAGCTGCGGTCTCACCAAAATTCTGCATAACTGCAGTAAAACACCTCTACTTATAGACTCAAAGCATCTTGCAATGAAGACTAATATATCATTTGCCTACCCAATTGCTTGCTACTTCTGCCTCTCCATTTCCATTGACTGGTGTAGAAGGATGCCCAGATCCCTTTGTACATCTACACTTCCCAATATATCACCATATAAGTTATGGTCTTCCTCTCGGTTTTTCTCACCAAAGTGTATAACTTCACATTTAGCCATGTTGTACTGTATCTGTCATATATTTGCCCACTCACTCAACTTGTTTAAATCACCTTGAAGCTTCCTTGCATCCTCCTTTCAGCTCACAATTCCATTGAGTTTTGTGTTGTCATTAAACTTGGAAGTATTAAATTTGGTTGCCTCATCCAGATCATTTCTATATATCATGAACAGCTGGGGCCCAAGCACTGACCCCTGTGGTAACCCATTCAAAACTTCCTGCCACTCAGAAAAAGCCCAATTTACTCCCATTTTCTGCTTCCTGTCAGTCAACCAATTCTTCATCCACGCCAATACATTACTCTCTACGGCATGAACATTAATTTTACTCTATTTAATTTTAATTTAATATTACACAAACAAGGCACCTTATCAAAAGCCTTCTGAAAGTAAAAATCCTGTTTTCAAGTCTGTGGTTAGAGAAGTGCCTGTCTGCTGCCCTAACTGTTGAATCTCCTATCAGTATTGGTCTTTCAATCTTCCTTGTGTCCTCTGTAGAGATGAGCTACCTGTGGTACCACAGACCTGGATCTTGATGCACTGCTCAGATCAACAATCACTCTCATCAGTATTCAGAACTTAATAGTGTTTAGAGACCAGAATGCACTCAGGGGCCTCCTGAGTGACTCTCTGGTTGTCAGTTATTTCCTTTCTTTATGCATATTGTTATGTTGCGTTGACCACATTTATAAATGTGCTATCCACAAAGATCTCAACCTCATGGATATGCTGCAGTGATGCCAGCTGCTGCTCAAGTTCCAAGACCTGGAACTCAAACTGCTGTAACTGACAGCATTTCTTGCACAAATAGTTATCTAAGACCTGGGAGGTATCCTGAAATTCCCACACAACAAATGGTTAGAGCATTGCTGCTATTCTGCAATCAATCAGTTAATACTGATAACAAACCATACTCTGCTAACAGTCCTTACTGATGCTAATAAATCTCATGACTATTATTATATCTTACCAATGTTAATAAACCTTTTCTATTAATAAACCCCACCAATGCTAAAAAAGGGCCTTACCAAAACTAATAAGCCTTGACCGTTGCTAGGTATTGATACTTCGCCAATTAAGGTAATAAGCCCTATCAATATTAATGTATTTTTTACCTTACTAACAGCAACAAACTTTAATTAAAAGTAAAAGATAAAACTCAGCAGCTACTCACATGTAGTTTCTTATTAACATTTAATGATTTTAATCTATTAATTGTTTAGACTCAGTCTCTGAGCAGCAACACTGATTGGCAAATCAACTCACAACTTTCTAGTAGTTTCCAAACGCAGCTTTGTGTTTTTTCTCAAACTCTAGCACATTCCAGCACTGCTGCTATTGCTCTCAACTCTGACCAGGAAAGTGTGAGGCTCCAGTTGACTCTGACCAGATGAGCATGAGGCTGCAGGCTTGGTCTCTATTTATGTTAATAATAATGAGTACCAAAAATGAAATCTGTACCATGAATATTCTTCAACCGATTTGACTAGATTATGTTTTTAAAGCTTTAAATTAACATATCCATAAGTATTAAGGATGAATATTTTTATTTTTCAACAATATTGGAGACTAGATTTTTTTAATGATAGAGTCCAAAGATATGAAGGCTAGGTTGATTGGCCATTCTAAATTGCCCCTCAGTGTCCCAGGGGACACTGAGGGACAATTTAGTGTCCCCCTTCACGGACCCTAAGGTTAGAGGGATTAGTGAGTAAATATGTAGGAATATAGGGATAGGCCCTTGGTCAGTTTGTGGTTGGTACAGACTCAATGGGCCGAATGGCCTCTTTTTGCACTGTAGAATTCTATATTTTATGATCTATTTTTAGAGCTGTATTTCACTGTGTAACATGTCAAGCAGATGAACAAGAACTCGCTCATAAATTAGATAAAATATAACAATTTTTGACATAGAATATCTGTGGTTAATCTGATTTAGGTTACATTTGTGACTGTCAAACTTTTGCAAATGACTAATTATATAAGATGATTTAAATAACACAAATGACGCTTGCACATGCCCTTGCTGATATTGCCAAAAACAAGATTAACATAAGGGGTGGGATTTTCCAGCCACGTGTGCCTCAAGGCTAGAAAATCCCATATGAAGTCAACAGATTTTTAAATGATCTGCTACATCTGTCCCGCCCATTACGATTCCTGCGGCAGGTTGCAGGGAAAAATCTCACCTAACATCTCTTGAAAAACTAAATGCTTCTTCTCATGATGAATATGGCCATATGTCCATCGTTGCATTTAATTTATGTATCACCTCTGCATGTATCAAGATATTAATAAGGATAAATATCGAACTATCTTGGGAGATGATGAACTGCGCCCAGGGTATATGTCACTTTTATAATGATCATTGTCTGTTGTGGCTGTAGATGCCAATTTGTGAGTTGGCCCTAGGACCCCCATCCTACAGTCTTTTCTGCAACTGGCACCAATCAATAGCATTGGCACAAAATCAACTAATGTTTCTTTTTCTTTTGGTAGGTTCACCTTTCAGCCATCTGGTCACTTATTTTCTGTTTTTCCACAGTCTTCCTGACTGCTTGCATTCAGGCTCTTCAGTCAGCAACAAGGACTTCCGATACATCAACTCTGACCTGGCAAACCAGACAGCTCACTTGCAGACATCCTTGTGTTGCAAACGTGGATAACTTGTTGGCCTTATGCCAAATAGTGAGCTCGCTGTAGAACATTTCTTGGGAATGCAGCCTTCAGCCATTCTGTTCACATAACCCAGCCAATGAAGTTGCCACTGACACAAGAAGAAATAGATGCCTACACAACTTATTGGTGTAGTTCCATCTTCAACATTCTGTCATGCCAGGAGATGCCCAATATTCATTTGAAGCAGTGGTGTTGGAAGTTGCTCAGTTGCTTTCCTTGGCTTGCTACAGTAAGGAAGGGTACTGGAAATGTAAACCTGGCACACACAGAGCTTTATATTTTCAGTTAGTTTGTTGTTGGTCCACACTCGAATTGTTAGTTTACATGATAGCTGTGGATGTGGCAAATCCTTATGCTGATTTCAGGTTGCTGGTAAGTGGTGATCCAAAATATGTTGATCTGTCAAGATAACCTAGAGACTATTCTAAGTTACATGGCCAGAATTTTACTGCCTCACCCTGTCCTGGAATCGGGCCGGCAAGGCTCTCAGAATGGATTTCTCCAGTGGCCTCAGACGGGATTTTACGAGCCTTGCCTGACATAAAAAAAAGCTTGACATGTAGCACTCTAAAATACAACTGTGAAATAAGGAAGGCAACAGTGTTAGAGGACTGAAAAACAGTTAATTTTGATGCTATATTTAAAAAGGGAAATCGTGAAATTTGAAGGACCTTTATGCCTGGATAGGAAAGACTTAGGTGATAATCTTACCTTCTCGGCTGCTAGTTTACCTTCCCCATGAAGATTTCCAATTTTTGCTCTCAAAGAACATGCCTTGGAATCTTCTGACATATGATGCTTTCTCTCAGATGCCATTATTGAGCATCCACCTCCAGGGTTTCAGACTTTCCTTGCCGTTCCTCTGCCCAGGAGCCATGTGCATTCAAGTTTCATTCTTTCATACAATCTGTCAGATATCCAGCCTTGCCAACTGGGCATCAATGCTTCACTAGCCCATAATAAGGAGTCACTAACTTTCTGGTCACCTTGGATGTCTGGCTTCTTGCAAACCAACTTTGTCCCAGGATTGCACCTTATGGCTCTGTCTTTTAACTTTGGAAATTTCAGTTCCTCCCTCCTAGCTTCACTTAACTTTTCTCCCAGATTCCTGTTCTTCTTTCCTTTGACTAGAAGCTTCTGGGACTTGCTTTCTGTCCTTGTATATTGCCTTGCCTAATCTACCATTTTTTGTGGAAAGCTGGTTTCCTCTGGGTTACCTTTCTGAAGTTGCACTCAAGCTTCTCTTGCTTGTCTGTGAAGGCTCCTTATGGCTGGGTAACAGACTTTTTTAAAGTCTTTAAGGTCAGAGAACCTCATTACAATGTAAGCATTTAAACAAACCCACAAACTTACAGGCAATCTTAAAATGAAACAAAAATTTAAAGCAAAAGGTTATGTCCAACACACACAAATACAAAAATTGTTTACTCTAAACCATATCTATTTCTTAACAAAAGATAATTCTTATCCTACTATCTAGATCTGTCTTTAGAATACTCAAGAATACAAGAGATGGGAGCAGTTGTAGATCATACAGCCTGTCAAGCCTACTCCGCCATTCAGCATGATCAAGGCTGATCTTGGGTCTCATCTACTTTCCCCATCCTTGATTTCTTGAGAGACCAAACCTTGATCTATCCTAGTTGATGATGGGATATTTGCAGCTGTCTGGGGTACAGAATTCCAAAGATTCACAATCCTTTGAGTGAAGTAATTTCATCTCATCTCAGTCTTAGATGATTGATCCTTTATCCTGAGACTGTGCATTCCCCTTATGTTCATGATTTCCCAGCCAATGGAAATGACCTTTCAGTGTCTATCCTGTTAAGCACCTTCAGAATTTTGTATGCTTCAATGAGATTGCCTTGCATTCTTCTAAACTCCAGTGAGCCCAGTTTATTCAGCCTCTCAACATAGGACAACCACCTCATCTCAGTGACCAATCTAGTTAAATTTCTTTATTCATGTTCAGTACAAGTATATCCTTCTTCAAACATAGAAACGGAAATAGTACATTAGTTGTGCTCTCACCAATGCCTGTACAATTGCAACATGACTTCTTTATCTCTGTATTCTTATCCCCTTGCAACAAAAGCCAATATGCCATTTACTTTGCTAATTACTTGATGTACCTGCATATTAACTTTCTGAATTCCTTGTATGAGCACCCAAGTGTCTCTAAACATTACCATTTAGAGGCTTTATGCCCTTTAGCAAATATTTTGATTGTTAATTCTTATAACTAGGTTCATCTTCTTCATATATTGCTCTATCTGCCATTTTATTGCCTACTCACTTAGTCTGTCTTTATCTCTTTGATATAACTTCATTGCACTATTAATGTAAGCTGGCTTGTAACACTAATAAATAAACTTATAAAACTACCTATCACTGAGGGGCAGATACTCACTCAGTGTATTATCAATGCAGTGCAGCCATATTTAAATTTGTTGTGTTGACAACTAGCTTTTCACAACTTACATTTGCACTAGCTTTGCATTGCCAGCAATGTTAAACACATTATTCCCTGTTTTTTTCCCTAAGTCATTAATATATTGTAAATAGCTAAGGCCCCAGCACTGATCCTTGTAGCACTTCACTAGTTGTGTCCTGCCAACTTGAGAATATTTCAGTTCTGCCTATTTATTACTTTTATAATTAATCTTTTAGCTATGCTAATGTATTACCCCAACTCCATAAGCCTTTATTTCGCCCATTAAACTTTTTTTAAAGCACTCTGTATATTACATCTATGGTACCCCTTTATCTACTCGACCAGTTACATCCACAAAAATTCTAATTCTTTTGTCAAACATTATTTCCCTTTTGTAAAACCAAATTGATTTTGCCTGGGCATGCTATGATTTTTGAGATGTTGTTAAGGCCTCCTTGATAATACATTCCAGCACTTTTCCAATGACTAAAGTCAGGCTAACTGGCCTATAGATTCTTTTTTTCTCTTGCCCTCTTTTCTTGAGTATTGCTATTACATTTATTTCCAATCTGTGGGGAGCAGTCCCGAATCTAGGGATGAATTTTACAGGGGAGATATTTTCCTTACCATCCTCTCCAGCTGGTTGGCAATACAACACATCTAAATATAGCTGCCCTCACTGATAATACACTGGGGCTGCCTGAATGAGTTAAGAGTGAGGAAACCTTCCTTCAGTGACAGGTAGTTTTATAAGTTTATTTATTAGTGTTACAATTAGGCTTACATTAACATTGCAATGAAGCAACTGTGAAAATCCCATAGGTAGTTCCACATCTGAGAACTGTCAGCTAATCTGATTGGCCAGCAGTCTTGTACAGCACCAGAACACACTAATGACCACTACTGGGATCAACCCAGAATACCTAAGTGTCTAAAGAAGGTCTAAAGTAGGAGGATTGAATTTTATTTTTTTTTGCCAAAAAACTTTTTGGCCAACTTTGAAGCTGCCAGCAGCAATAGTGGCTTTCTCTGCCATATCATACAGAACATTGTACAAATAAATGTTAAAGGATGGGCATCATAATATCACAGTGGGTTAGCAGAGGAGCCTGTCTCATACTTCCCACCACCCCCCAGCAATTTGGATTTTTAAAGATCACGGTGGCATTTTTAAAGACCGCCCCAATACACAAAAGTTAAAATGGAATCCCCCACACAACCGTGCCAGCACTCCCCCCAGACAGCAGAGTGGCACAGTGACTAGCACTGTTGCCTCACAATACCAGGGACCCAGGCTCAATTATGGACTTGGGTGACTGTCTCCGTGGAGTTTGCATGTCCTCCCCAAATCTGTGTGAGTTTCCTCTGGATGCAGCAGTTTCATTCCACAATCCAAAGATGTACATATTTGGTTGATTGACCATGGTAAATGCAGGGGGTATGGAAAGGGCCTTTTAGAGAACTGGTGCTGACCGAATGGACCAGATAACCTATTTTTGCATTGTAGAGATTGTATGATATTTTAGTCTCCACTCATGCTCGTTCTACTTCTTGATCATCTAGACCAAGATCCTCTCTCACTAATGTCTTCATCTTTTGCTATCAAGCATAATTCTTTGCCATTCTCTCTGTCTTTTTGAAATATTGAATATCCTGGAATATTTATTTCCCAATCTTGGTTTACGAACAGTAACTAATCTGAAGTATGATAGTCTGAAGTATAATTAAGAAAAAATAAACTTTCTCTTAAAAAAACACAATGAGTATGCGTAATGGAATCTATTAAAAAGCACCTAAAAATAAGATTATCATATGATTGACTATCAGATAGAAATCTTCAATGTTTAACAGGACAAGATACTCATGAACTATTAGAATCATCGAAACCCAGTACAGAAGACAACCAATCAAAAAAAATGTTAAAGTAATTATTCTGATATTTTGCCAGCTTTTATCCTTACACTATTTAGACATTTTGTGATAAAATGAATTCATTGGAATCTTTATTTTTGGTCAGGAATAAAATAAAGTGTCCAACATTTTCATGTTGTATACATTCTTATTTTTTATCATTAATGGCTATCATTCCTTTGTGATACAACACATAATTAGAATTAAAAATTATTGTAATACCTTTGATGTGAGGCTTGGTTTGAACTGATTTTACTTAAATTGAACAAAAACACTCAAACTTAAAACCAGACCTGAGTTTTTTGTTGAAACCAAAGGTCTCTAAAATTCCTATTATGATAAATGCTTTGAATGTGTATTGATCCTTTTTCTAATAGTCTTAAAGCATATTTCAACAATTATTCCTTCATAAGAAGATCAAAGAGCAAACTTTCAAGACATGTTTTAAATCTGTCTACTTTCAGCACAAGTTCTGGTACTTAACAACTTTGCTAAGAGCATATACTATAAAGTTGTTTTAATTAAGGCCAACACATAACTGCGGAACCAATCAGAACCTACCTGTTGCTGAGACATTCGTTAAACATCCCAAAAGGCATATAATTCACTCCATTCTTCAGCCATCCATTTCTTTGTCTGTCTCAAGTGCAGTTTGTTCAAGGTCTTTATTATTTTAATCTGTAAAGGATTAACAAGGTTGCCTGTGCCATAACCTTGACCTAATCTAATGAACAATTGAGTAATCTGATATGGATTTAGATCTCTAGAATATAGCGAACAATCTTTAGTTAATGATAAACGCAATTAATTGCTTTCTTAAAATTTATCATTCTTGTTTTCACTTCCAGTGGATAATCCCCACTCCACTTTTACGGTCTCTCTTCTCACTTCTGTGTAGCCTTTAGTTCTTTTCCATTTATTGGTTTTAGAGTTATTTTCCTCTTCTGCTGATTCTTGTCCCTTTCTGACTCCCTCAGTCAAGCCATCATATTTGATTCATTTGATTATTTTTGCAAACCCCTCCTCTGACATTTTCTGTGGCATTCTGTGGTTCTACAAGAGGTTCTCGGAGAAAAGGGTACTTCAATTGCATTGTAATGTGAAGCCAATTTATTCTGAATGCATAGAATATCGTAACATGTATATTTTGCATAGTATGGTAAAATGCAGACATCTAGTTCACATTCTGGCTGCAGAGTAGGCCTGTTATGTTCTGCTGGCTCATCCAAGCTGAACACAGTTCATTCCTGTTAACTGAAAGTTGCTACGAAAAGTACTTGCCAAATGTATTTGAAGCCTGCTGCAATGCAAGTAGCTCCTTGAATGTAAACATTCATTAAAGTTTGTGAAATATTGTATAAATTACCTCATGTTCCTCAGAACACAACCATCACACAGCAACCACAAGGTTACATAATACATATAAATTCTTGACTTTCAAAACTCTCAAAAGATCATAATTTATCATGTTCCATAAAACTGTTGTGCTTGAGAATACAAGTTTGCAACACAATCCAAAGGATCAGATGACTTACATGACTATTAATCATGCAAACTTCACTCTTACCAGGATAAATGTCTTCCAATGCATTAAATTAGAGAACATTCTTAATCTGTCTTCTTTTAAAGACAGACTTGTTGCTTTATTCAGGGCACATTCCTCAAAGTTCTTTCGATTGCAAAACACAACCAAGGAACTTATCAAAACATACCTATTGCAGTGTTATTCAAACACCATCCCAAAAAGACCTACAGATCACATGATGCTGCCCAGGATTTTCTGACCCTACACACCATCAAGATTGTCTGCTCTCACCGAAAGCCAATGGACGTTTGGCAGAGTGGCTGATTTTCCCGCGGTGGGTCCCACCTCAACAGTGCCGGAAAAACATGTGCAGCTGTCGTAAGACAGAGGGAAAGATAAATGAGGTAGCTTTTCCGCTATTGAGTCTGGATGCTTTAGCTAGCTTCGGCATAGTTTACAGGGGAAAAATATGGATAGGTGGCAACCTGCCTGGTATTCTTTTCAAATTAATGGATGGAAAATCAACCAAGTTCTCTCAGGGATTATATAATCCTCCTGGCCTAATTTCTTGCTATGTGTTGTGTGTGGGCCATCCAAATATTCTTGGGTGCAATGTGCCCAATGTTCCCCTTCCACAGTAGGATGTTTAGAATAAGATGTCCAATTTATTATAAGTACAAAGCTAAGATATAAAGCTAACCAACAACAGTCACTGATTGCTAGTTATGGATATTCAAGGCGCATTCCAATATTTAATATAATCGCAGAGTTATAGAGGTTTACAGAATGGAAAAGGTCCTTCGGCCCAACTTGTCCATGCCACCCAGTTTTTATGACTAAGCCAGTTCTAATTGGCCATGTTTGGCCCATAGACCTCTGTACCCATCTTACTCATGTAACTGACTAAATGCTTTTTAAAAGACAAAATTGTATCCACCTTTAGTACTATCTCTGACAGCTTATTCCAGACACTCATCACCCTCTGTGTGAAAAAAATGCCCTTCTGGACCCTTTTGTATATCTCCTCTCTCTCCTTAAATCTTTGCCCTCTAGTTTTAGACTCCCCTGCCTTTGGGAAAAGTTGTTGACTATCGATCTCATCTATGTCTCTCATTATTTTATGGACCTATAAAAGATTACCCCTAAGCCTCCCATGCTCCTGGGAATAAAGTCCCAGTCTATCCAGCCTCCCCTTATAACTTAGACCATCAAGTCTTGGTAGCATCCTAGTAAATCTTCTCTGCACTATTTCTAGTTTAATAATATCCTTCTATAATAGAGTGACTAGTACTGTACACGGTATTCCAAGTGTGACCTTACTAATGTCTTGTACAACTTCAACAAGATGTCCCCACTCCTGTAATTAATGTTCTGACCTATGAAATCAAGCATGCCGAATGCCTTCTTCACCACCCTGCCTCCTTATGACTCCACTTTCAAGGCATTATAAATCTGCATTCCTAGATCTCTTTGTTCTATAACTCTGCCCAACACCCTACCATTAGCTGAGTAAGTCCTTACCTACCAAAATGCATCTCCTTGCATTTACCTAAATTAAACTTCAGCTGCCAATCACTGACCCAATTGATCAAGATCCCATTGCAATACTAGGTAACCTTCTTCACTGTCCACTATGCCACCAATCTTGGTTTCATCTGTAAACTTACTAAACATACCTCCTAAAGTCTCATCCAAATCATTAATATAAATGACAAATAACGGTGGACACAGCACCAAGCTCTGAGGTACACTGCTAGTCACAGGCCTTCAATTTGAAAAACAACCCTCTACAGCCACCCTCTGTCTTCTGCCATCAAGCCAATTTTGTATCCATTCTTCAGGCACTTCACCTGTGGCTTCGATGAGTTATCTGAATAGATTTACAGAAAAGTAGTGATAACTCAGAATAGAACAACTTAATTAGTAAGAGCAGCTCAGTAGCAAGTGGTTAACACTGCTGCCTCACAGTGCCAGGGATCTAGGTTCAATTTCAGCCCTTGGTGACCGTTTGTGTAGAGTTTGCACATTCTGCCCATGTCTGTCAGAGCTTCCTTCTGGTGCTCTGGTTTCCTCCCACAGTCATAAGATACGCAAGTTAGGTTGATTGCTCATGCTAAATTGCTTTTCAGTGTCCAAAGATGTGTAGGTTAGAGGTTAGATATATGTGGGCTTATGAGATAGAACCTGGATTAGATACTCTGTGAACAGCTGTACAGAGTTGATGGGCTGAATGGCCTGCTTCTGCATTATAGGGATCCTATGATTCTATGAAAATCTAGAAAAATCTGTCAATCAGGCAGCATTTGTTCATGATCTTGATTCAAATCATCCCGCACACCATCTCCCCACAATAATGCATGGGAGAGGAACAAAGGTGGAAATAAAACACAAACTACACAAAGCACAAATTGAATTGATCACTATCTTTACAACAGGTATCAAGGTATCTCAGTCTTCCATCACAGAGTAGTGGACACTTATTAACATATTTAAACTGAATGCTTGCCAAGCAATTGGGAGCCTGATTTGAAATTTATTCCTGCTGGGCAGGTTTTCCATCAGTGAGAAAATTCTAAAATGAAAAAGAGCTGGAAACTAAATGGCTATGTCAACATTGATCTGGTGCTATGAAAACCAAAAATGCACCCCCCAACCATAGGCCTTCCCTCTCCCAATTTTCAGCATTAATGACCTTTTGTTGCTGCTCTTTGCTTCTGTCTGCCAGCCAGGTTGTTGTTTTGCTTTTAGGTAGGAGCAAAATATTAATAACATCCTGCCATTAAGATTATCAAGACCTGCTCATTTCTGGTCTTGTCCTTTCTCCAGACATTCTTAGCCTCACCATCCCAGCTTCCCAGGTACAACTGATAAAGCCCCAAATAGTTGAAGTAAAGATACCTTTGTAATTATAAGAAGGCAGAACATGTGACTATTAAAATTTGCAACTGATTATCATATGCAGAGATCAAAATGGCAATCAAATATCTCAACTAGCAAGCCAGTTACAATTTTAACTTAATATGCATGTTAAACAACATATATCCTGCTTTGATGAAATGCATTCCCTTTTTTTTAGAGAAGCAAAACTCTTCACATGCATGAGATGAACTTCTCCAGCACCTGGATTAAAAATTTCCCATTCTGCTGCTACATTTTTCTGCGTGTTTCCTCAGCTACTATCAATGTCCACTTTTTGTTCAGTCTTTAATTATTTTGTACAAGTCCACATGAATTATCAACAAATTAAGTGCAGGTTGCAATAAAAATAGAAAATGCTGGAAAATCTCAACAGCTCTGACAGCATCTGTGGTGAGAGAACAGAGCTAACATTTCAAATCTGGATGATTTTTCAGAAACCTGACTTCAGTAAGGCGTTTGACAAGATCCCTCATGGCAGACTGGTGCAGAAGGTGAAGTTGCATGGGATCAGAGGTGATACAGAACTGGTTCAGTTATAGAAGGCAGAGGATAGCAGTGGAAGGGTGCATTTCTAAATGGAGGGCTGTGACAAGTTTCGTTCCCCAGGGGTCAGTGCTGGTACTTTTGCTGTTTGTAATATATATAAATGATTTGGAGGAAATATTATTGGTTTGATTAGTAAGTTTGCAGACAACACAAAGGTTGGCGGATTTGCAATGAGGACCATCAAAGGATATGACAGAATATAGATCTGTTGGAGACTTGGGTGGAGACATGGCAGGTGGAGTTCAATCTGGATAAATGTGAGATAATGCATTTTGGAAAGTCTGATAAAGGTAGCAAATACACAGTAAATGCAGAATCCCTAAAAGTATTGATAGAATGAGAGATCTGGGTGTACAGGTATACAGGCCACTGAAAATAGCAGCGCATGTGGAAAAGATAGTCAAGAAGGCATATGGCATGCTTGCCTTCATCAGCCAGGGCATTCAGTTTAAAAATTGACAAGTCATGTTGCAGCTTTATAGAACCTTAGTTATGCCATAATGGGAAAATAGTATTCAATTCTGGCTGCCATACCAGCAGAAGGTTATGGATGTTTTAGAGAGGATACAGAAAAGATTTACCAGGATGTTGCCTGCTATGGAGGGCATTAGCTATGAGGGGAGGTTGGAAAAACTTGGTTTGTTCTCACTGGAACAACGAAGGCTGAGGTTGATAGAAGTCTACAAGATTATGACGGACATGGAAGAATGGATTGTCAGAAGCTTTTTCCCAGGGTGAAAGTGTCAATACTAGGGGTATAAGTTTAAGGTGTGAGGAACAAGGTTTAAAGGAGATGTATGAGGCAAATTTTTTACACAGAGGATGGTGGGTGTCTGGAACTCGTTGCCAGGGGAAGTAGTGGAAGCAGATATGATAATGACATTTCACTTGACAAATGCATGAATAGGATGGGAATAGAAGGATATAGACTCTGGAAGGATAGGGGGTTTTAGTTTAGTTGGGCTGCATGGTTGATGCAGGCTTGGAGGGCTGAAGGGCCTGTTCTTGTACTATAATTTTCTTTGTTCTTTGTAAGCATTGGCTCTATTCTCTCCCCATAGATATTATCAGACCAGCATTTTCTGTTTCAGATTTCAGCATCCACAGTATTTTGCTTTTATCTAAGTATAGGTTGGATCTGTGAATTGTTGTATTCATTGTGAATATTGTTCGCTTCTTTAGCATGTGGTTTGGGACATTGCATACTTAGGCCTAGGTCTACTCCTCCTGTGCTCCAAACGCAGATGTTTCCTCCATTTGTTTTAAACTGAGGCCTTAATCTAATACTTCAAAGTGATTGTGTATTGGACGGAAAAGGTGGGTGGCTGGTTGCAGCGTTTTCATGGTAGCCTGCTGGGACTCAAGTGGCTTTTTGCCATGCAGCTGAGTTAACCACGTCTGGTGTTGTGACTGCTGCTGCTCACATTCCAGCATATTTATTGTTAATTTCACAACGATGCTCACTGGACCTGAAATCCAGCTGTTTCATCGGACACTGCTGTTGGGCAATTCCTATCCCTGTCCATTGGCCTGTATTGAGAGCAGAATTTTGGAATTTTATCAGGTCTTTGAGTCTCAGCCGTACAGGGGAGCACCTTCAATGCTGAGGTTTATACAGTCGCTGTGACAGGTGCTTCCACTCTTTGTTTGCAGCCCTGGGGATGGTTTAAACTGGCTTGGCAGGTGATGAGAATCTGAGTATAGACTCTTAAAGGAGAGCATGGAAATAGAAAGCAGAACATTTCTAAATGAGTCAGAAAGCTGAGGAAACAAAAGTTCTCATATAGTCAACAAAGGAATTGTTCAGTTGTTACTGATATATATTTGATGCAAGGAGTATAATGAACCATGACATCATTGCTATTACTAAAATACAGCATAAAGAAGAGCAGCTCCGCATTCTTGATTACAGGATTTCAGATGGAATAAAGAACAGGATAAAGAAAGGAAAGGGAGTCATGACATTGGTTAAAGGGGCAATCAGAGCAGTGAAGAGGATGCTATGCTGAATGTCTACTTGTCATACACAAGATGATAAAGGAGATTGATAAAGTCGATGTAGAGAGGATGGTTCCTCCTGTTGGGCAATATTAAACAAGAGATCATAGTTTTCTTGTAACAGATTTAAATAGAAATGAGGAGAAATTTCTTCTCTCAAAGGGTGATGAGTCTGGAATTCACTTCCCCAGTGCTTGTTTGCCAAAAAAAAAATTGGCAAATAAAATCAAGGAAAACCCAAGGTAATTTCTAAGTTCTAAAAAGGCAAGAGGATAATGAAGGAAAATATAGGGTTGATTATAGACCGGAAAGGTAATGTGTTGGGGTTGCAAGATGCACACCTTTAATGACATTTAATGACTCAGTTGCATCTGTTTTCACAAAAGAGTGTGTGAAGCAGAGACTGAAATCAAGAAAAGATGTGAAATATTGAATAGGATAAACATTGTGAAGGAGGGTATGTTGTGGTAGTTAGCATCTTTGAAATTATGTATCATCAGACTGAGATGAAATATATCTCAGGCTATGAAGAGAAGTAAGGGAAAAAATACAGCAGAAGCCATGACCAACATGTTCCAATGTTCTTTGGTTATTGGTATGATGCTGAAGAATGGGAGGACTATAGCTGATGTACCATTGTTTGACAAGCAGAGTCAATCACGGTAATATATTTGACATAGGCCATATTCCATATGGATTTTAGCAAGGTTTTTGATAAGGTTGATTTGAACGGTTGGTTTGAAAATTAAAAAGTATGTCAAAGTTGGATCCAAAATTGTCTCAGTGGAAGGAAGCAAAGTACAATCATTGGCAGATATTTTTATGACTGGCAGTCTGTTCAGTGGGCCCTGTTCTCTTCATATATACACCACAAATAGAAAAGGGTATATATCAGGATTATGATTAAGACGTTTACAGACATTATGAAATTGGCAATTGGCAATTTACAGTAATTGGTGGAAGGACTGGAGGGATTGGAGCAGAAGGACATGGAGATCTGCAGTTCGTTGCCTGAAATGATGGAGTTTTTGAAGTGCCGTAACCAAGAGAAGGAAGGTGGGATTAAGCGGAATGCTTTTTTTTAGGCCAACATGGATCTGATAAGTCAAATGGCCTTCTTCTGTGTTGTAAATGTCTCTATTTTTCTGGACCATCAATAACCTGTATTATTAATGACCTCTGTTACTGAAAACTGTACTGCACATGCCACAGGATTTGCCCTTTGATCCACTGAATACTCCAATGCAGCAATAGTCCATCGATAACTTGGAAAATCCCTCCATACTGCTTGTAAAGTATTTGGCATAAACTTAAATAACTCACAAATACAAACGTTGATACAGCAATCAATAGATTCCAATCAGTGTGAATTCTCAGCTACCAGGACAGTGACAGAAAGCGTGCTGCATTTCTGGACAGCAGATTTCTATCTTTGGGTGTTCTCATCAGTTCCTAATCCTTTGCAGCTCATCCCACACTTTCTTTGCCATTGCTATTTAGATCCTGCTGGGACCTGTGCTTATATTTGCACAGGCAATGATGGTAAAGCAAGCCACTGAGGCTCTGGTTCGCAAAAGGGGATTTTTAGCTGTGGCATATTTGAATCACCAATTCCACAAAAGAGCAGAAGAGAAAGAAATGTCACAATATTCTCTGAAATAATACTTCTCATTCAATTTTCATTGCATGATTTTCGCTGTATGTTTTATGCAGTTCAAACACATAACATTCATTGAATGGGATAGCACTGTTTCAAGCCACAAACTCAGTTGGAAGACTCTGATTTGCCTCTTTCCCACCCCCTTAATGGTCATCTTGCCAATGATGCTTAAAATAAATAAATTAATACTTCCTCGAAAATAGCAGGGAGAATTTGTTCTGCTGTCACATGGCAGCATTTCATTGCTGCAGTTTCATTCAGTCTCCAAGACCTCCACAGTTTTGTGACACAGCTACTATGGTGGTCAAACAAATCAGACAGCAATAAGAATTGCAGGCCTTCATTTTACAATTCAGCGGGGAGTCACCCTCACAGGGAATGCATCTTCGAAAACTATAAGACATAGAAGAGTCTTACATTTGCTCTCCATTCATTTTAACTTTAATTTTAGAATTTTAGTGGATGGAAAGATTGTACAGTGTGTGTTCATGCTTCTGTGAGTTGTCCTCTTGCATTCTGGAATCACTTTTACATTTAACTTAAAATCAAACTTAAATCTACTTGACCACATAGTGGGAAAACTAATTTGGTGGTCAAATTCTGTTGAGCATGTGAATGATTTGCTAAGATTTCATTTTAAGATATTTCTGCCTATGTCATTACATTTAAATGCTAAGCTTAAAAAATTAACTAACTCAGCTCTAACTTGCCCACATTTTAAAACTTAGCAGGCATGAAGGATTAGCTAGAAAAAAATGACTACTTTTGAAATTACAATACCAGCAAAAGCAAGCATTTTCATAAACCAAACAAATGTTTGAAAATGAACGTAGCAGCAAAATCTGCTTTTGGAGACAGAGACAGCCTGCAAAGGACATTCACAACAGTGAAAGAAGAATTAATATATATTGTAGTCACAGTTCTATGTTGTTAGTTCAGTCTAGAGTCTGTTTTGAGTGCTGCTTTAATCAGTACAGAACTGGCAAAAACCAGCATTTTTCTCTATCTCTTTCTTTATGCCTCTCTCTCTCTCACTCTCTCTCACTCTCCGTGTTTTCCTTTTCCTGTTTGCTTTCTGTAATGATTTAATTTTAAGTTCTGTTCAATAAAAGAAATTCAATTCCATACTTGTGTTGTTTCTGTCTATCCTAAGGAATGAATGGACACTACAAAGTCTAAATTATTATTATCTCAAAAAAGAGTGCCTGTATTCTAATATATTGATTAAGCTTAAACCTGTAAAATGTTAATATGGCAGCATTTTATTTTAACATCAGACTTAAGGGGCTTGATTTTCCTGAAGGGACAAGAATTAGAACTCAGTACTGTTTCTACAGCCCAAACTCATCTCTGGGGCTGTGGGGGGAAAGATAGGAATGGAGGGATCAGTCGTATATTGTGCTTTTCAGAGAGGTACCTTCTTAATTGGCAAAGAAACATGCTCCCTATCCACTGAAGGGGTTGCGAGTGGGCTTGCAAAGCCGGAGAGCAATTCAAGTCTTCCAACTTAAGAGGAACTGGAGGTTATACTGGCAGCCCTCTGAGTTGGATGATTCTGCAGATTGGGGCAGGAAACAGAGGTTGTTTCTGGGCCTTGAATCTGTGCCATTGGGGAAGCAGAATTGAGACATGATTTCCATGGGTGCGGTCCCTGAATTGACACGAAAACAGTTTCAAAGGCCAATTAGCAGCCATGAGGGTGGGAACAATAGTAAGTCAAAAGAAGTACAGGCCCAATTGAAAGTCACTGCTACAGGAGGAGAGGCTAGATTGTCACTGAACTTTGGGCTGCATCTTTCAAAATGTCTCACAAGAACAAGACATAGGGCCTATGTCAGGGAATTGCCTTGTTTTTCTGATAGTATCCTTAAAGTGACATCAGAGGTGATGAGAGAGAGGTCATTTTCCAGGAAAGCAGCAAGAGAAGGCCTTCCGTATGGACAAAACAGACCTGGGTTGGAATAGCAGCCATTGTGTATTGCAGGAATTTGGTCGACCAGCATGGATCTTGCGTCGAAGAGGTTCAATGACCTGATTCACTCTAGCAACTTTCAACTATCAGAACAAGCCTTTGAGTTTTTACCCTCCAGCAGAAACACCATCTGAGGAACCACTGATCATAATGAAGTAGATCTTATGTAGAGGGAAGCTATACAATAAATGGCAAAACCATCAGGAGTATAGACACACACAGGGACGTGGGTGTGCAAATCCACAGATCCTTAAAGGTGGCAGCACAGGTGGAGAGGGTGGTAAAGGAGGCATATGGCATGCTTGCCTTTATTGAACAGGACACAGAGTATAAAATTTGGCATTTGATGTTGCAGCTTTGTAGAAAATTAGTTAGGCCACATTTGGAATATTGAGTCCAGTTCTGGTTGCCATACTACCAGAAGGATGTGGAGGCTTTGGAGAGAGTACAGAAAATGTTTACCAGGATGTTGACTGGTATTAGCTATGAGGAGAGATTGGGTAAACTGGGGTTGTTCTCCCTGGAAAGAAGGAGGATGAAGGACGACCTAATAGAGGTGTGTAAAATTATGAAAGGCATAGACAGGGTGAACAGTGGGAATCTTTGTCCCAGGTCGGAAGTGATGAACACAAGGAGTCACAAGTTCAAGGTGAGAGGGGCAATGTTTAACACAGATGTCAGGGAAACGTATTTTACACAGAGGGTGATGAGGGTCTGGAATGCACTGTTAAGCAAGGTGGTTGAGGCAGAGGTACTGGGATTATTTAAGACTTTATCTAGATAGCCACATGAACAGACTAGGAATAGAGGGATACAAATGAATATCTAGTTGGGCTCATGAGTGGTGCAGGTTTGGAGGGCCAAAAGGCCTGTTCCTGTGCTGTATTGTTCTTTGTTCTTTGATCTTGATCATCAGAGGAGTGTGTGCCCAGGGCACTTTGTGACCCCTCAGAATGGTTCAGAACCACTGTGCAGCTGAGGACCTGTAACCACAGAAACATGGAGTTTTAATGAACAAGAGAAACTGGCATTGGTCACAGTTTCCACTACCTCAGGAAAGCAGCCAGCATAATCAAGGACACCACACTTCCTGGATGTAGTCTCCTATGCATTGATTCTGTCTACACTTCCTGCTGCCTCGGCAAAGCAGCCAGCATAATTAAGGACGCCACACACCTTGGACATTCTCTCTTCCACATTCTTCTGTCGGGAAAAAGATACAAAGTCTGAGTTCATGTACCAACTGACTCAAGAATAGCTTCTTCCCTGCTTTCATCAGCCATTTGATTTGAGCTATTTTACGTTAAGTTGATCTTTTTCTCTATATTCTGCATCCTCTTCTTTCCTTCTCCCATGTATTCTATAAACAGAATGCTTTGTCTGTATAACACGCATGAAACAATACTTTTCACTGTATATCAATACATGTGACAATAATAAATCAATTCAAATCAAAATCAAAAGAGGACAAGAATGTCTTCTGGCACTCCATTTTATCCTTTCAGGAGACATGGGCATGAAATGGAAGAGTACCATACTTCTAAATAACAACACCAATGAAGAACTGAGTAACAAATATCCAGTAATGCAGACAAGGAGGAAGTGAATGATTCTGAAGTAGGTAATCAAGGTGGTCATATGATAACAGAGGACACTCAGTAAGATGATTCACGGAAAAAGAATATTCCGTGATGAATATTCCTTCATCACGGAATATTCTTTTGCTTACAGCACTGTCCACCATACCCGTCCGGTAACTGTCAAAGTCACTTTATCTTCTTCAGGCTCCTTCAAAAGTTCACCATAGTGGCATCTTGCTGCTTCTCTTTAGCCGATTTGTCCCAGACAGTACATGTAGCCCAAGTGTCACCTTGAAAATCTCAACACACACTGCTAATAAACACTAAATGAACTGATTCACCATCTAATTAACCTCAATCAAATATTAACCAGAATGGCAATCCCACACTCCCTGTGTTGATGAAATTGTCTGGCATCAGGAAACTGGCACACCAACTCATGCTGGCCTTTTTGCCACCCTTACTCCTTCCAGTAGAGTGTGAAAACTGAGCACACAAACTTTGTTAAAAGTTAAGTTGAAGAATGGTCCCTGCAGCTAAGCCATGACTGCACTGAGGTTGAGGGGCATGTTGGAGAGTCTCTCCATGAGGGAGCACGTGGCTGTTCTCATTCCCAGTAGACTCACTCCGGGACTTAAACACTAGTGCAGAAACTGGAGGCTGATTGGAAAATCCTGCAATGGAAGGTTCCAGGATATCTCCTTTAATTGAAGTTTACAAAGCTCTTCGAAAAAGTAATTGATATCCCTGCTGATCTCGATCAGCCACCATAAAGTGGCTGGGACAGGGAAACCAGGAGCAGGATTCTCTGATATCGTCTGTTTCTGCCCCGCTGCCAGCGAGAATGAAATTCCATTCACTGCAGCAGCACCAGAGAATCTCAGCCGCAGATGATGTCTAGGGTTTTTGGTGCAGAACTCTGGCTAGTGCTGATATTTTCTGGCCTTGTCCATCTCCATTTGAAAATCTAACCCCAACATACATAATTGTTCTAGCTTGGTAAATTCTGTCCTAACTGCATGCATTAATTGTTCGTACTTAGCTCCTAAAGGAGAGAGATCTGATTGAGTGAGATGAATTGTAAAACTAACAATATACCATTTGAATCCTTGAATACTCAATCAGGAATGGCTACTGTGAAAATTATAGCCAGCAATAAAACTATATGTCAATAAGTTCTTTAAAAAAAAACTCAAATAGGTTGTGATTTCCCTCTAGGCAATGGTAGCAGATTTACTGCTGTTTTTTCCTGGATAAAATCCAAATTTTCTTCTTTGAAGTGGAAATAAAAAATATCAAACTCCTTAATGTTCACCAAGTGGACATTCCACAAACTGATGGCCATTTTCTTAAACAGCTGCAAAAGAACTTGATCAACCTACAAGTAGTAATTTCACCGCCGCAGCTACCAGCCGGACATTAATAATGCATTTCTCTCACAGCAGATTTCTGGTACAGCATGTCATGAGCAGCCACAGAAAATAATCAAAATGTTAATGAAATGCTAGCTAGAAGACAAGTGAGTTGTCATTATGTTTTAGCTTTCTATTGCCCTATTTGACTGCACACAGAGAACTGTGAAAAGGTCAATGCAACACACCTCAGGAAGGATATATTTGACCTTGGAAAGAGTGCAGCATAGCTTTGTTTGAATGATGCCTGAACTCCAAGGGTTAAATTGTGAGGAAAAATTTACAGAAAATAGGGTTGTGTGTTCCCTGGAATTTATAGACCGTGTTTTTACAGTTATTGGATGGAATTTAATGCCTCCCTCAGGTGTGAGGTTCAGTGGCAGGGTGGGTGGGAGAGAGGGAATGGGGGAGGGGGTACCTTGCATGATAGACAGGAAGGTGTGAGGTGTATCTGCTGCCTTCCCACATCCCTGACCTTTAGTTATAGCAGGGAAGACCTGAAGACAGCCTTCTCATTTGAGCGCAAATTGAGATCCTGAAGCTGCTACCTAAAGACCCCTTAGAGGACTCATCTCTCCACTGCTTGTATTTAGCCAGCATTCAATTTTATAAATTACTTCTCCGCTAATCACAAGGGAACATTGTAGCAGTTTCTCTTATTTAAGTTATGCATTCATCTGTTATTTACAACCTTCGCAACAGAATTAGCAGAATTCTGTTTTTGCATGGAGGAACTGTTATTGCTTTCATCCATCTTCAGATGTGGGAAGATCCTCTTGTTGAGCTAGTCCCATGCAAATTCCATGTTTCTATAATAAGGCTATGCAGGAACGACTACATAAGCAAATATGGGAAACCTTGAGTAGCTGTATTACAGAAAATCTCTCCCGGTCATCCAGACAACAAAGCCCAGTAACACATTGAGTGATAATTCTGGTGGTCACGTTGGGTTTACCTTGTTTCTGCAAACTTGGGTTATGGGTAGGTGTTATGATCTTTGTGCCATCAGTGTGCAGCGAGTAGTCCTTATGCCTCAGCAATCATCCACTGCTGTGCTGAATTGAATGCAGTGGCGTGGGGGTGAAGGGGGGCGGGGGGGGGGGGGGGGGGGTTGGCGGTGGCGGTTAGCTGACTGGCACAGAATGAAAGCATTGTGACAGCTGCCAAGAAAGTCAGCAGAGATCAGCTTGTTTCTGTGTTGGCGATCACTGGGCAGCTGCACATTGAATAAATGATAACCTTTCTTGTTGATAAATGTTTTTGGCTGATTGTTTGTCCCTAATAACTATATGTATGAAGTTATAATAATCTGCACTCATGGAAACTAGTTATTATGTCAATGCCCCAAAGCTATTCCCTGGTAACTGCTGGCATTCAACAGAAGAGTGAGAGAGTCAATGACGTTAGCGAAGAGGTCTTTTAGTGGCCCCGATTTTCGCATATATGGACTGAATAGTGACAATGTGGCTGATATCACTCACTGCAATGTGGAAGCAACTGAAAGTCAGGGAGGATCATTTGGCACAATGGTTTGAGATTATAGGAAATAAAACAGATGTGTGACAGCCTGTCCGGAGGAGTGATGCCTCTTCATGCACTAATCATCAAACTAATCTGGGGAAATAGCCTCTGTAGATAGTAAACTCACTGCCCCCATGTTAACATTACAACTGCTTCTTTCCATTGAGTGAGCTAAAATAATCCACATTGTTCTACAGAATGGTCAGAAACAGTTTTGCACTTCATGACATGGATCTTGATTTCAGCTGTGCCAACAGTGGGGGAGATATTGAATGAAGCCTAATTATAAGGACAGCCTGTGCATGATCAGACAGGAAGGTGTGAGGTGCTGCTGCAAACTATTAGTGATTAAGCTGTCTATCTGTCCTCTTGAACAGAGACTGTTGCATATCATGGAGATTCTAAAGAATAGAGCTGAACATACACCCAAATTGGGAAAAGCAGATTTTCCATTTTTAAGAATGCAGACTGGGTCCTTGTTGAATATTCTCCAGGAGAAGATTGTCTTGGCTTTGAGTAGCTACCATCTGTCATTCAAAAAGATCAATCTACCTCATCCTGACTGAAACATTATGCTTTTTAAGCGTGCTTTCTCAGCGTGTGGAGTTTCCTCTGGCTTCTGGTCGGATTCAGCTGTTTATTCTGGATTCACATCTGAAGTAGGAAACAAGCAATATGGTAAGTGGGTGAAACAAGATTATTTTTAAACTACTCAAATTAAAAGACATATGGCATAATAATAATTTCATCATCCAAAACTGCTGTTATAAAATCATACCTGAATTGAAAGTAGCTGAATTAAATACTTTTGTTTCGCGATTGACTTTGATCTTCTCTGGCTCAGGAGTCCTGTCACCCTGAAAGGTAAACTACTCTCAGACAGCTTTTGAGAGCCTGGTTCATAGGACATCACAGAGGGTCATCTTATTAGATGCAAATGGCATCCCCAGATTCCTTTGGACGTGAGAGACCAAGCTACCCCATCAGTAATTTCTGGCCAGATCCCTTGCAGTTTTGTTGGGACAAATTTACGTAATACCCTCCAAAAATTACTGAACCGATAAAGTCATCTTGGCTCTGAGCTCTTTGATCTCTTCTGAAATGGAGAGAATCGGCAACAGGAATCTCCTGCTTTGCTACACTGTTACCGTTTCAGGGTTGGGAACGCTGTGACTAAGCGAGTTAGTTTTATTTCAATGATGTTTGAATGTTTTATTATGCTCCAGTTTTAAAATGGTACTATTTATTAGTGGATTATATTTCAATTTTTGAAGAAATTATCCTTTGATTAAAAAAGTGAATCCTCTATGATTGTGGATTTTTTTTCCACTCTGTTCATGCTGATGTTAATCTTTAAAGAATATCTTCCCCACTGTGGTGAATTATCAAATGTTGGAAATGAATATCTCCACAAATGTTCCTTTTAAATTCTCTTTGAATTTCTGACACAGCCAGCATTTATTGACCATCATGAATTTCCCTTGAGAAGGTGGTGTTGACCCTTCTTTCTGAGTCACTCGAGTCGATAGAGTGAAAGTGCTCCCAAAATGCTGTTAGGTAAGGAGGAATGAAGAAGGAATCATGAAATATGCATAATGGAAGGAAACTTGGTGATAATGCTATTTGCATGAATTTGCTTCCCTTGGCCTTCTGGACCTGAAGACTGCTAGCTTGGAAGATGCAGATGAAGAAGTCTTGATGAGTTGCTGCAGAGCATCCATTAGACAATACACACTATAGCTACATTATGCCACTATTACTGGATGGTTACATAGAAACACAGAAATATGGAAAATAGGCCATTTGGCCCTTCGAGCCTACACCACCATTCAATGTGGTCATGGCTGATCATGCACTTTCAGCATCCCACTCCAGCTTTCTTTCTATATCCCTTGTCTCTTTAACCACAAGGGCCATGTCCAGCTCCCTCTTGAACATATCTAACAACTGGCCCCAACAGCTTTCAGTGATAGTGAATTCCACAGGTTCACAACTCTCTGAGTGAAGAAGTTCTTCCTCATCTCAGTCCTGAATGGCTTTCCCTTTATTTTTAGACTATGATGCCTAGTTCTGGATTTCACCAACATCGAGAACATTCTTCCCGCACCTAGCCTATCCCATCCCACCAGTATTATATACATTTCTAGGAGATCCCCTGTCATTCTTCTAAACTTCAGGGAGTCCAAGCCCAGTCGATTCAGTCTCTCTTCATATGCCAGTCCTGCCATTCCAGGAATTAGTCTGGTGAACCTCCAATAGACTTTCTTAATTGAAAGAATGTTCTTCCTCAGACTAGGAGATCAAAACTGCACACAATATTCAAGATGTGGTCTCACCAAGACCCTGTGTAACTGCAGCAAGATATCCTTACCCCTATTCTCAAATCCTCTTGCTAAGAAGGCCAGTATACAATTAGCTTTCCTTAGCGCCTGCTGAATCCCCATGCTGACCTTCAGTGACTGTTCCACCATAACACTCAAGTCATGTTGCACTTCCCCTTTTCCTAAACTGCTATCATTCAGATAATAATCTTCCTTCCTGTTTTTGCCACCAAAGTGGATAACCTCACATTTATCTACATTATATTGATTTGCCAAGTATTTGTCCATCACACTAGTGGATGGAGTGCTGCTCAAGCAGACTCCTTTGTTTTAGATGGCATTGAGCTTCTTGATTGTTGTTATAAGTGGACTCATTCAGTCTTGTGCCTCTCAATATTAATAATTGGGCACATTTTCTCACTCTTCGGTAAATCAGCTATCACAGCCTGGTGAAAATGCATGGCCCTCACTGGGTTCACTGAACTGTGGATTACTAATTTACTGTGAAATGTGGACATTTAACATTTCAATTTTCAATTCAGGATCACTGTAGGTTAAATATGCATTCAAGGTAAGATAGTGAAAAAAATCAGTGGTATTGAAGTAGTTAAGCTAGAGGGATATTAGAATCAGTTGAAGCCGTACAAGGCTCATCATTAGATTTCATTTATTAAACCTGGAGTCACTCATGGCCAGGAAAAAATCCTTTGCAAGTTGTAACTGTCTCGCATTAGTTCACTGTTGAATGGTTCACTTTGTTCCTTTTGTAGATGACTTTAAACGGTTCTAGCTTATTTTCCTAATAGTATTCATACCTCATTGTTTCCTACATAACATTAAGCTTTCTACCATGCTGCAAGAAATGTAATATATATTTAGAGGATTCTCAGTGGAGATGAATAAAATGTGGAATAAATTGAAAGCAAAAAATCACAGGTAATATATATCATCCATTAATGCGTGACATAATCCTTGCTCCCAATAGAGTGTTCTGTTTATACTGGTAACATAACATAGTAACAGTTTCTAGTCAGAGACTTCCAGTCCAACTTACCCACCATCCATAGAAATACCTTGGAGCAATTCTAATAACTCTAAATACCATCTATTGGCAAGAAGTCTTCCAGTGATGTCCTGAAACCCATTAGAATTTTGTGTTCCAACTCCCATATTGTTGGTGATAATGGCATAGTGGTAAATGTTATGGATTAGTAACCCAGAGGCATGAACATGGGTTCAAATGACAGTTGGTGGAATTTTGATTAAATTAATAAGTCTGGAATATAAATCTAGTCTCACCAATGGTGATCTTGACAACTATCATTGATTATTATAGTAATCAAGTTCATGAGTGTGACATGTACCCAAGATCTCAGTTGAGGCCATCCTCATGTATGCAGAACTTAGCAATCAGTTTCTGCTCAGTGATTCTGTGCTGTTGTGTGTTGTGAAGGCCACCTTGGAGAACGTTTATCCGAAGATCAGAGGCTGAATGCCCATAACCGTTGAAATGTTCCCCAACAGGAAGAGAACAATCCTGCCTGATGATTGTCAAGCAGTGTTCATTCATCATTGGCTTCATGACACACTATCTGCAATTCCCACAGCTTGCTTGGACTTGCAAAATCTCACTAACTGTCCTGGCTGGAGACAATACACATCTTTTTAACGTATGCTTAACCCTCTCTCCACTTACATTGTATGTACCTTTAAGGCTTGATTACCTGTAAAGACTCGTATTCCAAACATTATCTTGTAAATTGAGTTTGTGTCTTCATGTGCCCTGTTTGTGAACACAACTCTCACTCACCTGGTGAAGGAGCAGTGCTCCGAAAGACTGTGGCTTGTGCTACCAAATAAACCTGTTGGACTTTAATCTGATGTTGTGAGACTTCTTACTGTGCTTGACAATAGTAGCCATATCCCATAAAAGAATATAGAGAAAAAAAATTGTTTTGTTATGTCAGCCTTTTAGTACAAATGTTCATCCTTCACTTTTTATTTTCTTTGATTTTCCTTCGTCTGTAACTATAGCTGTTTGTGCTCAATTTAATTCAAGGTAGAGAACCAGGTTTGGATCCAATTTATCCATAAATGTAAACATTTCTACTGTCTATTCTTTTGAACAGGCCTGGAAAAGACTGGGCCTTTTGGCTAAGATCAAGCATCGGTCAAATCAAGCCCCGTTGGAGTGCAATATCTTGTCTTGTCAGCATGGATCTTGTTTATCTCCTTGTGAGAACCATGAATTAGATTCAATTGGAATTTGAATTTGGTATTTGGAGCAAGCAAGGAGGTAGATTCAGCACTGCCTGTCCATTCCACTCTGACCATTGGCTTCATAACATTAATAATGGAGTATAAAATTAAAACCCGGATTATCAACCTTTCTTCATTTGACATTCTTTTATGTTCTGCAATCCACTGTTTGACCCTTCCTAATGTGAATATCCTTTTCTAAATAGAGAAACCAAACTGGAAGCTGCACTCCTGACAGGAGCAAATGCAATTCTTTTCTAGGTTTGTAAATTATACTCTTTGCTTTGCATCACGACAGTTGGTTTACTTCATTAATATCCTGAGGAAATTGATGATTTTGGTGACCAGTCCATGAAAAACTCCTGATTTTCCTTCTGCTCCTTTATGTCACATACATTTGCAAGTTGCAAATGGTCCAACGCAGCTTTTCCTTTGCTAAACCTCTGAACCTTACACTTCCCTGTATAAATTATATCAATTATTCCTGCACTGACTGATCAAGTTTGTTGAGGTCCTTTTAAATTTGTATGAATTGACATTTATCACTTACTATTTCTCCCAATTTACTATCAGCAATTACTTAACAGCAATTCTTGCTACTGGAATGCTATTGGGTAGTAGCTTACACTGTTAAAGGCTCGGGTGACAGTTTATGTGGAGTTTGCACATTCTTCCTGTGTCCGTGTGGGTTTCCTCTGTGTTCTCCAGTTTTCCCCTACAGCTCAAAAGACATGCTGATTATGTGCATTGACCATGCCAAATTCTCCCTCAGTGTACCTGAATAGGTGCCTGAGTGTGGTGACTGGAGGATTTTCACAGTTACTTCATTGCAGTCTACCTGTGACACTAATAAATAAAAAAAAAAATCTTTTCCCATCTGCAATCAGTGGTGTTTTATTTCAGACATTTTGAAGAGGGTAACAGCAGTTGTGCGGTTACATTGATGTTGCTCTGGTTTCCAATGTGACCTGGAATAGTCGATTGTTGGAGCTCAACCCCTTTCACAGTAAATTCTTTTCAGTCATTTACAATCCGAATGCAGATAAATATTAAATAGCTGTACAAAAGCTGTTTCCATCTGCCATTGTGGTTCTGTTGCAAATTGTGTCTTTTTTATATTAAAATTAGTTTTGGATAATAGGCAAAATGTTTTTTAGTCAGTTACTGGGTGCAACTGAATTGTTCATTGATTTTGTTCCCTATTTTAACTTTTCTGCCTTATGAACAATTGTCTAGAAGGTATAGCATCTCTGTTTGTTTTAAATTATAGCTTCAATCATGCATTCATTTGAATTCTACATGGCTGGATAATTCTTAATTAGTAGTTATTAAAATAAAATAGATCTATCCAGCAAGTCATTATGATTTCAGCTCCATCACCTGCCTCTCTAGTGTGACTATAATCTTCTCAAAGTTACTGGTGAGCTCTATATTACTTGATGATCATGCAACAAATATTTATCTAAATAGGCTAATCTGGTTTCCCATCCAATAAGGGAACCAGATTACATCCAGGAAAGGTGGCTGGGGGGATTGCAATGGGATTTTGCACCACCACTGAATATGCTAAACTCTTCACCCCTTATTCTCTAACCTCAGTGTGATCTGTGCTAGGTGTGATGCGACCAGATATATATGGCGATAATTCTTTAAGTTCATGTCTACCATCATGGAAGTAATTCTCACAGCCTGCTGTGCTGCTAGAACTGGGATACTCAAATGGAGGCTGTGTAGCATGCCTCCCATTGGGTACCACAGCCTCCGCACATCTCCAGTCACCGGATTTGTAGTGTTGTTAGCTCTGTGCCAGAAATCAGCGTACAGCTGAGTAAATAATGTTAATGTTGATTTACATCTTATTAGCAAGCCTGGGACTGAAGTCTCTGGGCTTGCTAGCCTCTTCCTGCCCCTCGCCAGGAGTGGAGTTTATAACAGCTCCTCACCGGCAGGGAGCTGGTTGCCTGATTCCCTTGGAGTAAAGAGACGCCATGGAGGCCCCTGAGAAAGTCAGGAGCAAGAGGGAGGCTGTGCCTTGGGTATTGCCAGCCTGGCCCCTGGTATTGCCAAAGGGACAAAGTGACAATGCCCAAAGGGGCACCTTGATACCGTCCATTGGGCACTGGGCAGTTTGACAAGGTCCCTCATGGCAGGCTGGTGCAAAAGGTTAAATCTCACGGGATAAAAGGTGAGCTAGCTAGATGGGTGGAGAACTGGCTTGGCCATAAAAGACAGAAGGTAGCAGCGGAGGGGTCTTTTTCCCAGTTGGAGATCTGTGATCAGTGGTGTTCCACAGGGCTCTATACTGGGACTTCTGCTGTTTGTGATACATATAAATGATTTGGAAGAAGATGCAGCTGGTGTGATCAGTAAGTTTGCAGATGACACAAAGATTGCTGGAGTTGCAGATAGTGATGAACATTGTCAGAGAATACAGCAGGATATAGAAGGCTGGAAAATTGGGCCGAGAAATAGCAGATGGAATTTAATCCAGATAAATGCGAAGTGATGCATTTTGGTAGATCTAATAAGGGGAGAAGCTATGCAATAAATGGCAGAACCATCAGGAGTATAGAAACACAGAAGACCTGGGTGTGCAAGTCCATAGATCCTTAAAGGTGGCAGCACAGGTGGAGACGGTAGTGAAGAAGGCATATGGCATGCTTGCCTTTATTGGACAGGACATACAGTATAAAAGTTGGCGAAATGATGTTACAACTTTTTAGAATGTTGGTTAGGTCACATTTGGAATACTGCGTCCAGCTCTAGTTGCCACACTACCAGGAGGATGTGGAGGCTTCGGAGAGATTACAGAAAAGGTTTACCAGGATGTTGCCTGGTATGGAGGGTCTTAGCTATGAGGAGAGATTGGGTAAACTGAGGTTGTTCTCCTTGGAAAGAAGGAGGATGAGGTGTGACCTAATAGAGGTGCATAAAATTATGAAGGGCATAAATAGGGTGAACAGTGGGAAGCCTCTTCCCAGGTCAGAAGTGGTGAACACAAGGAGTTGTAAGTTCAAGGTGAGGGGGGTAAAGTTCGACACAGATGTCGGGGGAGATATTTTACACAGAGGGTGGTGAGGGCCTGGAATGTAGTGCCAAGCAAGGTGATGTGGTGGACACACTGGGATTGTTTAAGACTTATCTGGATAACCACATGAACGGATTGGTAGTAGAGGGATACAAACAATTATCTTTTTGGACGCATGAGTGGCATCCAAAGATTAGAGGGCCAAAGGGCCTGTTCCTGTGCTGTATTATTGTTTGCTCTTTGAATTAGCTGAAATCAAAAATGATTTCATCGTCACTGAGCCTAACTTTTAATTCCAGATTTATTAATTGACTTTACATTCCACTATATGCTATTGTGCGATTTGAATCCATGTTCCCAGAGTATTAGCCTGGGCCTCTGTGTTACTAGTCCCTTCACATTACTACAATGCAGCCACATCCTTTTTTTCTGTTATTATAGATTGTATCTGGGCTTAGACTGTTTTGTTGTTGGTCTGTTTATAATTACTAAGAACGTTTTTCTCTGAAATGCAACTGCAGTGACAGTTCTACACCTTCATCAATCTTTACAATTGGTCTAGTAAATGTACAAACAGAGAAAAGCCTAATTTATTTCATAACATTTATCAACAGACTTCATACTAATTCCTCCCCTCACTTTCCACTATTTGGTTTAGCCTTCTCTAAATTGCAAGACCCAATAAACCTGTAAGAAGTCTCACAACACCAGGTTAAAGTCCAACAGGTTTATTTGGTATCACTCACCTAATGAAAGAGTAGCACTCTGAAAGTTTGTGCTACCAAATAAACCTGTTGGACTATAACACTATTGTGAGACTTCTTACTGTGTTTACCCCACTCCCAACACCAGCATCTCCACATCATGACTACCAATAAACCCTGACAGACTTTGTCCCTGGCTCCTCCTTCTCCCATCTTATTGCACCCAAAATTGCCCATTAGACTTTGCTTAGCCTCTTCTTCAGCTGCTGACCAAAATTATCTGAATCAACAAAACACTGAATAGGAGTTCAAAATTGTCTGCTGGAAGTTAATTGCAGCTTCAGGACTTAAATATCTAATGCCATGCAGAAGAGATTTGGCATTGGACAGAGGCCTGGTGGGTGTTTCATAAATAGTAAGTAAGTTTGGGCTAAGGTTGTGATTTTCCACATGTAGGTTTATGCGTGGGATTTTCCAATACCTGAGTGCAATATAAACAGAGTTATTCATAACTTAAATCATTAACTTGTAATTAAATAAAAGTTTTTACTTTGAATATGACAAATATTATCAGGGTCAAAATGGAATCTAAAGGAAAACTGTATTTAAACTGGCTACTTCCATTGCAGTAGAACATTGTACTTACATCATATAACGTTGTTGCGTTCTAGCTGGTGAATTACCAATGCTTAGATTTTCTTGAATCTTGTAAACTCTACTTTAATCATTTTCATTTCCTGCAGTGGGAGTTACAGCTTGGCATTGGGACATGTTGAAGAGTCTGTTCCAAAAGATAAACAAATGAAGGCTTCAACTGTTTCATGAAATTACTTTTTTCTTATTCCTGGCTCATTCATCCAGTTTGCCATATTGATCTTTTTTTGGATAACAGAGCTTCACTTTCCTGCTTTTTTACTGAATATAAAAGAACAACTTTTTTTGTTAAGGATGTGCAATCAAAAAAAGGCCAAAGAAGAAACTCTATTCTGGATTGGCTGCCTTGTGCACATTTGGCCTGCACAGAGGGGAGAAACATAAATAAGGCATGAAATGGGAAGGGTGTTGTTGTCATGTATGATTAACTCTCCTGTGCTTGTTGTGAGATAGGTAGTAGGCAAGCTTAGTGCTACCTGCACACTTAAAACGATGGTTGCATGGAAACCAGTATTAAATGTGTTGCTGTGTTGCGAGGACATTGCTTCCTGAACTGTATCTCTTAAAGTGTCTTTACTAGGTTAACTTTAAGTCTCTACTTACACATATACAGTAAAGAGTATAGGCTGGGAGAAATCACCATGTTTAGGTCTTTAAGCATTTCTACTCATCACCACACTTGTCTATGCCATTTGGGTCATGTATATTCTTATATCATTGTAGGCATGTATTCAGACTGTCAGACCCTTATACTTCACCTTCCCCAACTGTTCATCCGATGTATATGGAGTCACAGCAGTGTGCTTCATATCTTACACTCTTATCTGTTTCATACATTTCATTTTGTTCCACATTCTTGCTATTACCAAGTTATTGTTATTTCTGTATCGGTATTCTTACAACTTGCTTGCTACCCCATCTCCTGCTTCGTTTCCTTGAATTTACAGGTTCAGGAGGTCAGGCAGCCTTATAAACTCTTCCATATCTTGCTTGCTGATCTGTTGGAGGAGTGGAGGACTCCAATGGTTCTGGGTTCTTCCTGTTAGCTTGGAGATTGGAGTGGCATTTGGATATGCTTGCAGTCTTCTCACGCCTTCCTTCATTGCATCGTGTGAATCAGTTGCTGCTGCTACTTAATTGCAGCAGACCCTTCCTGCAGGAACAGGAAATCACTACCTCACTCCAGCCACTTGATAGAAACAACACCATTATTTTTGAATCAAATCCCAATGCTTATCACTACTACAAGAGGATACCCCATTTAAAACATATAAATTATTTCAACTTCCTTTGCTATCATTACAAATTCTTCAGCATAGATTTAATTAGACTATACTATTCCAATGATTTCTGATGAAATTGTGGAGACGACACCACCTAATCGTATTGTCTAGGCACAAGTGGGGATTGTACTTTGTCTTCATGCAGCATGCTGAGGCTACCTTCCACAACAGTTCTTTTTGTAGTTTGTCACTGTGACAATGTTTATATCTTCTCTGGGATTGTATGTCAGCTTGCATTTCTTTGTTCCTTTAGATTACTACAGATGGTCATGTTAATGGATTCCCAGTGACCACAATCCCGTATGATCAGAGATTGTTTACAATCACTTGTTCAGTTCATATCTCTGGCACTTCAAATTGATAATGATCACCTTTTGAAACCCAACCTCCTGATATCTTGTATCCTGTGGAAGATTCCTTGATTCCTTATAGTATGTCTGTAACTTAGCCAATTTTCCAGCAACATTTGGACAAGCGCCAGGGGATCCCATTGGCAGTTTGGGCTGTAAATTCCATCTATTCTTTTCCATCACAAGCTCCAAATCCCATTCCTCTCCCCGGCAGCAAATTGACCTAATGCGAGTCTGTTCACAACCTCTGCAGCATTGCCCATTTTCACCCCGACCTCAGTTCACCAATTGCTGTAACCCTTATCCATGCCTTTCTTATCTCTATTCCAATGTACTCCTGTCTGAATTTGAATGTTCTTACCCCACTATAAACTGGCAATCATCCAACACACTGCTGGATCTGTCATGAGTCACAGTAAGACTTGTTTCCTGATCATCCTCGTGCTTGCTGGCCTACATTGGTTTTAAAATACTCATTCTTGGACTGGGATTTTATGGCTCCATAGCGGTAGATGTGCTGGGAGAGGGAAGATTTGAAATGTGCCAGCCAGCTACCCACTCTGCTACTGCCAAAATGTTATCAAAAGGCAGATTGGACTCCATCATGCCCAGCATGGAACTTCATTGCAGCAAAAACAGAAGCAAGACAATATCTTAATGTTAATGTGGAAGATCAGGCTGAAGTCCTGACATTCTAATTTGTGGCAATACAGGCTCAAATGTGACCATCTTGGCTATAGATACTGGTCTTTAGAGCAGCTTGCAGGATATTGCAATATTCAAGCTATCAGTCCTGCAAAAAATAACTAGAATTGTTAAAGTGCTTCTCAATAGGATGTAATGATCCTGCAGTGTACAAATCTGCTGCACTCTTTCACAACAAAAGCATTTGTGTTCCCACCACTCCAATGACACCAACACCCACACCTTTGCTGTTTCATGTCAGCTAGCTAGCCCAGACCATTATAGCACTTGTCAAAGTGGTGGCATCCAAGATTGTTCCTTCTAGACTGAGAGATTCTTGAGTTTGTCCTGCAAGACCTTTGACAGTTTTCCACAAGTGAAAGCCTGCAGGTTGCCTCCAGCCATGCTGAGGTCATTGGGCTAAAACTGCAAAGGCAGGCTAGGCAAAGGCACATATGCAATAGGGAATTTGCAATTGTCAGCTTGTCCCACTGAATATTGGATGATTTGCTTGATAAACTTGGTTTGAAATGGTTGTTTTGGGGTGGATTTTAATGCAGCATTGATGCTATGATAATGAGTGACAGAGAGCTGGTAAAGTGAGTACACCCTGTCGCACAGGCTGGACAGATTCATCAGAGGAAATGGTACAGTGGATACAGTCTTCAGGAAGTCATCCCTGGAATCTTCAACATTGAATTTGCACCCCAGGAAGTCTCATAGCATCAGGTCAAATATAGGCAAGGACACTTCCTACTAGTTACCACCTACTGTCTTCCATCAGCTTATGAAGTAGTACTGCTCTATACTGAACACCACTTTGAAGAAGCACTAATGGTAGAAAAGGCACAGAATGTACTCTGGCTGTTGGGTGTCAATGCTCATTTCCAAGAATAGTTCAGTAGCACCCTTATTTCCTGAGCTGGCTGAGCCTTGGAAGACATATCTGCTTGACTGGACTTGAGTCAGGTGGTGAGGGAACCAACAACAGGGAAAAATCTATTTGATTTCACCAATCTACCCATCACAGATGTACCTGTCTATAATAGTATTGGTCAGAGTGAGAACTGTACCAGCTTTGTGGAGACAAAGCCCCATCATTACACTAAGGATGCCTTCTTCTGAGTTGCATGCCATCCTGCTGAGAGTCTCCAACACCTCTACCTGATGTTTCTCTGCCTTTTGCTGATTTTCCACTATGAGTTGGAAGATCAATTCCAGGTTCATCAGCAGACTCAGACCACACAGATGCCTTTTTCCCAGCAGTCCTCTGAGTGCTAGGAAGCTGTGCCGAACTTGCCTCCTCCTGCTGAAGATATGTTTCTGTGCAGTGACCTCCAAATTGTGGTGCTCTCCCTAACCTAATATTAATATCCGCTGAGGTGGGTGTGTGTTCCTTAGCTGGCATATGGTGCGGGTATCTGCTGTGACACCTCTACAGATATGCAGCTCTCCTTTTCTGCTCTCTCCTAGTTCCTCTCTGGTCTGGGTGTGGTGCTGAGGCCTGAGACAGAGTCCATCTACACAGCGGTTGGCCACTTTCTGGAAGCACCTGTAAGTGAGAGAGGAGAGTTCCAGAGACAGCACCAGCTACTTTCAACATGGAGTTACATTCATCTTTCGGGTTTCCAGTGAATATTTGAATCCTTACTCGATTGGTGCCCAGGTCTGAACTCCCTATCGCCGTTGGCACGATCCCTTTCCACTCCAGTGGACTCAGATACCTCCTCTTAAAATTTGGTAAGAGACTTCAGATAGAGGTACCACCTTCCCATCTTCTGCCACTCTCTTGGGTTATTATTGATGCTGTCCTGCTCAGTAGTAACAGAATATGGGTTTGAGGGCAGTTGCATGTTGCATGCATTGGAACATTGAATTTTGGTTCATTTCTCATACTCCTCATCATAAAATAACCCATTTCTGCATGGCAAAGAGGGACTTCATTTGGGGTGGGTCTCCTGTGTCCAGTGGAGTCACCCCACCCTCCATTCCAACCTTCTCTCCTTCTCCAGGAACATAGCTCCTGTTAACCTTCCCCCCTCCAGCCTCTCAAACCATTTCTGCTCCCATCTTCGCATCCCTCAGCCCTTCTCACCCCCTCTGCCTTCCACGCCTGTCCAAACCCTGAACTTGCCTTCAAATTTGGGCTCCTGGCTCCATCACTTCTTCTCTTGGGGACTGCCTGCAGTCCCAGTTGTAATGACTTAAATGAGGTCCACAATGTGGACCTCTGAGAAAATGAACTCCCTAGTTCAGACAATAATGGTTGGTGTGGGCGACCGGAGTGAGGGGGGAGGGGGGGCAGGTTTGTCCAACCCGACTGCCTGCCCCTCTACCACATCTATATCCGCAGCTGTTGTCCCAGGAAAGGAAGCATGCAGTGTCCGAGAGTACCATTAATGTCTTCCATGCCAGCTGGACACTGCAGGGACTGGTGTGCATTATTGACCTCTTTAATCACAGTTTGATTTGATGTTTTAAATTTCCTTTTCACTTTGTCTTTTGTTTTGGGCAGTTCCCCTCCTTTTGGGAACCGCCCATTTTAATTTGTCCCCTCAATAATTTGTATGAGTTTACTTGGTTTGCCAAAAAGATTGGCATGAATGGGTTGGTCAATCAGGGAGCACTGCCTGTATATATTGCCTGTGGCAGGGTGATTGATACTCTGGGTTTATACTCTGTATGAGGAAGTGCCTGGTACTGGCTATGCAACTAAATTGAAGTTTGATGAAGAGACACTGGTCTCTAAGAAGTTATTTCACCAGCAGTGGCCACTGTTCAGACCTGTTGTTGCTGGGACCACAGAGCTGCCATTCAGTCAGATTGGCTGGCAATTCTCTAAATTGGACTTCCTCCCAGATGGAGGCAGAAGTCTCACCCTGAGCCAATTAAGGCCAATCCTATCATGAAATGGCTGCAGACAGCTGGATTCTGTTTTAACAGGTGAAGGACTGACTTTCCAGTTGGAGATATGAGGGATGTAACAACTCACAAAATTTAGCTCTACGTAAAACAGCAGCAACAAATTCATAATGTAACCATTAAGTCTGTTTTCTTCTCCTTGTAGAATGATGCATATTTCTCTTCCTGATAGTTTTGCCTATAAAGAATTAGGTATAGTTTGCCTAATCTATACCGATTTTCATTTATATAGTAGAAAATGATTGTGCACTAAAAATCCACCCAATTTTAGCATAGTGTAGAAGGAGAATTGAGTGGAATTCTATGCCTGTCTTGCAGCTTCTTTCTACTGATCCTATTTTGGGATTAGTGATGGATGTGTAATATATCCTAAATGTATTACCCATCATTTGTGCCTTAGCAACACAAAGGACAAGGACAGTAATGCACTTTTGGCATCCATCATTGTTGTGGACCACGTGGGTAAAAGCAACACCTCATTTTAAGATCAATGCAGAAAATGGGAATTTGAGAAGTTTAGATTAAGAGTAGGTTTCCAAGTCAAGAACCTTCTTTCTTTAGTGGGGTAGAAACGGAAATTCAGAAACTTTTGTGGATTCCTCCCTGTCAGGTCTAGACTTGTGTATGCTCTCTAGAAACATAAAACGGCTGGGAGTTGCTTCTTCCATTCAAATGCATTCATAGCAATGTGCACGGTAGGATTCCAGCTCCCTTGGAAATCGCAAGGTATTTTCTTTTGTTAAAATCAGCAGTTCATATCTTCAGAGAGAGTGGATGGACATTTTGTACTGGAGTCACGCATGGCACCTCATAATGAAGCAATCAAATGATAATTGGTCCCACTGAGGGTTTCTGCTGATCAAATATGTGCCAAACAGGGAAAAAGTTCACATTAATGTATGCACTGAGATCTTTTGGCAGATCAGCCAATTCTTTTCAACAACGAACCATCCTGCCAAGGCTACAAGGTGGACACTATAACTGGCTCTGGCATCTTGCTGTAATATGTGAATGTAACTGGGGATTTACTGGGGACTGGTTGACAGATGAATGTTCTACATTGTTGTGCTTGAAATAGCAAAACTGCACCATGAGAATCCTCAGCTGGCACAGTGAACACAACAACTGTTGGAAAAAGACGTCTTCACTTTGTACTTAGGAGGAGGTGACTGGGTGATAAATGCAACTGGCTCTGGCAACTTTCCAATTATGCTAACCCCCAGAAAACTGTCCAGGACTGGGGGGTTTTGTTGCAGAGTGCTATGGAGTACTTTAGCATTGCAGCAAATAAGAAATTCATTCACATTACCTTGGATGAAGGGGGATAAATGAAGAAAAATTGTCCTAAAAAGATTTCTTTTAGTTGTGTTAATCACACTGAGAATTTGCTGTAATTTGTATTTGCTTAAAAAAAGTCATTAGAAAATGAATCATTCCTCACTGTCATTCATCTAACTCTAATTGATTCAGTAAATTAAAGAACAAAGAAAGAATAAAGAACAATACAGCACAGGAACAGGCCCTTTGACTCTCCAAGCCTGCTCCGATCATCAGTACCGAACTAGACCATCTGTTTGTATCATCTATTCCCAGTTGTTCATGTGATTATCTAAATAAGTCATAAATGGTACTAGCGTGTCTGCCTCAACCACATTTTTTGATAGTGCACTCTAGGCCCCCACCACCGTTCATGTAAAATATATCCTCCACATATCCATATTGAACCTTGCCTCTCTTATCTTGAATTTGTGACCTCTTGTGTTTGTCATTTCTGATCTGGGAAGAAACTTCCAACTGTTCATCCTATCTATGCCCTTCATAATTTTATAAACTTCTATTAGGTCACCCCTCAACCTCCGTCTTTCCAGAAAGAACAATCCAATCTCTCATCATAGCTAAGACCCTCCATACTAGGCAACATCCTGGTAAACCTTTTCTGCACTCTCTCCAAAGCCTCTGCATCCTTCTGGTAGCATGACAACCAGAACTGGATGCAGTATTCCAGATGTGGCCTAACCAACATTCTATATAACTGCAACATCACATGCCAACTTTTATACTCTATGCCCTGTCCAATAAAGGCAAACATTCCATATGCCTTCATCATGACCTTTTCTACCTTTGCTGCCACTTTTAAGGATCTGTGGACTTGCACACCCTCTATCTGTCTCTATGTGTGCCTATACTCCTGATCATTCTGCCATTTATTGTATAGCTCCCCGCTGCATTAGATCTACCAAAATGTATCATTTTGCATTTATCTGAATTAAATTCCATCTGCCATTTTTCTGCCCAATTTTCCAGCCTATCAATATCCTGCTGTATTCTCTGACAATGTTCATCACTATCTGCAAGTCCAGCAATCTTTGTGTCATCTGCAAATTTACTGATCAGACCAGCTCCACCTTCTTCCAAATCATTTATATATATCACAAACAACAGAGGTCCCAATACGGAGCCCTGTGGAACACCACTAGTCACAGACCTCCATTCAGAAAAAGACCCCTCTGCTGCTACCCTCTGTCTTCTATGGCCAAGCCAGTTATGTACCTATCTAGCTACTTCACTTTTGATCTTGTGAGGTTTAATCTTTTTTGCCATCTGCCATAAGAGACCTTATCAAATGTCTTACTAAAATCCACATAGACAACATCCATGGCCCTTCTCTCATTAATCATTTTTGTCACCTCTTCAAAAAACTCGATCAAATTTGTGAGCCATGACATCCATCGTACAAAACCATGTTGTCTATCACTAATGAGACTATTCAGTTCTAAACGTGTATAGATCCTCTCTCTAAAAATCTTCTCCAACAATTTTCTCACTGCGGATGTCAGGCTCACTGGCCTGCAATTACCCAGGTTATCCTTGCTACACTTCTTAAATAAAGGGGCCACATTTGCTATCCTCCAATCCTTTGGGACCGCACCTGTGTTCAATGAAGAAATAAAGATTTCTGTTAAGGGTCCAGCAATTTCATCTCTTGTCTCTCTGAGTAATCGAGGACAGATGCCATCTGGTCCTGGGGATTTGTCTACCTTAATGCTTCCTAAAACACCTAACACTTCCTCCCTTGTAATTGTGATATTTTTCTAACGGGTCTATATATCCCTCTGAGACACTACCAATCAACGTGTCCCTCTCCTTTGTGAATACTGATAGAAAGTATTCATTTAGGATCTCATGTACTTCCTTGGGTTCTAAGCATAATTCCCCTCCTTTGTTCTTGAGAGGTCCAACTATTTTTCTCACAACGCTCTTGTTCCTAACATACGTATTAAATGCTTTGGGATTCTCTTTAATCCTGTCTGCCAAGGACATTTCATGATCCCTTTTTGCCCTTTTAACTCCTTACTTGAGTTCTTTTCTACTTTCTCTGCATTCCTCCAGTGCTTCATCTGTTTTTAGCTGCCTGGACCTTATGTATGCCTCTTTACTCCTTCTGATTAGATCCACAATTTCTCTGGTTATCCACAGCTCTCGAATCCTACCTTTCCTATCCATCCTTTTTATAGGCGCACACCTGTCCTGCACTCCTGCTCCTTAAAAGACTCCCACATGCCAGATTTGGATTTACCCTCAAAGAGCCTGTCCCAATCAACAGCCACTAAATCCTGCCTAATCCAGCTGTATTAGCCGTCCTCCAATTCAGCGCCTTACACATAGGACAACACTGATCCTTTTCCATGATATTTGAAAGTTTATAGAATTGTGGACACTATTTGCCACATGTTCCCCTTCTGAAACTTTGATGACCTGACTGGGCTCATTCTCCATTATTAGATCCAGTATAGCTCCCTCTCTAGATGGACTATCAACATTTTGTTCCAAAGAACCTTCCTAGACATATAAATTCCTCTCTGTCTAGACTGCCAGCCCTAACAGATTTCCAGTCTATATGAAGGAAATTAAATTCTGTCATTACAACAACCATATTTTTTCTATACCTGTCCAGAATTTCCTTACATATCTATTCCTCAACTTCCCATAGGGTATTGGGAGGCCTATAATATACTCTCAGCATAGTGACTGCGCCATTCCTGTTTCTGCGCTCTACCCACAGTGTCTCGTTGCACCATCCTTCCAAATTGTCCACTCTCTACGTCGCTGTAATATGCTCCCTAATCAGCATTGCTATTCCCCCACCTCTTTGAGCCCTTCCTCTGTCTTGCCTAAAGCACTTATACCTCGGAATATTCAACTGTCCTTCTTTTAACCAAGTCTCTGTCACTGCAACCACATCCAAGTTCCGCGCATGCATTAAAGCTCTAAGTTCATCTGTTTTGCCCGTTACGCTCCTTGCATTGAAGATGATGTACTCCAGACCTCTGGTCCACTGAGTTTGAACTCCTCCGGATTGTTCTTCCTCTTAGGTAGCATTGACTTGGCCCCAGTGCTCGTCCACAGTCTCTACGCTTGCTGACCTATTGTTCCAATCGCTAACCCCTGTCACATTAGTTAAAACCATCCGAACCACACTAGCAAATCTCCCAGGCAGAATATTGGTGCCCCTCCAGTTCAGGTGTAACCCATCTTTCTTGTACAGGTCCCATCCTCCCTGGGAGACTTTCTAGTAATGCGCAAATCTGAAACCCTTCCTCCTGCACCAGTTCTTTAGCTACGTTCAGCTACACAATCTTTCTGTTCGTAGCCTCACAAGCATGCAGCACGAAAGGCAATGCAGAGATTGCTACCCTAGAGGTCTTGCTTTTTATCCTTCTACCTAAATCCCTAAATTGCTCTTGCAGAACCTCCCTGCTCTTTCTGCCTATGTCATTTATACCAATGTGGACAATGACATTCGTCTGATTACCCTCCCTTTTTAGATACTTTCTATCTGTTCAGAGACATCCAGGACTCTGGCATCAGGGAGGCAGGCTTCCATACTGGAGTCTTGTTCGTACCCACAGACCTGCCTGTCTATGCCTCTAACTATTGAGTCCCCTAATACTTTTGCTTTCCTATTTTCCTCCTTTCTCTTCTGAGCCACAGAGCCCGACTCTGTGCCAGAGACCTAGTCACTGTGGCTTACCCGGAAGGCCACATCTCCACCCCCCCCCCCCCCCAACCCCCCCCCCCCCCCCACCCCCCCCCCCCCCACCCCCGACCCCAACAATATCAAACGGTATACTTATTTGAAGGCAAACTACCACGGGGACGCCTACACTGACTGCTTCTTCCCCTTCCCTCTCCTGGCTGTCACCCAGCAAGCTTCATTTTTAGGCATTACCAATTCCCAATAACTGCTATCCATCATCCCCTCTGCCTCCTGGATGATCCAAGGTTCATCCAGTTCCAGCTCCAATTCCCTAAGGCGATCTGTGAGGAGCTGGAGCTGGGTGCACCTCCCACAACTGAAGTCAGCAGGGTCATTAATGGTGACCCTTACCTCCCACATTCTGCAAGCGATGCATTGAGCTGCCCTAACTGCCATCCTCTCCATCTAAACTTCCAACTGTCGCCACTCTGTGTTCCCACTCTTTAAACTGTCGACACTTTGTGTTCCCGCTCTTTAAACTGTCACCGCTCTGTGTTCCTGCTCCTTAAGGAGCCAATTTGCAAGGTAGAACCTGTAGGCACAGAATTACAAACAATCATCTCAACAACAGAATTTTTGGCTGCTGTTACTTAGTAACCTACTTCTTTTCAAAAGACTGATACTATTTACTCAAATTTGCATCAAAAACATGGAAATTTATTAGCAATTTTTTTTAGGATTTTATTTTATAATATAAAAGTTTGAAAAGGTAAAAGAGTACACAGTTAATAATCTATTTGAAACATATACATACTTATTAAATCATCTCAATGGACCTTGAGTATTGAAGTATTCTTTGCAAAAAGTGCTGATCAAAGTTAATTTTTTTTGGAGCAAGTTACAAACTTTGGATTATAAAGATTTATCGGCCCTTTATTGAAGTTTTCAAGGTCAAATACCACAAAACATTTTGAAGATCTAGGGTTTATTTTGGGAGGGATATATTTCTCATGACTTTGAACTGGAGACGATTATCCAGTGTCAGCTGAAATTTTCCATCCGCAGTAACGGATACATATTTTGCTGTCTCCAATCATCTTACATTACAGCATTTAGGAAGGCTACTGTTGTCAGTCATTTAATTGACAGTAATTGCAAATGTGTGTAACCTCCCACCACCAGAAAGAAATGTACTACATTGAAAAAAAATGATTTTCCCAGGTTGCAATGCTGGTGTAGAACAGCACCCACAGGTTGGGTGGAATTTTCTCATTGTTTGATAGTTGTGTCAATTCAGCCTAAAAAGGAAGAGTGCAGCCCACCGGCTACACTTTTCCCACCATGTTTTCGACACATAGTCAAAAAAATCTCTTACTACTTTTTCCTCTTTCCTTTCTGAGCCACAGAGCCTGACTCTGTGCCAGAGACCTCGTCACCGTGGCTAACCTCTGGAAGGTCATCCCCGCTACAATATCCAGCAACCTCAGCTCTTGACAGATCATACCTCTGCTGTCAAAAATATAAAATAGAATAAGAGAATTGCCTGAACCCCTTCAACAGATGGGGACCCCACTCTCCCCACTCTTCCAGGGAAATGGATCCTTCCCACAAAATGGGGCCCCCAAAACCTCCACCTCCCCCACCTACCACCTTCCACCAGAACATCAACCTGGCAGAGCCCCCAGCATTGCTCTGGCTTGGGAGGGGGGTGGGGGGTAAATGGTGGAATGTAAGGGCTATGCCAGGAAGCAGAGACAGTGTACAGCCTGTACATAACCCTCCCTTCCCCAGGGGCAGAGCTACTTTCATGGTGTCCTTGCAGGTTCTGTTTGCCAGTTCCCCAATTCAAAAACTTGTGTTATAAATTCTGCTGAGGTGATGTCAGGCCATTCTGGTGGGTGTACGGGGGCTTTCCTATGTGGGGGGATGTTACAACAGGGAGGCCCACTAACAATGTTACACTGTATCCAAATGGATTATGATGTTGAGATGCTGGTGTTGACTGGGTTGAACACAGTAAGAAGTGTCACAACACCAGAACAGAAAGTTCTAAAAGTTAGTAGTATTTACTACAAATAAACCTGTTGGACTTTAACCTGGGGTTGTCAGACTTCTTACTTCAAATGGGTTCAGCATTGCATGGTAGCAACCCTATAATGGCACTGTTGGGGGGAATGACCCTATTGGGGGTCAACTGAGTGAGGAAATCCACCAGTGTAAAAGCCATTTTGGAATTCCCATTGGATTCTCTGCCCCTCCACTGTCCCCAACTACCAAAAAACTAATAGAAAATTTCCCCTTCATAGGGAAATCATGAGCACACTTCATTTTTCATGTAGATTAGTGGTGCATTTCCATGTTATGTGTGGTAGGTTGGTTACTCTCTGACTTTTATTGTACTCATTGACATCAGTGTTAATGATCTCTGATTATTTTCTCTAATACTTCTCTTTTCCCAAGTTTAGCCATGCAGACAAGGGAATTTTAAACACCTAAAATGGGTGAGTTGATGTACTTTCAGACACTCCATTAATCAGCATAAAAAGGAGCCCCAGTTGATCCTCCAAGACTCTTTTCTGCTGTGTTCCCCTTTAAGGAACAATCGCCACAATCAGGTAGTATGTAATAATATTTGAATCTCAAATCTGACCAACAACCTGTTTTGGATGGTTGCTATGATCTGAAGACTCTTTCATTGTTCTTGGTTATTTATATGTGTGACTTATTTTCCGTCTGACAGACTGTAGTTATATTCTGGCACTTCCTTCAAACTGGTTTATTAACACTAAATCTAAACAAATTACACAGAAGGTATATTGCTCTGGGTGCCACCTATCCACCTCTCCCTCGGGAATCGAGCATATAACAGATGATGCCAGTGATTGTTCATCTCCATCAATCACTGACATATCCATTCTGTTAAGTCTCATACTATATCTCCCCCCAGTACACTTTCTATGTCTTAGCAACAATATGAAATCAGAGTTTGATTCATTATTGTCACATGTATTGGTATACAGTGAAAACTATTGTTTCTTGCATGCCATGCAGACAAAGCATACCATTCATAAGAGAAAGAAAGGAGAGAATGCAACATGTAATGTTACAGTTATAGCTAGGGCGTAGAGAAAGATCAAATTAGTGCGAGGTAGTTCCATTCAAAAGTCTGATGGCAGCAAGGAAGAAGCTGTTCTTGAATCAATTGGTACATGACCTCAGACTTTTATATCTTTTTCCCAACAGAAGAAGGTAGGAGAGAATATATCTGGGGTGTGTGAGGTCCTTAATTATACTGGCTGCTTTTCCGAGGCAGCAGGATCTTTAACTGTGCATATACTCATTTCTATAACTCCCAATTTACTATAATTGAATATAACCAACTCTAACTTCTTTCCCCTCCCCAAGTTACAGTCCTGAAGGATTCAGTCTCGCACATTATTCTTGGCTTATATGGAAGATGGCTTGGAGATGTGAAGGTTTCCTTCCTTTGCATGAAGGACACTATTATCAGCAAAATAGGACAGTAATTGCAGTATTTCTAGTAAGCAGAGTATAGGCTTCAGGACTATAGGACTGCAAGGAATCTTTTGGAACAAAGACTAATCCAAAAGAGAAGACCCATGCATCACCTTTGGTTCTCTTGAATTAAAAGAGAAGAAACGAGGACACTCAGAGAAATGTGTTGCTCCCTCGAAGCATGAAACGAAAAACCTTTAGAAGATGAATGATCTTCAACACCAAGAAGCTTTTGACAGCCATAATATTCATTGCATCAAAGACAGAAAAGTTATTGAAGATTTGAGATTCCAATGAATCTGGGCAACAAGAGAGAAAAAAAGCAACTAAATTCAAGCAAGTCTTTCAGGAATAAAAAAAGAAATGTTTTCCAAAAGGTACTTCAGAAATAACATCTACATCGCAGGGGCAGTGAGAACAGAGCCACATTTCTCTCTGAATAATGATAGAACATAGAACATAGAACATAGAACAATACAGCACAGAACAGGCCCTTCGGCCTTCAATGTTGTGCCGACCAAAATAAAAAGCAATGCCCCTCCAAACTAAACCATTCCCTTCTCTTCCATATACTTATCAATTAACCTCTTAACCGCCACCAAACTTGGCGCATCTACAACAGCTGCAGGCAGGGCATTCCACTCCCTAATCACTCTTTGAGTAAAGAACCTACCTATGATATCCGTCCTATAACTCATACCCCTTAATTTAAAGCTGTGTCCCCTCGTGCTAGCTTTCTCCATCCTAGGAAAAAGGCTAACACTGTCCACCCTATCTAAACCTCTAATCATCTTATATGCTTCAATAAGATCCCCTCTTAGCCGCCCCCTTTCTAACGAAAACAACCTCAAATCCTTCAACCTCTCTTCATAGGACCTGCCCTCCATACCAGGCAACATCCTGGTAAACCTCCTCTTTACCCTCTCCAATGCCTCCACATCTTTCTTATAATGTGGGGACCAGAACTGCACACAATACTCCAAGTGCGGCCGCACTAGAGTTTTGTACAGCTGCAACATGATGCTGCGGCTCCTAAATTCAAGCCCCCTACCAATAAAAGCTAAGACTCCATAAGCCTTCTTAACAACTTTATCCACTTGACTGCCTACTTTCAGGGATCTATTGACACATACACCAAGATCCTTCTGTCCTCAACACTATTAAGAGCCCTACCATTAGCCCTATACTCTACACATTTATTGTTCCTGCCAAAGTGCATTACCTCACACTTTTCCACATTAAACTCCATTTGCCACCTCTCGGCCCAGCTCTGCAACTTGTCCAAGTAACTCTGTAAACTAAAACACCCCTCTTCACTATCTACCACACCACCAACTTTAGTATCATCTGCAAATTTACTGATCCATCCCTCAATACCCTCATCCAGATCATTTATAAAAATTACAAACAGCAGGGGCCCCCAAACAGACCCCTGAGGCACACCACTCGTCACCGAACTCCACGATGAATATCTCCCATCAACCACCACCCTCTGTCTTCTATCTGCCAGCCAATTTCTAATCCAAGTAGCTAAATCACCCTCTATTCCACACATCTGCATTTTCTGTAGAAGTCTTCCATGGGCCACCTTATCAAACGCCTTACTAAAGTCCACATATACTACATCAACCGCCTTACCCCCATCCACCTCCTTGGTCACTTTCTCAAAAAACTCAATGAGGTTAGTTAGGCATGACCTACCCTTCACGAAACCATGCTGACTATCCCCAATCAATTCATTTCTCTCTAAATAACTATAAATCCTATCCCTAATAATTCTCTCCAATACCTTGCCCACAACAGAAGTAAGACTCACTGGCCTATAATTCCCTGGAAGATCTCTCGTCCCCTTCTTAAACAATGGGACCACATTCGCTATCCTCCAGTCCTCCGGAACCACACCCATAACCAACGAGGACCTGAAGATCAGAGCCAGAGGCTCTGCAATCTCCTCTCTTGTCTCCCAGAGAATCCTAAGGTAAATCCCGTCTGGCCCAGGGGACTTATCCAACTTCAAACCCTCAAGAATTTCTAGCACATCCTCCCTATCTACTACAATACTTCCCAATTTGCAACCCTGTACCTCAGTGCTCTCCATAGCTACATTTTCAGCACTCTGCGTGAATACCGAAGAGAAATATTTATTCAGTGCCTCACCAATCTCTTCAGGCTCCACGCACAACTTCCCACTGCTGTCTATGACTGGCCCTTGATGTTCCACCATGAGCAACAGTGACATTTTCTAAAGATATGGAGATAAGAGAATACAACTTTCTATAAAGAAGAAAATTTCTAAGACAGAATGAAGACCAATTTCCTATAGACAAGTAACTTAAGAAGATTGCTGCACAGAGTTGTAAAGCTTGAAATGTCCTGAAAATTCTGCATCTGTGTTGAGGTATAATGGGAAGAATATTTTTAGCTGGCACTGAAGCATGGACCTCATTTGACTTTCACTAGAAAAAAGGTGCTACAACCTCGAATATAGAACATAGAACATTATAGCGCAGTACAGGCCCTTCGGTCCTCGATGTTGCGCCGACCAATATAACCAATTTTATGACCTTCTATCCTAAACTATTCCAATGCTATCCGTATGCCCATCCACTGCTCTTTTGAACGCCCTTAAACTTGACGAGTCCACAACTGCTGCAGGCAGGGCATTCCATGTCCTTACTATCCTCTAAATAAAGAACCCACCTCTAGCATCTATCCTATAATTACCACCCCTTAATTTAAAGCTATGTCCCCTCGTGTTATCCATCTCCATCCGAGGAAAAAGGCTCTCACTATCCACCCTATCTAACCCCCTGAACATCTTATATGTCTCAATTAAGTCACCTCTTAGCCTTCTTCTCTCTAATGAAAATAACTTCAAGTCCCTTAGTCTTTCCTCGTAAGATCTACCATTATACCAGGCAACATCCTGGTAAACCTCCTCTGCACCCTTTCCAATGCCTCCACATCTTTCTTATAATGTGGTGACCAAAACTGTACACAATACTCCAAGTGCGGCTGCACCAGAGTTTTGTACAGTTGCAACATGACATCTCGGCTCCAAAATTCATTCCCTCTACCAATAAATGCTAACACACTATACGCCTTCTTAACAACCTTATCAACTTGAGTACCAAGTTTCAGAGATCTCTGCACCTGTACACCGACATCTCTCCGCTCATCTACGCTGCTAAGAGTCCTACCATTAGCCCTATATTCTGCACACATATTACTCTTACCAAAGTGAATCACCTCACATTTTTCCATTTGCTACTTCTCGGCCCAGCTCTGCAACTTATCTATGTCCCTCTGCAAACTGTAACATCCATCCTCACTGTCTACAACTCCTCCAACTTTGGTGTCATCAGCAAATTTACTAACCCATCCCTCTACACCCTCATCCAGGTCATTTACAAAAACAACAAATAACAGTGGCCCCAAAACAGATCCCTGATGTACACCACTGGTAATCAAACTCCAGGTTGAATATATCCCATCAATCACCACCCTCTGTCTTCTATCAGCTAGCCAATTCCTAATCCAAATTGCTAAATCTCCCTCAATCCCATGCATCTGCATTTTCTGCAGTAGTCTTCCATGGGTAACCTTATCAAATGCCTTGCTAAAATCCATAAAAACCACATCAACTGCCTTACCTTTATCCACCTCTTCAGTCACCTTTTCAAAAAACTCAATAAGGTTTGTGAGGCACGACCTTCCCTTCACAAATCCATGCTGACTATTCCTAATCAATTCATTTCTTTCTAAATGACTATAAATCCTATCCCTTATAATTATTTCCAAATCTTTCCCCACTGTAAGGCTCACTGGTTTATAATTTGCAGGATGGTCTCTGCTCCCCTTCTTAAACAAGGGGACAACATTTGCCATCCTCCAGTTTTCCGGCACTACACCTGTAGCCAACAACGACATGAAGATCAAAGCCAAAGGCTCTGCAATCTCTTCTCTAGCCTCCCAGAGTAACCTGGGATAAATTCCATCCGGCCCAGGGGATTTATTTATTTTCATACTCTCAAGAATAGCTAACACCTCTTCCTTATGTACCTCTATCCTGTCTAGTCTACATCGCTGTATCCCAGTAGTCTCCCCAACTCTGTTGACATTTTCCCACGTGAAGACCAACGAAAAATATTCATTCAGTGCCTCACCAATCTTTACAGGCTCCATGCACAACTTCCCACTACTGTCTTTGATTGGCCCTAATTTTGACCTAACCAATTCTTAACATATCTATAAAAAGCTTTAGGGTTCTCCTTTATCCTATCTGGTAAAGTCTTCTCATGTCCTCTTCTAGCTCTTCTTATCTCCCTCTTTAGCTCCCTCCTGGCTAATTTATAACTGTCCAGTGCCCTCACTGAGCCTTCACTTCTCATCTTTATATAAGCCTCCTTTTTCCTCTTCACTAGTGAACTAACTTCCTTAGTACACCACAGTTCCCTGGCTCTACCACTTCCTTACTGCCTAACAAGTACACATTTATCAAGGACCTCTTTGGCAATGTGATGCTTTGTGGATTCAGACATGGAATTAGGTAAGGCATTCCCTTTAGAAGTCTTTTCATGGACTACTGGTGATAGACAAGTTATTGGTTCAGTGGAATAAAGATCTGAATGCCACTCAGCCTTTAAAATAGCTGACTTCTCAAAAAAGCCATCAGAGACTTCATATAGTGCATATATCCATTGGAACAATGGGTCAAGCTCTAAGACCTCATCTTCCAACAGATAATTCAGTGCTGCAATGGCCTCTTCCACATTGCTTGTTTCAGGAAAAGCCAGCTCAGATCCAACAGATCTACATACAGATGGCCACACTTTGCCTTGGTGTTTCTGTACCAATCCTCTCTGACCGAGCTTCATAAAGAACTAAGTAATCCATAACCTTAATCTGCACCTGGCGTCTAATGGATGATGTGTCTGTGCTGGAAAATAACTCACTGCTAATTGAATAAACCTCTTCAGTTGCTGTAGGCTGAAGTTGCACTGGTGAGTTTTTCAAATGCTGACCATAATCTGCTTTTTCCAGGAATCCTAGTTATTGGATGGCACAATAGTATAGTGGTTAGCACTGCTGCCTCATAGCACCAGAGACTCGGATTCAATTCCTGTCTTGAGTCACTGTCTGTGTGGAGTTTGCACATTCTCCCCATGTCTGCATGGGTTTCCTTCTACTGTTTAAAAGATATGCTATTTAGGTGAATTGGCCATGCTAAATTGTACTTTATTATAAGGGGAATAGCTAGGATAAATGCATGGGGTTATGAGGTTACAGCCAGGATGGGAGTGTGATCAATGCAGACTTGATGAGCCAAATGGCCTTCTTCTGCACTGTATGATTCCATGATTCTATTCCAACATACTCAGTTAATTCAGTCTTGTGAAGCTTCAGAATCATGGAAAATTAGAGCCCAGTTTATTTCTTGAAGCTCAGACTGCCTTACATGCTGGTCTCCTTGTTCTAAAATAAATTTGTCTTTAGTCTGCAGAACGCTGGAGAGCTTTTCCATCTAAATGCTTATGATAATGTGACAATGGATGAGGTCATTCTTCACCATCTTGTATCCACAAGAATAAACTAGGCGACATAGGTCAGTGAGAAATAATGCAAATGACTCTCCAAGTCATCGAGGCTTTTGGTGAAAACATACTTGCTCTAATATTAGCCTTCTGGCTAAAACAGGTGGCAAAGTCCTAGAGAATGGTTAAGTTCCTGCGTCAGGAAAGCATTGTCTGCTACCGGACCTACAGCATAAAGAAAGCATTAAATTGATACTTTTGCTCCTTTACGTGAATGCACGATGCTATTCAACATCAGAGAAAATGAGTTTCCCATAACTCCCACTTTTGGCCTCTCTATGAACCCGCGAGAGAGTCAAACAGGTCGACGTAAGGACAGAGACCTGATATGGTCATTGTTTCCTCTCTCCAGTTTGCCTTCCATTGGGTTGCGAGTCTGAGTTGCTATCAAGTTTTTCTTCATTCTCTGGTTGTGATTTCATCGATGGTGATGCCTCTCCCCTGCTGCTGGAAAAAGGGGACTTCTGCCACATTAAGAACTGGCACTTGGTCTCCCTTCCTCAGCTAGGATACAAAATCTTTGACAGGGCAATGGTTTTCCACCTTAACAACATTTTGTTCCACCAACCCAGGCTGAAACATTCTGATAACATTCATCTAGTCTGGATTATGATCCATTATTCGTAGAGGACTGGTCTGTCATGCACCGTAAGAAGTCTGACAACACTCATGCACCTGCCAGGAGAAGACATTTAACTGAGTAGATTACACACATTTATCCAGGACTTTGCGAGCTTTTGGATTTGGGATGCACTTTATCACCAGATCTGACTTCTGTACACTACTGCAGAATATCTAATTAAGGATAATGGGTCCCTTATAGAAGCCCTTCAGTTTGGAAGAGGAGTTTATCATGGCTGCTTCATGACTGGCCATTTGTAGTTTATTTGCATGGAGCATTTCCAGTGCCTCTTGCAGAGGAGATTGTTGGGATTAGTTCTGCATGAGCCCAGCATTGAAGTGGATCTTTTCATCTATGCTGATTATGTACTTCTCATGTTCATGAACCCAGCTGACATGTGGAGGTTTGGTGAGTGCCAGGAAGAGGACTCTGCTGCATCCTCTACAAGGATTACCAGGCACAAATGTTCTGAACTGCTAGTTGGTTAAAGGCAGATGGAATCCCTCCTGGAGCTCAGGCATTTCACCTGGAGCAGGACCAGTCTACTCTATCTGGGAGTCTATCTGCGCCCAACTAACACAAACAGGAGGCCAAAGTCACTGCTTACCTGAGATGCCGGACAGGACTGCATTGATTGTTAACCTACAGGGGTCAAGTGTTGTTCAAAAATCTGATTGCCTTTGTGTTGTGGTACTGGCTGTTCCTCCAGAGTTTGTCACAAAATTAGAGAAAATAGTCATCGTCTTCTTTTGGGACAAAAGGCTGCACTGGGTTTGAATAAAAAAGAAAACTACAAATGTTGGAAATCGGGAAAAAAAAGCACAGAAAATTCTAAGTATGGATAGCAGGGCACTTAATATTCATAAAGTGAAAAAGCAGGGTAGGATATTTTGGATAGTTTTTTTTTAATCAGAATTTGCTATCTTTTTTCTTTATAAATGCTGACAAACTGACTGTCCATACATCCGTCTTTATATTCTCTATGTACACCTGACATACTTGAAATATATATTACTATTCTGCGTTACATTTTCCAGTGTCAGCTGATATTCAGTTAGTAGCACTCTCACCTCTGGGTTCAAGTCCCACACCTGAGCTTGCAGCTGATTCCTTAGTGCAGTCCTGAGCGAATGCTACAATGCTGAAGGTGTCACCTTTTGGATGTGACGTTAAACATATCTGCCAATTAAGATGACTGTGAAAGAACCCATGTCATTGTTTTGAAGAAGAACAGGGGCCATGGCATTCTGGCTAATATCCTTCAATACATTATTACTTTATCATCTTGCTGTTTGTGGGAGTTTGATATGTGTACAAATTGGCTGCTGTATTACCTACGTAACAACAGTAACTATGCTTCAAAAGTACCTATTGGTTGCCAAATGCTTTCAGATATCTGGTGGTCATGAAAAGCACTCTATGAATGCATGTTTTAGATATTTTTTTATCAGAATCACCCTTGCCTGTTCATTCAAAAGTCTCTCTTTATGAATCTCACCCTCTGGTTCTTTTCCAGGACACTTAAACATTTTGCAAACTTTATTTTCTTTCCCCCTGAATATTGACAAAGTTTCATAACTCTAATGAAAACTAGTTTTACTCATTTGTTCTATTAGTGACTAATCGCTGAGAAATTATTTTTGCAACTTAACAATGATCCCATTTGAAAATGGTTTCACTCATCTCAATAACCCACATCAGATTGCTCAACATTTTTCTGTGCTGCATCCATGTTCTTGGAGCAACAATCTTGTCATTACCCTCAGCAACTCAAGTAATCCTTTACCATCTTTACTCCTGCATTCCTAATTATTGTTACACTTCATTCACAATTTCTTTACTCTCTGCTCCAAACAAGTTACATGCTGGCCCTTCATTAGAATGATTGTAGTTGGCAGCCCAGCAAACCCTATACTACTAGCTGACTGCACTCGCAACAGGGGTTTGCACGCATTCTGGTTAGCCTCCAGCTCTTACAGAAAATCTGTCCTGCTTAAGCAAAGTACTTGAATTGCAGGAAGATGCTGCTGAATTATAAGTCCTGAATTTATGAGCAAGAGAACTGGAACACTAGGGCAGAGAGAGGATTCTTCAATTCACTGTTGCAACAGAATAATTAGTGAAAAAAATGGATAGAAGGAAACAGGCCATGTTTCCATGGGGGTACGAGGAAGCCATTAATGGCCACCATTCAAAGAGATCAGGTGCAGATGGCAATGTCCAGAGTCTAATGCTGAGGATTTGATAGTACTGTCAGAAGAAATAAGTTAACTCAAACATGTGGCCAATATCAGTGAAGACATTGCTTGTCCATGACAAAGCTCTTATGCAGCTAAATAAACTATAACTACATCACTCACCTCAGCACTCCAAGCATTCAGAACTCATGCCTAATATTTAAATACTGGACATGAATAGAAAGCTGGTTAGGAGATAAGAAGCAAAGGGTTGGCATAAATTGATTTTTTGATTGACAGTTAGACTAATGGGGTTCCATAGGAATCTGTGCCAGGACCCCAATTGTTCACATTATATATTAATAATTTGGAAGAGGGAACTGAATATATTATCACCAAATTAGCAGATGGTACAAAGTTGGATGGGAGGATGAGCTGTAAGAAAGATACAGAGATGTCTTAGCATGATTTGGACAGGTTGAGTGCATGGGCAGATGCAGTATAATGTGGATAAATGTGAGATTATCCACTTTGTAGCAATAATTGTAAGACAGATTATTACTTAAATGAGTGTAAATTGATAGAGGTAGATACTCAGTGAGACTTTGGAGTCCTTGTGCATCAGTCACTGAAAGTAAACGTGCAGGAACAGCAGGCAGTAAGTAAGCTTTCTTAGCAAGAGATTTGAATGTAGGGATAGGATATTTTGTTGCAACTGTATAGAGCATTGGTGAGGCCACACATGGAGTATTGTGTGTAATTTTGGTGTTCTTATCTGAGCAAGGATGTGCTTGCTATGGAGGGAATACAGCGAAGATTTACCAGTCTGATTCCTGGGATGATAGATCTGACATGTGAGGAGAGACTAAGTCAGATTATATTCACTGTATATTCACTATATAATATAATAATATTATATTAGGATTATATTTACTGGAGTTTAGAAGAGTGAGATGGGATCACATAAAAATTTATAAAATTCTAACAGGGTTAAACAAGATAGATTGAGAAAGAATGTTCCTGATGTTGGAATCCAGAATTAGGGTTCATAGTTTGAGGATAAGAGGTAAACCTTTTCGAACTGAGGTGAGGAGAAATTTCTTTGCGTGTGTGGATTTGAATATGTGGAATTCAGTACTACAGAATGTAGTTGAAGACAAAACATTGTCTAATTTCAAGAAGGAATTAGATAAAGCTCTTGGGACTAAATGGATCAAGGGATATGGAGGAAGGGAGGATCAGGATATTGAACTCAATGATCAGCCAGAATCAAAATCAATGGCCTTCCCCTTGTTCTAGTTTCCATGTTTCAATGCCTTCCAATGATGCCACCACATACTATTCATCCAAAGCAGACACAACATCCTAATATGGGCATTGACATTCTGTTCTTTCCCTCTTTGTGAGTCACAGCCACAAAGGGTGATGTCGCAGACGTGTTCTCCTAAAGGAGAGACAGGTAATTATTTTAATGGCAGAGCATTCAAAAGGAGAATGAAGATGGGTGTGCACAATGCAATGCGAAGTGCCTCAACATGCCTGTTGTCACTATCTAGGAGTATGGAGGAATCCAGCTGCAATGTGGTAGAGGGCATTGTGTTTTGGGGCCCATCCTTTCCATCACGGAAGTAGTAGCCAACTCTATGGCAGACCCAGCCATGAGGCAGTATCTTGTAGCTGCCATCTCAGCTTCAATTGTACTACAAGTGGGATGTAGGTGCGGCAAGGTTAGAAAATCTCTCTTGTTATCTTAACTTTGTATTATTTAATAATTGAATTTATAAATTTAGATCAGAATTTGCATTGTTTGATCTTTATTTTTGTGTTGTAATAAAGACATTGATATGATGTTCAGTGATGGGGAAAAAATTGTTAGTGAATAGAGAATTGTTTGAAATAAAGTGAAAGAGATAGTGTGGTGATTGACATTATTAATTAATTAATTGTCTCATTGAAACAAAGCAGACATGGTTTATCTGAATTTTACTCTGTTTCCTTTCCTATTTGTCGACTTTCAATACTTCCTCCTTCTCTTCAAAAAGCTCTTGCTCCTTATCTTGCCTAATAGTTCTAGGCAAGAGTTGTTTTTCATAGTAACCAAAGTGCATAGCATACAGTATCCCAAGACAAAGCTTCATATTTATTATTGAAGGGTGCTCCAGGCTGTAGAAGCATTGGTCCTTGCTAAAGCTGAGGTCTTCTTGAAAACTCTTGGTGCACGTGGCTTTCTGGTGAGAGCTATAGAATCATAGGATCCCTACAGTGCAGAAGGAAGGTATTTGGCCCATCGTGACAACACCAACTACAATCCCAACCAGGCTTTTTTCCTTCTTCTTTTCTTCCTCCTTAATCTTCCAACAATTTTTAGTGCTCTCTTTCACTTCTCTTCATTCTTCCCATACAATTATATTCCAAGAGAAAACTCTACCATGGTTCCATGTCTGGAAATCACTTTTATCAGAATAGTATTTTAAATAATGATAAATTACTTCAGAACTAACCAGACCATTCCCTGTGGAGTATTCTGATTTTGGGTAGGTATATAGAAGCACCAACAATTTCAGTTGCATCAGGGCCAAAACCAATAATTCACCAATAACTACAATAAGGGGCAGAATCTTTTTGAGGCCTCAGAAGTCTCACCTGCTGGCTAAAGAGCAGGTGACAGAGTTGCATTGCCTCCTTTCCAGAACAGCAATCAAACTATAAACCAAACAGGCAGTAAAGAGGCCAGCAATGGGCCTTCTTCCGGAATCGAGTGCATGGTGGCAGATGTCTTGCTCAACGTGAGTTGCTGGCCAAAGGCTGGCAGCTCTTGTGCTCAGCAGCACCACAGGAAAAGCTAGGGCTGCTGCCAGAAAAAAAAACCTCGCTGAGTCTCGGCATCAGAGAGCAAAAGTAAGTGATGTGAGTGGGATGGGCTGCAAGGTGGGGGTCATTGGGGAAGCATTGCATGGAGTTCAGAAGCAAAAAGGGGATGGCTTTTAGCTGGCCACGCTCCCCAAGTCCAATGCTTTTATCAAACACTGAGCACTTGATTGAAAGACTTCCCTCCAAGAGGTAACAAGCTGCTTGCAGAACAGCAGTTATCATGCACACCACCTGATGCTCCATGATCCCTTTAAATATCATTCGTGAAAGCTCCTGGATCCTGTTTAACATCATTTGCAGTTATGCAAGGCTATGACAGGGTGCTGGCTGGCATGTGATGTCTGGACATGGCAGCAATATCTAATTTGAATGAGTGTTGCTGATTGTTGTTCTGTACGTTATTAGTTGCATGAGGACAAACCCCTTTCGCAAAACTGCATCCCTCACATTTCCTGTTGGAAGTGTGCGCATATATTTCAAAACCAATTTCCAAGCCTCATGTAGCATCCACTGCTACAGTGTCCAATTTAGCCTGCATGTCAAGGTTGCATTTGTCATTGCGCAGAAGTTGACTTGAATTTGAACTTGGAGAGTAGCGTGATCCACTTGTAACTTGATAGTGGGAATGTTATTCCAGTTATGTTTCACAGCGTTATTGCGATCCAACCTTCATAGGCATGCCATGTTAAATCCACTTAGTGTACAAAGTTCCTTTCAGCATTCCCTGAACAGCTCATTAAAGCACTCATCATTGATTTTACTTGAAAACCAGCCTCCCCAGCTGCATTCCCCCTCTCTCACCAACCTTCCCATGCAGCATGCCTGTTGGGACTACCTTTCCTAACTGCCATCCTGTTATTGAATATTAAGCATTTTTAATTGTATATATGTATAGTGGGCACTAACTGGAGATTGTACTCCTTTAAATAGGAGCAGACTGAAACTGGGCTTGTGGGGTTTGAAGGTGCGAGTTTGTAATTGAAAGTGTAAGATTAGCGTCAGTTCTGTCTTGCACCCCACCTTTCTGTATTATCTCATATTCCATTTTTTTCAATAGTGTCCCCTCTGACTCTGCCACAATGTATGTGTTCATCTATGAATGAGACCCTCTAGTCCACAATCTTATTATAGAGGTTTGCATTTTCATACTAACTATGATGGCATGGTGGCATAGTGGTTAGCACTGTTGCCTCACAGCGCCAAGGACCCAGGTTTGATTCTTGGCTTGGGTCATTGTCTGTATTTGCCCATTCTCCAAGTTTCTGCGCAGGTTTCCTCCGGGTGCCCTGGTTTCCACCCACAGTCCAAAGATGCATGGGTTCATTTGATCGGCCATACTGAAATTTCCCTTAATGTCAGGGAACTATCTAGGGTAAATGCATGGCAATGAGGGGGAGAGGGCCTGGGTAGATTGTGGTCGGTGCGAAGTTGACAGGCTGAATGGCCCCCTTCTGCACTGTAGGATTCTATGAATTATGATGGAAATCTGACTCACAATTGGTGATGCATTCCCTCTTCAACCTCCTTGCTAGATATACTTCTACCACCATCTCCACCTAATGACAGTGGTAGCAATGTGGACCTCGTCACTAAATCATCCTTTGGCCTTTCATTGTGCTTGTCTAGTACACTGTCCTGTTTTGGGAAGCTCAATATATTTTATCCCCTCATCTATGTTTTCAATTTTTTTTGTTATATGTCACCCCTTGAAGGCTCAATATGAGTTTCTCCCTCCTTTCATCTCTGTCTTTCCAATGATTGATGCATCAGTTTCATAGAAATCATAGAAACCTACAACATTGAAATAGGCCATTGGTACATCATTGTTTTGCTGGATTTACCTCATCCTCTGGAAATGGGTTGGGCTGAAAGATGGAAGGTGGGGCTAATTACATTCTCATGAAGTTTCAGCCTTCAAAAATGAATCTCACATCATTGCTTTTTGAAGTTAGTGGTGTTGTAGTAATGTCACTGAACTCATAATCCAGAGGCATAGGCCAATGCCTAGTGGACATGGGTTCAAATCCCACCACAACAGATGGTAGAATTTAAAGTTCAAACAAAATATGGTGTTAAAATATTCCCAGTAATAGTGACCATGAAATTATTATCAATTCTCGTAAAAACCTATCTGACTCACTCAAGCCTTTGGGGAAGGAAATCTTCCATTCTTATCTGGTCTGGCCTACATGTGACTCTAGACCTACAACAATGTTGTTTACTTTTAAATGCCCTCTGAAATAGCCCAATAAGCCACTCAATTCAAGGGTAATCAATTCATGGGCAACAAATATCTGTGATGTCCACATCCCATGAAAGTAGAAAGGAAACAAAAGGTTCTTCATCCTCTAGGAACTAAATTCATTTACTTATTAGTGTCACAGGTAGGCTTACATTAGCACTACAATGAAGTCAAATCCCCTAGTTACCATACTCCAGCGCCTGTTCGAAGGAGAAATTAGCATGGCCAATGCACCTAATTCCAATGATCTTTAAAAGTTTTTATTAGATTCAACTTGCAAAATGTTTTCAGTTAGAAATTTCCAGATCCAAATAAGTCACTGAGTGAAAAAAATCTTCTTCATCTCACCTCTCGATTTTCCTTTGCCAAAGATTTTAATTCTATGAGCTAACCGCCAATTTCAATGGTTATTTAAGAAATGTTTGTGTAGGGCCCATTTTGTAGCCAAATGATTGATGTTTGAGGAATTATGAATGTATGCATGTACAAGCCTGGCGCAATATACATTTGGAATCCTGGCACCTGCATCACTTAGTTAGCTATGTGATACCTGGACAGCACTGATTTAAAAACTTTGTGATTTAAAAACAAGGAGACGACACACCTGCTTGCACCCTTCTACTGCTGAAACATCATGATGGCCGTATGAGGTCTGGACCTGAGGCGTACCCAACTCCTGAGTTGTGGTGCTAGGCTTCCGTAGTGCTTTTCCTGCAGTACATGTAATTGATTTTCCAGCCTTTATTCTTTTTAGCTAAAGCTCTGAGACAATGTCCAGAATAAATGTTGCTTGTGTATTCGCAAATTCTTGACAAAATGTCCCAGAAAGTCTGCTGACGCATTTCCAAAATTGTCTTCAAACATCCAGCAGTCAGTGAGCAGTAAAAGGTGACAGGCCTTTAATTAGTGCTCAAAGATCCTCAGCAATGATTTGTTCATCGCCAATCTGCTGGTTGTTGTTTGGTGAGGGTGTAGGTTAAAGTGTCAGTTTAAGTGGTAGCCAGCAAAATATTGTGCAGCTCCCTTAATGTGCAGGAAATTTAAGACAAAATCCATTTCTTAATGATCCTCTGGGTAGCTGTTCCTAGTGCAAGCTTCAGCTCTTTCATCACAATAGTGTCTTGAGTTGGGTGTGGTTAAACCAGAGTATTGTCTTAGCACCCGACGTTGACACTTCAGGAAGCCTTTAGCATCTGAAGTATCCAGGAACAATCACTTGCAAATTTTTTTATTGTAAGTCCAGGTACAAATGTGTTCCAAAAACTCTAGTTCCCCCTGTCCCACCTGAAGCTTTGACCAGTTTGTACTTCCTCTAACCCATGTGTGGGGTTAAGGGGATGAGGCAGGAGAGAGAGCCTGGGTAAGAACACTGCACTTGCCTGATGAAGACACGGGAGTGTTGAAAGCTCGCTATTTTACTATCAAATAAATCGGTTGGATTAATAATTGGTGTTGCTAAATTCTTACTGAGTTCTTACCACTCCAATCCAACGCCGGCATCTTTACATCATAAGATACAGTGTCACAGAGTCAGTGTAGGTTCAATGGAACAAATTGTCTATTCTATGATTCTACCCGCTTCCTTCCCCAACAGAGAAAAACAGTAAAAGGAGGAAATAAGAAGACTGGTTTGAACTGGTCTGATGTATTTTAAAATGGAACACCAGTAAAATGGGAAAAAAGGAATACTGGTCCAAACTGTTTTTTTTCCTTCTGTGTTGCCAGGCTTCAACTGTGGAGTGGCTCAGCATGGGAGCTAGCTGAGTGTACAATTCCTGAGCTACAAATTGCTCACCTAGCCCTTGATGTCCAAAGCTCATTTTTTAAATATAACTGAGGCCTAGATCTTAAAACATAGGCCTCACATCGATAATAACAAGTAGGCTGTGTGTGAAGTGTTTGTCACCCATCTGTTATCTGCCTGAAATTAAAATTAGCCCTGTTGTGTAATTTGAGATAAAGTATATATCGTTGAAGATGTAATTTTCCATATGCTTGATTGCATCTTAAGTTGCCTTGATTGATGATGTTTATAATGAACCACCATAGAACACTGACAACTTCTTGATGCTGAAACTGCTATCAAATCTTTTACTCCCTGCATCAATGTCTTGAGTTTCGTTGTTTTGTTAAATGATACACTATCTGCATAATTATCTAACTGGTACACTAATGTATTTACTTATCCAAATATCCAATCTCTGTTATTCTTGGCATTATTTGTGACTGCTCCAGAGGCTTTTTGTTTAGCTCAGTACTTTCTTGTGTTTAGAAATGTCACAGTTTGCTGAAGGTGCTATGGCAATGTCAGTTTCTGACATATTTAGTCTTGCATGGCATTTAACTCACAATCCAGATTGTGTGAGGTAAAGGCGTCAAGTGAAGCAGAACAGAAGTGGGTAAATGGAGGTAAGAAAGAGATCAACCATATACTAATTTTAAAAAATGGAAAAGAGGGAGACGCTGAACATTTTATTCTTATTGTCATATTCTAAGAAATATTGACATTCCTGCTTCACACTGGTTTCTTTTATATTTAATTATTGAGAATATTTCATCAACTCCAGTTTCTGTTAACTTTCAGTGGTATGGTCCCATATCCAATGCAAAAAATGTTTAAAGATCTTCAAGGCACACAGGCTTCAGCCAGAAACATGCAAAGTCATTAGGAATTTTTTTTCAAACAGCAAAACTGATTGCAGGGATGGATAAAACTAACGGATTGCAAAGAATAGAAATTTCTACAACCAGATATATGAGTGAATGGGATTTTCTGGCTATACTTGCAGTGAAACCAGAAAATCCCGCCCGAGGTAAGCTGATCTTTCCATGGTCCGCCTCTCGTCTGCTATAATTCCATGACGGCCAGGACAGGAAAATTTGCACCATTGTATCACGAAATAGTCGCCCAAGATTTGATTATGTTGTCTATCAACTGGATTCCAATTTGCTGTTTGCATTTGCTAACCCTTAACATTAACCTATAGCTATAGCATTAATCTTACCAATGGCCACACCCGCAAAGCACAATGTCAATGCGCGATGGGTGATCCTCCTGCCACCTTTCATCATCAAACTCTTATCAGCAGGTCTTTCTATTTCTTCCTCCCTTGTACACTTCTCTACTGCCCCTTTAAATCCATTTGTATAATCCTGGGGACAGATCTGACAGAATTCTGGGTTCTCTGAGAAAATCCCATCATTGATGCATTCTGTATGGTCAGAGGTAACAATATTCATATGGAGCATACACAGGAGTTTCAAAACAACACATTTGAATGGCAATCAGATTAATTCCGACTGCTGCTTCAGTGTAGAATCCCATCAAGGGAGCAGCACAAGAAACATTTTGGGCTTTAAAATATTTTATCAGATTTCATGAAGTAACAGGAGACAAGACTCTATTGAGTCTATGCAGTTGGTGCCCAGTGGTGCTGGTATTTGCACAGACACTGTAACTCCAAATATATGATTCCATATTTAGAATGGTATCATTAGGCCCCAGTGGCTGAAGATCTAACCTACCTTTGGCAGAACAATAGCATCACTATCCACTATTTTTATGATGTGGAGTTGCTGGTGTTGGACTGGGATAAACACAGTAAGAAGCCTCACAACACCAGGTTAAAGTCCAACAGGTTTATTTGGTAGCACATGAAGGGGCAACGCTTCTAAACTTGTGCTACCAAACAAACCTATTGGACTTTAACCTGGCATTATGATACTACTTACTACTGCCACTATTTTTACATTTGTTGAATTCTAAGCGTGATATTATTCAGAAAGATATGAACCAGTAACGTAATAGCCATGCTATTAAATTGGACATATTGGCCTGAATTTTACTGCCCCACCCACCAAAGGATTTGGAGTGGGTGAGGGGCAGACAATTGGAAGGTCCATTGATCTTGGCCAGGATTTTATGGTTTCAAGACAAGTGAAGCTAGTCATCTATCAGATCAAAAACCATTTGAGTTCAGCAATTTATCAGATATTTTAAATCAGCCATTTCAATAGCATTTTACTTTTAGCCTTGCATCCAAAACATGACAATGAATATAATGAGGACCTACAGGAGGCAATTTCATCTCTAGTATTTGAAAAACCAATCTAAAGATGAAGTTTGGAGGAAGAACAGAGGATGTTGGAAAAATTCAGTGGGTCTGGCAGCATTTGTAGAGAAAACAGAGTTAGTGGCCACAACTCTACCACCTCACCTACTATGGAATCAGCGCGGGCAAAGTTCCAACAACAAAATTCCCATTGACCTCAGGCAGGAATATCCGGTCTCGCCCGAGTAAGGCCATAAAATCCTACCATTGTTTCAAGTCCGTTTTTGTCAGAACTAAACCTTTTTTGACTCTTTGTCAGAGGGAAATTGTGTTGAATCTGATACTGTAGCTGGTGGAGGTTTTAACAAAGTACAGCAATCTTAAGAACAAAAGGCAGATGATTGGTGTGGAAGGCTAGTGGAGAGGGAAGGGTGAAGGAAGGATTTTTGCATTGAGACAATAAATATACAAGATTTTTTTTAAAGATCTTAAGATGGATGAGAAAGATCACAGTCTGAAATTGCTGAACTCAATGGTGAGTCCTAAGTGTTGTAATGTGCCTAATTGGAAGCTGAAATGCTGCTGCTCCAACTTGCATTGGACTTCACTGAAACATTGGCAGCAGGCCAAGGATGGACATGTGAAAATGAGAGCTAGCCACAGGAAGCTTGGGAATATGCTTATGGAACAGTGAAGGTGTTCTGCAAAGCAGTCACCCAGTCTGTGTTAGTCTCCCCAGTGTAGAGAACACCATATTGGAAGTAGCAAATGCATAGACCAAATTGAATGAGGTGCAAGTACTTGTTTCCAGATTCCACAATTTGCAGTATTTTGCTTACTTTTCTGAAATTTGGAGGACTGGAGTTGGAAACAACAAAAGATAAAGTGTGACAAATGGTAGAGCCGTGTTTCAGTAAGAGCTCCTTTGATGTCCTGTTGGGAGCAGTAGCAGGAAGGGACCTGTTGGTGACACCAAGAAGGTGTGTCTGGAAGTGACCCAGAAGATCAGCAGCAGATTCTCAATACCACATCCAGATTCACTGAAGCATTTTAATGGCCTAAGCAGGTGATGAAAGAAGAATACAGTGGCACATTCACCTACATTGTGTTGTGTGCTTCACTTCTTTCACTCTCCTGACTGAAACCTGCTCCATTACACCACTCCTCACACCCACTCACCTTTTCCAATGAACCGATGCATCTCTTTCCTCACACTCCACCTACTCACCCTCATCCCTAAGCAATTTGATATCTCTCTTGATAGCCATCCTTACCAATTGAACTGCCTTCATCTAGTGAACACATTACATTTCACGCACTTCCCTCATTATCTAAAAAGAGAGCTTAGGTGCTGCGGAAGAGGGAAGTGTAGATTCTCCGTTGACAAGCTTAGATCACTGGCGATTAGTAGAGCTTCAGCATTCTTTACCGTCCGAGATGGGGATTGTGACAAAATCAAATAAAAAGCACCCACATGTTGTGTGGCGTGCAGTCATGTTGACATGATTCCAGCAGTAAATGAAATATGATCATCCTCTTCATAATAACTTGTAACATTCTTAACTTGGCAGGACTCATTCATATCTTTTATCGCCAGTGGGCCTTTCATGTGTGCAAAAGAAGTGATGGTGATTCCTCAGGGGAGCTCAGGGGAAACACATCATAGGACTTATGCAGACCATTCAACAGCTCAGATACATGTACTTCATTCAGCTGAACCAGTAAGGCAAGACATTGGGTTTTCACTTGGAAATTCATACACACTCAGAATAACAAAAAGCAGATGGTGGCGGCAGGCACAGCAGTGGAGTGTTCACATCAGAAGCAGCAGCCATCTCCAAGTTTTACTCAGCTGGAACCTGATGTTGTACCTCAAGGGAAGGAACTACAGGTGGAAAATCATTGAGTAGCAATGGACAATGTGCAATGCACTGACACGTTTCCCAAGCACACAAACTATGATTGCAAAGAGAATGAAGTTTGAAGGAGTTGATGGCACAATCATTGAAGTGATGTTATCTGCTATCAATAGCATGGACAACTCTGTGAAACATCATGTTACCTAATCAACTAAATCCTTTTACACATTGACCATATTCAGGGCAGTACGGTGGCACAGTGGTTAGCATAGCTGCCTCCCATTGCCAAGGACTTGGGTCTGATTCCTATCTTGGGTCACTTTCTGTGCAGAGACTGCAAGTATGCACTGTGTCTACTAGAGTTTCCTCCCACAGTCCAAAAAATGTGTGGGCTAAGTGTATTGGCCATATTAAATTCCCCATCAGTGCACCTGTACAGGTGCTGGAGTGTGGTGACTAAAGGATTTTCAGAGTAACTTCATTGCAGTATTAATGTAAGCCTACTTATGACACTAATAAATAATTTATTAAATAAATAATAAATAAACTTAAATATACATGCAATCTCAGAATGACAATGTGTCTGCCACATTAAATCGGCTTACGAATATATCAGTCATGGCTCACAGAGTCACACTGAACTGCACCAAAGGATTCGCGAACAGCACCTGTAACAGGAGAGTGTGTCCAATTCATGAAAGGAAGAAAGGGGAGACGAGAGCGGCAACTCCACTCAAAAAATTTCCACTTCTCAGCCACTCTTTCTCCCCTCAGTTCAGTAACCACATATTGCCTCAGGTTGCAATGGTTGAATCTGTTCCAGCACAAGTGCAGATGGAGCAGTCTTTGGTAGGTCTACATGGACTCCAAAACTCAGAGCTTATTGGCCAAGAGCATCTCAGCAGTCAGGGCAGGGAGCTAAGAAGTCTGCCTGCACCTCTGTTGAAGCTACAAGCATTGTACCATGTAGGAATGGAAGGAAAATGAACCTGAGAGATGATAAAATATAATGCTCTTACATTTCAGACTATAAAATTAGATGCCAAAGTGAGCCGATGATATGGAATCCCTGAAGTTATAAAGTATCACAGCTGTGTTTCTGGCTTCATCTGGTGTGGCCAATGCAATCTCAATAGCAGGAACAGCAGTAACATGGGTGTTGCACGCAGGAGCACGTTCGGAGTGGTCACATTGTGACATCGATGAATTGATTCACATCCCTCAAATTTGGACCATAAATTTGGTTCAGTTGTCAGGTATATTCAATTATGCCAAGTGCTTTTGTGAGTAATGAAAGCAAGAACTCCTGATATAAGGAATCCATGCTTTCTCCCCTGATACAGAGATTCTACTTAAATTGCAATCTTCCTGGTGAGCTCCAAGCAAGGTAAATGAATTTTTGGGCTTAATATATGTACATTGCAGCTGATTGATCTGACATTTTATTTTTCCACACTCCCTTCCCCCACCCCATCTCCATCCCCTACAGATGTTGGAAATGTAAGAGAGCTGTGAATCCTTCATCAAAATCTTTGGTTTTGATCTAGAGAGGAACATTCCACATATTGTAAACGTTCCTGAGTTTGAAAAAAGGTTAATGAAGCTTTCCCAAACACCAATCAACTTCAGTAACAGGAATGGAAAACCAATTAAGTGTGCTACGTGCTTCCATGTGCATAAAGAACCTGCAGGCTAATTGCTGATAAGCTTTAAGTGGAACTAGTGAAACAAAAAGTCTTTGCAAAACCTAGTAGTAGCAGATCAACACTAACATTTGTTGACTAGTAAGGATGTTTGACATAGATTGACATAAGCCCATTTTAATTAAAGGATTCTCTCATTCAATGGTGGAAAACATCAACTACTGATTTGGCTGAGTCCAAATCAAACAAACTCACTGATTAAGACAATCTAATATACATAAGACTTTTTCACAAGATTTCACATTACAATAAAAAGAACATAAATCATCAACCGCAGCCTAATTTTATCTTCTTGTCATAAGAGTAACCAATCCCATTATATGCTGTCGCCCTTTACCTAACAGAAATATGTGATCTTATCAAATTTATTGCGGTTTCTGTAAAAGTGAAATATGCGTCAACTGTGTGTATTTTGTAATTTCATCCTACACGATTGTGTTTTTCTCATGTTGCACATTCCATTTTAGCTGACCTCCACATAACCTTTCTAGTAACAGTGTCACTGATAAAGGTGAATACTCCAACTGTGGACCTTTATGTTGCAGATTAAAATGGCAAATAGACACGGGCATCTTCTTTTTTTTAATGCATTCACATTTATTGCTCACTCCTCATTATCCTTGGAGAGCAGTTGAGAGTCAACCACATTGCTGTGGCTCTGGAGTCACATGTAGGTCAGACAAAGTAAGGATGGCAGATTTCCTTCCCTAAAGGACATTAGTAAACCTGGTGGGTTTTTCCAACAATTGACAATGGTTTCATGGTCATCAGTAGGTTCATAGTTTCAGATTTTTTTTTTAATTCAAATTAAATTCCTGCAGATGAAGCATTAAAGAATACCTCGAACCATGGATAAGAGATCTCCCTGACTTTCAGTTGCTATTTTTGTATCTTAACATTATTCATCTTGCATTATAATATTAAGTAGCAGAAGGATTCATGGGTAAATGAATGTGAAAGTTCTTTCCTTAGTTGTAACCACTTTTCTTTCAGCCGATCAGATGATTCATCGTAAATGATGAATGTTTTATGTGACAATAACCCATATAATGAGGGGAGCCAGTCAAGTTCACCAGACAAAAGTATCCCGCTGGATGTCAACCCAATTCTAAGCCAGAGCTCCAGGTTCTCCTCATCATGACTGTGTAGAGGAGTGTTTGAAATCTAGGACTTGTAACTATGAAATGTTATCAGTAAGCCAAAGGCTCACTCTGTGTTTGAGTTTAAAAGCCAGCTTTATGATCTTTGTAACAACTTTAGGTCAAGAGGATTTAATCCCTTTTGGGTGGGACGTGAGGAGGAACCTTTTTTACACAAAGTGGAGTGAGTGTCTAGAGGCAGATCCCTATTCCCTTTTAAAAAGCACATGGATCTGCATCTTAAGTGGTATAAGCTACAGCACATGGGTCCGGTGCAGGAATTTGTAATTAGAAAGGTCACCTGGATGTCCTCAGGCTGACATGGGCAAGATGGGTTAAATATGTTGCAACATTTCTATGGTTTCTATGGTAACTCCTCTTTGGTTGAGGTTCTACATTCAAGGTTTATGCATACACCAGCACTCATTAGATTTCCAAGGATCAATTGATGTTACTGACACAGATATAGTGACTGTAGGACTGTTTTTTGCCACATGATGCTATGACATTTGGATGATCAAGGTTGTTCTACAAAGAGAACATTGGCTTACAAAATATGAGTCCAAAATTCTAGGCATGGCCAAGCTTTGAGTGCAGTTGGGTCACTTGCCTCGACTAGAATTTGGGCTAGAACCTGGTTCTGTCACGATTTCAGCCCATTCTTTTCATTTGTTTTTCACATGAAGATAATGCCTCCACTTGTCCCTCCCACTTGAAGGCAAATTGAGGCTCAGTTATCCAGGAAATCCACTCATGAGGGTGGCAAGAGGACAGGATGTACTCTGCATGGAAGTCTTTAATGACCATCAAAAAGAGTGGCTCAGTAACACCACTCCTGATTGATCTGGCTGAGTCCTAAAGAACACAAGTGTTTGACTGGTTCTGAGCATGGAGTGAAGGAACCAACAAGAGAGAAAAACCTAGCTTATCTCATCCTCACTAATCTATCTGCTGCACATATATCTATCCTTGACAGTATTGCTAGGAGTAATGACCTTGTGGAGATGAAATCCCACCTTAACATTAGAATATAAGAACATAAGAAATAGGAGCAGGAGTAGGCCATACAGCCCCTCGTACCTCGTACCTGCCCCGCCATTTAATAAGATCATGGCTGATCTATAGTGATTCAGTACCACTTTCCCGCTTTCTCCCCGTAACCCTTAATTCCCCTGTCAATTAAAAACCTATCCACTCTTAACTTGAACATATTCAGTGAGGAAGCCTCCACCACCTCATCAGGCAGAGAATTCCAAAGATTCACTACTCTTTGCGTGAAGAAACACCTCCGCAACTCCGATCTGAATCCACCCCCCGCGCCCCCAATTTTGAGGCTGTGCCTCAGATAGTCCTGCTCTCTTTCTAAGCAGGAAGAGTCTCTCAACCTCTACCGTATCCATCCCCTTCATTATCTTATACGTCTCTATAAGATCCCCTCTCAGCCTTCTAAACTCCAAAGAGTACAAATCTAGCCTATTCAGTCTCTCCTCATAATCCAACACTCTCATCTCCAGTATCAGCCTAGTAAACCTTCTCAGCACCCCCTCGAAGGCCAATATATCCTTCCTCGAATACGGCGACCAAAACTGCACACAGTACTCCAGCTGCGGCCTCACCAGCACCCTGTACAGCTGCAACTGAACCTCCTTACTTTTATATTCTATCCTCCTAGCTATAAAGGTCAACATTGCATTCGCCTTCTTAATCACCTGCTGCACCTGCATACTGTGTTTTTGCGATTCGGGACCCCCAGATTCCTCTGCACCATCGCATGCTACAGCTTTTTGCCATTTAAATAGTAATCCTTCCTACCATTATTTCTACCAAAATGGATAACCTCACACTTGCTAACATTACACTCCATCTGCCAGGTCCTTGCCCACTCACTCAACCTATCCAGATCCCTCTGCAGGTTTTTCACACCTTTCATGCAATTTGCTTTTCCGCTATCTTCATGTCATCAGCAGTTTTCTTCACCCTGCACTCTGCCCCTTCCTCCAGATCATCTATGTAAATGGTATATAGTTGAGGCCCCAGCACCGATCCCTGGGGCACTCTACTAGTCACCAGCTGCCAATCTGAATTGCACCCATTAATACCTACTCTCTGCTTCCTATTAGACAGCCAATCCTCTATCCAGTCTAATATCTACCCCTGACTCCTGCACCTTAACCTTCTGCAGCAATCTTTTGTGAGGCACCTTATCAAATCAAATGCTTTTTGGAAATCCAAAAACACCACATCCACCGGTTCCCCTCTATCTACTGCACTAGTCACTTCCTCATAGAACTCCAATAAATTTGTCAAGCACGACTTCCCCGTAACGAATCCATGCTGCATCTGCTTGATCAAACAGCTCGTATCCGGGTGCCTCGTTATTTCTGCTTTGACTACAGATTCAAGCATTTTTTTGTACTACATTCGTTAAACTAACCGGCCTATAATTCCCTGCCTTCTGTCTGCTACCTTTTTTAAACAGCAGCATAACATTAGCTATTTTCCATGCTTCCGGCATTTTTCCGAAGTCCAGAGAATTTTGAAAGATAATTACCAGGGCACCCGCTATCACCTCTGCCATTTCCTTGAGGACCCTGGGATGCATTCTATCCGGTCCCAGGGACTTATCTGCCCTCAGTCCCATTAGCCTATCAAGCACCACCTCTCTAGTGACTGTAATCTCATCAAGGACCTCATCTCCTACCACCCTTCTATCCTTAAGTTCAGGCAAGCTATTTATGCCCTCCTCCATTGAGGATACTCTGCATCATGTTAAGTGGCACTACCTCTGCGCTAGATGGGATATGTTTCAAATAGATTCAGCAACTCAAAACTAGCCATCTTGTGATGTGCGTTATCTGCAACAGCAGAGTTGTATACAATTACTATCTGTAATTTCATGGCCCAGTATATTCCAGCATATTTTACCATTCCATCAAGTCAGCGGTTCAACCATGATTCAATGAAAGATGCAGGAGGGGATGCCAGGAACACCACCAGTACATCTAAACCTGAGGTGTCAACTTGGTGAAGCTATAACATTGAGCTATTTGCAGGCCAAACACCGGATGCAGCAGGCAATAATCTCACCTAAACAGCCCCACAATCAACAGACGTAAGCTCTGCAGTCCTGCTATATCCAGTTGTGAATTGTGATGAACAATTAAACTAACTGGAGGTAGAGACTCCACAAATATCCCAGTAATGGATGAGCCCAACATGTCAGTGCAAATAATAAGGCTGCAACAACTTGCAGCCAAAAGTGCCAAGTGGGTGATTCATCATGACCTCCTCCTGAGGCCACCCCCCCCCCCCACCTCCATCATAGATTTCAGTCTTCAGCTCATCCAATTCACTCCACCTGTTATCAGGAAACAGTTTAAGGCACTGAATACTGCAAAAGGCTGTGGGGCCTGACAATATTCTGGCAACAGCACTAAAGACTTGTGCTCCAGAACTAGCCATGCCTCTAGCCAAACTGTTCCAGTACAGCTACAATACAGGCATGTACCAGGCAATGTGGAAAATTTCCCAATGACGTCTCATCTAAAAGACAGGACAAACTGACCCAATCAACAACTGTCCACCAGTCTGCTCTTGATCATTAACAAAGTGATGGAAGAAGTCGCTGACAGTGCTTTCAGGTGACACTTATGCAACAATAATCTGTTCATGAACGCTCAGTTTGGATTCCGCCAGGGTACTCAGTTCCTCATCTCAATACAGCCTTAGTCCAAACATGAACAACAGAGCTGAACTCAAAAGATAGAGTGAGAATGCTGCTCTTGACATCAGGAAAGCATTTGACCGAGTGTGAGAAAGAAGTCCGAGCCAAATTGAAGTCGATGGGAATCAGGAGCAAAACTTTCCATGAGTCAGAATCATATTTGGCACAAAGGACGATGGTTGGAGATCACTCATCTCAGCTCCAGAACATCACTACAGGAATTCCTCAGGGTAGTGATTTAGGCCCAACAATCTTCAGCTGTTGCATCACTGACCATCTTTCCATCATAAAATCAGAAATAGGGACTTTTGCAAATGATTGCACAATGTTCTGCACCATTCACAACTCATGAAGTAATCTGCATCAATACGCAGCAAGACTTGGATCATGTTCAATATTGGGCTAAGTGGCAAGTGACATTCACATCACACAAGTGTCAGGCAATGACCATTTCCAGCAAGAGTGAATCTAACCATTGACCTTGAGATTCAATGGCATTAGTATTAATGAATCCCTGCTATCAACATCCTAGTTATCATTGACCAGAAACTGAACTGGAGCAGCCATATAAATATTGTGGGTCAAAGAGCAGGTCAGCAGCTTGGATTTCTGCAGTGAGTAACTCACCTTCTGACTCCCAAAATTTGTCGACTATCTACAAGGCACACATGAGGAATATGATGAATATGGTTTCCTTGTCTGGATGACTGCGGCTCCAACAACACTCAAGAAGTTCAACACCATCTAGGACAGAGCAGCCTGCTCAATTGGCACCATGCAGCACGATAACAGTCACTCTCTCCACTACTGAAACACAGTGGCAGCAGTGTGTACCACCTACAAAATGCACTCACCCTGGTTCCTTTGGCAGCATTTTCCAAACCTGTGACCTAGACCTGGAAGGACAAAGGTGGCAGATGCATAGGAAAACTACCATGTAGAATTTTCCCTCCAAGTCACTCAACATCCTGACTTGGAAATATTTTAGGATTCCTTCACTGCCACTAGGTCAAAATCCTGGAACTTCCTCCCTAACATCGCTGTGGGTGTCCCTACACCGTGGGGTCTACATTGGTTCAAGGTGTCAGCTTAGCAACACTTTCTCAAGAACAATTAACACTGGCATAGCCAGTGATGCTCAGATCTGAAAAAATAAATTTCCATTTGAAATCCTCAACAGAACTCTAGCTAATATAAATAATACTGAGAAAACCAGTTTGAAAGACTTACCCACACTAAGATAGTGCTCTGGAAAACATTTGTCTTGGTTCTGCCAATGAAGAGGTGCCTTTAAAGCTGAAGGTTTTTTTTATATAAAAGGAGGCTTTATATTCATCCTTGGAAGTGTCTATGGATCAGGATATCTCAGGTAGAATGTTGTGGTGATGACGATTGAAAATTGTAAGTCCTCAAGGATATATGAGTCCTGTCCTAAACGCAAAAAAGTACAATCCTGTCCCAACAACTGGGTCTGTTTCTTTGAACATGGGTAAATAAGGGTTCCATACTGCTGAATTCACCTCAGCTGAGTTTGTCTTCAAGAATTTTGAGCCATTGTATTCACTAAATGAGCAGAGTTTAAGAACCCTAAGCATTTCTTGCAAGGACCTGCTATACTGCAGAAAATCATATTCATAATTTTGGCTGACTCTTGCAAACTAAAGCATTGTTTTTACAAATGTTGACATAATCTCTTCATAAATTATCCAATAAAGAGTCTCTTTACTTTAGAAAAATGTTGAATTCTGGTCATGTTAAGTATGATTTGTAAGCGTAGTTGAGAATTGAAAAAGATATTTTACAACAAACTTATTCAGTAATGAATATCTGTCTTTTTTCAAAAGATTGTATATTGTTAGGGTAGATTATCTTTGCATATAATTTTTTTCCCAAATTAGGCACCAAAAATTTGTTTAATAAATCCATTCCAATTTTAGATAAGGGCTCTGTTTTATGAACAGTTACACTTCAGTAGTCTAAATAAGCAAAAACATTTTGTTCCCAGCTTTCAAGATGTGTAACAGATTAGCAGGTCATTTTTCTTTTTAAATTATGCATTTGAATACATTTTAAAAATGTTATTGCTGTGGTTATTAATAGCTTAGTAGACTTAATTGTTTGCTAGACGTTTAAGAGTCTCTTTCTGCAGTAGCCAAGACAAATGTTGCTGAATAAAATAATGTTTCAGACAAACATTCAAATACTGTCCTGACAGCCAGAGCTGCTAGGTTCTTGGCTGAATTTAAGGAGGAGAATGGAGAAGAATACAATACTCAATGCGACACGTGAGCACGTCTCAGCATTCTCATTTTGGTCATTATTGCTTACAATTGTTGAGATAAAGCAGTTGGGTTTATCTTGGCCTGAGCTGGTTTTAACTTCAAAATGATAACAAAATGGAATTAGCCTTTGCTATCCCTAGATGACTATCATCCTTTAAGGAACAGAACTCCAGTTATGCACTTTGGTACAAGGTACAAATAAATAAACATTTGAAGTGCGCAGCATGTCAGAAAGGCAGTTTATCTGGCTACTGCACACTTGCAGACTTTGATCCAAAGAACCATTATAGTATGTGAAATGCACAGGCATTTAATTCTGCTGGAGAGAGAGGAAAACTTTTTATCAGTGCAGTTTTCAACTAGTACTGGGAAAAACAAGTCTTTTTTTCACTTGGCAATTTCTTCTCCTTCCTCCAGCTCTCTCTGGAGGCCATGATTCTTATTGGGGGATGGTCTGATAGCTGCAGCCTTTTGGATATCTTGTTGAATAGATGGTTGCTCACTTGAGTGGGAAAGTGTTATCAGACTTCTTAGTCAAGGGAGCATCACAGCTTTCCTATCATGTCCACACCCAATGTTCCCACATTCTCACACTTTCCAGGAGTCATGGGTGGGATCACCAACTGATTTTTTTTTCCCTCTTCTCTCATCTGGTACTTCTAAACTGATTTATGATGCTTCCACTCCTGCCTTAGTATTTTATACAGAAGAACATTTAAATCAATTTAAGCTTGAACATTAGATTGTGACCACCCAAATTTTAAAACATTTGTCCAACTTGAATGTCTGAAAACAAAATTGATGGTGCTTTGAGTGATAAGCAGCCTTCCTCGATCTCTCTCTAAGGAGCGGTCTTGGAAAGATCTTCTGACTAGACCACCAGAGTACTTGGACCTTCTCCCTTAACACCCCAGGCACAGCGAGTTGGACACCAGACACATTTCAGAAACCTTTCATTTTAGAGGTTGGAGAAAATTCTAAATCTGTAACTGTAGATGTTTGGCACTCAAAATAACAGGAACAAATGGAATTTGACGGAAAAACTGCAAATTCCAAGAGTTAGTGATCTGGTTTTATTTGATGGGGAGCTATAAATGTCCTTTCTCGACCTGTTTAATTGTAGTTTATGGAGAAATGTGAAGCAGCTGCACCACATATTCAAACTAGTTTCTCCAAAATAAAACCCTCATCTCTCTATACAGGTTTCCCAATCACTCTGCCTAAATCACATCCAGTAACCCCTGGCCTATTCACTGATGTACTGCAATCACTTTAATAAATGAACAGATAGCTGGAACAATAGTCAACTGCACATTAAAAGGCACCAACAGCAGAACAGAAAGAATTTATAGACAAATCCCAATAAACCAGCATAAAATTAAAAAAACAGGAATGGACTTTTAAAGATTCCAAAGGAAACTGATGGCACAGTGGTTAGCACTGCTGCCTCACATCGTCAGGGACCAGGGTTCAATTCTCAGCGTGGGTCACTGTCTGAGTGGAGTCTTCACATTTTTCTTGTGTCTGCATGAGTTTCCACCGGGTCTCCGATTTTCTCCCACAATCTGAATGAAGTGCTGGTTAGGTGAAATGGTCATGCTAAGTTCTCCCTCAGTGCATCTGAACAAGCACCAAAGCGTGGCAACTAGGAGATTTTCACAATAACTTCATTGCTATGTTAATCTGTCACATTACTGTGTTAAGTGTCACTTGAGACACTTACATTAATAAGTAGATAAGTAAATTACCAATTTCACTATTTGTTTAAAACATCTGCATGAAAGATAGCACAGGTGTCTGCCCAAAGAAGCAAAAGTGCAATAACTCTGATACTCAATTATGTGTCGCAATTCTAAACATTTAAATAATTTAAATGGCATTGGTGAGGACAAGAAATGTACTAATTGAACAATATTGTTGGGAAACAAAGCAGCGAAGTTAGATTTACAGCTGCTTGTTAGGATTCCCTCTGAATAGGTCAGGGAGAAGAGGGACAGAGATTGTATAAAGGTTATTTTCCTTCCCCCATTGACCACAAAGCATCTTTTGCAGAAGGTATAAAAAGAATTCTAAATGTAATAACAAAACTATAAAATGGAAAGGTATCAGAAAAACGTTAGATTTGAAGCAATCACTATGGTTATTCAATAATGTTGTCCTTTAATGACAAGCCCCTGGCCCAAATAAATGTGCAAAATCTGACAACAGTTCAATTCTTTAGCACTGGAAGGTGGTAAACACAAAAGTTAAATAGCTGCAGCCCTGTCATTGTTGAAGCGGAGGAAGGAATTTGCTATATGAATGGAGAGATTCTGAAGGGAACAGCTGCCTTGTTTTCATCATTATTATTTCTGCGGCTGAAATGGCTCACAATTAGGAACAGCATTTGGCCACTTGTGTGCACAGCAACAATTCACACAAAAATGCAATCGTAATCTGTGCAGTTTGTATGGCATGGCCACTGCGATCAGCACTTTGAACACTTCAGTATTTTTTTCTGTTTGCACAATAAGGTGACTTCAGCTGAACAAAATTGGATAACATGAAGCTATTTAGGATGTTGACTGCCTTTTATGAGATCATCTTCAAAATTATTGGTCTTGAGAGCATCAAAGGAATGCAAAAGTAATTCCCTCCCTAAAAAAATTATAATGTTTGTGTCATGTTCTACTTGTAGTACAGACATACATTCAATTGTAGTAACATTATGCAGATCCTTATGTAACAATTATTTAAAGATGGCTACTTGAGGCAGCATTTTGTCATTTGTCCCATACCATCACTAAGACTGTCTATTTCCATCTCCTTAATATCATACGATACTATCCTGATACTAACCTTCATCCATGACTTTCTTGCTGATTCCAATTCCCTTACTTGACCTCTTACATTCCAACTCTCTGTAATTTTGCGGTCATCCAAAATTATGAGTACATTTTTGACAATCTTTCCTAATGGTCCAGAACTTCTGATCTTCAAGGAAATGCACAGGAATTACCTGGGAAGTTTAGAATTAGAGAATCCCTATAATGCAGGAGGAAGCCATTTGGCCCATTGAGCTGCACCGACTACAATCCCACCAAAGCTCTATCCCCATAACTCCATGAATTTACATTGACAATCCCGCCACCTCACTAAGGGGCAATTTAGCATGGCCAATCAATCTAACTTGCACATCTTTGGAGCAGTTTAAATCTGAGACTTCAGGTGGTTTCAACTTTCTTAGCAGGATTGTTGCCCAAGAAAAATTAGAAGAATTAAAACCATTTCTAATTCCTGAATAACTATAGTACTGACCCACACCGAACCCCCAAATACTCTCACCATCCATTTATTCTTCACCAACCACCCTCCCAACTATATACCTAACACCATGACCACCCTCCTTAACTCTAATTTTTCCCCCATCTCCATCCTTTGGAAACTGCCCGAACGACCCTCCCAATACTTCCTACTACCCTCACCCAATTCCCTGCTACATTCTGACTATCCTCTAACCCCTGTCTACCCATCAATCCCAGCTGACCACCTCCCAACTATCTTCCTCAGCCCCCTAAATATCCCTATACCCACCAGGCAATAGCCTCATGGTATTATTGCTAACATATTAATCCCGAAACTAAGCTAATGTTCTGGGGATCCAGGTTCAAATCCCAGCTTGGCAGTTGCTGGAATTTGAATTCAATGAAAAAATATTGAATTATGAATCTACTGATGATCATGAAGACATCGAGAATTGCTAGAAAAACCTAATTGGTTCACTAATGTCCTTAAAGAAAGATAATCTGCCATCCTTACCTGGTCTATCCAACATGTGACTCCAAAGCCACAGCAATGTGGTTAATTCTCAACTGCCCTCTGAAACAGTCTAGCAAGCCACTCAGTACAAAGCAGTTAGTGAAGGGCAATAAATATTGGCCAGCCAGTGATGCCTATGCCCCACAAATGAATAAAATAAGCTCCCTTGAGCTATTCTACCCCACTGACTGACCACCTGGCACTCTGATTCACCATACCCTACTTCCCTTCCCTCGACATAAGATCATAAGACTAAGACATTGAAACAAAATATGGCCACTCGGCCCATCGAGTCTGTTCCACCATTCAATCATGGTTGATATTTTTCTTATCCTCATTCTCCTGTCTTTTCACCATAACTCCTGATCCCCTTATTAATCAAGAATATATCAACCTCTGTCTTAAAGACACTCAATGGCCTGGCCTCTGCAGCCTTCTGCCGCAAAGAGTTCTACAGATTTCCCACTCTCTGGATGAAGAAATTCATCCTCATTTCTGTTTTAAAGGATTGTCCCTTTAGCCTGAGGTTGTGCCCCTTGTTCTAGTTTTTCCTACTAATGAAAACATCCTCTCCACGTCCACTCTATCCAGGCCTTGCAGTATCCTGTAAGTTTCAAAAGACATGCCCCCTCATCTTTCTGAGCTCTGACAAGTACAGACCCAGCAACCTCAACCATTCCTCAATGTGTTCTTCATTTCAGGGATCATTCTTGTGAATCTCCTCTGGACCTTTCCAAAGCTAGCACATCCATCCTTAGATACAAGGCCCAAAATTGCTCACAGTGCTCCAAGTAGGATCTGACCAGAGCCTTACACAACCTCAGAAGTATATCCTTGCTCTTGTATTCTAGCTCCCTCCACATGAATGCTAGTATGCATTCGCTTTCCGAACAGCTAACTGAACCTGCATGTCAGCCTTAAGAGAATCTTGAACAAGGGCTCCTAAATCTCAGTGTTTCTGATTTCCGAAGCATTTTCCCATTTAGAAAATAGTCTATGTCTCCTCTTCTCCTTCCAGAGTGCATAATCCCACACTTTTCCATATTGTATTCCATCTGCCACTTCTTTACCCGCTCTCCCGACCTGTCCAAATCCTTCTGCAGCCCCCCTGCTTCCTCAATACCACCTATCCCTCTACATATCTTTGTATCATCTACAAACTTAGCAAGTGTCTTCAGTTCCTTCCTCCAAATCATTAATGTATATTGTGAAATTTGTGGTCTCAGCAACAACCACTTAGGCACACACTAGTCACCAGCTGTGATCCTGAAAAAGACTCTTTTATCACCACTCTCTGCCAGTCAGCCAATTCTCTAAATATGCCAGGATCTTATCCTAACACCATAGGCTCTTAACTTATTTAAGATTCCTATGCAGCACCTTGTCAAAGACCTTCTGGAAATCTAAATAAATCACATCTACTTGTTCTCTTTATCTAACTTCCTTGTTACCTCCTCAAAGAATCCAACAGATTTGTCAGACATGACCTCCCCTTGACAAAGCCATGCTGACTCTGTCCTATTTTGTCATGCACTTCCAAATACTCTGTGATCTTATCTTTAATAATGGACACTGACATCTTGCCAATGACTGAAGTCAGGGTAACCAACCTAAAATTTCCCATCTGCTGCCTCGCACCCTTCTTAAACAACAATGTTACATTAGCTACTTTCCAGTCCTCTGGTATCCTCTTTGCCTCCAGTGATTCTTGAAAGATCATCACCAATGCCTCCACAATTTCCTCAGCTATCTTTTTTAGAACTCTGGGGTGTAGTCCATCTGATCCAGATTATTTATCGAGCTTCAGACCTTTCAGTTTCCCCAGAGTCTTCTCCTTAGTGATGGCCACTGTGCCCCCTTACTCTCCTGGAGCTCTGGCATCCCACTGGTATCTTCCACCGTGAAAATTGATGCAAAGTAACAATTCAGTTCATCTGCCATTTTTTGTTTTCTATTATGACATCTAGCGCCTCCAATGGCAATTTTTCTCTCTCTCTTACCTTTCATATATTGAAAAAACCTCTTTCTATCTTCTTTTATATTATTAGCTGGATGACACATATTTCATCTTCTCCCTCCCTTGCTTTTTTTTAGTTATCCTCTGCTGGTTTTTAAAGTCATCCCAATCCTCTGGCTTCCCACTAATCCTCGCCATTTTGTATGCTTTTTTTGTTTTGCTTTTATGTTGTTCTTGACTTCCCTCATCAGCCAGAGATGCCTCGCCTTCCTCGTATGTTTCCCTCCTCCTTGGAATGAATTCTGTTGTTCCTCCTGAATAACCCCCAAAAACTTCTGCCATTGCCGTTCCATTGTCTTCCCTGTTTTGGCTCCTTTTCCAATCAACTTTGGCCAGCTTCTTCCTGATGTTTTTGACATATCCCACTTTCTGACTCAATCCATCCTATCACCTTCACCCCTGCCCCCACACTCACTCACATTACACATTTTCTTACTCATGGCTTCTCAAAGTGGCTGGAACTTTTAAACTTACCCAGACACAGCAGCTACTGCCATGAAAAGGGAAATGGTTTCATTTCCACTGATGCTGCTGCATTGCACTGAAAAAACACAGGCACTGGAATGCTATACATTGCCCATCAGGCTGGGATCATGAGGTGGGTGAGAAATGCACAGCTCCTGATTAAGGAAGTAAGAGCAGAATGGCAATCTGATTTTGGTTGCCATTTTACCACTGTCCCACACATTTCTTCCCTTCCCCCACATCTCTATCTATCAAGGCTTACACTCAGATTTCAACTTCTCTGACATTTTGGAATTCACATCTTTTATTTTCTCTGTGGACTGTCATTAGCAGGCTTTTCCCCTTGTTTTTGTGGCAATGACTCATCTTTCATTTCCTCCCCCTGCAGTATAAATATCTCCCACTTTCTATGCCTTTTAGTTTTGACAAAGGGTCATCTGGACTCGAAATGTCAGCCCTTCTCTCCCCTTGCAGATGCTGCCATAACTGCTGAAAATTTCCAGCATTTTCTCTTTTGGTTTCAGATTCCAACATCTGCAGAAATTTGCTTTTGTAAAGGAGATTTCTAAGTCAGTGCCTAAAATTGGCACACTCTGAACTGGCCCCAGTATGAACAGCTCTGTGTGTACCCAGTGCCTTATTGGTTTCCTTCAAGAGATTGTAGTCTACCTGCAGCCTAACCAGTCATTCTCAATTGGACAATTATTTTGTTGCCTCTAACGTAAGCTGACATGCTCCTCTGAAGACTTTTGTCGGCCCAAACTCTAACTCCTCCCTCACTTCCAATTTGTATAACCCTTCTCCCAGTTGCCGCCTTACTCCCGGTTATCACCCGAATTCTCAGTGACTGAAGTCCTGCCAGTTGATGTCCCAAATCTCTCAAAAACTCTCTTCGTCCTGATCACTCCCCCATTTCCCCTTTATTACCCCCTTACTTTCCGTTTTTGCTCCTCCACTGCACTCAATCACCTCATCTTTCCCATTGTTCTTCACTCTCTCAGTCTCTGTTCTCCTTCTGATTGTTGCCACCACCTTTACATTCCTCACGACTCCAGTCACTCCTTTCCCTCTGTTTGTCTTCTCCCTATCCCAGTAACTACACTCCCCCCAACCCCTGGCCCCAGCCCACCCCTCTCCCACCATTTTAATTCTTTCCTCATTTCTCCTGGCCACTCCTGTCTCCCCCACCCACTACTATTTGCATTATCTCCTCTGCCAGGGCCTCCTTGTTAGTGACACATTGGCGCAAAAATTAGAATCTTTGTCACTGGCGAGCTGTCTCATGATGCATAGCAAGCATTCCCAGTCATATGTAAATTAAACCTCAATATTAGGCCATCAACCCTACTGACTAATTGATTAACATATCATCAGAACATGGCAGACTATATTCCCCAAACTCTAACTGGCTAGAGTATTTTATTTAACAAAAGTTAATTATTCCATAAACAACAATTCCTCTCTTATTTAGTTAAGTTATACGCAAAGTCTGGAGAACATTCAGGTTAAAGCTGCTAAGTAGCAAGTAACATTTTCATCACCCACAGCAAGAAAGAATCGAACCAATTGCCCCTGATGTTCAACAGAATTACTTCAGCTGAATTCCATACTATCAATTTCCTGAAGGTTACCATTGAGCAAAAACTTAACTGGACCAGCTACAAGAGCAAATCAGAGGCTGGGAATTTTGTGGTCTCCTGACTCCCTATGACCTGTCTACCATCTATAAGGCACAGGTCAGAAGTGTGATGGAATAATGTCTGCCTGCTTCAACAAGTGCAGCTTGAAAAACACTCATGAGGTTTCATACCTTCCAAGACAAAGCAACATACTTAACCATTACCTCATTCACTTGTACATTCACTTCATTCACCACTGGTACACGCTGGCTGCAGTGTGTACCACATACAAAATCTACTGCTGCAATTCACTCATGCTCCTTCAATGTCATCTCAACATCTAACAGTCAGAAGATCCAGGGCAGAAGATGCACAAGAACACCACCATTTGAGAGTTCCCCTCAACGCTACACACCACCCTGACTTGGAATTATGTTGCCTTTCTTTTACTGCCACTGGGTCGAAAGTTTGAAACCCCCTAAACAACACTGTGGGTATATCCACACAAGATGGATTACAGTGATTCAAGAACTGTATACAGTTCTGGTCATCTTATTATAGGAAGGATATTATTAAACTAGAAAGAGCGTAGAAAAGATTTATTAGGATGTTAACGGGATTTGATGGTTTGAGTTATAAGGAGAGGCTGAATAGACTGGGACTTTTTCCCTGCAGTATATGAGACTTAGGGGTGTTCTTATAGATATCTATAAAATAATAAAGGGTATAGATCAACGAGATAGTCAACATCTTTTCCCAAAGGTCAGTTAGTCTAAAATTAGAGGGCACAGGTTCAGGTGAGTGGGAGAGATACAAAAGGGCTAGAGGGACAATCTTTTCACACAGAGGGTGGCAAGTATCTGGAACAAGCTGCCAGAGGTAGTAGTAGAGGCAAGTACAATTTTGTCTTTTAAAAAACATTTAGATAATTTGGGCAAAATGGGTATAAAGGAATTTGGGCCAAACGTGGGCAACAGGGACAAGTTTAATGGTCAAAAAAAGGCTAGCATGGACAAGTTGGGCCAAAGAGCCTGCTTCCATGCCGTAAACCTCTATGACTCTAAGGTGGTTCTCCACCAGCTTCTCAAGGGCAATAAAGGGTTAGCAACAAATACTGGATGATGAGTTAAAGAGTAAAAATCAAAGTTCGCAACAATAATATCTTGTATGCTCATTGCATTCAAATGGCATTACTCTGTACTCTATTTTCAATGTAGACATTAATCAGTTAATTTTAAATGGGCTAAGACCCCTGTTAAAATAGTGCACAAAGGAATGTCATACGATTATGGTAGCACATGCATGCTCATATGGTAAGCAGGAATATCCAAATTTATTCCTACTAAGCTGATCTCCAACTATTTTTGATAACTGTAGAAATGTGACATTTAAATGAGACTCCAGTATGACATCTTGTCATGAATAAGTTTTGCAACACTATTTTAATAAATCTAATTTCAAAGTTTTAACACTGTTTCAACATGCTAAGTGGAAAATTAACAGGCCAATGCTAAATAGAGGACAAATGTGGAAAGTGGCTCTTCATTGGAAGAATGGTGTTCTAAATGTTTATCTTTGTTAATAATGTGACACCACAATTATATCATGAGAAATATAGATAGATAAACATGCTGATTTGATCGGGTTGAGCGCCATGTCATTCCAACCCAAATAAGTCTGTTGGCGAGTAATAATCATCTGGATGACACAACGTATGAAATATAACCACAACAGGTGTGGAACGGATACCAGCAATTCCAAAATTGCTTTCACAGTTTTGAACATGGCACACATTACTTCATTTATTTCTCAACACATATATTGCTGTTTGCCATGGCATGTGCAGCTCATTCTCAGCATTACTGCCTTTGCTCCCGAAAGACATAAGTCATTGCGAGAATTAAAAAAAAATAAAGCTTCAAGTTTATATTCATACTGTGGTTTTTCTTTTAATAGTCAAATGCCCAGACACCCTTTCGAAAGCATTGTTCTATTTTAAAATAGTGTTTCTCTCAATCTGGTTCTGCGCCAACTTCACTGGTGCAGGTGGAGTATTAAATTAAATGAAAATGACCAAAGGCAGAATAATGAGGTACTGAAAATAAATTATTGGATATATCGATGAACAAACAGGGCTCCAATTCATTATTTTGTCACAGTTAATTTTCCCAGCATTTAAATGTATTAATGAACTTGTTAAACTTGTCAGATTAATTCTGATAAATATACAACTAATTTGTGAAGAAATATTATGTTTGGCTCAGGAGATCTACATGTGAAAGTAAATGAGAATAGTACAATGAACTGCAGTGTTTGGATCAGGTATTTATGTAGGTACTAAATTAGCTTTTGCTGTATTGGATTTTATACATTATTTGAGAGTTCAAAACCAAGGCACTCTTTTAACATGAAGACTAATCAAAATAAAGTAACTGTAAATAAGCCCCAAATTGTCTGCTTCACACTCCTGGCTGTGATTAGGGATAGGCAATAAATGCTGGCTCAGCTAATGATGCCCACATCCCATGAATGGATTAAAAAAAATGATGTTAATGTTCATTATGTGTTTTGAAATACACATTGTTCTGCACATTTTGTCCAGATTATAGAGAACACCATGGGCTGGATAAGTGGGGTTATTTTTGTGGGCTTTGTGTTTTTTTGTGTTAGGAAGAAAACTGTGTACACAAGCATACTATTGTAGGTACTAAAAATATAAAAAAAAGTACAGATAATGCTGGAACTTCTCAGCAGGCAGGCAGCATTTGTGGAGAGAACCAGAGCACATTATAGTATCTGACCAAGAATGATATGAAATAGGTTTGAAAAAAAATTAGATCTCACATTTTCAACAGCGATGTGAGATCTTCAATCCCCATCTATCTTCATCCTCCCAAACTGAGGAAAGTGTCAATTTTGACTCATTTTAACAACATAAGTATACACATTGGGATGGTATGGTGGCATAGTACCAGGGACCCAGGTTTGATTCTCAGTTCTTTGTGCAGTGTTCTGCACATTCTTCCTATGTCTACATGGATTTCCTCCAAATGCTCTGGATTCCTCCCACAGTCCAAAGATGTGCTGGTTAGGTACATTGGCCATGCTAAATCCTCCCTCAGTGTACCCAAACAGGCACCAGAGTGTGGCAACGAGGGAATTTTCACAGCAACTTCATGGCAGTATTAATGTAAGCCAACTTGTAACACTAATAAATAAACTTTAAACATGAGGGAGGGCAGGTGAGTTTGCTCTTGGAATAGTTTGAGTTTTTGAGTGTGAATAGGGAGGGCACTAAAAGCTAAAATATTAACACTTCTGGAAGGTGGCTCCAACTCACCAACTTCCACTGATTTGAGCGGATCAGTTGGGCTGCAACACCTCAGGAGGAGGCCTGTTGTCAATCAACATATTTTTATTGTTCAATCAGAGTAATACTGATCTTCATCTTTATGCTTAATGCCGGGATCACAAATTTTACAGCCTTACTGCAATTCACCTGTTTAAAGCCAAAACACAATAACTTGAGGAGGCTGAAAGAAATCTCAGGGAAATACGGCCGTAAGTAATTAGTGCTCATAACTGTTTTCTGTCCTATTAGTGGGAAAGGATTTGTCCACAGTACACAATATGTAGAAGTTATTTTCTACATTTTGAAAGTTTACTCTACAGTCCAGAAACCTGAGCTACACTTTAAACGCTTGATTGATTAAATCAGAATGGGTACCCTCATCACTGCCTGGGACAGAGCCTCAAATGAGTGCCAAGATGAACAGCTTCAGCAATAGCAATGGCTGCTGGCCACAGACTTGCAGCTCTACAGGAGAGAATGGAGTAGCAGAGGGGATTAGCAGAAGTATACAGCTCATAGAAGGTTGTACCCTGCACATAGGGTCCAAAGTTTTTTTGGCATGTCTGAATAGTAAATTTTCAAGACGTTCAAATATTGCATCAGGTGGAAGCAGGTACTTGCATCCAACTTGATCCTGAGCCCCTGCTTCACAGTGGCTATAAAGTCATCACAAGCCAAAATCACTTTGCTTCTGACTTCTTCCAAATCTGAACCATACATGCTGGATCATACATGTTAATGAAAGCTTAAAGCAAGTGTTTCGTAGCTAGTTTACCAAGCTTGCTAATTATGCCTATATTTCCATCAGTAGAATCAGGTTGAATGAGTGATCTTTGCATTTGTGCACACCAGTAGCAGTTAGTATATCAGTAGCAGTAAGTGCACCCATAGATCTCAGAGGTATTTGTTAATTGTAAGGGCTTCTGCTCCTTCAACATGAAGCTTGTGTACATCCAAATAAGATTTTTAGACAGCTATGTGCATTCTTAGGTAGCTGTCATAATGCCATCATAATTATAAAGTTCTTGCAAAGAAACCATCAGATATTCAGTAAGGAGCATTCAGAATCAGAATTTCATGTGCTTTGAAAACATGTTTCCCATTACTTCAATATAAACTTCCTCTGCTGGGTTAAGTAGACAAAATGTACAATGCAATTTTCAATATACCACAGACCTGGGGGAGTCCACTCTCACATTTGGAAGCAGTCCTACTAATTGGCTACTCAAGAACAGAAAAACTGACTTAAAATGTAGTTGTGACATTTCTCGGTGATACTCGAGAACTGAGAATCAGGAGTGTCACAATGATTGCCATATCATCAACAGTCGTGTTATCAACCAAGCCATTGGAATGTTGAAGATATGCTTCAGGTATCTGTCAGATCAGGAAAACATCCTTCAGTTTATGCAGCCAGCATCTCCAGAACGATTGTGTATTTCTGCCCTCTGTACAACATTGTACAGTGAGATTTACATCTGAAGGAGAAACAGAAGGTAAAAAACACAGAGGAGAAAGAGGAAAAAGACGAGGAGAAAGACAATGAGAGCATTGCACCCAAGCTGCTAGGATGTTGTTATTATTGTGAGACTATCTTAGGTTTCTCTATTCCACTAAAAGACCCATCTAAAAACCATACATAATGAAGATACTTTTGCACCCTCCTCGACTTTTCAACTTCATTATTCTAACATAAAGCAGTGTTATAAATAAGCAATTATCCTTTTCCTATCCCAATTATTCCCCATCAATTTATGTCTTTCTGCTCATCAAACAATTGAAAAGAGCACACTACCAGCAACCAAAAATGCGGGAAAAAAGTAACAAATGTAAAAAATGTAACAAATGTACAGAACCCTTATAATGTAATAATGTTTAAGAATGTGTAAAACTTTTTGCAACTAGAAATTTTTAATCTTCCTTTTCCAGTGCCCCTACATGATGCAACCCCTGTGCCTTCAGCAGAGTTAGACTCCTGCTTTTGCCTGGCTTTCTTTGGGTTTAGGAGCGTGTGAAAGCTATGCCAAATACCGCTCCACCTGTACATAGGCAAAGGCAGGCACGGCCACCAGGTCTTAATGGTATGTCAGATACTGATTGAGGGTAACACTGATGAATATTGGAACCACTTTTTGTGAAGTCACTAATTCCACTTACCCTTTCAGCATCATCCCCCTCAAAGCCCCTTTCCCTGCAAATCTATGAGGCTCTGCAAGGCTAGGTATTTGTCAACTTATTCAAGGTGGATTCCAGAGTCTATGGGGATGCTTTTGCCATTCCGAGCTGCTAATTTTTTGGCAGGTCCAGTCAGGAGATGCGTGCTGACTCATGGGTTTGCGCATGCATTCTTAACACATGCACGGCTCCCACCTTCGGAATTCAGGTGCGGTTGGGACCACCCTGGAAACTGATGGGAAGACCAGGCAAGTACTTTAAATCTATTTGTAACGTTATTTTCATATGAACAGGCCTGACACTGAATTCTCCATCCCGATAGCATCTCCCATTCCACCAGTGCAATTTCACCCCAGCGAAATTTAGATAGCACCCCATTCTCCAGGAACTAGCTGGACAATCCTGCTGGAGTGAAGGGGGTCTATCAGAGCCGCCTAGGGCATGGGCATCCTGACAGTGCCAGCCTGGGCCATGCTGAGGGTGCATTTTGGCACTGTCCACCAGGCATTGGATAGTGCCAAGGGGGCAGAGCCTAGGTGGTGATCAGTGGGGATGGGTGGGGAATCCTTTTGGGGCTAGAGAGAGGCCAGCGATCAAGGCAGGCTGGAAAAGGGGTTTGTCGGTTGGGGAGGGCGATCTGCTTTCTGTGTGGGGGTGTGGTGGGGTGAATGTGCCAGGATGGGGATGTCTGCCTCCCGTGAGGGATAGCCTACTAAAGAGTGGGCAGAGGGTGTTGGGGATGGGGGTGGATCAGGGCTAACCCAGGAATGATCATTGGGACTGTGATGGTCCTGAGCTGGCCAGCAATTGGGAGAGCCAACAGTTCAGGGCCACTCAAAAAGTGGGTGCTGCTGCAAGGTAAGTGAGGGTGGACAATGAGTTCTGGAACTGACTACAGGTCAATGATTCTCCACTTCATTGACATCTTCAGTATAGCATTTGTATCCAGTTGCAACAGAGCTTGCAGCAGATAGTGTCCTTTAATATGGAATCTCCACTGCTATCCCCGACTCCACCAGCTCACGAGTGAGCTGCAAGTCACCAGTTGAAAATCAAATTCCCTAAAAAATGAGTAGCTGAACTGGTTTATAGTCTGCATGAGATTTATGATGGTGCAGCCTCAGACAGAATGTGATCCCCTGAAGCACCATCATCAATGACTTCCTTCAGCCCTTGTTACAGGTATGAGTGTCCTGTGGAACATGAAGCGTTGACATGAATTCAATATTACTAACTGTTGTTTGACATACAGATGTCAGATTTTTAATCCTATCACCAGGTAACTGAGAAGTCTCCATCACTGAGCACTTTGAGGCCAGAATTTTACCAACACCCACCCAAGACTCATAAGATTGTGCCCCAGGTCAACAGAGAATGCCATTCTGTAAGCTTTGCCCATCCCAATTTCAGAGCGGGCATGTCAGTGAAATCAGGGCCTTGCTGATCTCCATTGCTACCTTGCTGCACTTGTGTTGTGAGATCTGTGATGGGTCTCTCCAATCTTCTGTCTGTTCCAAGTGTTCTGTGCTCTTCACCTTGCAAGCAGGGAAAGAACCAAACTATGAGTAGAAGTAATGACCTGTGTCCACTTGATGCACTGAATAGATTTTGTGATGGCGACAATGATAGTGCAATGGGATGAGGATGGGTCAGACTGGTGAATGGATAGCTGCAATTGTGAGGGTTGGGTGGCACTGCAGGGTAAGTGAGAGTGAATAATGATGTGTGGAAGAACTTTGAGAAAGACATTGTGAGAATGTTGAGTTGGTCCATATAGCAGGATATGGGTAATTGTGACTGATTCTGACCTCGTCCTGCAATGAATCCAGCAGTGTGGTCCTATGTCCTGCTACTTATCACCCTTGCCATTTCCAACCATATCTTCTCAATCTCTGCTACAATCTTTCTCTTCCCATTGCTGCAGTAAAGCACGTCCCTCCTAATGGCACAGCCCCTAGCACCACATCCAGGAAGGTGTGCAGCTTTTACACATCTCTTTTCCATTTTTGTCCTTCTTTTCCAAAACTCCAAAGCTCCAAATTGTCTTTGTTGGATTGTCTCTTTAAATACTAATGTTCAAACCTTGTGTTGTTATCTCTCCATGCTGCCAATTAAATGGGAAACATGCAAGTTAAAGGATAGTATGCAGGTGCATTATAAAGTCTAGGGAATTTTATATTAAAAATATTAAATTATTTTTGAGTAGTCCTATTGCCTGTCTCAGTAAAGTGTGTGTAGCCAGAATCATAATCTAATCTAGGAGCATTGCAATTCCTGGACCAAAATGCCTCAAAATGTCAACTTTTAGGGTCATCCTATATAGGAATACTATCACCTGGAAGATCCCCTCCAAGCCATTCACCACACTGACTTGAAAATATATTGGCGTTCCGTCAATGTTGCTAGGTCAAAGTCCTGGAATTTCCTCCTAACAGCACTGTGAGTGTACCTATACCAAATGAACTGTAGCGGTTAAAGAAGACAGCTCACCACCACCTTCTCAAGGGCAATTAGGGATGGGCAATGAATCTGGTCTGGCCAGTGCTATCCACATACCTTAAATGAATTTTTAAAAAGATGAGCATCATGATAAAGGTTGTAAGTATTTAATGATCAATGGATTTGTCTTTTTCTTGTCTTTTCCTATGCCTTTGAAGGAACAGCAGAGAAATGAACTTTTAAGCACTGGACAGAACTTGAAGGAACATCCTCCAGCACATATCAGGCTGGACTGTAATTGCACTCATTCAGGGGGATTAAAGCAGGGAGTATGAGGGCAATATTGAGGTAGAACCACTGAGCAATAAGAACAGGAAACGAAAGTATAACCAGGAAAAAAACACACCTCATCAAAGCAGCTGAAATCCAGAACCAGCGCCAGATGTGTTGGGATGGGATTTGGGCAAGGAAGGCCTGGGGACTTGCAAGGGATGTCAATCAGGCTCTCAAGGGGAAGAGAAATCCAGAGGTCACTGGATGCTGAGGGTGAGGCTCCCCAAGTTAGAAGGGGGCTTCTGAGTGTTTACAACCTACCCCCAGCTGAGATTTTCCCAAAGTTCTTAATACAGACGAGACCTCATTTTGTCAACTGTCCAGTTGGAATGTTCCCTAATTGTTACAATTCCAGATGAGGAAGGGTGCACTGGCTCCCTCTTTATTCAAGCCTGTTGGTCACTGAAAAATTTTGTCTAAAAAAAGATCCCTTTTTATGGATATGCTTTACCCAGCTCCAATTGTTGAGACAGGGATTCTCCCAAAAAAATTCAAAGTGCTGAAGTTGCATCAATCCCACTGTTTTATTTAGTGGGATTTGCAAAATGACTCTTCCACACTCTGTACAACACAGAGTGCCCTGGCTAAATCATGATAGAAATTTGGGGGCAGAGCCTATTTCTGCTGGAGAGACTGGCAGCATATCGCTGAATGGGCCACTGTGCATGTGCCGATCTGTCGCAGCAGAAATTGGCACATGCGCAGGGCTACACAGCCCACACTGCCAGCTTCCTGATTGCTGACCAGCTCAATCGCTGGCCAGCAAAGCAATCCAATAACTCTGCTTTCTGATTCCTCCCACCCTCTCACCCCGGCAGTCCTGATTTTCCGATCCTGCAATGCCTCCCTTCCTGGCACACTCCAATGGCCACTCCCAAATACAGAGCAGCAATGGGATTCCCCACCCCCTTTGGTCTAACCCTACAGGCACTTCCCACAATCCTCCCCACCTTCTTAGCAATGCCCAATTGGCAGTGCCAAGGTGCCTCTGGGCATTGTCACTTTGTCCCTTGGGCAGTACCAGGTCCAGGCTGGCACTGCTGGGTTGGAAATACTCAGGGGGGAAACCATCCTTTCCCCAGATGTTCTGGGGGGGGTGTCTTGATGACTCCCCCTTCATTGCAGCGTGTTCAGGCTGCTAGCTCGCTGTTAGTGGGGAGCTATTGTAAACCCTGCTGGAGTAAACCACTCCTGGCAGGGATGGGGGAAGAGGTTAGCAGCTCTGGAGACATGTATTCTGGGCCCGCTAATGATATTAACATTCTGATTTTAATATTTAAATTAACTCTGCACCAATTTTCAGCCAGAGTTGAAATCCAGAGGTCAGAGACGCATAGAGGCCATAGAGATAAGTGAAGAGCCCATTAAATAGCCTCTGCCTATGTCTCCCAGCCTATTGTACCATTGGAACAAGTCAAGGTCCTGGGAGAATCACTCCTATTATGTTTTAAAATAAGCCAATTTAACTTGAGTTAAGCATAGTGTGAAGTTATTAGTTACTAAAGGCAGAAAAATACTAAAACAGATGCATATATATTCATACAGACGGAAAGCGAAATTGAATACATTGTAAGTAAGTGTATCAAAAAGGTGTAGTATCCTTGACTTATTAGCAGCCGAGATTGAGTATTGTTTTGATTCAGGATTCCAGTTGAATTGACTTCAGTAGACAAATAATCAGTTTCAAGATTCCAGTAGAGTTTATTTCAGGAGATAAAGAGTTGGTTTCGTGATTCCAGTGTACTGTACTTTGACAGAGAAGCTTCCTAGTTCTCTTTTCAGCCATAGTCTTTTGTTGACTTGGTTGAGTTCTACAGTCAGAGAGGGAGAGATTGAGAGTGACCTGCTAGGGCTACTTTTCAATTGGCTTTTAACCTATTCTTTGCATATTCAAAGTGGGAAGTTCAATCCACAATCATTTGTCTGGACATGACACTGGAAATCTCTGGATGAGATGGCCTTCATGTCACTTTGTCTCTACCAAAAATGGCAAAAAGTTTCTGGATGGTTTTTATAAGCACCTTTTCCTTAACAGGATGGAGTTCCATTGTCTCTCAGAGAATCATCTACAGCAATGCATCCGGTGGCTTGTGTGTCCAGTTAAGAAAAAGCTCTTATTTAAAGTACAATATCTCTGTGTTTGTTCTTTCATTATTAGGACACAATGGAAACAACTCCTTCGCCTATCAGCCCTTTTCCTCCCTTAGTCATTGGTGCTGGCTTGGAGGCCTGATCCTGCGCTGTAACTTTCTTTGTTCTTTGTTCTTAGTTTATTTTCAGATTTCCCCTCCTGAGCTATTATCTACCATCTGACCTAAAACTTGAGGCTGGGCATGTAAAGGACCTAAAGTGGCCACTTTGGGGCCTTAATTGGGGTTTTCAAGTTGGAGCAGATAGGATCTCATCCATACATGTTCACACTCCCTCATGCCTTAGAACTACCTGGACAGATGGGCTGGAACTTTACCACCTTATCCACCATGGAATCAGCATGGGCAAGGATCTGACAACAGAAATCTCCATTGATCTCAGGTGGGAATTTGCAGTCTTGCCCAAGTGAGGCCATAAAATCCTGTCCATATTGTCTATCACCATTTGGATAGAGGAGGTGCAGGTCAAACTTTATTGAACATCATACGCCAGGTTTGATACCTCAATACAATGGACAGAGCAGCTGGCTTTGCCATGTTTAAATGTATAGAATCTCAGGCCATCAGATTCAGAAACATGGAAGAACAAGAAAGGGAGAGAGGTGCTGCAGTGTATGAAAACACAGTGTATGTGGTCTACATAAACGACTTGGAAGTAGGGGTAGGTGGTGAGATCAGCAAATTTGCTGATGACACCAAGATGCTTGGATTGGTGGGTACAGAAGAGCAGTGTCAGGCAATACAACAGGACATAGACAGGTTGGTAGACTGGGCAGATAGATGGCAAATGGAATTTAATCCAGAAAAATGCGAGGTGATGCATTTTGGCCGGAAAAATGTAGAAGAGAGTTATAGGATAAAAGGTAAAACTAGACGGAGCATAGAGACGCAGAGAGACTTGGGGGTGCAGGTTCACAAGTCTCTGAAGGTGTCCTCACAGGTGGAGAAGGTGACAAAGAAGGCGTATAGTATGTTACCCTTTTCTATGAAAGCTATAGAATATAAGAGTAGGAGTTTGATGTTGCAGTTGTATACAACTTTGGTTAGGCCTCACTTGGAATACTGCGCCCAGTTCTGGTCTCCGTACTATCAGAAGGATGTGGAGTCCTTGGAGAGAGTGCAGAGGAGGTTTACCAGGATGCTGCTTGGTATGGAAGGACTGTCTTATGAGGAACGATTAGATAGACTGGGGTTGTTTTCCCTTGAAAGACTTCGGCTTAGAGGGGATCTCATAGAGGTGTATAAGATTATAAGGGGTATAGATAGAGTAAATGGAGGTAAACTTTTTCCACCTTTAGAAATGGATAGGACGAGGGGTCATGGCCATAGGGTGAGGGGGCTATGTATAGGACGAATATTAGAGGGCAGTTTTTCACACAAAGGGTAGTGGGGGTGTGGAATGCACTGCCTAGTAAGGTGGTGGGAGCAGGCACGCTAGGGCTGTTTAAGGGTCTCTTGGACAGCCACATGAGCGGTATGCAGATAGAGGGATATAGTAGGACTGTTTAACTATGGCTTTTTTTTCACAGGTAATTCAGTCCATACTTGACCAACAAGGAGCATGCATTCGGCAGGTGGTGCGAGGACAGCTCTTGGATGTTGATTCATGGGTTGCCTGGTACTTCATGTTGTAAATGAGTGCTTTATGTGGACCATCTGAAGGGCACCATGACAGCTCAAAGACTATCGATGTGGCTGTGCAGACACTTGGAATTGGGCCGGTGTCTGCGGGAGTTTGCGCTTTCTCCCCGTGGTTGCGTGGGTTTTCTCCGGGCACTCCGGTTTCCTCCCACAACCCAAAAATTCGCTCTTAGGCTGATTGGGTAACAAATTGTCCCTATGGAGAAAATTTTCCATATTAGGAATAATATATATATTATTATATAGGAATATTAAATTAGGATAATGTATTTGCTACTATTTGGTATGACGGCGGCGCGGGCTCGTTGGGCCGAAGGGCCTGTTTCCCGTGCTGTGTTGCTTAATAAAAAAAAAACAATGAAGCTATGGCAGTGAAAGCAGATTGCTGTTGAAAATTTAAAGAATTGAACATTGTAGAAAATTGAAGATTGAGAAATCACCGGTGGATGCCCTGGTGCTGGAAGTTAATTTGTTTATTCTCAGGTAGAGTGAGTTGACAAATTTTTAACAAGATTCACTCTAGTGTAACAGGGAGAAGAACGTCTTTGGAAATGACAGGAGGGACTTAGCACTTTAAAAACAAGACTACATTTCTACAGAGAGCACAGAATAATGTAGAAGCTTGATGTGAGTTTATCAGAAGAGTTAAAGAACTAAAAAGGAATTTATTTTCTGTACTTTAGTGTATTAGTTGCTAACTAAATGATGTTTAGTCAATGTTGATTTTAGCTTGTTTGTTACAGTAAAAGTCTTAAAACATGAAATCTTGTGTGATCCTTTGTCAGTTACAGATAATTCAAATCTCTTGTTTTCAGGTTTTAAGTCTCTTTGGGGATCATAACAACTAGCTGAATAACACCTGGTCACACAGCCTAACTTCCTATTTACAATCTCAACTGTGCTGATTGCTTCACTTTCACCAGTATTCCTAAATTATTTTCCTGTATTGCGATCTTCAAATTAAAATTATAGTTTAGTTTATACTCCCACTGTTCACTATTTTGTCCATTTCCATACCTTTGTATTTATTTAAATTAAATAATATCTGCTATTCATTAGATCAGTACTCTAAACTCTGCATTTGGTCATGCTGTTCTTTGCGAATCCTCTAATTTTGACACCATCTGCAAATTTGCAGAGTTTTGTTACTGTACTAATTTCCAGGTCCTTTGCTCACATTGTAAACAGCAATGGCCCAGCGCTGATCCCTGAGGCATACCCTCTATCATTAAATCAGATCAATATATAACTAACTTTCCTTCAGCTATTGCTTGATCCCTTTCAAAGGAAGCTCAACCTTCAACCTGGAGATCACTATCCTATATCATCTATCAAAAGCTTTGGTGAAATCTAAATAAATGTTTTCCCTTCTATGAGGGCAAGTTAATTCCACAAGGAACTCCAAGAAGATCCATTAAGTATAATCTTGCCCCCAATGAAGCTTGGATTTATATAAAGTATTTCAAAGAGGTTTACAACCAATGGCTCACTTCGGATGTGCAAATGGCACTGGTGCATAGATAGGAGCCACTGAATAACTGAGGAGGTTCCATCAATGCCATGTGAATGAATAATCAATTAATCTGCTGTTGCGAATCAATAAATTATTAACTTTGGATGGGAGGTGATATTGGCCAAGAAGATTTTGTGCTCTTCTCCAAAGAATGCTATTGCATTTTTTAACGTCTCCTTGAAGATCTGGCAGACGGAATTTAATTTATGCAAATGCGAGATAATGAATTTTGGTAGACTGAACCAAGGCAGGACTTACTCAGTTAATGGTAGGGTGTTGGGCAGAGTTACAGAATAAAGAGATCTAGTCTCCTTGATGACACAAGATTTCACGTTCTTGTCTCCTTGAAAGTGGAGTCACAGGTGATCAGAGTGGTGAAGAAGGCATTTAGCATGCTTGATTTCATCAGTCAGAACATTGAATACAGGAATTGGGATATCTTGTTGAAGTTGTACAGGACATTAATAAGGCCACACTTGGAATATTGTGTGCAATTCTGGTCACCCTATTATAGAAAGAATACTATTAAACTAGAAAGAGTGCAGAAAAGATTTGCTAGGGACTTGATGGATTGAGTTATAAGAAGAGGCTGGATAGACTGAGACTTTTTTCTCTGGAGCATAGAAGGCTGAGGATGATCTTATACAGGTCTATAAAATAATGAGTAGCATAGACAAGATAGATGTCAATATCTTTTCCCAAAGGTAGGTATCTCTAAAACTAGAGAGCATAGATTAGGTGAGAGAGGAGAGATACAGAAGTGTCCAGAGGGGCAACTTTTTCACACAGAGGGTAATGAGTATCTGGAACAAGCTGCCAGAGATAGTAGTAGAGGCGGATACAATTTTATCTTTTAAAAAGCATTTAAATAATTACATGAATAAGATTGGTATAGAGAGATATGGGCCAAATGTAGGCAATTGGAATTAGCTTGGGGGTTTTAAAAAAAAGAGCGGCATAGATAAGTTGGGCCAAAGGGCCTGTTTTCATGTTGTAAACCTCTATGACTCTATGTTTATGGCTCCATAAAGACCAGACCTTGGTTTAACATCTTATCTGAAAAGCTACCTCCAACAATACAACAATGTTAACATGAAATATCAAACTAAATTACAAAGAGAGTGGTGTTTGAACCCACAATTATATGATTCAGAATGCTAAAGTAACATTCGAACGAAAGTAACATTCGAATGTTCCAATGTTTTTGATCCTATTCCACTGCTGTAACTAATGGAGGAGGAATCTCAATGTCCCTGCCGATTGCATATCTGATCGAGGTGTATATTCCAGACAAGGAAACAGTCAGGCAGTTTAAAGTAATTTTGATAATACCATTGTTGGCAGATCTACTGGAGTTGATTGAATATTGCTGCTAGAAAACTGTGTGAAGACATTTGAAAATCTCACATTATAAGGATAATTGGAAAGAGACTGTTTCAGACCAAAGCTTTAACCTGGAATATCACATTGATGGTATTCCAGGTTAAAGTTTTGGTCTGAAATTGCTCAATAATCTGCCCAACTCAGCTTGATGCTAGTACCATGCTACACAATGCAGGATGCCTTCACCGTGAAAACTTTGATCATTTTGATGGAACTTAGGAAGGTGCGGGCAACTGACATAGGTAATTCTTTTACAACATTGATGTAGCTTGGTACTGCAAATTCCCACACCATACTTGCATCCTCAATCCAGTTCCTCAGTGATTTGCCATGGTAATAGTGCTAATTTGGAAGATGTTTCCTTACCCATATTTGTCCTGAAATTATGAGGCTTTGCAATACCTTTAATAATACAGCACTCCTGGAACTGCAACGATCAGACTCGGGAGTTAGTGTACTCATTCCAGAAACATGAAATATCTCTCACACAGATGTTTACAGCTTTTATAACATGCCTATGTTCTACTGGCTTTCTTTAACAATGCTGCAGCAAATGTTTTAAATTAGAGGGAGTTTTCGTGCAGAATACTTTTTTCCATACAGATTTTGATTCCTTTCAAGTAAAAGCTTAGTAGAGAATGTTACTTTTAACAAGTGTCTTCTAGGTTTCCAAGTAAATGAGGTAAGATTTTGGTCAACAAATAATGAGCCCAGCTGCATTGGACCCAAGAGGAAGTGTTCCTTTCCTGCCCTATAATAACCATCGAGTATCACCAACCTCATTGCACCATAAGTCATCCCTAGAACCATTCACCCACCCTCTTCCCTTCATCATTATTTGACTACCAGTGGTGTAGGATCAGAATCCTCTCCACTTAGCAAGGATAAAACTCCTTCAAAATCTTCACAGACATAAACACTGCAAACAAATGAACCCATTACTGTACATCTCGCTTCTGTGTGTTGAGGTTTGGTTCTCAAACATGTCGATACAGAAATCGAGTCAATACTGTATAAAGACAACAGGACATTATCATCTCAAAGACACAAAATGATGGACATCAGACAATCCAATTTAAGTAACAAGGAGACTATCAGGACTAATGGCCACAGACAATAACCATTATACAAACAAACATCAACAACAGGTAAAGAGAACTGGAAGTTATTGTATACACATCATCTTTGTAGCCAGAGACATCACACCTGAATGTTTCATTCATGAAAACAACATTGCGATGAATGTGTTTATCTGGACGAAGTAAGTAGTCTCACAACATCAGGTTAAAGTCCAACAGGTTTATTTGCTAGCTTTTGGAGTTGACCTGCATTTTGAGTACAAGTTGAGAATATGGGCTCTAACTTGTTTTCCAGGTTGTGGCGTCTGCTGTAGAGCTGGTGGTTGAGGAGTCTGAGAGAGGTACGACGGAAAAGTCTCTCAGCGTAGTCTGTGTTATAGGTTGAACTGAGTGAGTTCGTGATCTGTACTCCTTTGGGTATCTTGTCTGCTTTCTTGCATCTTTATAAAATCTTGATGTCTGTGTCGATATGCACGATCTGCTTGGAGATCGTCTCCACTTTGAACCTGCAGTTTGCAGAGTCGGTGGTAGTCATGACGTGGAGTTGCCAGCATTGGACTGGGATAGGCACAGTAAATAACACCATGAAGTAGGCATAATAAGTAGGGCTACTTACTGTGCCTATCCCAGTCCAACGCTGGCAACTCCATATCATATCTGGACAAAGGGAGGAAAGTGATTTTAAAGGTGCTAAGACTGACCATCTGAACAGATTGTCTCCAGGAAATATGCTTTGATATTTTTGATACAGCTTTGGAATAAAAATGCCAAGAAGGATCAGGCACTGCAGTCAGCAAAGAGAATCCGAAAGGCTCAAATTGATTCACGGACCTACAGCTTTCACCAGAAAGATCAACCAAGGGGGGAGTTAGAAGTATCAGCCAGATCAGAAGGATACTGGAGCTGAGGTTTGAAGTTTAAAGATAGTTTAATGGTAGCAACTAAATCCTGAGAGGATTTGAGTTGAGGTTTGGGCAGAAATGTGTGGTTTTGCCTATGGTTTTTCAGTGGGGACTTTGTATTAATAAGTCATGATTCTGAGTGCTATGTAGCATCATTACAGTATTTTAGAGCTCTTGTATTAGGCCATTAGGAGCGTTTTTTGTTAACAAACACATTTGGGGTTGGGCCTAAAACCCTGAACAGGATTTTCCAGCCACAATTTCTCCAAAACCAGAAAATCCTGCCCGAGGTGAACAGACCTTTCTATGGTATGCCCCTCACCCACTATGATTTCTGTGGTGGAAGAAAGGTAAAATTCATTCCCCCGTGTCAGGATTTAATAAAATTTGACAGTAAGGGTAAATGTGAATGTGCACCTCTTACAGGTTAAGAGCAGAATAAAATCACATTGTTAGACCCAGAGATTTTCCTTCCTGAGCCTCATTTATATAATCAGGCTGTGCCCTCTTCCCCAATATTTCTACTTGCCTGAATTTAAGCATAGGAAAGTCAGCTTCACAGGAGTGGGAGCTGAAGTTACAATACCCCTTTGTGACATACTTGAAGCACAAGCTCTCTAACTGTAGGCTATCCATGGCCTGCATGAACTTGGGACCACCCACCAAAGTCCCTGGAAGTAAGGACTTTACCTAGATGGAATATTTAGTCCCATCTACACTACTTCTGCTGGAAATCCTGTACCCTATTGCCCACAAGATGTCTTATCTCTGTGTGTCTATCTCATACTGTAAGTCAGCATTACTGGAAAGTTATACAGGACTGGTTGTAAACCTGCCAACCTCCACGAAGGAATACCTCATTGAAAATTGTTTCTAGGCTTTGGAATTCATGTAAACAAATATCTATTTTCTTTGTGCTCTCTGTAATGTAATATCTTCTCTATATACCTCTCTTTTACTGTATGGATGTGAGGGAATGACATTTCAACTTTCATTCCCATACTTTTGCATTTGTCTATCTTCAGTTCACAGCGAGGTTATGAATAGGAAATTGGATCGCACCAACACTGAGGGGTTGGGAAATCTACCACTCTTATAAAGAAGGTGAAAAATTGAAACACTTTTATGTTTGTGGACAGGTGATGAGAGTAAAAATTAATGCTATTTAAATTAAACTTACTCTCCTGTCCATAACAGAGCGAAATACTTAATGCTTTTGATTTAGCCATGGAGTACAGCACAAATTCATGCATGATATCCTACAAAACGTAAGCAATGGCATTTTGTTTGACTTTTCACTATCTTATTTGAGCCTGTTTCCAGAAGAGTTTAATTCTTCAATGCAGTGTAGGACATGGGTGTGTATCCTTTGATACATATACAGCTGGCATCACATCACATCTCAGCAGAATTGGAACTCTTTATTATGATTGAAAGATGTCACACCCCAACACAGGAAGCTACCAAAATAGACAATGTTCTTCACTGGAATTGCATCAGAAATCCCCTTTGTTAAATCCAGAGAAGTCCTGGCAGCAGAGAGGGGAATTCCAGATCAAAGAAAACAGACATTCTGGTGAAGATTACAGCTTGATGCATACTTGTAAAATCAGCAAAAATCAGATGGGCTGATATAGCATAGATGAATTCTTTGGAATAATTTCTTGGGACAGCACTTGCTGTAGCCAACCACACAGCTGGTTCTACTAGACCTAGTACAGTACAATCAGATGCAATTAATTAATAATCTCATGAATGAGAGTTTTTTTTGTGATTCATGTACTAGGATGCTGCATCTTTCACCCTTTAGGTAATTGGTTTTTTCTTTATTATTCCTGCCATAATGGACAACTCCACACTTGCCCACATTATATTCCATTTGCCAGAATTTTACCACTGGAACTGAGAAGAGTGAGAAGCAACTTGATTGATCTTGTAAGATCCTTAGGAGTCTTGACAGAGAATGTTTCCTCTTGTGGGAGAATCTAGAACTAGCGAATATATGTTTAAGAAATACGGGGTCACCTATATAAGAAAGAGATGTGGAGAAAGTCTTTCTCTCAAAGGGTTGTGAGTTTTTGAAACTCTCTTCCTCAAAAGGCACTGAAAGCAGAGTCATTGAATATTTTTAAGGCAAAGTTAGATAAATTCTTGATAAGCAAAAGAATGAAAGGCTATTGGGGTGGGAGGAATGTGGAGTTAAGATTACAATCAGATTGGCCATGATTTTATTGAATGATAGAGCAAGCTCGAGGAGCCTACTCCTACTTCTAATTCATATGTTCATATGTTTGTATATTTGTGTGTAGCAAAAAATGTCTTACTTTCTTGTCAGGCAGTTTCTCTCAATTTATTTTGCAAATAAAATTAAATATCCTGAACTGATTAGAATCTGAGTGCATGAATAAAGTGTGACTCGTGATATATAAAGTCCAGTTCAACCAACTTTGAAGTAGGAAAGTATTTTCAGACCAAAATAGATTGAATTCCATCATTAGATTTAGTTCTATTTAATGCAAGGTCCAGTGTCTCTGGAGAGGTTTCAGATGTAGCTGGGTTTAAATGATGGTAATACAATATATACAGTGATATATTATGTACCTCCTGAAAGCCACGCATTTTATTCAGTAATTAAAATATTGGACTTTTAAATTACTACAAACTCTTCATTTAAGTTCACTTAAATTTAATTATGTAACCCAATACATTCTAGTTTACACATATTTTCCTAGTTCAAACTAGTTCTGAACAATCTTGCACAACACAAATCTTCCAGATAAAGTTGGTTCAGCTACTGTTAGATTGAAGGCTGATGCGCAATGCACGTAGCAACCACAGTGGAGGTGATTTTAATCCAAGCAGGTTTGAGCAGGAACATATGCACTTAAATTGGCAACATTTTAAATCTGGGCTATTTTAACTCCTTAGTTCCATTTGAATACTGTCAGTTCACTTAGAAATAAGTAGATAGGGTGTGTGCTGGTTGCTCGAGGGTACAGATGAGGCAGCATATGGCTACTTGTTGACTTTCTGGTAAACCACAGAGACTGGATTTTAGGGAGGGATCACCAGTGTAAAAAAAAGGTAGACCAGATTTTAACTCTGTAAGTGAATGGGGTTTGAATGATTTAAAATCAGGCTGTATTCCCTGTGGGTCAGGGAAAGGCTTGACTTTCTTTGTGGGACTTCAAAGAGAATTCCTGGTCCCACAAAGGCAGATTTTTTAGATTCACCTGAAAAGTCTCTTACAGCTTCGGACTAACTACAAACTTACTTATGCTTTACAGGAAAACCATGGCAACCATCCTGCTCAGGACTGAGTTCATTTTTAATAGGACTGTTCCTTCTACAATGCTTTATTGCAAAACCATCCACTTTGATACTGTAAGTGATAAGCAACAGGTAAGCAACCTAATCATATTTCACTGTCCTACTGCCCAATTTTAGCTAGTTGTTAGCTAGTTGTTAGGAGTACAATGAACTCAACATAATCAGAGGCAGGAATTGTATTCATGCTTATCAATGGCATCAAAAGCAAATTAATGTAATGCTCATCACATTTACTGTTTTGTGCTCACATTATTGGTCAAGATTGCCATTCTAACCAAGAATGCAGTTCAAAACAAAGTATTTAATTAGCTATGAAGCACTCTGGCCTTTCCGGAAGATTTGATATGTGTAGATGAATGCAAATTGTTTCATTTTTTTAGAAACTTATCCAATTTTCTTCACAATTTATAACTCTTTCCACTTTACACAAGAGACTTCTTCAATATCCAAAAGAATTCTAATCGACTCTTTCTTCCTGTTAGGAACTATTTTCAATTATGAAGTCACTTCAACAGTGGTAATTGTGTATTTCCAGTTGCTTCCACATAGAAACATGCAAACAGGAGTTGATCATATTGCCCTCAATCACGTTCCACCACTCAGTGATGTCACGGCTGATCTGAGGCCTATCTCTTCCCAGGTTTAGTTTGTAGAAATTGACCAATCTCAGAGTGAGCTGGCTTGGACTGCCTTTTGCAAAAATAAGTTTCAGACTTCAAACATCTGTTGTGTGAAAAATATTTCTTATGTCACCCCTGAAAAGGTTTGGCTGTATTTTTATGACCTACATCTTCCAGATTCCCGATAGTCAGACACTGGACATATCTATCTAAATGCGTGTCTAGACCCTCCAGACATCCAAACACAAACTCTATGGGATGTTTGAACAGCCAATGGGCAATTCCCCAGATTCCTCAAAAAAAGTCTTTGACTTATTTAGCTGAATAGTTATCAATGAAATAACAGGCAAAAAAATTCTACTGGGTAACTACACATCTGCGACTCCCTTCTCAAAGATGGATTTCAACTTCAATCCCCAACTACGATCTCTGACCCTCCCAACCACAAACCCCAACTTCTCTGGTTCCACTCATCACCTGACTAACTCTGACCATACAATACCCCCACCTCCTTAACTTCCTCCTCATCTTCCATCACCCAAATTGCACTCAAATCAATTGAATCAGCCCCACCACACAACTGCTTCCATGAGCTTCTAACTCTTCTTCACACATATACAAATACCCAACTGACATTCTGACATCCCAATCTCCAATTCCCCTTCAATCCTCTCCTTCACCCAACTCAATCTTTACTAGGTTCCATTAACTGACTTCCCTCCTAACCATCCAATTCCTCCATCCCCCTGATTAACCTCCAAACTCCCTGACAATCCTCTACCCACCATCACATCCATCCCCATTTCCCCCAACTCCAATTTCTCCCCAACCTTTATTATTTTGAAAACTTCACCTAATCACCATTAACCATCTAAATTTCAAGACATTCAATTTTAGTTTACTTAATCTCTTCCCTGAATCTTAACTCTTGGCATTCTGGTAACATCCTGGTAAATCTACGTTGCAGTCTCCATAAGGCCAAAATTTATCCTAAGTTACTGGGAGAGATCTTACCAGAATTTGGCAAAGTGTCAGTTCCAGCAAGGAAAATAAAGCCTGTTCATTGATGGCTCTGACATAATTCTTGACTGGACCTTGAGCCTCACTGACAAAGTTTTTAGGGCCTCAAGAACCACATTGCACGTACAAGCAGCCTCAGTCAGATTTTCGCTGCCAGAATGCCACTTAATCATGCCAATCAACTAGGAGCTCCTTATAAATAATTTCTCAGCACTCATTCTGCAGTGATTGTAGGGGATGGCAGCCAGGAAAGCCACACCATGATTCTCGGCAGAAGTCTTCGTCAGACTTCTTGATGCAATGCAGCAGAGGCAGAATGTACTCTACCTCCATTCCAGGAGAATGCCTCTCAACAACTTCACCAACTTCACTCAAGGTCCAGCTCCCCAGGGGAGGCTCACCAATGTCACCCCAGGCAGAGGATATGGATGTCAGCAGATCTTTTCACCTTAGCCTCTCAGTTTCCAATCTTGGGGAAGCACCTAGACGTTTTTGGCGGAGGTGGGTGGTAAGGAAGATTAAAGAGTGATAGGCACCTAGCTGGGATAGGCAAAAGCAAGCACAAGTCTTGAGGGCTACCAGTGTCCATAACAACAAATAATGAATCATTCCATTCACTCATAGAGCCTCCACCTGTTATTTCATGCCACCAAGTTTGACAAACCGACGGACACATTCAGTGTTTTATTCCTGTGGAGTGTGAAAATGGCTGTGCCATGTCTCTCCAACACAGAGCACAGTGAAGCCCTGCTGCAAGCAATTTTGCTGTAAATGCAGTCTCCCATTGCTTGAAACCCTTCATGGAAGGAATAAATCATCACCCGCACCCCCCACCCCTGACCCAGTCATTTGGAATAGAGCAGTCAAATATTGTTTCTCTTCAACTGAGCACAGAGACTAAGGACTTGTCGATGTCGAGAAATAAGAGGAAGAATGCATAGGGCCAGAATTGGCCATTGCGAAAGAGATGCTCTAATCGCCTCTTGTTTTGGGAATCAGCAGAAGTAGCAGGTGGTGGGGTCTCCCAAAATGGGTTTAAGGTTTAACCAATAATGTGATGCCATTGTTGCTAATCATTAAGTTGCACATTTGCAATAGTAGGAAACTGCAGCCATTGATCTGACTCTGCAGGAGAATGGTGATGCTTTGTTGAAGTGCTGATTGTCTGCTCACCTCAGATTTAAGATGAAAGTGAAAACCTGGCCAAAAACATAGAGAGGCCTGCAGTGCCTGAGAGTATTGTTTCCAGCCTTGATAAAGTCCGTAATGTGCCCCATTCATTGGCAGGGTTCATGCAGCTCTCTGTTAGGCAGAAGTCAGACAACTGATGAGAGAAGCATTACTTTGTCCTCGCTGCAAGTCGTCATCATTCTCCTGCTTCAGCATCCTGCCATTGAAATTCTGCAACCAAACGGTTAGAAAATGGTGTCACTATATCATTAGCTTGAACCCCTGGGCATCCAAAGTGATGAGGATTGCCATTAGCTTGGCCCCCTGCTCTATAAAACAAAAGAAGCTTATTTTGATCTATTTGAATATAATTTAATCTAATTATTATCTAATTATTATCTCCCTCCCCATCGTATTATCCCCCCCTCACAGTATTTTTGTTGAATTGGTGAGGTTCACAACACATTTTTAAATACATAAACCAACTGCAAAAATCCCTTCCGGAGCTCCCTGGTGTTTATAATCCTTGGGGGAGAGGGACATAGACTTTCCATCTACCAAGACTTTCCATCTATACTGCTTATAAATGAAAAACCTCTCCACCCTAGCTATGACTGTAGCACTACATGCTGTACTCTCTCGTTTCCTTCTCTATGAACAGTATGTTTTGTCACAAAAAAAAGCACACAAAAAAATACATTTTACTGCATGTTAATACATGTGACAATAATAAATCAAATCAAATATATGCTGCCTATTTTTGTCATTAGTGAATTTGGATACGTGGCTTTCTAAGTTATTAATAAAATGGTGAGTAGCTGAGACGTAACACCCTCCATGGCAAATTCCATTCTTCTCATATGGGCATTTTTATTTCTCACTTTCCATTCAGCTCATGGGATTGAGATTTATATTTGGAAAAAAAGTTTTGTTATGGTGGCATGATGTGCAAATGTGTTTATAAACAAAGGAATGCATGGGGGAAATGTGAGGATACTGCTGTGTCACTCAGTGCATCGGGTGCTGCAAATTTATAAACAAATATAAACGATAAAAATAAAAATAAATCCATATTGTAAAAGATCCATGTCTCAGCACAAGCAGCTCTTATTGCAGTGCAGATAGATTTAGCAATCAGTTACAAAGTCACTGCAAGTGCATTTCCACAACTGCCAGTTCATTAGTTGCTCAAAAGTGACCCATAAAGGCAATAAAACACCATTAAAGCAAAACTCAGGACCAGGATATTTTTGCTGTGTTTTTAAATTGTATTTCCACCTTGTTGGATCACCTCCTATCATGCAATAGTAACAGCTCTGGCAGTGCCTAAGTAACCCATTCTCTGGCCTTTCCTAAAGGTACCCTGAAGTCTGCCACTAGGTGGTCAACATGTATGATTATTCTCATGTCCCTGGGATGACTAATGTGGCCAATGCCTCCCCACAGTGGCACAACTGAGATTAGAAACATGGCATGAAGGAGCATTGTAGATTTTTTTTTAAATTGCAAAGGTTAATTTTTACATATATCATTTGTCTCGACTGTTACTCTCCAATGTACAAGATATTGATGGAAGATGAAAATATCAAATATAACTGACAGATGATTATTTTATTTATAGCCCAAATAAAATGAGAAGTCTGTTTTATTTTAATGAATGCACAAAAATAATGGTAAGACTAATCAACACAAGCAAGTAATATGAAACATAATGCATTCAGTCTGACGTGGGTGGCCATTTGTGGTTTCCAAAGGCCTCATTAATACTGATTAATTCATTATGGACAAGAATCAAAACAATATTAGTATAAGAGACAAAGGTCAATTTGGTATTTGACCATAAGCAAATTCACTAGAAAATGTGATGCTGGTGGACTAACTTGAAATATGATTTGAAAGTAGTGGACTCTTCTGTATAGCAGATGATTACATTGTTAAATTTTTGTCACATGGTGTTATTCTCTACATCCTGATTTGGAAAGCATTCTTGTAAAGCGTAAAGGTTTTCAGCAATTTGAACTTTTTTTCTGGGAGTCTCTACCTCTCCAATCTCCCCCTCGTGAACTCACCGTTCGTCCAATACTGACCAAGAGTCCAAACTCCATTCTTTCCCCAGCACTTTTCCCATTATTTATCATTCATCTCATGAAGAAGCAGCGCTCCAAAAGCTTGTGATACCCAATAAACCTATTGGACTTTAAGCCGGTGTTCTAAGACTTCTTACTTATTTATTAGTGTCAGAAATAGGATCATATTAATACTGCAATGAAGTTACTGTGAAGATCCTCTAATGATTGATTGGCATGCCTTCTATTTTTTTAATTTCCATGTTAAGGAATTCTATCCCTAAAACCCGGTGCTGTTCAAACTCTTTAGCCTCTTCTCTACCTTTGATGTATCTTTCTTCCTAAAATCAACTTTATATCAGTATGTTCTGTGTCTGATTACACCTTTGTGAATGGGATGTTAGAGGAACTATATAACAATAAGTTATATTTGTTGTTAAGGCAGAAGCGTGGGGCAACAACAGCAACATTTTCAGACCATTAGAATGTCAATGAACCAAAATTTTGATATATTTTCTGCATTGGGCTTTATGTTATGATAATTACATTGCTGTAATTGGCAGGTCAGGTACTTTGCATACTGAAAGCTATGCAATATGTGTCAATCTAGCCTGCAACATCTCACAGAAATAAAGGGAGGTCCCAGGGGGCCCCTGATGTGTCAAATTGTCGTAACCACTGACTCAGGTATTGCCATTACTACAATATTCATCTTCTTTCTCACAGAAGATGATGGCTGTTAATAACTGGACTGTGGGAATGGTATCACTAATTAGACCTTGGAACCCACAGAAAAAAGTAGCCAGAGAAATCTTGGGAAGCTATGCTGTTAACCTACTGCAGACAAAGACATAGACAAATCAATAATATCTGCAGGTTCGCTTGAATACCTACGTAATGGTTTGGATGTACAGAGAAATTGACAAACAACATGATCAGGTACTTCCAATAGCTATGGAAAATGACACAGTTGAACATAGAAAAATACACCACAAACAGGCCCTTCGGCCCACAAGTTGCACTGATCATATCCCTACCTTCTAGGCCTATCTATAACCCTCAATCCCATTGAATCTCATGTACTCATCCAGAAGTCTCTTAAAAGACCCCAGCGGGTTTGTCTCCACCACCACTGACGGCAGCCGATTCCACTCACCCCACCACCCTCTGAGTGAAAAACCTACCCCTGACATCTCCTCTGTACTTATTCCCCAGCACTTTAAACCTGTGTCCTCTCGTAGCAACTATTTCAGCCCTGGAATAAAGCCTCTGAGAATCCACCTGATCTATATCTCTTAACATCTTATAAACCTCTATCAGGTCACCTCTCATCCTTCGTCCCTCCAAGGAGAAAAGATCTAACTCCTTCAACCTATCCTCATAAGGTATGACACCCAATCCAGGCAACATCCTTGTAAATCTCCTCTATGCCCTCTCAATAGCTTCCACATCTTTCTTGTGATGAGGCGACCAGAACTGCGCACAGTACTCTAAGTAGGGTCTGACTAGGGTCTTATAGATTTGCAGCATTATCCCCCGACTCCGAAACTCAACCCCTCGATTAATGAAGGCTAATAGACCATATGCTTTCCTGGCCACATCCTCCACCTGTGAGGCCGATTTAAGAGTCCAATGGACCCAAGGTCCTTCTGCTCCTCAACACTGCTAAGAGTCTTACCCTTGATATTATACTCCTTCATCCCATTGGACTGGCCAAAATGGACCACTACACATTTACCTGTGTTGTAGTCCATCTGCCACTTCTCCACCCAGTCTTTCATCCCATTTAGGTCTCGCTGCAACTTCTGACATCCCTCCAGACCATCCACAACACCACCAACCTTTGTGTCATCGACAAACTTACCAACACATGCCTCCACTTCCTCATCCAGGTCATTTATGAAAATTACAATGGTCATTTAACATTGGAACATCCCTTCACTTTCTTCTGATATAATTTACCCAAAGTAAGACAATGTTACACAGGAGGGTGACAAAAGTAGTGAGTGAGTCTCTTCACCATCCAACCAACCAGACCTTCACCTATGTCCCTACTCACTCTTTTGTGACTTACTTAGATGGGCACATGAACAGAATGGGAATGGAGGGGTATAGAAAACTGATTTAAAATAGGGATCATGTGCCTTGGGAGTCCCTGGGAAGTGTGTAAATAGATGATGATATTGATGTATTTGTTTTTATCCTACAGGTGCTTTGGTCCACCTTGTTGTCTAACGAGGGGCATACACGCGATGGGTCGTGAGAGGGCTGCTCTTGGATTTTATTTTTCGAGAGTATCATAGTGCTTCACGTCATTAGTGTACGCTTGACCTGGACCATTTGATGGGCAACAAGACAGCTCAGTGACTATCGCTGTGCTGTGCAGATACATGGATTTGGGCCTGTGTCTGTGGTAGTTTGCGCATTTCTCCGAGTTCTCCGGTTTCCTCGCACATCCCAAAGATGTGCTCTTAGGCTAATTGACAAAACAAATTCTCCCTAAATCGTCTCAAATTTGGTTTTTAATCCATAGATCTATAAACATGGACAGGGATCGCGGGTAGAGGTGGAAACATCGGGGTGGCTGCATGGGCTCATTGGGCCGAAGGGCCTGTTTCCCATGCTGTTTTGTTCTTTGTTCTTTGTCTCATTCACTAGCTCAGGGAAAGCCATCTCCGATATGGGATGTTTCTGATAACAGTTTTTCACTCAATAATGCACAGCACACAAGGATATTAAATCCACAAGCAAATATTGGATTTGATGACAGGGAGAGGAGACACTGTAAATGACTTGTCACTCTGGAGTTACTTAAAAAGACAATGCTGGTGAAAGCCACACTCACATTAAGGACCACCGCAGAGGGGCAACACAGCAATCTTGCTCTCTTCAGTTGATCACATCATTTCACAAGACCCTGCTCTCGGACCACTCAATTACGACAGGCTAATGATACCACAGTACAGTCAAGTATTGTTGGTACCTCTGGTCCTCAGATATCATCTTAATGTAGCACTAAAGCAAGATCAAAAACTGTACAGCAAGACACCAGAGCTAGGCACAGTGGGAAAAGAAATGTATATCATTATATATGCATTGTACATATCAGTATATATAATTAAATACATTATGAAACAGTAATCAATTGTCTCAAAGAACCTATTTGGTTCAATGAATTCCTTTAAGGAAGGAAATCTGATGTCCTTACCTGGGCTGGCCTATATTTGACTCCAAACCCACAGCAATGTGGTTGACTCTTAACAACTCTCCTCTGAATAGCATTACAAGTCACTCTGTTCAAGAACAATTATGGAAGGACAACAAATTCTGGCCTTACTACTGAAGCTCATATCCCATGAAAGAATCAATAATATGTATCTTTAAATTTCAGCAATCAATTACAGTAATTTTCCAGCACTTGTGCCTCCTGGCCTTTTAGAGGAATTTTGACTGGGATTTCCTGTGGGTGCAATCAATAATATACAACAAAATATATACAAATTGTTTTATGTAATTTGCAGTGACAACTTAGGTCAAGATTGCCTGCCAATCTTTAACATTCTGGCATATGCTAAAATAAACAAATGAAAGTCAGTGTAAACAATCAGGACCCAAGGAAAACACAGAGCTCACGCCATATATTCCTGCTTTAAACATGAAAATTCAAGTCTGAAGCTATCCAATTATCATTCATACAGTAGATGATATTACACAGAGCTTCCAATGGTTACTTGGCTATTCCAGAGCAAGTCTCCAAAATCGACCAAACAACTGAAAAAAGATTGTGGAATTCTAAGCACAAGTTCATCCAGCACAAATCAAGTTGTCACAATCTTTTGCTTTGGTCTAATAGATATGGCGCTGTTAGCCAACCCAACCATACAATTGGTCAAGTCCTCAATCAAATTAATCGCCATCACAAGATTCTGTGAATTGGTTCATTTTGTGCACCTTCAAGAAACTTAAAATTAAGCTGTATATAAAGCACAAGCACATTTCTGAGCTTTCAGCCTGAAGTCAGCTGAACCATTAAGAAATCTCACAACACCAGTTTAAAGTCCAACAGGTTTATTTGGTAGCAATAGCAACCAGCTTTCAGGCCTCCGACTCTTCACTCACCTGACAAAGGGTCAGAGACCTGAAAGCTGGTGGCTTTTGCTACTAAAATAAACCTGTTGGACTTTAACCTGGGGTTGTGAGACATCTTACAGTGTTTACCCCAGTCCAATGCCAGCATCTCCACATCATTTTTTTTTAAGTACAGGCAGGCTCTGAATTTACTCCAAAAGGAATATGGATTGAACGCCTTGTTAATCTGATACACATACTAGTCATGTAGCCAACTGAGATAATTGGCCTTCACGCTAATAACTATCTTCTAAAATACTTTAAGTGTGAAAAAATATTGTCATGAATGAATGACATTCATTTACTAGTAAATATAATGATTCTAGTAAATGGTTCTCCAGTTTTTAAAACTTCTTTTATTAATTTAAAATAGGGTTATTCGCAGCTGTAGGTTAGGACAGATTTTGTGACAAACAGCTGTATTAATAAAACTTTACTAGGCTACGCTCTTAAAGTATATCAGGACATACCATATAAGATTTTACATATTCAAATAACCAAATACTTTTGAACAATATATGAACTATAACTTCATGTCAGAAAATTAGAGAAACTTTGAATGAAATGTAAACCAATTGCATCCAAATTGGAAATTCTACTCCACCATGTTTAAGAAAGTACATCAGTTAAGTTTTTCAGTTTTTACTACAGGTGCCATAAACATGTAGGAATAGAAAAATACAATGCAAGACTGACTAAGGATCAATACATTGTAGAAAATTTGCATTATTGGTTTTTGCCTTGGGACAGATGTTGCAACTATCTAGTTCGTATGTTTTTAGAGTATAACTTTCAATTTAAGGAAATAAAATTTTATTGTCAAAAATGGGATAAGTTTGAGTGAAGCAAACTTGAAAACTGTCATTCTTAAAAGGTTGTGGCAGTGCTGATTTAAGAGATTATCAGCTAGAAAGGTAAAATAATAATTACCGAATTAACGAGCTGGAGCCACGGGGCAGATTTTACAGCCTTGCTCATCCCAAAACTGGAAAATCCCACATAAGATCAACTGACAATTCCATTGTCCACCCCTCACCTTCTCCAATTCCCGTAGTGAGCAGGACAGTAAAATTCTGGCTTTGATGTTTACTACCTTGCATTATTGGCAACCCAGAGAATTTTACTTTGTTTAGTAAGTTGGAGCTAAATTAGTTTCAAATAATAAATTCAGGCTTGAGTATAGCCCAGTGCAAGCTATATCGTCAAGGAAATGGGTGGAGCTTAGGAGGGGTCTCCCTAGATGTTAGAGAACTTGGGGAAATAAATAGTGATGTCTTGAGGAGTGTTCAAATAAGAGAAGGAGGTGCTGGAAGTCTTAAATTGCATCAAGATAGAAAAGTCCCCAGGGCCTGATGAAACATATCCCAGGACATTGTGGGAGGCTAGGGAGGAAATTGCGGGTCCCCAGCAGAAATATTTGTATTACCAATAGTCACAGGTGAGGTGCCCAAAGATTAGAGAGTGACAAATATTGTGCCTTTGATTAAAAAGGGCTACAGGGAAAAGCTTGAGAACTACAGGCAGCTGAGCCTCACATTGGTGGTGGGTAAGCTGTTGGAAAGTATTTTGAGAGACAGGATCTGCAGGCACTTAGAAGTGCAAGGACTGATTAGGAACATTTAGCATGGCTTTGTGAGTAAAAATTCATTTCTCACAATTTGATTGAGTTTTTTAAATTAGTGACCAAGAAGGTAGATGAGGACAGTGCAGTTGATGTTGTCTACATGGATTTTAGCAAGGCCTTTAACAGGGTACTGCATGGTAGATTGTTGCATAAGCTTAAATCTCATGGGATCCAGGGTGAGGTAGCTAAATGGATACAAAATTGGCTTCATAACAGAAATGATGTGGAAATGCCAGCATTGGACTGGGATAAATACAGCCCCACAATGCCAGATTAAAGTCCAACTGGTTTATATGGTAGCTGCCGTTTGCTACCAAATAAACCTTGGACTTTAACCTGGCATTGTGAGACTCCTTATTTAATGACAAAAGCCAGAGGGTGGTTGTAGAGGGCTGTTTTTCAGGCTGGAGGCCAAGGACCAGCAGTGCTGGGATCAGTGCTGGGTCCACTCTTACTTGCCATTTATATTAATGATTTGGATGTGAATATAAGAGGGATGGTTAGTAAGTTTGCAGATGACACCAAGATTGCTGGCATAGTGGACGGAAGAAGGGTATCTTGGATCTTGATCCAATTGGGCCAGTGGGCTAACAGATGGCAGGTGGAGTTTAATTCAGATAACTGCAAGGTGATGCATTTTGGTAGATTGAACCAAGGCAGGACTTATTCAGTTAATGGTAGGATGTTGGGAGAGTTACAGAACAAAGAGATCTAGGGGTATGTATTCATAGCTCCTTGAAAGTGGAGTCACAGGTAGACAGAGTGGTGAAGAAGGATTCGGCATGCTTGGTTTCATTGGTCAGAACATTGAATACAGGAGTTGGGACATCTTGTTGAAGTTGTACAAGATATTGGTAAGACCAACTTGGAACACTGTGTACAGTTCTGGTCACTCTATTATAGAAAGCATATTATTAAATGAGAAAGATTTACTAGGATGCTACTGGGACTTGATGGTTTGAGCTATAAAAAGAAGCTGGATAGACTGGGTCTTTTTTCTCTGAAATGTAGGAGACTGAGGAGTGATCTTACAGACGTCTATAAAATATTGAGGGGCATATGTAAAGTAATAGTCAATATCTTTTCCTAAGGTAAGTCTAAATTTAGAGGGCATAGGCTTAAGGTGAGACGGGAGAAGTACAAAAATGGTCCAGAGCAATTATTCACACAGAAGACAGTGACTGTCTGGAACAAGATGAAAAAGTAGTTCAGAAGCAGATAAATTTTGTCTTTTAAAAAATATTTAAATAGTTACCTCAATATGATAGGTATAGAGAGATATGGGCCAAAAGCAAGCGACTGGGACTAGCTTAGGGGTTTTAAAAAAACGGCAACATTGACAAGTTGAGCCAAAGGGCCTGTCTCCATGCTGTAAATCTCTATAACTCTAATTTCAATTTATCTGGCTGTTTCTTGGAGAGGTTTTTAATTGCAGTTTGGATTTGTGTGGTTTGCAGTTCACTGAGAGAAGTTAAGCAAAGAAAATGACAGTTAAAAACTCACACTTAAGCAGAGTGAAGCATCAACTTAATTATTGACCTCATGGAAGGTAGCTGAGGCTTCATCTCAGTTTGATTTTTGTGAGGAACGGAAGCTCGAAGATTGCAGAACTTGAAACTAGTGAGAGAATCTACAATATGCCTCCCAGTGTCTTATTGCAATAAAAAGTAACCAATAGATTAACTTGAAAATATTTGAAACATAACCAAAAGGATCTGAGGCCTCCACGGTCAAGAGAGGGATACACTTACCCTTTGAGAATAGCTGGAGCTCAGGAAAATTCTCTAGAGGACCCTGGCATATTTATGGATGTTCCCTGCAGAAGTAAATAACTTTAAGATAGATGGGTTTTACAAGAGAACTCTTGGGAGAAGCAGAAAGTAAATCTGCATAAGATACATGTACACAATATTGTTAAGTTAATAGTACTTGTTTTGTTTACACCTTTCATATAAAATCAAGTTTCTGTTTTGGTAATAAAATGTGAATCTTCTGGCCTAGTTCTATTGGTTAAAACAAGGTGTTCGGATTAACTTTTAAATGTTAGTAGCCACTAACCAGATTGTAACAAACGCAGAGCCATCCTATAGGCTTTTGTGTACAGGTTTTGAGAGGGTGATTTAGCCTAATTACATGCATAATTTAATCTTTCATAATAGGTATCCTCTATCAGAGGATCTGACAGAGGTAACTAAAGTAGTGTTCACAGCATTATACAGACAGGAAGAATTTAGAACTTCAATGATATTGAACTTTAAATCTTCCTGAATGAGGTTCAGTTATGGGGAGAATACTGCTGTTTCTCCATAGTAGGAAAAAATATAATGCTAGATGGAAGAATGTAGCAAAAGCTCAGTGTGACAACTCTCTGTATAATCCCAGCTTTATTTTGGCCCATCAGATGATTATTTGTCATGTGATTCCTACATTTTTGCACACTATTTTAAACAAGTAATGAACTAATAGAAGTGTTTCTGTGTGTCAAGGAATAGCTAGTGTTTTGTTATTAAGTGTGAAACAGCTGAGATGGTTGTTGCTGATGCAAGCCATGGATCTAAACTGGGTAATGGTCTCCATCTAAAAATAACTCAAAGCTGGTGCCAAAATTTTAGCATTTATTTGCTCACCAAAGACATTTTTGAAACCTTTCCATGTCAGCTTGCATATGCAGACATGATACAAAGTACTGGCTGAAAAGATTGGAGTCACTGCTCTTTTAAAAAATATCTCCATGTATAAATTAAGAGGAAAGCCAAGATAGTTTGTTTAGAATTACATTCAGAAGGCTTTAAATATCTGGGAAATTGAATGCAAAATGTAATTTTTTCTATTTTATTTATGGCACATTTCATAGGCACTGATAATGTCTCCAATTTGTTTGTATTTGTAGATCTATTTTAAAGTTGTGGCGTCCACAAGGCCGTATTTTTAGAGATGACTTGAAATTGTTGCAAACTTCTAGCAAAAGATAAATAAAAGAAAAATGTGAAGAAATGCCAGCTCATTTTTTCCCTCTTTGGTTTAGAAAAAAATTGCCACATTTATAACCAACAGCAAGAGACAAAGAGGTGATGTTATATGTTGCAGATTTATGAACTAAAATTCAATTAAATTGCTCAGACAGTGCTGACTTTTTACTATCAACTAAATTATTTATGCAGTGGTAGTGATTCATGTAGCAACCGAGCTTGAGCAGAGCTTCAGCGATGAAAATTTGAATTTATTTATTTTAGCTAATGTTGGTCCTCTTTGCGTGTGTTTTTTTTTTCTCCTTAAACCAGTCTCCAAATTGATGTGGGCACCTCATGCTTTATGGTAGCTCAGTTTTGAGACTGAAGTATCAGATTGCCTACTGTACTGTGGTACAATCAGAATCTTTCAACAAGAATATTTTCACTCATTGCAAAGATTTCTGGAGAAGGCCTCCAGTCATGGAATGTTAAGGATAATTGAATAAGGGGGTGCTCATTTATAATGGTTTTTGGGGAAGAATTTCTTCTTTTAAAGAATGATGAATTTTTAGAATTCTGTGGAGGCTGAATCCTTGATCAATTTCAGAATCACTGGGTTTTAATCAGTAGGGAAATTAAGGGTTTTGGAAATAAGGCAAGAAAATGGATTTAGCAAGTATTGGAGCATGATATTATTACAGGGCAAAGCAGGGTTGAAGGGCTGAATAGTCTGTTCCTTTTTCTTATCATCATAGAAAGTACAAATTTACAGAGATTGTTTTCCTCTAGTCAGGAATGAATTCTAGTGTGTTTCTGAATTCGCCACAGGAGTTTTTATTCTATGATAAGCAGTTAAAAATGTTCATCACTAATATCAGCTAGAACAAATTCAAAGCTGGAGTTAAAATGATCACTTTTTAAGGAACGCTCCATATGAAGACACATGCTGACAAGGCATTATATTGTTATTTTATTCTAATATGACTTAGGAATTATAAGGTTAAGTTGCCATAGTCCCAGTGACCATAGGTAGCGATTCAACCTGAGAATAACCACACCTCCGGCAAGCGATAAGGTTGAGAAGGTGGTCCTTCATGAATAATCTCAGCTGGTACAGATGGTACAACCCGTGTTTTTGGTGTTGTTCTGCATCACTGACCAGCTGTTCAGTCAACTGAACTAAACCATCCCCAATAGGAATGTAAGATATGGTCTGAGTACATAAGTATCCAAGGTGCCACATCACTCAATGCTGCAATGCAGCCTGTGTATTAGATTAACAATATATCAGACCGCACACAGCACATGAGAAATCTATTTGATAAAGCGTTGGCATTTGACTTGAAAAGAGTGATTGTTTCAAGCTTAACTAGATTGAGTAAAATCAACCCAATGCCCAATTGCTGTGGTTACTGGCTCGATTGCTGTATATTTGATTAATTTTTCAAGTTCCTTTTCAACTTTTGGCTCAATAACGCAAGGGACAGTTCTTGTCTTTAAGCATTTTGGGGTACTGTCAGGTTTTATCTTAAGTCATGCTTCAACTCTGGTCTTTTCATCTAAACTATTTTCAAATAACTTCTTGAATTTTTCTGAGAGCCGATAATGTGTTCTTTCCTTCAACCAGTTAGTTAACTGCTTGCTGATTTTGTTTGACTGTGCTCTTCAAAAAAGCGCAGGAAAATTTCCTTTTGCAACATGTAAAGGCAATGTTTTCAGGTTGACTATTTGTTTCCACTTTGCACCATGATATAACCCTTTACTAGAACACTTCTTCCAAGTAAATTCTCAGGATTATATTAGATGGCCTCAGTGGCACATTCCTGAGCTTTCGTTGATATAAATTCTCTGAGATAAGAGATATCGCAGCTGTCATATCTACTTCCATCTTCATTTTATTCCCATTCAGATTCAGATAGACCTGAAATCATTGTGTATTGCCTTGCATCAATAATATACCAAGTTTTGGTTCTTTGATTGCCACTGACATCGTGTCTTCTTAGGAATTCCCATTGTCTTTGACTATTCTATAAACTTTTTGTGCAGATTTGGGTATGTTCTTGCATTTATCAGTCTTCAAAGTTTAACAGTTCTATTTGGTCCAACATGCCTTGCTTATATGACTTTTTTTGCCACAATTATGACATTTGTTTTCTCAACACAAAGTTCCTGTGGAGAATGTCTCACATGGGCACACCAATGGCATGCTTGTGTATCCAGTGATTTTCTTTTGTCAGTATTCATCTTGTGTACTTTGGTACCAGGTCCTCAGCAGCCAATTCTCAACAGCAATCTTAGTGTTAAAGAAATTTCGGTGAGCAAGCAATTATTTTTGAATTGCTTTACTTTGAAGTCCACAAATAAGTTTGCCAGTCACCTGATGAAGGAGTAGTTGGACCTGCTAAACCTGTTAGACTTTAACCTGGTGCTGTGACACTTCTTACTGTGCCCACCGAAGTCCAACATCAACATCTGCACATCAAGTTTGTCTTGTAGAGTGTCTTAGAGGGTCGCGCCAAACTCACAACTCTTTGCTAGTTTCCATAGCACAGGTACCAAGTGTGGAATATTTTCTCCCTCTTCTTAGCTTACCCAATGAAATCTGAATCTGTCTACCATGATAAAAGGTTTGGGTGAGAAATGATCTTCAAGGATCTTAATCATTCTTCATAAGTTTTTGTACCAAACTTGACAGGACAAGCAAAATTTTATAATCGAGTGAAGTTTTCCATCCTATTACACTCAGGAAAGTTACTACTTTAATTTCACCCGGTCACCTGTTTGCAGAAAGGTAATATTGAAATCTCTAGTCATAGGTATTCCATGACTCTGTTCTCATCAGATCGTTCACCATCGCAATTGCCAGTCATCAAGTTGCAGTACTTTCTTTAACTTTTCTCCGTTTTAATTTCCATTTCTCTTCCAGTTCAATTATTTTTGTTGTTTCTTTAAATACTTTTTTTTTAGTCTGACTGTAGCTTTAAGAATTTTTAAATTTTTTTGTCAAACACCGATCTATTTTAAAACCAAGAAATTTCAGCTTTAATTCTGATTATTATTGTGGTTTTTATTCCCCCATTTTGTGCAATAACATCTTCAAAAGCAGCCTTCTCTCTCTCTCACTGAGTTCAAGGATCTAACACTGCAGCCAGCCATGTATGAAGGCGCACAGCTGGAAAAGACTCCCTGGATTTGGTAAGTTTTCTGGTTTTAACACAGTTTACTCCCTTATTTTCTTACTCTGCTCATTTTCTAGGAGATTTTGAGCCTACTGACTGTGTTGATCAACTAGTATTACCATCGATGTGTTGGCTGGAATTGAAAAATTTCTTTTTTTTACTGCCTCCAAATCTTGGAATGCATCTGAGGTTATAGTTGAATAAAACTAAATGAGGAATGGTCTGAAGTGTTTTTATCAATTATTAAAATTAATGTGTGCCATTAGTTAAGACGAAAAACCCAAATCTGAGCAGATTTATTTCAATCGATGGTGAGGGGGCTCCTGAAAATCAATCCTTCATTCGAGGCCCAGGTGTGAATTGCTTCTTCTTAGTATTTTTTTACTGGAAATCTATCCTTGTCGCCAATTTTGTCTTTTATTTTGTGTACTGAAGTAGTCAGCTCACTTTAATAGCAAAAAAATAAAGGAATGAAAAGGTTGCCACACAGTAGGTTATCTAACTAGTCAGTGAAACTTTATTAGATCGGTATTAGTTACTTATGGTCCAAGTTGGAAGAAACAGAACATCTCCCAAATAATTGTGATGGTATCACCACGTAATCATGTGACACACTACATAGATTGCATTGGTTTGCAACACATGACAGCAATTTTGATTTATTTACAAATTAATAGTCCTGAATAAAAAAAACTTTAGCTAATGTCACTACAAGATTAAATATCAAGGAAAGATAAACTCTTGACTGAGACTAGCTATAGGCTACTTAGAGTTCCTCATACAAACTGGAAAAGGTTTGAATTACACGTTACCACGGTTACAATATTAACAAAGCTAAGTTATCCGATAAAATATATATTGTCGTTTGTAACTGATAGGCTATTAAATGCCAACAAATGTTTATTCACATGCAAAGAAATATTTCCTTTGGAATTTCCAAAAAAGCACAGAACATTTACACTGGGTACTTTCCAGAGTTACACAAGAATGTTTGGAGAAAAGTTACAATGGTGCATTATTAGAAAAACGTTGCACTGATAGGATAGGGCCAGTTTTTGTATGAAAGGACAATTTGATCCCTAATAGATTGATCCTCATTAGAAACATGAAAGATTTAGAATCATAGAATCCCTACAGTGCAAAAGGAGGCCATTTGGCCCATCTAGTCTGTATCAACCACAATTCCATCCAGGCCCTATTTCCATAACTCCACATATTTACCCTTCTAATTCTCCCCGACACAAGGATCAATTTATCATGACTAATAAACACATCTTATAAAAATTTTATCTAAATCACATCTAATAAACATAAACTAATCCACACATCTTCGAACTTTGGGAGGAAATCTGAGCACCCAGAGGAAACCCATGCAGACAGAGGAGAATATGCAACTCCACATATTTCTAATGACCAACATTGGAGTTTACTCTCAGCATCCCTCTGCTGCTTATTTTTAATCAAAATATCACTTATCGTGCAATCTCCACAGTACAGAATGAGGCCATTTGGCCCATCGTGTCTGCATCAATTCAAACTTATGATTCAACACAGTAATTTGGTGATTATTACTATTCAGCACAAGAAAAACAGACAGCAAAATTATATTGCCCAGAAAATGTGTGCAGGAATTACAATCTGTAATTAAATTATGCCCATTGTCCCGACACAGGCAGCAGACAAAGCTCAAACTAACTGATCAGTTAAATGACTGTCAATCTGCTCTTCAACAAGAACAGGACTATTGTGGCTTGAGCAGGTGGTGGAAATGGCTGAGAAAGAGTTTGTGACCTGCAACAAGGGTGATCAATAGTTTAACAAGGGACATAGTGGATTACAAGGTTCTTCTATTGCATTGGAGGCCTTGGTGCAGAAAGAAGAGACATATACTTTATCCACAAGAGACCAGAGGTCCACCAAACAGTCTTGTCACTTGTAGCCTTTAAGTAAACAATTAATGCACATGGATGTGGATCCAGGGTAACTTGGTAAGAGAGATCCAAAATTGATTTAACAGCAGAAGACTGTTTGTGTGACTAAAGGCTGGGCCCAGTGGTGTACCTGAAGCATCAGTGTTAGATCCCTGATTATTTGTGATATACACCAATGATATAAAGGGGAATACATGAGAGATGATAACCAGTTTGCTGATGAGACAGTGATTGGCAGGGTAGTTCATAGTGAGGAAGAAGATCATAGGTTAAAGGAAGATATAGCCCGGTTGGTCAGATGGGCAAATCAATGGCAGATGGAATTTAGCACTGAAAAATGTGAGGTGACGCTATTTAGGAGGAATAATAAGTCAAAGGAGTATTTAATAAATGACAAGATACTAGGAAGCTCAGAGGAACAGAGGGATTTTGGGGTGCTTGTCCACAGATCCCTGGAAGTGACAGGACAAGTTAATAGGGTAGTTTCAAAGACATACAGGAAACTTGCCTTTATCAGTTCTGGCATAAATTAAAAGATGTTGGACAGGATTTTATAATCTCACTCATCCCGAAACCATGAAGTCCCACACCAGGTCAACAAATCTTTTCATGTCCACACCTTCACCCTGCTGCATTGATTCAAAATCCCCTGGTGGGTGGGGCAGTAAAATTCTAGCCATAATTTTGGAGCTGTGCAAAACTGCTGGAGTACTATGTGCAGTTTTGGTTACCTCACTATAGGAAGGGTGTGATTGCACTGCAGACGGTGCAGAGGAGATTCACCAGGATGTTGCCTGGGATGGAGCATTTGAGCTATGGAGGGAAACTAAACAGGATTGGATTGTTTTATCTAGAGCAGAAAAGGCCAAGGGGGACCTGATTGAGGTGTATAAGATTACGAAGAGTATAGACAGTAGGAAGCAGCTGTTTCCCTGTGTTGAAAGGTCAATAAAGAGATGAAAGAAAATTAAGGTCAGGATCAGAGGGTTTAAAGGGGATCTGAAAGAAACATTTTTTTCACTCAGAGGATGACGTGAGTCTGGGATCCATTGCTTGGCAAGGTAGTAGCGGCATGAAACCTGACAACCTTTAAAAAGTACATGGATGGGCCAAATGCTAGTGGATAGTTTATTTATTTATTTATTAGGGTCATAAGTAAGTTTACATTAACACTGCAATGAAGTTACTGTGATAATCCCCTACTCGCCACACTCCAGCACCTGTTCCGGTACACTGAGGGAGAATTTAGCATGCCTAGTGCACGTAACCAGCATGTCTTTCAGACTGCGGGAGGAAACAGGAGCACCCATAGGAAATGCACATAGACATGGAGAATGTGCAAACTCTACGCAGATAGTGACCCAAGCCAGGAATTGAATCCGAGTCCCTGGTGCAGTGAGGCAGCAGTGCTAATCACTGTGCCACTGTGCCACCTGGGATTAGGTGATAATTCAGATGTCTCTTGTGCATTGGTACAGATTTGATGGACCAAAGAGCCTTTTTGCACTGTATGATCTATGTATGATTCTATGAGTACTTGAAATGACATAACACTCAAAGCTTAGGGCTAAATATTGGAAAGTGGGATTAGTGTAGATTTAGTGCAGTTTTATCAGTGCAGACTTGATGGGCTGAAGGGCTTCTCCTGTACTGTAAGACTTTATGATTGTAATACCTACTTCAGGACTGCAACCTGTACTTTAACTCACAGTGACAGAGACTGTACCCACTGTCCAACACGGCAGGTTTTATCCTGTAGTTGGTTGTCTGCCAAAGAGAAGATTTTTCTCTTTTCCTGGCCTGTTCTGATAATTGAAGACTCCCTACAGTTTTTGCTTTCCTTATTTACTGTCCCACCTCGCCCTGATCAACATGCCCCTGCACACCAGTCACTGAAGACTGCCAACCTGGCTGTGGCAAGACCCAGGTTTACTTATAGGTCTGGCACTGTCACTGAATGCCTCCTCAATGTCCATGGTGCAGTTCCAACAGGGGCTTCCATGGCTGATGGTGCTGCCAGTATGGCAGAACTCCCAACCTCTGAATGGCTGACAGCTAAGCAAGGCAACACTTTCTCCAGAAGAGGCAGAGAAATCTCAGCTCATACCTATGAACAACCCGTTGACAATAAAATGGAAGCAGGGCAAGCTGGCCTGCTACAGACAAGCTTGTCTCTTAATTTATGCTGGGCTGTGTAAAAAAACTACAATTACTGGACCTTTACTCAAATCTCACTGTTTGTGAACACTACAGTTATTCAATCAGGAAAGCTACATGGCCAGAACAGATTACAAAATACTAATTTCATTTTTTCTTGCGGGATAAGATGATGCATAACTAGAGGCAACAGCATCTAATCAACCATCCCTTTATTCCCATGTGGAAACATGATGCCTACTGTTATTGAAGCAGCCATGACTGAGCCTGCAGCAGTGTCTTGACTGAAAATATTGAAGATGAATACTGTAATACATGGTGCACTGACAAATTTGCCAGAAAAAGTGTCATCACTATCAAGGAGTATGGAGAATTCTGGCACCAGGTTACTACAGGGCATTGTGCAGAACTTGGATCTTGTCAAATGAATTGAACTGGTGGCCACCTCCAGTAGTAAACTTGCAGACCCACCCATGATGCAGCATCTGGTGATTGATGTCTCAGCTTTCTTTGCAGAACCAGCACAAGCTACCCAGTCTCTGCATGCTGCAATGAAAGCTCAGACTGAAGACATACCCGCTCATTTGTTATTACGTAAGTTCAGACTGTGATCATCATAGATGTGGATACCAATGTGAAAAGTGACTTTGGGCTAGTTTGTGAAGCATGCAGTAAATAACGAGAAGCCAAATACAAATGCCCTCCAAATACTGTCTGTCTCCTCCAGAGTGGCCCAGGCAGCAGAAGCATTTCTTAAACATCCTAATAGTCTGCTCACGGCAGCACAGTGGTTAGCATTGCTATCTCACAACACCAGGGATGCAGCTTTGATTCCCAGCTTGGGCCACTGTCTGTGCAGAGTTTGCATGTTTTCCTCGTGTCTGTGTGAGTTTCCTCTGGGTGCTCCTGTTTCTTCCCACAGTCTGAAAGGTCTGCTGGTTGGGTGCATTCACCCGAAGACGTATTGGACTGTGGGGACTACGGTAATTTCACAGTAACTTCTTTGCAGTGTTAATGTAAGCCTTATTTGTGACTAATAAATAAATAAACTTTTCTATCACAGCATGCTTGGCAGCATGACCTTCATTATATACATATAATGGTACTATTACCGTGCTAAATGGAACAGACTTTGAATAGATTCAGTAACTCAAGGTTGGACATTCATAAGGCACTGTGGGCCACAGGTAGCAGCATAATTGAACTCAACCACAATCTGTAACCTCATGGCCTGCACATCCCCCAGTCTACCATTACCACCAAGCTGGTGATCAACTCTGATTTAATGAAGGGTGCAGCCGTGCATGCCAGGAGTAGCACCAGGTATACCTATAAATGAGTTATCAATCTGGTGAAGTTACAACATAGTACTACTCGCATGCCAATCAGCATAAGCAACATGTAATAGACAAATCTAGTGACTCCACAACCAACAAATCAATTTTGTAGCCCTGCCACATCCGGTCGTGAATGGTAATAAACAAACGACTCACGGGAGGAGTAGACTCCACAAATATCCCCATCCTCAATGATAGAGGAACCCAGAACAAAAGTGCAAAAGATAAGGCTGAAAGATCTGCGACAATCTTCAGCCAGAAGTGCCAAGTGGATGATCCATTTTGATCACCTGGAGGCCCACAGCATCACAAGTGTCAGTCTTCAGCCAATTCGAGTCACCACATGATATCAAGAAAAGACTGAAGACACTAGATTCCAGCAGAAATACTGAAGATCTGTGCTCCTGAACGTACCACGCCTAGCTACCGCACTAGCAACTACCTGGCAGTGTGGAAAATTGTGCTGTACGGCCTGTACATAAAAAACAAGGCAAATCCACACTATCAACTTTCAATCATCATTAAAGTGATGGAAGGAGTCATAAACAGTCAAGTGGCAGTTGCTTATTTAAAAAGCTTTTCTTTCAGCAGATTGCGAATTCCCTGCCTCCAAGTCTGTCTCTAGAGGGCTAATAAGATCTAGCTTCATATTTCTAATCTGTAAGAAAGAGATCAATCCTGTAGGACGCCAGCCTTATCAATGGGCCATAATCTTCTATAGCATGCCATTTAACAGTGTGCATTGTTAACTGATCCTGCCTGCAACTTAGATTTTTAAGCATTTTTCATGACATTTTTTCTGCAAGTGTGAGCTAATATCAGAGCAAAGGAAATTGAGCATCTGAGACCTAATTAATGAGGACAAATGATTTGTGTATTACCTCAACCAAAAGTTATGAAATTAACTGCACAAGGACCAAGAAGGAAACACAAGATTGGATGTATTTATTGCCAAATCAGGTCCAGAAATAAGAGGGAAAAATAGGCTAGATTAAGAGAGAAAGCAATAGAAGAGAAGAAAAAAACACTTCAGCTCCTCAGGTCATTTTCATTCAGATCCTAGTTAAAACCACAGTCAGGGCTTAATGACTTATTCAGAAACTCTTGTCAGCTTTCGCTGAAATGGCAGCCACCCGTACAGAACCTGGAGTAAAAAAAATCACAGAATCCATGTGTATTCCGTGGGAAAAAAGTATTTTAGCTGAGCATCCTCTCAAGTTTCTACTCAGTCGATATGGTTAAAATTGCAACCACAATTTCATTTCTATTTCTATGATAAAATCAAAGCTGCCAAATTGAGTCAAAATGTGTTTGATCAGGAACATCAGACACAGAAGTCGAGGAGAACATTGGCAATTCATCTTACTGGCAGGAGATGATGTAGAAAAAAACAGCAGAAGAATGGGAGGAAAAGTACTATTGATGAAAAGGGAAAAAAGAAATAATGTTGTGCACTTTAGTGCGAACCCACCCATTTGGCTTCTTTGTGCCAAATGAAACCACACAATACGACCAGCACCAGTCTGTGGACACTCAGCACCATTACCTCACAGTGTCATATTTGTTCAATCATTTAAAAATATACATTTTTAAAGGTCTTGTCCTTTCAGGAATGCATTTGAAAATGCAACTTTATTCCACGAACTAAATCAGCTTGGTCATGTATCAAAAATGTAGACTTATTTTAGTTATTCTAAATAGAGTACTGGTTTCTAAGAGCACTGGAAAAAGTAGTTTTTTCCTATGAAAATTCTGCTATTTTAACCACCTTTCTTCTTAGTCAGCTCAACCAACACAAGGAGACCCAACACCACATTTAAAACTCTCCAATTCGAACTGCTAAGAAATTACACATGACTAGAAATTAAATTTAATTGAACAATGTGTACTTCACCCAGTCAGAATATAGATAATATGTCCAAATTCAAAGAGATTAGATGCAAATTGGCAGAAAAAAGGCTTAATAATCTGTGGGTATTAGGGTATTGGTCAGGTTTAATAATAAAGCTAAAACAATAACTTTAAAGTTTATTTTATTTGTGTCGTAAGTAGGCCTATATTAACAGTGCAATGACATTACTGCGAAAATTCCCTAGTCACCGTACTCCGATGCCTGAGTGCACTGAAGGAAATTGTCTGTGGACTGTGGGAGGAAACTGGAGGACCCGGTGGAAACCCATCAGACACAGGGAGAATGTGCAGACTCTGCACCATCACTCAAGGTGAGAATTGATCTCGGGTCCTTGGCACTGTGAGGCAGCAATGCTAACCACTGTGGCCCTGCGCCACCCCAATTTCCAAGTCTCAGTGCAGTAAGCTTCATCTGCTTGTTCCATCTCAAGCCACTTTGCCCATTACGGTATTGGCTTCCTGAAGTTGATTGGAAAGACGGCAGCCTCACTTCTGAGTCACATTAACTAATCAACCACTAATCATTCTGCAGAGAACGGCAGGCTTGTTTGTCTCAGGTGTCTGATAATTGAGGTGACAACAGGCTTGCCTTCATCAGAGTTGTCATCTTGAAACTACCTGAATCGCAAAGATTTAAGCTCAATAAGGATTTATTGAAAACTGTCAGTGATTGGTTCTGTAGCTACTAGAAGCTCCTCATAAACACCAGCATAAGCTGCCTTATGTCTCACCATAAGATGTGCAATGTATTTCCAATGATGGAGGGATGGACAGACCAAATTCTATTAAACAAGTATTGATTTCAGTAGTTCTTGCTTGTCACTTAGCATCTCATCCATGATAGAAACAATAAAAGCTATGATTTTAGCAACAAAACCCTCTGCACAAACTCGGAGGCTCCCAAGTTTTTGTTCTACCAGCTTACACCTTAACTTCTTGAATTTGGATAACCAAAATTTATTTTGACCGGATAAAATCCACACTATTCATCACATGGATGCCTAAGTTTGTGCTTTCACACTCTAGAATCCCTTACATTGTCACATCCCTTATGAAACATAGTCCCATTCTTTGCAGATTTTAAACAACGCTATCAAACCGACCATAATATTTCCTCCAACCAAAGGAGTTGCAATGTTTTCAAGTCTTTTTTTTTGTACTCATATTTCCTTTCTCTCATACCAGTGGATCTGTGCATTATCCTTCTGGTAGCATGGAATCCAAAGCTCCAATCAGCATTCTAACTGTGATATGACTAATATTTCATCTAAGATTCATGATCATACATCACCTTCTTCAATACAATTCTCTCTCCATCAATTCATTATTCCATTTATTGTTTTCATCAGAACTGATTCCGCTTAATCTACAGCTTTTAATAAACCTGAATTCCAACTTTCCTCATTCAAGGTATGGCCAGTTACATCTCCAACCCATGATTGTATCAAAAGCAAAATACCATGGATGCTGGAAATCTGAAATAAAAACAGAAAATGTTGGAAATATTCAGTTGGTCAGGCAGCATCTATGGTGAGAAAAACAGAGTTCTGATAATGTGTCATTGATCTGAAATGTTAACTCTATTTCTCTCTCCACAGATGCCACCAGATTTGCTGAGTATTTCCACCATCTTATCAATATGCCTTTTCAACTTAATCTTTTCTTCTAATGTTCTATGCCTGCTACTTCACTATTGTCTGCAAATTTGAACAGGGGTACAAACTTGTTGACATGTACAGTCATCACATGTCAGAACCTTGTGGGCCACCAATCCCAACTTGCAAACAGCCTGAGAAACTACATTTGTATGGCATCTTTAACACAAATATTCCCAATGTCTTTCATGAACCCAAAGAAGAAGATATGAGAAGAGGTGAAAAGTTGGCTTTTAGCTAGGAGCAGAAGTTGAAAAGACAGAGACTTTAGGAATCTCTGTCAGTAAGGTGTAACAGCTGAAGGAATAGCTGGTGAGGGAGTGAAGGGAGTGGAATGCACAACGTGTCAGTCTCAGGAGAGTGTTGGAAAAATTGTTGAGCTGGAAAAGATTACCAAAGTAGAGAGGGAAAGAGCCCATTAAACATATTGGACAGAATTTAATGGTCCATCCCAACCATCAAGGGGGAGCAAGCCAGTAAGATCTTACGAGGGCCAAGAAATCAAGATCTCACTTGATTTCTTGCCTCTCGCTATCTTAACGGTATCAGATTTTGGCAAGCCCTCACCCATTTCTTACAAGATGCTGAATAAATGATTTAACTTCATTAAAATGTTGATTTCTTTGTAATTAGCAGGCCCGGCACTCAATCTTCCAGGCTCACTTGCTTTTATGGCCACGCCAGGAGAGATTCTCTCCAGCATGGAAAACGCCTGCTTCCCATGAACGGGGAATAATCGTGTTTCCCTTGCCAGTAGAACCGAAGGCCCAGAGAGGCAGAGGGCAAAAGGACTTATGCAGACTATGGGAAGCAGGGTCTATGCGGGTTATGGGGGCAAGGCAGCCTGATCAGGGAGGAAGAAATGGAAGGAGGGAGTGGGTCCTGCTGCTGCTCTTCCATTCTGCAGCTCCAATTACAGGAGTGAGGGAGGGAAGACCTGCTGCCACTCTGCAGCTCCAATTGGCGGTTTAAGGGAGGGGAGGCTCACTGACTCTCTGCAGCTCCAATCGGTTGGCTGAAAGAGAGTGGCAAACTGCCGCTTCCCTGTGGAAGGGAGGATAGTGCAATTGGTCTGGCAGTGGGAGGATGGCAGCGGCTAAATTTTCGGCTGGTATGTGTCACACAATTGCCCCCATCCCCCGTGATTGCAGGGTGTTTGATTCAGACTGGCTCCAACACCAGAAGTCAAATAGATCTCCCTCTCTCTCTCTCCCTTTCTAACAGACCTCTGCTATTGCTATTGCCCATGTGCAAACATATAAGTCAACATGTGCAATAACCCCCTCTGCTGCTGCTGGTGAACCAAGTCCTGCCACTGTCTACAGTGGTTTGAAACAGTCTAGTCTATCTTTTCATGCACTATGTGCAGAAGATTAGGTGTGAAGATGCATGCAAAAAACAGATCTGCAACTCTCCCACTTTCATGAGAGCTGGACACTTAGAATTTTGCTCATAAAATTCCAGCTGTAAAGAGTAGAGAGTTTGAGAGAAGTGCTGAAAAGTTGCAGTGGGTGCCATTAATTGAAATATAGAAGCTAATCCAACATCTGCAAGATGGAGATCAGGACCAGTGTAGATCATTGAGAAATCTTGAGGAAAAAATGTGATTGTGAAAAGAAAAGTCACACTGATGATGTTCTGACTACAGTTAGCCGGTAAAAGTGGACCCAGGTAAGGACAGTTCGCATTGACATGGATAATGGAGGAAGGATGGTGAAAGTAGAGGTGAAGGGCTAAAGAGAAACTGAGGATAGACAATGCACTATCTTCATAGTCTCACAAGAGGAAATTTGTCACTTTGTGCACCACTATTTCATTGATATAGCAATCCAAAACTCTGATTAGAGAAATTTAAAATAGATCTGCATGAAAAATAGATACAGCTTTGGAAGGAGGCATCAGTCAAAATTCAATTGCCGTGGCATTGGTTGTGTCACCAACTTGGCAGCCCAAGGCACAGCCATTTCCAGGAGTCCTGGAGGAAACCTATGCAGACACAGGAAGAATGTGCAAGCTCCACACAGACAGTGACCCAATCTGAGAATTGAAACTGGTTCCCTGGCACTGTGCCATTGTGCCAGTCCTTCAATTTGGCTATCCAAAAACCAGTGATGTCCCAAAGACCAGACATTTTTATAAGCTGCCATGTTTGGATTTTAGTTCTTATTAAATTCATAATAAGATTTCCTGCATAGGTTCCACGCTGGCATGGTGGAACACCAGACTAGTTATTATCTTTGTGTGCCAGTCTCTTCCCATGATCTGAATGATCTGAGTGACCTTTCACATGATCCATTTGACTTGACCTGGCCCAAACCACCTGACATGGAAACCATCAAGACACAAAATCCAGCACAGACTCAGTCCCAAGGTAGCCAGTCTTGAGACAGATTTGTAATGCATTATGATCATGTTTCTATGAACATATGAACATTAAATAGAATAAAGACTAAAGTAATGTAGTTTCTGATCCATAGCCAGGCTAAAAGCCTAAACTAAAGCCAAAATGGCAAAAAAAAGGATGGATTTTGGCCAACACATGCAATCCAATTAGATTTATACAGTTTGAAATTTTAATCTCAACTATATAATGGTTTATATTTAAAAAACCGACCTCAAAGAAATGATTATTACCTTACTGTCCATTCACCTGAGCAGACCTTTCCAAAATAGACATACTTAATATTTTAATCACAGAGCAAAGGTCCTTTTGCATACCAGAAGAATACTTTTAGGAACTAAGAAATTAGGAGCAGGTTTGGGCCATTTGACCTTTTGAGCCTATTCCACCATTCAATAACATCACCTGGTCACATTTTCCACTCCACTTCCCTGTCTGTCCTACATAACTCTTGACTCCCTTATCTATCAAACATCCGTCTCACTTAATTTCAATTTCACTGTAATATCCATATGGAAATTCATTTCAGGTAACATTGCTTATTCCTTAAAAAAATTATATATAAATGAATAATAACAATTAAAAAAAAAGAAAATTACCCCATCACATACATTTAATAAGAATTAATTATGCACTTAAAAATTCCAATGCATTGAAATAATTAGTCAGTGAACACCACTTGAACAAAATTCAATGGCCCAGCTTCCACTGTTTTCTGGGGAAGAGATAAGTAACCCTCTGAGAGAACAAATTTTACCTTATCTGTCTTAAAAGGGCACTCTCATCCTTGAACTGTTTTCGCTGGTTCTAATCTCTCCTACGAGTGCAAGCATCTTCCTGGTAACTATCCTATCCAGTTCCTTCAGGATCTTATATATTTCATTAAAATCATCTCAAAAAGAGGCCTTCATGTTAGGAATGAGTTGAAAACTATGTCAACTATTTTGAAAACTATGTCATTTTACATATAGGAAAACCAAAACCGTACATAGTACTCCCAATGTGATCTCATCAAGGCCCCACATAGCTGTAATAAAACTTCTCTACTCTTATATTCAATTAGCTTTGCAACAAATGACAACATGTCACTCACACTCTTAATCACTTGCTGTACCTGTATACTAACTCCTTATGCTTCATGTACAAGGACACCCAGACCATTTTGTAGCACCAAGTTCTGTATTGTGGACCAGTTCAAGTTTTTTCTACATTACATTTCATCTGCTTTTTTGTTTGCCTGCCCACTTAACCTATCTACATTCCTGAATAGGCTCTTTAATTCCACTTGACAATGTTAGTATTGTTGGCAAATTTAGCTATCATACGTTCTGTCTCTTCATCCAGGCCATCAATATAGATCATAAATAGCTAAGGACCTGACACTGATCCCTGTGAATCACTCTACCCATTTCAGCCTGCCTCCAGCCATCTCAGTTTGCCAACCTGAAATTAACCCACTTTCTCTGCTTCCTGTTAGCTAGCTGTACCTTTATTAATGAAAATATGTTGTGAAGTGATTGCATGAGATAATTCATGCCCAGGGAATTAAAAATAATTTTTCTTCTTGGGACACTAGAACAAGGTTTATTAATTGCAAGGCAATTATTCTTTTGTTGCCATACCAGCTACCAAAGAATAATTGAATCCAATATATTGTTTCCTTAGGAAAGAACTCTCAGGCAGAGCAGAGTCAGGTCATTCTGCACATTATTTAAGCTATCCAACAGAGCTTTTATGTCTCAGCTCATAGAAAAGGTTTTCCAAAATCTTCACTGAGCAATTTCAACTAAGTTTTTCACATTCCACTCCTAAATATATGAAATATGATGTTTGACTGTTGTGAATTTGGTGTTATCACGGCTGTGTCATGATTGGTTAACCCATTTTTCCAACACAATTTTAAACAAATGTTCTGTAGATGGTTACAGAAAAGTGGCAAAGGGGAAGGGACTAGAAAATCCTGATCTATAATTAAAGATAATGGACAGAACTCTCCAGCAAACCCATGGTGGACATTCTTCCAGCAGAGGTGAATCGCTGTTGGCTGTCAGTGGGATCCTCCAGTCCCACCAAAGCCAAAAACATTTTACATTCTATGTGCATACTATTAGGGAACAGAAACAAGGGTCAACTTTGACTGGACGGGAAGGTCTCACTTGGGGCAGGACTGGAGAAATATCCCCAGTGTGACTGAACACCTTGGAAACTTCCAGCGGATCTCAATGTATTAGCATAAATTTGTAAAGGGCGGGTTATTCTGAGGAATCTGGTTAATTATGTGAAGAGGTGACTAAAGTAGTGGACAGGAGAATATCTATACATTGTTATTTACATAGACTTCTAAAAGGCATTTGACAAAATCTCTTAAATGAGACTATCAACTAAAGTTCATAGAAATGAAGGCAAATTGTTGACTTGATTAAGAAATTAAGTAAGTTGCAGACATTATGGATAATGGGCAAGTTTTCAAATTGGCAGGATGTGACTCCTGGTGTCCCATAAGTATCTGTTTCTGGGCTTCAACTATTTATTGCATTTATTAATGATTAAAATGTTGGTATGGAGTAGAATACCATATATTCAGACCTGCAGGTAACTCGAAAGAAAACGGCATTGTCAGCAATGTACACGGAAGCATAAAATGGAAAAGAGATAACAAATTAAGTGAATGGCAAATCTACACCAAATGAATTTCAATTCAGGCAAAGGTGAGGTCAGTCACTTTGGATCAAGAAAGGATAGACCAGGGGTTTTCTAAATGGTGCAAAACTAGAAACAGAAGGCATAAAAAACTTTGGAGATCTATTACTTGGATCATTATCTTGAACAGGTACAGAAAATAAGCAAGAGGCTGAGTGGAATGTTGTCCTTTATATTTGGAAGGCTTCAATACAAGAGGGTGGAAGTTACATTTCTGCAGTACAAAACCCTGGTTAGACCACAAATGGAGTAATATGAGCAGTTCTGGGTACCACACCTTAGGAAGAATATATTGGCCTTGGAGGGAGTCCAGTGTAGATTTAGCAAAATGATATCTCAATGCCAAGACTCAAATTATAAGGAGAGATTGCACAATCACAGAATTTAAAGATGGCAAAGTGATTTGATTGAAGTTTAATATATTAAGGAAACCAGAAAAGAGAAACAGAGAATAAATATTTCACCAGCAAAATCCACACCCCAGGAATGACCTTGCAAAGGTGATTCCTGTCAGGAAAGTTTGAAAATATTACAGCTTTTATATCTGGACAAAGACAAACTGAAGGGTGATCTGAAATTCTAAAATGGTTTAACAGAGAAGATAATTCTACTTTCTAAGGATGACCAAAATCAGATATAAGTATAGTATAAGATATATTTTCAGTATAAGATAGTCAATAATAAAACTAGTAGGATTTTCACAAAGAACTTTTTATCTAGAGTGGTCAGAATATTAAATTTGTCACAATATAGAGCAAAAGTGAGTAACATGGATATCATTAAGGGAAAGCTATATAAACAGGAGGGAGAAAATGAACGTGATGCTGATTGGGATACATGTAATGGGGTGAGAGGATACTTGTGTGGAGCATAAACATCAGCATGGGGCAATGGGCTGAATGGATTGTTTTAATACTGCATGTTCTACAGAATACTGCATAAAGGATGTTAAAATACTGAAGAAAGTGAAGCAAAGATTTAAGGATGTGAGCAGAATTGAAAGGATGCGAGCAGAATTGAAAGGATGCAACTATCATGAAAGATTGTGCAAGCTGGAGCTATTTTCTCTGGAAAAGAAATGAACAAGAGGGATACACAACCTCACTAAAATATGTCTGATTGAGAACAGAACAGGTGGAGGCTAGCCATTATTACATCCTGTTCCAAATGGTGTTCCAGCACATCTTGTTTCCTATGGAACTGTCTCAGCACTTTTCTGGCTTTCACAGAGTAACAAGTAATGTTATTAGTCTGAAAATAGTATTCTTTAGAGAAATATTTAAATCTGAAAATTACAGTTGAGACACTATTTTGAGATTAATTGTTTATTCCAATCAGTTTTTAAGAGAATAAACACAAGCCTGTAAATCCCAATGTGCTAATTTTGATAGCAGGAGTGAATCTAGTGTGCTAAAGGCTGCCCAAATGGAATGGCAGATGTAACTAAGAGGTTGAGCAGCTGTTAACTGTTAAAAAGATATTGAAATGCCTGTGTCTGTGCCGGAGAGCACAGACCAGAACTTTATTATACAATAATGCTTGAAAATGGAAGTTCGCAAATATAAGAGGCGTTTTAATGATGATCTATTTAAAGTTTTCATCTAAGAAGTAAATAGCAGATGGGCAATTCTCTATGGAAGCAGAGGACACCTTTTTTATAAGTTTCTCTGGCATTTGTTGACAATTTCAGCAGAGACCTCAAATAATCAATGTGTATTAAAGCATGGTGACCATCAGTTGCTTTATGACTAATGCTGCCCAGCAGCAAAAGCACCAGAATAATTCTGTCCTGAATCTATGATAAGCAGTGACATTTGTCTCCAGCTTGGTTCATATGATCAATTAGACTCCCTGATATAATTACTGGTTGGTACTCAGCTAAAAAATGACACAGATCCTGTGGAAGCATTCACAAACCTCAGGCAAACTTAAAGCCCAGAACATGATGAGAACCTATTATTTTTTAAAAAAGGGCAATGTTTACCTGTAGGCAGCAGAAAACTACATTTATTAGTAGAAGTCCACAAGAACAAGTGTTTCCAAGTGTTATAATGTGCCTTTAAGGGATTGCAGCATGATGTCATTGTTATGTGATCTCATTTTGGTTTTACTTTTGCTTAGAGCAGAAAACACAGTGATAGCTCTGTTGCTGTTGTTAATCCTGATATATTCAACCTCCATTCCAAATTTCCTAGGTGAATTTATTTGGTTTGCTTTTCTTGTTCAACTGCTCCTGAACCAAGAAACCATGTTCTCGGGCCCAATTTTTATAACTTTCTTTTTGTTTGACTCACCCTTGCTTACAATCAATTTGGCCCACATACTGGTCACTCACCATTCCCAAATGGGTTAGCTCAGTTCTTGTCCTCTAGACACACTATTCCACTTGAACAATGAGTTTGTAGTTTCATCACAAGTATGTGTCTGTTTACCAGCTTTTTACTTGAGCACTGCTTCTTCAAAGCTTTGATGCACAGTCACCATACTATAATATCAATACGCTCCACCTGTTGTACTCTGATCAAATCATGAAGGGTCATCTCAAGCTATGGAACATGATCTAAAGCTGTTCACCATGTTGTATCTATACAAAAATCTTGCTGCCAGTTTAAACGAAACCATAATCTAAACCACAACATGTTCACCCAAATTCTTATGAGTTATTGCTGCTTATTTTTATATCATTCTAAAAAGACAACACCAAAATTATAAACCCTTAATGCCATTTGAATAAAATGCCATTTGAACACTGCATTTGCCTGACGAAGACATGACAGAGTGTTGAAAGCTCGCAATTTTACTATCAAATAAATCGGTTGGATTTAAAATTAGTGTTGCTAAATTCTTACTGATTTGAATAAAATACCATGGACATTAGTTACAAGAACATTAAGAGAGTAGCAGAAAGGGTCAGTTGCCTTATATTACATTTTATCTCCCGACTTCACAAAAATTCAATTTCATAACATCTCAAGCACTATGTTGCTGTTTCTTTAGAGCAACATTTTTACTAATGTCTCTTTTTAATGCCAAGGTTATAGCCTCTGAGGCTGGAAGTTGTGGTTCAAGCCTCACAACTAAGTCTAGGGTACATAATCTAGGCTGATGCAACTGTGCAACAGAGTTCTATCCCTCCATTGTCAGAAATGTCATCTTCTGGTTGAGGCATTGAAACATGTGACCAACATTATTCCTCAATTAATATCAATAAAAGGGCTTATCTGCTCATTTATCTCATTATGTTTGTACTGTGCTGGATAGAAATTGTGATTTGCAACATTTCATCAGTGACAATGCTTCAAAAGTATATAATTGGCTGTCAATCACTATTGGACATCTTGAACTCATGAGATGTGCTCTTCAAATGTAAGTTCTTTTGTGTAAAAGTCACCACATATATCATATAAACTGTGTTTTGGAAAAAATAATGGCTGTCTTGTGTGAAACTTAACAAAATTCTGTTGTGATTGCCGCAGAATGACGATCGTTCTCAAATGTTGTCACTTGATAGCCATCATTTGACATTACAAGTAAGTAATTGTCAGTTCTGAGTACAAACAATAGCAAAATGATTGCTTTTAAATGCAATTGATGTCAAATGAATGCTCTTGAATGCAAAAAATGTCCAACTTCTCAGGTAGGGAGGGCAGTACTGCAGCCAGTTTCCAAGCAAGGTCACATTTCATCATACTTAATATCCTTGCCAGGTACCAGCATAACTCTACAGGAAGTCTTTGATAGTAAAATGAGAAAGCAGCACCTTTTAAATTAAGGTGAGGAAGGACAAGTTGTGGAATTTGTCACTTTAATGATTGTAGGCTACTATCAATCCAGGACTGCAGAGTTTTCATCTGACCTCTTGGCTGTGTCTATAGTATTCTGCTTCCAATATTAATCATGTATGCAGTCTTGTATTGTAGCTTCAACAGATTGGCATCTCATTATTTTTTAGGAAGGGCCTCAAACGAATCTTTGGGAGTTTTGTGTGATGATGGTCCTGGAGTGGAAAGAGATAAAATCATTGGAGGTATTGTGGACATTGCCCAAATAGGTGAGAATGGGGGCAAAATCATCTTGCAGACCAGGAGACACATGGGTGAAGGACTCTATGGTCTGATGTATTAAAGTTGCAGAGAGAATGAAAAGTGATAATACGCTCTCAACAAGTTCCATCCCACCATCAGACTCACAATGGACTATTCTCCAGAATTGGTTGCATTCTTGGACACATGCATCTCCATCAAGGATGGTCACCTCAGCACCTTTCTGTACCGCAAGCAGACAGACAACCTCACAATGCTCCACTTCTCCAGCTTCCACCCTAAACACGTTAAAGAGGCCATCCCGTTTGGACAAGCCCTCCATATACACAGAATTTGCTCAGATGAGGAGGATCGTGACAGACACCTCCAGACGCTGAAAGAAGCCCTCATGAGAACAGGATATGGCGCTCGACTCATCGATCGACAGTTCCGACGTGCCACAACGATAAACCGCACTGACCTCCTCAGAAGACAAACACGGGACACACTGGACAGAGTACCCTTTGTGGTCCAGTACTTCTCCGGAGCGGAGAAGCTACAACATCTTCTCCGGAGTCTTCAACATATCATTGATGATGATGAACATCTCGCTAGGGTCATCCCCAACTCCCCACTTCTTGCCTTCAGACAACCATGCAACCTCAAACAGACCATTGTTCGCAGCAAACTACCCAACCTTCAGGAGAACAGTGACCACAATACCACACAACCCTGCCACAGCAACCTCTGCAAGACATGCCGGATCATCGACATGGATGACATCATCAAACATGAGAATACCATTCAGCAGGTACACAGTACATACTCTTGCAACTCGGCCAACGTTGTCTACCTAATACGTTACAAGAAAGGATGTCCCAAAGCATGGTACATTGGGGAGACCATGCAGACACAATGACAGCAGATGAATGAACATCGCTCGACAATCACCAGGCAAAACAGTTCCTTTCCTGTGGGCGAACACTTCAGCGGTCACGGGCATTCGGCCTCCGACCTTTGGGTAAAGGTTCTTCAAGGGGGCCTTCACGACACATGACAGCGCAGAGCCACTGAGCAGAGACTGATAGCCAAGTTCCGCACACATGAGGACGGTCTTAACAGGGATCTTGGGCTTCATGTCACACTATCTGTAACCCCCATGACTTGCCTGGGTTAACAAAAAACCTCATTTACTGTGCTGTCTGGAGACAATACACATCTTTCTAACCTGTACTCAATGCTCCTTCCACTCACATTGTTAGCCACTTTAACATTTCAATAGCAGGTTAAGTGTAAGGATTCGCATTCTAATCAGCAATCTGTAAACTGTGCTGATACGTATGCTATTGCAGACCAGAACACCTCATTCACCTGAAGAAGACTACAAAGCCGAAAGCTTGCAAGTTTACTATCAAATAAATCGGTTGGATTTAAAATTGGTGTTGTCAGACTTCTTAATGAGGGACCTTGTCAGAGATGAAGTCACACGGGATCAAGGGTGAGCTGGCAAGATGGATACAGAGCTGGCTCAGTCATAGAAGACAGAAGATAGCAGAGGAAGGGTACATTTCTGAATGGAGGGTTGTGACAAGTTGTGTTCCTTAGGGATCAGTGCTGAGACTTTTTGCTGTTTGTAATATTTATAAATGAATTGGAGGAAAATGTTATTGGTTTGATTAGTAAGTTTGCAGATGACACAAAGGTTGGTGGAATTGCAGATAGTGATGAGCACTGTAAGAGAATACAGAAGGACATAGATCATTTGGAGACTTGGTGGAAATGTGGCAGATGGATTTAATCTGGACAAATGTGAGGTAATGCATTCTGGAAGCTCTAGTACAGATGAGAAATATTCAGTAAATGGCAGAACTTTTAAGAGTATTGATAGGCAGAGGGATCTGAGTGTACAGGTACACAGCTTACTGAAAGTGCAGCGCCAATGGAGAAGGTAGTCAAGAAGGCATATGGCATTCTTGCCTTCATCGGCCAGAGCACTGAGTTTAAAAACTGTCAAGTCATGCTGCAGCTTTATAGAACCTTAATTGGGCTGCACTTAGAATATAGGGCTTGATTTTTATGCCCAAAATTCTTGCCCAAAAATGGGCACAAGATCACGGTAAATTCGGACATCAAGCCATTAACAGAATCTGTGCTCAAATCTGAGCAGGTCGCAGCTTTACCGACACACGACTCGGGTGCAGATCTGGTCCATGCCCGAATCAGGTGGCCTAACAATTTAAATGCATTAGCATGCATTTAAATTGATTTAATGAGCTGCGCACCCAACTGTACCACCAAATCTCACTTTACCTTCTTCTGGTTGTTCCAGATCCATGCTGTAAGTGACCTACTAAATAAAAATCTGAAGCTGATTTTTATTTTGCAGGGGAACCTTCGATGTATCTTTAAAGGGTTGGGGGTGCAAGAGGGCTAATCATTGTCTGATGGTGGAGGGGAAGCCCAATCGCTCACTGCTTGGAGGGTGGTGGCGGATGGATCTCTGGTGGGGGGGGAGGGGGGGCGCAGGGGAGGTCCGCTACCACTCTGCAGTTGAACTCTCCTCCCCACTGAAGGATTGAATCCCTCCTCCCGGAGTGGACATGCAGCCACATGAGGTTATGGTGGGCCTCGGATTAAGGTAGTCTGTCGGAGCATTGGTACTGACTTGATGGACCAAATGCCTCTTCCTGCACTGTAGGGATTCTATGATTGTATGATCAACAAAAGAGGATTATAAATTAAGATGGATGAATTAACCAAATCAGATACAGAAAGGGAAATGAGGTGAGAGAAATCTTGGATCAAGAAAGAGACAAAGTAGAGACAGAAAGTAAGAAAATATGTATCAATTGAAAAGAAATTCACAAACAACAATTTATTATATGAGATTTCACAATTTAACATGTACCTTTTCCAGCTTAGAGACATTTATTGCCATTATTTTAACAATTATCACATTGTTCAAAGCACATATGTTATTAATTATAAGCCTTTACTTTCTGCGGCCAGATTAATGAGTAATTAATGTGCAAATCCAGCAACTTCTAAAAAATAGTAGGTAGCCTAATAGTGGTATGCCTTTTGTACAAGGAAAATTGCAGATTGCCATAAGTAGACCAATAAATTCTGTGGTTTCACACAACTTACGGCATATCTCTTTGTTCCCTGAACATGCTGGCTGACTAGCTTCATAATAATGTCATCTGTTGTTACCTGTCATTATTTTCCAGGAAGATTTGGCCTAGTGAAAACATGAGTTCTCCTGATGCCTTGACCAATTTTCAACTCGGACAACGCTATCAAAAATGCATTAACTGATTGTTTCCTTTTGATATTCCTGGGACTTTGCTGTCCTGAAATTAATGCTTTTTCTTGGAAGAAAAAATGGCCATGGCTTTACAAGAGCAATTCACTGGGTGAAGTGCATTGAAATGTTTGGAAATGATAAGGCATTATACTAAAGCAAGTCTTTTAAAATGTTCTTATTGTATTCATGTGTCTGCTGATGGGTTTTGTCCTATCATTTTTTTTAATAAATGTCTCAGTTCAGTCAGACCATCAGCCATCTCCAGCTGTCTTAGGTACAACCATTCTGACTTGTCCATCTTAAAAACTGTATTTTACTCAATAATTATCTAGTGTCTTATAGCAAACTGAAAGCTATAAATTAATTATGGGATGCAGAAGAGTTTGTAAAATGCTCAATATTCATTTTCTCATACTTCCTGATGTTGTTTGAGATTTAGTTAAACTTTATTCCTTGTCTCCCTTTCCCTGTGTATAACTGATCTGGTTTACAAGATTTTCTCTTTCCTAGCTTAGCACTTGCAAAATATTATTAGCTTGATGTATCTTCATTATTTGAATTGCTGCCTGAATATATAAATACTTTTGATTGTTGACATTCATTTGTCACTATGTACAAATATAGATAAAGTACAGAACTTTGAGAAACTGTGAGTGCCTACCAAGGATATGTGTATTATGTATAACATTAACATACTTAACTCTGATGTGTCGTAGGGGAATTCGAATAAAACAGAATGTTTCATTTAAATTTTGCTCATCTTTTCTCCAGTCTTCTGTCTATGGAATCGTTGTTCTTGTATTTGATATTGTTCAGACCAAGGTAATTACAAAACATATCATAAATTGTCCCATTTAGTGCATCATCTATCATTTTGTGAGCAACAATGCAGGAAACTCCTATTCCATTTTACCTTTCTTTTTTTTATGTTATTAAATATTTTAAATGTTTCCATATGGAAATAACATTTCAAGAATCAAATAGTTTTTTTAAGGCAAAAAATAAGCAGTGTTTATTTATTGGCATGTCTTCTTTGAGCCAGACAGATTGGATTAGCTCAGATTTCAGATCAAAATCCACTTTCAGCCTGAACGTTTATCTAATCTTCCAGGATGTAAATGCAAAATAGCAAAATTATATCTTTCCATGTTTCAGCCAAAGACTATTCATGGTATTGTATTATAAACAATTCTGGCAACCACTCAAACATTAAGCAATGATTCTTTTTTTTAGATGTGGGCAATCCATTTTTTTTATTTGCTCTTGGGATGTGGATGATACTGACAAAATCAGTGGCAAAATCTCAAAGAAAAAATTCCAAGTCTCTAGTTTGCAAGAAAATAGGAGCTGTTTTTTTTTCAGTCTGATTTCCAAAATGAATTTCCAACACTCTGTGCACTGCAGGGTGCCATCCACTCCCAAGAGGCACGAAGTGGCCTTCTTGATGTCAACCCAGTATTTAGGGACTGCAACTCTGATTTATGTTTGCTTGGACTGTCTGAAGTGAAACTCCAACCTCTGATCTGTCAACTCAAAAGTTTTCTGTTCTTTATGTGTTAAGTCCTAGTTAGGAAAACACAGCTTTATTTTGCACTTTGCAGTTCATCGCGTAAATTTTCAAAACTCTGCAAAATGGGAAATCGCTGACATTTTCAAAGTGAGTCTTAGATTTTATATGAAAATTGAAATTATAATTATCCTTGCTCTTGATAAACAAACCTTTTCCTTGGTCTAAACCCATCATTATTGTTTCTATCTTTTGCCTGACATTGAGAAGCATTTTGAATTGAATGGGGGAGGTGATGGCCTACTGGTATTATTGCTAGACTATTAATCCAGAAACTCAACTAATGTTCTGGGGACCTAGGTTTGAATCCTTGATGGTGAAACTTGAATTCAATAAAAAAAACTGGAATTAAGAATCTACTGATGACCATGAAACCATTGCCAATCGTTGGTAAAACCCAACTGGTTCACTAATATCCTTTTAGAAAAGAAAATCTGCCATCCTTATTTGGTCAATTGTACACATAACTCCAGAGCCATAGCAAACTGCCCTCTAAGTGTAACTAGGGATGGGCAATAAATGCTCGTCTGTCAGTGGTGCCTATGTCCCACAAATGAATATATTTTAAAAAAATCAAAGTCTTTTCAAAAATTCTTGTTTATGTTTTCTCAAAATTAGTCAATAGGAAATGTACTTCCATTTGATAGGACTTTCCCCTGTACCCAAATTTCTCCAAACCCCCACCACCATTGTTTTCCTTTCTGGAAAATAAAATCACCGACTTGCTGCAGAAGTAACCTGCAATTTTCCCTTCAATCCATCATCACTTGCAGTGAGTGGAACTTCTGGTATTTATATCATACTGAGGACGATGAGGCATGGCAAGTATGTTGGACAATTCCTTTCCCACCTGTCTAAGCAAATGTAGCCCATAATATTTATAAAATATAACACTGCTTTTAACTTACTCAATTTCTCTTCTCAGTCCTGCCAATACTAGTAGCCAGTAGTGTGGCTGTGGGCCCATCTGGCTCAGTCACATATTAGCATTCATACTTTACCACATGCTTTATTACACACACTTATGGAACTAAGGAATTGATGAAAAGTTAGGTGCTTTGGATTATAATTCACTTTATTTCATAATAAATGTATTCAGTGCAAAGCTGGAATTTAACCATTCATTGTATGGAACAAATCAAACAGGGAAAAAAACTTAGTGAAAACTTTGTTTCCTGCAGATGGAATTGCTTTCAGATCTACAATAAGAATCAGAACATAGATAAGTCACAGAATCACAGAATTGTTACAATGCAAAAAGAGATCATTCGGCTAATCATGTCGGCTCCAGCTCTCTAAATGAACATCGTGACTTAGGGCCATTCCCCTGCATTTTCCTGTAATCTTGCACGTAATTTCTATGCAAATAATCATCCAGCATTCTCTTTAATACCTCGATTGAGTCTGCTTCCACCACACTTCCAGAAAGTGCATTCCAGACTTGACCCACTTACTGTGTGAAAAACTCTTTTCTCACATCACACTTGCCTCTTTTGCAAATCACTTTAAATCTATCCTCTCATTCTCAATCATTTTGTGAGCAGAATCATTTTTCCAGATCTAATCCATCTAGCCTTCTCATTTATTTTGAACATCTCTATCAAATCTCCTCTTATCTCCTCCTCCCCAAGGAGAATAGACTCAACCTCTCCAAACTATCTTCATAGCATAACATGAATACTGTTTTGTTGTTTCTTTGTGTAGATGAGCTTTTATTCCAGCATGAATTTGAATACTTGATTAAATTGTTATTTTCTTCCTATGCAGATGATTTAAAATTTAACTTATCTTCCTATAACTGAAGAAGACCAAAATATTCACGAATGTTCTTACACATTGATTGAAAGAAGAAACCTAAGGCAGAATTTTGCAGTTTCTTGTCAGAGGGTTTGCAGCTGAAAGGTGAGGAAGGGGATAAAAGTGGGCCATCAAATTTCCTGGATGTTCTTTCTACTGGTCTTGGGCTGTCCTCTTTATTATAGTGGTAGACAAGGGTGGATGGGCTGCCATAGGCCTCACCCCAATTGAGGCTCTTAAAGAGTTAATTAATGGCTACTTGAGGATTGCTTCTCACCCAGCTTCAGGGAGATCAGAGACAGGAGCAATCTCAAAGGTAGGTCACCGCACTTTTGTACTTCAGGCAGGAGATGGGGTCACTTCCTTTTTGATCCCCTTTCCTCATTCTGTGCATCCTCACCTCACACCCCCACACCCCAATGACTTTCCCTTTACTGCATAACTTGACATGCACACATGCACATACACACACACACACACACTCATACACACCCTCTTCACCCAATCCAGTCCACAAATCGCAATGGCACTGCTGGGCCTAACAAACAGCTGGATAATTGGTTGGCAGATCTCTGAGTTGAGACTCCCAAGTGAGGGGTGGAAATCCCAGTTGCAGACAATTAACTATCCTTGGATCATTAACTGGCTTCGGGGATGCATTCCCTCCTCAATCTTCAAGTGGCTAGGTGGCGAGCCGCATCACCAGTTTAGCAGAATTAACAAGTTACATTTAACTGAACTCACAACATTTTCAAATGATAATAAGAACATAAAATCGCAAACAAGTAAAGATCATTCAAGCCTTTCAAATTTCTGATTTATTGCCTCTTTTATAATGTCAGAAGTTATTTAAATAAGCTCTTTTTATTCTAACCTAGAATTTCCATCAACTCTTTTTGAGTGATAGAAGTTTGGTTCGGGGTGGGGGGGGGGGGGGGGGGGGGATCATGACTCCAATCCATTGTTATCCTGATGCTTGTTCTTTCCTAATACTTTATTATTCCAATCTGGGCCATCCAAAACCTAAATTTGTAATTTGATACTTCCTGATCCCAAATCCCAAAGTCTTTCATGCAGGTGTTCTATCTAACTCCCAACAATCTCCAAAGCTGTGTTCAATACTTCGTCAAAGTAAGGACATTTCATTATTATAACCAAACATTTGGACTGTATCCACTTGGGCAGCAATGTATGCACACTTTCAATTTCAATAAGGAGAATGAGTTTCTTCCAGAATTAGCAGTTACTGATCAGTTCGTTATGAATGGCAATATTGTCTATCCTCCCAACCTTTAGTTCAGAAGAGAGAAAAGGAGCAAAACCCTCTCAATGTACTTAGAGGTAAAAAGAAATCCCATGAGTTCCTGTCTCATAACCACAGTCTGGAAGGATATGGAGGAGTGTATTTTAGTTAGAAAAGAAGCAGCGAAACATATTAAGTAAAATATCTACATTATGAACTTCAGATTCAGACAATCTTTTGGAAAGTAAATCTCTGCTGCTTCAGGGGAATTGAAAGAGAAATTTCTTTGATCATTTATATGTAACTATAATGGGTTGTAATAATTAAGAGTGTGCCTCACAGTTTCTACTGGGCATTTTACTTAATTTCTCATAGTTGAACTTTTGCATCGTGCGTTTCAACCCAAAGTCGCTGATGCAGGACTTCCATTTGAATGCCAATTAACTCCAAAGCTGGGTCGATCCTTCTTCAAAATAAGAACATTCCATTATTATAATCAAATATTTGGGCCATTTCCATTTAGATGGCAATGTATTCACACTTTCGATTTATACGCAAAGAATTAGTTTCTTCCAGAATCAGCAACTCTTCCATCAATATCAGTTAAAACTGTCAGAAGTTCAGTTTGAATGCTGACCATGGCAGCTTGGAGCATGATGCAAAATAAAGGGAGAGTAGGAGGAGGAGAAGAAGGAGAGAGGAATGTAATAAATGTAAGGGATTCAGTAATCAGAGAAATAGTTATCATCCTTTGTAAACAGGATTAGGAATCCTGTATTGTGTTGCCTCAGAGTGAGGAACACCTTGCATCAGCTTAAAAAAATATGGGAGGGGGATGGGTAGGATTCAGTCATCGCAATCCATGCTAAGGTCAACAACTGAAGGAAGTGTAGTAAGAGATCCTATTTGCAGAGTATCAAAAACAAATTAAAGAACAAGACCACAGAGTGAGGGCAGACTTGCGGCAGTGAAGCCTGAATATGTACTCTCTTCATGAATTCCAAACAGAGCTCAAACCTCATCTACATTTCGAAGAATAGAGTTTATATTTTCTCTGTTGAAGTTGCAGGCCTGACTAATACTTATTTACTTCTAACTAAGTGAGCTGCAGTCTACATCAAACTGAAACAGCAACTGTCTTTTGTGAGAAACATCCAATTAAGTTAAACAAAGAATCCTTCTAATGCACATAATCCCATTCTTTAGAATAATGTGACATGATTTAGGAAGTTCTAACCATAAAGTAATTATACACCCCTTTAATTCTGAAACCTATGTGAAGAGCTTATGGCTGATATTTTACGACGCTGCTTGGACAATGTTGTAAAATCCCATCCGAGGCCAACAGGGAATTCCATTTTGCAAGCCATGCCTGCCCCAATTCTGCGCAGCGTAGCGGTAAAATTATGGCTTATATGCCTAATAGGGTTTTATGACCTTCTCCCTTGTTCATCAGCTATCGATAATTTTGTTTCATTGGGAACTACCTATACAATTTAAATCTTTTATTGAATTGTGGAGAGACGTTCTAGTTCCATTGCAAGCCAAAGATGGGTCATGCGTTATTTTGTTTTATATTTCTATCTCTGATGTTGTAAGATGAACACAAGTTATCATTTAAATGTTAACTCAAACATGTTTGATTTACAAATGCATCAGGCATATACTAGTTTCTTAGCCACTAAGTATTTGATTTATCTTATAATTAACATTTTAATTCTAAAACTAAAAATTAAATTCTAAAATATGTATATGATGAACTAGATATTTGAAATGGAGTGCACCAGCAAATATGGTTAAAGTAGAGAAATATGGCTTTAAACTAACATGGAGAAAAGAGAGTTCAGGTGAAAGGTGATTTATAAGTCCAAATATAAAACTTGCAACAGTAGGAAAGTATGTCAATTTCCCAAGATGATGTTCCCCAAACTTGTTAATATGGGCAAGATCCCTCAATTTGTTAGTGCCCAGTTGAGATACATCCAAATTGTTCTATGGGTGAAGAGGAATGAATTGGCTCTCTTTCTTTATTCAATGCGCCCCCAGCCCCCTTCCCCCACTGTTACTGGTTACAACAAAATGAACTATAAAAAGTACTCCTCCCTTCATGGATATCTTTTCCCAATCCCAGAATTTATACTTTCAGAGCAGCCAATGTAACCAGGCTTTCTTCAGTGAAAGTTGGATGAGTTTGTTAACTACTAAAGGCAAGAAAATGATAAAGCACATGCATATGCATTCAATCAGATTAGAAGTGAGAACTGAGTCCAAAGTAAGCAAATAAATAAAGTATACAAAACATTGCTTGACTTGTGAGGAGTAGAGGTTGAGCAGCGTGGCCATTGCTATTTGAGACTCCAGGAGTGTGTCTTCCAACAGGCTAATAGTTTTGAAATTCCAATTTTTTGCAGACTGCAGAAAAACTTGCGTTTCCGTTTCATCTGTGGCCTTTGCTGACTTGGCTAAATTGAACAGAGAGAGAGAGAGAGAGAGAGAAAGCGATATGGAAATATACCCTGAAAGACTTTTGCAGAGGGGTTGCTGTTGCTGCTAGCTAACATTTTACTTCTCTCACACATATTCTGACATCCCAGCACTGGTTTACACACACACTTCGGGCAACTTTCAGTTGGCCTGTATCCAAGTCTTAGTATATTCCTGGAAAACAAAATCCATAAATCCGTCTGTCACTGGTAGTGTGACCATACAAGATGGTGATGAGGTGTGGCAGTAAAGTGAGGCTTAGTTGGGAGCTGGAGTGTGCAGAGCATTGCATGTACTGGGGGAGCATAGTGATTGTGGGAGGAGAGTGTGTACCGGGTGCCTGGAGTTGGCAGAAGCTGAGTGTGAAAAGAGTTTGGAGATTGTGAGGGCTGTGCGAGTGGATTCAGTGGGAGACTGAAGGTGATTCACTTACCCTGGCTGAGTGAGGAAGATCATTCATCTTCTTTCAACACTGCTGCCCTGTCCTCTTCTGGAATGTGCCTGCACTGTCAGCCAACAGTCCATTTTTCTCGCTGGAACAACACTCTGACATGTTTTGGTAAGGTTTCACCCAGAATCTTGAATGTTTCAGTGGGATCACTTCTCATTCTTGTAAACTTTAGGGAATAATTTTCTGCAACAATATACCCTGGAACCAACAATATTTATGCATGTTATGTTTATGCCATTTTAGGTTTAATAATGAGCAAAGAGAAAGATTTAATGATGGGAATGTGTTGAACAGTCCAAAGATGTGCGGGTTGGGTTGATTGGCTGTGCTAAAAATTGTCCCTTAGAGTCATGAGATGTGTAGGTTAGAGGGATTAGCGGGTAAATATGTAGGGATATGGGGATAGGGCCTGGGTGGGATGGTGGTCAGTGCAGACTCAATGGGCTGAATGGCCTCCTTCTGCACTGTACGGTTTCTATGATTTCTGTTTTTTCTAAGAGCAAACAGAATATAATTGTGTTAAAAATAATGATGGAAAGGGAGAAATGTGGAACAATTATTCAGATTTTAGATTTGTGCAAATCAGACTTAATTATGATGAACCACTAACTCCTGTTCCAACTCATATGTTCATTTGATGGGAGATATGCCTACCTAGTAGATCATTATGCAGCTAGTGTAAATGAAATAGTTGGGAAATAACCTACATAGCTCTGAGCAGAGTTATTTATGGTAACTCAACATATTGATAGGAACAAAAACAGAAAATGCTGGAAAACCTCAGCAGGTCTAACAGCATCTATAATGAGTGAATAGAACCAATGTTTTGAGTCTGGATGACTCTTCATCAGAATTGTGCCAGGTATGACTCCAAACAGGGAAGTGTTTTCTCTGATTCCCATTGATTCCAGTTTTGCTGGGGTTCCTTAATGCCATACTCAGTCAAACGCTGCCTCGGTGTCAAGAGCAGTTGCTCACATTTCATCTCTGACATGCATGTCTTTTGTCCATGTTTGAACCAAGACTCTAATGAGATCAAAAGCTGAATAATCCTGCCAGAACCAAGTTCTTCCAATAATTGTTAACTGTATTCCCTGTATTCATGTTACTCCTCTTGACTCCCAATTTGCAGCACATCAATTCTCTCCAAAAAATAAAGTGTTATTTCATTCAACAAAGAAAATTACAGCACAGGAACAGGCACTTCGGCCCAGCAAGCCTGCACTGATCATGCTGCCCGCCTGAACTAAAACCCCTTCTGGGGACCGTATCCTTCTATTCCCATCCAATTCATGTATTTGTCAAGATACTCCTTAAAAGTCACTATCCCATCCCCTGGCAGCCAGTTCCAAGCACCGACCGCCTTCTATTGTAAAAAACTTGCCTTATACATCTCCTCCAAACTTTGCCCCTCACATCTTAAGTCTATGTCTCCTCATAATTGACTGTTCCCCTTGGAAAAAAGGCTCTGACTATCCACTCTGCCTATGCCCCTCATAACCTTGTTGACTTCTATCAGGTCGCCCCTCAATTTCCATCGTTCCCGTGAGAAGAAACCAAGTTTGTCTAATCTTTCCTCACAGCTAATGCCCTTCACACTAGGTAACAACCTGGTAAATCTTTTACATACCTCTCCAAAGCCTCCACTTCCTTCTGGTACTGTGGCAACCAGAATTGAACACTATATTCCAATGCGACTTAACTAAGGTTCTATAAAACTGCAATATGATTTGCCAGTTTTTAAACTCAATACCTTGGCTAATGAAGGCAAGCATACCGGATGCCTTCTTAACTGTCTTTTCCACGTGTGTTCCCACTTTCAGTGATGTCTGTACCTGTACCCCAGATCAATCTGCCTATCAATACTCTTAAGAATTCTGCCATTTATTGTTTATTTCCCATCTGTTTTAGACCTTTCAAAATGCATTACCTCACATTTGTCCAGATTAAATTCCATCTGTCATCTCCCTGCTCAAGTCTCCAAATTATCTGTATCTTACTGTATTCTTATCTCAATGCACAAATCCACTATCCTTTGTGTTGCACTATGTAAATTATTGTTAGAGCTATTTTTCAGCTTTTGTTGTTCTCTTCTGCACTTGCACTATCTTTCCTTTCTATTTGATTCTAAACAGATCCATCAGGAGTGGTACCAATGCTTAAATTACTGTCACAAAAATTAGTTTCATTATATGAACAAAACATTAGCAAAGCTATTATTCACCATATTAAGGGTAATTTTCTGACTGGGCATTGCTGGTGGAGAGTATTCCTTTCCCAAAGTGTGTACCGAAAATTTGAATCCATTATGTACATAATTTCTGAATCATTATTTTGCATGGTTGGAAAATTGTGGTTGCACATTCTCAAATTTGTGATTTACTCTCTCAACAAATAATCTCTCCTTTGGCAAAGTGAAGTTAGCATATCTTTCTTGTTGTAGAAGTCAAAAATCATTGCTGATAATATCACTTCCAACGACAACAAATGCTTTCTCTATACTTAATATTCAGACAAAGAACAAAGAACAAAGAAAATTACAGCACAGGAACAGGCCCTTCAGTCCTCCAAGCCTGCACCGACCATGCTGCCTGACTTAACTAAAATCTCCTATCCTTCCAGGGACCATGTTCCTCTATTCCATCCTATTCATGTACTTACCAAGATGCTCATTAGAAGTCACTACCACATCTACTTCCACGACCTTCCCTGGCAATGAGTTCCAGGCAACCACCACTCTGTGTAAAAAAATCTGCCTCATACATTTCCTTTAAAGCTTGCCCATCACACCCTAAACCTGTTCCCCCTAATATTTGATTTTTCCACCCTGGGAAAAAGATTCTGACTGTCCACTCTGTTCATGCATCTCTTAATTTTGTTGACTTCTATCAGGTCACCCCTCAACCTCCGTCATTCCAGTGAAAACAAACCAAATTTCTCCAACCTCTCCTCATAGCTAATACCCTTCAAACCAGGCAACATCCTGGTAAATCTTTTTTGTATTCTCTCCAAAGCCTCTACATCCTTCCAGTAGTTGACGACCAGAATTGAACACTATCTTCCGAGAGTGGCCTAATCAAGGTTCTATAAAGCTGCGTTATGATTTGCCAATTTTTAAACTCAATGCCCCAGCCGATGAAGGCAAACATGTTGTATGCCTTCTTGACTACCTTCTCCACCTGCATTGCCATTTTCAGTGATCTGTGTACCTGTACACCCAGATCCCTTTGCCGATCAATATTCCTAAAGGTTCTGCCATTTACTGTATATTTCCTATCTGTATTAGACCTTCCAAAATGCATTACCACACATTTGTCCAGATTAAACTCCAACTGCCATCTCTCTGCCCAAGTCCCCAACCAATCTGTATCCTGGTGCATCTTCTGATGGTCCTCATCGCTATTTGCAAATCCACCAACCTTTTTGTTGTTTGCAAACTTACTAATCAAAACTGTTATATTTTCCTCCAAATCATTTATATATATTACAAACAGCAAAGGTCCCAGCACTGATCCCTGAGGAACCACTTGTCACAGTCCTCCATTCAGAAACACACCCTTCTACTTCTTCAACCAAGCCAATTTTGTATCCACCTTGCCAACTCACCTCTGATCCCATGCAACTTCACCTTCTGCACCAGTCTGCCATGAGGAACCTTGTCAAAGGCCTTACTGAAGTCTACGTAGACAACATTCACTGCCCTACCCCTATCAATTATCTTTGTCACTTCCTCGAAAAATTCAATTAATTTCGTGAGGCACGACCTCCCCTTCACAAAACCATGTTGCCTCTCACTAATATGTTTACTTAGTTTAAAGTGGGAATAAATCCTGTCTCAAAGAATCCTCTCCAATAATTTCCCCACCACTGATATAAGGCTCACCAATCTATAATTAGCTGGATTATTCTTGCTACTCTTCTTAACCAAAGGAACAACATTGACTATTTTCCATTCCTCGAGGACCTCCCTGATGAAGGGACAGGCTGTCCCAAAAGCTTGCAGTGTTTGCTACAAATAAATCTGTTTGGACTTTAAACTGGTGTTGTGGGATTTTTTTGTGTTTTACCTCCCCAGTACACAGTGAGGATATAAAGATTTCTCTCAAGGCCCCAGCAATTTCCTCCTTTGCCTTTCTCAGTATTCTGGGGTATATCCGATCAGGTCCTGGTGACTTATCTACCTTAATGTTTCTCAAGAACCCAATAGCTCCTCATTTTTGATCTCAACATGACTCAAACTATCTATGTATCTTTTCCCAGACTCGTCATCAAGTCCTTCCCTTTGGTGAATACTGACACAAAGTATTCATTTAATACCTTGCTCAATTCCTCTGGCTCCATGCATAAATTCCCTCCTCTGTCCTTGAGTGAGCCAACCCTCTCCCTGGCTGCCCTGTTGTTCTTCATATATACATGAAAAGCCTTGGGGTTTTCTTTAATCCTGCTGGCCAATGCTTTCTTATGATCCCTTTTAGCCCTTCTTACCCCTTATTCAAATTTCTTTCTACTTTCCTTGAATTCTACACTTGCTTCATGTGTTCCCAGCTTTCTAGTCTTGACAAATCTTTCCTTTTCCTCTTTGACTAGGCTCTCAATATCCCTCGTTATCCAAGATCCCCAAAACTTAACATACTTATCCATCATCCTTATAGGAATGTGTCGGTCATGAATCCCTATTAACTTACACTTGAAAGCCTCCCACATGCCAGATGTCGATTTGCCCTCACACATCTGCCCCAATCTACATTCTTCAGTTCCTGCCTAACATTGTTGTAATTAGCCTTCGCCCAATTTGGCACCTTCACTTGAGGACTACACTTATCTATACCTATAAGGAGAGGTGATCTGATTGAAACATTTAAGATCCTAAGGAAATTGACAGGGTGGATGATAAAAGAATGTTTCGCCTTGTAGGAGAGACTAGAACTAAGGGAGACGATTTAAAAAATAAAGAAACTTCCATTTCAGATAGAGAAGCAAAAATCTTTTTTCTCAGAAGGTTATGAGTCTTTGGCACACTCTTCCGCAGAGAGCAGTGGAGGCAGGGATATTGAACATTATTAAGGCTGAGATAGATAGATTCTTGCCTGGCGAGGGAGTCAAAGGTTATTGCGAGTAGGTGGAATGTGGAGTTGAGGTAATAGTCGAATGAATCATGAGCTTGTTGAATGGTGAAGAAGGCCCGAGGAACTAAATGGCCTACTCCTGCTCTTAATTTGTATGTTTGTGTGTCTTAAGGACAAAATCCATGGCAGCATCACTTCAAGCCAATATTCTACAAAACTTAATCCCCACCATCTCCCCCCATCCCCACCCCCACATAAATTGAAGAGCTGGCTATCTAGGCACAGCCAATAGAACTGAGAAATTTTACAAGAATGCTTTGAAAAAAAAGCTCTTATCTTCAAAACTCATTTATACAGGTGGGATAGATTTTGTCCAGTCATCTGTGCTCTACGTTTGAATTCAGCCCAGACTGATGACAGTGAATTCTTTGTTGACTATAAGAGGCCTAGAGTTTGATTAATTCAATTCCCAGATGGCATGAATCCACAATGTGAAACTCCCTTTAAACTGGCAATCGCTCTTCTAACACAGGTATCTGAATTTGTCAGTATGGGAGCTGAAATTGTGAGATCATGAGGCAGCAAGTTAGCCCCCAACAATATCATAATAAATTGATCCCATTGCATTGTCTAAAACCAGCCCTATGAGCTATCACAGTAAAGCTCTGGTATGAACAGTGCCTGGCCTTGGCATCTTTCTGAGAGTGCGGAAGGAAAATTGCATGCAGCTGTAGATCACCATAATTAGAAAGGCACTTACTGACAGCAGTGATACAAGGAACAAAACTCTAAAATTTCTTGAAACATGACCCTTCCAGACAATGAAAGCTCATGATTCCAAATAAATCTGTCAGACTTTAACCTGGTGTTGTGAGACTTGGTACAGTGTCCACCCCAATCTAGCACTGGCATTTTCACATCATAGCAGGAGATGTGACAAGGCTTAATTAGTTTCCAATTCATTATTGTATGATTTTTCTTGGTTACACAATTCTTATATTGCTTATAATTCACTATGTTGAATTACTTCAGGTTACACATCTGACATCTGTAACTTTCTTTGATTTGCAGCAACGACATGTCTATATTGACAACTATAGCCAAAGCCAATTTCCAGTTTTAACACATACTCCCTGTATCACTGATTTATCAAGGCAATGTCACAATTTTCTTCCAACCACAGTAATGCATCAGCATTACATTTTATTGGAAAAGAGTGCATACCTGTTATATATTTAATTTTAAGTCCTCACAATTCTGGGAATCCTTACTATTCCCCCAAGATCCATATCCCAAGTCTAATCTTTCAAGTAACAGTGGAAGTATGTTTCCCATGTTTCCTACAAATAAATTTACTCACTTTAATAGTATTATTTTAAGCCAAATACATTTAACAATTTAAAAGTCATTCTGGATTGATGGCGTAACAAGGTTTGGACCTCACTGTCTGACCTCAGAACACTTAAAGGGACCTCCTGCTATCCAGGTTATCACCTGTCTCACCTATCCATTGGCCAAGGGCCATTAATCTCCTCCTATCTGCATCCGACTGCAATTACCTGAATTCTCCTCTTCATCCTCATTTAGGTCTTCAGTTGCTGCATTAACATGTCCCCAAACAATGGGTTTCATTTTTGTTACTGCGGACCTCCATTTACTTTTTAGTTTCAATGCCTAAAGCTGCTTCTTTGATTACTTCGACAGCATCTTGCCTCCGTATCTGACCTGCTCCTCATTCCCATTTTTAGAACAAATTTGCTTCTGAAATTTATGGAGGTCAGTCTGATGGGAGATAAGGGGATGATGGAAAGAGGACTGTTATGAGAAGACCAGAACACTGCATTTGCCTGAAGAAGGCTATAAAGTCAAAAGCTCGCGAATTTACTATCAAATAAATTGGTTGGATTTAAAATTGGTGTTGTAAAACTTTAATGAGAAGACATAAACAGAGGAGTATGAGGTGAGTTCTAGGTGGTGAGAGAAAAGATAATCAGCTGAAGAGAAGGATAAAGGAGTTGAATGTGTGCTGCAAAGTGGGCATAGGGTGGAGGTATAAATAGGAGACATTGTTAAGAATGGGAATATATGGAAGAAATGATACTGGATCAAGAAGGAGAGGGGCCAGGGGCTGGCTGTTGTCAATGAATGGTTATGGCACAGGAAACATCCATCCAGAAATTAAAAAGAGAGAAACAAAAGATAATGGGGAGGCTGTTCACAGGAGGGGGTTCACTAGATTGATAGCTGGAATAAGTGGGCACAATAAGAAATCTTATTCCACCAGGTTAGAGTCCAATAAATTTATTTGGAATCATGAGCTTTCGGAGCACTCTTCCTTCATCAGATGAGTGGAGTTCCACTCATAAGAAATGACTAATCACTGAAGTTTTAGAAGAGTGAGGGTTAACTTGATTGACGTAGATAAGATCCAAAATGGTCTTGACAAGGTGGATATGGAAAGGATGTTTCCTCTTGTGGGTGAGTCCAAAAGCAAGGGCCACTGGTTTAAACGTAAGATTTGGCCCGACAGGTCAGAGATGAGAAAAACTTATTTCTCTCAGAGCGTTGTGCGCCTTTGGAAATTTCTGCCCCAGAAGGCAGTGAATCATTGAATATTTTTAAGGCAAAGTTGGTGTATGGAAAAAAAATCTATTAGAGTCTAGATCTAAAGAGGGCTACTACTTACTGAATTGAGATTCGCCTAGAGAAATGAAGAGACTACGAGACCCTGACTGAGGTTACAGCAGGCTTTAATAATATTACAGTGAGTAATATGAATACTCAGAGCCACCTCTGTTTAGAAAGACTGTTACCAAGTTCTTATAATGTAATATTTACACATTGTCCCATTGAAACATATCTTCTCAGAGATTGTTTATCATTACAATGATGTTACATAGCAGAATTCTGGTTTTAATAAGTCTTGGATAAATGTTAATAGCTACTGCTTAACTGTGAAGGTACAGAGATGAGATCCACTAAATATTAATGTAATCCATTGTCAGTTTTTGGACATTTTGCAGCCCTGTAATTATAATGCCTTTGAGCATTCCGAGTTTCAATATAGTTGTAACTGTGTTCAAATACATAGATGCTTATTTCACTTTTCTTGTTGCATATCTGTTTATATTTTAAATCAACTCAATCCTTTTTTCTTGCTTTAACATCTCCAAGTTAAATCTCACTCTGGAAGGTTTCAGCACCAAGTTGTGTATTCCTACTAACTCTACTATCTAGCTATCTCTGTGAATTCCCTATCTATTCAGAGAGTATGGCTCCATTCTTGAATCCATGACAACAAGTAGATAGTTTATTGCTGGGCATGGGAATCAAAGGTAATTGGGAACGTAGAAGTCAAAACACAAATAAATTTGCCATGTTCTTATTGAATGATAAAACAGGCTTAAGAAGCCAAAGAGTCTACTTCTACTTCTATTTTATATGTCCATATGAAACAGAAGAGGAGCGCAATAGCATAATACTTCTGGCCTTTTGATGGGAGATTTCTGGATCAGTGGCATTGCTGACAACTGGATCTGTTCAAAAACATCAGCAGGCCAATCCTCGAAATGCCAGTCATCGTCTCATTGGGCAGCTGTAATCATCATCTTCTTTATTTCCACTCAGGATTTCACCATAGAAAAAAGCCAAGGGTGCCATGGTGAGAATTGAAAAGCAAGCTTTAGTTTGTATTATGTGTCAAATAGTCCTGAAAATAGAATATTTAGTTTGTGTGGATGATCAAGAAGCAAGACACGCATGATAAAAAGGGAAAGAGTATAGAGCGGTAACCACAAAAGAAAATTCTAGGAACATCATCGGATCAGGTTGACATGTTCAGTGTATGACTCCTTTAGCATAATATTAACCATTAACAGCATGTAAAAAGAAACAGAACCTTTGGTATGTGGGAATTCACACAAAGGAGAATAAATAAAATGACCTGCTAAGTGCTTAAGTGGAAGCAATGATGTGAAGATACCAGTGTTGGACTGGAGTGTGCACAGTGGGTTCCACAACACCAGGTTAAAGTCCAACAGGGGTTTATTTAACTATTTTTACCTCTTTAGTCTCTGCTTAACCCTTTCTCCACTCATATTGTCTGCACCTGTTAAGACTCTCAGTTCAATCACTATCTTATAATTGAGTGTTTGTCTATATATGTCCTGTTTGTGAACCCAACCCGCCACTCACCTGATGAAGAAACAGAGCTCCGAAAGCTCATGCTACCAAATAAACCTGTTGGACTTTAACCTGATGATGTGAAAATTCTTAGTGTGCATAAATGGAGATCAAGAGATGGCTAAGGAGCAGACTCAAGGCATAATGAGACAGACCAAAGAATTGAACAGTGCATTCAAGACAGTGTGTGTGAATGTCTGGAAAAGATGGGAGAAAAGGCAGGTGGAAGGTAAAGTGTAAAAATCTGGCAAAGTGTTACAATCTCCAATGGCCTAGGAATTGATTAAAAGGGAAATGCATCAAAAGAGCCCACCATTTAGACAGAATGAAGTTTGGTTAGAGAATCCTCATCCAAAATAACAACTCTTTCTTCACATATGATATATATTTCAGTGTTAACATTTCATTGGACTAGAGGTTACACCCCTGCACATTTCCCAATAAGAAGCCCTCACAAAGATTCAGTAGCAAACATGAAATAATAGTTGTTAAACCTGCTAAAATTGGCCAGAAAGATCTTACTGTCCATGGTTATAGTTCCCAAATTCAATATTTAAGATCAAAAGGAATAGTTGCGGGAATGGTATAAATAATGTGGGAAGCCGACATTTAATTCCAGCACACAGTTGTTGTATGACATGCAAACTGTGGTTGCTGGGCGGATGTGAGGTTGAACTCATTGACATTTGCAACAGGACTGAGTCAGATTTGAAAAAGAAATCAAACAGCAATATTCTACAAAATCCAGAACATCAAACTTTTTTCCATGTGCTGTAGCTGTATCTGGATGCAATTATACCTGAAAAATAACAAGATTGGTCTGACCGCTATTTTGCAACATTCTTCGCATGACTTGGCCCCAACACTAAAACCTAATTTTAAACCACTGTTCCCTCTTTACGTGCTGAATTTCTTATGCAGCTTGTGATCCACTCATTTCCTCTGGTGTGAATACCTGAGAGTGAACATTTCTGTTAAGTGGTCTGAAAGTTAGAAGCCAAAACCCATTTCTTTAGGCACTAATTTTATGATTCCAGTTAGCAGAGTAGTTTCAACGTGAGTTCCCAGAAGATGAAAATATTGCATCCAGACTGCGTATTTTACAGTACTTGGACTGAAATTGAAATAGATTTGCAAGTCAAATTTGATGGAACAGCAAAACTGTTTCCTATTTGCACCTATTTAATTCCCGTTAATGAAAGTCCACAAGCTATAATTATCGATGAAATTAATACATTTGCTCGTTTTATCATTTATAATTCATTTATATATGTATCCACAGTTCTCTATGATACATTTTTAGGTCTCCATTAAAATGAAAAAAAGGAAAACAGCAAACTTCTAACTGTTTTCACAGTGGCAATAAAAAACATCAATTCTGATGGAAATTTCAGTCTTGTGTCCTTTTAGGCATAAACTTATAAATGCCTAGTTCAAGACTAATATCAAGCAAGTGCTTCTTCACATAAAAGTGACCAATGCCTGCAATGATTTTCAGGTAGAGAGGACAAAGGCAAAATTATTGAACTCACACAATGCGGCTGTTCAACAGTGATAAAACAAGGGAAATGATAATCTGCAGTGGAAGGACAATCTTGTTGGTTCAAATGGTCTTTCTCGTCTATATATCTTTATTAAATTTTGCTTTTGCTCAACATTAGCCAATCAAAATGGCAGTGTTTCCAATCATCCATTAAGCAATTTTGTCCATAGCAGAGTTGGAATTGGCAATAGTACAAAACTGGCCAATTATGCTGCAGCTCAGATGGCGTGTTACCAGCATAAGTGGTGAATATGTTGTTCTCCCAGCTGTGCAAAGCATAAAGCTTAGTCAAGGTGGGATGTTTTACAGACAGGGCTATAAAAATCCTTGCCCTGAAAGACCACAGGGCTATTTATACAAGTGTTTCCCATCGTAGGCAGTATTTCTACTTGACTATCCTCTTCGGAGCTGACTCCACCATAAGTCACGGCAGCAACTTACTTAAGTATGCTTTGGCATTGGCTGTGTGCACTAACATTGGCATTCTCTGCACAAAGAATAAAAACACAGATGCAGCCCTTAAAAGAGCCTAGATGGAGCTAAAAATTGCTGCAGCATGCCTCGTGAGCAGCAGTTAAATAGTGGCCATTAGCCCAGATAGGGATCAGTGACAAATATGTGCAGTAGATGGCTTAGGTGAGTTTTTGTGGTGCACTCAAAGCATTTTGGAATTGGAAGATCTAACCGAGGAACCAAAAGAAGGAAGAAAGGCACGGAGCTGAATCAGGAAAGAATGGTACAAAAGTTTAGTGAAACTGGACTTCAAACTTCTCCAGATCAAACACAGCACAGGATATAAAGTATAAATAGGAAGGAAGACAAAAAGAGCTTGTGCCTTTCATGTGCTTTCCAGCCAATGTTGAAGTGTAGTCACTGTTGAAATGCAGACAAATGATATATGCAGTTTCATGAAATATGGGTCCACAAACAGCAATGAACTAATTTATCACATAGCGTTGTTTCAATCATGCTGGCCAGGACAACCAGTGAACTTCTGGAGCTCCTGCTTAATGCCTCAATTGAAATATGAAGCTATCAGTATTGCATTGATGTGCTAGCCTAGATTACAGTCCAAGTTTTTTTTCTAGTAGCAGTCAATGTTGAGACATTTGTTGATGTGGTAACACCTCATTTCTAGTGACTAGGAAGTTATGCGGTATCTCAGTGGTCTTTGGAGGAGGCTGTCATGGTGGATCACCCTGCTCCAACATTCCATATTGTTGATATGTGATAGATTGCATAAAACTATTGTGTACTGACTTTCAGATGGAGACAGGCTGCTGTCTCTCTGGATTTTCAGCATCTGAGAACTACCATTAGATTGACCAATGATCCAAGTTTAGATCCAAATGGTAACAGTGAGAGATGATCTACATGAGGCAGCCATTGGGTTTGATTCCGGCTTATGTCGCTGTCTATGTGGAGTTTGCACATTCTCCTTGTGTCTGCATGGGTTTCCTCCAGGTGCTCCCTTTTCTTCCCAGAGTCCAAACATGTGCGGGTTGGATGGCTTGGCCATGCTAAATTGCCCCTTAGTGTCAGCTAGGATAAATGCATGGAGTTATGGGAATAGGGTTTTAGTGGAATTTGGTGGGTTAGTGCAGACTCAATGGGCCAAATGGCCTTTTTCTGTACGGTAGCATTCTATGATTCTATGATTTCTTAGGTGAACAGCAGTATAAGTTAGGTATCCTGAATTCCTCCTGTAGGAGACAATAATTGATTGCCAGTCTAAAGTTCCAGAAGAACGTGCAATGGAGTGTCCTTCCGAGAAATAAACTGCCGGAGAAGGAGGATCATATCAATCTGTCGATCTTTTATTCCACAGCACCAACTATTCACTTACCATGGTGCTGGCCCTCAGGGTGTGTGTTTAGGAGAATCAGTAGATTAAGAGATAGGGGGCATGTCTCAACTTCCCGGAGTGGTTTGTTGTGAGGATATTCACTTTTGAATTCCTTCAGTTAAAGGAAAATATGTAGGTATTGTGAAGATTACAATATACAGGAAAGGCACATTTACTTAAAGCTGACATATACAATCAGATGATTAAGACTTGCTTGGTCATGGAGGTCAAAGAAGTCTGACATGACATGATGTTCTTCGGAATGCAGTAGTTTGAAGATTCAATAATTATTTAAAAATGGAGAAGAAATGATTGTGATAGATTGCATTAAAGAGGTAAGAACACGCCATTGTTGAGTAAAGATTCCTTCTTCAGCTGTCACTGAGGTTCCTCAGAGTGATGCTCCTCCATGCTCTACTCCATTTGTTCTGTCTCCAAAGCTGTTATTGCTACCCCTCTAGAAACTTTCATGTTCAAACGTTTTGGCTGATAACGATACAGAGGGCAACAAGCTTCAACTTAGTGGGCGACACAATCTGAAAGATATTGCAAACCACTCTCCATAATTGCTACTAAAGACTCCAAGGTGCTTTCAATGGTCACTTCAGTAGAGCAATATTCTCTAATGTAACCCTTCTTAGATGTACTTCTTAAGCACTTCTTCACATAGAGATTTTGGGAGCAATTTTCCAATCACGCCATGCCTATAACAGATTGCGCCAATCCCACAAAACAGTGTGTGGGCCTAAAAATCAATTTTTGCACTCACACCAAATATTTTGCAATTGTCCCCGTGCCTTCCTAGTGGCACAAGCTGGATCGTATTTATATATATAAAGTTATATTTTAAATATGCATAGCCTGTTAGATGCCAAATTCTCCAGGCTCCCAGGGTATTCTGATTTTCAGGTTTGGCGTAAAACTAGCAGGGACCAGGCAAGATGGCCACGCCGGGGGTCTTGAAGGCCATTGAAGCTCCAGGTGGTTGAGGACATGGCCGGGTAGTGCCTATTGAGGGTCATGAAGAGGTACATGACAACTGGGAGTCACGAAGGTTGACCTAGTGGCAGAGTCATAGTGCCTTGTGCGGTGATCCATAATGGGGAGGGGTGGATAAACATGTTACCAATAAGTGGTGGGGGGGAATTCTGATGTCCATGGGAAGAGGGAGGACATCTCCCAATGCATTGAGAGATTGAGGCACTCTTCAAAAACGGTGCCTCTGCACTTTGCAACTCACTGCTCTCCCAAAAATGAAGTGCGGGACAATGCGGTCCTGATTGCGCCTGACAGACTGGAATGGATTTCTCCAGTATTCTTGCCGTATGACATTTTATTTTTTTGGGAGGGAAAATTCTGCTCTTTACTATGTGTGGGATAATTTCGTGCAATTTTTTTTATCCTGCTTGCATTTTCTGTGCGTGTGTGTTTTTCGAGGATCATTTAAAACATGTTGCTTGAAGAGCAGTCAAATCGTCTCCAAAACCACAGGAAAGCTCACAATACCAAAAACATTCACAGTCAGCAGAGAGGGAAGATCCTAAAATAAATGATGATTAAAAACTTGGAACTTGGGGAATTATATGGCAGTTAATCGCAAGCTACATAACTCCAATGGCAGATCAAATTTAAGTTTGTTTCATTTAAACCATCAAAATTGAAATATTTAATGGCTGAATTGAGACAAGTAAAAACAATATCTGAGACATCTATCAACAACAAAATTGGATTTTTCACATTCATTAATGTGCAAACCCCATAGGCTTATCATATATATTTTGAAATGACCTGAAGCATCTGCCTTGGCAAAATTTCATTTAGCACACTCGCATTTGTAAAGTTGTGCCATCTGCACTAACTACACTGGCACCCAACTTCCATCATAAGAATTGGCACTGCCAGTAGCAGCAGTCTAACTCGAGCTCTGTCTTTTATTTTGCACCTTTGGTTTTCTCCAATAAATATGAAGGGGCGTCAATCCATAGAATTTTAAGTGTTGGAATTCAGGGTGGCCCAGAAACAATGTCAAATAGGAAGGCTTTTGAAAACATGGGAGAAGGTGAGAAGGGAGAAAGATCTAAGGAGACAATTTGAAGCACAAATAGATTAGTAGCTGGAGGATGAGGAATAGGTTAGTAGGATCAGACAGTGCAGCAAAAATCTGTGTTTATCTTAAAGGATTGGTGATCTGGAGATACAAGTTCAAATCCCATCACAGTGGCTGAATAATTTAAATTCAATTATTTAAAGAATTTAATAAAAAGCTGAGATCAGTAATGGATTATTGTAAACATTGATTTTTGTTCACCAATGCCTTTTGGGAAAATAAATCTGCCAACCTTATCTGCTCTAGCCTATGTGTGTCTCAGACACACAGAAGTGTGATTAATGCTAAAGTGTCCTCTGAAATAGCCAACTAAGAATTGCAGTTGTCAAGAAGACAGCACCTTCTCAAATGATGGATAATAAATGCTAATCTTAACTGGAGTTTTCCAGGCCCACTATAGCAGATTCAGCAGTACAAAATAGATCAAAAATCTATTGATTTTAGCAGGACGATTTCAGGTATTGGTGGGGCTGGAAAATCCTGCTTTTTGCTAATGACACCAACATTCTGGAAATAAATAAAAATAAATAGTTTCAGGGAAGTACAAGATGAAAAGCATTGTTATGATTGTATGGAACAGTGGAGTTTGTCAAAGACAAGGATAAGGTTGAGGGGAATACAAAGGCTAATGCGAAAATCTAGCTGCCAAAATCTAGCTGTCTAACTGTCTAGAAAATCTAACTGTCTAGAAAATCTAACTGTCTAGAAAATCTAGGCAGCAGCATGGTCTTACAGTTATACTTTTCACCTGCAGGTTTCCCAGCGGTGATGGGTGTGATCAACAAGAACCCAGTTGACAACGGCAGGACCATAAGGCCTCACTGCCAGCAAGCAGCACATCACCTGCTGCTGCCGTGAAACATGCTGCGGTGTGGGGAAAAAAATCCCCTTGTATAATTTGTGAGATTGCAAGCTGACTAAATTGAGCCTCAAGGTTCTGGAGATGTGAACTGGGGTTTCAGCAACAGAAGAGTAAGGACAGAATTGTTTACATTTGAAATACGGAAATAAATAGTCTTGCTGATGACTAAAATGCAGTGATTAAAACTCAGGTTTACCCAAACAGGCTCAGGGAGTCAAGTCCACAAGTATAAAAGTACTTTCAGGAGCCAAAAGAAACCCTGTAATAAGCTGGAGGGATATTGTCTCCACAACTGAATATTGGCAATGCAGGCTTACAACGGGTTGAAAAATCAAAGTTGGACTTTATCAGCATACATGTTTGAAGGTGTTGCAGAAGTTGGGATAGGATGGGAACACTGCAGTGGCGGATATGCTTGCTGGAGGAGCAGATCAAGGCAATTAGGTTAGTTCATCATTATCACAGATCAAAAGCAGTTTCCCTCAGCAGACCAAGTCAATTGTTTACTGACACCCAAATCATTACATACACAATGAATGAATCAGCGCACTCAGGTTTAACAATTAATTCTGAAATGCAATACATTACCTTTAGAAATCAATGTTCAAGTATTTAAATTACATGGTCAATTTTATTCAATTGCTAATAAACTGCAGAGAATTCAATTTAGAACAACAAAAAAGTTGAAATTAATGCACAAAAGGCTTGCATATTATTTTTAGATTGTCCCTCTGCAGTTCATGACAAGTTGTGGTGTGTTTTGTTGAAAAAGTTAGACTTGTCTTTTGGTTGATCTTTAAGATGTTGTGAACATTGACATCATCTATATTTGCTCATCTGTAGAATACTTCAGCCACAGTTAAAAGAGAGTCATTAAAACTGTGATATATGACATCGGACTTCTTCAATTTGAAATAATAAGCCAAGGCTATTATTTCAACAGTGACTTCAACCACTGATGTTTGAATCCCTCCTTAACTCAGCAAAAAGAGATTTTGTATACTTTCCTAGTCCAATAATTCAAATCCTTTGTTCTGGAGAAGAGTCACACTCGACTCGAAACATTAACTCTGCTTCTCTTTCCACACCTGAGATCAGCATTTCCAGATTTTCTGTATTTTTTTGTTCAATTTTCTGGTTGTTTTACTAATTTAATAACTTGCTGCATCTTTTGGGCTCTGAATATAAGCTAACCAGTAAAATAAATTTAACTTAGTAATTTTAACCATACGCATTGGTCTAAGACATGGAGCTTTCTATGATTCAGAACTGACAGGCAATATGGTGGACATTTTTTTTGATGTCTGGGAGTTAGTTCACTGTCACTATGTCAAAATCCTAGAATTCCCTAGAACAGCGTTGTAGACATGACTACACCACATGAACTGTTAGCAGCTCAAGATGACAGCTCACACCACCTTCTGAAGGGCAATTAGGGATGACAATAAATGCTGCTTTAGCTAGTGACACCCACATTCCTTGAATTAAGAAACAAAATTGTATTTGTTTCCCCAGTGTAGAGCAGATAATAGTATAAGCAGAATTCAGTAGACTAAATTGAAAGCAGTGTAGTAAACCATTGCTTCATCTGAGAGCAGTACTTGGGTCTTGGATGGCGAGGAGAGAAGAGATAAAAGATTTGATGTTACATCTCCTGCAGAGATATCGTGGTAAGGGATTGACCTGGGTATCATGGAAGGAATGGCCCCTTCAGAATGCTGAAAGTGTGAGGGGTGGGGTATGGCTGTGGAAGGGCAGATATATTTGGTGGTACATCACCTGGAGGTTGTGGAAATAGTGGAAATGATTTTTAATTTTAATGTTATGTTTTTATTTATATATTAAATGTGGAGGCTGGTGGGGTGCAAATTGATGACGAGAAGAATCTTACTGTGGTTCTGGGAAGGTGAAGTGAGTAGATGGGGTAATTTATGGGAAATGTTTTGGTAATGGTCAAGATCTCTATTAATTACAGTGGGGGGAATGCACAGCTGCAGAAAAAAGGATACATCTCAAAAATGTTTGCGTGGAAAGTTCAATCTTCGGAACAGATGTGGCACAGTTGAAGAAACTGGGATAATGAAATGGTGCAAAGTGCTAAGAGATGTACTTGAAGTATTTGTGTGAGTCATGGGCTTATAATGAATCACAGAATAGTTACAGCATCAAAGGACACCATTCAGCCTATTGTATCTCCAATGGCTCTCCAAATCAGTGTTATGACTGATTTTCCCTGGACTTCTGCATGTTATTTCTATTCAAGTAATCATCTAATATCCTCTTGAATGCCTTGATTGAATCTGCCTCCAACACACATTCAGATAATGCATTCCAGACCGAAACTGCTTGCAGCGTGAAACGAGCTGCACATCACTTTAAATCTATGCCCTCTTGTTCCTGATCCTTTCACAAATTGGAACAGTGTCTCCCTATCTACTCTGTCCAACTGCCTCATAATTACAAACATCACAATCAAATCTCTTGACCTTCTTCTCTTCAAAGAGAACATAGAACATAGAACAATACAGCACAAACAGGCCCTTCGTCCCACAAGTTGCGCCGATCACATTTACCAATCCACAGACCTATCTATAACCCCCTATCCTATTCTTTTCCATATACTCATCCAGAAGTCTCTTAAAAGACCCCAGTGAGTTTGCCTCAACAACCTCCGACGGCAGTCGGTTCCATTCACTCACCACCCTCTGAGTGAAAACCTACCCCTGACATCTCCTTTGTATTTGCTTCCCTGCACCTTAAATCTGTGTCCTCTCGTAATGACCATTTCAGCTCGGGGAAATAGTCTCTGAGAGTCCACCCTATCTATCCCTCTCAACATTTTATAAACCTCTATCAGGTCGCCTCTCAACCTACGTCTCTCCAGTGAGAAGAGTCCCAGCTCCCTCAACCTATCGTCATAAGGCCTGCCTCCCAATCCAGGCAGCATCCTTGTAAATCTCCTCTGAACTCTCTCAATAGCCTCTACATCATTCCTATAATGAGGCGACCAGAACTGCGCACAATACTCCAAGTGGGGTCTGACAAGAGTCTTATAGAGCTGCATCATTACCTCCTGACTCCTAAACTCTATTCCTCGATTAATGAAGGCCAGTACACCGTACGCCTTCTTGACCACTTCCTCCACCTGCGAGGCCGATTTAAGAGTCCTATGGACCCGGACCCCGAGATCCTTCTGCTCTACAACACAGCTAAGACTCCTACCCCTTATATTGTACTCCTTCATCCCATTATTCCTGCCAAAATGGACCACTACACATTTATCTGCGTTGAAGTCCATCTGCCACTTCTCCGCCCAGTCTTGCATCCTGTCTATGTCCCGCTGCAACTTTTGGCATCCCTCCAGACCATCCACAACACCACCGATCTTTGTATCATCGGCAAACTTGCTAACCCATCCCTCCACTTCCTCATCCAGGTCATTTATGAAAATGACAAACAGCAGGGGTCCCAGAACAGATCCCTGGGGCACTCCACTGGTTACCGACCTCCATGCAGAACAAGACCCATCCACAACCACTCTCTGCCTTCTGCCGGCAAGCCAGTTCTGGATCCACGAGGCCAAAGCCCCTTGGATCCCATGCCGTCTCATATTCTCCAGAAGCCTTGCATGGGGGACCTTATCAAACGCCTTACATGTACAGTAAGGTCCATGTACAGTACGTCCACTGCCCTTCCTTCGTCAAAGTGTTCAGTCATATTTTCGAAGAACTCAACTAGGCTCGTAAGGTATGACCTGCCCTTGACAAAATCATGCTGACTATTTCTAATCAATCCAAACTTCTCCAAATGTGTCAAAACAGTGTCAACTTCTCTAATCTATCCTAGTAATTAAAGTGTCTTATCCCTGGAACAACTCTTGTAAGCTTCTTCTGCGTTGTCTCTAATGAATTCACATCCTTTCTATAGTATGACGTTGAGATCTGGACACAGTACTCCAAATGATTACTATTATCTTGTATCAGTTCAACATAACCTCCATGCTCTTGTACTCTATGCCCCTATCAATAAAGTCCAGAATAGTGAACGTTTCATTAACTGCTCTCTTCACCTATCTTGCCACATTCACTGATCCATGCACATACACAGAGGTCACTCTGCTTCTGCACACTTTTAACAATTTTAGTCCTTACTTCATATTTTCTTTTGTATTCTTACCAAATGCATCAACTCACACTTCTTCACATTAAATTTTACCTGCCACCAATCTGCCCAGTGCACTAACTTGTCTGTGTCTATGAATAGTGGTACATAGCTATAAATGGAGACAGAGATGTAAATCAGGAATGGAAAGAATTGGAGATAAGTCATGTAAAATTAAGAAAATACTGGAAATTGAAAGCACAGTTGATGGATTTTCCAATTTAAGTGACAGCAGGAAACGGTACAGAAACAGTCATCAACATATCAGAAAAAATGGTGAGGAAGGCAATTTTGAATAGGACTGGAACAGGGAATGTTTCACATATACCATAAAAAGACAGGCATATCTTGGACTCATAAGTGTACCAATAGCAACACCTTTTATTTGGAGGGAGTGAGATAAATTAAATGAGATATTGCTGATTGAGAGAACAAGCTCGGCAAGACATTTTTTTTTAATTTTTTAAATGCCTCAAGACATTTTTTTTTAATTTGGTTGCATCACTTTAAGACCAGTTCAAATAAATAAGGTGGAATTTTACCGTCCCGCCCACCACAGGAATTGTAAATGAGCGGGGGTGAACCATGCAATGGTCCTTTAATTTCAGGCAGTATTTTTGGGTTTTGGGGCAAGCACAGTCAGAAAACCCTACCCATTTTATTTTAAATTCCAAGTTTTTGTTTCAGTGGCAGAAGTTCATGTTGGGACTTTCACTCTATTATCTGCCCTTTGACAGGGATTCTAATCTAGCAGTTATAATTAGAAACTACGAAATATCAGTATCACAACTATAGGGACCATTAAAGTGACGAAGGTGAACATAAGACATGCCTTTTATACCAAGTGTACTCTTGGGTTAAGAAGAATTTCCAAAGCATAATTTTAATCCTCATTCTCTCCAGGTCAAATAGCCTGCTTCATTTCTCTTGTGCAAGTACTCCTTAAGTAAGTTAATTGTGTCTCAGATTTTCCTGGCTAAGAAGTAGCCTTACTGTCAAGGATTTACCCTGAACATAATTTGCAGTGACAATGGCTTTTCTTGCAACACTTGCTCACTGTAATAACTTATCTACTAATATTTACCTCAAAGTAAACTATGTCCCTGTCATGTTTCAGAGGTACAAGCTTCTGAGAAGTTAATTACAATCAGTGTTTGCATTTCTTTGATTCTTGTACTACTTTCACACTTGGTTCAAAAATACTTAATGGAAGGAAGTTGGTGGCTTCTTTTTAAACAACACTGTGCAATAAACTGTTTTTCTTTTGATTCCTCCTTATTAAGAAAGCAATCAAATTACTTTCCAGCCACAATTAATGATTCGGATGCATGTCTAATTTGCAGTAACAGTGACCCCAATTTATACCAGAGTAATTTTGAAAATAGACTCACACATTTTAATTAAATAAGATTAGCAGAAATTACCTAGTATTTATTCCTGGTTGTGGATGACTTCAGATGACTTTGAAAATACTGGGCACTATGGAAAGGAAATGAAATGGACAAAGTCTTGTTCTCCCTCCTCCTCATTCACAGGAATAGTTTATTTAATTATGTGAGAGAAAATACTATTTAGTCTCCCACAATAGCAGAGAAACAGTTGCTTAGTTACTGACATTATTGAGAGAGGTGCAACATAATGATACTTTACCAAAGTGATAATATGGAATATTCCACTAACACCATTTAAACACAAAACTATGAGATTAGCAACTGATTGTGCATGTGATTTTAATGCCTTTCTGGAATTCTGCAAAGTATTAAAAGTTGAAGCAATTATACCCTCAGTCCACTGAACTTCCAGTTTCTTTAATAAATTAAAGAATTGTGGAAAATATTGTACTAAATGGATGTGTGTTTTCTCTCTAGAAATTGGATCTTGGCAAGGCCATGATGAATTTGTCCACTTGCCTCACCTGATTATTACTATTGAGCTGCTTCATTCATCCTCAATAAGAGGGAAGGAGAGAGATCAGTCACCTCATAAACTGCTGGAGTTTCTGAAAAGAGTCTGAGTTTCTGAGAGAAGAACGAGGCAATCAAAAGGGGAGCAAGTGACACCCGCAGAGAACTGCAGGTGTAGTGAAGTGGCACAACGGGCAATGCTGCCTCTCTGGTTCCACACTGAAATAACTCAAAAGGTTTAAACGTACCTTTTTAGTGGCCACTTCCAATGATCCTTTTAAAGATCATTGGTTTAGTTGGCAAACACCTGAAAAGAATGCTGCAGCCATTCATGGTTGAATTTTGTACAGGGACCAAGAGTAGGCTTTAGTCTGGCTGCTTGCATGTGGAAAAGTCCCACTACCTGTTTCTGACATGTGTCCTGGCCACTCATGAAGGAACTTTAACATTATGGGTGGTACATATCCAGTGTAGACTGTAATTTTACATGGAGAAGATGAACCCAGACAGCAGGTGGAAAGGTGGGGATGAGACTGCCTCCACTGGGTTGTGAATCCATCAGAGGATTTTAGGTTGTTGGCAATTAGTTCTCTGAGATTGTGGTTTCTGCCTCACTGGGGGAGGATGTCCCACTTCCATGAGCTGCTGGTCAATTAAGGGTTTGTAGTTAGTAGGCTCAGCAGGATCTGTAGCCACACTTGGGACTGCAGTAAGACCCGGAACCAGAGGTAACACAAGGGGCCAAGCGTAAAGACCATGGAATGTGGCTACTGGCGCTAATCAGGCATGGCATGATAGTGTTGAATATGGAAAAAGGCAGAGTGTGTTGGTAGCAAAGCACAACAGAAACAAAAAAGCAGTTCTTCAAGTTTGGCTGGCCTTTTCCACTAAGAATCTTTCATAGGGCACATAGTGTCTGGAAAAGGAATCCCCATCCACCAAAGTTTGCAGGCAGGACCCTGGGTTTTATCTTGTGGCTTCACCAGGTAGTGTGAGCAAACTCTTCCGTTACTGATAAAATGCTAGCATGATGTGGAGATACGAGTGTTGGACGAATGCTAGCATGGCAGGAAGAGCTTCTTTTACAGTCATTTAAGGATGTCTATAAGCCCAAGAATGGATTGGTCACCACCACGCACCCCATCACTGGTAAATACCAGTGGAACTAGGTAGGCAAAGAAGAGACACTGTCCCTGCTATCCTACCTTGTTTTTTTGGGGGTGAGGGGGAGATTTAAATCCCAATGTTGCATTTGGCTAGCCTTATATCAATCCATGCACTTGCATCACAAATTAGGCAAGCAGAAGAGCATGGCCAGGGAAGAGACCTCATTCCTGGTCTGAGATCCATTAGGCAGGTTGGGATGCCCGGCTTCCCAGCTGGCGGATTTATCTCACCATCTTACAGCCACAGCAGAGGACATGACAAAGAACCAAAAACTTTAAATTTCACATGTGGGGGAGCTGATAAGTCTCTACCAAAAAAGCCATTGCAACTGGACTTATTAGAATATTTTTGGATGGTTCCCTGTGGCTTTTCTCTAATCCTCATCACAAACTCTGGTGGATGAATACACTGTACCACCACCATGGATTGGTTTATGATAAGGGAACATCCCATGTCTTGAGATGGATAGAAAGCTTGTTAGCAGGTAGGAAGCAAAGAGTTGGCATAAATGGATCTTTTTCTGCTTGGCAGACATTAACAGTGATGGTCAGCAGGGATCTGTGTTATGATCCCAACTGTTCACATTATACATTAATGATTTGGAAGAGGGAATTGAATGTATTATTTCCAAACTTACAGATGATACAAAGTTGGGTGGGAGGGTGAGCCGTAGGGAGGATGCAGAGATGCTTCAACATGATTTGAACAGGCTGACTGTGTGGGTATCTGCATGGCAAATGCAGTACAATGTGGATAAATGTGAGGTTATTCACTTCAATGGCAATAGTAGACAGATTATTGCTTGAATGTGTGTGAATTGAGAGAGGTGGATATTCAACAAAACCTTGGCGTCCTTGTGCATCAGTTGCTGAAGGTAAGCACACAGCTACAACAGGTAGTAAAAGAAGGCATATTTTATATTGGCCTTCATAGCGAGAGGAAATGAGTACAGGGATAGGGGTGTGTTGCTGCAATTATATAGGGCACTGGTGAGGCCACACCTGAAGTATTGTGTGTAGTTCCTTATCTGAGGAAGAATGCACTTGCTACAGAGGGAGTACAGTAAAGGTTTACAGCTTGATTTCTGGGATGGCAGATGTGTCAAATGAGAACTAAATCAGTTAAGATTATATTCACTGGAATTTAAAAGAGTGAGAGCTGATCTCATATAAACTTATAAAATTTTAACACAGTTAGACAGGGTAAATTCAGAAAGAATGCTCCCAGTTGTGGGGGAGTCTAGAACTAAGGGTCATAGTTTGAGGATAGAGTTTGAGGAACTGAGGAGAAACTTGTTCACCCAGAGGGTGATAAATGTGTGGAATTCAGTACCTCAGGATGCAGTTGAGGTACCCGCCATTATTAATGCATGAAAGAACCTGGCAATTTGTAGGATGATCATGAATTTTGAATCATTCCAATACTTGACAATTTGTTATTAGTAAAAAACCAAAAAAATATATTTTGTCATGAGTCTCCTTTACCGCATGTTATTGAATTTCTGCTTTATGCCATTAATATAAATAAATCATTCCACATTTAAAACTGTCAATTCACGTTGAAATGACATGTTAATGACATGATTAATGATTCTGATATGTCACTCAAAAGATTTGGAGGCCAGAAAAGCTAGAATAAAACTGCAGATTATCATTCACACAGATTTGACATTGTTCCACAGGTCCTTTAAACTGAAAGGAGAGAAAATGGATTAGCGTGGAGCTGGCTATGTGGACTCCATTGATTCCCTGGGATTGGACAGTACTACAGTGCATGATCTGCATAGCCTATGTGGGTTTCCTCATGATGCCAATGTGTAAGACAGAATGGTAAGAAGTCTCACAATGCCAGGTTAAAATCTAACAGATTTATTTGGAATCACAAGCTTTTAGAACGCTGCTGCTTCATCAGGTAAATGGGAGCAATGTTCCAAAAGCTTGTGATTCCAAATACACCTGTTGAACTTCAACCTTGTGTTGTGAGACATTTTACTGTGCTCACCCACGTCCAACACCAGCATTTCCACATCATTAAAAAGCATGGGCTACATCAGATAGTGGTCAGCGGGCAGCACTGCCTGGGTAAACCTTGTAGTCTGCACCAGGCCACTTCGAACTCAAACATCCCCCCAACTTTTCTATATTTTTATATTTATTTCTGGCTTTGGCTTTCTGCTTATCTTTTACTGTCTCTTTCAGTTTCATTTTTCCTGATTTTTGTCTTATTTGATTCTTAATTCATCCCCTTTCCTGTTTTTGTCTTACATATTATTTCCTTTGCCATTTTTAATTTCATTGATTAATGAGGTAGATTATTGAACCTAACAATCATGAGATCCCACATGCCCTGTTAGCCTTGCTGCACTGTCATCTATTCCAAATTCCATGAGTTTACCTCACCATTGATATCATATTATCTTTATACTGCAAAGAATTCCAATTACTGCTTGCCAGGAGATGCAACACTCCAACAATGTATTGGCAAATTTGTGTGGGCCTCCTAAATTTAGGGCCTGTGAGCGGGGCCACATTCTCCACCACCTTCATCCCATTTCCATTTATTTTATTTCAGTTATTCTTTTCATCTAATTCATCAATTTTCATCACTTTTTATTCTGATCTTTCTTTCTCCATTTCTGAAATCTTGCTCTCCATTTTGTTTTCCCCCACCTTCAGGGCTAACAGCCATATTGATCAGGTTGTCTTCTAACAATCTGTACCTTTGTTCTGCTAGTCATGCATTCTGATCTCTTAATGCATACTCTTGAAATTTTTCTCAGCCTTTATCATCACCGTTTGCATTTGCTTTATCCAATTACAGCTTCCCTTCATCCTCTTAGTATAAAGTCTTGTCTAATTTTCTTTGCCTTCAGCTCTGATGATCAGTCACCCTGACTCAAAATGTCGGCTTTATTCTCTCTCCACAGATGCTGTCAGACCTGCAGAATTTCTCCAGCATTTTCTGTTTTTGTTTCAGCTTCCAGCATCTGCAGCATTTTGCCTTTATTATAATGAGGATGACCATACCATTGTCAAAGTGAGCAGACACTCAGCAGTTTGAACATCAAAGAGTCTATTGGCATGGTAGCACCTTTTGACACCATCCAGGTTATGTGCCCACATAAGAAGAATTAACATAATCTATATTCAAAACTGCATATTGGTGCAGGTGCAAAACACCTTCCATTTGAACTATATGTACTCACAGAAGTGGCAAATGGTAACGCACATACCCATTGCCAAACTCACCTCACAAACCTACTCAGGGACTCCATTCTTGGAATTCATTACAATCAAATGTTGTGACCAAAACTCAAACTGATCACCCCAGATACTTTGTATTGTGGCCAGGATTTTATTGGTCCACTCGCCAAGGAATTGGAGCAGGTGAGGGCTGGACAATGAAAATATCCATTGACTTTGGAGACCTTACCATTTTTGGATGAGCGAGACAGTAAAATCCCACCACATGGGTTTAGTAATTGTAGTCCCACCAATCTACAAGGGTCAAGACAAGGATAAGGGACCACAAGGAGTGCCATTGGAAACTCTGTACATACACAGGAGATGGTCACCTAATTCTGCAACGTAGATCATCAGCCAGTGACTACACAACACTGACTGAACCAAATAAATATATCCATTCCGAACTTGCAAACTTCAGAACTAATGTGGAATTACTATTCACCAGACCAGTCCTTACAAGCCTTTCCAGTCATCCCTCATCGATACTCCCAGATGTAGGTGATGCATTACTTGAGAAACAGGAGAAGATGAAAGATGCTTACCACCGGCATGTGGGTATTAATTTACTCAACCTGAACATCGAACAGAAAACGTGAGTACAATATCTGGCTGATGGACCCTGGAATTCTCTAGAGATCATCAATCGATGATCAAAACCAAGATCATGTTGAATACAAACACAAAATGGCATAACAGTGTGACAAAACCAATGCCAAATCAAAAAAGTGCCACAACCAGAAACATCAGATAATCCTGCTGTGAATGAACATCATCTAAGATGCAGCAAAAATACTGCATCCCTCTAAAAAAATGACTTCAGTCTGAAGCAAAAATCGCCATAACTATATGTGAATGGATAAGCAAACAACTGATATATTTCAGAGAGTTGTAAATTTAGTACTCTGTATCAGAGTACATTCAGACACGGTGCTCAGGAGGTCAATGTCAGTGGGGGAGATGGATATGGCACCCAGCATTTCAGTTAAATGTCCATCCATCAGTGGTGAGAAAGAAGGTACAGACATACATCACACTGGTGGATGAGCTGCATGTCATTTCTGTGGCCTCCTCTCTCAGTGCCCTGAATGTGGGTGGTACCCCCTCCATCTGTTCTGTCAATCACTGTGCAACCCTCAAGAGTCTGCGCTGATTGAGAGGAGTACCCAGCCATGTCACTCTGCGCATGCATGCAGTAGAGACTGCTTAGGGACTCACCAACCAGAGAACAGCTCTCAATGACATCGGGGGCAACAAGACATCATGGTCAGCAGTCTGCTCCACAATGCTGCTGCTGCTGCCACAAGAGGTCGTGGAGGGGGAGGGTTGTTGGTGGTGATTTGTAAAGATGCCTTGTCCTTTTTTACAAAATCACATATGTGACTCTCAGTCAACCATGTATTTTTGTTTTATCATAAAGATGAATTATTATTTTGTTCACAAAACCCTGAATGCCTCCTATATTTGAAGCATTTTGGTTTGGTGCCTTGTGAAAGGTGTTTGGGGCAGCAAGCTTTCACTGAAATGGCAGTAATGCAAGATTGAGTTCATGGCATGGTTTTGGGAGATATTGTGAAAGAAACTGTGGCCTTGGGCTCAAACAGATGGCAAACATTTGCAGCCTAGTTGAACAAAGACAAGGAATAGGCTGTGTCCCTTGTAAGCTCCCTTCCCTGGAGGTTCCTCCTATCTGGCTCCTCATCCTCATCAAGTGCCTACCCAGGCTTCACATCATTGTATTCCTTCTCTGAGGGGAGTGTGCCTCCTTCAGTCTCTTCCTTTTCTTGTGGCTCCCTCCAAGATTATGCAAAGCACAGCAAACAATAATGATGGATGACACTTACTTTGGTGGATATTTCAAGGCAGCCCAGGAGCAGTCCAGGCAACAAAAAGCAATTTTAAGCAGACCTATTGTCCTTTCCACCACCGGTCTTGCAGAGGATTGTATCTTTCCTCCATCTCAGCCCTTGGGTGTCTGACAGACATCTTCAGCCAACTTTTCAAAGAATAGCCTTCGTCTCCCAGTATTAATCCCTCAAGGTAAGTTGAAGCTGCGAACAACCTTGGAACTTGTGACATAATGTGTAGGCCTTGATAACACTACAGGTCAAGAATTTTTCATCACAACAGTTGTAGTATTAGTTGTTTTCCAGACTGGAGGATGGTAAACAGTAGAGTTCCTCAAAGGTCAGTGCTTTTTTTTTGAAGTATGAATTCTGTTTCTCTCTCTACAGATGCTTCCAGACCTCTTGAATAGTTCTAGTATTTTCTACTTTTATTATCCTCCTCTACCCAATTCCTTGCCTTATATCCATAACCACGCACATTAATTCTGCTAATCCTTCTTACCTTATCTTGGGTCACTAAGGAGTAATTTAGCATTGCTTATCCATCTAAGCTGCATACCTTGTATGGGAGTATTGGAGGAAACCGGTGCACCTGGAGGAAACACACACAGACATAAGGAGAACATGCAAACTCCACACAGATAGTCACCCAAGGCAGGAATTGAATTTGGGTCTCTAGCACTGTGAGGAAGCAGTGCTCACCACTGTACCACCATGCCATCCGCTATCAACAAAACCCAAATCACTTCAGAACTAAAGTTCTTCAATAATATTCTGAACTATAATTTGTTCACAGTGTTATGGCTTGTAGACATTACCCAGGCTAAGCTATAATGGTTTCCTGCGTCACAATACATAGTATTTAGTTTTTTGAAAATAGTATCACAGGTAGATAGGGTGGTGAAGAAAGCATTTAGCACACTGGCCATTATCAGTCAGGGTATTGAGTATAGGAGTTAGGACATTATGTTAAGTTGTGTAAGTCATCAGTGAGATCACATTTTGAGTATTGTGTAGTTTTAGTCACCCTATTATAGGAAACTGAAAAGAGTGTATAGAAAATTTACGAGGATGTTGCCAGGATTAGTGGGCCTGAGTTACAGAGAACGGTTGAACAGACTAGGACTTTATCCTTGGAATGTAGAAGGATGAGGGGTAACCTTATTGATGTGTATAAAATGAGAGGCATAGATAGGATGAACGCACATAATCTTTTTCCTAGGGAAGGAAAATTGAAAATTAGACGGCACAGGTTTAAGGTGAGAGAAGAAAGATTTAAAAGGGACCTGAGGGGCAACTTCTTCACGCAGATGGTGTTGCATATATGGAATGAGCTGCCAGGAAAAGTGGTTGAGGCAGATACAATAGCAACATTTGTAAAGCATCTGGATAAGTATATGGATGGAAAAGATTAGAGTGAAATGGGCCAAACACAAGCAATTGGGATTAGTTGGGAGGACACCAGAGTTGCCATGGACCATTTGGGCCAAAGGGCTGTTTCCATGTTGTATTGTCCAATAACTCTATAACACTATTACTCTACATAATCAATCATTTTTGTATCTTCCATAATGTCTACACTTTCACTCTTCTTATCTCTGTGATCTCTAAACTCTTCATGCCTCATGCTTTCTACAACTGGATTAATCCTCATCTCTGTTCTCTCCTGTCCACCATTAGCCACTTCTCCTTCAGCCACCTTTCAGGCAAGTTCTGGAACCCTCTCCCAGAGTATGTTAGCCTTGCCACCATCCTCCATGCTTTCAAAACAAGTCTCCAAAGATCTTTGTCTTCTGTATGATTCTGTTCATCTTTCTTTTCTACCTGTCTATGCTATCCTACTGTGCTGAGATGGGTCTTTCTTGATAATTGCAATATAAAAGTGCACAAACTGATTATTTTTAAACTAAGGGTTACCCGTTAAATTAACTTGATAATGACAAACAATCCAAAATAGGCTGATTTAGAATATTAGTTGACCGTCCAAAAGCATCTTGAATGAAATATTTTGATTTTGATTCCATTTCCTCTTTAGAATAATAGAGAAAGAAAAATAGAAGACAGACTGATTTCAGTTCTGCGTGTTGTGTGAGACATGGACAGGAGTATTCCAAGTCTTGATCAATGACAGGGTAACAGCACTTCACAATCTCTTCATAAGAAATAAATAAAAGGAAGGAGTTTGAACTTTTGTATTATATGCATCACATTTAATTTTTTTATTAGTGTCACAAATAGGTTCAGATTAACACTGTAATGAAGTGAAAATCCCCTAGTGACCACAATCCAGCATCTGTTTGGGTACATCGAGGGAGATTTAGCATGGCCAATACACCGAATCAACATGTCCTTAGGATAGACCATTGGATACTCAGACTAAAATCAGCTTAGAATCAGGCATCATTTGATGTATGCTGATGTATGCTTGGAAATGATGAGAAGTGCTACTAATATTCTCCACAAATTTTGAGCTTGGTCATGGGCAATTCTGGCCTTGAATTCCAAAAATCTGCACTGAATCAATTATCAGTTTCGTCTAAGTCTGTATATGATGGAATTACATTGTTAAATTTACATACAAGCAGGTTTCTGGTGTCACGATTATACGGCAGTGGAGCCAGGTGATGCTGTCCTTAGTTTATTTTTATTTCATATTATGTCATCAATTTAATTTCTCTGGCAACCTGTGTACCTGATGATCTGACTTCCCTGGCAGCCTGATGCATTTGACCTGTGTGAATTCCTCATGAGCCTGGCGGGAGCAATACATTTGTTTTCCCTGGCAGTCGAGCAACAGCATGTTTGTCCAACAGTTGAGTGGGCCGAATGTTTCTGTATTCCCTGGCAGCCTGGTGGATCAGATGCATTTTTGATTTCCCTAGATTGTCTGGTTGAGTCAGGTGCATGTTATTTTCCTGGTGGTATAATGGTTTAAAAGAATCCAAGTTACGCCACTCTGTAACAGGCTGAGCTTAAAACAAAACAGAATGTGGATTGAGGTAGGGTCTGGCGGACTAGAATCCAAACACTTAAATGTATTCAAGTATCTGTCTTTAGTTTGCACTATCGAAATATTAGAGACAGAACTGCAGAGACTATCCCATGATATTGAGTAAAGTCTTCAATAAACGACCCAGTGTAACCTCAAAAAGAGATTAAATAAAGCCTTCCAAAGTTTCTAATATCTAGAATTGCAAATGCTGCTTGTAGTTCTGAGGTTTTTAATCACATGACTTCTCACCTCAAATATCCTCATTCCCATAAGTCCTGCTATTGATTTATTCTCCAGACACATTGCTTTCTTTGATATCTGATTGAATTAATGGTGATTGTTGGTTGAACAACTCATCGCCATTATATTTATGATGAATTGCTGGCATAGTGGATAATAAAGGAAGTTATTTTCAATTGCAATAGGATTTTGATCAATTGGGCCAATGGGCTGACAAATGGCAAATGGAGTTTAATTTAGGTAAATGCGAAGCTGCATTTTGATAGGTTGAATTAGGGCAGGAGTTACTCAGTTAATGGTATGGTGTTGGGGATAGTTATAGAACAAAGAGATCTTAGGGTACATATTCATAACTCCTTGAAAGTGGAGTCACAGGTGGACAGAGTGGTGAAGAAGGCATTCGGCATGCTTGGGTTCATCAGTCACAGTTCAGGAGTTGGAACATCTTATTGAAGTCATATAAGACATTGGTAAGGCCACACTTAGAACACTGTGTGCAATTCTGGTCACCTTATTACAGAAAGGGTATTATTAAACTGGAAAGAGTGCAGAAAAGATTTACTAGGATGCTGTCAGGACTTGATGGTTTGAGTTATTAGGAGAGGCTGGATAGACTGGGACCTTTTTTCTTTAGGGCATAGGAGGCTGAGGAATGTATATAGGTCTATAAAATAATGAGGGCCACAGGTCATCTAGATAGTCAATATCTTTTCCCAAAGGTAGGAGAGTCTAAAACTAGACGGCATAGGTTTAAAGTGTCCACAGGGGCAATTTTTTCACACAGACGGTGGTGAGTGTGTGGAATAAGCCACCACAGATGGTGGTGGAGGCAGATACAATTTTATCTTTTAAAAAGCATTTAGATGGTTACATGGATAAGATGGGTACATGGACCAAATGTGGGCAATTGGAGTTAGTTTAAGGGTTTAAAAAAAGGGCGGCATGGACAAGTTGGGCCAAAGGGCCTGTTTTTATGCTATAAACCTCTACGATTCTATGACTCTAAATGGAAGTGGTCAAAGAAAATTTTAAAAAGAGTTTTTTTTAATGCCCTGTGACTTTCCTTTTGCGTTTTTTTTTAAGCATCGCCTTGGAAAATGATGTCCAATTCCTCTAAAACAATATTGTGAAGAGTTATTATTTACCCAAACATCTTGGAGGGTAAAACACTTAGCATCAAAGCAATGAACCAAACAGCTCTGAAAGTTCCTGGTCTGTGCTGTGCACTTTAATCTTAACAAGTGCAGCAACTCAATATAAAGCTTTGAGGGCAAAATACCAGCTAGGTTTATTTGTCCTCAACTCTATTCAGTGATTCTTACTGGGAGTAAATGTTTGACAAGAACAGGAATGGAGTGCATCAGAAGTGTGTCAGCTGCTGTTCAGTTGGTATCACTTTTACCTCTGCATTGCAAGTATGGTTTAAGTCATACTACAGGACTTGAGCACAAAAATCTAACTTGGCGTTCCAGTGCTGGTGGTGCTGACATGAAGTCCAAAGATGTTGATATGTTAAACTGAGGTCCTCCTATATAAATATAAAAGATCCATGCACTATTTTGAAGAAGGGCAGGGGAATTATGCCTGGTGTCTGGCTAATATTTTCAAATCAACGTCACACAAACAGATAATCCTTATCACGTTGAGTGAGAGTTTACTGTGTGCAAATTGGCTGCTGCGTTTCCCATACTGCAACAATGACTATACTACATTGACTATAATGTGCTTTGGGATGTCTGGTGCTTGTGAAAGGCCTTACCCAAATTCATATCTTCCTTTGTATAAATTGTCTAACTTACTCTCTGGGTGTGCACATGAGTTATGAGTAATTGGGAAGATAGGCAAGGGCCCAGCATGACCTAATTCCATTTGAAGAAATGGAAATTAACTGAATGGAAGAGAGTAATGTAAATAAAGAATTTTTAGAAAGTGTCTTTTCTGCTGATCTGAAGCAAACAGAAGCAGAGCCATGCTTTGTTTTATCAGTTGTGAAGGATGTTGGAAAAAGGGAAAGCTCCTATTCCCATGAAAATTTTAGACCAAATCATTTCATCTTGATCCACACGCTTTGGCTCACAATAAAACAAAAACATTGTGATTTAACGGAGAAGTTTCTTCTTGTGATGAATGTTCAAACCAACCTCTGATATTTCTAAATTTTGAAAGCTCCATCTTCCTTCTTGCTCATTCTTTTGAGATTTTTGGCTTCAGTTTGTCTCCTGACCTCAAATGGAACTCCCCAATGGCCTTCAATAAGATTGGGTTTGTTTTCATGCCGAATACCCAGTTACTGATTATCACAATGAGAGTATAACACCCAGCATCCAATTATTCTCTATCCATGCCTCTTTAGAAGCCTTATGATTATTTAACAGTTAATATATAATTTATATTACGATACATATTGAAAATAATCTTTTTCAGAAGAAGATCATGAGAAATGGCACTAAAAAGAAGCAACAATAACCAATATTTATGTTGCTTCTTTAATTAATAATACATCACAAGATGCTTCACAAAGATATTATGAATTGTCAAGCTGTATGAAGAGACATATGAGCAGATGACCAAAGACTTAGTCCAAGATTTGGTTTGAAGGAGATCTTTAAAAGAAGAAAGTGAGGTGGACAGATGAAGAACCATAGGAAAGAAATTACCAGGTTACAGACTAGGCAGGTGGAGGCATGGCTGCCAGTTGTGGGACACTTAAAATCGGGATGTTCAAGGTGCTGGAATTAGATATCTCAATAGTGCAATTAATTCCAGAGATCAGGAGAGATGACGCCATGGAGGGATTTGACAACAAAGATAAGAATTTTAAAAGTTTTTTAACAAGGAAGCAGAGATGATGCATGAATGGGAATCCAGTGTGAGTAAAGACACCAGAGAATGGCCTCAAGTTTACAGAAGGTAGAATGTGGGAGGCTAGTCAGGAATACATTGGAATAATTAAGACTAAAGGTAACAAAACCATGGATGAGGATTTCAGCAGCAGATGAACAGAGATGGGGCAGAATAGGGTATCGTTATAGAGGTAGAAATGGATGGTATTAGTGATGCTGCAGATATACAGTTAGAAGTTCATCTCAGAGTCAAATGTAACATCAAGATTATGAACAGTCAGACTTAGCTTTGCATAGTTGCAAAGGTGAGGGATGGCATTGGTGGCTAGAGAATGTAGTTAGGAGTGGATACTAAAGGATCTTCCCAATATTTGGTTGGAGGAAAATTCTGCACATCCAGTATTAGACTTTGGACAAGCAGTTTGATAACATGGGATTAGAGGAGTCAAGAAAGGTGCTGGTGTCACAGTGCACTGGTAGCATTGCCAAGATGCAGTATTAGGAGGGAAGTCGTCAAGAATTAACCTTTGTAGCATATCAGAGGCAATGTACAGGAACATAATGAAAAACAATTGCTGCTATTTTTTGACTCCATTAGGCTGAAAAATGTTTTTAAATTAACACAAATATCCAACAATTAATATTTAATAATTGTTATTTCATAGTTGATTTGTGATTTTGTTCATAAAACAGTCCTCAAGAATATAATTCTATGATTCTTATGATGATTCTATGATATGAATTTCAGTAAATTTGTGGTGATATGGGAATGCAAGTAGCACATTCAGAATTAATTCATTATTCAGCATTACTCCATTTTGTAGATAAAACATAACAATCATAGTTCAGTCTAAGTGGAAATGCAAACCCAAAGCATTTGTTGCAAATATTTTCTACAAAGCTATGTACTTTTTTTTCTCTTACTCATGTCAATAATATATTCTTGCTGAACTCCTTCCCCTCAGCAGGATCCTTTCTTTAGCTGGAAATATAGCATGATCTGAACTGTTAGCATCCCTATGACTACCAATGTCATTCCATGATTGCAACAACAGCGATTGTACCTTCAAGAGACAGGGCAGGTTCTGCCAGTAGTTTTTTAAAAATCTATTCAGAGATGGAACACTGTACTGCCATCTTGAGACATTGACAAGAAATGGCATTTGAATGTTAGTTCACTGAGTTTGAGATTTGAACTCATGACATCTTGGGTTAGAATTCCAATGATGCATTACTAACTCAACTAATTTTAAAATAAATCCTTCATTTAAGTTACAGACAAGGAAATACATCAGTATCAATATCAATTTTGAAATTTCAGTTCGTATATAAAAAGAAACACTGGTAAATGTTCACCAATGAAATCCCTTGTAACAATGAGAAAAGTGTTGTGCTAACATTATAGTTACTTTTACAACATTTTAATGGCAATTAAAACAAAATGAAAACAAAAATGTTTTACAAACAGATGTTGAGCGCAACTCTTACCTGCTGTTCACGTCAATCTCTCGCTACAGCGAGGTCAAAGAATTTGATGGCCAGGCAAATCTCCATTGCCTGCAGCGGGACGGGAAAATCCTGCCAATGTGAATGGTGATAGGATTCTGGCTGTTAAAATTGAAATTGCCTAATATTTTTTGATGGTGCCTTCACATAGGCACCACATTCAAAGGTTTGAGATAACATGGTGTGATTAGAAAAAGGCTAGTTGTTTGCTGTGGTTAGGACATTCATTAAAAAATAAAAGCACAAAGAATAGGAGGCAACATTTTTTCATGGATTGCAGATTGGCTAACAGACAGAAAACATAGGAATAAATGGGTCATTCTCAAGTTGGCAGGCTGTAGTTAAAGGAGTACTGCAAGGATCAGTATTTGGGCCCCATCTGTTTACAATATATGTCAGTGATTTGGATATGGGGACCAAATGTAATATTTTCAAGTTTGTGGATGATACAAAGCTAAGTGGGAATGTGTATTGTGAGTAAGATGTAAATGACTACAAGAGGATTTGGACAGACTTAGTGAGTGGGCAAGAACATGGCAGATGGAATATAATATGAAAAAAAGTAGTCCATTTTGGTAGAAGGAAAAGATGTGTAGAGTATTTCCTAAATGGTAAGGAATCAGAAAATGTAGATGTACAAAGGACGGCCTTGTCTAGAAGTCACTGAAGTATAGAAAATCTAGTACTGTTATAACAGATATAACTATATATTGGAGAAAAATAAATGTTCTTTGTGGGAAGCTGAAGAAAATATAAAAGGGAGTATTAAAGCAATAGGGGCAGAGATTGTTAGCTCAGTGTGAACTTAAAGGAAGGATTTCAGGCTCGGTTAAAGAAAAAGTGCCAAGTCAGAAGCAGACAGTGTATTTAATTGTCACTGTTAGGGTGACGTGGTTGGATAGAAGCTTCTCAAGATTGCAGTTTGTAATGTGAGCTCAAGAATGTGGATCTTTAATTAGAACAGTTGTAAAACAAATCAGGAAAAGTATATTTGGTGCCTGCAATGAATATGAGCAACATAACTGACGGCAGATGCCTGGGATTACTAGGTGTGACAAAATCAGTTCTGGAAAGTGTAGCTAAAATATATAAACCTCAGGCTGTTTCCAGACTTGACGGGTACAAAGTCAGAAGATTACAAAAAAAAATGAAAATCTGAAAGTGTACAATCAGATCAAAGTAAGTTAAATAGCATAACTTGTTAGAAGTATCACATTTGGGGACAGCTATTACCGCAATTATCAACTACATAATCTACAAGCAATGCAGTCATGGGGGAGTTATAATAAGCATTGGCTTGACAATGATAGCAAGCATATTTGACATTGAAGAATGATAGTCTCTGTATTCTATATGGACTGTGCATTGAGAAAATAATTAAAGTGAAGGAAAAGCTGATGGTGGATTTTATCCATTTATCACTAGTTTCCTCAGATTGCAAATGTTTGTGACCTTCAAGTGCTTAATTGTCTAAAACAAAAGCAAATCATTTTCTTAAGTGCATGAGATCTCATATAGATATTAGGTCTCAGAATTCAAATTTTCACACATGATAGATCAGTTTCAGAAACTTTTGTTATTAGTCGTGCTTCCAGTAGTTTTATCCAGGTAGTTGTTTTCTTCTCTTTATGGGAATCTAATAGTTTTGGTGATAGATTTGTGTGTCTGTTAATTTTTCAGATGATCCAAAAACACTCACTGTTTCAGTGTAATGCATTACAAAGCAGGTGTCCAATGTGGATGAAAGGATAATATCTTCCAAGCTGGTGGAAAAACAATGTTTTTTAGCAGTTGCGGAAGCAGCTTCAGTTACAACCATTAACTGATGGCTAAGACCATAAGACAGAGAAGCAGAATTAGGCCACTTGGCCCATCAAGTCTGCTCCACCATTCAATCATGGCTGATGTTTTTCTCATCCCCATTCCCCTGCTTTTGCCCCATAACTGCTGATCTCTTTATTAATGGTTAGATTCAATTAAAAGTAGCCAGCCCTCAGTTTCCGAATATATTTGCCATAATTCAAGTCCAAAAATATGATTAATGGGTTGAATAATTTCACCGAAACCAGCAAACGTAACGTGGGTCATCATCTTTGACAAAGATGAAGAAGAACAGGATGTGAAGAAAAATGTAACAAGAACATAAGAACAAGGAGCAGGAGGAAGCCATCTAACCCCTCAAGCCTACTTTGCCTTCAATAATATTATGGCTGATCTTTTAATGGACTCAGCTCTGCTTAAGCACCTGCTCACCATAACCCTTAATTCCTTCACTGTTCAAAAATACTTCTATCTTCACCTTAAAAATATTCAATGAGGTAGCGTGAACTGCTTCATTGGGCAGAGAATTCCACAGATTCACAATACTTTGGGTGAAGAAGTTTGTCCTCAACTCAGTCTGCTCTCTCTTATTTTGAGGCTATGCCCCTAGTTCTAGATTCGCCCGCCAGTGGAAACAATTTTCCTGCTGCTATCTTGTCTATTCACTTCATTATTTTATATGTTTCTAAAAGATCCCCTCTCATTCTTTTAAATTCCAATGAGTATAGCCCCAGTCTTCTCAGTCTCTCCTCATAAGCCAACCCTCTCATCTCTGGAATCAACCTAGTGAATCTCCTCTGCACTCTCTCCAGTGCCAGGATATCCTTTCTCAAGTAAGGAGACCAAAACTGTACACAGTACTTCAGGTGTGGCCTCACCAGCACCTTATACAGCTGCAACATAACCTCACTGTTTTTAACCGCCATCCCTTTAGCAATGAAGGACAAAATTCCATTTGCCTTCTTAATCACCTGCTGAACTTGCAAACCATATTTTTGTGATTCATGCATAAGGACATCCAGTTCCCTCCACACCCCAGTATGTTGCAATTTTTTACCATTTAAATAATAGTCCATTTTGCTGTTATTCCTACCAAAATGTTGACCTAACATTTTCAAACATTGTACTCCAACTGCCCGATCCTCACCCACTCATTTAAATTATCTATATCCTTTTCCAGATTTTCAGCGTCCTCTGCACACTTTGCTCTACCACTCATCTTACTGTCATCTGTGAACTTTGACTCATTACGCTTGGTCCCAGCTCCAAATTATCTATGTAAATTGTAAACAATATCTGTCCCAAAATTGATCCCTGAGGCACCACACCACTAGTCACCAATTGTCAATCAGTAAAACACCTTTTTACCCCCACCTTTGCTTTCTGTTAATTGAGCAATCCTCTAACCATGCTAATACATTACCCATTATATTACCCATTATACATTACCCATAATACATTACACCTTTATCTTATGCAGCAGCCTTTTGTGCGGAAACTTGTCGAATGCCTTCTGGAAATCCAGATACACCACAGCCACAAGATTCCCATTGTCCACTTTGCTCATAGTGTCCTCAAAAAATTCCAGTAAATTAGTTAAACATGACCTGTCACTCATGAACCCATGCTGCGCCTTCCCAATGCGACAATTTATATCCAGATATCTCACTATTTTTTCTTTGATGATAGATTCAAGCATTTTCCCCATTACAAAAATTAAACTAATTAGTCTGTTGTTATCCACCTTTTGTCTACCTCCTTTTTTAAAACAGTGATGACACATTTGCTATTTCCAAATCTGCCAGAACTACCCCAGCGTCCAGCAAATTTTGGTAAATTATCATGAATGCTTTTACTATTTCCCCCACCATCTCTTCCAGTATCCTTGGATGCGTTCCATCAGGATCAGGAGAGTTATCTTCCTTTAGCCACATTAACTTGTCCATTACTACTTCTTTAGTGATAATGATAGTTTCTAAGTCCTCACCTACCGTAGCCTTCCTGTTATCAATTCTTGACATATTATTTGTGTCTTCCACTGTGAATATTGACACAAAATACCAGTTCAATGCCTCGGCCATTTCATTCCCAATTATTACATCCCCCTTCTCATCCTCAAAAGGACCGATGTTTACCTTAACCTCTGTTTTTCATTTTATATATTTGTAGAAACTTTTGCTATCTGTTTTTATATTCTGAGCTAACTCATTCTCATAATCTATCTTATTTTTGTAGCTTTTATTGTTCTGTTGACCTTTAAAGATTTCCAATCTTCTAGTTTCCCACTAATCTTTGCCACTTTGTGTGCATTTTCTTTCACTTTGGTACCCTCCTTTATTTCCTTAGACATCCATGGCTAATTATCCCTTTTTCTACAGTCCTACCTTATCACTGGTATATATTTTTGCTGAGCACTGTGAAGAATCGTTTTGAAAATTCTACACTATTCCTCAATTATCCCACTATAAAGTGTTTGTTCCCAGTGTACTTTAGCCAACTCCTCCCTCATCTCATTGTAGACTGCTTTGTTTAAGCACAAGATACTGGTATTGGATTTTACCTTCATGGCTATCTATTTAGAACTATAGAACTGTTACAGGTAAAAGGAGGCTATTTGGGCCATCAGGTCTGCACTAATTCTCTGACAGAGCATCTTTTCCTTCTTATGGAACAATTGTCTTTCTTCAACAATAAAACATCACTATATGGGCCCTTCATTGCTCATTGGGCTAGAAGCAGCAGAGTGGATAAAAGCAAACAAACAGGATTTTTAAAAATCTTCACCACAAGAGAAATAATTTGAAAAGACCATTAGTGCAAATGTCTGACTTCCATTCCATTGATTTCATGGATAGATAGCTACGGTTGTTTCATGGGTTCAGTTTTCAATTCTTCAATCCCTTTCATTCAGTTCTGCATTGTAGAGGGTTTGTTTTCCCTTATCTCCAACCTCCTGCATTGTTGCGTTGATATACTGAAACAAAGGTAACTTAAGCGATTAAGGTAATCGCTTAAAAGGGATTGGCAAAATACATCGTGGGTTTATTTATTTAAATTAAGCACATCAGAACACTTATAGAAAGGTAGAAAGCTTGAAGACATCAGAAGATTGTGTGTATATGCACTGTTCAGGAACCAAAATGAAACTAAAGGTGAAACGTTCTGCACAGAGTGCTGATTAAAATGAGACAACCGGCAAGCAGCTCACAGGCTATACAGCCAACTTTAGTCTCCAGTTAATTCAGGATTCTGTGCAGAAAAAATCTGGAGATATGGCCCAATGCCATCACACTACTGGGGCAGTACAGTGCTGGAGAAAACTGACAGACAGGAATTCTTTAAGGGTGTCTCAATCTATGATATAAAAATAGGAACTGCCACCAGCAAAGGAGACCACCCCCTGCCCCCAAATTGGACATGGGGACCTCCCAAGCACAAGGGAAAAGTGAAAATCCACACATGCATAAGGAGAATGACCCCCGCCTTCCCCACACACACACACAAGCAGACAAACAGAACAACCCCCTCCCCTTGGCTCCCCAAGAGCCCCACCATAGCATTGTTCCCTGGGAATGCCAGGGTGTCAATGAGCCAGCAGGCAGCACTGGAATGCAGGAGGCCACAAGGCAGTGTCAGTGATGCAAGTGTATTGCTGAGGCAAATCACCCTCCCTCCAGGGATTATACCTACCTGTGTGCCTCCCAGTAGGTTTCCATTTTTGAAAAGCATTGTAAACCTCGCCTTTGTGGCATGATATTGGAGAGGGAGAATTCCAAGTGTGGGGGGAAGGGGGATGATATGGCTGGGAAGCCCACTAATTACATTAAAATATATTGAAATGAGATTCCCAAACTTCCTGGACTTTATGTCACCGGCGAAGGATGGGGGAAATCAGAAAGTGAGATCTAGCTAGTGAGATACTCGGTGACTGAGTCTCGTGAGATTTTGCACCCACATCACCTTTAAATCACAGCATACACTCTATGACATGACACACTTTCTTTCTAGTGTTGTTATGCTGTTAGCCAATAAAAATGTATCATAACACACATCTTATAGCTTGCCTTTCAATGATTTCATTTATTTTGAGAGTAACTTTCATCCATAGGATTAAAGGATCCAGACAGAGCATCATTTTGCTGAAGGTAGAAATGTTTTAATTGGAGGACCTCCTACACCAGGAAAATTTCATGACATAGACATTAAGATAGAATTGCAAAAGCAAGGACAAAAGAGGTATGTAGAAAACTTAAGGAAAGAATGTTATTTATAAAGATATGCCTACTGTCCCACCACCAAATTGGGTGTGGAATTGATTGACGGATGTGCTCAAGAGCCTTTTCTCTTTTCATGTCCTTAAAATTCATTTAAGTGAGCATCACTGGCCAGATCTTTTGCCATTCTTAACTACCCTTGAGAAAATGGCATTGAGCTGTCTTCTTAAAGCACTGCAGTCAATATATTTCCAAATCAGGTCAGTGAGTAACTTGCAGGGGAACTTGTAGGTTCCCATACGTCTGCTCCCTTGTCCTAGACAGTAATACTTACAGGTTTGGAAGTTGATGTCTAAGGAGAATAGAAACAAGTCAATACTTTGTCAGAGACAGAACTGACCAACAATGAAGTCAAGAAGGGTTTAGCTGAAGTTAAGACAAGCAAAAATGAAGAGTCCACTTGTGAAAAATATATGTCCAGTGGCAGATTCATCTCAGAAGAAACACAGAAATTAAAGATTTCAAAAGAAACTAGGAACTATTGGGAGTAAAGAGAAATAAGTAAAAAGCATTAAACCTCAAGAGGAGACAGAAAAAGTAACAAAATAAAATGACTAACAGCAAACTTGGAAAGAAAAGGTTGCAAAATAAATTACCAAATGAAGTTAAGAAGACAAGGTGAACTCCATGGAAAATCAACCAGAAAATAAGAACAAGTCCAGTGAAGAATTCAGTCAGGAGAATAAGAACTTGAAGAAAGAAAACCTGACAATGAGAAATTAACTGCAGAGAACAAAATATTGAAATTGACAGCAGAATCTATATTTCAGGCAGAGAAAGAAACTGAGATTATGTGCCAGAACAAGATTGCTAAAAATGGTCATGTGAATGGAAAAGCAGCAAGCTGTATGGAAGAACTCCATGCAAGACTACATTTGGAACTGTACCAATAAAAATGTTTGTATTTGGACATAAAATCCTCAAGATCTCATCAATGAGTTATCACCACTGCAACAATCAAAGAAAATCTCATATAATACAGTAATAAAATGGTGTCATGATATGAAACATTGGTAATGGATCAAGTTTGATTTCTGGAATTATTGTCTCTGAGAGTGGACTCCTGTTATCCCCTGTAAACATGGAGAGATGGATCGTTCATAAACATGTGGATCACATGAGAAGTAGAGAGACATTCCAGCAGTCACCTCTGCCAGAAGAGGTACCCCTTTTTGTAGTTTGTGTTAATGTCGATAATGTGGAAGTAGTACAGGCTACATGCTCACAAGAAACAAAAAAAACCTCAAGGACTTTATTTATAATTTGTTAACTCATGCATAGAGTTTAGTTAGAATTTGAAAAATTTGGCAATTGAGGTTGTATGAAGGAGCTGAAGGAGGAGGGATGTGGTGATTTTGGTTCTTCCTCCTTGAAGGACAACACAGCAGAAGAGGATCATTTGGCTTGGGACTGGGAGTGGGTAATCATCACAAAGGAGTGGAGTCCTGTCTTAGGCAGAAAACATTGAGAAGGCATGTAGGTTTACAGCATGGAAACAGGCCCTTCAGTCTAACTTGTCCATGCCATCCTTTTTTCTAAACCCCGTAGCTAGTGCCAATTGCCCTCATTTGGTCCATATCCGTCCATACACATCGTATCCAAGTAACTGTCAATGTTTTTTGAAAGACAGAATTGTATCCACCTCTACTATTACCGCTGGCAGCCTGTTCCCGATACTCACCACTCTCTGTGTGAAAACTTTTCCCTCTGGATACTTTTGTACCTCTCCTCTCTCACCCTAAATCTATACCCTCTAGTTTTAGACTCGCCTACCTTTGGAACTGACAAATAACAGTGGGCCCAGCACTGATCTCTGAGGCGCACCACTGGTCACAGGCCTCCAGTTTGAAAAAAAAAACCCTGTATACCCACCCTCTGGCTTCTGTCATCAAGAGGTCTGACCCCAGTCCAATGCCAGCATCTCTATATCATGACTTCTGTCATCAAGCCAATTTTGTATCCATTTTGTTACCTCACCTTGGATCCCATAAGATTTAATCTCATGCAAAATTTACCATGCGGTACCATGTTAAAGGCCTTGCTAAAGTCCAACATCAATTGCACTGGCCTCATCTAACTTCTTGGTTACCCCTTCAAAAACTCAATCAAATTTGTAGTAGACATGTAGGGATTTGGATAGCTGGTGGGCTGCTCAAAAGCACTGCCAGTCTCTGTACAGTTTTTCTTGTTAACAAATACCTTTTGTGTTCCTGACAAAGTCTGTTGGCATGCATCATTACAGCTTGACATTTGTGTAGCCAATGTTTCTTGCCAGTGGTTGGCCCAAACCTGGTTACTGTCCAAGTCTTGTTGCATTTTGACGTGGACTGCTTCAGTCCATGTTTTGTCAGAATCACACAGATTTCTTTTGAAACTGAAGCTGGGTACTGGTGATAACTGGATAGCATTTTGTTCCTGAAATATTGGATTGGTGGTCAGTGTATTTCTTACTTTTCTCCCTGAAGTGTATTGTGTTGATTTGCTGCTATTGATGTGGGTTAGGGATGGTTTAAATTGGGTGAAAAGAACTGTGCGCTATGTTGTAAGTGCAATGTAAATATTGATTTATAAGCATTTACATTATGGGTAGGATTTTTTGAAGTGTTGATAGGGAGGCACCCCCATTCACCATAACAGACCCACAATTCTATAACATTGGCTGGAGATGGCCTTTCTGCCTCTCACTCAGGCAGAAATCCTGCCTCAGAGAGCTGCTAGCCCATCAGATTTACTGGCAGCTCTTTAGTCCCTGTTGGTTCAGTGGCAGAATGGCCAAGACTGGAACTACAAACCGTCTCCATAAGCAGTCTTCAGTACCAGGGAAATTTGAGAGCTCTCACAATGGGAAGGCAGGTGAGGCCCAAGGGAGAGGGAAGAGGAATGTTTGGGACTTGATAGAGAGACTAGAGTGGGAGGGAGCACACAAAGGGGACTGACTGTGATGGACGGAACAGTTGATGTAGGAAGGCGGCACTTAAAGGAGGTGCCCACCAGCCTCCCATTTCATTCCTACCCAAAATCTGAGCTAGATGGCTTCCCAGACATGCTCCTGCCCTGTATTCTTCTTACCTCAATTTTGAGGCTGGAGTGGGAAGAGACCTTTAGATGGTCAATGATTGGCCACTTAAAGGCCTCAACTGGGATGCAGGTGGGAGGGCCATCCTAAGCCTTGCCTCGTCCCTGTAAAATTGATGAAGTTTGGGGCAGGAGGGAGGGTGAGGGAATTTTATTGGCTCCCTTAGCTGTAAACCTGCCATGAGGTACTGTAAAATTCTGCTTTATCTTCCTGCAATGATGCATTTTCCCACAGTGTCAAAGATAAGTTCAAATTTGAAACTTGCTATCAAAGGGAACAGTTAAGATTAATAGAATAGGTGGACTTAAAAGGAAACTAGGTAAGTTTACGAGGGAGAGAGAGAAGATTATGTTGAGGGGATTAAGAAGTGGTGCTATAAATAACTAGATGACCCACAACTCACCAACCACAGTTCCCAGCCAGCAAACTCAAAGTACTCATGCTGAGCCAATGACCAAGTTAACCCAGACTGACTGTGACATCGTTACAAACACAGATTTTCACTTTCACTGAAGAGATAGTGAGGCATTCCAGTCCCAGGACTAAGAGAACATTTATTAACAGAATACATATTTCTATCAATAAATTAGACATTAATTTAATTTGGACTTCCATGGTACTGCATAAAATCAGAGAGAAAGCTCAGCCCAGGAGAGGCCATTCAGTCCACTTGTCTATGCCAATGTCTATGTTAAACATGAAACCCTTCTATGTACTTCACCTAACACTATCAACATTACCTTCTCTTCTTTTCTCCCTCATAGACTGATCCAGTTTCCCTCTAAGTCCATCTATTCTATTCACTTTGACTCTGCCACATGATAATAAGCTCCACGTTCAAACCACACTGAAGGTAAAGAATTCATCATGAAGTTCTCCTCATTCATTCAATGCCATTCAGGTAACACCTTGAACCTTAAAGTGATAGGCACACAGCTACACTGGCAATATCATTCACATACAGTGCCCAATTTAAAAGCTGCCTCCTATGTTGCATTTACAAGATAATGTTAATAGTAGGGTACAGGCAGAATGTGTCTTATTGGAATTAAGAAATAAATCTGCTACTATATTAGACGTTGTTTCAAAGCCGCCAATTGCATCTCTGTTCACCACATGACCCTGTCTGTGGCTTGTGTAATTTTCTGCTTATTTCCCATATTGGACTACCTACCTTCTTACAATGTGTTTCCATTCCACTGAAGCTCATGATATCTAATTCCTCTGTGAGAATACCCAGAAAAAGATTATATTTGGGCTTGAAATTCCTCAGAGTGACAATCCGAGCCTTCTCGCTCTGTTCTTACTTTTTACCTTGTCATCTTTGCATGCCTTCTGACTCAGACCAAGTGAGAGCTGTACAGTGCAGCCAGCTCCTGAGGTCTTCAGTTCAGTACTGTTGAATTGGAGGAAATATGGCCACATCCCCATTTTTACAGCACCAACTGCCCTTAATCAGGTAAGTTTAAAAGTCCAGCCAGGAAAGAAGGAGGTTTATCAGGTAAGTGGTTAGAATTTGAGAGGGTATGGGATGCATGGGGATTGGGGGAATGTTGTTCAACCAGGCGCAGGGTGGGGTCAGTAGAGAATGGCAAACATTAATCACAGCGCTTGTTTAGATGGATGATGGAGGTTAGATAGCCAATAGGGGCCCAGGGGTAGTGCGGACAATGGTGTGGGCAGAGGGTCATTCAGCCAGGAGTTGTGTCTGACAGCCACCAAGAACCTAGGGAGAGGGATGGGTGAAATTGGACAGCTGAGATTTGAGACAGACAATTATAAAAGGGATGTAGAGAGTTGGTGGGGGGAAGGAGGGGGCAGATAGTTGGCAAGGAAGAGGAGATCAGGTTGAGTTGTGCTTGGTTGGGGAGCATCAAGGACTGGGGGGAGTGGGAGGTGAAGAGAGTCCCCATTGGGGAGTCCCCTGAGTTTTGGTGTTTGGAGTTAGCCCTTTTAGGCTGGGGGTATCTCATGTTGGGCGTTATTCACGGAGTTTTTGCGGGGTTAAGGACACTGGAGCAGTACTGTAGGGAATCAGTGTGAGTCTAGAATTGATTTCACACCTTCTAATTTCTTCTGGGTAATGAATAGTGTATGACAGTCAGAACAATGCGAAGTTTGTGATTTAAAATTGCAGAGCAATTGCCCCAGAGAAAGTTTGTAATCCTTACCTGGGAATCTCTTGGGAAGGGGGAATCCCTCAGAAGCTATGTTCCTATCTTGAAATTTAAGCTGGATCATGAGTTTTCTGTCTTATTTACTTGAAAATTGACAAAAAGAAGTTAATTCATTCACTCTATAGCTTGTATGGATCCCAATGACAGATTATGAGTGCAATAATATATAATCTCTGCAGTGCAGAAAGAAGCTATTCGGCCCATTGAGTCTACACCAACAACAATTCCACCCAGGCTCTATCACACAACCCCACATACTTACTTTGCTAATCCCTCTGATCTTCACATCCTGGAATACTAAGGGGCAATTTAGCATAGCCAATCGACCTAACCCGCACATCTATGGACAATGGGAGGAAAGCAGAGCACCAGAGGAAACCCACGCAGACAAGGGAAAAATATGCAAACTCCATACAGACAGTGACCCAAGCTGGGAATTGAACATGGTCCCTGGTGCTTTGGGGCAGCAGTGCTAACCACTGTGCCACCGTGTTGCCTGTACATCCTTCAGTCCTTCAAGCCTGCTCCACGATTCATAATGATTCATAATGATAACTAATCATAATGTTTGTCCTCTGTCTCAGCATTAAATTAGCACACAACTCTTGTTGCATTTAGAGTCTAGAAATTTCCTTCTTAATTATATTTAGTGACTTAGCCTCCAAAGCCTTCTATGATAGAGAATTGCGCCATCCTGTGTAAAGAGATTTCTCTTCATCTCAGTCCTAAATAGCCTGCCCCATATCCTGAGATTGTGATCCCCTTACCCTAGGCCCCCACAGCACCCCTCCCCCATCCCCTGGCTGCCCCAGCCAGAGAAAACAACACCCCGCATCCAGTCTGTCGAGTCCTGTCAGAATTTTGTACACTTCAATCAGATCGCTTCACATTTTTCTAAGTTCCAGTTAGTAGTTAGTATAATCCAAACTAGTTGATGTAAAACAATTCAACAAGCCAAATTCAATCATTATTAATCTTGAAGCATTGGTTGGATGGTAAACCCCAATTAATTCCTTATTAAAGATGTCAGATTCCTTTTGGTAGCCTTTGGTAAAAATTGCCAGAATATTAATCCAGTATTTTACAATCTAGTGATCTTCCATTTTGTTCCTCTTGTCATATTATAACAGCAGCCAATGCTTCAGGTCATTATAGCCAAATCTGAATGCATTCTAGAGAACTTGGCAGTAGTGTCCACATATGTTACCATCCTGAAAGATCATGCTGATATATGTCCATTTCTGACGTATCACTAACACCAAGACCTGACTCCCATTAGTTACTGATCTCCAGGAGTGCAAATCTAATGATACAAATTTGATCAAAAATTTGCCCTCTGGTTTTTGTGCAGAAATTAGTCCCAGTCCTTTCCAGACCTGGCATTTCTGATCTCTAAGGCAGAATTCTGAGCATCCAGATCATCCAGGGAAGAAATACAGAACATGCTTAAGGTATTACTTGTAGGATCCATTTGCAGCTGTCCCACAACATGCCACATCAAATCACACAATTATAGAATCCTAATTGCTCTGCAGTGAACCATTCAGCACGGTACTGTACATGCAAACAGATTTTTCCATTTGGTCCTCCATCTGAGGCATATTGTTTGGATTATTCCAATGCTTGCATTTACATTCGATATTCATATTATATCTGTGCAATGAGAGCCACGTCAACAAACTCTTTAACCAGTAACAATATATCTGGGTGTTTGATACTTCTTTCTCCTCATATTTCACCAGCAGCTCTTGCTGGTTACTTCGGGATGGCACAATGGCAATCACTGCTGCCTCATCACACCAGGGACCTGGGTTTGATTCCTTGCTCGGGTCACTGTCTGTGTGGAGTTTGCACATTCTCCCTGTGTCTGTGTGGGTTTCCTCTGGGTGCTCGAGTTTCCTCTCACAGTCCAAATAAGTTGGATTGGCTATGCTAAATTGTTCCTTAGTGTGTGTCAGAGGGCCTAGGATAAATGCACGAAGTCATAGGAATTCGGTGCTGGTGGGACTATGGTTGGTGTGGACTCAAATGGCTTCCTTCTGCACTGTAGGATGATTCTATGAAACTTGCTTCTCGTGTTTCACTTAGTTCATTCCAGTTAGTTTAATCTCTCATTTGCCCAGATTGAATGTATCTGGGCTGGGGTTTTACAGATACAATGGTAATGAGCCATCCAGTGTATGGGTCAGGGGGCAGGAGCTGGTACTGTTCCTGTGACACACATAGAGTATAGAGGTTAGTAAGTGATGTTGAGGAGCTGAGTTTATGGACAGAACCTGCTGATAGCAGTGAAGTTGTTAACAGTAGAATTGCAGGGCACTTCCACTTGTAGGCAGGATGGCTGGCCATTTCATGATTGTAGTTGGCCAGCCAATTAAGTGTTTATGCCAAGTAGTATCATGCAGCAGAAGTGGACAGGAAGTGAGGCCGCTGATGTTGTCTCATGGATCAAAGGTCTGGCTGCAATTTTTAAGTGGCATTCATTCTCTGCAAGTCAAGAGCATTATTCTCACTGAGAGGAGATTGTGGGAAATGCAATTGTTGTCATCCCTTTTCACTTGTTGATTCTTGGAGCTATCATCCCCACTCCATCTGCCACCCCTGCACCCCTGGCACTGCTACCACCCACTCTCCAACACAGAATCTCAGTATCACAGTATTATTGAGGTTGAATTATCTCTTTCTGCCCCTTATGTGAGTGCATCAGATCTCTAAATAAGCATTATGACTTTGTTCCATTCCCCCTGACTTTTCCCCATTCCCTTGCACACTGTTTCTATTCAAATAATCCATCTATCACCCTTGGACCCCTAGAACTGCTACAACCCCTTCTCCACCTGCCACCCTTGGATCCAGAGGGCTGATGCCAACCCCTTGTCCAACTGCTGTGACCCCAATCAAAAGTGGGCAAATTTATGAGTGCAGACAGCACGTGACCCCACTGTTCAGTGATGTTTCCTTGCAGACCAGTCAAAGCAATGAAAGTCCCTCTGGAGATAGTTTGTTCTTGTCCTCAAGATGTATTGATGCACCAGTGTCCACCTTCGTCAATGCCTTCTCTGGATGGCTGCATTCAATAAGAAGTCTCATAACACCAGGTTAAAGTTCAACAGGTTTATTTGGTAGCAAAAGCTCCTGCCTTTTGAACGCTGTTCCTTCGTCAGGGAAGTGGGAGTTCTGTTCATACACAGGGTATATAAAGACACAAACTCAATTTACAAAATAATGGTTGGAATGCGAGTCTTTACAGGTAATTGAGTCTTAAAGGTACAGAAAATGTAAGTGGAGACAGCATTAAGCATTGGTTAAAGAACATAGAACACTACAGCACAAACAGGCCCTTCGGCCCACAAGTTGTGCCGAACACATCAAAACCTACCCAGCCATAGACCTATCTATAACCCCCAATCCCATTGGATCCCATATACTCATCCAGAAGTCTTTTAAAAGACCCCAGCAAGTTCGCCTCGACCACCACCGACGGCAGCCGATTCCATTCACTCACCACCCTCTGAGTGAAAAACTTTCCCCTAGCATCCCCTCTGTACTTGCTTCCCTGCACCTTAAATCTGTGCCCTCTCGTCGCGACCATTTCAGCCCTGGGAAATAGTCTCTGAGAGTCCACCCTATCTATTCCTCTCAACATCTTGTAAACCTCTATCAGGTCGCCTCTCAACCTTCGTCTCTCCAGGGAGAACAGTCCCAGCTCCCTCAACCTGTCTTCATAAGGCATGCCTCCCAATCCAGGCAACATCCTTGTAAATCTCCTCTGCACCCTTTCAATAGCTTCCACGTCCTTCCTATAGTGAGGCGACCAGAACTGCGCACAGTACTCCAAGTGTGGTCTGACAAGGGTCCTATAAAGCTGCAGCATTACCTCCTGACTCCTGAACTCAATCCCTCGATGAATGAAGGCCAGTACACCGTAAGCTTTCTTAACCACATCCTCCACCTGGGAGGCCGATTTGAGAGTCTTATGGACCCGGACCCCAAGATCCCTCTGCTCTTCCACACAGCTAAGACTCCTACCTTTGATAGTGTACTCATTCATCCCGTTGGATCTGCCAAAATGGACCACAACACATTTATCCGCGTTGAAGTCCATCTGCCACTTCTCCGCCCAGTCTTGCATCCTGTCGATGTCATGCTGCAACTTCTGACATCCCTCCAGACCATCCACAACACCACCGACCTTCGTGTCATCGGCGAACTTACTCACCCATCCCTCCACTTCCTCATCCAGGTCATTTATGAAAATGACAAACAGCAAGGGTCCTAGAACAGATCCCTGGGGCACTCCACTGGTGACCGACCTCCATGCAGAAAAAGAGCCATCCACAACCACCCTCTGCCTTCTGCAGGCAAGCCAGTTCTGGATCCACAAGGCCAAAGCCCCTTGGATCCCATGGCCTCTCACCTTCTCAAGAAGTCTTGCATGTGGGACCTTGTCAAATGCCTTGCTGAAGTCCATGTACACCACGTCCACTGCTCTTCCTTCGTCAATGTGTTCAGTCACATTTTCGAAGAACTCAATTAAGCTCGTAAGGCACGACCTGCCTTTTACAAAACCATGCTGACTATTTCTAATCAACCTAAACTTCTCCAAATGCTCGTAAATCTTGTCCCTCAGAAGCCTCTCCATCAGCTTACCAACCACTGAGGTCAGACTCACCGGTCGGTAATTTCCAGGACTATCCCTGTTCCCTTTCTTGAAAATAGGGACCACATCCGCAATCCTCCAATCCTCCGGAACCTCTCCCGTCTCCATCGATGACGCAAAGATCATCGCCAGGGGCTCTGCAATGACATCCCTCACCTCCCACAATAACCTGGGGTACATCCCATCTGGTCCCGGAGACTTGTCTATCTTGATAGCATTTAGAAGTTCTAACACATCCGCTTCCTTAATATCTACATACTCAATCTTTTCAGTCTGCCGCAAACTTGTAGTGCATCCTCCCAGATCACTTTCCACCGTGAATACTGAGGCAAAGTACTCATTAAGCACCTCTGCCATTTCTTCCGGTTCCATACAGACTTTTCCCCCTTCACCTTTTATAGGTCCTATCCCTTCTCTTCTCATCCTTTTACTTTTCACATATTTGTAGAAGGCCTTGGGATTCTCCTTAATCCTACCAGCCAAGGCCTTCTCATGACCCCTTCTGGCTCTCCTAATTTCCTTTTTAAGCTCTCTTCTATAAGCTTTATACTTCTCTAGATCCCCAACATCTTCTAGCTCTTTGAACCTTTTATACACCTTTCTTTTCTTCCTGACTATGTTCACCACTGCCTTCGTGCACCACAAGAGATGTGCATTGTCTCCAGACAGGATAGTTAGGGAGATTTTGCCAGCCCAGGCAAGTCTTGGAGGTTACAGGTAATGTGACATGAATCTAAGGTCCCGGTCGAGACCATCCTCATGCTTCAGTACATTGGGGAGACCATGCAGATGCTATGACAACGGATGAATGAACATCGTTCGGCAATCACCAGGCAAGAATGTTCTCTTTCTGTTGGTGAACACTTCAGCGTCATGGGCATTCAGCCTCTGATCTTCAGGTAAGCGTTCTCTAAGGGGGCCTTTACGACACACAACAACACAGAGTCGCTGAGCAGAGACTGAAAGCCAAGTTCTGCTCACAGGAGGACAGCCTCAACCAGGATCTTGAGTTTATGTCACACTATCTGTAACCTCTACGGATTGCCTGGGTCTACAAAACCTTACTAACTGTCCTATCCGGAGACAATACACATTTCCTTAACCTGTGCTTAATGCTCTCTCCACTCACATTGTCTGTACCTTTAAGACTTGCATTCAATTTTGTAAATTGAATTTGTGTCTTTATCTGCCTTGTTTATGAATAGAATTCACTCTTACCTGACAAAGAAGCAGTGCTCTGAAAGCAAGTGGCTTTTGCCACCAAATAAACCTGTTGGTCTTTAATCCCGGTATTGTGAGACTTCTTACTATGTTTACCCCAGTCCAACACTGACATCTCCATATCATGGCTGCATTCAGACCAGCCTCTCTCTCTGGTGCTGCATGCTGTTAGCCTTGTGGTTTCATGTTTTTGGACATCCAAGTCTCCCCTTTTTTGCATTCTCTTCTCCTGCTCCTGAGGTTTCAGGAATACTGAGTGCATGAGATACGCAGTTATCGTCATAATTGCACTATATGAAGAAGACAGACATAGAGACAAGAGAATGCTGGTCCACCTCTGTTGTCCTTTAAGGCCATAAGGCCACAAAATGTAGAGTCAAAAGTAGGCCCTTTGGCTTAACAAGTGTGTTCCACTCTTCAATGCGATCATGACTGATCTGATAATTTTCAAGTCCACTTTCCTATCTTATCTCCATAACCTTGGTTGCCTTACTGATTAAAAATCTATTTCAGTCTTGAATAGAGTTAATGACCTGGCCCCCACAGTCCTCTGTGGCAAAAAAATTCCATAGATTCACTATCATCTGAGAGAAGAAATTTTTCTTCAACTGTGTAGAGGAGAATCTCCAGGGAGACATCACTGAACCATGGAACCAAAGTTGCTGTGATCTTCTGGACATTTTCTTTTATGGACTCTGGATTTTCTGGCCTGCAGTGAGTGAATGATGAATGCCATTTACATATGGCACCTGGATATTGAGCCTTTGAGGTGAAAGCAAAACAGGTAACCTCATGCCCACCCCATCATGAACTTCATGGTTGCATAATTAATAAGTTTGAACTGCACATTGTCCTGGGTATTCAGCTGCCCTGTTTTCCAGTGGAAGTCACTCCAACTTTGACTTCTGTCACCGAACTTACTCTCCACGACAGAAAGTTCTGCCTTTAGTGTCTGGACAGTCCATCTGGAGTGATGGGAACCGAAATGGCTTCTCTCTGTGTTCACTCCCTTCTCTTCCCAAAGTAGCTTCAAATGCCCGACAACAAGAGCTGACCCTTACACACTGGTTCTTTGGCAGGAAGAATAAAAGTTTTCTAATTAATTGCTGTACTTGCACACACTAGCCTTTTGTGATTCATGCACTAGGATACCCAGATCCCTTTGTACCTCAGAGCTCTGCAATCCCTCATCATTTGGGTAATATGCTTCTTTTCTTATTCTTCCTGCCATTATGGACAATTTCACAGTTGCCCATATTATAATTCCCATTTACCAAATTTTTGCCATTCAACCTATCTACATTTTTTTGTAAATTTCTAACATCCTCTTCATAATTTATTTTTCTATTGAGCTTGATATCATCAGCAAATTTAGCACTCATGCCTTCATCAAAATCATTTATATAAATTGTAAACAGTTCACGCCTCAGCACTGATCCCCATGCACACCACTTGACACATTCTGCCAACCAAAAAAAGACCCATTTATGTAGTCTCCCTGTCTCCTGTTCACTAGCAATTTCATTCAATTTATGTCAGTGTTACCCCCTGTACCAGTAGCTTTTATTTGCTGCATTAATCTTATCAAATGTATTCTAGAAATCTAAATACAGTACATCAACCAGTTACCCTTTATCAACAACACATATGACTCCTTCAAAGAATTCAGTAAGTTGGTCAAACATGATTTTCCTTTCACAAAACTATGTTGACTCAGCCCAGTTGCCTTGAATTTTTCCAAATGCTCTGCTATATCAGCCAAAATTTTCCGACTATTCAAACCTGCTAGATTTCTAGTTCATTGACAATGTATTCCTGCTGTGGATTTCACTGCAAGGGAATCAATGGAAAAGCCCGTTGAAAATGACATAACCAGAAGATCCAGCCAATTACTAACAGTGAGCTGCCTCCATCACCGCAAAACATGTGGAGGAAAATTTGGCCCAATATCTTTAATAATCGCTTCTAAGATCTTTCCTCTGACAAGTGTCAACTCTTGTGTCTAACTCTGACAGTTAGACCAACTGACCTATAGATTCCTCCTTTCTGTCTCCCTCTCTTTTTGAATAAAGGAGTTACATTTGTTATCTTTCAAACTAATGAAACTCTTCCCCTAGTCTAGGGAATTTAAAACATTAAAACCAAAGCATTAATTAACTCATTAGTCAGTTTATTCAAGACCTTAGAATAAAGTTCATTTGGACCAGGGCATTTATCAGTACCCGCACACCCAACAATTTGTTCAATGCCACTTCCTTGGTGGTTGTAATTTTTCCTGAGTTCCTCACTCCCTTTCATTTCCTGAGTTAAAGCTATTTCTGGGATGTTATGTGTTTTATCTATAGTAAAGACAGATGCAAATTACGTGTTTAATTCATCCACCAGTCTTATTTTCCATTACCAATTCACCTTACCAAATGCACATTCTATAGAAAGGATATTCACTTTGTTAATGTTTTTCTTATTTAAATATCTATAGACACTCTTACAGTCCATTCCTATATTACTGGCCAATATTCTCTAGCACTCTTGTTCTGTTCTTCCTCTCTGCACACTATTTCCTTTTCTATTGCCTGGGCTGCACTCTCAAATGATGCTGTAGCCTTGGAGGTACTGCAGCCAAAACTGTCTGGGCTTTAATCTCTCCTGATAGGCTTTCCAGCTTATATAGGTTCCTTATCAGGATACAGTGCCACTTCATCAAAATTCCAAAGAGATCACAGAACTCATTCAGTAACACAACACTGTACTTTTCAAATTCTACATCATTAACAGTAAGGCAAAAAAAAAATCATGTGCAATTTGGATGGTGTATCCTTTCAACAGCACTAGTGGGTGAATTCTTGTGCACCTGAATACTGGTGGTTTTATGAAAGAGTGTTAACTGGACTTATGTGATCCAGAATGGAAGACCATACAGCAGATCAGTATTACATATTGTTTAATTTTACAACCAACTCAGCAATCTTCCAATGCATGGATGATGAGTCCATAATTAGTGAGTTCCCTGTTAGTCAGAACTACAATGTAAATAATTAGGAACATTGTTTTAGTTCAGACGTTCCAGAACCAACTTTGCGATCAAGAGGTTTTCACAATGCCGATGACCTGTGCGTATTAGAAAACTAAATGTTTCAACAACTGAACATGAACACTCAGAGATGTGAACAATTTAACAGTAGCTTAATGCCTTTTTTTCTGACCCATTACAGCTTTTCCAGCACTGCAATATTTTTCAACCTGTCTTTTTTTTTTGCAAGCTTATGCTACAGTTCACTTACTTTCTACATTTCTATGAACATTTTTCTTTGGCTATGCCTAAAATGTGTTAGATTCAAGGTTGTTCCTGCCAAGATCACACATGAAGTGTAAAATGTTTCTGACCTTCAGGAAACCTTTTCATTGGCTTCAGACCTTCATGAGTTTATTTACAACTTTTCAGTGGATGAGTTCTTCCAGGAACTGTAGAATTTGGATATTTTTGAAGGAAAATTGAGGAACCTCTCACTTTGTTCTACATATATTTCATAAACACATTGAGATTTCATTTGACTTCATCAGCAAGTCACAATAACAGGTACCTCTATACATTTTAAAGGATCATCAGCTTTTAAATATCTGGCTAGGATTTGCCCCAGAACTTGTGGCATGTTTTGCGACAGTGGAGGTGGCCCAAAACAGTGGTGGGATTGTCTGGTCCTGCCATTATCAATGGTGTTTCCCATCAAATGCACCCCCCTTTGACAGGAGACTTGCAACAGGATGCACTGTTGGCTAGACAGGAGTGTCCTATAAGTATGAACAGCCAGAAAATGCAAGCCTCAGTATATACTGAAGTGTACGTTTTGTGTGTGTTTTTTTTTCCACTGCTAATATGCTATTGCAAATAACAAAACCTTGAGACATCAGAAATTCATACAGAAAGGTAGGGGACATTTGAAACTTTCTTCCTCAGGAAGCTATTGAGGTGAGGGTAATCGATAAAAAGAAACCTAAAATCCATCGAGCCAGATTTTCTCCCTGGTGGAATCTTCCCCCCTCCCACCTCCCCACCTCCTTCCTCTCCCAAAGGCACGGCATGCAAACTATGCAAAACGCCACAGAACTTGGAAGGTCTTGCCAACAAGCCAATGGTGAACCACCTCCAGCACCAGAAAACACACTGTAGAGGATAGAGGTGGTGAAAAATCCCACCTATCAGCTTTGTTCAACAAGGGTATTGAGTGTTGTAGATTGAATAACTGTATAGATTAGAGGGGTTGAATGACTACCTCCTAACTTAGCTCCTTATCTTCCTAACCATACATTGACTGTTCATAATAAATTGCAAGTTATAGCATATAGGACGGGAAAGTGTATGGTTCAGTCATTCAATATGCAAGTGTGAGATGGAACTCCGTGATTTATTATAAATAATTCTATTTTCTGCATGCTTCTGCTTTTATCTTCTGTTACAATGTTTCTACATTGGAATAAAATTACCATCTTGGAGGTAACCTGGTGAAACCCATTTTCTAACCTTTGTAAAGCCCACCTGATTTTCATTCTGTTCAAATTAATGAAGTTGTTGAAGCGATTTGTATTAAGAGCTTAAGGTGAAGATAAGGTTTCACAAATCGTCTCTGAAGTTACATCCGTTCTAGTAAATGATAATCTGCCATCATACTGTGATGGGTGTGTTAGGTCTCTTGTAATTCTACCCTTATACTATTTGAACTGTACTCTGCAAGAATATTTACTTGTTTTCAGCTGAACGCAGAAGACAATTTTGATCACCATTCATTCCCAAGATGTGTACAGGGTATTTCAGCTGAGTTTTGATCAGCTTATGCTTGATTCCAGACAAATCAACATTAAACAAAACTGTATACCATTAATTTCTAAGGTAATACTGTAGATTGCCCATTTTAACTTCAGCAGAAGATCTGTAGAAACCCAAGGAAAAAGACATAAATGCTTTCCTATAATGCATGCAATTTTGTCTTAACATCTATAAACAAAAACATTTAAATAGATAGACATCAGTTCACCTTCTCTGAAAGACACCACTTTTGACAGTGCAGCACTCCACATTCTGCACTGGGGTGTCAATCTCAATTTTGTCCTTAGGATCTGGAATGTAATCTGAACCCATAACTTTATGAGTCAGAAGTAGGAGAGTTACCAATTCAGCCATAGCTGATGTCTATTAATTCTATGATTCTAGAGAGTATCACCATTCCACTTTGACACATGGCAACGTGTCATGAATATTCCTGGTCTCCTGCCACAGGAAGAACCATTGAAGGCCTTGATGATAGCAACCACATTTGCTGTTGCTGACTATTTGTCCCTGCAAACATATTTCTTACTGATATACAAGCATACAGCCCCGCCGTGAGGCATGACTGCAGCCAGGTTTCCTTGGGCTATGCAAATAGTCAGCAGAAAGAAAAATACGGACGCATGTCTCTACTATCTACATTCTTAGGTTTACTGTTATTTAAACGTTCATGCCTATGTATTGATTTCTTTCTTTGTGTCAGGGTATATAAGGTCAAGTGTCATTTTCACAGATAGAAAATAGGCAACATATTCTGTTTATTTTTAGATGCACAGGAGATTTATTGAATTGCATGGCTCCTTTAATTTTTTTGCACTGTCACGCACATGCAATAACTTAAAGGAACGAAACTGTGTGCAGCCTATATAGGAAACATTCTGATTGTTGCCCAGTTACATGGTCATGCACTTTAGAGCGAATGTTGAATGTATAGGACACTGAAATTTTTATGAAATTCTTCTGAGGAAGGAGTAGAGGTAAGTTGTGTTTGGTCTTTACTGCTTTGCTTTATCCTGGGATTTCTAGGATGTCTTCCTGAAGGGAACATGAGGGGTGGGAGAGTAGGAGGTATTTTTCGGGTAGTCACAGAGCAATGGGAAGCCAGCCATAGCACAAAAATTCAGATTACAGACAAAAATGACACAATTGCCATCTTTAGCAAAGAATCCATCAGTAACTTATTATATACTTTTTGGCTGACAGGAAATCCTGGACCTGCAAACTAGGTCATGTTTGTAGGCATGACCTAGCAAAATCCAGAGGCATAAAGGTTCAGGGCAGTGGGGACTTTGACAGAAATTGCTAGCACATGTACTGCAGGAAGCTTTGAGGAGACTGCAGATGTTTGTCACTGCTTTATGTAACATCAAAAGCCTCCTGAGACTTTCTTAAACTCAACATGTTTAGGTTTACCAGGCTGATTCCAGAGATGGTGGGACTGATGTATGAGGAGAGATTGATTGACAATGTTAGGATTGTTTTTGCTGGATTTCAGAACAATGACGGGGTAGGGGGTAGTGGGGGGGCTCTCACAGAGACTTATAAAATTCTAACAGGACTAGTCAGGGTAAATTGGAGTGCATCAAGAAGCTGGCTCTAAGACATCAACTTTATTCCAGTACATTAGTAATCTTGTGAAACCCCTTTGGGAGAGTAGAGTTGTTGACATCCCTATGCTAATTACTCAAGTGTTTTCAATTTAATGTTGCATCTATGGGTTTCCTGGACTTTCAAAACTCGCCATGAAATCAAGGCATATGCACAGTGACAACTGAGAGACTAATCAATCTCAGAAAAATATGGCAAGTGCTTGCAGGTCCTTTCTTACCTGCTAATTTGGGAGGGTTTTCTCACAGAACTTTGTACAACTTAGAGATCACTTTCTTTATTTTGGTGATGCCCAGAAACAGCACCAACAAAAGGATGTGCAGCAACCTGCTGCCTACAAACTTGATTGTGGGGGTGTCCAAAACCAGGGGTCATGGTTTAAGGATTCAGGGTAGACCATTCAGGGCGGAAATGGGGAGACATTTTTACACCCAAAGAGCAATGAGCCCGTGGATTTCATTACTAAGGAAATAGTTGATGCCAAAACATTTGAATGTATTTAAGAGGCAACTAGATATGGTACTTGCAGTGAATGGGATTGGGGATTATGAGGAGAAAGCAGGAGTAGGCTATTGAATTGGACAATCAACCATGATCATGATGAATGGTATAGAGCAGTGCTATTCAAAGAGACAAATAACCTCCTCCTATGTGTTTCTATGTTTTACTTCCTGCAAGCTGCCTCCCTGCTGATCCACTTTATACTGTACATTATAAGTTCTGTGGGCAGCAGGCTGCTGCATATCCTTTTGTTGGTGCTATTTCTGGCATCACCAGATATAGAAAATGATCTCTAAATTGTACAAAGTTCTGTGAGAAAACTGTCCCAAACCAGCAGGTGACAAAGATCCTGCAAGCACTTGCCATATTTCTCCAAGATTGATTAGTCCTCAGTTGTCACTGTGCATATGCCTTGCTTTCAATGGTGAGTTTCGGAAAGTCCAAGAAACCCATAGATGCAACATTAAATTGAAAACACTTGAAAAGTTCGCATAGGGATGTCAACAACTCTACTCTCCCAAAGAGGTTTCATAAAATTACTAATGTACTGGAATCTAGTTGATGTCTTAGAGCCAGCTTCTTGATGCACTATTAATTTGTAATCGTGTTAACTTCCCCACTTGCTCTCAAATCTGCACAACCTTCGCCGTTAAGGTTCAACCTGTACTATCTCTTATGATGATATTATTACTCTATCCAAACAGACATCTCTTTTTATGATCCAAAAAACGCTATTACCCTGAAATAGTTATAGTCTTGTCTCAACATTTCAAAGATAATTGCACATTACATACTGCACTTATATTCCTGATGATAGCAGCCAACTGTATCAAGCACATGATGGTACAAGCTGAGGCTGTTGCAATCAATCCGAGAAAACAGTTTTCAGCGAGAAAATGGGTGTGATGCATTCAATAACATCTATTCCATGCCAATTATATTTAGAGTAAACAGAATCTTTTCAAAGCATATCTTTCACTCAACAATTTTAAAATCCATATACAAAAGAGCAGTTGGTGCCAGAAGTAATTGATTTGGTAACATTAGAGCAACAGAAAATGCATGCAACAATATCAGTTAAATTTGTAAGATTTATGTTATGTGAATATTCGCAATGTGGTTAATTAAGGATCATCAACTGGACACTGCGACCTCATGCACCACCTTGCACAACCATTTACCTTGGTAAGTCTTAGAGGAGACTATAAAAAGGTTGGAATTTTATACTCATGAGCTTTTTGGCAGATGGGGGTGGGTGTAAAATCACAACAGTTCTGTGCACGGTGCATACCTAAGTGCTCCCAGTAGTATTTTACTCACAGCAGGGGATGTGTCGGGCAGCAGGCTCATGCATGACCTAATTGAGGATTGTAGACAACCAATTAGCAGCCTTCTTCTGCCAACTCTAGGTTTATAACCATGGCGTGGAAATTTGGCACTAAACGTTTTAGCTGCCTAGTAGAATCTGGTGAGTCTTGCGGCAGGTCAGGGGTGACAGGTGGGTGGGGGTCACCTTTTGGTTGGACAGTGAGTACTTATTGGAGCATACAACCCCATCCCGCAAGAATTATTTCACCCTCTCATTTCCCTTATTTTCCTGCCCACCCCCACCCTCACATTCCACAACCCTGTTGATCCTAGTTCCCCCTTATTGAGAACTACAAAACTGGCCTCAGAAACCCAGACCTGTAAGTCAAATGCAAAGCTGTACATCTTTAGAGACTATAGTAATGCATATTTTTTTTATTTAAATTTTCTTTATAGATTGTTTGAACTAAGGTGATAAATGGCATTATCAAAAATGTGGATTACAAAATTTCAGACAAATATAGCAAGGATTTTACCTCAATGGCAAATCAATAGTGCCAGTCTTTGTACTTGTAGATGTCCAGAGACGTTCCATGCAATCTTGCACTGAAACTTACTATAAATTGGAGAGCTAAAATACAGTAGTATCTTCTGCAGGGGATCTCAGGTCTTTGTGAACAGAATAACTGACTGTATTAAAATACTGCAGATGCTAGAATCTGAAACAAAAGCAGAAAATGCTGAAAAATCTCAGCCAGTCTGACAGCATCTTTGGAGAGAGAATAGAGCCAATGTTGAGAGTCTGGATGACCCTTCACCAGCTCTGATGAAGGATTAACAATTGTGAATGTGTTTAGTCAATCACATTGAAGGATTGTTCATGACAGATGGACAATAATTAGAACAGTTGATAGAAAGCCATCTAACAAGAAAGAAAGAAAGATGGGATTAAAAGGCAGAGAGACAAAGCAGACTGAAAGAAAAAAGTAAATATTTTTTTTTATTTTCATATATCTCTAACAATAATTGTAATCTAAAGGAATGAGATGCCATCCTTCTGAAAGTAACCTTTTTAGTGTCAGAGTAGGTGTTTGGTAGTTATTAAAACTTACACAGCTAATAATTTATTTACACCAGAAAGGACAAGCGTGAACATTTTTTAGTAAAATTCTATCATGTAATTAAAACAAGTTCATACAATCCATGTCTCTCACTGATAAGTTTTCAGTGAGATTCCTTCTGGAAGAACAGGACACATTGGACAGCAATTTATGGATTTCCATGTTCAAGTCTCCATCGTCGAGGGCCGAAGGGCCTATACTGCGCTATAATGTTCTATATTCTATATGCAGTCACTGGAAGCTGTTGCCGAGTTAATAATGGTGGGTGCTATAAGTCTCAACATTATTTCTACAGCAAAATCTAGTCCATATATTTGTACCTATTTTGAGGATTCATATGGAAACTTCTGATGGGATATTTTCAATAATAATAAAAATAGAAAATGCTGGATAAGCTCAGCAGCCAGAATTCTGCCATGGAATCAGCACGGATGAGGATCTGACAACAGAAATCTCTGTTGTCCTTTGGTGGGAATTTCTGATCTCGTTCGAGTGGGGTAGTAAAATCCTGCCCCAGCAGGCTTGAAAGCATCTATACAGAGAAACAAAATTAATGTTTGTACTAAATGATCCTCCTACAGAAAATATATCTGATTTTGCTTTTATATTAATGCATTTGCAAGGCTGGAGTTATAGGCTGGAATGTGCTGACTATTCACGCTCCATCGTCACTGAAAGCAAGGATAGAGAATTTGGCATTCAGCCAAATTCCAGTCGTTGCAGTCGGACCAGAGAATCCTGCTGGCGTGAATCGCTGGAAAATTCTGATCACCTACGTTAGAAACCAGACACTAAAGATACTCATCCCTCAAAGATTCTGATCTGATTTTCACAGTAGATTGAATTTTCAGATGGTGGGAAACACCTCTCCACCAACTCAGTAGATACAATTCCATATTATGTTCTAATGAGTGTTGATTGGCATAAGGTGGGTTTTCCATGTCTCACTCAGGAGGAAGTCTCATCTTGGAGATCTGCTGGCCAATTTGATTGGCCAGTAGTTCTCCAGTCCCCCTAGACATAGCACTGCAGTGGCCAGAAGAGGCACCAAGTTCCAGGAACTTGAAAACAAGTTATGTGTCAGAGGTCCCAGGATGAGGAGCGAAAGGGATGCCTGGGTAGTTGCGAGGATGTGGCCTGAATCTCAGGGGATGGACTTGGAAAGTCTGGAGATCAGTGAGTCTTAAAGGAAAGGTGCCCCATGCCAAAATGGGTCTTCTGATGGAGGGTTCTTTCCCACCTCCCGATATCTAACTGTTTAGTTGTGGGTTTCCACCTCTAAGCTGTCATCCACCCACCAGCCTACAAATTAAGGCTGGGTGGGTAACGGTTCTTGAGTGTCCTATGAGGTAATAGGAAGGCAGTAGTAGTCACTGGACTAGTATTTCAGAGAACCAGGTTAATACTCAGGGTCCCGGGTTCAAATCCCACCATGGTAGATAATGAAATTCGAATTTAATAAAAAATCTGGAATTAACAGTCTAATAATCACCATGAAACCATTATCAATTGTTGTAAATATCCAGTCAGTTCACTAACGTCCTTTACCTGGTCTGGCCTACACATAACTCCACGGCCACAACAATGTGGTTGATGCTTAAATGCCCGCAGGAATGGCGTCAGTTCAAGGGCAATTGGGAATAGCAAAGAAATGCTGGCCCAGCCAGCAGCTTTTAAATCCCATGAATGCACTTTTAAAAAAGTGGCACTGGGGCAAAGGTGATTTTCTGCTCAAAGACCCGCCCATCCCAGCATATAATCACTACCAGGTCAGGGCAGACAGAATTCGGGGGAAATCTCACCCATACAATTTCATGCCCCAGAATCCACTGGGGTGGGATGAAGGAGCATAAGATTCTCAATTTTTACACTCTCATGTAGCCTCTAAATAATTTAATTAATCTTTGATTTTCAAGTTGCACGAAGGTGCAAATTAGTAATCACTGGGACTTAAAAATACGTAAGAGAAAGTATATTTAGAAATCAGATGATGATCTGAATTCTGCATTAAATTCAATTAATTTGAAAGCACTCTGGAATGTTGATTCCAATCTTTCTATGGAGAAAATAAAGATACGTGGATCATCGCACTAATAAAAACAGCTCAAGGAACACGAAATTCAGAGGTTGAATAGAAACACTGGCTGGAATTTTCTGGCTGTTCATACAGGCAAGGTCTCCTGGTCACACCGACAGCACCCTCTCGCCACAGATTTCCTAGTGACAAGGGGTATTTTTAATGGGAAATCCACCGACGGCCAATGGCAGGCTACTTCCACCACCACAGAACACATAGCTAATTGCGCACATGGACTGCAATGATTCAAGAAAGCAGCTCACCTTCTCAAAAGCAACTAGGGATGGGCAATAAATACTGGCCAGCCAGCGATGCCCATGTCTCACAAATTAATAATAAAAATCACACCTTCCACAAACCTTGGAAGTCTGAAAGGAAAGTAGAAAATGCTGAAAATACACTGTATGTTCTGTCCATTTCTCTGGGAGGCTGGTATAATTTTCCTTGTGTGCCTTATTGGATCTCCACTGGCAGCAAGGTCTTCCAGTGGTTCATGGAGCAACCTTTTGAAGGCCAACTCTGAAATCATTGTTGATGATACCCTGGGGTTTTACGATGGAATAACATCTTCGTCTTTTCATATAGTTGAAGCATAATCCTACAAAATGGAGATTCAGGATTGACCAAGTTCCCATGTGGGTCACTTACTCACAGCTAATGGTATGAAACCAGATTAAGGCAAGATAATGGCTATATGGCACTTGGCCATTCCCATAGATAAGCAAACTTTACACACTTGCGATGACAAATTATCTGTCTAAGTTTATCCCATGTTATAGCGAGGTCACTGAGGATATTGAATGGTGCCAGCAGGGCACATTCACAAGAATCTTCAAACAAGCATTTGCAGCCCCACCACTATTACAATCCACTATTACAATCGATTTTTTCATCTGTCAAAAATTTCCTAACCTCATATATTGTCATTCTGCAATTATTGAAACTGATCATCAGCCAGTATCTTAAAAAGGCCTCTTCACATTGTGTCTATTTGACTACAGCGCATAATGTAAAGCTGCAACATTATGACAAACTTGGTGAGGGGCTGTAGTTGTCTGATGTCCTCGACCAGAGCCTTCTTACCCATGACAAACCAAACAGCACATAAGGAACACAGACATGACAGTAGAGAGGCTGTCCTCTTGTAAAACCCAGGAACTCAAACAGACCTTACAGAAGGACATCACATGCAGGTAATTGCACAAGATCATCATAAGGGGCTGGCCAGAGTTGTTAAGGAAACATCCTCACAAGCTCCGTACATTTTCGCCATCATAGATGAACTGACCATACAACAGGAACTGATAAAGCATGGCCAGCGATTTGTATCCCTACTTCTCCTCAGGTACTACATTTAGCAACTTCATCCAGAACACCCTGTGTTATCAGCAATCAGATACAGATAAAGGAATCACTATATTGACTCTCCAGGTATGCTGCCATGGAAAGGGAAATTTCCCGACATGCACTGTGCAATGCATCTAAGCTGCATCAAACAAAAGAACCATTACAACTGCATGCAGTCCCAGACTTCCCGCGCTCGTTCCCAAACAGCTGACATTTTCAAATGGAATGGCAAACAGCTCCGTCTGTCTTTCAATATATGTAAATAGTTGTATATTACTTACCTATTCAATCTATAAGTTATGAGGGTAGAGCACAGCTACTGACCGTGCACACTGTTACAACTCAGTACCACTGGTTGTCTCAGCTCAAACAAGGAAGATGTAGACCAAGTGATGACATGGTTACTGAAAGGACCACATGTCAGGTACATGGGATTGTACGTAGACCCAGAGTACGGGCTACGTACAAATTAGGAGGAGCTATTCAGCTGGTGAATAAATTATTGTTCATTACAAGTTCTTTGTCAGCAGTATTTGAGAATGTAGCACTTCTACAGAAACCTTATAACAGAAGTGGCAGATAACATGAGCTATTGCATGCAATTTTGAAAAGTTTCTATAATTCAGATTACTTCAGGATTTATCAATCAAGTACATGCTCAGAGAGAAAATAATTACATAATCTAACAGTTAAATTTCACAATGTAATTCAGACCTTATGGGTGGAATTTTATGATTTCAACATACCCGTTTTTTGGTGGGAAAATATTGTAAAATCAGTGCGATCTGACCAAGAATGGCATCTGTTTTTGTGCTCATTCCCATCTTATAAAAAAGGGCACAATCAGGAGCCCACTGAAAACTGACGAAATGTCAGTTTGCATTTTTTGCTTACATCACAATGTCATCAGCAGTCGTCCCAGCTCACCTGCTTTAATGACCTCATTCACTGCAGCTGCAACCGACGAGGAAAACACCTCATCTATAAAAGTTTGCTTCAGGCATCAGAGCAGTGAGGGAGAAGGTAGATCTCTATTTTCAAATGGTGCCATACTGCATGGTGAGCAGGGGTTGTTTCATGGCAGCCATGTTGCGTTTCAGATCAGGAGAGGCCTGTAAGTGTGTGGTTTGGTGGGAGTTCATGTGGACTTAGGACTCTCAACACTGACCCAGGTCTGAGCACCTACTTCAGGTTTTAGTGTTGACTCTGGGTCCTAGTGCTAGCACCAGCAAGCAATGTTGGATGTGGGGAGAGATGGGCTGAAAACTCCCAGAACTGGCAGCACTTCAGCCTCTGGACTTGCTTAGCAGCACTGTCTTGGGCCACGACTGCATGGGTCCTGGGTGTGTGTGTGTGTATATGGGGAAGGGGGAGTGAATGGGGGAGATGCTATGTTGCCATTCTGTGGGGCTGGAGGGAGTAGGTGGAATTATGGAGTATTTATGACTTGTCCAGAGAGCTGGGAATTGATGAATGTGTTGCTAAGCTGTGGGCAATCAGTGTCCTCTAACTTTTTCATCTCTGTATCTCCTTGCCCCGAACAAGCCTCCCCCTGCCAGCCTCATCAGATTGATAATGGCTTACACAATCCAACCCATTGACCTTGGTGTTCTTTTCATTGTTGCTGGAGCTGAGGAAGAGCAGGGGGATGTGAGCAGAGGAGGCCTAGGTCTTACCACTCACTGGTGTAGAGTGAGACAGCTGCTGAAGGCAGGACATGGCTGCCATTTGTCCCAAGGAGGGAGCAGGAGAAGGAGAGAGAGTAGAGACTTCAGCAGTTCTGCATGTGAGTGTCCTTTGAGCAACAGTTGGACATGGCATGCCATCAATGGCTCTGGCTCTGAAATGAGACAGTGTAACACGTGCTATTTATTGCAGGAGCTGGCATCTCTGGGAACAGGGGGGTACCCACTCCCTTTGGCTATGAGAATGATGGCTGCCTTAAACTTTTATGCCATCGGGTCCTTCCCAGGCCACCAGTGGAAACCTTTGTGCCATTTCAGCATCATCTGTGCACAAGTGTGTGAAGGATGTCATGGATGTCTTGTATGAGCTAACCAGTATATTAAATTTGACCTGGGCCATAACCAGGAGGAGGTCCAGTGTGTAAGATTCGTGGCCATTGCAGAAATGCCAAACATGCGGGGGGATATAGACTGCACCCAAATTGCCTTTAAGGCCCCAGAGAAAAATTCTGGAAGATTCATGAATGGAAAGGGCTTTCATTCCATCAATATATAGTTGGTGTACGACCATCAGCTATACATCAGGCACACCTGCATCAGATATTCTGGCAGCATGCATGATAGTTTTATATTGAGGAGTTCGGATGTCCTGGAGGTCTTTGAGGAGGAGCCCAGGGATGTCCCTGGATTCGTGGGGTTCCCAATTCGGACTTGGCTAATGACATGTGTGCACAGACTTGAGACTGCAGTGGAGACCTGATATAATGAGCTCCACATTGCACCCCAGTCATTCATGGAATGGTGCACAGGACTCCTCAAAATGCAGTTCAGGTGCCTGGACTACACTGGTGGCCCCCTCCAGTATAGTCCCCTGATATCATCATGCATTGTGATGATTTACTGTGTCCTACACAGCATCAGGGAGACCTCCTTGTTGAGGTGAAGGCTGATCAGCTGGGTATTGCTGAGGAGGAAGTGCCCAAGTGGAAGAGAAGGAGGAGGAAAAGGGAGGAGGAGGACAATGACAATGACGACTAACACCACCCAGGCACTTGACCAGGGCTGGCGGCAAGGGTCAAGTACATGAGAACAACAAGGGAAGCACTGATCAGCATGCATTTTGGCAATTAGGGTCCTGTGTTTCCATATGTGTGTTCCAATTCCTTCCCTCCACCTTGTGCACCTTTACAATCTCCTACAACATTGTAACAATGGCGTGGTAGGTCTGGTATTCTCTATTAGATAGTTTCTGTGGCATGCAAGAGGCTGATGACAACTCACTACGCAACATTGTGATGATGCCCTTGTGCAAATTAGTCTGACTCCTATCTGATCTCAGCATGCAAATTGGCACCCGGTTCCACATCTGGGTGGGGGTAAGGGAGCACTAAACACCCATGCAGGGCCTTTGGGACAGGCAGTATGGGGTGGAGGGGGGGTTTGCGAATGTTTGCCTAGTTCTGGGGATGCCATGGCAGATGTTATACATTGCTGCCACCTACTGTAGCCAGTGAATGATTTGAGCGCCTTGATTTTCACAATAGCAATGTGCTGAGGGCCCTCCCTCACTGACCTTCACTGGGTTCCTCCGGTGAAGGTCAGGGCAAGTACATTCCTGTTGGAGTCATAGCTTGGGGTGCAATAACATTTATTGGTGCAAATATAAATGTCATCAAAATAAGTGCTAATATATAACAAGTGAAAATGAGACTTTAAAGTGCCTAAATATTCTATGTGAATGGTTTACTCCTTCACCTATGCCATCTTAGTTCTTAACACCACATGGTCTACCACTGTGTCTCAGTGTCTCCCAGGATATACACCACAGGTAGAAGTGGCCAGCTGCCTGCTATGCCCATTGGCTTGTGATACTCTTGGTGATCATCCTCTGGAGAGCCTGTACCTTGAGGACCCCAAATGGCTTCCAGATGGCGACATATCCATACCACCCTATTCATCCCAGTGCCTGAGATGCCCCACTGTGAGGAAGGGACGTAGCCAGAATGTATAGCCACAGCCACAGTCTCCTAGGCGGGAGACCTGGCATGGGCTCGAGCCCTTCCTCCTCCCTCGGGGTTCCTGTGGATCGCTGGGTCACTTCATAGGATGCTGCTGCTTCTGCAGTGAGTTCCAGCATCACCTCACACTGCCAGTCCTGGAGAACCATCTGTGCCCTACCCATGGTGGCTGAGCCCTTGGTGATGGCCGTCTGATTCTGGGACTACCTGTCAATAGCAGCAGCAAGTGTGCTAAAGTGAGTCATGCTTTGCAGCCACTCAGCATGAGGCCCTGTGACTGGGCTATGTTCTCAAGGTCTGCTGCTATAACCCATTGTGTTTCAGCGCTGCCCCACTGGGTCTCCTGCAAGCTCTTGACCTTCTTAGCCGTGGACCATAGAATTTCGAGAAGCCTGTTGAGGCCCTCAACTGTGGTGTGCTGTGACTCAGCCATCGTTTAGGGCCTGCCACCCATAGAAAGGATTCCCTGCCCCAAGTTTTCCACTGCAGGCGCCACCCTTGTAGTGTTGGCCTGGGAAGCACACAAGACCAGCAATAACTTCGACTTGAAAGCTTTGGGACTCCTCCCAACAGCCTTGCAATCGGTCCAGTGTGGCTGTCAGCCCATCCTGCATTCCTACTTCTGTTGTTGCATCTTCAGCAGCTGAGGGAGAAGTGATCTCAGACAGCCTGCATGTGGCCTGGGGTCAGCTGAGTCCTCATCTCCAGCAGGCTGCCACATGCCAGGGGTCTTAGGCACTCCCACCTCTGCCTGATGTGCCTCAGCAGATGTGTTGTGCCCACCGCAGTGTTCCCAGATACCTTGTCACTAACGTAACCTGCTGAGAGTCCCTGGGATGGTGAACTGTGAGATGGAAGCTGACACCAAACTGATGCCAGCCTCAGAGGCTCCTTCATTTGCTTCTTCCAAGGAGTCCCACGAGCTGTCATGAGGATAATGGGTGGGAGCGGGAGGGTGGGAGCAGGGTGGTTGGGGGCAGGGTTGGTGATGTTGCTGCAATGCCAGATGACCCAGTAACATCCAGGTCCCTTCTTGCAACACAGACAAAAGGTTAAGTGCAAGGGAGGGAGAGGGATCTGGACTCCATAATACTTACCTGACATTTGGCCATAAAGTGGAAGATTGGCAGGTGCTCACTTCTCTGCACCAGCCTAACCATGCTGGCACTACTGGTCACATCTCCTCCTCTCTCGAAAGCTTCAGAGCCCGGTCCTCAAAGGGGATAGATCTGGGACACACCACCCTCTCCTGATGACTTTGGACACTCTTCTCCTGTAAAGATAGAAGGAGCCATGTAAAATCTGATGGCAAGACCCGTGGGGAGTATCAGAGGGTGATCCTCAGAGGGCAAGGGTTGTGAGACACCTGAGATGGGGGGTTGAAAGGAGGTGCTGGAGTTAAGGGCTGGAAACATGCAGGTTGCTGAGGGTCACTTATCAACTGGAGCAAGGGAGATTGGTAATGTTGGAGAGAGGTCCCCTTGTCCATCGAGAGGAGAGGGGGAGGGGGATGCTGTCTCTGGCCCAGGCCTGTTCTGTCAGGAGAGCTACTCTTTTTGAGCTTTTTCTGCACATTTGCAATTTGCAGCTCCAATTTGAGCTACATGCTGTCTGAAGAATTAGGCCTTGCCCACTGCCTCTCATGGCTGGAAATAAGTTAGCCCATATTTTCAATATTAAAATCCATAAGATTGCCCAAAAAAACAGATCTGAATATCTCCGTTTTTCACACTACCTGGGCACTTAAAATAATTCTTGTAAAATTCCACCTTATGGCATATAATTCCAATGTAATTTTTTTTAATTTTAAAGTTTACTTATTAGTTTTACAAGTAGGTTTACATTAACACTGTAATGAAGTTATTGTGAAAATCCCCTAGTCACCACACTCTGCCGCCTGTTTGGGTACACTGAGGGAGAACTTAGCATTGCCAATGCATCTACCCAGCACATCTCTGGGACTTGAGTATTTAATGCAGCAGTACACACTACATCCAATTTCAGGAACCAGATTTTGTTATGAAAAAATGTATTAAAGATATTGCTATCATACAAATACTTTTCAGGCATCTGTGGAGCATAGGGAAACACTGTGAAATAGGTTATTGTTGCCCACCACCACCTCTCCCCCCAACCTTTTCTGTTTGATCAATGAGCAAAACAATGATTATTTTCTATCCCTATATGTTGGCTTTATTTGCCAAGAGGTCATTGTTCGTTAAAAAAGATTAATGATGGAATTTGCAAGTGACAATCCCTGTTGCTCAACAATTCACTGTCCAGGAAACGTAAACTTAAAAATTCTCAGAAAGTCTTTAAATGATGCTGTCACAAGAGCTTTGAGAAATATCACCAAGTGGAGGAAAGAAAGAAAGTCAATCTGTCTCCCATCAATTTTTTCCGAACTGAATGTGAACCTATTCTTCTTATTTGACTGCCCCTTTTATTTTGCACAGGGGACTTAGTATTGATTCAGTTTTCAGCAACAATTGAAGCAAGCAGCTGCATTTGCAATCTTGCTTGTATCGTGATGAAGTAGAAAAAGTTGTAGTCCCCCAAGTAAATTTTTCCCCATGTTCAGTGCCTGCCAATTTGCTGCTGGAGCTAAACCTCTTATTAAAGTTCTTTTCTGTCCTTCCATCAGCGTTATTCTCTCTTCTCGAAGGTGCGGATTGATTCTTTGCTGTTACTTTCGATAGCATCCCCAACCAGTTTCTTTTTCAGTATGAGCCTAGCCAAGAGAATGTTGGCAAGCTGTTCAATGAAGTAGGACATTACAAAGAACCCCAATGTTGTCCTAACTTGGAATACAGACGTGCATTTTCAAGCGGAGGTCATTGAAAAATAATTAGATTTCATAATCCATGGCTGATCTTACACTTTGCCAGCCCAAACACAATGGAATTAATTATAGAGATCCCACCATCACCCCAACCAAAATAACTAACTCCGAGCAGGCCAGGAATCAAATTGGGAAATGCTCTTGACTTGTATCACTGAGTTTCACATTGAGCAATATTTTTCTCAGCTAGCCCACTATGGTAGACTTCCATAAGATTTTTAGTGATTAAATGCAGCTCTCTGAATCACTAGCTCTTTATATCAGCAAAATATGAGTGATGACACAGCAGACTGCTGGGGTTTGTTTCATTTAAATTTTATATCTTCCTTTTCTTGGCCAATGTCTTATGAGTTGCTTTTCCTGCTGCAGCCAGAATACATTGCTAGCAAAATGAGACCACAAATCTCAAATAGTTTTACCACCAGGACAAACCTAAGCACTGATAATGGTTGGCCATTTCACTATTTGGTGTTGGATCAATGCCTAAGAAGACATAATCAGCAACAAACTTTGGAACAAAGGAACAGATGCTTTAGAAAAACACAGCGAAATGAAGCAGAATGGTTTGTAAGAAATCATTCAAACCGATTTTAATGTATTTGATTCAACATTAGTAACAACAGGCAAAAAGCTTAAAGCTCCCTTATGACATCAATGCTTAAAACTTTTGTCATACGTCAAAGTCAAATACTGTATTTTGTATATATATATACATAGAAATCTCATTTATACATGCAAACAAACATTTGACATATTTTGCTTATTCATTTAAATATAAGTAAATCAGACAAAAGTGTTGTCAGTTCATCTGATCCTGTAAGCACCTCAAATCTATATAGGCAATATATATGACAGCAAAGATGCTGTAATAACTTTGAAGGCAACTCATTGTGAGTTCAAGTTATGAAAAGTTTATTACTAACAATACATTATATTTGAGGAAGGATGTGCTGGCCTTCGAGAGGGTCCAAAAGGGGTTCACGAGAATGATTCCAGAAATGAAAAGTTTGATGGACATATGAGGAGTGTTTGAGGACTCTAGGTCTGTACTCAATGGAGTTTAGAAGAATGAAGGGGGGATCTCATTGAAACTTGCAGAATAATGAAGGGCCTGGATAGAGTGGACACAGAGAAGATGTTTCCATTAGTAGGAGAGACAAGGATCTGAGGGCACAACTTCAGAATAAAGAGGTCATACTTTAGAACCGAGATGAAGAGGAATTTCTTAGTCAGCGGGTGGTGAATCTGTGGAATTTATTGTCACAATAGGCTATGAAGTCCGGCTCATTGAATGTATTTAAGACAGAAGTAGATAGATTCTTAATTGGTAAGGGGATCACAGGTTACAGGGAAAAGGTGAGAGAATGGGGTTGTGAAACTTATCAGTCATAGTCAAATGGCAAAGCAGACCCAATGGGCCAAATGGCTTAATCCTGCTACCATGTTTTATAATCTTACATATACTAATAAGCAATGATCTAACAAAACTACAATACATATCTACTCTCTTCAGCTTGCTGGCTTTAATTGAGATTCCTCCTCAACCTGGGCCACATGCCCTTGTACTTTATTGACTCAGCTTCCCATGCTACCTCTCCATAGAATCCAGCCCGATCATATGACTCTCATGATCACTTCTTTAAATGGGGTCACACTATCACAGATATTTTTTTCTTGCAAAGGTTTGACTTTGACCTCAAACATTTCCAAGTTGCAATGTTGTCAAGTCTTATTGAATTTTGGCAGTTTTTTTAAGAGACATTTATGAAATTGGTCATAAAATGAGCCTTTTAATTTAAAAATTATGCACAATTTTCAAGCTTGACTGTTCAGCTTTGTTTTAAATTCCCAAAATATGGTAAAGAATTTAGTGATTTCACTGCTTAATTCTCTCCAAAAAATGAACTTGACTTTAGTAGTTAAAAGAAAAAACATTACGGATTTAAGATGAGGTAGACTTAATTTAAATATTTGTCAAATATTTCAAATTATTTTGGGGGGACAATTCTAGTTGTAAAAGTAGTTTTCTTTTACACTTAAATCTTAAGGTATTTCAATATTTTATGATTAGTTTCTAAATTACAACATTAGAAAATCTAACATTAATATGGTAATGCGAAGAAACAAATTTAAACCATTCAGCCCCTTGGATCTGTTCCATTGTTCAATGAGATCTTGGTTGATCTGGCCTCAGTTTCCTTTGGCTGCCTTTGCTCCAGAACTCTGACCGAACAAAAGTCTAGTTGTCTCAGTCATGAAAGCTCATGCTCTGTTATTTGTTGCTTTTGACATAATTTTGGAAATAACAATCATTGCTATTATCTCCATAGGATTAAACTTAAAAGTACTGATCATTTGGAAACAGTCCCAGTCACAAGACATGCTTTGTCATGCACTGAAAGATGAGGTAGTTGCAACTGATGGTGTGACAAAGAACAGGCAATCAAGAATTTTGATAATGGCAGCATATAGTTAACAGAAGACAAGCATTCGGCCTGTCTGTGGTTTTCCCTGAGTACATCAAACCATAATTAAGACAGTTATGTCTAAAGATCGCAAACTTTCTGTGAAGATGCTCATTTTCCAGTTTAGGAAAAATACAATTCATTTACTTACAGGTTAAAATTATATAGAGGTTTGTAGCCTCATGACTGCAATTAGCTCCTAAGGTGACGGTTTCCAGAAACCCACCCTGCTCCTTGATTGGTTCCCTGGGTCAAATGACTTTTACTCTTTAGATTGATCCTTAAAGGCAAATTGCCAGCATCCCTCCCCCTCTAAGTCATTTTGTATAAATGTCAATACTCAATTTACACAATCCCAAGCTCCTAATCATTTAGTACAAAATTTAGTCAATTTAGGGGGATTCCAAATTCTTGAGGAGCGTGTACTACTCTGTCTGCAATGCTTCCACAGGATTACTGTCGACCAAAATGACAGGAGTTGCCAACAATCACCAATACCCCCAGCTGTTCCATCATATCAAGCAATGGATCCTGTGTGAGAATATCTTTGGCTACATTGAGGGCATCCTGAAACCCATCACACAGGGAATCCCCAGTTTCTGTCGTGACACTATGGACATCATACAGAAACTCAGCACCCATGGGGCAATTGAAACAGGAAAAATAGATGTCTCTGCACTCTACACCAGCATCCCCCACATTGATAGCATTTCTACAAGTGCCTTCATGCTCAACACTGAATCTCCAGATGCAATTTTATAACTCATCTGCTTCATCCTGGATCACAACATCTTCACCTTCAAAAAAACCAGTTCTTCATCCAGATACATGGAACAGCCATAGGGACCAAATTCGCACCTCAATATGTCAACATCTTCATGTGCAAGTTCGAACAAGACCTCTTCACCGAACAGAACTTTCAACCAATGCTATACACTGGATACATTGATGACATTTTCTTCCTTTGAACTCACAGAGAAGAATCGCTGAAATGACCACATAATGATATCAACAAGTTCCATCCTACCATCAGACTCACCATGGACCACTCTCCGGAATCGGTTGCATTCTTGGACACACGCATCTCCATCAAGCCTGTCGCCACAGCACTTCAATCTACTGCCAGCTCAAAAATAACCTCATGATGCCCCACTTCTCTTGCTTCTAAATACATTAAAGAAGTCATCCCCTAGATCAAGCCTTCTGTATACACAGGATCTGCTCAAATGAGGAAGAACGCAGCAGAATTCAACATATGCTGAAATACACTCTCCTAAGAATGGGATATGGTGCTCGACTCATCAATTGACAATTCTGATGCACCACAGTGAAAAATCGCATCGATGACCTCAGAAAACAAACATGGGACACGGTGGACAGAGTACCTTCATCATCTTGTACTTCCCTGAAGTGAAGAAATTATAGCATCTTCTCCAGAGCCTTCATCATGTCATCGATGAAGACAAAAATCTCGCCAAGGCCATTCCCACACTCCCACTACTTGCCTTCAAACAACCGTGCAATCTCAAATCAACCATTGTTTGAAGCAAACTACTCATACAGTAGTGTACAGTGACCATGACACCATACAACATCACAGCAATTTCTGCAAGATATGCCGGATCATCGACATGTATGCCAACACCACAAGTGAGAACACCATCCACCAAGTACACGGTACATACTCTTGCAACTCAGCCAACATTGTCTACCTTATCTGCTGCAGGAAAGAATGTCCTGAGGCACGGTATATTGGCAAGCCCATGCAGATCCTATGACAACAGATGAACAAATCTGTTTGTTCATGTAATATGTTCCCTTCCTGTTGGGGAACACTTCAGCAGTCAAGGGAATTCAGCCGGTGATCTTTGGGTAAGTGTTCTCCAAGACAGTCTTCAAGACACAGAACAACACAGAATCATCAAACAGAAACTGATAACCAAGTTCTGCACACCTGAGGATGGTCTTAACCAGATCTTGGGTTCATGTCACATTACATGTAATCCCCGCTATTAGGCCTGGACTTGCAAAATCCTACTAACTGTCCTGGCTTGAGACAATTCACACCTCTTTAACCTGTCAATATCCCTCTCCCCACTCACATTGACTGTACCTGTAAAGACTTGATTACCTGTAAAGACTTGCATTCCAACCATTATCTTGCAATTTGGTCTCTGTCTATATAAGCCTGGCTTGTGAACTCAACTCCATTCACAAGACAAAGGAGCAGCACTCCGAAAGCTCATGATACCAAATAAACCTGTTGGATTTTAACCTGGTATTGTGAGACTTCTTACTATGCATAAGGTACATTGGGGAAAAGGAAAAATATAGGATGCAGAATAGAGTATCGCAGTTACAGGTAGAGTGAAGAGAAAAAATATATGATATTAATATGTAACAGCACTATTCAAAAGTTTAATGACAGTAGGGAAGAATCTGTTCTTGAGTCTGTTGGGACATGTCCTCAGACTTCTCTATCTTTTGGCGACGAATGAAGATGCAAGAGAGTATATCCAGGGTATGTGCAGACCTTGATTATACTGGCTGCTTTCCTGACGCAGCAGGAAGTATAGATGGAGTCAATGGATGGGAAGCTGGTTTGCATGATAGACTGGGCTATGTTCAAACTCTTTATAATTTCTTGCGGCCTTGGTCAGAGCAAGAGCCATACCAAGCTGTGATACAACCAGATCGGATGCTTTCTATGGTGCATCTGAAAAATTGATAAGAGTCTTAGTGGACATGCTGAATCAGATTGGAGTAAGGAGAGGTTAAAAGTGTCTGCAATTATCCCTGCCTGTTGGTCCATTCAGGATCTAAATGCTCAACTGGGGATGCCATCCAGGCCAGTTGTTTTCAATGAGTTAACTTTCAAAAAGTTGCGTTGATGTCCTCCGATATTGGTTTGACTGAGGCTGTCAGCAGATGATGATCTCTCATTGACTCCCCCCGCCCCCCTCAAAAAGAGCACAGAAAACATTGAGCTTAGTGGGGGAGGGATGCATTGTTGCTGGTGATTCGATTTGTCTTCACCTTGTAGCCTGTTACTTCATGTAGATTTTGGCACAATTGATGGGTGTGTGCACAACCAGTCTGGGTCTCAAGCTTGATCTGGTACACTACACATAGCTTCATCCATTATAAATGATTTTGGTGACTGACATGAATCATGACTTGCCTTCTGACTGCTTTATCCGGCCTCTGCTCTCGGTGACAAATTTGGAAACATGAGACCTGGTCTTGTTCTGAGATGATGGTTCATTAACAATTCTGTTAGCATGACTCCTGTTGTTGCATGTGAATTGTTCCAGTAGCCAAGAAGGAAGTTTGAGATTCTGACTGCTTCACTCAGCCAATCTGTTGGATGTGAGTAGTAAAGTATAGTTCTGATGTGCTTTACATCATTGTGGGCAATGAAGTTTTAAAATTCAGCACTTGTGAATACTGTTCCATTGTCAGGCATTATTACTTCACGTATTCTGTGGGTGCAAAAACAATGGCATAATCTTTCAATGGTAGCGTTTAGGGTGTGTATCAACAATGACCAGAAACATTGTGCCCATGAATGGACCAATATCATCAATATGGACTCGTACCCATGGTCATCTGAAAGTGACATCCAATGCAGTCAACACCAGAAGTGTTTGCGCTATAGAGGCAATTACTAATGCTAGAACCAAATACTCTGGTGTTCACTTTTAATTAGAGTTCATATGTGTCACTAATAATGCAACTTATATACCATTAAATAGTTAAGCATTAAGTATACTGCCTCATGAACATGTTTTAAATCATATATAAAATAATTTTCAGTAAATATCTAATACCAGTTGTCAACAGCGATCAATTCATACAGTTGACTGAAATTATATAATACCTCAATGGCTTCAGTAGTTATGAATGCTCCTTGAATTCCATGTTTTTAACCAACCATTAAATTTTCTCTTTGAGTCATGAGGCAGTGCCAAGGGGATAGGAGCAGAGAGGGTGGGGTGCATTGGGGGGTGTGATTAGTGATGGTACGAACCTGCTGCCACTCTGCAATGGGATTAGTGGGTAGTGGGAGAGGGAGTGAGGGGGCAATCAGGATGGAGTTGGCCATGGAGGTGCTGTTAGAGCCAACGATCAGAGGGTGCAAAGGAGTGTGGTCAGATCTGTCCGGTGATCAGGAGGGAAAAGGCCAGTGATTGGGAGGGCGAGGCCAGTATTTGGGGAGCAGGGGCCCAGGAAAACATAGGAAGGCCAGCAATGGTGGGATGGGGGCAGTGTGCATGCACCAATCTTTGCACTGATAGATCAGCACCTCCCCACGCACCCCCAACTTACTAATGTACATCCCTCTGAGACACTCTGCAGTGTTGAAGATTTGTTCAGGTAAGTACGCCCAAAAAATGGGTGGGACATTTTCCTGTTTTCCCACCCATTGAGCGTTTTTTTGGGAGAACCCTGGCCACAATGCTGTTTTATATATGCAGAATTAATTTACTTCAAAAGTAGGTTTGTTCAGCTGATTGGAAGTCAGATAAAACAGTGAACATTTACAGCAGCACATAAAACATGTCAAAAAAGAATCAACATTATAGCTTTTATGTGGTACTTGAGATTTGTGTGACAAGCCGTTTCCAACAATGTAAATAATAATGGGATAGATCAATGAAATAATGGCAGAAACTTTCAATTGCTGACTGCTTATTTCTCACATGAAAAAAATGCTACAACCAACAATTGCAAATCTGGGGGTGGAGATTTCTCTGAATCTTGATCATCATTGGGCTGAATTCTTTATTCTTCAGCCTCCTCTGTGCCCAGGCTCATCTCCTCCTGCAATTCTATTCCAGCGGTTTCTCAACTGTAATGTTGTGAGGGACATGGCAAGTAACTGCTATATGAGAGGCCTATTGGAGAACATAGCATAGTTCTCCTTCAAATCTATCAAGAAAGTGAAATTTTCCATTCAAAATTTATTGCCTGAACATTGACAGTTTTCTGGGAATATACTGGCAGGCTGGGGGAGGGACCCATAAAATGGCAAGGAAAGGCAAGAGACTGCTTTCTCTCTACCACCTTGCCAGAGATGGGAAAGATAGCAAACTGCTCTTCCACCCAAAGGTCAATTGAACCATTAAAATGACTAATTAAGGGTCTCCTGCTGTTGCTGCTGGTGGAGGGGTCTGTTTTACATGGGGAAATCAGCAGGTAAACCCTAGAGGCCTCTCAGTAGGCTCGGGGCAGGGCCTCTTATTCGCAAACACTTCAACCCAAGACAGGCCCTTCACATTCAAACTCTCCCTTCCTCCTTTATTCAGCTGGGCTCTCCCCAGACACCATAGAGCTGGGTATGATGGTGCCACTCATGGAGTCATCTTCTCCCAGTTGCAATTGCAGCAGTGGCCGTCACCTCCAAGCTACCTGAGATGGATAGCCATTATTAGTAGGACAGCAGCTGCTTGCTGCTGACAAGATGTGGCGCTGGGTCCCACAAGCTCCACAAGTGAGGGTCATGCACTGTTTTCACCACTGCCACTACAACAAAATCAAGTTCACTGTTTCTAAAATATTAGTTCTTGGATGTGTGGGCACCACTGACAAAACTAGCATTTTTGCCCACCCTAATTACCATGGGAAGGCAGTGAATAGACCTGTTCCTGAACTGCTACTGTTATTTTTTTCTATTAGTTTTTGTTGCGACTATTTGTTAAGCCACTTCAGAGGGCAGTTAAGAACTAACTTTGGCGTGAAAGTGAAGATGCAACCTGACTGAGTAACAACAGCAAGTTGCCCTAAAGTAACGTTTAGCTAACGAATTGGGTCTTTAGGACAGGCTCATAAATTTATTGTCACTTTTATTGATACTAATCTTTTCAAGCTTCAGAAAGTCACCCAGAGACACCACTTTGATCCATTGGGAAAATGATCCAAAGTCTGAGGTCAAGTACCAACCAACTCAAGAACAGCTTTTTCCCTGCTGCTATCAGACTTTTGAATGGATCTGCTCTATATTAAGTTGATCTTCCTGTACACCCTAGCTATTGATTATAACACTACATTCTGCAGTCTTTCCTTTCCTTCTCTATATACAGTATGCTTTGTCTGTATAGCATCCAAGAAACAATACCTTTCACTGTATACAAATACATGTGACAATAATAAATCAAATCAAATCAAATTGTCCAGTTAGCATTTTCAATAGCATTCACTATATTTGATGTAATTTTAAGTTAGTGAGTTTAGCAGTCAAATTAAGATCAAGAGCCTCTAAGCTCCAAGCAAGAAGCACATCTCATCTCCCAGAATATACTTTAATCATTTTGTTGAATAAAGCTGAAATTGGAATTCCTTCTGAGCACATCAAGACAAATCCTGAAAAAATGGCATTGACATTCTGGTATTGTAACTGCTTATGAAACACTTAAAAATTGAGGGCATCAAATTCCTTTCCCCTCAAGAGGAATTAGTGAAAGCTTATTTTATGACATAACATTGAAGACTAATGGGAGAATAAATAGTGGCAAATTCTTTCCATTGGTTTGGGATGCGAATGAGAGAACACAGATTTAAAATTAACGTAAAAAGAATTAACTGAAGATTTGGACGTATTTCTTTATATGCAGCATATGGTGAATATGCAATTTCCTGCTACAACTTTTCGTGGAAGTGGAATCCTTAAATTTTGTGAAAAGGGAGTTAGATAATAACTTGATAAAACTGAGTATGAAGGTATCAGCTCATGTGAAAGAAAAAGTACCAGCATGAATTTGATGGATTGAATTGTTTTTTTTCTGCTGTGACATTAATTAAGTGACACTAAAACTCTTTTAATTATTTACAAGCAAACTATCCATTTCTTCTTCCAAAATGTACTTTGTAGGCTATTGCAGGTTTAGATGAAAAAACACCAACATTTTTTCCCCTTAGACTGCAAAGTAACTCATTAACCTTCACCCATATCGAAAATTTCACAAATCACTACCCTCATTCCCAGAACATACAATGATCTCAGTGCATTCCCATATCACTGCCAACATCAAGAAAATAAAACATCAACATGTCTAACCATAATAAGTAACACAAAGCCATACTTTCCAGTGATGTAATCTTGAAACTGCTACATGCTTGGTCACATAAATTACACAAGGTAAACTAATGTGACTATTTGAAAACCTTTTAACTGCTTTTAACCATTTAGCGTAAGGGAAGTGAAAATATACTCATTAAAATTGAAAAATCTCCATATATTAAAATTCACTGAAAGACTCCAAGAACCCATATGTCATATCTAAGGGAAATTATTGTTTATTTCAGTTCTTCAGTGAAAGCTGCCAAGTATAATCCTGAATACAATGTCTGAATATTCCCTCCTCAATCACCACTCTGCTGCGGAACAGAAAATAAACCCATCAATTCCACTCTACTCACTCAACAATGAGGTAAGATATGCCAACCCTAAGGTTTCTAGAGGCTTTGTTTCATTTGGAATCAACAACAGATTGGCTGTAATTATTTCAAGTTCTTATGAATGATAAGTGCCTACATCATTTAGCAGTTATGCTTCTACAGCAAACATGCCACATTTTGGACTCAGGGTAAGTAAACATAGAAACATAGAAGAAACAAGTAGGAGGAAGCATTCAGCCCCTCGAGCCTGCTCCGCCATTCAAATGATCATGGTTGATCATCCAATTCAATATCCTGATCCTGATTTCCCTCCATAGCCTTTGATCCCATTCACTTTATGAACTATATTTAATTCCTTGAAAACATACAATGGCCGGAACTCTACCACCTCTCAAGCCATGGAATCACTCAAATGAGGCCGTAAATCCTGCCCATAGCTTTGGCCTCAATTGCTTTCTGTGATAGAGAAATCCACAGGTTTACCACTCTATGGGTTACAGAATTTCTCCTCATCCTAATCCCATATCCTGAGACTATGACTTCTAGTTCTGGGCTCCCCCAGTAAGAATTCTCACAACAGCAGGTTAAAGTCCAACTTTTTATTTGATAGTAAACTCACAAGCTTTCAGCGTTTGCCCCTTCATCAGATGAATGGAGAGTTTGGCCTCTGGACTCCTTACCATCGGAAACATCCTGCATCTACCCTGTCTAATCCTGTTAGCATGATACTATTCACAATGGATGGAATTTTCCTGACTCCCTGGAGGTGAGTTTGTGGGTGGGTCTGGTCACATGTAGTATTGGCACCTCTGACTAATCATGCAGAAAACAACGTTAAAATGGAAGTATCCACACACTTGCCACTTGTGATTAGTACAGTAAGATCAATTAAATGTTATTAAATGAAATAGAGAAAGATATGACATTTTACATGCAGCAGATAGACCATTGCAACCTTTGACTGGTGAGAGGGGGTGGCTTTGAATGAAATATCAAACTCTCATTTTTCTCAACATTGAGGTGTTTTCCAACAATAAATGGCAAGGCTGCTGTCTCCCTGCAATCTCATCCAAGCAGCCCTCAGTGCTCCCAGTGTTGGGCTGCTGGCCTTTATTGCAGTGGGCTACAATTCCCTGCATTCCTGCTTTGGAAACCCATCCATTATCCTTAGAAGATGATGAAGGCATTGAATGCCTTGAATTGAAGGCCATCCAGAAGATCCACTCTTCAGAGCAATTCTAACCTTTGCAGAGTCAGAACCCAGGAATGGAACCTGCCTGCATTCTACAAATATTCTAAGAACAAAAGGTTCTGCCCATATTTTTGCCACGACAGAGTAAGACATGTCAGAAGTATCATTATATCATTGTATTGTTACTGAAGAGCAGTGTGATAAAATGGAAAGAGCAGTCTGATCAGGTTCAACCACAGGTAATAGCTCAACCTGAAACGAGTGATTCAGAAATTAATCTTGTTCTATAAATGTGGGTTCAAGTTCACACTGGTGTCACTGATAGTTCCACGCCAGATTTATGGTATGATACTGTTGAATTCAAAATCAACACACCTATCTATTATCAGGAAGATCTACTTCAGTAAGTAACCTGAGATTGGAGTATTGCTTAGTTGGCTGCAGTACAACAGTTGAAAGCAGCACAATAACCCAGAAATTAATAGGTATTGTTGATATCAATGCATAGTACGGCATACACACTCTACCGACAAGTTACGTTGTTATGTTATTTTGTTATACTATGGCAATACTACATGATAATATATCATTATTTTATGATTCTAATTTAAATGTGGATCCTGGGTTAAACAACCTGCAATTACTGAGTATTCTGCTTTTCTCTGCAGCTCAGCCTCATGTACATGTAGGCACAACACTATTGCTTAATTTACATAACTTATACAGGTATACTTATTCTCTGAATTTTAAACTGCAAGTGAAGCAGGATATAATGCATTCAAGTGACCTTTGGGTGCACTCAGGAGTAGGACATATACACACTCTCACCCTGTCACACTGTAATACTCATCCTTAGTTATTATTCATTGTTTTTGTTTTGCTCAGCAAGTTGCCTCTTTAGATATCCATTTTTTTATTAATTCATGTTCAATGGAGTGCCAAACTTTAACTTTCCAAAATTTGTTCATCAGATTTGAGTGAGAAAAAAAATTAAATGTGTCCACATGCACACTGCACCCCTCCCGCTCCTGACCTCCACCATGCGAAAAGATTGGACAAGCCTGACCTAGACTTTGGGGTACGTGGCACAAATTCAAAACTCATAGATGATACAAAACTTGGAAGAGTTATGAATTTTTATAGTTTCCTTTTTATTCATTTGTGGGACATGGGCATCACTGGTTGGCCAGCATTTAGTCCCCATCCCTAATTAAGAAGGTAGTAATAAGCTGCCTTCTTGAAATGCTGCAGTCCATGTGCTGTGGCTTGACCCAAAATGCTGTTAGGGAGGGAATTCCAGGAATTTGACTCAACAACTGTGAAGGAACGGCAATGTATTTCCAAGTCAGAGTGGTGAGCAGGTCAGAGGGGAACTTGTTTCCATGTATGTGTGGCCCTTGTTCTTCTGGATGGAAATGGCCATAAAGGGGAAACTAAGTCAGCATTTGCCGATGTGCTGATGGGGGAGCCTGGGGGGCGGGGGTAGTGGGAATTTGTGCCTCTGGGATAATTGGGGGGGCAGGGGAGAGAAATGGGAGTCAGCCATCAGACTGGGGGGGGGGGGGGGGGGGGGGGGGGGTGAGGGGACCTTGTGCCAGAGGGGTCCAGAGGGGTAATGTTTGGAAGCAGGGAAGTCTCCAATATCCGTGGCTGAGAAGGAGAGGCTGTATCTGGCCTGTGGAGGTTCTGTCAGCAGTGCTGTTTTTTTCTGGTTCCTGCACACATGCAGTTTGTGCTCTAATCTGAGCTGCAGACCGTCTGGTGAATTAAGCCCTGTCCACTCCCTCTGGCATCTAGAAGCGGTCTAACACATATTTTCAAAAACTAAGTGCATAAAATTGAGATTGAAAATTCACCCGAAAAATGCATCAGTAACTCTCCCGTTTTCATGCCAGCTGAACACTTAGAAAAAGTTTCATAAAGTTCCACCCAATATCATAGAACCCTACAGTACAGAAGGAGGCCCTTCGGCCAATTGAGTCTGCACCGAACACAATCCCCACCCAGGCCTTAACCCCATATCCCTACATATTATACCCACTAATCTCTCTAACCTACACATCCCTGGACACGAAGAGGCAATTTCTTAGCATGGTCAATCAACCTAACCCGCACATCTTTGGACTGTGGGAGGAAACCAGAACACTTGCTAGCACGAGGGGACATAGCTTTAAATTAAGGGGTGGTAGTTATAGGACGGATATCAGAGGTAGGTTCTTTACCCAGAGGGTGGTAAGGGTATGGAATGCCCTGCCTGCTGCAGTTGTAGATGGGCCAAGTTTGGTGGCGTTTAAGAGGTTAGTAGATAAGTTTACGGATGAAAAGGGAATGGTTTAGGTTAGAGGGTCATTGCTTTTTCTTAATTGGTCGGCGCAACATCGAGGGCCGAAGGGCCTGTTCTGCGCTGTAGTGTTCTATATTCTATGTTCACTTTGAGGAAACCGATACGAGGAGAATGTGCAAACTCCACACAGACAGTGACCCAAGCTGGGAATCGAACCCAGGTCCCTGGAGCTGTCAAGCAGCAATGCTAACTACTGTGCTACTGTGCTGCCCAATATGTTTTATTGCTTTTGATTTGGAGATAGCTTTTTGTGATTCCAACAGACTTGATCAGTTTGCATTGTTGAGTTAATCAGTGTTCCTTCATTCCCAGGGTTGGAGCTTTATTTAATGGATTAGAGAATAAGTACCGCATGTTTACTGCTCTATGCTTTTGATGCTTTAGTGTCAGCTGTGGCTCAGTTAGTAATATTCTTCCCTGAGCCAAAAAGTTGAGTCAGTTGAATAAATGCTGATCATTTAAAGAAAGTCAGCACACGTTTGTTAAGGGCAAATCATGTTGTTTTTTTGGTAACATAGCAGGGACAGCGGATCATGATGATATTTTTAATGTGGTGTATACGACCTCAAAATGCATTTGTTAAAGTGCCACCTAAGAGACTGTGAACAAAATTGTACCTGAAGGAATTAAAGTAGCAATACAGTGACAGGGAACAAAGAGTATTTCTGAATGGTTGTTTTTCAGGCTGAAGGAAGGTACATAGTGAGGTTCCCCAGGGTTCGGTGTAAGAAACCCTACTCTTCTTCACATAATTTAATGGCGTAGACTTTGCTGCACAAGTTAGAATTTCTAAATTTCTGGATGACACAATATTTGGACTTACTGTGAAGTATGCAGAGGATTGTGTTACTTCAAAAGGATGTAGACAGCCTTCTGGAATGGGAGGGCAGGTGGCAGTTAAAACCAAAAAAAAAGGGGGCTGGATTCTCTGACCTCGCTCAGAGCCAGGATTCTCCGGTCCTGCTGCAGCAGGGATTTTCCCACCCCGCTGCAGTGAACGGAGATTTGGTTGCGCTCCAAATTCTCCATTCTCGCTGTCTGTGGCAGCAAGGCATGAACAGCTCAAAAATTCTGGCCGGGGAAATGTGTTGTGATTCAGTTTGGTAGAAAGAACAGCAAGAGGCAATACAAAATAAAGTGTACAATTCTATAGGGGGTGCAATAGCAGAGCAATCTGAAGATTCATGTTCACAAATAAATGAAGGTGGCAGGGCAGGTTGAAACCAAGGTTAATAAAGAATTGGGAGCTTTGACTTTTCAAATAAGGGCTAAGTAGAAAAGCAAGGAAGTTATGATAAATCTATACAAAACATTGGTTCTGTCTCAACTGGAGTTTTGCAAGCAATTGTGGACACAAGACTTTAGGCAGGATATGATGGCATTAGAGAGGGTGCAGAAAATATTCAAAAGAAAAAATGCAATGACCCAGCTTCTGTGGCACGATGGTTAACACTGTTGCCTCACAGTACCAAGGACCCGCGTTTGATTCCCAGCTTGGGAAACTGTCTGTGTAGAATTTCACGTTCTCCCCATGTCAGTGTGGGTTTTCTCCGGGTGCTCCGGTTTTTTTTCCACAGTCCAAAAGATGCACTGGTTAGATGCTAAATTCTCCCTCGGTGTATCCAAACAGGCCTAGAGTGTGGCGAGGAGGGGGTTTTCACCGTGACTTCATTCCAGTGTTAATGTAAGCTTACTGTGAGACAAATAAAATAAAACTTAAAGCTTTAACTAATGAAAACTTAAATACAGCTCCCAGGGAAGAAAATTTCATAGACTACTGACTCTCTTAGAGAATATTTCTCTTTATGCTCATCTTAAGTAGTGTTCCTAATTCCTCTAGACTCACATCCTCCTAATATACACTTAATCAAGTGCCCTCAGGATCTATATAGTTTCAGTAAGATCTCCACTTCTATATTCCAGTGGATATAGACCTAACCTGTTCAATCTTTTTCATAAGATAACTCCTTCATCACAGGAGTATGTCGCGTGAACTTCTCCTGAACAGTTTCTAAATTACTGCCAGAATTCTACTGCATTTCCCACCACAGATTTGGAGCGAGTGAGGGGTGGACAATGGAAATGTCTGCTGACATCAGGAGAGATTTTCCAGTCTGGGGTCAAGTGAGGCTATAAAATCCCACCTGTACATCTTTTCAAATAAGGAGACCGAAACTGTAGATAGTACTCTAGATGTGGAGTAGGATTTTACAGCCTCGGTCAACCCAAGACCAGGAAATCCCACCCAAGGCCAAATGATCTTCCCATCGTCCACCCCTCACCAGCTCCAATTCCTGAGGCAGGTGGGGCAGTAGAATTCCAGCACTGGTCTCAGCAAGGCCCTGTAGAGCTACAGTAAAACTTCCCAATCTTTACTTATTAATCTTGGTCCCTGGGGTGCAGTCATCATTGACAAGATCAGCAGTTGTTGCCTAATTGCTATTGCCTTTGAGAAGATGGAGATTTTCTACTTTCTTGAAATGTTGCAGTCCATGTGACGTAGGAGCATCTATAGTGCTGTTAAGGAGAGAGTTCCAGAACTTTGACCCAAAAACCGAAAAATGATAACATTCCAAGTCAAGATGGTGAATCATTTGGAGGGGAACTGGCAGGTTGTGATGTTCCCGTGTATTTAACACTCTTGTCTTTCTAAGTGGTACAAGTGTTGGGTTTTGAAGATGCCATCGAAGGAGCCTTAATGAGTTGCTGCTATGCATCTCGTAGATGGTACACACTGCTGCCATTGTGCGTTAGTGATGCAGTGAGTGAATGCTGAAGATGATGAATAGAATGCCATCAAACCAGGAACTGTGTGACTGGTAAAATCCAAACTGAGCAGGTGTAAGCAGATTATTGTTGAGTAAGTGTCGCTTGATAGCATTGGCAATGACAACACATGACTTTGCTGATGATTGATTATAGACTGAAGAGAGGCCTAGTGGATGGTTTGAATTTGTCCAACTTTTTGTGGACAGGATATACCTGCGCAATTTTCCACCTTGCTGGTAGATGCCAGTGTTGCAGCTGTTTAAACTAGCTGAGACATGTACAATGCAAATGATTTTATATTCCATTTTATATTCCTGCATGATTGGGAAAACTGTGTGGACTATATATCAGTGAGAGGTGAGGTGGTCCTTGATCTGCACTGAGGGGATGCCATCAGACAGCCACAACCCTGTCCATGCTGCCAATCTCCCTGGATCCCTCCTCCTGCAACACCCATCCTATAGAAACCACTTACATTTTCCAGGATTCTGGGATGTTGTTCTAATAGCACAATCTGGAGGAAGAGCCATCACTGTCTGCTGAACTGTTTTATGGGCAAAAGAAACAGCAAGCCTTCATCCTCAAATTCCACATGGATGTTTCAACACTTTTTCAGGCAGTGAATGAGGCACCCGCCAAGATGGAAAATTCTACTGACTATTTCAAGAGGTCACAGGTGGAGTTTGAGAGGTGGTAGATTTAAAACTGAGATGAGGAGGAACTACTTCTCACATAGGGTGGTGAATGTTTGGAACTCACTGCCCCATAGGACAGCAGAGTCTGAATCATTAAATAGTTTCAAGATGGCAATGGATATATTTCTGTTTAAAAAAATGTGTTTAAGGGAAACGGGGAACAAGTAGGAAGGTAGATTTGAGACCAGGGAGAGATTAGCTATATCTGATTGAATGCAGAGTGGGCTGAAAGGGCCAGATTTCCTACTCTGCTCCTAATTCCTATGTTCCTATATTTTCTATCCTACTGTGTTTCTTTATGTGGATAACTCTCTAGTAGGAGAAAAGATCTTTATGGACTGAATATGATCAGTGAAGGAAAATGTTAGATGAAAAATACAACTGGCGCTTTTCTTTTCATGCACATTTTTATTGGGATTAGGCATTACAAGAAAACATCACCCAATCCAATCCCCACACTTCAATCTGTGTCTATTTTTATATGTTGAAGTGAATCCCAGTTAATGTCCATCACCTGAATACAAGTAATTAAAATTATATACAATTAAGAGTTCACAAAATATTCTCTTTCATCAACGCTTCAATTGTGAAAAGTAAAACTGTTCTGTGCCTCCGCAAGACAATGTCTAATAGCCATTGAACTCACATTTAAGGAAAAAGAATATAAAATTGGGGAGAGCAGCTTAACAGCTACCAAGTAGAAAGTAAGAAGTAGATAATCCAAAATAAACAATTTGTAACGTCTTCATTCTATTTACAGTATAATGATGATCTGGCTCCCTCTAATGAAATAATGAACGTTACCAGGATTTGCTGCTGGTAACAATCAAAAAGCATTTGCTGGCACCTTTCACAGGCTGAGGAGGTACCAAGATCCCTCTCAATCTAAGTTTCAACTGGAGTTTCGAAGGTGAGGTGTGACTTAATTAAAATTTATAGGATCCTGGAAGGCCTTGACAAGGTGGACATGGAAAGAATGTTTCTTCTCCTGGGTGATCTAGAACTAGTGGGCACTGCTTCAACATTAGGAGTTGCCCATTCGAATAGAGATTTTCTTCTCTTCGATAATTGCGCCACTCTTGAACTCACTGGCTCAGTAGTCAGTGGAAATGAGTTATTGAATCTTTTTAAGGAGGAGATAGATGGATTCTTGTCAGGCAAAGGAACCAAAGTAATTGGGAATATATGGCAATGTAGAATTAGAAATGCAAACAAATCAGCCATGATTGTGTTAAATGGCAGAGTAGGCTCAAAGGGCCAGATGACCTACTTCTACTCCTAATTTGTATGTCCGTAAGTACTTCGGGGGATTGTCACAACTGTAATGACAGGAAATACAAAAGAATGTCCATGGCCCACAAACAACAGTGATTGAGAAAAATACTGGCAGAACAATTCTTTGGGTACTGCAATTCACCTAAGAGGGAAAGCAGGGCCTTAGGATAATAGCTTGTCCAAAAGTACAGCAGTCCTTCAAAGCTGCACTGACGAGAGTGCTCAACTCTCTGGAGTGCAACTTGAATGCAACCTTCCAAGACGTTCTTTGTAAAAATTCTGCAAGTGAACCAAGACTACACTGACAGGAAAGAACAAGATTGGAAGTATCAGCATGTAAATAAAACAGAATAAAAAAAAACAACTGCTGCAGACAAATTGAATTATATTAGCCAGAATAATAGACAATGGCTACTCTTGTGTAGAAAGTCTAACCTCAGTGAAAAAGTTATGAAGTTCATTAATCCTGATTGAAACTGATAGATGTTGAATATAAATCTGTACTTAGACTTATCAACATTTTTATATTTTCATTCATGGGTATCTATTGATTATTTATTAGTCACAAGTAAAGCTTACATTAACACTGCAATGAAGTTACTGTGAAATTCCCCGAGTCACATTTCGGGTCAATGCATCTAACCAGCATGTCTTTCAGACTGTTGGAGGAAGCTGGAGCATCCAGAGGAAACCTATGCAGACACAGAGAGAACATGCAACCTCCACACAGACAGTGACCCAAACGGGGAATCAAACTCAGGTCCCTGGCACTGTGAGGCAGCAGTGCTACCACTGTGCTACCCATGATCATGATTACTTTTTGAGACATTCAATTTCTGATACTGCATTGGAGCAAGGTTCAATATTTTGTGATAAAACAATGTGACTAAACCAGTTATGATCTGACTCTAATTTGAAATGTGATATACAAAAGCCAGAAGTTTACGTTGAACTTGTGTAGAATATTAGTCCAGCCTCAACTGGAGTATTGTGTTCAGTTCTTTGTGCCTCAATTTAGGAAATATGCAAAGGCATTTAGATTGACAAAGATTGCCCCAGGGATAGAGAACACCATTTTCATAGATAAACTGGAGATGTTGGATCTGTTTTCCTTAAAGAAAAAGATGTTCAGAGGAGATTTGATAGAGATATTCAAAATCTCAAGAGATCTGAATAGAGAAGATAGGCAAAAGCTGTTTCTATTAATGGAAAGATTGACATAGAGAATATAGATTTAATATAACAAAGCAAAAGGAGCAATTGGGTCATAAAGAAAATCCTTTTCACACAGTGAGTGACTGGGATCTGTAATACACTGTCTGAGAGTGTGATGGAGACAAGTTCAATTGAGGCATTCAAAATAGAATTGGATAGTTATCTGAAAAGGAAGAATGTTCATGCCTACAAAGAGAAGGCCAACGAATGGCACTTGATGAATTGCTCCTTCAGAGAGCTAGCACAGACACAACTTGCTGAATGGTCTCTTATTGTGCTATAATCTTCTGTGACCCTTTGATTTTGAAATCTATAAAACTGAATGCTTTGCTCCCTCTTTGCACTTTTCATTAATTCATGATGAATTACAATTTCTTGATGTACAATGTAAAATTTAGTGCCAGATTCATTGAATCCATTTGTGATAATCAGGCTAGAACTCATTGTGAGTGATTTCATGGTCTAGCTATAGTACATTTGCTTCATCTAACAGAATAGCAACAGCTTATTTAAAAACAATGTACAATGAGAAAGGACTGTAAAGGTTCTGTTTTACAACATGTGCCTACAATCACGTAGATGCACGTGAATGACTCTTTATTCATTTTTTTTTATCTAGGCAATGGGACAGTACATTTTCAGCTATTGATAAACAAAATTGTGAAAGTCCATGAGTCTCGGCATTCACAAAGGACTCAATGCATTAGTTGAAGTAACTGTTTCAACAAAACAGTGTTTCTTTCATGGGGCCTGAGTAGATGGCTATGTTAAAAATGTGCCTGTCACTTGTCATGCTTTACAGATGCCTTTACTTGAGCACTTGTTTCAAATTATTGAAATGTTTGGTTAATTGGAGCATGTCATAAGAGTAGTTTACGTTTGCGGATACAAGAAGTGATGCACTAAATCATTAAACCTAAGATTTGCTAGTTTGTTTAGTTTAAGGGACAGATAGAAGCCAAGACAGAAAATTATGAATTTCATACTGGTTTAGCAAGCAATTCTCAGAATCAGGAAAAGAAATACAATCTTTAATCTGTTATTCCACCTGAACTAACAGAGTTGACCTTTTGTACCACCCATTCCTATTCACTGTGGCTGTGTTTCATTAGAAGTACTTTTTCTACTGCAAAGGAAGGGGGGGGGAGAAAAGCCAATTAACTTTATAAAGAACTCTTTCCAGCAATTGAGTGACTTACTTGTCCCTTGCTGAACTATCTTTTGTGCGTTGAAGTAAAGCATGAGTGCAATTCAAATTCATACCAAACAATTGCACAGATTTTAAGAATTTGAAACAATACAAAATAGAACCATTAAATGAAACATAGTGCAATAACAATGTGGCTGAAGTTTTGAAAAGTTATTTTTAGCTTTTGCCTCCAAGGATGTTAGTTAATCGATGAGATTTTTTATGAAGCAGATTTTGGAATTGACTGGAACTGATCTTTTTTTTAGTAGATAAAGAACTTACGAAAACAAAAAAGTCTTGTCTTGAAGACCAAATAAATCATTACATGAAATTGTAAGTGGATAATACAATTTCAGAAACTTTCCTCATGCTCGCTACCATTTATGTTGACTATTTCGTGCTGAGATATTTTATTGAACCTTTTGTTCAAACTTTGAAGGATCTTTATGCATTTTTTTTAGTGTTAAAGTGATATCATTACCCCATTCAGTTATATTCTCAGGGAGCAACCAGGAAGATTTGCTCCAAAATTATATCCATTAAATTGGATTTGAACACCAATGCAATCTGCTAATGCATTAGACAATTTAAATTGCTGCAATTTGTACATTGTCTTTCACTGTCATTGTATTTTATTAAAATCAGAATTAGGAATATTTGTAGTAGGATTGGCTGGTGATGTTTTACTCTCACAAGTAGACATAATGCCCGAGATTTCTTTGTTCAATAAATCTCAAATATACTGTAGCTTTCAATCTCAGATTGTTAACTACAAGTTATTTAGATTCTTTTTTAATTTCATCACTTTCCTGGGTGAGTTATAATTCCATATGCACATGAAAATGTTTTCACCCATTTTCAAGCCGTACAATTTTCACTGATATTGCAGGGATAACTAACAAAACAACTTTTGTGTTAATTGCATTCAACAACTGGTCCAGATCTTCTGGTCTTCAGATCATCAAAAACTGGACACATGACACAAGGTTAATGCAAAATACTGGAGATGTTCAAATCTGACAAAGGATCATCTAGACTCAAAACGTTGACTCTACTGTCTCACCACAGAGGTTGTCAGGCTTACTGAGATTTTTCTTTTTTGTTTTTGTTGTTGCATCTGACGTATGTTGGAACCCTGCAGAATTTCAAGACACTAACCTCCATGGGAATTGCCCAGGAAATTTTAACTTCCCATGGGGATTTGCCCTGCTTCCATGGATCATCGGTAAATATTTCTGATTCTGAGCTATGCAGTCAGAGACTTCAGACAATTCTGAGATACACATCTGAACATATGTCTGGGAATTAAACAGATGAATCCGAGTGTAACTCCTGGATAACTCCAGAACTGATTCCCCTGCAAGCACTCAGTCTGATGCCCCCATGATCTGCCCCATTCCTCAATCCCCCAACTACTATTCCTGAACCCCAGAATACCGTACCCTGATCTAACTATCCCTCCTGACCATGCTAATTCTCTACCTAACCCAGCCTCAATTCATTTCTGTGGAAGATAATTCCACAGACTAATGACACTTTGAGAGAAAAGAAAATCTCCACATCTCCATTTTAAAGGATCTCCTATTCTTAAACTGTGTTCCTGGTTCTAGACTCTCATACAAGATGGAACATCTACCCTCTCAGATCATATCAGGATTTTATATGTTTCAGTAGCATTATATCTCATTGCTCTAAACTGTAATGTATAAGCCCAACCTGTCCAATCTTTCTTCTCAGGACAAGTTTCTCATCCCAGTCATTAATAAAGTGGATCTCCTCTGAACTGCTTCTCGTACAAATATCTTTTTCAAATATGGAGCCAGAACTGTCCATGGTATTTGAGATTTGAGATTTCAAGGCCCCGTACAACTTCAGTAAAACCTCCTTATTTTTATATCCCATTCCCCTTATAATAAATACCAACATTCCATTAACCTCCCTGATCACTTACTGTATCTGAATGCTAACTGCTTGATTCACATTGACTTGAGTTTTATTCATGCGTTTTGGTACCTCACACAGTGAAATGCTTGTCTGAGTGTCAAGGGCAATTGCTCTCCTTACACCACTGGATTTCAGATCTTATGTCCATGTTCAGTCCAATATTGTAATAAATTCTGCCAGCCAAGTGACCCTTTGGGAACACAAACTGAGCGTAGTGTGCAGATTATTGGTGAGTAACTGCTGTTTGACTTCACTGTTGATGACTCATTCCAACACTCCAGTATTGTTTTGTGGCTTGTCACTTTGCCCATTGATTGGTTAGGCACGTCAATTCTGCTACAGCCTGCAATTAATAATCTAACTGTGCTCAGCAAATCTGCAGCAAGCTGAGGCGAGGATTTAAATTTGGATCTACCAGTACGTGTTGCAAGGTAGTATATAACATGTTGCCCCACCAAACATTAATATACAATGCAAATGTGAACACACTTGTTTGGCACTGACTCTAGCAACCACACGCACGCACATGCATACACAAACAATTAGTTTTGAATTAGATTAACCTCCACAATATTAGCAGCTATCTGTTAGGAGCAGCAAGTCAGCCACACCTCTGCAGTGCCTGCCTGACAGCTTCCCAGCCGTAAGTGCTGAAAACAATCAACCACATTTATGCTTCCTTGCTCTACCACTTTTCATCATAACATGGAATGCTGCCAAATAAATATTATTTTGACAGCAGGTTGCACTGCCCCATCTAAGTGTTGAGGCAATATAATGCACCAAGTCTCCTTCTTAGGAGATCCTGAAAATAAAGTGACTTTTTCTACCTTTTTCTCATCTTCATAATCATTGAATTAAGCATGTTGACTCTGATCTTACTTCATTTTTTTTGTGTTAACATAAACATTGTGAGGAAAATGGTATATCAGATAGTTCTGGAGGAACTGTACAAAATGTGAACACGTACAAAAGAGACTGGATGAACTGAACAAAATCAGGACCTACCTTCCCACTGTCCATAGAGTAAATGTTGATGAGTTGCAGATATAAATCATTACACAGGATGATGACATAGTTGCATTAACAAAGACAATACTCAAAACAAGGCCAGCATTGGGTTCTTAATATTTCCTATTGCAAATTATTCACTAACAATAAAAAGAAAAAAGAGGTGCGAACATGGTAGAGTTGATTAAAAATGAAGTTATGGTTCTAAATAGAAAATTTACATGAATTGTACATCAGATATGTTGTTACATTTTTGGAAGATTGTTTTTATGGGGCTCCAAACAGTGAGGATGAATTAATGAGTAAATTTTAGATGTATAACAGAAAGACAGCAATAATATTAAATGCCTCTAATTATGCTTAAGAGGAAAAATCTAGTGCTAAGGCCAAAGACTGATTTGTGCATAGGAGAGCTTTACTCTGACTCTAGCCTAACAAGGAAGAAGCAGTACTGGATTTGGTTCTAGGAAAATAAATAGGGCCAGTGTTGTGTTACAAAAGCCAACAGTAGTCACAATATAGTTCAGTTTAAAATAATTATGGAAAAAGCCCAGGAAATATCAAGAGTGAAATGCTCAACTAGGGAAGAGAATTGAATTGAAACCCATTTTTCCCACACTAATCTTTGTGATACATATTTTACTTACTTTTTACTTACCCTCTGCTAATTTGCTTATGGCTCAGGTAGTAATCCAGAAATTATCTTTGTTGTAATACTATGTAGAGCACATTTCCTAGTCCTAACTACATTAGCACCCATAAGGACCACCAGAACTGGATCTTCTCCCTCCCATTATAAGATCCTCTCAAGGCCCAAGCAGATGTCCGAAACCCTGGCAGGCATCACACCCTCCTCAACTCTCACTCTCAGTTGCACTGAGCTGTGTATATCCCTTTTGTATTGCCCCCCTAACCTAAAGAAAGAAATATTTGTCTCAGAGAAAGTGCAATAAAGTTTCACTAAACTGGTCCCTGGGATGGGTTGTCTTATGAGGAGAGATTTTCTAGACTATGCATGTATTCTCTAATATATAGATACAGTCTGGGGCAAATGGGGGAGGGAAGATTTAAAAAGTTAAAGAGAAAAGAGGCAAAAATACAAGTAATGATAACCAAAGTGTGACAGGAAGGGACGAAGCATGCAAACAAAAGTATGCACCAATAAGTAAGGTCAGAGTAAGTAAAAATTGTAAAAAGATAGACGGTGAGATTTTCCAGCTCCCCAAGGCCAGGAATTCCCATGTCAGATCAATGGACTTTTGCATGGCTCTCCCCTACCTATTACAATTCCTGTGGTGGGTGGGATGGAAAAATTCTGCCCAGAGTCTCAGAATAAGAGGTGGGTCGTTTAGGACTGAGATGAGGACAAGTTTCTTCATTTAGAGGGTGGTGAATCTTTGAAATTCTCTGATCCAAAGGCTGTGGACTTGCAGTTATTGAATATGTTTAAAAATTTGATAGATTTCTAGGTAGCGAAAACATCAAGGAATTAGGGAATAGTGCAAGAAAAATCGTCTTGAGATAGAAGATCAGCCATTGTCCAACTGAAAGGAGAGCGGGCTTGGGAGATTGTTTCCTATGTTCCTACTGGTCACTTAAATAGCATCACCACATGAACTGATATTTCATCTACCGCAAGAGAAAGCCCATATAGGAAGCAAGACTGGGCGGAGAAGTGGCAGATGGACTTCAACGCAGATAAATGTGTGATGGTCCATTTTGGCAGGGCCAATGGGATGAAGGAGTTTAATATCAAAGATAGGAGTCTTGGCAGCGTTGAGGAGCAGAAGGATCTTAGGGTCCGGGTCCATAGGACTCTTAATTCTGCCCCGCAAGTGGAGGATGTGGTCAAGAAGGCATATGGTGTACTGGACTTCATTAATAGAGGAATTGAGTTTAGGAGTCGGGAGGTAATGCTGCAACTTTATAAGAACCATGTCAGACCCCACTTCGGGTATTGTGTGCAGTTCTGGTCGCCTCACTATAGGAAGGATTTGGAAGCGATTGAGGGGGTGCAGAGGAGATTTAGAAGGATTTTGCCTGGATTGGGGGGCATGCCTTATGAAGATAGGTTGAGAGAGCTAGGTCTCTTCTCCCTGGAGAGATGAAGATTGAGAGGCGACCTGATAGAGGTTTATAAAATGTTGAGAGGAATAGATAGGGTGGATTCTCGGAGGCTATTTCCCAAGGCTGAAATGGTCACTACGAGAGGACATAGGTTTAAGGTGCTGGGGGGCAAGTACAGAGGAGATGTTAGAGGTAAGTTTTTCACTCAGAGGGTGATGAGTGAATGGAATTGGTTGCCGTCAGTGGTGGTAGAGGCGAACTCGCTGGGGTCTTTTTGAGAGACTTCCGGATAAGTACATGGAATTTAATGGGAATGGGAGTTACAGATAGTTCTATGGCCTGGTAGGTATAGATATGATCGGCACAACTTGTGGGCTGAAGGGCCTGTTTGTGCTGTAGTGTTCTATGTTCTATGTAATGTAGGAAACCACAGCTTTAGCTACAGAGGTTGGTTGGTGTCAGGTAAGGAAGGTGATGAGGGACTAAAATTTGTGGGTCTCATTTGCCCACTGAAGGTACTCTCCCAGGTTAAGACCAAGGCAGTGGGGTGCTGATGATCTTAAGTTTAAGGAGGGTAGAATGTGGGGACCAGCCAGGGGTAGTTGATATAGAGGTCATAAAATCATAATTGAAGGGTTCAGCAGCAGAGGAAATTAGATGTGTATTATAGTTGGCATATGTTATGTGGGGACAGTGTTCCTTTAAGAGGTGAGTCACATGAGTACTGGTGACAACATCAACCAGATTCACAAGCTTTAGATTAGTCTTGTATCAAGTCTCATAGAATGCAGAGCCACTGAACAAACCTCCCTGTTAAGCAAACCATGAATTTTTGTATTCTTTGATTCCAACTGTGACCTAGTAAATTGCCCAGGACAGAATAGGAGCCAAGCTAGATATAAGATAGAAATTCATGCCGTTTTGGTAATGGCATGAATATATAGTAGGAAGCTTATTTCAGGGTCAAACGTGACACCAATGTTGCTCACAGACTGGTTTAGACTGTTGTCTGGGAAAGGGATAAAATCTGTACCTAGGAAACAGTTTTTAAGTTTAAGGTTTTAAATTTATTTATTAATGTCACAATTAGACTTGCATTAACATTGCAATGAAAATCCCCAAGTCGCCATACTCCAGCGCCTGTTCACATACACTGAGGGAGAAATTAGGATAGTCAGTATACGTAATTTTTTGGACTATGGGAGGAAATTGGAACACTTGGAGGAAACCCACACAGACATGGAAGAATATTCAGACTTCGCATTGACAGCGACCAAGCTGGGAATCGAACCAGGGTCCCTGATGCTCTGAGGCAGCAGCACTATTTACGTGCCACAGTGCTGCCCAAGTGAAAACTGAAAATACTGGCATTTAATAGCATAATGGAGGATATGGGCAGTGATGATTTGGTGTTTGTTGATCCCATGCCATACCTTCTTTGATCTTGTATCATTTCTACTTTAAAATACAATATTTGGAGCAACTTTAAAAACCATTCTCACCCAGCATAAATTTAACATTGATTCATCATCAGAAATAGGAGCTTTCTGCTAATGTTACTGGGTAGATAATCCTGTGTTAATGCTCTGGTGATATGAGTTCAAAATTCCACCACACCTCCTAGAGGAACTTTAATTCAATCAAATACATTTGGAATAACAAGCTAATTTCTGTAACAGAGGGCACGAAACTGGTTTACTAATGTCCTTTTGATGAAGGGAAACTGCTGCCCTTATGACTCCGGAGCCATATTAACGCAACTGACTCTTAACTGACTTGGCCAAACCAGTTACTTACATCTGTCAAAAAATTCTACAGAGAAAGTAATTAAGAATAAAAGAGGATGGGACACATAGAACATAGAACATAGAACATTACAGCACAGAACAGGCCCTTCGGCCTTCGATGTTGCGCCGACCAATATAAAAAGCAATGCCCCTCCAAACTAAACCATTCCCTTCTCTTCCATATACTTATCAACTACCCTCTTAAACGCCACCAAACTTGGCGCATCTACAACTGCTGCAGGCAGGGCATTCCACTCCCGAACCACCTTTGGGTAAAGAACCTACCTCTGATATCCGTCCTATAACTATCACCCCTTAATTTAAAGCTGTGTCCCCTCGTGCTAGCTTTCTCCATCCTAGGAAAAAGGCTATCACTGTCCACCCTATCTAAACCTCTAATCATCTTATATGTTTCAATAAGGTCTCCTCTTAGCCGCCTCCTTTCTAACGAAAACAACCTCAAATCCCTCAGCCTCTCCTCATAAGACCTGCATCAACATAAGACATAGTATCAACACACAAGCCTTTGTCGTATCAGATATGACAAAGACATGCACAGCTAATTTGACCTTGTAAATTGTCCTTCCCATTTCTTGGGGACTTGTGTCAAAATTGGGAGGGTGGCATGGTAGCACAGTGGTTAGCACTGCTGTTTCACAGCTCCAGGGACCTGGGTTCGATTCCTAGCTCTGGTGACTGTCATGTGGAGTTTGCACTTTCTCCTCATGTCTGCGTGGGTTTCCTTCAGGTGCTCCGGTTTCCTCCCACGGTCCAAAGATGTGCAGGTTAGATGACTGGCCATGTTAAAATTGGTGTCATGAGATGTGTACGTTAGAGGGATTAGTGGATAAAATATATAGGGATATGGGGGTAGAGCCTGGGCGGGATTGTGGTTGGTGCAAACTTGATGGGCCGAATGGCCTCTTTCTGCACTGTAGGATTTTTATGATCCTATGAACTGCTCCACAGATGAGTCTGTACACCTAAGAGCTTTGTGCTTGCTGTCTTTCATTCGCTCCAGGTCAAGCAATGTCATGATTTTAAAATTCTCATCCTTCTTTTCAAATCCCTTCCTATCCTAGCTCCCCCCATCTCTGTAATCTCCTCCAGCCTCACAATCCCCTGAAGTATCTATATAATCTCATACTGGACTGTTGACAATCAATGATTTTAATTGCTCCAACAGCACTGCTCATGCCTTTAGCTGCCTCAATGCCAACTTGAGATCTCCCTCCCCACATGCCTCCACCTCTCACTTCTTTACCTTGCTTATGTTAAGAGAAAAGCTATCTCTTTGTCCAAGCTTTAAGACATTTGATCTAATATCTCCTTACATAAAAAAACTCTATATGACTGTGTTGTTGTTATTAATTTAATTATTTCGCTCCAGCCATCACAAAATAATTCAATTTTCAAGTGTCTTCAGAGCAAAACTCTAGACAGCTTTTGAACATGCAATATTAGCATTACCATTCCCCAGTGTTTCTTCACTTTGTCCCTATCATGCTGGCTTTGCAATGAGTGTAGACAACCTTGAACTAATTATTTGGATAAAATTAAATAATACCAGATGTCAGCTGTTGCTTCACTTCACTTGGAATTATGTATCCTCAATGGAATAGACAGTGTTTTAAAATATTCCATCAATGAGGTTCAGAATAGAACTCTGACTATGGTCACAGACAGCAGAAGAGTTATTATTTTCCCATCTTAATGCCAGTCAACAGCGTAAGCCTTATTTAAAACATAAAACAAATTCACAATATAAAGATGACATTGACCCTGAATTTCCATGGGGATGGGTCCAACTGAACCTGAAGGGTTTATATTTTAATGTTACTACAACTGCATGGTGAGGTGCTGTACTGCTAAGGAGACATTTATATTGCACCACCTGAGCTGCCATTTCTACATTAGTACTTAATACTGAAAACGCTGTAACATTAGTAGTTATGTCTTCATTTCTGTAAAAGCAAGAACAGGCACATTGTAGATAATTCTCTGACTATGACTTGGCAGATAATAATGAAAATCGACAGACTGAGGGCAGCCTCATGCAACTGGGTAATAAAGAAGAGGCATTGGATCAAAATAATACATTCAACCATGCCAAAGGCAGCAAATATTCAAGAAGGATGAGAAAGGTTAGCTTAGCATGTTCAGGAAGCCAATCTCTCTGAAATTTCACAGCCTGCAAACACACATGCATTTATTAAGTCGCCTTTGGCCTATTTGTCAGACTAGCATAGATCATCTGACAGATGAAATTGAAGATTATATGACAGATGCCACATCATAGGCACAAAGGGTGACAGGATTTGTCTCAGGTGCAGGCCTTCCCAAAGTGCAGGTTGTGGTCAATGCCCACGTTTCCTGATAAAGGTGCACATGAAGAATTCAGAGAGGTACATTAACCAAAGGGGTGCCTCTTTATATGCCCAAATTCGTTAGCTATGCCCACTATGTGTGCACTTACACACCTGCTACCCTACCAGTTGCCATGATTCCTTTAGCCAAAGGGAATCTGGGCTAGCATCCAGTTCCAATCAACCCCTAAGGCGCATGGATGGATATTTGGGGATAAGAGTTATCCCATGAAACCATAGCTTCTCACACCTTTATGCTAACCACAACTTGTCTAGTACTTCCCCGGAGTGGAGAAGCTACGACATCTTCTCCGGAGTCTTCAACATATCATTGATGACGATGAACATCTCGCTAGGGCCATCCCCCCCCCCCCACTTCTTGCTTTCAGACAACCGCACAACCTCAAACAGATCATTGTTCGCAGCAAACTACCCAACCTTCAGGAGAACAGTGACCATAATACCACACAACCCTGCCACAGCAACCTCTGCAAGACATGCCGGATCACTGACATGGACGACATCGTCAAATGTGAGAATACCATTCACCAGGTACACGGTACATACTCTTGCAACTCGGCCAACGTTGTCTACCTAATACGTTGCAAGAAAGGATGTCCCGAAGCATGGTACATTGGGGAGACCATGCAGACACTACGACAGCGGATGAATGAGCATCGCTCAACAATCACCAGGCAAAACAGTTCCCTTCCTGCGGGCGAACACTTCAGCAGTCATGGGCATTCGGCCTCCGACCTGCGGGTAAATGTTCTTCAAGGGGACCTTCGTGACACACGACAGCGCAGAGTTGCTGAGCAGAGACTGATAGCCAAGTTCCGCACACATGAGGACGGTCTTAACAGGGATCTTGGCTTCATGTCACACTATCTGTAACCCCCATGACTTGCCTGGGTTAGCAAAAAACCTCACTTACTGTGCTGTCTGGAAACAATACACATCCCTCTAACCTCTACTGTTAGCCACTTTAAGACTTGAATGGCAGGTTAGGTGTAAGGATTCCTTACTAATCAGCAATTTGTAAACTGTCTGTGCTGATATGTGTGCTTTTGGAGACCAGAACACCTCATTCGCCTGACGAAGGCCCCAAAGGCCGAAAGCTCGCAGATTTACTATCAAATAAATCAGTTGGATTTAAAAATGGTGTTGTCAGACTTTACTGAGTTTACCACAATTTAACAACAGAGAATGTACAACAAGAGCCACCCTCACAAGGTCAATGCTTGAGCAAGTCTAACAAAGATGAAATTCCTGTGCTCTGGCTGTTTGGGTAAAGTGAGAGTGCCAGGAGAGAGGGTATAACATGGTGTACCTCACAGAATATACAGAATCATTGCTGTCTGCATATTCCACAATGTGATGCTGAGGAAGAGTTTGGTACTGAGAAATATAGAAATATAGGTAATAGGAGCAAGGGGAACCATTTGGCCCTTCAAATCTGCTCCTCCATTCATTATGATCATGGTTGATCATCCAACTCAATAATCTAATCCTTTCTCCTCATAACCTTTAATCCCATTTGCCTCCATGTGCTATAAAAATTTGCCCAAGTGCTATAGAGCTTAGAGAGGCCAAAGAAGGGAGCTTCTCTTCAGAATCATACCAACAGAAAGAGGAGGAATTATTGTCAGGGGAAGGTGAAGGTCAAGAAGAAGGACCTGCAGGTTTTTGGAGTGAGCAGTTGAGTTTTGTTGGTCAAAAGCCTTCTGGGATCCTTCCTCTTAAGATTGCTGCAACATGAAACTCAAAGTTTAAAATTTATTTATCAGTGTCACAAGTAGGCTTACATCAACATTGCAATGAAGTTATTCTGAAAATTACTTAGTTGTCACACTCCAGCATTTTTTCAGGTACACGGAGGGAGAATTCAACATGGCCAGTAGGGTAGATTGGTAACTTTTGTCTTAGAATAGTGAACACATCAATATGTATTGGTTTAATTAAGTCAATAGGGCCAGTTCACACATGGAAATGAGCAAAAAACTACAGAGTTCAAGTATCATAGTTCATCTCATGTGGTGTGCCAGGGCTATCTCTGGGCATATATCAATGCTAAGCCCTTCCTGTTCTTTTATTGGGCAGAGGACATGAAGTACCCGCTTCCACCCTAACTTCATTCATCTCCAAATGTGAGGTTACCCCGAATCGCAATTTGCAATGCACGCAACATGGAACCAGCCCCTTGCTTGAAAACATGGAAATCCTCAGCAAAATTGCATATGCATTTTGGAATTCACAAAAAGCCCGATGCATATTTTGTAAGCCCAAGAGGAAAATCCAGCCCCCATTCTCTGAAAGTTAGAAAAATGAGAGATGACCTCATTGAAACATACAAGATTATGAAAGGTCTTGACAGAATAGACCCAAAGAGATTGTTTCCCTGGTTGATGAATCTAAACACAGGCACAGATTAGGGGATAAGGGTTCAATCATTTAGGATTGAGATGAGGAGAAATGTCTTCTTGTGAATCTTTGGAGATCTACCACAGAGGCTTGTGGATGTTTCATCATTGAATATATTTAAGGTTGGGATTGGCAGATTGATTGGTTTCTTGAGTGATGAAGAGATATGAGGATTGCTGGCAAGTAGAGTTGAAGCCGAAGATCAGCCATGATTATACTGAATGATGGAGATCACTTGATGTATCATATGGCCTACTCCTTTTTCTATTCCATCTTTTCTTGTGTTCTAAAACAAAGAGACAATTGGCATATTGCGTAACTATTCACCTGAGGTGATAGAGGAAGGAGAAAAGTGAGGTTTTGCATCCAAAAATGGATTGTGTAGTATAATGTTAATGTTCTAACATCAAAAGAAGATAGCAGTTTCCTAACACTCAAAAACAAAGTGTGAATTTGACAACAGTTTGGGGAGCTTCAAACTACAGGTAATGAACTAACCAGCAAAAAAACAGCAAATGTACTGTGCTGGCATGATATAAATGGCAGGGAGCAAATACAGTTTAACTTGATTTGGAAAATAAACAATGGGAATATGAATATCTTTTGGCTGAGGACATTGATCTTGATGAATTGCTTACTGGAATCATATGCAGTGAAGAAAACAAACCCTTGGAATGTATAGTAAGAAGGATAGAACAAAAGTGCAGAGCTCTCAGATTGCACCTTGTAAAAGCAGTTAAATACCAAGAGGTGAAAGAATGGCACTTTTAGCCATCTAAGAAAAGTTAGTGTTCAGAAAGAATCGGTCGATTTTTTTGTCACTTTGGGCTTTATTGAAATGAAGTAGAATGTACACTGGCATTATAGAACGTAGAACATAGAACATTACAGCGCAGAACAGGCCCTTCGGCCTTCGATGTTGCGCCGACCAATTAGGAAAAAGCAATGACCCTCTAACGTAAACCATCCCCTTTTCGTCCATAAATTTATCTACTAACCTCTTAAACGCCACCAAACTTGCCGCATCTACAACTGCAGCAGGCAGGGTATTCCATACCCTCACCACCCTCTGAGTAAAGAAAATACCTCTGACATCCATCCTATAACTACCACCCCTTAATTTAAAGCTATGTCCCCTCGTGCTAGCTTTCTCCATCCTAGGAAAAAGGCTATCACTGTCCACCCTATCTAAACCTCTAATCATCTTATATGTTTCAATAAGGTCTCCTCTTAGCCGCCTTCTTTCTAACGAAAACAACCTCAAATCCCTCAGCCTCTCTTCATAAGACCTGCCCTCCATACCAGGCAACATCCTGGTAAACCTCCTCTGTACCCTCTCCAATGCCTCCACATCTTTCTTATAATGTGGGAACCAGAACTGCACACAATACTCCAAGTGCGGCCGCACTAGAGTTTTGTACAGTTGCAACATGACGTTGCGGCTCCGAAATTCAATCCCCCTACCAGTAAAAGCTAAGACTCCATATGCCTTCTTAACAACCTTATCAACTTGATTGCCAACTTTCAGGGATCTATGCACATATACACCAAGATCCCTTTGTTGTGCTTTGTTATTAATGGAGTTTAGACTACAATTTTCTCCAAAACTCATACAGGATGTGGTAGTCTACAAATCAGTGTAACAGTCATATCTACATTTGGATGAAGTATTAGTGACATTAATAATCTTGATGTTCTCCATGCATTCCATTCTATGTTCTATGTGAATGTTAATCAGTCAGTAGAGCACTTTAATATTCAATCATTATAGAAGTGTGAGATTATGGTATACAAGAGCTGAGTTTGATTCAAAAAGTAAGTCCTTTTTTTAATAGTAGTTGAACAGATGGCAGTGAAACTATTTAAAGCATGTACTGATAACATACCCAATTATCTTCTGGCATAAGCCCTATAGCAACTAGTCCTTAATATAGCTTCTGTTCTTGGAAATTGAATATTTAAGTCTGTCAACCTTTCAAGTTGTTGATAATCTACAGTAATACATGCTGGAAAGTGCAGCAAAGGATAAAAGTCTGCGGTATGAGGAAGTTTGCAGCCACTTAGAATTTAGCTACAGATTACACTCTACTATCACATCACGAAAGAGAATTTTATTTCCACAGATCCACACACTAATGCTAAATATTTTATTGTTAAAAGGCAGAATTTGGTCAATTCACTTATATTGTCAACTTGTTTCAGTTGATAAGAATGTTGCCCTTGGCCCGAATTTTACCGTCCTGCCCACCACAGGAATCGTAGCAGGTGTGGGGCATGGATCATGCAAAGGTCCATTGACTTCAGACAGGATTTTCTGGAGAGCAAAGCTGAGTTCAAAGATTGTGTGTTCAGTCCCACTCTCAAATAGAACAACTCAAGAAAAATTGAGGTTACATCTTGGGTTAGATATTGAACCAGGCTACATTTCCTGTTCTACTGTTTCAGGTGGGAAAAACAATGAGGCGGCTTTGAAAAAGTTCTTTAACTAAAATCCATTTTTACATGTTGTGACTGAAGCAAAAAGCAACAATTTCAATCTGACATGTCATACATATATGAAAGGTAAGGAGATATGGGGAGTAGTTAAAATAAGAGGGGGCTCATATGCCAAGCTGCAGCTACAATTTTGACATCCACTGGGATGCAATAAACAAAACTGCCCAGTTGTCTCCATTTCACAAAAAGCTGGACAAAAACAACCTGGCCAATTACCACCCCATCAGTCTACTAAGGCTGCACAGTGGTTAGCACTGCTCCTCGCAGTGCCAAGGACCCCAAGGTTCAATTCCTGGCTGGGGTCACTGACTATGTGGAGTTTGTATATTCTTCCCATGTCTGCATGGATTTTCTCTGGGTGCTCCAATTTCCTCCCACAGTCCAAAGATGTGCAAGTTAGATTGATTGGCCATGCTAAATTGACCCTAGTTTCAGGGTATTAGCAGGATAAATACATGGGGTTACAAGAATAGGATGGGATTGATGTCACTGCAGACTCGATGGGCCGAATGGCCTCCTTCCATGCTTTAAGATACATTCAATCATCAGCAGAGTGATGAAAGGTATTGTTGACAAGTGCTATCAAACAGCGTTTAATCAGCAATAATCTACTCACTGATGCTGAGTTTAGATTCTGCCAGGGCAACTCAGTTCTTGACTTCATGAAAACCTTGTTACAAACAAGGGCAAAAGAGCTGAACTCAAGTGGTGAGCTCAAAGTTACTGCTCTTGACATCAAGGCAGTATTTGTCTGAGTATAGTATCAAAGAGTCCTAGAAAAGCTGGTGGCAATGGGAATTGGGCGGGAGGAATCTATCCATTGATTGGAGTCATAACTAGCACAAAGGAAGATGGTTGTGATTTTTGGAGTCAATCACCTCATGCCAGGTTATCACATTCAGATGTTCCTCAGAATAGTGCCCTTGGCTCAGCCACCTTCAGATGCTTTATCAATGCTCTTCCCTCTATCATAAGTTCATGATGATTGACCAATATTCAGCATCATTCATATTCCTCAAACACTGAAGCAGTCTGTGCCCATATGCAGCAAGACCAAGACAGGTTTGGGTTGATAAATGGCAAGTAACATTCGTGACACATGGACAATGATAGTCTCAAGAAAAGAGAATCCAACTACCTCTATTTGATATTTATGCTATCATGGTCTAGCCATTTAAATACTGTGGCTGCAAGAGCAGGTCAGAGACAGGGCATTCTGCAGAGAATAACTTACAAAGCCCCATCAATATGGCACATGTCAGGAGTGTGATGAAAAACTCTCTTGGATGTGTGCACCTCCAATAACATTAAAGAAACTCAACATCATCCAAGGCAGAGCAGACCACTTATTTGGCAGTCCGTCCACCAAATTCAAGTTCCATTCCCTCCAAAACTAACACATTGTGGCAGCCATGTGTGTAGAGATGCCAGCACTGGACTGGGGTAAACACATTAAGAAGTCTCACAACACCAGATTAGAGTCCAACCAGTTTATTTGATAGTAAGCTTACAAGCTTTAAGATTACTATCAAATAAACTGGTTGGACTCGAGTTTGGTGTTGTGAGACTTCTTACTGTGCAGCCTTGAGTACCATCTTCAAGATGCACTGCAATAATTACCAAGGCTTCTTCAAGAACATCTTCCAACCTCTAATACCAAGAAAGATAAGGGCAGCAAATGTATGGGAACAACACCATTTATAAGTTCCTCTCCAAGCCACACACCATCCTGACTTTGAACTATTGCCCAGATTTTAATAGCCTCTCCCAAGTGAGATCATACAATACCACTCAAGCCCAACAGACATTAAGTTCCGACCATTATCTGGTTATTTATCTCTTTGACATTTGAAGGAATTTGCTACAAGCAAAATCATTGCGGCATTTGTCCATGTGTACATGATTACAGTTCAAAAGCAATCATTTCTTTATGAAGTATATTGGGATATTTCTGAATGATGTGATAAAAACATATAAATATTTCTTTCTCATTAAATTTCATATTGAACACAGCATTTCCTATAACTAATGAGGAACAAAATTTCTCACCAATTCTGTAAATAAATTGTTCATTCAATATTTAGTTTTAATGTCTTTCTATTGTATACTCTTCAAGGATCATCTAAAATTAACAAATTGAATTCTGAACAGCAACGATTCATATTATCTTAAAATGAGATTGTAACTGAATAGGTAGTAACTAGAAAACACGTCAAGCAACTGATGATCATATCTGATTAGAAGAACACTGCAGAAACACCAAGGAAATCAGTGTTGAAGTATTCTCAATTGAAGTACTATCTTCCAAAGTTGTTTCTGGTATTGTCAGGTTCTCCACTATGTCCAGATCTTTACCTGGCACAGTTTGTTGAGAACTCTCCATTAACTGTCTCTGGCAAACTAGTTCTGGTTGTTAAAAGTTTATCAGTATATCTTCTCCATGTTGTATCATCCTGAATTTGAATGTTATCAGAGACTGGTCCTGTCCATGCTAATACAATAGCAGGTATTCACTTTTCACTGGTAGTATAGCTCCTTACCAATACTTCCTGAAGAACATGGCATTTTATTCTCATATCGCAAAACCTGATGTTGCTGTTCCCCTCAGGAATTTCTGTTATCTTAGATGGCTTTCTGCAAACGAACCACTGTGTGTAACTGACATTTTACTATGTGTAATGCCAGAAGACTTTGGGTTGCTGAATGTGTGTCGTATTTTTGTATGTCATCAGGAATTGGCTTAGTCATTTTGATAATTATCCTTGCTCATGAGTTACCTTTAATGGATGCTTCATTGTCTGATCAAACCTTTCAGACAGCCCAGTTATAGCAGAAGGATAGAGAATGGATCAGATATGTTGGGTTTCATTCTCCTTGAGATAATTTGAGAATTCTTGCAAAATGAACTGTGGCTCATTATCGCTAACAAATTGTTCAGGATAACCAAATCTTGCAAAAATCTCACACAGTCTTTCTGTTGTTCTCTCTGAGGACATGGTCTTCCAAGCCACTTTGAGTGTGCATCTATCACAATGAAAAACATTCATCCTCAAATGGTCCAGCGTAATGTATATGAACTCTTACTATACTGCAGGAACCTTCATGAAGTTGGTTTAGGACACTTTTTCTTAATCGTGGTGGAATGATGACCCTCATTTCCGAGAGAAAATAGCCAACCTGTATGGATAGTTCAAGTCTTCAGGTAACATGGCTGCAACTCAGGGTTTGCTTCTGTGGTCTTGTTATAAAGTAACATGCCCGTAACTTTTGACAGTAATGGACTATTTCTGGTATATTTCTTAACTTGCCCTGTGGTCATAGAAGTGTTATCAACTTCTTCAAAATAAAAAATATTACCATTAATGAATCATTAGGTAAAGGTAATCGGTTGAGTATCAGATTCTCCAGCGTTGCCATGGAGATTTGATTGATATTTTATTGTAAATGTTTGTGCTGACAATAACAATGCCGATCTTTGCATCTGGCTTGCTGCCAGAGATGAAACACTAATGTATGACCTGAAAACGATTGTCAGTGATCCCATTAATAAAGTCAATTTCCTTCCCTATAATATTGGTAAAAGTGTTTGATTCTGAAAATGATGCCTGGAGCTTCCTTCTCTATCTGTGCATATTTCATTTCTGCTTTGTTTAAGGATCTTGAGGCAAACACTATTGACTTTCTTCACCATTGGACATTATGTGAGAAATAGCCACTCTCACCCAATAAGGCGATACGTCGCAAACTAGTTGCAAGGGTAACTTTGGATCAAAGTGCATCAGTACTTTGATTTTAATAATACCTCTTCAGCTTGCATGAAGTCCTCCTACCCATTTCTCTTCCCTGTTTTGATACAGGGCTTGAGAATAGTTGTTAGATTTAGGGACAAAACATCCATAAAAGGTTAACAAGCCTAAAAAATAACAAAGTTGATTGTGGTTTTTAACTTTTGAAGGCAATTTGTATAGTCCCTTTGCATCGATGAAGTGCCTGAAGTATTCAATTGACAATTTGAAGAATTCATATTTATTCTTCCTCACTTGTCATCTGTAATCTTAGTCTCTGGAGTGTAGCATCTAAATTTTCACAATGTTCTTCTTCAATCTTATCAGTAACTAAAATATCATTGAAGTAGCACTGGAGTCCCTCTAGTCTGCTTCAAATTTACTTTGGATACTTTGGAAAAATGAAGGTGTGGATACAATGCCAAATGAAAGCTGTTTATATCTAAATGTCTCCTCATGTGTCATGATTGTAAAATATTTTGTGAATCTAGGTCCACATTTATGTGGAGATAAGCCTGACTCAGGTCAACTTTATTGAAATGTGGCCTCCTGCCAATTTGCTCACTTAATGTATCACTTCAATTCATTCACACTTCTCTGAGGCTGTATGGTGCAGGCTGCAGAAAACCCTGCCTTAGTAATAGCTCTGATGAGGAGAGGAGGGCCAAATGCCAGTTTGCACAGGATCAGAAGGAGCATGGTCCTGATCAACAAGAGGCACTAAGGTTAAGAAGCTGGCAGTCACGGATCTCTTTAATACAAGCATTAGCCCCACCTTGGATGTATTGCCAGCAGTTTTCCTACCTAGAGATAAGTGAAAGGCAATGTAAGAGGCACCTTCATGTGTCCTGGGATATAGCTGCTCATATTTGCCAGCTCCTCCAGAATGAGCTGTAGCAGCAAGGACCTTGAAAGGTACTGCAAAGCACATGACCAGCATTGAGTGAATGCTTGTCTGGGTGCCCTTTAAAAATGGCGCCGGGACCTTTGACTGCACGAGATGACAGTGGGATAGACAACATTCTGTCTGCATCACTACAAGATTTTCTGAGCTCCTTGTTCGTGTATAAAATTGATGAGCTCAAAAGTGAAAGGTTGACCATGTTCCTCCCAGTGAGGGTCATGTCAACATTCCTGCCCACTGGTGGATTTAGTTTCTAGAATGGAAAATTCAGCCCTAAGGACAGTTGCAGTTTAAACAACGGCAGCACTTTGACTGTAACTAGTTTTTATAAGTCAAATATACGGCTTTTGAGGTTCAACTTTTATAAGAAGAACAAGTTTACAAAACTCTAGAACAATTGTAAAAGTCTTGATACATGAGTAAAAAGCAATTTAACTAAACTAACAAACTAAGACATTTTGAAGAATGGAGTTAATCACTGGCTTATTTCAATGGTACATTAATTTTATAATGGAAATCCAAAAGGATTTAACAGAATTCATGACTGGGTTTCTCCAGGAAAACAAAAATAAACTTGACTCAAAACATTGGGCTCTACTATCTCCCCAAAAATGCTGCCAGACCTGCTGAGTTTTCTCAGCATTTTCTGTTTTTATTTCAGATTCCAAAATCTGCAGTATTTTGCTTTTATTTATCTACTCCAATTCATGTTTTCCACTGAGGCAGAGAGAGCAAAGATTTTGGAAAGTTAGTGAAGTGTGTTGATATGGGAAGAACAGGAAAATTAATTGCAGTGAGGTGATTGGCATGATGTACAAGATAATGGAGATTTTGATAGTGAACAGACTCATTAGGAGGCGGAATCACAGTCTTAAAGACCTGCAAGGTGATGTCAGACCAGGAACCCAACATGGCTCTGTCCACTCCTGAGTTTAGTCTTGCTGGACATACAGACAAATACCAACAATGACTTTCTATGCTGATGATAGGTAATCAAAATATTCAAAAAGCAATTTCTGCAAATTTAACCCAGAATTATGGCTTTAACAAACAGCACAATAATAGCACAAATCATACTGAGAAGTGCAATACTGTCAGAATGCTCCAAGTATGAAGAAAAATGTCAAATCAACATGGATTCATCCACCTCCTCCAATCCTGTCTGTCAGAGACATGTATTACTTCAGTGTAGAGCAGAAAAAGCAACTACTGTTTTTGTTGGATTGTGACCAGAATTTGATGCACTCGCTGTGGACAATGTGTGAAGAGGCCATTGGCTCCACCTCACTGACATGAACAACCTCGTATGAAACACATCAGGGTCCACAAGAAACTGCATGAAGAGAATGTTTGTTCGATGAAACTGAAAAGTTGGAAAACCTTCATTTATTGTAACTGACAGGCCTCAGCCATGCATAGCTCAGAGGTTAGTGCTTGAAGCACCTCAGAGTGATTTCCAACTTGGGGATGTCAGTTCATCTGTTTTGGCCTTCACTGACCTCAAAATGTACTTTCAGTTGTCACTTTGTCAACCTGTCAATTTTTGGTAACTCTACCTTGGGCTTCTAAGAAGGAACAAGAGAAACAGCAACACTAATGGTGCCAGAAGCAGCAGCCGCGCTTATCACTCCACAGAGCAAAGGGGAAAGATCTACAGAGCGAGCTGCAAGGCGGCACAGGGTCAACAGCAGAAGATTAGCTCCCTTGACAGATGTGAGCATAAATATCTCATGAAACTTAGATTTTCATGGCAGGTCATTACTGATATTTGAAATGTCCTGGAACAAGAACACGTTCCAGCTGGACCAGGAGTTTGCATTGCCAGAGGCCTTGAAGATGGCTAACAACAGAGGCACATTTCTCTTTTTTCCCTGTACTTTTTTGCTTCCCAGCAGTTCTACACCCTTTTCTCCTACAAGGAAAGAAAACAGAAAGCAGAATTTTAAGGAATTCAGCCATGAGGGATTAAAAAGTTAAAATAATTTACTTTCCCAGAAAGGCTTAGAAAGTTAGATATATTTTTTCTAATATTTGGGGCCCCTAAGTAATATTTACTTCATCTTCCCAAGCATGCATCATGTATCTACTAAAGTCATGAGAGTTTACCACAGGATAACCCTTGATAAGATGATTTTCTACTGATAGCCTATAACAACAGTCAACTGAATTGTGACAAGCTTACCAAATGCAAAGCACAGCCTATTCAATCATGGCCAGGTCACATGTCTTCAGTCAAGGAATTATGAAGTCTTTGACCAACACAACTGTTTTCAACTTGTAAGTATCTAGCATACATGGAAATTAAAGGATGGGTGGCTGTTGCATATTACGTGTATCTTAGGGCAATGCAGTGAAGACATTAATTTCTAAGTATGCAACAATTTTAAAATAGCTCTCCAGTCACAAAATCTCTGCATTGTTTATAGAATATAGAAAAACTATAGCACAAACAGGCCCTTTGGCCCACAAGTTGCGCCGATAATATCCCTACCGACTAGGCTTACTTATAACCCTCAATTCTATTAAGTCCAATGTACTCATCCAGAAGTCCCTTAAAAAACCCTATTGAATTTGCCTCCACCATCACCAACAGCAGCCAATTCTACTCGCCTATTACCCTCTGAGTGAAAAACTTACCTCTGATATCTCCTCTCAGCACCTCTAACCTGCGTCCTCTCGTAATAACCATTCCAGCCTTGGGAAAAAGCCTCTGAGAATCTACCCAATCTATACCTCTCAACATTTTATATACTTCTTTCCAGTCACCTGTCATCCTTCGTCTCTCTAAGGAGAAAAGACTGAGCTCCCTCAACCTATCCTTATAAGGCATGCCACCCAATCCAGGCAACATCCTTGTAAATCTCCTCTGCACCCTTTCAATAGCTTCTACATCCCTCCTGTAATGAGGCACCCTGAACTGAGCACAGTACTGCAAGAGGGGTCTGATCAGGGTCTTAAACATGACCAGGGTTTATCCCAGTTCCAACTTCGAGTAGCTTCTGTCTGTTTCCTTTTCTTTGATCTGAATCTACATTCAGACTTAAGTAATCAAGCATAGTGAGCAGAGATCAGTTAGTAGACATATATTGTTGAATGCAGAACAATTAAGAACATAAGAACATAAGAAAAAGGAGCAGGAGTAGGCCATCTAGCCTCTTGAGCCTGCCCCGCCATTCAATAAGATCATGGCTGATCTGTAGTGGTTCAGTACCACTTTCCCGCTTTCTCCCCGTAACCCTTAATTCCTTTGTCAATCAAAAACTTATCCACCCTTGACTAAAATATATTCAGCTAAGAAGTCTCCACCATTTCAACAGGCAGAGATTTCCAAAGATTCACCACCCTTTGAGTGAAGAAATTCCTCATCAACTCTGATCTGAACTGTCCCCCCCCCCCACCTTATTTTGAGGCTGTGCCCTTTTATCCTGCTATCTTTGCTAAATGGGAAGAGTCTCTCAACCTCTACCCTATCCATCCCCTTCATTATCTTATACGTCTCTATAAGATCCCCTCTCAGCCTTCCAAACTCCAAAGAGTACAAACCTAGCCTATTGAGTCTCTCATAATTCAACACTTTCATAGAACATAGAACATAGAACATAGAACAATACAGCACAGAACAGGCCCTTCGGCCTTCGATGTTGTGCCGACCAATATAAAAAGCAATGCCCCTCCAAACTAAACCATTCCCTTCTCTTCCATATACTTATCAATTAACCTCTTAAACGCCACCAAACTTGGCGCATCTACAATAGTAGATCTCCGGTATCAGCCCAGTGAACCTTCTCTGCACCCCCTCCAAGGCCAATATATCCTTCCTCAAATGTGGCGACCAAAACTGCACACTGTACTCCAACTGCAGCCTCACCAGTACCCTGTACAGCTGCAAAAGTACCTCCCTACTTTTATATTCTGTCCCCCTAGCTATAAAGGCCAACATTGCATTTGCCTTCTTGATCACCTGCTGCACCTGCGTGCTGTGTTTTTGTGATTCGTGCACAAGGATCCCCAGATTCCTCTGCACTGTCGCATGTTGTAGCTTTTCACCATTTAAATAATAATCCTTCCTACCGTTATTCCTACCAATGTGGATAACCACACACTTGCTAACATTATATTCCAACTGCCAGGTCCTCGCCCACTCACTCAACCTATCCAGATCCCTCTGCAGGCTTTCCACACCCTCCACGCATTTTGTTTTTCCACTCATATTCGTGTCCTCAGCAAATTTCATCACCCTGCACTCAGCTCCTTCCTCCAGATCATCTATGTAAATGGTAAATAGTTGAGGCCCCAGCACCGATCCATGGAGCACTCCACTAGTCACCAGCTGCCAACCAGAATAGCACCCATTAATAACTATTCTCTGCTTCCTATTAGACAACCAATCCTCTATCCAGTCTGAAACTCTACCCTCAACTCCCTACACCTTAACCTTCTGCAGCAATCTTTTGTGAGGCATCTTATCAAACGCCTTATGGAAATCCAAAAACACCACATCCACCGGTTCCCCTCTATCTACCGCACTAGTCACTTCCTTATGGAACTCCAATAAATTCATCAAGCATGACTTCCTCTTAATGAATCCGTGCTGCGTCTGCTTGATCAAACAGTTCATATCCAGGTGCCTTGTTATTTCTGCTTTGACATCAGATTCAAGCATTTTTCCAACTACAGATATTAAACTAACCGACCTATAATTCCCTACCTTCTGTCTGCTACCTTTTTTAAACAGCGGCTTAACATTAACCATTTTTCAATCCATTGACCACTACAAGACCAAACTTGTTTTGAAATAGGATACAGTCGTTATACTTGGAAATAAAATATAAAAAAGTATTAATATTGGAAGCTCATATTGGGCTTTCAGATTTGCTGGATTCACTTAATTGTCTCTCAATAAAGTTAATGCTATTAGATCAGAGCAGCTATGATCCTCTCCTTAATGATGTCACTAACTTTATAGTCCTCTAATGACTCAGGGATTTAAGACAAGTCTAAGAACTGGATTCTACATCAGATATAAGATTGTTTTTGTTTTATTTTTCCCTAGGAACTGTTAATGTCATGATTGACAATCTCACCAAATGTGAATTCCATCCTTGGTTCTTCAATAAATGTCTATATAGCTGAGAACTTGTAATTTTTCTCATAACCTTCTGAAACACTAACTCGTAAACCCAGTCTCTGTGCCTTTGGTGATGAGGTACATTACTGAGGAGAAATCCCAGGACACTTAAAAATTCAGGATATTATAATTTGGGTAAAATTTTGTTTAAAAAAGTTATATTGGGCAATGTCTTCCTTCTCTTTGGGAATACTAGGCCAGACTTTCAGGCTCCTTCAGTATGTTAAGCTATTTGCTTCTTTAAGATGAATGAGTATCTGAGAAGTATTCTAAATCTGGGATGGTGCAAAAGGGACAAAATCCACCACTAAGAGAATCTTACTTGTGAGTGATGGATTATTTGGAGAATGGGGAAATACAAAATTAATGCAGATTGACTATGGCTCACGACAAGCATGGGATGTCATTAATACAAGGATGAGTGTTGGTTGTCCAGGAGAAGAAGGTTCTTGGGGAGAGAAGAATGAATTGGTCTGAGGAATGTCATGCAGGGGAATGTGGGGAAAATCAGAGTTGGTGTTTGCCACTTGAATGTGTTAGACCACTTACCTTTCCTGCAGCCCTTTCTCATCTTGGGAAACTGTCTCCATGTTGGAGGGCACACATTTCTGCTGCTCACTTCCCAGGCCACACTTGTTTGCTTGGAATGGCTTATCTCTTACTCTCTACCTTGGCCAACATCATCTCATTTCATCCCTTCAGATCTCACAACTGAACTTCCAGGTCAAAGACCAAGGCCCTAAAAAAATCTCCCCAGGTCTCCTTTTCACTTCCGTGATTGCTGAAGCCACCACACAACCTGCAGGGGTCTGTTTAACTAGAAATCCTTTCTTGGCCAGAATCAGCCCATTGGGGTTATTTTTGCATGGCAAAGCCTGCATCAATTGGAAAGAGCAACCCAACTAGCCATACCAATGTGTGAGGGTCTATGCTGTTGAGATTCCACCCAGTATGTTAGAGATGTTTCGTTGGAATCTACAGTGCAGAAGGAGGCCATCTGGCCTATCAAGTCTGCAATGACAACAATCTCACCCAGGTCCTGTCCTAACCCCGTAATCCCACATACTTACCCTTTTAATCTCTCTGACATTAAGGGCAAATTTTCATGGCCAGTCAATCTAACCCCTACATCTTTGGAGTGTGAGAGGAAACCAGAGCACCCAGAGGAAATCCAGACAGACACCAGGAGAATGTGCAAACTCCACACAGACAATCACCTGAGGCCAGAATTGAACCTAGATCCCTGGCACTGTGAGGGAGCAGTGCTAACCACCATGCCACAAAAGCATTTCAGACAGGACCAGTGCTGTCTCACAGTGGATTTCATCTTTTTCTTTTTTAAAAACCTTTTGGCACTAAATGTATGTCCTTCTGTTCTCAGTCCCTCCACCAATGAGAATGGGTTTTCTCTATCTATTCTATCCAGAACCCTCATGAATTTGAATGGTCAAATCTCCTCCCAACCTTCTCCAAGTGCAACAGTCCCAACTTCTCCAATCTATTTATAAACTGAGGTTTCTCATCCTTGGAACAATCTCATGAAACTTCACTGCACTCTCTCTAATGCATTCATATCTTTACTAGGAAGCTGCCCAGAATACTCCAGTTGAAACTCAACCACAAGAGGACAATGTTAAACTGATACACTGAATTGAGAAATGGGGAAAAAGTATTCTTATTGATGGAAATATTAATCACAGAATTCTTACAATGCAGGACGACGCCATTTGGCCCTTCCAGCCTGCACTGACAACAACTCCACCCAGGCCTTATCATAACCACACATATTTACCCTGCTAATTCCCCTGATACTTAAGGGCAATTTAGTATGGCCAATCAACACAAACCACAGATTTTTGCAGTGGGAGGAAACTAGAGCATTCAAAGGAAATCCACGCAAACACAGGAAGAATGTGCAAACTCCACACAAACAGTCACCCAGGGCTGGATTTGACCCTGGAGCTGTGAGATAATGTTGCTAAACTCTGTACCACCATGCCACCCAGAAGAGTAAACAGGTTTAAAGTAATTGGTAAAAGAAGCAGTGATGAAATGAGAAAAAGCATTTTCCTATATTCTATTTGTATTTGAATTGAATACCTTCACCTGTACCTGAAACATCTGCCTCAGACAAATCACTGATTCTACATAATTGTACTCAAATAACCAAGGGCACCTTCTTAAAAGTGACTTTGCTTTCTAACACATAACGTACTATGACAGAAAGAAAGCTTTCAGTACGATAATATATCAAAACTATTAATGCTACATCTTTTTTACAATATATATTTAACATTACTTTGGGGGGAATCAGAAATTTTAGAAATGGTGATATGCCATTGACCCAACAAACCTATTGCTTTTCAATTGTGTTCAATTCTAGCAATGTTGTTACGACCAGTGGACACATGTCAGGACTTGCCCTTTCTTCCCCACTCCTCAGTTGATAATTATAGGGTCATTAAAATAATTTATAAACATGAAAGTATTAACTCAATGTCTGTGCTTAATTATTTGTGTGTTGATTGCAAAGGAACCAGTCTGACATGCTTTCTTGACTTTAAACACAAAGGGTAGATTTCATGAAGCAAAAGGCCCACTCAGTTAAAGATGTAAATCCATGTCCTGACTTTTGCAACATACATATGTATACATATACACCCCCTCCACACACACACACACACACACACATACACACACACACACACACACACACACACGCAAACATAGAGGAAAGCAGCAGGACGAAGCCATTTGACCCTTCAAGCCTGCTCTGTAATTCATTACGATCATGGCTGATCATCCACTCAATATCCACTCAATAGCCTAATCTTGCTTTCTTTCCATATGCTTTGATCCCATTTGGCCGAAGTGCTTTATCCAGTCACCTCCTGAATGCATTTAATGTTTTAGCATGAACTGCTTCCTATGGAAATGAATTCCACAGGCTCACCACTCTTTGGGTGAAGAAATGTCTCCTCACCTCCTTCCTAAATGGTCTACCGTAAATCTCTACAATGTGACCCCTGGTTCTGGACTGTCCCACCATCAGGAACATCCTCCTTGCATCTATCCTTTTTAGTCTTGTTAGAATTTTACAAGTCTCTATGAGATCCTTCCTCACTTGTGTGAATTCCATTGAAAACAATCCCAATTTTATCAATCTTTCCACATGCATTATTCCAGTCATCCTCAGAATCAGCCTGGTAAACCTTTGCTGTGCTTCTTTAAATTAAATTAAGGGGTATGAGTTAAATTAAGGGGTATGAGTTAAATTAAGGGGTATGAGTTATAGGACGGATATCAGAGGTAGGTTCTTTACTCAAAGAGTGATTAGGGAGTGGAATGCCCTGCCTGCAGCTGTTGTAGATGCGCCAAGTTTGGTGGCGTTTAAGAGGTTAGTTGATAAGTATATGGAAGAGAAGGGAATGGTTTAGTTTGGAGGGGCATTGCTTTTTATTTTGGTCGGCACAACATCGAAGGCCGAAGGGCCTGTTCTGTGCTGTAATGTTCTATGTTCTATGTTCTATGTTCTATGTTCTTTGAGAGCAACATCCTTCCTCTGAAAAGTTGATCACAACTGCACACAGTACTCTAGGTGTAGCTTCACCAAGACCCTGTATAATTGCAACAACATATCCCTACTCCTGTCCTCGAAACCTCTTGCAATGAAAACCAACATATCATTTGCCTTCTTTACCACCTTCTGTATCTACATGCTTACCTTCAGTGACAGATGCACAAGGACACCCAGGTCCTGCTGCACACACCCTCTCCCAATTTCCAGCCATTTAGATGGTAATCTGCCTTCTTGTTTTTGTTTCCATAGTGAATACCTTACACTTATCCAAATTATACTGCATCTGGCATTGATTGAATCACTCACCCAACCTGTCCAGGTCATTCTGAAAGATCTCTGAATCTTCGTCATAATTCACCCTCCCACCCAACTTGGTATCACCTGCAAACTTTGAGATGTTACATTTTGTTTCCTTGTCCAAATCATTAGTACATATTGTGAATAGCTGAGATCTCAGCACTCAACTCTATGGCATCTCACCACTTATTTTCTGCCAATTTGAAAAGCACCCATTAATTCCTACTCTTTGTTTCCTTTCTGCCAATAAATTTTCTATCCATCCCAATAGATTTCCTCCAATCCCATGCACCTTAATCTTGCATAGTAATCTCATGTGTGGAACTTTGTCAATGCTTTCTGAAAGTCCAAATATACTACATTTATCTGTTCCTCCTTGTCAACTCTACTAGTTACATCTTCAAAGAATTCCAACAGATTTGTCAAACATGATTTCCCTTTCATAAATCCATGCTGACTCTGTCTGATTTTGCCACTGTTTTTTAAATGCTCTGCTATAAAGTCCTTAATAATATATTTGAGAATTTTCCCCAATACCAATGTTGAGCTTATTGGCCTATAATTCCCTGTTTTTTGTCTATTGCCCTTTTTGAATATTCGCTATCCTCCAATCCGCAGGGACTGTTCCACAGTCTGTAGAATCCTGGAAGATGACAACCAATGCATCCACTATTTCTAGAGTCACTTATTTATGTACTCTGGGATGTACATTATCAGGCCCTGGGGATTTATCCATCTTCAATCCCATCAACTTTCTCAGCACTATTTCTCTCCTAAAATTGATCTCCCTCAGTTTTTCCCTCTCACTAAATTTTGCATTCTAACATTTCTGACATCTGATTTGTGTCCTCTTTTGTGAAGACAGAACCAAAGTATGTATTCAGTTGCTCGGCCATTTCTGTGTCTTCTATGATACATTCCTCCATTTCAGTTTGAAGGGAACCTACATTTGCCTTCACTAACCCTTTTCTCTTCATGTAGCTACAGAAACTTATTTTCCCCTTATCAATTAATCCCTTGGGTCCTTCTTTGCTGAATTCAAAAGTGTTTCCAACCTTCAGACCTATTATTTTTCTTGGCCAATTTGTATGCTTCTTCTTTAGATTCTCTCTAATTTCCTTTGTAAGCCATGGCTTGGCCCTCTTACCCATTTTGCTTTTATGCCAGATCAGAATAAACAGTTGCTGTAGTTCCCCCATGCGTTCCTTGAATGTTTGCCATTGTCTATCTACTGTCAACCCTTTAAGTAACCCTCCCCAATCTATCAAGACCAAGTCATGCCTCATATCCTCATAATTTTCTTCATTAAGATTCAGCACCCTAGTCTCCAAATCAATTACTTCACTCTCCATCTTGATAAAAAAATTCTATCATTCCCAAGAGGTCTTGTACAGCTAGATTCACAAATACAGTGAAACCCCAATTTTACATGCCCTGATTTAGCGCAAATTCGGACATAATACAATGAATCATTGGAACCTTTTTTTTGCTCTTTCCAGGGAACTGGAAAGGTTTTAGTGAGTTAATTTTGTGTTTTCTTAGATCAAAATGGAACAAACTGCTGGAAAAAGAAAATGCTGTGATAATGAAGAGCCTCCAGCTCCAAAAGTGCTTGAAGCCCTTGAACACCTCGAGACTAGCCTCCGTTGGCTGGAGGCCCAGTAGGTGGACCACATAAAAATCCTTCAACTCAGAAGCATTCTGAATTTCTCTCACAGCTAGCAAAAAGCTATGTTCAAGTAAGGAACACTCGATCACTTTTTGAAGAAATAAACTGTTTTGTTTTATTTATTAAAAAGCTTTACTGAAAATTAATTTGTGTTTTAATTTCTACTGAAACAACAATGACTTATTCATGGAATTATTTAATTAAAAGGTAATTTACTTGCCAGATGGTAAACATGCAAAAAGTGGGTCATATAGGGCGATAATAGGGGTATTTTAGGATGTTAGGTCAACATTGGGACAGTTTGAATGCTGATTTTCTTGAACCGTGATTTAGCGCCACCCCACTTTTTTCGCAATAACCATGGACCTCAACCATCACGTTATAACAGGGTCACACCGTATTCCCTTCTCATTATACTATATCCAGTCTAAGATGGCTTGCTTTCCATTTGGTTCCTCCACATATTGGTCAAGAAGATTATCCCGGATACACTCCAAGAATTTCTGCTCTAAGGCATTGTGGCCAATATGATTTGCCTAATCCATGGGCAGATTAAAATCACCCAGGATCATCGATGTTCCCTGATCACATATAGAGATTTTATTGTTTGAGTCCTTCACTGGTATCTTTGGTGAGGCATAATTTTTCCATGGTGATCTTGAGATTTCTAGTGGAATTGAAAATTGTAATTTCCAGAGACAATCAAATTTAAACCATAATAATATTTTCCAAAAGTTGATGTTATTGTACCTGAGGTGCTTTTTGATGAAATTTCTTTACATCTATGGTGACCAACAAAGATGTGTCACATATAGGATCTTGAAGCTGAAATAGAGGCGAAAGAGATGTTCCACTGGCTTCGATCTTTTTGAGATGCAGGCATCTCAAAATAGTTATTCTAGCCACATGACTTCTCTCTCACTATAGCAATTTCAGAAGGTGATTGAATAGGTCATGTTTGGACAGACCATGGCTATTGCTGTGGCTGGGTGATAAATTTCTTTAATGTTCCAGCCATTAACTCCTAAATAATTCATCTTTTATTTTGATGAAATAGGAAGAAGAGTTTCGATATAATCATTGTCCAGGTAAGCTTTCTCTCTCCACTTGCAGAATAGCTTTGTGGAAATGTAAATGCTAAGACTAAGTACAATTTCAGTAAATCTTTGACTTAATTCTTGACAAAGGAAGGTGTGTAATGCACAAGGAGATGATCTTGACATGTCTTAATAGGAACCCATATTAGAACTTGCCAGAAATTGGACAATTTGCAATACCAGACATTAGGCAATCTATGGCAGTTATCTTAAGTCAGTGCCTTTGCTTACTTTTTAAGAGTCCATTTAGAGCAACTATATATATATATAATAATATACACATATATAAAATAAATATATATATATTATATGTATATAAAATAATCAGCTGAGGAAAGTGAAACTACTATCACATATGCACACGTCATTTTACTACAAAAATGTGTTTAACTTTTGACTACTATTCCATGGGTTTCTTATGATGTGATTTAATATAACAAGAATCTATATTAAGATTATTTTTTTATTTTGATTGTCTTCAAATGAATTTAAGGTATCAAACTCAAGATTTTTTCTGTCTTCAGCATTGTTGTTGCTATCCATTTAGAATTTTAGGAGCATGTTGGCTAACATATGACATGTTTGCACAAGGATCCACCTTGAAGCTAAATTTCATTTCACAAGAGAAGGCTCATCTGTTTCAATTTAAGAAACTGCTCAATTCTCAAAAGAAACTGTCAAAATGATTGAAAATTATATTCTATGATGTAACCCCGTACAGCTTGAAAAGAGGAAAATACTCTCTGCATTGTTTTTCAAGGGTGTTATACAGTTAACGTGGTGAATAGCATTAGTCTGTTACCACATGAAGACACCCACTCAGTTCTATACGCCACCACATGAAGACACTGCCTACCCCCTTCGTCTGACACTTTTGCCACCATGTATTATTTTAATTATAAAAATAGGGTCTCTGATTTTCTGCTTCCTAAGCAAGTTCTGACTGTAATATTGAAAGGATTAAAGCTGGTATATTATGTTAACATGTCAAATCACATTGGTCTTGTAGTACAATGGGAAAAACTGGCCAGCTCTAAAACAGTTTGAGTATCATCCTCAATCATAGATGAGGGAAGTCTTCATAACATAATCATTTTGCTTTATTTTTCATTTTTCGGGTCATTCTGATCTAAATTCCTATATTCACCATTTGAATGGTAACTGCCATCTGGCCAGAAAATCCTGAAGTTGATAATTTAGTAGAAAACATATAGCGAAGTTAATTTTCTAGATGGGTGAGTTTCAATAAAGCGAAGAGAGTTCTCATCCTTGATTATTTTTTAATTCTATTTTCTAAAATAACATAATTAACAATGAGTTTATAGAAAAACAATGCAACTTTTGCTGGAAGTAATTGTAAATAAATTAAATCAAGAAATTTTCACTAAGTTTAATTAATTTTCGCGCCAAATTGCAATTGTCTGTTTTGTGAAAGAAATATGCTTGTGAGGCTTCAATTTTGATGCACAGCCTCACTAACAATGAACAAGCCAGAAATTCAAGATTAGAATGTTGTATCTCTATCATCACTAAGCACATTTATGGAGGAAATTGATAGGTTTTTAATTAGTAGCAGGATGAAAGTTTAGGGGAGTGGGCAGAAAGGTGGAGAAGAGACCGAGATGAGATCAGTGATGATAGTATCGAATGGCAGAGCAGGTTCAAGCGATTGAATTGACTATTCCTTCTTTATGTTATTATGTTTCTTATGTCCTATCCGGCTCACCATAGATGAAAATCCACCTTGGAAGAATGAATCCATTACAGCAGTTTCTTGTTTAGGACAAAACTTTACTCATAACTGTAAATTTTAACCCCAATGTGAATTAATTCTGAAATGAATTGTGAAATATATTGTTCTGAAATTATTTATATTTCAAGGAGGCAAACTGTAAAATGCAGAACTTTTTTTTAAAAAGAATTTTGAACAACTTAATCTTTGTGAATAGGCTATTCACACATACTGAGACTTCTGTTCTGTGATTTTGGGTTTTCAAAGGTAATTAATAGTGATGATTACAGTATGAAAGAGAGCAGCATTACTTCAAATCTTTGAGGGGGGCGGGCTTGGGCAACATGTGCTGCAGCTGAAACATGGCTGATAGTTAACAAGAGTTTAATGGAACTAATAGAAAAGGCTCGAGTGGGTTAACATTTATGAACATTGATGGAGTCCTTGCCAATGATTGCATATGTGACTGTAGAGGAATATTTTGCAGATGATTAGCATGGGTATTGGTACAGTATTTTTGGGAGATACTGAAGTTTTTAATTATATTGAAGATTTCTGCCCTTTTGTAGTCATTCCATCCAAATGATTTAGAATTTATGAATTATAAGCACTACCTTTCATATTTCTTTGATTATATGGTTAACTTCATGTTGAACCAAAATATTTTAACAATAAGTAAAAAACCATAGCTATGTTGAATGGCGGGACAGGCTCAAACAGCTGAATAATCAATTACTGCTCCTATTTCTTATGCTTTTACTGTGTAAGAAAGGTCTCCATTAAATATTTTTCCTTATGTTCATCAAAAGGATTACCTTTACCAAACGGAAATCAACCCTACAAACAAAAGTGATTTATGTGTAACACAAGGGAAGTCTAGAAAGTAGGACCAAAAATTCCTGTCCAGATTTTTTGCTGATCCATCAAACAATGCCCACGGCAGGTGGGATCAGAAAATGCTACCCATGTGTGTGTACTGCAACACGTACAATTAAGTACTGCTGAAAAATTGAACATCTTTGTTAAAGCTTTTCATCTTGTGCTCACCAGGACATTCACAGGAATACAATGTAAAGGAGATCAACAAATTCTTACTGTGAGAAGAGAATGCTAATTGGTTAGCAAGTAGACTCTGATAGGTAGAGACATTGCCATGGAGAATTCACTAGCTGGTGGTGACTGACAATTAACTACCAAACATTTTGTTTGAAACTTAAACCAAGCAGTTTGACTCTGATTTTTAAGGCATTGTCCTGAGGAATAAACCTGCAAATAAAAGCAGGAAATATTTTTAGGCAGTCAAGTGGATAAAGTTGTTAAGAAGGCATATGGAGTCTTAGCTTTTATTGGTAGGGGGATTGAATTTAGGAGCCGCAGCATCATGTTGCAACTGTACAAAACTCTAGTGCGGCCGCACTTGGAGTATTGTGTGCAGTTCTGGTCCCCACATTATAAGAAAGATGTGGAGGCATTGGAGAGGGTACAGAGGAGGTTTACCAGGATGTTGCCTGGTATGGAGGGCAGGTCCTATGAAGAGAGGTTGAAGGATTTGAGGTTGTTTTCGTTAGAAAGGAGGCGGCTAAGAGGGGATCTTATTGAAGCATATAAGATGATTAGAGGTTTAGATAGGGTGGACAGTGATAGCCTTTTTCCTAGGATGGAGAAAGCTAGCACGAGGGGACACAGCTTTAAATTAAGGGGTATGAGTTATAGGACGGATATCAGAGGTAGGTTCTTTACTCAAAGAGTGATTAGGGAGTGGAATGCCCTGCCTGCAGCTGTTGTAGATGCGCCAAGTTTGGTGGCGTTTAAGAGGTTAATTGATAAGTATATGGAAGAGAAGGGAATGGTTTAGTTTGGAGGGGCATTGCTTTTTATTTTGGTCGGCACAACATCGAAGGCCAAAGGGCCTGTTCTGTGCTGTAATGTTCTATGTTCTATGTTCTATGAAATGTTTGAAAACCTCAGCTGGCCTGGCAGCATCTGTAAGAGATAGAAACAGAGTTAATGTTTTAAGTTCATATGAATCCTTTTTGGATCTTGAGGTCATTGGACGATGGGCAGGAGAGCTGGTGAGATCACAAGAGAGCTAAGAAATCAGGTTCACACCCGATTTCTCACCTCTCACAATCTTACCGGCACCAGATATCCGGCACGATTAACCTCATTCCACCCATTTCCAGTGCAAAATTGAATTATTTATTTAAATATATTTAAAACTGCTTTTACATTGACTTAATGAGCTCAGGATGCCTATGTGACTTCATTGAAAGATGTTCAGCTATAAACATTGACACTGAAAATTACTTTTTTGTTCAGGACATTGAACTGTATGTAACATGCTTCACAGATAACTATAAACGTTGTGGGCAATTTCTTGAATAGAAGCAGAAGAGTTAGGTGGGAAGAATGTTTGCATCATGGGATGAAGAGTGGAATTTTCATATCAGTGGGATTCTCTGGATTCACTGCACTGAATGAAGATCTGGCTGAGTCCCAAATTCTCCATCTTCACTTGTAGCAGCAATGGGCTATGAAAGACTGGAAAATTCCAGCCATAATGTATACCAAATAAAGAAGCCTTTCTGTCCATCCTGTTTATGTCAATCTTTACACTCTACAGGAGACTAAAGATGCATGAAATCTCCTTCAATGTATCAATAATATCTACATCAATCACTCCATGCGTCAGCAAGTTCCACATTCTCACCAGTCCCTCTATATAAATAAATGCACATTAAATTTTTTATTTGACCTCTTAGTGGTAATCTTATATTTGTGCCATCTTGTTCTGAACTCAGTCACAAGTGCAAACAGTTTCTCCACTACCTGATCAAATCCTCTAATACATAATGGCACTCTTTCAAATCTCTTCCAAATCTTCTGTTAACCATAGAATCCAGCCCAATTTGTCAATTTTTCCTGATCATGCTTTCAATTCTTCAAGATGGCGCTGGAGCGTTGCAATTTTTTGCAAGCTGTGCCCAGCATATTCTCTAATTCTATTTTTTACTCTCGTTATGACTGTAACACTATATTCTGCACTCTCTTGTTTTCTTTTCTATGACAGTATGCTTTGTCTTATAGTGCGCAAGAAACAATACTTTCCACTGTATGTTAATACAGATGAAAATAATAACTCAAATCAAATCAAATCTTTTTGTGACACAGGCTCCACAATTGCACATGTCCAGAGTCTGAAAATAACCCTGTGGAATGTGAACAGCATCAGCATATTGCAGTTTGAATTCAATATTAATCACATTTAAAATGTTGCATTCAAAACTTTTGAAATCATTATGGAAAGGCAAACATAGAATCTCTGCACAGTCTCCTCATTCCAAGATATCTCCTCCATCTTTACACTCCAGGTTTTCAGATAGCTCAAGCAGATATTAGGTGATAAAAGCAAATATCTATTGGAACTCTCAATTTTATGGCCCAATTTCCTGCCATACTTGTCTCACAGCTTCTTACCCACAGCTTGAATTCAACTAACCTGCTATTGGATCTCTTCAACTCCCCAAGAAAAACATTTGCAAAGCAGCTGCTGCAGATTTGCCCTTTATAGAATGTGTTTAAACAGCAGTGTCTGTCAAGGCAAACAATAAACACTAGCATGAGCCAATTCTGGTAGCTCTGAACTGGTGGGCCAATACTTCCACCTATTTGCAGAATTTCTTTCTTAGTCCTGCTACAAATTCAAGATCCCATTTATTTGTTATGGGCTCACATAACAAAATCCAGCCCATCCCTTCTGTGCCCTTAAATGTGACAGCACCATTTTTGAATTTATGTCTGCAAACAGCAAAACCCAATTTTTGAATGTGACCGAGAAAGACAGGTGAGATCACCCCAGAATCATTTACATGTGAGCATAATTAGAATCTGGAGAAGCGATATATAATGTACAATCTTGTGGGACAATTTGAGGTCCAGAACATCACAATTTTTTGATGAGTTGTAGAAAATCTGTCAACGGCAGTTCACAAAGTTATAAAGCAAAGAGCCTAGAAATTATCACTAAGTTGCAGTTCAAAAGTTATGCCCAGCTTTGGATACTTTATTCAATGTACCAATCTTATAGAGACTGCAAGAAGAGATTCACTAAAATATTATAGCATTCAGAAACATTAGGCACAAGGAAAATGCGAGACACTGAGACACTTTACCAAAAAAAGTTAAAAGAAAATCTAAGTGTGGTGATTGAAATAATATGTGTTTTGGACATTTCATTATCTTACTGTGTAATATTAGCATTTCATTAAGAATCACAGTGAATGAGCTAAAAATGTTTTAAATGAGAGGGCTGCCTTCTGCCAATGTAGTTGGAATATTTGGCAGAGAAAGGGTTAGTGTGGGAATGGGAATTAGTGTGGCCTAGAGTGCAAAGTAAAGAAACATATGACCTGAGATTAGAGTCAGTTGTGGACTGGACAGAGACCTGTGTAGAAGAAAGCATGGAATTAACTCATGGTTTGTGCCATGTATGCATGTATTGTCAGAAAACACTTTGAGTGGAATTTTCCAGGAATTTGGCAAAGGCTGATGGTGCGCAGGAAAAGCACCATTGAAGTCATTGACAGAAACAATGACTTTCTATGCCAAAGCGTGCTGGATATAGAAAAAAATGCCTTGGGGATCAGGTCCCAAGCTGGCGGGAAACAGTTTGAGTCACCTGTCTAGGGAGTCATTTTTAAAGGCCACTCTAGTGCAAAGAGGTTCATCTGGAAACCATCCCACCGCCCTATATGCAGCTCCCTATGTACACGCCCATACCCCCAGGCATTGCGGCACTTCAGAGCAGTGATGGGGCAGTGTGAGGGACAGTGCCCAATCATGACCCTCTCCACCTAAGGCAATGCAGTCACCTGAAACCCTCTGGGATGTCTGCTTACTAAGTGCACACCTTGGAAGACCAGTCATGATTCACACCATTCTGTTCTCATGCCAACGTGAATGGATTTTCTGACATAACCCTGATTCCTGCAAAGAGTCATGATGTAGAGATGCCAGCGTTGGACTGGGGTAAACTCAGTAAAGTTTTGCAACACCAATTTTAAATCCAACCAATTTATTTGATAGTAAATCCGCGAGCTTTCGACACTATGTTGTGCCTTCGTCAGGCAAGTGCAGTGTTCTGATCTGCAGAGGCACTCATAAAGAGGCCAGACAATTACATTATAGTACTCAAATGATGTTCCCGATGTTAAATGTCAAGAAACACGTTGCTTCAGTGACAGGAGGGGACAATCACGTGACACACTTGCTTTGGTGTGAAATATGACTTCGTAGTTCTCACAATGTTTTTGTCTCTCATCACTGAACTGGGAGAGGAAATTTCCAGCCTGAATGTTCAACCATACAAGACTCAGAAGCTACTCAAGAGACCTACTGAATAAACAACATATAATAAACAGATTCAGGCTAATATTAAAATTGGGCAGTTATTCATTTATTTGTTTTTTTACTCATTTTCCCCTCCACCCCAACCAAGACTCCTATTTCTTCTAAAGGTACTGATATTTTGTATATGGTTGTACAAGTGGCAGAAGCCCCATGTTTAATTCTCCATTTTTAAACTTTGATGACGACTGTTACGGGCCACTGAGCTCGATTTTCATTGGAGGTTCAGTCTTCCAAGCAGGGGTCACTGAACGATAATCAAAAAAAAATCCGGTCAGGGTGAAGCATTGTCCTGACTGAAAGTAGCTAAATTCATTCTCCCTGTATCCATTGCAGTTTATTTAATAGCTTTTGAAAAAAATACTTACCACTTTCTATAATTTCAAAGGTTTTATCTTTAGTATCTTCATGAAGGGCAATTACTATGCACCATTATTTTCAGGCTCCACAGGATGAAAATACAAATGATTAATTGTTCAGGAATCTCTATTTATACTTCATAATTGCATCCATGAGAGTTTTCAGTGATTGATATTTGTAGATGTTTATTCTGTCCCTAGTTAATGTTTTATCCTCATCATAGGTTGTTTGAAGTTTTCTTTGCAAGTTTCCTGTTGTAATCTAAGTCTAATCAAAGCAGGTTTTTGAAACAGGCTGCTTTGATGATAAGTGTCAGCATTTCTAGATGTTTTTGATGGTCTATATTTCACTTGTGGTAAGTTAGCTTGCAAATAGGAATATACTACTCTGCAAATATTAATACATTTGGACATTTTGACTGTCAATACTGGATTGAATCTTTAGTCTATTTGAACAGCATAACATACAAAGAAGCTGGCCGTACCAATAGGAAAGTCTTAAAATGTGAAGTCAGAGTTTAGTAGGTATTTCACCAGGCTGCACAAATTGAGGTCCCTGCTATTAGTATATTGAATTTTTTATTGGATAAAATATCCTTTTATGTGCACAAAGTTGAGGCACAACAGTGCTGGAAAGAGGAACACAGATTTTCCATCAGACCAAAAATGGCAAAATATGAAGGAAGTGGGGTGGCCCACTGAAGTTTTCAATGTCAGTCTCTTTATACAATGATTGAACTCCCTGTGTCAGGAATGCTAGGCGGTAGGAGGTCAAGAGTTGCTGGATGATCTAAAGGCCAAGTGCATCTCAAAGAGGCAGCATGCCAAAAAAAAAATACTCTTTCATACAAAGATTTCAGTTCGGGTTGCAAGAAGCATAAGCACATAGATTAAATGATGAAGCTAAAGATCAGCTTGTTGGGCAGAGGTGAGTTGTTTGAAATTCTGCAATATCATCAATCAAGTTAGATAACATAACAACAGTGACAAGAGGTATACAGGATGGTTGATGTCAGCTCCCTGACCCTGAGCATACTATTGCAGATGACAATCGAAGCTTAGAGGGAGAATTCTATTAACTAAGGCTTTAACTACAAGTCTTGTTAATGAAAGGATCTTTTTAGACTATAGATGCATAAGCATTGTTTGAACCCAAAAGCAATAGATGAGTTAATTGAATGAATTTATTACTTTTATCTGAAGTACTTCAATAGACAGGTCCTTGGTGGCCTTCTTGCCTGATTGTTTCTTAATTTCCTCCCACAACTGACTCACAGTGAATCCCGGACCATCTAGAGGGAGTTCAGGAAACTTTATGCTCTCCAGCCATTTTAGAACATAGAACATAGAACACTACAGCACAAACAGGCCCTTCGGCCCACAAGTTGTGCCGAACACATCAAAACCTACCCAGCCACAGACCTATCTATAACCCCCAATTCCATTGGATCCCATATACTCATCCAGAAGTCTTTTAAAAGACCCCAGCGAGTTCGCCTCGACCACCACCGACGGCAGCCGATTCCATTCACTCACCACCCTCTGAGTGAAAAACTTTCCCCTAGCATCCCCCTCTGTACCTGCTTCCCTGCACCTTAAATCTGTGCCCTCTCGTCACGACCATTTCAGTCCTGGGAAATAGTCTCTGAGAGTCCACCCTATCTATTCCTCTCAACATCTTGTAAACCTCTATCAGGTCGCCTCTCAACCTTCGTCTCTCCAGGGAGAACAGTCCCAGCTCCCTCAACCTGTCTTCATAAGGCATGCCTCCAATCCAGGCAACATCCTTGTAAATCTCCTCTGCACCCTTTCAATAGCTTCCACGTCCTTCCTATAGTGAGGCGACCAGAACTGCGCACAGTGTGGTCTGACAAGGGTCCTATAAAGCTGCAGCATTACCTCCTGACTCCTGAACTCAATCCCTTGATGAATGAAGGCCAGTACGTCGTAAGCTTTCTTAACCACATCCTCCACCTGGGAGGCCGATTTGAGAGTCTTATGGACCCGGACCCCAAGATCCCTCTGCTCTTCCACACAGCTAAGACTCCTACCTTTGATAGTGTACTCATTCATCCCACTGGATCTGCCAAAATGGACCACAACACATTTATCCGCATTGAAGTCCATCTGCCACTTCTCCACCCAGTCTTGCATCCTGTCGATGTCATGCTGCAACTTCTGACATCCCTCCAGACCATCCACAACCCCACCGACCTTCGTGTCATCGGCGAACTTACTCACCCATCCCTCCACTTCCTCATCCAGGTCATTTATGAAAATGACAAACAGCAAGGGCCCTAGAACAGATCCCTGGGGCACTCCACTGGTGACCGACCTCCATGCAGAAAAAGAGTCATCCACAACCACCCTCTGCCTTCTGCAGGCAAGCCAGTTCTGGATCCACAAGGCCAAAGCCCCTTGGATCCCAAGGCCTCTCACCTTCTCAAGAAGTCTTGCATGTGGGACCTTGTCAAATACCTTGCTGAAGTCCATGTACACCACGTCCACTGCTCTTCCTTCGTCAATGTGCTCAGTCACATTTTCGAAGAACTCAATTAAGCTTGTAAGGCACGACCTGCCTTTTACAAAACCATGCTGACTATTTCTAATCAACCTAAACTTCTCCAAATGCTCGTAAATCTTGTCCCTCAGAAGCCTCTCCATCAGCTTACCAACCACTGAGTCAGACTCACCGGTCGGTAATTTCCAGGACTATCCCTGTTCCCTTTCTTGAAAATAGGGACCACATCCGCAATCCTCCAATCCTCCAGAACCTCTCCCGTCTCCATCGACGACGCAAAGATCATCGCCAGGGACTCTGCAATGACATCCCTCACCTCCCACAATAACCTGGGGTACATCCCATCTGGTCCCGGAGACTTGTCTATCTTGATAGCATTTAAAAGTTCTAACACATCTGCTTCCTTAATATCTACATACTCAATCTTTTCAGTCTGCCACAAACTTGTAGTGCATCCTCCCAGATCACTTTCCACCGTGAATACTGAGGCAAAGTACTCATTAAGCACCTCTGCCATTTATTCCGGTTCCATACAGACTAATTTCCTTGTAGGTACTTCAAACTACCTTATAACAGGCTTCACCAGTGTGTGACATTGTGTCTACCAAGGTTTTGGGGGTTCTGACTTGATTGAGGCTTTAAGGCAACCACTTTAATTGTGACTATTCAGGGACATCAGAATGTTTACCAAGGCTCTGCATGAACATTCAGGTAACATAATGAAGCCACCTAGATTTAGTACATCTTTACTTTCTTCTGAAGAGCTAGCTTAATTGCAATTTCTGAGAATATAGTACAGGCATGACTAAGCTCTAAGTATTATCACATTGATGAACGAGCTAGCCAGGCTTCAGTCATTAAATACAGACACCTTTTTCTTCTCTGAGCTCAGGGTCCTCCTTTTGGTGATGGTTAATCTTCTTCTCTAATCTCATTCTTTCGTAACAGTGTTTCCTGGGTTGTAGGTGTTTAGAGTGCTCTAAAAAACCTTCTCTTATACAGAGTCAGTGAAGTGATCAACCACCACATGCTAGTAAAGTGATGAACTACATCATGCCCTGATTTGCCTCGCTCAGGTTTTTGTTCCAGGTTCACAAGATGTCCTTAGTTGGCACCTTCCTGCTTTATTCATCTGTCTACCTGTTAAAACATGCAATCCAAGCCCATTCAAAGGATGGTAATGTATTAAAGTGGATGTATTGGATTGGTTGGTAGACATTCTGACTTGAGGCAGATGGGCTGATAACTAATCTACAGCCGTGGCAGTAGATTGTGGCAGTAGTATGCCACAATGTTCAGTGTTCAGACTGTTTATCATTTTTGTAAATAATCTCAAGAAGGGAATTCAGTCCAAAATATTCAAATTTTCAGAAGTTCCCAAATGGGGAGCAGTGGCTGCAGTTGATTGTCAATGCACACAAATTCAAAGGAATCCCCACAAGCTTGATCACTGGATGGAGAAGGGCTGAAGCAAGACCTTGGAGTTTTAATGGAAATCATTACTAATATTAGCACAATGTTCTCCAGCTATTGAAAAGTAAACTAAATGTTCATGTGCAAGCTGTATTGTACAAATTCATAGACATGATTTTAAAATTAAATTTAGCTTAGTGAGATCACCATCTGGAGTGTTGTGTGCCAAGTTGGTCTCTCTATTCAAAAAATATATTCATTTATGAGGTAATAAATAAGATCTAGGCAGCTAAGCCAGAACTCAAAAGGGGTAATACATGAAGAGTAGATCTTTCCTCTCTTGAAGGGAGAACATTGAGTATAATAGAAATGTCTAAAGTAATGGAAAGTTTGGACATATAAGGATCCAAATAAACTTTTCTTCCATTAGTAATAGTTACAAATGATCAGCAACAAAATAAAGTAAAAATAGCATATTTTCAAAAAGGGCAGTAAATATGCCAAACAGATACTGTAGAATAGGCCTTAAGGAGAAACCAGTTAGGTTTGTATAAGCAATAGGATTCAAGGTGATTAGTAATGCACCAAGAAAGAATTGAATAGGAAGATTCAATGAAACAGAAGTCTTAACCTGCTTAAGTCTGTTACAAAGTGACAGTCTTCAATGCCAAGTAAGTCCGGGTGCCTGTTATAAAAAGTGTTATAGCTATGAACATGAATGAAGTGCGAAGAGTATGGGGTGTATGATGTCATTATATCATTAGCATATCATTTAAAATTTGGTGTATATGAAAATTTGTTGGAATCCAACGTAAAAGAAAAGTCCCTATTTTTTACCTGCTCAAATGTCATTCAAAGGTCTGGCAATAAGAAAATAATTAACTCAGCTTGAGATATTTTTGCTCAAATCACAAAATATTTATGTAACCAACGTAATGTTTTAGTATAATTTGGATCTTTGATAACATCAGTCTCTCAGCCTGTTAGCTGGTTTAGACAGATTGCCTAAAAGAACTTCTGAACTCCAATTCTGAAAATCAATTCTATTATTCTCCACACCTTCAAGTAGGTAGTCTTGTTTTTGACAAAATTAACAACAATGGAACCAGGTTTTAAGCACTTGTTTTTTACACATGAGGCTGAAATTTAGCTGTTTGATGTGTTGAGAGAGAGGGAGCGCATGTGGAACCTAAAAGTTTCAGCAGTTTGTTGTAACATCTGACTGCAAGGGTTCCCATTCAAGTAACACAACAGGTGTAAGAAGTCTACTTCAGCCAAATACTTGCGCAGTATGGATGCCATATCAAAGGTAACTATACAAATTAAAATCACATATTGTTGAGGGTAACATATTAGCAGGGATAAAGGATTGATTGGCTTATAAGAAGCAGAGAGTAGAGATAATTGGGTGTTTTTGGATTTGGAAAGCTATGACAAGTAGAATGCCACATGAATCAATGCTGGGGCCTTAGCTATTTATAATCTACATCCATGATTTGGATGAATGTAAGTTATGGTAGCTCAGTTTGCGAATGTCAGCAGGAAAGTAGATTGTCAAGAAAAGGTAGAGAGTTTGGAAAGGGATTTCAGTGAGTGGACAAATTGTTTAATGTGGGAAAATGTGAACTTGTCCAATTTAATAGGAAAAATAGAAAAGTAGGATATTATTTAAACGGAAAGAGGCAGCAGAACTTGGTGTCACAAAGGGATCTGGGCATCCTGATGTGTAAATCGTGAAAAGATAGTATGAAGGTATAGTCAGTGAATAGGAAAACAAATATGTTAGCATTTATCGCAAGGAGAATGGAATATAAAAGTAAGGAAGTTTTACTACAACTGTACAGAGCCTTGTCCAGGCCACATCTGAAATATTATAATCTGTTTTGGTGTCCTTACATTGTTGCATCAGAAACAGTTCAGAGAAGATCCATTTGACTCACTTCTGGGATGAGGGGCTTATCTTATGACAAAAGATTGAACTATTTGGCCTGTACCCATTGGAGTTTGAAGTGTGAGTTTTGAGGAAGCTTTGGAAATGACTACAAAGAAGAGAAAAACAGAAGAGTAAAATCGAAAACTTCAGGATGAATGGACTGATTCGTGCACATTTATCCTAAATTCATCTGGCCTCCCTGTGTGTCCCGTTTGCAATAGAAATTTATCAACCACAAGAATTTTGAGACACATTTTACTAAAAAGCACAGTGCCTTAGCCAAAAGTAAAAAGAAAACAATGCAGGTGTTCATCCTAGTCCATGAATTGCAAAAGTTTAATATAGAGGTACAAGTAATTGGGAAAGCTAAAAGAATACTGTTTATTGTGAGGAGAATTGAGTACAAAATTGGGAGGTTATGCTTCAGTTGTACAGGGCACTGGTGAGATCACATCTGGAGTATTTACTCTTTTTTCAAGGAATTATATATATATTTTAGGAGCAGTTCAGAAAAGGTTCACTAGATTAATACTTGGAATGGTCTTATGAGAAAAAGACTGGACTTGAGTACACTAGAGTTTAGAAGAATAAGAGGTGATTTGATTGAATACTTCAGGATTCTGAGGGTCTTGACAGGGTGATGTGGAGAGGATGTTTCCTCTTGTGGGAGAATCTAGAACTAAACATTGCTGTTTAAAAATAAGGGGTCACTCAGTTAAGACAAAGATGAGGAGAATACTTTTCCCTCAGTGGGTAATGAGTCTTTGGAACGCTCTTCATCAAAAGACATTAGAAGCCGTCTCTGAATATTTTAAAGGCAAAACTAGATAGATTCTTGATGATCAAGGAGGTGAAAGGTTTTCATGGGTTGGCACAAATGTGGAATTAAGTTACAATCAGGTCAGCCACTGCCTTATTGAATGGTGGAGAAGGCTTGAGGGGCTGAGTGGCCTACTCCTGCTCCTAATTTGTATGCCTGTATGTTTGACTTGAAGAACAAGACAGAAACATTCACTAATGGTCAAATTTTCAGGGAGCTGAATCACTGCTAATTTAGTGGCAGCTCAAGAGGATGGCTGTTCACAGATGTTGAATATGTAAGGAGACATTTTATCAAAGATGTACAGTGATTTTGAAAACAAAAACATTTTCAAAAAAGTAAAGACATTTCTTTACCTGTGAAAATCATGAGGGTCAGATTTATAAAACTAGGCACAAGTAACACCAGCCAATTAATGGGGGATATGAATTCAGCTCCAGTTTGAGCAAATGTTTTCAATTACAAATTTCATATAAAGCAAGTTGAGAAGCCAACTGAATGATGGAAATTTACAGTTTGCTCAAAATAGAACATGACAGTCACTGTCCAAATTTCAAAGTGACTCCCCAAAGAAACCCAACAGAAATTGTCTAAAAGCACTTTCTTATTTTCTTTTAAACTTTTATTAACATTACTTTTGTGAGGCATCATTCATGAAGCAACTAATCATCAAAATCTTTACAACGTTTTTAATATTATCTTTCATTGGAATTTTATGAATGTCAGTAAAACTGTATTGCATTGAAATCCATAAATGTGCCTCTGTCTTGCATTTTATTATTATTAGTTCTTGGATAACCGCATTTAGACTGATAAAATTCTATGTTTTGACTAAATATTTTAAATCACTCTTATTGTCATGAAGCTTGCAGAGTCCTGCCCTAGTTCAGAACTATAATACCGTTACAACCTGCCTCTCAAACTTAGCTTGCTGCCACAACATTCTCTTTATGTTCTGGGAACACTTTGGGCCACTCAACCTTCATTCCTCTCACTGGGCAACTGCCATTTTCTTATCCATCTGACCACCAGCATTCAAATGAAATTTGCCAAATTACTGTCCAATCCCGTCAGTTTAGAGTTAAACTTGGCCTAAAGGTTTCTCATTCATGATTGTTTCAACAGTTTTCCATGAATCAAGAAATTTGTTTTTTCCGTACAGCTCCTTAACAAAACCATGCTCTCAGAAATCACTCATCGAACAAAGAAGGAAGAATTCTATTTTCGGAGGACCTCATCACATCTCAGAAATGTCTCAGAGGAGTTCATAGATAATGAACAAAGGGATACAACAATTTCATTTGTTAACTGAGACCCTTGCAGAGTTAATAGGTAGACAGAAAATTTTAGAGGCCAATTTCCCAAAAAGATTCTAAGTGTCGCATTCGTGTAAAAATTGGAGTAACTGCCATTGCTTTTTTAATCGTGATTTTCAGCATGAATCTCCCACACTCTGAGCACTGCAGAGTGTCCAAGCAGAATTCACTCTAAAAATCAGGGGCAGGGTCTATTCCCACCCGAGAGACTGGAAGCATAGCATTGCGCATTGCGCATTGGCCATTGCCATTGCATTGGCCATTGTGCATGGCATTGCACATGGCCATTGCGCATGTGCTGAACTATCAGAACGGAGATTGGCTTATGAGCATGCCCTGCACTGCCAGCCTCCCCATCGCTGGGCAGTCCCACAACCCCACATCATTGCCATCCTGATACCCCCCCAACACCCCCAGATCACTAATCTCCCAGGCAAGCCCTGATGTCCCTAAATCCCCTGCAGCTGTGAGCTCCCCAGCCCATCTGGAAACCAGTCCCCCTCACCCTCTTCCAGTGATCCTGCAGTAAAATGGCAGCTGGACCCCATCCCCATCAGTTGGCTTCTCAGTAGAGTTGGCTTCTCCCAATGGACCTGTCTCTTCTTGCCTTGCCAATGCTATTGGGCAGTGCCAAGATATCCCTTGGGCATTGCCAGTTTGCCACTTGTGCAGTGCCAGATGGCCAGGCTGGTACTGGCAGGCTGGCATTACAGGGGGAACCCCCTTACCCCCCAACTCTTGTGGTGACTCAATGATTTCTGTTGCCTCCAGCAGGATTGGCCACCTGGTTCCCATTTGTGGGAAGCTATTGTAAATCCTGCTGGAGGAAACCACTCCTTGTGAGGGGAGACAGTAGTGTGTCTGGAAACTTCAGTCCCGGGCCCACAAATGAAATGCTAATGGGATTTTCAATATTTAAATCAGCTCTGTGAAGCTGATTACTTCAAAAATCCTGGAGTCGGAGATACTTGTAAGCTTGGCACTCAGCAGGGAATCCTTGAAATGACTACCACTGATGTCTTCTGGCTGTAGCACTGCTCGGCCAGCACAAAGGGCTGGGAGAATCATTCCCTTTATCTTTAAATCAAACCACATTTTTATTAGGAAAATATAACAAAATTTTAAATATTTGTGCTTACTATAAGACCGACTCTCTTACAATTAAATCACAATTAAATGCTTCTATTCCCCAAATATGTACTATAATAAGTTTACAAATATAGATTTTAACTATTTTACTTATTTATTGGACTTATAGGGATGTCTCTATCCATTCTTGCTGGACAGGCAGGGAAGAGAACAAACTTGCAGTTTGAGGTCCCTTTCACCTTCTGTGGTTCTTTTCTTTTCTAATTCCATTCTTCAGAAGTCCAATATTTATTCTTGTGAGATGTGCTGGAAGACATGCAGTTCTGGAAGTAGGCTTTGACCATAGGGATCCCATTCAAACTGGTTTACTGAAGGCTGTCTGATATTAGGACGGTGTCCTAATTTATCTCAACACTCAAAATCATCCTCCTGTCTCCACTTGATCAATTAGAATGACTTTAGAATGATCTTATTATCATGAATGTGTTGGTACAGTTTCTCCCTTGTAAACAACCATTGTCCAGTATCCTGTTGATTTTATGACCTATTGTGAAACCAAAGCCATTTTTTGCCAGAAAACAGAACAGTCCACATACATTCAGACTGAAATTTAAAACATCTTGTCCTACAGTTAGCCATATTTCTCATCAGGCCATAGTAGTGCCCTTTCTTGCTTCACCATATTTGTATTAGACAATAGCTCTCTGGCTACTCATTCATGGGTCATTAATTATGGAGACTTCTGGGCATTACCCTATCTTTAATAGAACATGTAATTTTGTTTTTAATGCTTGTCAAGTTACGAGATCACTTCTAAGGTAGGCCATTGATTTTCATTTTCTGTCTTGGTGCTCACAGTGAGCGAGCTTGATTGTTGGGACCACACAATTTGAAATAAAAACAGAAAATGCTGGAAAAATTCAGCAGGGCTGGTAGCATTTTTGGAAAGAGAAAAAAGAATTAATGTTTTGAACCTGTATAAATTTTCTTCAGAGCTGAAAAGAAGTGATGGATTTTAAACTGTTGAAAAGGGGGTGGAGCAAAATAGAAGCTCAGGGATAGGTGGGAATTTGGGAGATATCTGAAAATGATGTCATGGGCACAAGTTAAATGGAATGTTAATATTAGTGTTAAAGTGAAAAAGTGACATAAAGGTGAGATAGCAAAATGTGTTACTCATACTCGGTGAAAGCAAAACCGAAAACAAGTTAGAGGTGGTCCTGTGGAGGGAGGGAAATGAACAAAATGTAAGATTATTAAAAAGATCAAAATGAAGGAGAGAGTTCAGAGTCTGAAGTTGTTGAACTTTGTGCTAAGTCTAGAATGTGCCCTAGTCAGAAGAAGAGGTGTCATTCCTCCAGTTTGCATTGAACTTCACTGGGACATTGCAGCAGTGATGTAAAGATGCCGGCGTTGGACTGGGGTAGTAAGAACTCAGTAAGAATTTAGCAACACCAATTTTAAATCCAACCGATTTATTTGATAGTAAAATTGCGAGCTTTCAACACTCTGTCGTGTCTTCGTCAGGCAAATGCAGTGTTCTGGTCTGCAATAGCACACATCAGCACAGACAGTCATAGATTGCTGATTAGAATGCGAATCCTTACATCTAACCTGCTATTCAAGTGTTAAAGTGGCTAACAATGTGTGTGAAGGGAATCCTGAGCATTGGTTAGAGAATTGCAGCAGGCCAAGGGTGGAAATAGAGAGCAAGATGCTGAGTTGAAATGGTAAATGACTGGGAGATCAGGCTCATGCTTGCTCCACAAAACACTCATCCAGTCTGCGTTTAGTCTCCCCAGTGTAGCAAATGCATTTGAACAACAAAGAAAGCAATAAACTAAACTGAAAGAGGTGCAAGTGAATTACTGCTTCATCTAAATGCAGTTTCACATTGTCTCCCTGATATGCTGCAGGAAAGGATGTCCCAAGGCATGGTACATTTGGGAGACCATACAGACACTATGACAACAGATGAATGAACACCGTCTTCTCTTTCTGTTGGGCAAACACTTCAGTGGTCACAGGCATTCAGCCTCTGATCTTCAGATTCTCCAAGGCAGCCTTCATGACACACAACAATGCAGAGTTGCTGAGTAGAAACTGATAGCCAAGTTCCGCACATATGAGGACGGCCTCAACCAGAATCTTGGGTTCATGTCACGCTATCTATAACACCCACGACTTGCCTGGATTGCAAAATCTCACAAACTGTCCTGGCTGGAGACAATACTCATCTCTTTAACTTGTGTTTAACCTTCTCTCCACTCACATTACCTGTACCTTTAAGGCTTGATTATCTGCAAAGACTCACATTCCAATCATCATTTTGTATATTGAGTTTGTGTCTTTATATACCCTGTTTGTGAACAGAACTCCCACTTACCTGATGAAGGAGCCGCACTCTGAAAGCTAGTGGCTTTTGCTACCAAATAAACCTTTTGGACTTTAACCTAGTGCTGTGAGACTTCTTACTGTGTTCACCCTAGTCCAACACCGGCATCTCCACAGATGTACCCATTGCTACATTTTTATTTGGTAAGAGGCATGGTAGCACAGTGGTTAGCACTGCTGCTTCACAGCTTCAAGGTCCTGGGTTTGACTCCTGGCTCGGGTCACTGTCTATGTGGAATTTGTACATTCTGCTTATGTCTTCATGGGTTTCCTCCAGGAACTTCGGTTTCCTCCCACAATCCAAAGATGTGCGGTTAGTAGATTGGCCATGCTAAGAAATTGTCCTTAGTATCGAGGGATGCATAGCTTAGAGGGATTAGTAGGTGTAATATGTAGGGATATGGGGGTAGGGCCTAGGTGGGATTGTGTTTAGTGCAGACTCAATGGGCTGAAGGGCCTCTTTCTGCACTATATGGTTCTATGTTTTATGATTCTAAGAGGTGTTACTGTATATAATTATCTGATTGGTAATTTAAGTGGCTAAAAATTGATATACATTGTGTACCCTTATTTCTCTGGCAAGCAACAGGGCTGTAAGTATGTCATATATTTAGCCTTGGCCTTCATCACAGACATTTGATTTCAGCAGGAAGGATGTCTTGTTGCAATTGTATAAAGCCTTGGTGAGACTGTACCTGGAGTAATGCTTTGGTCTCCTTACTGAACAAAACTTCATTGTACTCTGATTATGGCAAAACACTTGCCATAGTCAGAGTACAATGAAGTTCATCAGACTAATCATTAGGATGGTGAGATTGTCTCATGAGGAGTGATTGAGAGAACTGGCCTGTATACGCTTGAATTTTTAATGAGAGTTTGTCTCAGTGAAACTTACAAAATGATTTACAGAACATGACAAGTTAGGTGTGGATCGGATATGATTCTAGACCCTCGAGACAGAGGATGTGATTCTCCAGGCCTGTTTACCCCACATGCAGATCTCATTCTTGCCATTAAATCTTGCAAGAGGGCCACAACAAGTTTCGTGAAAGCAAAATTTCTGAGTATGATGTTCCCAGGCCTTCTCCGATAGTGTGGTCAAGTTTGCAACTAAAAAGGGCATGAACCTGGTTTCCATAAATTAGAATAAACGTTAATATCCATAAATTGTCATTATGCCATTGCTTCAGGTAAGGTCCGATGCACCCTAACCCCACTCCACCCCACCGCCATCCCCACACGCCCAGATAGCGTGACATCATGCCGGTGGGAATCACTACGCATTTACAAAAATAGAAACCAGTTGTGGTGACGAACTAAGGCAAAGAGGTGAGTTTAGCTCTCAAGTGATAAGGTACGTGGCCCTCCCCTGACACTGTCAGTAGAAGGACCTGGGGCGTGGCCTGGTATGGGGACACAGCCTCTCGAGATCTCCATACATGGTGTTCCCATTATGCGAGGGTAATGGTGGAAGTTGTACCTGAATGTCAATGGTTAGGGAGGGGGTGGAGGAGCACCAGACTCTAAGAATGAAGGATGCATCTAAGCCATCGAAGATGGAAGGGGAGGGTCATCCTGCTGCTGACATGTGTAGGGAACTCGTGAGTGAGTATTGATTCAACCATTGAGTGATGGGAGGGCAAGTTTAGCCCTCTGTGTTTTTGTGTTGAAGGTGTTCCTCTTAACTGCTAGGTGTCCTGATGTCAGTTGAATGGGGAGGGACCCTGTAATTTTACTTTGAGGTCAGATTCTGTGGAGCCAAGGCTGGCTCCATCAGGCCCCATCCTGCAAAACATGTCCCTGTGCTTTTTTGATAAAGTGCCAGAAGATCTGGGACCAAATTCTCTAACCTTGCCTATGGTTGGGATGGTCCATCCTGCTGCTGCTTATGGAGTTTTGGCTGAGCACCAAATTCTCCATTCTTGCTGGCAATACTGGCAGGGTGTGAACAGATGGAGAATTCTGGACCAGGAGTGATGACTTACACGTGTTTCTGGGAAGAAACATGTTGATTTTCAGTCAGAAACTGACACTTTGCCATATTTTCAGTAAATTCTATCCAAAAGGCTCAGAATATAGTCTAGGCTATTTCAGACAGAGATGAGGAGGAATTTCTTTACTTGGAGAGTGGTAAATATTTGACAGAGATTGTGGAATCTCAATCACTGAGCATGTTCAAGACAGAAATCAATAGATTTCTGGATGCTAATGACATCAAAGGATATTGGGAAATGGCATAGATGCAAATGATCGGCCATGATCTATTTGAATGATGAAACAGGTTTGACGGGCCAAATGGCCATCTCTTTTTCTTATGAAAAAATTGATGACAAATATGATTTGGGTTTTTTCTCAATACTGTTTTCCTATGTGCATAGGAAAAGACATTTTCCATAAGCAAACAAAGGATCTAATTAACTGAAACCTAGTTCTTTTATACGTGTTAAGAGCGAGATTGAACTGACAATTTCTCCTTAACTACAGTATCACGGGAGACTAGTTGAGATGTTGGTTAAATCTTCTTGTCTATTCTGAAAGGTGAAAAGTACCACACTATCAAACTCCTACATTCAGACTGAAACTAATAGTTGCAAATATTCAAGTAAATTCATGTTGCATAAAGAAAAGCCTTGTATTTCTAAAGCATATTTCACAACCAGGACAACACCGAAATAGATAGTTACAAACATAACGTTACAGCTGCAGGCTATTTAAGAGTGAAATCAGGAAATATTAGATCACACAAAGTATAGTATGGATCAGGAATGCTCTACCACTGAAGCATGTGGGTCTGTGGAAATTTACAAAATAATCAATTATTTTTTATTCAAGTATGGACCATGCAGCAACATCAAATAAAAGACTGAGGTACAAATCAGCCATGGTCTGATTGAATGGCAGAATGGACTAATCTTATTCCCATATTTTAACTTTCATAGAAAGACATTGATAGTATAAATACTTCCAAACTGTAGAGGTGTGAAAACATCCTCCTTAAAATGCATTACTTCTACAATTTGTTGCACAGTCAGGGTTTTGGAGGATCTCCAATAATGTGACCCCGAAGGTGGCAAAGTGCACCTTATGTTGATTCACAGGATTCAGGATTCAATTTCAGAAAGTAAATTGAACTCAAAAGTCTGCTGTATAAATGTGTGACCATAAGGCCTCTGAACAAAGGGTTATCAACCAACTTCAAAGATACATTAATGATATATCTGCATTCCATTCTAATGACTAAGTTACTTGTTACCTAAAACTTGTTGATGCTTTGAGCAATGTATCTTCCAAACTTCTCCTGCAACAAAGGCTCTTTGATTGAACTATTTAGGATTTATATATATTCAGACTCATAGAATGATTACAGCACACAAGGAGGTCATTTGGCCCCTATGTCCATGCCAAGGACAACTCAACCAGTCCCAATCCCATGACCTACATACATCGTCCAACAGTTTGTTTTTTCTCTTTAAGTGCTTATCTAATTCCTTTTGAAAACCATGATTGAATTTGCCTCTGTTATACTCTCAGACAATACATTCAGAATCCTAAACATTCACTGCATTGAAAAGACTTTCTTTTTGTTGTTCTTGGTTCTTACATCATTCACCATAAACCTATGTCCAATAGTTCTTGTCCATTCCACCAAAGGGAATAAATTAAGCAAATTTGGAATATCTCTTGTTTACATTAAACCTTACATCCATGGCTATGGTGCCTAGATTGAGAGGTCCTTGGTTTAACTGAGGTCATTGCCATAGACTTTTAATCATTTATTAGCCTTTACTGTAACAGATCAATGAGTTGCCAATAAAGAGGAGATTGTTTGGCATAGTCAATGTATATTCCCATGAAGAAAGGTCAGGCATATAATTCCAGAGCTGAATGACAAAAGAGATAGGGAGTGGGATGAAGCAGAAAAAGATGTATGCATATGACAGATTTCAGGTAGGTAAAATAATTGAATGTAGAAGATTCAGAGGGGAAGTGAAAATAAAGGGAAAAAGGAGAGAGTATGAGAAGAAATTGGCTGCTAATGTAGAAGGTTATATAAAGGTCTTCTATAAGTGTATAAATAGTAAATGTAAAAGGAGAAATGCTTTTGATTAGGGATCAAAAGGGGGATTTAAACTTGGAGGCTGGGGCAAAGCCTAAGTATCAAATGATAAAGATGCAACTATCTGGACTAAAGAGGGAAATGCTGCACAACTCATAATGAAAGAGGAGATAGTTGAGATACAGGATGGAAGAGAAATTATGAAAAAGACAGCGTTCAATAGGTTGGGAGTAATTAAAGTTGATCAGTCAATGGGAACAGATGAGAAGCAGCCAAGGGTGGGAATTGCAGATGCTGTGACCATAATCTTTCAATCCTCTTCAGGAATCATGGTCGTGGCAGAGGAATCTTTGCAAATGTAACACCCTTATTCAAAAAGGAATGCAAGGATAAAATCAGCAACTACAGATCAATTAGTTTAACTTGATGATGGAGAAGTTTTTAGAAACAATTATTCTGACAAAATAAACAATCACTTTGACAAATGAAATTAAAGAAATTCAGAATTGATTGATGAAAAGGGAAATCATGTTTAACTAACTTATTTGAGTTTTTTGATGAGGTGAAAGGGTTGACAAAGGGATTGTTGGTGATGTGATGGACGTGGACTTCCGAAGGATGTTTTCTAAATACCACATAGCCTTATTCCTGATGGAGGGAGAAATAGCAAATGCATTAGTGGTAATTTACCAAAACCCTGGGGTGGTTCTTGCAGATTGAAAAACAGCAAATGTGATGCCACTGTTTAAAAAAGGAGGTAGACAAAAGGCAAGTAACTACACGCCATTTAGTTTAACTTCTGTAGAAGAGAAAATGCTTGAATCTATCATCAAGGAAGAAATAGTGAGACATCGAGATATAAATTGTCCGATTGGTAAGAAACAGCATGCATTCATAAAAGGCTGGTCATGTTTGACTAATTTGATGGAATTCTTTGAGAATATTACATGTACAGTGGACTATGGGGAACCTGTGGACGCGGTTTATCTGGATTTTCAGAAGGCATTTAACAATGTGCCGCACCAAACATTGTACATAAAATAAAGTTGCACAATGTCACAGGTAATGTATTAGCATGGATAAAGGATTGGTTAACTAACAGAAAGCAAAGAGTGGGTGTAAATGGGTGTTTTTCGGCTGGTGATTAGTTCCTATTGGTGTGCCTGAGGGATCAGTATTGGGAGTGCAATTGTTTACGATTTATATAGATGATTTGGAATTAGGGACCAAATGTGGTGTGTCAAAATTCACAAATGACACTAAGATGGGTGGAAGAGCGAAGTGTGCAGAGGATGCTGAAAGTCTGCAAAGGGATATAGATTATCTAAATGAGTGGGCTAGGGTCTGGCAAATGGAATACAATGTTGGTAAATGTGAGGTTATTCATTTTGGTAAAAAAATTGCAGAATACTGCTGTGCAGAGGGACTTGGGTTCTTTGTGCAGGAATATCAAGGAATTATTTTGCAGCAGATAATTAGGAGGCAAATGGAATTTTGCCCTTCATTACTAGAGTGATGGAGTTTAAAAACAGTGAGATTATGTTGCAGCTGCATAAGGTGTGGGAAAGGCCAGTGTTAGTCTGCTTACTTGAGAAAGGACATACTGGCATTGGAGGGGTGCAGAGGAGATTCACTAGACTAATTCCAAAATTGAGAGGGTTGGCTTATGAGGAGAGATTGAGTAGACTGGGACTATATTCATTGGAATTCAGAAGAATGAGGGGAGATCTTATAAGATTTTCAAAAAATATATAAGATTATGAAGGAAATACATAAGATAGGGAAGTTGTTTCCACTGGCGGTGAAACTAGAACTAGGGGGCACAGCCTCAAAATAAGGGAAAGCAGATTTAAGACTGAGTTGAGGGGGAATTCTTCACACAATGTTTGTGAATTCCCTGCCCAGTGAAGCAGTTGAGGCTACCTTATTGAATGCTTTTAAGGCAAGGATGGATAAATTTTTGAATAGTAAAAGAATTAAGTATTATAGTGAGCAGGCGGGTAAGTGGAGCTGAGTCCACGAAGAGATCAGCCAGGATCTTATTGAATGGCGGAGCAGGCTCAAGGAGCCAGGTGGCTTACTCCTGCTCTTATTTCTTATGTTCTTATGTCAGCTAAGATCATGAAATCAAAGTTTGAGGAGGGGGAAGAAGGCTCCACATTTCTGGGATCGCAGGTGTTGGTGTCAAAATTCGGGTAGTGTCTGGCTGAAGTCCTATGTAGGTACATTTTGGGCATGCTTGAGGGGAAGAGTTTGGGCCAGCCTGGAAGCTGGTTTCTGGGTGTTACCAACCTACGGCAGAGGACAGGGATCAGGGAAGAACTGAAGAAAGAGGGTGTGTGGAACTAATTTTCCCTGCTGGCAACTTGCAAAGGGATAGTACTGTCTCTGGGAAAGATGTAATCTGTAATGACACTGGCGGTCTGATAGCTAGGGGTAGTTCATCCCATGCCTGTACACTTTTCATTCAGGGTATACTTTTCTCCTTAGAAGAAGCTGGTGTTTTTGGTCTCTGTAGACTTGCAGGGCAAGTCCCTCACACATCTGTTAGCAAGACATAGCTAACTCTAGCCATTTGCCCTCAAGAAAGTCCTTCTCTTGATCTCCTTCTCACTGGAGGAACCTCTTCCAGAGTGCAGAATTCCCATAGGGATAGTGAACTCCAAATTTCTCTTTGGAGCTTTCCCTTTCAAGGATCCTCCAGGGTCCCAAACCTGTTTTCCCTCTCACTCCCCTTCGATGTATGCTACTTTTAAACTGGTACACCTCAAAGATATCTACAGGTTAACACTCTTGCCTTCAGTAGTAGACTCAGCTGCTAAATCCACACTCTCTCAGTGATAGGCAACTTGCAAATGGGCCAAAGGTCGCCAGTGGCAGACCTGAAAAGAACTTGGTCAATCTCAAATAACCCTGGAAAGGCAGAGCATCTCAATAATTTGAACAATATTGAATCAAGCTGTTGCAAGCTTCTACGATGTAATGGCTACGCAAGTGTTATTTTCCATTAATAGCAAGATGCCATCAGTTCAAGAAAATGTTCTGTCAACCGCACAATTGAGTTACATCGTCCATGAATTTCAGTGCTAGTATGATTCCAGGTATGGAGATAGTATGTCCCAACAAATATTTGATCAAATTAAACAGCATATTCCTTTAATTGCTTTTTGTCAGCCAAATTTAGAGCATATTTAACCAGCCCTTGCTTACAAATCCCAAAATGCAATGTCCGCTATTAAATGTGATTTTGTGAATGGATGGCACTTCTTTTAGTGTGCTCACCAAATAAATAAAATCAAATTAAGTCAGGGACAGCTTCCTAAAAGGAGGGAACTGCCCAAAACAAAAAACAAAGTGGAAAGAAAATTTAAAACAGCAAATTAAAATGTGATTACAGGAGTTGATAATATACCCCATTCCTTGCAGTACCCAGCAGGCATGGAAGGCATTGATTGGACAGCACTTGCTGACAAATCCTGTCTGCTGAGCTACACTGAAGACCAATTTAAGGTAATCAGTGAAACTAGTAATGTACCTCATCCACACTTGCTTTAGAATAATCCGTTAATTTGCGGAGGCTTATTCTCTCCAAACAAAACCAATCCATAATACAGTAGTGTAGTTACAAGGAGTGCATAAATTAGCCTGCCAATTTTAAAACTTTAATTAACAAGTGTTCAGGCTTGTTTTAAAACCAATTGACTGGAATGAAACATTACCCATACCATAATATGATGGCTGCATGAGAAACCAGTTAGTGGAAGGTTTCTTTTCATAAATAGTTGAAAAGCTGAATATCAAAGCTGCTCTGTTGAAGGGTCATCCAGACTTAAAACATTAGCTCTCTTCTCTCTTCACCAACTTGCTGAGATGTTCCAGCATTTTCTGTTTTCATTTCTGATTCCATCACTGCAGCAATTGGCTTTAATGATAAAATACTGCTGCCTCAGAGTGCCAGGAACCCAAGTTCAATTCCAGTTTTGAATAATTCTGTGTGGAGTTTTCATGTTCTCCCCATATCTGGGTGGGTCTCCACTGGATGCTCCGGTTTCCTCTCACAGTCCAAAGATTAGCAAGTTAGGTGGACTGGCCATAATAAAATGTCTTTTAGTATTCAAGATATGCAGGTTAAGTGGAATGGCCATGATCAATGCATTGGGTTAAGGGGATAGGGCAAGGGATTGGGCCTAGTTAAGGTGCTCTTTCATAGGATTGGTATAGTCTTGACGAGCTAAATGGCCTCTTCTACACTGTAGGGATTCGGTGACTTTATGATTCTGAGTGGAATTATCACTGACTTTAGCAAACAAATCTGCTGCTGAAACTGGAAGACTGAGCTTGTGTTATTAACAGTGTCACACTTGTCATTAATGAGTTAGCACTGCTGCCTCATAGCACCAGGGACCCACTGTGTGGAGTTTGCACATTCTCCCTTTATCTGCATGGCTTTCCTCTGGATGCTCTGGTTTCCCCCACAGTCCAAAGATGTGCAGGTTAGGTAATTTGGCCATGCCAAATTCTCCCTCGATGTACCCATTGAGTGGAGTGTGGAGTGTGGCGACTAAGGGAATTTCACTTCATTACAATGTGAATGTAAGTCTGCTTATGACTAATAAATAAACTTTTAACTTTTATTGTAATTTTATTGTATTTAAATCTTCATTAGGGCATATTCTCAGGAAAGGGGATGAAAAGGAATTGCTCCAATTAACGTTGAGCACTACACTGCAGGCCATCATTGTTCCCTATGAGAATTGTCCATTCTGTTGGAGGCACATCCCCCAGTGAGTAGGAGAGGAGGAAAAAGAGGAGCAAGGCAGTTACTCAGGGACAGGTGTGCCATGTAGTCCATCAACTTGAGCAATCTGCTTCTTAATCAAGGAGCTGCAAAGGGACCACAGCAACATCAGAAAGAAAGAGGTAGGTAAAGACACTGCCCTTCCAACGATGTTGGCAGGGTTCAGGGTGCCTTGCCTGCAAAGGTAAGAGGGAGAGTGCTTCCTCTCTCAAAGAAGGCAATCATTCCCCTTTGTGACACATTTTCCCCAGAGGCAACCTCCCATTATTTGGGTGGCCTCTTGATGCCTCTGGTCTCAAATGTTGTTATGGCATTCAACCTCTTCTGCTCTGGGGTCATTCCAAGCAGCATATGAAGACCTTAGGAATCACCCAGTCTACAGCCCATCGCTGAAAATATAGTATTTTCATGGATACTATACTCAGGTATGCCAATCAGCACTGCTCCTTTATGGGAGAGAAAGCAGGAGAATGGGGTTGATAAACTTATCAAACACAATTGAATGGTGGAGCAGCAGATTAGATGGCCTGAATAGTCAAATTCTACTCCTGTATGGTCTTGCATGCAACGAGACTTGTCAAATGGAAAGAGCCAGAGGTTTTGCAGCTGGATTTCCAAGGGTTTAAGGGATAATTTATTGCACTGTTGTTGCAATAAAAACTCTGGTCAGCCAAAGGCATTCATAAACAGGAAAGGGTATCACTCCATCAATGTTCAGATTCTCTTCAGAACAAAGAATAATGCAGGCAAATGCAAGTTATCTGGGTAGTAGCCATGACACTTCCATTCTTGGACACTCCCAGGGACATTCATCAGCCCAAAACGTTTGGATTGTTGGCTGTTGGAAACCAAAATATACCGTCAAAGGAGATAGCTGATGACAGCAGTAAGTAATCCATGGACAAATCAAATAAGGAGGTATAATGATAACCATTCATTGACCAGGGCTTTCATTAAGTAAATCATTGATCTGCTCAAAATAGACTTCAGGTGTTTAGACTATTCAACTGGGGTTTTGAAATATACACCTATGAAAGTGTCACTTATGGCCATTGTCTCCTGTGCATTGCACAATCTAACTCTTCTGATGAGATGAGCCCTGACAGATGTTGTGGATACAGTTCCATCCTTTAATGACTCTGACAAAAGGTGAGGGTGGATCATAGCAGTCAGGTGTTCAAGCTAAACAGTGGGAGGGTCTATATGCCAAAGAGTCAAGAGATTTCCTTAAAATGAGAAGATTCCAATAGTAAAACATCTCCAGCTCAATAAAACAAACTAGGCCAATGGCACCTCCTCCTGTTGTCTCCCTCTCATGAACACCTGGCTCACATAAGTCGATGTGAGCCATTGAATAATAACAAACAGAGGAACCCAAATGGACACAAACTCCCATAACAGTAACTAATGTATATATCTCATGTTTATAGGAAAGAAAAACATAGTTCAAAAGTCATAGATAAGAAAAGCATCCACATGGGATGTCTAATCAAAGTTCTTTCCCAGCTCTATTGACTGGTAGCTGTTGGTTACTTCAAATGATTAAATTTTCCCCCATAATTTTATTCATGAAACTAATTACTGACATAAAAATGTTTAGTATAGTGAGGCAAGGTACCATTTTATTTGATCATTTATATGGACCAGGATTTTGATTTTTATTACTACTGCCAAAGAAATACCAGTTTTCCTGTAAGAAAATCTATAATTTTGTTTTATTGAAAAAATTATGTTTATTTGGTGTATGTATTGTTTGCATCACTGCACCGACAAGGGATATCATGATTTGCTGTTGTCCTTCTTGCATTAAATGCAACATTGAACACATGGTATTATACCTTAGGCACAGTAGAGTTCTTTCATGCCAGCAATGTTGAATAAAACACAAATAATGTTTGTATCACAAAAAAGATGCAATTATTTCTTCCAATTCCATATCTGTCTTTTTGCTTGTGACGATTTTATCCTCATGCATGAATGACACTCTGTCAGTTCTCATAATCCCAAGTTCCAGCACATTGTGCATGTGAAAGAAATATGATTGGCATCTTCCCAATCTTTCTCCATTGACATGCCACCTAGAAAGAAATTGTAAACAGTCTTTAATTTGCTTACCTATTCACACTGAATGTTATAAATAAGCTTGCAAAAGCCTCACAAACAAAAGCAGGAAGACCTCTTTTCACACTTCTTGTAGCCACTATGTGTTCCCTTTTACCCATTCTACAAAATTCTTAATGATTTCAATGTTTTGCTGCTTTGAAATTTGTTTTCTAGCATTCGACACAAGCAAAGGCTTTTTGCTTAATAGTGGACCTCACAGATTGTGTAGTACATATTATTCAATAGCTGTTTGTTAACTTTTGTAAAAAGAATGAACACATTTGAAGGGGTGATCTGCAATGCTTACACTCAGTGGGGAACATTACTTGCAGAAAGCGTAGGTTGAAGAATGAACGTCATAGCCCTGTTTCCAACCAGTACATCCTGCTCCCCAGTGGGAGTGCAAAACCGCTCCTTTGATAAAAATCATACATAACATGCTACATAATATTCAATTTTCTGAAAACAATCATTATGTTTTTCTGTACATTTAAGGGGATGGTGGGTTTTAGAAAGGGACTATGGTAAACTAGAGATCAGGTTGCACAATCAATTTTGTAACTGTTCTACTGCTCTCATTAGGCTAGTAGTCTCTCAAAAAGTTGATATTTATAATTTGTTCATAAACTGAAAAAGTTACGTACATTGTATATAATTAATTGTATAGAAACATGATTGAGCCTTTAAAGCTATGTTCACTGCAGATTCAAGTATTTAATAAAATGTAATGCATGATGAAATCACTTAGGTTAAACTGTGAGGAGGCACAGCGATTAGCACTGCTGCCTCACAGCCATAATGTGGCGATACCGGTGTTGGACTGGGGTAAGCTCAGTAAGAAGTCTCACAATACTAGGTTAAAGTCCAACAGGTTTATTTGGTAGCACAAGCTTTCGGAGTGTTGCTCCTTCTTCAGGTGAGTGAGGAGTTGTGCTCACAAACAGGGCATATATAGACATAAACTCAATTTACAAGATAATAGTTGGAATGTGAGTCTTCACAGGTAATCAAGTCTTAAAGATACAGACAATGTGAGTGGAGAGAGGGTTAAGCACAGATTAAAGAGATTAGTATTGTCTCCAGCCAGGGCAGTTAGTGAGATTTTGCAAGCCCAGGCAATTCATGGGGGTTACAGATGGTGTGACACGAACCCAAGATCCAAGTTGAGATGGTTCATGTGTATGGAACTTGGCTATCAGTTTCAGTTAGCGACTCTCCATTGTTCTGTATCGTGATAGCTGCCTTGGAGAAAGCTAAGCTGTAGATCAGAGGCTGAATGCCCATGACTCCTGAAACATTGCCAACAGCAAGAGAACACTTTTGCCTGGTGATTGTTGAGTGGTTTTCATTCATCCGTTATTGTAGTGTCTGCATGGTCTCCCCAACGTTTCATAGCACCAGGGACCTGGGTTAGATTCCCAGCATGGGTTACTATCTCATGTTCTCTCTGTGTCTGCATTGGTTTCCTCCCACACTCCAAAAGACATGCTATTTAGGTGCATTGGCCCATGCTAAATTCTCCTTCAGTGAACAGATGCCAGACTGTAGTGATTATGGGATTTTCACAGTAACATCATTGCAGTGTTAATGTAAGCCTACTTGTGACACTAATAAATAAACTTAAATTATTTTGTTTTGCTCATAAAACTGAAGACCAATCTAACAATGTATAATTGTATATGATCTTCCTTGGACTCCACCATAAATATATTAACATTGGGCATAATTTTCCAGTGCCCCTGTGATGAGTTTAATGGAAGGAGAAAAGAAGTGCAGTGTGGCAGGTACTGAATAATTGGTTTCCTTCCAGTACAGAGGAACCTGGCACTTCTGAACAATATGGCAGGTTATAAAATCTTTTTTATCAGGGTTTTTAAAAGTTATAATTTTCTTCCATTTGCACCAATAGGCATGATAGTGAGAAGGGAGCCTCTCATTCATACTTTGCAGATCAAAGATAGGATACAATATCATAACCCCTGAATTCCAGGTTCATGCTATCTGAGTGCAACTCCCTACTTTGAACACCAGATCATACTATCATTTCTTCAATACAAATATGATCCTTTCATAAAGGAGCATGTTTCAAAATCATTTCACCAGAATATTCAAGAGAAGCAAGAAAATTTGGAGCTTTTTTTCTTTTAGTAGTCTTGGGAGAGGGGAAATCAATTTAAAAATCATCGACATGTGTCCATAATGTATGTCATCTGATAAAATTTTTCAGTGATCTTTAGCCGTTCAGTTTTCTCCAGATCCATCTGTACATCCAGAGCCAATATATGAGATGGACTTTAGCAAAACAGGAAAGATTTCTGGTCTAAGTTGGTCTATCATGAATATTTTAGTGGTAAGATCAGGGAGGGGGGAGGTGGTAGGTGGCTGGACAGGCATAACATCAGGATGGTCAGCACAGCAATCTCTGCACGTCATAACTAAAAGAATCTGCCCACAAAGCTGAAGCAGGATCTCTCAAGATGAGGCAACATATCCTGTAAGGGATTATCTGAAGGCTGACCGTAACAACACATACCATTCTGCATAGCAAGCCAGAGCTATAGAAAGACAAGTGGCTAGTACTAATTTGTACCTCTGACTGGCACAACACTTGGGGCATGTTATATCTATCTTGTGGTCAAGATCTTAGTCGTATGAATTCACATACTTCTGGTGCATTGTGCTGTTCATGATGTGATGATGACTTCTAGTTATACAGTAGTACTGTAAGGAAAACTCATAATTTTTTAAGTGTCAGTAGAATCTGTAATTGTTTTTAAGACTGTTTGGTAGTTTGATAGAATTTAAGAGTTTGCACCAATTCAAAAGAATGATTTGTGATTTTTTTAGATAATAAATATTGGTCCATGTGACCTGGTGTCTTTGACCTGGAAGCAATACCAATAGGAAGGAAGTTAAGATCAGGAGCCATGTGAGTGGTAGACACAAAGGAGAGTTGCAGACACTAAGGGCACAAAACTGGAGGCAGAAGGTGAACAGCACATTGATGCTGCACCAGAGCAATTATCAAAGTCCTGTTTTTTTAGGAGCAAGCTGAATTGTCTATTCAGAAAGTTCAATTTTCAGTTTGGCAACAGCAGAACAATAAAATTTCAGAAGCTCTTGAAGAACGATGTATGACTCAGCTAAAAGGGACTGAATCCAAAAAAGCATTGTGAAGCTCAGAGTATAGCAAAATTGAGAGTAGGACCAGGTATTGTTGGTTGGTTGGCCAGTTAGAAAGCAACTGTGGAAAGCTATACAATAAGGGCTGCCAGGACCTGAGTGAGCGAGGGTTCATTGTCATTTAATTGTGGAAGTGATGCTTCTTTGTTACAGCATCTTCTGATTGGGTCCGTTGAACCCCTGAGGACCCAACGTCGAGTTGGGTAACTTTAGATTTTGACCTTTTTCTTCCATCTTAAGCCCTTCTTTCTTCTTTTTTTAAATATTCTGTACATGCATTGCCTCAATGCATAACATCCCCTCCCCCTCTCACACCGATCATCTGTCATTTGTTCCTGAAGTTGCTACTTCTAGTTGCAATTTCTTTTGTATTAACCTTCTCCCTCCTTTCAGTTCCAATGAAGGATATATAGTTCAAAACGAATTCTGTTTCTTCCCTGATAGATGCTGGCAGACCTGTGTCCTTTGCTCTTGTTTCATAGTGATGTCCCTTGTCAGTGTTAGCCAAGGAACTGCCAGTGAACACCATACAAGGATTCAATCAATTGATTGGAAAAGTGAGAGGTCAAACATACCAGAGGCCGAGTTGGAATGACAGCATAAAAGTAAATTACTGCAGATGTTGGAATCTTTAGATAAAGTTGAGATTTTCCAGCATCTTCTCTTCTGGAGCAACTGCACACGGGGTACATTTGTTAGGAAGTGATGTCAAAATTTGTGGTTGCATCAAAGATATATCTTTATTATGTTGACTATTTAAAGTGAAATTTATCTTTTCCATTTTATGACTAAGTCTGTAAATTTTATAAGCTAGTGGCTAATGAAAAGAGGGCAATTTTCATCTTGAATTGAGCTTGACCAATCTGCACAGAAAGCTGCAGTAGAAATCCATCCATCCAAGGGCCTGAGGGCCACTTCAGATCTTAAAGACGGATAATATGTTTTCAGCCAGCTAACTCACTCAATTGTAATATGCAGGTAAGACCTTGAAGGAATACCAGATTAGACGGAGGCACCAGGGAAAGCATTGTGTTTGACAATCACTGCTAGGGTAAAATAAAGAAAACTATTCTTTCTATATTTGTAACTTATGCAGCAGTTCTGATGTTCACAAATTACCTTTGGATTATTGTCACACTGTAAAGATTGTGAATCTAGTGTACCTTTCAGAAATGATTTTCTTAAATCATGCTCTCTGCAGTTATAAGCAGGCCTTTTGGTTTCATTGTTGCTGAGCTGTCTGGTTAGAAGTTCTTTTATTGCTGCTTCAACCATTTAAATGGAGTTTGTTTATTTTTACTCAGGGCTTCAGTTACTTTGTCCTAATTCTGCTCCAATTCCTATGTTCTTCTGAGATTCAGTGCTAAATTGTTAAATGCATGCACCAAGAAACTCCTCATGCATCAACACTGATGGAAGATTAACAAAAGCCACATTTTGGCATCTATCTGAGGTTATCACCAAAGTTATAGTGGCCAATTAGGAAAACCCAGTGATGTAAATTGAGCTCCTTCTGAACTCAACTCTGGATTCATCCTGTGTGAAGCCTATTTTACAAAACAAAAATGTATTGCAAATGATGGAGTAGTTAAAAATATTGTTGAAGCTGTGTAGGATTTATATTGGTTTGAATCTGAATAAATGTCTGCTGGTATCTAGAATATGTTATCTATAGGTTTTAAGTGGGAAATAGGAAATGTATGAATCCTAGATATTAGGACTGAAAACCATGCCCAACGTTAACTCCTCCATCAATGAGTTAATAGAATTATGAAGAATTTTATACAAATTTAAAATGATAAATTATTCAATGATTCACTGGAATGAGAGAGATTGAGGGGCAAGCTGATAAAAGTTTACAAGATTATAAGGGGCATGGACAGAGTGGATAGTCAGAAGCTTTTTCCCAGAGTGGAAGAGTCAATTACTAGGGGATATAGGTTTAAGGTGCGAGGAGTAAGGTTTAAAGGAGATGTACGAGGCAATTTATTTTACACAGAGGATGGTGGGTGCCTGGAACTCGCTGCCGGGGAAGCAGATACAATACTGAGTTTCAAGGGGCATCTGGACAAATACATGAATAGGATGGAATAGAGGGATATGGTCCCTGGAAGGGTGGGAGGAGTTTTAATTCAGTCGGGCAGCATTGTCAGTGCAGGCTTGGAGGTCCAAAGGGCCTGTTCCTTGCTGTAATTTTCTTTGTTCTTTGTTCTATATTAAGCTCTATGTGTGCAACATGTGGCTGCCAATTCTGTATCTGTCATGTTGTTCCAAACCCAAGGTAAATTTCATCTCTAAAAGCCATATGGAGCCAAATTTCAAAATACCTCAGTTTTTGGTGAAAAGGATATTTCTTTAATGCAAAATAAACAAATGATATAATTGTAGAAATGATGGCTTCCAGCACTCAGTTTTACTCTTTGGGAATATACATGGCATTCAGGCACAGAGGTCAGCACATCCCAAAAGATTGGCAGATATGTTTTCATCTGTAATGATTTGGTCAATACCAATTTCTTGGACAGGCAGTAGATAACTGCATGCAGTGACGTTTTCAACAAGACATACCAAATTATTGAAGGAAGTAAAATGCAGCCTTGCCAAAAACATGTCTGAACAACAGCTGTGCAGATAGTACAATAATATCCATTTATTATGACCCAACATTTAAACCTTATGAGGACACACAGTTTCTGGGTGTCACCTTTCAAAGTTGTGTGATTTTTCATCTTTCATTTGATGACTGACACCTTCAAAACATCACAAATCTCCATGATAATGGATACCTACCCAAGCTTAAATCCCACCAGCAAAGGCTTCCTGTAGGATTATCGTAGGAATCTGATGCATTTACTGAATGATTGCTAAAATTAATGGTGTATCGTGAAAGGTGACAAAATTACTCACGGAAGCAGAAAAGATTTTAGCTATTATCAAAAATGGAATTAAAAGCAAGCCTCAGTTTGTTGGAACTTGCCTGTGAAATAGATTCCTCACAACAATCTTGTCAATGTTTTGTTCTTAACTTTTTTATAAAAGAGATTTTCTTTATCCTAGGACAAAATTCTCTGATCGCCCATGCCAGTGGGATGCTCTGGTGCCACCAGCAGCGCATTCCCTGCCATGTGTTTCCCAGCAGTGTGAGGAGGCTTCAATAAGAATTCTCATTGACAGCAGCGAGACCAGAGGATTCTCTCACCGTGTGTCAGAGAATGGCACACCACCTCCAGCCAACAAGAAAAATACCAAGGGGAGGCCAGGGAGTCTTGCCCATAATTTTGCATTATCTCAATGTGAAATTATAGTAATCAGAGTTAACATAATAGAAAGAGAAACCAGGGAAGGTTATTAACATCCTGACAAAATAATTAGGAACATATATTTCATCTGCAGATTAAATTGTATATAAAAAGAGTATCAAGTGCAAAAAATATTCCTAGTCATAAGCAACTGGGAAGATAGCTGGAATTTTCTTGCCATTTATGGTCCAACACTGCTGCAAGCAAGGATGGAAAGTTTGGCGCTCAGGCAAATCTCTATTCACTGCAGCAGGACCAGGGAATCTTGCTGGCATAAACAGCTTATTGTGTCCAGCCATGAAGATAAGTGACCTCCCGTCTAAAAACTGTCTACACAGGTTGGAATTTGAAACAGAAAGGTTTGAACCTTTTTCAGTTTCCAAACATACTGCTTACTGTAGATAGGTCATAAAGATCTGCCACAAACTTCACAATTAAATCCTGATCTGAGCGGAGTTAAATCAGCTCTAATTTTAACTTGAGATGGGTTTGGGACAAGTGGGGCATGGGATGCACTGAAGTCCTTCATGAACACCTCGACATGATAGAACATAGAACATAGAACAATACAGCACAGAACAGGCCCTTCGGCCTTCGATGTTGTGCCGACCAAAATAAAAAGCAATGCCCCTCCAAACTAAACCATTCCCTTCTCTTCCATATACTTATCAATTAACCTCTTAAACGCCACCAAACTTGGCGCATCTACAACAGCTGCAGGCAGGGCATTCCACTCCCTAATCACTCTTTGAGTAAAGAACCTACCTCTGATATCCGTCCTATAACTCATACCCCTTAATTTAAAGCTGTGTCCCCTCGTGCTAGCTTTCTCCATCCTAGGAAAAAGGCTATCACTGTCCACCCTATCTAAACCTCTAATCATCTTATATGCTTCAATAAGATCCCCTCTTAGCCGCCTCCTTTCTAACGAAAACACCTCAAATCCTTCAACCTCTCTTCATAGGACCTGCCCTCCATACCAGGCAACATCCTGGTAAACCTCCTCTGTACCCTCTCCAATGCCTCCACATCTTTCTTATAATGTGGGGACCAGAACTGCACACAATACTCCAAGTGCGGCCGCATTAGAGTTTTGTACAGTTGCAACATGATGCTGCGGCTCCTAAATTCAATCCCCCTACCAATAAAAGCTAAGACTCCATATGCCTTCTTAACAACTTTATCCACTTGACTGCCTACTTTCAGTGATCTATTGACACATACACCAAGATCCTTCTGTTCCTCAACACTATTAAGAGCCCTACCATTAGCCCTATACTCTACACATTTATTGTTCCTGCCAAAGTGCATTACCTCACACTTTTCCACATTAAACTCCATTTGCCACCTCTCGGCCCAGCTCTGCAACTTGTCCAAGTCACTCTGTAAACTATAACACCCCTCTTCACTATCTACCACTCCACCGACTTTAGTGTCATCTGCAAATTTACTGATCCATCCCTCAATACCCTCATCCAGATCATTTATAAAAATTACAAACAGCAGGGGCCCCAAACAGACCCCTGAGGCACACCACTCGTCACCGAACTCCACGATGAATATCTCCCATCAACCACCACCCTCTGTCTTCTATCTGCCAGCCAATTCCTAATCCAATTAGCTAAATCACCCTCTATTCCACACATCTGCATTTTCTGTAGAAGTCTTCCATGGGCCACCTTATCAAAAGCCTTACTAAAGTCCATATATACTACATCAACCGCCTTACCCCCATCCACCTCTCTGGTCACTTTCTCAAAAAACTCAATGAGGTTAGTAAGGCATGACCTACCCTTCACGAAACCATGCTGACTATCCCCAATCAATTCATTTCTCTCTAAATAACTATAAATCCTATCCCTAATAATTCTCTCCAATACCTTGCCCACAACAGAAGTAAGACTCACTGGCCTATAATTCCCTGGAAGGTCTCTCTTCCCCTTCTTAAACAATGGGACCACATTCGCTATCCTCCAGTCCTCCGGAACCACACCCGTAACCAACGAGGACCTGAAGATCAGAGCCAGAGGCTCTGCAATCTCCTCTCTTGCCTCCCAGAGAATCCTAGGGTAAATCCCGTCCGGCCCAGGGGACTTATCCAACTTCAAACCCTCGAGAATTTCTAACACATCCTCCCTATCTACTACAATACTTCCCAATTTGCAACCCTGTACCTCAGTGTTCTCCATAGCTACATTTCCAGCACTCTGCGTGAATACCGAAGAGAAATATTTATTCAGTGCCTCACCAATCTCTTCAGGCTCCACGCACAACTTCCCACTGCTGTCTATGACTGGCCCTAATCTTGCCCTAACCAATCTTCTATTCTTAACATATCGAAAGAAAGCTTTAGGATTCTCCTTAATCCTATCAGCCAACATCTTCTCGTGTCCCCTCTTAGCTCTCCTCAATTCACTTTTTACCTCCTTCCTGGCTAATCTATAGCTATCCATTGCACTATCTGAGCCTTCAAGCCTCATCCTAACATAAGCCTCCTTTTTCTTCTTAACCAGCAAATCAACTTTTTTCGTACACCAAGGCTCTCTTACTCGTCCATTTCCTCCCTGCCCAGGCCAACTCTTGAGGCTCGTTTAACTGAAACTGCACTATCTCCAGTACTGATTTGATGCCTTCAAAAGCCAGAAACCATGATGTTGAAAAGTCTTGAACACTCATTAATTATTTACATTTTAGCTGGACTCTATTATAATCTTATTCCTTCAGATTCCAGTTCTATGTGATCTGATATCATTGATGATGCATGTTAGATATTAGCATAATAGCTATTAACTCTTTATACTGCATTTATCTGAGACAAATGGAAATAACATCATGCCTTGTGCAGCAGTAGTACCAATGGCCATGCCATAATGAGTCAAAAAGAATAGGAGAAAGATCTCGAATCTCCTGAAAATGATAGCAAAGAGAGCAAAGCCAGTCTTGGAAGGCTACGGACTCACTGAGGGCCTAGGACGTATACTTGTAAAGAGTCCATGGAAATATTAAAAAATCTATACTTATCTTGACCATTATTGACCAATCTACTGCTGCCTGCCAGATTTCTTTGCTTGGTTGATATTATAGAGTTTTTTTTTAGCAATGTCTAAAATAGGTGTGGCAGTTTATCAGTCAGTGAATCATATTTTATTGTTATTGTCAGCTGTTGTAGACCACACTGGAATTGAACCCTCAATAAATTAAACAGGACACAGAGCACATTAATTTCCTCAACTTGTTATGTTTACACTACTTTTTCCTTCCTTTCCCTGAGATCTTAAGATAACTACTGTTCTGCAGTTGTAATGTGTGAGAAAAGTGTAACAATATAAATTCAGAGGAAATTACTCTAAATGCATGCCATAATTATACAGGTTTCTAATCAGTAATCTATCCATTCAGTAATTGTGCTGAAAATAGAATTCTGGGAAGATGCAAGCATGTCTTATTATTTCCAGTTTTCTCGGTAATGTTGCATTGGATCATAACTTTCGCAACCGATATTTTATTAGTCATTCATCGGATAGGGTCATAGCTGGCTAGGCCAGCATTTATCGTCCAAGTCTAATTATCCCTGAAAAGGTGGTAGTGTGCTGCCTTTTGAGCCAGTCATGATGTACAGTGCCATTCTTTAGGTACACTCAAGGTGTTGTTAGGGAGGGAGTTCCAGAATTTTAATCCAGCAACAGTGAAGGAATAGTATTATATTTCTGCGTCAGGATGATGACTTTTTTGGAGGGGAACTTCCAGGTGGTAATGTCCCCATGTATTTGCTGACCTTATCCTTCTAGATAGTATTGTTATAGTGCATGGAAGGTGCAATCTAAGGTGACTTGGTGAATTGCTGCAGTGCATTCTGTAGATGGTACACACTGCTGCTACTGTGCATCAGTGATGGAGGGAGTGAATGTTTGTGTAAGGGGTGTCTTTCAAGCGTGCTGCTTTGCCCTGGATAGTGCCAAGCATCTTGAGTGTTTTGGAACTGTGATTATTCAGACAGAAAGAAGTCTCTCAACGTCAGGTTAAAGTCCAACAATCTTATTTGGTATCATAAGCTTTTGGAGCACTGCTCCCTCATCAAGTGAGTGGAGAGCTGGGTTCACAAACTCAGCATATATAGACAGAGATTTAGTTGCAAAATAACAGTTGGAATGCAAGTCTTTACAGTAATCAAGTCTTTACAGGTACAGACAATGCAAGTGGAGAGGTGGATAATCACAGATTAAAAGGGTGTGAATTGTATCAAACCAGGACAGTTAGTAGGATTTTGCAAGTCTAGGCCAAATGTTGGCGGGGGGTGGCGGGGGGGTGGTGGTTGTGGTGGTGGTGGTTACGTGCAGTGTGACACGAATTTAAGATTGCAGTTGAGGATGTCCTCTTGCTTGTGGAACTTGGTGCTTAGTTTCAGCTCTGCAATACTGCATTGTCACGTGTCACGAAGGCTGCTTTGGAGAACACATATCTGAAGATCGGAGGCTGAATACCTTTAATTGTTGAAGTGTTCCCTGACTGAAAGGTAATACTTCTGCCAGGTGGTTGTCGTGTGTTGTCCGTTATTCTGTTGTTTTAGCATCTGCATGGTCTCCTGATGTACCACACCTTAGGACATCCTTTCCTGAAGTGTATGACATAGACAACATTGGCTGAGTCCAGTGAGTAACCTGATGGTTGGTGTTCTCATGTATGATGTTGGCATCTGTGTCAGTGATCTGGCACTTCTTGCAGAGGTTGCTGTGGCAGGATTGTGTGGTGTCACTGGTCTCCTGAATGCTGGGTAGTTTGCTGTGCGAGGCTGCACAGTTCTTTGAAATCAAATGGCTGTTCAAGGTTGCACAGTTTGAAATCAAATAGTGGGAATGGCCTTGGCAAGATGTTCAACTTCATCAATGACATGTTGAAGGCTCAAAGAAGATGTCACCATGAGGTTGTTTCAGTGATTGCTCACCATGAGCTTAAAGGAAGAAAATGTCATCGATTTATCTCATGTATAGTGTCGATTGAAAGTCCTGTGTGGTGAAGAGGTCTTGTTTGGACCTGTGCATAAAGATGTTGGTTATTGAGGTGCAAATTTCAGGAGGATAATGACAATGACATCTCACAGTCCTGTCTCAGGAATCTCTGCAAGACATGCCAGATCTCACTGGAGTGGAGAAACTCCGACATCTTCTTCAGAGTTTTCGACATGTCATCGATGAAGATGAGCAACTCGCCAAGGCCATCCCCACACTCCATTTCTTGCCTTCAAACAACCATGCAATCTCAAACAGACCATTGTCCTCAGCAAATTACCCAGCCTTCAGGAGACTGTGATCACAACACCATACAATTCTGCCACAGCAACCTCTGCAAGACATGCTGGATCATCAACATGGATGACCTCAGAGGTCACATGATCCATACTTTGAACCCCCAACACACATATATCACAGTAACGTCCCAGGATGTTGACAGTGGGGAATTCAGCAGCGGGAATACCACTGAATGTCAAAGGGCAATGATTAGATCTTCTTTTGGTGGAGATGATTGTTGACTGGCACTTGTATGGCATGAACATTGCTTGCACTTACCATCCCAAACCTGGATATTGTTGAGGTCTTGCTGAGTTTGAACATGGACTGCTTTAGTATCTGAGAAGTCGCGAATGGTGTTAAACATTGTAGTGTTCAATGCTCTATGTTCTATCATTACATATAAGCTTATTTTTAATGAAAATGATATGTCAGTGTCCTTATGATTCAATATCATTTTCTTTCTTTTTGAAAAGAAATTCCTGCTCAAATTACGGATATGAATGATATCAATGGAGAATGAGCACAGGAGTTCCCAAGCTTCCACGGTGGATATTATCCCAATGATATCATAGCATCTCCTAGTATAGAAGAAGGTTTTTCAGTCCATTGTCCCTGTGCTGGCTCCTTTAAAGAACTACCCAATTGATCCCACTGTCCTCTTCTTTTCCCCATAGATGTATTCAGTTTTCGTTTACAAGTGAATATCTAATTCTTTTTGCAAGTTACTTATTGAACCTGCTTCCACCGCTCTTTCAGAGAGTCCATTCCACATTGTAACATATTATCAATACTCATTGCTTTAAGTAAATTATTCAAAAACAGTCAGGAAGAAAATAAAACATACAAGATGAGAAGCTCAGTGATCATTCTGTTTTTTTTCTTTAATTGGTCCAAAGAACTTTTCTTATTTCAACTTAACATTATCCATTAACAAGGTGACTTATCCTAATGTGTCGTCCATTGGGCTTGGGTGGGATTGTTGTCAGCACAGACTCGGTGGGTTGAGTGACTTCCTCCTGTATTGTAAGGATTCTAAGATCAAATTTTAATTCTTTTCTATTTCATCAATTGAGTAAACTGCTTTTGGAGAGAATTTTGCAACTACTAAATGGAAATTTTTTGTTGTTTACTCCCTCATGTCTCCAAATGGATGTGTCAGCATGAAGGTGGAAAACTAATAGTTTTATATATTGAAAAATGAAAATAGCTATTTTTTTTTAGAAAAGATAGAATACATTATCATTGTTAAAGACTAAAAAAAAGGGACAAAATGGATCAGTGAGACAAGCATTAAAGTGTTGAGATTTATTTCTTGCATTTACAAAAGTGTAATGGCAGCTTGCTTCTAGCTGTATCTCTGGAGCTTGTACTAGAATAGCTTATCGTTGACTCCCACATGTCAGTGACACACCTGTCATAAGCAGGAAGGCCTCCTGAGTAAGGAAACCAGATGTTCGGTATATAGTGCTGTTTTGACAAATGACAGCCTGGTACAGAAAGACTCCAGCCATTGCCATTCAGCTGGGACTTGTTGCCATCTCTCCTGTGCTCATTATCATCCAGGAGATTTTGCAGGTTGTGTCCATAAAAACTGTACTTTGCCTTCACCATGTGCTTGTCCCTCTTTTGATTGTCAGGACCAAATCATATTCTTAAAAAGAGGACAAAAAGGATACGTGAGTCATCCAGTGTTCGTAGCTGACACTGAGCTGAACAATCTAAGTGAATGGCAAAGTGGCACAATGGTTTCTAGGTAGGTGCATCTCTCTTGAGTACAGTCTCCTGCCTGCCCTGGGGAACAGGGTGGCCCTTGGGTGCTTTCACCTCAATGGCATCCAACATCCAGTCAATGTCCATATCCAGGAAGCACGGGACTGGTCTCTTTCTGACCATCTTACCTGGTGACATGACTGTGGGAAGTACATGGGGAATTTTTAAGTTGCTCCCCTCTGTTACTCATTGAGGTAATTCCAGCGAATCAGCCACTACCAGAGTTGAAGATTGCGCGTATTTCACGTGAGGCAGGTGAGTCTATTTGAATACGCAGAGTGGCTGGTGAATACCATTGCCAGCAGAAACATGAATCACTCCCACTTTTCCAGTAGCAGGAACACTTAGTCTCAGAACAGGAGAACCAGGACCTTTATCTATGCTTGAAGCAGAGCAGTAATCAGGTCTGTAGTCTTGCTATACTTGCAGAACCTAAACGGAATATTGGTGAATTATAAAGACATCCAAATCGTGGACCACAATTCTCTGGACCATGCACTCATGCACATATTGTGGGGCTAGCACATTTAGCACTGGATTTTTATTTTATTCATTCATGGAACATGGGCATTGCTAGCATTTATTGCCTAAATCTCATTGCTCAAGGACAGTTGAGAGTTAACCACATTGCTGTGGCTCTAGAGTCATGTAGATGAACCAGGTAAGGATAGCAGATTTCCTTCCCTGAGGGACATTCATGAAACGGTGGGTTTTTATGACAATTAACAATGGTTTCTTGTTTATCAGGAGATTCTTTCTTCCAGATTTTTTTTTATTGAATTCAAATTCCATCATCTGCCATGGTGTGGTATGAACCCAGGCCTCCCGAACATTAGCTGAGTTTCTGGATTAATAGTTTATTGATAATATACCTAAGCCATTGCCTCCCCTTTGAGATTCTCCCAGTTCCTGTGTCTCAAGGTAATCTGATTCCCACCATATTTAAATAATCATTTAAACATTCAGGTCTGGTTTGGACATAGACTCATCTGGCTCCTTGTGATGTTAATATACCTTTAAGAGTTTTGTTTTTAATTCATACTCACAACATTTGGTGATGTCATTGTTGAGGGAGAAAAAAAACTGTGGACAGTTCAGGTGGCAAGGATTCATTTTCAGTTTGGAGCTGCAGGATTGAGTTTTTAGTTTTAAAGGGCACAGCAAGCTAAAAAGAAATGTTTTCCCTCTTTCCCTCTCTTGTTTTCCTGAAGGGTGAAAATCTGTTGTTGCTGTGTTGGACCAGAGTCTCTGTGGTGTTTTGGGAAGCTGTTTTGTCTTCAAGCTCTTCAGCGTGAATCTAAAGAACTGCAGACTTCAACCAAAGAACTTAATTTCCATTATCACATGAGCAGTTGACTTTGCTGTATTGAACTTATTTAAAGAATTTTGTCAATGGAAGAGTTTTGGTTTGATTGAAACACATTAGATATCTTTGTTGAGGATTGTGTATTAAGTGGTTTTGTATCTTGTTTGTACTTGATAAAAGTTTTTGCTAATTTTCTTACTATATATGTTGACTATATTCTAAAATAAACTTGATAAAAGCTCCCTAGAGGGTCATTTGAATCATACCTAAAGGGAAGCCGATCATGCTTATCCTAGCCAAATTCAGGATGTAACATTTATAATCTAGGCGGGCTCCATAAAACACTTCGTAGTTTCTGACCTGAGCCATAACATCCTGCAATTCACCAACTTTCAGGCATTGTGGAACCCAACATAAGTCGCTACTGGTCTCCAGAAATGGAGACCATCCATGCCATGGGACTTGGAGGTAACTTTTATCTCCAGGTAGTCAGGGAAATGCCTAGGCATTGCCTAGATGGCACTGGCAAGGTATGGGGTCTGAAGGATACCTCAATGGGAAGGCACTTTAGGCAACCCCATAGCAGACTACCATTTCCATGTAAAGAGATTGAGGGCCTTATACCCAAATGCAGCAAGGATAGATGGGCATGGTGCTGGGTCACCCTCATGCCTGCATGATGTGAGGAGTTGACCCAAATATTTAGTGATGGAAGGAGGTTGCCCATCTGAGGTCAACTGTGGAAGTATTCCCCATGTTATGAACATGGAACAAAATTACATCTTTCAACTTATTTCAAGATGATATCTTTTACTGAATTACTGATATAATCATTCACTTGTTTAGTTTTAAAACAAAACGTATCACAAGAAAATTGAAAAGTAAAATGAAAAATGGGATATAATTTTGAGATGAAATAATGGTTTAAGGAACAGACTGTGTAAAATTAGTATTATTACAATCACAGCACAGGGAAAGCAGCTTTAGTTTAGTGATTGGAGTGAGTGTACAGTTTGTCGCAAAGGGTTCTCCAAAGTACCATTGTCAAATTCTGTGTGATTGCATGACTTTATAACAAACCATATCTTGCACGTGATGATTCCAATTGCTCAGCAACTTAATAATTTAAGAGAATATTATTACTTCTATTGTTCATGTTATAATTACACCCAGAAGGAAAAGAAAAAGTAAAAACTGGGAAATAAGTATACTGGTTCAAACTGGTCTTGTATACTATAAAATGAAATATGACTAAAAGAGCTTGATCAATGCTATCATAGAAAAAAATACAGCTTGAGATCTGAAATAACAACAAATGGTCTCCCGTGCACAGCACCAATATTCCAAATTTTAATTGTAAAGTAGTGGAAAATGGAAAAAGATAAGAATGCAGAAAACAGCACGCACTTAGGCCTTTGGAAGTGGCATGCTCTTCTAACAAAACTCACCAACAACCTCCCCACGAATAACTCATGTTTTTCTTCAAAATAAAACTGAGATCTTTTATATCCATTTGAGAGGACAGGTAGAGCCTTGGTTCAACTCCATATTCAAAAGGAAACACTTCTGACAGTGCAACACTCCCTCAGTGCTGCACTAAAATGTCAATACAGATTGGTCAAGGACTGCAGCAAAACTTGAACCTACAACCTTCTGACTTAAGAGGCAAAGGTGTTACAACTGAGCTACAGCTGATCTACATGAATTTGATTATTGCTGAAAGTTTATTGTACATGCATTGCAAAACATGTAAATGCGTAAGCATAGTGAAGTAAAAGACACTCTTTTTGGGTAGGGACCATAAGAAAGCCTCAGTATAATCTTGACCTCCTTGCCATCCTTCTTTTTAAAAAGGAAGCTGGAATTTGGCAAATATTTTCATTTTATGAACAAGTTTTGTCAATAGTATTATTGGTAAGAAGTACAGATCCATTGAAAACAAGTTTGTGTTTTCTCTGATGGCACAAAACCAAATCTAATTTGCCAAAAAACTGTCAAAATTTTGCCCTAGGTTTGAAACCCTGATCTGAGAACTTGATAATTAATTACCATCAATAACCATATATTTAATATATTTTAAGAAATTTCAAAAAACCCCAGCTCCTTCCCACAAAATTGAAGACAAGCCCAATTCTTTGGCCAATTTGTGCTCATCTGTTTGATGTTGATGTGTCCATGTTAACAGATTAGGCAAGTGTGATGAGATCAGTGTGCAATGACTCATCTGGTGGTTTTCACTCCTTTTCTTTATGGGAACTGAGAGCTTGTGCTCATTCTGGAAACCCCACAGCCTCCACCCTCAATTAAACAGCAATAAATCAAGCAATATTGTGCTACTAAATCTCCCCTTTTCCTTTTTTATCTTTGTTGTTGTGGTTTTGCGGTAGATGGATTTACCATGGTGAATGCATGGGGTTATGGGGATCGGATGGAGGAGAGGAGCTGGATGGGATGCTCTTTTGAACAATGGCCTTCTTTTGCACTATAGGGATTCTATGGTACTCAGTTGACATTAAACCAGTTGTTTTGGTCTGCTGATCCCTTGGCTGTTGGCATAAATTTAAGCTATTTTATTATTGGAAACCTGTGACTATCATAATTTAGTACCTGAGAAAGCCAGAAAATAAGCTCCTAACTTTTCTATCAGTAGCAACAATAACAATCGAGCTAATAAGAGAATGTCATCTTTAACGTCCTTGTCAAGTGAGCTGGAATTTGCAGAGGATGGAATGGATGCTCTGACCATTAAATGACTGATAGAAAAGTGAATTAATTGCATTGCAATGGAGGAAATGTGATAAGTCCCAAGTAATTGAGTTCAAACTCGGAGATGTGAGGTGGCTGAATTATATAGCTATCTGACATAAACTGTGGTAAAGTACTCAACTGTTGATTCTGGTAATTTTTCCTCCACATGACTACAATAGTTGAATTTCTAAGGGGATGCAATCCAGGATTACACTGAAGTTGTGCTTATTAATAATTTCCACCATTGACACCACTGAAGCCACTCCTTCTTCAGAAAGCTAGCCTCCCTCCCCTTGAGTTCCTTTTTATTCTTTTTTTTCTTCATATCTTATTATATCTATGTCCTGCTAAATCAGCATTATAGTAACTGTCCATTGGGCTGAGCAATTTCAGTGCTTTGTTTCTATATAGCATCAATGACTTCTCTTGTAGTAGCTAGATACAGGCACCATTACAGTCTGCAGCTAGATTTTACACATATACATAAAGTAGGCTTTACTAGCTTTTGCTCCATTGAAATAGGATCAGGTCATTTGCCTTTCAAAGTCTGATCACCATTTCTTATTCATAGCAGCTCTAAATCTTTAATCCGTGCCTTTTTTTAGTGCACTGTACTTTTCTGAAGCCTACCATCTTTAAGAGAAATTAAATTAGCATTGCTGCTGGAAGTGAGAAAGTTGAATTAACTACCACAGGGAGTTATTGAGGCAAATAGTTTAGATGCATTTAAAGGGAAGTTTGAAAAGCATCAGGCAGTGAGTGCTTTGCTGTTTACATTTAAATGTACTTGGATTCTGTTGTATCACTCAATTAAATTCAAATTTTGTCATGCCAATGGCAGAAGTGGGACTAAATTTCATTCTATGAAATTGACCGTCCGGTGCTTCCAGTAGAGCTGCTGTTTTCTACATGGCACTTCCTCTTTAAAGCATTTAGCAATGCTTGACTAAGTGATCCACTATTTGATTATTCAGGTCTGACATAACATAATTGTATCTATCCAACTCATGTCTCAAGTGGGTCACAAATTTGGCTGCAGTTTCCCCCTCTTTCTATCTCATCTAACAGACAACATGCCTTTGGAATATGGCATTTTACACCATCACATAATGGTCCCCCTAAGTTTTACACAGCACATTCATAATCTGCCTTTTCTTTCATGTCAGGCAAAATCTTGGAAGTCTCCTTTGCCCAAACTCTAGCATTGAACAACAGTAAGGCCCATTATTGTGTTTTCTGCACTACGATCCTTCCCATCCAAAAACAGATTGTGATGGTCAGCATACGCTGCCGATGTCTCCAGCCGTGCTTTCTATATGTTACTGATATTAGCCATTGGATCGAACAACTCAATTCTCCCAACTGCAGATATAACAGCTCCAACAAGTATCATGTCACAATAATAAAATCTCTATATCTATCCTTGTCACCAATGTCACATCTCAGACTGAAAGAACAACATTCAAGTTCACAGATTTAACTGCAAGAATAGTAGAATTTAATCTGTCATGCTGACTAACTGACTAACGTGTGCAACTAACTTTTAACCCTCCATGTCAAGTGACTCCTAATGTCATGTGGTGTGGACCTTAGCGTAGATTTTCTGAGTGCCATCTAATACTCAAGTGCACACACACAAAACCTGTCATCATGGCAATAGCAAATCATGATATTTGTATGAAAGTCTCATGAGTTTTAAATATTTGTTTTTTGATTTATGAGACAGTGGCGTTCCTAAATGTAAATGTACAAACATGGGCATATCACTCAAATGAATAAAATAGATTAACCAATCCTCCCCAACATCACAGTTTCCCACCTCTGCTATTTTCCCTATTATTGCAACATGGGCGGGGGTTTGATCATTCCAAAACCAGAGTTGGAGATGCGGGGGTTCGTAAGATTACAGACTCCAGAGAAATATCTTTAGCCTGGTGTTTGGCAACGATTGGCTTCCCACATTCTTCTGAGTGTCAGTGGCTTCAGCATCATAGCCTCATACAACTGATCAGGCACATGCATGGTTTTCGGTGCAAATTCTGACACAAAAGCTACTCATGAGCACATAATTGATGGTGCTTGTGTTGGTGAAGGGTACGGTGGAATGATGTATCACTGCACTCCTCCTCCAGTCTCTGTTATGCGATTACCTGTGGAAAAAAAGTTGGATAATCAAATAACCCTTTCAAAGAGCTTTCAGAAGAGCCTGATGTTCAAATTGGTGTTTGAACAGTGGGATTGGCTTGATCTTCCTCTGCTAACACCTCTTTTCTTGGAACTTCACCATGTATGCCTCAGTGAGCTCTTATCATCCTCCTAATGGCAGGGCTGCACCATTGGCTGAAGGTCTTCAGAGGCTGCTGACTGGGTGGTGACGGGCCATGGGACAGGGAGGTAACGGGCCACTGAGCAGGGTGGTTACAGGTTGGTGGGTAGGATCTAGAAAGGAAATTAGTAACAGAGGTGCCTGAAGCCCAAGTTGGAGTGCCTACTGGACATTCCTCCCACTCTCCCTATCCCTGAATTCCTTCTGCAGGCCTCAACATTGAGGCCAGTGGAAAGAACTACTTAACTGACCAATAATTGGCCATTTAAGGGCTTCAATTAGGTGAGAGTGGGTGGGATGCTTGTCACTCACCCCATGTAACCATGAACAGGTCAGGGGTGGATGGGCGGCCAAGACCAGTACCTGGGGAATTTAATGGGCTGTCTGCAAAGCTGTCAGTGCAAGCTCCTTAAAATTCTGTAGTTAGGACATGACAGCTGGCCTGTGGGAGTTTGCTCCAAGGGCAGTGATTAGTCCAGGAAGGTATGCATCACCATTCTTAATTCCACCTTTCACTCCCCGTCGGGACACTGAAGGGGAACAGTGAGCCCTTCCGTTAAATAGCCCATTTCTTCAGGAAAGGAACAGACTGCTTTCAGCAGAAAGGCAGGCAACTTAGAAAGAAGTAGTTGCTATGGAAGAGGAAAGAAATGAAAGTTTAATTAGAACAGAGGCTGATTAATCTGACAATTTTGTTACCTTGCAAATGGAGAGAATTCAAAGAGAATTTAAACCAAGCTCCTGGGAGATAAACCCTAAAACCAAAAAAACCTCTAAGAGCCAATGAACCCCATGGAGATGAATCCTTATGGAGTTAAAGCTTGGCTGCTGAAGAATTTTAATTGCCAATAATTTGTAACTGCCTGCTGGGTAGACAATAGATTGATCATGGGTGAGCTAATATATGCTTGGGCTACATGTGAGCATGTATAATAACTGTTCCATTATGCCTCTGCTTTTATACTGAACTAAACCTATTGAAGGAAGATTTATGTAAGGGGAGAAATCTGATACTAAGTGAACAATTAATTATTTATACTATATTACTTCAGCCAAAGGTAAAAATCCCCTCTCTCTTGCTGGTGAAATATGGTCTGCATTACCAAAGATAATGGCCAGTAGAGAGGCACTTGATGTAGAATTAGTCAGATTCCAACAATCTGCATTGTGCCAAACCATTCATGCATTTCCAGCAAAGACAGACATCCTGCCTAATTAAAGCAAAGTTTCATTCAACTTTGAAAGTCAGTGTTGCTATTAGAAAATAACTTGTTTGCAGAGAAAGGCAACTTGCTGACAATGAACCGCAGGATACATGTGAATAGGAAGTCCAGTGGAAAGGACAGCCCAAGGAGATGACTCAATATCACCAATCTTACGTTGTTATAAGTCAAAACAATCCCCATGGTTTGTGTGAGACCATAAGAAATAGGAGCAGAATTAGGCCACTCGACCAATTGAATTGCTCCACCATTCAATCATGGCTGATTTTTTTTCTTATCCTTACTCTCCTGTCTTTTCCTCATAACCCCTGATCCCCTTATTAATCAAGAACCTATCAATCTCTGTCTTAAAGAACTCGATGATCTGGCCTCCTTCTGCGGCAAAGAGTTCCACAGATTCACCATTCTCCCATTCTCTGGCTGAAGAAATTCCTCCTCTTTCTGTTTTAAAGAATCATTCCTTTAGTTTGAGTTTTTCCTACTGATCGAAACATCCTCTCCATATCCATCCTATCTAGGCCTCGCAGTGAGGTGAAGGCGCAGTTTGACTTATCATCTCATCGATACCACTCTATTTCACTGCACTCCTCCTGTCACCAGTTTTTCTTATGGCATTGATTAAACGATACATTGAGCCACATTAAATTTTGAAATCACGAATCTGGTGCCATTTTCACTGAGAGACCCTCACTAATAATTTGGTGATCGAGAAACAACTTTTCAATGTAGTGACAGACCAATGGAGAGACTTTCTGAGATTTGAATTATTAGGAAGATATGTGGGCATGATAAGGCATGTGTTTGGTGGCAAGGCATGTGTTTGGTGGCACTGCGGTTAGAGAGTTTGGATAGTATCCGAAAGGTACTGGGTTCAAGTCCCAGAGAGGGCCTTAGCTAGACTTAAGATAGGATAGGCTAGATTAATTAAAAGTCTCTGAAGGTGTCCTCACAGGTGGAGAAGGTGACAAAGAAGGCGTATAGTATGTTAGCTTTCATAGAAAAGGGTATAGAATATAAGAGTAGGAGTTTGATGTTGCAGTTGTATACAACTTTGGTTAGGCCTCACTTGGAATACTGCGCCCAGTTCTGGTCTCCGTACTATCGGAAGGATGTGGAGTCCTTGGAGAGAGTGCAGAGGAGGTTTACCAGGATGCTGCCTGGTATGGAAGGACTGTCCTATGAGGAACGATTAGATAGACTGGGGTTGTTTTCCCTTGAAAGACGTCGGCTTAGAGGGGATCTCATAGAGGTGTATAAGATTATAAGGGGTATAGATAGAGTAAATGGAGGTAAACTTTTTCCACCTTTAGAAATGGATAGGACGAGAGGTCATGGTCATTGGGTGAGGGGGGCTATGTATAGGACGAATATTAGAGGGCAGTTTTTCACACAAAGGGTAGTGGGGGTGTGGAATGCACTGCCGAGTAAGGTGGTGGGAGCAGGCACGCTGGGGCTGTTTAAGGGTCTCTTGGACAGCCACATGAGCGGTATGCAGATAGAGGGATATATTAGGACTGTTTAACTACGGCTTTTTCCACAGGTAATTCGGTCCATAATTTGAGCACGCATTCGGCAGGTGGTGCGGGTACAGCTCTTGGATGTTGATTCATGGGTTGCCTGGTACCTCATGTCGTAAATGAGTGCTTTATGTGGACCATCTGAAGGCACCATGACAGCTCAGAGACTATCGATGTGGCTGTGCAGACACTTGGAATTGGGCCGGTGTCTGCGGGAGTTTGCGCGTTCTCCCCGTGGTTGCGTGGGTTTTCTCCGGGCACTCCGGTTTCCTCCCACAACCCAAAAATTCGCTCTTAGGCTGATTGGGTAACAAATTGTCCCTATGGTGAAAATTTTCCATATTAGGAATAATATATATATTATTATATAGGAATATTAAAATAGGATAATGTATTTGGTATGACGGCGGCACGGGCTCGTTGGGCCGAAGGGCCTGTTTCCCGTGCTGTGTTGCTTAATAAAAAATAAAAAAAAAAATATATCCAACTGGTTCAGCCCATCTGCTTTTGCTCCATAGCCCTTTTCAAGTATGTAATACCAATTCCCTTTTGAAAATGACTTCCATTGTTCATTCACTCTATGCATTCAAGATAATCATTACTCACTGCAACACATATTAGTCTCTTTATTTCCCCTCCAATTCTTTTGCCAATACTTTAAATTTTTGTCACTTGGTGGCCTACCCTCCTATCAGTGGAAAACAATTTGCTTACTCTATCAAATTCATTATTTTGAATATCTCTATTAAAACTTCCCCTTAGCCATCTCTCCTTTGTCTGCAATAACATTTAGGGCCTGATTCACCCATTCTGAAACTAATTGCTCCCATTGGCAGGTAAGCAGGAGTGACTCATGTTTCCACTGTGCAGTGGTGTTCACTAGATACCCTGACTATTCAAATGGCTATGCTGTTCCCAAGTGAAATACTCGGATTCTCCGATTCCAGCAGCAGCTGATTTGCTGGAGTCAGGAATCACCTCAATGAGTTTAAAAGCTCCCCCTGTACATCCAACCATCACATCACCAAGGAAAATGGCAGGAAGGAGACCAACCCCACACTTCCTGGATGTGGACATTTACCCTGGTCCCCCGGATAGGCAGGAGAATACCTGCTAACGTGTGGCAGAAGTCTGGGAGGCAGTGAGTGAGGCTATCAGCAGCAAAGTCTGACCTGGAGGACAGCCATTCAGTGCAGGAAGAAAATTAAGGACCTCCTTCAAGCTGCAAGGCTATGTGCCCACTTTTCCTCCCACGCATCATTCCCAACAAGAAGTCCTCAACACCAGCTTATTTCCAATTATCATTCCCAATCTCAACCACAGCCATGTTACAATCAGCACTTCCAGCTTTCAGCTAGCTGGCCTCTCAACACCACCCTCAAAGACCCCCATTTAGCCCTTACAACATCCCCAGTGATGCTCATTAGTCTCATGCCCTCCCCTAACACCCATCATGATCCCTCACAGGCTTGCCAAGATTCCACACAGGTGCCACCTGATCACCCTTTCAAAGTCTCCCCATTCTTTTCCCAAAAGATAAAACTGCACTTAACAGGAGAGAGGCAGAAGATGGACGGAGGAAAGAATCTGCGCTGAGGGTCCTTACCCATTATTGAAGAAAAAGCCTGGAAATCGCAGGAAAGTGCCAGGACAGGTCGGTAGCCAGTACTGTGAGGGTGGCAGCTGTAGCAGTGAATCTGAGGCAAAAGATGCAAGCAATGGCCAACGATCCTATTTACTATGTTTTCTATATTTCTGGGCATCTAAGGCTTGAATCACTCTGTGCTGTCCATTGCTGAGAGCCAAGACAGTAGGTCCAGCATTCTTACAGGCATGTTAAAGACCTAAGTGAACATTGTAGCAGTGCTCAAGAACTGACATCACCAGCGAGACCTCTGCATCTCACTCCAGCCAACCCTCCAATTATGGGCATGGAATGACCAGGTGGCCACTGGGCACCCCAAGGGAGGAGGAAGCACTGGGCCACAGTGCAGGGCTTTCCCCCAGGGAGCTCCAGACAGTCTTTAACTCTTCTGAATACCACCCTCTCCAGAAACCATATGCTACGGGCATCACAAACCAGAAGGCCTCCAGTTCTTATGTGAAGTCCAAGGGAACATGCAGAAGGAGCAAGAGACATTGAAAAGTTAAAAAGTCGCAGGAGCACTGAGTTGGCACGGGTGAAATATAGAAGGGTTAGTTATAGAGAAGAGGACACTGCATGTGGCACATGTAGTCCAGCAGCTCCTCAAAATGCTAGCATCTCCTGTAGACACGGGGTCCAAGATTTTGTTGTCTTCTTGTCCCCTCTTTGGCCTGATGGGCTGCCAGTGTCTGGGCAGCCCCTGACTTTCTGGGTCCAACTCATGTAGTGCAGGACAACGGCTGGGTTAGTCCTGACATTCTCACAACCTTCTGCTTGTCTCAGCATCAACAATCCGAACCATCACTAGCTCGAATGGCTCCAGTCCAAAATCCATCCTCAGTCTGTGAGGATATGGAACAGAATACAAGAAAAAGAAAGACAATTCACAATGTTATCCATCTTTGTACTCCAACATCCTTCCTCATCCCTATGTGGTACTTCAGCTGAAGGGTGATCAACACTTAAAACTTCCCCTCCACCTCCCCAACGACCCCACCCCATCCTTCCCTCCCATTCCCCTCTCCCACCCCCCACCCCTCTCCCCACCCCGTCCCACTCCTTTCTTCGCATCTCCCTCCCCCTCTCCACAACCTCCCCACCCCTCACAGGCTTGCCCTAGATCCCACACAAGTGCCGCCTGATCACCCTCTCAAAATCTCCCCATTCTCTCCCCAGAAGATAAGACTGCACTTAACAGGAGGGAGAGAGAATGGGCAGAGGAAAGAATCTGCCCTGAGGGTCCTTACCCATTTTTAAAGAAAAGACCTGGAAATTGCAGGGAAGTGCCAGGACAGGTCAGTAGCCAGTACTGCGAGAGTGACAACTATAGTGGAGAGACTGAGGCAAAAGGATCAAACAATGACCAATGATCCTATCTACTAGTATGTTCTAGCGCTGCAGCTGTTCCTATGATTATGGGTTAACTGGCAACACTTCTTTTGGGTGGTGGGGCACCTGACCCTTGCGTGCACTCACCTTCCGATTCCTATCCCTGATCTGGGGTGGGACTATGAATGAAGGGAATTCTATGAGGTTTGCTGATGCCAGACTGTGAAAGGTTAGCTGGTCCAGATATGCAGGGATCCATGTCCTCAGTGTGTGGTACCCATGGAGCCAGAAGATCAGAGCTGAGATTGGGCACAGAGGGGAACCAATACCTTTGGTGCCTGAAACTCATATGGATTGGGTTAGCTGCAAACTTCAAAGAGGCAATGGAAGCCATCAGGCAAGGTTGCCCAACCCGGGGACCCCCACCCCAAGATCATTCCCTTCTCTTTTAAAAATGAGCACTTATCTTCAAACTCCCCCTTGGATGTCTTGCCTTCAGATCCCTGCATTTCAAAAGTAACACCAAACTACGCTTATGCGATTTCTGGCAGCGAGAGTGGGTGGCTATCATGTGACTGCCACATCTGAGGTTAGTCTCATTAATGACATGGAGGCAAAGCTATTTGCACAATTATCAGGTTACTGCCCACTCTGGATGGGTACTTGATTGGGAATCAGGTGGAGTCCGAGAGCCCTCATTGTCATTGGGAACCTAATTTTCAGCCAATTCACGATTCCCCAGGGCACCAGGATTTCCAGAGACCACCTGAAGATGTCAGAGAATCATTCCCTCAATCTATATCAATATTGTTCAGTAAAAAGTTGCCCGCTCCAACTCATTTTGTTATTTAAATGACTTTTATACCAATGCACATCTCTTATACTTTCATCAGCTGGGCCAGCACTTTTGTTGCCCATTCCTAATTGCCCTGGAGAAGGTGGTGGTGAGCTGCCTTCTTGAACCATGTAGTGTAAGTACATTCATAGTGCACTAGGTAGGAAGTTTCAGGATTTTGACCCAGCAACAGTGAAGGAGCAGCAATATAGTTCCAACTCGGGATGAATGGTTTGGAGGGGAACTTGTAGGTGATGTTCCCATGTATCTGCTGCCCTTGTCTTTCTAGGTCAGTCATTCCCAAGCTTTAAAATATAAAAATAATTGAGGCAGATCTCATATTTTCTCTGGTTGTTTCCCTCACTGGGAACTTCATTTTTAATTTCTCCCTGTCCTCTTGTCTGTTTTTTTTAATCTCTTCCTATCCCTCTCGCTTCTCCCAGAGTTTTTGCACCTTTTGAGTTTGTGCTTTTTTGTGCAGGCACATGGGACCTTTGTCTTCAGCTCTAAGTCCCATTGGTCATGAGCACCAGTCTGTCCAATGTAAAAAATTGAAAGCAGCCAGCACTTGCCCTGGAGGCGCAAGACTCATGGGGTCTTAGAGATGCCAATCACAGAGCTAAGGGCAAAGATCAATTTTAATTTAATGACATGAATTTTGGCTTTTTCTCGCAGCATGCTTGGAGGCCCTTCACGATGCACTAGCATGCTATTGGGAACCACTGTTCTAGGTGGCATAGATCACAGCTTTGGAAGGTACTGAGCAAGCAGCCTGAGTGAGTTGCTATAGTGCATCATGTAAACGATACATACCAATGCCACTGTGCATGGTTGATGGAGGGAATGATTGTTGAAGGTGGTGAACAGGATACCAGTTAAGTAGGCTGTTTTTTCCTGGATGATGTCAAGCTTCTGGAATGTTGTTGGAGCTCTCCTCATCCACTTTAAAGTATTCCATCACTTTCCTGACTTATGTCTTGTAGATTGTGGATAGGCTTTGGGGAATCAGAAGATGAATCTCTTGCCACAAAATTCCTAGCCCCTGCCCTGTTTTTGTAACCACAGTATTTATATGACTAGTCCAGTTGACTTTCTGATCAGTAGTAACACTCAGGATGTTGTGGGTGGATTCAGTAATGGTAATGTGACTGAATGTCAAAGGATGATGTTTAGATTCTCTCTCTTTGGAGGTGGTCATTGCCTGACATTTGTACAACTTAAATGATACTTGCTAAATTTCCATGTAGAGGCTAATTGCCACATATTGCTTAATGGGCTCACTATTTCTCTGATATCTCAGATAAAATGTACACTGTTAGATCATCACACTTCTCTTTGGCCCAAAGTATTTTCTGAGGGCACTTACTACTGTATCAAACATATTTTCAGTAAGCTGCTTGAATATTCATAGGCCTTTACTCTGAGAAAATAAACAAATGTTGTTTTCTTATAGATGTTTATTACACATGTTATAGCAGTTGATGTCGTATACATGGATTTTAGTAAGGCATTTGATAAGGTTCCCCACGGTAGGCTCATGAAGAAGATGAGGAGATGTGGGATAGAAGGAAATTTGGCCGATTGGATAAGGAACTGATTGTATCATAGAATTCAGAAGGTGGTGGTGGAAGGAAAATTTTCAAACTGGAGGCCAGTTACCAACTGGCTCAGTGCTGGGTCCTCTACTATTCGTGATTTTTATCAATGACTTGGAAGAAGGGGCTGAAGGGTGGGTGAGTTAATTTGCTGATGACACCAAGATTGATGGAGTAGTGGATGAGGTGGAGGGCTCTTTCAGGCTGCAAAAAGACATTTATGGGATGCAGAGCTGGGCCGAAAAGTGCCAGATGGAGTTTAACCCTGATAAGTGTGAGGTGATTCATTTCGGGAGAACAAACTTGAATGCAGATTACAGGGTCAACAGTAGGGCTTTAAGGAATGTGGAGGAACAATGAGATCTTGGGGTTCATATCCATAGATATCTGAAGGTTGCCCACTCAAGTGGATAGAACCGTGAAGAAGGCTTATAGTGTGTTAGTGTTTATTAACAAGCGGCTTGAATTTAACAGCCATGGGGTTATGCTGCAACTATATTGGACGTTGATGAGACCACATTTGGAATATTGTGTTCAGTTCTGGTTACTCACTGTAAGAAAGATGTGGGAGCATTAGAGAGAGTGCAGAGGAGATTTACCAGAATGCTGCCTGGTTTGGAGGGTATGTCTTATGAGGAAAGGTTGAGGGAGCTGGGGTTATTCTTGAAGCAGAGGAAGATGAGAGGCGATTTAATAGAGGTTTATAAGGTGATGAGAGGGATTGATAGAGTGGGCGTGCAGAGACTATTTCCTTGGGTGGACATGGCTGTTACTAGGGGCCATAACTATAAGGTTCATGTAGAAGATGTAGGAGGGATGTCCAAGGTAGATTCTTCACTCAGAGGGTGGTTGGGGTGTGGAATAGACTGCTTGCTGTGATAGTGGAGTCGGACACTTTAGGGTTATTGAATAGGCACATGGAGCACACTAGAATGATAGGGAGTGATCCCTATATTAGGCATCATAGGGAGTTATAACTTGATCTTGGGATTGGGCACGACATTGAGAGACAAAGGACCTATTCTGTGCTGTAACGTTCTATGTTACATGTGGCTCATCCCCATAGTGAGCAAGCAAGGACCAGTCAAACAACTGCACAATGCTTTTCAGGTAAATGTATAGAAAAAGTTTAAGCAATGCTCAGCTCAATTGCTCATAACTATTTCGAGGTTAAGAACAGTAAAGTTCAATGTTTACATACCTACATGACTGTAACCCTAATGAACCAACAACAGCACAAAAATCATGCTGTTTAGTTAGCTGGCTCAAGATTACTGGGGTACTGAAGAAACTTGCCAGCTTTCAAATACATTACAGAAATTTCTGCTCAATGTGGCTCTGCCCATTATCAGCAACATTATTTCCCAAATCTGGAAACAGACTGTTACAGCCAGTTTTACAGAAATGATACAATGAAGGTCACAGGGTACTCTTCCAACCAAGTACTTTTATGTGAAACAGGTCAATCGACATTCCTCTCCTTTTGTCTGTCTGTATCTCTCCCTCTCTCAAACAGTGTCTTCACTTTCCCTTCTATATATGTCTCTTTCTATCTCATTACCACTAGTTCTTGTTCTTTGTCCTGGTTTTGCTGTTTCAGTGGTGTTGTAGTCAAGTGCTGGCTCCGAGCACAGAGGGATCATTCTTTGGCCAATTCCCCGATGGTGAAAATATACACTCTTAATGTACAGCACTTTTGAAATAAATAGCTACCTTTGGAAAAGCATCATGACTAAGGCAGTTGGAATGAAACAACTTGGTCTAAAAGGCACCTTTAGACTCTTCTACAAATAGTTGTGAAAGCATTTTGCTAGCTGCAGGTGCATTTACATTGCAGCTACTAATCTCAGGCTGGAAGCTTCAGTCTAACTTTCAATCAGGTAGGTCTGTCTTTATTGAACTGGCTTCTGTCAGGCTAGAAGTCAAATTATTGTAACCTCTGCACATGTGAAGAGTAGCATACTGCTGCTCTAATCGAGAGAAAACATGCACAGAATGGACAAAAGAGAAAGGTCAGCATATTTTTTACCTACCCTTCATGAATAGAGAGAGAGGACTAGTTAGAAGTGGTTTGTTTACACAATGGGGCACTTGCTTGAGTAAGAGTCTAACAACATCTATTTTAAATCCAACCGATTTATTTGATTGTAAATCTGCAAGCTTTCGGCCTTTGTAGCCTTTGTCAGGCGAATGAGATGTCATAGTGTCATCTACGACACTACGTAGATGTAGATCTACGTAGATTTACTATCAAATAAATCGGTTGGATTTAAAATTGGCGCTGTCAGACTCTTACTGAGTTTACCCCAGTCCAACGCCGGCATCTCTACATCGCACTTGCTCGATCCAGAATGGAATCAGCATATATCTATCCATCAGAAATCCAGAGGAAGTTTAAATATGTCTCTATTATTAAGTAATCCCCAGAAATTCCCCCAAAGATAGGAAGCAGTATAAGTGGGTATCTGTCTCCTAATTTTGCTCTTGCTTCCAGAGCAGAATTTGCTTCTGAGGCTTCTAAGCATAGAATCCCTACAGTACAGAAGGAGACCATTTGGCCCATCAAGTCTGCACTGATCACAATCCCACTAGGCCCTATTCCTGTAACCCCACATATTTATCTTCCTAATCCCTTAAAACTAGGGTCAATTTAGCATGGCCAATCAACCTAACTCGTATACCTTTGGAATGTGGGAGGAATGATATAGAGATGCCGGCGTTGGACTGGGGTAAACACAGTAAGAAGTCTGACAACACCAGGTTTAAATCCAACTGATTTATTTGATAGTAAACTCATAAGCTTTCAACCCTCTGGTCTTCGTCAGGTGAATGAGGTGTTCTGGTCTCAAACAGCACACATGTCAGCACAGATTGTTTACAGATTACTGATTAGAATGCGAATCTTTATACCTAACCTGCTATTCAAATCCTAAAGTGGCTAACAATGTGAGCGGAAGGAACACTGAGTACAGGTTAAAAAGATGTATATTGTCTTCAGACAGTACAGTAAGTGAGGTTTTGCAAACCCAAGCAAGTCATGGGGGTTACAAATAGTGTGACATGATGCCAAGATCCTGTTAAGACCATCTTCATGTGTGCGGAACTTGGCTACCAGTCTGCTCAGCAGCTCTGCAAGAAAGGATGTCCCGAAGCATGGTACATTGGGGAGACCATGCAGACACTACAACAGCGGATAAATGAACACCGCTCGACAATCACCAGGCAAAACTGTTCCCTTCCTGTTGGCGAACACTTCAGCAGTCACGGGCATTCGGCTTCTGACCTTCAAGTAAGACCTTCTGACGGTCTTAACAGGGATCTTGGCTTCATGTCACACTATCTGTAACCCCCATGACTTGTCTGGGTTAGCAAAAAACCTCACTTACTGTGCTGTCTGGGGAAATAAACATCTCTCTAACCTGTGCTCAATGCTCCTTCCACACACATTGTTAGCCACTTTAGGACTTGAATAGCAGGTTAGGTGTAAAGATTTGCATTCTAATCAGTGATCTGTAAACAGTCTGTGCTGGTATGTGAGCTGTTTGAGACCAGAACACCTCATTCGCCTGACGAAGACCAGAGGGACGAAAGCCTGTGAGTTTACTATCAAATAAATCAGTTGGATTTAAATCTGATCTTATCAGACTTCTTAATGTGGGAGGAAACCAGAGCACTTGGAGGAAACCCACGCAGACATGGGGAGAACATGCAAACTCCACACAGACATTGACCCGAGGGTGGAGTTGAACCTGGGTGCCTAGCACTGTGAGGCAGTAATGCTCACCACTGTACCACCACGCCACGCAACTGCGCCATCGTGCTGCCCAAACCTGAGAGATTTAACATCAATTCAGTATTTGATAAAAGCTTGAAGTGATCAGTATTGATTTGAATCAGAGGATGAAATTTGGAATGAATATTGGTTGCAGATCAATAACCATCATAGCCTGTTAAATTTGTGGAAGTGATCATTCATGTTCTAAAGTAATCATTTGACATTATGGACATTAAATGTGATCAAAAGGCATCACATTGATCAGGATAATATCAGTGCAGCTTCCTACATGTTATGATGAAAAAAAAAAAAATATTTCTCCTTGTTTTCAAAGGTTTTTCCAAGAACTTATTTCACCAGTTCCATTTCAACTGGCATGTTATCCCTTTCCTCTGATCATCGTCCAAAGCCTCTGCCATGCTGAGTCCACCAGGATTACCAACCCTGGAGGAAAACAAGGGAGACTTTTCTGGGGGTGAGAGTGGGGAAGCAGGGTGATATTGGTGATGAAATAAAAAATGTAAAAAAATTTAAATAACAAAGTAAATGTAACATTGAGAAGTATCAGTGCCATAGACTTAATTTAAAAGTATATCATGAAATAAGAAAGCTAGCAGTTCATTAAAGTCCACCAGGGGCTGTCAGACAATGTGATCTGAAACAACAAGAAGACTACCTGTAGCTCACCACCAGCAATGGCCAGGAATTCAACATGCTGCTGGGAGGAACCACCCTAGCCTAGGGTGTCCAACAACCAGGCGGTGTTACTGTCCAAGCAAATTAACATCCCAGCAAGGCTTATGCCTGAAGAGGAAAGATCAGAAAAAAGTAAAAATATAATGTAAAGTAGTCCATTTTAAAAATACCAGTGAATGCATGGCTAAATCTTGCATTACATCACCCCACCTCAGTACTCCCCTAATCCCACTTCCCACAGCATAAGGCAGCAATATCCAAGCCAGCCCAGAGCTTTCCTACCTCCGGTGCCCACCCCCCACAAATCTGCCTAAAACGTATCTTCATGGGACTGCGCGTTGGGCCCCGTGCAGCCTCAGGGCCAACATTTGACATTCCCTCAAGCCTCAGGCCTCTTCCTCCCCTCCTCAAGCCCTTCCTCATCATTAGCCTCTCCCCACTACCCTCAAGTCTCTCTCTCCCCTTCTCCCACAGCCTTTCCCTCTGTATCTCTTCCCTCATACTCTCCTTCTCTTACCTAAACTCTTCTCTTTGTTCTTGATTAGGGTGCAATGTTCCTTGAGGAAAATCATTTTTCAGTCTTAATGCTGCAGATGAAAGATAGCTGCAGATGGGATTTTGAGAATTAGGTTTTTCATGTTTTAAGCATCATTCGTTTTATAGAACATAGAACACTGCAGCACAAACAAGCCCTTCGGACCACAAGTTCTGTGATCATATCCCAACCTATCAACCTATCTATAACCCTGAATCCCATTAAATCCCATGTACTCATCCAGAAGTCTCTTAAAAGACCCCAGCGAGTTTGCCTCTACCACCACCGACGGCAGCCGATTCCACTCACCCACCATCCTCTGAGTGAGAAACTTACCCGTGACATCTCCTCTGTACCTACTCCTCAGAACCTTAAAACTGTGTCCTCTCGTAGCGACCATTTCAGCTCTGGGAAATAACCTCTGAGAATCCACCCTATCTATACCTCTCAACATCTTGTAAACCTCTATCAGACAACCTCTCATCCTTCTTCTCTCCAGGAAGAAAAGACCTAGATCCCTCAACCTATCCTCATAAGGCATGCCACCTAATCCAGGCAACATCCTTGTAAATCTCCTCTGCATCCTTTCAATAGCCTCCACATCTTTCTTGTAGTGAGGCGACCAGAACTGCACACAGTACTCCAAGTGGGGTCTGACAAGGATCTGATAAAGTTGTAGCATTATCTCCGGACTCCTAAATTCAATCCCTCGATTGATGAAGGCTAGTACATCATATGCCTTCTTGACCACATCCTCCACCTGCAAGGCCAATTTAAGAGTCATATGAACTTGGATTCCAAGGTTCTTCTGCCCCTCAACACTGCGAAGAGTCCTACTCTTGATATTATATTCCTACATGCTCTTAGTCCTACCCTTGATATTATATTCTTTTTCAGTTAATTAGTCCAATGGTCTTTCAAATTTTGACATTTTGACGCCTTAATTTTGCGATGGGAATGAGTGCAAGGTTGAAACATTGATTATCCATCCAACTTCATCATAACAAGAGGCCTAGGAAGTTTTAACTTCTGAGCTCTATTTTCCAGTTTTAATACTGGCTCCTTCCATAAAATGGCAGGAACGATCTCAAAATTGATGGCAGCGGGTAGAATTTCACAAGGATATCAAATCACTGCTAGAGTCAGTGACTAGAGTCACCACATGGTAAATAGTGAAAATAACAAAGTGGCAAAGCAGGTGGGATTGAGAGTGTTTCAGAGCTGATTGTGGGACAAGAGGAGAGGTGGTATGGCGGATGGGATGGTGTAGTGGCTATTGAATAGTGCATGCCTTTTGTATAAGAAGCACAAGGTTGTTAATTGTATGGATTAAGGGTGAGGATAAACAGATGGAAGGCATTTGTCATTTGAATACTTGTACTAGGATAGCAATAAAACCTGCCATTGTCATTGTATTATACATTCACTTTGTGAATAAAATTAAACTGAGTAAAGATGGATCTCTGATCTGCTCTCAAATGGGTGTTAGAAGTTTAATAAAAGTGTCCTTGTGAGCAGAAGGTCCCGCTAAAATTGCAGCTAGATCTAACACTTTGTGTTCTTTACTCGGACAAAAATTAAAATGACCCATTGAAATTATCGGTGTGTAATTTAAATCTGTTCATTAGACAGGAAGCCACTCCATATAATATTTCAAGTAAATCAAGATGGAGGAAGGCGGATTAAGGGATTGTGTCAGGAATGCTCCACATACCACAATCACCCTCATGCCCCACTTCTACCCCTACCATAAATACTTGGTTGCACTGTGCAGTCAGTTAAATTACCTCTAGTGTATTAGTTTGAAGTATGAAACAAATTTTGTTTTTCTCAATCTCTAAACTCATCAAAATAGAAATGAGAAATGGCAATGCTTTTAAAACTAGATGGGAGAACAAAAGTGTCTTAATGTTATCAATGATGGATTAAGCACTATGTATACAATATTCCTTTACAGCTACAATGCTCAGCTGACAAACCTTCCATTTTACACTTAGTTAATAGGTGTAAGACGAGGTCATCTATAGAGCCTTTTGTTCATGCTTTGAGAAACAGCCAAAGTCATGTGCTTCTTGTCACTGAGCTTTAAATCCCCAAGGTACACAAAGGCTGGATGTTCATAAAGTTCAGCCAGAGCTGAAAGCAGGAGTCAGCTCACAGACTGAATTTCAGCCAGAACTTCCGTATGAGAAACTACAAATTAAACACAGGAATGATTCTTCAACGAAATGTGATAATGTACCTGTGTACAGGTTCTGGCAAGTATACACCCCCAATCACTTTGAGATGTTGAGATTTTACCTGTCAGCGAAATAAAGCATTGGCTCCGTACAGCTTGCAAACCTGTCTCCTGGGGCCTGTGAGAAGGATGATGTCATTCTGGTGACAGTCAGTCTTTAATTGCTGCAGTGAAAAGGCTTGTTATATTTCTCCAAGCTCAGCAGCTGTGAAGACAGCACAATAGACCTTCACAGAGGAATTCCCTTACACGAAACCTAATAATTCCTATTTTGTAGCTCTTAAGTAAAAGTTCTCCCAGTGAATGTGAATTGAATCGTAAATCAGATACAAACATTGAATCATCCTATTTCATGAAACAGCACTTCAGCTACAATGCTCCTGTACAGCTATTGATTATTTTGCTGCTTTTTTTTTCTGCATTTCCATTGTAAGAAGCTCTGTTTAGATTTTTGCGCCCTAAACATTAGCCTGAATCCCACAACAGGCATTGGTTTATTGGTGGTACTTAGTTTCATTTCCACTGTGCATTGTAAAACTTGTACTATTAATTTCCCAAGCAACTTCATTGAACTCCTGTCCTGATTTCTGTCAGCTTCTGCATTGTTTAAAAATGAAAGACAGGTAGAGTAATACCATAATCATTAAAATACCCACAGATTTTTCTCAGGTAATAAGCCTACATTCCTATCTAACTATTTCATATATAGTGTGAATAGACTTAACACCTGAATATATTCTTCAGCTAAATAGCACTTCCCCCTTTAGCTGCTCTATACAGATTTGTTTTAAACAAGCTGAATTGGAAATGCCCAAGCACTCAATCATGGTTGTCCTTATTCACTAGCTCAGTGAGAGAAGCTTTCTTAAATGGAATTTCCCACAAGAACTGACTACGCTTGTTAGCTGTAGAAGTAAACTGGATCTAGAACTGGACAACATTCTGTAACAAGTAAGTCACAAGTATGCCTTGCAATTTAAACATCACCATATTTATTGGAAAACTTCGACACAAAATTATTTTTTGGAAATCAAATTATATATGAACAAGAAACTGATTATTCTTATAGTTAAACTGGTGGCTTAAAAAAATAAGCTTTTTTTATTTCTAATCCTTAAAAGTCTTAGAATCATAAAATCCTACAGTGCAGAAAGAGGCCATTCGATCCATCGCATCTGCACTGACCGCAATCCTATCCAGGCCCAACAACCTGATGTATTTACCCCTTTTTATGACATCCGCTGCCATATTCAGATAAGTTTTTAAAGGTGACATGTCTTTCAGTGGGGCTAGTAGTGATTGAATGAGTGACTGAGTGGGTGAGAACACATCATGTTGGTGTTTTTGAATTATTTTAGAAATGACTATTTTGCTTGTTTTCTCACTTCTTGTTGCAATCATTTTAATCAGATTGATGTTTTCTTTTGTGTTCTGCAAAGGATTCATTTAAAGGGCTGAGGGCAAAGAAGATGAGAGGGGGATTAATTGGATATCTCGACATAGATGTGATGGGCTGGATCATCATCCTGTGCTGTATGAGTGTCTGATTCCTTAATTAATTAACATTGATTGGGTGTTCTTCTGTTTGGTATAGCTAGCTCTATGAGTTTTTCACCTGTACTCTGATAGAATGTCCCATTGAAGATGCACAAGTTCAGGCTTTTGTAATATTGATTTGAATTGGCAGCAGTATTCCAATTGCTTACAATATAAATTACTTAATGGCTGGAATTCCCTGATCTAGCCTGTGGCTGGGATTCTCCAGTCCTGCTGCTGTGAATGGAGGTTAGGTTGAGCCAAGTCCTCCAATCTCACTGGCAGCAGTAGCAGGACATGCGAGACCAGAGAATACTGGCCAATATCTATGATGCTGATAGTTTCAAGGCCATACATTTTCATAGGCATCGAGAATGGAAGTTAGAGATGGGGGCAAAGAAAAACATCTCTATCTTTTGTTTTCCCATGACATTCAGTTAGAAAGAGCGGATCTCAGAGGCCATGGCACCCAGGCAAAGTGATGTTCCATTGGAGAATTCCATAAATGAATTTAAAAAGCAGTTGGACAGATATTTAAGAATAAGGAACTTAAAGGGTTATGGACAAAAAGGTCAGTTCTGAGATTAAGCATGGATGCTCTATCAAAGAGGCAGAACAGGCTTAATACTTTATCCAGTTCCACATCATTGATTTCTGACCTCAATCATTCTTTAACAGAGATTTGATGAACAGGAGGAGGGAAGTCTTTTCAGGAAAGGAGGTAAAATTGCAGGGCAAGTTATTCCAAGTGCTTCCCAGCCACTTTGAGAAGGTTTGAGAGGTGCCATACGCACCTAAAAAGAAATATGACACAAAATAAGACAAGCTTAAAAAAAGAGAACAAAATAAATGCAAAAATAGATTGGTGTATAAAGATCAGAAAGTTCATCTTCTGCTGCATTACATCAGATATAATTTCAAATGTGTTTCAAATAATATCAGGATTTTTGTTATGTATACAAGCCATTTAAAGAATTCACTGCAACAGTTGGCAGTCTGTGTTCCTTATTTCAAAAAGTAAGAATGATTACAAATGATCCAATGATTAACACTTCAATCTTATTCTTGCAAACAATGAACTTGATTCATGTGTCTTAAATGCACAGAACACTGCCTTCTTTATGTGTGTTTCCTGATTGCACAATATTAAATATGTTGGTGTTTGAGAGTGAGAGCTGTTTAAAATTTGTAGTTTCTTTTAAAAAAAAGCCTGATTGGTTTTGAAGAAGTTTGTTAACTGAATTAACTGATATCTCATTTGAATTGGCCAGGATCCACATGCACCAATGTCTTCATGTTCCACTCCCAATGCATAATCATGCACTTGCAGAGGCACACAAGTGAGAACTCATATGCATTTGTATATGAGCACTGATACCTAACCACATGAAATACTGCTGATGAAATTATGCATTAAAAATTAACTCAGCCGAGAATTGAAATGTTTCTAGGAAGTTAGCAGGAATGGTGGCATGGTGGCACAGTGGTTAGCACTGCTACATCAGAGAATCAGGGTTGCAAGTTCAATTCTGGCCTCAGGTCATTGTCAATGTGGAGTTTGCACTTTCTCCCCGTGTCTGTGTGGGTTTCTTCTGGGTTCTCCAGTTTCCTCTCATGGTCCAAGCATGTGTAGGTTAGGTTGACTGGTCAATTTAGACCCTTAGCATCAGGGGAGATTAGCAAGATAAATGTGTGGGGTTATGGGAATACAACCCAGTTGGGATTGCAGGTGGTACCAATTCAACGGGATGAGTGACCTCCTTCTGCACTGTAGTGATTCTGTGGCAAACCTTGGAAAATGTGTTTTCTAAACTAGAAAATATCCAATATCAAGAGTTTGGTCATATTTACTACATTAATAAAAAAAGGACAAATCTGTTCCTCGTCAGACTAACATTCATTTTCCCTCAATCAGTTATATTAATGAGATCACATTTGCCAAAATCACTTGTCCTTAAAAGTTCCTTTACATATTAAAATATTAGTCAACCGTAACTCCCTCAGGCAACTAGTAATGTGGCCACATTTGAATCACTCACAGGAATACGTTAAGTGAAATCTAAAGCATTCATACAAATGCATCTGTTGATTATTTTATGAGGAGGTCTAATTGCTTCATAGTTCTACCACACATAATTCAATTCAATTTTTGTTGCCAGATTGGAAAAAATGACTCATCTGTCTGCTAAGCACAATTTTAAATGAAAGCAATTAGTCCAAACTGTATCATGAACTAGATTTCTAAAGACTATTGGGCAATAGATAATAGTTTCATCTTAGAGAAACATTATCTTGGCAGCCACTATGTCTGGTATAATTATTGCAAAATTCTAAAATGGCTGTGCAGACTTGTAACCCTCATCTTCTCCACCCATGCTTCTATTTATTGGCCTGCGTGGCATGAATTGGAAAACATCTGGAACCTACACATTTTGTTTTCTTGCGCAGTAGACTTCTGATCCGGGATCTCAACATAATGAAATGTTAGTTATGAAATATAAGGTCACAAAGACCAAGGCAGAACGCTTGCGCACTCTTTTCAACACATACAGCATTGTTTACTTTTCAAATGCATCTTTATGCTCATCAAGGCATATCAATGTGAAGGTTGAATTACTTTCCCATTTCAAACTTCTAGCTTTCAAGTAATCAGCAGGTGTTCCAGAGTTAATGAAAGCACATCTGGTTCCAAAGTAACGTTTTCCCCCTATTCTATTTATCCATATGTTTACTTACCAAATCAAAAAGAAGAGCACCTGTCGAGGTAACATTCTCATAGCATAAGAACATTAAATGTAAGAGCTGGAGTAGACCATACGGCCGTCAAGTCTGTTCCACCATTCAATGAGATCATTGATATGATATGACAACCCTCAACTCCACTATCCCACTTTATCCCTTGATTCCTTACTGATTCAAAATACTTAACCCAGAGCTCTCTGTGATAAAGAACATCATAGATTCACTACTCTCTGAGACAAGAAATTCCTCCTCACCTCTGTTTTGAATGGATGACCTTTACTCTGAAATTATGACTTCTGGTCCTAAACTTTCCCACAAGGGGAAATAACTTCTCAGCACCTACTTTGTCAAGCTCCCTGAGAATACTAATGGAGGTGATTTTGAGCCTGCACTGTCTTTTCGCAGGAATAGAGGCACGTGCTCAAAATCTGGAAATGCAATTCACACCAACAAGTTTCCCATTTCAAACTTATTGGCCCCTCACCAGTGATGTGACCAAGATAGGCCATGGGGCTGTAGAAAGCTAATTTTAATACATTAACATGTCATTAGCAAGCACTGTCTCCAGGACTTCTTCCTTCACCTGATATTCAGTAGACGCCACATGATGTCACTCCAGCGCTATTTACAACTGTTCAACATAAACACGGACCTAGCACCTTCACCTCCGAGGGGGATTTCGCAGGTGAGCACTCAGGCAGCAAACACCTTCTGCAGAGTGCACTGCTCAAGGGGGCACAGGAGAGGCTTTGGGGAACACAAATAAGTTAATGTCAGAGTCGGGAGGTTCCAGAATCACCATTTGGAGGAGAGGTGTCAGGAGGGATCACTTGCAGGCCTTCTCTAGCCTTCATGTCAAGTTGCTCCTTGCTGTAAAGGGGCTGTGAAGGCTAGTACGCAGATAATGCTTCCCTTATCTTCCTTCCTGGGTTCCTGTCCATACTGCAGCTGAAGGAGTGTCCTTCCTTAGTGGGGAGCTTCCCTAAGGGTGGGAGGGACATAGGACTACCATTCTCACACTCCACAGGGATGAGGTGGTGGTTGAGCATGGTCGTTCTCCCAAGCTTGGTGGTATTAATAGAACAGGGTGAAGGCTCTGTGGTGAACAAAGTGAAATTTATTGATAAGCATGCAAAACAAAATGATGACCTATCTACACCAGTGCCTTTTTCATCATGGCCATTAAGTGTGTACACTTTCTGAATCTTCCTGACTCTCCCAAAACATCTCAGTGTATCACCAGGATCCACAGTTGAGGTCAAGATGGCTGCTGACTTCCACACTGTTTTGGAGGAGGTAGACAGAAGGCAATGGGACTCCTCCAGTTAGCCTTGCACTCCAAGGAGTGATGTTGGCATTCCTTATTGATACTCTTAACTCTGCCATTACAGTTCCAGCAGCTGTGGGGTGACTGGGCCCTGGGTCACATCATCAGTAAGGGGCTCAGCAGAGTCCTGGGCTCTGGCATCCCTCTGAGTGCTGGTTCCCCTGGGATGTCCCTGTCTCTGCCTGCCGTGGATCACTAGCTGTGAGATGTTCACCAGTGATTGGCCCGGAAGTCTTCCTACTTATTGGATCCACCAAGGTATGAGTAACAGTACTGATGTTGACTGGGGGTGACAGCTGTGATGGGTTGGAGATCTTCACCTCTGAGCTGCTGGAGTCTGGTTGTTCCACTGTTTGATCTACAAGAGATAGACAAAGATGTATCCCATGTGCATTACATGGGATACGAAGGGAATATTGATTACTCACTTGAGACTCAATGAATGACGGCACACGTGTTGAGAATTTTCACTTTTTTCTCCTGCCTCCACTTCACCAGCAATGCTGACATCCTCTTTCTCCTCCCCAACCAGCTCAAGCACTCCTCCTCACAGCATGTAAGGGTTCACAGCTCAGGCATGACTCCAGCTGGCTGTGCCCACTGATGCCTTTTGGTTTGAGTTTGTCCTGCAGTGACACAGAGGGGAAGAGTGTAAGTGGAAATGCTGATGTTTAAGATGGTAATGAGGGGTGACAGGTATGGGGCTTAGGTGGGCATTGGAGTGTGAGGAGAATAGCAGCTACTGGGGGAACACGGTGATCATGGTAAGTGGGAGGGTGGGGAACTTAATGCTTGGTCTTTTCGAAGGCCAAGGTGGCTGAGAGAGAGAAATGGTCTGGCGTGTGACGGGGGGAGGTGGGGGTGGGCAGGGTGGTTGGAGGATGGGCAAGTGGGGGGGGGGTGGGCAGCAGTTAGGTGGGAGACCTCTGTCAACACCGCTGCCTATCCTCTTCTGCATTGCACTGCCAGTGACTGGGGCTGCCACTGCATCTGAGGCTGGGGTGATCACTTTGCTAGACGGTCATCATCTGAAGCATGGGTACAATGTTTCCCTCCTATGCACTGTTTAATTGAGCAGTCTGCTCTGTGATCACCACATAAAGCCTGGTGCTGGCTTCCTGGCTGCTATCTCCTGCAGCCATTGTATAACAAGATTTAGGGAAGCTGTTTATAAGGAGCTCCCCAGTGCTTGCGGCAGTTCAGTCCTTACATGGCAGGTGAATCAGAGGAGCGCACTGTTGGAGTAGCATGAAACTCATGGGAATTTAAAATAATGCTAATGAGCTATAAGATTTAGACAAAAAAACATACCAGCATCGTCCTTTTTTTCTCATTGGAACCAACACTCTGCATTGTTATGTCAGATTCTTTTTGCCTACTATGTCTCAATAAGGTCATCTCTCACTCTTCAAAATTCCAGTAAGTACAGGCCCAACCTAATTAACCTTTCCTCATAAGAAAATTCCTCCATACCCAGGATCAACCAAGTGAATCTTCTCCGGACTGCCTCCAATGTCAGTATATCTTTCCTTAGATAAGGGGACCAAAATGATTCACAGTATTCCAGTTGTGGTCTAACTAGTACCTTGCATAGCTTTAACAAGACTTTCCTATTTTGACACCCAATTCCCTTTGAAATAATGGTCAACATTGCATTTGCATTCCCAATTACCTACTGAACTTGCATGCTAGCCTCTTGTGATTTATGCACATTTCTGCAGCCTTTCTCCATTTTAATAATATTCAGTTTCTTTATTATTCTTTCCAAAGTGCAGAACTTCACATTTTCCTATTTTACATTCAATCTGCCAAGTTTTTTGCCTACTCACTTAACCTGGCTATATTCCTCGGTAGATTCTTTGCATCATCCTCATCATTTGCTTTCCCCAGTTGTGTCATCTGGAAACTTGGCAATAGTGCATTCACTTCCTTCATTAATATGTATAGTAAATAATTGTGGCTCCAGCACTGATCCCTGTGGCACTCTACTGATTACAGTTTGCCATCCTGAAAATGCCCCTCTCATCTTAACTCTGTGGGCCATGCTCACCCCAAGGATGGAATTTCCTACCTGAGGTCAAAGGACTTTTGCATGATCCATGTCCTGCCCATTATGATCCCCATGCTGGGCAGGATGGAAAAATTCCAATCGCTGTCTTCTATTAGTTAGCCAATCCTCTAATATGTTAATATACTACCCCAACATCGTGAGCTGTTATCTTATTAAGTAACCTTTTGCGTAGCACTTTATTGAAAGCTTGTTGGAAATCCAACTATGTTACATCTACTGGTTCTTCGTTATCTATCCTACTCATTATCGCCTCAAAGAATTCTAATAAATTTGTCATGCATGATTTCCCCTTTATGAAACCATACTCACTCTCTTTGATTATATTTTTTATTTCTAAATGCTTTGCTATTACATCGATTATAATAGACTTTAACATTTTCCCCGTAACAATATTAGGCTAACTGCCCTCTCTTTCTGTCTCCCTCCCTTTTTTAAATAAGGGTGTTATGATAGCAGTTTTCCAATCCTCTAGGACTTTTCCTGGATTTAAGGATTCATGCCTCCAGTAGCTCTATAGCTACTTCCTTTTGTAGTCTGTGGACTACTGTCTAAAAAAAAATAGCCAAGGTAGAAAAGGACATTGCGATGGGAAATATGGCTAACTCAAAAAAGGAGATTTTTAATTCCAGGCTGAATATGCAAACTGATCTATTTACTGGCAACAAATGGTTTTGGTTTTACAATGGATGATAAAATCAGCAGGATTCTGGACAAGGGTTGTTTTCAAGGCGGAAGTAGTAACAACACATCCATGATAATAACGTATTATAATTGATTAAATGGACAGAAACCAAATACAAATGGAGTCAGAAGTCTGATTTTATGTATTAATTAGGCTTAGGACACTGTAGCTGCAGTAAACCAATTTGGATGGGACGCCAATAATCAGTGCACATGTTTGGAACTGCATGTGTTTGAGCCAGTCTCGAGGAATAAATATTGGATTTTTAAAAAACGGAACAGAAGAGAAGGAAGAAAGGAACCTCAAGCTATACGCTTGATGAAGTCTGATCCCTCTCTGTGCCTGGCCAGCATGAATGAATAAAAGCATCCCTACAGATCCATTAGCTAAGTATGAATATTTACAATCTATGTTTGTATACATGTCATATTGATTTATAAGCATATAGAAGCATTTAATTATGATAGCGTAGGAGAGTCAGTGTTGTAAGAATCATAAATATTCAAAGTTTTGTTACCTTTTCCTAACAATTTTGTGTCTATCAATTAACAGGAGTAAGGGTCTCAGCTGACGCTTTATCAACTTTAAACCTCACTAGTTTCCCTAGTACTCCCTAGTGATAGTTATTATATTTATTTACTTTCATTATTTAGTATTTTTAAAAGTTATTATTGTCTTCCATTGTAAAGACTGATAAAGTATTTGTTTAGCTTTTCTGTCATTTCCTGGTTCCCTATTATTATTTCCTCAGTCTCATTCTCTAAGGGGCCTATGCTTACTTTGGCCTCTCTCTTCTATTTTACGTATTGAATGAAGCTCTTGCTATCAATTTTTATATTACTTGCTTGTTTACCTTCATAATTTACCTTCTCCCCCTTTATTATTTTTTGATATCTTTTATTGGTTTTAAAAACTTTTCCAATCCTCTGGTTTACAATTAACCTTTGTCACATTGTGAGTTATTTCCTTCAGTTTAACACTATTCTTAACTTCCTTAGTTAACAATGGTGATTTACTCGTTCCTAAGATCTTTTGCCCTCACTGGGATATTTCTTTGTTATGAGTCATGAAATATTCACATAAATGTCTGCCATTGATAATCAGCTGTCTTTCCTGATAAATTCCTTTCCCGGTCCACTCCAGCCAACTCATTTCTTTATAGTTACTCTTATGTAAGTGTAGTACAGTTTTTCTGATCCAAGTCTCTCACTCTTGAACTGAATGGTAAATTCTACCATGTTACGGTTATTAATGTTATTGTGGCTTCTGAGTAAACTTACTAATGCTAAACTTACTGATTCTAAACTTACCCTTATGTAAGTGAAGCACAGTTTTTCTGATCCAAGTCTCTCACTCTTGAACTGAATGGTAAATTCCACCATGTTACAGCTATTAATGTTATTGTGGCCTCTGAGTCTAAACTTATTGATGCTGTTCCATTTTGGATTCCTGAAAAACTGGCTTTATATCCCACTGTTATTCTGGCAGCAAACCAACCGAACAGCCAGGGGGAAAATGCTAAGACCCTAGTTAATCAGGTCTCCGTCATTTCTGGAGGTTTCCTGATTTGCCTTTTGTGAGACAGCACTTCTTACCTCTTATAAGGCTAAAGGCTTTTAAGTGGGAAGACAATGGAACAGGGGCTCCTGACGTCAATGGGTCTTACTCATTTGAGTGGACTCAAACCTAATGTGCACAGAGTGATATGCCAAATGAGGTAAGGCATTATTTGCTTGTGGAAGGGTGGATAGGAGCCCAGCAGTGGGGACAAACCAGGCCAACTCCAATACGTTCAACTAATCACTCATTGATGCAAGGGATCAAAATCTGTTTTGTATTTGCATTTGGGTTTCTATTAATTCAGTTTGTGCCTGATGCATTTCTCCCGTTGTCCCCAACAGCATTGGCCATGGATGTCCAATGTAGGGAATTGATTTTGAAGCTTGAAAAACATCAAAAGCATTATTTGGTCACATATACAGGTAATCACCAATAAATAGGCACACCCCTTCCATTTATACAGCTTCTTTCCTGGAGTTTGTCCACTGCAAAATGTAAAATTGTGCTGCCAACTAACATAGTTGTGCAATTGAGTTGAAGTAGAGGTTGCAAGTTCATGGTTCCATTGATCACATTGGGCTGAATTTTCACTCCAACATTGGGTTAATTTCTGTGTTCCAATCCTGTGTCAGGTCCTTTTTGAGACAATTTTTAATGAGCATCAATTTTTAATTGATGGCCAGGGTGTGCACTCACCATCCTATTCAGGATGGCAGAGGCACTGAGTAGGCAGAAGTGCAATGAGGTGGCTTTAATTAAAAGTAGCCATTATTGTGCTTGCTAGTTTAATGGAAGCTGGAAACAGTGTTCCAGCAGAAGGAATGGAACCCAGTTTAAGGGTGGCCTCTCAATTTAGCGAAGTCTCCCTTGAAATTTCCTTGGTGTCGGTGCAACTTCGTGTAATGAGGTAAGCGCATTGGTCTTAACTTTTATTCTTTTCATCTTGCAGGAGAAATTAGCGTATAATGAAGGAGCTCCGGCTCAGTCCAATGATTGCAGGTCACATCTAGCCATATTGTTGAGAGTGGGGGAGGTGACCTTGACCTGGCCAGGGTGACAGCACAGGCAAGAATCTGAGGTTGCGAGATGGAAGACCCACTCTCATGATAGGGTAAAAAGATCTGATCATCTCCAACTGATGGAGATGGAGCCCCACAAACATCCCAGTTTCCTTAATACCAAACCATAAGTTCTAAAGGTCTGCTTCAGCTCGACAGAAGCTGAAAATATCAGTAGTAATTCATCATAACCACCTAATGGTAGGACTCTTAGAGATCTCGGTGTACATATGCATAGATCCCTGAAAGTTGGTGCTCAAGTTGATAGGGTTGTTAAGAAGGCATACAGTGTGTTAGCTTTTATTGGTAGAGGGATTGAATTTCAGAGCCGTGAAGTCATGTTGCAACTATACAAAACTCTGGTGCAGATGCACTTGGAAGATTGTGTACAGTTCTGGTCGCCACATTATAAGAAAAATGTGGAGGCATTGGAAAGGGTGCAGAGGAGGTTTACCAGGATGTTGCCTAGTATGATGGGAAGTCTTATCAGGAAAGGCTGAGGGACTTGTGGTTATTTTCATTAGAGAGAAGAAGGCTAAGAGGTGACCTAATTGAGGCATATGAAATGATCAGAGGGTTAGATAGGGTGGACAGTGAGAGCCTTTTTCCTCGGATGGAGCATACCACCACACTCCTGATTTGTACCACATAAATGGTGGACACACTTTTAGGAGCCTCAGAATTCTGAGCCTTTGCCTTGCTATAATAGGCATAATATTTAAATAACTTGTCTAGTTAAGTTTTTATTTGCAATATTTCTCATTATATGCTCCACTTTATTTATGCTCGACTCAAAGAGCTTGATTTTTGTGTCGTGCTTGGGAAAAGGAAATCAGGGCATTTCTGAAGTTCAGAAACCCAAGTCTATCATCCCAATTGAGTTCTACCATGTCTTTGTCTTCTGGAGACTTGGACAGGCAAAGTTTGGATTTTCTGAATTTCTAGGCAGCATAACAGGCATGGGATAGGCAAAATGGACTGTTTAGAAGGCCTGCTTTGGTTTGGTCAGACAACAGCCCAGCTCTTCAACATAGTTCTTAGATCCACAACCCCAATCTCTCACATTTCTCATCCTCACCCACTTACCGCCCCCTCCATGTCTTCTCATACCCCCACATGCCTTTAGCCACCCATGCCCCTCATATCTGTCATGCCAACCTATAGCCCCTCACATCTGTCATACCATCAACCCCTCTCCATTCCCACTCATGTTTCCATGCCTCTTTATATCCTCCAAAGCACTTTGTTCCATCTCCATGCCCTCTACATGCCTTTCATATATCCTCCATTGCCATTACAAGGACATGGCACTGTGGCTGACTTTAATTGACTTTGAGATAACACGGTAGCATAGTGGTTAGCACTGCTGCTTCACAGCTCCGAGGACCTGGGTTTGATTCCTGGCTTAGGACACTGTCTGTGAGGAGTTTGCATGTTCTCCTCATGTCTGCATGGGTTTCTTCCGGGTGTTCCAGTTTCCTCCCACAGTCCAAAGATGCGCAGGTTAGATTGATTGGCCATGTTAAAATTGCCCTTAGTGTCCTGGGATGTGTAGGTTAGAGGGATCAGTGGGCAAATATGGGATGTGGAGGTAGGGCCTGGGTGGGATTGTGATCAGTACAGACTCGATGGGCTGAATGGTCCCTTTCTGTACTGTAGATTTCTATGATTTCTATTTCTATGAATTGCCCTCTGCAATAGCCCAAATTACCCCTATGTCCAAACATAAGGGATAGATAACAAATGCTGCCCTAAATTCCACGAGCGAGATTTTACAGCCTCGCTCAAGTGAGATTGAAAATTCCTACCCAAAGTTAACAAACATTTCTGTTGTCCATCTCTCGCCCACTCCATTTCTGTGGCAGGTGGTGCAGTAGAATTCCGGCACATGAATGACTAATAGGAAACTCAGCCAGTATCCATTATAAGCAGACCCCAGAATATCTTTGAAATGGACACTTTAAAAAATTCTGACTGTTTAATAGAGGTGTCTGAGAGAGGTGGATACTCAGCAAGACTTTGGTGTCCTTGTGAGTCAGTCACTGAAAGTAAGCTCGCAGATGCAGCAGGCAGTAAAGAATGGCCTTCATAGCAAGAAGATTTGAGTATCGGGATAGGGATGTTTTACTGTAATTGTATAGTGCGTTGGTAAGCAGAGACTAAGTTGATTAGGATTATATTTAGGAGTTTAGAAGAGTGGGGGCGGGGGGGCTGCATGAAAACTTATAAATTTATAACATTTAAACCGCACTTATAAGAATGTTCTGGAAAGCTCAACAGACCCACTAGTCACAAATTCTCAAACCTGGCAGGTCTATTCCATGCTGCCAAAACCTGCTACAGAACACGGACATAGCATATGGAAAAAAATATAAGTTTCCTACGGCTCTCAGAATGTCAATCTCGACCTAAGTAGAGGTTCAGGCAGGATTTTTACAGACATAAATAGTTGGGAAGCCACTGGATACTAGAATTTTCAGTCAGAAATCTTTTTTTTAACTTTCTCGCACCAAATTGGAAATGAAAATCCAGCCCAAAATCTACAATGGTCAGAGTTTAAATGAGTAAAGCCCAATAAAAAATGTTCCATTCATTCATTACCCTATGATCTACCACTAGACTTAACTGGTATTTCCAGAGAAGGATGATAAGAAATGAGGGCAGGAGAAAAGTCAGCAAAAATAGGCCTCGCCTACTTGCTAGTTTTTGCATGTGGTCAGCAGGGAAGTGATAGCCAGGGATGATCCCAGTTGGAATTTGGAGAGGAAAATCAAACCCGAGTTCAGAAAGGTGAACGTAGGGCTTGCTATTCGATTTCCCCAACTGTTTCTGCTGCTATCCTGTTCAATTGGGACTGCCAAGCAGAGGAAAGTCCAACCATGATGTTTGATGCAATATGATAGTGGCTTTTCACACAGAGTACAAAAGTGAACATGTGAATGTAATACACCAGATCTGGCAACGGAAGTGTCTGTTACAACGGTTCTAGTCACATATATAACCAAGTTTCCAAAAGCTCATTTCTCAGTGCATTATTATTTTGAAAACATGGCATGTGTATAATAAGTCTGGCGCCAGCAGCAATTTGAGCACAGTACAAGTTTCAACAGTCTTGGCCACATATATGGGCTACAGTTATTCTTACATTGTGAGTCTCCCAAAAGAAATGAGAAATGAATTGATATGATTCGGGGGCAAAGCTGAGTTCTGTAGTGCCTGCTTGTTCGGGTGTTACAAGGCCTCTTAAATGTAAAAACAATTGACTTTGGAAAACAAAGTGGATATCATATTCGAAAAAGTGTGAGGGTGCACACACTTAACTACAACCAGAAACATTGCAGGCAAATCATTGTCACTGATATAACACCAGTATTACTACTTTGGAGCCCTGTGTTCCATCTTTAGCTTTCTGTTAACTTCATAATGGTTACACAACATTAAACAACATGTAGGATTCCCCCTCCCAATTCTATTTAAAGGAATTAAGAATTACTTGCAGGTCAGTCACTGAGTTGTTTATTCTGTAATTCCAAACATTTTAGTGTTTTTTTCATACTTATTAAAAATTTTAATACTTTGCTTGGTGCTGAAGTATTTATTTGGGGATTTAAAAGCTTCTGCACAAAGCATCCATGGATTGGTTAATAGGGCTTCCTCTCAGCATTGAACATGACAGGGCAAATGAGACCACACAGAGCAGGCCAACATCCTTGAAGAGGGAGGAGGAGGAAATGGAAAAGAACAAGACAAACGAGGTGGGAGGTTGCAATCTAAATAATCCCTTTCTGCTCAGGCTGCCTTTGAATTAATAATACATGTGCAATGCCAGTAACCTCAACACCAATTCTCTATTCACCAACAATTGCACATGCCTTACCTTTCCTCCATTACTGATAACCACATCATCCTCTTTATATATTGCAAAATTAAAAACTAAACCTATTTAGTCATTTTAATCAGAATTTATAAATTAAATCATGTGAGGGTGCATCGTAAATACTAATAAATTAATCAGTCTTGTGCATGCCTTTTATGTCTCTCCTATGTGCCTTCGCCTGTTCCTACAAGGTTATTTCTTATTGGCTACAATATAGTTTGTGGGAGACTGTTGAACATTCATGCATGAGACTGCAGATGACCTTGGAGCACAACCCCAAGAATCTCTGCATTTATTAGGCCCAGTTAAACTATCTTGGCAGGGGTGGCAGTAGTTTGAACTGGTTGGCCTACTGGTAATGACAAGAACACCAGCAGAGTAGTAGGGGTAGGAGCACTTGTTGCCCAGAGAAGGCAGCATTTATAGAAGTGTGACTTGCTGATGATAAATGTACCCATGAAACTTGAAGATGAAAGCTATTGCCAAAAAGGACACCTGACCCTGTAGATAAAGATGGTGCCAGAGTGTGGTGACTTCTTGTGAGCTAGACTCAGCATACCCTCTAATTCTATCTTTTACTCTTGTTCTATGCTTTTAAAACTCTAACTCTTGTAAATTCTCTAACAATGCTCTAAGTTGATCTTTCTCTACAGTCTAGCTGTGACTGCAATACAATATTCTGCATCCTATCATTTCCTTCTCTATGAATGGTATGCTTTGTATAGCATGCAAGAAACAATACTTTTCACTCTAAACGAATGCATGTGATAATAATAAACCAAATCAAAAATATTCTGGAATTTGCTAGCTACGTTGCGTGCAAGGGATATTGCAAATATTGTTGGTTGCATAAGACACATCTTCATTCATGGAATCATCGAATCCTACAGTGAAGAAGGAAGCCTTTCCAGTCCATCGAGTTTGCTCTGACCACAATACCAGCTAGGTCCCGTACCACTACCTCTCATATTTACCCTGCTGATCCCCCTAACACTAGTGTTAATTTGGCATGGCCAATGCACCTAACCCATACATCTTTGGACTGTGCAAGGAAACTGGAGCACCCGGAGGAAACTCACACAGGCACAGGAAGAATGTGCAAATTCCATAAAGACAGTGACCTGAGGCCAGAATTGAACCTGGAACTCTGGTGCTGTGAAGCAAAAGTGCTGAGCACTTGCCACCATGCTGTCCGATTGTACTATCTATTTAAAGTGAATTAACCTTTCAATTTTAAGTATCGTTTGCCTGTTAATTCATGTGTATTTTGTTTTGATTCTGATTTGTGTTAAACTAAAAGCTACAAGAAGCGGAATCCTGTTAGTAATGCCTCCATTTGGGGCTCATTCAGCATATGTGGTTACTCCTCCGTGGGAGACATAGTGTAGTGAGTCCTTACGTTTAATCTTTTGCAACACAATCGTTGACTTGGAGTGAGGGGAGTGGATTTTTGTGAAGGTTTCCCCAACCATAGTTCTTCACATGTCAGGTGAAATTTGACCAAGCCTCTTTACAAATAATCCCCCATGCCTCAGTTTTAAATTCCAAACCCCTTGATGTACTGGTGTATATTCCATTAGCCTTTTTGGCTACTATTCATTCTTGTTCTCTAGTTTTCAGTCATAATTATATTATGTTCAGTTTCATGCATCAAATTAATATATTGAGATATATTAGCAATGAAGAGAGTAGAATGCAAATTCTTCTGAATTATATCAGGACTTTAAGTGTTTATAGATTATATTCCCTTGATGTTAGATATTTCAGAAATGATCTAAATCAAGGGATTTAGAAATCTTATGGGTTTGCTGGAATACATACAGAGAAATTAAATCCTCTGCTGTGGGAGATCCAGGACAAGAGGACAATAATCTGCAATTAGAGCCAAGTCAATTATGGATGAAATCAGAAAGGAGTTCTTCACACAAAACACGATGAAAATTTGGAACTTATTTCCTAGGGGATTCCAGGATATTTAGAGCTATCAGACAGATAGATTTTTGTTTAATAAGGATATTGGGGGCATGGAACAATGATGGAAAATTGAGTTAAGATGGAGATCAGCCATAGATTGGGCCATAGAAACACAACGGTCCACATTTTAAAACATTTGACTAATCTTTTGGATTTAAATATAAATCTGTTTATTTTCTATTTCTGATGAGATTGCTCCTTATTGTCCATTCATCCATTACGAGCTGACAGATGGGCAATTGAACCACAAAGAACAAGTTGATTGTTTCTTCTGTTTTTCCATTTGATTGAAACTAAACTTTTATTTTTCTGATTTTTAAAAATGTGTTTCAAATTTTTAATAAAAATATATTGATTTGCAGTTTTGTTTTGTTTCACATGAAACAGGAAATACTTAAATTGATATATGAAGAGCGTGCTGACTGGAGATCACACTGGAGACTTGAAGGAGATCATGCCTCTCCACTGGCAAGGAAATGCTGGAAATCCAAACACCTTTCCCAATGTTCCTAGAAATGCAGTCATTCCAAAGTGAGTAGCTCTGCTGCCATTTGTTCTTATTTCCAACAAAACTTTCAGACCTCTGATTTCTCACTTTACAGCAAGAAGTCCAGCACTGACTACTAAACTGTCACAGAAAGGACAAATCTAGACAGAGATCTCAGTGTGAACATTCATTTCAGCAAAGCTAACAATGTGTCATTTTAGCGAGCACGAAGCTACACTTTGATTCCAATTCATCTAAGCACAGAACCGGAAACTATTTGATACAATGCTAAAGAATGAAATCTGAGCTACAGGAACATGGGAAGTGACTGTGCCCTTCTCAAGGGGATTGCTATTGGGGTTAGGTCTAATGTTTAAAAGAGATTTCTTTCACATCCTTGGAGCTAAACTGAGGGTTGCACTTCATGCTGCTCATGTTGATGATGTATCTTCTCATATTCCATTTGGGTGTGGGACCGGTTTCCGTTTCTTTTGTTCTATCCACCAAAGAATTTCTAATTTTTGGCTTGTGCTGCAGTACATCTTTCATTAAGCAAGCACTGTGAGCCAATGAACTTTGATGGGCTTCAGTGCTTGACAGAACTAAATATAATCTGCTTGGTTTCAGCCCAGATAAAGTTTGAATCTTTTGACTTGATTTTTCTCCAGCAAACCTTTCAGGCCAGTTATTTTGTCCAGTGAAGTTGTCAGTTCTAGAAATTTCTTGCCTGAAGCTTTCCGAATTGGCTGAAACTGGGGGAGATGGTGGTGCAGTGGTAATCCAAATGTCCAGGCTAATACCCTGGGGACATGGGTTCAAACCCACCATGGCAGCTAGTCAAATTTAAATTCAATTTTAAAAAAATTGGAATCGACAGTGAGTCTCAGTAAACACAGACATGAATCTATCATTAATTATTGTATCTGGTTCACTAATCCTCTTGAGGGAAAGAAATCTGTTGGACTATATATGACTCCAGCTCTGTAATGATGTAGTTGACTCCTAACCACCCTCTGAAATGACCTGGTAAGCCATTCAGTTCAAGAGCAATTAGGGATGGGTAACAAATGCTGATCTTGTCAATGACATCCACATTCCATCAAAGAATAAACATGAGAGGCATACAACATTTAAATTACTAACAGAAACTCACTTAGTTATTATAGTCAAATATGTTTGAGTTCTTTCAGTGTAAGAATCAGGCAAACTAGGCAGCACTAAATCCAAGTATTACCTGTAGCTGGAAGGAGAACTGGTCAGCCAAACTACTTTATTAAATTTATTTTCAATATAATCCTTACACTGAGGATAGGGTGTGGATGGGTTAGCAGGAGAGGTAGTGTGTGGGGTAAGGGGGTTAGAGTTGTATGAGGCTGTCGAAAGGTTCATGTTTAATGTTTAGTACTACAAATTAAATACTGTATAATTCTCCAAATTCTTTTTTTTCTTAAACCAGTATATAAATATGAGGGTTGAGGCAAGTACCAAATTCAATGTTATTGCCTGCACAGTGTTATAAATAACTGATGTGTTACTTTCGTGTCAAATTAACAATATTGCATGATACTATTAAAATAAAATTTGTTCTCTGGTTTGTTTAATAGTCATGGTTAGATCATCTACAGGGCACACAAAAATTAACATTATATTAGATCATTGCTGTTTTTAATATCAGTGACTCATGCTGCATCCATATCTGATGACTTTTGTAACCATGTGCCAACAATGGTCATCATTTTACAAGGAATTTTTTGGAATTGTTGGGAGAACTGATTGGTAAGCTTGAAATGAAAATAATATGGATGAAGTTAAACAGAAGGCAGGAGGCACAAGAAGCCTGGAAACAGGCAAAAGGGCTATTGATTTCTCTCCCAAGGGGCTGCATGTTGGAGAATGCAATATTCCATCCATATTGCCCAGTCCAAATGAACTTGCACATGCCACATTGTACGCTGCTACAGTATATTACCTGTGCCTGCCAGCAGCCGCCTATCTTATTCCCTCCTCACATTGAGAAAATAATTAGAAGGAATAAATATTTAGAAAGTAAAAGACACATACCACCCATTTGCAAAGAAAGATATATTGAGCACATCCCTTCTACACAAACATGGTTTCACTGCCACAGTGAGTACAATTTGGGTTAACTGAATTCTAATATATCATGGCAGTCCATTTGGAATGGGACAGAATAAAATCATTGGACAAAACTGCTGTTATATTGCTAAATGTTGATGTGAGGCTGTGATTCAGTTAGTCATAATATTGATATATGGGCAAATGATTATTGGTCATTGGACATTCCAGGTAATTAGCTAAACTCCCTCTATGCATTAAACCTCTTCTGAAATGATTGGCTGTGCGCACGGATATGACTTGTGTCTCTTTAAATGAAAATTTAGCTGACTACTTGCAACTGTTTGTGTTCTTTCGTTTTCATGGGAGGTTCTTTGCAAATCAATACTGTTTAAGATGTGACAAGGAACAATTGTTTTCTGATCTTTAACTGATTTGTACTACAGAAGTACCCATTAATAGGTTTATATACCTCCAACTTCATCTATTAATGAGAGTTTTCTAAGCCACCAAGATCTTGCTGGCAACATGCATCAAGTTACGTTGAAAGACTTATTTCTGAATGTCTCAATATGATGAGGTATGTTCAGTTCTTACATTCTTCTTTAGTCATTTCAAGGGTATATCTGCAGATTAACTCATAACAAACTTGTGTTCCACTGCACTGTCAGCCTGACTTCTTAACGCCACACAGCTTCCATAAGGAGAGGTGATACTAAGTTCCTTTATTGAGGGGACTGTGGGCCTGATTTTATCATTTTCATTCTAAGTGCTGAATCTGGGCACAATTCAGATCCAACTTGGAAACCTGCTCTCAGGCGTCCCAATATGCTCTTTGCCTGAAAAAAAATCATGGGTCCGAATCATGCTGTGAATGGGGCCTATCATGCCCAAAATGCTGCTGCTTCGATTGTAGCTTTGAACAGCATGTGTGCAGTGAAACAAAATTGAAAAACTCTCCCCTGTCACATCGCTCCCAGGCTGCAAAAAGTGGATAAAGTGGCCTGAGAGCAATGGCTCCCACAGATGTTTCCCCACAACATAACTGTCCCCTTTATCTATCCACTCTTCCCACCCAGACGGATCACAATCCCTTTGCCCTCTTGTCCCACCCTCACCGATCGCCGCAGAGTGGCAGTGGATCCCCTCCGCCTCTGCCCCCACACTCTGTCCACCAGACATCTATCTGCCCCCCCCTTTCCTCTGCCCCCCTTCCCTCTGCCCCCCACATTCCCCACATCAGAGAACTATCTGGCCTCTCTCCTCCCCCCACCAGACAATGATCTAACCTCCCTCCTCTCCACCAGAGAACCGTCTTGCCCATCCCCCCACCCCATTACCAAAAAAATGATTAGAATAATCCTCCTCTGCTCCCCCCCAATCAGAGAACGATCTGGCCCTCTTCCTCCCCTCTCCCGTCCTGCCAGCGAATGATTGAGCCCTATTCCAACCTCCCGTCCCCCCGCACCAGAAAATGATTGGGCTTCCCTCCTTTCCCCTCCACTGGAGATATATCTGACCCACCTCCTCCTCCTCCTCCTCTCCCCCCCCCCCAACCACCCAACCCGTCCTATTGATCTGAATTAGAGAGCCATTGAAAGCTCTGAACTTACCTCTTTAGAAGCTGGAGCAGCCCAAAACAGACCTTTGCCGACCATTTGCAGACTTTTGTTTCATGCGAAATCTGGATGGGCGAACACTATGGTAAAGAGGGAAATACAGGTAAGGGTGGGTGTTCAGCTCATTAAGTCAATTTAAATGCATGCAGATACATTTAAATTGACATCGCACCCGTTTTGGGCACGGTTCTAGTCGTAGCCATTTTTGGGTCTTGGTAAAATAGGAATCTGCGTGGACACGGGCGCGTATCGTGCGAGTCGCCTCATGCCTGCTTGCAAAAAGCTCTGTCAGCTTTTTGCAAGTAGGTGTTCATCTTGAGTTAGTTTTCTATGTTGACATAAATGAACTGGGCAGCTTTTCAATGAAAGGTGCAAGGTACATTGCATGCCTGTTTGGGTAGCCTGTGATTATATGAATTGCGGTGAATTATGGTGAACCGATGTATGAAAAGTCAAGGTGAGAAGTCTTGTTGCAACATGTCATATCATTTAACCAGAGGCTGTTTAATGCAGGATAAACTTAATATGAAACTTGCAGAAATTGGAAAGATCAACTGGATTTTTGCACTTACTTCTGTGGGAGTGCAGTGGGAGGTGGGGGCATTTGGAATTGGGTGGGATTGTGCAGGTGCTATGCCTGCCATCTTCCTACCACTGGTGACATTTTACCAATGTGGGCTTGCTGGCACATGGCCCACCTGTCCTTATGCCAGTTGAAGCTCTTAAATGAATCTCAATAACTGTTCACTTCAGCAAGGAATATAGCACTGTCACCTCTTCTCCTAAAAAGCTTGTTGTATATTTCCAAGAAAGGTGCTCTTTAATCCAAAGATGGAAATTTTCCTGCAATATAGTGTTATCTGCCTGCTCCACTCTGTAAAAGATACAATTCTCCCTTTCCCGTGGTTGGCCTGGTTCCTTCAGCTGCATCTCTTCCCAAATTTAAAAGAATATTGTTGAATCGGCTCTACATTGGTCAGACTTTAATGCAAGCAACTACAGGGCCTCTTGAACCTATTGTTATGTTTTAGATTTACTTCCTGAAGCAGTTACATAACATAAACAGTGCCCTACCCTTTGCAGAATACATGAATAATAGTTAAGTGAGTAGACCTCACAAGAAACTATGAGATTAGTGATAATTGACATGAGAACAAGGTATGTGTTTTTGCCCCTTGGCCTTAAGTCATTGCAACAGTATCACAAAATCTGTCCTATCATCTTAATCTGGAAACAAACAACCAACATACTTTATAATATGCTTATATATTTGGTGAGCTTTCTATTCTATCTTTTGATTTCCCCCAGCCCTACTATCACGTTTCTATCCCTAGCCTTCGAAATTCAGTCTCTACCAGCGGCAGATGAAATGGTGATTTATTGTCGGCTGTTCTCCATTCAAAAGTGATGTTGGCAATCTCCTATCCAGGTTAGTTCTGGTTTCTTCTTTCCCTAAACCTTCTTCCCCATCTCAGACTTGGATAGCACATGTTATGATAATGAACTGAACAATTCCAAAAAGTAATTTAGCAGAAATTTAGTGATCCAGAGGGTAGTCAAAATACATAACATGTTTTCTGCAGGAGTTGAGATAACTAACATTAAGGCATTAAAGGGGAGGCTAGATAGATAGGTGAGGGAGAAAAGAATACAGGGCATGTTAATGGAGTTAAATGAATGAAAGTTGGACAAAGCTTATATGGAGCGTGAACACAAGCATGGACCTGAGGAGCTGGATGGCTTGTTTTTGTGTTCTCAATACTTTGTAGTTTCCTGTAACATTCAAAAATGACAACATTGGAAGAGATTTTTTTCTACAATTTTATCTTACCTCAAAATCATACTGTAAAGGTTACCGCCACTACCAAAAAATCTTTTGCTATAAATTATCTGTGCTATTTCAAAATATTTCAATTCAGATCAAAGTTAATACTGCAAGAAATATTGGAATTTTTTAATGAATTTTCCCATATAAAATGCCTTTTTAATGAGGATTCTTTTTACTTTTTAATCAGATTTTGTTTGGCATGAATTGTGCCAGTCAAACACAAAGGAAAGAACTTGCCTTTTGTGGCACCTTTCCAAGCACACCAATTGTGATCTCTGAATATCATTGTTTGTGGTTTGACTCCAGCTTCTCAAATCTTTTTTTTTAACGGACTCCTAAAGTGAAAATCCAAATTAAGGATGACTTTAATTTTATAACACTGCTGTGCAATGATGTTTCTCTATTGTCAGCACTGTCATTAGGCGGGGCTTCAGAGCATGACCTAAAAGTAACACATTACCTATGTCTCCAACAAATGAAGTCACCTATTGTCACAGAGCAATGCTGATATTGAATATTATGGAAAAGAGCTGGAGGAGCATAAGGAAAGTAACTCTTGAGATTAAGAAAGGAAAGTTGGCAGAAAAAAATAGCTGGTGGAGTAATGATTATTCAGATGAATCAATAAACATGTTGCGTTTAGCATTGAAAGATTTTGGTCAAGATCTTACAGCCTTTCTCATCCCAAAACCATAAAATCCTGACTGAGGTCAATAGACCTTTCCATGGTCTGACCCTTGCCCATTCTGATTCCCGTGGCTGGTGAGGAAATAAAATTCCAGTAATTATACCACTTGCACAGAGCATTGTGCTCTGATGGTTTCATTAGTTGTGTTAACTTTAACAGAGACACTTGCAGGACTGAAATATGCCTCTTTCATGGCCTGTTGAAATGATCAGGTTTACCAAAGGTTTTGTTACATTCAGGTGGGAAATTGGCAACTATAGCATTTTTTCTAAAACACAGAAAAAGAAAGATGTTTTTTAGCGTCACACAGTTGTTAGGATACTGCAGTCACTTTCAAACAAGCTTAAAATATGGGTGATGCAAAACATAAAATTAGTGGGTGCTGATAGTCATTAGCCTTGTGGAAAACAACTTTGGACTCACCATTATTAGTGAAATATTTATGGGAGTGGATAATTCCATCAATGTTTACATATATTTTAGAATATTTTTAATTGTATTAAGTGAAAAATACTATCGTTATACAGCAATCATAATAGAATTTATTTCAAGGGGGCTACTTGTTTATCACACTATCAGAAATATATTTGTAATTTTTGACCTACTCTGCCAATAATTTTCCATTCCTTGTGAAAGCCTTCCTCTTTTCTGACATGAAAATTTAAATGTATATTTCCCCCAAAAGTTCTTCTGTAATGAATGAGGGGCTGGACGAATCCCTGAGACCAGTACTTGAATCCTCTCTATGTATTAAAAGATGTAACAAAGATCTGAAAAAGTCATATTTAGAACTGTTAAGTGTTTTGCTGAAGAGACATATGCAATGGGAAGTGCCAGACTTTAGGTCACTGAGGCCTTTGTAGTGAAAAATAACTACTAAATTCTAAGTACAATGGTGAGCATTATCACTCAGCCTATGAAATATTTTCTTTGAATTGTTGTTATTCTTTCTTACTTAATCTCCTTTCCATTTTCTATCACTTTTTCTCCTTTCTGTTCTGTTTCACCATTGCCACCATACGGATTCCATGGGAAGAACATTATAAACAAAATCTCAGTGTCAGATTCTGAGTGAAAACTGGCAACTTTCTCTCCAGAAACACAACCAAGTTTTCTCAACAGATTCCCTTCTGACACTTTGTCAAAAGGAATTTGGGTATTGGTTTGCCCCATCATTCTGACAGGGCTGGACCTGATTGAGGCTTCCAGACTGGCTTCACAGAGATCGGGGCAGCATCTTTAAATGGTGCCCCAGTTTCAAAATAGAGTTAAAAGACCCCTTCGCCTCTCCCCCAGCCCCCATAGAAATTGGGATGTCCCAGCTGACAGACAAAACACTCTCAAACCCTTGAATGCAGAGGAGCAAATAACCTCCCCTCCTACCTCAGCATCCAATGATCGGGTACCCCCGATTCCATTCAGCATCAAGGCAACCCAACCATCTCCCTGCGCTGGCATCAGGGCAGCACCCCACCTCACAGTCTTCATGTCCATTCTCCATTCACACCCTAATGCATTCACAACCTCCCTCATTAAATATCAGGAATGCCCCCCTGCCCTCTGCCCCCACATACACTCATACGGAAAGACCTCCAAAGCTGCTACCCAGAAGTTGACACAACTGGATTAACATTGCTGGGTGCCAGGTGTGCACTGCTACAGTGCCAGGGTTAGTGCCCTGTCATATCCCTGATCAGCCATGATCTACAATGGCTTCTAAGCCCCCCAGCACAGTCATAATGTTTGGTCTCTCTTTGTGCAAGCTAATAGTGATTCCCGCTGGCTTTACATCATGCTGGCAGGTGGGAACATATGATGTTCGCAGAAGATTCAGTGTTAAGTCAATTTTGCATATTTAAATGCACAGTAATCAGGTTCATGCCCATTCTGGGTATGATGCTGATTATGTTGCCAGCAGGGGAGGGAAGGAAGATCTCAAAACAAGACCTTGCAGCCACAAATCCTGTTATGGCCCATCTGCGAGATTAAGCAGCCAAAATGGGATTTGTGCTCACAGCAAATGGGCCAGTAGAATCTTCTAACATGATAAGATAGTTGTATTTTGATGGGATCAAAAGGTACCCATGACACTTAGCATGATACCAACTAGACTATAATCTATGATTACAAGCTACTTATTCTCACTGATGAGTTATGAGTAAAAGCTGCCTGCATTAGTTTGGAACTAGCAGTTGAGTTCAACAGCTGATGAAAGATTTGGAACGTCTCACAATGTTAATCTTTGTGAACATAAGAGCGAAAACAAGTAAGGAGTTTGGGTAAACAATTGTTACATATATTCAGATGTTAAAAGTAATTTGCTTGATTTATGTTCTGTTTCATAAATGTGAAGACATAACAGAAACAGATCTACACAGATTCTTTTGTTATTAAGATACTCATTTCCATAGGAAATGAAAAGTTAAGATAACTTCTACTCACAGGGAGAATTCACATTCTTGCACAGTGCAGAATCTGAATAAGACTTCAATTATCCAAGAATATGTATAAAGGTTAAGCTCTTTTAAAAAGGGACAGTAACTCCTGTTACTTTCTTTATAATACTAGTTCTTCTATTACAAGTCAATATTGTGCCAACTCACATATCAATTCTCATACTATCTGTGGCAAATACAGATTTTAACGTGAGGAGGATCATATGCAGGTGAGGATTCAGCCAAGTGCTAAAGATGTGAAGCATCGTCACATTTACTAAGCTATTCATGTTAGATATTTGTTCACTTTGTTTCAATTTCTATTGGGAATCTCAGTAAAGGCTTTAAAATAGAGGTTACTATTTTGAAATGAGAGTGTCACTCTCACAATGTATCAGAGATTCAAAAAGGCTGCAGTTTTTGAGGGAGCTGACACCAATTGCATTCAATTGAAACTTTAAACAGAATTTGAAGAGCACGTTTAATTTTGAAAGATGGTTCAACTCCACCTAAACTTCTTTGAATGATACATGTATATAGGTGTATATAACACAAACAAAGAATACAGTTATGCTATTTTCTCAAAGTTATATTGTATAAAGACAAGAATTGTGCTTTATAAATTCTTTTTCATACAATCCATAGAATAGAATCCCTGCAGTACAGGAGGAGGCCATTCAGCCCATTGAGTTTGCACCAATAACAATCCCATCTCAGCCCCTTCCCATAACCCCATGTATTTACCTTGCTAATCCCTCTAACCAACGCATCCTGGGACACTAAGGAGCAATTTAGCATTGCCAATGTACTTAATCTACACATTTTAAGATAGTGGGAAGAAACCCACACGGACAGTGAGAAAGTGTAAACTCCACACAGACAGTCACCTAAGCCAGGAATTGAACTCAGGTCCCTGGAGCTGTGAGGCAGAAGTGCTACTGTGTCACCTATAATCTTTTACAGTCTTTATAGATTTCTAAATAATCTTTTATAATCTTTTCCTGTTCATAACAGATTCATGAATGCATTTTGTCTAGTTATTTTTGCTCGATCAGGACCAGGATGGGAGATTGTGGCCCATTTGAGTTGTAAATAGGTTAAGTTGTGGCATTCTGCAGGTGCCACTATGGTGTCCGATGTAAGTAGAAAATGTCTTAATTTGTACAAGGTAATCATCCAAAAAATATTTTGCAAGAGTGATATTTGGCTGATGAAACATTATCAACCTGAAATCTTGGCCGTGATTTTCCCATCCCGACCCACAACTTTTCTGGCGGGTCGGAGTGGGAGATGTGTGTCGTTAGCCTTTTCCCAGGATTTGCGCATGTGCTGAGAATACATGTGCATCTCCCAAAGCCAGCAAATAGTCACTGGTCAGGCCATGCTGGAAACCAGCAGAAAGGCAGATAAGTCATTTGAATCTGTTTTAAATGTATTTTGAATATGTTTTCAATGTAATTATCAGGAACTTAACTGATCCTAATTGAATCTCACACCCCGTTAAGAGTACTTCATTTCAGCAGGGTTCAAAGTTGTTCGCCACATTCGGGGAACTAGCAGAAGACCTCACTGTGGTCCCCCAGGGGTGGGGCGGTGGGGAGATATGACCTCTGGGAACCCTGGCAGTGCCAGCCTGTTTCCCCCAGCACTGCCCAAAGTGTCCATGCCCAGGAGGAACCACTTGACATCAGGCAGTGCTAAGGGGGCAGGGCCTATTGTGTAAGAGGCTTAGGGACAATCAGTAGGGGTGGAGGGTTTGGCTGCCACTCTGCATGATGATCATTTTGGAATGGAGGGAGGGCAGCGACTGGGGCAGACTGTGGAAGGTGGTCTGCAGAAGAGAGACCTACAAAGAACAAAGAACAACACAGCACGGGAAACAGGCCCTTCGGCCCAACGAGCCCACGCCGCCATCCTAACGTCTTAATGACATATAGAGACCAATATAGGGACAATTTGTTACCCAATCAGCCTAAAAGCACATTTTTGGGATGTGGGAGGAAACCGGAGCACCCGAAGAAAACCCACACAACCATGGGGAGAACGCGCAAACTCCTGCAGACACAGGCCCAAATCCATGTGTCTGCACAGCAACAGCGATAGTCTCTGAGCTGTCATGTTGCCCATCAGCTGGTCCAGTTTAAGCATACACTAACGACTTGAAGAACTAGGCCACTCCTGAAGCAACACCCAAGAGCAGCCCTCGCACAACCTGCCGAATGCATGCACCTTGTTGGTCAACAAGGTGGACCGAATTGCCTGTGGAAACAAATAAGATATTTAGACAGTCCTGCTATACCCCTCTATCTGCAGACCGCTCATGTGGCTGTCCAAGAGACCCTTAAACAACCCTAGCGTGCCTGCTCCCACACCTTACTCGGTAGTGCATTCCACACCCCCACTACCCTTTGTGTGAAAAACTGCCCTCTAATATTCGTCTTATACATAGCCCCCCTCACCCTAAGGCTGTGACCCCTCGTTCTATCCGATTCTAATGGTGGAAAAAGCTTACCACCATTTAATCTATCTATACCCCTCATAATCTTATATACCTCTAATAGATCCCCTCTCAGCCGACATCTTTCAAGGGAAAACAACCCCAGTGCATTCAACCTTTCCTCGTAAGACAGCCCTCCCATACCAGGCAGCATCCTGGTAAATCTCCTCTGCGCTCTCTCCAGGGACTCCACATCCTTCCAGTAGTATGGCGACCAGAACTGGACGCAGTACTCCAAGTGAGGCCTAACCAATGTTCTATACACTTGCAACATCAAACTCCTACTCTTGTATTCTATACCCCTTCCTATGAAGGCTAACATACCATACGCTTTCTTTATCACCTATACTGACATCTTCAGAGACTTGTGAACCTGCACCCCCAGGTCTCTCTGCGTCTCTATACTCCAGATAGTTTTACCTTTTATCCTATAACTCCCCTCTACATTATTCCAGCCAAAATGCATCACCTCGCATTTATCCGGATTAAATTCCATTTGCCATCTATCTGCCCAATCTACCAGCCTATTTATGTCCTGTTGTATTGCCTGGCACTGCTCCTCAGTCCCCGCCAATCCAAGTATCTTAGTGTCATCAGCAAATTTGCTGATCACACCACCTACCTGTTCTTCCAAGTCATTTATATAAATCACAAATAGAAGAGGTCCTAGTACAGAGCACTGTGGCACACCACTAGCGACTGACCTCCAGTTGGAAAAAGAGCCTTCCACTACTACCCGCTGTCTCCTCCTCCCAAGCCAGTTCTCAACCCATCTACATACCTGGCCCTGTATCCCATGCGCCTTCACCTTTTTTATCAGCCTACCATGGGGAACCTTGTCAAACGCCTTACTAAAATCCATGTAGACGACATCAACGGCTTGTCCTTCATCAATCTCTTCAAAAAATTTCACTAAGTTCGTAAGGCACGACTTCCCCTTAACGAAGCTATGCTGCGTATCCCTGATCAGATCGCAGCGCTCCAGATGCTCATACATCCTGTCCCTGAGGATCCTCTTCATTAGCTTACCTATAACTGAAGTCAAGCTCACCGGCCTATAGTTCCCTTGGTTATCCCTCTGACCCTTTTTAAACAACGGTACTACATTTGCAATCCTCCAGTCCTCTGGGACCTCACCTGTGTCCAAAAAAGAGACAAAGATTTGCATCAGAGGCCCAGCAATGTCATCTCTCACCTCCCTTAGCAGCCTGGGATAAATACCATCAAGCCCCGGAGCTTTATAAGTCTTTATGCTACCTAAAAGCCCCAACACTTCGTCCCTCGTAATGATTATTTCCTTTAACGGGTCCTCAAAATCCTCAAAGCCAGCATCAGACATCAGGCCCCTCTCCCGTGCGAATACTGACGCAAAGTATTCATTCAGGATCTCCCCCATCCCCTCAGGCTCTAAGCATAGATCCCCTCCTCTGTCCCTGAGAGGTCCAATCTTCCCTCTAACCATCCTTTTGCTCTTTACATAGGAGTAAAATGCCTTGGAATTTTCCTTAATCCTACCTGCCAAAGCCATTTCGTGGCCCCTTTTTGCCTTTCTGACACCCCTTTTAAGATCCCGTCTACACACTCTATATTTTTCCAGCGCTGCCTCTGTCCCCAATTGCCTGGATCTAACGTACGCCTCCCGCTTCTTCCTGACAAGTCCTCAACATCCCTAGTAACCCACAGTTCTCTAATCCTACTCTTCCCATCCTTTCTCCTTACCGGCACGTGTCTATCCTGCAAAAATTTAGTTTTCTCTTGAAAGATTCCCACGTGCAGCGTCGACCTCCCCTCGAACAGCTTATCCCAGTCGGTATCCTTAAGATCCTGCCTAATCTGGCTATATCTAGCCCTCCCCCAGTTTAACACCCTCCCCTTAGGGCAGGCTTCATCTTTTTCCATTAATACCCTAAAGCAGACAGAGTTGTGGTCACTATTAGACACATGCTCTCCTATTACAACGTCAACCACTTGCCCTGGCTCATTCTCCAGAACCAGATCCAGTATAGCCCCCTCGCTAGTCCGGCTATCCACATACTGCTCCAAGGACCCTTCTAAAACACACTGTACAAATTCCTCCCCGTCCGCACCTTCCGCTCTCGGCACCTTCCAATCTACCCCAGGGAAATTGAAATCTCCCATTACAACTACCCTATTCTTCCTACACTTTTCTAAAATTTCCTTACATATTCCTTCTTCCACAGCCCGTGGATTGTTGGGTGGTCTGTAGTACACACCCAACATAGTAACCTCTCCCTTCCTATTCCTCAACTCCACCCATAGCGACTCAATTCCTAACTCAGCCATACCACCCTCCTTCTGCACTGCTATGACGTGATCCTTAACTAATAACGCCACTCCCCCTCCTCTCCTCAAACCACCTCTATCATGCCTAAAACACTTGTACCCCGGAATATTCAATTGCCAGTCCTGCCCTTCCTTTAGCCATGTCTCAGTCACCGCCACCACTTCTAACTTCCTCTCGAACATTATTGCCTTCAGTTCATCTGTTTTGCCATCACACTCCTCGCATTAAAACACATGCACTGAAGGCCCTCAGGCACTCTCTGATCTTCCCTCCTACTCTCCGGAGTTACCCTGTCACCAATCTCTCTCCCACTCCAAGTTCCCTCTATCTCACCACCCCCCCTCCATATTAGTTTAAACCCAGCCGAAACACTCCAGCTAACTTCCCAGCTGAAATATGGGTGCCCTTCCCAGACAACTGTTCCCCGTCCCTCTTGTATAGATGCCCCTCCCTCCTGAAGACTTCCCAATGGTCTAAGAATCTGAATCCCTCCACCCTACACCAATCCCTCAACCATGCATTCAGTTGGAGCACCTCGTTGTTCCTAACCCTGTCATTCCCAGGCATCGGCAGCAGCCCAGAGAATGCCACCCTGGAGGCCCTACACTTCAGCCGGGCCCCCAACTCCCTAAACTGCCTATGTATGTCCCCCCTGCACTTTGCTCCTACATCTTTCCCTCCCACGTGGACTATTACATCAGCCTTAGCCCCTCCACCCTTCAAAATTCCCTCTACCCTCTCCGTAACATCCTGGACCCCTGCTCCAGGGAGGCAGACTACCATCCTGGAGTCCCGCTTTTGCCCACAGACCTGCTGCCTAAGAGGGTCTGACTCCAGGTGATCAGCTGGGGGAAGCGGAATTCTGATCCTGGGGGAGTTCAGCACAATGGGGTGTCTGCCAGGGTTAGGGGGATAAGGGTGGGGATATCACCACTTCTCGAGGGCACGGGCTAGACATTGGGGCGCTCTGAGGTGGGGTGGTCAGGGCAGGCCCAGGAATTGTTGTGGGTGCTCTGGGGGTGTCTGGAGGGACAACACTGCAGGGGTCACAGGTTGGCCAGCGAGGAGACTGACAGATCGGAGCTACTGCGCATGCAGAGTTCCAGAGCTGTCAGACTCTGACGTGAATAGGCCCCGTCCATCCTAGTTTTTAATGAGATTCATGATTAGGACCTCTGCAGAGTGAGGAGATTCAGGTGAAAATTGAACTGACAACATAATCAGGATCTACAACAGTATTCCCGCCAATTCAGTGCTTTTGGGAGAATCACGGCCATTAATTCTGTTTCTACTCTTTGACCTGCTGAGTACTTCCAGCATTTTTGATTTTTATTTCAGGTTTCCATATCCACAATATTTTATTTCTTTCATCATACTTGTTTGCACTGAGTCGAAAAAATGATTTGTGCATTTTTAATAAGCTCGGGGGTTACACAGAGTTTAAAACAGATGAGGGACCTTGGTAAACGCCCTCACCTCCATATTAATTTCTCATCTCCTCCTCCACTTCTACCCTTTCACACCCTCTCATGATCCCACTTCTCTCATGATCATGTCTCCTCCTCTATCCCTGTTCCCAACTTCTACTCCCTTCTCCATTCCCTGTCCTACTCTTCATGGCTAGTTCAATTGCTAAATTATTCACTGCTTGATTGTGTGTGTCAGTTGATGACTAACTTTGATTTGATTTATTATTGTCACATATATTAACATACAGTGAAAAGTATTGTTTCTTGTGCACTATACAGACAAAATATACAGTTCACAAAAGGAAATGAGTGCAAAATGTAGTGTGTAGAACATACTACATAAGGGATCTAGAACTGTGAACAGTATTCCCACCAATTCAGTGCTTTTGGGAGAATCACAGCTAGGGTGTAGAGAAAAAAAAAATCAACTTAATGCAAGATAGGTCCATTCAAAAATCTGATGGCAACCAGGAAGAAGCTGTTCTTGAGTCGATTGGTTCATGACCTCAGACTTTTGTATCTTTTTCCCAAAGGAAAAAGGTGGAAGAGAGAATGTCCCGGCTTCGTGGAACCCTTAATTATGCTGGCTGTTTTGCTGAGGCAATGGGAAGTATAGACAGAGTCAATGGATGGGAGGTTGTTTTGAGTAATAGATTGGACTACATCCATGGCCTTTGTTGTGTACTGTCAGGAAAAGCTGTGTGTTTAGTTACAAAATGAAATTAAACTAACAGCATGTTAAAGCAGACATTTTAAAAGCATTATCATAAACTTCCTGTTCTCACACACAACCTAGTGAGTATTATTTCTGCACATCTTCAAGGCACAATACCTGCTCTCACTCCCTATTCCTCCTCCTTTCTGTCTCTTCCCTCCCCACCTCTCACACTCTGTCTGCACTCTTGATATCTCATAGCACAGGTCATCTGCTTTCCTCAATCATAGATGCTAACAGAATGGTAACCTTAAGAACAAACAAGCCTTAAAAACAGACTTTCATGAAGATCGTGGGGCTTTCAAGCTCCTTTGCTACTATTGCACTTTAAGTCATCCAAAGACTTGACATTTCTGTTCCTGAAAGTGACTCCACACCAGTGATTTTGAAGTCAAATACTTGCACAGCTCATGAATTGTGATTATAAACACATTTTACTCCCTAATACCAGCAGTTCACCATGAGTCTAAAACACCTGAAACCACACCTGACCATTTCTGTCTGAAGATCACTAATATGGTGCTCCAGGGCCCCCTGCAGTTTTAAAGTGGGATTTTATATTGCTATTAGCCTTTAAAACGCTTCAGGTAAATTTGTATATGTTTGATCTACTTGGGGAGGTGGGGGGAGGCAAGACACATTGAAATATTTTCAGTGAGCTGTGTTCCCTGTATTTTCTCGCATTAAAAGCATAAAACAAGATGACATAACAGTTCAGTTCAGACATCACTGAAAACAACCTAGCACCGTTCCAAAACTAGATAAGGAGTATCTAAACCTATTGTGGTTAGATAGATATAACTGCTCCTTTCAGATACCATCCTGGTTTTCACTGGATATTTCTGACTGTACAATTTCCTGTCCAAAATATCAAGTTGCAAAGGACTTGCAATCTAGGAGAATTATGGGAGATGTCAACATCCCACAGGCAAAGTGGCTAGACAAATGACATTTTGAAGAAAGAGCTAGAGGTACAATTTCAAAGAGATAATGTGCAACTGCTTTGTTCAAATTGAAGAGAAAAGAATATCAGAGCTATTGCTATAGATAATTTAGTAGCCAAAAATCTGTATATTGTTCTAATATTAGATCATCAACCTCCTTATCAAAGGGACCAAAGGATACCCTTATATATTTATCAAAGACTAACAGTGAAATAATATCGAAGGATATTGAGGCACCCCAGGCAGGTAATTGAGAACATATGAACAGGGATAGGACATTCAGCCTTGACCTTGGTCCACCATGCATTTTGATAATACTTATTCTGCATCTCAACTCAGTTTCAGAAACCTTGTAACAGTTTGGTGAAAGGTAGACATACAAAACAGACAATGGGATGTTGCTGCCCAACATACAACCTGCAAGATTTCCTCCTCAATTGAATGAAATGACAATGGAGGGTGTGGTAGGATTTATACTGAGTGCTCAATTTGCTTTCATCCTAGATGATTGGTTAGATGAATTGGCCATGCTAAATTGCCCCTTATGTCGGGGGGACTGAGTAAATGCATGAGATTGTGGAGGTGGTGTTGGATGGGATTGTGATTGGGCCAAATGGTCTCCTTCTGCATTGGAGGATTCTATAATTCTATTTGTGATCCAGCCAATGTTGTATTCCTCAATCGCACTGGCCATATCCCAGTCCGCCGCCACTCGTCCCTGAAGCCTCCATACATAGATTCTTTAATATTACTATTTATTAATTTTCAATCAGAAAATTTCAGTCAACCACTTTTGCCCCTCCTGTGGAAAATGGGTGGGGGAGATTATGGCTTGCAGCCAACATGCTTTTAAACAAAAAAACAATCGAAACCAAGTTGTTAGAAATTTGAAATAGAAACAGAAAATGCCGAGGAACCTGAAACAAAACAGACAGCATCCGTGGGAGGGAAGAGGGTAGGGTTAATGTTTCAAGCCAATGATTTGTCATGAGGACCAGACAATGGTTCTGTGTACATTTTAGCTTCATTCTTTGTACATGACTTGTCTTCCTGTTAGTCATAAACATCTTCAGAAATTACTTCAGAAAATAGTGTTTATTTGACTTAAGAGGCCAAGTGCATTTTTGGAGTAAAATCCTGACAACAAATTGTTTATGCTGTCATTAGGTCAATAAATTTTTTAAAAAAGACTGTTTCTGCCATTTCCCACTCAACAGGAAATTAATGTCATTTCCCTATTTCACAAGTGTATAAAAGATATTTTCTAAACTGTGATTAAAGGGAAAGAATAGGTCAGCTCTTTTTCGTTTCTTGCTGTTTCCCAGAATAACGTGTTATTATAATCGTGAGGCAGATTCTTCAGGTTTTCGTAAGGTCTGATTAGGGTGTAATGACATTTTGTTTAAAGTAGACAAAGTTTGAGATTGAAGACACATTCTCAGTGAATAAAGACACCAGATTCCCTGGGTTTTGAACAAACAACAATAAACTTTACTGTTTAAGGTCAGAAAAATAAAATAGTTTCAATATCTGCCTTATACTCTAGCACAGGAACAAAGGAACATAGGAGCTGGAGTTGGCCATTCAGCTCATTGAGCCTTCTCCACCACTCAAACAGATCATTGCTGATAATCTTCCTTTTTGTCATTCCCACCACTATCCCCAGATGTCTTGGTCTCATTAGTTACCTAAAATATTTTGGTTTTTATCTTGATAATAGATCAATCATTGAGTTTATCTCAGGGTACAGAAATCAAAAGTTTCATAATTCTTTGAGTAAAGAAATTGCTCCTCACTTTAGTCTTAAATAATGTGCTTCTTATTCTGAGTCTCAGTCCCCTGATCCTGGACTCACCAACTAGGAACACACCGCATCTATATCAACCCTGTCACGTTCTGTAACATTCAGGTTAACATGCGCTACATGTGAAGCAACAGACAAACTGTGATGAAACATACCATGTTGCACAATCAGTGGCAGATGTGAACAAAACAGATTCCATGGATTTCTCAACAACCCAGGCAAACATCAGCAATATTGTATGTTAATCAATCTCACTCAAATTATTCTGTTTCTCACACAAGGTATTTTGGTCTTTGCTTTTGAAGATCTTGCTTTGGAATACTTTTTTTAAAATAGCTCCAATTTGGACAACCTCAACAATGACCCATCTTGCAATTTTTCAATCTCACTTCCTGAAACTCCTTCCACCTGAAATCCCAAGTCTGCACTCTAAAAGCAAACTCTCAAGTGCAACATCAGCTTTTTGGCTGCACCAGACAGAATACTACTGCTTCAATGGGGTATCTTTTCCCTAATGTCTCACAGCATGGACTCACCAACATTCTGTCACCTTCTTCAATCTAACAGACATTTCCCAAGCCCTCATTAATTGCTAAGGTTTCTCCCAAGTCCTTTTTGATCACCTGGGTTTTCACTGAGCCCTCACCATAGCTCTTTCTGCTTGAGGCTGAATATTTTACTACTCTTTCGTTTAACTGAGATTACTCCCTCATTTTACTCCCTGTCAGGGATTCTTCTCTAAATATGGTGTCTTGATCTCATAGAATCCCTACAGGGCAGAAGGAAGCATTCAGTCCATTGAATCTGTGCGGACTATAATCCCACCCATGCCCTATCCCTATTACCTTATTTATTTACCATACTAACCCCTGACGCTAAGGGCAATTTAATCAACAATCAACATAAACCACACATCTTTGGAGTGTGGGAGGAAACTGAAGCACTCAGAGGAAACCCAAGCAGGTGGAGGGAGAATGTGCAAACTCCGCACAGACAGTGTCCCAAGCCGGGAAATGAACCTGGGTCGTTGTGCTGTGAGGCAGCAGAGCTAACCACTTTGCCACGTTCCACCCATGTTTACCCGGTAAACATGGAGAAATGGATTGTTCATAAACATGTGGATCACTTGAGGAGTAGAGAGATGCTCCAGCAGTCGGTGTTGCCATCAAGAAATGCTTTTGAACCTGTGATTACCGAAGTAACTTATTGACTTGTTATAGATATAACTAATGTCTCTGTGTAAGCAAGTAATAATGAACTACCTCTGCCAGAGTACTCAGAAAAAAGACTGTAGCAATCAATCAGGATGTGTCAGGTTGGATTTATCATTTAGATTGTTCAATACATTCAATAATTTCCAATTTTTTCTTTTTAAATAAATTTCTCTTTACTCATCTCATCATTCCCTAATGCCTGTTATAAGCTTCTGGTAAATCCAAAAGCAAAATATTTATTCTGCCATCTTTCTATCATTACCTGTGGTATTATCGTATTACAATCATATTACAATCAAAGCCTTTCTTTATATTGGTGTGCCTGAAAAATGACTTACTATTTTGTTTTATGCTCCTTGATGATTGAATTTCATCATTTCTCTTTGCTACCCTGATTGTTTTATGACTCGTCTTGTAATCTCTATATATTCTAACTTAGCATGTACTCCACTGATGCATATATATTTAATGCATGTCTCTTTTCTGACTTTCAAGCATTCTTTAATGTTCTTATTCATCCATTGCATTCCACTAATATTTAATTTGTTCTTTCCTTTCAGTAGAATATATTTTCCCTACAATGTGTTGAACACTGTTTTAAATCTCATCCCTTGTTGTTCTATATTCTTGTTGTTAATATAGTCCCAAGTATATTTTCTAAACTACTATTTTTGCCCTCAAAATCTGTTTTTTTCCTATCTATTTTCATCATATTCATGTCCTTCTGTGTCATCATATTAAAAAGTATTATATTATGCTTACGTTGCCTACTTTTACTTTTATGAATTACTCTGGTTCAGTCCCCATTACTGGATCCAATAGCAAACCTTTCCCTGTTGGGATTTTTACATATAGGCTTAAAATAAATGAACATGAATATATATGAAACAATAAAGTATATTTGCATAAATTAAGTGTTGTGCATTTTACGTAACTAGAATTGTGTAGTTTGTTTTGTAATGTGCGTGAGTTGTCAATGTGAACCTGCTGAGATAGGAACAGAGAAAATAGCTGCAGGAATAGGCTATTCAGCTCTTCGAGCCTGCAATTCAATATGGCTCTTCCAGCCATTCAATATGAATATGGCTGAGCATGCGTTTTCTGTATTGCACTCCCGCTTTCACTCCATATCCCTTGATTCCTTTAGCTACAAGAGCCATGTTCAGCTGCTTCTTGGACATACGTAACAAATTGGCTGCAACAATGTTCTGTGGTAGAGAATTCCACAGGATCACAACTCTCTTGATCCTGAAATTTTCCTCATCTCAGTCCTGATTGGATTATCTCTTATTCTTAGACTATGACTCTTAGTTCTAGACTTCCCCAACTTTTGGTACATTCTTCCCTCATCTAGCCTGTCCAGTCCCATCAGGATTTTGTCTATTTCTATGAAATCCCCTCTCATTCTTCTAAATTCCAGTGAGTACAAGTCCAGTTGATCCAATCTCTCTTCATATGTCAGTCTTGTAGTTCCAGAAATCAATGCAGTGAACCTTTGCTTGACTCCCTCAATAGCAAGAATGTCCTTCCTCAGAAAACGACACCAGAACTGCACAGAATACTCAAGGTGTGGTTTCACTAAGGTCCTGTATAACTGCAGCAAGGCATCCTTATTCCTATTCAAATTCTCTTGCTATGATGCCAGCTTGCCACTAGCTTTTTTTATCCCCTTGCTGTACCTTCAATGACTGCTCCACATGACACCCAGATCACATTGCACTTCCCCATTTCATAAACTGCTACCATTCAGACAATAAGCTTCTTTTTGTTTTTGCCATCAAAGTGGATAACCTCACATTTATCCACATTGTACTGCATTTGCCAAGTGTTCGTCCGCTCAGGCAGTCTGTCCAAGTCACTCTGCAGCCTTTTACATCCTCCTCTGAAAGAGTTCAATTAGGTTGGAGAGTAGTTAATGTGAACCCACTTTATTTAAAAAAGGAGGGAGAGAGAAAGCACACACTGCCACCCAGTTTAGTGTCATCTGCAAATTTGAAGATATTGCATTCAATTCCTTCATCCAAATCATTAAAGTATCTTGTAAATAGTTGGAATTCCAGCACTGAACTCTAAAGAACCCCACTAGTTACTGTCTGCCACTCTGAAAAGAATTCATTTATTCTGACTCTTTGCTTCCTACCTACCAACCAATTCTCTCTCCATGTCGATGTATTACCCCTAATATCATGAGCTTTAATTTTGCTCACTAATCTCTCATGTGGGATCTTGTCAAAAGCCTTATGAAAGTCCAGTTACACAACATCCACTAGTTCACCTTGTCCACAGTACTGGTCACATCCTCAAAAAAATCCTGAAGATTCGTTAAATACGGTTTCCCTTTAGTGAATCTGAGCTGACTTGGGCCGATCCTGTTGCCGCTTTCCAAATGCTCAGTTATGATATCCTTAATAATTGACTCCGACATTTTCCCCACCACCAATGTCAGGATAACCAGTCTATAATTCCCCAATTTCTCTCTCCCTCCTTTTTTAAATAAAGTGGATTCACATTAACTACTCTCCAATCTAATTGAACTCTTTCAGAGTCTATAGAATGCGGGAAAATGATCACCAATGCATCCATTATTTCTAGGGTCACTTCCTTAAATATTCTCAGATGCAGAGCATCAGGCTCAGTGTTTTAATCCCAGCAATTTCCCCAACACAATTTCCTAACTAATAAGGATTTCCTTCAGTTCCTCTTTCATGCCAACTCTCTGTCCCAGTAGTTCTGGAAGGTTATTTGTATCCTCCTTAGTGAAGACAAATCCAAAGTATTTGGTCAGCTAGTCTGTCATCCCTTTGTTGCCCATTAATAATTTTTGAGTTCAATGGTATCACTAGCTGAGATCAACTTACTTTTGTGGGACTTGTTTTTATAACAGATTTCAGGGATTTATTGAAGAAATTGCCTTGTGATCTGAAGTGAGGCAGGTGGGGGTTTGTATGTGCATGAAGAGTTAAACTTGTAACTCTTGGTGTTCTGAGAGACTTGAATATACTTGCACAAGTGTTAGTGAAGCTAGAATGAGGGAGTGTGGCCTCAAAATGAATGGGGAGCAGGTTTAGGACTGAATTGAAAAGGAACTTCTTCAGCCAAAAGATTGTGAGCTTGTGGAATTCCTGCCCAGAGAAACAGTTGAGGCTAACTCACCAAATGGTGAATGTTTTTAAGACAAGGATAGATAGATTTTTGAACAGTAAAGGAATTAAGGGTTATGGTAAGTGAGTGGGTAAGTGGAACTGAGTCCACAAAAAGATCAGCCATGATCTTACTGGGTAGCAGAGCAGATTCAAAGGGACCAGATGGTCTACTTCTGCTCCTAGTTCTTATGTTCTTACGAGTTCAAATACCTTACCTTGGAAGTTGAGAACTCCTGCTACCAAAGGGCCTCAGGCCTTCTGTGCATGCAGTAGCTGGGAAATGACTACACATGCACAGTTAGTGTTATTTTTTCTGTTCTGAAGGGCAGGAACTGGCCCTGCGCGCCTGTGCAATAGAGAGAAAATCAAACAGCATGAAAAGCAGATCAGATGACATGGAACCTGAAAATCATCCCAGAGAAATTGACTCAGAGATCAGGACATAGAGTGGGGGACAGGGAGTGGTCCCAGATGAAAGCCCCAGGCACAGGAAGTGCTACCAGATGGAAGGTAACTGAAAGGAGGAGAGAAATAGTTCTGAATTAAAGAGAAAGAGCCATGGGGAACAAACCTAAAGCAAAGTGGATTCAAGGAAAGCCCAGAAAATCTGGGAGATTGCTGAGGTTTGGTGGCTCTGTGTTGGGACCACAGGGGCAAAGGTACCCCTTTGAAGTCACACTGTTCTATTTGGCATGACTAAAGATTTGTGAATATACTTGGAAGGCAGAGCTTGAGTATACTTGGAGATCCAGGGGAAAGGAAGCTTGGATGTTGATTAGAAGTTGATTCTTTTTGAAGTCTTCCAAGTGAGAGCGACGGTTAAAGGTAACTCCAAGGGACGATCTTCAAATGCGGAAATTGGAAACCTTTGTGAGAAAGATAACATTTTGGTGAGACTGGTTGGCTCACCATGTGACAAAATCTGGGTGAGTTGTTGAGAAATGCATGGAATCTGCTTTCGTGACATTTGGCATTTATTTTGGAGTGTGATGTGTTTGACCACAGTTTGTCTGTTTATTCATATGTATCTTATACATGTCCTGAATGTTAAGAGTATAAGATAGTTTGTGTAAATCGTTTATCTGTCTGAATTGGTATGTGTTTATAAAAGAGATTATTTGGGTAAAAGAAGAGTGTGAACTGAATGATTTTCTTTCTATTGTGTTGAAATCCTTCCAACTTTTCTGCCTGGTATATAAAATTAATTTTACTCATTTAATATACACTTTAGTTTTTGTATTAAAAGTTCATCAATAGACTCCTGCAAATTTGTTCAGTAACTTTTCTCCACAGTTTCTAAACAAAAGTTGTGACCTATCTAATCAAGTTTCACTCTGGAATCTATATGTCCAATATTAATGCCAGCAGAGATCATAACACAAGAAATGCAGAAAGTTAACATGCAAGTGTAGCAAGCAACTAACTAAGAAGGCAAATTACACATTGGCCATTGGAGAGTTTGGAGGAAATGAATAAAGAAATCTTGCAGAGTTTTTTGGTGAGACCACGTTTGGAATATTGTGTACAGTTTTAGTCTCCCTGTGGTATGTCAACGGTTCACTAAATTGGTGCTTGGGATGAGGGGATTGTCATGTCATGAGTGATTGATTAAATTGGGTTTATATTCTCTGGTGTTTAGCAGAACGTGAGATAATCTCATTGGGACATACAATATTCTGATGGGCGTTATAGGATTGATGCTGAGAGATTGTTTACAGTAGTCAGGGAATCCAAAAGAATATTGGGGCACAGTCTCAGGATGAAAGATACTTAGGACTGAGATGAAGAGAAAAGACTTCACTCAAAGGTATTAATTCGCTATCCCAGAAGGTTGTGAATGTTCCATCATTGAATACCTTCAAGACTGGCATAGACAGATAGAGGAAAAATAGAGCAGATGGAAAAATGGAATTGAAGCCAAAGGTCAACCATACAAAAATGCAAACAAGGAGTTGGAGTAGACCATTCTACCTGAGCCTGCTCTGCCATTTAATAAACTCATGGCTAATCTGATAATCTCAAATCTGCATGCCACTTCTTCCCGATAACTTACCACTGCGCCACCATGATCACACTGAATGGCAGAGCAGGTTCAATGGATTATGTGGTCTACTCCTGCTGCTGTTTTGTATATTCCTGTGTACTTGGGTGTTCTGAAATTGATGTCAGCTCGGGATCCTGTTTTCATTTGGATTTCTCCATTCTGTCAATTCATTCTGTTCTGCATTTAATGCTAAAATCCATTAGCTTCTCATATTTAGAGTTTTCTTTTTAAATACCGGAGCTGAAATGACTCTCATTGATCATCACAATGATCATAGTAACTTAAAGTCCAATCCAGAACAAATGTAATGCAGAATGAATTCCTCATCAGGAATTGTTTTTACTCAAGATGTTGTTAAAATGGTTTTCGAAGAAATGGAAGCCATGATTTTGAAACTCTAACATCCAATTTCTCTACATTATGGGTGATATTTTCAGTCCAGAAATACTTCTGTGCCATACGTGCACACTTCTGTTCAAAGAAGTGATGGCTGATATTTTAGCAAAGGTGCAAGAGAGGGTTCAGGGAGCATGCATCAGAAGTAAACATTAATCAGTGTGTAATGCTAATTCTATATTAATATTGCCTTCCTCAAACTCAAAGCATAAACCAATAACCTCTCTGGAAAGAATATAGCTGAACTTGTGTTCAGCAGCAAGAAGGATACTATACTAATACTACATAAAAGGAACATCAAGTTAGCTATTTGCTTTCTATTAGCTTCACTAAATTTGTAGAAGTGTTTGCAGATTTGTACTCTTAGGTAATGTTGCTTAAGTGCGGCAGGTGATGAAGCGTATTTTCCTTTTTTCAAACTTTTCCAGTTACTGTCAGACATGGATGTAATCATTTGTATCCCTCTTAGCCTGACAGACAAAATGGATAGAGGCAATATAGAGCAGACCAAAATGCTCAAGAGAGGAAAGAGAGAGGAAGAATAAGTCTGAGCTGGAGGTCAGCTGGAGTTGAAATGTTCTGAGGTGAACAACCCCGGCGTCTCCAACCTTCCTATGTACCTGCAATCAATCCTGGATTTTTTTACTCATTTGGACTCTCTAGAGCCTTTGCATCCTTCCTAAGTATGATGCCCAAAATTAGATACAATTCACCAATTGAAGTTGAACACTTTTTTATAAAGATTCACTATAACTTTCTTAATTTTATACTTTATGCCTCTTTATAAAAAGCCTGGATCCTAATTGCCTTTTTAACCACCTTCTCATCCTACCCTGCCACTTTCATTATTTTTGTGCACATTTATTCCTAGGAGTCCCACTTCCAGGCACTCTCTTTTGAATTGCACCCTTTATTTTACATTGCTTCTCCCCTACTTCCTAGCAAAATGTTCCACTTCCCCCTTTAGCAGCTGCAAATCAGATCAACTTGTGGAGTGAAAGGAAAGTGGAATGTGGTAAATTGGATCAGCAATAAAGATACTCTTGTTTTAGCTCCTCTCTCAGCATAGCCTCAGTGTTGCATGCTCCAAACAAAAAGACCATCATCTCCTTTGAAGTTAGGACATGCAGCGTTGCTTATCTCCCATTGATTTAGCCCTGTTGTCCGCAGTCATATGCCAACTTGTCATTCAGAAGAGTGGAAGTCAATGACTGTTATGTAACTTGCTTGGGGGCCATGCCTGTCACAATTGAATGGCTGGAGATATGTACAAACAGAGAGATTATGTATGTAAGGCTTGTGTTAGCGTGGGGGTATGAGGGTGAGTTGAAGCTGGAGCATGAGGTATAGATCATGACTGGTCAAGTTTAGTGAGAGATAAATCATGGGAGTGTGGTGAATTGAGCAGTGCATGAGATTAGTGGTTCAGTTGTAAGGATGTGGCATTTGAGGTTGATTTCACTGAGGACCACTCATGTGAGGTCATTATACTTTTTGCACTGCATCCAGGTCTTTGAAGCGACAATGTTGATATTGATCTCTGTAGTTAGCTGCTCCCATTGCCTGAGCATTTGTCTTGGAGGCTACCTTATCCCTTGTGGAAAAAGGATAGCTCTGATCCTGTCCACCTCCTGCAATGACGTATCCATGAACTGTGGAACATGTTCACTCCTTAATGTGCCATTGTTACTCTTCTTCTGCTTTGAAAGTATTTGCCAGCCACTTCCAGCATCTGTTCCACAAGCTACAATGCATCTCCTTTTTAAGAGGTGCAGTCAGGTTTTAAGCAGTGCAGGTTATTTTTAAGTGGTCCAAGCCTTGCATATTAAGCCTCCTTTTGAGTTGTACAATCATATAAATTAAGACAGCATGAAGTTTGCTTGCTGCCTGCATTGTAAGCAACAGATAAAGCATAATGGTACAGTGAATTTAACCCCCAGAATTCCTTAGTATTATCTGTTGATGTTTTCCTCTTGATTGAACAAACTTTTATTTATATTTTCATTTTGGATATAATTAGCAGAGGGAGGATCCATGGCTGCTACATTTGACTGGAATAAACTCTAAGTCCTTCAGAAGAAGACTTCAAGGATGGGTGTTCAGCAGGATCCCTGCTGAAATTCAAAAGCTAGTGGAGGAGTTAATTTTTTTTCAAGCAGCAGTGCACAGCGAGTGTTAGTGAATTGGCAGCTCACTTTACATTCTGCTCCATTGTCTTTTTGAAACTAAAGACAGCTGCCAATATATTACCGCCCAAGATGGATTTCACCTCAAGCATGTCTAAACTTAATAATAAAGTAGCAATACTAGGAGAGTGTGGCTCGGTGCCACATGTCAATGGCACATCATTATGCAGTGGCAAAATATAGCTTTTAAGTCCACAGAATCGGACCCTTGTGAAAGTTGTCAATTCACTGAAACATCTGGGTTTGATGACATATAGATACAACACAACTCTTCTGAGGGAAAAAAAGATTAGAGTGCAAATTAATCTGAACCGTTTTCAGATTTATCCTGGTACTCATAAAGGAGGACATATTGATTAAAGCCTAGAATCAGACTTTTCCACCTGCCTTGTTCAGCAAAGAGTGAGTAAATTAGAATAGACAACCTGAGCTCAAAATTTTTCATTTATCCCTTTGGTTTCATTTATACAATAGTATTCTTTCTGTAGTCACCACCCAAGCACACTTTGTGGGAGCATCAATTAGTTTTGATTTTGACATTAACTAGTCATGGGATTGTGAAATATTTTCCTTTAATCACCTTCCTCTTGAAATTGCTAACAAGAATTACGTTAAATTGTATTATAATTGCTCACAAGGTTTGCTCTCTAATGGCCACTAACTACTACAGAAAAAACTTGTTTTCAACTTGACTATATATTTTGCACAGCAAGCTTGTATTCACAGAGAAAGTAGATAAGTCATTACCCTCCTTGACCAATTAGATATGACCAATGATGCATTTGATACAATTTCAAAAGTATTTTACAACAAAACGTTTTGTTAAAGTGGTTCAATTCCTGTCCTGGTTGATGATAATCATATTTGAAAACATAGCCTGACATTACCTGGCACATGTTCAACTGAAATAGAGAAGAATTTAAACAAAGATTGGGATTTTCCATAAGGGCTTTCTGGATCTAATCACTGAATAAATCGATGAAGATGCCTCCTATCATTGTTATTGTACATGTAAATAAAAATCCACTTATTTTCCGACAGGACTCTTGCACCCCTGCTGTGATAAATGACACAAGTGCTTTAATGCTAACACCCCATCATCTTTGAGAGTTCCGAGAAAAGGATGTAAAGGATGGATTCTCCATTGACCTCTTATGTGGCGAATGACCGAAGCGTGTGGAGCAGGAAAATAGGGAATCCTTGTGCCAGACATTCTAATTCCCTGATTTGAAAAGAACCCAGTTGAACTGTGGAGGCCAATAAATTGAGAAGCATGAGGCATACCACACTCCAGATAGATGTAAATGAGCCCACTGGATAATTTGGATAAAGGAAGCTGAATATCTGCTTTTGAAACACAAATTTGTCTCTCAGTTGCTGATGTACCTGATTTGTGTTTCTGATATTTACATTTCTTGTGTCACTTAGCTCGAAATTATCCTATAAATGGGGTTTTTGAAAAATCTATTTAAAAAACCTGTTCATCCAGTATATTTATTTTAAACTTAATTAATTCACTTTACAAAATTAAAATTTAAAAAAATTGCAATCATTGAGCAGTAAACACAAGATGGATCAATTTTCCTGGCAGGTCCCTGAATCTGCAGGTGACCAGAGGGGCAAGTGGCCATTGGGCCGACATCCTCAAGCCCCCCAGAGTGTCAATGCCAGAGTGCTAGAGGGCAGTGCACTAATGCACTGTTAACACTGCCAAGGCAACTGGCCTGAGTGGGGGTCTGAGGAGGGAAAGGGAGCTTAATAGGAAATCTGATAGGGGCAGCGAGCCTGAATGGTGGACTGAGTGAGAGAAGATGGGGTCATCCTCATGTCTGCATAGTATTGAGGAGAGCGTTACCCAATATTTGTGAGTGGGGAGAGAGGATGGCCCTCTTTGGTGAGTAGTTAGTGGTAAACCCTTGTCTGTGTAAGGGCCATAATTTATAGTTTTGTAGGAGAGGGGAGCCTATTTGCAATCCTCCCAGCCCCCCACAATGGTGTAATCAGGTTCATGCCCAATGAGGGTGTGGACCAAATTTGAATATCTAAATCTTAATTTAAATCTGCATTTCAGGGTTTTAGCCAAATTCACACTGCTCCCAGCGTTCATCAACCTGCCAGTACAACAGGAAGCTAGCAGAAATCACTACTAGTCCTCTCAAATGGAGGTAAGGCATGATAGAAATGTGGAAACACTTGTAGGCTGTTGGAGCCTGCAGGTGGTCAGGGACATGGGCTGGGAGGAGCCCTGGTACTGCCTCCTGCACTTGGTAATGCCAAAGGATACAGCCTGATCGGAGCATGGTGGGCCCAATGCGGGGATGCCTGAAAGGGGGGGTGTCTGAAGTGGGGGTAGGCATGAAGGGTGGTTTTTGGAAACCTCATAACTGGGTTTTGCACATTTGCAGATGGGCGGTTGGCTGCTGGTAGTGGCGAATGCAGGGAGTGCCTGATGCCAATGTATGGGACTGAAGGATGGTTTTGCCTGTGAGCAGGTGAGGGAGGTGAGGAGACTGGGTTCCTTTTTAAAAATAGCACCCTCAGAGGAACCAGTCCTGCCAATGAAAATGTCCCCAAGCACCAAAACAACAATTAGGTGTGGGCGGATTGCAATTTGGATTGTGACAACCCACCCAGTGGGAATGGTATATACTCCAGAATATACAAAGAAGTAAGGGAGGAAATTGCTGGAGACTTGAGGGAAATTTTTGTATCTTTACTGGCTACAGGGAAAGTCCCAGAGGGTTGGAGAATAGCTAATGTTGTTCCTTTGTTTGAGAAGGGTAGCAAGAATAATCCAGGTAATTACAGGTCGGTGAGCCTGAAGTCAGTGATAGGGAAATTATTGGAGAGAATTCTTCAAGACAGAATTTACTCCCATGTGGAAATAAGTGGACAGATTAGTGAGAGGTGACATGGTTTTGTGAAGGGGAGGTCATGTCTCATTAAATTAATTGAGTTTTTGAAGGAAATGATAAAGATGATTGATGAGGATAGGGCAGTGGATGTTGTCTATATAGATTTCAGTAAGGCCTTTGACAAGGACCCATTGGGTGGGTTGTCACAATCCAAATTGCAGACTGATGCAGAAGGTGAAGTCTCATGTGATAAGAGGTGAACGGGCAAGACAGATATAGAACATAGAACATTACAGCACAGAACAGGCCCCCCGGCCCTCGATGCTGTGCCGACCAAAATAAAAAGCAATGCCCCTCCAAACCAAACCATTCCCTTCTCCTCCATGTACTTATCAATTAACCTCCCAAACGCCACCAAACCCGGCGCATCCACAACAGCCGCAGGCAGGGCACTCCACTCCCCAATCACTCCCCGAGTAAAGAACCCACCTCTGACATCCGTCCCACAACTCATACCCCCCAATTTAAAGCTGCGTCCCCCCGTGCCAGCCCCCCCCATCCCAGGAAAAAGGCCATCACTGTCCACCCCATCCAAACCTCCAATCATCCCACATGCCTCAACAAGATCCCCTCCCAGCCGCCTCCCCTCCAACGAAAACAACCTCAAACCCCCCAACCCCTCCCCACAGGACCCGCCCCCCACACCAGGCAACATCCTGGCAAACCCCCCCTGCACCCTCTCCAATGCCTCCACATCCCTCCCACAATATAGAACTGGCTCAGTCATAAAAGACAAACGATAGCAATGGAAGGGTGCATTTCTGAATGGAGGGCTATGACAAGTTGCATTCCTCAGCACTTTTGCTGTTTGTAATATATATAAATAAATTGGAGGAAAACGTAACTGGTTTGATTAGTAAGTTTGCGGATGACACAAAGGTTGGTGGATTTGTGGATAGTAATAAGGATCATCAGAGGATACAGCAGGACATAGATCTGTTGGAGACTTGGGCAGACAGATTGCAGATGGAGTTTAATCCAGACAATGCATTTTGGAAGATCTAATACAGATAGGAAATATACAGTAAATGACAGCCCTTAAGAGTATTGATAATGTAAAGGATCTGGATGTACAGCTGTATAGGTCACTGAAAGTGGCAATGCAGGTAGAGAAGGTAGCCAAGAAGGCATATGGCAAACTTGCCTTCATCGGCTGGGGATTGAGTTTAAAAACTGGCAAGTCATGTTGCAGCTTTATAGACCCTTATTTAGGCCGCACTTGGAATATAGTATTCAATTCTGGTCACCACATTACCAGAAGGACATGGAGGCTTTGGAGAGGGTACAGAAAACATTTACCAGGATGTTGCCTGGTATGGAAGGCATTAGCTATGAAGAATAGTTGAAAAAACTTGGTTTGTTCTCACTGGAACAACAGAGGTTGAGTGGCGACCTGATATAAGTCCACAAGATTATTAGGGGCATGGACAGAGTAGTCAGAAGCTTTTTCCCAAGGTGGAAGAGTCAATTACTAGGGGCATAGGTTTAAGGCACAAGGGGCGAGGTTTAATGGGAATGAATGAGGCAAAGTTTTTTATACAGAGGGTGGTGGATGCTTGGAACTCACTGCTGGGGAAGTAGTGGAAGCAGATACGATAATGACATTTAAGGGGCAGCTTGACAAATATATCAGTAGGATGAGAATAGAGGGATATGGTCCTTAGAAGAGTAAAGGGTTTTAATTCAAACAGGCAGCATTGTCTGTGCAGGCTTGGAGGACCAAAGGGCCTGTTACTGTACTGTGTTCTTCTTTGTTCTTTGTTCTCACCAGTTTTCTCACCAGGGATGGCACTTAGAAATATTTTGTAAGAATTGCAGCCTAAGATTAAAAAATAAACAACAAAGACGTTTAGTGGTGTCTGACATTACAGACTTCAATGCAAGGTGTTCATTGGAGAAGACAGATGATTTAAAAGCACAGATAAACATGTATGACATGAAAGCTATTACTGAAATATAGCTTAAAGGAAAGGAAGTTCAACATTCCCGGTTTCAGGTTTTACACATAAGCATTGAATTTAATGTTCCTAATGCAGGCCCTGCCTACTGATTGGAGAGCTATTGGGAAACTCATGTCATTTCGAAAGGCCAAATTAAGTGGCTCTTCATACTCAGAATGGTTGCTGTAGCTGGTGATGCTATAGAGAAATCACCAGACATTTTTCTGTATCTCTGGACTCAAATAAGTGAGGACATGGAGGGGGTTGCAGGGAAGATGTTAGGGTGGGGAAGGGATGCAATTTGCAACAGTGGAGAGATTCAGGAAGGGTCAGAGGAAAGGGTTTGGAGTGGTTTCCAATCCCGGCTAACTCAATCAGGTACTACGTGATGATGGGGGAACTTCTCAAACAGGGTTTGCAAGCATAGGAAAGCTGTGCAATTTCTATTTAATCCCAGTGGTTTAAGGGATAATTAGTGACAATTGGGTCATCACTGAGCAGGCGAATTTCCATCATGGGCTCTTTCCCACCTTTGATTTATTTGCAGGAGGTTTTCCTGCTGCCAAGAGGCTGACAGAGAACAATGAACAAAGAAAAGTAAAGCACAGGAACAGCTCTTTAGCCCTTCAAGCCTGCACTAATTATGATGCCTGCCTAAACTAAAACTAAAAACTAAACTAAACCTATAGAGTCCATATCCTTCCGTTCCCATTCTATTCATGTATTCCCCATGCACCTTAAACCTATGTCCCCAGTACTTGACTTTTCTACCCTAGGAAAGAGAATTTAACTATCCACATGGATTCTCCTCCAATTAAGTGGACCCAACCATCAGGTTTCCAATTGTAATAGGGATATTAAATTCCTCCTGTGATAGGTTGATTTAAAAAATGAAGGGATAACAATTTCATTTTCAGACTGTGGAAGGAAACCAGTGCACCTGGAAAAAAACGCACGCAGACATGGGGAGAATGTGCAGACTCTACACAGACAGTGACTCAAGCCGGGAATTGAACTCGGATCCCTGGTACCGTGGGGCAGCAATGCTAATCACCATGCCACCTTGCTGCCCTTGCTAAAGATTGAAGAATCACTCCATTGGGCCATTCAGATTGAACCAAAGAACATAGAGCAGTCACACTTCTGAGTGTTCTTGGGGACTTTGGGAAGAGGTTGAGATGAATCATTCATTCATCACTTCTTGTTGAACATGTTGCAAATATTTCAACTGTGTCTTTTGCTGGTCTCCCCAATCATGCATCACAGGTATATATATGGAGTCTTCTTCACCAGTTAGTAATTTAATTGTTAAACACCATTCACAACTTCAGAGCTTTGATCTGATCTACAGGCTGTAGGATTGCTTAGCTCTGTCTATTACTTGCTGTTAATGCTGTTGGCATTCCAGTGGGGGGAGGAGGGAGCGGGGTGTCTGGAACTCACTATTTTAAAGGATCATTAAGGCAGAAACCTTCATTACATTTTTAGAAAATACTTGGACATGCACTTGAAGTGGTGTACTCTACAAAGCTATGGAACAAGATCTCAAACATGGGATTAGGCTGGATTACTGTTTCTTAACCACTATAGACACAATAGACCAAAATGCCTGATTTTATGCCTCAAATATGAATCTATGATTCTAACTATCTCTTCTATTTTACATCTGTTTCATTCTATTCCTTTTTCCTAAAGTATGCCTCAGATTTCTGATTAAGTATGTCTACGTTATCCATGTGTCTTTATACAAAGAGCCACTCCTAAACCCTCCATTTGACCTGTTAATCACAATCATATGTTTATGTCCTCTTGTTCTGGACTCACTCATGGATTCTCTGGCAGAATTCACCCCAAAACCGGATTATTCTTCCCAAGGTCAATGGACCTTTGTGTGGTCCACCCTCCCCACGCCTCACCACTTCTCTTACTACAATTTCCAATGGCGAGCTGGATGGGAGAATTCTCACCCATTTCTCCACATCCGCACTAATGAACATTTTAATAATTTACCCTCAGTTCTTTCTTTCATAGAGCAAAGGACCCAGCCTGATCAATATTTCCCAATTATTGCCTCCTCTCATTTCTGGTAACATCCTTCCCACTTGTTTTTTCAGTCTGTCCAGTATTACAATGGAGACCAGAGCTGAATACAGTACTCTAAGTACTGCCCAACCGAGGTAATATTTTTAACCTAGACATTTTACAACTTACTGGCATTTTACCTTTGAGGAGGTGACAAAAGCAACTGACGAAGGAAGGGCTGTGGTTGTCGTCTATATGAATTTTAGTATAGAGTTTGTCAAGGTCCCTAACCTTTAGGCTGGTGCAAAAGGTTAAACATCATGGGATGAAGGTGAGCCAGCTACATGGGTGGAGAACTGGCTGGGCCACAGAAGATAGAGGGTAGCAGTGGAAGGGTCTTTTTCCAGTTGGAGGTCTGTGACTAGTGGTGTTCCACAGGGCTCTGTACTGGGATCGCTGCTGTTTGTGATATATATAAATGATTTGGAAGAAGATGGTGTGATCAGTAAGTTGGCAGACAACACAAAGATTGCTGGAGTTGTAGATAGTGATGAAGATTATCAGAGAATATAGCAGGATATAGATAGGCTGGAAAATTGGGCACAGAAATGGCAGATGGAATTTAATCCAGATAAATGCGAAGTGATGCATTTCAGTAGATCTAATGTAGGGAGGAGCTATATAATAAACTGCTGAACCATCAAGAGTATGGACACACAAAGGAACCTGGATGTGCAAATCCACAGATCCCTAAAGGTGGCCACACAGGTGGAGAGGGTGGTGAAGAAGGCATATTGGCATGCTTGCCTTTATTGGATGGGGCTTAGAGTATAAAAGTTGGCACATGATGTTGCAGTTATATAGAACGATGGTTTGGCCACAATTGGAATACTGCGTCCTGTTCTGGTCGCCACACTACCAGAGGCTTTGGAGAGAGTACAGAAAGGGTTTACCAGTATATTGCCTGGTATGGAGGATCTTAGCTATGAGGAGAGATTAGGTAAACTATGAGGAGAGATTGGGTAACTGGGTAAATATATAAATTTATATATTTATAGAATTAACACTCTATTGCTATGGGTAAGCTATGAGGAGAGATTGGGTAAACTGGGGTTGTTCTCCCTAGAAAGATGGAAGATGAAGGACAACCTAATAAAAGTCATAGGTAGGATGAACAGTGGAAAGCTTTTTTCACAAGTTGGAGGTGACAAACACAAGAGGTCACAAGTTCAAGGTGAGAAGGGCAAGGTTCAACACAGATGTCAGGGGGACATATTTTACACAGAGGGTGGTGGGGGCCTGGAATGCACTGCCAAGCAAGGTGGTTGAGGCGGACACGCTGGGATCGTTTAAGACTTATCTAGATAGCCACATGAACAGACTGGGAATAGAGGGATACAAATAAATGGTCTAGTTGGGCACATGAGCAACGCAGGTATGGAGGGCCGAAGGGCCTGTTCCTGTGCTGTATTGTATTTTGATCTTTGTACATTTTATATAGAGACAATTTAATTTCTTTTATATTTTAGTTTAGAGTTTAACCCATTTGTATGACCTACCAATGAACTCGAACTTCAGAAGTTCTCAAATACATTACTCAGAACCCAGAGTTAATTTCAAAATAAACTCTGTAGATACAGATAATATTTTATTCATACTTTCTAGTTTGAAGAGGCCATTTATTGTTTAGATTGATATTTAGTGTGTCCCCATTTGAAAAAATTGGGTTGATTACAAAAGCACTAAAAATGTTTATGTATTTATCAAAATGTGATCTCAGCTTGCAACCGGACAAGCCAGAAACCTTTTCTTTAATTTCTTTGGATATAATTTATGTTTGAATAACTAATGATTTCAAGAGACATCTGAGTAAAGGTCAGATTTAAATTTATATAAAAACACTGAAAATATGGGTTCAATTAGTATAATTCAAAACATACTGGACTGTATTACAGAGGCTATGAACAGAAACAAAAAATAAAGTAGTAAGCTTATGTTAGTTTGTCTTTTAGATGTTTAACATTTTCCAATTAATAATTTATTTAAAATGAAATAACAAGTATTTTTAAAATCAGATTTAAAGTATAGGACACAGGGTTCTATGGTTTCTCACAACATTTGATTCACATGTAAGAAAATAAATATATGTTTAAACCTGTAAGCACAGAATATTTATTTTTCTAGTGACAGTGTTGAGACTGCATTGATAACTGTACAGATTTTATTGAGATTTTAGCAATAAGTTTACACATTTTACCACTAATACTTTATAGAATCAAAAATTCATGGAGTCTTGCAACACACAAAGAGGCCATTCAGCCCAAGATGACAATGCCTTGAAACAGTTATCCCATTCATCCCACTCTTTCCATAGATCTTTCATATTTTAATTTTTCTGCAGTGTTGTGCTTAAGCCATCAAATGTAACTTATTGAATGCAATCTTCACTCGTGCAATGGAACCTTTATGCCAGAGATAATGCAGTAGTTTTTTAATGTGATCAGAATTAGAGTTATGAATAACAACTTCCCCACAATATTTGGGGAAGTGGGAACATCTTGCCTGTATTTGTATTAATTCTATTAATACAATTATGTATTAATAATTATGTATTAATACATAAATTTATGTACATCACGAAGTATTTAGCACTCCTGTAAGCATGATACAAAAGGATTTAAAGAAAGAAGAATTTTGGAGTGAGATTTCAAGATGAGGAACCTTGAATCACAGCAATGATTTATTGAAGGATAGATAAACAAGCTCACAGATACAGATCTAGTAGCACCGACTCCTGGGCTCACTGAAAGTCCACTCCTACCAGGACATGTGCCCTAATATCCAAGAGGCATCAGTTCACGCACTTTCTCCTGATAGATCTCAGATGGGTCTTGTGAACCATGAACATCTGCCTCTTAAAGGGACCATTCTACCATGGAGAAATTTGAGACAGAAGTATCAGATAGGCAATAAGTTAGGCCTGCATTCCAACCTATGTGTTTGGGAGTCCGCAGGATCTTGTAAGGAATGGACCCTTCTCTTTACACAATTATTGCCAGCAGCATAGCAGAGAGTGCAGTTGAGAGCAAGGACACCTTGTGTCTCTGCTTCTCTCAGTAGATAGACAGAACATCAGCAACTGTTATGAAGTCATTACATTGTAATGGCGGTCTCCACATAGCGGCTCAGGTCTAAACCACCAAATGTTCAACCAACCCCCTAAGAAAGAGTATCTTTCTGAGAGGGACACTGCTTCCAACCAAGCCAACAAACAATCGCAGTTTGTAGCCTGCTTCAATGGGAAGATGGTTTATGTGCCTTTCTTTGGCAGGGCACAGACCCAAGAAATTTTCCTGTCGATTTCCAGTAGGCATATTGCGGTATTTTCACTATGATTCACCCCTTGCAGATTTTCAGACTCAAGGTCTTTGTTTATATGGGAAGCATATTTCATGTGTGGAATACAAAAGTCATGATATCATACTGAGGGACAATTGTATTGTCAATATTATTGATCAACGCAGCGTAACATGTAGAAAGTATTGTGGTTGAATTGCCTTAAAGTACATATCTGTGTCAGAAACACGAAAACAATTCTAAATGTGATTTAAATACTTCTGATAGAAAGTATAACTCCGGTTCCTGGATCACTGGGACCTCTTTAGGAGCAGGTGTGACCTGTACAATAAAGACGGGTGGCACTTAAATCCCAGGGGCATCAATATCTTGGCGGGAAGGCTGGCTAGGGCTTCTGAAGGGACTTTAAACTAGAAAGGTTGGGGGCAGGGAATCAAGATGAGGTGACTGAGAGTGAGAAGGTTAGCTCTCAAGTAAAGAAGGATTATAGACAGTATTAAAGGGAGGTTAGACAGGTGATGAAGAAAGGAAGCACCCAGACCAAGGGTCTGAGGTGTGTCTATTTTAATGTCAGGAGTGTAGTGAATAAAATGGATGAGCTTAGAACGTGGATTGCTGCTTGAGAATGTGATGTGGTGGCCATTACAAAGACTTGGATGTCTCAGGGACAGGACTGGGTACTTCAGGTGCCGGGATTCAGATGCTTTAGGAAGGACAGGGAGGGAGGCAAAAGAGGTGGCTGAGTGGCACTGTTGATCAGGGACAGTGTCTCGGCTATACAGAAAGTGGATGCTGTGGAGGGACTGTCTACAGAGTCTCTGTGGGTGGAAGTTAGGAACAGCAAGAGGTCAAAAACTTTGCTGGGCATTTTTTATAGGCCACCCAATAGTGACAGGGAAGTTGAGGTGCAGATAGGGAAACAGATCCTAGAGAGATTAGAAATAACGGAATTGTTGTGGTGGGAGACTTTAATTTCTCAAACATTGACTGGAATGTCCCCAAGGTAAGGGGTTCGGATGATAAGGAGTTTGTTAGGTGTGTTCAGGAGGGTGTCCAGCACGTGGATAAGCTTACGAGAGGAGAGGCTGTACTTGACCTGGTGCTGGCTAATGAACCAAGACAGGTGTTGGATCTCTCAGTAGGAAAGCATCATGGGAATGGTGATCATAATTCTATCTCCTTCACAATACCATTGGAAAGAGATAGGATCAGGCAGGATAGGAAAGTGTTTATCTGGAGTAGGGGGAAATATGAAGACATCAGGCAGGAAATTGGAAGAGTAAACTGGAAGGAGGTGTTCTTGGGGAAAAGTACTGAAGGAAGTTGGTAGATTTTCAAGGAATGTTTGTCTGGAGCTCTGCACGATAATGTTTCAGTGAGACAAGGAGGTTTTGGTAAGTTGAGAGAACCGTGGTGCACAAAGGTTGTGATGAACCTAGTTAGGAAGAAAAGAAAATTGTACAAAAGGTTCAGGGAGCTAGGAGATGTTAAGGATCTAGAGGCGTATAAAACTCGCAGAAGGGAGCTTAAAAAGGAAATTAGAAGAGCCAGAAGGGGTCACGAGAAGGCTTTGGCAAGTAGGATTAAGGAGAATCCCAAGGCATTCTACAAATATGTGCAGAGTAAAAGGATGAAAAGAGAAGGGATAGAACCCATAAAAGGTGAAGGGGGAAAAGTCTGTATGGAACCAGAAGAAATGGCAGAGGTGCTCAATAAGCACTTTGCCTCAGTATTCACAGTGGAGAGTGATCTGGGGGGTTGTACTGCAGGATTGCAGTAAACTGAAAAGATTGAGTACGTGGACATTAAGAAAGAGGAGGTGTTGGAACTGTTAAATTTCATCAAGGTAGATAAGTCGCTAGTCCAGATGGGATGTACCCCAGGTTACTGTGGGAGGTGAGAGAAGTGATTACAGAGCCCCTGGCGATGATCTTTGTGTCGTCGATGGAGACGGGAGACATTCTGGAAGATTGGAGGATTGCGGATGTGGTGCCTATTTTCAAGAAAGGGAACAGGGATAGCCTGGGGAATTACTGGCCAGTGAGTCTGACCTCAGTGGTTGGTAAGTTGATGGAGAGGACTCTGAGAGATAGGATTTATGAGCATTTGGAGAAGTTCAATGTGATCAGAAATAGTCAACACAGCTTTGTTAAGGGCAGATCATGCCTTACAAGCCTAGTTGAGTCCTTCGAAAATGTGACTGAACACATTGACGAAGGAAGAGCAGTGGACATGGTTTACACGGATTTCAGCAAGGCGTTTGATAAGGTCCCCCATGCAAGACTTCTTGAGAAGGTGAGAGGGCATGGGATCCAAGGGGATTTGGCCTTGTGGATCCAGAACTGGCTTGCCTGCAGAAGGCAGAGAGTAGTTGTGAATGGTCTTTTTCTGCATGGAAGTCAGTCACGAGTGGAGTGCCTCAGGGATTTGTTCTAGGACCCTTACTGTTCGTCATTTTTATGAATGACCTGGATGAGGAAGTGGAGGGATGGGTTAGTAAGTTCGCTGACGATACAAAAGGTTTGTGGTGTTGTGGATAGTCTGGAGGGATGTCTGAAGTTGCAGCAAGACATAGACAGGATGCAAGAGTGGGCGGAGAAGTGGCTGATGGACGAGGATAAATGTGTGGTGGTCCATTTTGGAAGAACCAATGGGATGAAGGACCAATGGGATCAAGGGTAGGAATCTTGGCAGTGTTGAGGAGCAGAAGGATCTTGGGGTCCAAGTCCATAGGACTCTTAAATCGGCCCCACAAGTGGAGGATGTGGTCAAGAAGGCATATGGTGTACTGGCCTTCATTAATCGAGGGATTGAGTTTAGGAGTCAGAAGGTAATGCTGCAACTTAGACCCTTGTCAGACCCCACTTGGAGTACTGTGTGCAGTTCTGGTCGCCTCACTATAGGAAGAATATGGAAGCTGTTGAGAGGGTGCAGAGGAGATTTACAAGGATGTTGCCTGGATTGGGAGGCATGCCTTATGAAGATAGGTTGAGAGAGCTAGGTCTCTTCTCCCTGGAGAGACGAAGGTTGAGAGGCAACCTGATAGAGGTTTATAAGATGTTGAAGGGAATAGATAGGGTGGATTCTCGGAGGCTATTTCCCAGGTCGCTACGAGAGGACACAGGTTTAAGGTGCTGGGGGGCAAGTACAGGGGTGATATTAGAGGTATTTTTTTCACTCCAAGGTGGTGAGTGAATGGAATTGGCTGCCATCAGTGATGGTGGAGGCAAACTCGCTGGGGTCTTTTAAGAGACTTCTGGATGAGTACGTGGGATTAAATGGGATTGGAAGTTACAAATAGTTCTATGGCCTGTTAGGTACTGACATGATCGGCATGACTTGTAGGCCGAAGGGCCTGTTTGTGCTGTAGTGTTCTGTGTTCTATGTTCCATGTTCTATGTTCACTTTTCAGCCTGCCCAGTATTTTGTTTCTGGTTTGAACAGGTTGGGTTAATATCAAACTTTTGTGGGATGTTTTAATAACACTGGCTGTGTCCTTTTGACCAGAAGCTGTCTGTCCCTGCCAAGAAAAGTAATGAAAATATTCTTCAGTGATTGCTTATAGTTATGTGGAGTCATTCAGCAACGAAGATATTTTGTCATTTGGAATTGAACTTCATGTCCGTTTTTCTCTGTAGTGTCAGTATTAATTCAATGATCTGTGAACACGCTTTAAAATATTGAAAGGGGCATTAACGGAATTAAGCCTTTCAAGAGGTCATGTTTATACTGCTGGCTTTTCAGGCCATTAGTAAAGGAATTGGTTGTGCTACAGGCTGAATAATAATCAAGCATATGGGAAGATTATATTTTCTTGTCAACATCAATATAGCAGTTTAATGGAAGCTGAGCCACAATTACAGGACCAAAGCAAAAAATGACGCATTTGGTCCCAAGAACAGGTAAAAGTAATAGAACTTGGAGAATACAGATTCATATAGATAGATAGATAGATAGATAGATAGATTCTTGGCAGCTCCTTCCTTGAATTTGAATACACCAATAGCATCTAAATTCTATTATTTGACTTTAAACTTCATTTTTAAAATTTATTTTATTTATTAGGCTTACATTAACATTTCAATGAAGTTACAGTGAAAATCCCCTCGTCACCACACTCCAGCACCCATTCAGGTACATTGAGGGAGAATCTAGCATGGCCAATGCACCGAACCAGCATTTCGCTCAGCACTGTGGGAGAAATCTGGAGCACCTGGAGGAAACCCAAGCCGACACAGGGAGAACATGCAGACTCTGTACAGACAGTGATGGAAGCCGGGAATTGAACCTGGGTCCCTGGTGCTGAGGGGCAGCAGTGCTAACTACTGTGCCACTTTGGCACCATTGCTGTTTATTCCTATTATTATGTAACCTGTTGAATTTACAAGTGCAACTCATGTCCCAAAGGCAAAGTCAAGCATAGCATAGCGAGCTGACACCACAAATTATATTTACCCCAATAATAATATCTGGAAGTCTTTACTAAAGTGGCAAGTCTAAAAGCAATAAATTGAAGGAATCAGACTTTAATGTAAAATGAAAAAGAAAATGCTGAATAAACACAGTAGGTCTGGCAGTATCTGTGAAGAGAAACCTTTAAGATTTAAATGATCCTTCTACATAACTGTATACTTGAAGATATTTGATTACCCTGATAACTTGGCATTAAGATGAAAAGCCATTTACAATTGTCCCAATTTATGTTGGTCTTGGACCATGCTGTCAATTTGTAAAAAGTAGAGCCCAGCTACCAGGGACATAGATAGGTTGCAGAGCTGGGCCATGAGGTGGCAAATGGAATTCAATACTGATAAGTGTGAGGTGATTCACTTTGGTAGGAATAACAGGCATATGAAATATGGGGCTAATGGAAGGACCCTTAATAGTGTTGTCGAGCAGAGGGATCTTGGGGTACAAGTACATAGCTCTTTGAAAGTTGGCACCCAGGTTGATAAAGTTGTTAAGAAGGCGTACGGTGTGTTAGCTTTTATTGGTAGAGGGATTGAATTTAGGAGCCGTGAGGTTATGTTACAACTGTACAAAACTCTGGTGCGGCCGCACTTGGAGTATTGCGTACAGTTCTGGTCGCCGCGTTATAAGAAAGATGTGGAAGCATTGGAAAGGGTGCAGAGGAGGTTTACCAGGATGTTGCCTGGTATGGTGGGAAGGCCTTATGAGGAAAGGCTGAGGGACCTGAGGTTATTTTCATTAGAGAGAAGAAGGTTACGCGGTGACCTAATTGAGGCGTATAAGATGATCAAGGGATTGGATAGGGTGGATAGTGAGAGCCTTTTTCCTCGGATGGTGATGACCAACACGAGGGGACATAACTTTAAATTAAGAGGTGGTAGTTATAGGACGGATGTCAGAGGCAGGTTCTTCACACAGAGGGTGGTGAGGGCGTGGAATGCCCTGCCTGCAGCAGTTGTGGACTCGCCTACTTTGGGGGCATTCAAATGTTCGGTGGATAGGCATATGGATGATATTGGAATAGTTTAGGTTAGAGGATCCACTGGCCGGCGCAACATCGAGGGCCGAAGGGCCTGTACTGCGCTGTAATGTTCTATATTCTATGTTCTACTATGGAGTCACAGTGATGAATTTGAACTGCTTTTACAACCTCAGATAATTCCACAAATTAATAACATCCAAATATGTTGGGAGTACATTTTTTTATTTATTCGTAGGACACAGGAGTCAACTACGTTGTTGTAGCTCTGGAGTCACATATAGGCCACATCAGATAAGGACAGCAGATTTCCTTCCCTATAGGATATTCATGAACCGGATAGGTTTTTCCAACAATCAGTAATGGTTTCATGGTCATCAGTAGATTCTTAATTCCAGGTTTTTTTTATTGAATTTGAATTCCACCATCTTTTGTGGCAGGATTCGAAAGTGGGTCCCCAGAACATTAGCTGAGTTTCTGGATTCATAATCTAGCGATAACACCACTCGGCCATCACCTCCTCCAGTAATATTAAAATGCTGCTATTTCTATTGTTCTGTTTTAATAAATGATTTTTCAATTTGCTGAATTTGTCAATTGCTTGTAAACATATTCACTAAGTAAATTACACCCTTAAAGGTTGCATAGTGATTAGCACTGCTGCCTCACAGCACTAGGGAACTTGGTTCAATTCTAGCCTCAGGTAACTGTGTGGGGTTTGCACATTCTCTGGTGTCTTTGGGGGTATCTCTGAGAGCTCTGGTTTCCTCCCACTGTGCAAAGATGTGTTGATTGGTCATGGTAAATTGTCCTATAGTGTCAGGGGGAATAGCAGAGTTAATATATGGGGTTCAGAGGATCGGGATTATAGTCAATGCAGACTAGGCTTACATTAGCATTTCAATGAAGTTGCAGTGAAAATCCCCTCGTCACCACACTCCAGCACCCATTCAGGTACATTGAGGGAGAATCTAGCGTGGCCAATGCACCGAACCAGCATTTCGCTCAGCACTGTGGGAAAAATCTGGAGCACCTGGAGGAAACCCAAGCCGACACAGGGAGAACATGCAGACTCTGTTCAAATGACCTCCTTCTGTATGGTAGAGATTCTGTGATTCTAATTCATAAGGGTGCTAAGTGTTAATTTAATTTGGAACAGTTTTTGTAAAATTGGTCAAGTGAGTTAAAATTAGACATCCAGATATGGAGTATAAATTCCTAGATGCTTCTTTGATTAAGATTTAAGGTTAAGAGGCTAAACCTTTGTTCAGTCTGTTTTGATTCATATTCTTTACAAGATACATTGGCTTATCAACCCCAGTGCCCTTATAAACATTACCATCCTGAGTCTATGATCTGCATCAAAGTGGTGAGATTAGATATTTGTTTCAGAGTTTTGAACATGTTGGCCCAGATTTTTATCATGATGGAAAGCCTTTCTATCATAATGAAAATGGCCAGCAAACCTGGGAATCCTAAGTCCCACTGACACTTTCCATTTCCTCAGCAGGGAGATTATGAGTACGAGGAGAGGGTACGAGTGCAAGTTAATGATGAGGACATTCAACTAGTTAAAGGAGTCAAGGGCTCAGGAGAAGTTAGTAGCGTTTCAACAAGTTGAGTTCAGATAAAGGCTGAAAACTTGAATGCAAGTAGCATTCAAAATAAAGTGAGAGTTGATCAATACAAATGGGTATAATCTAGTGGCCATCACAGAAACATGGTTGCAGGGTGACCGGGATACCCAGGGGTATCAGACATTTCAGAAGGATAGATGGGAAGGAAAAGGAGGCGGGGTGGCTCTCTGTTAATTAAAAATAACATCAGGACAGTAGTGAAAGACGGTATAGACTCTAAAAAGCAAAATGTGGAATTGTTGTGGGTGGAAATAAGAAATAGTAAGGGGAGAAAATCACTGGTGAGCGTGGTCTATAGGCCCCCAAATAATAACTTTGAGGTGGGGCGGACTATAAACAAGCAAATAATGGATGCTTGCAAAAACAGAACAGTAATAATCACGGGGAATTTTAACCTGCATATTGATTGGTTGACTCAAGTTGGACGCAGTGGGCTTGAGAAACAGTTCTTAGAATGCTGTCGGGATAGTTCCCTTGAACAGTATGTTGCAGAACCTACGAGAGAGCGAGTTATCTTAGATCTAGTCCTATGTAATCAGACAGGTAGAATTAAAGATCTTCTTGTGAGCGATCCTCTTGGGATGAGTGATCGTAATATGGTTGAATTTCTAATACAGATGGAGGGTGAGAAAATAGGGTCCCAAACCAGTGTCCTCTGCTTGAACAGAGGGGAATACAATAGGATGAGTGTGGAATTGGCTAATGTAGACTGGAATCGCAGATTAGTGTTGGTAGGACAGCTGAGGAACAGTGGAGGATTTTTAAGGAGATTTTTCTCAGTACTCAGCAAAAATATATTCCGGTGATAAAGAAGGAATGTAAGAAAAGGGATAACCAGTGGTGGATAACTAAGGGAATAAAGAAGAGTATTAAATTAAAAACCGATACATACATAGTGGCTAAAACTAGTGGGGAATTAGAAGATTGGGAAAGCTTTAAAAAACAATAAAGAAAGGAAAGGTAGATTATGAAACTAAACCAGCACAAAATATAAAAACTGATAGCAGAAGTTTTTACAAATATATAAAAAGGAAAAGAGTGGCTAAAGTAAATGTTGGACCCTTAGAAGATGAGAAGGGAGATTTAATAATGGAAATCAGGAAATGACCAAGGCCTTAAACAAGTTTGTTATGTCGGTCTTCACACTTGAGGACACAAATAGCTTACTGAACATTAACAGTCATGAGACTGTAGGGGATGAGGTCCTTAAAATGATTACTATTACTAAAGAGGTAAGGCTCGGTAGACTATTGGGACTAAAGGTAGGCAAGTCCCTGGGCCCAGATGGAATGTATCCCAGGTACTGAAAGAACTGGCAGAAGTAACAATAGATGTGTTATCAGAATTCGCTGGACTCTGGGGAAGTGCTGGCAATTGGAAAACAGCTCATGTGATGCTGCTGTTTAAAAAAGGAAGTAGACAAAAGGCAGGGAACTATAGGCTGGTTAGCTTAATATCCATTGTTGGGAAAATGCTGGAATCTATCATTAAAGAAGAAATAGCAGGATACCTGGAAAAGAATGATTCGATCAAGCAGACACAGCATGGATTCATGAAGGGAAAGTCACATTTGATAAATTTACTGGACTTTTATGACAATATAACAATTGCAGTTGACAGAGGTGCATGTGATGTTTTTAGATTTCCAGAAGGCATTCGATAAGGTGCCTCACAAAAGATTGCTACAGAAGATTAAGGTACATGGAGTCGGGGGTAAAGTGTTAGCGTGGATTGAGGATTGGCTATCTAACAGAAAGCAGAGAATTGGAATAAATGGGTGCTTTTCTGGTTGGCAGTTGGTGACTAGTAGCATGTCACAGGGATCAATGCTGGGGCCTCAACTGTTCACCATATGCATAGGTGGTCTGGAGGAGGGGACCGAGTGTCAGGTCACAAAGTTTGCTGATGACACAAAGATGAGTGGGAAAGCGAATTGCGTGGAGGATGTGGAAAGCCTGCAGAGAGATTTGGATAGGCTGAGTGAGTGGGTGAGGATCTGGCAGATGGAGTATAATGTTGGCAAATGTGAAGTTATCCACTTTGGAAGGAATATTAGTAAAATGGACTATTATTCAAATGGTGATAAATTACAATACATTACTGTGCAGAGGGACCTGGTGTCCTTGTGCATAAATCGCAAAAACTCAGTCCGCAGGTGCAGCAAGTGATCAAGAAGGCAAATGGAATGTTGGCCTCTATCGTGAGGGGGATAGAATATAAAAGCAGGGAGGTCTTGCTGCAACTGTACAGGGTACTGGTGAGGCCGCAACTGAAGTACTGTGTGTAATTTTGGTCCCCTTATTTGCGAAAGGATATATTGGTCTTGGAAAGATTATAGAGAAGGTTCACCAGGCTGATATCGATGAGGGGGTTAGCTTATGAGGAGGGATTGAGTAGGTTGGACCTGTACTCATTGGAGTTTAGAAGGCTGAGGAGTGATCTTATAGGAACATAAAAGATAATGAAGGGGCTAGACAGGGTAGAGGCAGAGAGATTCTTCCTACTTAGAAAGGAAATAAGAACTAGAGGGCGCAGCCTCAAAATAAGGGGGAGTCAGTTTAGAACAGAGTTGAGGAGGAACTTCTTCTCTTAGAGAGTAGTGAATCTCTGGAATTATCTGCCCATTGAAGTGGTGGAGGCTACCTCGTTGAATATGTTTAAGTCACAGGCAGATAGATTTCTGATCAGTAAGGGAATTAAGGGTTATGGGAGCAGGCAGATAAGTGGACTGAGCCACTTTCAGATCAGCCATGATCTTATTGAATAAAAGGGCAGATTCGAGGGGTTAGATGGCCTACTTCTGCTCCTATTTCCTGTGTTCTTATTAGAGACAGGTCAGAGTTTGCACATGTGTGGTTTATGAAGGTAGCTGGCCAATTAAATCATCAGCTGCCTCCAAAGAAGTAGGATTTTGAGACGCCAGAAATGTGAAGCCCAGAGTTGCAGATTAGACAAGATAAAAGCTAGTCTGGATTTGGTGAATTTGTTTGGATCGCCAGAGTACCTCTTTGATATTATCGCAGGACACCTTTGGGAAACATGCATAAACATTTTGCCAAAGCTGTCACAGAACTGTCAAAGCTGTCACAGAATTGTCAAAGCTGTTAAATAACCTTCAAAGCTTTCAAAGAACTGTCAACCAACTTTCAACCCTTTAAATAACAGTGGGAATGTCAAAGAACTGTTAAAAAGTATTTTTGAGTAGATATGGAGTGTGCAAGGACAAGAGTGATAGGTAGAGTGCATGGGTTGACATGTGTTTGCAGTAAGTTGGCATGGGATCTTTAAAGGCCATTGAGATATGAGAGTCTTATGGGGTCTGTGAGGCCACAGAGGTGGGCAAAGGCCTTTTTTTAAATTCATTTACACGATGTGGGATTGCTGGTTAGGCCAGCATTTATTGCTTATATTTAATTGTCCTTGAGAAGGAGGTAGTGAGCTGCCTGTTTGAATCGCTGCAGTACCTGAGATATAGGCACACCTACTGTGCTGTTAGGGAAGGAGTTCCAGGATTTCAACCCTGCAACTGTGAAGGAATGGTGAGTGACTTGGAGTGGAATCTCCGAGGATGCTATTCCCAGGAATCTTGTGCCTTTTTTGAGATGTTAGCAGTTATGGGTTCAAAGGAGCTGTTAAGGAGCTTTGGTGAGTTCCTGCAGTGCATCTTGTAAATAGTCCACACAATTGTCACTATTTGCAGCTGGTGGAGGGATTGAATGTTTTTGGAAGGGGTATCAAACAATCAGGCTGCTTTGCCCTGTATGGTGTCGAACTGCGTCAGAACTGTACCCATCCAGGCAGCTGGAGAGTATTCCATTACACTCCTGCCTTGTGCCTTGTAGATGGTGGGCACGATTTGGGAGTGAAGAGGTGCATTACTCATCATAAGATTCTTAGCCAAGGGTTAGCATGGATAGGGCATGGGGAGTATGTGAGGTGAGAGAGGGATGAGATAAAGAGGGTCTGTTTTCTTTTTTTACTCTTTTTTTAAAATTTAATTCAACACTCTGTCAGAAGACAGATGCAGGCCTTCCATTCAGCATGCATGAGTAAAAAACAAAGCTTACAGAAAGTTGGGCTGAATTTCTCCTGCCCTTTGGGGATGAGTTAGAAGGTTGGAAGTGTCAGAATATCACAGTGAAAGGAAAGAAGTCACATCTGGATATTCCAAATGGTGGCCTGACTGGGAGAGAACCTTACACTCAAACATGCAGGAAGGTAATTAAACCTGCTAAATAAAATTAACCCCAATTTTATCAATGTGTTCAGATTACAGAAGAGTTTCAAAGCCACCCCAGATTTTATGAGACAATGAATTAGTGGATGTATCTTAAAGAATTACATGTAAATATGAAACAGTATACGTCATCATAGAAAGTGATGTAATATATGATGATCTTACTGTCTCTTGAAGGCTTTATCGCAAGGAAGTAAAATGTTTTTCATTTTCCTTACCTCAGCAAGCTTTGTACTATAACAAAATCAGGACTATCATAACAGGTTGAACTGAATCCAGATTTTGTGGGTGACCATACAACTGTTGAGCTCCACTGCAATCTCCATCCGGAATTGCTTGGTCTGTTTGGATGGTCCCTTCCTCCTGTTCTGGGGAAGGTACCAATCAGCCTGGACGAGAGTTTGCTGGGAGACATTGTTGAGCCATGGAACGACCCAGAGACTTTCTCCTGCCATTCCTTCACAAACCTTCTTCCTCAGGCCTTCACTATGCGCAGTCTTACTGGGAAAACTGATTTCTGAGACTGCAAGCAGTCCTATTATCATGGTGTCAGTAAATGCAGTAGCTGGCCTCACACCATCTTACTCAATGCCTCCCAGCAGTGAACTAACCAGCCAGCACGGAGTTCTTTACTCTGAAATGGACCCCTCGTTGCTGGAGCAGCATCAGCTTCTGCTTCTGGTGCTGGGATCTTGGGCCTTGCTACAAAATACAGTTCCTGGTCTTTCAGAGTTGGTGTAGCAGGGTTTAGGTTTCGGTTCCACCTACAATACTCAGGTTAGCCAGAGTTTCAGTGCAATGATACCTTAGGTATTTTGTCCAATGAGACAGTATTCCAGGAATGACATTCATACACTGTGTCACATATACTGGAAATGCCAGAGAACTATAGAACATAGAACATAGAACAATACAGCACAGAACAGGCCCTTCGGCCTTCGATGTTGTGCCGACCAAAATAAAAAGCAATGCCCCTCCAAACTAAACCATTCCCTTCTCTTCCATATACTTATCAATTAACCTCTTAAACGCCACCAAACTTGGCGCATCTACAACAGCTGCAGGCAGGGCATTCCACTCCCTAATCACTCTTTGAGTAAAGAACCTACCTCTGATATCCGTCCTATAACTCATACCCCTTAATTTAAAGCTGTGTCCCCTCGTGCTAGCTTTCTCCATCCTAGGAAAAAGGCTATCACTGTCCACCCTATCTAAACCTCTAATCATCTTATATGCTTCAATAAGATCCCCTCTTAGCCGCCTCCTTTCTAACGAAAACAACCTCAAATCCCTCAGCCTCTCTTCATAAGACCTGCCCTCCATACCAGGCAACATCCTGGTAAACCTCCTCTGTACCCTCTCCAATGCCTCCACATCTTTCTTATAATGTGGGGACCAGAACTGCACACAATACTCCAAGTGCGGCCGCACTAGAGTTTTGTACAGTTGCAACATGATGCTGCGGCTCCTAAATTCAATCCCCCTACCAATAAAAGCTAAGACTCCATATGCCTTCTTAACAACTTTATCCACTTGACTGCCTACTTTCAGGGATCTATTGACACATACACCAAGATCCTTCTGTTCCTCAACACTATTAAGAGCCCTACCATTAGCCCTATACTCTACACATTTATTGTTCCTGCCAAAGTGCATTACCTCACACTTTTCCACATTAAACTCCATTTGCCACCTCTCGGCCCAGCTCTGCAACTTGTCCAAGTCACTCTGTAAACTAAAACACCCCTCTTCACTATCTACCACTCCACCAACTTTAGTATCATCTGCAAATTTACTGATCCATCCCTCAATACCCTCATCCAGATCATTTATAAAAATTACAAACAGCAGGGGCCCCAAAACAGACCCCTGAGGCACACCACTCGTCACCGAACTCCACGATGAATATCTCCCATCAACCACCACCCTCTGTCTTCTATCTGCCAACCAACTATCATTGCTTCTCCCGATTCACAGGACAAGTTCGACCATCCACTGCGTGGGATGACATACAGATAACATCTGGAACAAGAATGGCCCTTCCTGTAGAAGTGAACTCACCACAGTGTGAAGCTTTTATGCTACCGGATCCTAATAATCCTCAACAGGGACCATCTGTCAGATTATGCAGCCGACATATATCAAGCAAGTGCCAAATGCTACATTTGCAAGGCCTAATGCCTGCTATTTTCCCAATGGAATAAAGGAATCAACTTGATAGTGCACAGAGCTTTCATTGGAATGCAAGGCATTGCAGGCTACGGTTGTGATTATCAGCGTTCCTCAGATCAATGATATGACCTACGAGGACAGGTTCAGATGGAACCTGGGCTTAAAACTACCATTATACCCAGTAATGTCTGTTATGAAGTAGTACCCACAAGGCCTAATTTTTCAGAGCATCATAGGGCTAACATTTTTGGGAATAGAAAAATTGGCTTAGTGGTTCTCAGGAGACAAGGACTAATCTTAGAATCTATAGCTACTGACTCCACTAAAGGCCTCAGCAGGCAGCTTCAACATTCCTTTGTTTTTATTTAGCGATTGCCTCCACCTGCCACAAGACAGACATATAGTTAGTCCGAGCTTCATTTTATAGTCGTTTGGAATTCAACTAAAGGTGTTAGTCACATTGTTATGCCTTTTGGCATTTTGTGTTATTGAACCTAGTTCTACTTCAACGTTGTTACCAAGAATCATTTTAATGCCAAGGATTAACCTTTGGAATGTCAAAGCACATATGTCTTTCTAGCTGCTGACAGGTCAATGTGAATAATATACAGCAGTGATGAGACTCTCATCAACAGACCGATAATGGGCTCTCTTGACCCCAAAAGAGAAAACACTGGAAAATCTCAGCAGGTCTGGTGACATCTGTAAGGAGAGAAAAGTGCTAAGATATTTATACTGCAGGGGAGGAAATGAAAGATGAGTCAGAGCCACAGCAACTAGGGGGAAAAGACTGCTAATAGCTGTCCATAGAGAGAATAAAGAATGTAAATGGCCAAATGGCAGAGAAGCTATAAGCTCTGACAGATGAAGATGTTGGGGAGGGAATGCATGGGACAGAAGTACAATGTAGAAAAGGGGAAGCGGGGGAGAAAAGGTAAGGGGAAGGGGATGAAGTAGGGGGAAAGAAAAAATTGAGGGAAGTGAAATGAAGAAAGACAATAAAGTCAATATTTCTGCATGGAGGTCAGTCACCAGTGGAGTGCCCCAGGGATCTGTTCTGGGACCCCTGCTGTTTGTCATTTTCATAAATGACCTGGATGAGGAAGTGGAGGGATGGGTTAGTAAGTTTGTCAACGGTACAAAGGTCGGTGGTGTTGTGGGTGGTGTGGAGGGATGTCAAAAGTTGCAGCGGGACATAGACAGGATGAAAGACTGGGCGGAGAAGTGGCAGATGGACCCCAACATGGATAAATATGTAGTGGTCCATTTTGGCAAGAATAGTGTGATGAAGGAGTACAATATCAAGGGTAGGAGTCTTAGCTGTGTTGTAGAGCAGAAGGATCTTGGCGTCTGGGTCCATAGGACTCTTAAATTGGCCTTGCAGGTGGAGGGAGTGGTCAAGAAGGCGTATGGTGTACTGGCCTTCATTAATCGAGGAATTGAGTTTAGGAGTCAGGAGGTAATGATGCAGCTCTATAAGACCCTTGTCAGATCCCACTTGGAGTACTGTGCGCAGTTCTGGTGGCCTCACTATAGGAAAGATGTAGAAGCTATTGAAAGAGTGCAGAGGAGATTTACAAGGATGCTGCCTGAATTGGGAGGCATGCCTTATGAGGATAGGTTGGGGGAGCTGGGACTCTTCTCACTGGAGAGACATAGGTTGAGAGGCGACCTAATAGAGGTTTATAAAATGTTGAGAGGAATAGATAAGGTGGATTCTCAGAGGCTATTTTCCCAAGCTGAAATAGTCACTACGAGAGGACACACATTTAAGGTGCAGGGAAGCAAATACAGAGGGGATGTTAGGGGTAAGTTTTTCACTCAGATGGTGGTGAGTGAATGGAATCGGCTACCATCAGAGGTGGTAGAGGCAAACTCGCTGGGGTCTTTTAAAAGACTTCTGGATGAGTATATGGGAACAAAGGGGATAAGGAGTTATAGATAGGTCTGTGGATTGGTAGGTACAGATGTGATCAGTGCAACTCGTGTGCTGTAGTGTTCTATGTTCTATGTTCTAAAGAAATAAAAAGTAGAGAACACTAAAAAATTTAATAAAATAGAATGAAAACAAAGCAGACTGAGGTGGGATAGAGTAAGTCATCTGAAGTTGTTGAATTCAACGTTGAGACCTGAATGTGTAATGTGCCTAGCCAGAAGATGAGATACTGCTCCTCCAGTTTGTGTTGAATTTCATTAGAACATTGCAGCAAGCCAAGGACCGACATATGAGCGTGGGAGCAGGATCATGTGTTAAAATGGCAAGCAATCGGAAGGTCAGGGTCCTGATTCGCACGGAGCAAAAGTACTCAGCAAAGTGATTATCCAGTCTACACTTAGTTTTTCCAATATAGAGGAGACCACACTGGAAGTAGTGAATGCAATGGGCTCTTTTGTCAAGTTTCATTCTATTTACCCGCAGTAGCATGGCCCTTTAAGAGGCAATCTTAAATTGCCATATAACCAGGCTGGAATCAATGGAGCATGAGCACATGAACCTCAGCCAACTGGGAGTGAAGGAACACATCCCCGGGATCGGAAGTCAGCAAAGCGAATTAGGGAGCTGTTGGGAACAGAACTGTGTTGTGTTGCACATCCTTAAGTTGTAATTTTTTTTCTCATTGAATAAATCTTCTTGTTTTATATCTCCCAATGTGAGTTACCCCATTACGTTCTTTAACTATCTTAAACACCTCATTTAGATCAAAGGAATAAAAGCTTAGTCTGTATGGTACATATTTATTGTTGATGCCTTACTACTCTTGATTCAACTGAGTGATTTTGCCGGGCTGTATTAGAAGGAGCATCATAGTCAACTACCTGTATATATGACTGGCAGATGAAGTCTACCTCTGGCAATGTGCAAGTGAAAAAAATAGAATTCTAATTCCTTATGTGTAACTTTGTGCGTGATGCCAGTTGATAGCAGTTTGCTCTAGCTGCTTGTAGTTGACTTTATCCACTTTGTGGGGTGGAAATAGTTAAATTCAGCCCTCTTGTAATTGAGTATTGTTGTGTTGCATTCTGTGCTACATTGTCATTATCTTCCATTGTTGCTAATCCCAACAGAAAACAAACAAAATAGTTTGATTAGAGATGCTACCTCTTAATCATATTTTAAATCTTAAAAGTTGTCTTCTGTTGCTATATACATTCTTTATTTGTATAGCATGCAACAAAAAAATGTAATTTTTTTTTAATCACACATGGTATTTTCCATTTACAGCTGGGCAGTTCTCCCGATCATGTGTTAGTCGCCTGCAACTATTAGACTAATCACACTTATTAAAATTCTTCTCATGCTTGCAACTCCATACATTCTTGTCTGTACACTTGAAACATCTCCAGATGCTGAGGTCTGTGGTGCTTGCAATAAATGATTAACTATTTTGAGCAATAACAGTTTCTCAATGAGATGGTAAAATGCCTAAATGGTGATAAGTATGATCTAACAGTGAACATTTTCAACTGTGCAATGTCTTTTCCTCATTTATGTGGTAAATCATTAGGTTTCATTTTGTCGACTGGCCCAAATTCATTTCCAGTTGTTCAGTAAAGATGCTTAAATTGTCCAGGCAATTATTCATAACTCCAGCTACAGATTTGAGCACATTTAGGATGTGAAAATATGCAGTCCATGGAAGCTGGAATTTTATCTTCCTGTCCATTTCATGAATCAGAGTGGGTGAGGGACATGGAAAGGTCCGTTGACCCTGGGTGGGACTTCCGGTTTAGGGGCGAGTGAGGCTGGAAAATCCCGCCCATGGAATTTGGAACAAATTTTGTAACAATTTTGTAACAAAATGGGTGCAAAGACAATTAAAGTTATGATCTGTGTAGCAGCTTCTGCTAAAGCCAAATCAGATTTGGGGTTCATTAAGCTGTAAGTTCCAAGGAAATGATCCACAGGAGTCCCAAGAAGGGACTTAGCGGCTTAGAGATTTTTTGGTTTCAAGAGAAGTATTTTATTTCCCCTGAAGCCATAGAGGTAAACCTAATTTTTTTCTGAGACTGTTTTGAGTGGCCTTCAGCGGTTCCTTTAAGGACCATTGATTATGCGGCCCAATGCTTTGTGTGATCAGACAGAACAATCTCAACCCATTTGTCCCTGAATTTGACATTCAGGGTCCGACAACCAAGACAGAATGCTGATATTTATGTTTAAGAATTGTAGTCTCTTGTTCAGGGAGAAGGTCAGAATGACTGAACTCCACTCAGGCCAATATTGTACCTTGTGCTCTTCTAGTGAAGCAGATTCTGGCATTAAATTCCAAAGCATCAGGCCAAATTGACACCATAAATTTCTTCCTCTGTGTACATAAGATTTAAAAGGATGGGGACAATTAAAGGGGAAGTATTATAATACAATGACCCAAATTCTCAAAATTCAAACTAACCTATTGACAGCTGAAGATAGATACAGCTAAAAAAATCAGACACATTAGAGTAAGGAAATCTCAGGTGCAGACAGTATTTAAACAGGCCATCCCAACATCTAACCAGTCTGAAATGAAAATCTACTAGGTTCTCCGTTGAATGGGAAATCTGTTTTGCAAAATTATTTCTCATACAGTGAAAAGATTCATGTGCTCCATTGTCTCCTTTCTAAATTTCCATGAGCAATTCAACAAAAGAAGAACAATGTAAGTTATTTTATTTGGTATATTTTGAAACATATCAGTGGCTCCCTTCTCACATTAATATCATGCTGTTATTGGGCAAGTTTCAACTGCTAGCCATTCAATTCTCAGGTGACAATATGAGAGGCTGGCAGTCAAAGATGGGCTGCGCACTTTTGCTGTCCCATTGACACCTATGGCCTTCCCCATGCACTGAGAACAAAATGTATCCCAAAACTTACCAGCATTTTATGTGAGAGGAGTTGAAGTTTCTCTTCAATATCATAGGAAAAGGCAACTCCCAAATTGTATTGCCTATGGCAGTGATAACAAGAGATGATGAGATAAAATTTGTGTTGTGGTCATTTGACTCTGGTTTGCATGTGGGAGTCCCACCTTAACCCAAATCAATGTCCATTGAAAAATCAGAACAAGTAGACTGCAATTTTTTTCTCCATATGACTTAAATTCTCTACAACCTATTTTTAGATATAAATGGGGTAGCAAAATGGAAATCACATACACACTCCCATCATCCCCCCCTTAGCATCTAAGATCCTCCGAAATGCAGTTACAGTTTTATGACATTTACCCCTAACTCAGTGGATGGCACAATGGTTAACAGCATCAGGGACCCAAGTTCAATGTTGGCCTTGGGTCACTGTCTGTCTGGACTTTGCACATTCTCCTCATGTCTGTGGTTTCCTCCTACAGTCCAAAGTTGATTGATTGGCCATGCTACATTGACTCTAGTGTCAGGGGGATTAGCAGGGCAACGTGTGGGGTTTCGGGAGTAGGGCCTGGGTGAGATTGTTATAAGTGCAGGCTCGATGGGCCGAATAGCTTCCTCCTGCATTATAGGGATTCTATGATTCAGAGAAAGATGTTAAGATTCTCAGAGTGTCTCATGTCTAAATTGCAATAACCTTCCTCATGGGGTGATTTTAATTGCAGTGAATTTGCTTAACTAGCAATTCAAATGTTGCCATAGAAACAGTTTTAAATTACAGATTATTTTTAATGTTTTGGATTGGAAGTGAGAAGTGAGAAAGGGTACACATTTCCCTTTGCACACCTTTCGAAATGAATATCAGGCAGATTTGATTTATTCACAAATGAAAAACAGAAAGCAAAAGTTAAATTTAAAAAAATTGTCCTTCTCTTTGTAAGTATATTGGAGATGCTATAATCTTTGAAAATGACACATAATGGGAAACACATTTGGATGTCACAAGCTTCAAAGGGCATTAAATGTGATTGAAGCAGGTTCCTAACTGGAAGTGTTTACTTCACTTTGCCCTGAGACAAATTCTATTAAATTTATGCAAGTTGATTCAATATGGGGCTTCCAGATTAGGAGGTGATATATTCTCCCAGGTTTTCTTCAGTTCAGATATTAAACTAAAAGAAATATTTCTCTGTCATTAGACAAGTGACACAACTATGCTATTTAAGTAGGTAATTGAGACAATTTAGTCATTTAAATGCACAACATTATGAAACGATTAAAGAACACTGTTATCCTTCTGCACAAATACATGTCATTCTTTTCTTACAATATCTCAAAGGCTCACACAAAAATTTGGAGAGAATTATACAGTTGGAAATTTGGGCCGCTACCCCTCTGCACTCATGTGAAATCGGCATAATGATATCATGTTGCCAACCTGACTACATTACCCTGATTTCTGATAATGTGGAAGCAGGGTGGGTGCCGAAATCAGTAGTCACGCCAGTTTTAGAACATCATTTTAAAAAAAATGAATGACAGGCCAATTCAACATGTTAACAAGGTGATAGAATTGTAATTTAAGTTACTCTTGTCATAGTTTGGTAGGTGCATGGAAAAAACATTTGGAGAGAGTCATGGCTGGTATTAGGAGGTAATGCAAAGATGGATACAAAGACTGCCAGTAAGGCACTGGCTGACTTTATCAGAGGAACCTGCTGAAGAGGGTACTTCAGCTTGCCATCTTTGCAAGTTATTGTTGGTTAATGGTTTTGAGACATATTTGGTTAAAGTCCAGCAGATATATTTGGAATCACAAGTTTTTGGAGCACTGTTTTAATCACTCGCCTGATGAAGGAGCAATGCTCCTAAAGTTTGCGTTCCAAATAAACTTGTTGGACTTTAAACTGATGCATTGAGATTTCTTGTTGCACTCACCCCAAGCCAACGCCAGCATCTCCATATCATGAGAAATATTTGTCAGAGAAGGATGCCGGAGTGCAGTGAATTGTATTGGACCCTGAGATTAGTGTCCCAATGGACATTGCACGTTCCAGAGGAGGCTTCTGCTGAAGAGGACGAGAAGGACGATGGAGGAAGGAAGCTGGCCAAGGGCAGACACAGCCTGTGGTTCCATGAATTTGTGGAACCTGTTGTTGAACATGGGGTGTCTGAGTGCAAAACATAGAAAAAAAAGGACATTGAAAACTGGAGCATTTTAAAACAAACTCAGGTGCTGATTCTTCAGCATGCTAGCTAATGAAAACTCTGTCCTCCAAAGCTGCAGCATTTTGTCACATCTAAATCAACCCTCAGCAGCAACCCAATCCACAGTCATTTATAAGCTGCTTCTTCCCCAGTCATCACCATTTTGAAGTTTGCATCATAGCTGAGTGAAAATCCTGTCTTTATCACTATAGGTGATACCATCTTGTAATCCCCTTCACTCTTAAAGGAACATCCACACGTGCAAATATTTTAAAGATGGAACACCCTTCCCTACCATCGTCAATTTGCCTTACCTGGGGCCCTGACTAATCTCACAGTTGAAGCTATAAGAGTAAAAAGTTTCTGAGGTGTATAACCTCAACTCCAGAAAGCTTATAGACACCAGCAAAGGTAAAAGAAGAAGAAACACCAACAACAACCTGACAAACACTACACTCATCAACCCAGAAAGAAACAATTACCATTTGCTATGAAACGTTCACTGCCATATCAATCAGACTGACTTGATGCAGTACAGCATCCATCAATGGTAGAAGCACACGCAGCCATGCCTACATCACGATATAACCTCCAAACCACCACCAAGATAAAGAATCTCCAGAGTCTACTGAGCAGATGACCAATGAGACATGGTAAGGTTACAAAACCTCCAGGCTACCTGAATCTCCAATTTCAAGGACTTGAAGACAGAAGCTGGGGATAGTAAGATCGTTGCAGATGAATACTGCTTATGTTGTAATGTTAATCACAAAGTAGTTTAGAGTTAGAATAGTTGCAGCACTAAAGTAAACTATACAAGATTTATAGTGCTGTAAGATTTGAAACAAGCTAAGTAAACCAATGTCAGTCTATCTGAAGTTTAAAGATTTGGAGAAAGCTGTGGTAGAAAATCTGGTACTGAAAGGGTTAATATGGCACTGAGTATGGTACCATCCATGCAAGAAGACACATGATCTAGAGCTAATGCCAATTTAGAGGTAGGAACAACAAGAAAGTTCCCAGTATGTGTTCCTTTACATACATTTACCCTCTACTGTAAATATGTACTAAGTTAAATACTGTTAACAAAGACTTCTTTGTTACTTCAACAAGACTACTTCAAGGTTCCCAAGCAGTACACATCATGGGTAGTGACAACAGAACAGATTAGAATTCACCTGCATCCTGCACTAGCACTAGTACAGGCATCACAATTCTTTTATTTGAACCATTGAATAAGCCTTGTTAGACAGTCTGATCAGCTCTGGCAGAACAGAAACATCAGCAGTAAAATTGTTCAACTCGTAATCCCTGCTCTTACCCTGTCTTAGGCTTTCTGTTCTGTTAATCTATATTACACTCACGCAATTCCTTGTAAATTTGCCTTCTTCGTTCTCTGATACAGCTCTCCTTTCTGTCTAACCACACAGCTCTCATCTGTAAACTCCCTTCCTGCTGATGCTGCTTCAAGGTCAAAGGTCATCAGGCCACATTGGCCAGCATTTCTTATTATAAGAAAATTGATCCCTTTCCAATTGATGCAAACTCTTAAACATCCTCTTCAAACATTTTTAAAAACATGACAGATTCCACAGACATTTTAAAGAAATTACAATTTCTTCTTCCTGGACTGCTTCAGGATCAAAGGTCAGCACAAAACCAAGCTTCATTATATGGCACTGAAGAAAAGAATATTGCAGGCTAGAAGGAAGCCATGTGGCTCATCGTGCTTGTGCTGCCTCCCTGGAAGAATCATCCAATGAATTCAATTCCTCTATTATTCCTCCACTGCCCTGTAAATTTAGTGCTAATCTAACTGAACTCTTCCTCATACCTTATGTCAAAAATGTATCTCAGATATGAAATTTGGTGCCACATAACAGTTATCTTGTGTCATTCAGAATTATTTTGGATCTTGGTACCAAGTTGCACAAGATGTCCCAGAAACAGCTATAAACCAGGAAATGGAAGGCAGGGATGAACTGCAGAATGATCTGGTCCTCGGCTTGAGGTTCTGAACTGGAAAAAGGCCAAATTTGAAGAAATGAGAAAGGATCTACGAAGCGTGGATTGGGACAGACTGTTCTCTAGCAAAGATGTGATTGGTAAGTGGGAGGCCTTCAAAGGAGAAATTTTGAGAGTGCAGAGTTTGTATGTTCCTGTCAGGATTAAAGGCAAAGTGAATAAGAATAAGGAACCTTGATTCTTGAGGGATATTGGAACTCTGATAAAGAAGAGAGAGATGTATGACATGTATAGGCAACAGGGAACAAATAAGATGCTTGAGGATTATAAGAAGTGCAAGAAGCTACTTAAGAAATCAGGAAGGCTAAAAGAAATATGAGATTGTTTTGGTAATCAATGTGAAGGATAAACCTAAAAGCTTCTATAGGTATATTAAGAGTAAAAGAATAGTAAGGGATAAAATTGGTCCTCTTGAAAGTCAGAGTGGTCGGCTATGTATGGAACCAAAAGAAATGGAGGAAATGTTAAATAGGTTTTTTGCATCAGTCTACTAAGAAAACTGGCATGGAGTCTATGGAAATAAGGCAAACAAGTAGAGAGGTTATGGAATCTATACAAATTAAAGGAGAGGAGGTGCATGCTGTCTTGAGGCAAATCAGAGTAGATCAATCCCCAGCACTGGACAGGATATTCCCTCAGACCTTGAAGGAGACTAATGTTGAAATTGCAGGGCCCCTGGCAGATATATTTAAAATGTCAGTATCCATAGGTGAGGTACTGGATGATTGGAGGATAGCTCATGTTGTTCTGTTAAAAAAGGTTCAAAAAGTGATCCAGGAAATTATAGGCCAATAAGTTTGGCATCAGTGGTGGGTAAATTATTGGAAGGAGTACGAAGAGATAGGATCTACAAATATTTGGATGGATAGGACTTATTGAAGAGAGTCAACATGGCTTTGTGCATGGTAGGTCATGCTTAACCAATCTATTAGAGCTTTTCAAGGAGGTTACCAGGAAAGTGGATGAAGGGAAGGTAGTAGATGTTGTCTACGTGGACTTCAAGTAAGGCCTTTGATAAGGTCCCGCATGGGAAGTTGGTTAGGAAGGTTCAGTCGCTAGGTATACATGGACAGATAGTAAATTGGATTAGACATTGGCTCAATGGAAGAAGCCAGAGAGCGGTAATGGAAAGTTGCTTCTCTGAATGGAGGCCTGTGAGTAGTGGTGTGCCCAGTAAAGTTTGACAACACCAATTTTAATCCAACCAATTTATTTGATAGTAAATCAGCGAGCTTTCGACTTTTCGTCTTCCAGAACATTGCATTTGCCTGACGAAGATATCATAGAATAAATTTAATCATAGAATAAAATCATCAAATCTCTATTGTGCAGAAGGAGGCAATACTTTATTGTGGAAAATAAAGGTTCATATTAGAGGGATAACATTTTGGCATGGAAAGAAGATTGGTTAACTAAATGGGCCTTTTTCAGATTGGCAAAAGTAACAAATAGTGTGTCTTAGGGATCAGTACTAGGACTTCAACTGTTTGTAATTCATATAAGTGACTTGAATCAGGGGACTGGTGCTAAATTTCATAGATTCCCCACAATGCAGAAAGAAGCCGTTAAACCTGCAGAAGGCCCATCAAATCTACCTTGACTACAATCCCATTATTCCTGTAACCCAACATATTTATCCTGCTAGCCCCCCTGACGCTAGGGTCAATGTACCACGGCCAATCACCCTAATCCTTACATATTTGGACTGAGAGAAACTGGAGCATCTGGAGGAAACCCACATGACATGAAGAGAATGGCCAAGCTCCACACAGACAGTGACCCAAGGCCAAAATTGAACATGGGTCCCTGGCACGGTGAGGCAGCAGTCATAACCATTATGCCACTTTGCCACTCAATTTGCTGATGACACAAAAATTAATAGGAAAGTAATTTGTGAAGTGGACAGAAAGAAGTGACAAAAAGATGCAGATAGGTTTAGTGAATGGACAAAATTCTTGCAAATGGAGTATCATGTGGGAAAGTATGAAATTATCCATTTTGACAAGAAGAATAAAAAACAAGAATTTTATCTAAATGTTGAATGATTGCAGAGCTCTGAGCTACAGAACGATCTGGGTGTTCTAATGCATGAATCACAAACGGCTAATATGCAGGTGTAGCCAGTAATTAGGAAAGTTAATCGAATAGTATAATTTATCGCTCAGAAAATTGATTATAAAAGTAAGCTGATCAGTTGTATAAGCATGAGTGAAACCGCCTTTGGAATACAATGTATAGTATTGGTCACCTTATTAAAACTTTGGAAGCAGTTCACAAAAAGTTTAGCAGATTAATACTTGGAATGGATGAGTTGATGAGGAAAGGTTAGACAGGCTAAGCGTGCATCTGTTGAAGTTTAGAAGAGGTGACTTGAGTGAAACATATAAGATCCTGAGGAGTGGAATGTCACAGGTTGGTTGTAGAGAGAATGTTTCTTCTTATGGGAGAATCTAGAACTAGGCTGCACAGTTTAAAAGTAAGAGGTCACCCATTTAAAACAGAGATGAGGTGAAATGTTTTCACTCAGAGGACTGTGAGTCTTTGGAATTCTGTTCCTTAAAAAGTATTCGTGGAAGTAAAGTATTTGTATATTTTTAAGACAGAGGTGGATAGATTCTTGGTAAACAAGAATGGGATAGCTTATCAGGAGCAAGTGGAGTGCAGATCTGAGGTTATTGTAAGATCAGTCATGGTCTTATTAAATAGCAGAGGGCTGACTGATGCACTCTTGCTCCTTGTCCATATGTTCGTACACATCCATGGCCTTCATCACATTATCTCAATTTTAAATCATTTGAGAAAACTGAATGCCTTAAAGCTATTTTAAAATGCTATTTAGATGCCTCAGTGCATCAGTAGTAAAATATTTGAGTGATTAATACGTTCAAGGTTTAAAATAACCACAAGTCTGTTTTCAATTTCCTCTTTTTGTTACTTGCCACCTCTTTCCATAAACTCTTGACATTTGGTCAAGCTTGTCCTTATTGTGATCTTGTACACCTGTTTTTTTTATAGGCCTCTAAAGCCCACACAAGGCCATATTAAAATCTCACTCTGTAGTTGTGTGATGGCCAGAAATCTGTTCAGTTTCACTCTTCACTAAATAAACAAAGACACTTTTAACTATCAGATCATAAGCATTCAATGTGTTTTGCAATCTGATGACTGAATGTGTCTCACAGCATAAGAATAGTTTGGAAAAACAATTAGGCTTTTTTTTTCTAGATTTTTATAAATGTTCAGCTGCATCGTGAACACTTCATTTTTAAACTTTTTTTATCATCCTTTCTTTCTTTAATCTTTTTTTTGATATTTTTCTGCTGTCTAATGTCATGTTCCTTTCTTCCTCTGGCACAGATCCACACCTCCATTCAGTGATATTGTCCAGATATTCTGGATTAATAATGCATCACATAAGATCCCTATCCATTCACTATGTGTTACATTTGAAAAAAAACTTCAGTGTATTTCAGTAAATAGCCCTTTCCAATTAGTTGGCCATAGAATAGATTTGATGGGATTGACGTAATGCATGGATTGCCCTATTTGATGATATCATTGGGATTACTTTTTCAAAAATTCTTTCATTGGATGTGGGCCTCACTGGCAAGGCCAGCTTTGTTGCCCAATCCAATTGCTCTCGAAAGGTTTGCGGTGTTGGAGCCAATGTAGTCCGTCTGGTGTATTTATACTCACAGTGCTGTTAGGGAGGGAAACGGTGATGAATAGCTTCTCTGAGAAATTAGCATTAAAAAACACAGTGATTCGGGGAATGAAGACATTAGTCCAGGATTATCCCTTGATTGAGTTCACCTTTCTTTGGTAGAATTGGACCAAAACCAGGACCACCAGCGCAAATAAATTATAGTGTGCAATCTTACTTGCCATTCACACCCCACTCACGCTGTATCAAGGTCAGGGAGAGAATTTGGCAGCCAGCCAAATCTCCATTCACTGCAGTTCGATGGTAAAATCCTGCTGGGGTAAACAGTGATGAAATTCAGGCTGTAGATTTTTACTTGCAATTTGTGTTTAGTACAACTTGAGTCTCTGTAATTGTTTGCTCTCATCTTACAAATATCACACAAGAAACAATCCCTGTCTGCAAAATTGACCACGCTCCCCAAAGTGAATTAATTATTGTTAGAAGTTTCCACTTATTGTATTCATTCGCAGGCCTTGAAGGCAACTTCAAAAATTAAATCTTTTCTTTGGAGTCAAGGATAGTGCAAAATACATTTTAAAAATTGCTGAAAACAATTTTGCTTTAATTTACTAAGATGCTGTCTATTGAATTGCAATAAAACAAGAAAATAGTTTTATAGATTTTTACAAGTAAATTTCAATGACTTAAAATTGGGTTACTTAGAGTAATGAATTGACACTGATTAAAAAATGTTTATTTGTGTCATAAACTAATTTTCAGCTGCATTAGTCAAACTTGACCAAGGTACCACTCGTAAATAAATAAAAGAAAACGTTTCAAAGCAACATTTACAAGAACAAGTGAGACACAGCTAGATTGTGCTGATGCAGGACAGACTCTACATTTGGCAATATGTAAATAGCTTTAAGCATAAACCTGAGGGAAAAAAAAACACTTTTAAAAATGGGTACCAACATAAATTGTGTCCAAAATGAAAGCTTGACGCCTTTGATTTTACATCAGTAATATTTTAGTAACAAAGTGGTTTGTATTATGTGAATTTCAAATGTATTTTTTTGGGAATAACAAATAAGAGTAGGTAAAATGATAGAATTAGAGAGTGCAGATTGTTCAAATTTCCAGCAACATCTGAAATGCGTAAAACCTGTAAATTAAAGACGTGTGTGATGAAAGTTTGCCTTTATTGCCAGGATATAGCTTTTTCAGTGTGGTAAATATCTTGTGAAGTGTTTTCATTTTGGCAGTAGTTTTATTGCCAACTATAGACATATAAGTGTAACCATGCCGACACTGGTAATCAAGTTGTCTGGAGTACATTTTCATCTTCACTGCCTGAACAATAATCTGCATAACAGATCATCCTTCTCAAATAGACTTCTCTGGGTTTTCAATATATTGATTTCAGTAGAAGAAATCTAGATGTGTCGTATAATTCATGGAATCTTCCACTCCTGACAGCAACAGGAATCGTGGCAGCCAGAGCACTTAATTTGGCTTGAGTTGAAACATCAGTTTCCCAATGGCAGTTAAAAAGTTTGAAATTTTATTCTCCTGATTTTTATGGCAGGTTAAAGATGGATCAAGTTACCTGATGAGCAATATCGAGCATACCATTTGCATTCATTAGCATGTCATGAATGGTGGAATGTAGGAAGCCAGCAAATTTTTTGTGGAGGTGGGAAGGAAGTGAGCTACCAGCAATGTCCAAGGGGAGTTGAGGTTAGTAATGAGGCCAGCAATGTCCATGCAGGAGTGAGAGGCCAGCGATGAGGCCAGCAATGTCTGTGGGGACTGAGGCGAACGATGGCTTTGCTCGGAGGACTTGTTTAGCTATATCCCAGAGATCTGCACAGGAGCAACTCAGTGTGCTGATTTCAGCATCTCCAGCAAGAATAGGCTCCACCCGCAGCATTTCAGAGTGATTCATGTAAGTGACACAGTGTGGGAAATTCATTCTGAAACGCCTGCTGAAAAAAAAGCACAATTTACTCCAGTTTTCATGTGAATTCGACACATAGAATGTTTTTGGAAAAGTCACTCCCATAAAGTGTCCCACAAATCAGTGTTATGGTGCAGATATGTCGATGCACCGAGAGTGACAAATAAGATTGTTGAATTACAGCTGTAATTTTTTTGTGGAAATACAATGTTATGTCTATAAAAGATGGGCAACAGAGGGTATTAAATATTCCTGGATATAAGATGATCAGGAAAGATAGAAAAAGAAGAAAAGTTAGAGAGATGGTGGTTTCAGGACTTGTGAGCTGGTAAAATCCCATCCAATGTCAATAGGAGAACACTCTGAGAGCAATGATCATTGTATTGTAAGGTTTAGGATAATTGTAGTAAAAGGACAATGAACAATCCAGAGGAAGAATAATAACTTGGGAAGAGTCAACTTCAATGGGTAAGAATGAATCTGGGATGAATAAATTGGAGTCAAAGGTTGGCAGGAAAAACAGTAGTTGGTAAATGGACCACTTTGAATAAATTCAGGCATAGTCAATATATACTCCCTCGAAAGAAAAAGCTTGGGCAAACAGATCCCTGGATTGCAACAGAGATAGCAATTCAGATAAAGAAGAAAAACTGTGTTTCTGGCAAATGTCAGGTAGGAAATACAATTGGGAGCCAAGCTGAATATCAGAAGAGAGGTGAAAGAACAAATAAAAGAAGCAAAAATCAGTGGTCAACATCAATTACTTTATGTGAATAATCCAACAATCCACTGCATGAAAAAATCTTTCAAATTTTCTGCATCTTCTTTAGATGACAATTTTAACTCAGATAACTTCAATCGTTGCAGGAAACAGATTTTACTTATTCACCCTATCAATGCCCTTCATAATTCAACCATATCTATATTAAATATTATTTTTACTTTTAGTTTTTTATTAGAAATAATCCCAAATTTCTCCTCATAACTATAGATTCCAATATTTGCCATCTTCTTGACTAATGAATACTGTATTCTCCCATTTTAATGTTCTTTCTGAAATGAGGGCACTAACTGTGCTTTAACAAATGTTTTATATAAATTCATCATTATATATAAATGGTCCAATTGTAAAACTCCAAAATGTGCCCATATTTGGCTTGATTTATCTGTGTTTGTCATTTTGAGTAATTACATGCTTAATTTCTAGATCTATTTGTCCACACTCTTCAGTGTCAAATGTCACCAAGCATACATTTTCACTCCTTGCATTTGTCTCCAAAAGTATGTTACACGTATCCATATTGAATTGTACTTGCTACCCATTCCATAAATCAGTCTCTACCTTCCTGGATTTTTTTTTACAATGCCACTGTTTGCCAAGCCCCCTATATTTATGTCCTCAAGCCCTAACCATTGATATAATATGGAAAGTGAACTCCCATATCCAGCCCTTCTCTCTAAACTGAATAGTTCCCATGTTCACTAACTCATTGTTTTCCATCCAAGATCTAGCTTTCTCACTCAAATCTTGTTGCCCATTAACGCCTGCAGGATATGATCCCCCAATGCTATTGCCCCAGCTGTGAGGGGTGCATCCAATGGAAAACTCCATTGACAACAGTGGGACCATAAAATTCCACTATCAGCAAACAGCATTTCCCATCACTGTGAAACACACCGTGGAGGTGGAGGAAAATCCCCCTTCTTGCCAAAATCAAGTTGCCAGTCATGCCAGCAGGATCTTATGGTTCTTCAATGGTACAGATTTCCCAGCAGCAAGGGGTATATTCACCCCATGACAATAGCAGGATCATTAGATTCAACCATGGTGTTGTGAAGCATGCTGCTTCACACCACCATGAAACACGTTGCTGATGGGGTGAAAATTCCACCTTTTTTACATTTCCTCCATTGTCAGACTTGGTGAAATTTAATAATAATTCACTTATGAAATACCTTGAAGCTGGGGTTTCTTGAGCATATCTACTGCAACTTCAATGAAATATCTTGGAAACAATGAAAGAAGGTTACAAATTACATTTACACCATTTCTCCAGAATCTCCATAGCTCTTCCTCTCAAGTAACAGTAGATGAATGGGAGAACCCCTGTGGGAACGTATCCTGATAATATCTTTCTGAAAGATGTTTCGGTATTTCCTTTAGCCACTTGGCTGGTCACCTTTCATTATAATTTAGGAATTATTTGTCTCAATGTACATTTCCAACTTGAGAGCCTTTACAAATAAGCCACCCTACTGGGAGAATGTATTCAGGAAATTATTTCCAGTGTAAAAAAAAGGATTGTAATCATATTGGGTCTTTCATAATTGCAGAATGCAGATTTTGTGCTGATTCTTCATTTCCCTGATTGAAGTGTTGATTTCAGCAGGGCCCACACTGCTGACTGCCTAAGAGCTTAGCAGGTCATCAAGAAGCTTTCCACAAAATTAAACTGTGCAGACAACCAGCACTTAAAGGCAGTGTGCCCCTCTTAAAAAGAGGCTACACTATTCGATACAAGAGAGATGTCTGTACTGGCTGTCTGTACTGACCGTGGCTCTGCGCAGGAACTGCACAAGTGAACCACCAGCGAAGAGAAAAGGGCTCCTGGATTCACGGACATAGCATTGGAGGCATTAGTTGTGGTCTTAGTGGAGACTAGAATACTCTCAAGTAAAACTCTCAGAAGGAAGTGGAAGGAGATTGCAAGGAATGTCAATTACTGGAGCCTGGCCCCAAGGACCTGGATGCAGTGCCGCAGAAAGTTCAATGACCTCATGCAGGTGTCCAAAGGTTATTGAAAGTATGTTCACAGCAGATTGTACACTATCAATTTCTCACACCACTCAACACACTGCAGCCTCTATCAATCACGCATCAGCAGCTCCTAGAATTCCAGATCATTAACAATTACGTATACAATCCCACCCTCCCTCACACTTTAATGATACTAGCCTCACTCCAGAAAATGTTTGGACACTGGCAATAGGCCAGCTCTTCAATGAGGAGGCTGTCAAAAGAAATGGTTCCCACAACATTGTTTGTAAAACGTGCACAGAAACATAGAAACAAAATAGATACTCCAAGCCTGCTCCATCATTCATTATGATCATGGCTGATCATCCAACTCAATAGCCTGATTCCCCCCATGTGTTTTGATCCCCTTCACCTCAAGAGCTATATCTAACCCCTCCTTGAAACATATGTTTTACTCTCAATTGCTTTATGTGGTAGTGAATTTCATAAGCTTACTCTCTTGAGTAAAGAAATTTCTCCTCACCTCCTGGATCTGGATATAACCATTCGGAACTTCCTCCTGTATCTATGTTATTTAGCTCTTTTAGTATTTGATTGATTTCTATGAGATTCACCTCCCCCCACAACAAAGCCTCCTTATTCTTTTGAAATCCAGTGAATACAATCCTAACCAACTCAATCTCTCCGTATATGTCAATCCCGCCATCCCTGGAATCAGTCTGGTAAACCCTTCCTATACTCCTTCTATAGTGAGAACATCCTTCCACAGATAAAGAGACCAAAACTATACACTATATTCCAGGCATGGCCTCACTAAGGCCCTGAATAATTACAGCAAGACACCCCTTCTCCTATACTGGAATTACTTGCTATGAAGGCCACATACCTTCTTCATTTGCCTTCTTTACCTTAAAAGATGAGTGTACAAGGATACCTAGGTCTCGTTTTACATTCCCCTCTCAATTTATAGCTATTCAGATAATAATCTGCCTTCTTGGTTTTGCTACCAAAGTGGATAACTTTGCAGTTATCCACATTATACTGAACCTGCTATGCCCACTCATTCAACTTGTCCAAATCACACTGAAGCATCTCTGCACCCTCTGCATAGCTCATCCTCCCAGCCATCTTTGTGATCTGCAAATTTGCAGATGTTACATTTAGTTCCCTCAACTAATTCATGAATGTATATTGTAAATAACAGGAGTCCTAGCACTGATCTCTGTGGTAAACCATTAGTCACCGCTGACATTTGGAAAATATCAGTTTATTCTTCCCATTTGCTTCTTGTCTGACAAACAATTTTTTATCTATCTCAGTACACTACCCCAATCCTATGCACTTTAATTTTTCACACTAATCTTGTATGTGGGACTGTCAAAAGCCTTCTGAATGTCCAAATAAACCACATCAACTGCACTTCATGAACTCTACTAGTTACATCCTCAAAGAATTCCAGTTGATTGTCAAGCATGATTTCCCACTTGTAAATCCATGCTGACTCTATCTCTATTTTTCAAGTCATTTTTAACAATCTCAAAGAGTGTCTTGACTCCTACAAAGGTGCCTCCACCTCTCCCAAACATGACCTTGGGCCCTATCTGAAATGTGCCTTGGTTATCTAAACACATGCACCAAGTTCAAACCTTCTCTTACCCATTCAAACCTCAGTATCCCAGATCCCTTATTCCTGTTCTTCCAACATCCTATTCAATAGAGGCAGCTGATGACTTTGTGGCCAAGTGCTTGTATAAATCAAATATGTGTGAACCCTAGCCCGACCACAATCCCACCCCAGAGAAGATAGAAAATGCTAGGTTTGGAGCAGGAACTTGGGAATATTTCTGGATTTCTGCCATGGTGGAGGGCCCCTCTATTGTAGTGAAAACTTAAGCCAAATTATAGTACCTTCCACATTCTCAAGACATCCCAAAATGTTTCTTAATCAGCTATGCAATCAAAGCTAAGAGAACAACTGCAAACAGCAAAAGTCTCATTTACTGTGATTAGATAATTGATCAGCTCACCTCTTTTTAATAGCACTCCTTGAGGGATAAATGTTGCCAAGGACACTTGGAGAATCATTTCTATTTTCTTCAAAGTTTGCTATGCGAGTCTTAGTCTAGCAGTCCCTTACACATTGGGAACCATATCATGCACCCCACGATATTCTGTTCAATCATTTTAATGGAGAGAATTGTGTGTGTTTGGCACTATCAGTTTGGCACCTAAGTTCTTGACACATGTTACGAGTGTGGGAAGCTCTGCCCTAGAATATTATAATATATGAAAAGAAGTTGAGTATTTTTATTCTGTGATCCGCAAAATACTTAATCACATCTTTGATTGTGATATTTTCTACAAAAATCTCTTATTGCAGTAAATCTTAAGCTTATTAATCGCTTTGTTGAAAATAATCAAAAGGTAATATTTATTTTCCACCATCTGTTTCAGTTTTACTCCTTTGATTGGAGCCACCATCATTTTGGTGAGGGAAGCCAATGGTAGGAATTAGTTAAGTAGGTCAGGAAGACAAGTCACAGAAATTAATCCCAGAAAACCTTTGACTAGAGATCCATAAAAAATAACATACTGGGTGGTCAACAACTGTTTCCCTTTCTCCTAGTCTTAGCACAGTTGCAAATTGTCAGATTTTCTTCAAAATGAATTAAGAAAATAAACCGTTAAATTGATATCCTGCTGTACTCTGGTGTCAGATATGTGCCGCATCTGGGAATGCTGGGAATGACAATGAGGGGTCAGATTCTGTTGATGATGAGCCTTGACCCCTTATTGATGATCTGGGCCACCACTGCTTACAGTTTTGTGACCAAGAATGGCCAAAATTTGCACCAGAATTTCAACTATCAGCTGCAGGTGGTCGAAGCTTCCCATCAGCAACACAAACTCCTAAAATGATCCATAAAGTCTCTAAAGAAAATAAGTTGAAGTAACTATAAAGCCTTTTTTTTTAAAAAATGTTTACATGGATTTTCACGTCACAGATTTAAGCTGCTTATCATGTTTGCCAGGCAGCCTGGATCCCTTGTATAGTGGAAACGTTTGGAGTCAAAGATGCAACATTAAAAGGCTGTGAAATTATGCAGTGCGATATTATCACATGAACATGTAAGGAATGACGCTACAAAATCACACTCCTGATGCAGACCTTCACTCCTAAATAGTGCAAACAGGAATTCAGACAGGTGGCCTTTACTGTTTTCAATCTCTTAGAATGCCGCTGGGAGCATGACTTTGTTAAATTGATCCTTAGTGTTTTAAATAAATGGATTTACGCCTCGATCAAAATAGCAACATGAAATTTCATATCAGCATGTTAAATGTTTCTATGATAATAGGGCAGAGTTTAATTTCAATAGAAAAATGCTTTACTGCAATATCATTTAACACTTTCACTATAAAGTCATTTTTTTCCTGTCATACTGATCTCAGTTTGATGTTCAGCCAGAATATGTTTGTTGACATTGGCCAGTATCGGACAAGATTGAATTTGTTCCTTTTATGAGAGAATAATAAAGCATTTGAAGAACAACACTGCTATAACCCAAAACATTAGTAATCTGATATGTCAAGAGATATGCATCACAGACTTCTGCCAGGTATCATATTCTCTAAAATGTGAGACATCTTGCAGTTTACCAAATGAAATCTATAATACTCAGAGGCAAATAGCCGATGTGCATTATTACTAAAATCAAAGCTGGAACTTTGATTTCACTAATGATATAGGGCTATAGTACATTCCTTGGCATAGGCATTTAGCCTTGTTGATCATTGAGACCTACACATTGCTCCATGCACATATTTCAGGGTTATAGGTGATATCAATGCATACAGCCCGAGCACCCCGTGTACAACCATCACAACGGGACTGAATTTTATGGCATCAGTTTGTACAAGTGAAAGAAATGTAAGTCTCCACTGTCAAGTGTCCTTCTCTTTCACAAAGAACCAGAATTCTTTGCAGGATCTCCTGTCCTATATCTCTAGTGCCCATATTAGACCATGTTTCCAGAAAGCCATTTCAAAATTTAAAAAGCTGACATTGTTTCAGGGCATATAAGTTCACTAAGTAACTGATTACAATCCTCATAGCCTTGGTGTTTTCAATCAGTATTGGACCAGTTTGTGTTAATGTTCAATATACTTCATGCGTAGATTACTAGCATTTAGTATTATGCTTATAGATTTTCCTGTATTTTGATACCAACGTTTATATCAATTTCATCAAGTCATTTACACAGTGACAGAGACTTTCTGTTCATTTTTATGCTGATCTGGGATGAATAGTGGAAAATAAAGCCATGGTCAGATCTATCAAATCAGGAACCATAGAATCCTTATGGAGCAGAAGGTGTTCATTTGGTCCATTAAGCCAACTCTCTGAACATATATCTTAGCACAATCTTTCATTTACTTTCATTTAACGTCAGAATGCAATAATCCACGATGATAAGGGTGAGGTTTTTTCCAGCATCCCAAATGGAATAATATACCTCCATAGGTTCTGATGTTGCTGGCCTAGCTAACATCCAAAAGAAGAGACCAGCCTAGTGTTGTAACAGGATGCACTAGAAGATAGAGGGGCGGTGGGGGAGCAACAGCTATGGGAGCAGAGGGCAGGGATGATGGGAGGGAAATGTGGTGGAGGTATTGAGGTTGTGAAAGAGGATAAATAGACAGATGTTGGCGAGTAGGTGGGGAGGTTGTTGTTCTAGGCCAAAATTGTGTCCAAGCACTTTGACTGTTGGTCGTCACTGAGATATGTCTGACTTTGCTGAGCTTTCCTACCCTGATCATGCATGGGGTCCCTTTAGCACCCCAAAATCTCAGCATGAGGAATTACTGCACCCAGCTCTGAAACACCCTACCAACATAACCCCACCCCATTCCAGTGGAATGGAATGCAACCATTCCACTGTTGGCCTGGCTTGGCAGTCTAAATAGTTCAGTACATGGTCAAGAGAGAAAACATAACCACAATTAAAAGATATGAGAGTGTGAATACTATCAGCAGACATTGCTTAAGCATGTTCACTTTGTGCTTATAGCCTGTGCTTATTTTAAGCAATTGTACTTATAGCCTATTCAAAATTGCTGATAGCTCGTGAACTCACTAGAACATGTGAAAATGGGTATATCAAGACCTGATTAACCATTTATTGCAAGGTGAGAATGTAAAATGTGTCAGATATCAACTTTGGCAAGTGAAAACATAGGTGCATTATTTGTTTGTATGATAGATGATGGTCACAGAGTGACATAAATTATACGGCACAGAAGCAGGCTATTCAGCCCAACCAGTTCTTGTTAACATCTTTGCTCCTCCTGAGCATCCTTCCATCCTTCCTCATCTAACCCTATCAATGGTTAGCATTGCTGCTTCAAAGCACCAGGGACCCAGTTTCAATTCCCAGCTTGGGTCACAATGTGGAGTTTGCATGTTCTCCTCATGTCTGTGTCGGTTTCCTCCAGGTGCCCCAGTTTCTTCCCACATTCAGAAACAGGTGCTAGAGTGTAGCGATTAGGTGAATTTCACAGTAACTTGATTGCAGTGTCAACATAAGCCTTATTTGTGACTAATAAATAAACTTTTTTTTCCCTTCCCCCTCAAATGCTTATTTAACATCCCCTTAAATAGATTTATATTATTCACTCTAACCACACTCTGTGGTCTCAAGTTCCACATTTTCATTATTTTGGGTCAAGAAATTTCTTCTGAATTTGTGATTTGATTTCTTGGTGCATATTTTAGATTTCTTTAGATTTTGATCTCTCTTTTCCATCTTCCTCATGATGGAAGCCACTTGCTGCATCCAGTATTTCAAAACCTTTCTTAGTTTTAAAGATTCTATTCGATCACATTTCAGCCTTCAGTTTTCATAAGAGAAGAGAAGCAATCTCTTCATTCTTTCCTGAGAGGGAAAACCTCAGGCTGGATCTTACGGGGTGAATTCTCCACTGCCTGCTCTGACCAAAAAAGCCAAGCATAAGCCCATTCACAAAAAGCTGGCCGCCCCACAGCCATTTTAAGTTTGACGGCATGTGAATTGTTTTAAGGTGAAACTTCCAGCATCATGTGTGGAAGAAGTCCCACCTCAGAAAACTCCTGGCCAATCTGACTGGTGGCAGTTCTGTTGTGCCAGTAGTACCAAGTGGAACAGAGGCAAATGCCAATACAGGCAGTCCCAAAAAAGAAGGACTTGTGGAGTCCAGACTGCCAGTTAACATCAGGATATCAGTGAGACCTAGCTAGCAGGCCCCTGTGAGGGATGTGTGTGACAAAGGACACCTGGTCTACAAGGCCAGGGTTGCGAAGGGGAGGATTGGGCCAGGTGGAATTGGGAGGATGATGTTGTGGGAGGTGAGATAATTTTAATGGGCACAAAGGTTTCCGAAAGAGGTGCCAACTTTCTTGCTGGATGAAGGGAACAAAGGTATGGTGGTTAGATTTGTCAATAGGTTGCAAAGTAAGTTGTCATGAGGAGATAGACAATCTCTGCAAAGAGGTAAAAATGGGTTAAGTGAGGGAACAAAAGTTTCAGCAAATGGAGTATAACGTGGGAAAATCTGAAGTTGTCCACTTTGGCTACAAAAATAGAAAAGCAGTATACTTTTCAAATAGGAAGAGACTGCAGAACACACTGATAGAGAGGGATCTGGGTGTGCTGGTATGTGAATCTCAATACATTAGCAAGTTGGTACAGCAAGTGATTAGGATAGCTGATGGAATGAATGTTGGTGGTTAGTGCAAGGGAAATGGGTTGGAAAATTAGATAAGTTTTACTACAACTGTATGGGACATTGGTGAGACTAAATCTGGAGTATTGTACAATTTTGGTCTCAAGAACATAAGAACGTAAGAAATAGGAATAGGAGTAGGCCATCTAGCCCTTCGAGCCTGTCCCGCCATTCAATAAGATCATGGCTGATCTGAAGTGGATCAGTTCAACTTTCCCGCTTTCTCCCCATAACCCTTAATTCCCTTGTCTATCAGAAACCTACTTACCCATGACTTAAATATATTCAGCGAGGTAGCCTCCACCACTTCAATGGGCAGAGAATTCCAGAGATTCACCACCCTTTGAGTGAAGAAGTTCCTCCGCAATTCCTATCTAAACTGCCCAATCCCCCTTATTTTGAGGCTGTGCCCTTTAGTTCTGTTACCCTTTCAAAGCAGGAAGAATCTCTCTACCTCTACCCTATCTAGCCCCTTCATTATCTTATATGTCTCTATAAGATCCCCCCTCAGCCTTCTAAACTCTAATGAGTACAGACCCAGTCTATTCAATCTCTCTTCATAAGCTAACCCCATCATCTCTGGTATCAACCTAGTGAACTTCTCTGCACTCCCTCCAAGGCCAATACATCCTTTCGCAAATGTGGTGACCAAAACTCCACGGAATACTCCAGTTGCAGCCTCATCAGTGCTTTGTACAGTTGCAGCAAGACCTCCCTGTTTTTATATTCTATCCCCCTCACTATAAAGGCCAACATTCCATTCACCTTCTTGATCACTTGCTGCACCTGCAGACTGGGTTTTTGCAATTCATGCACAAGGATCCCCAGGTCCCTCTGCACTGTATTATGCTGCAGCTTTTTGCCCTTTAAATAATAATCCTTCCTACTATTATTTCTACCAAAGTGGATAACTTCATATTTGCTAATGTATATTTTATCTGCCAAGTCGTCGCCCACTCACTCAGCCAATCTAGATCTCTTTGCAGACTTTCTGTACCTTCCATGCAATTTGCTTTTCCACTCATCTTCATGTCATCAGCAAATTTTATTACCCTACACTCAGCCCCCTCCTCCGGATCGTCTATGTAAATGGTAAACAGTTGAGGCCCCAGCACCAATCCCTGCGGCACTCAACTGCCAACCAAAAAAGCACCCATTGATTCCAACTCTCTGCTTCCTGTTAGACAATCAATCCCCTATCCACGCTAACACCTTACCCCCAATTCCGTACACCCTAACCTTCTGCAGCAACCTTTTGCGAGGCACCTTATCAAACAACTTCTGAATATCTAAAAACACCACATCCGCCCGTAACCCTCTATCTACCACACTAATCACATCCTCATAGAAATCCAATAAATTTGTTATACATAATTTCTCTTTCATAAATCCGTGCTGTGTCTGCTTGATCAAACTGTTCTTTCCTAGGTGTCTTACTATTTCTTCTTTGATGACGGATTCTAGCATTTTTCCAAGTACGGACATTAAACTAACCAGCCTATAATTCCCTGCCTTTTGTCTGCTACCTTTTTAAACAGTGGCGTAACATTAGCCATTTCCAATCTTCCAGCACTTCCCCAGAGTCCAGCAAATTTTGATAAATAATTACTAAGGCATCTGCTCTCACTTCTGCCATTTCTTTCAGAACCCTGGGATGCATTCCATCCGGTCCCAAGAACTGTCTACCTTCAGCCCCGTCAGTCTATCAAGCACTACCTCTCTAGTGACAGTAATCGCATTAAGACTTCATCACCTACGATCCTTCTATCTTTAATATTCGGCAAGCTATTTGTGTCCTCTTCCGTGAAGACCGACACAAAAAACATATTTAAAGCCTCAACCATTTCCTCATGACCCACTGCTAAATCCTCCCCTCTTGTCCTCCAAGGGTCCAACATTCACTCTAGCCAGTCTCTATTTGTAAAAACTTTTACTACCATTTTTAATATTTAGAGCTAGTTTAGCTTCATTCTCTATCTTTCCTTTCTTTATTGCTTTCTTAGTCATTCTTCATTGTTTTTTAAATCTTTCCCAATCTTCTAATTGCCCGCTATTTTAGGAAAAGGATATCTTAGGATCATCATTTTTTTCTAATCAAGAAAGGTTGAGCAAGTTCTGCCTATACTATGGTTGGTAAGCTGATGGAGAAGCTTCTGAGGGATAAGATATATGAACATTTGGAGAAGTTTGGACTGATTAGAAATAGTCAGCATGGTTTTGTCAAGGGCAGGTCATGCCTTACGAGCCTAGTTGAGTTCTTTGAAAATGTGACTGAACACATTGACGAAGGAAGGGCAGTGGATGTAGTGTATATAGACTTTAGTAAGGCATTTGATAAGGTCCCACATGCAAGGCTTCTGGAGAAGGTGAGAGGGCATGGGATCCAAGGGGCTTTGGTCTCGTGGATCCAGAACTGGCTTGCCGGCAGAAGGCAGAGAGTGGTTGTGGATGGGTCTTGTTCTGCATGGAGGTCGGTAACCAGTGGAGTGCCCCAGGGATCTGTTCTGCGACCCCTGCTGTTTGTCATTTTCATAAATGACCTGGATGAGGAAGTGGAGGGATGGGTTAGCAAGTTCGCCGACGATACAAAGATCGGTGGTGTTGTGGATGGTCTGGAGGGATGCCAAAAGTTGCAGTGGGACATAGACAGGATGCAAGACTGGGTGGAGAAGTGGCAGATGGACTTCAATGCAGATAAGTGTGTAGTGGTCCATTTGGTAGGAATAATGGGATGAAGGAGTACAATATAAGGGGTAGGAGTCTTAGCTGTGTTGTAGAGCAGAAGGATCTCGGGGTCTGGGTCCATAGGACTCTTAAATTGGCCTTGCAGGTGGAGGAAGTGGTCAAGAAGGCGTACGGTGTACTGGCCCTCATTAATCGAGGAATAGGGTTTAGGAGTCAGGAGGTAATGATGCAGCTCTATAAGACTCTTGTCAGACCCCAGTTGGAGTATTGTGCGCAGTTCTGGTCGCCTCATTATAGGAAGGATGTAGAGGCTATTGAGAGGTTTCAGAGGAGATTTACAAGGATGCTGCCTGGATTGGGAGGCAGGCCTTATGAAGATAGGTTGAGGGAGCTGGGACTCTTCTCACTGGAGGGACGTAGGTTGAGAGGCGACCTGATAGAGGTTTATAAAATGTTGAGAGGAATAGATAGGGTGGACTCTCAGAGACTATTTCCCGAGCGGAAATGGTCAATACGAGAGGACACAGATTTAAGGTGCAGGGAAGCAAATACAAAGGAGATTTCAGGGGTAGGTTTTTCACTCAGAGGGTGGTGAGTGAATGGAACCGACTGCCGTCGGAGGTTGTTGAGGCAAACTCACTGGGTCTTTTAAGAGACTTCTGGATGAGTATATGGAAAAGAATAGGATAGGGGGTTATAGATAGGTCTGTGGATTGGTAGATGTGATCAGCGCAACTCGTGGGCCGAAGGGCCTGTTTGTGCTGTATTGTTCTATGTTCTATACTCATTTGCAGTTTTGAAGAATGAGAGATAATCTTATTGAAACATAGTGTGTTCTAAAAGGTTAACAGATGGGCTATGATAATGTATGACATAGGAGATGACATACCACTGACATCAGTCAGTCATCTGTTTAAGAAGGGGAAGAGAGACCTTCCTGGGAATTATAGGCCAGTGAGTCTTACTTCTGTTGTGGGCAAGGTATTGGAGAGAATTATTAGGGATAGGATTTATAGTTATTTAGAGAGAAATGAATTGAGTGGGGATAGTCAGCATGGTTTCGTGAAGGGTAGGTCATGCCTTACTAACCTCATTGAGTTTTTTGAGAAAGGGACCAGAGAGGTGGATGGGGGTAAGGCGGTTGATGTAGTATATATGGACTTTAGTAAGGCGTTTGATAAGGTGGCCCATGGAGTTCGGTGACGAGTGGTGTGCCTCAGGGGTCTGTTTTGGGGCCCCTGCTGTTTGTAATTTTTATAAATGATCTGGATGAGGGTATGAGGGATGGATCAGTAAATTTGCAGATGATACTAAAGTTGGTGGTGTGGTAGATAGTGAAGAGGGGTGTTTTAGTTTACAGAGTGACTTGGACAAGTTGCAGAGCTCGGCCGAGAGGTGGCAAATGGAGTTTAATGTGGAAAAGTGTGAGGTAATGCACTTTGGCAGGAAAAATAAATGTGTAGAGTATAGGGCTAATGGTAGGATTCTTAATAGTGTTGATGAACAGAGGGATCTTGGTGTATTTGTGCATAGATCCCTGAAAGTAGGCAGTCAAGTCGATAAGGTTGTTAAGAAGGCATATGGAGTCTTAGCTTTATTGGTAGGGGGATTGAATTTCGGAGCCGCAACGTCATGTTGCAACTGTACAAAACTCTAGTGCGGCCGCACTTGGAGTATTGTGTGCAGTTCTGGTCGCCACATTATAAGAAAGATGTGGAGGCATTGGAGAGGGTACAGAGGAGGTTTAACAGGATGTTGCCTGGTATGGAGGGCAGGTCCTATGAAGAGAGGTTGAAGGATTTGAGTTGTTTTCGTTAGAAAGGAGGCGGCTAAGAGGGGATCTTATTGAAGCATATAAGATGATTAGAGGTTTAGATAGGGTGGACAGTGATAGCCTTTTTCCTAGGATGGAGAAAGCTAGCATGAGGGGGCACAGCTTTAAATTAAGGGGTATGAGTTATAGGACGGATATCAGAGGTAGGTTCTTTACTCAAAGAGTGATTAGGGAGTGGAATGCCCTGCCTGCAGCTGTTGTAGATGCGCCAAGTTTGTGGCGTTTAAGAGGTTAATTGATAAGTATATGGAAGAGAAGGGAATGGTTTAGTTTGGAGGGGCATTGCTTTTTATTTTGGTCGGCACAACATCGAAGGCCGAAGGGCCTGTTCTGTGCTGTAATGTTCTATGTTCTATGTTCTATGTTCTATCTGCCAGGCTTTCAAGAACGAGTTTGGAGTCATGCCTAAGAGCAATGTGCCAACTTTGTAATCTGTTTAGATGTAATACTAATAAGTTAGTGTTAAACAGATACTAGGCGATAACTACAATCTGTCTAAGAACAAAGCTTATGCCATGAGTCTAGGATAAAAAGACCGCGTCTCAAAACACATACAAGATTCTCAGCGGGCTTAATACAAGATGTATCCTCCTGTGGAACAAGGGACACTGTTTAAAAATAAGAGGTTAGAAGAATTTTATTTCCCTCAAAGGTTTATTAATCTGTGGAATCCAATTTGATTTGATTTAATTTATTATTGCCACATGTATTACTATACAGTGAAAAGTATTGTTTCTTGCACACAATACTAACAAAGCATCCCGTTCATAGAGAAGGAAAGGAGAGAGTGCAGAACATAATGTTACAGTCATAACTAGGGTGTAGCGAAAGGTCAACTCTAAGCGAGATAGGTCCATTCAAAAGTTTGATGGCAGCAGGGAAGAAGGTGTTCTTGAGTTGGTTGTATCTTTTTCTTGATGAAGAAGGTGGAGGAGAGAATGTGCAGACTGCATAAGGTCCTTAATTGTGCTGGCTGTTTTTCTGAAGCAGTGGGAAATGTAGGCAGTGTCAATGGGTGATTTGAATGATGGACTGGACTTTGTTCATGACTCTTTATAGTTTCTTGTGGTCTTGGACAGAGGAGGAGCCATACCAAGCTATGATACAATCAGAAAGAGTGCTTTCTATGGTGCATCTGTAAAAGTTGGTGAAAGTCTTTTGAGAACATTGAGGCTTTCTTAACTATAGCATTCGCATGGAGGGAACAGACAGATGAACTTGAAATTCTCGACAATTTCTACTTCGTCCCCATTGATGTAGATAGGGGCTTATCCTCCACTACGCTTCCTGAAGTCGATGATTATCTTCTTTGTTTCATTGACATTGAGGGAGAAATTATTATCATCATACCAGTTCACCAGGTTCTCTTTTTCTTTCCTGTACTCCGTCTCATCATTATTTGAAATCCAACCCACTACAATGGTGCTTTCAGCAAACTTGAAAATGAAATTAGAGAGGAACTGCGCCACACAGTCATAAGTATACAGGGAGAATAGTTGGGGGCTGAGAACAGAGTCTTTTAGGGCACCATATAGAGGATGATCGTGGAGGAAATGTTGTGCCCATCCTTACTGATTGCGGTATGTGGGTTAGGAAGTCTAGGTTCCAGTCGCAGAGCGAGGTCACAGAGTTTGGATACAAGTTTCGTAGGAACAATAGTGATCAAAGCTGAGCTGTAGTCCATAAATAGAAGTCTGACAGAGGTATCTTTGTTATCTAGGTGTTCCAGGGTTGAGTGCATGGCCAGGGAGATGATGTCTTCTGTGAACCTGTTGCGGCTGTCGGTGGACTATAGTGGATCCAGGGAATCTGGGAGGCCGGAATTGATTTGTGCCATGACTAACATTTTGAGGAACTTCATTATGATGGATGCCAGAGTCATCAGATGATAGTCATTAAGACTTCTTGACTTTTCTTTTGTTGTCTCCATAAAGCAGATAGGGACATTGAATTGTTGTAAAGAGAGGAGAGAGGTTGAAGACATCTGTGACTACCCTTGCCAGCTGGTCCATGTAGGATCTAAGTGCTCATCCTGGTATCCCATCTGGGTCAGTCGCTTTCTGTGGGTTGACCTTCGCGAAAGCTGCTCCGACACCTGCAATGGTGACCTCAGATACAGGTTCACTAGAGGCTCCCAGCATGGGAATTCTCTTTTCCAGAAAGCAGTGGAATCTGGGTCATTGAATTAGATTTTTGGAAGACAAGGGAATCAAGTGTTAAAAGGCATAGACAGGAAAGTAAATTTGAAACTACAACCAGATGGGCCATGATCTTATTGAATCCCAGAGCAGGCTCAAAGGGTCAAACAGCCTACTCCAGTTCCTAAGTTTTAAGTTCCTTTGAATTCATTTGTCAATTTATGCCCATTCTGCAAGTTTATTAAAATCTTGTAATTTGTTGCATTTCTCCACAGGATTTTCTGACCTTTACCTACTGCTCCCAATTTGATATCATCTGCAAATTTAGAAAATTATTTTTGATTCCCAAGTCTATATTATTAATATAAACTGTGAAGAATGTGGTCCCATCATTGACTTCATTGTGCAGCATCATATTCCACCTTCAGTCAATTTTTATCCCCACTCTCTGCTATCTGTTTTAAAGCCACCTGGTTATCCATTCTACTCCTTACCAAACCCCACCCCCACCCACCCCGCTGCCTCCACCGCCCCCAGCTCTGCAAGTAGTGCCTTTATTCATTACGGTATTATGTGGCATTTCATTGAAAAGTTTGAAAATTTAAAAATCATGACAAATTAAACCTACTTCAGAAAGTTTGTCTGCATTGTCTGTCGTGACTTCAAATAATTCAATATGATTAGTCAAACAAGATTTCCGTTTTTGCAATTTATGTCTGGCAACTATGTATAAATCTCCTCTAGATCCTGCTTATTGTGATCATATCAATTCTGTAATACTCCAACCATCATATGCAGCACACTAATGCTGCCTTCCTAATTATTTATTTGGTTCTGGCATAACCTCCCTACTCTTCTAATCTATTCCTTGGCTGATAAAGGAAAGCAATACATATGTCTCCTTAGCCATCTCTATATTCAATAATATTTAGTTATGCACACCAAGATCCCTCTGTTCCTCTACACTAATGATGGGCAACCTGCAGCCTGGGGGAAACAAGTGGCCCATCAGGGTTCTGAGTGCAGCCTATTTTGTTGACCATTATCCATGCACAGAGTTGCTATATTCCACTGGTTTCCATCCGCATAGGCTTTTTCCTACTGGTATGACCAAAGTGATAAACATGTACTGTAAGCACAATCAAAGTCTTGTGCATGCTAATTGTGCATGACATTGACTGTGAGATCTGTGCATTCCTTCTGCATTCATTCACTAGCCTAGGTTGCCTATCAGTGGTCTATACTTTTCAGATTGAGCTTTTATTGCTTTGTTTTCTCTCCCCAAGTGCTTTACTTTTCTCTAATTTGATTTCCATTTGCCATTTTCTGCCCAGTTGACCAATCTATTAGTATCTTCCTGCAGCCTGTCACTTTCTTTCTCAATATCAACCATTTCTTGTGTCACCTACAATCTTCTTAATCATGTTTGCAATGTGTAACTCCAAATCACACAAGGCAAATCAAAGGACCCAGCACTGGGTCCTGTGAAACCTACTGAAAGCAGCCTTGCCATCACTAGAACTCCTGTTAATTATTACCCTTACCTTCCTGCCACTCAGCCAACATTAGAATCCAACCTGTCACTTTCCCTTGGGTCTGATGGGCATTTATTCTTCAAACCAATCTGCCATGCAGGATCTTGTCAAAGCCCTTGCTAAAGTCTATAGACAATCGGGTAGACAATCCCCTGGGGCTGTTCCCCTCCGAAACAAATTTTCTGTCTTGGAGGCTACAGTTGAGGAAGAATCAACTGGAGAGGACCAGAGGGAGTAGGTCTTTTGGGGGTGAGCCTGCTGAGAATGCTCAGGTGGGTAGACAATCCCCTGGGGCTGTTCCCCTCCGAAACAAATTTTCTGTCTTGGAGGCTACAGTTGAGGAAGAATCAACTGGAGAGGACCAGAGGGAGTAGGTCTTTTGGGGGTGAGCCTGCTGAGAATGCTCAGGTGGGTAGGGAGAAAAAGAGATTGGGCCTAGTAATTGGAGACTCCATAGTTAGAGGGACAGATAGGAGAGTAAGTAGTAATAAAAGTGACTCAGGACTGGTGTGTTGCCTCCCAGGGGCTGGAGTCCAGGATGTCACAGATAGGGTTTTTAAGATTCTTAAGGGAGAGGGGAGTCAACCCCAAGTCATAGTTCACGTAGGGACACATGATATAGGAAGGACGAGGGAAGGGGATATTAAACAGAAATTTATGGAGTTGGGGTGGAAGCTTAGGGCCAAAACTGGCAGAGTGGTTATCTCTGGACTCTTGCCTGTGCCAAAGGATAGTTTGGAGAAGAATAGAGAGAGGGAATGTTTGAACTCATGGCTACGGGGATGGTGCAGGAGGGAGGGGTTCAGGTTCCTGAACAATTGGGACTCATTCTGGGATAGGTGGGACCTCTACAAGAGAGATGGTCTACACCTGAACCAGAGGGGAACTAATATCTTGGGGGGAAAATTTGCTAAGGCTATGCAGGGGGCTTTAAACTGATTCGGGGGGGGTGGGATCCTAAGTAGTTGGGGTGCTAAGAGGGATGAGAGTAAGGGGGTCATAGAGGAAAGCTGTAAAACACAGCAGCATACGGGTGGGGTAGGGCATGGTTTGAAATGCGTTTACTTTAATGCAAGGAGTATTCGCAATAAGGGGGAGGAACTTGCAGCTTGGACCAGTACCTGGAACTTCGAAGTTGTGGCCATTTCAGAGACTTGGGTAGAGCAGGGACAAGAATGGATGTTGCAGGTTCCGGGGTTCAAATGCTTTAGTCGGAGTAGAGAAGGAGGTAGAAGAGGGGGAGGAGTGGCATTATTAGTCAAAGACTGTATCACAGTGACAGAAAAGAAGTTTGATGAGGACTTGTCTGTTGAGGTAGTATGGGCTGAGATTAGAAACAGGAGAGGAGAGGTCACCCTGTTGGGAGTCTTTTATAGACCTCCTAAAAGTTCTAGAGAGGTTCAGGAAAGGATTGCAAAGTCAATTCTGGTCAGGAGTGAAAGTAATAGGGTAATTGTTATGGGGGACTTTAACTTTACTAATATTGATTGGAATAGCTATAGCTCTAGCTCGTTAGAGGGGTTTTCGTACAAAGTGTGCAGGAAGGTTTTTTGACTCAGTATGTAGATAGGCCAACTAGAGGTGAGGCTACATTGGATTTGGTGCTGGGCAATGAGCCAGACCAGGTGTTAGGCTTGGAAGTTAGTGAACATTTTGGTGATAGTGACCACAATTCGGTTACGTTCACCTTAGTGATGGATAGGGATAGCATGAAGCTGGGGGCAGTAGTTATAGCTGGGGGAAGGGTAATTATGAGGCCATCAGGAGAGAATTAGGGTGCATAGATTGGACTAGGAAACTACAGGGACTGGGAACATCTGGAATGTGGAGCTTATTCAAGGAGCAGCTGCTGCGAGTCCTTGATAAGTATGTCCCTGTCAGGCAAGGAGGAAATGGTCGAGTAAGAGAACCTTGGTGTACGAAAAAAGTTGATTTGCTGGTTAAAAGGAAAAAGGAGGCTTATGTCAGGATGAGGCTTGAAGGCTCGGTTAGTGCAATGGATAGCTATAGATTAGCCAGGAGGGAGCTAAAGAGTGAATTGAGGAGAGCTAAGAGAGGACACGAGAAGACTTTGGCTGATAGGATTAAGGAGAATCCTAAAGCTTTCTTTAGATATGTTAAGAATAGAAGATTGGTTAGGACAAGATTAGGGCCAGTCATAGACAGCAGTGGGAAGTTGTGCGTGGAGCCTGAAGAGATTGGAGAGGCACTGAATAAATATTTCTCTTCGGTATTCACGCAGGGTGATGTAAATGTAGTTATGGAGAACACTGAGGTACAGGGTAGCAAACTGGAAAGTATCGAAGTAGATAGGGAGGATGTGCTAGATATTCTCGAGGGTTTGAAGTTGGATAAGTCCCCTGGGCCGGACGGGATTTACCCTAGGATTCTCTGGGAGGCAAGAGAGGAGATTGCAGAGCCTCTGGCTCTGATCTTCAGGTCGTCGTTGGTTACGGGTGTGGTTCCGGAGGACTGGAGGATAGCGAATGTGGTCCCATTGTTCAAGAAGGGGAAGAGAGACCTTCCAGGGAATTATAGGCCAGTGAGTCTTACTTCTGTTGTGGGCAAAGTATTGGAGAGAATTATTAGGGATAGGATTTATAGTTATTTAGAGAGAAATGAATTGATTGGGGATAGTCAGCATGGTTTTGTGAAGGGTAGGTCGTGCCTTACTAACCTCATTGAGTTTTTTGAAAAAGTGACTAAAGAGGTGGATGGGGGTAAGGCGGTTGATGTGGTATATATGGACTTTAGTAAGGCGCTTGATAAGGTGGCCCATGGAAGACTTCTGCAGAAAATGCAGATGTATGGGATAGAGGGTGATTTAGCTAATTGGGTTAGGAATTGGCTAGCAGATAGAAGACAGAGGGTGGTGGTTGATGGGAGATATTCATCGTGGAGTTCGGTGACAAGTGGTGTACCTCAGGGGTCTGTTTTGGGGCCCCTGCTGTTTGTAATTTTTATAAATGATCTGGATGAGGGTATTGAAGGATGGATTAGTAAATTTGCAGATGACACTAAAGTCGGTGGAGTGGTAGATAGTGAAGAGGGGTGTTATAGTTTGCAGAGGGACTTGGACAAGTTGCAGAGCTGGGCCGAGAGGTGGCAAATGGAGTTTCATGTGGAAAAGTGTGAGGTAATGCACAATGGCAGGAATAATAAATGTGTAGAGTATAGGGCTAATGGTAGGATTCTTAGTAGTTTTGATGAACAGAGGGATCTTGGTGTGTATGTGCATAGATCCCTGAAAGTAGGCAGTCAAGTCGAGAAGGTTGTTAAGAAGGCATATGGAGTCTTGGCTTTTATTGGTAGGGGGTTTGAATTTCGGAGCCGCAACGTCATGTTGCAACTGTACAAAACTCTAGTACGGCCGCACTTGGAGTATTGTGTGCAGTTCTGGTCCCCGCATTATAAGAAAGATGTGGAGGCATTGGAGAGGGTACAGAGGAGGTTTACCAGGATGTTGCCTGGTATGGAGGGCAGGTCTTATGAAGAGAGGCTGAGGGATTTGAGGTTGTTTTCGTTAGAAAGGAGGCGGCTAAGAGGGGACCTTATCGAAACATATAAGATGATTAGAGGTTTAGATAGGGTGGACAGTGATAGCCTTTTTCCTAGGATGGAGAAAGCTAGCACGAGGGGACACAGCTTTAAATTAAGGGGTGATAGTTATAGGACGGATATCAGAGGTAGGTTCTTTACCCAAAGGGTGGTTCGGGAGTGGAATGCCCTGCCTGCAGCAGTTGTAGATGCGCCAAGTTTGGTGGCGTTTAAGAGGTTAGTTGATAAGGATATGGAAGAGAAGGGAATGGTTTAGTTTGGAGGGGCATTGCTTTTTATATTGGTCGGCGCAACATCGAAGGCCGAAGGGCCTGTTCTGTGCTGTAATGTTCTATGTTCTATGAATGTATGGGGTCGGTTGTCCAATGAATTCCTAATTCTGCTAGAAAGTAGAATGCTATTGGCAAAGTAAAAAAGTGTATTAATGTAATTGGACCATCCAACTTGGATGACAGGTTGGGCAGGAGGATCAAATCTTCAGAAATGTGTATCTATTGTGATCATGTAATATAACATCAGAAAGAGGTTAGAATCCTCTAACCATCTCTATCCCTATACATGTTAGTCAAATGAAGAATGTCTTTAATTGCATACTCTCTTTTGCAAAGTCTTTGTATTAGTTGGATTCAGCTGAATACAAGACTCCACAGTGGGATGCCCTGAGAAATTCCTTTACACTGACACTCAGAATTTTTTGCAATGATATATCCACCACTGAGATTAAGCTGAGTAGGCTGTAATTATTCAATCTATCCCTTTCTCGCTTTTTAAACATTATTGTTCGAACACAAAGGGCCAGGAGGTGAAGGATAGAACTGGAAACCAATTTAATGTGCTGTAAACTATTATTTACAGAGATACACTTTGCAAATATGCACCTCCTAATTCAATCTCACACTTGCAGTTCTTTGTGAATTTGCAGTTAATCCCCACCTCTTGAACATATTGGGCCAAATCGTCCAAGGAGTGGCAATCATCATTTTGTTCTCAGTTTTTTGTAGTAAGATGGGCTCCATATTTCTGGCCTAGGCCTCTTCAGAAATGTGGAGCGTGCCTGTTCACAGGATCCTTCTTGGAGGATTGTCGGGGGCAAACTAAGACAGCTTTTTACTGCACTAGTTGTCCTAGTTTGGTAAGTCCTCATTCAGTAAGACATTGAAAAGCTTTGGGATATTTGAATAGCTTTTCAGTGTGTTAATGAATGATTAAAGTAATTGGGTCCGAGGTAGAATGGATACAGTAGTAGGGAGCAGGATGGGTGGATGCCAGCTGGAAAGGTTAGCAGATGGGAGAGTGGTAGGTGACAGGATGTGTAGTGTGTCAACTGGGAAAGTTGAAAGGATGAGCAAGGTGGCAGACTTGCTGTGGAAGGGTTGTACAATAGTAGGTGGCAGGATGGAAGGTGACAAGATGAGCAGGGTATCTCCTGGATCGGATGGTAAGATCAGGTCAAAATGGGTCAGAGGGCAGTAAAGAGTCAGGGTCAGAGCGGTGGGGCATTAATGGTCAAGGGTGGAGACTTTGAGTGTTTGGAGGTTCAAAGACGGAGTTGGAGGATCAAAGTGGTCAGAAGGTTGGGGGAGTTGGAGGGTCAGGGTAGGTTTGAGGGTCAGTCAGGTACCGGAGGGCTCTGATAGAATTGAGGGCAGTAAGCTGTGTTGGAGGGTCAGCAGGTCGGTGCATTCAGTGGGGAATTGGAGTGGGGGGGCATCAGTTGTACAGTTATTTTGGATTTAGATATGATTTATTTATTTCTGATGTTTCCTGGGTAACTATCCAGGTAAGGAGGTTAGAACCTTCCAACTTCTATGACTCTAAATCAGATCTGAAGATATTTACAGGGGATCCTGGGGAGCAGAGGATTGCCTATTGGAAAATGCAACTTATCCAGTAATTTCCAGGGTGTCTCTGGCTATTTGGTGACCAGAATTTCTGGGCCAATAATGTACTCAATCACCATACAATAACAGTTAGGAATCCTCCAGCCCTCCTGCACCATGCCTAAAACTAGTCAGGATGGGAAAATGATGATCAGAATCTTCATTATTTCCTTTTGACTTTTCTTTGCAGCCTGGGATATATTTCATTTGGATCTGGTGATTTCCCCCAATTTCAAAGATATTAAACCACTTCATATTTCTTCTCTCGCTCCCTCTTTCCCATCAAATATTTTCATAAAATGGATTTATTCCCTGCTGGGTGAATCTTAGCAATGCATCCTAATGTAGATACTGTCGCAAACCTATAAAGTTACAAGCAGTACAAGGAACATTATGTGATGACAGAAATTTTGTAATAATTGGTATTCAATCGTCGGACATAAATATCGCTGGCTGGCTAGTATTCCGAGTTACAGAATCTCTACAGTACAGAAGGAGGCCGTTTGGCCCATTGAGCCTGCTTCAACAAAAATCCCATCCTATCCCTGTAGTCCCACATTTTTATCCTGCTAATCTCCCCACAACTAGGATCAATTTAGTATGGCCGGTCAAACTAATCAGCACATCTTTGGACTGTGGGAGGAAACCGTAGTACACAGAGGAAGTCCATACAGACACTAGGAGAATGCACAAATTTCACACAGACAGTGACCCAAGTCAGGAGTCAAACCTGGGTCTCTGGTACTGTGAGACATCAGTGCTAACCACTATTCTATCGTGCTGCATGGTATCTGTGTAAAATTGACAAAAAATATTATTTGGAGATATTGCAAAACCAATTTGGACCAGGACACTAAAAGGGAGCTAAAGAGGTCATGGTTGTGCCTAGTTCTAAGAAGTGCCTCTTACGTAAAGGAAAGCTGGTCATCACAGTTAGTGGAATTTGTAATAAAAGAATGAGATTACAAAACTCACAACACAAAATCAAGAAGAATATCTAAAAAAAATTATTGATCCTTCTGAACTTTCCAACTTGCAACACAACTTTATAAAGTTATGTGACATCTCAAATAGCCAAGTGTGCAACTAGTATTCCAATGCAATAAATCTCCTCTGATTAAATCCAAATGCAGTTTACAAAAGCTACATGTCAGTGAGGAGTTTAATATTTATTCCAATTCAAGAAGGAACATTAAGTGATGGAGAATAGAGTCTGTTCACAATAAATAGTTTCTTGTGCCAAATCTTATGTAAGTCCGACTAATTCAAAATGCATTATGTAATAGCATTGGCACAGTCACAGTTTAAAGTTTGAGACAAAGTTAAAATTTCAAACCATGTTTGAGACAATATAAGAGAGGAACAAAGCTGATAATGAGAAAATCATATGAGGGCAAATTGTGCCAGGTGCCTCCATGGTCATGCAGCCTCACCTGATGGAAATGCAGATCAGGTGCAGATGTTGGCATACTTGATCTTAAATGTAATCACTGGAAATTACGACTGCTATTTTCTGAGGATGTGCAACTCCAGTTTTGAATCTTTAGGTAGCAAGGTGGTACAGTGGTTAGCATTGCTACCTCACAGTATCAGGAACCCGGATTTGATTCCTGGCTTCATTCCCTATCAGCGTGGAGTTTGCATATTCTCCTTATGTGTGCATGGGTTTACCTCCGGGTGCTCCAGTTTCCTCCCACAGTCCAAAAGATTTAGGTGCGTTGGCCATGCTAAATTCTCCCTCAATGTATCTGAACAAGCACTGCAGTGTGGCAACTAGGGGATTTTCACAGTAATTTTTTTTATTATTCATTCGTGTGACGTGGGCATTTCTGGCTGGCCAGCATTTATTACCCACCCCTATTTGCCTAAGGGCAGTTGAGAGTCAACCACATTGTTGTGGCTCTGGAGTCAATATAGGGCAGATCAGGTAAGTTGACAGATTTCCTCCCCAAAAGGACATTTGTGAACCAGATGGATATTTTGAACAATCGACAATTGTTTCATGGTCATGAGTAGATTCTTAATTCCAGACATTTTTTTTAATGAATTCATATTTAACCATCTGCAATGACGGGGTTCAAAGCTGGGTCCCCAGAATATTAGCTGAGTTTCTGGATTAATAGTCCAGCGATAATAACTCTAGGCCATCACCTCCCCATAAATTAACTAGTCTACAGAAAAGCAAAACTTCAGGTCTTCAAAGACTTAGAGAAGAGTTAAGCTACAGATCTGGGGTGAGATTCTAAAAATTCTAAGTGTCAAATTCAAGTAAAAACTAAAGGATATCCTGTCAGTTTATTCAGCGGCAGTTTCAAAATGAATCTTCCATACTCTGTGCATCACAGAGTGCTCTAATGTGAATCTTATTAGAAATCAGTGAGAGGGACTATCCCCACCCGAGAGGCCAGCAGAATAACGTTGAGTGGGTTACTATGAATGCATTGATCTGTCAACGCCAAGATTGGGACATGTGCAATAGCCCTACACTACCAGCCTTCTGATTACTGGCCAGCTCAACAGCTGTCCCGCTCTGTGACCCTGCAATACTGTCCCACCGATCCCCACATGGACTGATTGTTGGCCTCCCAGATGTGTCAGAGCCAGTCTCAACCACATCCCCCCTTCATACTCTCAATCTTCCTCCCCTCACCAGGACAGTTCCAATGTCCCAAACCCTCCTCCTCTACTTCCCCAGACCCACCATTAGTCCTGACCCCCCCCCCCCCCCTCACTGTCCTGACCTCCTCCCTCCCCATCGTTGTAGCCCAGACATATCCAATAGGCCGAAGCGCAATGACACCCCTCTCCCTCCCTCAACACGATGGCCAAGACCAATTGCTGGCCTTCTTCACTGTGCCACCAAGTCCGAATGCAGATTGGCAACTAGACCCCACACTTCCACCATCACTGATATCCCCCCGAGAGGACTCACCCCAGCTATTGGTCCGCTCTATTTGGTCCCGCCGCCTTGACAGTGCCTGATGCCCAGTGGGCAGTGTCAAGGTATCTCCAAGCATTGCCACTTTGTCCCTTGGGCTGGCACTGTCAAAATGGCAATGCACAGGGAGCACCCTCTCCCACCCCTTAGCCTGATCTCCTGGATGACCTCCACGGCCTCCCTTCATTCCAGCAGGATCAGGCTACTAGCTCCCTGAAACTGGGGAGCTCTTGTACACCTCGCTGGAATGGAACACTCCTGGTGGGAAGGAAAGGGGCCAGCATGCTTTGAGACTTCAGTTCTGGGCCTGTTAATTACATATAAATGAACATTAGAATACTTTACACAGCTCCAAGCTGATTTCTGGCAAAAGATTGGGGAAATTTGTTGTTCCAATTTTAAATAATGTGACAGTTTAACAGTTTCATTGACCTTATCCATTCTTTCCACACATTTACATCTACTCTAGAAAATAGTAATGCACACACTGCAGGATAGTGTTCATGTTTCAGTGAAAGTGGTCTCTCTGTACTCAATTAGCACTCGATATAAATGACCACTTGGAGTTTGTTTCCTCTGTATGTGAATTGTGTCCTGCCCCGTTCCTTTACCAGGAATTGTTGGAAATGGGGGCAGAACTTCCGGATCCAGGTTCCCGGTACCATTTCGGATATGTTGTGGAGTCTCCACATGAAACTCCACAAAAATCTATTCCAAAGTTTTCTGTGACCTACTTGAATCTCCTCCAGAGTATTTCATAAAAGACAGTGAGGTAAATTATTAATATATATTTGAATATTAGCTACTCCAGAATTCCTGAAAATACCCTTTGCTGAATGATTCCAGATCAAAAAATGCATGTAATATTTCTATCACCCGGCAGAATTAGGCCATTCATTTTAGCCCCTGCCCTCCTACCATGCGGGCAACTTCATGACCTCCATTACCTTCTGATAATTTACTCTTTTTCGGTGGGTGGTTGTAAACTGTTCAGTCAGAGCATCAGAACCAAACGGGATCCAATGTTTATCCAAAACTTCTAACAGCAATTGCTGGATGGTTATCAAGAACGGAAAGCATGGCTGAAATTCTTCTCATTAGCTCAGGTGCACTGAAGCAAACTGTTACATCTCAATGACCTAATAAATGTCCTGTTTAACTCAGTGAAGTCCAACGATTGAACCCTAGGCCTTCCTACTCCATATGGTATAGCAATTCACTGGATTATCTTACTGAGCCATTTGGAGATCTCCATAGTGTGGGAAAGTGACTTCCAGTTCTTCATCACTTTGCCTTGCTATGGTTGTCGCCGCTTTCTGCCAACAGAAAGAAAATAGTTTGTGTCTATGTTACACAAAATAACAAGTTAGGAATGAATTACAGATGTGCTCACAACTCTTCATTGCCTCAGAATTTAAGTTCAAATAAACACTGAATACTATTCACAGCTGTAATTACTTCTTGATTACTAACACTTTACACAGATTAAAAATTCCATTCCCAGGCTTTGAAGGTACAGGCATGTTGAACACCCATAGAGGTAGAAATTTGAGGGTGGAAACCTTGAATCAATCATTGGAGAATATTATCTGAGCAGACAGATGATAGGGGGGAAATGAAGGTGTTTCACAATGTTGTAACTTCAGTTCCAACATGGTGGAAATGTAAAAGTCAGGGTCCTTGGGTGAAGAGGGAGATAGAGAACATGATAAAAATGGAAAAAAAAGGTGAATTCTGCATGCCAGCTGAATCCTTCAAGAAAGTACCAAAGCAAATATAGCAAGTTGAGAGGGGAAGCAAAGAGGAGATTAAGATTAGGAAAGAAAGGATCTGAGAGTAGCTTAGCCGTTAACATAAAAGTGAACCCAAAAATCTTCTACTGGCATGTAATTGCTAAATAGGTAGTGGGATGTGGAGTCAATCCTATTAGGAGCAAAGAGGGCGATAGATGCTTAAGAGGTGCAGGACACAATGAGAAAACTTAATAAGTACTTCATATCGGCACTTACTAAGGAGAAAAATGTTGTTACAACCCTCACCCCACTCCCCCCCGCCAAGAACTGTCTGCTCAGAAAATGTTCTCCAATGGCTGCTTTAAGGTTTTTACCCTCAAATTTCTAGTAGAAGCGGAGATGTTAGAGGTAATAGATGGGGGAAAATTGATAGGAAGGATGCACTGAAAAGGCTGGCTGTGTCTAGAGTAGTTAAATTGTCTGGTCGCAGTGGCTCCCAAGTTGTAAAAGGAAGTGGTATGGTGATGATAGTAAAAGGGCTTGCCTTAATCGTACAATCTTCCCTAGTTAGAGCTATTCAAGAAAGAGGTTAAGGATAATTGTGGCAACTATCAGGCTGGCTAATTTAACATCAGTGGTGGGTAGGGTTGTGGAAAGCATAGTCAGAAAAGAAAATCAACTTGGAGAGTTTTGAGTTACATCAACAGGACCCAGCTTGGATTTGTTAAAAGCAGTACATGACTTGACTATTTCAGCTTAATTTTTTGATGAAGCGACAGAGAAGGTTGATGAAGAGAAAACAAAGACTGTTGTCCCTGTGGATTTTAAGGAAGTCTTTCATAACTACCACAAAAAAGGCTAGTTAACAAAATTAAGGTCCATGGAATAGGAGGATCTTTCCCGCAAATAACGACAGTGATCCTCCTGCCTGATCAAAGAGGCCTAGTGGAGATTGAAGAGCAAGTGAGCAACTGTGGGTCCTCTAAAGAACATAAGTCTAGTGCAGGAATAGGATCAATGACCTGTTCCTATCCACCAGGGTAAGTGATTTAATACCAAAGCGTCTTTCATGGGGTCACCAGGTAATGTATCTTTGAGAGTCAACAGTCTGGTGAGACAGGCAAATGTGTGATCAGCCTCAATATTACATAGTAATCTAGGCCAAAGCATTTAGCACTTGGGCTTTTGTGAGTGCTTAGTTCAACGTAAAGTCAATATGCATGATGGGGATGTGTGCGGACATCAGGGCTGGATGTCACTTGACATTTCACTAAATGTGCACATTGTCATGCAAAAGAAAGAAACCAATCCTCGAAGGACAGTTCAAGGATTGGAGGTGAAGTACTGGACCTGAAGCTGCTTGCCCCTGCAGAGGAACAGGTACTGAAGAATACAGGAGAGAAGGGCAGCTGAATGATCACAGACAGCAAGGCTGGAATGGTCAGGTATGAGTGAGAATATATCCAGCCTGGTGTTGGCATAGGAAACATACAAGGAAATATGATGTGCCAGATGACTGATCCTTAGTGTGGTTCATTTTGCTCCCCAGTACAGGCATTTACTATCCCAGCAAAGCCACAGCAACAGCAGGAACTTAAAGACTCCAGCTTTGAGAATAATGACACCAATGATCAGAGGATACACTTCCTTTTCTACCTGCCTCTATCACAATTGCCTTCAGTGCAATTACACCCATGTGGATTGTGGTGGGTTTGCATTTAAATTCAGAAACATAATGTAGCAATCACATTGCACACACACCCCAGCAGCTGAGGGGAACTATGGCAGCCAAGGTCCCTAACACTTTGAGGACTACTAGGGACCAGGCCCTTGCTGAGTCCCCTGCAGATGATGGACCCCTGGTCCCAGCCTCTATGAGCCTGCAAGATATGCACCAAAGGTTAGTAGGACATATAATGAAGGTGGCAAAAGTCATGTGCAGATTGCATGGACAATGAAAGAGTCTGTGCATGTCAGGGTTTCTGCCATATCTCAGGTGTGTAAGTGCTTAGCTTTCTCCATGTGAAGGTTAGCAACTGACTGCAGCAGCACCAAATCAAACAAACAACCCATGCTCCATATGAAGATCGGACTTAATTTGAAAATGTTATAAGATATTGAGTATTCAAGGGATGCAAATCTATTGAAAATAGGAACACACCACCAGACGGTATGAGGCATGACCCACTGTAGCAATGCTGTTATCTTAATCTCTTATTCTCTACATCTCGATCCACTATTGAGGCATGAGATTTTGTTCAATCTAATTAAGTCTCGTCCTCTCCCACCTCCATCGCCATCATGCCCCATTTCCCACTCTTAAAGCCTCTATTACAAAGTGTTTAATCTGTCTACAAACAAATGCACAACACTCACAGCAGCCACACAACTAATACTAGACACTACTGGGCTTATAAAGCTATTCTGATTGACATTTGTTGATCATCTTTATGTTGCTTGGGTATATGCAATAACTTTGGTGTATTGCTTTTCAAACAGAAGATTATAATGTAACATATCCTTTACTTTTGTCTCTCTATATTTTACCAGATACGATTTAAGGGCATATTTCTGTTACTGCAAAACACTCCCTCTGCAAAAACATAGGCCTTTCATTTGGAATTCATCTTGTTTTCGGAGAGTAAGAGGATGAGGACACATTCTACAGCCATAGTCAAAAGATGAGGATGTGGAGGGGGGGAGTGAGGGTGACCACAAAGAGGAGATGGAAGAAGCCTGGGCAGTGGTAGGGCCTGACTGGGCCAACATGTTAGGGATGGCCTCATAGTATCTTGTTTCAGGGAAAAGCAGAGTTCAGACCGACTAGCTCTCCCACCATGGGGACTAATATCTAAGCAGTTACGTGTCACCAGCCATATGCTCCTATGCTGTTACTAGGTGTCATAGGCAGAGTGCTGAAGCCATTGACCAGATTCTACAGGAGAATGTTGATGACTTTCATTGAGGACAGAGCTTTGCTTATCTCATCCTCAATGATATACATATACGTATATCCCTATGTTATAGTGTTACATTAGCCCAATCTATGACGCAAACCAGCCTCCCATTCATTGATTCTACCTGAACTTCCCACTGCCTCAGCAAAGCAGCCAGCATAATTAAGGGCCCCATCCACCCTGGACATTCTCTCTTCCACTTTCTTTCTTTCGGAAAAAGATACAAAAGTCTGTAGTCATGTGCCAACTGACTCAAGATCAGCTTCTTCCCTGCTGCCATCAGACTTTTGAATGAACTCCTGCATTCAGTTGATGTTTCTTTACACTCTAGCTTTGACTATAACACTACATTCTGCATCCTCTCATTTCCTTCTCTATGAATAGTATGCTTTGTCTCTACAGCACACAAAAACAATACTTTTCACTATATATTAATATGTGACAGTAATAAACCAAATCAAATCAAATATGTCTGACTCTTTCCTGACAGAGTGCTGAATGCATCCTGTCATTGAATGGGCTTATCATAGGACTCAGAAAAACAGAATACACAGCTTCAGTTAGTACAGGCCCCATTCATGTCAGGAGTCCTGATGTTCACATCCACTTTACAGTCAATGTGGACAGCTGACACCACCTCAACTGCCTTTGGCCTCGTGATCATTAGAGAGGGGTGTACTTTGATGGAGGGAAGTGAGGGATTCATCCTTCCATGGATGGAGTTTGGCAGATGGGCACCAGCAGTGGGTGGATGTGGGGGAGGGGGAAGGTATGGGCATGCCAGTTGCCACGCCCTTTATTGTGTCAATGGTGTAGGAGGTACATTACACTGTCATTTTCACAGTAAGAGGGATCTAGTGCCAGGTCAGCACAGTGGTTCCCCCAAGCTTGGTGGTATGAACACACAGGGTGGAAGCTCTGTGGGTGAACAAAGTGAAATTTAATGCCAACTTTCAAAATAAAATCGTGGCCTATCTATACTTTTGTGCCCATATTCAGCATGCCCATTAAGTGCCTGCAGTTTCTTAATCTTCCTGACCACCCTGCTACATCCAGCTGTACTCCTGCCAGTCCTCTTTTCCAAGGTTCCAGGGGACCTTATGCTCTTCCGTGGAATGGGGGAGCATCTGGAGTGAGATCCAGAAGTGCTACCATCCTCTGAAGCTGACACTTGTGGATTCCAACCTATGCCTACACCAGTCGAAGTCCTGCATCATAGAACTCATGCACTGAGCCAGGGTGCAGACACCTCCTGCCAAGGAATATACATCCTGCACATCATTGATAAAGAGCTCAGTGGGGTCCTGGGCTCTGGCTTCTTCCCAAGTGCCTGTTCTCTGGGATATCCCTGTCTCTGCCTGAGTAGATTTTCAGTTGTGATGTGCTCATCTGTGAGTGACCCAGAGCACTGCCTATTTACTGAATCCACCAAAGTGTGAGTATCAGTGCTGGGGCCGGGTGTGGGTAACAGCTGTTATGTCTCTTCAACGGTGGGTTTGGAGAAGTCGTCCACCAAACTGCTGGAGTCTGACGGGTCTAGGGGCATTCAGGGTGGTGCAACCAGTTCCATAGGCCGGCCTATGAGAGAAAGATCATGGCATCAGTGCATTATAAGGGGAACATTGGTTACTTGCTTGAGACTTGAGGAATTACAGCATTTTTGTTGAGGATTCTCACATTTCATCAGCAGTACAGGCATGCTTTTCCTCTCCCCCCGCCAGATTGAGGGCCCGCTCTTAAAATGCTCAGCTGGGGCATGTCTGTTTTTGTGCCATCCCCTGCAGTTGCTGGGGAAAAAGTGCTGCAGAGTGTTGGGGAGATATATATATGTAGTTCCCCAATGCTTGTAACAGTTAAGTTGTTATGGGGTGGGCAAATCAGAAGGAACATGCTGCAGGAGCAATGTGATATTCATGGGCATAAAAATTATTATTAATGAGGCATAAAGATTCAGCCCGAAAACATGCCAGTTTCATTGGCAGGAATCACTCAATTTTTTGTACTGGAACCAAATCTCTGCCATTTTTTGTATGATTTTACCTAAACAGTCACAACATGACTACAAATCAATAATTCAACAGGACAGAATGATTCTGGCCTGATAGCACATAAAACCTCGCACAGGCTTCCAAGCTTATTATCATTGAAGTTGTATAACAGATGCACGATAAACATTACGAAGAGACTCAGCAAGACAGAAATTATGAAGTTAAGCCACAGCATTTGCCAGTTCCACTGTAGTAGTAATGAAGACAGGACATCTGACAACATTTAGTGGCGAAAATAATTATCCTAAACCTTGGAAACCCTTCCAATATAAGTAGCATCATGTTCCTAATGAACTGCCAAAATCTTCCCAAATTACATCATGACTTCTCGTACCTTGCACGCACATCCAGTTACATCCTAATGGTGTTACAATGCAAAGAGGGAGTTAAAATTGGTGATCTTATATTAGTCTGGGCTATAATAATCAGTCAAACTTGGATTATCTTTGTATAAATGCTCCAAGCTAGCTGGTACCAGAATCTACCTTGACTAGTTGTGTTGCCTGCCAGGAATTTCAGTCCCAAAGCTCCACAAAGTAATATTGACCTGATCACTCCTTGTGAAATCCTCTCCAGTGGTGAATGACCCTCAACATTAAAAACACCAATTTGCATTTATGTAAGTGTTTTTAATGTAGTTGGATGCTGCAGAAACATTATCAGACACATTTTGAGTGGCTTGGATATTATTAAAAAGCTGCTATCTTCACTTAAATAGGAAAACAGTATTAATGCATGCAAGCTCTGATATTTCATTTAAATTCCACATATAGCATTGAAAAATAATTAAATCAGGAGATATTAAGCTTTGTCAAAGTGGTAGGTTTTAAGAAGCTTTTTAAATGTGAGAGGGTGAAAGCTACGTCATAGTAAACACCATCATATTTCTATTGTAATAGAGTTGGTCACTGTCTACTTTAACCTTTTTTAAAGATAAAGACAGTACATTTTCTAGTACACTTTTATTGTGCATTCAAACCATTGTACATGAAAGTTAAAAAAAAATGGACAGCTAAATGAGAGTTTGGGACAAACTTAAACATCAGAACATCGAAATTTATTTTTTAATCAATAATTTTTATTTGTTTGTCTGATGAAATTAATTCCCGTTCTTGTAAAAATTAGTTTTCAGGGACAGAGAGGTTGTTCAGCAATTATTATAACATCAGTCTGTACTAAAATCTAATTTACTTCTGATTGAACAAGGCTTATTTTTGTCATTAGGCCTTATATCGAAAATAATGGATTACAAAGTTGAAGTTCACATCATGTCACTGCTTTCACAGTTGATTGCATCTGCAAAGACTACAGAAGTGCACTTTGTGGAGGAACAGGGTATCAACAGCAACAATTGAATTCCCATATTTAACTGTCAATTTATGGACACAGAAGTTGCTGTCAGTTTTACACAGTCATAATGGTGAGTAGTGACAGCCTATCATTCATACTACTGCAAATCGTAAGGTACTTTCGAGGAAACAGTGCTCACTGTTCACTGATCTTTCAGCTGTTCACAGTCCAATTGTCAGTTCTTGAGCAGCAACTCATTGTTATAAGAGAGTCTTTTCAACATGATGCCATCTAGGGGGGCATAGGGCAAGAGCAGGGTAAGAGACCGCATGTCTTCTCAACAACAGTCAGGCTGAAGAATCATCTTTGCCATATGCAGTCTGAAAAAGAAGTTTAAATTAGAATCTTTAATTGAATGCAAAAATAAGTGTTGAACACAAGCTAAAGTGAGAGGAGAAAGTTGGGGTTAAGAGAGACAAAAGAGATGAAATAAAATGTTAAAAAATAGAGACTTAATTCTTCTCTCATTGCAAATATTTTCTGAGCTATTTCAGGAGTCGTATAAGTAGCTCCTGAGGAATGCAAGCCCCAGAATCAAAGTGCTTTAAAAGCCAATTTTATCAGATGGTTTTATTAGACTGCTAAAAGCACTTTAGTAAAAAATAAATAGACCATGACAGCAATGAATACAGCCTTTACAAAAATGAATACAGCCTTTTTATTAATAATCCTTGCTTGGCTTTTTTTTTCGTTTACAGCATTTGTTAAGATCTCCAATTTTGTTTCTGTTTACCTCATTCTGTGGTGATACGTCTGAAGGGTCGGCAGCTGGACATTAGCCCAGAGCAGCAGTAAGTGGTCTGATGACAGCAGGAGTTTTGCATGATTCCAAAATGCAGAGGGAAGTAATTGAATAATTACTGCAGCTGGCACCCTGACGATTGCAGTAAATTGGATCACTCTACACTTCAGGAACGAGATTCAAACTGTTCAATGTCCCTGGATATCTATAGACAAGAGGGATTTGAACCATTAAAATTAGTAATTTAAGAACAAGCTTCAAACTTATTCCAAAAAATAAATCTCAAAATGCCCCCCAACATTAAAAATGTGGAGAAAATGATTGAGGCAAATGTTACAATTATGCTATCTGTGTAATAATGTTAAAGAAAGCTTAAGTCTGATGAATCAGCATTTCCTTTCATTTGTTGAATATTCAAGTATGCACCATATCTTTTTAGAACAAAAAGTGATATTTGTGAAAGTAAAAACATTTGCTACAAGATATGTGTTGTGAAAACAGTGTTCTATAGGGGCTGTGGGCTGTCAAAGGTTATGGTATGTGAAAGCTAACACTCTGGGGCCTGATGTTACTGTATTTTGTTAAAACAAAGCTGTCCTTCAAAACATGTTTTTTTTTGTTGACACCTACAATGTTCCCAGACTCCAAAATTGACACATTTTAGAAATTAGAAAATCTAGATCATTTATAATTTGTACATTGTATTATCTATTTAAATTTCAGGAATTAAACATTTCAGTCACATTGGATCTTTTTTCAACTTGTGGGGCACAATATTCTGAAAGAATTTAATTGCCATCATATATATTGTTATGACCAGTCCCCCAATGAAGTTCCCAAATTTGTAAAATTGGGTAAGATCCCTCAATTTATTACTGTCGGGCTGAGATACCACCACATTGTTTTGCCCTGGGTGAGGAGGAATGAACTGACTCCCTTTTACTTAGATGGGCACATGAACAGAATGGGAATGGAGGGGTATAGAAAACTGATTTAAAATGGGAGTCCCTGGGAAGTGTGTAAATAGATGATGATATTGATGTACTTGTTTTTATCCTACAGGTGCTTTGGTCCACCTTGTTGTCTAACGAGGGGCATACACGCGATGGGTCGTGAGAGGGCTGCTCTTGGATTTTTTTCGAGAGTATCCTAGTGCTTCACGTCGTTAGTGTACGCTTGACCTGGACCATTTGATGGGCAACACGACAGCTCAATGACTATCGCTGTGCTGTGCAGATACATGGATTTGGGCCTGTGTCTGTGGGAGTTTGCACATTCTCCCCGTGCTTGCGTGGGTTTTCTCCAGGTGCTCCGGTTTCCTCCCACATCCCAAAGCTCTTAGGCTAATTGGCAAAACAAATTCTCCCTGAATTGTCTCAAATTTGGTTTTTAATCCATAGATCTATAAACATAGATAGGGATCATGGGTAGAGGTGGGAACATCGGGGTGGCGGTGCAGGCTCGTTGGGCCAAAGGGCCTGTTTCCCGTGCTGTTTTGTTCTTTGTTCTTTGTTCAATCCCTCTGCTGGTCACAACAAGATTAATCTAAAAAGGATCTGACAATCTATTGGTCTTTTTCTTGAGTTCCAATATTTATTTTTGAAAAGAGCCAACTTAACCAGGTTTTCTCGAATTCAAGATAAACTCATTCTATCAACTACTAAAGACAAGAAAATGATAAAACATGCGTATACATTCAAATGTATTAGAAGTGAGGAGTGAGACCAAAGAAAATAAGTAACAAAAAGCAATACAAAATAGTGCTTGGCTCATGGGGAGTAGATATTGAGCATTGCGGCTGTTTTGACTCAAGATTCCAGAAATGCTGACTTCAGCACATGAATAGTCAGTTTTAAGATTCTGATGTTCTGTAGTTTGGCAAAGGGACTTCTCTATTTCCATCACAGCTGCAGTCTTTGCTGACTTGGCTAACTACAACAATCAGAGAAACATGGAGACATGCATGCACAAAGTTTTGCAGGGGTGCTGCTGTTGCTGGAACTTTTGCTTCTGTACGGCCCATGTTCTGACACCCAGCATTGATGTTCACACACACACACACACACACACACACAATATCTTGATGAGGTGATACTTATCTGTCATGATCTCCCATTGTCTCCTCCAGAGATGGGAATTAGTTTCTGGATGTTTTAGAAACAAGGTGGGGTTCCATTGTTCCTCAGAGTATCACCCACCTGCAACTTAGCCAGTGACTGAATGATCTTTGGTCTGCTTTGTCCATTTTTAAAAACTCATAGTTTAATATTTTCAGACACAATTTGGTGTTTTTTCTTCATTATTATGACATATTCAACTAAAAAAGATCAGGCTAGTCACACACGATTTGACTTTAACAATTTTCTGCTGGTTCTCCTCTATTAGCTCATGTTTGCCTAAATAGCTGTCAATTTTCCCATGGAGTATTGTTTCTAAAATGTTCCTCACTATGACATTAAACTGACTGGACTATAATTCTTAGGGTGATCCTTTTCCCTTTTTTTTGAGCAAAGTTATGACATTTGAAATTCTTCAGTCCTTTGACATCCCTTTGTCTAAGGAGTATTGGAGGTTTATGACCAGTATTTCTGCAACTTCAATTTTTACTTTCCTCTGAAATTGAGAAATTATCCCATCTGGGCTGGGTGATTTATCCACTTTCTAATATCACCTCTTTATATATTTCCTTCTCATTCAGCATCCCAGAAAACATCCTATTTACCATTGCTTTGTCAAAATCCGTTTTTCTCATTAAATGCTGATGCGAATAATTCATTAGTTCTTCAGCCAAGACTTTTGCTTTCATCTAAACCAGTCCGCCATTTCTCTGAGAAATTTTTGACTGTCAAATATGCCTCAACCTTTGAACACCCTTTTATGTTAATGAAAAAGGTTTATCTTACTGCAGCAGAGAACAGTTTTAATTTGTTGACCTCTGTGTTATCAACCCTTCACACTTTGGCTGTACCATTCATGTCAGATGCTTTAAGTATTTGCGAAAATGGCCACACTCCATTGACGGTGACTGGGGGACATTCATGGACATGGGCCTGGCTAGAAGGTAAATGATCCAACTTGTCAATCAGACACTTCAAAAGAATCAGATACCAGATGCTACTCTTTACCCGGGGAATTCTCCTGTTAAACTCAATCCCTACTGTCCAAAAGAAAACACTTCAAAGGGAGTTCAGAGTAATTGGGCCTTATGAGAGAAAGCAAGGAGAGCTTCCTGATAAAACTGACAGGTCCTTTCTATAGAGCACTTTAAAGGAGTCATTTAATACCTGCTGCCTATGACATTAACCCAGGGCCATTCCTTATGTGGAATGGATTGCTGCCCTCATTTTGAAGACTTCCATGTGTCGATGAAGAATGGATATCAAAGTGATCAGGGCAATTCGAAGGTTTTAAAGCACAGAAATATCATGAAAATTTTTCCCAGAATGGTATCTGAAAGCACCATCCTGAGATGGACATCTTCCTGTCTCCAGCCCAAGCCCACCCAATCCCCAGATTCTTTAGGGTCTCTCCCTCTGCAGCCTGGCAGTGCCAGAGGGGCACAAAGGCATAGCATTTACCTCCCAGCTTCCATCCCTTCATTGGTATCCAAGGCACCAGATCAGGATGTCACTGCCTGGCACCCCATTTCAAACTGTCTCTCTTCTGGCTGGGTAGGAGGTGGTAAAAGCCTTGGGTCACCCTCATGCCTGCATTATGTGGAGGATCGACTGGCCCATTCTTTCAGTGGTGGAATGTAGGATCCCTTTTTTGCTTTGAAGGGTTGGGAGCGCTCCCCTTGTCAGCAGGGGTTGTCATGTCTGTTGGGGGGGAGAGGGGGCTGTCTCTCCCTTTAAAAACAGCATTGCCATTTCTGTAAAGTTGGGCTGGCCACTGTGTCTTCAGACATTTATAAATTTAAATGATTAAGGTGGATGAATCCCACCTGACTGACACTGCTAATGTCAACAGGAAGCACTCCAGTTTTCCCACTGGCAGGAGAACGAAGAGTGCAATTGGGTGAATATTGGCCAGAGTGTGCTCTGCCATTCCGGAGGCCTTTGGTTCTCCCTCTCATCATCTTCAAGAATGGTTTGATGAAAACAATGAGTTAATCCAAAAATTGCTGGAAAAGAAACATCACCTCTATGGAGGTTACCTCACTGACAAGCCATCACAATTCATGTACTATGCCTAATAAAGCATCCACAGGCCTGTTCAATACAAGCTCAGAAAGATGCAAGAAACATACTGACTGATAAAGCAGACAGACTTCAGTTTTGTGTAGACTACAAAGATGGAAAAGATGCTCTGAAATCCATTTATTGTCTCCAATCTATTAGTGTAATAATGTAACCCTTAGTTATGAAAGATCAATTGATAGGCAGCGTACACTAACTGCTTCCTCAATCAACTTTCATTCACCAATGAAGGAGAAATAAAAAAAAAGTCCCACACTGCTAGAAATGATGAACATTATTGACCTCCTGTGCAGCAGAAAAGCTCCAGGAGATGATGTTATCCCAGCTGTGTCTACAAGGCTGGAGATCAATGTCTGGCCAAGAAGATCACTGAACTGTTTCAGTCTATGTCGGATCAGGGAACCATCCCACAAGAATATCAAGATGTCTACATTGTCTACCTGTACAAGTGGAAAGGAATGCAAATCTGTGACATACAATCATATAGGCATCTCACTCCCTTCCATTGTCTGATGAAATCTTTCCTTCTGAACTCTCTAGTGCAACACCTTGCCCAATACCCATTGCCAGGGAATCAGTGTAGTTTCAGTGAAAGCCCAGGAACTGCTGACATGTAGCTAGTCATCTCCAGAAGAAGTGCTATGAACAGAATACCAACATAACTAGACCAAAGCTGTTGGCACAGTCAACCCTGGCAATAAAACTAAATAAAAGAAAAACATGCATTGTTGTAGTATCCATGGAACCCCCACCACAAAACCCTGAAAGAAGATTTGCAGATGGTCACAACTTCCAAGATGGACCTGGGTCAAAGACAACCTTAAGACTGAAACCTCAAAGTTTATATGGAGAAATGTTTCATAAATAACTTTTCCAAAACCACCTAGTAAAGCACTGAGAAAAACTATGTTTTGCATGTTACCAAATCCAAGATTTACTAATGGGGAAATTCTGCAAGATCAAAAGAGGGATTTGGAGGAAGTGCCTCAGATTTATAAATAGGAATGAGGACATTATTTCATCTTCAGCAGAACAAGTTAATGGTGACATATTTCATGTTGATTTTATTATGTAGTTTTCTGTCATCCCAGAAGTTAAAAGACACCAAGGAAAGATGGATAAACAACAGTATACCCAAGGAAAACTGTTTAGATAATTAACCTCATCAATGTTACTGCATTAATATCTTCCATTTGCACATTGCTGTCAAAGTAATGAAACATCTCGAGGCACATCACAGGAGAGTAATCAGAACATAATGACTCCAATAATGGATTGAAATTTCATGGCTTGGTGGTACGTGGTTATTTCCCTAGGGCAGAAATAAATGTTCTACTTGTTCTGTTTCATGTATAAGGGAATGTTTCAGTTTTAACACCACACTGAGATAGTTTCTGATGGGTTCTCCTGTTGCTTCAACAGATAAGTGTTCAGCAAGAGAAAATAAATGGTTTATAGCCTGGTTTGATGTCGTCTCATACTTAACCTTAATCAAGTTTTAGTTTGCATAACTAATTGCAAACACTGCATATGAAGTCAGTGTTTAAGATAAGGACAGCACACTGGCTTTACATCATGCTCTCCTGTCCTGAAGGCACTGGATTCTTGCTCTTTGAATGTCAAAATTGTTTAATGACAGAGACATCTCCATTTGGATCTGTCCCAGGTTGTTTTTTTTCCCATCTTATATTGAGAAAAGTGGCTGAACGGTTTCCAACTCCTGAGATGAATGTGGGGCATCTCCTGACAGGACAGAGTATACGGAATACGGAAATACAGAAGTGCAGCAACATAAAGGTATACCCAGCATGTTTGCCTTTAAAGTCAACAGCAACTCCATTGACTGTATCATCTAAGCAGAAATGAATAAGGGATGCAGCCGAAGGAATGCTGTATGGGGAGCTTGCTATCGGCATGCGACCAACAAGTCACCCACAAGCCCTCAGGGTGGGTGGGTGATGGCGATGATATCCTATCATGGACAGATGCGATGAACCAGCTAGATTTTTTCCAGTCCTTCATTCCTGTATCTTCAATTAAATATATTACTTTGTTTTAATACCAGCAAGATGTTCTGAGCACAACTTGAAATCTCCTTACATGGTGAGATAATGTGAAACATATGTTACAAAGCAACATTTTTCTTCCCCCCACTGCGCACCCACCCACCCACCCACCCCCGCCCCCGCCCCCGCCCCCGCCCCCGCCCCCACCCCCCAATCAATCCATAACAGATGAGAAAACTCCTGAAGTGACTCTACTGGAGTCTAATTTAAAGTAATTTATCTGGAGTCTGTTACAAGCAATGACTAACATGATACTCAAACCTGAAATAGAAACAGCGCATCAACCACGAATTTGATACAAACTCATTAATTGTACAGATTATCACTAGATATTTGATAATGGTCATTTGGTAAGAATCATCTTACTTTGTGCTATACACATTCCATAGATAGCCATATTGTAAGCAGATGCAAAGTCTCACAAAAAATGTTGGTTCAATGAATGGGATGCTGACCAGATGCCTCTTTAATTAAACAAACAAAATATGGAGACTTCTAAAAATAGACCTTATTGCTACCAGACGAATAAATCTTCTCCAAATGTCTGGGAGCTTGATCGAGAGTCTGGAAAATCGATGCTTCAGCAACACTGTGGACAGATTTGCCATTTGTTCAAATCCTAAACCCCATAATCTCAAAGTTCAGAATTATCGCCCAGGTTTAACACAGGCTACTAATAATTGTAACTTATCATAACTGGAAAAATTACCAAATCAACTCAACGTAACTGTATAAAATACAGAACAGTGGCACAGTGGTTAGCACTGCTGCTTCACAGAACCAGGAACTCGGGTTCAATTCCTGGCTTGGATCACTGTCTGTGTGGAGTTTGCCCATTCTCACTGTGTCTGCTTGAGTTTCCTCCAGGTGCTCCGGCTTCATCCCACATTCTGAAAGACTTGCTAGTTAGGTGTATTGACCTAAACAGGTGCCAAATTGTGGAAACTAGGGGAATTTCAGAATAATTTCATTGCAGTGTTAATGTAAGCCTTACTGTGACTAATAAATATACTTTAAGCTTTTTTTTGAAAGAAGAATTAGTACGTCAGTTTTAAATGGATTAACACCTCAAAATGACTGAGAAAACAGAAAAATATCGTATGAACAAGTTAAAAGTTAATTTGCTAATATTGGAAAGCGTGGATTTGTTACCTACACATCTGTTGATATTAATGGTAAAGTTTATGGGATCACTTTCCAGATTACGAACAAACTTAGCAGAAAGCAATTAACTTGAGCTTCACAAAACTACAAATTGTCTGCACAAGATGTAACCCTTGACTTTTTTGCCTCCTGTCTTTCACAATCCAAGGCCCTAAACAGGTGAAACAGCAATTTATGTGCACATCTTTCAATTTAGTACATTGTATTCACAATATGGTCTCCTCTACACTGGACACACCAAATGAAGTTTGAGGTCTGAATTTTTGCTACAACAGAGGAGTTGGAATCCTCCCCCAAAACCATTTTCATGGGGCAGGAATGGGTCTATGTCAAGTATGCACACGTGTGTTTCAGGGAGGTAGCTGCTCATATAGTAGCTGTCTTGACTCAAGTAGGATTTTGGTCTTCCGGATATTTGAAACATGATAGGTGCAGAGTGTACCTGTAGGAGCGGGTCTAAATTTTGTGTATTTCTTTGGAGGCATGCAGGTATCCCTGTGAAATTCATTTTAAACATACATTAACTGCCTTTGAATTGAAAAAAGCTACGTTCAAACTGCATCGTTTTAATCCAAATGTCTTAGAGGGGTGGGTCTGTCGGACTGCAGAGCAGTTTTAATTCTCCTTACCACCTAAGGCGCCCAGATGCTAGGAAGAACTTCCTGCTAGAGGTGGCATATTGTGCTTCATGCAAAGAAACACATAAGATGGATCTTACCTATTAATGCCATAGAAGCCAGAAAATTTGAGCAAACAGAGGCCAGAGGCAGAGCAGCTCAAAGGAGTGGGTACCACACACTTACAGGGAAGTGGAGGAGGAGGTATGGGCCAGACTAGTATGACCCTATGGAAAGAGTATATAAACCTAGGACATCCTACCTCAATATGATGGCGAATTAGTGTCTAAAGTAACTGGAGTTTAGCCATGAAAGGCTGATAGACATATGTTACATAGTCCAGCAGCAACTGCAATACATCAATCCCCATGCCCTCCCAATGGCTGTGCAGATAAGCATCATTCTGAACCTGGTTATTGACTCCCTTTTGGACTCCTCAAACTGAAGCAGAGTGCAAATACAACATCAGCCATTTTGTCCCTAAGATGAGAATCAATCGGGCTATTGATCTGTTAAAAATATGCTTCAGGTGTTTCAATTACTCATTACAGTGCTCTACATATGCCCCAGCAAAGCAATCAAGAATAGCACAACATTGCACAACCTACACATTAATGATGATGAGATGATGAAGAGAACTCCAACCTCTGAGGAGAAAGATGGAAGGGAAGAGGACACTCTATTCATTTGAAAGATTCCAAACTGGTCAGGGAGGTGGCTAATGGCAGAGCAACTGGGAGACAAGCCTGGCACTATACAGGAGAGGATTATCTTCAGAGCTGCAAAATCAATGCATGTAAGGTCCTCCTATCTCACTAGCCACCAACCAGTCCCTGAATGAGTAACTTACAAGTACAGAACCTTTAACATTAATACCACAATTACACAGGGAAATGCCATCCCCCACAAGAGAGGGCATCAACTCAGTCACATTAAAATGGCTGAAACCCTCATCATTACAACAGTTTCAACATCTTAAGAACACACATGGTAAGACATCCTTCACAATCTGGCCCAACACGTAAATACCTGTGCCAAGAAAAAAAGTACTAACACCTCTATATTGTCCACAATTAAACCATGTCCACAATGTTGAAAGTGACATGGCTTAAGACTTTACACCCTCTGCATGCTTACAGGACTATATGTGCTGAACATGTAAATTAAACATAATAAGAGGATGAGCCCACAATAATGCCATAACAGCTCTGTTAATAACTTGTGTACTATTCATTCCAGCAAGTGATTCAGTTTCTGAACTGGGCACTATAAACAACATTCCAGGCTTTCGTAAACCTCTGCTTCTCTCATAAAGCACGTCCTCTGTCATTGGATTGCAAATGCTGCCAAAGTAGCAGGGACAGCAGATGAGCAATATATCTTGGAGCAGACATCGCCTGTTGAGCTGCAATACCTATACTTAGGCCAATGCAGCTCAGTGTCACGTGGGTGAAAATCGTGCACTCAGCAAGCAATCCTGAGATATACCTGTTGCCCAGCATCTCATCATAGGGGGAAATTTTCCCACCCCGCCCATCATGGAAATCATAGCTCACTAGGACGAGCTTGATCAGAAAATACCACCCATAGAGTCTGATCATTGAACTTCCCTTAATGTCGTGTTTGGATGGATAACAAAAGATGCAAGGAGCATGCCAATGCTTGAGCCTTTGAACTCTGGAATCTTGTGTGATAGACTAGAAAAAGAAGTCGTCCTGCAATGATTCACAAATATGGTAATATGCTCGCTCCTGATAACTTCACTTCAGAATGCAACACCAATCAAATTTAGCCTACAGTTTGAGTCAACAGGACAAAAATGTATCAGGTCAATAACTGAGAAGGCTAATTGCTGATAGCTGTCTCTTTGCAAGACTAAACAAAATTCCTTATTCATTCACAAGTTTAGCATCCTGAAGGGAACTTAAATAGAATGAATGGTGAATCAAAATGCATTCCCAGTGACTCATCTAAATGCCAATTGTTGTCAATGAAAAGTATGACATCGTCAAAGCTAAGCTTGCAGTGATGTGATGAAGATTCATTCGAATCTTCGCTCCGCAGTCTACATATTTTAATCATTTGAATAATAAGTTAGGAATTACTTTATTCATCATGTTTTACCCATCTCTAACGTGGCTGTGTGCAGAACATCCTAAACAGGAATATTGAACAATGTAAACTGTGTATCAGGACCATGAATTGATTAAACATGAAAGGGATGGTTATCTCTTTAAGTCTTTAGATTGTTGATGTTGGCAAGGAATTCCTTAGATTTTTTTTGTATGAATGCAACAATGTTTATGTATTTAAGAAGCTACACTTTGATACTTGCATTAATCTGTGTCAGCCACTCTCAATCACAGAATTTAGCCTAAAAAATCTTTGGTTGAAAAAGACTATTTATTTTGAATGCATGAATGCCTTAATGAATCTAAAAAGGCATACGTGGAACATGTGCACATTTCTGTCATGACTTGGATTAGTGTGGGCCCAATTAACATCTAACAACACTACTGCAGTTATCTGTTCCCTCTGCCTGTGCTTGGTCCTGCTGGATACAAGACACTCCTCCTCATTTCCATCTCCTCCACCAAGAAGCCGGTGCAGCCTTGGAGAACCTAATGTGCCTAATTTCTCCTATGTTTGCTTATTTTTCTCCCTTTCCCCAGGTTCGATTCAATTGATAAAGGACTCTCAGCACCAGTTCCTGCCACAATGCACCTGCTATTCAAGCACTGCAGAGTAGTGCTAGCAAGTAACGATTCTGGAACTCCTGCTGATGCATTCAGACAACCAGTAACACAGTTAATGACTGTGAGACATTAAAGTCATGATAATGAGAACGCGGCACAAAAATGTCATGCTGCCAGCATTACATTTCTTTTCATACAAAAATCTTATAGACTCCCTGCGATGCAGCAGGAGGCCGTTCAGCCCATTGGATTTGCACTGACTCGTCTACACATTTTGGGAAATTAAGGGATAATGTAGAAGGCTAATCCACCTAACCTGCACAACTTTGGACTGTGGGAGGAAACCGGAACACTCAGAAAACCCGTTTGGACACAGAGAGAGTATGCAAACTCCACACAGACAGACAGTCACCCAAGGCCAGAATCGAACCCGGGTCCCTGGTGCTGTGAACCAGCAGTGCTAACCCCTGTGCCACCATGCCACAGTTATAAAATATACACAGTTCCAAAACGTAGTTGAGGCTGGATTATTAAATATATTCAAGGCTGACTCAGACACAGGTTTGACCTGGGGGAGAGTTAAGGGTAATGGGAGCCAGGCAGGAAAATGGAGTTAAAGTCACAACCAGACCAGCCATAAATTTTATTGATAAAGCTGACTGGGTGTGATGAGCCGAATTGTCCACTGCTGCTCTTATTTCTTATGGTCTTATGAAATCCTCTTCTCTGAAAAGATGTTTTAAAGCCATGAACTTCATGTTGCATTTCGTTCAGTAAGAAATTTCATGCCCAGTCAAATGTCTATTGAACTCTCATTTCTCTTTTGCCATCTTTCTACATTCTATAATTTGTATTAGATTGTATGCTTTCTTTTACATTTCATTTTATAAGTTGATTTCTTTTACTGTTTCATATTTATTAAAGATATCAATCTAGAAATTGGACTGTACCTGAATTTGAATCACAATCTTAATACCATGCATGCTGCACATCACCTTATGAGATCTGTGGAGGTCAACTTGGAGGTGGAATTTGGAGAGAAATTGGGAACGATCATGTCAGATTGTTTCTCCTGACAGTTCCACCTTCAGAAGGTCTCCAGATGATGAAGTGATGAGATCAATGACAGTCCTGGAAACAATAGCTTGCTGTTTGGTGGTGGGGTCATAGACCAGGGGAAGTTTGCAAGAAATGTCTGCAAAGTTGAGATCAGTACACCCATTCTCCCAGTTTCTCTGCCTTCATCACATCTCTTCTGATGATGCCACCTTTGAAACTGGTGCTTCTGGCATACATGCCTTTTTCCTTAACTGAGGTGTGGTTGGCAGGGCACTCAACCAGGTTTGATCTATTTCCTGCACCCTCAATTTCTTTTTCCTGTCTCCCAGTGGATCAATTGTTACTTGTTCTTAAGTTTTGCCGCATTTTTGTTGCAATCTCTCTCAACTCTCACTAATCGTTCCAAATCTTCTGGAGTTAGAGTGAGACCATCATCACCTATTCACCCAGCAGCACTAGGTAGCTAATGGATAGTGTTTAATAGAAATCTACTTTTGAAAATATTCTCCCGTTAGGAACTAATAGAGATCCTAACTCGATCTCTGAAAGTCCAGTCCACATTTCTTGGCTTTATATTTCAGATTAGGATAGGTTACAAGTATTTGTATTTTGCATTTATTTGCCAAGAGTATTATATCTTAAAATCAATTTCTGTACTACAGCAATAAGAAATGAATTACCCTAATGAAACATTCGGGTAACATTATAAAGCCAGGCAACAAATCCAAAGCATTAGGAACAGTAATTTGAACTTTGAAGTGAACCCACAAGTTTAAAACGACACTACTTGAAAAGCAAAATACAGCAAAAGTCCTACGGTTTACGACTTCCCACTTTGCATTTTCATCTAACTGCACTTTGTTCCTTGTACACCACATTGCCCATCTGTGGTTTCTTCTCCCTCTCTCTTCTTTCCCCACTATGATGAAGTAGATGATTTCAGCTGAAGTGCAACCTGAAACAAGGACTAACCTGGAAAGGTCTGGATTATTGGGTTCAGAACTGCGGTAATGACTCTGCTCAATTTTAAATCTTCACCAATGTATTGCACAGAGGCTCCCCCGACTGATGTATGCAGGTACTCCACCGCAAGCTACAATTTGCCCAAACCAGTGCTGCCTTCAAATAGCTGGAACCCATCTAGTTAAGCCCAACTCAAAAATATGTTCCCTGTCACGATTTTGCTGTTTGCCAGATTTTACAGAAATATAACCCATTTCCAACATCCATAGAACAATAAAGTCCTTTTCTGTGCTACGAATGTTGGAAATCTGTAATAAAAACAGGAAAATGCTCAGCCGTCAGGTGGCATCTGTGAAGACAGATATTGAATTAATGTTTCAGATCAAGGAACCTTCTTCAGAACTGCAAACAATTAAAACTCTAATAGATTTTTGCAAGTGGTGGGAAAATGGACAGAAGGAAAGTCTCTGATAGGGAGGAAACTGGAACAAAAAAGTTTATTTATTAGTGTCATAAGTAAGCTTACATTAACATTGCAATGAAGTTACTGTGAAAATTCCATAGCAGCCACATTCCAATGCCTGTTTGGGTGCGCTGAGGAAGAATTCAACATGGCCAATGCACCTAATCAGCAGGTCTTTCAAACTGTGGGAGGAAACTGGAGCAACTGGAGGAAATTCCCACAAACATGGGGGAAATGTGCAGACTTTGCACAAACAGTGGCCCAAGCAAAGAATCAAACCTGGATCCCTGGCACTGTGAGGAAGCAATGCTAACCACTGTGCAACCCATGCCACAGCCAAAGGACAGAGCAAGATTAGAAATGAAGAAACAAAAATACGTGTCTAGATGGTGTGCTGCTGTCTAAAAAACAAAAATAAGTGAAAAACTGAAACACACAAAGAAAAGGGAATAAACACATCTGCAGAGGTCACCACCTGAAACTGAAGTTGAATCCACAAAATGTGAAATGCCTAATGGAACAATGAGTTGCTGTACCTCAAGCTTATACCATTGCTTGTTATTTCAAAATCCTGAAAGTGCTAGCATGTGTTGCAATCTTGATTGCAATCACTATGATATCCCTTCAGAAATTTAAGAAATGCAAATGAAGCACTGCATCTGGGCTAGATAACATGGTTCTAAAGAATGCATTTTCACATCTTAAAAAAAATTCAAACAAACAATTTGGGTTTGAGGAGAAAGGTCAAAATAATGCCACCTGGTAACTTAATCAAGAAAGTGGGCACCTATAAGTGAAGAGAGGCCTAAACTTTGGTTGACACTACACCTGCATTACAGATATAAAACAGGAGGACGAGCATCTAACATGGTGAGCAGAAAAAGTATGTTTTCACTCTGGAAATCTGCCACTCACTGTATTAGGAAGGAAAGTACACAAAAAATGGATCTGGTGGCTTTTTCTAGACCCCATAGTTAAATTGGTCTACTCTGGCCACCAAAATGGTAAGTTTGCAAAAGAAAACTTCCTCATAAAAGCGTTGTTCCACTGCAGTGCCAAAGATCAGTGCACCCTCTGCCTATGTCCACTCATTATCACTTCCTGCAAATTCATCCCTTCCAACCCGACTCATCACCTTTTATATATCTCCCACTTTCTTCCCACAATTGCCTCATCTTCTCCCAATTGCCTCAATCACTCCTGATTGCTTCCCTCACACTGATCATCTTATGCCCTCACAATGTCCTCCCCCTTCACAATTGGTTCACCTTTTCCTAATTGCCCCATCCTTTCTTTGTTCCTTCAATCCCTAATGATCACTTATGCTTTTCCAATTATCCCATCCCTTCCCAATAACCTCACTCACTGATCAACTCAAACACACTCTTCCACATTTCTCTCTTTCACCCCATCCACTCAAATGTCTATCCCCCATAACTCTCCATTCTCTTCAAATAATCCACCTCAATTGCCCACTCCCAATCATTTCCCTCCATCCTGATTACTGCCTTACTTATGATCACTTCTACTATTCCATGCTTACATGTCCTACGCCCACTCCACCCTTCCCAATCAACACTCTCCCTCCCAGGATGTAACTGAAGGTGTCAATGATAATGACACAATGCTTTGAAATCCAATGCCAACTGCTTAGTATATGTATCATTTAAATAAGTCCTAAGGCCCAATATTGGGTGCGCTTCAGGTTTAAGCAGGCCTGTACAAATAAATTCTGGGAGGAATCACTATCGAACAATTTGTTTGTTATCCACTGACAATGACACCAATCCTTTTGGTTAAACTCCATTGACAAAAAGGTAAAAAGAAAGCTATTTCATGTTGTTAAGCAATGAGGATGTGGTCAAGATTTTGTATTTAGACTAACAAATGAAGATGTGAGTGCTTTATTCCTATTGAGCAAGCAGAAAGATCACTATAAGCATATACAAAGGCCATGAAGTACAGCTTGAACTTGTAGAAGAATAGAATAAAATAAACCAAAAGTAAAGTTTTCAAACATGTTAATTAATGCTTTTACTATTCTAATGTAAGGCAAGGTGTCAGCAATGACTGACAGAATTTTACAGATCCATGTGCATGTTTGTAGGTGGGGAGCTCATAAAATTCTGCAGATGACTTTTCCATTCCCTAGGCCCATGGCACTGATGTAGTTATGATTTTAAAAATGGTGCGTGAGACACAAGTCAGGCCACCTGCCGTTGACCCATTTGACACCTTTTCATGGCCAATTATTAGATGTTGTGATCAAGTGATGTCCTTGACAATCATGCACCCACCTCTCCTGTCCTGGCCCTGCCGAGATTCTTCAGATTTGTACTATCTCTGGCTTCTAACTTTATGTTTCTGGGGCTGGGTGTAGTCCCAGCTGTGGCCATCATTCCAGGTGGCACTGCTGGGACCAGCAAGCTACCAATCAATCAGGTAGCTAGAACCTCTCAAAGACAGAATTTATTTTCTCAATGGGTTCAGAAGGACTTCCTCCAGTCAACTAACACTCCTCAGAATATTAGGTGGATGTAGGACAACTGTCCGGAGCAGGGCTGAGTTCCTACCAGCTTATCTAATGGCAGGGTGGAAAATTCTTCCAGTTTTATTTTAATTTTGCCCAACAGTTTTAACAATGGGTATTTATTTAGCAGTTGATTTGTTGCATTTTCCAATAGATTGCATTTCTTGATGTTGAAATTTTTTTTCCAATTCCAAACAGCTGCAATAAATTTATCTGCATTATTATATAAAGTAATGACCATTTTGCAATCATCTAATTTCTGAAATCCTTCTTGCAAAAGGTATACTTTTTAATAGACTAAATCTGACCATTATCCATTGACATTTAACATCATTATTAGCCACTGAATCCCCACCATCAATATCCTGCAGATTGCCATAGGCTAGAAACTTAACTGGACCAGCCACATAAACACTGTGACTACAAGAGCAAGTCAAAAGCTGAGAAATCTGCTATGAATATCCACTTTCTAACTGTCCAATGCACAACCACCATCTACAAGGCAAAAGACAGGAGAGTGATAGAATACTCTCCACTTGTCTGAATGAGTGCAGCTCCAATAACAGCAACATTTATATAGCATCTTTAACATGATAAAACATCCCAAGACACTTTAGAGAGGCATTATGCATCAGCGATCACATTAGGATATATTAGCACAGGTGACCAAATGTTTAGTCAAAGGTGTAGATTTTGTGGAACAGGAAGAAGGTGAGATGGAGAGATCAAGAAAGGAAATGCAAGAGCTCGTGGACTCGGCAGTTGGTGCTCACAGACGCTTTTGCCACACCTTCAGCATGCTTCATTTCCAGGAAAGTACCAATGAAATGTAGTTAATCTTGCAGTGCAGGGAAACTGAGAATCCAATTTATGCACAGAAGATCCCATAAATGGCAAAGGGATGCATGATGAGGTAATCAATCTTTATGATGCAGGATGATGTGAAGTAAAGAGTCAACATCGGAAGTGTTAAACCGGAGACTACTGTGGGGGAGTGTGGGGCGGTGGTAGTTCCAAAGAACTCACACAGAAGAAAAACACAACAACAAACAGTATTTTGTTAATGAACTGTTCTCCTCATACTCCAGCTCTCAACTGCCTGTAGAGACAGATTCCCGGGGAGGTTACCTCTTGCCCTGGAGCACCTGGCCCATCGTCTTAAAGGGGCTACACCCCACACACATAACAACAAACATACACAATACTATATACTTATGTGTCAGATCACATGACTAAGAAGTAAACAATATCTAGAAGAGGAGAATCTCCAACTTCATGTGATCAAAGAACAGTATACAACACAGGAATAGGCCCTTCAACCCGCCAATTCTGTGTTGACACAAATGCTTCTCTAATCTAATATTTTTCTTGCCTGTACAAGGTCTATATCCCTCTATTCCCTGCCCATTTGTGTATCTGTCCTCTTGAACATTGTTATTAGAATCTGCTTCCATCACCTCCTTTGGCAGCATTTTACAGGTATTCTCCACCCTCTGGGTGAAAAACTTGCCCCTTACATCTCCTTTAAACTTTCCCCTCTCATTTTCAATCTGTGTCCCGAGTAATTGACCCTTCAACCCTGAAAAAAAAGACTGACTATCCATTATATCCAAGCCTGTCATAATCTTGTGAACCTCTGTCAGGTCCTCCCTCATCTTCTGATGCTCCAATGAAAACAATCAAAGTTCATTCAACTTTTCTTCATAGTCCATACTCTCCAAACCAGACAACATCATGATAAATCTTTTCTGTATCTTCCCAGTGCATCAACATCCTTCTAGTAATGTAGAGACCAAAATTGTACACAATACTCCAAATGTGGCCTAACCAAAGTTTTATACAGCTGCAATATTATTTTCCAATTCCTATACTCAATGCCCCGAATGATGAAGGCCAGAATGACATAAGCCTTCTTGACCATCTTGTCCACCTTTGATCTACGTTCAGGGAACTGTGGATCTGCACGCCTAGATCTCTCTGTATGCTAATATTTCTAAGGGCTCTACCATTTACTTTATACTTTCCTTCTGCAGTACACCTTCCAAATCACACCACTTCACATTTGCCTGGGGTAAATTCCACCTGCCATCTTTCAGCCCAGGTCTCCTGCCAATTTATATCCTGCTGTATCCTCTGACAGTTCGCCTTGTGATCAGCCAGTCCTCTAATTTTTGTGGCATCTGCAAATTTACTAATCTGACCACCTACATTTTTCTCCAAATCATTTATATATATTACAAACAACAGAGGCCCCAGCACTGATCCTTGTGGAACAATGCTTGCGACAGACCTCCAGTTAGAAAAATACTTTTCCTCTGCTATTCTCTGCTTTCTGTACCCAAGCCAGTTTTGTATCCATCTTACCAGCTCACCTTGGATCCCATTTGACTTCACCTTTTGCATCAGCCGGCCATGAGGAACCTTATCAAAGGTTTTACTAACATCCGTGTATAAAACATTTACAGCTCTGCACTGGTCAATATTTTTGTCACTTTCTCAAAGAACTCAATCAAGTTTGTGAAGGTCCAAATGTATAAATGCCTAACGTCAATAAAGACCTGGGTTTGACTCCCAACTTGGGTCAGAGTTTGTGAGGAGTCTGCACATTCTCTCTATGTCTGCGTGGATTTCTTCTGGGTGCTCCAGTTTCCTTCTGCAGTCCAAGAGACATACTGGTTAGGTGCATTGTCCACGCTAAATTCCCCCTCAGTGTACTCAAACAGGCACCAGAGTATGGGGATTTTCACAATAGCTTCATTGCAGTGTTAATATAAGCCTATTTGTGACAATAATAAATGAAAAAAGGACCTCAGTTCACATTCTCATCCAAAAGACTGCATCTCTAACAGTGCAACACTCTCTCAGTGCTGATTAAAGTGTGTCAGCCTGCAAGTGCCACTGGCTGGGATTTTCCAGTTCCCACTAATGGCGGGATCGAGAATTTGGCAGACCAGCCAAAGTCCGTTGATTTTATGTAGAAATTCCAGGTCCATGGCAGTTGAGTTTGGTGAATCTTTGCCATTATCTTTGGGTTGGTACTTGAACTTACAGCCTTCTCAAAGGTAATATCTTAAGTTGCAGTTTATCCTCTACTACAAAGGTTGCTCTCTGATTTTCTACTGCTGGAGTGGTCACAAGCAAGCATGCCTCTCACCACATCAAACTGGCACTTGAACAATTTGTAGCTGATTACGTTTTGTTTGAAGTGTTGGTCCACATCTTACATTGCTCGAAATTTACTACCTCTGAGAATTCAAAGGAGAGGAAGCTAGCAAAATGAAAGCAATTTTAAATATGGAAACATTTTAAACTGCTCTTTAGCAATAGTTTTTGACTCAGGAAACACTTGGTAAGTGTGTTAATATCTATCAGATACCATTCCTTCACAAAACTGCTTTGAACTGTTGCAATGTAGCATGTGATTCATTCACATCCCTGCTCCAGACTCAGATTTCAAAGAAAACATGAAAAATTCTCACTTAAGTTACAAAAAATTGTTCCAGCATAGAACATTTTAGACATGCAGAAACAAAAAATAAAAATGCATTAAAAATAATTAAACCAAGGAAGTGAACTGAGTTCAAAATTAGATGACATTTTGATCGAGCAGAAAGTAAGATGCTGTCCCAAAACATTGGTAATCAGCTGACTCAGACTTAATTGGCAAAAAAACTAGGGAAAAGATGGAGAAAATGTTTTTATCAGGGAGTTATTATAAACTGGAATCAACTACCTGTAAAGATGGTGGCAGCAGATCCAATAGCAATTTCAAAATATAATTGAATATATACTCGGAATATAGCAACTTAGAGGATCATGAGCAAAGAGCCAGACTTATTGAATAGATTTACCAAAAAACGGATGAGAAACAATGGTCCAAGTGGCCTCCTCTTTGCTGTATGATTCTCTGTAGACAGCACAAAGAATTCTGAATTTAATAGGCACGATCTTCTGCAAAAATATTCTTCCATAACATGATGCAGAAATGTAAAGTTGGCTGAATACTTGTTATAATTTTCTTCATTAATGATAAAGATTTTAATTTTGCCAGTGAATTAACAGCATCCTCATCATTCTTTATATCTGCTACAGACTGTGTTGCATTTTTTCGTCCTAGTAGCCTTTAGGATCAATCAGTACATGGGGAGACACAGGAGGTGATTAACATTGCAACTCTTTATTGCAGTGTCTGTGGAATTAATGAGAATGATGTCGAGATGCCAGCGTTGGATTGGGGTAAACTCAGTAAGAGGTCTGACAACACCAATTTTAAATCCAATCGATTTATTTGATAGTAAACTTAAATCCAACTTTTAAATCCAACTTTTAAATCCAACCGATTTATTTGATAGTAAACTTACTAGTTTATTGGATTTAAAATTGGTGTTGTCAGACCTCTTACTGAACTAATGAGAAAACATGGATCCTGCAATCCCATAATGCAGTGGCTTGCAAAGTAAGGCAAGTTTGAAAAGACTTTCACTGACTGAAATTCCGATGCTCCTCTACTGGACTATTACAGGAGAAAGCAGTAAAAAGACTTATTGTCATGTACAGCAGTTTGTGCTGTTTCTTACAATTGTCTTTAATTTTCTGCACAATGAAGATCATATCTTCGTGTTGCTATATTTTACTCACCCATTGTAAAACTGTGTTTTACAATAAGCGAGTAGAACACAGCAAGACTAGAAGAAGGCAGTTGAGAAGGAATCCTTGCAATGAATATCCTTGTGGCAAGTAGCTGGGGACACTGTAAATACTGCAATCAGATTTGTGTCCATTCTTAAATATTGTCACACACAAATTGTCCAGGTGATTTCCCCCCACATGCACATATCTTCCCAGATGAGGGATTATGAGGTTATGCAGCCATGCCAGATGTTTATCTTGCCATGTGCTTGAGAACGTCAGCAGGAATTCCATCTGCTCCATAGGTGTTTTTTTCAGCTGTCAAATGGCTTTTTGAACTTTGTTGTGGACTGGGATAGCAGATGCAGCATTGAAGCATGGAGTTGAAGATGTACAAGCCAAGCCAGAGTTTAGGTTAAGCAGTTCTTCAAAATGTTCTCCCCGTTGAACACTGACTGCCTTTAATTCTGTCAGCCATGAAGGCTTATGGAGAATTCTCCTGAAATTTGGCTGTCCCCCAGGAATTTGTCTTCTGCCGACTTTACGATGATATTCGTGCTGTGATTTTCTCAGCTACGAAACACCATGAACGCTATCTCATTTAAAAGTGCAGTCAAATGAGCTATATCAGTGCACCAATTCACTTCTCCATTTTCCTCATTTAAATACTGCACCTCACCACCTCAGCTTGACACAGATATAACACAAAGGGCACGATCTAGTGGCCCCACTTGCTGTGGGTGCAAATCCTGTTATAGCCACTGTATCTCGCAAGAGGGTAAAAATGAGATTCTGCCTGTGAGGTCTCACGTTGAGATACTCCTACCTTCCCATCTCACACCGGTGGTGGAATCTGGTTCATACCCAGTGTGGATATTCTGAATAAGATTTCCATGAATGTAGCTAAATTTTAATATAATCAAAGGGTCTTACACCATGGCATTTGCCTGCGACATATTCTCCTGCCCTCCACCATACTCCTTTACCAATGATATGACGTTACACCTGCACAACTCACTACTGGCAAAAGCCAGTCATGGTAACCACACGGGTTGGAAGAACAAGGAACATTGACCCCTCTCATCTTCCTGCTGAGGGCACAGTTAGGCTTCACAGCTAAATGGGCAGTATCAGTGGCACCAGAAGGGGCAGGACAAAGGTAGCACTGGCACGGGGGATAGCTGTCCTCCATTAGAGGCCTTCTTCATACGTACGCTGGGAGGGATAGGTAGGAGCCTTGATGCCTGTGTGGGGAAGGGAGGAGAGGAAAGAACCTCATGACTGCGAGGTGGGGGAGAGGGGGCAGCAAAAGGAGAGAAGAGGTTTGATGACCTAATGTGATGCTGGAGTTACCCTGGTGCTTGGAGCATGGAGTCCCAAACTCTGTGGGGGAATCCCGATCTGTGTGGGCAGACAGGGAACCCTGAGATCAGGGTGTCCTTTAAAGACATTTCCCTGATTTCAGAATCCTGGCTATGCTGGCCCAAACCCTTGGACACCCATCCCGGCCCACACAACAGAGTGCTATTAAATCAGGTTAAGCCAGTTGTTCTGACCTCATCCAGTACTTTTGGCCAGTTTTGGGAAAAGTCCACCTTTGTCCTTAAATGTATACTTGGGAAAGTACCTTTTCTGTGACCACTCTTTGCCAAAGATTATAGGTCACAAGTATAAGTGTATAAAGATTCCAGAACAAACAACTTTTATATTTCTTGGCTTAACAAATCAACATGCTCAGATATTTAGGGCCAAGTCATCACTTAAAGTGACCCAAAGAGATCCAGGAAACCAAGTTTTCCCAATTTCTCATGTTTAAATTTGAATTGTTTTTAACAATCCAAGTCATGTTTTCATGTTGTATTTGGGAAAATGGATGTGAAATTAAAAATGTTTAACTTCTGTACCCCATCTCAATCCACCCAGTCCTGGTTTTAATGGAGACTGATTGGTGAGGAAGAGAGGTGTGCATAGCTGACCAAGCCACTGCCAGGATGCAGGCAATGTTTTTTTAAGAATGTGGCTTGTCTCCACTTCAATTGCATTTTTATTTTTAACGCTTCAAGGCTGGGATTCCCAGGGCTCAGGAATACTGGCTGGGAAAAGAAGGTGTGAAAAGTCATCATGAGATGTTTGTCAGGTAAATGCCTTTATTGCTCTGATTGTCGGAGGCAAGTGGGAGTTCTTCACTTGACCTATCAAACTTCATGTCATTGGACCATCACCACCATCCAACTCCAAGCATCCATGATATACGATTCACCCAACTTGCCTAACAGCCACTTCCCTGGCCACTTTCCAGACTGATGAACTGCCACCCTGCATTGTCAGGCTTAAAAAACATCCAAAGATCCATGGCAGGTGGTGAAATTTGAATTCAACAAAAATCCCAAATTAAAAGTCGCATGATGACCATGAAACCATTTTCAATTGTTATAAACAACCCATGTGGTTCACTAATACCCTTTAGGAAAAGAAATCTACTATATTGGTTTTCTAAGGATATCAACTGCGATTTCTCCTTGGGATACTCTATATCTAGTTGTGGAGTTTGTTTGATGATTGTGCCTTCTCTCTATTGGTCATGTACCCATAGTCTCTAACTGAGAAAATCGTATTCCTGTGCAAAATTTTGGTATGACTTATTAGCAAATTGTGGCTCATTTATTGACACTACAATGTCCAGAATGTCATGTGCTACATAAATTCTTTCCACTGGTTGAAAGATTACACTATGATATTATGCAATCAGTTTACTTCAATCAAGCATGAATGACGTCGGCGAAAATAAGAAAGGGTTTTTCCCTTAAAATTAAGTAGGTTCTCATGGACTTGATGGAAAAGTACTCAATTTTTTTGCTTGTGGCTGTTTACTGCATACCTAAAATGATTAGAAATAATTTCTTCAATCGAATGAGTAATGCCTGACCACCAGTTTAATTGCTGGGCTCTCACACAGTATTTTCCATTCATAGATGACCTTGGTGAAGCATTTGAAGAATAACAACCTCAAACACTTTTGGTATGATTATTCTCCCATTGAAGTGCAACAAATTGTCAATAGTGTACTGCATTACTGGAGTATATTCTGGCCATCCTTCCAGACAATACTCTTTTATCTGGAAACATTTGTCACCTTGTTGTTGTGCTTATTTTATTTCCTGCAGATTTTTTTGCAGTAGCTGATAAGTATTGGGTAATTAGAGATATATTTGCCTCTATCTCCTTAATAAAGTTTAAATCCTCTTCTTTGGTTTTTTTTCTGGTGGTATCTGTGACACTGGGTCTGCTGCTATTTGATACTTACCTTGAACATACTCAGTTATGGAGTCATATCTTATTAATCATATCCTGAATGACTGAATTCTGGGCTACATCTTGCAATTAAGATTATGTTCAGAAGACTAACTATGGTCTGTTTCAACATTGAACCATAATTCCTATAAAGTAGTCCAAGATTATTTTGCATGTTGCTGCCAATGCTGTTCTTTTTGATTGTGGTGTACCTTTGTTCTATTTCTGATAATGATTTTGATGCATAATAATCTGGTCAAAACTTGCTGTCTCTCTGCACTTGAAATAAAATTACCTCCAGACCAGTTGATGATGCATCTGCTGCTGCTTTGGTTGGCAATTTTGGGTCATCATAAGCCCAAATTTCAGAGAAAATTAAAATTAAATCCACATGTCAGCTTCACTGTTGACTCTGTCTCAACAGCTGTCTCAAAGGCTCATTGACCTCTATTAAATCTCTGATAGGAATCTGCCGCCTTGTTTGATCTTCCCAAGGAATCTTTGAAGTTCAGTTATGTTCTTGGGTTAGAAATTGTCAGATTATTTTTGTTTTTTGTGGATCATCTGAGATTCCAGTTACTTGTTTGATGTGATCTAGAAATTTGATTATAGGTTTTCAAATTCATTTTTTTTTTCATTCAATGATAAGACTGCATCCTGTAAGACTTTTAAGACTGTTCTAACTCTGCACCCATGTTCCTATCTCATGCAGTCATGTACAATATTCATTGCCATATTACTCCTTCCATGACTTCTACAGTTTGAGACATTGTACTCTAGGAAAGTTCAGGAATGGAGCACCATTTCAAATGTTGATCCTCTGACCAATAGACACTCTCAATGTGGTCAGCAATCTGGATTCTTTGTCCAGGGGCAAAAACCAAAATCTTCAGTTTGCATTCAATTTGCTGAGTAAAGCACTCTTCAGGAGTTTAGCAAAGGTCTCCTCCATTATGGCACTGGTATCTTTAGATGAGTTAAATCCATACCAATTTTTATAGAGCCTTTTAACACTGGGTCTGTGCCCATTCCTGAACACCATGTTGTTTGCACGTTGACCAGTGAAATTCACTCTTGTTTTTGTATCTTCCCAATTTCACCCTTGATTTTGTCCAAGGATAGGTGACGGACTTTCCTCAGTATAAAGAGGCAAACTGCTTTAGATCAGCTTGTAGAGTAAAATGAAACTCTAGCTTTAATTTCCCTAGCCCTATAAATAATTTTGGAACTTCATTTCTGAATGTACTGCTGTAATGTTTATTCACTTCATGGATTTGTTTAAATTTTAGGCATGCCTTTCTGCTTAGCAGAGAGCATTCTTGATTTTGAATTACATGGAGATGCCAAAGATTCCTCTGTCTTTATACTTGTCACAAGGCCTTTGACTTCTAACGTAGTCTCACCAGGATCTTGTAATTTGATAGTTCAGATTTGAAATGTAACCTGCTTGAACAATTTTATTTTGTCTGATAAAACAGAAACTTCTGCTCCTGCATCCAATTTTAAATCCTGTTAGGTATTTATCCATTTTGAGTTTAATACTCCTGTATTTGTCGCAGTATCATTTTCCTCCCTAGAAAGGTTACTTCCCTTCTTCTTGGTTCTTCCACTGCGATGTGGTTCTCCTTTAATATGTTCTCCTTTTCATATGTCATCAGTATTTTTGAGCAATGGATAATTTTGAAGTAGACTATTTTTCCACTCTGTTCTGCTCCTTCTTCTGGACATTCTTCTCAAGTATACAATTTGTTACCACTGCATCTGAAACATTTCAAGATGTTGGTTGCTGTCCATCTCCCCATTTTTGGTGGCTGAGACTTTTGACACACTTTTTTTTCAAATGACCTACAAACTCATTGATCTTCTCCATGGTACAGTGCCTTTCTGTGAACAAGCATCCAGTTTTGTTTTCTAAACTCAGTTTGTCTTGCAATTTGTACTGTCTTGACTAGTGTTGCATTCTCTCTTGTCTGTAAGAGATAAGATAATGCTTTGTCTAGGATTCTTAACTCAACTCAGTCATCAATCAATTCACCCTTTAAGACTCCATGATTACAGTTCCCTATCAGCCTGAACAGAAAATGAATGAACAAATCTATGTTTTCCTGGTCTTTGCTTTCTCTTGTTAAATTTTTACCTCAATAATTAAGTTTTTCCAGGCATTGAAATATGAATCAAATAGTTACAAGATTTCTTCATTAAAAAGTTGAAATCTATCAACTTCCTGCCTTGTCATCCTAACATCAGTAATAAATCCAATTGAATAAAGTAGTGTACTGAACTGCTCCTTTTGATCTTTATTTTTTTAAATCAGATGGAGTATACTAGGAATGGGCAATAAATGTTGGCTAGCCAGTCATGCTCATATACCACAAATGAATATTTTAAAAAGTTTTCTTTCCCAAGAATCTTTATTCCAGCTGCCCCAGTTCTGAGCTGGTTGAGAGCCTCCAAGATGGTTCTAGGTGTTGTCATGTGGATTCCATGCTTCTACTGAGCCCTAGAATTGTTGCTGCTTCACTGATGTTGCTTGTTGATACTGGTCTATGCTCACTGTTGTCCAGACTCTGCTTTAGTATCTCAGTTTACATCTACCTCACCTGCATTCTCCAACTTCTGGTGAGTAACAAACCTCTTCCTTTCCTCCTTCTTTCAAGGATCTATTAACTTACCAGGTCTGTAGCTATTCCTTAAAATTTTTCTGGGTCTTTTGTTTGCTTTCCATTGCCACAATGTTGTGTCATGTTCTCAGGTTTAGATGGGGCTCTTTGGGGCTTACCTACTCTCCCAAAGTAAGCTGCATGAGTATGTGGCTTTTTAAAGTCTTTACTCTTTATTCACTGCTATTATGTACACATTGTGAACTCTCTACAAGGTTGAAACTTTTCTGCCCTCCAGACTTCTGTGACTCAATTATCTGATGTTACATCAAAATAGTTAAACAAAGGAAAATATTACAGTATGCATGCAGCAATAATATTTTGTACAGTTTTAGCACACAAATTAGGAGCAATTCAAAAAATGCAGATCCTTGCACCCATTTAGATCAAATTTCCTGCATGTTGCAGCTGCTACCTCCAGCACCAAAAACGTAGGTTCGATTCCCAGCTTGGGTCACTTTCTGTATGAAGTTCACATATTCTCCCAAAAGCTGCATCGGTTTCCTCCATGCTCCCACCATCCAAAAGACATGTTGCTTAGGTGCATTTGCCAAACTAAATTCACCCCTAGTGAACCCAAACAGGTGCTGGAATGTGGCAACTAGGCAATTTTCACTGTAACTTCATCACAGTGTTAATGCCAATATAGCTGTGACAAAAATAATAAACTTTAAATCCACCTTCACTCTGTTTCTCCACATTTGCTATGGCTAATCCATCTTAACTACACACCTTGAGATTCTGAGGCACAAATGTAACATGGCTCCTAATCCACTTAGCTGTTTATCTTTGGATTATGGGACGAAACCAGTATCATGGGAAAGGAATCCCATATTTCTTCAGTACTGTCAGTATTACAAAATTCCCAAAGAAATTCATGCTCATTGTTTCTTGGCAAATCATTTCTGGATGTATTTTCCTCAGTTCAATAATTTTAATGATAAAGTAAATCTAAAGTGGCATTTCCAACTTTATACTCACATCTACTAGTTCCCTAATATTAATGAGCAAGGCGAAACAGTTTCCTTAATGTGCCCTGAATTAAAAATACTGCCACTGTGTTAAAAAGTTACAAAAATTTGAGAATGCGCATAATAGCGCAATGATTTAAATGGTATGCCAATAATCAAACTCGAGTTAATCAACCATAACTTAATGCTGCACATTGCATACTTGTCACCAAACATTGTCCACATCAAGTCATGAATGAATGCAGTAAAAGTTAAAGGTCTACAAGGCTGAGTCTCAGTGGTGCCACAATGACGTCACTGGCATATGCCACAGACATTCTGGGGACATTCCAGTCAGCAGGAGTCACAGCTCTTTTTGTATAAAACTCAATTAATCTGAAGTGATTTCTTTACCACAATAATAATTAAGTCAATTCAGTTGACATGGATATATGATTTGCTGCTTGTGGTTTTAAAAGATGCAAGGCAAACAAAGGCAGTAAATGAACCCACGCAGCACATTCTCGTAAATAATCCTTCAGGGTAACTGGTGAAGTATATTAAGTATCAGGTATGTCAAAACTAAGGTGAAAAGGACGAAGTAACATCCAGAAAGAAAAGTTCTCAAGAACCGTTGGCACAAAGACTCTTGTTTTTTGTTCAATCTGCTGTCTGATATGACACTTCAAAACGCCACTGGTACTTGCATGTTACAGTAATAACAGGGAGCTGTGATACTTTAGTACACACATACTCCCACCGTTCACCAGAACAATCCATAACATTCAGATAGTTATGATAAAGATGTTTTGTAAACTAAAAAATAAATTGCAATGCTTCAACAAAAGAAGTTTTAAAAAATATCTACAGTAGGTTATTTTTATTCAATAGCTAGACCAGTGTGTGTTGACCTTTGCTAAAGTCTGTCAGTATTTAAAAAGCATAAAAAGAAGTTAATGTTTGAGTGCAGAACTCATTGTCATACCAACCAGTTCTGTGAAGGTTCTAACTCTGGAATGTTATTATTCCATGATATATTTCTAGCACTTGCTGTTTATAGTGTAACTGGTTGATCTTCTGTGGCACTGGTCACAGGTAGTCTGGAGTCTGCAGCATAACTGTAACTTTTAGCTGTTAATTTGGGCATGGCTAATTTTTTGTTGTTGCTGGAAAGATCCTCAAGACTGATTGTTGCCTGGCTGCTTTCTCCCTGTGGAGAGGCCAAGTGATCTCAAGGTCACATATCAAGCAGAAAATAACTGGAGTTCCCCAGCTTCTTGCGTAGTTTTATGAAGGTTATTCAGTTATGATTTGTTTATGTTTTACACAAAGTGGATATCAGAAATGTGACATCCAGAATGTAACAAATATTCTTAAAACTGTTTGTTTACCATGAAGAAAAATTATTGATGGAGTGGAGGATCAACATCTAAGGGACAATTTTAACCTGACCTACCATTTGGAACAGAGTGGCTGTGCAACAGTATTCTTATCTCCCAAAAACCTGTAGAAACTGACCTTAAAGAAGTAAGGATTAAAACATTGTAAATGCCAAAATTAAAATTTGAAAAGAAAATCTTCAAGGAAAAGCCACTTGCCTATACAATACCACCTACAAATCATGTTACACTCAGCAGGTGTGATTGCGTGACAATCAGAGTACACTTAACATTGAAAATCACCATGCGCACAACCGAGAAGAAGAATGGGTGCTATGGGTCTTCAGAAAAGAAAGCAGTGAGAAATAGGCTTTAGGTGCAGAGACAAGTCCTTCAGAAAAAGGAAATGGGCTTGGAAAAAGAGTATGTAGGCAAAAAAAAAGTCCCAAGGTCTTTAATTTCCAATAATTTTAACAAGTGCTCTTCATTCTAACTCACTACCTGAACCAGCATGGTGGATTTATATATGTGTTTCACCTGCTCTAGATTGTGCTTAGTTGATGTTGGGGCGTTGGGCTATATCACTTTCTTGGGTATCTCAGCACCCCTTGAAACAGTCACTGTGTAGCACTGGATTCTATACAAGGGATGTGATATTCATAAAGTCATAGAGCCATGTAGTCCTACAACACAGAAAAATGTTGGCCCATCAAGTCTGCACTGACAACAACTACCTCTAAAGACGCGCTAATCCCACTTTCCAACACTTGTTCTATATCCTTGAATGTTGTGATGTTTCAAGCATTCATCCAAATACATTTTAAAAATCGTAAGATTTTTAGCTTCCACACCCTCTTGAGTATAAAACATTCTCAAATCCTCTCTGAATCTCCTGCCCTTTACCCTAAAACTATGCCTCCCTCGTGGTTGACCTCTCAACTAAGAAAACAGCTGCTTCTTGTTTACCCTGTCCTTACCCTTCATAATCTTATACACATCAATCATTTTCCCCTTCAGCCTACTCTATTCTAAAGAAAGCAATACAAGCCTACTTAATCTCTCCTTATAGTTGAACTATTCCATCCCAAGCGATTCTCCTCTGCATTTCCTCTAGTGCAATCACATCCTTCCTACAGTGAGGCAACCAAAACCACACACAGTACTCCAGCTGTAGCCTAACCAACATTCTGTACAGCTCCAACATTATCTCCTTGCTTTTATTCTCTATGCCACAATTGATAAAAGCAAGTGGCCCATGCTCCTTCTTAATTATTGTATTCACCTTGTCTCCTTCAGGGGTCTGTGAATAAGTGAATAACCTCCTGCTCCTCTGAGCTTCTGGTGTCCTGTTATTCATGAAATACTCCTTTGTCCTGTTACTTCTTCCAACCTGTACCCTTCATACTTATCAGGATTAAATACCATCTGCCACTGTTCTTCCCAGCTGACTAACCCATCTGTATCTTCCTGTAACCTACAACCATCTTCTTCCTATTAACCACCCTACCAATCTTGGTATGATCTGCAAACTTGCTTATCATTTATGTATAAAACAAACAATATGGGTACCAGCAATGAACTTTGGTCACTCAAACACACTTCTACCACCAACCTTTAAGTCCTATTACTAAACCAGTTTCAGATCCACCTCATCAAGTTTAGCTGAATTCCATGTGCTTCAACCTTGTCAATCAGTCTTCCATATGGGACTTTGTCAAAGGCTTTGCTTCAATTATACAATCTACGTCAACTGCACATCTCCCATTCACAGACTTGATCACTTTTCGAAAGAGATAAAGAATTAAGAGCAAAGATTATTCCTAGTTAGCAATAGGGAATCCTTTGAACTAGTACCCCTTACTCCCAAGATGCAAAGATATTCATATTCCCCTCCTGCCCCCCACAGGAATCGTAGCGGGCAGGGGTGGCCCATGCAAAAGTCTGATGACCTCGAGTGGAATTTTCCAGTTTTGGGGTGAATGCGGCCAGAAAATCCTGCCCAAATTGTTCTGTTTTCTCACTGCAGCATATATCTCTTCTCACTACTTCTGGTAGAATGCAGTAAGGTAACAGATGGCAGCAAGTACCCATTTTAGCAAACACTTTTTGTGTGTTTTGCTATCATACTTAATGTTTATTCTCAAGGATGAAGCTTGTCCTAAACGTACAGAGAACACAATGCTCCAGCAATAGTTGCTAGAAATGTAACTTAAGGTAAGTATCTGTCTCTGTGTATTAGTCACCAGAACAGTTAGAATCAGATGGGAACATCCTTTTCCTTTGTACACTGAAATGTATGTGCCCTAGTAGAAGCATGTGTTGGTTTAACCAACCAGTATCAACACACCGTGTACAATGACTCAGAGATTCCTCCCACATTCCAAAGATGTGCGGGTTAGGTGGATTGGCCGTACTAAATAGTCCATGAGTGTCTGGGGTATTAGTGAGGTTATGGGGATAGGGTCTGGGAGGGATTATTGTTGGTGCAGGCTTAATCGGCCGAAAACTTCCATGTACACTGTATAGATTCTATGACTGTCTGAGGTGCTTTGATTGCGCACAAGTCAGTTTTGAACATTGATAATATTGTGGAGCAGATTATTACATGAAATAATCTCAGGAGACAAAGTACAGAATGATCATTCATTACCAATGCATTAGGAGAGCACAATCTCAAAGAGTCTATTGGGATTGACTCTACCCAGTTGAAGAACCATGCAACATTTACACATTGTAAGTCATGTAGGCAAGGCATTCTTTACATGCCAAAAATGCAGCTTCAACATTTTTATCCATTTTGTAACAGGATGATTATAGAGAGAAGCATGCTGAGTCTAACTGGAAAACAAATATTGGGGTAGAAAATCCACTGCTCTCCTACTTGCAAAAATATTTACCTTTACTGGATCCATGAGCCATCATTCTGATCTATTTTTGTTTTAAATGGATTGACAAAGCTAAAAGAAGCATGGTTATATTACAGAATTTTTTTGAACTAAATCAATAACAATAAACAAAAGGAATTCATGCTAACATCAGCAGATTTAAGGAGATTTCTGTGCAGTGATGTGATGCAGTTTAACAGTATAACACTTCTGCTGGACACTTAAAAAAACTTTGCTCCAAATGGGGGATGGTTCGCCTCACTGGGCCCACGTAAGGGAGATTGATAGAGGCATAGGAGTGCTAATTGGCAGCTCCTGTTCTCATTAAATCGGAACAATCTACATGCCAGAATCTTGCTACCACATATTTTCAGGTCATAAAAGTTCACACTTCTAAAATAAGCTGGGAATTTTTTCACAGACACTTTGCAACCACCTCATGCTAAGCAGACTCTTCATAGTCCCTTCAGCCTAAAGCCAATGGGGAAACTGATTTTGAAAAAAGCACAGCTTTTGTCAATAATTACTTTAATTGGGTGGCGCAATATTGGAAAGAGATACATCTTGAGGATAAACTTTTGATTGTACCACCGATCAGATTAGCCAGCAACTCCATCAGCCCTGGCAGTGCCAATGGTGTGTCAATGGACACAGCTGAACTGCAAAAGAAGAAGAAGGTCCAATGGATCCCAGAGACTGGTAAGGCTAGGGTCTTTGTTAGGGAGATATTGAGCATGTTAGACAGGTGGTGTGTTTAATGCAGCAGGCAAGTAGGAAAGAAGCGGGGGGAGGTGGGCTGGAATACACCTTCCTTCTCATGAATAATCTTAACATGCTGGGTAGTAGTGAGCTAGACAACAGTTTGTAACACATGAGTGAGGCTCTGATGAGCTAGACTATCATCAATGCTGATAGAGAAAGCAGTCTACGTGTGCAGGCAACTGGTGAAGACCAACATGCACTTTTTTGTCTGACATACCCAACAGGTAATCATTCTTTCCATGGATGCAGACATCATTGCAAAAACCTGTGACCTCCTGGCATTCTAAAATTTGCAGCACAGAAACCCTACAGTGCAGAAAGAGGCCATCAGGCCCAACGAGGCTGCGCTGACCACAATTCCACCCAGGCCCCACCCCGCACCTCTACATATTTATCCGTTACGCATCTCAGGATACTCAGGGGCAATTATAGCATGGTCAATCAACCTAACCTGCACATCTTTGGACTGCGGGAGGAAACCGGAGCACCCGGAGGAAACCCACACAGACATGAGGAGAATGTACGAACTCTACACAAGCAGTGACCCAAGCCAGGAATTGAACCAAATCCCTAGAGCTGTGAAACAGCAATGCTAACCATTGTACTACCGTGCTGCCCCAAATTTTCAAATTCAAGCCTTGCCCATCCCCGTCTTTATCATCTCCTCTAACCTCACAATTCTCTGCACTCTGTCAGTTCCAGCTCCTTCCACTTCCCTGATTTTAATCATTTCATGAATAACAGCTGCATTTTCAACTATTTGACCCTAAGCTCTGGGATTCATTTTTTCTGCATTTCTAACCATCTTTAAACCTACTTACTTGACCAAGCATTTGATCGTCCATCCAGATATTTTTCACACAGTTTTACATCAAATTTGGTTTGATATCATTTTTCATGTCACTGATTCTTTATCAGGCATGACTAACCTTATTTAGAATAGAAAATTGTTGCACCCCAAGCAAGGAATTTCCCTGGTGATTTAGTGGTTAGGATTCAGCACTTTCACCACCGCAGCTTGGGTTTGATTCCCGGTCTCAGAATAATGATTTGTTTCTGTGAAACTGCCCTGAATTATTTTGGGGCAGCATGGTAGCACAGTAGTTAGCACCACTGCCTCACAGCACTAGAGACCCAGGTTCAATTCCAGCCTTGGGTCACTGTCTGTGTGGAGTTTGCACATCCTCCCTGAGTCTGTATGGCCTTCCTCTGGTCCTCCAATTTCCTCCCACAATCTCAAGATTGGTCAGTCTAACTTGCTCTTACTGTTAGAGGAATTAGCAAGATAAATAATGGGGTTACGAGGATAGGGTTTGGGTGGGATTGTTGTCAGGCTTGATGGACCAAATGGCTCCCTTCTGCACTGTAGGGATTCTATGATTCTAGATTTTAGTTTGTAAAGATTTGACCTGTTTATGAAAATTCCTGTCAAAACTTGAGAACAAGCTTTGGGAAAAGGCAAAATTCACTATCCAAATGCTAATCTGTCCTTTACCCTTCACTTTGTGTATTTTTAACATTTTGCCACTATTCTTCTTTCTACTTTTTTTTAATCTGTGCAAATATAAACTGAGTGAAATAGATTATGAGCATGGCTTCGGACTTAACTGAAACTATCACACAATGCAAAGATCTCAAGAAACCAATTCACTCTATATGGAATCATAGAATCCTCACAGTGCAGAAGGAAGCCATTGGTCCATCAAGTCTGCACCAACCATCTAACAGGACATCATATGCAGGCCCATCCCCTGCCCTCTCCCGTTACTGAACATATTTACCACACTAATTCCCCCTAACCTACATATCTTAGGACATTAAAGGGCAATTTAACATGGCCAATCCATCTAACCTGCACATCTTTGGACATATATATAGTATCTATATGTTTATATATATACATATTATATATGAAACATATGTATATTTCTTAAAATTATATTATCCCATGAGAAACATAAGAAAAACCTATCTCAGCGATTCAGAGATCTTTCAAAAGTTCATGCTAACAGTACAAATCTTCACTCCCAGGAGTGCACACTTGGAATTCCAGAGAAGTTTATAACACAGAAGGAAACCATCTCATTGCATCTATTCTGGCCCTTCACTAAAGCAATCCACACTAATCCCACTGTTTTGCTCTCTCCCATAGCCCTTTGTCTCCAGCCATTTCGAATATTTTTCTAAACTTCTCTGAAAGGATGTAGTAGTCTCTGGCTGAACTAATTGTCGTGGCAAAGCATTCCATACTCCTGTAACCCTCAGTGTACAGAAATCTTTCCTAACCTGATTATTTTAAATCACCAACTCCCCAGTTAAAAGAAATAGCCTGTCTGCATTCAATTGATCAAAACTCTTCAGGATTTTGCACATTTAATTAAATCTTCTCCTAGTTTTCTCTGTATTTTTGGAAATAGTGCCAGCATCTGAATTTAGTTCTTTAATGTAAAAAGGACTTTTAAAAACCATGAGATTCTATTTTTATTTAAGTAGAACACTTAGGGTTAACATATTTGTTTTAGTTCACAAAACGAGCTGGCTTAATTGTATTTTTAATCAAAAACAAATACTCCTAAACGTCAAAGAAAGGCAATAAAAACTAGGCAACTCTGCAGGTACTCAAATCTTCCTTGTGTGTGATAACTTTTAGCTGCTGAGGTTTTGCTGCCCTCTAGGGTTTGTGGGCATAAACTAAGAGAAAAGCTATCCAGAATTTCCCATTCACCAAACAGACAATTAAAATAAACGGGCTAACAGCGCCATCAGAATATTGGAAGGAGAAATGCCACTCGAGTACATGAATCATTCATCTGTGAATGTTCTCAACATAACTTCTAGCATAAATGTCCTTTCCCCTTGGAGAAAAGTTATATTATACAGTTTCAAGATGCAAGTTTGAGGAAATGTACAACAACTTCTCAGTTTATTAGTTCAGTCTGGGTTCAATCATTGTACAAAGACCAAACTGTTTCTGGATTTCATACTGGTCAGGATTTTTTTCATTAAATTAATCACTTTATCACCAGGAATAACAGTCCCTAACTTCCTTTTTGTCAAATGTTGGGTTAACCTGTGAAGGGAAACATGTCAGGAATCAGCTGTTTGGCTACCTCACAGGCTATGGCCAGCCACTACCACTTTCTGCTATTATTAACAGCAGTCATTGCCAAATCATCCAAGTATGGGTGGGTGTACTTAACATAGATGGTAAAATATTGAACAAATTCAATGTATTCAACATATCCAATATAGTTGAGTTCATTGCAATTACATCCTCAACTCATAGTTAACCAGCCTCAGATTTGCATTTTTAACACCTATTTATTGATAATGCAACTGAAAAATAGTTCATCTTTGATAGTTATTACCCATAATTAAGTGACTGATTAATATCCGATGTTCTTACTAGCTGAGGGAGCAAGCATAAGCCTACAGTAACAAACCACTATCTCCAATGACATGCATTGATCAAGTATGGTTTTACAATAGCTTGTGCACACCATCAAATTCTAAACACTTGTATAGCCTAATATGCAATCTCCTGAAAGTCGTCAAAGTGAGCTTGATGGAGTGTTTCTCTTTTAATTGCATTCCTTTCTCCTTGAGTGTGGTGACTCATGCTGTGTCCAGTTCCATGAGTGTCAGCAACCTTCAGTCCATATGGCACACTGGTACACAAATACGACCAACATAATACTATCCTTCAAGTCTCACTAATGAAAATAAAAATGTTATGGAATGAAAACTATCTGAACTAAAGCCTATAAAAATGCTAAGATTAATAGAAAACACCTAGAGGTTTGAAACTATTCCTAAAATAACAGAAAGTAGACATTTTATTGTAACTCACGTTGACCTTGATCAGCAGTTCAGCTCCCATATACAAACACTAACATATTTATTTGCCTGAAGGAATTCAGAGAATAGCTAGGAGTTGTTCCTGCGGCAATGTCAGTTTTGTAGGATTCAGCATCGAAAGTCTTGAGCTTAAAATTATAAACCTCTTCTTTCATGCAAGAGTAATGTTTTAATATTTCTGCAGGAGGAATTAGGGAACTATTAGAAGCAAAGGACATATATCCCTTAAAACAAGGCATTTCTTTTCTGCCCCTTTCTCCTTTTCCATGCTCTTTTTTACAAAGAAAGCCAATAAAAGCTCTGCTAAAAATTTATTATAGAGTCATACAATGGTTACAGTACTAATGGAGACTATTTCCCCTTTTTATGCTCATACCAACTTCCTGGAACAGCAGCTCACCTAGTCCATATCCCAGCATTATTTTTCTCGCCAGATAATAATCCTGCTCTCTTTTGTAGACCTGAACCGAATCCACCCACAACACTCTCTGGCAATGCAATCGGATCCTAACCCCTTGCTGCATAAAAAAGGGTGTTTCTTATTCAAACACCTTAAATTGGTGTCCTCCAGTTCCTGATCCTTCAACCAATGGGAATAGTTGTCCTCTTCTATTCTTTCAAGATTCCTCATAACACCTGAATCAAATCTCTTCCCAATCTTCCATTCTTCCAGTTTCAGTGACGTATCCATGAAATCAAACTGAAATCTTGAATACCATATTCTTTTCACACCATTCTCTTAAACTTCCTTGCCATCTTTAATGGTTAGTGCACTAATGCTTTGAAGTCCTTTCAGCATTTCAAAAAGCTTTTCCAATATTGAGGTTAAACTGTCTAGTTTATGGTTGCTGAGTTTATCCTTGCTTCCCTTTTTGAACAAAAGTGTAACATTTGCAATTCTCCCATCCTGTGATACTATCTATGTATCTAAGAAGGATTTGAAGATTATTGGCATTTTTCTCCTTTACTTCTCACAGTATCCTTGGGTGCATATCATTTGTTTATTAATTTTAAGTAAACCTAGCCTTTCTAATAACTCTTTATCAACTTTGAGCCTCAACTGTCTACTATTTCACGTGGAGAGGTATTGCAGGTCAATATTAGTTCTTTAGATGAGTGGAAGTGCACTAACAGGTTTTAGGAATGAAGTAGTTGTTTCACTTTGTTGAAAGCTCCTGTGGAACCTTCCAAGACTAATAATGGTTTTACTTTTGCAGAGTATGCAAGGAAGTCAGAACCTCTGAAAAGTTTGGTTAAAGAAATATTCACAGTCATTTACCATTCCCAAAACCAATTTAGTTAATTTATGTTTGTGAGGAATAGCACTTCCTTTATCACCTTGACCTTATTTTCCCTTGTATGTCTACACAGTGCCCTTGGTGGATCACCTCAGTGGATGAAAGGTGAACTCTTCTTTCTTAAGGTGATCTCCAGCCCCCTAAAATCTACTTAACACCTCCTCTCAAGTTTATTAAGATACTAGGTCTCTGCTAGGTTATAAGGACATCGATAAAGTATACTACAACCCATGGTAGTCCCTGTAGCAAACTCTCCATTGTCCTTTGAAATATTGCACATATTGGCCCCATTTTTCTTCTTACCACCATTTTACTATGTAACTGCCTATAGAAGATTTTTACGCCTGAATTTTACCATCCCACCTGCCATGGAATCACAGCAGGTAAGGATCGGACAATGGAAATGTTTGTTGACCTCAGGCAGGATTTTCCAGTCTCGGGTCAAATGAGACCATAAGATCCCGTCCCTAGATTACACTTAACATTAGCTGTCAATCATTTCTCATGATCGTTGTTTGTTTCTCTTATTTTTATTCACTTCTTCGCTGGACCTTCTGTGTTCAGTCTGGTTCAGAATTGCACTATCCACCTGGTATTTGTTATAGCTATACTTTCTCTGCTTCACCTTAATTTCTACTCTTTCATCATCCAGAAAACTCTAGATTTGTTTGCCCTATCATCTCCCCTCATAGGAATATTTCTTGACATTACACAAATTATCTCCTCTTTAAGGGAGAAAAGTTGTTTAAGGGTTGTTCCATTATGGTATTGGCTGCCAATCTTTGATTCCAATTTATTTGAACAAGATTCAATCTCACCTCATTGAAATTGGCGGTTCTCAATTAATTATTTTTGCGCTAGGTTGCTTCTTGTCACTTTCCATAGCTAATCTCATCGTAGAATGATCACCATGCCCTAAGTGTCCCCCTATTGACACTTGATTCGTTTGACCCACCCCACTGTCTAGAGCCATATCCTGCACTGCCCCTTCCACATTGGACTGGAATCATACTGATGGAGAAAATTATTCTGAAAGCACTTGTTCCTCTCTGCCCTTTATACTACTAAAATCCAAGACTATATTAGGATAATTAAAATCACTAATCATAGTTACACTATAATTCTTGCAGAGCTTTGTAAGTTACTTGCAATTTCTCCCTCTATGTCTCTCCCCGTGTCTGCATGAGTTTCCTCTCGGTGCTCCAGTTTCCTCTTACAGCCCAAAGATGTCGGGGGGATAACTCCATAAATACATGGAGTTATGGGGATAAATGCCCAAGGTCAACAAACATTTCTATTGTCCATCCCTTACCTGCTGTGATTCCATGGCAGGTGGGATGGTAAAATTCTGGCATAAAAGTCTTCGATAGGCAGTTACATAGTAAAATGGTGGTAAGAAGGAAAATGGGGCCAATATGTGCAATATTTCAAAGATCAATGGAAAGTTTGCTACAGGGGCTACCATGGGATTGAGTGGGATTGTGGTTGGTGCAAACTTGGTGGGCTGAGTAGCCCCCTTCTGCACTGTAGGGATTCTATGGTTTTATGATTCACTAGTTTGTAGCCAATATAATTTGTGGCAAAGCGATGGTGTATTAGTTGTTTCTTAACTCTAATCAAATAGATTCAGACATTGACCCCTCAAGAATCTCCTCTTTCTCCAGGCCTGCAATATTCTCCATAATCAATACTATTCCTCCCTATCTTTCCTTAACACCTTGCATCTATCCTTATAGCATGGAAAGAGGCCATTTCGCCTATTGAGTGTGCAGCAATTCCATGAAAGAGCATTCCATCCAGGCCCTTGCACCTGCCCTATCCCCATATCCCTGCACATTTACCATAGCTAATCCACCTATTCTGCACATGTAATGTTCTCCCTTGCCGCCCCCCACACCTGCTCCCCCCCATCCCCTCACCTCCCTCATAGGATTATCCACATATTGTTTCAAAAACCTATCCTGAAGACACCTAACAAATTGCACTACATCCAAACCATTGGCACAAATGGAGTCCCAGTCAGTATTGGGGAAGTTAAAACACTCATCACAACAATCGTGTTATTTTTCATATCTTTTCCAGAATCTGACAATATATCTGCTGCTGTCTCCCGCTGGCAGTTGGGAGGTCTATAGTACAATCCCAGCAAGATCACCGTTTTTTGAAAGCAGGATCACAGGTAGACAGGATGGCGAAGAAGGCGTTTAACACTCAGATCTTCAACAGTTAGGGCACTGAGTACAGGAGTTCGGGACATTATCTTATACTAGTATAAGTTGTTGGTGATTCTGCTCTTAGAGTATTGTCTACAGTTTTAGTCACCCTGTTATAGGAAAGGCATTGATAAGTTGGGAAGAGTGCAGAGAAGATTTCCAGGATGTTGCCAGGACTTACTTAGTTATAGGGAGAGGTTGACCAGATAGGGATTTATTCCTTGGAACATAGGGTTAACCTTATTGAGCTGTATAAAATTATGAGGGGCATAGATAAGATGAATGCACACAGGGAAGGAGAATTGAAAGCTAAAGGGCATAGGTTTAAAGTGCAAGAGGAAAGATTTAAAAGGGACTTGAGGGATAACTTCTTCACGCAGAGAGTGGTGTGTATGTGGAATGGCTCCCAGAGAAAGTGGTTAAGGCAGGTACAATAGCAACATTTAAAAAGCATTTAGATAGCACGAGGGGACACAGCTAGCACGAGGGGACACAGCTTTAAATTAAGGGGTATGAGTTATAGGACGGATATCAGAGGTAGGTTCTTTACTCAAAGAGTGATTAGGGAGTGGAATGCCCTGCCTGCAGCTGTTGTAGATGCGCCAAGTTTGGTGGCGTTTAAGAGGTTAATTGATAAGTATATGGAAGAGAAGGGAATGGTTTAGTTTGGAGGGGCATTGCTTTTTATTTTGGTCGGCACAACATCGAAGGTCGAAGGGCCTGTTCTGTGCTGTAATGTTCTATGTTCTATGTTCTATAAGTATATGGATGGGGAAGGGTTAGAAGGTTATGGACCAAACATGGGCAACTGGGACTAACAAAGAAGGCACGATAGTTGGCAGGGACCAGTTGGGCTGAAGGGCCTGTTTCCGTGCTGTATTGCTCTATGACTCTATGACTCTATCAGTAGAGTAAACTGGAACATCCAGAAGAAACCCACACAGATATGGGGAGAATGTGCAAGCTCCACACGGACTGTCACGCAAGATTTGAATTGAGCTCCAGTGTCTGGCGCTATGAGGCAACAGTGCTAACTACTTTGCTGCAAAAGACAGCAGAGGCCAGGTCATTGAGTGACTTTAGGACAGAGATCTATAGGTTCTTAATTAATAGAGGGACCAGGGATTATGGGGATGAGAAAAATATCAGCCATGATTGAATGGCAGAGTAGACTCGATGGGCCAAATGGCTTAATTCTGCTCCTATGTCTTATGGTCTTGTGGTCTTATGGCCTGTACCACCATGTCATCAGGAGTAGCTTCCGCTAGAAATATTTACTGTCCAGTCCTGCCCTTCTTTCAGCCAGGTCTCTATTATCACCACATTGTCATATTTCCATGTGTCTACCCGCATCTGCAATTCACCAACCTTATTTAACACACTCCACACATTCATATATGCACAGTAAGCCTAACTAAGGCATCATTACATTCCATTTATTGTGACCCTACCTAATATATTACCATTTCTTGTTCTAGTGCCATCTTCCTCTCCCAATTCTCTGTGCACCTTAAGTTTTTCTCTCTAATATTTCCTCTTGTTCCCACATCCATGAGAAGTTAATTTAAACTCACTGCACTTGGACAAAAAAAATCATCCATAAGGACATTGTGCCTGGCTCTGTTCAGGTGCAACCTGTCCTGTACAGGTTCCATTTTCCACAGAATGGTCCCACTATATACCTGTTGTGAACAATTTATCTGGTCATGTTTGTGATCATGGTTGTAAAAAACAAATTGATTTGTGAGAAATTTAAGATTATTGTTACATGAGGAACTGATATTTGCACATGAAATATTTTCAGCATTGAAAGCAGCTTGAAAACACCAGTGTGAAATGTTGCATTTTGGTTGGAGAAATAGAAAAGCTACCTCTCCTGAAACACAAGTCCAAAGGAACTAAGATTCACAAATGCATTGAAAGTAGGTTAACAAATCCATCAAAAAAGTGCACAAATCTCAGGATTTTTTTGGAGAAATATAATTCAAGAGGAGACAGAGTTCTGGTCTTCAGATTACAAAAAGGGGATAGAATTTTCAACAAATTTGATGTGCTGTTAGGCTGATTAGCAGAACAAATTCTTCCTAAATTGTCTCAAATTTGGTTTCAATGCATAGATCTATAAATATAGACGGGGATCACAGGTAGAAGTGGGAACATTGAGGTGGCGGCGCGGGCTTGTTGGGCCAAAGAGCCTGTTTCCCATGCTGTTTTGTTTTTTGTTCTTTGTTCTTTGTTCTATCCCAGATATATATAAAACCTTCCTCCTTACACCATCTCTCCAGTTAAGCAACCATCTACTCTATTCTTCTATTTCTATGTTCACCTGGGAGTGGTACAGAGGGTAAAGCAGAGAGATCCTGCTTATTTGTCTCTTTCCTAACTCCCTAAACTTTGCTTGCAAAACCTCATTGCTCTTTTTCTGTATGTCATTGATACCAAAATCCACTGCTGACTGTTCACCCTGTTGCCCTCAGGTCACTCTGCAGGTATTCTTGACTCTGGCACCATGGAGGCAAAATATTATCCTCATTCACATCTGCAGCTACAGAAATGCCTATCTATTCCCGTAACTATCGAATCACCTATTACTGATGCTTTTCAAGTCATCCTTCTGCTTCCCTGTATGGCTGAGCCAGCAATGGTGCCATAAGCAAGTCTTTGGCTGTATATCCCAGGTGAAGTATCACTTTCACCAATACTTAGAATGAAATACTGGTTGAAGACTAAATGTACTCATGGGACTACTACACTACCTGACCGGCCTTTTCCTACAGCCTAGAGTCACCTGTTCCATCTCTCCCTGCAACTTTTATGCTCTGTTATGATACTATCTATGAAACTCAGCAATACCAGCTTCTAGCAAGCTCCAAAATCTACAGTTTAAACTGATGCAACTTCCTGCACAAGTTGTCATCTAGAACACAAGAAGCATCCTGGCAATCCAACTTGGAACATGATGCATATTCCATGGGACTAAGTTACCCTGTCATGCCTCCATTTATTAGATTACCAAACATTGATACAAAATAAAATTCTACATACATTTTAATATTGAACAGCAAGTGACAAAAAAAAGCCGTTCGTACTGGAAACATAAACTGGTGTCCAATCCAATTTGAATGACATCGACATAACCAGAGGTATAAAAGTGCAAGCTATAACCCTTCTTCCATCCTCCCAAATAACCAAGTAAAGGGATTTTGAAAAATCAAGGACTATCTACTCCAGTTCGAATGGGTTCAATTTACTGGTATTGTATTAGAAATCAGTGCATTGGAATTAAACATTTGTGGATGGTAATGCAAATATAAATTTGTAATTTATTCACCAGCCCTCCATTTAATCATAGACCTTTTACTATGTTTTTCCTCAATCCCTTACCCCATTTCCTGGATTAGTACTCACTTATAAATTGTTAAATCTCTCATTTTCCTGAGCCAGGTCATTGACCTGAAACATTAAGTATTTTCTTCTCTCCACAGATGCTGGTGAATGTTTCCAGCATTTTCTATCTTTATTTCTTTTCCTAATTTATTTGTTGTTTGTGTTGGGATAATATCTTTTCCCACAAGAAAGTATAGGTTGCTGATATGTTTTCTGTAAATACATTGCTTGTACAAAAGTTCCCTACTTGATTTGATTTCATTTGATTTATTATTGTCACGTGTATTAGTATAATATGAAAAGTATTGTTTCTTGTGCGCTGTACAGACAAAGCATACCGTTCATAAAGAAGGAAAGGACAGCCGAATGTAGTGTTACATTCATATTTAGCATGTAAAGAAAGATTAACTATGTGTGAGGTAGGTCCATTCAAAAGTGTGATGGCAGCAGGGAAGAAGCTGTTCTTGAGTCAGTTGGAAAGTGACCTGACTTTTGTCTCTTTTCCCCAATGGAAGAAGGTGGAAGAGAGTATGTCCAGGGTGCATGGAGTCCTTAATAATGCTGGCTACTTTTCCAAGGCAGTGGGAAGTGTAGACAATGTCAATGGATGAGAAGCTGGTTTGCATAATGGACTGGGCTTCATTCATGACCCTTTGTAATTTCTTACAGTCTTGGGCAGAGCAGGAGCCATGCCAAGCTATGGTACAATCAGAAAGAATGCTTTCTATGGTGCATCTGTAAAGGTTGGCGAGAGTTGTAGCTGACATGCCAAATTTCCTTAGTCTTCTGAGAAAGTAGAGACATTGGTTGGCTTTCTTAACTATTATGTCGGCGTGGGAGGAACCAGTACAGATTGTTGGTGATTTGGACACCTAAAAGCTCTCAACCATTTCTAATTTGTCTCCATTGATGTAGACAGGGCATGTTCTTCACTATGCTTCCTGAATTCGATGACTACCTCCATCATTTTGTTGACATTGAGGGAAAGATTACTTCCAATGAAACCTGCTGAAAGATGTTACATTTCAATGTGGTTTTCTTTTTAATAAATCAAGCTGGGAACATCCTGTACATTTGCTGATAATAGTCGTTGAAAATAAATTATCTTCAAACTTCAATTTAATCATAATAACATCTGTATAACATGTTGAGTGCAAGTTAATCAGTTTGACATAATATTATTCTAACATTCAAGTAGCATTATTGTTAAGCTCAGTGCAACTGATAATAGCTTAATGGAAGTAAACTATTTAAGTAATGTTAATTTATTCCATCCAATTTAGCTGATGCTCAAATTTTGGCTTCTTGTTTAGAACAGGGTTCAGCAATCTATAGCCATCAGTGGAAAATGTGGAGTGGGTGTAAATTCTGTTTTATACAATACGTTAGGATTAGTGGCAATTTTATAAAGTAATTATTTCCCCATTCACACAGCACTGACTTGGCATACTGAACCTATTCATAGATTGAATGATGCACACACTAATCAATTTCTAATTATAACTGCTTCCTGTTTACATTTGGTTACTACAGTTCCTGATGATTTGGAATAAGTAAGGAACAAACTCTTTGTGCATCCACAAATTAGATTGCTCTGTTTGTTTCTTGTTTATATTTGCTAAGGCTATTTGATCAACTTCCTCAGATGGCTGCAGATTCCTATCTTAAAGGCAATACACAAAGATTTTGCTGGGATTTAAAGCCAAGCCTTGAAGCAGATTCAAAATTCCAAATTGACCAATATGGGTTAATTCAGTGAATATTGTCATTTGCTCCAGATCTGTCTTTTTTGGCTTCATCCAGATGATGTCCCTTGTTAAATATAAACTGCCCATTCTGTCGCTACATGTCATTATTTCAACAGTCATAATTTACTTCTGCACCATAATAGCAGTCAGTGCATTCTGTGATTATAACTTCTGACGAAGTATTTTAAAACTGATGTATTTTGTTTAGCTCTAATAATCTAATATGATGCTTGATGTAACCTTCTGAGAACGATGAGGGCCTTGTGGTGGAGAAATTCTTAATCAGTCCTTGTTATTGAGCAATTTGAGATGTGACCTTGGAGTGGATATAGTTATCTGATCACAAATAAAACAAAATAATCAGCAGATCTGGCACTATCTGTGGGAAGAGAAACAGCGTCAATGTTCCAGTTCAATGACGTTTTTCCAAAACTGAAAAAAGTTAAAGATGTATAAAAGATTTTGAGCAAGCACAGAGACAGGGAAAGAAACAAAAGTGAAGAACTGATAGGAAGAAAGGCAAGAGAATGGTGCAAGGTAAAAGGGGGTGGCAATGGGATAAGTGAATAAACAAATGGTGGGTCTAGAGAAGATGTAAATGCAGACAGAAGAATTATCATCATCAACAGCCGTACAAAAGAATAAGCCAGAGGTTATGATATGAAGCTGTTGAATGCAATGTTGTCTATGGAATGCTGGAACGAGTTTATATCGAAAGGTAAGATGTTGTTTCTTGTGCTTACGTGAAATGTCATTGGGCTAATATATGAAGACAAAGTCAATATGAAACTCAATTGAATAACTAAAATAACAGGCAACTGAAGTTTTAGAGTGAAGCTTGCAGATTGAATGGAGATGGTCTGGAAAATGTTCACCCCAACCTGTATTTGGTCTTCCTGGGGAAGAAGAAAGTGCATCATGAGAAGCAGAATACAGTATACTACATTGGAGAAAGTATAAATATTCACCTAAAAGAAGCATTTGGGTTCCTGAGTAATAAAAAGGGAAGCGGTAAAAGGCAAGGTGTTGCATCTTCTGCACCTGTATGAGAAGGTGCCATGGGAAGGGGCAGGTGTGTGTGTTGTCAGAGGTTGTCCAAGGTGTTGCAGAGAGAACAGTTTCTTCAGAATACTTTAAATGGAAGGACAGACGATGGGAAGATGTGTTTGCTTGTGGCTTCATGTCACTGGTGATAGAAATGGCAGATGATAACCTGCAGAATGTGTGGAGGTGAGGGCAAGGGGGACTCATCATTTCAAGAGGTAGAGCAAGGAGTGAGAACAGAAGCGCATGAAATGAAACAGACACTGTGGAGGGTTCTGTCAATTATATTTGGGGAGGGGAGCTTGATGGAGTGGATGAGGGGTGAATGGGGGACAGTAATGGTGGGGGAACAGAATCCTTGATTGAGAAAAAAAGACATATCAGAAGCATTGATATCAAAGGTGGCATTATCATAACAGATGCAACAGAGACAGAAAACGACAGAGAATGGAATCAAACCCTTACAGGAAACAAGCTGTGAGGAAGTATATTCAAGATAACAGGGTGAATTGGGGGCTTATAATGAATATTGACAGCCTATCCTCAGGAATGGGTACAGAAAAGTTGAGGAAAGGAAGGGAAGAGTTAGAAGTTAGATCATATGATAGTGGAAGTAGGAAGAAACTAGATAAAAAGTTGATTACATTTTCCAGTTCCGGGCGAGAACAGAAAACAGTACCAATCATAATCCAAGTAAGGCTGGCAGGAAGAACATATGACAAAACCCACAAAAATGGATTTATGTTTAGGACTCATAAAGGTTCCCATAGCTAATCAAGATATACAAAATTATGAAGGGCCTAGATAGGATAGACAGGGAAGTGTTTTTTCCCTGAGCTGACGGGTTAATTACAGGGGATAGATTTAAGGCGATTGGAAGAAAGGTAAGAGAAGAAATGAGAGAAAACATTTTCACCCAAGGGATGGTGAGCATCTGGAATTCGCTACCAACATTGATAGCTGAGGCTGAAACTTTGAGCTCATTTGTATCTGACGTGCTTTAACCTGCAAGGCCACAGACCAGGTGCTGGAAAATGGGATTAATATCAGTAGCTGGTTTCTTTTTACTCTTTTTTTAACTGGGTGCAGACACAATGGGCTGAATGATCTCTTTCTGCACCTTAATTTTCCATGGTTCCATGGTTTTAGAATATCTTTTTTTAAATGCATCATAATAAACTACATGATTTATTTGAGAGTACTAGCCCAGTGCAGTATTCTTATTATAGCTGAAAATAGGTTCACCACAAAAATAAGCATCTTAATCAGCTTGTCTAACAACCACTTATGATTTAAAATATTTAAAAATGACTTTTAAAACTGTGCAGAACCATTCACCAATATCATTCTTGGACAGTAACCAGTTTCATAATGAATTAATAAAAAAGAAAAAAAGCTTTTAAAATGGCCTCTCATCAGCTAAAAAAAAAGCTTGAATTTTACAAAACCTCACCAATAATTGCCCACAAATGGCCACAAGTAGAGGAAACTTGCACCAGACCAGTTTCTAGTGCTATATATTTTACACTAGTGGAAAAAGAAATTGCAGTAACTAATTCTGGAGCACAAGCCTTCTGTGCAATATTGTTTTCAGCCATTTCTTGAAATCAGATAGAGTATATCAAAGACTGATATCTGTGACTCTCAGTAAAAGTCTGAGATGGATCATCCACTTAGTACTACTGGCTGAAAATGGCTACAAATGCTTCAGCATTGTCTTGTGCCCTGATATACTGTGCTCCCCATCATTGAGGATGGAGTATTTTTGGAGTCACCTCTTCTAGTTAGTTGTTCAGTTGTCTATCACCATTCACGAATGGATGTAGCAAGACTGCAAAATTGATTGTGGGGATGTTAGCTCTGTCTTTCACATTCTCCTTCCTCTGTTGGGGTGCAAGTAGTCCTGTGTTGTAGCTTCACCAGGCTAACACCAAACATTTTTAGTTATGTCTGGTGTGGTTCATGGCATGCCCATCTGCACTCTTCATTGAACCAGGGTTAATTCCAAAGCTTGACGGTAATGGTAGGGTCGGGCATGAGGTTACAGGTTGTGATTGTATATAATTCTGCTGTTGCTGATGGCACACTAAATAAATACAAGCTAAATTCAATGAGAACTTCAGAAAGATTAGCAAAAGATGTTGAATGTGGACAAGGACATGAAAATGGGAAAGAAAGGAAACAGCCAGAATATTAAATAAATGTCTCTAGACTACAAGACATAACAAAGAGAAGTACCTGGGGATTTTGTATACAGTTTGTAGTAACCAACTAAAGACACTTAATCAAATTTTATAATGTATATCTATTTATTGAAGAGAAATTCGCTTCCTGTAAACATGCTGTGCTGTTTACAATTCTGGTGATCATGTTGCAACAAGGAATTTAAGTGTGACATTAAAAAGAAATTTGGTTCATTAATGTTCTTTAGGGATGGAATCTTGCTGTTCTTAACTGCTCTAGCTAAAATATAACACCAGTCCCACAACAGCACAATTGATTCTTATCTGCACCTTCCCCTGCCCCCTCATGTCCCTCCAACCCCCATCCCCATAAAAGAAGCCCAATAACTTATTCAGTTGTATCAAACTGCTTTCGGATGAGAGATGGGAAACAAACACTAACTTTGTCAGCAATGCCCAAATCCTGACAAAGAATGAGAAAAAAAAAACACAGGTGGGATTTTTCTGCCCCCTGCCCCAACCCAGCGTCATGTTTTCTGATGGCAGAAACAATTCCCCAATTGGATGTAAAAGGGATCATCCAGTCCTACCAATGTCTATGGTATTTTGCGTGGCTCGCCTGTGCCGCTACTGGATAATTCATCGTGGGGATGGAATGGGTGGATATCCTTTGCCCGGGCCGCAATGATGAAATGTTTCTGTAACATGCCTTTCTTTTCAGTGATGTCTTCAGTCTCACTAAAGTCTGCACATAAATAATACACAAATCTGTATCGTAGTAGCAATGTTCGCTTTAAACTATTCCAATATCGGCAGAATGACAAGAGATTTCCAGTTAGCCTGCAAGCACACAATAAATTTGTTTAGCAAATGTTTATGGTCAGGTTATTTTTGAAAGGGATAATATAATGAAGCTGTTTCAACCTCTAATTTAATCCAAGTGTACTGTGGTTTTTTCTTCTTCCTATAGTGTCTTTGATCTTTTGTCAGATGTAGTTTCAGTCACTAACTTATTAGTTCTTGGCACTCTTCTCTCCATGTCTGGTATCTCCAAAGCTACACTATGTCTGGTAAATTTCCTTTCTTTTATACTCTGCCTAAAGCCCCACCTAAGTTTCCTTCAATATAATGTTTTACTTTACTTCATGCCTAGTATTTTCTTCCATGTCTAAATCATATTTGTGCAATTTGGTATGCTCTTGAGTATCTGCTTCTATATCCCTGTAACATCCTATACTGGCGGGGGTTGGAGGGGTGGTTTGGCAGACAGAGGTAGGGGCTGGGTAGGTGAAGTGGTGAGGAATGCGGATGAGCTTTGTAAAACAAGCTCTCTCAGCAAATATCCCAAAATAAATAAAGGTCTTTTGGCCCACGCGACTCACTCCTCCCACAAGGACAACTAACAATTTTGGGGACAGAAAGATTGCAGCTGGATTTTCATGGTAGATTAAATCAGTTTTAATGCAAAAACAAAGGGATGTAGATAGGTTAAGTGAGTGGGGAAAGGTCTGGAAAATGGATACAATAAAATGCGCCATTTTGGCAGGAAGAATAAAGAAAGAAGCATATTATCTAAGGCCTAAATCTTCTGGCCCCATCCATTGCAGGAATTGTGAAGGAGTAGGGAATTTGATAGATAAACATTATTAACTATAAACAACTATTGAGCTCAGTGGAAATTCCCGGTCCCGGGGTGGACAGGACTGAAAATTCTCACCTGAAATGTTGAGAGAATGCAGAGCTCTAAGAGGCAGAGTGATATCAGTATTCCAGTACATGTATTGCCAAAGGTTAGTATGTAGACGTAACAAGTAATTAGCAAAGTGAAAAGAATGTTATTGCTTAGAGTGAGGGGAAGTTGAATCCAAAAGTAGGGAAGTTATGTTTCAGTTATGCAGGGAACTGGTGAGACCACATCTAGATACTGTATACAGCAGTAGTCTCTTTATTTAAAGAAGGATATAAATGTGTTGGAAGCAGTTCAGAGAGCTTATTTTATATTTGTTCATGGGATGTTAGTGCTGCTGACTAGGCCAACATTTATTGCCTACCTCTTATTATTCAAGAGGAGATAGTGGAAAGTTGCCTTCTTGAACTGGTGCAGTTTGTGTAATGTAAATATACCCACAGTGCTGTTGGGAGGGAGTTCCAAGATTTTGGCCAAGGGGCACTGAAAGAATGGCAAAATATTTCTAATTCAGGATGGTGTGCAGCTTGGAAGGGAACTTGCAGGTGGCTGTGTTCCCATGTATCTACGGTGCTTGTCTTTCATCTAGATGGTAGCAACCATGGGTTTGGAAAATGTGGCATAGTGGCACTGTTGCTTCATAGTGCCAGGGACCCGAGTTCAACTCCGGTCTTGGGTGATTGTGTGGAGTTTGCACGTTCTCCCCATGTCTGTGTGGATTTCTTCCAGGTGCTCCAGTTTCCTCCCACAGTCCAAAAATGTACAGGTTAAGTTGACTGGCGAAGTTGTTCATTCGTGTCAGGGGGATTAGTAGTGTAAATATGTGGGGTTACAGGGATAGGATCTGGTTGGGGATTTGTCAGTGCAGGTTCAATGGGCCGAATGATCTCCTTCTGCATTATGAGAATCTATGATTGTAAGGTGCAGTCCAAGAAGACTTGGTGAGTTCTTTCAGTTCATCTTGTAGATGGTACACATTTCTGGCACTGTGCATCAGCGGTGGAGAGAATGAATTTTTGTGAATGGGGTGCCAATCAAGCGGACTGCTTTGTCTGCAAGTTTCTTGATTGTTGTTGGAGCTGCATTTATCCAAGCAAGATGAGAGTATTCCATCACACTCCTGACTTGTGCCTTGCAGGTGGTGGTCAGGTTTTGCGGGCAGGATTCACAGAAACATAAAAGATGAGAGCAGAAGAAAGCCATTTAGTCCTATGGTTATGATCATAGCTGATCATCCAATTCAATAGCCAAGTCCTGTTTTTTCCACATAACCTTTGTTTCCATTCTCCCCAGTGCTTATCCAGTGGCCTCTTGAATACATTCAATTTTTTGACATCAACTATTTCCAGTGGTAATGAATTCCACAGGCTCACCATTTTTTGGGTGAAGAAATGTCTCCTCATCTCTGTCCTAAATGGTTCAGCTCAGATCCTCAGACAGTTCAGGAGGTGCGTTACTCACTGCAGGATTCCTAGCCTCTGACCTGCTCTTATAAACAAAATATTTTTATGGCCAATGGTAACCCCTATTGTAGGACAAGGGCAGCCAGATGTAAGTTTCCATCCAAAGTCACACACAATCCTGACTGGGAAACATACACCATTCCTTCATTGTCACTGGGTCAAAATCCTGGAACTTACTTCCTAACAGCACTGTATCCACAGCACACGGATTGCAGCAGTTTAACATCACCTTTTAAAGGGCAATTAGAGATGAGCAATAAATGTTGGCCTAGCCAGTGGTACCCATAACTCATGAATGAAATTTAAAAAAAAGCACATTAGAAAATACCAGCTATGTGGATATTTTTCCGGGGCACTGTCAACGCACTATTTTAATTACTCACTATTTCTGCAACATTGACTCAGATTTTTGAGAGAATCAATTGAGATAATGCAGTTTGTAGGCCAAGAGAAAGAAGGCACATTAAAGCCTAAGCCAGCCAAAATGTGGAAAAGCGTGTTTTGAAATGTCTTCAATGTGGTGGGGACGAACAACACAAGCAAGAAGAAACTGCTCCTCACTTGAAAATGTCAGCAACCTGTAAAAGGTAAAAGAAAATTTTAAAACAGAGCCACCTTCAAGAAGTGAAATATCAACATGCAAAGGAAGCAGCGTTTAGGAGGTAGTAAATGAGTATTGGAAATGAGTATAGGACAATTAAACTCAAAATGGATGAGTACCCCACAGAATTTTTGTCAGATAAAGTAAAAACAGATTACATTGCACTCCTCATCTATTAAATTACAGGGTCCTGGTAGGACAACTTTAAAAGTTAAAGGCCAGGTCATGACAAAGCTGAAATATAATGACCACAAAATCCTTAGATCTCTCCATGGCATTTGAAATTACTCCTCTAAGCAGAAAGTTGTATATAAAACTGAAATTATATATTAATCTATAAAATCGATGAAGTTGCTGATGAGAATGACAGCAGTACATTTCAAACTGAGTTTCCAAAACTGTTTTAACATAAAGGCAAAATACTGAGAATGCTGGAATTTGAAAAAAATTGGAAAATGTCAGCAGGTCTGACAGCATCTGTGGGGAGAGAATAGAGCCAATGTTTCAAGTCTAGATGACTCGTCATCAGAGCTGAAGACAAGGGAAATTAGACAAGATTTATATAGGAATGTGAGGGGGATGTTAGGGAGGCTGTAATAATAGGAATGGAATAAACAAAAAGAATGGTGATGATAAAGGCTGAGAATGGTGTTAAGAGTGTCCAATAAAAGATCAGAACGTGCAAATGGCAGAGTGTTAAAAGACAACCTGAGGAATGTACCCCTTGTGAGGTTGCTGGTGTGTCAGGGAATGGAAAACAAGATGGAAAGTGAGATTTTAGAAGAGGAAAAATAAAAATAAGAATATAAGGTTAAAAAATGGATGACTAAGATGAAAAGAAGAAATTAAATGAAACAAATGGAAATGGGGTACAAGTGGAGGAGAAAGTTCATGCTTTGAACTCAATGGGCACATTACAGCCTTCCAGAGTGAACAATCAGAAGATGAGGTGCTGTTCCTCCAATTTACGTTATTTGAACATAAAAGGCCAAGGATGAACACATGGACACGAGAGCAGAGTGGTGTGTTGAAATGGCAAGCTATAGGAAGGTCTGGTTCCTTGTTGACAGATCAAAAGTGTTCTGCAAAGCAGTCAGCCAGGCTACATTTTGTCTCTGATGTACAGCAGACTGCATTGGGAGCAACAAATGCATTAGACCAGATTGAAGGAGGTGCGTGTGAAGCACTCTTCATCTGAAAATAGTGAGCCTTGAGATGGTGAGCAGGGATTGTTTACATGCTTACGAAGCTAAAGCCTGAGTATCGTTTATCCCTATGAGCTGATGCTAAATTAATTTGCCTATCTACATCAAGGAAAACCCTTCACTCAGTCTTGGACAAAGTCAAAATTGAAAAGATAAAGCAATTCTCATACCAGTCACCATTCCAACAAAATGGTGTTCAGTGATTGTTATGGTCCCAAAACCAAATGGCCGTATAGAAATCTGTGTGGGCTTAACTGAACTAAACAAATCAATGGAGCATAAGATCTATTTGATGGTCTCAGTGACTGAGAGCCTAGCAAAATGAGCCAAGAGTACTTGATTTACCAAATTGGATGTGAACAGCAGATTTTGGCAGTTACCTCTGAACAAAGAATCCAGATTGCTTCCCATATATATAATGCAAGTCAGTCAATATTATTTCAATAGATTATCCTTTGGAACATCACCATAAAAGAACACATCATTAAGTAGCTCTCAGAACTATTTTGTACCCACAAACCTGTACTTCAATTTTTTAAAAATGATACATGTAACAACGCCATTTGGCTTTGACCTTCTGGATTTAAATGCCATCCAAAAAATGAAAAATTGGAAGTTATTTATGATAACCCCAGTAGATTTATGAAAAATTCACTTAATCTGACAGTTAAATCCTTAACCACAATTTTTTTCTGGAACAATTATAAAATTAGGTGATAATTGTGCTGGTAAATGGAACTGATTTTTTTTCTTTTTAATTGTTCACTTTACACCTACATTTCAAATGATACAGAAAGGAAGGGCTTTGTCAGGAAAAGCGACCCCTCGACATTTTGCACTCAATTTCTAAGGGGTTTTTGTGGAAAAATTACATTTAATTTTCTTCTGTTTACTGCTTGTTTAGCTTCTAAGTGCAAAATAAATGTTTTTTTAGAATTCACTGAATCTTTGCTATCTTAGTGGTAAATAAGGTGTGCTGCTTAATATTATATTGGAATCAGTGTTCACATTTAAATGAAAGAACATTAGTGATTTTACTCAAAACTTCATAAAAGAAACCTACTTGACAGTTTGAGAGCCTGATTCTAGCATCAAGTTGCATCCATTTTCAGACACAAAAATGTGGTAATGACAGATGTTAGGCAAGTTGTGCAATCCGCTCCTGCAACTGCGCTGGTTCTACCTTTACCAAGGCCTGAAAATGTCCGTGATCAAAATCAAATCCAAAATAGGCGCAACGACCATTTGAATGCATTTGCACATATTTAAATTGACTTTAATGGGCTGCACACCCAACTGTACTGGCATTTCTCCCTTTACCACTGGGTGCGCCCATCCAGAATCTGCCCAAAAGGACATGCTCTGTATAGTAACTCCAATTAGTGAGGAGGGAAGTGCTGTGCGTCCAACAGCTCTCTGCTTGAGATCAGTAGGGAGGAGGGAAGGTGGGTCCGCTGCTGCTCTGCCTGAGATCAGTGGAGGAGAAGGGAGATCCATTCTGCTTGAGATTGGTGCCGGAGGAAGTAGAGTCCGTTGCCATTCTGCCTGACATTGGTGGGCGAAGGGGGATCACTGCCATTCTACCTGAGATAGGGAGGGAGAGGAAAGAGGGTCCACTGCCACTCTGCCTAAGATCAATGGGGTAGGGAAAGGATATCTGCTGCCACTTGGCCTGAGATCAGTTGGGGGGAGAGGGGGATCTGCTGCCACTCTGTCTGAGATCAATGAGGAGGAAGGTGAGGATAGATCATTCTGCTTGAGATCAGTGGGGGAAAGGGGGGAGGGGTCCACAATCAGTCTGGATGCTGGGAGGTGGGGGTGGTGGGTGGTTAAGCTGGTCAGTAATGTTGTTGGGGCAGGCCAATGTCTCTGGGTGCCCTGGGATGCATTATCCAGCCTGGGAGAAATGTGACACGGGAATAGCATTTTATCATTTTATTTTCTTGTATCCACAGTTGGAGGTGCCAATCGGAGCTGCAGAGCTTTGAGCGCTTTAAGCCCCGCCCACAGGCTTGTGCAGTGTGATTCAGAATAGCTGATTTTTTCAGGCAGAGTGAGTATGGGGTGCCTCAGAATGGGTCTAAGAGTCGAATCTGAAAGATTCCCAGTTTTAAGTCTGCCCAGAATCAAAGTGGGCCCTCAGGGTTATAAATAACTGTGAATGTTGCCCATTGACCTTACATTATTTATTCCAGTTTGTTGCAAAGTGGTTTCATTAACTGTTTAATGGTGATTGATGATATTATAAATGAAGGTTGTCCCATGTACCGAAATCCTGCCACCATTTGTTGTTCACAGTTACCTTTTAAAGTAATTGAGAGAACACAAGGGTTGGTTTTAACCTATCTAACTCACTCTTGTGAATGATATCGTGCCTTTAAGAAATGCATCTATACAATGTTTTTAGATTTGTTTTGGCAATTTTTTTATTATTGGTGCCACTTTGTTTATGCCTGGCAGCCCTGTTGTTATTGCAGCAGCATAATTGATTGTAATTGCTGAAATGTTTGTTTTAATCAGGACTGTTGCAGAGTTGTTATTTTGGTGTTTTCCTCTGGAGTTTTTCAAAGTGGGGCTTCATTCAGGTTTTGACAGGAAAAGTGAGATGACCGAATGGGGCTAGGCTCACAGAGAGAAACCCTTTGCTGTTTGGGATCTGTAGAGAGAAGAAATAGCTCTGCGTCTCTAGATTTGGAGTCTCTAATCTCTAACACTGGGCAGAAACAGCTGAATGGTGGAATCTATAAGAACAAGCATTGTGACCTTCTGTTCCAGTTGCAACCATTATTAACTAACATTTGCATGAAAAAAGCCAAGAAGCTGCCGGAAGCAGGTGGCTGCTTAATGAATCCTTACAAATCAGACTGTAATAGCTGATAATACATTTCCACTAAGCACTCATTCCACTTTCCTGAAAAGAGACACACAGCCTATTTGTATTAGTAGACTTTGTTATCTCTTCGCCACTACAAAACTGCATTGAAGAGCACTGACATTATTCAGCCAACTTTTGTATGAATGAAATAAAAAATAGATGCCAAATGTGATAAAATGATAAATCTAATGCCAAACAAATTAATTGTCTTAACTTCATCTCTCATTCAAGCCATACAATTCTTTTCGCAATTGTTAATTGCAATTGCAAACTTTTTAGCCAATGTAACTTTGCAAATGAAGATTTACTACCTTTCTGACTCCTACAATGTGTTGCATCAGTGTTTTCAGGAAAGCAGCACGGTGGCACAGTGGTCATGTGTGGCATGGTGGCACAGTGGTTAGCACTGCTGCCTCACAGTGCCAGGGACCCTGATTTGATTCCTGACTAGGGTCACTGTCTGTGTGGAATTTGCACGTTTTCCCTGTGTCTGTGCGGGTTCCCTCCAGATGCTCCAATATCCTCGTGCAGTCTGAAAGATGTGCTGGTTAGGTGCATTGACTTGAACAGGTGCCAGACTGTGGTGACCAGAGGAAGTTCACAATAACTTTGTTACAGTGTTGCTGTAAATCTTATTTGTGACTAATAAACAAACTTTACTTTACTTAAAGCTGCCAGAAACCACTATTTCTGCTGTTACTAGCAAATCTTAGATGCTCAGATCTCTGAGAACTCAATTGCAAACTGTTGTCTGGCAAATGTGGCCTATCTGGCTTTATGGAATCATGTTGAGTATCACTTGCAGGGAGAGCAATATATACCAGTCCCATTATACCACTGTAACTCCCATTGACAGGAGGTCAGGCTGTCGGAGGTGAGTAATACCTTAAATGCAGCAATATATTGACTCCACTCCAGGCTCTCTATGATGGAGTCTAGTCCAGGATCTTCATGGCAACCACTAGAGATACTATTTAACTGGCTAAGGTTGTGAACATGGACTCTTTTTGTGAACACCTGCCTGTAGTGCCCCTGGATGTGGCCATATTTTCCCAGTTAGACTACAGAATGGTGATATCATGTGAGAATACTCGTGCCTGCTTTCAGCATTGCGCTGCTCTTTGGCAGGCCTTTCCTGGCAACATTATTTGTGTGAGACAACCTGTTTTCTTTTCACAGCTGCATTCCATAAAGTCGATGGCCGGAACTCTACCACTATGCCTGCCACGGAATTAGCGCTTGTGTGCAATGAAGTATATGATAGTGTCTCCTCAAATGATGGTCTTCCAATAAAGTAAATTCATCTGCTGTTGACAAAGACAAAGACATGTAGTTAAAAAAAAAGGATGAGTGAACCTAATACCAATAGACTGCACAGTAGCAGAAATTATAATTCACAATAATGTAGATTAATGTTGCCAAGCTGTCAAAGTATCACTTTTATTCCGTGGTGCATGAAGGAATCAAAAAAGTTAATAATCAGAGTATAGACCTTTTACAGATAAGTTTCCAACCTTACACACTCCAATGAAGATAACTCTCAATGAGGTTCTAATCAAAAGATCTTGCAGCTTCAGCTTGGAGGGGATTATGATGCTGTGTATTCCATTCCAGTATTATTTCTCCACTTCTGTAGTGCATTATTTTTATTTGTAGTAAAAGGTGGTGAGTGCAAGTCAGTATCTGCTGAAAAGAAGGGCACAGGTGTGCAACTTCTATTTCTGTGCATCCGCTGAGAGAGAAAATAAACATTAAACAATCAAAGTGGGGACGATATTGAATGGAAAGCAAATATGTAATGTGAGGAAAGATTCATGGGAGGAATTCTGCATTAATTACCAAGTGGTAACAGAAGTTTTCTCAACAACAGTGGGTTGTTGAGAAAACAGCAAACAAGAGGTGAGTACATATTACGAATACTGTCCAAGGGACAGAGATAAAGGATGCAATGCAAGGTGAGGAATTGTTCAGAATGCTGGGGAAAAAGGAAGAAGAATTGCTGAGTGTCGATGAAAAGGATGGAAAAAATGAAGAGCATCATTCATCTTTTCTACCCTCATTAGGTCATTGAAAAATTTTTTGGATTGAATTCAGTTTCAGGGGTGATGTTCCTGGAGTTGATAGTCTTAACTGCCTTTCAGCAAGCCTGCCCAACCTCCATTTTCTGTTCCTTCCATCCCTTTACAGAAGGAGATCTACACTCCTCATCCTCACTTCTCCCACTTCAACCTCCAGGGAGATTTTAGGAAATCTGTGGACTTGCTCATTTTCAGTGGTAAATGACAGTCCTGACAATGATTAAATCAACTCCAGAATAAGTGTTATTCATATAGTACAAAATTTGTGAAATCCATTCCCTCTTAAGCTAAAAATTACAAAATCTAGAAAATATGACTATAAACTCATGTTAGGTCTCCCTTAGGGGAGGGTGAGGCAGTGGTGCAAATGGCACAGTGGTATTGGCACTGAGATCTAGGTTCAAATCCCACCATAGCAGATTATGAAACTTGAATTCAATAAAAATCTGGAATTAAACGTCTAATGATGACCATGAAACTTGTCAATTGTTCATGTAAGAATCCTTCCATTCTTAATGGTCTGCCCTACATGTGACTCCAGAGCCACAGCAATGTCCTCAAGTGTCCCCTGAAATGGAAGGACAGGCAATAAATACTGGTCCAGCCAGAGACGCTCACATCCTGTTAGAAAAACGTTCTCAAGTCAATTTGAGTGCAGTATAAAATACGACTGACATTTACAACACTCAGATAGAATTTTTAATTCTGGCAATTGTTTAAGACATAACAAATATTGAGAAACATTGTTTCCAATGATTACAAAGCTAATATGAGACGCTGAGCGAACATAATTCTATAGGATGCCCTCTTAATGTATTAATAATGTGAAGGCTAAATTCAAATTATTGCTATATTAAGATCACATTCAAAATGACCATTGCATTCCTCTCCTTAAAGTGTCAGAAGATCATGCAGTTACACAGCACATTTAACATACAAAAATATCCCAAGGCATATCAGGGAAGGATCAGCCAAAATTCCAAGCTGAGTCAATGCTTGAAGTGGCTATAACCTTATTCAACGTGGATGTTAAGGGAGTGGTTAGAAGTCAAGAGCAGGGTAAAGCAGATCAGTAAACCAGCTCAATCAAAGTTCAACCCTTAGAAGTGCAAATTGCATTTTTAAAATGCCTAGAATTTGGAAGTTGCAGCTTTGGGAAAGAAGTTCCAGAGTGTAGAGCTGAGTTGGCAGAAGTTGGCATTAGAACCAGTAGCAGGGCAAAAGGATTTCAAAATGCACAAGGTGTCAGTGTTGCAGGAATGCAAAGCTCCTGTTGAGCTCAAGAACATAGAACATAGAACATAGAACATTACAGCACAGAACAGGCACTTCGGCCTTCGATGTTGTGCCGACCAATATAAAAAGCAATGCCCCTCCAAACTAAACCATTCCCTTCTCTTCCATATACTTATCAACTAACCTCTTAAACGCCACCAAACTTGGCGCATCTACAACTGCTGCAGGCAGGGCATTCCACTCCCGAACCACCCTTTGGGTAAAGAACCTACCTCTGATATCCGTCCTATAACTATCACCCCTTAATTTAAAGCTGTGTCCCCTCGTGCTAGCTTTCTCCATCCTAGGAAAAAGGCTATCACTGTCCACCCTATCTAAACCTCTAATCATCTTATATGTTTCGATCAGGTCCCCTCTTAGCCGCCTCCTTTCTAACGAAAACAACCTCAAATCCCTCAGCCTCTCTTCATAAGACCTGCCCTCCATACCAGGCAACATCCTGGTAAACCTCCTCTGTACCCTCTCCAATGCCTCCACATCTTTCTTATAATGTGGGGACCAGAACTGCACACAATACTCCAAGTGCGGCCGCACTAGAGTTTTGTACAGTTGCAACATGACGTTGCGGCTCCGAAATTCAATCCCCCTACCAATAAAAGCTAAGACTCCATATGCCTTCTTAACAACCTTATCGACTTGACTGCCTACTTTCAGGGATCTATGCACACATACACCAAGATCCCTCTGTTCATCAACACTATTAAGAATCCTACCATTAGCCCTATACTCTACACATTTATTATTCCTGCCAAAGTGCATTACCTCACACTTTTCCACATTAAACTCCATTTGCCACCTCTCGGCCCAGCTCTGCAACTTGTCCAAGTCTCTCTGCAAACTATAACACCCCTCTTCACTATCTACCACTCCACCGACTTTAGTGTCATCTGCAAATTTACTAATCCATCCCTCAATACCCTCATCCAGATCATTTATAAAAATTACAAACAGCAGGGGCCCCAAAACAGACCCCTGAGGTACACCACTTGTCACCGAACTCCAAGATGAATATCTCCCATCAACCACCACCCTCTGTCTTCTATCTGCTAGCCAATTCCTAATCCAATTAGATAAATCACCCTCTATCCCAGACATCTGCATTTTCTGCAGAAGTCTTCCATGGGCCACCTTATCAAACGCCTCACTAAAGTGCATATATACCACATCAACTGCCTTACCCCCATCCTTTGCAAGAAGGTTGCAAAGACAGGCCAGGGCCATGGGGGATACATATTTTAAATTGAAAGCGTTAGTGGGTCAGTGATTGGACTAGATCAGTGAACACAGAATGGTGGCTGAGTGGCATTAGAATGCCAGCAATGGAATTGCAGCTAAGTTGAAACAAATGGAAAGTGGGGAATGGACATTCAAGCATCAACACAAGAACATAGCCTGATTTTGAGCTGAAGAAAGATATGGTTAAGGGTTTTGAAAGCAGATGGACTAAGGCACAAGTGGAATCAGGCAATCTTACCTGGCTGGAAATAAGCAATCTTTGCGATGGAGAAAATTTAGGGTCCGGAGTTAAATTCATGGTCAGAAAGTACCATGATGTTACCAACAGGCTGGTTCAACGTGAGGCACAGTCAAGAAAAGGGATGTGGAATGAGTGGCGAGGAGCCAGAGTTTGGGATGGGTCAAGAAAATAATGAGTTCAGACATTTCAATGTTAACTGGAGGGAACTGATCAAATACCAGCTTAGTCAAAATTCTAGCCTTGGAAGTATAACATTTAATAAGCCTAGAATGTCTGAAGTTTGCAGCAGCAAGTTAGGGAAAGTGTAAGAAAATGTAAGAAATAGTGAGTTGACTGTCTAGTAGCTACAATGGATGGCTCAGGTGAGTTTCTTTCTTGTTGAAGCTGTCTGAAGCATCCAAAAAAGGCAACAATAAATTGTAGCAGGAGATCAATAACATTCTCTGTTCCAAAAATGCATGCATAAATTAACAATTGCTGAAAACTAAGTCGTTTTAATTTACAGAAAGTCGTCGTTGTTGTCTTTTTCTAAATACAACTTTCTGTTTTCAGCTGAATTTTACAGGCTATCACAGTCTCCACACAGCCCTAGCTAAAAAAAACAGGAGAGGGAAGACCACTCAGTATCCTGTTGGTCGCCCCAAACCAATTTAATGCCTGGAGTAGAATTAGTCATTTGGTATGATACTTATTGAGCTCAAGAAGCCCTAATTCAATACAATCCAGCTGCTGGCCAATCAAATAGTCAGGCCATCTAGCCTCAACAGTATCAGCCAGAATCAATAGCCACTGTTAGGATTACAGGCTGTCCCACCTGTACCACACCTATGAGCCCAGGTAATTCCAGAGTGGTGGGTCTTAGCAAGGAAGATGTTGGAGCTGGGGTCTGGGTGCAAGAAATCTGGGGGACAGTTAAAGGGGCTGTCCTTGGCACAGAGGATTGGCAGGGGAGGTGGGGAGAGCTGCAGGGTGGCTCCGATGATCTCAGGAAACCTACAAATGAGGTGCCATACCTTGCCTAATGCCAGCTCCTACAGCTAAACTGTTGGGTTTCCCACCTTCATGGGTAGAATAAGGGCAGTGGTGGGATAAGACTCTCAAATGGTGAATTATTGACCATTTGAAAGCCTTACGAGGCCTAACAGCATGTAGATTTCCAATGCCCATAGAATTTCAGGCGTGTTGAGGGCAAGCAGGGCAGCTGCAGGTAAACCACCCATTGGATCTTACATGTCTCTGCTTTCAAGTATTCCAATCCATCAACAAACATAAAATCCATTTAATGGTGTTACATTATTTGCCTTTATTAACTTTCATTAACATGCTTTGACAATACAAAATATCTCATACGTTTTAGATTTCAAATTGTGTACCAACACCTGATTTAATTCAGTACTGGTCGTAGGTTAGGATGCTATGGAAATCATCACTTGGAAATTCAGTATAAAGTAAAACTATTTACTAGGAATGAATCAGTCATGTCTCTCTTATTTATTTTCTAATTAATTGAATTTAAATTACTCCAGTTGCAGTGGTGGGAAATTGAACGAGTGTCTCCAAAGCATTAGCCTGGGCTTCTGGATTACAAGTGCAGTAATGTTACCATCATTAGCTGGCTAAGTTAAATATCAAAAACAGGAATTATTTCAACTCTTAGCTGAGGCTGATTTGGGTGTAGCCAAGTAACCTGACTTCAAGGGTGGGTATAATATGTTATTGAAGTGATTCCCAACAATTTTGATTGCAATTTAAATGCATTGCCATCTGAGTTCCTGAGAAACCTGGCACTGAAACAGAGACAAAATTGAATAGCACTTCATGGAGATGGTTAGGGAGAAGTGTTCCAATGTGGATAAAGAGAGAGTGTGTCATAGTGGTAATATCACTAGATAAGCAATCCAGAAGCCCAGGTTCTAACTGTGTAAAATTTTGTTCTATAAGTCTACAGTTGGTATGTAACTACAAGAATAGATTCATGCAGCTACACAGCAGATTCCCTGGGAGTTGCACTGTGCTTTCATACTGCATCTGTCCAAACTCCCAGTGGTTAAGCCAGAGTACATGACCAAGACTGTGTCACTGAGTAAGCTATCAATGTACTCAAGGTGATCTCCAGATACTGGACAGAACTAGAGATGTTTTTAACACTCATTAAGGAAGGTCTCCAGAATAATCAAATTGTGCCGCATTATACAAAAGCTTAAGTAGGAATGAGGCATTCATCACTCATCAACTGAAGACGATCTTAACGAAGTAGAGGAAGCAGATGAAGACAAAGAGGAAGACGAAGCTGATAGGACAGAGGTTGCATCAGCCACACATGTTGCTGCTTTGGGTACTAGGAATGCACTTAAATCTCAAAGGTTCAATTAGTCATCTACAATGAATTATAAAACCTATCACCTGCCCACCCTCCCCACAATGACAATCATACAAAACAAACCTGTAATCAGCCACACAGCCATAACAAACATTCCCAAACCAGCCCCATAAATCCATGTCTTCACAGTCATCAACAAGCACGTGAGAAGGAAAGATAAATTGGCACACAAGAAAGTGCAACACGGAAGTGGTAAGATAATAACTAAAGAAAATGTAATAGCAAAACATCCATATGCGCACTTTGGTTAATTAGAATATTTTACTCATCCTTTGCTCACTGCTCCTACGTGCGGAAACTCCTGTGGCTTAGGTACAGGTAGAGGAAGGCAGTTCAGATTCCTGTTTGAACTCGAACCTGTGTGGGCCCTATCAAAATCTGCTGTACCTGCATTCTTTTTTGCTGTTGTCTCCCTCCCAGGCGAGTGGCATATCATTCCTACCTTTCTGCGGGTGAGCTGCTTGGTTCAGATCAATGTAACTGGTCACAGATAAGGTAACCCTTATCCTGATATGCTGGCACACAAAGTCTGCACAGCTGTGGTCCTGGTCTGTTTAGATTGATTTGATAGCTGAGATTGAAGTTCCACAGAAGCGGCCACTCCTTGCTTGGCAGACATTTCCTCAGCGGCCGGCAACATCAATTCACAAATATTCAAGCTGGACTTTTCCATTTGCTCCCCTATGAGAAGAGATTGAGGAGACTTGGCCTGGTTTCTTCACAGTTCAGGAGAGTCAGAGATGATCTCATTGAAGCTTCCAAAATTCTTAGAGGGCTCAACAGGGTAGATGCAAAAAAGAATGCCGGGGGAGCGGAGGGGAGTGGGGTCCATAACCAAGGGACGTAGTCTCAGAATAAGTACAAGGGATGAAAAGAATTTTGTCATTCAAATGATACTGAATCATTGGAATTCTCTGTCCTGGAGAGATGGAGAGGCTCAATCATGGAATATGTTCTGAGATTAATACACTTTTAGCTGCGACTGACATCAAGAGATATATTGATATCATTTTGAAATGGCATTGAGACGGATGATCAGACATGATTTAGTTGAATGGTACAGTAGACATATTGGGCAGAATAGCATATTCCTGTTCCTATATCCCTATTTTGGATAGCATGTGGCACTTCTGTCACTTCATTATTAATCTGCACATGTTCCTGATACTGCTTAGTGATTCTCTTTTTCATTAATGTACCTGGGATAGATCATCTGAGTCTAGCTGAACAGAGCTCAGAGCCTGCAAACCTCCTCCCAACGTGACTTCTCCACAGCTGTCCCTGCCATGCAGTGCCTACTTATATACAATTATGAACCATCAGTTATAAAGTCCACCTATTTGTGAAGCAGGATCACTGAAGTGTGTCTATCTGAGCTGCAGCAGTATTTCACGTGACAGTGCACCATCAGAAAGAACCACGTTCTTTTGAATCATCACCACGACAATTGATAGATTTTTGTTCAAAGCATGAAAAGTCCTGATGGAGAGAGCAAACACATTTGAATTAGTTCTGGAAATATAACAAACTTGCAACACGCAATTCATTGTTGACATCACATTAACACAGGTGAGTCTTGTATGAGTTGCGCATCAGAGGTATTTAATTCTGTCACCAGGCAACTGCAAAGTCTTCGGGCGGGATTTTATGGTCTCGTAGAATCATAGAATCCTACAGTGCAGAAGTTGACCATTTGGCCCATTGAGTCTACACTGACCACAATCCCAGCCAGGCCCTATCTGCATAACCCCATGCATTTACCCTAGCTGGTCCCCGTGACACCAAAGGGCCAATTTTATTATAGTCAATCCACCTAACCCACACATCTTTGGATTGTGGGAGGAAATCTGAACAATCCCAAGTGACCCAAGCCTGGAATCGAACTCGGGTCCTTGACACTGTGAGGCAGCAGTGCTAGCCACTATGCTACGATGGCCTCATTCACTGCAAAACCACAAAATCCTGCCCGAGATCAGCAGACTTTCCCATGGCCTGTACCTCGCCTGTACCAATTTCCATGGTGGGAGACCAATAAAATTTTGGCCATAGTCTCTGCATCTCCAGTGGTCAGGGATGCAGAAATGCCATCATCTGTTGCAGTGAACTACATAATCTGTGGCTGGCCATCTCAATCCTCCCCCTCTTATGTGTAATTTATGTTTGATTTCCTGCAACAGGAAAATAAACAGACTTCAAATAACTTTCAGGGTGTGCTTTTACCTGATGGATACAGTACACTGGATGAGCGTGTCTATCAGACAGGTGCATCAGATGGTATAAGAATTGAATTCGATAATTATCAGTGTTTCAGGTTGATGGCCTTTCATTAGAACTGATTTAGTTAATCCAAATGGACTTAAATGGCATCAAAATATAAAGTTGTTGTAATTAGAAAGACTCAGATTACTAGCAATGGTACCCCAATTGCTGATAAATTATTAGATGAAGATTAATCTGATATATTTGGTTATCACTTCCACCCAAATATTGCTATTCTTACACATTATTGAAATATTTGGAGCATTTTGCTGAATCCAGTACAGCAGTTGTTGTGATAGAAAATAGAAAATAGAACATAGAACATTACAGCGCAGTACAGGCCCTTCAGCCCTCGATGTTATGCCGACCTATGGAACCAATTTTATGACCCTCTAACCTAAACTATTCCAATGCTATCGGTATGCCTATCCACTGACCATTTGAAAGCCCTTAAACTTAGTGAGTCCACAACTGCTGCAGGCAGGGCATTACATGCCCTTACTACCCTCTGAGTAAAGAACCCACCTCTAACATCCGTCCTATAACTACCACCCCTTAATTTAAAGCTATGCCCCCTCGTGTTATCCATCTCCATCCGAGGAAAAAGGATCTCACTATCCACCCTATCTAACCCTCTGATCATTTTATATGTCTCAATTAAGTCACCTCTCAGCCTTCTTCTCTCTAATGAAAATAACTTCAAGTCCCTTAGCCTTTCCTCATAAGACTTACCCGTCATACCAGGCAACATCCTGGTAAACCTCCTCTGCACCCTTTCCAATGCCTCCACATCTTTCTTATAACGTGGCGACCAAAACTGTATGCAATATCCAAGTGCGGCCGCACCAGAGTTTTGTACAGTTGCAACTTGACATCTCGGCTCCTAAAATCAATCTCTCCACCAATAAATGTTAACACACTATATGCCTTCTTAACAACCTTATCAACTTGAGTACCAACTTTCAGGGATCTGTGCACCTGTACACCGAGATCTCTCTGCTCATCTGCACTACTAAGAGTCCTACCATTAGCCCTATATTCTGCACACATATTACTCTTACCAAAGTGAATCACCTCACACTTTTCCACATTAAATTCCATTTGCCACTTCTCAGCCCAGCTCTGCAACTTATCTATGTCCCTCTGCAAACTGTAACATCCATCCTCACTGTTTACAACTCCTCCAACTTTGGTGTCGTCAGCAAATTTACTAATCCATCCCCCTACACCCTCATCCAGGTCATTTATAAAAATAACAAATAACAGTGGCCCCAAATCAGATCCCTGAGGTACACCACTAGTATCTAAACTCCAGGTTGAATATATCCCATCAACCACGACCCTCTGTCTTCCATCAGCTAGCCAATTCCTAATCCAAATTGCTAAATCACCCTCAATCCCATGCATCTACATTTTCTGTAGTAGTCTTCCATGGGGCACAGGCAGCTCATAATCCTCATCACCAATGCAATGATGCACGCTCACAGACTTTGTTAGGAACATAAAGCTATTTATTGAAAGAAAAAAAACAATAGAGAGACTAGCAGTCCCTGGCTGATCTGAAGCAACTCACCAGCTGCACCTGTCCCTCGATGTCTTCAGACTGTCTTCTGCACAAGATAGGATCCCACCACTGGGTGACTACCCACTCTCAGTCCCAATTGGTCCCTCAAGTCAAGTGACCCTCTCAAACAGGCAATCACCACAGTCACCACACTATCCATTCTAATTCAATTTTTCTGGCTTTCTTTCTAATTTGTTAATCTTACTTCCTCATTTACACCTTTCTTTATATTTCAATACAATTTCTTCTCTTTGAGAAACCATTCCCACTCATTCATGCCATTTTTCAAAATCCCTTCCTCTCTATAATACCATTTGCTTGTCTTCTAATGCTTAATTTATCTGGAGCAAAACCACCTTTACAAAGTAGCCTTCTATTATCTTCATCAACTAGTAGCCAAATTAGCTCTAGCCTCGTTTTGCCAATGCTTTAATTATTTGTTTATGTTTATAATGTTCTTTAAATTCTCTTTAACTCATTTAATTATAGGTGAGAAACCAAGAACCATTCATTTAAATTTGCTATCCAGAAAGCTCCAAGTCAATTTCTGCACTGTAGGATTCTATGTTCATATACCTCTCTTTGAGTTCCTGAATTTGTTCTATTCTGTTCATTGAAGTGTATGCACCATGTTGGGCTTATTGTTGTCAACATAATGTCCTCCAGGGTTAGTTTAGGGAATGCAAAACTAACATGTTTTTCATATTAACCTTTGTAAACATTGCTGTCCACAAAACCATACTAAAACCACCCACCACTGGACCAAAGGGAAAATGCTACTGCATTCTGTCTCTGCTGCGCCTGTGGTCTATCTTATTCTGTCTCGGTTTTGTGCTCTGTAATTTGTATGCAGTTTATTCTGTTTCAAATACATGAAAATTTGGTTTTAATTACTGCTGTTTTAGTTTGTTTACTGTGTGGAGACAGACATGATTGGGAGAGTCGTGAAGACAGAGTAGAGTAGAACATACAGCAATGATACAGAATGTCCCACAAGATAATGACCGTGTTTTCTTTCACTTTTTGCTCAATTTCATATTTTCTGTTTTAAGTTCATCAACAGTTTCACACAGAGTAGCTGACACCTCAGACATTGACAGAGTAAAAAGCATCACAGTAAAGTCTGATAGCTTAATGCTAATGGTCAATGCAAAGGGACAAATAGCCTCTTTGTGCAATATTGATTCTATGGCCAGAATTTCATATCACTTAAGAAGGTACACACTGACACAAAATTGTGTGAAATTGCACAAGAAGATATAGGGCCCATAACATTACTGTTGCAGTTGTGTATGGGAGCAGGATGGCCACCTGCCGACAATTAAACAAAAAATTAAACCCAATAACAATCTAATTGATTTGCATTTTAACTTGCCCACACAATTTAACATTCATCGCATGGGCAACACAGGCAGGCAACCAATCATTTTTTTTCCACATTTCTCATCCAAATGTGAGATAAAAGGAGCATTGGTTTTGTGAAGGGTAGGTCGTGCCTCACTAACCTCATTGAGTTTTTTGAAAAAGTGACTAAGGAGGTGGATGGGGGTAAGGCAGTTGATGTGGTATATATGGACTTTAGTAAGGCGTTTGATAAGGTGGCCCATGGAAGACTTCTGCAGAAAATGCAGATGTATGGGATAGAGGGTGATTTAGCTAATTGGATTAGGAATTGGCTAGCAGATAGAAGACAGAGGGTGGTGGTTGATGGGAGATATTCATCGTGGAGTTCGGTGACAAGTGGTGTACCTCAGGGGTCTGTTTTGGGGCCCCTGCTGTTTGTAATTTTTATAAATGATCTGGATGAGGGTATTGAAGGATGGATTAGTAAATTTGCAGATGACACTAAAGTCGGTGGAGTGGTAGATAGTGAAGAAGGGTGTTATAGTTTGCAGAGTGACTTGGACAAGTTGCAGAGCTGGGCCGAGAGGTGGCAAATGGAGTTTAATGTGGAAAAGTGTGAGGTAATGCACTATGGCAGAAATAATAAATGTGTAGAGTATAGGGCAATGGTAGGATTCTTAGTAGTCTAGATGAACAGAGGGATCTTGGTGTGTATGTGCATAGATCCCTGAAAGTAGGCAGTCAGGTCGAGAAGGTTGTTAGGAAGGCATATGGAGTCTTAGCTTTTATTGGTAGGGGATTGAATTTCGGAGCCGCAACGTCATGTTGCAACTGTACAAAACTCTAGTGCGGCCGCACTTGGAGTATTGTGTGCAGTTCTGGTCCCCACATTATAAGAAAGATGTGAGGCATTGGAGAGGGTACAGAGGAGGTTTACCAGGATGTTGCCTGGTATGGAGGGCAGGTCTTATGAGGATAGGCTGAGGGATTTGAGGTTGTTTTCGTTAGAAAGGAGGCGGCTAAGAGGGGACCTGATCGAAACATATAAGATGATTAGAGGTTTAGATAGGGTGGACAGTGATAGCCTTTTTCCTAGGATGGAGAAAGCTAGCACGAGGGGACACAGCTTTAAATTAAGGGGTGATAGTTATAGGACGGATATCAGAGGCAGGTTCTTTACCCAAAGGGTGGTTCGGGAGTGGAATGCCCTGCCTGCAGCGGTTGTAGATGCGCCAAGTTTGGTGGCGTTTAAGAGGTTAGTTGATAAGTATATGGAAGAGAAGGGAATGGTTTAGTTTGGAGGGCATTGCTTTTTATATTGGTCGGCGCAACATCGAAGGCCGAAGGGCCTGTTCTGTGCTGTAATGTTCTATGTTCTATGGTTGTATAAGTTGTAAGGATCCAGGTGAAAGCTTTTTGCTGCTTCATTGTTGAAATTTCATATCTTTTCCTCTGGTTTATACCAAAGTCTTTGCTCTACTAGCTATGTTCTGAGAACTCTTTTGTTCTGTCAACTCTCTTGGACCATTTCCATTGTGTACACTATTAGTGAGCAAGGCAGTGCCATCTGCATTTCAGCAGATAGGAATTGTGTACTCCACCAGGGCAACCTCCTCTGAGAAGGAGGGGAAGGGCAGAAGAGAATCCAGTTACCCGCAAGCAGCCTTGAAGGGAGAGACCTGTGGGAGGGAAGTGCAGGCACAGTTTCACCTTGCTTTCCAGGATCTTCTGACAACTATTGTCCTTAACGCTCTCTGCCTCAGCCAACCTTTCATTGTCGTATCCTCCCCACAGTGTGCAACCATCTGAGCCAATGAACTAATGCCCAACAATATGCTTTTATCTGAGCTGGTGCCTGTTAGCAAGAGAGGGATCTGTCGTTGACTCCTCTTCCAATGTCAATCAAGGGTCTTCAGAATTTCGGGTACCCATGGAAGATTGCACATCTGAGGAAGGAAGACAGTAAGTCAGTAATATCAATTGTCACATTTTGAATGTGCATAGCTCAGCCTGCTGAGATTATGGACAACAGCAACATGTTGGCATTGTCATTGGAGGATCACCAATAGCTCTTGTTTAGAATTTCTGGTTTGAGATGGGAGGACCTTACAATGTTCGCACTCTTGAATCTGTTCACTCAACTTATCTTCCTCTGAGATGCCTGCTTCTCCATAACTGGATGAGATTGGTTTGTGCTCCACAGCATCTGTCTCATATTTGTTTAAGGCATCCCACCACCAGTTCATCTGCATTCAAAGGCAATGTGATTTCTCCTCTTTACAGACAAAAGTATATTCTTAGTCCACCTTCAATTTGCAAAACAATGTCAGGCAAACATCTGTGCCTACTGTTACTCTGAATCCTACACCCCTCAGTGCCATGAAACTTGACCACCCTTCAAGACATCTCCACAACGTAACATACCGGTTCAATACTCAGCCTTCTAAGCAGAGAAGATCATTAAATCTTTTTCAGCACTGGATCCAGATGCGATGCACCATGTCATTCCCAATAACCTCAGCGCCACCGCTGACCAGACCTTCTTCATGTGGTCTTGCCATCCCACAGCATTAGGACGTCCCACCTAATTCTCACTGCCTCCATGAAAGTGTGCAAGCAGTCATCCAAGAACTGGGGTGATAGAGTACCCACCACCACTGTCCTCCCACCCTGTGTGTCAAGCGAGTGTTAAGGCCATAACTTCACATATATTATCCCCTGCACAACTCTCTTAGGTTTACTGAAGAACTCCTAGACAGCCAGCAGGCAACTGTTTCAGCCACATTTAAATCCCTCACCAGATCCCCATTGGACCTGGCACTCACCACCGTCCCACCTTCTGGAAACCTTTCTCCAATGTTGGCCAGCTAGTATGAGATAGGTTCATCATGTGTTCATGACTGGAAGCGGAAACTGCGCCCACTGCCATCCCTCCTGACTGCACACACACAACGTGTGCAAAATTCAGGCGTATGATTCTATAGCATCAGACAGGAAGACTGATCAGGCAGTCTCAGTCATCTCCCAGTCTTACAACCACACCAAGCTTTCCTTCACTGAGGCCTACCTGACTGCAAAGCTTTACCATTTGTCACTGTTTTGTTTATTCATTTGTAGGATGTAGACGTGGCTGCATTTATTGCCCATCATTTGAGAGTCAATTACATTGCTGTGGATCTGGAGCCACATGTAAGATAGGTTGAATAAGAATGGCAGATTTCCCTATATAAAGTACATTAGTGAACCAGATGGGTATTTAAAACAATGATTTCATAGTCACTTTTATTTCTGATTCTTTTTTATTGAATTCAAATTTCAATGATGGGACTTGAACCTGGATCCCCAGATTTTGCTCTGGGTCTCCTGGATTACTAGCCCAGTAATAATACCACTATGCCACTACCTCCTCATCCCTTCATGGACATTGCTGCCAGGTTCTCATTCTAGTACTCTCGAGCAGCTGTAGCATAGACCAGAAAGCCAACTGATCCAAAAAGGCTTGGCAGGGGGCAAGATGCTATGGTCTTCATTTGAACCCTTATCTGAGCCTGAACAGTCACCCATCTCCAACAGTGAAATCACCATTGTATGAGCAATAGTTTAACAATGAAATCATTGAGATAAGATAGGCACTGTAGCTCACACTTACATGATTATTCAAGGAACTTATAGAAGGCATTGAAAAGTGATGTGTTTGAAATTATAAATATGCCCATTCCTATAATGACTGCTGACTCTGAAATGTCAGGCATTTCTGATACCAACATTGTTCTGTGGTCAAATGTGTTATAATGCATGGTGGAAGGATTGAAAATGATGTTTTTCCAGAAGTTATTATTGGTTGGGGAATGGGGCATGACTAATTTAGCTGATTTGCTATCAATTTGTTGCTAGAGTTCTAGCTGCAGGCTTATATTATGCTTTCCTGTAGCTTTGCCATCCTTGCTTCCTTCAGCCGGTAGAAAAGAGCTTCATCCAGACCTGGTTCCAATTGTTGAGACAGTAAGAAGTCTCACAACACCAAGTTAAAGTCCAACCAGTTTATTTGATAATCCATCTATTTGTTGACCATTGCAGAGTAAAGTCGCACAGAGTACACCAGATGACTACAATCTGGGACATTTTCTTGGGACTTCACTGCAGAAAGTTGCTACATCTGATCAGTTGGCAGAAACGTTGATTGAGCAGTCCAGTGGTCTCGACCCCATTAATATGTGAGTCCTTGAAATAGCAGCTTGAACATAGAGGTAAGTGATGTGAACAATTTTCAGTGCATTTCCTCTGCATTCCTGCTTGAAAACCTAAACAAAAATTGGCTCTTGATCACGAGAGGGAGATTTTTAAAAGTACTACAGGGAAGCATTTCTGTGATGTTCTCCTGGTCTTTCAGGAGTAAATTATGGGAGAATCCCAGAAAAAGACAATGTAAACATTAATGTACATCATTTCTCTTGAATTTCTGCCAATCCTTCTCAAAGTTATGGAGGGAGATCCAGAGATTCCCTGATGGAAACTATATTTCTGACTTATTGTGTAAAAACAAACAGAAAATTTGGGAAGATCAAAATTAATTCATCAACTTGTGTAAGAATAGTTAGAAGTCTCACAACACCACATTTCCACCTCTGTAAGAACAATAAACGCTTATTTTGAAGATGTCTTATTCTTTTTTGGAGCTTATCTAAATTTCCATTCACAGTGTTTGTATGATTTATTTTCAGTTTATGAAAATACTGTAATTTTAGAGTTGCAATGTTTCTTCCCCAATCCACCCTGCCAGTAACTGTCTCTGTCATATGCTAATCTGACCGCAAAAAGTCTTACTTAGACATCATATAGTTAGGGAAGCAATGTTCCGGCAATTAGTCATAATTGCAGTCATATGTATCACATAAATGATTATACAAGGACCTTTAACCGCTTACAGCAATATGTCACTTAATAGGTTACAAGGAATAATCAAACAGAGCTGTAATTAACTAGAACATTTTGTGACTCTGGAGAAGAGCTAACAACCTTTTACCAGAGCAGCCATTAATGTTTTCTACGATTACAGTAAACATGTTAACAATCAGTTTGCAATATCACCCACAGCTGGGAACATCATGTTTGGGAATCTTCTAAAAGAGTGACTTTTTCAAATATCAACAAGTGAACAATAAGTTGTAGCCCACTAGTTACTTACAGGAATTCTCTCCTTACTTACCATACATGTGAGCTCCCCAGCACAACCGCCATTTCCCACTACTCCAGCACTCCATCTCACACCACCACTCCCAATGCAGCCCCCTCCCCCCAGCTCCCCCTGAGCTCTTATTTTACTGACAGACAAACATGTGGAAATACAAACCAACTACATGGAATGGTCATGTGTTATAATCAGAGGTTCCTTGAGAATAATGATGTGCATTTCTGATCATAATAAATGTATTTCTGCACATTTTGGAAAAACAATGTGTGAAAGCATCATTTAATGGACAAACACAATTAAATTGAGCTCTTTGTTGTTTGCAGTTGATTAAGGTGTTGGTCCATTTGTATCTTGCAAGCCAAGCTCCAAGTTAATGGAACATATATTTAGTTATCTCCCATTCTTCTTCCCAAAGAAGAATAGAACATGCAAACGTTTCATATGTATAGACTACTTCCAGTGAAGGTCAAAGGAAGATGCTCTACCAGTTCTGGATGTTAGACTTGGGACTCGAATAATTGTATTTTACGAGGATAGAGGGTCTACAGGGAGATAGTTATTGGACTGGATAAAATGATTAGTTTCTCTGATATTTTGCATTACTCAACAATTCTAATTATCTGGGAAGTTCTCTCATGGATATTAGTCAAAGAAATAAAACCACCCAATCTGAGGGAGTTCCCAAAATACTACTCCAGAAGGTCACATGCTCATTTTAGATAAGGAGGTAGCAGCTATTTTAAATTTTCCCTCACTTCTTTAAATGCGTTATAAAGAGATAAGAACACTCATAATAAATCTGATGGCTGACTACAGAACGAACATACAGGTTGTGTATACCACATAGACATAAGTGTCTGCACCTCCAAATTTCCACTTGAAAACCTGAATAAAAATCAGTCCCATGATCGCCACAATGAGATTTTTTTAAAGATATTAAAGGGAAGCATTTCTGTACTGACCTCCCAATCATAAATTGTAGGAGAATAAAGGATTTTGCAGGTGAATACGCCAAACACAACCTTTCATTTTCATAGTTCTACATCTTTTGAACATGATGAGCAAACTGTAGGAAAATATGTTGCTCATTAGTGTGTTGTAACCACAGCAGAAGAGAGATACAAGACAAAGAGTTCTGTTAGTGAGTGAATTTTCAATGCACTCAAGCAGCGGTTTTGGTCATTTGGTCACTCGGGTTTACAGTGTCAGCCACAGTGTATAGAATTATTTTGTATTGATGGACCTCATCATCAGCATGAGACTCCATTTCAAAATTCATGAGGGATACGTGCCAAGGTGTCAAAACTATCACAACTGCTTGATAGAAGATAGAAAAACTCAGATTTACTCTCTTGTGCTTGATGTGAGTAGCACAGTAAAAGTCTCACAATATCAGGTTAAAGTCTAATAGGTTTATTTGACACTAGCTTTCGGAGTGTCAAGCTCCTTTATCAGGTGAGTGAGGACTTTGTTCACAAACAGGGCATATTCAGACACAAACTCAATTTACAAGATAATGGTTGGAATGTGAGTCTTTACAGCTAATCAAGTCTTAAAGATACAGACAATGTGAGTGGAGAGAGAACCAAGCACAGGTTAAAGAGTTTCACGGATGAAATCACATTCTTACCTATATCCTGTCTACAGTTTCAATCAAATAGCATTTTGGGATCATTGCATGCCATACTTAAAGGTCACACTGCTTATAAATGTATTTCTTTTCAACCAGAGAAATTGTCAGGTTAATTGAAAAGTGTTAACAATGCAAGTTGTTTACCCAATAGATTTTTAAATTAATTTATGGGATGTGGGCATTGCTAACTATGCCAGCATTTTCTGCCCACCTCTGTTTGCCCTTGAGAAGGAGATGACCTGCTGCCTTCTTGAACTACTGGAATCCCTAAGATGTAGTTACACCCATAGTGCTGTCTGGGAGGGAATTCCAGGATTTTGACCTAGCGACAGTGAAGGGACAGTGATATATTTCGAAGTCAGGATGATGAGTGACTTAGAGATGAACCTCCAGGTTCCTCTGCTGCTCTTGCCTTGTAGATTGTGGTAGTTCTGAGTTTGGAAGGCACTGTCTAAGGAACCTTCAAAAGTTCTTACAATGCATCTTGTAGATGATAATACTGCTGCCATGGTTCATCAGTAGTGGAGAAATTGAATGTTTGTAGAAGAGGTAGCAATCAAGCAAGTTACTTTTTCCTGGTGGTGTTAAGCTTCTGGAATGTTATTGGAGCTGCATTTATCTAGGCAAGTGGAAACAATTCCATTCCACTCCTGATTTCTGCCTTATAGATGGGGCAGGCATCTTTTGGGAAGTTCGGGGGTGGGAGAGATGGTCAGGTGTTGAATTATTTGCTTTTGGAATCCTAGCCTTTGACTTGCTCTAATAGCAGCAGTAGGTATCTCGCTAGACCACTTTCTGGTTAATGGTAACCCCCAGAATGTTAACAATGGAGGACTCAATGATGATAATGTCATTGAGTGTTAAGGAATGATGATTAGGTCCTTTCTTGTTGGAAATGGTCATTGCCTGGCACTTATGTAGCACAAATATGATTGGCCATTTGCCAGCCTAAGCCTGGATATTGTCCAGGTTTTGCTGCATTTGAACATGAATTATTTCAGTATCTGAGGAGTTGCAAATGGTGTTGAACATTGTGTCATCGTCATTGCACATCCCCATTTCTGACTTATGATGAAGAAAGGTCATTGATGAAGATGCTGAAGACGGTTGGACCTAATACACTATTGGGACAATAATTTACTGTGAAATGTTTCATTTTCAATTGCCTTATTTCCTTATCTCTTTCCAGAACTTGGTTATTTGGAAAATAGAGGGTAACATTTTGCAGAAGGATTAGAATTTAGCAAAATAAATATCACTTCCATTTTGATTTTTTTCCTTATTGCCTATTGAAAAATGTCTTCATTAACAATTTATCTTCTCAAAATTGATGAGTTCTATGAGAATTTATATTTGTTTTCGGACTTGTGGTAAGAATATTCCCAACATTCACATTTGGTTGGGTTTTCAATAAGTAAGACTGTAGTCTCTTACCTCTCTGGTACAATCCCATGTACTCTATTTTTTCCGTTAAAAGCTTCATGAATGTTCATAGGCCCATGGACGTTCACTGCACAGAGGCAGCCCATTCAATCTATGCTGGCCCTTGTTAGAGAAATCAAAGCTAATTCCATTGCTTCATTGTCTCTCTGTCTTCCTCTGTTTCAAAAGCTTATTTAATTTTCCTTTAAAGATGATCTATCATCCAGCATCCCCTTTGGCAAAGTGAATCTCCTAGAAGGTATGACTTAAACAATATCAAAAGCATCTGGAATGGTCATTTATTCATTTTATTATAGATTTCTAGATACAAATAACATTGATGGATAAGAGCAAAGAATGGGGAAAGTGATTAAATGATCAGCCATGTTCTAACTGAATGGCGGAACAGGCTCTGCAAATCAAATAGCCTATTCTTGCTCTTACGTTCTTAACTAAAGTCATTAAGTCAGCAATTAATACCTATTAAAGAGACTTGGCCTGCTGCAATCAGGATTAAACTAGTTACATAGATACACGAAGCAGCCAGCCCAGCAGGCCAGTGATGGGTGGGAATTGGGGAGAGGGGGGCATCCCTGCCGGCACAATGGTTAGCACTGCCAACTTATAGTTATAGGGACCAGGACTGAATTCTGGTCTCAGGTGACTGCAAGGAATCTGCATGTTCTCCCCGTGCCTCTGTGGGTTTCCACTGAGTGCTCCAGTTTCCTGGCAAGTCCAAAAATGTGCAGATTAAATGAAGATTAGCCATGCTAAATTGCCCATCAGTGTCCTAAAATGTACAGATTAGATGCATCAGCCATGGTAAATGTGGGGTTATGGGTATAGGGCAAGAGAGAGGAGTTTGAGTGGGATACTTTTTCAGAAAGTCAGTGCAGATTTGACAGGCCAAAATGGCCTCTTCTAAACTGTAGGGATTCTATGAATTTTTCTAAGACTTCTATAAATGGCCCTCCTGTAAGCCCATGTGGAAGGGCCCCGCTAAAGGTGTCTCTCTCCATTTGGCCTCCCAAACCCAGCCCTAATCCCTCATCAATGCACCTCTCTAACCCTCCCATCCATTGCTGAACTACTCAAGTGCTGAGTGCAATATCAACATTGTCCACAGTGACACTATGGAGAGCTGTTAATCTCTGATTGGCCCGCAGCTCTCTGAGTGGAAATCCTGTCTCTCGCTATAATAGGCTGCAGGGCAACTGTTCTTCAACTGACCATGCTCCTTCCCAGTAAAGCGGGGACCAGGGCACCTCATATAATTCAGCCCTTCAAGTGGGTTGCGACATCCGAGATGGTGCTAATTGGAACTATTTGAAAGATAAGTTTTAAATTTTAGAAAACAGAAAATATTTGAAATGCACAAAAGGTTAGCCAGCTAATGAAAGAAAAACCAGGTAAATGTTTGAAAGGGACCATCCATCAGAGATTTGTTCTAATGTTTTGTATTGATTCTTTTTTATCATTTATGATGCTATCTAAAATAAAGGTTACTTGTTTAAAATTGTTTAGCACATCTTCAATCCATCTAAATACCAACTATAAGGATAATTCAATTCAATTTTATGACCTTGCCCCCCCTGTTTCCATCCACCAGCCATGGTTACCCATACTGAGTGGCCAATTTAAACAAGTTACTTTATTATATTATCTTCCAGAAGCATTTTTTTTCCTGCAGCAGCTCATGAGTATTTTTATCTTAAAGAATGCATTAATGATTTCAAACTCTCAGCCTTCTCAGCACCATAGAAACCATTTATAAACAGCTCTGTCTTGGACCTCTAATGAGGAAAAAGAGGAGCAGCAACAGCAACAGCTGCCTGTTCCACAGCCACCTGCCACTCCACAGGAACAGGGGATGAACACAGAGCTCAACTCACAAGAGGTGATTACCCTACCCACCCCACGCCCCCCGGCCTCCCGCCGCAAAACACTGGATGATCAGCTTTCTGAATGTGACAAGCATCAGCAGGCTCCGTGTTTCTCAGCAGGTGGTTGCTCACATCTGCAGTGTCCTGGAACAAGACCTCCTGCCAAGTGCACCAGGTGGTCATGCATTGTCAGTGGCTGTTAAGGTCACCCACAGCACTGAATTTCTTCACCTCCAACTCATTCTGAGATCTACCAAAGACATCTGCAGGGTTTTACAATCAGCTGCTTCAAGTGCATCTTCTAGGTGACTAAAGATATTTGTCTTGGCTATCAATCACACCCACTCTGATATGGTCAGAATGAGAGGGCTTTCAAGATTTGCTGTTCTGTTTGGGTTACCACAGCTATGGGGAATTATAGACAGCACACATGTGGCAGATATAGCACTCTCGGGTTATTCATAAGCATTTGTCACTCCGAAAAGATTCCATCAGTGTTCAGCTAGTTTGAATCCTTGTAAGATCACCATATATGTCTGTGCAAAATATCCAGGATGCTGCCAATATGCCTTCACCTTGCATCAGACAACTCTCCCAGGAATGATCTACAACATTAAGCAACTCACTGGAATTCTTGTTGTTCAACTGCCTTGACAAATCGAGGGACACCTTCTACCTGCAGTAGCCAGGGTGTCCATCCAGAATAGTAGTGGGGTATTGTCCTTTACGGAACTTTGTGCTGTTGAGAACTGCCCTGCAGCTTTGGAGGTGGTGGCAGAATAGAAAGAGGAGAAACAAGAGTTGGAAGATATGTGGCCAGAATCACTGTGGCCCCTCATTTCGCTGATAGAGGTGCCCATGATGGATATATGCAGACATGATTCAGCCACCCTGAGGCGACAGCACACTAATGCCAAACCCCTGGACAGCCATCCCAGCTGTTACCATACAAGCCATTCCCAACCAAATAATACTTGCATCTCACTGCCAGTCATGTTCATTTTATATGCATGTCATATCATTTTACTCAATGCAGGTAGCCACTGAGCAGACAAGAGGCAGTGATGGAAAATGATTGGACAATGGAGATTTTAACTGAAGATAATGGTTCATAAATATTGACTACAAGATTGACATATTAATAGGCTATTAGGTATCCAATTGACTTTCCTTGTGAAACTACAAAATCTTTCTCTCCTTTTGACTGTTAGTCACCTGAGGCGCTGTGCTTGTAGCATCAGCAGAAATAGAGACGTCTTTCTACTGGTGAAATCAGATGAATGAGTGTGGTTGGTGTGTGGCTTGTGCTGTGTGGTATCCAATTCTATCAGCAGATATCTGGGAAACGCCAAGCTCTCATCTCCAATGCGCATGCATTCTGCCAATCAGCTGAGCGACATTAGTCCCTCCTCCAGTGTCTTCAGAGTAGTGATAAAACTGAAGGGTCACCCAGTTCCTGCCTCTCTATGGATCTCTGCATTGTTCCTCCTGCAAGGAGAGAAACAAGGGAGTTATGAGGGTGAAAATAAGAATTGTTTGAACATATCAAAGAAGAACATTTGTGGGGGGTACTGAGGGAATGATGTGAGAGAGAATGCCAGTGATGACTGTTCAGATGGAGATGTAAGGAGATGCCTCAAAAGAGAGGAACACGAGTGCTGTGGAGGAGAAGGCTAGGGAGGTCAGAGTATGAGACTTGGCACCTGTAGGTGGCATGGCACTCACCTTGCCTGCCTTGACGACAATACTGTATTCAGGACCAAGAAACCACATTCTGATTGTTCACTTCCTCAGTCACTTCTTGCCATATGTGCTTGGTCCCAGAAGCTCATCTCTTTCTCCCATCCACTAGTACAAATGTTTCCCTGTGGGACCTTGCAATCTGTTATATTATAGAGCCATTGAATCATAGAGGTTTGCAGATTGGAACAAGGCCCTTTGGCACAGTATATCCATGCCGTCCTTTTTTTTAACCACTAAGCTAGTCCCAATTGCCCATATTTAGCGCATATCCCTCCATACCGATCTTACCCATGTAACTGTCTAAATGCTTTTTAAAAGACAAAATTGTACTCGCCTCTATTACTATCTCTGACAGCTTGTTTCCAACACTCACCAACCTCTGTGTGAAAAAATTGACCCTCTGAACCCTTTTATATCTTCATCCTCTCACCTTAAACCTATGCCCTCTAGTTTTAGACTCCCCTATCATTGGGAAAAGATGTTGACTATCTAGCTGATTTGTGCCCCTCACTATTTTATAGACTTCTAAAAGATCACTCCTAAGCCTCCTACATTTCAGGGAGAAAAGTCCCAGTCTATCCAGCCTCTCCTTATAACTCAAGCCCCAGTAACATCCAAGTAAATGTTTAACCCGCACAATTTATCCATAAACTGGGAAACATTGAGATTCCACTAGAACAGCTATTGTATCTACACCAACAAGAGCAGAGTAGATCCACTGAACAAAATCTTTCACCTTAATATTTAAAATGGGGGAAAGGAAGGGAATATTTCTGAGGCAGAGTCCCCTTGTGGTTGCACAATCTTCTGGGAGGCAGTCAATTAAGAGCTCACCTCTGGGAGTCCAATCCAAGACAGAGCATGTAATCTACACTTTTGTTTCTATTCCTATTCAATCAAATCAAGTCCAATTCAGAGTCTCACCAAGTTGAGACATTTCCGATCCAAGCTGACAAGACAGGGCTCTGACCTCCTGTCTTGGGCTTGATCTACATGATCCAACCTGATTGGATCCTCCTCCAAGGCATCTGATTTGCATCTTAGCCAAAAAGCCGAGATGTTGCTTTTAAAAATTTCTTCAAATGAACTAAAATGTAACCTAATGACTTCAACCAAGCACAGCATGTTGATACTACACTTGATCTTAGCCAAAATGCCAGTGTGGGTTCTTGGCTGTCAGCAACCCCAACTGTCGCTGTAGGTGGGGACTATGAAGACACCTCAAGATGGAGGTGCTGAAGTGCAAGATGGAGGTGCTAAAATCAAATGGTGGTTATAGCTGCCAAGCTGATATTTTGGAGGCAGAAACCCTTTTGAAGGATATCTTGCAGTTACATCTGTGGTCCTTTGGTATCTGTCTCTCTGAAGGGGGTGGGGTGGGGTGAGGAGTCAAGGAGGCCTTGCTGGACAACCTCAAATCATCTATTGGGATTTGCCCTAAACTAAGGGCCAATCTGACTCTTGTAAAATTCCATTGGCATCACCAATGATCCCCTAAGTGCATCCTAACTTGAGGTGGGAACAAGTCAGGGAGATGAACCAACACAAGATTTTCTAAACTGCCCCTGTATGGCTGATAAGATTCCATCCATTTTCTCCCCTGACAAAGTTTCTTTAAATAGTGAATCTTGAACGGTCAGGTCATGTTTATTTGCGTCCACTCTGATTAATCAAGAAGTGGGATGCAATTGGTGTAGCTGCATTTTAAAAAGGACAGAGCAAAGCCTCTCCCCAACGTTTGGGTTCCTCCGCTGCAAACCTCTTCCAGTATGAGTGGATCCAAAATTTAAAATTCTACAACTCTGTAGTCGAGATTACTTCAATTTACTTTCTGGACAGTCACAGAGGATATCAACAACACCACTTAATCCACAGCCCCTGCTCGTGTTTGTTAAAACATTCATCCACAGTCTGAAAGATGTGCTGATTAGGTGCAATGACCATGCTAAATTCTCCGTCAATGCACCCGAACAGGCGTCAGAATGTGGTGACTAGGGAATTTTTACAATAATTTAGTTGCAGTGTTAATGAAGACCTACTTGTGACACTAATAAATAAATTTAAACTTCCCTGAAAAGATCTGGAAGCACCAGAATCTTAGGATTTATATAAACTGTGGGCCTGAATCATCATTGTCCCCACATAATATTGCACATCCCTTAACATATTACATGCTGTCTTCATGATGAGAAAAGGCTCCTGTCTGGCATAGTACACAAGTGTGTGACAAGCAACAGTGTATTATTCAGGCCTGTAACCAGCTTTCTCAAAACTGCCGTGATTCATTCATATTGTGTCAATCCTCCAGCACCTCATCTTTTTTAAAAAGAAAAGTGACCATCCCTTCCACACTTTGACATCACTTAAAATTTAGGTTCCAAAACTTAGCTATCATTAGATCTAGCTGATTGTTCACCAAAGAAGCTATCACAATCCTTAAACAATGATTCGGATTCTGAAACAGTCCTCACAAGTTATTGCAATACAGTACAGCGTGTCCATATGATTATCGTTTACTGTTTACTGCACAACCTGTTCTGCAACACATCAGCATGATGGCCGAGAGAACATTGATGACGTAGGGGATATCAAGGAAGTAGGAGCGGAACAATAGTTGGCTGCAGTTATTTATTTAGCTGCAGCTCTCTGAAGAGAACAGCAGCTGAACAATTTGTACTCCCCTGTATACAAAGTCATCCCAACATCTGGTACATTTTTTCCACCCTACAATTAACAGCATTCGCCCAATCACTAAAATTGATGCTCATGTCGCCTCGATTGCCAGCTGCTACAGAAACACTTTGTACATGTAAAAATCTCAAAAGGGAAGCCATACAAACTATTTCTCACCACACAGTGAGGATCTTGGACTTCTGTTATGTTCTCCAGTGATTCAACAAGATGTTTCCTCCATAGATTGTAAGATGGGAAGTAGAAAGTCTTTTTGTGCTTCATTCATAATATTTCAGTTTATAATACTTGCAAGGACTTGGGGCATCACTGACAAGGCAGACACTTAATTGAGAAGACGATGTTGAATCTTATGCCTATTACTCCTGTATTTCTTTAGTTACAGCTGATCACTCTTTGTATAGCTCGGTATGTTCATGTTATGTATGGAGGGGGAGGTTTTCCTTGGTCATAGTTTTTCTGTATTTCTTTATTACCTTCCTTCATCTCTACATTTAACATGCATTCTCTTATCATGTTGTTTCTTTACCCTTTGCCTTCCTGGCGAATCAATTTGTTTTGTACTGTTATGGCCTGATGACTCATTTTTCTGACTGAACACATCTAAAGCCATTGTTTCAACTCCACTCATTTGTGGAATTCTTTTTTGGTTCCACCAATTTCTTTTAATTTGTTCTGCCAGAGTTCATTAAATCCTTATACTTCCCCACTGGTTTCTAGCCAACTGGATGTTATCCTCTTGCAACAAGATCGAAGATATGCTGATATAGTTGGAATTCTGCACAATTATATGGAGGAACATTGCCTTGGCTACTTCTGAATTCCATGAATTGCAAACATGTTGCCTTGGTATGATGCTGTGTTTCAGGCAAATGCCAGCTCAGAGTCTTAACTCCTGCAAAGTTCAGCTGTGCATCTATGATTGTAAGCAAGAAATTATGAAAGGTCCATCTTATCTCATTTGCATGATGGGAGCAATTGTGAAGAATCATTATGGCAAAAATGTATTAATATGGATCTATATATAAAAATGGAGGAAAATATCACAACATGGCTTCTGAAAGAATTTTGATTAAGGAGTCAACTTGTGCAAGAGCAAGCATTCGTGGACCAGCATTTAAATGTTTGTGGAGGGGCATGAATACTGTTGCAATAACTGAGACCACATCCCGAATTTTAGAAGTTAAATTAGACAATTTATTACTCGTCAAACTCACTGGAGTCATAAGAGGTACATTTCAAGAAGAAACGTTCTCATCATTCTGTGATATGTCTGTGTTAGTATTTTCATAAGTGGTGGAACAGTATGTTTCAGTGCAGTTATTTTGATTAAGTTACCTTTGGAAAACATTTTTACGTCATTTGCTATATTATTGTAATCACTTCAGTAACCCTCAGTGGGAGGCTTTTTGAATGCTGTGTACAGAAATGCATTTTACAATGTTGTTCATTGTTTTACAAGTACAGAAAGATACTGTGGAGAACTAAGCCAGGAAACAATAGCTTCTCAGTTTGGCTGTGCAATGCTCATTTCTCAGTGCAAAGCAGCCTATTAAGCTCCCAGTATGGTGGACAGGAATCATATCTGTGTGGGCCTCACTGCGCCAGGGACCTGGATTCAATTCCCGGCTTGAGAGGCGACCTGATGGAGGTTTATAAAATGTTGAGAGGAATAGATAGGATGGACTCTATTCCTCGAGACTATAGGAATATATAGTCCTATATATTCCTATATATAGAATATATATATATATATATATATATAAAATATATTCCTATATATATATAGGAATATATATATTCTATATATAGAATATATAGAATTCTATAGATAGAATATATATAGAGACTATTTCCCCGAGCTGAAATGGTCACTACGAGAGGACACAGATTTAAAGTGCAGGGAAGCAAATACAAAGGAGATATCAGGGGTAGATTTTTCACTCAGAGGGTGGTGAGTGAATGGAACCGACTTCCATCAGAGGTTGTTGAGGTAAACTCACTGGGGTCTTTTAAGAGACTTCTGGATGAGTATATGGAAAAGAATAGGATAGGGGGTTATAGATAGGTCTGTGGATTGGTAGATGTGATCGGCGCAACTAGTGGGCCGAAGGGCCTGTTTGTGCCGTATTGTTCTATGTTCTATGTTCTTGGGTCACTGTCTGTGTTGAATTTGCACATTCTCCCCGTGTCTGTGTGATTTCCTCCAGATGCTCCAATTTCCTCCCACAGTCCAAAGATGTGCAGGTTAGGTTGATTGGCCATGGTAAGTTCATGCTTAGTGTCCTGGGGATGCATAAATTAGAGGTATCAGTGGAGTAAAAATGTGGGAGTATGGGGATAGAGCCTAGGTGGGATTGTTTTCAGTGCAGACTCAATGAGTTGAATGGCCTCATTTTGCACTGTAGAATTTCTATGATTCCATGTAGTGCATTTCAACCTGGAGTGCCCTAGCTCAATATTAGGAAGGGCAAACAAAACTATCTATATCTCAAGCCTGAGTTAGGCATCAGCCTCTTTGCATTCAGCAACTAAGGAGGCCTAATGTCTATTTGCTGTTCCCACTGTAAGGTTGTCCCTGAAGCAGCCAGATATAAATAACAGCACTAGGAAAATCAGATTTTGGGAATATACTTACTTGAATGTGCAGCCCAGATAAGCAAGATGCTCATCCTAAATTCAGATTTTAAAAATGTGGCTCAATAATACCCCTTTCAAGCAACTTTCACTGTTCCCCTGAAATCAATTACCAAACCTTGTTTATCTGTTGAAATTTAATCCTTTCTCAGACTTATAGAGCCAATGCACAGAGAGGACAGGGCCACTTAACCCATCGCCTTGTTGCTCCAAAAACAATCCAAATTCAAACTGAATCAAATTCATGGTCGCCACAAAACATTAAATTGAGATTCAAGTTGAAAAGAAAGGCATTGCACCTGGTCTTGGACCTGATCTTAGCCGGATCACCAAACCTTCCCCTAACATCTGATTTCTGCTGCTGGCCTCCCCAATTCTCTCAATCTCCAATTTATCCCAACTCAGATCCCACTTACCTGAGGATGACTGTACCCCCTCAGCTTAATGGCCCAAAATAGAGGATTCACCCTCAAGGTGTAGAGAATGGACTGTCCACTCATCCCATGTGCCCACAAATGGACATGCTCAATTTCAACCCAGATGTGCTCCACATGTGTATAGTAGGACCAAGAATATTCTCACAAGTAAAACATTTATGCATTGTGATAAAGTGTCAGATTTCAAGAATGATGGCTGAATTCTGATTGTTTATTTAATGTCCAACTGTTCAAAACTCCTTACAATGACAGAAATCCTAGTGTTATTCCAGTGACTGATTTAATGCACAATTCTTTGCTGAAAGAAGTCAAAAATCTTCCAAAAGCAGCCAAAACCAAAATCCTTGCCCCACCAACAAACCCCCTGACATGGCATTTATGGGAGTTTTATATACAAACTTGAATGTTCAACCAATGACAAATCAGCAGACAATGAGTTTGTAATTATAACCTGGTTTCCACGATAATTGTTATTGCATTTTGTAATTTTAACAAAATATCTAATAATCTGCTACATAGTTTAATTGTGTTCCATAGACAATGAGGAAAAGAAATTAATTTGCCCTGATTTTTGGGCACTGGGATTATGATCCAAGGTATGTCCCATGCCCATCCAATGCAAAATGGGCAAAACACAAAATCTGTCTATTTACTTCATTTGACCGATTGTGGTGTTAGTTGATGCACTTCCAAAACTTCTCACTTATTAATGTTGCTGGTAAGCTTGGCACACCAGGAGGCCCCAGCAACATTATGTGCTGGCCATGTGGTACAGGAAACCTGTTTGTCTTAAAGACCAACTATCCTTCATAAAGATAAGCTACACAGAAGTCTTATTACAATGTAAATTATTAGAAACTGAACACCAGAGCAGACAAAGGGTCTTAAAATAATGGAGGTGATGTTTGAGGCATTAGTGGAGCAGCTGAGCAGAAGGAGAGATACCATGGTCCCACAGGGACGTTAAAGACCACCTTCAGGAGGGAGTGAGAGTAGGTGGCCAGGAAGGTCAACTATCAGAGTCTGGATTTGACGGTCTAGCATCAATGTCACAAGAAGTGTAATGACCACATGACTACACACAGGTAGTTAATGTAGTGATATCACTAACCCACACAACACTACCTTCCCATGCTGCTCAGTGCACTGCTCCTCATTATCTAACAACACTTCCTGGTACTAGTGACTCACTTCTAACACTGAGATACTCCATCCTCACACTTGTACTAATGCTGCCAGTCTTATGCCCACCTCACATTGACTTTACACATCCCAGATGTTCAAATATAGCATGCATCTGACTCAAACACAGGGCACTCAAATCATCATTCTTCCTTCTCACCTACGGACAATAGAAGGGAGACAAATATAGCAGAGAGAACACAGATGCCTATGCTCCTTGAGCCCCACAAAGTAGATGGATCTCAGCATCATGGTCCCTGTTGCTGATGACGGTACATTGCAACCTTAAGCACATACTTGGATCGCAGCTCACACTCATCTTGCTATATGACATGATGAACCAGTGCAGATTCTGTCACCATGGATTTCCTGCTTCACTCATACAGACTTTCCCCTGTTGTCTCTTTCAGATGTTCAAGAACAACCACTTTCCCAAGTGGGGATGTTCACTGAGGATTGCAGTATGTTCAGTACTGTTTGCGACTTCTCAGATACTGAAGCAGTGCCCATATGCAGCAAGACCTGGACAACATTCAGGGTTGGGTTGCTAAATGGCAAGAAACAATCATGCCACATAAATGCCAAACAATGACCACCTCCAACCACCCACTGATATTCAATGGCATCATCATCACTGAGTCTCCAGTTATCAACATTTTAGAAACTAAACTGGACTAGCCATATAAGTACTGCGGTTACAAGGGCAGGTCAGAGGCTGGGAATACTGCAGCGGGCAAATCAAATCATAACTCCCCAAAGCCTGTCCACAATTGACAAGGCACAGTCAGGAGTATGATGAAATATTCTCTACTTGCCTGGATGAATGCAGTTCTTGCAATATTCAAAGAAGCTCAACATCATCCAAGACATGGTTAGTTCCCCATCCACCACCTTCAACATTTACTCCAATCATCATCAATGCACAGTGACAGCAAAGTTTACTATATAGGGGAATAGAGACTTTCCAGGGAATTATAGGCTGGTGAGTCTTACTTCTGTTGTGGGCAAAGTATTGGAGAGAATTATTAGGGATAGGATTTATAGTTATTTAGAGAGAAATGAATTGATTGGGGATAGTCAGCATGGTTTTGTGAAGGGTAGTCGTGCCTTACTAACCTTATTGAGTTTTTTGAAAAAGTGACCAAAGAGGTGGATGGGGGTAAGGCAGTTGATGTGGTATATATGGACTATACGTTATATATAACGTATATATAAGGCGTTCGATAAGGTGGTCCATGGAAGGCTTCTGCAGAAAATGCAGATGTATGGGATTGAGGGTGATTTAGCTAATTGGATTAGGAATTGGCTAGCTGACAGAAGATAGAGGGTGGTGGTTGATGAAAGTTATTCATCGTGGAGTTCGGTTACAAGTGGTGTACCTCAGGGATCTGTTTTGGGGCCCCTGCTGCTGTTTGTAATTTTTACAAATGATCTGGATGAGGGTATTGAAGGATGGATTAGTAATTTTGCGGATGACACCAAAGTCGGAGGAGTGGTAGATAGTGAAGAGGGGTGTTATAGTTTGCAGAGAGACTTGGACAAGTTGCAGAGCAGGGCCGAGAGGTGGCAAATGGAGTTTTATGTGGAAAAGTGTGAGGTAATGCACTATGGCAGGAATAATAAATGTGTAGAGTATAGGGCTAATGGTAGGACTCTTAATAGTGTTGATGAACAGAGGGATCTTGGTGTATATGTGCATAGATCCTTGAAAGTTGGCAATCAAGTCGATAAGGTTGTTAAGAAGGCATATGGAGTCTTAGCTTTTATTGGTAGGGGGATTGCATTTCGGAGCCGCAACGTCATGTTGCAACTGTACAAAACTCTAGTGCGGCCGCACTTGGAGTATTGTGTGCAGTTCTGGTCCCCACATTATAAGAAAGATGTGGAGGCATTGGAGAGGGTACAGAGGAGGTTTAACCAGGATGTTGCCTGGTATGGAGGGCAGGTCTTATGAAGAGAGGCTGAGGGATTTGAGGTTGTTTTCGTTAGAAAGGAGGCGGCTAAGAGGGGACCTTATCGAAGCATATAAGATGATTAGCGGTTTAGATAGGGTGGACAGTGATAGCCTTTTTCCTAGGATGGAGAAAGCTAGCACGAGGGGACATAGCTTTAAATTAAGGAGTGGTAGTTATAGGACGGATATCAGAGGTAGGTTCTTTACCCAGAGGGTGGTTAGGGTATGGAATGCCCTGCCTGCGGCAATTGTAGATGCGCCAAGTTTGGTGGTGTTTAAGAGGTTAGTAGATAAGTTTATGGACGAAAAGGGAATGGTTTAGGTTAGAGGGTCATTGCTTTTTCCTAATTGGTCGGCGTGACATCGAAGGCCGAAGGGCCTGTTCTGCGCTGTAATGTTCTATGTTCTATGTTCTATATTAAAGACACACTGCAGCAATACTGAAATTGCCTGAGACAAGCACCTTCCAAACCTGTAGCCTCAACCACAGAAGAACAGGGGCAGCTTCTCAACCACAGAAGAACAGGGATGCATGGGAGATTGCCATTTGCGAGGTCCCCTCTAAGCTATACAACATTCCTGATTTGGAACTAAACCATCTTTCCTTCACTGACACTGGTCTAAATTCCTGGGACTCCCTTTCAACAGTGCAGTGTGAGTAGCTAACCACATAGATTAAAATCGTTCATCACCTTCTCAAAGGAAATGGGGGATGGACAACGTATGCTGGCCTAGCCAGTGATGCCCACATCTCATAAAAGACTATTAAGTAAACACAGATGTCTCATAAGGAGAAAAAAACAACAGCATAGTACCAATGGAGAATTTGTGTCAGTTAATCTGATACTACTCACTACCAGCATGTAAGAGCCCAACTTCAACTTAATGGCATAGACTTGATCTCTGTTCTCCTTCCTTGTGATGTTGCAAACTCAGAAATGCTGCAATTGGTGCCCCCATACCCATTGCATCATTGGTATACACAGGTCACTACTGTGACTTCTGCCAGCTCTGTGAGGAGCAGGCAATAGTCTACAGCGAATACCAATGCACCTCCACAAAATCCCCAGAGTACATCCAATCACTTTGCAAATTTAAAAATTCCAAACATTTAACTTACTCCAATAAGTGTCTGGCCCTTTAAATCGTAATCAAAGGGGCCATCACACTGCTTAACACCTCTGTTTATATAAGTATACAATACAAACATTGTCCGGATGTGCATTGTGCAAATTTGGGACTCCAGTTGGCTTATAAGATAACATGATAAGTCAAAGTGTTTAGGCAAACATTAGAGCACTGCATGTGCCCATATCCACAGAGAACACCATGAAATTGCTAGCCGGTAGTGCAGCCTGCAGTAACAGTGCAGCCGGCTCCTGGGAAACTCAGTTAAGCCCCACACGTATGAATTTATTTTCTTTCAATTACTTGTACAATGAGCCACAGATCTAAGGCGGTCTGTCCAAGAGATGATAAGCTTCCTGCCTATCCTTCCGCACAGGGGATTGTGTGATGTGGAGGCGTACTCAAACTTAAGAAAAAAGCAGATTTGAAATTAAAAACATTATTTGTAGCTTTTCACCAAATAAAATAATAACTAGTCAATATTCACAATGGATAAAGTATGATCTAAGACCATAGTCAATCGGAGTCTATAAAGCTGCTCACACACTCGACATTGAAAGGCTGCTCTTCATTTCCTAACAACATTACCTAGGCATCAATGTTTATGAAACAGTTAATCTCTTCCTGAGTCCCACAGTAAATTAGTGCTCAGAAATATTTTCTGGATGTACTTGAACAGACTAAAAAGAATGTATTTCCTGTTGACCTTGCAGGAATTTAACTAAAGAATTGGCAAAGGTTTCAATATGTCAAGAATTACATCTGTTCGTTAGGATACAAAAGGACAGGCACATATGTCACTGAGGAGTTTTGGTATTGTATCCACAAGTCCTTGCCAGTGCTCTTAAATTTCACAGAGAAAGAAGGATGTGAAATACATATAAACTGGTGTTTCCATTCTTCTGCAGTACTTTTGACGTAAAAAGGATGTGCCTCTTTTTGCTCTGTAGACAGATTGTTATGATGTAGAGATGCCGGCATTAGACTGGGGTAGTAAGAACTCAGTAAGAATTTAGCAACACCAATTTTAAATCCAACCGATTTATTTGATAGTAAATTTGCGAGCTTTCGACACTCTTGTGTCTTCGTCAGGCATTTGAACACTGCATTTGCCTGACGAAGACACAAGAGTTTCGAAAGCTCGCAAATTTACTATCAAATAAATCGGTTGGATTTAAAATTGGTGTTGCTAAATTCTTACTGACAGATTGTTAGCCAGAGAACATTATGGATGGAATTTTCCCGAAGTATCGTAAGAATAAGAAAACCAGAGCGATCCCTGCCATTATGTCCAGCATGGACTGGATCGCAATCATCCCACAGTCATCGCACTGAAAGAACTCCCACATGAAACACACTGGTATTGAGTCCCCAAGAATGTGACTTGCCCAAATTGGCTTGCAGCTATGCACTGTTAACAAGAGTGAGCTGTATTTAAACGCTCCCTCTGCACTCATAGTCAGTCAGACCTGGAGGATGGCAACATGGAAATCTGTGCCATGCTTCACGGACACAGTGGAGGAGAGGCGGACCATTTGTTTCCAAAGTGTGTAAACAACCGAAGAGCAGGGAAGTAAATGCAGCCTGGGATGCAGTGGGTGTGGTAGTCAGTGCCAGTGGGCTGACGATTAGGGTTCATACACAGTGCTGCAAAAAAAATGAATGACCTTGTTTGAGCTCCAAATGTGAGTGTCCATCTATCACATCCTGACATCAGTCCCATCTGTCGCACTTAGAATGTCCATATTGGTAGAGTGGTTAACACTGCTGCCTCACAGCATCAGGAACACGGATTCGATTCCCTTGGGTCACTATCTTTGTGGAGCCTACAAGTTCTCCTCGTGTCTGCATGGATTTCTTTTGAATGCTCTGGTTTCCTCCCACAATCTGAAAGACGTACTGGTTAGATACATGGCCATGTTAAATTCTACTTTGGTGTACCTGAGCAGCTGCCAGAGTATAGTGACTAAGGGATTTTCACAAAAACTTCATTGCAATGTTAATGTAAACCTATTTGTAACACTAATAAGTAAGCTTAAACTTAAACCCTCGACACTCCACGCCCTTCCAGCTCCTGAGCCCAACTCCCAGCATCTTCTTCAAATCCCTCTGACACTTTTCGTCACACACCCTTCCTGTTGAGACATATGCCACCTGTTGGCCCTCAATCCAGGCCCATCAGTTATTAGGCATTCAATCATCCTATTTTGTCCCTGCAGAAGATGGTGGCCCATCATAGAAGCAAATGAAAGAAGGCAGGGGAATTCCTGAGTTGTTCCCTAGGAGGACCAAGCAATGGGGATCTCATGAGAAGCACATGAGAGAGCTGTGAGTGTCTGTGAGATGGGCCTGTGCCACAGAAGCAAGGATCTACAAAACATTCACTCATGTGGCTTGTCTCAAGCAAGTCCCAAGCTGCCCAGACACTTGTCCCTTCTTTGCACTGAACCATGTTTTATATCTTGCAGGATGAACAGCTATTGAGGATCGCCCCTCAGGAGTCATAGACCCCCGCAACCCCCTCAGTAAAAACTCCAAAGGGTGATCCAATTGAGGTGTTCAAGATTCTGAGGGACATGAACAGAGTGGATAGGGAGCAACTGTTTTCCATTAGTTGAAGGGTCATTTCTGAGGGGACTCAAGTTCGAACTGAGGGGTGGAGGAATTTGAAGAAAAACACTTTTACCTAGAGTGTGGTGAAGAGCTGGAATGCACTGCCTGGGAGATGGTGGCGGCGGGATGCTCTAGAAAATACTTGGATGAGTACTTAGCTTGCCATAATAGTCAAGGCTATTGGTCAAGGACAGGCAAGTAGGATTAGGTGGCAGGCCAGGGCCTTACATGCGTCAGTGCAGACTTGATGGGCTGAATGGTCTCTTCTGCACTGTAGTATTCTGTGATTCTGTGAAAACACTAACCAGGTGTCACAAGCTTCACCTACACGACCCACCAACACGAGACACACACGGAATTACATTCAGGCTTCAGGATCACTATCTGCTGAGCACTACACAGCTGCTGATACACATCAGATGGAGGCAGGAACATCTGAGGGATTGAGCAGGTGGAGGTCCGCTGGATCCCAGGAAACTGCTGGCCCTCAGCCAGATACTGAGCTACTGTAAAAAGTTCTCGCAAAGCAGCTAGAGATGCAGGGGCAGAGCTGGGGACTGCAGGAAGGGGTGTTAGCAATATTATGGCAACTGCAAGTTTGTTTGGAGAAGTCCAGTAGTCCTCAGGTAAAAGAGATGGTGCCAGTACTGTGTGGCAGTCAGCCAACACTGCAAGGGTGGTAACTGCAGCGGAAAGTGCAGATATTGGAAGCTGTAGGTCACAGGGTCCAAGGTATGGTCAAGTCTCTGAGGACTATGGCTAAGAGCCTCTGGAGCATGTGTTAAACAAAGCGGGCAATTGCACAGGAGCTCCAGGAGTTGCCCCAGACTCAGAGGGCTATCGCTATGGGTTCTCACGCCATGGTGCAGTCACAGTTGGGCATCCAAGACTGGCAGCATCAAGTGGCATGGAGGCTTCTGGAATTCACTCCAGCTGCCCCTCCATTCAACAGAGTGTCCAAAGCGCCCATGGTTCCCAAGGAAAGAGAAGCACTGGAGCCCATGCCAGGACCTTCCAGCCAGGAGGCCCTGGCAGCCCTTCTCAATTCTCCTTTCCTGCACCTCATGGGCAGCAAGCCAAACAGAGTTGCACAGCTAAATCTGTGACACCCAAATATCAGTTGGGGTTCCCAGGTCCCGGCCCTCCAGAGGGTGCCTGCCAAGGGAATCAAAGACCATGGGGCATGAGGCGCAGTAGGGGCTGAAAGTTTTCAGGGTGGCGGAGGAGCAGGTTGGGGTTGGAGCAGCCAGATATCAGGCCTCCTAATTGAAGAATCTTTTTCCACCTGGCATGCTGCTGCCTGGCCCTTATTCCCCACATTCCCTTGGGGCTGGTACTCCACGATCTCCTGATCTATCTCCTGCTCAGAGATATTTGCCCAGTCTTCCCCCACCAGGCAGTCTCCCTGCCATTATGCCAGGTCGTGGAGGACCAGCAGACCACTTTGATATGTGAGACCCTCTGGGAGCTGTATTGCAGAGCGCTGCCAGAATGATCCAGGCCGTGGAACCACATCTTGAGCATGCCAATGCACCCTCAGTGATGAATTAGGTGGAAGCCTGTGCCTCATTACAGCAGGTCTCCTTCTTAATCTCAGGACTTCATGCTGGTGTTAACAGCCATAATCTCATCAAGTAGCCCTTGTCCTCTATAAGCCATCCTGGCATCCTGGGGTAGCCCTTGAAGACCCTGGGAAAATCCAAATGCCTCAAACTGAAACATTATACTCCCCAGATAGCATGCACAAATGTGTGTGATATTCCATGTTTTGATTTAATTTGATTTATTACTGTTACATGTATTAATATACAGAGTGAAAAGTATTATTTCTTGCACGCTACACAGACAAAACATACCATTCATAGAGAAGGAAACGAGAGACTGTAAATGTAGTGTTACAGTCTTATCTAAGACATAGAGGAAGATTGACTTAACGTAAGGTAAGTCCATTCAAAATTCTGACAGCAGGGAAGAAGCTGTTCTTCAGTCTGTTGGTACACGACCTCAGATTTTATATCTTTTCCCAAAGGAAGATAATGGAAGACAGAATGTCAAAGAACAAAGAACAACACAACACGGGAAACAGATCCTTTGGCCCAACGAGCCCACGCCGCCATTTTAACAGCGTGAGTTCCCTCTTCCATCCATGACAGTTGTCTATGTTTGTGGAAATCCACACTGGAAACCAGATTAGGGAGACAATTTGTTTCACCAGTCAGGCTAAGAGCATATCTTTGGGGTTGTGGGAGGAAACCGGAGCACCCGGAGAAAACCCACTCAAGCACGGGGAGAATTCGCGAACTCCCATAGATATTGGCCCAAATCCATGTATCTGCACAACAAACAGTGATAGTCACTAAGCTGTCATGTTGCCCATCAACTGGTCCAGTTTAAGCATACACTAACGACGTGAAGCACTAGGCTACTCTCGAAAAATTCAAGAGCAGCCCTCGCACAACCCATCGCATGTCTGCCCCTTGTTGGACAACAAGGCAGACTGAAGCACCTGTGGAATAAAAGAGAGAAACATCAATAATATGCACATCTTATGTCCAGGATGCATGGGATCTTTAATTATGTGGCTACTTTGCCAAGATAGCGAGAAGTGTCGATAGAGTCAACGGATGGGCAATTGGTTTGCGCAATGAGTTGGGCTACGTTCACAACCTTTTGTAGTTCCTTGTGGTCTTGGGCAGAGCAGGAACCATACCAAGCTATGATATAACCAGAAAGAATGCTTTCTATGGTACATCTGTAAAAATTGGTGAGGGTCGTAGCTAACATGCCAAATTTCCTCAGTCTTCTGAGAAAGTAGAAGCATTGGTGGGCTTTCTTAATTATAGTGTCAGCATGGGAGATCAGGTCAGGTTGTTGGTGATCTGGATACCTAAGATCTTGAAGCTCTTGATCCTTTCTACTTTGTCCCCATTAATGTAGACAGGGGCATATTCTTCTTTATGCTTCTTGAAGTCGATGACAATCTCCTTTGTTTTGTTGACGTTGGTGGAGAGCACTATTGTTACCACACCAGTTCACAGATTCTCTATCCTATTCCTGTACTCTGTTTCATCATTATTTGAGATCCAACTGACTACGGTGGTATTGTCAGCAAACTTGAAAATCAAATTGGAGGGGAATTTGGCCACACAGTTGTGAGTATATGAGGCGTACAGTAAGGGGCTGAGAACACAGCCTTTGTGGGGCACCAACATTCAGACTGATCATGGAGGAGGTGTTGTTGCCTATCCTTACTGATTGTGGTCTGTGAGTTAGGAAGTTCAGGATTCAGTCGCAGACGGAGGTGCCAAGACCCGTGCCGTGGAGTTTGGAGATGAGTTTTATGGGATTAATAGTATTGAAGGCTGAGCTACAGTCAATAAGTAGGAGTGTGACATAGATATCCTTATTATCTAGGTGTTCCAGGGTTAAGTGCAAGGTCAGGGAAATGGCTTCTGCTGTGGATCTGTTGCGGCAGTAGGCAAATGTAGTGGATCCAAGTAGTCTAGGAAGTTGGAATTGATTTCAGAATGACTAACCTATCAAAAGTACTTCATAATAATTGATATCAGAGCCACCGGCCGATAGTCATTAAGACATGTTGCTTGGTTTCCTTAGGTACAGGGGTTATGATCGTCTTCTTGAAGCAGTTAGGGACCTCAGATTATTGAACAGGGAGGTTGAAGATGTCTTTGAATACCTCTGTCAGCTGATCCACGCAGGATCTGAGTGCACGTCCGGGTACCCCACCCAGACCAATTGCTTTCCATGGATTGATATTCAAGAAAGCAACTCTGACATCTGCAATGGTGATCCCAGATACAGGTTCATCATTTGGGTGGCACAGTACACCATGGTTAGCAATACTGCTTCACAGCTCCAGGGACCTGGGTTCGATTCCTGCTTTGGATTACTGTCTCTGTGGAGTTTACACATTCTCCTTGCATCTGCATGGGTTTCCTCCAGGTGCTCTGGTTTCCTCCCACAGTCTAAAAATGTGCAGGTTAGGTTGATTGACCATACTAAAAATTGCCCTTTAGTGTCCTGAGATATGTTGGTTAAAGGAATTAGCTGGTAAATATGTCGGCACATGGAGGAGGGCTTGGGTGGGATTGTGGTCGGTGCAAACTCGATGGCCCAAATTACCTATTTCTGTATTGAAGGGTTTCTATGATTTTTATGAGTTCTATGATCCAAGCCTTCCAGGAAGGAGGGCATGCTCTCGCTGACCTCTTGCTCAAAACAGGCATAGGATGTATTGAGCTCATCAGGGAGAGGTGCATTGGAGCCGGCAATTGTACATGCCTTCATCTTGTAGCCTGTTATGTCTTGCACACTTTATCATAGTCAGCGGAGATCAATGAGGCTAGTCTGAGACTCCAGCTTGTTCTGGTGCTGTTTTTTGGCATCTTTGATGAATCACCTTAATTGTATGTGGCTTTCTTGTATAGGCCAGTGTTACCTGACTTGAACGCCTCAAACCTGGACTTCAGCAAGCAGCGGAAAGCCCTGTTCATCCATTGTTTCCATTTGGGGAACACATGGATTTACTTCTTTGGCACACAGATTACATAAGGGTGGCTGTGCACAATTTGGACATTTTGGGAGTGGAACACTTTGCGGTTGATAAGGTCGCTCCCTGATGCCACAGGGTTTGTAAAGTGATACGAATCCTATTTATAGCACCTTGCACCTGAGGTATAAGAAATATGACGGTGAAGCCTGCAGTACTGTCATGTTGGCCCTGGCCCAAAACAAAATGGATATAGTGGAATGCCCAGGCATCTGTCACCTACTTGTGAATGCACTTGTGAGCTGAGGACTGAGAGGTACCACACAAGTCTTCGCTCAAGTCCTGGAACAATCCAGTGGCAATAGTTTTGAAGGCTGCGGTGAACTTAAAAGGCTACCAGGAATGGATGTCGCCCTCCCCCACAAGGTGCCAGGCCTGCGAGGATATGGCATAGGTGTTGCACTGTCTCTTGCTCTGCCAGAGGGAGTCTCCAGTGGCAAGTGGTATCAGACAGCTTGTTATGGGATGTTCAATCGAGGCCTCTTTCTCTGCCATCTTCTGGACCCCTTCAGGATGATGGGCAGCCGATCCTGACCCTGACCAGTAGCCCCCTGTTGTTCTGGTGTGGCCTCCAGGCTAAGCTTGGCCTTGCTGCCGACAGTGACATCCACAGCAGCAACAAGGATTACTGGCAGTTCTAGTGGCCCAATTCCAACATTCATGTTTTTTCTGGCAGACAGAGGGAGAGACAGTCCACAGGGTTATCCGGGTCCCTCAATCCCTCCCAGCACACTGTGGCTTCATGAGTCTAGAAACTGACAATCTTACAACATCCCCAGTGCCATGCACCACCTCAGTTAGAATATTACAGCGCAGAACAGGCCCTTCGGCCTTCGATGTCACGCCGACCAATTAGGAAAAAGCAATGACCCTCTAACCTAAACCATTCCCTTTTCGTACATAAACTTATCTACTAACCTCTTAAACGCCACCAAACTTGGTGTATCTACAACTGACGCAGGCAGGGCATTCCATACCCTTACCACCCTCTGGGTAAAGAACCTACCTCTGACATCCATTCTATAACCACCACTCCTTAATTAAAAGCTATGTCCCCTCGTGCTAGCTTTCTCCATCCTAGGAAAAAGGCTATCACTGTCCACCCTATCTAAACCTCTAATCATCTTATATGTTTCAATAAGGTCTCCTCTTAACCGCCTTCTTTCTAAAGAAAACAACCTCAAATCCCTCAGCCTCTCCTCATAAGACCTGCCCTCCATACCAGGCAACATCCTGGTAAACCTCCTCTGTACCCTCTCCAATGCCTCCACATCTTTCTTATAATGCGGGACCAGAACTGTACACAATACTCCAAGTGCGGCCGCACTAGAGTTTTGTACAGTTGCAACATGACGTTGCGGCTCCTAAATTCAATCCCCCTACCAATAAAAGCTAAGACTCCATAGCCTTCTTAACAACCTTATCGACTTGACTGCCTACTTTCAGGGATCTATGCACAAATACACCAAGATCCCTCTGATCATCAACACTATTAAGAATCCTACCATTAGCCCTATACTCTACACATTTATTATTCCTGCCAAAGTGCATTACCTCACACTTTTCCACATTAAACTCCATTTGCCACCTCTCGGCCCAGCTCTGCAACTTGTCCCAAGTCTCTCTGCAAACTATAACACCCCTCTTCACTATCTACCACTCCTCCAACTTTGATGTCATCCGCAAATTTACTAATCCATCCTTCAATACCCTCATCCAGATCATTTATAAAAATTACAAACAGCAAGGTCCCCAAAACAGATCCCTGAGGTACTCCACTTGTAACCGAACTCCACGATGAATATCTTCCATCAACCACTACCCTCTGTCTTCAATCTGCTAGCCAATTCCTAATCCAATTAGCTAAATCACCCTCAATCCCATACATCTGCATTTTCCGCAGAAGCCTTCCATGGGCCACCTTATCGAATGCTTTACTAAAGTCCATATATACCACATCAACTGCCTTACCCCCATCCACCTCTTTGGTCACTTTTTTCAAAAAACTCAATAAGGTTAGTAAGGCACGACCTACCCTTCACAAAACCATGCTGACTATCCCCAATCAATTCATTTCTCTCTAAATAATTATAAATCCTATCCCTAATAATTCTCTCCAATACTTTGCCTACAACAGAAGTAAGACTCACCGGCCTATAATTCCCTGGAAAGTCTCTCTTCCCCTTCTTGAACAATGGGACCACATTTGCTATCCTCCAGTCTTCCGGCACTATACCTGTAACCAACAACGACCTGAAGATCAGAGCCAGAGGCTCTGCAATCGCCTCTCTCGCCTCCCAGAGAATCCTAGGGTAAATCCCGTCCAGCCCAGGAGACTTATCTAACTTCAAACCCAGTTGGCTGTTGATTGTTACCACATTATTATCTCAGCAGCTGTGGGCACTGCCCACACTCCCTCACGGTAGCCAAGGTCCTCCTTGTACCCTCCTTAAACATGCTGTACCCTCCTTAAACATGGTGCGATACAATGCCTTCTACATATCCAATGCAGATGGTTGGTTGCTGATGTGAGGCACAAAGCTGCCCCTCAGGGGGGACCGGGTGCAAATTCCACCCTTACGCTTCTATGCAATTTTCCCAAATTAGCACAATCAAAACCAGGCACAGCATGGCTCGAAAATGACAGCCATCTATATTTTGTTCAATAGTATTTGTCCAGATCTAAATATCAAAGGCTACCTGCCCCTTCAGATGAGCTTTTTTCTAGGGCTAGGTCCAGATCAACATCATCATATTTATCAGTTTTCTCATTAATAAATGGAAAGTTCATGAACTCCTGTTGGATAGGACCTAACGTCATATAATGTTTTAATAAATTATGTTCAATACAAAGAATTTGAGAAATCTCCTGGGTGATATAAAAACCATGACTGAAAATAGTACTCTACCACAGACCGCAGTCATAACCTTTCCCTATTGAAATTGTTCATAACAGTAGCTGTATGTCTTCAAAATAATAACAAACTCATGCAAATCATTATACTGCCAATAATACATTTGGAAGGAGAAAACCAAGGCGTGAATTTTCAGAATGGCAAGCACTTGATGTCCACCATACAGGGAGTTTAGAAACAAAGAACAAAGAAAATTACAGCGTAGGAACAGACCCTTCGGCTCTCCATGTTGACCAAGGGTGTCTTGACAAACAAAGGGTGTTTGTCAAGACACCCTTTGAAAGTCACTATCGTATCTGCTTCCAATATCTGCCCAGGTAGCGAGTTCCAAGCACCCATCATCCTGTGTGAAAAAAACCTGTCTTGTACACCTCCTTTAAACCTTGCCCCTTGCACCTTAAACCTATGCACCCTAATAATTGACTCTTACATCCTGGGAAAAAGCTTCTGACGATCCGCTCTGTCCATGCCCCTCGTAATTTTGTAAACTTCTTTTAGGTTGTCCCTCAACTTCAGTTGTTTCAGTGAGAACAAACAAAATTTCTTCAACCTCTTCTCATTTCTAATGCCCTCCATACCAGGCAACATTCTGATAAATCTCTTCTGTATTCCCTGTTCTGGTCACCTTCCTACCGGAAGGACGTGGAGACTCTGGAAAGAGTGCAGAGGAGGTTTACCAGGATGCTGCCTAGTATGGAAGGTCTGAGTTACGAGGAGAGATTAGGCAAATTGAGACTGTTTTCCTTAGAAAGACATAGACTTAGAGGAGATCTAATAGAGGTATACAAGATTATGAGGGGTATAGATAGAGTAAACAGGGTTAAGCTTTTTCCTAGGATGGACTCAAATAGCACAAAGGGTCACGGGCTTAGGGTGAGGGGGGTAAGGTATAATTTGGATGCTAGAGGGAGTTTTTTCCACAGAGGGTGGTGGGAGTATGGAATGCACTGCCAAATAAAGTGGTGGAGGCAAGCACTCTGGAGTTATTTAAGAAATACTTAGATGGGCACATGAACAGAATGGGAATGGAGGGGTATAGAAAACTGATTTAAAATAGGGATCATGAGCCTTGGGAGTCCCTGGAAGTGTGTAAATAGATGATGATATTGATGTACTTGTTTTTATCCTACAGGTGCTTTGGTCCACCTTGTTGTCTAACGAGGGGCATACACGCGATGGGTCGTGAGAGGGCTGCTCTTGGACCTTTTTTCGAGAGTATCCTAGTGCTTCACGTCGTTAGTGTACGCTTGACGTGGACCATTTGATGGGCAACACGACAGCTCAGTGACTATCGCTGTGCTGTGCAGATACATGGATTTGGGCCTGTGTCTGTGGGAATTTGCGCATTCTCCCCATCCTTGCGTGGGTTTTTCTCCGGGTGCTCCGGTTTCCTCCCACATCCCAAAGATGTGCTCTTAGGCTAATTGGCAAAACAAATTCTCCCTAAATTGTCTCAAATTTGGTTTTTAATCCATAGATCTATAAACATGGACAGGGATCGCGTGCAGAAGTGGGAACATCGAAGTGGCAGCGTGGGCTCGTTGGGCCGAAGGGCCTGTTTCCCATGCTGTTTTGTTCTTTGTTCTTCTTTGTTCTTCAAAGTCTCCACATTCTTCTGGTAGTGTGATGACCAGAACTGAACAGTATATTCCAAGTGCGGCCTATAAAGCTGCAACATGACTTACCAATTTTTAAACTCAGTGCCCCAGCCAATGAAAGCAAGCATGCATATGCCTTCTTGACTAGAAAGAATCCCCACCAACTCAGACAGCGCCACTGCTAGTTCACATTCAAAAGAGATTGATTGGCAATCAGGTTGTCTGACAGTTCTTCAGCCCATCCAGATGCAGCACTGCAGTGGCCAAAGAGGGTACTGCAGTATCCAATCTTAGACCAAGATGCAGGAACTGCACTTCAGGTTAATAAGTACCAGAGGTCCCAGGAAAGGTTGGGGGTGCCCTTAAAGAGTTGGGAGAGGAGGATGCAATCTCACTGTTGGGGGTTGGATTTTTCTGGTCCATGAGGGGAGGGTGCACTGATCTAAGTGGGCCTTCCAATTGAGTCATCCACCCCACTGACGGTGAAAGCTTTCAGAGATTGAAGGTGAGAATTTCAAGCATTTCCCATCCTCAGTCATCAGGAGTGTCCACCAATCAAGGAATTCAGGCTGGGTGAGTAAAAGCCCTCAGTAGCCATTCAGTGGCCCCTCATGAGCTTTAATTGGGAATTGGACAGGCTTCATATCTGAGGCCTTGTCACTCCATTGTAAAATTGCATCCATGTCAGAATGGGTGGTTTCCCAAAGGGAATCCCATTCATGCTATTTTACACTCTGCATTGCTTCAGAATCTTCCAGGGGATGGAGGTGAGGGGGGAACATAAAACTCTGATTAGTACGTGCACATGCCTGAAACACTTCGGTAACCGTGGCCTGAATAGAGTCCTCCATGCATGGGTGCACATTGCCTCACACAGCTCCAACAGATTTTCCCTTATTTCTCATTGTATTTTGATTAGGTGCTATTTTGGGCTGATTCTAGAAGAAATCCTCAGCCTCAGGCTCATGGTAGTACCTATGGCGCATAAGCCTGGCTTCCCCTACACACCTTCAACTGTCAATAGCTTCAGCTATCACTACTTACATTAGCTGATCGGATGCTTCTCTGATGTGATCACCAGCTTGTGATCCTGGTAATGTCTGCACTGGCAGAAGTGATGAGATGGTGCACCCTCTAAAGTTCCCTCCTCCTCCTCCTCCTCCTCAGAGGTGGCAACTGTCCTCCAGCCTCTCGTGTTGTGCATGCTTCGAATTGGCCCTGACCTACATGTGACAACATAAACATTGAAGATTTAAATGTTACCCATTTCCTTAACCCAATCATGCCCAATGGTGGACACATGGGTACTATCTGCATCACCTTCAGCAATAAAACAGCTGCCTTTGTGACCTGTTAACTCCAAGACATCCTTCTCCATGAGGTTGAGAATGCACAGACATAGCACTCCCATGCAATCTTAGTCCTTTAATTATTGGTATGTGCCAATAATTACCAATATTGCTGTGTCTGCTGCAAGCACAAGAAAAAAATCCATTAGTTTCAACACATAGATAAGCACCATGCTTATGATAGTTGCAGCCCAAAAATCCATGTCAAGAGCATATATATGTCTCCTGCTTATGGCCACTCTCAAGTGACTATATGTGCAAAAACAATGACAGACACTTCTCATCAAGATTCAACCATGTCTCTTGCAGATTTATTGAGGCAGGAATGAAATCAGACAGTGTTGCAGGTTGGAAACAGAAATTCTTAGTGATGACACAGATATATAATTGAAAACTTAACTAGAAATCAAATATGGGACCAAGATTGCAAGCAGCCTGTTTCAGCTTCAGACAGTTGCCAGGCAGAGAGATTGAATTGACCTTTAGGAGATTGAGTTTATAAGTGTTTCCATGGAGTTGGCCACCACTTCCACACTGGAAAAAATGTGTTCCAAACACTATACAAAGCCCTGTTTTCCTTTGGAGCCAGATTTTTCCATTATCTCTGATAGTGATAGTAGACTCTCTAACAAGCCTTCCAGTGCACGTAGCCCCTTAGTTTACTTCAGTGACTCAGATGCAGCTGACATAGTAGACTGATGCAAACTTTTTCTTTATTTATTTGTTCATGGAATGTGGGTGTCACTGTATGGACAATCACTTATTGCCCATGCCTGACGGCAATTAAGAGTCAACCACTTTGCATGCAGACCAGACCAGGTAAGAATGATAAATCTTCTTCCCTCAAGGACATTAATGAACCAGTTGGGTTTTTACAACAGCATTCTATGATCATCATTAAACTTTCAAGTCCAGATTTTACTGAATTCAAATGTTACCATCTGTCATGGAGAGATTTGAAACTGGATTCCCAGAGGAAAACCCTGGGTTTCTGGATTCCTAGTCCAGCGACAATACCACTATGCCAATGCCTCCACTTGAAGACTGAAGGTACCATGGCTTCTGTAAGAATGTTGTGCATTGACTTGCATGATTGACTGCCTCTGATCGCACACCAATTGCATGCTGAAGGAGTGAAAACCCTTACGGTTCTAATACAAGGTAGAATTGAGATGCAAGACCTGCAAAGGAATGTACATACAATCAATGCAGCATGGAAGCCTGCAAGTCAGCAAAGCCACATGCTCCCTCTGCTTGCTTATTTTCAGTAAGAGTGAATGAAATGTAGTCAACTCTCATCAAGTAGACCGTCTCAGTGATCTCCCTTATGTTATAGTAAACGACTAACGCGAGATGTTACAAACATCTCCAACTCCAACCTGGAAGGAACCTGAATGATAGAAGTTCATTGCCATGATCTTCCTCACAGCTATTGACTATGGTCTTTGTTGTTCTCTAAAACTACACTTGTAACTGTAGCAAGTTGGCAGATTTCAGTGAGGATGCTCTGACTGAAGCATAGACATCTATGCATTTTTTCTCAATGAGGTACTAGAAGAGAAATTTCTCCATGGACAGCTTGGGTGAATATGGCCTATTTCTGAGAATATTTCTTCTCTTCCTTCTCCTCTCACTTCCAGAATATTTGTCCAACTTCGCATGTCCTCTGCACATTCTCCAAGTTACAATGTATTCCAATGTTAAAGTCCAGTACTGCACCCATATTTGGGAGCAACTAATTTGTGCAGAAGCCTTGAAGTCGAGGGGAATCCTTCATCAGCTTTTCAACTTGAACATCAAGCAGTTGCAGAATCATGTAAGTATCCAAAAGAAATCAACCAGTAACTAACTTGTAAGTAGTTGATTCCTTTAAATAATATGACGCATTCAATAATGCAAGGTTGAAAGTAAGTGTTAGCTGAAGCCATAAGTCTAAAATAGCTGAAATGTTCTCAAATCATTGTTGCACACTGATTTACATCATGATCTACATTGCATACCTCAGGTGTATATTCACTTCCCTACATGCTAATGCTTACACCAACGGGTGGTATGGTGGCACAGTGGTTAGCACTGCTACTTCACAACTCCAGGGACCCGGCTTCGATTGTCGGCTTCACTCACTACCTGTTTGCACATTCTCCCTATTTCTGTGTGGGTTTCCTCTGAGTGCTCTGGTTTCCTCCCACACTTCAAAGATGTGCGGTTTAGGTTGATTGGCCATACTAAATTGCCCCTGACTGTCCTGGGATGTGTAGTTTAAAGGGATTAACAGAGTAAATATGTGGGGTGACAGGGATAGGGCCTGGATGGGATTGTTATCGGTGCAAACGCAATGGGCTAAAAGGCCTCCTTCTGCATTGTAGGGTTTCTATGATTCTGTGAATATGGCACCCATTGCAATTCATCCCATTAATGTGTGTATATGCTGAAGATACCATTTTGGAATTCTAATGGCTCTCATAACACCCAAACATCATGCTGAGGTCAACTTCTGATACTATTATCCTTATCCATATTAGAACCATACAACATTACAACATAGAAACAGACTTTTTGGCCCTTCTTGGCTGTGCCAAACCATTTTTTGCCTAGTCCCACTGACCTGCATTTGGACCATAATCCCTCCACACCTTTCTCATCCATGTACCTGTCCAAGTTTTTCTTAAATGTTAAAAGTGAGCCCACATTTACCACTTCATCTGGCAGCTCATTCCACACTCCCACCACTCTCTGTGTGAAGAAGCCTCCTAATATTCCCTTTAATATTTTTCTTTCTTATTATATTAAGTGATTAACCACATTTTTTCTCAATGAAATACTGGAAGAGAAATTTCTCCATGGACAGCTTGGATGAATATGGCCTCCTTCTGAAAATGTTTCTTCCCTTCCTTCTCCTCTTAAGTTTAATGATGACCATGTTCAATGGTCAGATGATAAAATTTGAATTCAGTGAAAATCAGGACTTGAAAGTTTAATGATGACCATGGAATGCTGTTGTAAAAATCAAATTGGTTCATTATGTCCTTTAGGAAGAAGATCTATTGTTCTTATCTGGTCTGGCCTGCATGCAATGTGGTTGATTATTAAGTAATTATATTAAATAATATTTCCCTTTCTTATTGTATTAAGAAAATTGAGTAGCATAAATATTTTACTTGTGTTGCATCTGCAGTAGTAATTATGAGCAGAACATTACAAGAATAAATATTTACTTTGTCATCAAGTAACAAGCAACATCAAAACAAAAAATGATGGAAGTGGTCAGCGGTTCTGGCAGCATTTGAGGGGAGAGAAATAGAGTTAATATTTCAGATCAATAGTCTGATGGCTGCCAAGGAAACACAAATGAATTGTGACCTTCAGCTACCCAAATAAATTTCCTCCTCCACAAATATACATCTGGCAGATCAACACACACCCACCTCCATCATATACACTCAGCAATATTTCTGCCCTCAATCCACCACACAACAGAAAAGGTCTTTGTCCTTAACCACTTCTCCCTCCCATGTAATGTATCTTGGTCAATGAACTATCTCCGTGAAGCATGATTTAGGCCCTCAACACCCAATCCCACTGAACAATTTCCAATCTTCCAACCTTCCACCCACAAGCTGAACAATTTTAAACACAAAAGGCCCCAGTCACCTCCACAAATCCACTGAGTTGGATTTTGATTGTTATCCTCAACCTCACCCACTCAACCATCCACATCCTCCAACACCACTAAACAGGGCTTTGACTTCCTAGGAATTCCCCATATTCATGTGAACTGCAAAGATTTTGTTTCCCCATCTCGTCTGGTAAACTATCTATTCCATGCCAGCTTCAGCTGTATAACATGTTGCCTGAGGGTCCAATTGTACATGAGAGCTGCTTTTTCCTAAAGTCCATTAAGCAGCTACATTCCGGAGGATATAGATCTGCCAAAATCCTGGAAACTAGGATATTATTGCCCACGTGCACCCAAGATGAACAAATGCTGTATTTGAAGCCATAATGGATAATGCGAAAGGAGGCCAGAATTGTCTTTGCTTTTGAAGGGGTACCTATCGAGGGTCAAATGAACCTTAGCTGGAGGTATGTGACAACATTAATGTTATCATTAACTCAAAAAGGATCTGGTTGCAATTGCACAGATTGATTGACATGAGGAACAATTCTGAGCAATGGCAACCCAATATTTTCCTATAACAAGTATCTCATTCAAATATACATACCATAGAAACATGGAAACATTGAAAGTAGGAGCAAAAGTAGGTCATTTGGTCTTTCGAGCCTGCACTAGCATTCAATATGATCATGGCTGATCATGCACTTTCAGCATCCCACTCCTGCTTTCTCTCCATGCCCCTTGATCCTTTTAGCCACAAGGGTTACATCCAGCTCCCTCTTGAACATATCTAACAAGTTGGCCCCAACAGCTTTCTGTGGTAGAGAATTCCACAGGTTCACAACTCTCAGAGTGAAGAATTTCTTATCTCTTATGTTTAGACAGTGATCTCAAATTCAGGACTTCCCCAACATAGGGAATATTCTTTCCGCATCTAGCTTGTCCAGCCCCGTCAGGATTTTATATGTTTCTATGAGATCCACTCTCATTCTTCTAAACTTCAGTGAGTACAAGTACAGCCAATCCAGTCTCTCTTCATATGTCAGTCCTGCCATGCCAGGAATTAGTCTGATGAATCATCGCTGGACTCCCTCAATAGCGGGAATGTCCTGCCTCAGACTAAAAGACCAAAACTGAACACAATACTCAAGGTGTGGCCTCACCAAGGCCCTGTATAACTGCAGCAAGACATCTTTATTCATATATTCAAATCCTCTTACTATGAAGGCCAGCATGCCCACTGCCTGCTGTACCTGCATGCCAACCTTCAATAACATTTCCACCATGACACCCTGCTCACTTTGCACTACCCCTTTTCCTAAACTGCCACCATTCAGATAGTAATCTTCTTTCCTGTTTTTGCCACCAAAGTGAATAACCTCATATTCAACCTCATGTTTTATTGCATTTGCCAAGTATTTCTCCAAGCTTGTCGAAATCATCCTGCAGCCTCTTAGCATCCTCCTCACAAGACACACACTGCCACCTAGCTTAGTGTCATCTGCAAATTTGGAGTTATTGCATTCAATTCTTTTGTCTAGATCATTAATGTATACTGTGAATAACGGGTTTCAGCACTGAACCCTGCGTTCTTCTACTAATCGTTGCCTATCACTCTGAAAAGGACCTGTTTATTCCCACTCTCTGCTTCCTGTCCATAGTTTTCTCTCCACATCAATACATTAACCCAATACCATGAGTTTTAATTTTGCTCACTAATCTCTTGTTTGGGACTTTTCAAAACCTATTGAAGACCAGATACACAACATCTACTGGTTCACCCTTGTCAACTCTACTCTTCACATCCTCAAGCACAATTTGTCAAGCACAATTTCTCTTTAGTAAATCTGACTTGGACCAATCCTGTCACCACTTTCCAAATGCTCAGTTATTGCATCCTTAGTAATAGACCCTAGCATTTTCCTCACTACCATTGGCAGACTAACCGGTCTATAATTTCCAGTTTTCTTTCCCCCTCCTCTTTTAGAAAATGTACATTAGCTACCTTCCAATCCATTGGAACTCTTCCAGAATTTATAGAATGCTGGAAAATGATCACCAATGCGTTCACTATTTCTAGGGCTACTTCCTTGCGTACTCTGGGATGCTGAGCATCAGGCCCTGGGAATTTGTTGGGTTTTAATCCCAGCAGTTTCCCCAATAAAATTTCCTAATGAATAAGAATTTCTTTTAGTTCCACCATTGAAACTTTGTTCCTTTAAAAAGGCTTTACAAATTACAATCATTGGCCACAAACTAGTTGCATAACATATGTTCATTCTTCTCTATCTTCCTTAAATTACATTTTGTCCAAAATTCTGATGCTTTTATTGTGAGCTGCTCTGAGTTCTGTTTATCAATCATCTTACGAAGTGGGAATTCAGCAAGACCAATCCACCTAACCTAGAACTTTCTCCCTAAATGTTTCCACTTCGTTATTGACCTTACCTTTTTCAATAACTTTCCAAAATCTAACTGTTTGAGCTCTCCCTTTTAGGCTTGGCACTCACCTCCTCATCCTGTCAATGAAGTGATTTAGAACTTTTCTATACACGTTAAAAATGCTATCCTATACATATGGCGTTATCACATAAAACATAGTGTATACTGGGCACTGGATGAGCTATTGAAGCCCAGTTGTACATTAAGAGGTGGACCTCACCTGATTCTCAATTGCTTGGTCCACTTTTGCGGTACTTTTAGAACCAGCCATCAAGCTAAATGGAATGTAGGTCATCAGCATCTGTTAAAATGCTACTGCTTTTTATGCAAGCATTGTCATTCTTTTCATCATTTAATAACTTGAGTATGAATGATTTAATATTCTTTAACTCCTTGAGTTGAATAATAAAGATTAGAGACTCTAGGAACTATGTTAACCATTTGTAGCCTATACTTTTAAACAGCAGTTTTTTCTAATGTTAACAACACTATCAAATTCTAGGTTTCATGTTTGGAATTCCTACACCAGTTGGCAATAGGTTTTCTTTTACTGCCTCTTTATACTGCTCTTGGTCACTCTGATGGTACCTGTGCTGAAAGACTAGAAAAGAGTTTTCTCTAAACTAAATAAAAACAATTTTAACAAATATGGTTTCCTGCTGTGAGGATAATTTTGAGGATAAACTACAAAGGAACTACTTTTAATTGGTTAAGCTGAAACAATTGATCGGTCTAAAATTGTAGTCGACTTCCAATCACCTGTATCATAATTCCAAAATAAAGTATCAAATATTTATCCAGATTTTCTGCTAAATGCCAATGAGATATGAATCCTGACAATATTGCAAGGTGACAGGCTGACTCTACCATATCACCTATATTAATGAATTAATTATGTTAATTGAATAAGAAGTTAATGAAATTAAAGGAATTTGATCCGTGATAATGGAGTTGTAAGTATGGGATTATGCAAAAATCATATCTCCTCCTGTTTCCTGTTCCTTCCCTTTGTAAAACTGGATGAAACTAGAGACAATTTCCAAATTGAGCCAACAAAAATATAGTTAACAATTGCATTATATTGCTTCATGTTTATCACATCTTCCTCTAAAGAGTTTTTTGTGCCTCTTCGGAAGGATGAATCATTCAGGCATTTTATCATGCTCGGCCAATGCCTTTGTGGTGATTTCTGTTGTCATAGAGTTCAGTTCATACAAAAAGCTATCCAACTCTGAATATAACCATCGCCTGGAACAGTGTGTACAATTTTGTGAGGCTTTACCATTCTTTTCTTTGCTGTTTGAGAAGGACAGAATTTTCCTAGCTGCCTTGTTCTTTGCAGCTGAACTGGAACAGGTTCATCACAATAAGACTAGTGGTAAATTTCTTGGATTTATTACTTCCTTTTGTGGTTTAGATGACAACATTTTATTACTTTTCTCCACTGGATGCCACAATTTAATGTCAGGCAAGGTCAGATTCCCACAGACGTTTGTTAATATCTGTCCTCCCAAAGTTGGGGAAATTAAATTATGCAGTTATATTGTTGAGATGCTGGACAAATTCTCATAGAAATGGTTCCAAATAAGCAGCATTCAGTCTGACAAATTGTGTTTTGTGAGAGATGCATATGATGCAGACAGTCACTGGAAAAAGTTGAAAGGCCTAAAATAAGAACTTGTAGCAGACTCTTTAGTTATTTTTGTTCTCTAAACCCAAACAAAAGCATCAATTAAACCGGGGGAAGATTTGATTTATTTTAGCAATAAAACTGAGTCAATTTCATGGATGACACCTTAATGCGCTGAGTAATTTTGAGTGATTATAACCAGTGGAGTTTAACATTAATTCCAACCCAAGTTTCATTTTCTGAAAAATGTTTAAACAATATTGATTCTTATCGTTAGAAGTGAGTTTAAAGAGACTTCTTCACAGCTCCATCATTTGACAGCACACCATTCATCATGCCATCCATACTTCCTTCATATAAGATATGGGAACAAATGGCACAGCAACCAGCTATACACAACAAAGAACAAAGAACAACACAGCACGAGAAACAGATCCTTTGGCCCAACAAGCCCGTGCCACCATTTTAACATTGTGAGTGCCCTCTTCTATCTATGACTTTTGTCTACACCTATTGGACTCCACAAAAACGGAACCATAACCAGATTAAGGGACAACTAATTTTGGGACAATGTTTTAGCACCAATCAGCCTAAGACCACGATTTTGAGAGGAAACCGGAGCACCCAGAGAAAACCCATGCAAGCGCAGGGAGAATGTGCAAATTCCCACAGATACTGGCCCAAATCCATGTATCAGCACAGCAAACAGTGATAGTCACTGAGCTGTCATGTTGCCCGTCAGCTGGTTCAGTTTAAATGTACACTAACGACGTGAAGCACTAGGCAACTCTTGAAGCGACATCCAAGAGCAGCCCTCACACAACCCACCACATATATGCCACTTTTTGGACAACAAGGCAGACCAAATCACCTGTGGATCAAAAGAAAAGATATCAATAAGCAAGCACAACTTATACAGTCATTCACGGAATCCCCAGAAGCTCAGAAGTAAGACAAGTGAGCCATAAAATATATTGGAAGATCCACAGGAATCAATTGATTCCCAGGAACATCCCAAGTTCTTGATCCTTATTTAGAAGAGTCTCCTGTATCCCCCCATTTCTAGTTCACTCACGTGCCCGTCTAAGTAAACCTTAAACAACTCTAGCATGCCTGCCTCCATCACCCTACTTGGCAGTGCATTCCAGGCCCTCTCAACCCTCTGTGTGAAAAAACTCCCTCTAACATGTGAATTATACCTCGCCCCCCTCACCCTAAGCCCATGGCCCCTCGTAATTTTTGTATCCAACATAAGTAAAAGCTTACCACTGTTTATTCTATCTATACCCTTTATAATCTTATGCATTATTAGATCTATTAGATTTCCCCTCATTCTCCGTCTTTCTAAGGAGAACAGCCCCAATTTGCCTAATCTCTCCTCATAGCTCAGTCCTTCCATACCAGGCAGCATCCTGGTAAACCTCCTCTGCACTCTCTCCAGGGTCTCCACGTCCTTCCGGTATAAGGCGACCAGAATTGGATACAGTACTCCAAATGCGGTCTAACCAGCGTTCTATACAACTGCAACATTAGTCACCAGCTTTTATACTTTATACCGTTTCCTGTAAAGGCAAGCATACCATAACCCTTCTTCACCACTTTCTCCACCTGTACTGCCACCTTCAAAGACTTGTGTACTTGCAACCCTAGGTCCCTCTGCATTTCTATACTCTTAATAGTCCTACCATTTATCATATAATTCCTCCCTACATTATTTCTTTCAAAATGCATTACCTTGCATTTATCTAAATTAAATTCCATCTGCCATTTCTCTGCCCGATATACCAGCCTATTTATATCCTGCTGTATTCCTGACACTGCTCCTCACTATCAGCAAGTCCAGCCATCTTCGCATCAAGTGCAAACTTGCTGATCACACCACTTACTCTCTCTTCCAAGTCATGTATGTATATTGCAAAGATCCCAGTACTGAGCCCTGCGGCACACCACTACTTACAGACTTCCAGTTAAAGAAAGACCCTTCCACCACTACTCTCTGTCTCCTGTTACCAAGCCAGTTCTCAATCCATCTAGACACCTGTCCTTGTATCCCATGAGCCTTAACCTTTTCCACCAACCTACCATGAGGGACTTTATCAAATGTCTTACTGAAATCCATATAGACGACACACATGACTCATCCTTCATCGACCATTTCTGTCAGCTCCTCAAAAAATTCTACCAGATTCATAAGACGTGACCTCCCCTTTACAAAGCCATGCTGCTTATCACTAATCAGATTGCCATGCTCTAAATGCGTACACATCTATCTCTAAGAACCCTCTCCAACAACTTTCATACAACTGATGTCAAACCCACTGGCCTATAGTTACCTGGGTTATCCCTACTACCCTTTTTAAACAATGGTATCACGTTTGCTATCCTCCAATCCTCTGGGACTTCACCTTTGTCCAAAGAAGAGACAAAGATTTACGTCAAAGGTCCAGTAATTTCATCTCTCATCTCCTCAAGCAGCTTAGGATAAACGCATCAGGCCTCGGAGACTTATCAGTTTTAATACTGTCTAAAAACCCTAACACTTCCCCCTTGTAATAGATATTTCCACCAACGGGTCTACAACTCCCTCCAAGACAGTACCAAACAACAAGTCCCTCTCTATTCATTCAGGATCTCCCCCATTTCTTCACACTCTAAGCATAGTTCCTCTCTTCTGTCCCTAAGAGGACCGATTTTTCCTCTAACCACTATTTTGTTCCTCACATAGGAGTAAAATGCCTTTCGATTTTCCTTAATTCTGGCTGCCAAGGCCATTTCATGCCCTATTTTTGCCCTTCTAACTCCCCGTTTGAGTTCCTACTCTCTCTGTATTCCTCCAATGCTCTCTCCATTCCCAGTTGTTTGGAACTAACATACGTCTCTCTTTCCTTCTTGACCGAAACACGTGAAGCATTTTTTGTTCAGTAGATATACAGCTTATCAGTGGGTTGCAAAAGTTTGCAGGATTTGTAAACCTGCCATTCCATTGTTCCTCACAATGAATTCTATGGATGCAAAAATATGGAGCTGATACTGTTTCACCAGACCATCTCAACTCTGCAGAAAATGCAGTAGATCTTTCACTGCCTGAATGAAAACAGAAAATGCTGAAAATACCCTGAAGGTCTGGCAGCATCTGTCACAAGAAAAACAAAGTTAACATTTTTGATTGCTGATGTTTCATCAAAGGTAGGAACATTTGGAAAGGTGGTAGGTTTTAAGCAAATGAAATGGGGAGAAGTGGGAAAAATAACAGAAGCGAAAGTGAGGTAGTGTGCGATGGAAAAATTAAATGACAAAAGGGTTGGAAGGAATAGGCAATTCTGCTCTCAGACCTATTCTTGAAAGGATGCTTTGAGGAACATTCATTGGCTCAGGATGAGGCTTTAGCCCGAGTTTGGGAAGAAGTCTGACCTCTGAAAGCTATTGGTAAATCAAATGGCTGACAATTCTAGAGCCCAAACACTGTCAGTAGGAACAGTGACCACTGCTGGAACTGCAACAGAAGCCAATAGATCACAGAAGCCAGACTGAGATGTAAGTTTAGGGTTCCTGACATGGCCAGGATAGGTGTCAGATCTTGGAGAGCATCTGATAAGTCCCTAAGGGCCAGCAAAAGAGGTAACCTCCCTCCACTTCCTGCCAATGGAGGTGGGAATTTGCAGGTTTTAAACATAGCTCTGATGTTCACCTATTGTGGGAAGAATTGCAGCAGATCAAATAAAGGTCCCTAATATGGCATTAGTTGGTGATTTAACGCCTTCAATTGAATCAATGGTGGTTGGGCAACCTAACCACTTCATCACCATTGCAAAATTATGGTGGAGTCAGGGGAAGGCAGGTAGGCATCTGGAAAGATGCCCATGGCATTATGCCCTGTTTTATGCCATCCATCCACTTGCCAACATGCCTCTGGGCAGTGCAAAATTATGCACCCTATGTGAAAAAACATTTCCTGATTCTGCTTCTAAATGGCATATCCTTAATTTTATCTATAATTGTTTTTCGTTGAATTCACCTCTTTGCTCATGGCAAATGTCCTCTTAATTGAGGGAACCTCCAGTGATCAAGCCTTGCAGCAGCATGGAATCCTGACCCAGGAAACGAGGCTAGAATTACACAGGCTTCACAGCAGCGGGTACAAGGAGCGCTCAGGACTAAACCACTAAACTAGCTTTTAGATTAAGCATTGCTTTATGTGTATTTATGCATTTCATCTGCTGAATAAAAAACACCAACAGCAAGTACGTTTTTAATATAATGAAGAAACCCTATGAACTCCATAACAACTGACATTGACAGAAAATTATTGTTTTTATTATTTCATCCATGGCACAATTGGTACCAGTTAGGCAATATTTATTATGCAACAGTGTCGATTCTTCAAGTGCTGAATGGTAAAACCCTTATAACTTGATGAATGTAAAATGAGGGTAGTACATGCTTCTCAGCCTCTTCATATCACAGCTTTTTGGAAACTCTCATAAATGCATGCTAAATGAATGATTGGTCGAGTCTTAAGGGGATTCACCTGAGGAAATCAAAACAAGATTTTGTGTAGGTCATATTTGGAATATTATGTGAAATTTTTGGCATCCTACCTACAAACAGATATTGATATATTGAAGAAGGTTCAAAGTAAAGGGTGACTCCTGGACACATATCTCTAGAAACTCAAAAAATGGAGTGTGCATTCCTTCAGCAGTGGAAAGAAAGTCGGAAATGTGTCTGAAAATTCTGTAAACTATAAATTCAGAATAGGCAAATGAAAAATTGAAATGAAGAATCCCATACAGGATGAAAAATTAGATGAATGTATCTCACTACACCTTAGATATGTGGAATTATTGGAAAATTAAATTACCACTATGTGTTCAACTCCTTTAAAGAACATCTGGAGAAGTATTTGGGAATAGGAGAGCTGTGAGAATCAATACAAGTTGGGATATTGATTATTGCCTGGGGTAGGTGTCAGAAATTTTCCCAGGGATTTTTATAATCGCCTACCAAAGAAACATCCAATGATCAGACGAAACAGAATCAATTACTATTTTTTCTCAAGTCAAAATTTCTAACGATTTATGGAGCAAAACCTCAAAGAAACTTTTGGTGATGAGAGTGTATCCTGCTGAGATAGAAAAAGGGAGTGGTATCTGTGAAAGACAGAAGGTTAAATCCAAATGCTAGATGAATGAAAATGGATAATTATTTCAGCATCTGACTTCATTACTTTGTGATAAAGAACAATAGCCATTTATATTTACTTAACACCTCAAATTTAAAAATATAACATCCATGGTGCTCCACAGGAATGTGAGAAAGAAAAAATTGACATTGAGTCACACATAGAAGATATTTGGCCAGAAGGCCAAAAGCTTGGTTAAGATGTTAAGCTTTAAGGGATATCTTCAAAGAGAAAAGATAAGTAGAGAATGAGAGAGATTAAGGGAGGGAATTCCAGACTAATGGTCCTTGACAGCTATTGATTGAATGGTTTAAACTGGGGATCGTTAGAGCCAGAATAAGAGGAGCATTGAGGGTTGTAAGTTATCACAGAGATATAAAGTACAAATCTCCATCTCTCTGGTGGGAGATGGAGGGGGAGACCTCAATCTGAAGACCCTTTAGATTTGAGGCACCCTCCGCTCTAGGACCAGTGAGCTCCAGCCCTCACTTGATGTTTCAACAAAGATTATTTGTCCACGTTGCCAGGTAATGCTGCCATTTGAAGACAGTTGGGAAATTATAATTGAAGTTTTACTTGCAAAAATTTTGTGGCTGAATTTTCTAATGAGATGAACTAGTGAGGGGAGTATATGGCAGCTTGCTGCCCATTCAGACTTTGAATTAAATCACATGAATATTAGCAGTTTGAATGTAAATGTAAACACATTCTTTCACATTCATACCCATAAATACTTCTCCTTTGCTTTCAATGAAATGATGGAGGGAGAAAGGTGGGAGGCTGAGGGTAAGAAGAATTGTTGCTTGTCAGCTGATGTGGTCTTTGTTTAATCTTGTCAAAGGATGCAAGAAGAATGTATAAAAGCATCTCTAGATTTGAATTTAGACATTACAGAAAGCAGAGATTTTCTGAAAGGAAAAGAATGCTTGCATGGAATAGATTCTTTATGGTAATTTTAATAATGGGCAGAAGTATGAGTTCCACTTGAATTCAGAGGTGATCAAGAATGTTGGTCAAAGATGCACTTAGGTGGAGTCTTCAAATGTTAAGGGCAGTAGCAGTTATTTTGACTTGCAAGAGAAAATCCTGTATTTTAAGAATTGAAAGAAAGAAGATTAACATTGCCCCTCTCAAAAAAGAATGGAAAAGATAAAAATGCAATTATTTGTTGAACTATGAAAGGTTGTGTGTTCTGAGGCTGAAGGTCATTGTTGATGTGATGATTGTCCCTTTAAGGGCCACACAGCAGAAGAGGATGACAGGGCTTGAGGGACTAGTTTGGACTGAGAGTTGATAATCACTCCAGGCAGTGGAGTCCTCTGTTATACACAAAGCATCTGGAAGGTATGTCAGGGCTGGAACAATCATTGAACTACTCTAGGGCAGGCAGGGGGGCTGCTGGCCTCTATACAGTTTTTCCATATGAATAATTACCCATTGTATTCCTGATGTAAATGATGATGATGTAAATGGTTGTAAAAGGCGGTTGATGTAGTATATATGGACTTTAGTAAGGCGTTTGATAAGGTGACCCATGGAAGACTTCTACAGAAAATGCTGATGTGTGGAATAGAGGGTGATTTAGCTAATTGGATTAGGAATTGGCTGGCAGATAGAAGACAGAGGGTGGTGGTTGATGGGAGATTTTCATCGTGGAGTTCGGTGACGAGTGGTGTGCCTCAGGGGTCTGTTTTGGGGCCCCTGCTGTTTGTAATTTTTATAAATGATCTGGATGAGGGTATTGAGGGATGGATCAGTAAATTTGCAGATGACACTAAAGTCGGTGGAGTGGTAGATAGTGAAGAGGGGTGTTATAGTTTACAGAGTGACTTGGACAAGTTGCAGAGCTGGGCCGAGAGGTGGCAAATGGAGTTTAATGTGGAAAAGTGTGAGGTAATGCACTTTGGCAGGAACAATAAATGTGTAGAGTATAGGGCTAATGGTAGGGCTCTTAATAGTGTTGAGGAACAGAGGATCTTGGTGTATGTGTCAATAGATCCCTGAAAGTAGGCAGTCAAGTGGATAAAGTTGTTAAGAAGGCATATGGAGTCTTAGCTTTTATTGGTAGGGGGATTGAATTTAGGAGCCGCAGCATCATGTTGCAACTGTGCAAAACTCTAGTGCGGCCGCACTTGGAGTATTGTGTGCAGTTCTGGTCCCCACATTATAAGATAGATGTGGAGGCATTGGAGAGGGTACAGAGGAGGTTTACCAGGATGTTAGCTGGTATGGAGGGCAGGTCCTATGAAGAGAGGTTGAAGGATTTGAGGTTGTTTTCGTTAGAAAGGAGGCGGCTAAGAGGGGATCTTCTTGAAGCATATAAGATGATTAGAGGTTTAGATAGGGTGGACAGTGATAGCCTTTTTCCTAGGATGGAGAATGCTAGCATGAGGGGACACAGCTTTAAATTAAGGGGTATGAGTTATAGGACGGATATCAGAGTTAGGTTCTTTACTCAAAGAGTGATTAGGGAGTGGAATGCCCTGCCTGCAGCTGTTGTAGATGCGCCAAGTTTGGTGGCGTTTAAGAGGTTAGTTGATAAGTATATGGATGAGAAGGGAATGGTTTAGGTAGGAGGGGCATTGCTTTTTATTTTGTTCGGCACAACATCGAAGGCCGAAGGGCCTGTTCTGTGCTGTATTGTTCTATGTTCTATAAATGGTGATGTAAATGTAGTTATGGAGAACACTGAGGTACAGGGTAGCAAACTGGAAGTATGAAGTAGATAGGGAGGATGTGCTAGATATTCTCGAGGGTTTGAAGTTGGATAAGTCCCCTGGGCGGACGGGATTTACCCTAGGATTCTCTGGAGGCAGAGAGGAATTGCAGAGCCTCTGGGCTCTGATCTTCAGGTCGTCGTTGGTTACGGGTTGGTTCCGGAGGAATGGAGGATAGCGAATGTGGTCCCGTTGTTCAAGAGGGGAAGAGAGACCTTCCAGGGAATTATAGGCCAGTGAGTCTTACTTCTGTTGTGGGCAAAGTATTGGAGAGAATAATTAGGGATAGGATTTATAGTTATTTAGAGAGAAATGAATTGATTGGGGATAGTCAGCATGGTTTTGTGAAGGGTAGGTTCGTGCCTTACTAACCTCATTGAGTTTTTTGAAAGTGACTAAAGAGGTGGATGGGGGTAAGGCGGTTGATGTGGTATATATGGACTTTAGTAAGGCGTTTGATAAGGTGGCCCATGGAAGACTTCTGCAGAAAATGCAGATGTATGGGATAGAGGGTGATTTAGCTAATTGGGTTAGGAATTGGCTAGCAGATAGAAACAGAGGGTGGTGGTTGATGGGAGATATTCATCTTGGAGTTCGGTGACAAGTGGTGTACCTCAGGGGTCTGTTTTGGGGCCCCTGCTGTTTGTAATTTTTATAAATGATCTGGATGAGGGTATTGAAGGATGGATTAGTAAATTTGCAGATGACACTAAAGTCGGTGGAGTGGTAGATAGTGAAGAGGGGTGTTATAGTTTGCAGAGTGACTTGGACAAGTTGCAGAGCTGGGCCGCGAGGTGGCAAATGGAGTTTAATGTGGAAAAGTGTGAGGTAATGCACTATGGCAGGAATAATAAATGTGTAGAGTATAGGGCTAATGGTAGGATTCTTAGTCGTCTTGATGAACAGAGGGATCTTGGTGTGTATGTGCATAGATCCCTGAAAGTAGGCAGTCAAGTCGAGAAGGTTTTTAAGAAGGCATATGGAGTCATAGCTTTCATTGGTAGGGGGATTGAATTTCGGAGCCTCAACGTCATGTTGCAACTGTACAAAACTCTAGTGCGGCCGCACTTGGAGTATTGTGTGCAGTTCTGGTCCCCGCATTATAAGAAAGATGTGGAGGCTTTGGAGAGGTACAGAGGAGGTTTACCAGGATGTTGCCTGGTATGGAGGGCAGGTCTTATGAAGAGAGGCTGAGGGATTTGAGATTGTTTTCGTTAGAAAGGAGCGGCTAAGAGGGGACCTAATCGAAACATATAAGATGATTAGAGGTTTAGATAGGGTGGACAGTGATAGCCTCTTTCCTAGGATGGAGAAAGCTAGCACGAGGGGACACAGCTTTTAATTAAGGGGTGATAGTTATAGGACGGATATCAGAGGTAGGTTCTTTACCCAAAGGTTGGTTCGGGAGTGGAATGCCCTGCCTGCAGCAATTGTAGATGCGCCAAATTTGGTGGCGTTTAAGAGGTTAGTTGATAAGTATATGGAGGAGAAGGGAATGGTTTAGTTTGGAGGGGCATTGCTTTTTATATTGGTCGGCGCAACATCGAAGGCCGAAGGGCCTGTTCTGTGCTGAAGTGTTCTATGATGAAACCTATGAGCCACAAAGATAAGATGGATTATAGAACATCCCCTGTAGTCTGACACCTCTAAAGAAAATTCTAAAGAAAGCCTGAAAGAAAAAAGATACTTACACAAATGCCTGTCTTTGGGTGAATAGACCCAGTCAGCTGCTGAGATGTTATCAGACTCTGACAACATCTGGATATGGAATGTGGAATAAACCTGAATTGACTAGTACAGTCAAGAGTTTAGAAATATATACAAAAAAAACCTTCAAAAGCACGAGCTGTCATTTTGTGCTTAAGCAAAAGTGGAACTTAAGCAAGAGACGCAGAGTTTTTTTTGAAGGGAGAAAGTAAAGAAAGCACAGCAGTGTTTGTGGGTGAAAAGGTAAAAATGCCTCAGGGAGCGGCCGGATCTGTCCCAACAGCATGGGAAAATGAAGCAGCTGAGGTTGCTGGCCTCCCAATTCAGATGTAGCAGGGAGGGAGAGGCATGAAGCTCTGAAGTTTTGGGGAGAAGTCCTCAAATTGTTTAAAAGGGAGAAGTTAAAAATTTTAAAAAGAACAAAGGTGCCAAATGGATGGCATTGGATCTTGCAGAGAAATTAACAAAAGAAATGGATACATCAAAAAAAGAAAATGAATGGAATCTCTATGCATTTCCAAAGGAAAGCTGCAAAGATTGCTAGAAGAGCTTTCTAACAGTAAAAGTAAAGTTTTAAAAGTGAAAAAATTTAAAAAAGTACGGACAGGATTTTGTGCCAAAACTTCAAAAGCACAGACAAAGCAAATAGATGCTGTTAAATAAATGCAGTTAAATAAAAAGATGACAGTCTTAAAGTGGTAATGCATTTAAAGAGGTAAGGCATTTAATGTGGCTATGTATTTAAAGCAGCAACCACAAGAAGAAGAAAAAGGTAATGGACAGGAAAATTGAAGAAGACCCAGATAGAGGGCAACTCTCAAAAATGGTCCATAAGCAACAGAAGACATCAGAAGACACAATGAAGAGCTCAAAGAAGGGACAACAGAAGATGTTGAAGGAGATAATGAAGCCCACTAGGAAGAAGCAAAGCAAGACCTTAGAGGAGGCACTGAAGACTTCAAGAAAAGCACAATGAAAGGCCTAAGAAAGAGAGCACCCCAAATAGAGTGCAATGACAAAAGACCCCAGAAGGAGGATAACAAAAAACAGTAAATGATCAAATGAAGGGCAACAAGAACATTGTGGAATGAAAACAAATCAACACTTTGTCAGAAACAGACTGATCAATAGTAAACTCAAGAAAAGTTTAACTGATGTTAAGACGAGTAAAAGTGAATTATGGAAATGTATATGTCCAGTAAAAATATAATAGATTTCTCTCAGAAGAAATGCAGAAATTAAAGACTTCAGAAGAAACAAGGAACTATTAAACATAAAGAGGAAAGAACAAAAATAATTAAAGCTTTAGAGAAGACATTAAAACAAGACAGCAAACATGGGGAAACAAAGGTTGTGAAGAAACATTTACAAATTAAAGTTAAGAAGAAGAATTAAGAAGGTGAACTTGATAAGACAATGAAGAATTGGCAATCAGAAAGTAAGAGCAAGTCCAGTGAAGAATTTAGTCAGGAGAATAAGAACTGTAAGAAAGGAAGCCTGCCAATGAGAAATTAACTGAAGAGATAAAAACATAGAAATTGACAGCAGGATTTACAATTCAGACTGTGAAAGAAATTAGATTATGTGCTAGAACAAGATTGTTAAAATGGTCATGTGAATGGAAAAGTAGCAAACCTGTATGGAGGAGCTCCATGCAAGACTATGTTTGGAACTGTACATAGTTAAAACCCATTAATCAGTGTTTTTCTTAGATACACAAGCCTCAAGACCTCATCAATGAGTCATTACCACGGCAACAATAAAAATGAACATATTAAGTACATAACATGACATGGTGCCATAATATAAAACTTCAGTGGTGAATCAGGTTAGGTTCCTGCACTTATTTTCTCTGTGATCGGACTCCTGTCATACCCACAGACATGGAGGGGAAGATCGTTCATAAACTTGTGGATCATTTGAGGAGTAGAGAGACATTTTAACAGTCAGTGCTGCCATCAAGAAATCTTTTCAAACGTGTAAACACCAAAGTATCTGATTACTCTGCTATAACATAACTGATGTCTCCGTGAAAGCAAATAGTAATGATCGGCCTGTGCCAAAAGAGGTACCTGGAATTTGCAGTTCTTGTTAATCTTGATGCAGTGAAAACATCTTAGTCTACAGAATTACACCATTCTACAAGGAACAGAAAAACCCCTCAAAGATTCAATTTATAATTGTCTTGTTTGTTTAATTAGAATTAGGGCTTGAATAACTTGGTTATTGAAGATGGCAGAAAACAGGTTAAAGGGAAAGGGATGTGTTGATTGCTCTTTAAAGGCAACACAGCAAATGAGGGTCATTTGGCCTGAAACTATGGGTAATCAGCCAAAATGGTGGAGTCCTCTCTTAGCCAGAAAGCATCTAGAAGACATGTAGGTACTGGAGCAGCTGGTGGGCTGGCTATAGGGCATCCGGGAGTGGGGAGGGGGTGGGTCTGCTAGCCTCTGTACAATTTTTATTTATTAATAATTACCCTGGAGAATTTCCTGGAGAAGTACATGAGTTTGCATCATTACAGCTGAAATTAAATAGATTGTTGGTAAAATGGCCAGGTTTAAATTATGAGTGCAGGTAGTCATTGAAATGAAGAAGAACCAAAGTCATGGAATAGAACCCTAATGGAATGGAGTTAAAGGATGATCTACCAACTTTAATAAGATGGAGTGATATGCTGGGAATGTAGAACCATTGCATTCTTATCACATTAGCAACATCAACAGCAAACTACATTTTTGTGTCCCTGTCGTAAACCCTCAATTTCACATAGGATATGAGACAGGGATATTTGTGTTAAGTGAAAAATGTTTGTACCAGGCACAGATCTTAGTTCCAAGTATGTACTTGGAACAAGTAAATCTGGGAGACTTCTGTTCTGGGACATCGAAGCGTACAAATTGAATTTGGATATGCCACTGGATTCAATGTTCATTTTCTCAGCCATTTATTGGCACTAACTAATTCACTCTTCTTTATATCCTCAGTGTATGTTGTGCACAAATATTCTCTTTTATGCTCTACCTTACCATTTATGCTCTCCACTGCCTATAATTGCTGAATTGTTTGTCAATTATCAATTCTGCATGAGCAAAAGTTCATCCAATTAAATTTTGAGAAGACTGAAGTCATTGCGTTCAGTTCCCCTCACATTCTGTTCCCTATCCAAAAACTCCATCCCTCTCCTTGTCTGAGATTGAATCAGATCTTGCTGCTATTTTTGATGGTAGAATGAGATTCCACCACAAATCTGCATTATCATTAAGACACCTTGGGCCCTATTTAACCATTTTGATTCCAAGTGCTGGGCAGGCATAAAACTGAGAGTGTTTCAGATCCGACTTTTAGGCCATTCTCAGGTACCTCCAACTGTGCACTCTGCCTGATAAAATATCAGTGAGTCAAAATCGTGCTGCACAAGCCTGTGGGCAATAATTAACACGGCCAAAACCCTGCAGTTCTGATCAGCGCCTCCAACTGCACATGCACAGGAAAAGGATGACAGAATGGTGCCCCCCAACTACATCCCTCCCTCACCAGTTAATGCCTCCCCTGACCTCCACAGATATTGCTCCAACCCCAACAACATTACTCCCCACCCTCTCCGCCACCCAGGCTGATTGTAGGCCTCTTCCCTTTTACCCACCCCTCCAATTGCAGGCAGAATGATATACACTCCCCCTTGCCCCCCTTCCACCGATCTCAGGCACAGTGGCAGTGGACCCCACTTCTCTCTCACTGATCTCAGGCAGAGTGGCAATGGACCCATCATCCCGCTGCCTCCCCCCGCCCCCCCATCAATCTCAAGCAAAGAGGCAGTGGACTTCCCCCTTCTTCCCCACTGATCTCAGGGAGAGTGGCAGCGGATCCTACTCCCCCTCCCCTACTGATTACAATCAGAGTAACAGCGAATCCACCATCCCCACGCATCCTCCCACCAATCTCAAGCAGAGAGCTGTTAGACATAAGGCACTTACCTCCTCACTGATGGAAGGCCCAAATTGAACTTACATGGAGCATGTCTATTTCATACCAATTCCCGATTGGCGAATACGGTGGTAATGGGGGAAGTGCCAGTAAAGTTGGGCGTGCAGCCCACTAAGTCAATTTAAATGCATGCATTCGGGCGATCACTTGTCCGAATCATGACTATTTTCGGGCCTTGGTAAAGGGGGAACCAGGTACAGAGATAGGCGCAGATTGTTTTACTTGCCTCATGCCTGACTTTATCAAGTTTTTGCTCCCGAAAACAGGTGCAACATGATGGTAAAATTCTTATTTTCACTTCCATACCATCACCTAGCTTCATCCTTGTCTCAGCTCACACACTGCTGAAATCTTTAGTCATGCATTCTTATCTGTGGACTTGATTATTCCAGTGCATTTCTGGTCAGTCTCCTCGTTTTACTCTCCAGAAAGTTGAGATCATCCAAAACTCTGTTACCAATGTCCTTATTCACACAAAGTTCCATTCATCTCTCACTGATGCATTCACTGACCTACATTGGCTCCCAGTCAATCAGTACTTTGATTTTAAAATTCTTACCCTTGTTTCCAATTCCTTCTTTGGTCTCACCATCCCCAGCTATGTAAATGATTCCAGCCTTACAACCCCGCAAGCTATCAGCCACTACATCAGTTCTGATTTTTAAACAAAGAATCCCAAAATGAAGGAGGCCATTAGGTCTGTTTCATCCATGCTAGCTCTCTGCAAGACGAAATCACTTAGTCCTGTTCCTCAGGCTTTTCCTGGTTATTCTGCAATTTTCTTTCTTTTCAGAAAATTATCCAATTCTCTTTTCAATCCTTGTATGAATAGGAAGAGCTTCTTCCTATCTATTCCATCCTGAAACATCACGATCTTCTATAGAACATCTCTATCAAATCTCTCCATAATATTCTCTTCCCAAAGGAGGGCAGCCCAAAATTTTCCAATTTAGGTGCAAACACACAAATTTGAAAGAGGAGTCGGCCATTCAGCCCCTCAAACCTGCTTTGCCATTTAACAGGATCATGGCTGATTCAACTGTAACCTCTACCCTGTAAGGTTGCCTGCCACTGTAATCTTTCATCTTTTTGCTCATCAAAAATCTATCTAGCTCTACTTTAAAAATATTAAAAGGCCACAATTTTACTGGCTCGCCTTGCTGATTAATGGGCCTGTTTCTGGTGAGAGGCTGAATAATTTATTTAATTAGATGAAAAATAGAATTAACGTTGATATGATGAACCTGGGAGACAATTATCCCAGCTCATTTGCCATTGTGGCAGAGGTCCTTACCAAGGAGGAAAACACCTGCTTCACATGATAGGGGACAAATTGTGATAGCCTCGTCGCTAAGACCGGAGGTCATTCACCCCCGCCCTCCCCAGGGATATTGAGGGCAAGGGCGAGGGTGTCCTTTGGTCAGTACCAGCCTGGCAGCCTGGCATTGCTCACTGATCAGTTCTGGAGTTTGGGGCCTAAAGGGGGCGGAGTCTATGGGGGTAGTGCCTGAAGGGAGCAACACTGAAGCACGGGGCCTTTAAGGTGGGGCCAGGAGAAGGATGGTCCAATTGGGTAGGGAGGAGGGACACACTGCCACTCTGCAGGAGATTGGTGGGGGAAGGAAGGGGGTGTGATTAGTCTAGGTGGTGTGGGGGGGCGCAATACTGCCTGACAGTGTGGTGCTCGCAATACAGGGGGTCCTCAAGGTCAAGGCCGGCTGCACCTTATAATAAACACCAACATTCCATTTCATTTCCTAATTCTTGCTTCACCTGCAGTCTAACATTTTGTAATTCATTATGTGGAGATGCCGATGTTGGACAGGGGTGGACAAAGTAAGAAGTTGGACAACACCAGGTTAAGGTCCAACAAATTTATTTGGTAGCATGATCTTCCAGAGCATTGCTCTTTTATCAGGTGAGTGATTTTGTGATTCATATACCAAAACGCTAAGAAACCTCTGTATCACGAACCTCAATGTGGAGATGCTGGTGTTGGATTGGGGTAAACACAGCAAGAAGTCTGACAACACCAGGTTTAAATCCAACCGATTTATTTGATAGTAAACTCACAAGCTTTTGACCTATGACCTTCATCAGGTGAATGAGTTGTTCTGGTCTCTAACAGCACACATACCAGCACAGACTGTTTACAGATTATCTAGTTCTACTTTAAAAATATTAAAGGGCCCTAATTTTACTGGCTCAACTTGCCGATCGATGGACTGTGATCTGTAAACAGTCTGTGCTGATATGTGTGCTGTTGGAGACGAGAATACCTCATTCACCTGACAAAGGCCATAGGTCGAAAGCTTGTGAGTTTACTATCAAGTAAATCGGTTGGATTTAAACTTGGTGTTGTCACTAACTTCTGCAATCTCTCTCAATTTCAGTAGTTTTCTGCTTTTCTATTCATCCTGCCAAAATGGACAAGTTCACATTTTCCCACATTATCCTCCATTTGCCAAATTTTTGCCCATTCACTTAACTTATTTTAGACTCTTTACCTCATCTTGACAGCTTGCTTTCCCACCTTTCTTGGAGTTGTCAGCACATTTAGCTACTGTACATTCTGTCCCTTCATCCAATTCATTGATGTAGATTGTAAATGGTTGAGTCCCAAGTATATCACCAATCCAAACATCACAAACATATCCCTATTCCGCTTCTTGTTAGTTCACCAATTTTTATCCATGCTAATATATTACCCCTTATACCATGAAGTTATATTTTGTGTAGTAATGTTTGATGAGACATCTTATCAAATGTCTTTTGGAAATCTAAGTACATCACATCCACAGATTCCCCTTTATCAATCTTGCTTGATACTTCCTCAAAGAACTCCAATTCCTAAAAGAACTCCAATAAATTAATCAAACACTATTTTACTTTGACAAATCCACATTGCTTCTGCCTGATCCCGTTATGATTTTTTTCAAGTATACTGTTATACTGAATTCTAGTAATTTTCCTATGCTAGATGTTACACTAACTGGCCTATCATTTCTTGCCTTTTGACCCTCTTCTTTCTTGGTTAAAGGTGTTATATTTGATATTTGCTCATCTGCTGGGATTGTTCCAGAATCTAATGATTTTTGCAAGATATTAACCAATGCATCAAAAGGAAAACTACCTCAATCACAACAGTCTAACTGCCTTTAAATGATACTATGACTGGGCAATAGACGATACAAGCTTTGTTGTAAGCGAAAGGGTTAAAATAACTTAATTATTGCATTTCATAAATGTAGCAATATAATTCAATGATTCAGTCGATACAAAATATGACTATTTTTACAGCCAGTTAACTTTGGTTCTTTGAAGAATGATCATTCACGTGTCTGAGAAGTTGCAGAAGGCATGATGCTTTTGTACAATTGGTGAATTGCATTGGATAGTTCTTTTAATCTGTTTTCTGTAAATGGGGGCTAACAGTGTTAGTTTAACACTAATGTGTTAAGGTTGGCCTGTGTGAGATTGACTTTCCTCTCCTGGGCAGGTGCTGTGCTTAGACTGGTTTCAGATACAAAAATATTTTAATTGGCAATACCTTCTACATTCCTGATCCAACCAACCATAGCTTCTTGCCTGGATTTAACAATAACATACCACACTGGTTCATCAGCCATAGAAGGGGCACAGCTTTGGATCAAAGCACATGATGCTGTAAAATGCCTCTGTAATTGATGTGTCAAGACATGCTGCTGTTCAAGCCAAAGTCCTTTTTCACATACCAAGAGCTCCCTCTGCACACATGATATGAGAATAAATGCACTTCAGTTAAACCAAGGTATAAGGGGAAGCAATTCCAAATCAATTTAACACTTACAGCTCAAGAATTTTCCTTGTTACAGGAAACACCAAGGTTGTACATCGTTGTCTGTAGATCAACCAAACCCTTTCTTTTAGCTATTGGACATTGCAGCAAGAGAAAACTACTTATTATTAGGGGCAAATATATTGTTTAGTCAGGCAGAGGAGACTTGAGTTATATTCAAACAGAATTAAGAAAAAAAAATGCAAATGTTGGCAATGTAAGACCAACCACTTGATGTATTCTTAGCGTTTTGACTGTATTAAATTTGAGTTCACGTTGTTCTAATAGGAAAACAAGTTTACTTTGCACTGTCTTAGAGATTGAACGTATAGAGCTAATGCACAATTGACAACCAACAAGGAATCAATTTCAGTTATATTGCTGAATTATTCGTAATGGGCATATAAACACTGCCTGAAGAACACAGTTTATTAGTCAAATTGGTGCGTATATAATTTTGGAAGTGGGAATCAACCACCTCACAGAACAAATCCATTAAATTAAATCCATTAAAAATGTGAGATCAGGCAACAGGAAAATGCTCTCAACAAGTAAGAAGGGCAACCAACCAATTAATACAGGATCCAGCAAGCATGGGTTGAAACTGTGCAGAGTGGAGTCAACCACCCACTGTGCTTGAAAGAATGTGTAGCACAAGATGTCTGACTTGAAGAAAAGTTCAATATTAAGCAATTGCGGTGACTTTTGATTTTCTTTCACCATATGGGTATGACGGACCCTTATTGGTACAACTCGTCTTATTTTGTTTTATATAGTTTTATTCAGAAATTGCGTGTGTTAGTAATGTTTATCTTAGCCGGTTCACAAAAGAATATCATTAAACTGAATTTATCCAGTAACTTGCTGGAGGTGCAGCTTGAAAGAAAGGTAATGAGGGAGAAAGATTGCTGATTAACCATTGTTATGCATAGATAGAATCGATAGAAAAGTAATGACTTTGCTTTTCCAACATCAACTAGTCGGGGATTTCAACTTACCAGGTCCAGCAGTAAATAAACCCTGAGCCATTTCTCCTTCACTATACGAGATTTCTACTCATGCCACATTTTTTGGCTTTGGAAGAAGAAAATGGCCATCAAAGGAGAAGTCATGTGGCAAACAAAACCCAAGGAGAAAACCTAGCAAGTGGTTCAGTGATTGGGAAATGCTAAAGCTTGTGGAATTAACATGCTCCTGGCAGGTGGAATGGTAATTGTGTATGTTCACTGCAGCAGTGGTTTCCATTGTTTAAAAGTAATACTCCTACCCAAGAACAAAATGTTAACACAAAGTGTTACACCAATAAGATGAATATTTATTGCCTGTGTTGCTGAAGTGATGTCCAGGATTAACACAGCCCCTATGCAAAGTCTCTCAAAAGAAATATAGAAGTGGAACATTGTGTACAGTTCTGGACACCACAGTATAAAAGGATGTGAACACATTGGAGAGAGCACAGAATAGTATACAAAAATTGTTCCACTGATGAAAAACTTTAGCTACAAGGATAGATTGGAGAGGTTGGGATAGATGAGAGAAGAAGGTTGAGAGCAGATTTGAGAAGATGTTCAATGCATTAGAACGCTAGACAGAGTAGCTAAGGAGAATGCTTCTGCTTGCAAAAGGAATAAGGACCAGAGAGCACAAATTTAAGCAATTTTCAGAAAAAAGATATTAAACAAATATGAAGTGAGAGAAATGTTTTTCACAGTAATGAGTTGTTCAAATCTGGAATACACTGTCAATAGACAGGTTCAATCAAGGCCTTCAAGAAGACATTTGATGATTATTTGAATAGAAACAATGTGCAAGGATATAGGAAATGTCAGTGGAGAGTTGATGCAGATATGATGGGCCACATGGAGCAGCACGGTATCACAGTGGTTAGCACTGCTTCCTTACAGCGCCAGGGACTCAGGTTCAATTCCAGTCTCAGTCACTGTCTGTGTGGAGTTTGCCTTTCTCCATGGGCCCTGTTTCACCATTTTGATTCTAAGATTTGAAACTGGGAATATTTCAGAGTCAACATTTAAGCCCTTTCTTAGTTGTCCCCATACACACTCTGCCTGCAAAAATATCAGTAAGTCCGAATCACACTGCACAAGCCTGTGGGCGAGGCTTAATGCACGCAAAATCCTGCAACTCTGATCAGTGCCTCCAACTGCGCATGCACAGAAAGAAAGTGATGGAATGTTGCTCCCCTGCCACATTCCTCCCAGGCTGAATAATGTCTCCCCCTGGTCCCCACAGACATTGCCGCTCCCCCCCCCCCGCCACTGATCTCAGAGTGTCAGCGGACCCCCCTTTCCCCCACCACCTCAGGTAGAATGGCAGCGGAGTCCCTCCGCCCCCCTCTACTGATCTCAGGTGGCGGAGATATCCTCCCCCTCCACCCTACAGATATTAGGCAAAGTGATCTCCTCATCCCCACCTAGATCCTCCTGCATAAGGCCCCATCTCTTCTGGACTCCAACTGCTGTGTGACACCTCCCTCCTGTCCTCAATCATTGAGATGCTGATCCACTACCTGATCCCCCCACCCTTTCCCCCTCCCATCAGTACACCTGCAAGCATTCCCCCTTCCCCACAATGCTAACAAGCAAACTGTATGGAACTTGCTGGATCTGCCCTAACGAGGGGCAGCTCCATTTAAAAATCAAGGATGGATAGGCAGGCAGGCATTCCTGCACAAAATGTGCGCACGACCAACTCTCCTGTTTTTCTGAGGGTGATCTGGACAGGCTACTAGATGCAGCAGAGGGGAGGCGGTACATCCCCTTCCCTCCAGGAGGCACAGACCAGGGAGGGGGGGGGAGCTGAGGGAAATGCAGCCTTGGGAGGCAGTCGTTGCCTCAGTCAGTGCAAGGGCACTGGCCCCCCACACCAGGAAACAGTGAAAATGAACGGTCAATGACCTCATCCAGATGGTTTTGAACTCCATCTTGCATCTTCCCCCAAATCTTCCCTAGATCCTCCCATCCCCAGCACACTGCATGCTTCCAGCTCCTGGCTCCCAGGCATCCTCTTCCTGTCCTCTACCCTCAGCCCCACTGTGCTTACCTTCCAAGAGCCACCATCTGATACTCTGCTGTCATCACGCCATCATTTCTTTCATGGCTCTTCTTGTCTCCACAGGAGAGGACTGAGCACAACACCCATGAGAGACTGAAGACAAGGGGTAATGAGCCAGGTCTCTGGGTCCTCATCCCCTTTGAGGAGTAGGTGCTGGAGCTCTCAAGGGAAGGGGAGATGTGGGCTGTCGGTGACAGCGTGGTCAGGCTGCCATCAAGCCGTGAGCACCTGTCATTCCTCCACTCACTTTGAGGCAACCTCTCAGGAACATGAGTTTTGGTGTCAGGGCAAGGTTTAAAGGAGATATACGAGGCATGTTTATTTGCACAGACAGGGTAGTTGGTGCCTGGAACTCACTGCCAGGGGAGGATGTGGATACAGACAGAATAGTGACCTTTAAGGGGCATCTTTACAGCACTGTGATTGGGATGAGAATAGAGGCATATGGTCCCCCAAAGGGTAGGCGATTACAAATCAGATGGGCAGTTTGTTCATGGCATGCTTGAAAGGCCAGAGAGCCTGTTCCTGTGATGTAATTTTCTTGATTCTTTGTTCTATGTTCACTGGAGAAATTTGAAGCACGTGTTTTGCATCCTGGATTCCTTTCCTTCCCTGGTGTCCTGTATTGCAGGGACAGATCCGGACACCCTGGGGCCTTCTGGACTTCAGGGCCATACTGCAGCTCCCACTCATGATGGTCAGGACAGCTCAGATAAGTCCTTGGAGGATATGGGTGAAGGGACCTCCATAGGTGGTACCATTTTGGTGTTAGCTTCCATCTCACAACTCACCATCCTAGATACTGACATGTGCTTGAGTCCAGTTAGTGGTGAGGGGCTGTAGTGGGTCAGATATCAAACAATGGTCAGCCTCCACATCTTCCTCCTCCTCCTCCAGTAGGTCACCTCTCTGCAGAGCTAGTTTGTACAAGTCAGAGCACACGATCACAGGGCTGTATTGTAGGACCCTACCAGAGTGGTCCAGGCACTGGAATCATATTTGAGGAGCTCAGTGCAGCTCTCTACACGTGCTTCAAATTTCTCCAGTGAACATAGAACAAAGAATCAAGAAAATTACATCACAGGAACAGGTTCTCTGGCCTTTCAAGCATGCAGTGAACAAGCTGCCCATCTAATAAGGCCTATGGCCTTATTGTAGTGAGTCTCCGCCTCAGCCACAGACCTCCGCACAGGCGTCATCAGCCATGTCCGAAATGGGTAACCCATATCGCCCAGGACTCACCTCACAGCCCGGGCTCCTTCTCAAGTGCCTCCGGGATGTCTGAGCTCTGACAGTGAAGCTGTCATGCACACTGCCTGGGTGTCTTGAACAGATGTTCATAATGTTCATCTTATGGTTGAACATTCAGGAAATGGAACCCCTTTCTGTTGATGAATCTTCATGGATTCTGTAGGGAGGCCTTCAGTAGGGAATGGGTGCAGTCGATGCCCCTGTACATTAGGCATGGGCATGTATGAGGTGTTAGGGAGGGGTAGTCCCTTTGGTGGGGGAACATGTCCCCTTTCATGACATGTCATGTCCTTTCAGGGCGGTTTGTCCATCCTTTGTCCCCACCTGGCACTCAGCTCTCACCTGTGGCTCCCTGTAGCTGTTTGCATGCGACAGTGGCCATACTCCGGGCAATGGCCTCAACAAGCCGGCTACCCCAGGTGAGGGTAGCCAACGGTGAGATAGGGAGATGTTTTTCCCACCATGTGAAGACAGAGTCCAGCGGATTGAGCAGACAAGACCAATGGAAGGTCTAATTGTCAAGAACAAAGAACAAAGAACAAAGAACAAAACAGCACGGGAAACAGGCCCTTCGGCCCAACGAGCCCACGCCGCCACCTCGATGTTCCCACTTCTACGCGCGATCCCTGTCCATGTTTATAGATCTATGGATTAAAAACCAAATTTGAGACAATTTAGGGAGAATTGTTTTGCCAATTAGCCTAAGAGCACATCTTTGGGATGTGGGAGGAAACCGGAGCACCCGGAGAAAACCCACGCAAGCACGGGGAGAATGCGCAAACTCCCACAGACACAGGCCCAAATCCATGTATCTGCACAGCACAGCTACAGTCACTGCGCTGTCGTGTTGCCCATCAGATGGTCCAGGTCAAGCGTACACTAACAATGTGAAGCACTAGGATACTCTCGAAAAAGGTCCAAGAGCAGTCCTCTCACGACCCATCGCGTGCATGCCCCTCATTAGACAACAAGGTGGACCAAAGCACCTGTAGGATAAAAACAAGTACATCAAGAAGGCAGTCTCTGCAAACGTTGTGGAACACAAAGAGCAGGACAAGACACAGGTAACATCCTGGTCATCCACTGCACCTAGTCCCATCTCCAGACTCTTGTTTTGCCACTGGACCTAGATGGGAATTGGGAAAAGAGAGTGAGGCTGACGCTGTGCAACACTCCCTCACTTTAATCCAAATCAAGCAGTAGTTTCGACAACATCACCATCATCATCAGTGTCCCGTTCAACCCTTGAAGTCCTGTGGCGATGGGCAAGTGACAAAGCAGCAGGCGTGGATACACTGGGAGCTGTAGCCATGGACCTGCCCGCAGGCAGCTCAGGTCCAATGATTGTTCTTCGCTGACCAAAGCTGCAGTGGATCTCGGCGTCTATCTCAGCAACTGAGCAGTCCTCTTCAGGAACACACTGCTCATCTCCATAGAATGAGGAAGGTGCTCAAAAAGCTGCCCTAAACATTGCCTGCTTCACTACATCCTGGCTAGTTTTACAGCGGCTGGCAAGAATCCCATCTTGCGGTTGAAGAAACAAAATAAAACACAAGGTGATACCACTCACCACTGGCACTTGGAATGTGCACTCGCTTTTGGACAACCCTTCAGACATACCAGAGAGAAGAACAGCCTTAGTTGCCAGAGAGCTTGCAAGATACAACATTGACATTGCAGCCCTGAGTGAAACTCATCTTGCCAACATAGATCAGTTTGACCGAAACTGGACGTGGATACACTTTTTTTTTTCTGGAGTGGTCGCAGCAGTGATGAGTATTGTGATGCTGGAGTTGGATTCGCTGTCAGAAGTCACTTTGTTCGGAAACTTGATAGTCTACCCAAGGGTGTGAACGACTGGCTTATGACATTACTGCTTCCGCTACAGAACAGAAGTCAAGCCACCCTGATCAGCACCAATGCCCCCACAATGAACAACCCGGACAAGATGAAAGGCAACTTCTATGAAGAACTAGATGCCCTACTATCAGCAGTAAGCAATATCGACAAGCTACTGCAAGAGTAAGGTATGACTCTGCAGTCTGGCAGGGAATCATTGGGAGGCATGGAGTGGGCAAGAGTAACAGGAACAGCCTACTCTTACTGAAGACCTGTGCAGCACACGACCTCCCCATCACCAACACAACCTTCCATCACTATCTATAACAAGACCTCTGGATGCACCCCTGCTGTAAGCTTTGGCATCTTATCAACTATGTCATTGTCAGGGGAAAAGACAAGCAGGATGTCAGAGTAAACAAGGCCATGCTTGGTGCTGACTGCTGGACAGATCACGGGCTCGCTGTCTCCAGAATGAGGTCTGCATCAGACCAAAAGGTGACCACAGGAAGCAAGGTTATGAAAAGAATCAATGCGGCCAAGCTAAAGAATTCCAGCAAAGCTTCAGCACTGATTGAAGATTTAGAAATCAAGCTTGCTGATCTACACTTTGCAGGCAGCACTGAGGATGACTGGGAATGCTTTAGGGACGCTATCCATACATCTGTGCTGAAGGTGCTCTGGCCCTCCACCTGCAAGCAGCATGACTGGTTCGATGAGAATGATGAGGAGATACAGGCTCTAATTGTCGAAAAGTACCGTCTTCATCGGGCCTGTCAGAACATCCCATCTTCAGCTGCCAAGAAAAATGCTTTTACCAGGGCTCGCAGGACAGTCCAGAATAAACTGCATAAAATACAGGATGCCTTGCTGAGCGCCAAGGCAGATAAAATACAGGGATGTGCTGACAGAAACAACTTGAAATAGTTCTATGAAGCCCTCAATACACTCAATGGACCTCAATCTCTCAGGAGTTCCCCACTTCTGAGTACAGATGGTACAACTCTCATTACAGAGAAGGCTCAGATCCTGCAGAGATGGGCCGAACGCTTTGAAGCCATCCTCAACCGACCGTCATCTATTAACAACGAAGCAATAGACAGGATTCCCCAGGTTAATATCGACAGCGCCATGGATGACCCACAAATAATAGCCAAAATCATGAAAGCTGTCAGCCAGCGATCCAGTGGCAAAGCCCCAGGGGCAAATGTCATACCTGCAGAGATCTATAAAGCTGCTGGTCCTGCACTTATCGAGAAGCTCACCAAGTTGTTCCAGTCCTTTTGGAACAAAGGATCCATTCCTCAGGAACTTAAAGATGCTTCCATTGTACACCTCTACAAGAGGAAGGGCAATCAGCAAGTATGGGACAACCTCTAAGGAATCTTGCTGCTCTCCATTGCAGGAAAAGCCCTCAAAAGTCCTGCTAGATTGTCTGGTCACTCATCTGGAGCTGGGACTGCTTCCAGAGTCAGAGTGTGGTTTCTGCAAAGGCCGTGGGAATACTGACATGATTTTTGCTGTGCGCCAACTTCAGGGGAAGTGTCAGGAGCAGATCACGAGCTCTACCCAACCTTTGCTGACCTCGCGAAAGCCTTCGACACTGTAAACCAACAAGGCCTGTGGAGGATCATGTCAAAGTTCGGTTGCCCTCCTAAATTCATTCAGATAATACACCAGTAGTTCCATGATGGCATGATGGTCAGAGTTCTGGGTGGCGGAGAATCCGCTGAGCATTCCCAGTCACCAATGGCGACAAATAGGGCTGTGTGCTCGCACCCACTCTGTTCAGCATGATGTTTACTGCCATGCTGAATTATGCCTTCCAGAGCAGTGTTGCTGGAATCAGCCTCAAGTACAGAGTGGATGGGGAGCTCTTCAACCTGAGGAGACTTCAAGCAATTACCAAAATGAAAGAGACTGTTCTGAGAGATTTCCTCTTTGCCAATGACCGCGCCCTGTATTCTGGCTCAGAGCCAGAGATGCATGTCAGTATGGACAAATTTTCCACGGCTTATGACAACTTTGGACTCACCATCAACATAAAAAAGACAAAAGTCATGTACCAGCCTGTTCCTCATCACCGAATGCAGAAGCCATAATCAAAATCAAAGGGCAGAACCTACAGGCAATGGACCAGCTCACTTATCTTGGCAACACTCTCTCCCATGCAGTGACTATTGATACAGAAGTTAACTGAAAAATAGCAAAAGCAAGTTCTGCTTTTGGTAGACTACGCTCCACTGTATGAGAATGTCGAGGAATCAGCCCAGCAACAAAATTGAAGGTCTACAGCGCCGCAGTACTCACTACCCTCCTGTATGCCTGTGAAACGTGGACTGTGTATCAAAGGCATGCAATCCTTTCCACATCACTTGTCTTCGCAGAATATTGGGCATCCATTGGCAAGACAAAGTACCAGACATTGAAGTTCTCTCTAGAGCAAGTTCTACCATCAGTCTACACACTGCTGATGAGAGCGCAGACCCGGTGGGCAGGTCATGTCATGTGTATGTCAGACAAGCACATACCCGAGCAGCTCCTTTTTGGGGAATTCTCTGCTGAAAGATGCTGACATGGAGGGCAGTAGAAACGTTTCAAGGACACACTCAAAGCCTCCCTGAAGTCATTTGACACTGACATGACACCTGGGAAATGCTGGCACAAAACCTCCTTAGCTGGCACTGCCTCATCCACAAAGGCTGTCGAGCTCACGAAGCAAGGTGTGTTGCTGAAACACAACTTAAGCACAAGTCGCGCAAGTCCAGAGCCATCAGCACAACAACTACAGTATCTACACAAATCTGTCCAATATGTGCCAGGACATTCCGTGCCCTCGGACACACCACAACCAGCCTCAAAATGACTAATGGTGTCGAGGTCCTCATTGATGACAATGGACGAACAACAATGTTAGGCCTCCCCCTCAATGACTGCAAATCCTGCAGCCCGAGCTTCCTGATGGGGTTGGTCTAAGTTAAATTTGATGTACTGCCCAACTCGGGCGTACAGGTTTCAGTGACCTACTTGACCAATATGTGCACAGCTTTTTGGGAAATTCCACATACATCTCTGCAAGGGGTCTGGAAGGAGCCAGATGCATAAATGTTCAGCATGGCCATCAATTTGACAGCCACTGAGATAGGTGCCATGTCCTTCAACAGGTTGCACAGGTGTTGCACTGTTTCCTTTCAGAGTCGGAGACGTTGGCGGCACACAGTATCCGACATCTGTTCAAATGATACTCATGCACAGAACTGCTGGTCTCTGCTCTCTCCTTCTCCTGCGCTTTCCCCTCCATGTGAATGGCGGCCACCTCCTGCCTCTGGTGGTCATCTCCTTCCAGTCCTGGAAGTGGTAAGGCCCAGGCCTCCTGTGCCCACAATTCTTCCTCCAGTTCCTCTTCAGCTCCAATAACAACCAAAAGATCGATCAGTTGCATTATAAAAGCCACCTCATCACTTTGAAGATGGGGAGGGAGGATTGGAGATGGAGAGGAACTCATTTCAAGGTTAAGGAACACTGCTTGCCTCTGGCGCATCAGCAGTCACTGTCTAGACTCCCCCAATTCCCCCAGCCTCATGCTCCCCACAATCACAGCTTCCCAATTCCCCCAGCCTCATGCTTCTCACAATCACAGCTTCCCAATTCCCCCAGCCTCATGCTTCTCACAATCACAGCTTCCCAATTCCCCCAGCCACATGCTTCTCACAATCACAGCTTCCCAATTCCCCCAGCCACATGCTTCTCACAATCACAGCTTCCCAATTCCCCCAGCCACATGCTTCCCACAATCACAGCTTCCCAATTCATCGCCTCATGCTCCACAATCACAGACCCCCAATTCTCCCAGCCACATGCTCCCCTCATCACAGACCCCCAATTCCCCCACTCACATGCTCCCTACAATCACAGCCGCCCCATTCCCCCAGTCACATGCTCCCTACAATCACAGCCCCCCATTCCCCGAGCCACATGCTCCCCAAATCACAGCCCGCCCATTCCCCAGCCACATGCTCCCCACAATCACAGCTCCCCCATTCCCCAGTCACATGCTCCCACAATCACAGCCCCCCATTTCCCGCCACATGCTCCCCACAATCACAGCCCCCCCATTCCCCAGCCACATGCTCCCCACAATCACAGCCCCCCCATTCCCCCACCCACATGCTCCCCACAATCACAGCTCCCCCAATTCCCCCAGCCACATGCTCCCCACAATCACAGCCCTTCCCAGTTCCCCCACCCACATGCTCCCCACAATCACAGCTCCCCCAATTCCCCCAGTCACATCTTTCCCACAATCACAGCCGCCCTCCCAATTCCCCTAGCCACATGCTCCCCACAATCACAGTTCCTTGCAAAGTTCAGAGGGTGCAGCAGTGCAATTTGCAAGGGCTTTGAGCCCATACTTTAGTTGAAAGCAAGCTGAGTGCACTAGGGCCCAGCAGCACTGCAAGACCCAAGGTCAGTGCTGAGACCTGGGTCTGTGTTGCAAGTTGGATGTTGGAGACCCTGCAGAGCACCCTGCCACACACTCGCAGAGCAGCTACTGACCCGAAAATGAAAATGGTGTAACAGTACTACATTCGCGAGCAGCAGAGAGCCATCTAATACTATGCATTTACCTCCTCACTAACCCTCACTGATGGAACACCCAATTTGAACTTTAATGGAGCATGTTTGTTTCGCAGTGATTCCTGATTGGCGAATGCAGTGTTAAAGGGGGAAGTGCTAGTAAGGTTCGGTGTGCAGCCCATTAAGTCAACTTAAACACATGTAAATGCATTTAAATGGCCATCGTATCCCTTTTGGCCTTGGTAAAGGGGGAACCAGTGCGGAGGTAGGTGCAGATCACACTGTTCACCTCACATCTGACTTTACCAAGTTTTCATGCCCAAAAATCAGGCCCCCTATGTCTGTGTGGAGTTTCTTCTGGGTGCTCCGGTTTCCTTCCACAGTCCAAAGATGCGCAGATTAAATTGATTGGCCATGCTAAATTGACCTTGGTGTCCGGGGGATTAGCAGGGGTTGCAGGGGTTATATGTAGGGTTACAGGAATAGGGCCTGGGTGGGATTGCAGTCGATACAGACTCAATAAGCCAAATATACTCCTCCTGTAGAGATTCTATGACTTCCTTCTGTGCTGTAAAAATTCTGTGAAATGTGCACCAGCTTCACTATAGATCTGAAAATTCATCAGTAATTTAAAATGGCAGCTTCATGGGCAGATAAGTAGGTTGTTTCTCCTCCAATTGTTGTGCGTTTTCAAGATAAGATGAATTTTGTCTACTTCTGTCGCTGGCAGGGGTCCTAATATGTTTGCAATCAACTGCTATCACTTTGAGTCCAAAACTACACCAAACCAGGCTTCCATCTCCTCATGACTCCAGAATTCACCGAGCCAGTTACAAAGCATTACACAGAGTGACCATCTGCTGAGCTGGCAACAAATTAAGCCAGTGAAAGCAGTTGTCTGGATTATGCAGAGGGAGGTGACAGGACAGAATTATATTTCCCTTATCCCCAGGACACCCTAACAATGCAGCAAAAACAAAAATCAATGACCTACATGAGGGAAACAAGGTAAGACAACTTTTCATTCAACCAGTATGTTAACAGTCACAGTGCGCATCTTCACATCTTAATTACAGGTCGGCATGCACAACCTAACATCTTTCCATGTCTGCTTAAGTGTCCATCTCCAATCTGTGTTTGAAACTCCCCTCAAAAGTTTTACCTATGAACAGTGCTTTAAAATGCTGTTCTCTCCTTCGAACAGGGCTTTCCAGCTGCTGCTCTTCGTAGCTATTCCTGCCAGGAGACCTGCTGTCAAGGTATGTCATGCTCATCTATCTTGCATCATACTCATACATTCATTGTAGCTCATCTACAACTATTCTGTAACATCCATCATCCAACTACAATTCGATTGACCTCTCTTTCCACTGCCCCCCACTTCGTGCTCTAGAAGAAATCTTTGTAGCTTTGCAGTTCTGATCAAGTGGTAGGAACACTGACTTATTTATTTCTGTTTGTCGCATTTTTGATTTTTTACTATTTCAATTTGAAGCACCTCATCATTTAGCTTTCGGTCTGTACATAGAATTTTTAACATCACACATTTCAAAAGACTCTATTTTCTTCCAGAGATATTTATTTATTGCCCAGATTTCTGAGACATACAACAAAGTGGATACAATTGGCATTTTGTGTGTTGTCCTTGTTACCAGCTTAAGTTTTCTCAAGTTAACACATTCTTAACTTTCACAAAATTACTTCTGGCTATCTCTAACCTTCTAACTTCTTCACCACATCTACCATCTTCTATTATCATTTTGTCCTAAATATACAAACTTCTCCATTTGTTCCAATGTGACTCCATCCACTTCAATCTTCATCATAATATCTCTTCTCATTACAATTGTTTTTGTCTTTTTTGTGTTCTTATTCAACCCATATTCTGAACTTCAGGATATTATTTGATCTGTGACATTTTGTAGAATCTCATCTGATTCTGAACGTAGCAGCATCATGTCATCAGTGTAAATTTCTTATCATTCTTGTCTCCAATTTGTACTAATGGAAGTGCATTTAATTCTCTGAATATCTGTTCTGTGTACAAATTGAATAATTCTGCCAACTATGCACAGCTTTTCGTACTTCAATCGTCACTTCAAAATCATTTCTTTGAAGACTGCTGCTACCAAACTGTAACTTTTCAGATCATTGCTTCCATGCGATGCTTTGAATTTTATCCAAAGGATATCTATCTTATAATTTCCAGGAAAGGGACTGAAGGCAGGATCCTCACTATCTATAACCTTTCACCAAATAAGAATCAGTTGTTGGAGTGGCTGGTGATGTATTCTGCTGTGTTTATGGGAGGTGCTCATTTGTCCTAACCAGTAAATGGGTACAAAGCCATTCTTGCACCTGCTCCATCATTTTAAAGCAGGCAGAAAACTCCATTCTGTTTTCATCTTATCATTTTTCCTGGATACTGAATAACAATCCTGGGCTCATTTCAGCTTTTTCTGTAGATCATTCACAGCAACAGAAGGCAAGAAAGGAAGAAGGCAAAGTTAAAGAGGATGATGTGAACTTGGAAGATCGTGATGATCCTTCATCAGATAGGTACAAGACACTGTGCTGAATCAGAAAGCAGATAACCATGAGTCAGATGCAGACCACAAGGACTGGAAGAGATTCTACAATGCCTAATAACCTGTCTATCAGCCTCAGTCCATTGATTCATCACCAACCTTTGGTGCCAAAAAGTCAACTCTGCTCAATGAAAGTCCTAAATTCAAGAAAGATTGGCAGAAGACTTTAACCAAATGGTCCAACAGCATACTCCATCAATGAAAAAGCAATCAATATAGCTTACCACAGATTTCCATCAATTGATCTCCCACACTGTAATAAATACCAAAGGCAATCAAACTATTGCCTATCAAAAAGCCCAGGAGTTGATGATATTCCAGCTGAATTCCAGAAGCTGGAGGTCAATTCCCAATCAATAAACTCCCTGGATTCTTTCAGTCTATATAGGATCAAGGAACAATCCTGCAAGAATATAAAGATACCTTTACTGACCACCTATACAAGTGAAAACAAACTTATCAACCTTGTGATAGTTATGGAGGGATCTCACTCCTCTCCATCACTGGCAAAACCTGCAGCGTCCTTGTGAACCACTTAGTACAGCATCTTGACCAGGATCTTCCAGAGAGTCAGTGCGGTTTCAGAAAACGTTGAAGAACCACTGAGCTGGTGTTTTCAGTTAGTTAGCTCAAGGAGAAATGCCAAAAACAGAATATGTACTTCTATGCCATGTTTGCTAACCTGATCAAGGCCTTTGACAAAGTCAGCCATGAGGACCTTTGGGAGGCAGTGGAGAAATTTAATCGCCCTAAGAAATTCAACACAATGTTTCACCTACTGCATCTGTCCTGATAACGATGGCTCTTCTGACTCATTTCCAGTCACTAATGGAGTAAAACAGGGTTGCACATTAGAGCAACTTTCTTCAGTATGTTCTCTTCCATGCTCCCTGATGCCTTTCTTAATGGTGATTCTGGCACTGAAATCAGATGTCACATGGAAGGCAAACTGCTCAAACTAAAACCACTCCAGGTAAAGAAAAAGGTCTTCAAGGATATACTTTGTGATCTCATGTTTGCTGATGTCTGTGCACTAGCTGCCTGTTCAGGGATAGAGATAAAATCTGGCATGGATTTGTTCTTCAAAATTTGCAACATCTGTTATTTTCGATCAGCACAAAGAAAATTGAACTAATGCACCAACCTACTTCAGAAAGCTCTATCTCAAACCCAAGACCAGAACCTGTCAGCAGTGGATAAGTGCATTTATCTCGATAGGACCATCTCTCAAGATGTCTATATGAATGGTGAGAAACATGCATGAATTGTCAAAGCTAGAGTTGCCATCAGCAGACCTTGAGCATCAGTTTGAGGTAATCTTATCTACCAAACTGAAAGTCTACAGAGCAATAGATTTGCCTTCTCTGCTTTGTACCTGCAAGACCCAGACTATATGTTAGCGTGATGCCCAAATCCACCACCACTTTTACTTGAGATGCCTTCAGATGTTTCTGAAGATCAAATGGAAAGAGAAAATACCAGACACTGAAGTACTCACTTGAGCTAGGATGCCAAGAATCACACCATATTGAGACAGTCACAATTGAGTTGGGCAGGTCATATAGCCAAGATACCTGATACTCACTTATGAAAGAAAATCTTCTATGGAAAGCTTGAGTCCAGAGAGAACTTTCATGTAGTCAAAAGAAGCACTCAAGAGCATCTGAATGCTTCACCAAGGAGTGGGAAGAAGATTGTCAGAACCATTGCACCTAACACATTCAATTAAAAAAATGTAGCCTCCTTCAAAATCAGAGACAGAAAGAAAATGTAAGCAAAGAAGTCCTGAGCCAACTATTCATCCAAAACTCAATCATCTGCATTATTCTGAGTTATTTTTAACAGAGTCTCTCAGGCATAGATCACCTACACACCACTGGAACGCTACTTAATTATGATCCTGTCAAGATAACATCATCATCTCAAAGGATAACCAAGAGGTAAAATGTGACAAAGCAGAGAAAGATTACTGCATAGCCATGGATAGAAATCTTAAAAGAAATGTTTTGTGAGTCATGTGGAGTAAAATGGCACAAGTGTCTCTTCTCACACCCTCAGATCTACAGGACAGTATAAAAAAATGTTCAATCACACAAGTGAGGCCAGGCAAGTTAAGGAATGCCAGTGAAACTTTTATATGAATTAATTTCAAGTTGCAAACATCTTCTAAACTTCTATGAGATGTTACCAGCAGATCAATAACATTAGATATTTTGATGCTACTTAGAAAAAAACCTTTCACATGCTGTTAATATTGTTCCTAGGAAAGATTGGTGCATTTTCCAAATGATTATCTGAGGGAGATACTTCATCAGTTTTGATTAAGTGGAATGAAGTATGATGGAATATGCTTGTGCATAGCACGAACACTGACAGAGATGTGTTGGTATGAATGGTCTGTTTCTCTGTGGTAAATTTCACATAATCAAGGAATAAGCTTTGATTCTATAAAGGAGGCATTCACCTTTGGTTTTGGGAGACAACAAAATTGTGGGATTGTTGACGTTGTAGATTAGTGGGTGCAAACCTATTCATTCACCATGACATCCCTGTAAAACACCAAGCTGAAGGAAGTATCCTCACCTTTCAATGTCTTCTCTATTTCTAGAGGGTCCAAAGCATTCTTTAAATGTGTCCTGTGTTCTAGGAGTTTACAACAATAGCAACAAGGAAAAGATGAATTTAGGAGATAAGATGAAGAAGGAAACATTTTGCCATAGAGATTATAATGAAGAGATGATAAGGATAAAAATCAGAATGATGTTGAAAATTTGGATGATGAGGAACAGCTCACCTACAAATCCATGAACAAATTCAAGCCATTTGCAACAAGCCACATAATATTACTACCTGTGCTATACTCGAAAGTTTCATCCAAAGGGTAAGTGAGGGTGTGGCACAAGAGTGGGGAAATTGTGAATAGGTGCCATTTTTCTCATAGTGTCCTTAGCTCTGAACTAATAGGATTCACATCATGGGTGGAATTTTCCCATCAGGATCACATAATAGTCCATTGACTTTGGACAGGACTTTCTGGTCTTGGGTGAGTGTAGCTGGCAAGTCCAGTCTATAATATGTGTCTTGCCAGAAACTGTTAGTGACATTTCACTTCAACGTGTCAGTGTTGCATCATTGGCAGACTTCTGTAATTCACTCTCTGTATACTGGGAATGGCAATGCCTTGAATAGTGCTAGGGAAAGATTAGGTATAGTGGTCAATTTATCTCCTTTACTTCCTTATCAGCCCCATACTGCCAAAGTCCAGAAGATTTCTGTTCGCCTTGATGTCCAATTCCTATTCCAATTACAATCGGGGTTAATGTCCCCTGAATAAAAGTTTTGTTAACTTAGTTCCTTCTGAGACCATCACTGATTAAAATGTTAATAGTTGCTGTTCTGTCTTCTATCAATTTTTGGGGGCCATGGTTAAATGAACTCCATGAACCTTACTTTGATTATTGTCTCAGTGGTGTCTGCATTTTTTTTATTGCCTGAACTTGTTTGGTTAAATCACTGATGTCTGTCTGTGTTACATTATACCTGATCACTGGAGCGACTTTGATAAGCTCATTCCTTCCTTGTAGACATGCATTTTCAACATCCAGATAAGATTGTTGACTTAAAAGTTGCATTTAATAGAACACTTAACTCATTGTTTGTAATGGTAAATAATCTCCCACTTTAATGAGATGTTAACATGACTTTGACTGTGACACAGGATTTACTGTCCTTTAGGATAGAAATGTGATATTTTGGCTTGAAGAAGGCTTTCCTGTGAAATACAAGAATGACCTTTCTCTTCATAAAATAATTTTCCTTCTTCCGGTACATACCAACACAAAAAGCTAATAAAAACAAATTCCATTTTAGCCACTGTTCCAATTTTAAATTAAAACTAAAGGACCTCCTGTGGTGCTCCTTATGGCCATCAGGCAGATGTGAAGCTGGAGCACTTGACTGGGTTTCTCTGAGAAAAAAGCAGTATTTTTTAATAATGTGATTCTGGAATAGCCAGATGTCTATGTTGATATTTTTGTGAGGAATTGTTAACAATTGTCTGTCATTGTACACATCATGGCCTGGAAATTTCTGAGGCAGCCATCTTTGGACAAATCTAGGCAAGAGCAGAACATCAACTAAATTATGGATATATCCCTGACTCTGTCTGAAAACTCATGCTCAGGGTTACGTGTATACTGTAGGCAAAACACTGGAGCGTTTTTCAGTATTATTTGAGTGCCCACGTGGAAAGGAAAAAGGGATAGTCCTACAACCCTACACAGGCCGCCATATTGCTGAGGAGGTTTGAGTAACCTGCTCACAGAGACAAGTCTACAATGATGAATCATAGTATAATGATTTAAAGCATTGCACATTACAACTGTTTTGTTTAAACAACTATTATGGCATAATCAGGCTCCCAACTAAAAGAAATATTTGCATTTGTATGCTACTTCTCACCATCTCTTAACTTCCCAAAGCACTTTACAATCAGTAAAGTGTAGTTACTGTTGTATTGCAGGAAATGCAACAGTCAAGTTATAAGCAGTGTGCTCACACAAATAATGAGATATTACAAACACAGCTGATAAAGAGGAACCTGTGGATGACCAATTGGATTTCCAAAAGACATTTATTAAGGTACCAATGAAGCATGCAAGAGTTCATAGTTGGGGATAATACATTAGTATGGATAAAGGGTTGGCTAACTGGCATATTCACTTCGGCAAAATATAACTAGTGGTGTGTCACAGAAGTCTAGGCTGGGCCTCAACTACTTACCATCTACATTAATAACTTGGATGAAAAGGCCAAGTGTATTGCAGCCAAATTTGCTAATGATAGGTAGGAATGCAAGTTGTGAGGAGAAAAAGAAGTCTGCAAATTAGGAATATAAATAGGTTAAATGGGTCAGTAAAAATTTGGCAGATGGAGTATAATGTGGAAAAACGTGAACTTGTCCTCTTTGGCACGGAGAATAGAAAAGCAGAATATTATTTTGAGAGAGAAGCTGCAGAATGCCATAATACATAATACAGAGAGGAAAGGATGTCCTTGTACGTGAATCACAAAAAGTTAGTATGCAGATACAGCAAGAAATTAGAAAGGTAAATAGAATGTTGGTCTATATTGCAAAGAGAACACAGTATAAAGGTAGGGAAATCTTGCTGCAACTGTACAAGGATTGATGAGACTCCGCCTATAGCACTGTGTGCAGTTTTGGTCTATTTACATAAGGAGGAATGTATTCACATTGGAGGAAGTTCAGAGAAAGTTCACTAGTTGATTCTGGGAACAAAGCAGCAGTCTTTATGAAGGATGGTTGAGCAGTTTGGGCCACTACTCATTAGGGTACAGAAGAATGAGAGGGGATCTTATTGAATCATATAAGATTCTGAGGGAGCTTGACTACGTTAATGCTGAGACAATGTTTCTTTCTTGACATAATCTAGAACTAGGGGGTACAATTTCAAAATAATAGGTTACTCATTTAAGATGGAGACAAGGAAGAATTTCTTCTTTCAGGGAGGATCATTAATCTTTGAAATTCACTACCACAGGATAGGTCATTCAGTGTATTTGAGATTGAGTTACACCGATTTTTCATTAAGAAGTCAAGGGATATGGTGGGCAAGCAAGAAAGTGGAGTTAAGGCCAGAGCTAGATCAGCCATAATCTTACTGAATGATTGAACACACTTGAAAGTCCAAATGCCCCACTCATGCTCCTATTTTTTGTGTTCTTATGTAGTGACAGGGTACAGAAAATACTTATCGTGTTATTAGGTTAATATTCAATAGGGCTGGGCTTGTGTTCAAATCCACCATGGCAGTTTTTGAATTTGAATTCAATTAATTAACTAAATCTGGAAAGAAATGTTAATATCAATAATAGTGAGCATGAAGCTATCAGGTTGTCGTAAAATACCAAACTTTTCATTAATGGCTTATAGAAAAGGAAACCCTGCTATTCTTAGCATGTCTGACATCTGTGTTTCCAGGCCTACATTAAATGGTTGTGTCTTAACAGCTCTCTGAAATGACCCAGATTATATTGAATGGTTGGAGAAAAGTATAACGAGAATAAAACCACGTGGATCATCCAGCTTCGACACAACAAAGGCACATCCAGTCCAGCCAACACTAGCAAGTCCTTTTCACAAATACCTGAGAAATTGTGTCAAAATTCAGACAGCTATCAAGCAACATCCTGATACAGCTACCTAAAGTGATTCATTTCATCAACAACTTTGAGCTCAATAAGTATTGTTTTTATTTTCTCGAAGACCTTTCTAACTCCGTCATTAGCAAGTATTGCACCAAAAGTTGAACATAGGGCGGCATGGTGGCACCATGATTAGCATTGCTGTCTCACAGCACCAGGGAATCTGGGTTCGATTCCTGGCTTGGGTTACTGTCTGTGTGGAATCCACACATTCTCCCCTTGTCTGTGTGGGTTTCCTCCAAGTGCTCCAGTTTCTCTCACAGTCCAAAGACGTGCTGGTTAGGTCTATTCACCGAGCTAAATTCTCCATCCGTGTACCCAAATTGAAGAGTGGCGACTAGGGAATTTTTACAGTAAATTCATTACAGTGTTAATGTAAACCTATTTAAAACATGGTGGCAGGCTTGCAGAGGAAGAGTAGAAGAGAGGCCAGGAAGGGGTTCAGTGACTGCCTGTGAAAGAGGCGGGGGAATGGGTCTTAGAAGTAGAGTCAATGTTAGGGAGGACAATTCAGAGGGATGGGAGGAAACAGTCACAATCAGAGGGAGGAGCAGTATGCAGGTCCAGGGTAACAATCTGGTAGGTGAAGGTCTCGTTATATGGACCATGGAGGGCGATAAGACAAGTGGCTCAGTTAATAGGAATGGTCAGGGTGGGCATGGGGCCAGAAATTGTTGTCAGTTCTGAGGGGAAGGAAGCCATGTGGAGATGGATTGTGCGAGGGTAATGGACAGAAGTTCAAGGATGGCAGAGGGGATCGGATCCATGATGATGGGGGAAATTTGGTGGGTAATGGGGGAGGATAGAAGACGATAGAGCAAGTCTGAAAGTTGATGCGCACCATTTATCCATCCTGACATTAACTGTGCAGTTAGTCAGTCGTTGATATCCATCAAGGTGGGACCCACTTTTCAGGTGGGTGGAGTTCAAGCTTAGCACAAGTGGCTGACTGAAGGGAAACCTGAATAATTATGAGACGACTTGATGTTAGAATGTTCAGTTGTGTTCTCCTCTCTATGGCTCATGGCTCTCATTAAATCGAGACCCAGTGAAGTGTGGAGCTATCATTCATTCTGTGTCCTTTGCCATTAGCTACAGTCAGATGCAGGGATGAAGTGAAGGAGGGAGGTAACGTGCGTCCAAAGACCACAACTGGTGAAGGGCAAATAATTAATGGCTCCAAACTTCCATCTTTCCGATGCATAGTCATGGCTGAAATGGGATTACATGGTTAGTCTTTCTATGTTGCAAAGGCAATGGTTTCTCTACAAAATTTTAAGAACAGTGAAGACAAGCTGAAAAGAATCTGCATGAGGCTGCTTACATATGGCACTAATCAACTTGGTGAAAGAACAATGTCTGCATGTATTGGAAGGAGGAACACCGATCTCGTGTCCTCCAGTATATCCTTTACCTGAATGTATGGGGTGAAGTTGTCATGTCTAGACGGAGGTCAAGTGAAGGGCTTAGAACCAGTTTGCTGGTTTTGGAACAGAGGGAAATCTATAAAAGAACTTCTTACTTAATGTATACTTCAATTCATTCACAGATCTACAAAGGTGTCAATGATACAGGCTGCAGACAACCCTGCGTTGGTGATGGTTCTCATCCAGATCAGGAGAAGACAATCTCATTGCCATTTGCCACAGGACTCTGAGGAGTGAGAGACTGAACAACATGAAGCATAAAAGTGTCTATAAGGACTAGAGATTGGCAAACCTGGACCACTTCTATAGCAAGTATTGATCCAACAATAAGTGTAATGTTGGTTATCTAGAGATGAACAAAAGATAATGGCTGAAGCACCCTCGTATGTTCCAGGGTGTGGTTGCTCACATCTGCCAATTTCTATACCAGCTGCAGCTGTGAGAACTCTGTAGGAATATTGTGGAACTCCTGACTTGCAATGAGGGACTGTGTTTCCATATGAATATATCAATATGAAATCAGGGAGTTTATAAGTTCATTGGTTTATAAGATATAGGAGCAGAATTAGGTCATTCAGCCATGAAGTTTGCTCCACCTTTCAATAATTAGTGCTGGCTCAAAATCAAGAATAAAATAGCTCATTATTTTGCATTTTTGCAGGAATTCACATTTACATTATATTATGTTCAATAATGCTTGATATGCTCCTCATTCCCATTTTCCTGCCTTCTCCCCATAACACTTTAACCCATTACCAATTAAAAATTTGTCTGTGGCCTCATGAAGTATAGTAGGGCAGGCAACTTCCTTCGCACCCCACCATAAAATTTGCTGAGTTCCTACTGGGTGTATAATTAACGAGCTGAAAAGCAGAAATTGCATTTGTTTACCCACCCCACCGCCCAGTGGAAATCCACCAACTTTCCTGCCTACTCTGAACTTGGTGTCCAGAATGGAAAGTTCCAGCCTTTGTGTTCATTAGCTACAAGTGTGCTTGTGTATAACTTTACAGCAGCATTTATTTTGTGCCACCTAACAACATAAATGTGAATTCCTGCAAAAATGCAAAATAATGAGCTATTTTATTCTTGATTTTGAGCCAGCATTAATTACTATGACTATGATACAGTATGAAAAGAATGTTAACAGACTTTAAGGTGGGGTGGCTAGACTAAAATTTTAATCAGAAATCTGGATGCATGAGACACTTTTGCTGAGTAACATAAAATACTTTTGCATTACTCATTGTACTCAGAGGAATATGATTAAAACAGTAAGTTCTTCATTTAAAAAGATGGAGAACTCAGAAACAGTAGGCTATACAGGAAAGGTGTAATTGAGAATAGGTGAAACTACAAGGATCAATTGTGATATATTTCATTAAGACATCACCTGATTTAATACACAGGCTTTTAGGAATACAAATTGGATTGCACTGGATCCACATTCCAGATGCCATGAGGGTGCAATATGCCAGATGTCTTGCAGACACATTTGGGATGCCAGAACCTCTTGGCATGTTGGTGGCCTCTTCTGCAAACATGATAGACCACTTATAACACAATCCTACAAATAGGAGAACTTTGCAGCCTTCTATTGGGAACACACAATCTTCCCCCAGCACCATTCTCAATCAAAAATTTGCTTAGTTTGAGGCAAACTGAGGCTCTGCTCCCTAACAGGCCACTGGATGGCTGCAGGCAAGACTCTGGCCTGAATTGCAGTCTTACCTTAAGATATAAAATCATAGTCTCTACTGTGCAGAAGGAAGCCATTTGGCCCAGCAGGTCTTCACTGAATCTCCAGCAGAATCATAGAATCCCTACAATACAGAAGGAGGCCATTTGGCTCATCAGATCTGTACCAGCTCTCCGACAGAACACCTTACCTACAACCCCATAATCCCATGTACTTACCCTGCTAATCCGCCTAACCTACACATCTTGGGAGACTAAGGGGCAATTTAGCATGGCCTATCCACCTAATCTGCACATCTTTGGAATGTGGGAGGAAATCAGAGCACCCAGAGGAAACCCACACAGACACGAGGAGAACATGCAAACTCCACACAGACAGTCCTCTAAGGCCAGAGTTGAACCCAGCTCCCCAGCCCAGTAAGACAGCAGTGTTGACCGCGGAGCCACCCATTGAATGTACTGGAAAAGCACTCAACTACAATTCCAGGATCATTCAGAGAGGGTAGTTAGGCAGGCAGCAGCACAGGCTCAGCGAGCATTGCAAAATAACCACAAAATGAAAAAGTAAACAAGGAGCTGAATCCAAAGCAAGACCATGATTGATTGTAACAATCTGACTGAAGTGAGAATCTAACATAAGGAACTAAAATAAGCAAGCTAGGTTTAATAAGTGAGATTTTATTTAATAAATATATAGAATTTTGAATGTTTATTTCTGATAAGTTTAGTTAGTCTAATAACAGAGTCCTTACAGGCACCTTCATGTCTGATGCAGATCTTAAGCCATGTGGAAACTCCAAAGTTCTTCTCATTTCCTGAACAACTTCATCCACAGATGTATTGTCAACTAAGGGAGCCCAAGCTCCAGGGTGGAATCTTTTGTTTTCTCCCACAGTGGGAAGCTAAGCTGTTGGGGGAATTTCATTTGGTGGGAAGCCAAAGAACAGTTTCCCAATGGCGGAATGAACCTTAAAAATTAAGTTCTTGGGACTTTACAAATGGGCTGAGATCTCCAGCAAACAATGTCAGGAAGCTTTATTTGCATGCATTAAGAAGTCAAGCATTCTCAATAAATGACCAACTCTGTGGCATTAAGTTTTCCCTCCAAACTAAGCTCCCCATCAGCAAGAAATTAGAATATTCACTTCTATGACTGCAAGTAAGTGGTGTGCATTTGGTGAAGTAGACTTCTCCTGTGATTAACAATGAGTTGTGCTGTATTGTCCTCTGTAGATGCTAGCCTATGCTTGTGGCACAATGGTTAGTACTGCTGCCTCACAGAGCCAGGGACCCAAGTTCAATTCCTGACCTTGGGTCACTATCTGTGTGGAGTTTGTATGTGCTCCCCATATCTGTGTGAGCTTCTTCCAGATGCTCTGGTTTCCTCCCACAGTCCAAAGATGTGCAGCTTAGGCGGATTGGCCATAGTAAATTGCCCTTTAGTGACCAAAGATGCGTATGTTAGGGAGATTATTGAGGTAAATACATGGGGTTAGGGAAATAGGGCCCACATGGGATTGTTGTTGGTGCAGTCTTGTTGGGCCAAATGGCTTCTTCCTGCACTGTAGGGATCCTATGATGATGATGCTTGAGACCAGGTGATGTCAGTGCACATTGTGATAGTGAGCATGAAAAGAAGAAAGAATTAGCAGGAAGGGTGGAATAGTGGCCGGGTAAAGGTAGAAAGGATAGTGCTAAGCTGTCTGGGAGCCCTTTCAATATGGTGCCCAGACTTTTAATTGAGTTACAGTTCTGAGTGTGGAAATTATACAGAAGAAAATAGGAAGAGAGAAAATGGAGAATTATAAGTTAGTTATCCCAACATGAGCTGTAGGCAAAATGCTTAAAATGCATTATACATGTAATAACAGGTTACGTAGAATATCACACGATTAAACAGATTCAATTAGGATCTACAAAATGGACATTTTTTTTAATATTCTTTTAGAGATTTTGAGGATGGAACTAGTAAGGAGATTACCAGTGTATTTAGTGCATTCTCAAAAAAAATATTCGATAAAGTGCCACACAAGAAGTCATTACACAAAATTAGAACTCCTGGGATTGAGGGGTATAATATTAGCATGGAGTGACAATTTGTTAAGGGACAGAAAACATGGAGTATAAGCAAGTAGAACACCTTCACATTGGAGACTGTAACTCAAGGGATATCACAAAAATCGATACTTGGTCCTTAGCTGTTTATTAAGTTAGATTGGAAAGTAAGCAATGAAGAATCACAAGGAAGCTGCAGAAGGATATTGACAGGTTAGATGAGTGGGCAAGAACATAGCAGATGGAATATAATGTGGCAAAGTATGAATGTTGAGATCCCCATTTGAATAAATTTAATATCATCATTAGGCCTTTAGGCTTGGCATAATAATCCCCCCACACTAGAATCATAGAGTCATACATACAGCACAGAAACAGGCCTTTCGGCACACCATGTCTATGCCAACCATCGACTATCAATCCATACTAATCTCATTTACTAGCATTTGGTTCATAGTCTGCTCTGCCTTGTCGATTTAATGCTTGTCCAGATGTTTCTTTAATTTTGCGAGAGTACCTGCCTCCACCACCCTCTCAGACAGCACTTTCCATGTTTCCACCACTCTCTGAATGAAAAAGTATTTCCTCAGATCCACTCTAAAACACTCATCCCTCACCTTAAACCTATGCTCTCTGCCAAACAAAAAAGACTCTTATAATCTACCTTGATTATAGTGTGCCTCTCATAAACCTTTATCAGATCTCCTCTCCTTGCTCCAGGTTAAACAAATCCAGCCTATCCAGTCTCTTTTCATAGGTGAAACATTCCATCCTTGGCAACATCCTGGTAAATTTCCTCTGCAACCTCTCCAGTGCAATCATATTGTCCTGATAGCATGACAACCAGAGCTGCACACAATACTCCATCTATGGCCTAACCAGTGGAACCATGTCAAAGATTTTACCGATGTCAGATAAACGACATGAACTGCACTATCCTCATCAATGTGTTTAGTTATCTTTTTAAAAACGCAATTAATTACATCAGACAGGACTTCCCATCAACAAATCCATGCTGACTTTCCCTGATCAATATCTGCCTTTCCAGATATTGATTAGTCCTGTTGCTCAGAATTTTTTCTAATAATTTCCTTACCACTGACGTTAGACTAACTGGCCTGTAATTATTTGGCTTATCCTTGCTGCCCATCTTGAATAAAGGTATCACAATAGCTATCTTCCACAAATGCGATGTGGAGATGCTGACTTTGGACTGGGATAAACACAGTAAGAATTCTCATAACAGGTTTACTTGGTAGCAAAATCCACTAGCTTTCAAAGTGCTGCTTTTTCATCAGGTAGGTGGGATTTCAATTCACAAACAGGGCACAAGGCAAGTTCTGCACACATGACGACGGCCTCAATCGGAATCTATCCAGGATCTTGAGTTCATGTCGTATTATCTGAAACCCGCACAACTTGCCTGGGCTTGCAAAATCTCACTAATTGTTCTGATTGGAGATAATACCTCTGCTTAACCCTCTCTCTACCCACATTGTCTATACTTTTAAGACTTGATTACCTGTAAAGACTCGCATTCCAACCATTATTTTATAAATTGAGTTTGTGTCTTTATATGCCCTGTTCGTAAACTGAAATCCCACTCACCTGATGATGGGGCAGAGCTTCGAAAGCTTGCAGCTTTTGCTACCAAATAAACCTGTTGGACTTCAAACTGGTGTTGTATGACTTCTTACTAACTGCACCTGTGGCCAGCAAAGATTTAACTATCTCCATTAGGGCCCTTACAATCTCTTCCTTTGCTTCCCATAGCAGCCTGGAATACATCTCTTTGGGCATTGGGGATTTATGCAACTTTATGCCCTCTAAAACACTGATGAAATATTTTTTAAAAATTGGCTTTCTGTGATTCATGTCACTCAAATTCCCTGAAACACCAGTATTCACTGAGCTTCAATTTTCCAAAAATATTTCTGCTTTTCCATTTTGCTTACATTTTCTCACCTAATTATCAATTTGCCACTTTCTTGCCCATTCACTTAACCTGTGTGTATCCTTCTTCAGCCTTTTTGTATCCTTATTGCTTACAGTCCCACCTAGTTTGTATCACCCAAAATCTCAAATATGTTACATCTGTCCTTTCATCTAACTCATTGTCATATTTTATAATTAGCTGATTCCCCAAAACTGCTCCGTGGGGCATTTTACTGGTTACAATCTGCCAACCTGGAAATAATCATTATCATAGGATGAAAGACAAACTATCAAAACATTTTATCTATTGCCACTTGTGACTTATTATATAACAGTTGAATATATGGCCAACTGGTTTTGCCAATATTACTACCTTTTATCAGTGGAATTTATTTGCCTTACTAATAGCTACTGATGAAATCAAGATTTTTCTCATTTTTCATTTCCTTTGCAAATCCTTCCCCTGTTTTTGATTTCTCTTCTATCCCATCTTCAATTTCCATATTGTCATACTATTATGGAAATGGTTGGCCTCTTGATTCTCATTAACAGCTGCTGGAACAAACCAGATAGTTTATTATAAGGAACCCAAGCTATGAGGAAAATGCAAAATATGCAGCTGGTACCTGGTCAGAACACTGTAACCCTTCGGGAATGCCTTTGACAGAACTGACACTACACTACTGACTCCCATGCAGCAAGAGATGAGGTATCCAGGTCAGGGTGGCAAAGAAGGACTTGGCCACACTGAATGATTTTGCTTCAATCTCTACCACTGACCAGTCTATTTTGACTGAATCAAGGAGGAAAATCCAACAATTCAACTTTTAATGTTAGGGATAAAATTTGAAAGCCTTAGAGAATGGTTCTAAAATTGAGGTAATGGAAGTGGGTGCTCACCCAGACAGAAGTGTTGATACATTCGTTTCTTCAATCAGTTTTTATTGAAAGCAGTTGTTGATACTTCACTAGCCTCCTCTCAAACTGAGCCACTTTCCTCCCTCATGTGTAACAACCTCATGATCTGGTAATGGAGAGCCAGCTCCTTCTTCCCCCGCATCTGCTTCTGGTCTTTCTGAATTGCAAAGTTATGCACATGTGGTATGCAACAATAATTCCTTTGTAAGTGCTTTGTATAGTGTAACGACTTCACTACAAGATTGTACTCATGAGAGTCAAGTGCCACATATTTTGGATATTAACCTTTCACTAAGTGCCACCTGTTGATTAAATTCATTGTGTGTTGACTGATCCTGCAATTCAAAACGACATTAGTCAAACAAGTAATGTTCCACTACTTCACATTCAACCCCCAGCCATCATTTTCACTTGTGTCCTTCCTTGTTTTCTGATTTTCTATTATTCCTGTTTTCTGGGTGAGAAAGTAGGCACAAGGGTAATTTTTATGACTTCTCGTTTTGGCAGGGAGCTTCGCCCACCAGAGATTCAGGCAAATGCTGTTTGCAACTTTCCAGTCATTATACTCAAAACATTGTGTGCAGCACATTCCTGAATTTTGCTGCAGCATGAAAGTGAAAAATTATCTCTACGCTCATGAATTCTTCCAAAACTATTGGGGATTATTTTAACTTTGCATGATAGCGTAAAATGGTCAATATCGATTCAGTCGCCCATCTCCCCCGACTTACAAATATGGAATGTAGAAATCAAATATAATGAGATGCATAAAAATGGGATGCATGAATAATATATGATGAGATGTGTGATAGACCGATAAAGCAATAACACGCATTCAACAAATTTGACCCACCTTCTAAAATGGAAGGCTTTCAGCCTGGAAAGGGTTAAGCCATCAGACAGGTACAGCAAAGTTTGTACGTGACTGAGCAAATTGTTGGTTATTATAAACTCTGGTACAAGCGTACCCTTTGTCTCCTGAATTCACAATTCCTCAGCTCACTGGGCCGACACGCAAGGAACAAGTCTTCAGTGTAACAGAGAAGTCGTTTTTTGCAGTGGTAATCAATCAAAAAGCTGTTACAACCTTACCATTAAAGGGCAGGACAACAAATCAATCAGACAGATGTGGTACTGTGTGGATTCAGCATTTCAGTTTTTTTAACCATACCACAACCTGAGGGCATTTTGTAGCACATATTACATATCATTTAATGGTAAAATGTTTCCACTGTGTTCCCCCATTTCCCTATGGAGCTATTTAAATCCTGAAATTGCCTGTCTCGAATATGCAAAGTTTCTTGCTGTCTTTTAGCCTTATGAGGGCTATTTGAAATATATAACAAGAGCCAACTTTTTTTTTAATTCATTCATGGAACGTGGGTATCGCTGGCTCGGCCAACATTTTTATTGCCCACCCCTAGATGTCCTTGAGAAGGTAGTGATGAGCCACACTTTGAACTTCTGAACTTCATATGGCGTAGGTGCACGCCAGTCCTGTTAGGGAGGGAGTTACAGGATTTTGGCCCAGCAACTGTGAAGGAATGCAATATAGTTTCAAGTCAAGATGGCAAGTGGCATGGAGGGGAATATGTAGAAGATGGTGATCCCATGTGTGTATTGCCTTTATCCTTTAATCTAGGCAATAGAAATCAGGGATCAGGAAGGTGCTGTCAAAAGAGACTTGGTGAGGTGCTGCAGTTCATCTTATATATATGTACTGCTGCTACTGTGCATCAGTAGTGGAGGATACAGCTGGTGGATGGGGTGCCAATCAAACAGGCTATTTGTTCTAGGGTGTTGGATAGAGCTGCATTCATTCAGGCAAGAGAAAATATTCCATCATATTCCTGATTTGTGCCTTGTGCATTGTGTCAAGCTCCTTGAATGCTGTTGGAACTGCACTCAAGGCAAATAGACTTGTGCCATGTATACTGTGGATTTGGCAAGCCAGGCTGTTAGTCCCACAGGATTCCCAACATCTCACCTGCTCTTGTATCCACAGTATTTAAGTGGCTGGTCTAGTTCAGTTCCTGGACAATGGTAATCTTTGGGATTACAGTGCGGATTCAACAGCAGATGATTGGATTCTCTCTTGTTGAAGATGGTCGTTGCCTGGGACTTCCAGGGTGCAAATGTTATTTGCCATTTATCAGCCTAAGCTTTAATGCTGTCCACGTTTTTTTGCAAGTGTACATGGGCTACTTCAGTATCAGAGAAGTCACAAATGGTGCTGAACATTGTGCAAAAACCAGTGAACATTCCCACTCCTGACCTTATGATGGAGGAAAGATGGAAGTGAAGCAGCTGAAGATAGTTGGGTTGAGGACACTGCGCTGAGGGACTCCTGTAGAGAGGTCCTGAGACTGAGATAATGGTCCTTCAACAACCACAACCATCATCATTTGTGTGAGGATCCAATTAGCAGAGGGTTTCCCCTTGATATTCATTGATTCCAGTTTTGCTGGCACTCCTTTCTACCACATCCAATTAAATGCAACCTTGATGTCAATCTCACTTCAGTTCTGGAGTTCATCTCTTTGTCCTTGTTTGAACTCAGGTTGTGTGAGAAGAGGAGCTGAACGGCTCAGGCAAAACCCAAAATGAGATTCAGCAAGCAGGTTGTTTCCAAGTAAGCGCCATTCGATAGCAAAGTTACTGTTGCCTGCCATGAGATTGGTGATGGTTGAGAGTAGGGTTGATGGCACAGTAATTGGCCAGACTGGATTTATTCTGCTTTTCATCAGATTAATTAATTATCTCCCAGAATTTTACCAAAAATTGGGTGAATAATTATACTAATAGCATCCATTTTTACAGAAATATAAGTCTTTAAAACTCCACAATCATGTTCACAATGTAACCACATGGTAACCAGCGTGAGCATGGACAGAATGAATGTCTGTCAGGTTTATGCAGAGCAGGCAGATAATAATGCCAACTGGTGTCAATGAGGAACCCAATGCTTTAGCCAACTCCCTCTCAAGATTGCATGGTTGTTAATACATTCAGCAATAAGAAGGAGTCTTTAAAGTGTTGTTTAAAGTGTTCATCAACTGTATAATAGCTATTTTCTGGCCAATTCCTTCTGACTGTTGCTATGATTCCCCAACTGTTTGGTGTTTTCTGTAGCTGTTTCAAGTTGCAAAAGTTCATCTGGTGTGGTGGGTGCTTAGGACTTTGTCCTAAGGACGTAAGAAATAAGAGTAGGAGTAGGCCATCTAGCACCTTGAGCTTGCCCCACCATTCAATAAGATCATGGCTAACCTGATAGTGGTTCAATTCCACTTACCTACCTGCTCCTCATAACCCTTAATTCCCTTATTGATCAGAAATCTATTTACCTGTGACTTAAACTCAGAAATCTATCTGTGACTTAAACAGTCCTGACTTCAAGACTTCTGCACAAAACAGTTGCTTTCGTATATGGGTGCATTAGTAGACCTTAAATTCTCTTGGAATACACCATGATTTAAACAGAGGCTACATGTAACATGATGCTAATAATATGCTGGGGAAGACTAAAGAAGGAAGGAGGTAATGATTCTGCCTGGTTTCAAACCCAGAATAATCCTGCAACAGTAATGGACTCGTCAGCATTGAGGGCATTTAAATGATCATTAATAAACGTATATATGATATTGGAATAGTGTAGGTTAGATGGGCTTTAGATTGGTTTCACAGATCAGCGCAACATCAAGGGCTGAAGGACCTGTACTGTAACGTTCTATGTTCTATGCTTGTACCTGACTCCTCCTGGGACATTGTGGCTGAATGGGTCACGGACAGTTCTTCCCCATCTTGTGATTTCTATCACATCCTTATATTAAAGCTCCCCATCATAACCTTCTTCATTGATGTAATAGTAAAAGGCTTGTGGAGCAGGCCTGAGTTGAACTGGAACAAGGAGTGTTTCAGATATGCTTCAAAAAGACAGGCATAACTGGGATCTGTCTGAGTACCCATGGCCACACCTTTTATTTGCAAGAAATAAGAACAGTTAAAAGGAGAAATTATTGAGTGAGAGAATAAGTCCAACTGGGCAGAGGAAAATGATGGTGGACGTGAATTGTTCAGGCCTCTGCTCAAGGGAAATAAACATCCTGATGATCCAATATCTTACACTTCCCTTCCTTGCCTCTCTGTCACCATTTCCAGTGAAAGACTGACCACCAATGTTCATTAGAAACCCTACAACTCCTATAGCTGCCTCAACTGCAGATCCTCACACCCCTCTTCCTGTAAGGGCGCCATCCCATTCTCCTAGTTTTTTGTCTCAGTTGCATCTGCTCCAAGATGCCACCTTCGGAAATGCAGCTTCTGATACTTCTGCCATTTTCCATAATGGAGATTATAAGATAATGAAGGGGATGAAGAGAATGGATAGGGTAGAGGTTGAGACACATTTCCCACTTAGCAAAGATAGCAGGACTAGAGGGCACAGCCTCAAGATGTTGAGGGAGGGGGGTGGTTGGTTCAGATCAGAGTTATGGAGTAATTTCTTCACGCAAAGGGTGGTGAATCTTTGGAATTCTCTGCCTGATGAGGTGGTGGAGGCTTCCTCACTGAATATGTTCAAGTCAAGAGTGGATAGGTTTTTAACTGATAAGGGAATTAAGGGTTACGGGAGAAAGTGGGAAAGTGGTACTGAACCACTACAGATTAGCCATGATGTTATTGAATGGCGGGGCAGCCTTGTGGGGCTGGATGGCCTACTCCTGTTCCTGTTTATTATGTTCTTATGTTCTTATTTTCCCCTCTGTGGTTGACAGGGCACTCAGCTGGCACCAACCCAATATTTGCACCTCTGCTGTCACTCTTAAGGATACACAGTAAAATAGTCGATCGATACTTTGCTGACTTTACAAAGAGCCATCCCAAAGTGATAATATGCTGGAGACAGTCTTAATAAGCTGACACTGGACTCTCCCTAACAGTACTGTGTGTGGGCACGGTGTCACTGGTGGATGACACAGTGGCACAATGGTTAGCACTGCTGTTACACAGCGCCAGGAACACAGGTTCAATTCCAGTCTCAAGTCACTGTCTATATGGAGTTTACACATTCTCCCCATGTGGGATTTCTTCCAGGTCCTCCAGTTTCCTTCCACACTCCAAAGATGTGAGGATTGGATTGATTAGCCTTGCTAAATTGACACTAATTTCAGGGGGATTAGCAGGGTAAATATGTGGAATTACGGAATAGGACCTGAGTGGGATTGTGGTTAATGCAGACTTGATGGGTCAAATAGCCTCCATCTGTACCATTTGTATGATTCTTTAATCCGGCCCTCAGGTACAGAAAGGCTCATCCTGGAGAGATGTTTTGTCGATTGATGAGTATCATGCAGCACCACAATATTATTGGTGACAGCTGGGAGTCAGAAAGCAGTCACAAGAAGAAAATTGGCCCTGAATTTTATGCTTCTACATTGCAGGTTTTGTCGTGCGGGAGAGGGAGTGAATTTGCATGGATGGGATCCCACCCACCCCAATCTTGGAAGCAATTTTACAGTAGGACGTTCAGGGCTTTGGGCAGGGTAGAGGGAAGCCCACACTCTTGCTCCAGTTAATGTTCTTAAGTGGCCACTTAATGACCATTGAAGGACCTTTTCCTTCCCAGTCTCAACCTTTAGGCTGGCGGGCAGATAAGAAATCAGTGGGAAATGTGAATAGCAAAACTTTAAAATGTATATCTCAGGTGGAGAACAGTGGGGGCCCTGCCAGAAGCCCCATTCTGATGGTGGGAGCTGGAGAGCTCCAGACTCACTTGCACCACCACCCCCACCAGACCCATTACTCAGGCTCCTTCCAAATGTCCCCTACCCTCACCTGGCCTCCATGCCTCGACACTTAAGGCCAGTGTTTCTTCCCACTGAGGAGAAGGTCTGGAGAGCTGTTGACCAGATTGGCCATCAAATCCCCAAGGTGAGATTTCCTCTCTCTGATGGACAGAAATCCTGTCTTCTGCCCATCAACCTTTATTAGGGAGAAAATTGGCAGCAGGCCTGTTGGGGTCTGCAGGGATGTGTTCCCTACTGACTCTCCACATGGTGGGGGTCTGAGAGCCTGCCATCTAAAAAAGTGGATGCCAAATTTACGAAAGAAGGGATTAGCGACTCTAGCGAGGGGAGGGAGGGGCAAATAAGATTTATAGGCCGGTGGGAGGCATAAAGAGGGGAGGGTATCTTGGGGACGGTACCCCAGATAAGCACACAGGTCACCTCAAAATTCCATTAAATTCCTGATGATTAGGTGACTCACTCTCCAGAGGAATTTCCTGGGGAGAATTTATAGGTTTTGAACATCGGTCCCTGTGGCAAGATGAGTTGGATAAGTGTAATAGCTTTCTTTTACATTCATCAAACTATTAGTAGGGAGTGTTGAATAAGCAACACATTCACAACATGCCTCGTCTGATCTCATTTCCTTTGCAGGTCAGAGGTCACCAACAACTATGTTAACTCATTCATTACATGTTGCCAATGGAATGAATTTAGAAGAGCCATCTGGTATTCCCCCTGGGAACACACGTCGGGTCAAGACAAATCTCCAACAATTAATGTGAAAAGAACAAATTACATTAAGAACAAGGCACAAAGAAATGCTTCAAAATTCTTTTACACACAATGTTTGCAGTTTTGCTGCACACAAGTCATTAGAGGAAATCTTCCCTGCTTTATTTTATAACTGCTGGAAGATATCCAGACATTACGAATAGTAAGTTGCATGTTTAAGAACCAAGGTTATTTTGCAATATATTATTATCAGGTATAATGATTATCCACAATCAGGAAAAGGCAAAGGCATTTGACACTGGGAAGAGGGCAGGACTGGGATGGTATGTCATAGCGTAGTATGGACTTGTCATGGGATCTTGGAAATTCAAAAAAAATGAGGACAGTGTTTTAGGAACACTGTGGTAAATCCTGGGACCAGCTGACATTAATGTGGGATAAGAATATAAAAACATAAGAATTAGGAGCAGGAGTAGCCTGCTCCACCATTCAATAAGATCAAGGCTGATCTTTTCATTGACCCAACTCCACTTAGCCTGCCGCTCACTATAACCCTTAATTCCTTTACTGTTCCAAAATATATCTAAAAAACATTCATGAGGAAGCCTCATCTGCTTCACTGGACAGAGAATTCCACAAATTCACAACCCTTTGGGTGAAGAAGTTCCTCCTCAACTCAATCTTATTTTGAAGCCATGTCCCCAAGTTCTAGTTTCATCTGCCAGTGGAAACAACTTTCCTGCTTCTATCTTATCTATTCCCTTCATAACCTTATATGTTGCTAAAAGATCTCCCCTCATTCTCCTAAATTCCAATGAATATAGTCTCATTCAACTCAGTCTGTCCTCATAAGCCAACCTTCTCAACTCCGGAATCAACTTAGTGAATCTCCTCTGCACCGCCTCCAGTGCCAGTATATCCGTTCTCAAGTAAGGAGACCAAAACTATGCACAAGCTCCAGATATGGCTTCATCAGCACTATGTACAGCTGTACTATAATCTTGCTGTTTTTAAATTCCATCCCTGTAGCAATGAAGGACAAAATTCCAGTTGCCTTCTTAATTACATGCTGCACCTGCAAAACAACTATGATACTTCCTGGTTTCTGACAACACTGAGGAAGGTGTCCCTGGTTCTAGGATGATCGGAATCCAGGACAGTAATAATTCAGGAATCAGTCTGGGACTACCTGGGAACAGAGAGACAATGATATTTGAAAAGGGGGTAGAAGTCTGGTGAAGATTGTGTAGAAAGTGGATCTGACGTTCAACTCATCAATTGACAGTTCCAACACGCCACAGTGATAAACCGCACCAACCTCCTCAGAAGACAAACATGAGACAGGGCGGATAAAGTACCCTTCATCATTCAGTACTTCCCCAGAGCAGAGAAGCTATGACATCTTCTCCGGAGCCTTTAACATGTCATTGATGAAGATGAACATCTCCCCAAGACCATCCCACACCCTCACTTCATGCTTTCAAACAACCTCACAACTTCAATCAGACCATTATACATAGCAAACTAACCAGCCCCAGGAGAACAGTGGCCACAACATTCCATAACCTTCCCAAGCAACCTCTGCAAGATATGCCACATCATCAACATGGATGCCATTATCTCATATGAGAATACCATCCACCAGGTACACAGTACATACTTGTGCAACTTGGCCAAAATAGTGTACCTGATACACTGCAGGAAAGGATGTCCCGAGGCATGGTACATTGGGGAGAACATGTAGATGCTACAACAACATATGAATGAACACAGTTGACAATCACCAGACAAGAGTGTTCTCTTCCTGTTGGGGAACACTTCAGCAGTCATGGGTATTCAGTCTCTGATCTTCGGGTAAGCGTTCTCCAAAGTGGCCTTCATGACACACGACAATCGCGGAGTAGAGACTGATGGCCAAGTTCCGCACACATGAGGATGGCCTGAACTAGGATCTTGGGTTTATGTCACATTATCTGTAACCCCCACAACTTGCCTGAGCTTGCAAAATCTCACCAACTGTCCTGGCTGGAGACAATACACATCTGTTCAACCTGTGCTAAAGCCTGTCTCCGCTCACATTGTCTGTATCTTTAAGACTTGATTACCAGTAAAGATTCGCATTCCAACCATTATTTTATAAATTGAGTTTGTGTCTTTATATGCTCTGTTTGTGAGCAGAGCTCCCACTCACCTGATGAAGGGGCAGCGCTCTGAAAGCCAGTGGCTTTTGCTACCAAATAAATCGGTTGGACTTTAACCTGGGTGTTGTGAGACTTCTTACTAGGAAGCTTGGGAACACGGGAAGCTGTTCTGCAGCAATTCAAAGATCCTTAAAGAGCGCCTTCAAAACCCATGACCACTTCCACCTAGAAGGATAAGAGCAGCAGATAAATGGGAACACCACCACCTGCCATGACATCTCCAAGCCACTCAGACCTGAAAATATATTGCCATTCCTTCACAGTCACTGGGTCAAAATGCTAGAATTCCCTCCCTAACGGTATTGTGGATCAATCCAAGAACATGGTTTGCAGCAATTCAAGAAGGCAGCTCACCCCCCTCTTCTCAAGAGCAACTAGGACTGGGCAGTAAATGCTGGCCAGCCAGCAACGTCCCACAAATAAATAATAAAATCTAGTCAGAATTGAAGTTACTAGGATCTGACAGTGGTGGGACGCAGTTGCAATTGAAAGATTAGACTGTGACTGGCCTAGATAGCATCTTTTTCCTTTGTAAAAACAAATACAAAGTGTACATTTAGTACTTCATCTAGCCCTCTGCCTCATGAATAAATCTCCTTTTTTGGTCCCAAATTTGTCCTGTTCTTTTTACCACCTTCTTACATTCCAAAGAAAGACTTTGGAATTATCTTTTATGCCAGTTGCCAGTTTCTTTTCATATTCCCTCTTTGCTTCTTTTATATGCTTCTTTACCTCCTTTGAATCTTCTGTATTTAGCTTGGTTTACAATTGTATTTTTTACCTGACACCTATCTGATACAAATCAGCTCCCTCTTCTATGATGTTTGTGAATAAAAAATAGCTTGTTTCTGACCAGTTTAAACATGGTTTGTTGCAGTGCAGTTTTTAATGGATATATTTGTTACTTATTGTATACACCATAAAACATAGTCATCATTTTAATAAGCTTGTAAAAGTCATCTATTAGTGTATTAATTCTGAAACTCCATTTTTACAGTCAATAATTGAACTCAGTCTTGAAAATTTCATATCTATGAAAAGATGGATAACAGATTTATGACTAAGCAAGCCTTAGGGAAAATAGTGTTTTGTTTTGATCCATTTCAAGTGACTTATTAGACATATTTAGCACAGGGGAAGTGGCACAAAGTAATTAACGGACCTGCCTTAATCAATTCTGCCCTTTAGTAATGGCTTAATTGGTAAATGGTTACCAAAACAGCAGTACAATAAGCTGGTGAGTGTGGAATGCAATTAACAGTAACAGCAGATGCAGTTTTATTATTAAAATAGCCATTTCATAATGAGCACTAAATGCTTGCAGATGTCATTGTAATGCACTCCATAATCTTTTAGGGGTCACCTGGATCACGGAGGAAGGACTTCTGTGCAAAAATCTGAATAATACATCTCAATGTTATCCATCCTTCTGATTTTTCTGTTTTACCCTAATGCTCAATTTCAGCACTTTCCATCTTCAGGCACTGGCTAATTATCTGTCCAAGATGATGCAAGCAAACTTCATTCTGCCAGCTCATCACCATGATTGCAGCGTGCAAATCCACAGTAAAATCACTGCTGACTGGCTGCATACTCAGCAGGGGCCAAGGTGCACATGTAGCCAGTAGAAGTTAAAGCTAGCCTGCACATCTTAAAGTCAATGACACCTCATGGAGGGAATGTGGATTCTGGCTGCAGCAGATAGTGAAACAATAGTGCCTTTCACAAGGTAGTGTAACAGTGAACTAACATGTCAAAGTGTTCGAGGTCCTCAGATATGTTGCTGCTGGAGTGGAAAGGAAAAGAAACATGAAGGCTGGAATTTTACTGCCCCACCCACTACAGGAATCGGAGCAAGTGAGGAGCGGAAATGGAATGGTCCATTGACCTCTAGTGGGATTTTACAATTCTGGGGCGAGAGGGGCTGTAAAATCCCACCCCATAAGCTTTAACATAAATGGCAGGACAATCAGGAGCAAGGAGACACAGAGAGATCTGGGAGTACAGGTTCACAGATCCTTAGAAGTGGCAAGCACAGGTGGAAAGGGTGGTGAAGAAAGCGTATGGCATGCTTGCCTTCATCAGATGAGGTATAAAAGTTGGCAAATTATATTACGGTTGTGTAAAACATTGGTTAGGCCACATTTGGAATATGATGTCCAATTCTGGTCACGTTACCAGGAGGATGCGGAGGCTTTGGAGAAAGTGCAGAAAATGTTTATCAGGACGTTGCCTGGTATGGAGGGTAATAACTATAAGGAGAGATTGAATAAACTGGGATTATTCTCTCTGGAAAGACAGAGGCTCAGGGGCGACCTGATAGAAGTTTATAAAATTGAGAGAGGTATAGAACATTACAGCGCAGAACAGGCCCTTCGGCCTTCGATGTTGCGCCAACCAATTATGAAAAAAGCAATGACCCTCCAAACTAAACCATTCCCTTCTCTTCCATATACTTATCAACTAACCTCTTAAACGCCACCAAACTTGGCGCATCTACAACTGCTGCAGGCAGGGCATTCCACTCCCGAACCACCCTTTGGGTAAAGAACCTGCCTCTGATATCCGTCCTATAACTATCACCCCTTAATTTAAAGCTGTGTCCCCTCGTGCTAGCTTTCTCCATCCTAGGAAAAAGGCTATCACTGTCCACCCTATCTAAACCTCTAATCATCTTATATGTTTCGATTAGGTCCCCTCTTAGCCGCCTCCTTTCTAACGAAAACAACCTCAAATCCCTCAGCCTCTCTTCATAAGACCTGCCCTCCATACCAGGCAACATCCTGGTAAACCTCCTCTGTACCCTCTCCAATGCCTCCACATCTTTCTTATAATGCGGGGACCAGAACTGCACACAATACTCCAAGTGCGGCCGCACTAGAGTTTTGTACAGTTGCAACATGACGTTGCGGCTCCGAAATTCAGTCCCCCTACCAATAAAAGCTAAGACTCCGTATGCCTTCTTAACAACCTTATCGACTTGACTGCCTACTTTCAGGGATCTATGCACATATACACCAAGATCCCTCTGTTCATCAACACTATTAAGAATCCTACCATTAGCCCTATACTCTACACATTTATTATTCCTGCCAAAGTGCATTACCTCACACTTTTCCACATTAAACTCCATTTGCCACCTCTCGGCCCAGCTCTGCAACTTGTCCAAGTCTCTCTGCAAACTATAACACCCCTCTTCACTATCTACCACTCCACCGACTTCAGTGTCATCTGCAAATTTACTAATCCATCCTTCAATACCCTCATCCAGATCATTTATAAAAATTACAATCAGCAGGGGCCCCAAAACAGACCCCTGAGGTACACCACTTGTAACCGAACTCCACGATGAATATCTCCCATCAACCACCACCCTCTGTCTTCCTTTGGAAGCTTTTTCCCAGGGCAAAAATGTCAACTACATGAGGTCACAAGTTCAAGGTAAGAGGAGAAAGGTTCAGTGAAGATGTGCAGGAAAAAATTTTTATACAGAGGATGGTAAGAACCTGGAATGCAGTGCCAAGTAAGGTGGTTGGGGCAGTTGTGTTAGCCACATTTAAGACTTATCTTGATGGGCATATGAACAAATGGGGAATAGAGGGATATAAGCGATTGGTTTAGATAGATAAACATGATCGGCGCAGGCTTGGAGGGCCGAAGGGCTTGCTGCTGAGCTGTATTTTTCTTTGTTCTTTCTTCGTTGATGTTTCTGCACGGGGCCAGAAGACTCAAAGAGATGCATTGTAAAGGCAATGGGACTAGGTAGGCACTCAGGACCACAATTGAAGCACAGTGGTCAAGGAGCTGGCTGAAGTGCCACAAAAAAGTTCAATTGCCTCTCACAAATGCTCAGAGTGATGAATATATCTCTAAATGCTATTGCTCGTGTACCATACCATCACTCTCACATATTGCTTAACGTACTCTCTCTCTTAGGAGCTCACGATGACATGTAACAGAAAGGAACAGCAAAGAGCCAGCAGAGATCAGGCATGCCTGCATTTCCTGAACTCTATGGAGTAAATTATCCTAGACCAGCAGTGATTAAGGCTTATGAAACTTGTGTTGCTAAGAGCATTTTGGATGATGATATGTTTTTGCATTATGGGCCATCTCAAAACAGACCACACTCATTCCATAACCAAGACTCAAGAACTCAAGGACAGCTTCTTCCCTATTGCCATCAGACTTCTAAATTGTCCCATCTTATTATAAGTTGAACTTTTTCTACCCCCTAGTTATGACTGTAACACTACATTCTGCACACTTTCCTTTCCCACTCCCCTATTTAGAACATAGAGCACTACAGCACAAACAAACTGTTCAGCCCACAAGTTGCGCCATAGAACTATCTATAACTCCCAATCAGACCATAGAACTACCAGGCCATAGAACTATCTATAACTCCCAATCCCATTAAATCCCGTATACTCATCCAGAAGTCTTTTAAAAGACCCTGGCAAGTTTGCCTCTACCACCAGCAATGGCAGCCGATTCCACTCACTCAGTACCCTTTGAGTGAAAAACTTACCCCTAACATCTCCTATGTACTTACTGCCCAACACCTTAAACCTGTGTCCTCTTGTAGTGACCATTTCAGCCCTGGGAAATAGCCTCCAAGAATCCATACTATCTATTCCTCTCAACATCTTATAAACCTTTATCAGGGCGCCTCTCAACCTTCGTTTCTCCAGGGAGAAGAGACTTAGCTCCTTCAACTTATCTTCAAAAGGCATGCTTCCCAATCCAGGCAACATCCTTGTAAATCTCCTCTACACCGTCTCAATAGCTTCCACCTTTTTCCTGTAGTGAGGCGACCAGAACTGCGCACAATACTCCAAAATGGGGTCTGACAAGGGTCTTATAAAGTTGCAGCATTACTTCCCGACTCCTAAACTCAATCCCTCGATTAATGAAGGCCAGTACGCCATACGCCTTCTTGACCACATCCTTCACCTGCGAGGCTGATTTAAGAGTCCTATGGACCTGGATCCCAAGGTCCTTCTGCTCCTCAACATTGCTAAGACTCCTACCCTTGATATTGTACTCCTTCATCCCATTGGACCTGCCAGAATGGACCACTACACATTCTTTCATGTTGAAGTCCATCTGCCACTTCTCAGCCCAGTCTTGCATCCTATCTATGTCGCATTGCAACTTCTGACATCCCTCCAGACCATCCACAACACCATCAACCTTCGTGTCATCGGCAAACTTACTAATCCATCCCTCCACTTTCTCATCCAGGTCATTTATGAAAATAACAAACCTGTTCTAGGGTCCTAGAACAGATTCCTGGGGCACTCCACTGATGACTGACCTTCATGCAGAAAAAGACCCATCCACAACCACTCTCTTCATTCTGCAGACAAGCCAGTTCTGGATCCACAAGGCCAAAGCCCCTTGGATTCCATGCCCTCTCATCTTCTCAAGGAGTCTTGCATGGGACACCTTATCAAACACCTTGCTGAAGTCCACGTAAACTACATCTACCGCTCTTCCTTCGTCAACGTGTTCAGTCACATTTTCAAAGAATTCCACTAGGCTCGTAAGGCACAACCTCTACTTGACAAAGCTGTGCTGACTATTTCTGATCATACTAAACTTCTCTAAATGCTCATAAATCCTGTCTCTCAGAATCTTCTCCATCAACTCATGAACCACTGAAGTTAGACTCACCGGTAGGTAATTTCCCAGGCTATCCCTGTTCCCTATCTTGAAAATAGGAACCACATTCACAATCCTACAAACCTTCCAGAACCTCTCCCGTCTCCATCGACAAAGCAAAGATCATCACCACATTTAGTCTATGAACAGTATGCTTTATCTGTATAGCATGCAAGGAACAATACTTTTCATTGTATACTAAGCCAGTGCAGCCTCACCATGAAGTGCACAATAAGAAAACATGCTTGTCAAGAAGCACAGAAATATAAAAAATAGAACACCATATGATCCATCAAACCTGCTCTGTCAATCAATGCAATCACAGTTGACCTGGACTTAAACTCCCAATTTCCCACAACTATCTGGTGTAGTAAGATTCACAACTCTTTGGGTGAAGTAATTTCTCATTATCTCAGTCCTAAATGATCAGGTCCCTTATCCTGCCACTGCACTGCATGTTTTAGATTCCACAACTAGCAGAAAGAATCTCTCAACGTCAGTCTTACTCAGCCCCTTTTGAATTATGTATGTTTCAGCGAAATCACCTCTCATTCTTTTTAAACTCCAGAGCATACAGACCCAATTTACTCAGCATCTCATCATAGGACAACTCCCCTCACCCCAGGGACGAGTCTGGTGGTCCTTCAATGTACTGCCTCCAGTGCAAGTATTTCCTTTCTTAAATATAAAGACAAAAACTGCACACAGTATTCCTATGTGGTCTCACCAAAGCTCCTTTCAATTCTAGCAAGATTCCTTTTTCCTTGTGATAAAGGAAAATATGCCATTTGCCTTCCTAATTTCTTGCTGTACCTGAATGTTAACTTTCTGTGTTCCTTGTTCAAGCACACCCAAGTCTCTCTGAACATCAACATTTATACATTTCACACTTAAATAAAAATATTCTGCTTTATATTCTTATGACCAAAGTGAATAACTTCCCACTTCCCTACATTTTACTCCATTTACCATTGAATCAAAATCGCTTCAGTGCGGAAGAAGACCATTTGGCCCATTGAGTCTGCATCAACAACAAACCCACCCAGGCCCTGTCCCCATAACATCACTTATTTACTCTGCTAACCTCGGACACTGAGGGAAAATTTAGCATAGCCAATCAACTTAACCTGCATATTTTGATGCCCACTCACTTAACCTACCTATATTTCTAGCAATTTCTCAGTGTCCTCCCTACAGATTAACTTTCCACCAAGGTTTGTATCATCAGCAAACTTGGATACATTACTCTCAGTCTCTTCATCTAATATAGATTGTAAATGCCTGAGACCCCAGCAGTGATCTTTGCACACTCCAACAGTTACAACTACCGATTTGAAAATGCCTCCTTTATGCCCAAAGGCAGATTCCTGTCCATAACTTGATCTGATAACCTCAGCACCAGCTCAGACATTGGCACTCCAATTAATATTGGAGTATGTCACCAGGTATGAGTGCGCTGCAAGATGGAAAGGGCAAGGATAGTGTTGCAGAAGATTCAAATGATGGGACAATATATAGAAAAGATCCACTGGGCATGCAGACAGAAATGCTTGACACATTGGCAGGCCTGCCACACAGCCAGTTGTCACTGTCATGTAACAAGGAAGAATCCAGCTCCAACTTGGCACAAAGATTCAGGCAGAACTTGAGAGTTCATCCTTTCCAGTGTGGAAGTAGTGGCCAGCTTGATGACAATACTTACAGATTCAACTGTGATGCAATGTCTGCTGTCCACTGTCCCAGTTTCCATTCCAGCACAGACAGAAAGCAGCCAGTGTTTCTTTTAATTTATTTTTTCACAGTATGTGTTGTTGCCGGCTAAGACCAGCAATTTTATTGCCCGTACCTAATTGCCCTTTAGAAGTTGATCCAATGACGGAGAAGGAAAGGCAATATGTTTCCAAGTCAAGTTAGCTTTGTCAGACACCAACTGCATGGGGTATGGCACTCATAGCAATTCACCCATGTTGTTAATGATTCTCTGTACCATTGGGATGTCAGCTACCTGACAAAGTCTAGAATCTATTCCTCTTACTTCTCTTAACTTATGGAGAAACTAAATCCCTTCTATATAAGGTCTCTGTGACATCTCTAGTACATACAGTGATGTGTGGAAAACTGAGATATTGGCAATGCTGTCAATCCAATCTGGAAGCAACCTGAGATGTAAAAATTAAGAACCATTTTGATTTTGACAGCCATTGGCAATGTCATCCTTGTCCTGTTTGGTGTTACTGGATCTGTTTGGGGGAAGATGCACAGTTCAGTAATAACTCCTTGGTGAATCATAGCCACCTCATTCATTGCTTCTGGCTGAAGTGGAGTTGGAAAATTCGTCTTTAAAAATAAAGTTTATTCATTAGTCACAAGTAAGGATTACATTAACACTACAATGAAGTTATTGTGAAATTCCCCTTGTTGCCACATTTCAGCGTCTGTTCTAGTCAATGCATCTAACAAGCATGTCTTTCAAACTGTGGGAGGAAACCAGAGGAAACCCAGACAGACACAGGGAAAATTGCAAACGCTACACAGACACTGACACAAGCCAGGAATCAAACCCAGGTCCCTGGCACCGTGAGGCAGTAGTGCTAATCACTGTACTACTGTGCTGCCCCTTTATAAACATGAAGAGTATCTGCTGCCTATGGTCCATCTCCCAGTTGTGCTTCAATCAAAGAGAGACTGCACCTTTCATTCTCATAACTAACAGTCAGCTTTCCTTTCACTGGCCCTGGAACTCCAGTGAATACCTTGAAAGAGTCCAATATAATTCCTTTCTGTCTCTCTGCACCTGTAACAGCTCCTGCAACAGCACTATATACATTTATTCCATGATCTCTTAGAACTTCCACAGAAAGTCAAAACCAAATTATCTACAACTCCCATACTGATTCCTTTAAATAGCAGCATGTTTAGCTGGGAGTGACTTGAATAGGGTGTTAACAGCACCTACAGGGTCCATAATGGCAAAACAGGTGCTAAATTAAACACTGTCAGACATCAGAATTTGCCCAGTTATGTATGCAGTCGCACGGTAGCAAGTGGCTAGCACTGCTGCTTCACAGCTCCACGGACCTGGTTTCGAATCCCAGCTTGGTTCACTGTCTGTGTGGAGTTTGCACATTCTCCCTGTGTCTGCATGGGTTTCCTCCCACAATCACAAAGATGTGTAGGCTAAGTTGATCGGCCATTCTAAATTGCCTCTTAGTGTCCTGGGATGCATAGGTTAGAGGGATTAGTGGGCAAATATGTAGGAATATGGAGATAAGGCCTAGGTGCAGACCAGATGGGCTGAATAGCCCCTTACTGCACTGTAGGGATTCTATGATTCTGGCATGCACATAGTATGCCTGAAGTAGTGCCCTTATAATCATGACACACCATGACAGCCATACTGGAAAGTCAGAAGCAGATAAGCTGAAATTTTCAGGAGCCGTGAACTCTAATAGAATCAATATCAACAATGTTACAAAATATGACTTTGCAACCAATATGATTATTATAAATCCTCTCTGCATGGTATTTTAGCACAGACATCAATAAACAGTAAACTCCTCAATAAGCAGGTGGGGAATGAATTTAATGGTACCCTTTCAAAGGGTCATTTTTTGACCCTATTAGCTACATGTAAAAAGTTAACAAAGCAACAGGCACTAACAATAAGATTACACAAAAATTATTACCAACCAATGGAAGTCCCGTGTTCTGACTAGTGTTATAATTTGAAAAGGGAAACAATATAGTAAAATTATATCCATCATGATGTCAAACACTGTTGTTGTGTGTCTTCTTTCTTGATAGTTAGTGAATTAAATATTTCAGTTTTGAATAGCTACTGAGCTGTTAACAAAATTGAGTGTAACTAAACTGTGCATAAACTTACTATGAATGTGTAAGGAAAGTATGTAACACGGGCTGCTTTTTCTAGCTTTGTAGCTGTTTTAAGATTTTAGCCAAGATAAAGCTAAAGAAGACAAAATAGGTCAGTGTCCAGTTGTCTTTACCTAATGGAATGAGGAGGGTGAATCATTTAACATCAAAACAAAGGAAATCTGATGGGGAAATATTCTAGTCAGCAGGAAAGTTGGCGCTGATACATTCCAAGAAAGCAAATAAATGAAATTCAGACAGGCCAGGAAACCCATTTAGCTGGATCCCCAACCATGCAATACAGAATTTTTCAGCTGGCCTTTAGACTGACATTAAACAGCTTGTACATGCAAGGCAATGTTTAGATTGTGGAAAAGTTCAGCCCAGAACAGAAAATGAATGCATATCTAGCCAGGAGTGCAGTATGCTGACTGCAATTTTCTGTGATAAGTTAATTTCCATAATTATTCCCAGCTCCAGTGCAACTTTGACCTTATGCAAGGAGTTAGCCTTAGGAAGTGATTAGAAAATTGCAATCTTGATGGATGTTAACATTTAAAAGAATGTAAATGGCTGCTTCGGGGACAAAAGTTCTCTTTGTTTTTGGAAAGGTTCAGTTCAATCTGCTGCAGCCTTCAGCAAGGATGAAAGGGAAACAGGTGTGTGGTAGTGCCAATGTGGAGCAACAAAATTGGATCTGAGGGCACCGCTTATTGTTTCAGAGCTGGCGAAGTGGAAGTTATGTCTTCAATCTGATGGGCACATGATTGAGCACAGTTTATTTGTCCACTATCGGATTTAACTGATACTCTATCAGTCTCCTTGCCAAAACAGCCACCATTCCACAATCACTCTGGAGGCCAAAGGTAACCCCAGGCTCCTTTTCTATGTTGCCAACTGTTCCCTTAAACTTGTCTCCCATGCCACTTCTACCCTCACTTTTAACAACTATGGAGTGTCCATGGATTTCTTTATCAAATAGATGTACTTGCTGATCTAGAAATTTGACTCGGAAGCTTCTCATGCTGTTTTGCTTAGTTGTCTGAATACTTTTGCAGCTTTGAGAAGAACTGTTTGTTTTTAACATTCCTGGCTACGTTCACGATATAGGCACAATCCAATACGCCTGAAGTAAAGATGCAGCACAAGAAGTAAGAGATGAAGTAGCCTTCACAGCAACTGGCAGTTTTGCACAATTTCTGCAGAATTTTCCCAAAACAATGACTGTCATTTCAGGCAAGAAAATCTGTGCAATCCACACTAGTACATCTGCTGCAAATCAGACAGTAATCGTGCCACAGCTAGTGCACTGATAGAACCTCCACATGAAACACGCTGGTACGGAGTCCCCAGGCTTGTGACTCAGCCAAACTGGCTCGCAGCTGTGCATTGTTAACAAGAGGGAGTTGTTTTAAAATACTCCCACTGCACTCACAGCCAGTCATGATGGAAATCAGTGCCAAGCTTCATGGAGGCAGAATGCAAAAAGCTTCTCGACACAGAGGAGGAGAGGCCGGCCACCTGCACTCCCAAGAGCATGGATATCCCAGAAACAGGGAAGCAAATGTGGCCCAGGATACTGTGGCTGCGGCAGTCAGTGCCTGTGGCCTGACACTGAGGACTGCAGACCAATGTCACAGAAAATGAATGACCTCAAGCTACAACGGTAAGAGTGATTGCTCATATGTCACATCCTGGCATCGGTGCCATCTGTCCCACCTGGAATGTCCGCATCAATCCACTTCCTTACACCCACAGCCTTCCTTTAACACCCCCCTTTCCCACAGCATTTTCCTCAAATCCCTCTGGTGTTCCTCATCATCACCCCTTCTTGTCAAGGCATAGTGCCAACATATAACAATTTCCAACACTGCCCCAAACTGCTCCCCCACCCCAACCCCATCAACAACCTCCCATCCCTTCATCTCCGCCAGCCACCAGACTTTCAATCATCCCTTTTGTTCCCCCAGGAAAAGATGGCTCATAATGGAAAGAATTGGGAAAAGACTGTGGAGTTATGTCCCCCCACTGACTATGAGTTCTGAGCAATGGAGACGTCAGGGGAGAGAAATGTGAGTGCCTGTGAGGTAGGCCTGTGCCACAGAAGTGAGGATCCACTGTGAGATCCTCACTGAGGTCTAAGCTGTCCAGACACTTGTCCCTCCCTTGCACAGAACTATATGTCTTGTCTTGCAGGAGCATTACCTTATGAGGCTGAATCAACAACAGAAAATGCTGGAAAATCTCAGCAGGTCTGACATCATCTGTGGAGAGAGAGAAAGCTAATATTTTGGGTCCAAATGCTCCTTTGTCGGAGCTATGATTTGCTACTAGCTTGGATGAAGGATCATCCAGACTTGAAACACATTGGCTCTATTGTCTCATAGATCATAAAATCCCACAGTGCAGAAAGAGGCCCTTTGGCCCATCAAATCTGCACTGACCACAATCCCACCCAAGCCCTATCCCCAAAAACTCATGCATTTACACTAGCTAGTCTCCCTGACACTAAGGAGCAATTTAGCATGGCTAACATGCCTAACCTACACATGTTTGGAGTGTAGGAGTAAATTGGAGCACCCACATAGACTTGGGGAGAATGTGAAATGCACATTGACCCAAGCCAGGAATCGAAACCTGAAGCAGCAGTGCTAATCACTGTGCTGCCTCAAAATCATGATCAGTGTTAAATGTTGTTACATTTAAGAAACCCGCAATTACTGAATCAGGAAATACAAGCATGCTTCCGAGAATCCCTACTATAGAAGGAAGCCATTCGGCCAACAAGTCTGCACTGACCAGAATCCCACCCAGGCCCTATTCCCGTAACCCCTCATATTTATGCTGTTAGTCCCCTAACACAGAGTTAATTTAGCATGGCCAATCCACCTAACCCACACATCTTTATACTGCGGGATGAAACCGGAGCACCCAGAGGAAACCCATACAGACATGGGAGAATGTGCAAACTCCACATAGACAGTGACTCAAGGCTGGAATTGAACCCAGGTCCCTGGCACTGTGAGGCAGCAGTACTAACCATGCTGTTCCCAAGGGCCATGGCTGCAGGCTTTGAGAGCATGGTTCAGTCACAGAGGTAATTTGAAGAGGGTATCCAGTACTTAGTCCAGCTGCAGGCTGAACAGGATAGCATGGGCTACATCCATGACCCAAAAAGTCTGTTGGGACTCTTCAGGTCCCAGCCCTCCAGAGGAAACCTGCCAATGGCATCACAGGCTACGGGGAGTGAAAGACAGCTGGCCACCTCCAACTCTGACATGCATCCTGGGTAGACACCTAGACGTATTGTTAGGTCCCATGATTAAAAAGATTTAGGAGCACCAAGAGGAAAGGGCGAAGGTTCACATTGTAGTCAGGAATAGGGTAATTGGCACAATGAACAATCAGCAATAAAGAATATTGTGCTCAAAATTGCAGTTCCTTCATTTTTGTCCCATTTCCCACAGGGAGTATTACCCCATCTGTACTCAGAATCTCCTACCAGCTCCTCAAACAATATCAACAGTAACAACTATGGAGTCAGACATCAGTGAGATCATCTTTCATTCTTCTGAACTCCAAAGATTATAGGCCCAACAACCTCAACCCTTCTTCATATGGCTATGCCTTCAACCTAGGAATCAGCCAGGTTAACCTTCTCTGAACTGCTTCCAATGCAAGTATATCCCTCCTTAAATAGGGAGGTCAAAACTGTATCCTTATAAATTCCCTTTACTAATGTACCAAAACTTCCCTATGTTTATATCCATTTGCAATAAAGGTTAACATTCCATTTGCCTTCTTAATTATTTGCTGTATCCGCATGTTAACTTAATATGATTCATGTATATGGATATCCAGATCCCTTTGCATCACAGAATCTGGAAGTCCTTCTATTTATGTAATATTCTGCATTCCTATTCTTTCAGCCACAGTGGACAACCTCATATGTTGCCACGTTATACTCCATCCACCATTTTCTTGCTCATTCATGTAACCTATCTCATTTATAATTTTCATAACAACTTGCTTTGCTAACTATTGTTGTAAACATGCAAACTTGCCTTCAAGTTAGCGCCTTTATCCAATTCATGATTATAAATCATAAACAGTTGAGATCTCAGCCTCAATTCCTGCAGCACTGCACTAACCAAAGCCAAACTAAAAATTACCAATTTATCCCGATTTTCTGTTCCTTAATATCTAGGCAATCCTCTATCCATGCTAATATATCATCTCCCAACACCATGAACTTATATTTTGTGCAATAATCTTTTATACATCTTATCAAATGCATTTGGAAATTTAAGTAAACTACATCTGTTGGTTCCCCTTTATCCACCCTGATTGCTGCATCCTAAAAGAATGCTAATAAACTTTTCCAAGGGGATTTGCCTTTCACAAAACTATGTTGACTCTACCTGAGTATATTTAATGTTTTTTAAATATACTCCTTAATAATGGATTCCAGCATTTTCCCAATATCAGGTGTTAGCTTAATATGCCAATTGGCTGGAACATTCTGACCATTCACACCAACAGGGTCTTCCCATCCCATTGGCAGCATATCCCTGCAAGAAAAGATTCCACTGCTGGTCAATGATGGGCCACCTCCCACTACCACAAACCATGTGATGGGTTGTGCACTATATCCTTCACATAATATCCTGTTTTCTGCTCCCTCCTTTCTTAAACGGTGATGTTACATTTGCAGTTTTCCAATCTCTTGGGATCGTTGCAGAATCTAGAGAATTTTGAGAGGTTACAAGACAATATATCAAACATCTCATTGGCTACTTCCTTTAGTTTTTAGGATGCAGGCCTTCAAGTCCAGTGGACTAATCAGCTTTTACTCCCATTAATTTTCCTAACACTTTTTCTATACTGATCATGATTGTTTTAAGTTTCTCCTCCACTTTTGCCCTCTAGATTTTTTATTATTATTGGATACTTCTGTGCCTTCTACAGTGAAAACCATAACTAAAATACTTGTTCAAAGCCTCTGCCATTTCTTTGTTTTCCATTATAAAGTCATCAGTCTCGCCCTCTTTCTTTGCCACTGTGTCTTTTCCATCCTAACTTCTATCCAATTTACACAGTACCTTTAGCTAAATCTGTCTTCACATCCCTGTAAATGCCTTTATTTGAGCGTAAGATACTAGTTATCAACCCATGTTTCTTACTCACAAATTGAGGGTGAAATTTTCTCATGTTATTATCATTCTTGCATAAGTGATCTGATAGAGCTTTTAATTAATCCTAGCCCGTTGTACTTTACCAGATCCAAAATACGTTCATTCTTGATTCATTCCAGAATATATTGTTTTCAGAAACTGTCCTAAGTACAGGGGAGGTAATGGTGTAGTGGTATTGTCACTGGACTAGTAATCCAGAGGTCCAGGGTAATACTCTGGTGATCCGTGTTCAAGCAAGTCATTCAGTTTGAAGGAGTAACAAATGCTGGCTCAACTGGTGAAGATGTCGAGATGCTGGTCTTAGATTGGGGTAAGCACAGTAAGAAGTCTCACAACACCAGGTTAAACTCCAACAGGTTTATTTGGTAACACAAGCCACAAGCTTTTGGAGCACTACCCCATCATCAGGTGAGTGGGAATTCTGTTCACGAAAGGGGCATATATAGACACAAACTCAATTTACAAGTTAATGCTTGAAACGCGAGTCTTTACAGGTAATCAAGTCTTAAAGGTACAGGCAATGTGAGTGGAGAGAGGGTTAAGCACAGGGATAGTTAGTGAAATTTTGCAAGTCCAGGTAAGCCATGGCGCCATACTCCATGAACAACTTTTTAAAAAGTACACTCTGTGAACTCATCTTCCAGGCTATCTGCATCAATCTGTTTTGTCCAATCAATGTGAAGTGGACAAATAATCCATGGTTATTGCAATACTTTTCTTACAGTCCCTCATTATTTATTGACACATTTCTGAACTACACTGAAGCTACTGTTGAGGAGCCAATAAGCTACTCCAATAAAAAATGAAATTTTTCCCTTACCATTTCTTATCTCCACCAAAACCTTATTTGCCTTTCCTGCCAAAATGTCAAATATCCTTGAATGTCCAGTTTCCAATCTTGGTCACCTTGCAACCATGTTGCTGTAATGGTTATCGTATCATGATCATCATTTTTCATTTATGCTATTGATTCATCCAGTTTGTTAAAAAGACAGTGAGCATACAAATAAAGAACCTTTAATTATACCCTTTTAAGATTTTTGCCTACTTTGACCTTAATTGCTAGCCCAAGACACCACATTGACCATATTTATGTTAATGGCTAAATCACTTACTTTTTGTAAAATGTGATCTCAGCCCCAAAAGATGATCCAACTCTTTTTTGAAGGTGTTCAGAGAATCAGCGTATGCCACATAAACCAGAAACATATTCCAGGTGGCCACTATTCTATGGGGAAAACAAGAATGCAGAAAACCCAGTTTATTTCTATCCTGCATAATTAAAGTGCATTATCCCTGCTCCTGTCCCATTTGGCAAACTGGAATAATCTACCTATTAATGAGAAATTCTGCCTTTTTACTCTTTTATATACTCCTATCAGAATGCCCAGAAGCCTATGCAGCTTTAAGCCTATAACATAAATAATTAAGATTCATTCAGCTTGTAGTTCTCTTCTAAAGATTTTGTATGGTCATGTTATCACCCGTCATGTGAAGAGACCAAAACTAGACCCAATGCTCCAGATGCAGTTTAACCAAAAGACCTGCATAAGGACAGAATTATATCTTTTGATTTGTACTGAATGGTTTTATTAATATAACTCAGTAGGCTGTTTTCTTTGGCTATGCATCTCCACATTGAACCTTGAGTGATCCTTGCACAAAACTCTTAGATTCTTTTCATACAGAATGATTTAAGTCCAGAGGTAATAAAATAGTGAGTACATTCCCCTTCAGTGAAATTATGGAATTAAGCTTTTGCTGCATGCTGGCATAAGATCTCTGATACATTTTCTGTATTCATTCCTAAGATTAGCAGACTGGCAGAAAACTGCCTATCCCTAGTTATCCTGAGAAGATGAAGCTGGTAGGTCATTGTTAAATGTGACTGAGCAGCTTTGTGGACTACCTCAGAGGGCAGCTAACCATTAGTCACAATAGTGAGAGTCTGGAATTGTGGGGCAAGAACAGCAAAGGTCAAAAGATTTTCCTCCCTGAAGGACATGAGTAAACCAATTCATTTTTTAATGACAATCTAATAGTTTCATCATTGCTTTTACTGCTAACAGCCTTTTTATTTCCAATCTTGCATTGTAAACTGATTTCAAATTCTCAATCTGTTGTTGGAGGATTTGAATGAATGGGGCTTGACTTTAACTCTGTATGGGTGAGTGGGTTTAGAGTTAATTAAAATTCTATGGTCTTGAGTAGTGTGCGCATACGTTTTTTTTAAAAAATGCATTATTGCACAGAAATTCCCTACAGGAGTTTCCATGACAATCTGTGGAAAGCATCTTAAACCACCAGAACTGGGATAAGGCCAAATGCAAAAATTACTCTTCAGTTGAACCTATTCACATTTACACACAGAAGCCATTTATAGATGCAAAACACTTAACCTTTACTATAAAGACATATTTAATAACTAAACCAAAACTCAAACATGATGATACAGTATTATTGAATGAGGGGGCGTACATATTGGGTGGCCTGCACCTTGTCTGCATTTCAAAAACCACAAAATCAAATGAGCAAATAGCTCAATTACTAGACTTCAATCTTTATTAGAGCCAACTCATAACTTCCTCAGGGTGGCAATCTCCAACAGATTGCTACTCTTGATGGAATTAGTTTTGCTGTAATTGCAAAATCCCTCTCTTGCTCAATCTTCCTCATTCAGGGAGATGGGGGGTGGTGTCATTGGGAGATGGAGATGAAATGAGAAGTGTTGCTGTTAGACATGGAGAGTGGGGGAGGGTTGAAGGTTGGATCAAATTTGGAGAGGGGCAGATGATTAAACTGGAGAGATTGGTCAGACCATAGGGGAGGTCAGATGAGAAGGGGGAGGCCAGGCCGGAGGGGGGAAATCAGGCAGAGGAGGGTTGGGGCTATGTCAGAGAGATTGATAGACCAGAGAAGGGGGGGACAGGTTGAGTTGGATGTGGGGGAGTTGAGGTGTGGTCATACCACAGGGAATGTTCAAGTCAGGTCAGGTCAAGTTGGATCAGGAGTGAGAGCGCTGATGTGAGTCCCCAGGAGCAACATGTGTATGCAGAGTGTTCTATGCAAGGCTGTGTCTGGATGTTTAACTAATTACTCTGGAGTTACAAATGATCATAGAATCCCTACAATGCAAAAAGAGGCCAAACAGCCCACCACGTTTGCACCAACCACAATTCCACTCAGACCCTATCCCATAACCCCATGCATTTACCCTAGCTAGTTCCCCTGACACTAAAGGGGCAATTTAGCACGGCCATTCCACCTAACCTGCACATCTTCGGACAGTGGGAGGAAACCAGATAGACGCAGGAAGAATGTGCAAACTCCACACAGTCAGTGATCCAAGCCAGGAATTTAACCCGAGTCCCTGGTGCTGAAAGGCAGCAGTGCTAACCATTGAGCCACCATGCCTTCTTATTCTCAGAATAACTAATCAGGGTAAAACTGGCAGAACCATCCAATATAGCAATTTAAATACCTTCTATCATATGGTTCCATACATAGAAAATAGAAGCAGGTGTAGGCCATTCAAGTCAGGTGTAGGCCATTCAGCCCTTGGAGCATGCTTCGCCATTCACATAATCATTGCTGATCATCAAACTCGATCTCTAATCTGCCCATCTCCCATAAGCCTTGATCCTTTTAGCCCCAAAATCTAAATCCTTCTTGAAATGATACAATGTTTTCTGTGGTAGTGAATTTTACAGATTCACCACTCTCTGGCTGGAGAAATTTCTTCTCACCTCAGCCCTGTAAGGTTATCCTCAAACTATGCTGCTAATGGATATAATCCTAATTGGCTCAGTCTCTTCTTATATGACAGACCTGCCATGGTAAACCTTCGCTGCATTTCCTCTATAGCAAGGATATCCTTCCTCAGATAAAGGACACCAAAACTATACACAATACTCCAAGTATGACCTCACCAACGCACGGGACAATTTCAGTAAAACATCCTTCCCTATATTCAAACCCTCTCGTTATGAAGGCCAACATACCATTTCCCTTCTTTACTGCCCACTATACCTGCAATCTGACTTTCAGTGACTGATGCACGAGGACAGCAGGGTGTAGCTGAGTATCCACTTCTCTCAATCTATATCCATTCAAATCATAATCACACTTCCAATTTTTGTTACTGTTTATCTACATTATACTGCATCTGCCATGCGTATGCCCACTCACTCAGCCTGTCCAAACCAAATTGAAGCATCTCTGCATCCTCATCACAGCTTATCCTGCCACAGAGACAGTTATGTCTATAGCAAGTCGATCAGATCTTTCAGTACTTAAAAGTTCAAAAGCATTTCTTGATGGTAAATCTGACTGCTGGAATGCCTCTCTCCTCCTCTAATGATCCAAATGTTTATGAACGATCTGTTTTCCTATGTCTACTGGTGTACCAGTCCAGAGTCAACAATTCCAGGGGTCTAACTTGAAACATTCTCAAAGTTTCATATTATGGTGCCATGTCATTTTATAAGAGTTTTTATTTTTATTATTGCAGCAATGATGAATCGTTGATGAGATCTCGAAGCTTGTAGATTTTTAAACATAAACACTTTTATTGGTAAGCTTTAATTATGTATTGTTCCAAGTATAGTCTTGCATGGAGCTCATACAGGCTTGCTGCTTAGCAAGTTCTGTCCTAGGCTGTTTCCTAAACATGTGACTACATCCATCAATAGCTCCAAGTTTCTTCTGATGTTCTGCATTTGTTCCATGGGAAATCCACCATGCTTTTACTGGACATTTACATTTCACAAACAGGGTCTTCATTTTTACTTGCCTTAACTTCAGTCAAACACTTCCTTGCTTCACTGTAAGCCAAGTCTATCTCTGATAAAGCATTGACTTGTTTCTATCCTGGAATTCTCTCACTGCTCTTCATTTTGTCATTTAGTATCTTTTGGTGCCTTTCAGTCCCCTCTTTCTGGGCTGTTTCAGAGTGATCTTCCTGTTGCCTCTCCTTTAGGTCTTCATTTCCTACTCAGAGGTCTTGTGTTTCCCTTTCCTTGTATTCTTTGTTGCTTATGGACATTATTTTTTGCGAGTTACTCTCTTTCTGGGATCTTCTCCAATGTTCCTATCCGTGGCCATATGTTTTCTTTCTTGCAGTTGCTGCATTAGATGTATTACCACTTTAAATGTAATACCTCTTTGTTTTAGCTATCAGCAGTTGCTGGTTCTGTGTTTTTCCTGCACTTTGGAAGTCTTGGAGCAAATCCTGGTTGCTCCTTTTTGAATCCTTTTTAAACTTTTAAACCTTCTCTTTTATTGGCAGAAAGCTCTTCTAGTGAATTCTGCAGGTTTTCTTTTCCCTTTGGCTGCATGGAGAGTCCATTTTTCCTTCTCTCCCCATTGTGCAGGTTTTCCTTGTCAATTTCAATGGGAGATCCAGCAGGTTGCATTTGGGGCCATTTTTTAAAAAAAAACTTTAATTTTTTTGTTTGAAACAAGTTGGGCACTTCTCTTCTTACCGAAACCTTGGAGCGTCACAGCCCACAGTCCCTCAGTGCAGGGACCATTATCTGGACCCAGCACAAGCTCTGCTTTAATCAGGAGCCTGGCACTCACAACCTCATCACTTTCCTGTGATTCTGGAGCAGGTTCTGCAGCTCCTTGAGCTATTTTTTCTCTTTTCACCAATAACACTTTTTTTTGCTACCTCTCTTCAAATTCTGTAGCAACTACCTTTTCTTTCTTAACTTCCATTTTTCCTTAAAAGCAAAATCACAACTCTTGCTCCTGAGGATTATTTTCTCTTCATTTGTTTCCTATATATTTCTAAACCTTTGGCTCCACCAGCCAACTGAGGCTTGTTCAATATCTAGCCCTCAGGGTCTGGCAATATCTCAACACCTCACTGAGGTCTATTTACCCAAAGACAGCCATTAAGGTGAGTATTTCTTTTCTTCTGACTTTGGTTCAAACAGGATACTCACAGGTATTGGGCCAGTGGCTGTGTCCTTAAGGCATTTTATCTTCATCATCAATGTAATGAGGGACACTCACAGATTTTGTCAGGAACATGAAAGTTATTTATTAATAAGAAAAAAATTGTACAGAAGCCAGCAGCCCACCAGCTGCCCCTGTCCCGACAGGTCTTTTACCCTTCACCTCCTATGTTGATTACCCACTCTCAATCTCTCAAGCTGGTGACCCCTTTCTGCTGTGTTGCCCTTAAAGGGACAATCAACACAAACTGTGACAGTACATGTGGTGTTGTTACAAAGGGAGCTCCACAATTTTGATCCAGCAACAGAGAAGGACTGGCAGTATATTTCCAAGTCAGGATGATGGGTGCCTTGAAGTGATCTTCCAATTTGTGGTGTTTCCATTTATCTGCAGCCTTTGTTCTTCTGGATGACAGTGGTCATGGGCTTGGAAGGTGCTACCCAAGTAGCCTTAGTGAGTTCAACAGGTTACTCCTTGAATTGCTGGCATTAACAAGTAAAGTTTGTTTATTAGTCACAAGTGTGGCATACATTAATACTGCAATGAAGTTACTGTGAAATTCCCCAAGTCACTACACTCTAGCACCTGTTCACCTAACCAGCATGTCTTTCAGACTGTGGGAGGAAACAGGAGCACCCAGAGGAAACCCACACAGATACAGGGAGAACTTGCAAACTCCACACAGATAGTGAACCGGGAATTGAACCCAGGCCCCTGGCACTGTGAGACAGCAGTGCGAACCACGTGCCACTGTGACACCAGATTCTTGCATTCTGGTTCAGGCAACATCATTGAATGTAGCTTTTTCCAAAGCTCTGAACACATTAGCTATCGCATAATTTCCACCAGTTTCAGGTAGGAACTAATGTAAAATTTAGTGATGAGGCCTTGGGCATCAAATAACTTGAGTTTTTTACCCAGAATAGACATGTGAGCTTGTCACTTATCCTATTTCCCCAACAACACACCTGAAGTTTGTGTTACATATGGAGTTTATAAGCATGAATTGGACTGGATGCCAAGGAATCTTTTACATCTATCTGAGAAGACAGACTGGACTTTGGGGTAATAGCACAATCAAAAGAAATCACTTTTAACAATGCTGTTCTGCTCAATACTACACTGCAGCCTGGCATATATCCTCTGATCTTTTCAGATTAGCATGTTATTTTTATCAATTTCATCTAGAAAAGTTCTTCCTAGCATTAATATGTGGTCCAGTTGCCCAGTCTGCTGTACTTCTTTCCTGGACTAAGTCATCAAATTACCTAGAGACCGACCACCCTGAACAAAGGTCCTTGTAGCAATTTAACTGGTACAAGGGCTGTATAAATTCCATTGAACCTGTTTCCTGTTAAAGGAAAGCAATGATTTTAATCTGAACATTTTTTTCCCTAGTTGGAAAGTTTCTTTTCTGTCTCAGTGGCTGTGATATATTAAATGTCCACATTTCCTGGCAGCTTCATTGGTACAGTTTATGGAGAGCTATTTTCAGCTGCACTTCCTGTTAAATCAGAGCTGTAGCTTGTTCCCCTTTGGTAATGAAAGAGACCCAGGGTGGAATTTAGAAATGCCAGCATGACAGAGCAATATTTACTGATCTCACTATGCACTAAAGCACAACCATTTTTCTTCTCCGTTTAAAATTCTCAACAATATTTAAAACTTTAATCAAATCAACAATTTTAAATGTTGAAGGCTTCAGTGGTACTCATACTCGGCACAGGAAAATATAATGTTATGCTCTACACACGTTTTTCCCATTGCCAGTGTCACCACTTCTTTCTGCAAAACGACACAAGCATATTTCCTATCAGTATTACTATAAAAGGTGAATGACAACACTTTGTACATTTCTTCCAAGTGTTTCTATAATGTTGTGGCAGCTGAGCAAAATAACTGACAACTGCTTGTACTCATTGATCAGATACTCTGCTTCTAAAGATGTTCCAGTGCCTCTCTGTAACCTAGTACCAGGATCTGTTTCCAGTAGGCTGGTAAGGTTAAATTGCCCACCAACACTTCATCAGGTCCATCCATTTATCATCTTGGTTCACGAAATAGTATGTTCTTTCCTATTTGGCTTCACGGCGCCAGGGATCCCGGTTTGATTTCCAGCTTATGTCATTGTCTGTGCAGAGTCTGCACATTCTCCCCATGTCTGAATGGGTTTCCTTTGGGTGCTCCAGTTTCCTTCCATAGTCTGAAAGACGTGCTGGTTAAGTGCATTAGCCATGCTAAATTCTCCCTCAGTGCATCCAAAGAGACACTAGAGAGTGTGACATCTAGGGGATTTTCACAGTAACTTCATTGCAGTGTTAATGTAAATCTATTATAACTAATAAATAAACTTTAAACTTTAAATTATCTTGAAGTCCAGCCTGAAATTCTACAAAAATTGCTTCTGCTGCATCTTGATAATGACCATGATCAAATGGCTCCTATTGTTTGCCCTAATCAAGGAAAGAGTCCCGAAGTAAGTAAAACATAATAAATTATGTTTACATAAATTGTCTACAAATGCTGATCCTGTAATCACCCTCTTCTCGTAAGAAGCAGTGCTCTCGGAAAGCAGATTCATTTTACTGGGTGAAAATCATAGGCTGTACATGAGCGGAAAATAGAAAAAAGGAACAGGCCATTCAACCACCCAGGCTTGCTCCGTTAGATCATACTGATTTGATTTTAACATCATTTCTTTTGATATCCCTTAAGACTTCTACCAAACAAAAAAAAAGGATCTGAATGTTATGCTTTCCTGAGGGCGAGTTGGCAGGATGGCAAAAGGGAGTAAAATTCGGCACGACAACATGGGACATGCCTGCTTGCTTTCATTCCAGCCTTAATTTCATGTGCAGTGAAGGGAGGAACAGGCTGCTCACCTGTCTGTGGGCTACTTGAGGATTTTAAGTGACCAATGAATAGCCACCTAAGGGTTTCTTCCTATCCCCATCACAGTTTTTCCCACTGCTGTTGAAAGCCAGCACCAAGTATGAAGCCTGTCAGCTTTCACTGCATGTGCTGGAGGCAGGAAAGGGGAGATACCTCCTTTATAGGCCACCTGCTTGCTTTGACCCCATGGCCTATCCACCCTAGCAAACAACTCTCTCACTGACCCCTCATGGGCCATGCCGGCATAGCCCCAGCAACATCACCCCAATTTACCTGAGGGTCTGGCTCCAATGCTAATCTGCACTGGGGACTGGATGCCATGTCTACCACTCTGAATGGCACTACTGGACTACAGGTGTCGCCCCTTTGACTGGGGACCACAAATAAAACCTAACACTCCATCTTATAAATTTCAGTTTTGAAATTTGTAATGAACAAGTCTCAACAGCTTTTTAGGGGAGAGATTTCCAGACTTGCACTATCCAACGTATGATGAAGTGCTTCCTGATAAAATGATCTAATTTATTATTGTTGTTCTGAATAAGTCTGCCTTTGTGATTTTCCAAGAAACACTCATAGGAAAGATGAAATGTCCTTTTAGCACAGGAATTATCTGGTTGGTGGAGCATTGACTTGTATCAATTTTTATATTATTTGTAGAATTGTAAAGAAACATTTCCTATAAGAGGAGTGGGAAATACAAACTGCAGAAGATTCACTTAATCAAGTTCTATCTGATTCAAATATGATTGAAGAAATATAGAATTATTAAAGGAAAAAAAATCAGTCAGTTTAAATGATGTGGTGAAGTCCAAGCGTATTTTTCCCTCAGAACATTTTTGCAACCTATGCACATATGTCAACTTTAAGCATTTCTTGGATTCACATCTGCAAGCGAGCAAATTAGCAAGGGATTTAAACTTCACGTGCTGTTTGGCCACTGCCCCGAGTTCACCACAGAATGTTGCACAAATGTCTCTTGTTCACATTATATATGGAATTAGTTTACCTGCTCGTCCACGTGATCTGGTACATCCCTTGCTGGCTTGTGAAGAAATGATGGTCGGAGCTAAACGGTACTGTAATTTTTTGGAGAAAATTAAATTTCAGAGACCAGTTACTTTGTTAATACTGGAAACATTAATGTATAAAGCATCAGGTCACATGTGCAAAAGAGATCGCTATAAAATATTCACTGAAGAGCAATATAAAATGAACAGTCACATTGGGATCCACACAAGCCAAGTTTCAACAGTTAACTATTGCTCTGAGCAAAAGGGAGGCAGAATGGAGAACTGGGCTAGGAATCACTAACTAGCCATATTGTTCCCCTTCTGCATCTGGTAAACAAGATTTTGTATGACGCAAATAAGATCAGTATTCCATACTGTAATCGAGGTTTCCAGCCACTTGAAGGAGGATCCTAAAAACTAAAGCTACAAAAGAACATTGCTGATACCAGAATAATCAGAATAGAACATAGAACATTACAGTACAGAACAGGCCCTTCGGCCTTCGATGTTGCGCCGACCAATATAAAAAGCAATGCCCCTCCAAACTAAACCATTCCCTTCTCTTCCATATACTTATCAACTAACCTCTTAAACGCCACCAAACTTGGCGCATCTGCAACTGCTGCAGGCAGGGCATTCCACTCCCGAACCACCCTTTGGGTAAAGAACCTACCTCTGATATCTGTCCTATAACTATCACCCCTTAATTTAAAGCTGTGTCCCCTCGTGCTAGCTTTCTCCATCCTAGGAAAAAGGCTATCACTGTCCACCCTATCTAAACCTCTAATCATCTTATATGTTTCAATAAGGTCTCCTCTTAGCCGCCTCCTTTCTAACGAAAACAACCTCAAATCCTCAGCCTCTCTTCATAAGACCTGCCCTCCATACCAGGCAACATCCTGGTAAACTCCTCTGTACCCTCTCCAATGCCTCCACATCTTTCTTATAATGCGGGGACCAGAACTGCACACAATACTCCAAGTGCGGCCGCACTAGAGTTTGTACAGTTGCAACATGACGTTGCGGCTCCGAAATTCAATCCCCCTACCAATAAAAGCTAAGACTCCGTATGCCTTCTTAACAACCTTATCGACTTGATTGCCAACTTTCAGGGATCTATGCACATATACACCAAGATCCCTCTGTTCTTCAACACTATTAAGAGTCCTACCATTAGCCCTATACTCTACACATTTGTTATTCCTGCCAAAGTGAATTACCTCACACTTTTCCACATTAAACTCCATTTGCCACCTCTCGGCCCAGCTCTGCAACTTGTCCAAGTCTCTCTGCAAACTATAACACCCCTCTTCACTATCTACCACTCCACCGACTTTAGTGTCATCTGCAAATTTACTAATCCATCCTTCAATACCCTCATCCAGATCATTTATAAAAATTACAAACAGCAGGGGCCCCAAAACAGACCCCTGAGGTACACCACTTGTCACCGAACTCCAAGATGAATATCTCCCATCAGCCACCACCCTCTGTCTTCTATCTGCTAGCCAATTCCTAACCCAATTAGCTAAATCACCCTCTATTCCACACATCTGCATTTTCTGCAGAAGTCTTCCATGGGCCACCTTATCAAACGCCTTACTAAAGTCCATATATACCACATCAACCGCCTTACCCCCATCCACCTCTTTGGTCACTTTTTCAAAAAACTCAATAGGTTAGTAAGGCACGACCTACCCTTCACAAAACCATGCTGACTATCCCCAATCAATTCATTTCTCTCTAAATAACTATAAATCCTATCCCTAATAATTCTCTCCAATACTTTGCCCACAACAGAAGTAAGACTCACTGGCCTATAATTCCCTGGAAGGTCTCTCTTCCCCTTCTTGAACAATGGGACCACATTCGCTATCCTCCAGTCTTCCGGAACCATACCCATAACCAACGACGACCTGAAGATCAGAGCCAGAGGCTCTGCAATCTCCTCTCTTGCCTCCCAGAGAATCCTAGGGTAAATCCCGTCCGGCCCAGGGGACTTATCCAACTTCAAACCCTCGAGAATATCTAGCACATCCTCCCTATCTACTTCGATACTTTCCAGTTTGCTACCCTGTACCTCAGTGTTCTCCATAACTACATTTACATCACCCTGCGTGAATACCGAAGAGAAATATTTATTCAGTGCCTCTCCAATTTCTTCAGGCTCCACGCACAACTTCCCACTGCTGTCTATGACTGGCCCTAATCTTGTCCTAACCAATCTTCTATTCTTAACATATCTAAAGAAAGCTTTAGGATTCTCCTTAATCATATCAGCCAAAGTCTTCTCGTGTCCCCTCTTAGCTCTCCTCAATTCACTCTTTAGCTCCCTCCTGGCTAATCTATAGCTATCCATTGCACTAACTGAGCCTTCAAGCCTCATCCTGACATAAGCCTCCTTTTTCCTTTTAACCAGCAAATCAACTTTTTTCGTACACCAAGGTTCTCTTACTCGACCATTTCCTCCTTGCCTGACAGGGACATACTTATCAAGGACTCGCAGCAGCTGCTCCTTGAATAAGCTCCACATTCCAGATGTTCCCAGTCCCTGTAGTTTCCTAGTCCAATCTATGCACCCTAATTCTCTCCTGATGGCCTCATAATTACCCTTCCCCCAGCTATAACTACTGCCCCCAGCTTCATGCCTATCCCTATCCATCACTAAGGTGAACGTAACCGAATTGTGGTCACTATCACCAAAATGTTCACCAACTTCCAAGCCTAACACCTGGTCTGGCTTATTGCCCAGCACCAAATCCAATGTAGCCTCACCTCTAGTTGGCCTATCTACATACTGAGTCAAAAAAACCTTCCTGCACACTTTGTATGAAAACTGACCCCTCTAACGAGCTAGAGCTATAGCTATTCCAATCAATATTAGTAAAGTTAAAGTCCCCCATAACAATTACCCTATTACTTTCACTCCTGACCAGAATTGACTTTGCAATCCTTTCCTCAACCTCTCTAGAACTTTTAGGAGGTCTATAAAAGACTCCCAACAGGGTGACCTCTCCTTTCCTGTTTCTAACCTGTTTCTCCATAGAACAAAGCCAAGATTTTTGCTCTCGTAATTAAAAGCTAAACTTTTCAACCTTATGACAAATGCAGCCTCCTGTGACAAAACTGGAAGTTATGGTCAATTATTGATTGCATCCAAGGTTGTACTTTGACATTGACACTATATCAGCAGAGATACTGCTTGTAATTTTATATTGCTCAGGCAGTGCCCACCTAACCCAGAAGCATATAAAATCATGCCCAGAGGATGGCAGATATATGCCCTCGCACAATATTTTGGTAGGGGGAAGTCAGAAATCATAGAAATTATAGAAACCTCTCAATACAGAAAGGGGCCATTTGGCCCATTGAGTCTGCACCAACTACAATACCACCCAGCCCCACTCCCATATCCTTACATATTTTACCCACTAATCCCTCTAACCTAAGCATCTCGGGACATTAAGGGGCAATTTTTTAGCATGGCCAATCAACCTAACCTGCACATCTTTGGAATGTGGGAGGAAACCGGGGCACCTGGAGGAAACCCACACAAACACAAGGTGTGATGAGCAAAAATCATAAAGCCATTTTAAATTAATCAAACAGCAATCCATTGGGGTTTTTCATTGCCTGCCTGTCTTTCTAGTTGATGAGCCGGTAAGACAACATTTACATTTTAGCTGCACCCTTGATCCAGGATGGAATGAAAGTTAGGCCTCAAATAAAATTGACAAGTGTGTCGAGGGATTGAGGTCTGTGTATGATTGTGTTGTTCAAACATTTATGGCACAATTTTTCCACTGATTTTTACTCTTTTATAAGTCAGCAGCTCCCGCAGACAACTCCACACTGGCCATCGTTCTGAGGGAGCATTTTAGAAGCACTAGTCCACGTGCTTCTATTCCTCAATGCCTGCCCTGCTGCTGCCCTCCTTGCAGCATTCAATCTTTCACAGATAGGTTGATTGTTTCATGCTGGAAGGCTGTTAATTGGCCAGCCAGTGTAATATCATGTTAACAACACAATCTCCGGCATGAGTGGGTTACATATCTCCCAAAAGGAGTCTTTTGGGTTTGTTTGGAGCCGAGTGGAGAGGTCCCTCCTGATAGAGGGGCCTGGCTTCAGTTAGGAGGGTGCCCTTTGAGAGCCATACTTATAACCTGTCAACTGACATCTCCTCAAACTCCCCACTAGCAGCTTCCTCCTGACAAATCCCATCCTATCATTACCTCTCTTTCTCCAGAGATCCAACAGTGACCCTGTCAAGAGTAGAGACCTGTCAGCCTCCGTCTGACAGCATCCTTCAGACAGAATGGGATTTTACAGCCTTGCATGGCGAGACTGGAAATTCTCACCCAAGATCAACGGAGACATCTCTTGTCAGACCCTTGCCCGAGCCAATTCTATAACAGGCAAGATGGTAGAGTTCAAGCCAATGGGCCAAATAGCCTCCCTTCTCATTGCAATAATTCTGTGATCAAGAATAGTATTTAGTAAAATAAGAGGCTTACAATGCTGCAAAGAATTGAGGCATTCCTGATAATTGGGAGCATTTGAAAAGACAAGCAATGCGGCATCAAAATACTGATGAAAAGAGAAAAAGTGGATTAAAAGAGTAAACATATATAAAAACATATTGTAAGCACATTTACAAGAATAAAGAAATCAAGCAGCAAAAGTAAATTTTCACCCATTAAAAAGTGAGAATAGGAGAAATTATCATGAGGAATAAGGAAATGGCAAGAGATCTTGGAACACATAAATTACACATCAGAAATAAAGGATAATCTGAGGTTTAGAAGGCTGAGAAAAATAAAATAACTCATGTCAGAGGAAAAGATTAATGAAACGAGAAAAATTAGAGTATGAGAGGAAGCCAGCCAGAAAAATAAAAACAGATAGCTTTAAGTTTTTTATAAATATTTGAAAAAGAAAAGAGTTAACAAATTGAACATCAGTACAGTAGAAAGCAAGTCAGGAGAACTGACAATTGAAAACAAGGCTATGACAAATGAATTAAACAGGAATTTTGTATCAGTCTTTGCTATAGAGAATATAAGTAAGATCCCAGAAACAGCCATAAACCAGGAAATGGAAGAAATGGAATACTCGGGAAAATTACAGTGATAAAGAAGTAGTAGAGTTTAAATTGCTGTAGCTGTGGGCTAACAAGAGCCTGGGTCATGATGGATTTCATACTAGGGTCTTAAAAGAAGTACTTGGTAATTTTCCAAAACTTCCGGGATTTGTGGAAGGTCCCATTGCATTGGAAGATCGCAAATGTAACTCTATTATTCATAAAGGGAAAGAGGCAGAAAGAGGGAAACTACAGCCAGTTAGCTTAATATCGCTCAAAGAAACTTGTTAGGAGCTATTATTAAAGCAGTTGTCGTGTAGCAGTTGGATAAGCTTAATGTAAACAGACAGAGCCAACATGATTTTGTAAAAGGGAAATCACTTTTAACCAAATTATTGGCATTCTTTGAGGAGGTACTATGTGCTGTGGATAAAGGGAAACCAACTGTACTTGGGTTTCCAGAGAGCATTTATAAAGTGCAATATTAAAGATCATTATGGAAAGTAAAAGTACAAGCTATAGACGGTAGCATACTGACATGGATAGAAGATTGGCTAACAGGAAGCAGAGGGAGGAAATAAATGGATTTTTTTCATGTTGGCAAGATGTAATGTGCCACAGAGATTAGTGCTGGGACCTCAACTGTTCACAATTTATACAAATGACTTGGATAAAGGGATTGAACAGATGGTTATAAAAGTTGCTGATGAGACAAAGTACATAGGAACACTAAGTTCTGAGAGAACATCGGTGATGGATTTACAATTAGTGAGACCCTGTGCATAGCTTCATTTTTGCTGCCATCACCAGGATGTGAAAGCTGAAACGAAGAAGATACATTTTTACACGTGAAGCATTGATCAATTTTGTATCTATATGAATAATTGTCCTGTTGAAATCCAAGCTTACTTCTTTGTTTTAGATTGGAGTTTCTGTCTGTCAGGATCTTGTGTACTGTTTTCATTTTCAATGAGAAATTATAGGCTCATATTACAAGTTAAAAAATAAGGGCATCAAATACCCTGAGACACAAAAGTGTCAGTAAATAATTGTTAATTTTCATAGGCTACTGTTTCAGAATCTTTTATGTGCATATATTCCCAGATTCAGGGAATGTTGGAGTGCCTCAGTGGACCATATGGGTTATGAAGTAGGGCAATCCAGGGAGCATGGACTGAGCAGGAGAGGAAAGAATGGAAAGGATTAAACAGACAGCCTGACTGTAGTATTCATACTCACGACAAGCAGACATGCAACAAATTACAAGTAACTACAACCAGACTGCACTAAACAGTCACACCCCAGATGCAACCTTTCCAAGGTTACAGCAACAATAAGAGAACCGATACCACTTATCGAGATGCCACAATGTCTAGAGTAGTCATTATTCATCCAGAAAACTAATTAAGTGTCAGGGAAATGGGGAAAAATACACACCATTGATATCAGCTTAATAACTACAGTGCTTTAATATTGCAAATAGGTAGACAGGATATGTTCAGAAAACAATTAGAAATGAAGCACACAGGACAATAGATCAATATAATATAATTAAAAAGAACTTTAACAAATTTAAAGTAATAAGATGATCTAATTGAAATAAGGAACTTTGCAATGTGAAAATGTGTAAGAATACGTAAGCACCTATAGCGGGTAGAACAGTTCAGTAACAAACTATAATTACTGTCCTGAATTTGGTTCTCCCTCATGCAGGTTGAATAAAGCCATTTTTGTTGAAGTTCTATTCAGTCTCAGGAAACTCAGTTCATTCATTCCCTCCAACAGGTCGAAAGAACTCAAATTGCCCGGTGTATACCACTGAACTATACAGACCTGAATGTCCCTAATGTGAATCACAATTAGATTAAGCTAACCTCAGTGACTACAGCACTCAACAGACTGACTGCTCTGCTGTTTAAAGAATGTCAAAGACCAGGAATTCCAAAGCCTGTCCAATATCTTCAAGGTACAAGTTGGGAGTATTATTGAAATGCTCTATACTTTCCTGGATAAGTGCAACTCCAAAACACTTGAGAAGCTTTGCACCATTCAGGACAAAGCAGCCCAGTGATTTGACAACCCATCCACGAACATTCACTCTCACCATCACCGACAAACAGCGGCAGCAATGTGGGTCAGCTACAAAATGCACTGCAGGAACTCATCTTAGGCAGCACCTTTCAAACCCATGATCACTCCTATTTAGAAGGACAGGAGCAGCAGATATATGGAAACACTTCCACCTGGAAGTTGCCCTCCAAGTCATTCAGCATCCTGACCTGAAAATATATTGCTGTTCCTTTATTGTCACTGGTTCAAAGTCCTGGAACTCCCTCCCCAACAGCACTGTAGGTGTACCTACAACACATGGACCCCAACAGTTCAAGAAGGTAATTCGCCATTATCTTCCCAAGAACAATTAGGGATGGGCAATTAAAGCTGGCCAAGTCACATCGCATAAATAAATTTTAAAATATCTTAAAAAAGAATTTTAAAATTCTTTTGCTGATATTTCAGGAGGAGGAAATTCTGTTCAGGTCAGTGAATTAACAGGAGGGAATGTTTTAAAAGTCTTTAAGATTATGGAAGAGTTTTGATAGGATGGGTATAATGAAGATGTTCCCACTTGCAGAAGAGTCAGGTCAAGAATTAGAATTAAAATTCAAACCGTGCAATATAAAGAATGGCAGGGCACATTTGGATTCAAATGAATTAGCTCTTATTTTTACTAAAATCTAAATATTTTAGTTATGTTCACAATTATTCACAGACTTACCATTGCCAGTGTGATCACAGTGTTTCTTCAGCTTCTTTGCTGGCAATGATGAAAGTGTACTGAAAAACTTACAACAGCACCCACCATTCAAACAGGACTCCTGTTCTATCTCAGACATATTGAAGGCATGTCTCCGAAAGATTCATTATCGCATCCAACCGATACTGTTGCTGCATTGGCCTATCCCTGTCTTGCTTCAAAGGGATAGTCCAATTCATCCATGAGATACCTAAGAGTTAAGCAGCAATGCTGTTCAATATCCCCAACAAAATATGTGGAGTTACAGACAAAAGTATTGGGAAAACTGCAAAGGCTCAAAGGGAAGAAAATAAACATCCTGTCGGATCCATATTCTCCGACAAAAGCAGCGATATCGTCATAACCCCACATGTTTGTTACAGCATGAGGACTGGCAGTGATTTTAACCTCGACATCTTTGGATACTAATTTGGGTGGCACAATGGTTAGCACTGCTGCCTCACAGCACCAGAAGTTTACACATTCTCCCCATGTCTGCTCATGTTTCCTCCAGCTGCTCTGATTTCCTCCCATACTCCAAAGATGTGTGGGTCAGGTTGATTAGTCATGCTAAATTGACCTTTAGGGCCTGATTTTACCATTTTGATTCAAAGTGCTGGGCAGACTTCAATCTGGGAATGTTTCAGATCTGACTTTTAGACCAGTTCTTTAGCGCCCCCATACGCACTGTGCCTGAATTTAGCAATTCTGAATACGTCTGCACAAGCCTGTGGGCGGGGCTTATCATGCCCAAAACCCTGCAGATCCAATCAGCATCTCCAACTGCGCATGTTCACCAAAAAAAAAAATTAGAATGCTGCTCTCCTACCACATCACTCCCAGGCCAGATAATGCCTCCCCCTCACCCCCACAGACATTGCCCCTCTCCCACATCATTACTGAATCCCTTATTCCTCCACCCATCCATCACCCAGACTGATCATGGTCCCCTGCCCCGCTTCCCCCCAGCTACCTCAGGCAGAATGGCAGCAGACCTCCACTCACTTCTTTTTCACTCATCTTAGGCAGAGATATCCATGCTCCTCCCTCCACCCTACAGATATTAGACAGAGCGATCCCTCACACTCCTACCCCAGACCCTCCTGCCCCCATCTCCTCCGGACTCTGACAGCTGTGTGACATCTCCTTCTCTCTCTCCTCTGTATCCAATCAATAAGGCACTCATCCACTACCCACTCATCCCCATCAGCTCACCTGCAAGTACTCACTTGCCTTCCCCTCAGGGACAAAAAGCAAACTGCATGGAACTTGCTGGAATGTTCTGCCAAACTGCCTGCAGCTGATCTGTCCTAATGAAGGACAGCGCCATTAAAAATTCCAGAATGGGCAGGCAGGCACTACAGGACAATGTGTGCATGACCAGCCCCTCCTCCCCCGATTCTGTGAGAGCGACCTGGGAAGGCTGCTGAGTGCAGCAGAGATGAGGCAGGAACCCTCTTCCTCAAGGAACACACAGATCAAGGGGGCTGATGGAAATGCAGTCTGGGAGGAAGTTGCCACCTCGGTCAGTGCCAGGGCACTGGCTCCCCTGAACCGGAAAGTGCCAGAAAAACAATGATCTCATCCAAACAGCAAGGATGAGTGCTGAACCCCATTTTGCATCTTCCCCCAAATTTCCCTCAGATCCTCCCATCTCCAGCACTATGCATGCTTCCAGTTCCTGACCCCAAAGCATTTCCTTTTTACCCCCTGCAAAGAGCCCCACTGTACCTGCCCTCTAAGGGCCACCACCTGATACTCTGAAGTTGTCACACTGTCATTTCTTTCATGGCTCCTTCTGTCCCCACAGGAGAAGACCAACCATAACACCAGTAAGAGGGCGAAGTGAGGAGCGAGTGTTGCAGCTCTCAAGGGAAGGGCTGTCGTCAAGACGTGAGCACCGGTTATCCCTCCACTCACTTTGAGGCAACTTCTCAGGGGCACAATTTTCAAATGCGAGGGGCAAGGTCTAAAGGAGATGTATGAGACATGTTTGTTTCGCAGAAAGAGGGTAGTGGGTGCCTGAAACTCACTGTGGGGCAAGGTTATGGATGCAGATACGATAGTGACCTTTTAGTGGCATCTCTACAGCTATATGAATGGGATGGGAATAGAGGCATATGGCCCCTGGAAGGGTAAGGGGTTACAGTTCAGGTGGGCTGTCTGGTCACTACAGGCTTGGAGGGCTGAAAGGCTTCTCCCTGTGATGTAATTTTCTTGGTTCTGTGTTCTATGTTCAATGGAGAAATGTAAATCATGTGCTTGACATCCAGGACTCCTCTCCCTCCCTTGTGTCCTGTGTTGCAGGGACAGATCCTGATATTGTGGTACTTTTTTAATCATAGGCCCCAACTACTGCTCTCATTCCTTCTGGTCCAGACAGCTCGGATGAGTCCTGGGAGGATATGGGTGAAGGGGCCTCCAAGGGTGGCATTGTTTTAGCATCAGCTGCCACCTCACCACATACCATCCCTGATACTGACATGTCAGTAGGTCCAGTTAGTGGTGAAGCTTCAGGGTCACTCTCTGGTGAGCATGACACATCTAATCATATACATTGGGTGGAGGAGGAAATGTCCGAGACCTTGGGCATGCGGGGGCCTGCCGGAGATAAGGACCCAGCTGGCCCAAGGCTACATGCTGAGTGTCTGCGTGTCACTTCTCCCTCAGCTGCAGAGATGCAGCAACAGAGCCAGGGAATGCAGGATGAGCTGACAGCTACACTGGACCAACTGCGAGGCTGTAGGGAGGAGTCCCAAAGCTTTCAGATGGACCAGCTATTGCCTGTCTTGCATGGTGCCAAGGCCAACACTGCAAGAGTGGCATCTGCAGAGGAAAGCCTGGGGCAAGGGGTCCACACCATGAGTGACAGCTCCAAACGATGGCCAGGTCACAGCAAATTCACAGAGGCCACAGCCGAGTCACAGTGGACCACAGCAGAGAGACTAAACAGGCTTCTTGAGATTCTGTAGCCTATGGCTAAGAGACTCGAGGGTTTACAGGAGACCCAGCAGGACAGTGCTGAGACACAGCAGATTATGACAGCAGCCATTGAGAATGTGACCCGGTCTCAGAAGGCCATGTTGGAGGGTTTGCAGAGTGTGGCCCAGTCTCAGAGGACACTTGCTACGGCCTTTGAGAGGTGGCCCCCAACTCAAGTAGCCATCTCAAAGGGCTCAACCACCATGGGTAACTCACTGGTGTCCTCCAGGACTGGCAGTGCCACCGGAGCTTCTGGAGATCACTGCAGAAGCATTGCCATCCCGTGGAGTGACCCAGGGGCCCACAGAAACTCCAAGGGAGGAGGAAAGGTGCAAACCCAAGTTGGAGCCTTCCAGCAAGATGACTGTGACTGTGGGGACACCTTCTGACTCCATCCTTCCTTTCATCAGGGCATCACGGAGCAGCATGATGAAGAGGGTATCATGACACCCTGGGAGCAGGCTAACGCCTTCAAGATCCAGGACCTTCAGAGGACGCCAGCTATGAGCATCACAGGCTATGGGGTGAGATAGGCAGCTGGCCCTCTCCAGCTCCGATGTACATTCCACCCCAATTCCCCCAGCTATGTGCTCCCACAATCACAGCTCCCCAATTCTCCCAGCCACATGCTTCCCATAATCATGGCTGCTTGAAAAGTTGAGAGGCAGCAGTACAATTTGCAAAGGCTTCATGCACATCCTTCAGCTGGAAGTGAGCTGAGTGCACTAGGACCCAGCAGCACTGCAAGACCGAGGTCAGTGCTGAAAGCCAGGTCCATGCTGCATGTTGGATATCGGAGACTCTGCTGAGCAACAGCCCCCACACCCCCCAACACACTCGCAGAGCCACCACTGGCACAAGACAGAAAATGGCCACAACAACAGGACACCCATGAGTAGCAGAGAGCCATCAGGCCCCATGCTCTTACCTCCTCACCAACACTCACTGATGGAGCACCCGAATGGGACTTACATTGAAGCATGTCTGATTCGCACCCATTCCTGACTGGCCAACACGGTGGTAAAGGGGCAAGTGCTGATAAAGTCGAGCATCCAGCCTCATTAGTTCAATTTAAATGCATTCAAATGTATTTAAATTTTCATCATGGCCGTTTTGGGCACGGTCCTGATTGTAGCCATTTTAGGTGTTTAGTAAAGGGGGAATCGGGCGCGGAATCAGTTGTGGAACGTGCTACTCACCTCACACTGACTTTACCAAGTTTTCGCACAACCTGATGGTAAAATTGAGCCCTTAGTGTCAGGGGGATTAATAGTGTAAAGGTGGGATTGCGGGTATAGAACCTGGGTCAGATTGTTGTCAACAAAGGCTTGATGGGCTAACTGAGCTCCTTCTGCTCTGTAGGGTTTCTATAGTTATATAATTTAGTGTGGCCAATTTACCTAATCTGCGTGCCTTTGGAGCGCAAAAGGAAACTGGTGTACTCGGAGGAAAATTTCAGAGACACGGGGAGAATGTGTGGAGTTTGCACAGTCACCCAAGGCTGCAGTCGAACCCAGGTCCTTGGAACTGTGAAGCAGCAGTGCTAATCATTATGCCACTCCATGTAGAGTTAGATTGTGAGATCTGCAGCAATTTGCCACTGGAAGATAGAGTCGAACTGCAGCTTTGAGTAGGACCCTCCCTCACCCCCATTGTTTGAGGGCCCTATACCATTGGCCCAGTATGTTTCATTGTATATCCATCCATGCCCTGGCTGCAGAATCTCAGATAATTAGAAGCACACTCCCAGGATCAGTAACTGGTTGCTCATTTATGACTGAAATGGGGAGAGAGTTCTTCACTCAAAGAATTGTAGATCTTTGGAATTCTCAACTCCAGAAGGTTTAGACATTCCATTGTTGAATATATTTAAGGCTGGGATAGACACATTTCTGATCTCTTAGGGAATGAAGGAATATGGGAACATCCGGGAAAGTGGAGTTGAAGCCCAAGATCAGTCACGATCATACTGAATGGATCAAGCTCTGTAGTCCATAGTCTTCTCCTGCTCTTATTCCTAATGATCTTATATCTATCATATTGCTTATGCTCAAAATGAACCTCCTTTCAAATGAAATGATTTATTTTTACCTTTTTAATTTATGTTTATTAAAGCAGCCTAGAGCTAAAATTCACTGATAAGGGGAATATTTTGACATTTAATTTGCCTTAAAAGATCCTGATGTGAAGGGATTAAGGGATGTGGTTAACTTGACAGCCACTGCATAGCTGCCTGTTCCTCTGCGCCAGAGATTGGCTTCCAGAAGGCAGCAGATGTCTGAGACCATTGGCATAAAAGCCCGAGTCTTCCGAGGCAGTGTTGTTTGAAGAAGCCAGCCTTTGGCTAGTACATCCTATGCTGCAAGTATCACCTCTTCTTTCCTGCCTTCCCTTGAAGCTGAATGTGGTAGTGCAAAGGGCAGCTACTGCTGGTGCTGCTGTTCCTATGGGTGTAGCTCCTCCTTAGGGCTCCCAAACTACCGCAACATAGGAAGCTTCCTCACTGTCGGGAAGTCTCGCAGACAAGAAGCTGACCTCTGTAGAATCCAAGGCACTTGAAAGTTACCAGACAAAGTTGCTGAACACAAAAACATATCTGTGAATTCAGGCTGATGGATCGATTCCTGTCGGTGATAGACTTCCTCTGTGGCTAACCACAAACTTGCTGATTTCAACTTTTAAATGTTGCAAGCAGGTCAATTTTATTCACCAACTTCCCACTGTTCACTCGCCTCCTCCATGCTGATACGTTGAAGTATTGTGCAACTCAAGTACTGCAAGGGAAAGTCAGAACGCAGGTTTGAAGAAATTCTACATTGCTTTTTTAATTATTTTAACTGGGTTCCCAATAGATCAAAGGCGGTTCCTCGTGCTTGGTACCTAACCAGCAGGATCATGATAGGATGCCAAGCAACATGGCTTTTTTGAGTGATTTAGCTCCCCAGAAACATAGAAACCCATCTCCCCTGGGAAGCAATGGCATCATTTTAGTGTTGGCCTGACAGACAATGGGAGTGCGCTGGCTAGCTGAAAGCTCTTGGAGAGAGGCCCAAGACATTTTGATGACTGGTCTCATCTGCACAACATTGTCAAATAGTAAGTGCTGAACCAGTAACTCATGGCCATGAGCTGATCTGGAGGTGAGTGGCAGAAATTGCAAAACCTCTCACTTCCACCACCTACCTGAGCTGGAACTTCAGATCTGAATGAAGAAGGATGTAAGTATTGGGAAGGAGAAAAAACACAGGTGAGATAGATGCCAGTTCTGAAGACTTTTGTAGGAATATCAACAACACCAATTGCTACTTAGTAATTATACTATCACTAGCACAGCATTTCCATACTTCAGGCAAGCTTTGCTCTGTAACAGTTGAGTGTTGAGCCAATCCATTGCCACAAATGATCAGGAAAAACAGCAGGAATATGAATTGAAAGGTAAGTACCATAGAACCATTGCAAAACGATTGAATCATTGAACCATTGAATCTGCATTAACTTTCTGAAAGAACATCTTATCCAGGACCATCCTATCCTCATAACCTTGCGTGTTATTACATGGCTAAGCCGCCTAACCAATTGGATACTAAGGGGCAATTTACCAGAGCCAATCTACCTCACCTGCACATCTTTGAACTGTGAGATGAAACGGGAGCACCTGGAGAAATCTCAAATAGATACAGGGATCTCATGCAAACTCCCCACAGACAGTTACCAGAGGCTGGAAATGAACCTGTGTCCCTGGTGCTGTGAGGCAGCAATGTTAACCATTGTTCTACTGTGCCATCCCATTGTAGAGGTATTACTAGGTTGAGAGATATTTATATGACATTTAAAAAGTTACAAGTTGTAATTCCAGCCATGTGCTGTTAGCTGATCTCAACTGGACTAGCAACTGAGACACAGCGATTGGCTTCAACCCTCCATATGGGTAAGAAAGGGGAAAAAAATCAGGCCTGATTGCAGTTTCTGATTTCAGTCCAGTAACCTCTGTCAGAAAGTGTGTATATCTACAGCTATTGGATGAGGACAAGATCAGATTCTGCTGTGGTGTTCCCAGAAAACAAATTACACCAATACTGAACTCACCGAGTAAATATATGCTCAAGGAAGAACCAGAAAATTAACCTTTAATATCACAGAAATTATGAAGAGTAGAAAGAAACTTAGTTGTTTTTTTTAGAAGAGAAAGATTTTTAAAACCCATTCGCTAAAACATTTCCCCAGGATGAATAAAGCTGCAAGAATCCTCAAACAGTTTTAATGAATGTTCCTTACATTTAAGCTGCCCAGTGACTGGGAGAAAAACAACCAATTGCATTTATTTGATGGTCAACAAATCTACAAGTTCTAAAATATATTCGCACTCAAGAGTTAATTTGTTGCATTTATTTTCAGTGGTGTATGCCACATTTAACAGCATGGAAAATGTAAGGTCTATCGCAGTACTTCAAACCAAACTGGGATAGCAGAAAAGGCAGGGGCAGGATGGTGGGGAGGGAGGCACCTCTGTTCAAACTAGCAAAAGATAAATTGGCTTCACGTGAATTGAACAACTCATGTCTTGAACTTTTTAACAGTGTAATGAAGATGCAAATCTGGAATTGTTTAAAAGTATTTGAATTCCCGAGGGGACTATAAGGACGGATGAGCTGTGACAAATCAAATCACCTTCCTCAACTTGTTTTTGACACATTTGAATACTTGCTAACTGAAGAAACCTGATTTGTGAGTCTTTATTTGACCTCACAATCTTCAGCTACAGGTCTCACCCACAACAGATGAACACTGAGGGAAAAGAGAAAATATCAAAGCTCCAAAAGTCTACTGCAAACACCAATAAGAAGTCATTTGCTAGACAATCCTTACATAACCCTTTCCAAAGCTCCTTGCTTGTCCTTCATCTGCTTGATCTATATGTCTAGCCTAGAAATAACCCTGACCATTATTGTATCATGTGGCTCAAATATATATAAGTCTCTACATACCATAACAAATATGTGAGGGCCACATAATCTATTTGTATCGTGACTGAAAAACACATTTAAAGTTTACACAACTCAGGAAAAGCATGTTAAAAACAAATGAGTTTGCCTGCCAAAACTAGCTGCATCTGGTCAATTTTGGTCTGTGTAAAATGCAACACAAGGACTACATTTTCATATTACTTGTAAAAATGTTGGGGATGGGGGCAGTGTGTGGGAAATGCACAATGACAACCTGGAGGAATAAGCATGGGACATGTTCAATTTTGATGGTCTATCTTAACTCTCATTTGCACACACATGGTTTGAAAAACAGTCCCAACAAGCAGCTTGTGAAATGGCAGCTGGGAAATCAATAGTAGCCATGATTTAAAGAGCTGTGGTAGAACATTAAAGAATTGTTTTTATTATAGAATTGAGAGGCATGCAACCTTGTATAGAAGCAAACAGCAAGACTTTGAGCAAGACACTGATATTCTCCAATGCAATAGTGAAACTGCTGATAGATCAAGTGACTTGCAGAAAGAGATGCACTTTTCCAAGTGATCAATTGCTGCCAAGGCAAATTAATGCACAAACAAGGAAAGTGTGGCAGGAAACATCAATGTCACCTCTTGAAATACAGGTAGAAAATTTAATGATGGAATCAGAAGTGCCAAGGCAGGTCTCCCTTTCATTCTTTCAAAACAGCTGTGTTATATTTGAGGGAAAATGTGGGACAATTTCTGCCTTTTTCCCACCTCTCAACTAACTGCAACAAGATTTTTAAGGAGGAGTATTTTAACCCTTACAAGTGCTCCAGACACAAACAAGCTTTCTTCTAAATTAAATCAAACAAAAAGATAAACATTTATTTCCACAAACCAAAAATATAAACACAACTAACACACACTTCTCAAACACATTTCTTTTTAACTTCATGGGATGTGGATGTTGCTGACTGACCAAACATTTATTACTGCGTGTCTGGAGTCATATGTAGGGCAGGCTGTGCAAGGATGACGGATTACTTTCTCTATAAGACATTACTTAACTGGATTGACTTTTGCAACAATCAAAAATGGTTTCATGCTTATAATTAGACTTTTAATTCCAGACTTTTATTGAATTCAAATTTTACCATCTGCCACAATGAGATTTGAATCCTGGTTTTGCAGTTGAAATTGTAGTCAAGCCCCTATAACGCAGAAATGGAATCTTGCACGTAAGATGTGTTAGCCTCTCTTCGTTGCCAAGATGGATTTCTTTCACTAGGTGAGATCACTCCCTGCAAGGTGCAGGTCCCAGACTGCCTTGCTGAGCTGCACTTGTGGATTAGTAATGTATTGAGTTCCTCTCCAGCCAGTTTCAGTCATGTGATGACACAATCAGTGTATCCCATTTTCCAGACAATGCGTTGAATTGAGGTAATTTACACACAATGGGGAAATGTTTGATATCCATCAACATTACAACAATGATCATCCTTATTGAATTATTTTATTTGAAATCCTTTCTTCATGTGGTAGGCAAGTCTTGCAGCTGTTGCCATTTTAAATCCTTTCCATTAAAATCATCTAAAGATGTGCAGATTGGGTTAATTGGCCGTGCTAAATTAATCCTAATGGCAGGAGTACTAGCAGGATAAATGATGATTATGGGAAGAGGGCCTGGGTGAGACTGTGGTCTATACAGATTCAATGGGCCAAAAGGCCTCCTTCTCTACTGTAAGGATTCCATGAAAGATTTTATGAAATAGTGAGGAGTATTCACTCAGCACCTGGGAATGCAATTTATATGTTAAGTAATTTCCCACAGATGTGTAAACATTTCTTTCCTTGGCTGTCCAGAATGCACGAAAGGAGTAACATAGTGGCACAGTGGCTATCTCACAGTGCCAGGGACCCGGGTTCAATTCCAGCTTCGGGTAACTGCCTGTGTGGAATTTGTACATTCTGCCTATGACTATGTGGGTTTCCTCCAGTTGCTCCAGTTTCCTCCCTTGCTCCAAAGATGTACAGATTAATTGCATTGATCATGCTAAAATTTCCCCTTAGTGTCAGAGGATTAGTGGGGTTACAGGGATAAGGCCTGGGTGAGATTATTATCAGTGCAGGCTCAATGGGCCAAATGGCTCTTGCTATACTGCAGGGCTTCAGTGATGCTATGACTTTCCAGAGTCCACTTCAAAAGATAAAGTGCCCATCCTCCATTAAACTTGACTGGCATGTGACATGTGAAAGACCCTGCCTTTGACTCAGCAGTATTTATCCTTTCCCTTCCCCCTCAGTACAGCTCTCTTCCTATATTTAGCAGAGAATACATATTTACACATATATTAAATCACACTGTGTAAAATATTCTTTATAAAAATGTATGATTATTTTAGATGTAAATGTAATAAGGAAACTTTGTTTCATAACTGTTTCTTAGCTTTAAAAATATTCAATATATTGTAAATATGCAGGATCAGGGTTTGATAAAACATGGCAGCCTGATAATGTGTTGATTATGATCCAAGAGTGTCCCCTGCTGGTCATTTCTAGGTTTTCTATTTGGATGCAAAAAAAATTGAATATGAATACCAGAGATAAAAGTTTTATGACTCTGAAATCCAGAAGAATAAAGTTTCATTCACCAATATAAGAAAAAATTTACAACATGCTCTTTTGGATAAAAATGCATTTATAACATTGATATAATTATCAGTGAAATCAGAATAATGCTGAACTGTAGTGTTGTACTGTACTGAATCAGAACTGAACTGTATGTTAACAGTCAAAATTTTGTAATGGTTTCATCTTTTTCCCCATGTTACTTGAATGTCCAAAGTCCTGAGCAAACGTGAAATCCATGTTGTATTTGGACCCTGCACATGATTTTTCCTTTGGCCAGCCAGGAATTATTTGTGCTGTTTAGGTTTACCGTTCCTAATGCATCAATTAGAGTCCACAACTAGCCATTTTGTCCACTACATACCATTTTTCTATCTAATTTCCTGTGCAAATCATAGATCTTAATAGGGCTGCTTTTAACAAGTCTCAAAGACGCAGTGTTGCTATACTGGAGAGTTTTCAAGCAAGCCAAAATGCATATTACTCACTGGGGAAAGTTTGCATTATGGGAGGCACGATATCTGTTGCAACACAAACTTTCTCAATTCAGACTCCAATTTTTAGTTTAGTTTTTATTAAGACTATGTGAAACCAGCGGTTATGTTACTAGACATGTTCAACATTCCAAAGTCCTCAAAAGACATTACTGTGCTCTGCTCTGCCCTGTCTTCTCCATAAGTAAGTGGGCTCCAAGATACTCGATTTGACTGTCCATAGCTGACTCAGTGGGAGTAATTATAACATGGCTGAACAGGCAGGATTAATTAAATGGGTGAAAAAATGGAAACATCAGAAACCAGACTCCAGAATGCTAACTTTCAGCTTTTACACAGGTGGGAAAAGGGGCAGGTCGCCAACCCACTTCCAGCAGGCATTTTATATTATTATAATGAGGCTGTAAATCTTGGGTTTAACATGCTTTGCAGATTTAACTGTAGCTGACTCAGTTTGTTGGGCTTTACAAAACTTGACAGCTTCAGTGAGATGAGGACAGTCTCAGGGCAGGGCCAATTGTGTTCACGGCAGTGCTTCAGATTAGGCCCTCCTGCCAAGGTTAGGGATTGGACCTCGTGAGGTTGGGAATCAGATGCCGTCTATAAATCAGGCCTCCTTGTAGGTTGGAGAACCGATCCATCCCCTCCAAAGGATCGAACCCCACCTACATCATTGGCATAAGATCTGGGTCAAGAACCTGACCCCACCCCCACCCCCTCCTCTCCCCCCAGGATCAGAAGCCACCCCTGCACCAGGGCAGGGGAGTTAATCCCTCTGGGATCGGAACTACTCTCTCTCTACTCCAACCCAGGATCAAGGACCGAATCCCTTGGGGTTAGAACTGCCAGTACTTGTGCAACATGATGATATAATACCATTTGCTTTACTCTAGGGGAAAACCAGTGTGTGTGATGTCCTTGTATTTTTGGTCATGGACACCATACCCTGTGCAAGATCAAAACTAGAGCTCACGGGATTAGGGAAATATACTGGCATGAATTGAGGATTGGTTAATGGACAGAAAACACAGAGTAGGAATAAATGAGCCATTTTCAAGTTGGCAGGCTGTGATTAGTAGGGTACCACAAAGTCTATATCAATGATTTAGATGTGGAGGCCAAATATAATATTTCTAAGTTTGCTGATGACATAAAAGTTGGTGGGAATGTGAGTTGCGGGGAGGATGCAAAGAGGCTTCAAAGAGATTTAACTATATTAAGGCAATAGGCAAGGATATGATAGATGGAATATGAAGAGAAAAAATGCAGAATATTTCTTAAGTGGGAAGTATTGATGCCCAAAGGGATCTGGGCATTCTTGATCATAAATACCTATAAACAAACAATTTAGTGCAATAATCAATTCAGAAGGCAAATGCTATATTATCCCCAATTGCTAGGAGATCTGATAACACGAATTAGGAAGTTTTACTCCAGTTGGATAGAGTCTTGGTGAGAGAACACATGAAATATTATGTGCAGTTTTAGTCTCTTTACCTAAGGAAGGACATACTGGCCATAGACAGAATGCAATGAAGGTCCACGAGACTAATCCCTGGGATGGCAGGATTTTCCTGTGAGAGAAGACGGAGGAGACTGGACCTGAATCTCTAGAGTTGAGAAGAATGAGAGGTGATCTGATTGAAATGTACAACTTCTGACAGGACTCTCCAGTGTGGATGCAGAAAGGATGTTTCTCCTGGTTAGATGGCCTAGAATCAGATGACACAGTCTCAGGATAAGAGGTGGGCCATGTAGCAGTAAAATGTGGAGCAGTTGATTTACTTAGATGGTAATGAATTCTCTACCCCAGAAAGCTGTGGAGACTTCATCACTGAGTATGTTCAAAGTAGAGATAGATTTCTCAATATCAATGACATCAGAAAATATGAGAATCGTGCAGAAAGATGGTGTTGAAGATCAGCCATGACAGAGCACGCTCAAGGGATTCCTAATTCCCACTCCTAATGCTTCAAGCAGGGATGGAGAATTTTTAAATGGCTGTAAGGATTTTGAATCAATCACAGCAGAGAAAAGGAACCAGTGCAGTTTACCAAACATTGGATTGATAGGCTATGCATGACAAAGTTCTGATGATGAATTTCCAGTCATTGATTTTACAACAACCACATTTTTTTCTTTCATTTATTATTTATAGAGATTATGGTTAGAAATCTGGTTTATGACTCCACCACTTTCCCCTTTTCCTTGGCAGTATAAATGTAGAAAGCAATTTACACCATTAGATATGCAACCAGGTTGACTTTTGCCCTGAATAAATGCTGAACAGTAGTATAATATGCTGAAACTTTGCTACTTTTCATGCTTTCTTCTATTCTCCACAATATGGTTAACCAAAGATTTCCAATTTCTCTTTCCGGTGCAGAGTGATTTGTTGAAATTATGAAGAAAATAATTAAGTGTTCCTACATTGTCAAAGCTAGGAATATAGCCAGACCACGTTGGTATGGTAGCACTGTGGTTAGCACTGCTGCATCACAGTGCCAGGGGCCCAGGTTCAATTCCAATCTCAGGTTACTATCTGTGTGGAGTTTGCACTTTCTCCTCGTGTCTGCATGGGTTTTGTCCGGGTGTCCTGGTTTCCTCCTACAGTCCAAAGATGTGCAAGTTAGGTTGATTGACATGCTAATTTAGTGTCAGTGAGATTAGCAGGGTAAATGTGTGGAATTACAGGAATCAGACCTGGGTGGGATTATGGTCTGTACAGACTCGATGGGCCAAATGGCCTCCTTCCATACTGGGAAGACGGTTATAGCTGATGGAGTCCATTAAACGCTTCATTGCTCATCCCGTCATTTGCTGCTTAATTATTTCTGAAATTATTCACATCTTCCACCTTCACCTTATTATCTGAAGGGAAGTGGTGTGACAAGCAATCCTTAGGCTCTATCTCTAGTATTCAGAATAGTATTCTAGATTAACCTTTTATATATTGGGAAAAGATTATAGGACCACAGGGAAAGAGCAGGGACTGGGATTAATTGGATAGTTCTATTAAGGAGCAAGCACACATATGATGGGCCAAATGGCTGTATCATTTTGGCATTTGTATATGACTTTTGCCACATGATTCAAGCAGCTGAATATCATTCCATTAAGAAAGACACTGACCTGTTCAAGAGCACTGCATAATTCATATCCTTCTCATCTGAAGCAGATAAAGAGAGATTATTACATCATTCAACAGATGAGCAAGGTTTCCATAGATGCAAGGAATAATTGACGGAATCCAAACTGTACTCAAAGCCTCAAATGAATCTTACGAATAGGGATCATTCAATTAATGTACGCCTAATGTGAAATGTCAATCACCTCATCCTGCATTCAATGCCAGTTGTGCAGAAGGCCCCCTAATAGCTCAAAGCTACTATCCAGATGATTGACTGTTGGTCACTGCAATCCCGTGCAGTCATAACTTTTGACTCCAGTAAGACTTTTCACAAACAGAAGGGCCATATAACTGCAAGAAATTTAGAGCAGTTTATGATCCTTTTTAGGTGCTCTGGATAAATCTGACAGGCGCTCTGTTATATTGCTTGTTAAAAGTGTCAAGAGCAGCTTGAATATATTACATTGAAGCAAAGCTTCTTTCTGAATGCAGGATGGCAGAGAGGAGGTTAAAGGATATCTCTCTCCACAGCACGACGAGTGTACAGTAGAGGCTTTTAGGAGTAAGCAGTGAGCAGGCAGAGAAATACTGGTCAGAACTTTATAGCCCCCCCCACCCCCCACCACTGGCAAGGTTTTCTAGTCCTGTCAAAGTCAATGGATTTCTGAATGGCTTGCCGCATTTTATAGCACAGTCTGTAAAATTCTGCCTCATTTTTTTTAATAAAGTTTCACTTTCAAACAAGTCCCTTCACATGCAGAACTGTTCTTTCTAACATATACACATTCATCCCACAGTCAAAATATTCTGTGAAATTTCTTATAAGACAGGCATATAGTCTTCCTATCATCATCCAAACTTCAAAGAGCTCAATGTATAAGTATATACATATACTCAAAACCCTATATGCACAAGTCTGATGAAGGGTTGAATTTCCATCTTCAAGGCAAGAGACAGAGTTGGGAAAAATCCAGACTAGGCTTGTGGAGGGGGGAGGGAAATGTTATGAGGAGAAGGGGGGTTGGGTAGGAAGTGTCAGGTGTTCTGGTTTTGCTGCTCTGGTGCTTTGCCCCAATTAAAACTGTAAGATACAGATTTTCCTCCATGCATTGATGCACATCTCTGGCTCCAGAACTTACACAAACGTCTGAATGAATGTGAGAGTTTCATCCTGGAGTGGCAGCAGATCAGTTGTCGGATCAGCCGCCCCCAGTACCAGCGCACATGATGTTGGATGCAAAGGTGGGTTCAGCAGAAGGCCTGCCTCAGTCTACTGTGTTGAAGCTTCATAAAAAATTAAGAGCAACATAATACAGCTCTCATCCCCTTCATGCCCCCATACTCCCTATATCCCTCACTCATACCACTCCATGCCACCTAATGCCCTCCTGGCACCCACCCATGGCTTCCCACATTCTCTATACCAATCTATGTCCATCTGCCCACCCCGTGAATCTTTCTTGCTCCTATGCCAGCTTAGTGCCAATTTATGCCAACATGCCCCCATCCACCAGCCACCAGCCTTTGAACTTACAGCTACCATGTGACCACCCAATATTTAGTGTGGGCAATCATCTGGGCCCTACCTGAGATTCAATAAAATAAAGTTCATGAAACACATTTACATTTACATTCAATTACATTATCTCTTATAACAACAAGCATTTCACTGAATTAAAATATTATTCAAAACAAAACAAGCATTATGATTCATAATACCACTTCAAAGAGTTTGTAACCATTTGGAGCTGTCAAACAAAATGTGAAATTTTCAACTCTCTACTATGATTATGAGTGGTAGCAAAATCAGTCATGCAGCACTAATCCAGTAATGGTAGCTCTCAGACTTATGTCAAAAGACAGAGCAAAAAAGCAAGCAATCATTTTTTAACAGCGACAAAAGGATTTTCAAAGAGTAAAAGGACATGATTTTTAAATTCCTGGACCATTTGACAACTTCCTTTTACAGTTCATTGTGACCCTGTTGACGGTTTTTTTTATAGTTCCAGTGGACTTGATAATTCCAATATGGTTATGCACTTTTTGTATCACCTCATACTTGTTTTTAACAAAGCCAAAGGCTTACTTGAACTTTTAGCCAGATTGAGAGATGGGAGTAAGTGGTTCACCCTGTAAAATCAGCATTACCCCACCATCTTAAGATAAATGCTGTCCCAGAAAGATCAACTTCCGAAAGCCAGGTCATGTCTAAAACTTCCTTATTTTCTCTGTTCATTCAAGGATGAGGACACCACACTTTGTGCCAGTATTTACTGACCATCCCTATATACCCTTGAGAAGATAGTGGTGAGCTGTCTTCTTGAACTGCTGCAGGCTATGTGATGTAGGTACTCATACAGTACTGTTAGGAAGAGAGTTTGAGAATTTTGATCCAGAGACAATAAAGGAACGACAATATATTTCCAAGTCAGTATGATGTGTGGTTTGGAGAGGAACATGCAAGTGGTGGTGTATCCATACATCTACTGCCCTTGACTTTTTTGGTGGTAAGAGTTATGGGTTTGCAAGGCACTGTCAACAGGAAATATGATCAACAGTGAAGACAGGCATAATAGGCATTGAAGGGAGCCTTAAATCAGCAATTCACTATCACTCTCCAGAAAGAAAGCAACATTTCCTCCCATTCCTTGTTGCCCACCAGTGCTAAACACAACCCAGAACTGCTATTGATCAACATGAATATATACTAAATAGCCTCAAGCAAGTCTCAGAAGCTCTTTGGAAGTGTCCTGTTTAAGGTATCTATGGCAACATAGCTAGTTGCCATTCTAAAGTTACCATTGTCATTAAGAGTTGTGCATGGCACCCTGATCCCACTAAATTTTCTTGGACAATGAAAATCTCCACACCCTTTCCAGATTGTGTGAAAATTGATGGAAGGTTTTGAAAATAAAGATCATTGATTCTTCTATTTAGTCATTATCTGAATATATATCTATATAATGTATAGAAATTATTTTCACTGGCTGCATACTATTCCTAGTTCTTTGAAGATTTGGCCCTAGGATCAAGGTGACCAGGCACCTCAGCCTCTATCCACCCATATCCCCATTCTAATAAAGTTTCAATGCATCTTCGAATGATAACCCTTCAGGCTTCTATTTCCTCTCAAGCGGGTGTCATATTCTGGTGTTTTCACAGTCAGTGGGGAAGCTAGAAGAATTTGAGGTTGCGGTAAAGACAGCACTGAGTCAGTGAAAACCACAGACATGCATCCAACAAGGAAGGTTTTGTAGTACTACATCATTAAAGAGCATAACCTAATTAGGGGTTTGGCACTGTAATGGTTAAGTTGCTGCATTCAGAGGCTGAGTCCAGAGTGTTAAAAGTTGACCAAAGCAGTTTGCAAAATATTCTAAAAAGCCAGTAAAATTGATCTCATCGTCAGATCGTCAAAAGGTCAGAACTTTATGTTCAAGGATTGGACGGGTACTCAATGCAACCAAATGTAAAATTTCATCAAATGACTTTGGGAGTTCTTCCCAATATCATCATCATGCACACGTGCAATTTCAAGGTAAGAGGGCATGTTGCAATTCAGATTCATGCCCACTGACAATTATAAGGTCAATTAAGGCCATTAACAAGGCAATAAAAAGAGATCTTAAGCTGCCTATATAATTTTCAGCTGGACATATGGGCAGAATGGGCAGGCGGAAGTCACATTTTTCTCATTCCTCATTCAAATGGATGAACGTGTTGTAAGTGGTGCCAGGGTGACAGCATAGCAATGCCCGCTGAATATCCGGTAAGGCAATATGTCCAGGAGAGAATGATTGCTAATGACATACTAATGTATTAAAATGAGCTTCCTACAGTCCGGCGGCATGTTTCACACCACTCCACCTGTGAGAAGCTAGTAAGGTCGGAACATGGGAAACTCACCAGCATGAATCACACTCTTCAGATTCTGACCACTGTCTGGCATTTGAGTCCACTGACAGAGAGCGCGGGCTCAAAATTTCCCCACTGGAATTAAAGGCAATTGAATCAATTACTCTTGTCCAGCACTTAAAAAAATAGAACACTGACTTTTAGCAAACTTTTAATGCCCATCAGAGGAGATCCAAAGCTTCAGTTGTTTCTGCTCACCATTGAATTGTTTTTGTTTTGTTCCAGAATAAGTTTTAAACTGCACATTACTGGAGATGTGCTTGACCTGAGAGTTTTTACTGAAAACAGTATGTACAAAGAGGGGAAATGTGTCATTTCCCACCACTGATATACTTCAACTTTCATTCAAACTATTTCCCATTTTTAAAAAAACTGATAGCGCTGAATGAATACTAAAGATTAGAGGAAACACTTCAGGTTTTTGAAAAGAACATTTTCTTATTTGATACCATTCAGTTTTCTGTGCATGTGGCTGCAAACACAAAACTACTTATCCAATATCTATTTATACAGGAAAGGCCAAAGCCAGGAATTGTTGTGTCAAAATTATTGGACAAATGATTAATACATTCATATAACGGCTTTGATTCTCCCATTGCGACCCGCAACTTTTCTGTCGGGTCATGGTGGGAGATGTGTATCACCAGCCTTGAACAGGGATTTGCGCATGCACCAAAAACACATGAACATTTCCCAGAACTGGCGAACAGTCGCCAGTCAAACCTCACTGGAAACCGGTGGAAAGGCAGGTGAGTAATTTTTAAAATTTTTTAATGTATTTTAAATATGTTTATTAGTTCATTATTGGGACCTTTCAGATCTCAATTGAATGTCCCACCCCGCCAGGAGTCCTTCAGCCCAGCGGAGTTTAGACTAGCTCCTCCTGTTCAGGGAACTGGCAGGAGACTCCAGCTGGATGAAGGAGGGGCAATTGGGGACCTCCAGGTGGCAAGGGTGGTGGTGCCCCCCTGGGCATGGATGCCCTGCTAGTGCCAGTATGTGCCCCCTGACACTATCCAAAAGATAAAGGGCCCAGGGGGCACCTTGGCACTGCCCATCAGGCATCGGGCCATATTGACTTAAGATGTCACTAACTAAAAAGGTAAGCTCATAGAACAGCAGGTAGAAAGCTGGACACTGCTTGCAAAGAAGTGTAGTCAAGAGAAATGCTTTGTTTTGAGAGTTAGAGCTAAATTAGTTTAAAAGCATTCAGTGAATCCTGAAAGCCTACATCATGGTGGAGATGAATGGAATTCAAGAAGGTTCTTTGGTTACATTTTACCTGAAAGATCTACAGCAGAGAAAGCAGATACTTAAAAAGTGCTGCGATTGGCAGGTTCCAAGCATTAAAGGCTCAGAGAAGTCCTGTGGAATGGGGAAGATGGTGTAAGGTTGCTAGTTATGTGATGGAGAAGGTTAGGGCTTTGGAAAAGTCAGGAAATCATTTAAAGCTCAGTGCAACAGAGACCAAAGTTCTGAAAAGTCCTGTTGTAGTACCAGCTTACGAAAGCTAGCAGTCTGTGAAAGAATTGGAATTGTGTCGAAAATTAGAGGCGGGTATATAACTATGAATTCCATGAAACACAGTCTCAGAAGAAGAGATTGAACAATCAAGAGATAAGAAGTTATTGAGGCCACGCCATCTGAACTACAATGGCTTTTGAGGGAAATTTGTGGTAAATCTTTGAATGTCAGGAGTTGGACTGGTTTGTGAAAGAGACAACATTTTAATGAGGTTCTCTGACTCACAGCAATCACTGAAATCTAGATGGATTGCTGAGAAATCTGTGAAACTGTCTTGACCGTATTTTCCATTTAAAGTGCAGTGTGGTGTGCTTGACCACAATTTATATGTTAGTCTATATTTTCCTCATGTTAATTTTGAGTGTTGCAAAATAAGGTAGATTGTTTTACTTCCCATAGTAAATGGTCACCTCATTATAAGAAGGGTGTGGAAGCATTGGAGAGAGTGCAGAGGAGATTTAACAGGATGCTGCTTGGTTTGGACTGTAGGTCTTATGAGGAAAGGTTGAGGGAGCTGGAGCTATTCTCTTTGGAGTGGAGGAGGATGAGAGGCAACTTAATAGAGGTTTATAAGATGATGAGAGAGATTGATAGAGTGTACATGCAGAGATTATTCCTTGGGTGGATGTAGCTGTTACTAGGGGGCATAATTATAAGGTTCATGGTAGGAGATATAGGAGGGATCTTCAAGGTAGATTCTTTACTCAGAGAGTGGTTGGGGTGTGGAATGCACTGCCTGCTGTGATAGTGGAGTCAGATACGTTAGGAACTTTCAAGCAGTTATTGGATAGGCACACGGAGCATATCAGAATGATAGGGAGTAGGATAGCTTGATCTTGGGATTGGACATAGCTTGGCACAACATTGAAGGGCCGAAGGGCCTGTACTGTGCTGCAATGTTCTTTGTTTCTATTAAATGTATTTTGTTTGTTTACATTCATGGAGTCCTGTGGGTTTATTTTCCAAGTGAGTAATTGAGATTTCAAACTCTACTTTAAACAACAAAACCAGATTGTTAAAAAAAAAATCAGCCCAGCCACAGTATATTGTTAACTTATGCTTATAACTGCAGATAGACATATCCATGGAATTTAAGCATAAAAGCATGTATCATCATGACGCAAGGTACATGAGCAGTATTAATCAAATCATGCTGATAGCAAAAAGTTGACTGAAAGTGGGATCCTGCGGTCTGGAAAGCAAATTTGTACTTCACAGATATTTGTACTTCCCAGCATATTTGGAGAGGTTAGCAGGTTACAGGAAGGGTAATGGAAGCTTTGGAGAGAAGGTTCACCAGGATTGCATGGTCTCGAGGATGTTGGCTAAGAGGACCGGCTGAATAAATTTGGATTGTTTTCCCTGGAAAGACTGAGAAGAGACTTGATAGAGGTCTACAAAATTATAAAAGGCATAGACAGGGTGGATAGTCAGAGGCGTTTTCCCAGGGTGGAAATATCAATTACAAGGGGGCACAGGTTCAAGGTAAGAGGGGGAATGTTTAAGGGACATGTGCAGAAAAATCTTTTGGTTGCCTGGAATGCATGTTAGAGGAGCGGTGGAAGCAGGCACATTAATTAGCAACATTTAAGAGGCATCTGGATGGGTACATGAATAGGGAGAGTATAGAGAGTTACAGTCTGAGTAAGGACAAAACATTATTTTTAGTTTAGTTAGGGCATCATAATTGGCAAGGGCTTGGAGGGCCAAAGGACCCGTTCCTCTCCTGCTCTTTTTTTTTGTATTTATGCTGTGATAGCATTCCAGTTGTTCAGAGATTAATACTCTGATTTATCAGTTCAACTTAACTGAAGGAAGCTTGGATACCATTGTTGTATTTTTACAGCAAATATGGGACCATCATCTTCTGTCAAGTTAATGGTGTGGCTAATATTGTTTGCTGTTATTTAAATGCAAATGCAGAAGCTACTTTAGGTAAGGGCTGATCCATCATTGAATGTGAAGCCATCCAAAGTTTTTGTCTGAGACATGCTGCCCTACTATCAGCTTTGTAAGGATGACATCTTGTTATCTGTTCCCCATTGAAATTTAAATCTGCTACGTTCACAACACTTTGCAGTTTCTTATGGTCATGATCAGAATACAGTAAGAAGTCTCACAACACCAGGTTAAAGTTCAGCAGCTTTATTTGGAATCACGAGCTTTTGGAGCACTGCTCCTTCATCATGTGAGTGAAGAGATAGATTTCACCAGCACAGCATATATAGGCAAAGACACAATTGCAAATTAATGGTTGGAATATGAGTCTTTCCAGGTAATCAAGTCTTTGCAGGTACAGACAGTGAGAGTGGAGAGATGAATTATCACAGGTTAAAGAGGTGTGAATTATTTCAAGCCAGGACAGTTAGTAGGATTTTGCAAGCCCAGGCCAAATGGGGGAGAGGTTACATGTACAGTGACATGAACCCAAGATCCTGGTTGAGGCTGTCCTCATGCGTGCAGATTTCTTGGCAATTCTGCATTGTCATGTGTCCTAAAGGTCACCTTGGAGAACGCTTACCCAAAAATCAGAGGCTGAATGCCCTTGATTGCTGGTGTGTTCCTTGACTGGAAGGGAACATTCCTGCCTGGTGATTGTCACGCATTGTCCATTCCTGCATTGTGGTACTGTCTGCATGGTTTCACTGATGTACCATACCTCAGGGCACCCTTCCCTGCAGTGTATGAGGTGACAAAGTTGGCCGAGTCACGTGAGTATGTATCATGTACCTGATGCGTAATGTTCTCATATATGATGGTGGTATTCTTGTTAATGATGTGGCACATCTTGGTGCTGTGGTCACTGTGGTTGTTTGAAAGCAAGTAGTGGCGGTGTGGGGATGACCTTGGCAAAATATTCATCTTCATGGAGGACATGTTGAAGCCTCCAAAGAAAAGGATGTCCCGAGACATAGCACATCAGCGAGACATGCAGAAGACACTATCACAACAGATGAACGAACAACGTGCGACAATCACCAGGCAAGAGTGTTCCCTTCATTTCAGGAAACACTGTAGCGACTGCTATATATAGAACATTCAGCCTCCAGTTTTCAGGCAAGCATTCTCCGAGGCGATCATGAAGAAATAAGATAATGCAGAATTGCCGAGCAATCCACACACATGAGGACAGCCTCAGTCGAGATCTTGTGTTCATGTCACACAACATGTAACCCCCACCATTTGGCCTGAGCTTTTAAAATCCTATTAACTGTCCTGGTTTGAGACAATTCACACCTTTTTAACCTGTGATATTCCCTCTTTCCACTTGCATTATCTGTACCTGATTATCTGAAAAAATTACATTCCAATCATTATTTTGAAATTGTGCCTTTGTCTATATATGTTGTGTTTGTAAAACCTATTTCTCATTCACCTAATGAAAGAGCAGTGCTCTGAAAGCTCATGATTCCAAATAAACCTGTTGAACTTTAACCTGGTGTTGTGAGACTTTTTAACTGTTATCTGACCACAACCATAAGAAACTGCAAAGTGTTGTGAACGTAGCCCAGTTCATCACATGGATCAACCTCCCATCCATTTACACTGTCTACGCTTCCCACTGCCTTGGAAAAGCAGCCAGCATAATCAAACACCCTACCCACGCAGGACATACTCTCTTCCAACTTCTTCTGTTGGGAAAAAGATACAAAAGTCTGAAAGCACTTGCTTAAGAATAGTTTCTTCCTTGCTGTCATCAGGCTTTTGAATGATGCTATCACACTCTCCTTTCCTTCTCCATTATGTACTCTGTGAGCAATACGTTTTGTCTGTAACAGCTTGCAAGAAACTATATCCCAATACATGTGACAATAATAAATCAATTCAATTTGATTCTGTCATTGTGCGTCAAGAAATTACTGTTCCAAATAAGTTCTGCAAGAATCACATTAAAATGCAATAGGTGCTATTTTTAAAAATGTGTTTCCATTTGGCATTTATGATGTGTGAATTCCGTTTCATATTTAATAATCTTTTCTTTGCTGGAGAATAACTTTATTTTATTTTGCTATCATGTGACAGAACAGATGATCTGCTTCTGGACCGCTGCTGATGTCAATACCAACCTAGACAATATAGTGTGGTTACATGGGATGACTCAACCTAATTGCGTGATCCCATTGAGGAGCTGATTGTATGTTGAATCAAAAGCACAAATTCACATCCTAAAACTTTTTGGCCCAATGCAGTGCAGGATACAGAATACATTGTGTTTTCATACTGGTCAATTTAGTTATTTTCAAAACTGCTTGTGGTGAAGGAAATAAAATTTACTCCCACAATGTTTTCTCACAATTGTGATGGATAATAATTCTACTCCAAGTGTACAAATCTCACATTAGAAAAAAACAGGAATTCCATTTTCCTTTTGTGTTTGGTTCTCACTAAAAAAAAATGCAAGTTTTCTGTGAGATGGAACACTTTCTTGGTTACAAGTTCACGCCATTCAAATGAACTAATAATCAGTCTCAGCAAGCCACAGAGTCAGTCTGGTTTAACAATTAGCTCCATGTTTCTCAAATAAATAAAAAAGGGCTCAACTAATGGAGGAGGCTGAAAAGGGACCAAAGATCCAGCTGTCTTGGTTAAAAATATAAATTGAAAGTTTATGAATAGCTGGGTGAAACATTCACAGAGTTAGTGTGCCATCCAGGTCTAAACCAGTCAGAAATAGCTGCCACATTTAAAACCTGGCTTCTGCCCCGAGAGCCCAATTCATGACTGTCTGCAAACAGAAATAGCAGATTGTAGATTTGTTGTAAAGCTTTAAGCAAAATTTGCAGGCAAATATGTTTATATATAGCATCTTGAGGTAAACAAGGGTACAGTAATGCAAAAGGTTGCATTGTAGATGGCCTGTTCAAAATGTTGGCAAAATCACAAACAAACATTTTGGGCAGGATTTTTTGGATGGCGGTGTTTCCTGTCCCGCCAGCTGAAGAGTCAGTGGGGAATGCATCCCCACCGACATTGGCCGTCTTGCTGCCATTTCACAGTCCCAGAGGCAATAATTAGCTGGAGGTAAGACTTCCACCTCTCATTTGGGCAGAAGTCCCACATTCGAGAACTGCCAGCCTATCAGATTAACCCACACTCAGTCATCCCAGCAGCTGTAACATAGTGGCCAGAACTGGTAAAACAAGCATTCTCCAGATTCCATGCCACAGAGTCCAGGGCCAGATATATGAGGGTGATCTGATACTAGGCATAGGAGGTGAGATCTGACATGTTTGTTGGGAGTAGTGGAGAAGGGGCTGAGCTCTTGTTGGAGCGCCGGGGTGGGGGGAGAGTTAACAACTCAGGGGGAGTGGGGGATGGATAAACCTTGTTGAGAGTGGAGGTTGATGTCTAAAGGAGGCTGTTGAACGCAGTACCCCTTTCCTGCCTCAGGCCTGAGTAGGCTGACTTTCCGGGCTTTGCTCCAGCCCCCGAACTGGGGGCTGCCATTAGGTTGTCATTAATTGCCCACTTGCCCACTCAGGTAGGTAAGGATAGGCAGCCTGGTCTATATGTCTCATGCACCCCACTCTAAAATTACAAACAATTCCAGGCCGGTGAGAGGGTGGTGGGAAGTTTATCTAGGAAATTTTGCAGCCCTCCTTCCTACCCCCATCTGCCAATCCAACGATTGGGGAACATAAAATTCAACCCTTAATAAGGCTGATGGTTCCCAGTTTCCAGGGTTCAATTGTGGAGAAAATTAAATTCTGAAATAACCATTATGTAAGAACATAATAAATAGGACCAGGAATAGGCCATTCAGCCCTTTGAACCTGCTCCAATGTTCAATGAAATCATAGCTGATCTTCAACTCAACACCATTTTTCTGCACTACATCTATATCGCTTGATATTTTAACATGTAGACGTCTATTGAGCTCAATCTTTCTCAATGACTGAGTCTCCACAGCTTTTGGGGTAGAGAATTTGAAAAATTTACCACCCCCTAAGTGAGGAAATTATTCCTTCATCCCATTCCTTATCTCAACTAAATGGCATACCCCTCATTCTGCGTTCTCTGGTTTTGGACCTCCCTAGCCGGAAGAAACATCCTTTCTGTTTTCATGTTGTCAAGCTGTAAGAATTTTGTATGTTTGCATGAGGCCATCTCTCATTCATCTAAACTCCAGAGAATAAAGGCTCTAATCTATTTTTTCCAAAAGGACAATTCCACCATCCCAGAATTTAGTTTAGTGAACCTTAGTTGACCATAGCAAATATATCATTTTGTCAGTAAGGAAACGAAACTATGTACAATATTCTGGGTGTAATTTCAACAATGTTCTAAATAACATTAATTTTTTAAAAATCTTTACTCCTATACTCAAATCCTTTTGTGATAAAGGCCAATATGTCATTTGCTGTCTTAATTGCTTTCTGTACCTGCGAGTTAGCTTTCAGTGACCAATAAACAAGGACACCCAAGTCGCTTTGAGTTCAATGCATCCCAGCCTCTTACCATATAAGAAATACTCTTTGGGGATAGTTTTCAGCCCACCTGCACCATGGGAGAGATTGTATTTTCCATGCCCCTTACTGGTGATGTCATGAGGTTCACACTGCAAATGGTGAGAACCATCTTTTAATGTTTTTGAATATATTTTAATGTCATTATTCAGCAATACTACAACCCCCCTCCACAACCCTACCCCCACCACATGATCCCATTCATTGAATATTCAATCCTTACTGACATGATGCTATGTTGATGAGGTTTATGTGATGTGGAGATGCTGGCGTTGGACTGCGGTAATCACAATAAAAAGTCTCACAACACCAGGTTAAAGTCCAACCAGTTTAGTTGATAGTAAAGCCACAAGCTTTCAGAAACATTGTTCCTTCATCAGATATATGGAAGGTTCTGAAGGTGTGAAGGTGTGGAGGTGTGGAGGCCTGGGGACTGTTCCGTTTCTATGATGATTATGGCGCCCTTAAAAATTAGCGTCCAATCTCTGTGCGGCCTTGTGACACGAATAAATAAAACTTCTTTTAAAAAACTACGGTATACATGCATGAGTCTCTGCTTCACTGTTATGAACAGCCATAGTAAAGTATTTACCACATCACTGTTAAATTAGAAAGTGGGACAATACGTCTGTGCCCACGGGATACATTTTAAGGTGCGAACATATGGCAGAATTCGAGAACCACTCGGCTCATATACTGAGGGAAAAGACATGTTTTTCAGAGCTAATAATAACATTTTGGAACTGGAAACGTGAAAGTGAAGAGGCAAGATTCAGAATAAGGGAATTCTTGAGTGAAATAAAGCCATTTCACTCGTAGAAATTTACCCAAAGTGTATTGCATGCAAATAAATCTCTTCCTCTGAACAAGTCAAAGGATACAGCATAAGTATTCAAAACATTCATCACTAACTTGGAGAAATATATCACCTGAAGCCACGAGAGAAGAGCGATAAATTTGGAAATTGAAATCAAAATGTTGTGAAACAATTGGTGAATACATTGAGGCACAAAAACATTTATCACTGCACTGCATGTTTGGCACATTGTTAGACCATGCACTACAAGACAGATTTATGTGTGGACAAAAGAATTCAATTGAAGTTACTGAACACACAAAATCTTACATTTGAGCTAACTTATAAGATTGTTCTTTCCATGGAGATGGCTTAAAGAATGCTCAGGAATTTTGTCCAATGCAAGTGACCAGTACAGCTTCCCTCCACTGTCAGAAGGCTTCTGCCAACCCCAAAGTGGCGAGATCTAAATAGAAGAGTGCTGGTGAAAGTGGTTTAGTAACTTGTGATCATTGTAATAACAGCCATACAACACAGCCATGTCAGTACAGAAATACCAAATTCACTGACGTACCTGTAACTGAGTGCATAGTTCTATTGAAAATTTACTTTGATGAGGTGTTTGAAACTTGCAGACAAATGGAATGCAATGTCCCATATAAAGACAAGTCCCTCACGTAACCCAGTGTTGTGGTGAGATATGTCTACAAACTATTGTTAATATAAAGATTAGCTATATACAAACTTAAGTTAGACTAGAAATATGTTTTCCAAGAAGCTCAATCATTTATTGAATAGTTTCAGTAACATTTTCATGACAGTTATGAAGGCTTCATTGGTGTGAAAGTGCATATACAAATATTAATATAAAATCCCATATCGCAAAACTAGGTCCAATCCTTAGGCTCTAAGGTTGAAGAAGAAAGAAGTAGCTGTAAGAAGTAACTGAGATTCTGTCTGATACTGTATCCAGCATAGGAGGTGCAGCAAAACGCTAGGAGCTTCCATCACACTCCACCAGACTTGCAGCATAATGAAAGCAGAATTACCTAATAATTTGCGCCACATTGCTTTCAATTAGCTGAATTAATTGAAGGCTAACCTGGTGAATGTTAATTTCTCTTCTTCAACTGGACTGGCTAATCCAAGCCCTAGTTATCTTTTACCACCTACTTACAAAGTGATGCTGAAAACGTCCTCTTATGCCTCCTCTCCACATAGCATCCGGCAGTGTAAACCCTGACATCTATTCTACGTTTCTTCATTCTCTGAATATATGAACATTTCTAGATGATTTTGTAATTTGCAGCACTTCGACTTTGTAACAATGAAGGTGAAGAGGGAGAGACGTCTTAGTCCTTCCAAGTGTATGATCAAAGAAGGGAGGTAGTGGCCTTGTCATTGGATTAGTAATCCAGAGATCCAGGATAATTCTGTCGACACCCAGGTTCAAATTCCACCATGGCAGATGGTGAAATTTCAATGAAATAAGAAAGTACAATTTGGGACTAAAAGTCTAATGATGGCCATGAAACTGTTGCTGATTATCATAAAAATACAGCTGGTTCACCAGTAAACTTCAGGGAATGAAATCTGCTGTTTTTATGCAGTATGGCTGATATGTGATTCCAGCAATGCGGTTGACTTTAACATGTCCTCTGAAATGACGTAGCAAGCCACTCAGTTGTATTAAGCTGCTCTAAAGTCAATAAAATGAAATGAAACCAGACGGTCCGCCCAGCATTGACCTAGACATAGGAAACAACAAAGGCAAATTCAGCCCTGTTGACTCTGCAACATCCTCCTTATGAATATCTGAGGGCTTGTGCTAAAATTGGGAGAGCTATCTCATAAACTAGACAAGCAACAGCCTGACATAGACATATTCATGGAATTGTAACTTACAGATAATATTCTAGTCACCTACCATCACCATTCCTGGTAATGTACTGTCTCACCAGCAGAACAGTTCTAGCAGAGGTACTGGCACAGTGGTACAGTCAAGAGGGAGCTGCCTTGGGAATCCTCAATATGGACTTCTGACCCTATAAAGTCTCAAGGCATCAGTCAAACATGGACAAAGAAACCTACTGATTACTACATTCTGCTCCTGCTAATTACTGCATTCTACCTCCGCGCTCCCCTTGCCCCACTCCATATTGAACACTACTTGAAGGAAGCACTGAGGGTGGCATGGATACAGAATGTAGTCTGGGTGGGGACTTCACTGTCCATCACCAGGAGTGTCTCATAGAACCACCACAAACTGAGCTAGCCAAGTCCTAAAGAACACAATTGCTAGACTGGGTCGGGTGAGGGAACCAACAAGAGGGAAAAAACATGTGTGACCTCATCATTACTAACCTGCCATTTGCAGATGTATTGTCACGACAGCATCTGTTGGAGTGACCACTGCACAAACCTGGTGGAGATGAAGTCCTGTCTTTAATTTGAGAATGCCCTCCTTTGTGTTATGTGGTACTACTGGTGTGCTAAATGAGATCAATTTTGAGCAGATCAAGCAACTCAAGCCCAGGCATTCATGTGGCACAGTGAGCCATCAGCAACAACAGAACTGTACTCAACCACAGTCTGTCATTTCATAATCTGGCATATCCCCCACTCTACAATTATCACAAAGCCAGGGATCCAAAGATAAAAATGAAATACTGGGGAAGCTAGAACCTGAAACAAAAACAGAAAATAAGAAGGGATGCCTGTGAGGTGGACCTGCACCACTGAAGTGAGGATCCATAGAACATTCACCCATTTGACTTGTCTCATGTGCGGTCTAAGCTGTCCAGACACTTGTCCCTTTCTTGCTCTGTACCATGTGTATTATCTTGGAGTAACAACACCCAATGAGGCTGAAACGACAATAGAAAATGCTGGAAAATCTCAGCAGGTCTGACAGCATCTGTAAGAGAGAGAAAGCTAATATTTTGAGTCCAGATGATCCTTCGTCAGAGCTATGAGTCATCTAAGCTCAAAAACTTGGTTCTATTCTCTCTCCACAGATGCTGTCAGGCCTGCTGAGATTTTCCAGCATTTTGTGTTTTTATTTAAGCCAGGGATAAAACCTGATTCAATGAAGTGTGCAGGGGGGCAAGCATACCTAAAATAAGGTGTCGACCTGACAAAGCTACAAAACATGCCAAACAGCATAAGCAGCAAGAGATGGACAGATCTAAGCAATAGCACGACCAACAGATCAGCTTTCCCATTGACTGCATCCCATACTGCAGGGAGACCCACAGTTGGTCTAGAAAATCCCACCAGCTGGAAAATTCCAGCTCAGATCTAAGCTCTACAGCCTTGCCATATCCAGTCATGAATGGTAGTCAATAAGTAAATAATTCACTGGAGCAGGATTCACCACAAATATCTCCATCCTCAATGATGGGGGAGCTCAGTACATCCGTGCAAAAGACAAGGCTGAAGCATTTCCAATAATCTTCTGCCAGAAGTGCCAAAGATCGCACTGGTCAGCAATCAGGAAGCTGGCAGTGCGGAGCCACTGCACATGCACCAATCTCCACTCTGACAGATCAGCACATGCACAATGGCCTGCTCAGCCTCTCCAGTGGGAATTGGCCCCACAACCCCCACCCACCTATCCCTCCCAGTTTTCAGTGCCCAGTGTCGGAGATTCATTCTAAAAATCAGGCAACAAAATCGGCAAGAGTTAGTCCAGTTTTCATGCAAGTTCGGCACTTAGAATTTTTGGGAGAATCATTCCTAATATATATTGTTGCTGTTATAGTTAGTTAACAGCAATAATTGTTGCTCCTCTCAAACACATATGTCCTTCTGAGGTACATAATAGAAAGAACATTGAAAATGAATATACTCTTAAAATTTAATTCAAATGAAATTGAATACAGCACAATATCTCTCAAATTGCAGAGATTCTTTAAATAAACCAAAATATGATAATCATATGACATATATTTGCTCAGATTAGTATTGACTTTCCCGTCAGTTTCAAAGGATAAATATGCTTAATAGAAGAGATACTGCCCCCTTAAAAATAGTTTCACAGTTGTTATATTTTCTCTCTTTTGTACTGGGACCTTTAAAAAAACGTCCAGAGGTCTGAATAAGTCATTTAAATCCATTGCTGAAAAGATCAAATTCCAAGGATACACATCTGAAGTGTATTAACAGTTCATTCCACAGCTTCCTGAGGGAACAGATGTTTAATTTGGGTGCTTAATCCCCATTTTCAACCATTAGGACCTTGGGCTCTATGGAATTGGTAACTGGATTAGTAAAACGTGCAGCTTTCTAAGCATAACAAATGGATCCCAGGAGCTGAAAGCAGGCCCTCAGGCATCCACTAATACTTTTCAAACAATTAGACCCTGACAGATTAAACCAAGGTAGCACATAAATGGGCAAATCGTACTGGATGTTTTTGAAATATCTGCCTTCATTTTATCTCTGAGAAAGTAACTTCTAAGTTCTTTTGTTTTCAGAATGTTAGGGCATCTGTTTGATTCGAGCCACTGGGTTTGTTTGGAATTTTGGCAGGACCTTCTGAACTCAAACTAGAATGAAATTGTTTAGTGTTTTTCACAGCAAAGGGAAAGGAAGCAGGATTTTATTGGAATATAAATGGTATTGAAACATTAATAGAGATCTACAATGTTATTGTTAAGACACTCCATATTCAAAGTTGATTGTTTTCAATGTGATTATCAAAAATATAATGCCCTTTCACCAGGTGCCGCACTTGAGATGTGCACATTCAATGTGGACAAGTGGGGGACAAAAAAGGGAAAATCATTTTGTTTTATATCGTTGATATTCCAAATCTTGAAAAATACAAAATCTCACCTTCAGGTGCTTCAAATTAACTTCCTAAATTTTGTTTCACAAATTATTGAGGTTCCCCCAAACTGCACAATCATTTCAGTAAATGATTGATGAAAACTGTGGAGAAATTAGGTAAAATCTTCTCTGTAAATATTTATGTTTTTTCACTCCCATGGTCACAATTGTGGATCAGGAGACCACTGTCATTCAACCCCACCCTCACCTCCCAAAAAGCTTTGAGCCACAGACCTTACATACGCTGGTTCTGAGCTGTTGAATAGCATTGTCATTCTCTTATAATGATACAAGTCCTTGAGCTGATTTGTTTTATAAGGCACGAAGCACCATAAGGGATTAGATAAATATGTCATGGGTTCATTTATTATGACTAAGCACATGAGAACAGTCTTACATTGTTGTATAGAGCAGAGTTTTGAGAGCTGTGTGTATGCTATGCTCAAAGCAAAAGTGCAATGATGTTGGATCACATGACATAATTCCCTTCTAGTTCTGCATTCTTCATCATTCTTTAAATGTGCAGAACGGTTGGTTTAATTACATTTGGGTTTTTGCAACAGATTCACCAATCTATTTGTAGTGTTATTAATCCATGCCATAAAATGGTAATTGTTGTTCATGAAAAACTTCCATTCAGAGGCTCATGTATTATTTGGGTTTCATAATGCCATCATAATTATCGGCAAGCTGCAAATTGCCCCAAGTGCCTTAGCCCATCGCCACTTCACAAATGCACAGAGTACTTTGCCAGTGTGGGATTTTCCCCATTCCATAACATCCATTTGTATTTCATCCTTAAACAAGATTAAATTAACAATGTCAACAACGACTTAGGCCTGAGCATCCAACTGAATCAGTACTAAGACTCGAACATTCATTTCACATAGGAATGTATAGCCAACAGAGAGTTCCCATTGATACTGGATTTACAGTATGCTCCTCCACTTCTATCATATTTCAAATAAACCTGATCATCCAGCAACAAGATTAAAAAACAGTTGTCAGTCATCTGATATAAATAGTTGAGAAGTGTAGCTTGCATGGCTCCTTGGCACTGAATGGGAGATGGCTTTCACCTACATGTTATTTGCCTCAATAGAACCTTTTATTTTGGTGAGGGCAAAGAGCTTGGGTATATATTTACACTGGCAGGACTTTAAATGGAAGAACAGTATTCGTAAACCTCACAGGAGCAGAGCCAGAATGCTTAAATAGGGAACTGTAATTTAGCTCTGTCAAGTTCCATACAGCCAGTCACAGAATGAGTTCTAAAAATAAATGAATAATTTGCTTGGGCTCATTGTGTCAACAAGTAATTATTATTTTTATTTTCTCCCCTGCCAGTGTAATTGAAAAGATTCAGACTAAGGGTCTATTGTCAACAAAATCCTTCGCAGAAGTTCTATGTCCAACTTGTTCTTAAAAAGTTTGCTGCGGTTCATGATACTCGGAAATCTAACATTTCAGACATGGAACCAAAAGTTATGAATAGCATGGAGGGTTTAAGGAATGCACACCTATTAGCTTTTATTTGAAGAATCTGCTGTTTTCGCTTGGCAAATCCAATGCCATTTGGATTGCCTTGTCTTGTTGTCCACATCTCTCTGGTTACAACATCACCTGTTTAATGTATGTTGAAAAGATCGCTCATTCCATAACAGAATCCAAATGATGATCTTCTTCTAAAACTTTGATTGCACACATGCTTTTCTTGCCTCATCGGACAAGCCACCTCTCATAATCCACAGAGCATTTAAAGAACACAGAACAATACAGCACAGGAACAGGCCCTTCAGTCCATGACCTTGTGCCAAAAATGACGCCAAATTAAACTCACCCCTTTCGCCTGCCCTTCATATAGAACATAGAATGAATGATATTCCTTCCTATTCAGAGACGCATTTGATATTTACTTGATCAAACTGGGGGTTGGTTTAGCTCAGATGGCTGGACAGTATGTTTGTGATGCAGAGCAATCCTTGAACTGGCTGAGGTTATTCATGAAGGCCCGGCCTTCTCAGCTTTGCCTCTCACCCGAGATGTGGTGATCTTGGTTAAAATCATCATCAGTCAGCTCTTCTGTTTCAAAGCTGCGGTCTTCTGGGACTGTGGCGACTTTATCTAACCTTACCTCCTCAACTACTTCATGCACTACAAGGGAAACAGCCTTTTTGTTGGGTAGAACTTATACTGCAGAAATAATCAGGAAGATTTTAGGAAAGTGTGTCTCAACAAAATGAAAGGCACAGCATAAATACAGAAATCTGGACAGAATTAAAAGAATGCAAGGTATTTAAAATGATAAGTATAAGAATGATCCTGCCAAAGAATTAAACTTCTGCAGCAATTGAAATAATAGAAGAGCTGACTGATGATGATTTTAACCAAGATCACCACACCTCGGGCGAAGCTGAGAAGGCGGGGCCTTCATGAATAACCTCAGCCAGTACAAGGATTGCTCTGCATCACAAACATACTGTCCAGCCATCTGAGCTAAACCAACCCCCAGTTTAATCAAGTATCTATCAAATGTGCCTCCGAATAGGAAGGAATATCATTCGTTCTATGTTCTATGCCAAGGGCAAATAATGGCCGCGATTCTCCCAAAACCAGGAAAACTATTCTAAATCCTGACTGTTTTTTCAGTTCAGCTTCTCACCCCCGAGTCTCCTCACTCAGTGCATTGCAGAGGTCCCAGTCGTGAATCCCAGTAAAAAACCAGGGAGGCGGGGCCTATTTGTGCCAGAGTCTGTCAGTTCTAGAACTCTGCACAGGCTCGGTGGCCCCGATCTGTCAGACTCCCCATTTGCTGGTCAGCTCAATCACTGGCCAGTCCAGGACTCCCGCAGTGTTGCCCCTCAACACCCCCCCATGTCTCAATCGTGGCCCCTACAACAATTCCCAGGCCAGCCTTGGCCAGCCCTCCCCACCCCAGAGAGACCCGATGTACAGTGCACCATCCCTACCAGTGTGATTCCCCCATCCTCCTCACCCCAGCAGATCCACCCCAGTTGATTCCACCCCCTGCAAAGCCAGACCCCACCCCCCTCAAGAGTCAAGCCACTCAGGCAGACCACCCCCTCTACAGCCCACCCCAATCACTGTCCTCCCTCCATCCCAAGCCGATCCTGTCTGCAGAGTAGCAGCAGGACTTCTCCACCCCCACCGATAGCCCCTATGCCCCACCCACAATAGCCTTGCCCCCTTGGCTCTGCCCGATGCCCAATGGGCAATGCCAAGGTGCCCCCTAGACTTGGACACTTTTTCCCTTGGGCAGTGTCAGGGTGCCCATGCCCAGGAAGCACCGCCCCCACCACGTATCCCCCTTGGGGGATTCGATTACCCCACCTTCATTCCAGCAGGGTCTCCCGCTAGTGTCCCCAAACGTTCAGAGCTAATCTAAACCCAGCCAGAATGAAGTACTCCTGAAGGGGTGGGAAGTTCAATCAGGACCGGAAAGTTCTCAATAGTTAGATTGAAAGCATATTTAAAGTACATTTAAAACATTCAAATGATTTACCTGTCTTCCCGTCGTTTCCAGCATATTCTGATCAGGGACTGTTCATCGGTTCTGGGAAATGTGCATGTGTTCCCGATGCATGTGCAAATCCTGGAACAAGGCCAGCATTGCACATCTCCCACCCTGACCTGCCAGAAAAGTTGCAGATTGTGATGGGAGAAGCGCGGCCAATAGTTCCTGCTCTAAGAAGTGCCCCAAGCGTCTATAGTTTCTATCTTTTTTTTGTCATTATATCATTCTTTATTCTCAGGATGTTGACAACAGTGACAATTGCTTTCTTTTTATTTCCATCTTCAGTTATCCTGTGAATAAATGCAATCCTTGTCCTAATTTTACTTCTCTCTAATATTTTGGTTACCTCTCCAATTGGGGTTTAACATTCACTCTTTTTTTAAATGTTTCCCTCTAAATAAGCTCACGATGCACTCATTAGAGGCACCCTGAGTTCTATTTTACCATTGCATCTCTTTCTCTGGTGGGGGGGAGTGGTAGGGGAGTGAGGTCAGATCATTCTCTGGAGGGGTAGGGAGGGAAGCTAGATCGCCATCTGGTTGTAGTGGAGGGGGGGGTCAATCGTTGTCTGGTAGGGATAGGGGGAACGGAGGCGGGCCAGATCATTCTCTGGTGAGGGGATGGGGAGGGAGGAGGAGGCGGGTCAGATGTTCCTCTGTGGGGTAAGGGGAGTAGGGCCAGATCATCCTCTGGGGATTGGGGAGGAGAAAGGCGGGTAAGGTGTATCTCTCATGGGGGGGTGCAAGACCCAATCGCTCACTGGTGGGGATGGCAGGCAGATGGATCTTTGGTGAGGGCATGGGGTCTGCTGCCATTCTGCGGGTGATCAGTGGGGGTGAAGAGGGCAGGGAGTCGCGATCAGTCTGGGTAGCGGGGGTGGTGGGTGGACAGTAATGTGTATGTGCACCATCGCTCCTGTTTTTCCCTCCTGGGCTGCTTTCTCCGCTTTCTGTGGCTTTGGAGCCATCTGACACAGGCGCGCTTTTTCAAATTATTTCCTAACTGTGCATGTGCTGTCCGGAGCTCCAATGGTATCGAATGTGCTAAGCCCTGCCCACAACGCGATTCAGGTTCAAGCTTGTTTTTTCAGTGCTAATGGGAGCACCTGAAAGCAGATTTCCAACTCGGATCTGAATTGCACCCCGATTCAGCACTTAGAATGAAAATGGTAAAATCAGGTACTGTATGTCATATATACTGGTGTGAAATTGGATCTTGTGTAAAAATTGATCCCATGACTTTCAGCCCCAAAAAATATTTTCTCATATACCTTGTATAAAAGTCAATCCAAGTTTTTCAGGGATCAAACTGCATTGTTACAAGTAATTACTTACCAGTACTTTGGTTTAAAAGTTTATTTATTAGTGTCACAGGTAGGTTTATGCAATGAAGTTACTGTGAAAATCCCCTAGTTGCCACACTCCAGCACCTTTTCAGGTACACTAACGGAGAATTTAGCATGGCCACTGCACCTAACCAGCATGACTTTAAGGTTGTGAAAGGAAACCGGAGCATCCAGAAAAAAACCCATGCAGACAGAGGGAGATTGTGCAGACTCTGTACAGTGATCCAATCTGGCAATCGAACCCAGATCCCTGACATTGTGAGGCAGCAGTGCTAACCAGTGTGCCACTGTGCCACCCCTTTATATTTCTGTTCCATCAATTATAATGATAATCTTCCGACCAACCAATATGTTGTATCACATAATTTATCATGATGCATTTTGAGAAAGAATAACAAGAATGCAGCTTAATGTAAACTACAGATAAAAAGGGAAGAATAACATGGACAAAAAAACATAGAAGGTAGGAGCAGGAAGAGGCCATTGGTCCTTCGAGCCTGCCCTACCATTCACTAAGATCATGACTGATCATCCAATTCAATAATCTAATCCTGCTCTCTCCCTATAATCTTTGTTCCCATTTGCCCCAAGTGCTATATCTAGCAATCAACTATTTCCTATGGTAATGAATTCCACAGGCTCACCACTCTTTGGGTGAAGAAATATCTTCTCACCTCTGCCATAAATGGTCTACCCCATATCCTCAGACTATGACCCCCTAGTTCTGGATTCCCCCACCATCAGAAACATCCTCCTTGCATCTACCTGTCTAGTCCTGTTAGAACTTTATAAATCCCTATGAGACCCCCACCCCCCTCTCATTCATCTGAACTCCAGTGAAAACAATCCTAATCCAGTCAATTTCTTTTCATACATCAGTCCTGCCATCCCTGGATAAGCCTGGTAACCATTTGCTGCACTCCTTCAAGAGCAAAAAAATCCTTTCTGCCATTGATTTGCTCACTCACCCAGCCTGACCAGATCATTCTGAAAGATCTCTGCATCCTTGTCACAGTTCATCTCCCACCTAACTTAGTATCATTTGCAAACCTTGATGTTACATTTTGCTCCCTCATCCAAATCATTAATATATATTGTGAATAGCTGTGGTCCCAGCACCAATCCCTATGGCGCCCCACTAATTACTGCCTGCCAATCTGAGAAGCACCCATTAATCCCTACTCTTTGCTTCCTCTCTGCCAACCAGTTTTCCATCTATTTCAATACACTTCTCCCAATCCCATGCACTTTAATTTTACACAATAATCTTTTACGCAAAACTTCGTCAAATACTTTCTAAAAGTCCAAATTTACCACATCAACAAGTTCCTCCTCGTCGACTCCAGTAGTTACACCTTCAAAGAATTCCAACAGATTTTTTAAGCATGATTTCCCCTTCATAAATCCATGCTGATTCTGTCTGATCCTGCCACTCCTTTCTAAATGCTCCACTATAAAGTTTTTGACAATGGATTTGAGAATTTTCTCCACTAATGAAGTTAAGCTTCCTGATCCATAATTCCCTGTTTTCTCTCTACCTTCCTTTTTGATTGGAGTGACATTCGCTACGCTCCCATCTGTAGGGATTGTTCCTGAATCTATAGAATCCTAGAAGATGACCACCAATGCATCCACTATTTCTACAGCCATTTCTTTAAGTATTCTGGGATGTAAACTATCAGGCCTTAGGGATTTATCTACTTTCAATCCGATCAATTTTCTCAGCATCATTTCTCTACCAATATTGATCTCCCTCATTTCTTTCCTCTCACTAAATCTTACTTTCTCCAACATTTCTGATATTTAATTTGTATCTTGTTTTATGAAATCAGGTTGTCAGCCATTTTATTGTCCCCTATGATACATTCCCACATTTTTGTATGTAGGGAACCTACATTTCTCTTCACCAATCTCTTTCTCTTCACATCTTCATAGAAAATCTTAGTGTCAGTTTTTATGTTCTCTGCAAGCTTATTTTTGTACTGTATTTTCCCCTTCTTACTCAATTCTTTGGTTTTTTTTTGTTCAAATCTAAATTGCTCCTAATCCTCAGACCTATTATTTTTCTTGGTCAATCTGTATATGTCTTCCTTGGATGAGATATGCTCTTTAATTTCCTTTGTAAGTCATAGATTGGCTCTCTTATCCATTTTGCTTTTGTGCCAGACAGGAATAAATAGTTGCTGCAATTCCCATGAAAGTTTTCTTGAAATTCCTTGAAAGTTTGCCATTGTCTCTCTACTGTCATCTCTTTAAGCAACTCTTCCCAATCTATTAAGGCCAACTCATGCTCATATCCTTACCATTTCCTTTATTAAGATTCAGCATAGTTGTCTCCAAATCAACTAATTCACTCTCCATCTTGATAAAAATTCTATCATATTAAGGTCGCTCATTCCCAAGGAGCCTCGTGCAGCTAGATTGGCAGTGATTCTCTTCTATTACACTGTACCTAGTCTAAAATGGCCTGCTCTCTGGTTGGTTCTTCCACATATCGGTCAAGGAATCCATCAAATATACACACCAGAGTAGGCTAGCGAGCATGGCTAAATGTTCAATTATAACCCACAGAGACATTTAACTTATGCCCTCAGGGAAGCTCAGAAAAATTTCAGAATTCATGGCCAGTACCTGATGGTATGCAAGATTCATGCAACTCCAACAGAAAACAAAACTTTCACAACAACTGCCACCTGAACCTGATGACAAAATCATCAAATTTCAATGTTTCATTATCCAACCTGCTTTTATCAGATCATGGCACAGAGTATAAGAGCAAGGAGATAATGTTGGAGTTGTACAGAGTGTTGATTAGACCACATAGACATGACAGAATGTATAAGATTGAGTGTATGGAGAAGGTGTGTAGGGAGCAGTTGTTCCTTTGGTTGAGGGTTCAATCATAAGGAACATAGCTTTAGGGTAAGGGATAGGAGATTCAGAAGGAATTTGAAATAAAAAAAATTACATTCAGAGTACAGTGGGAATCTGGGATGCACTGTCTGGGAAGGTAATGGAGATTAGAAACCTTACAACCTTCAAATAATATTTAGATGAGCACTTGAAATATCATAACTTTCAAGGATATGGGACAAGTGCAGGAAAATGGGATGAGCACCCCTTTAGTGGTAATTATTGTCTGTGCAGACATGTTGGGCCAAAGAGCCTTTTCTGCACTGTATGACTCAGTAGGCCTGATTTTACCAGCTAGTTGCACCTGTTTTTGGGCACGAAAACATGGTAAAGTCGGACATGAGGTGAGTAACATGATCTGCGCCTGCCTCCATGCCGGTCGCCCCTTTACCAAGGACCGAAAATGGCCACGATCAGGACTGCACCTAAAATGGGCATCCATTTAAATGCATTTGCATGCATTTAAATTGACTTAATGGGCTGCATTCCCTACCTTACCAGCATTTCCTCTTTTACCACTGTCTTCACCCATCTAGAATCAGCACAAAACAGATAAAAGTCTGATTCAGGCGCTTGAGTTAGTGAGGAAATAAGTGCCAAGCATCTAGCGTCTCTCTGCTTGAGATGAATGGCGGGAGGAAGGGGGGGGTGTGGTTGAGTCTGTCTGCTCTCTCCTTGAGCTCGATTGTGGGAGGGATGGGGTGTCCGATGCCACTCTGCCTGAGGTCAGTAAGGCGGAGGGGCCCACAATCTGTCTGGGTGACGGAGGGGGTGGGGGGAATAAGTGGGTCAGCAACATTGTGGGGGTGTGGCAATGTCTGTGGGTGCATGGGGGAGGCATTATCTGGCCTGGGAGTGATGTGACAGGGGAATAGCATTCTATGATTTGTTTATCTGCACGTGCGCATTTGGAAGTGTCGATTGAAGCTGCAGGATTTCGGGTGCATTAAGCTCCACCCACCGGCTTCTGCAGCGTGATTTGGAATGCTAATATTTTGGAAGGTAATCTGTGCATGGGTGTGCTGAGAACGGCTCTCAAAGTCGGATCTGAAACATTCCCAGTTTCAAGTCTGCCCAGCACTTCGAATGAAAATGGTAAAATAGGACCCAGTGGATGAGAGTTTCCAGTTGTGCTCATCCCAAAACTGGAAAATCTCACCTGAAGTCAATGGACCTTTGCATGGTGTTCTCCAACCCCCACCCCCCTCATCGTCCATGTGGTGGGTGAAATGGGAAAACTATCCCTCACCCATGATGCTATAGTATCAAGAGAAGAATGTGTATCCATTGACCTGCATTGGAAATATGGATGAAGCATTGGTGAACTTCAACATGCCAATAAACAAGATCATTACAAAGATTGATGACTAAAAAAAAATGAAAAGATGTGATCCATAGTGGTTCCATCAAGACAGATGGTGCAAAATTGAAGATGATGGTAATATTCAAGCACAAAGCTCTCCCAAAGAGAAATTTCAGAAAGATGTTGTCACCCATACTCATAGCAAAGGCTGAATGGATGAAGGCAATTGCAAAATATTGATCAAAGCAGTATAGAATTTGAGACTGGGAGGACTAGACTAAGAAAAACATTTGATTATTTGGGATATTTTCAAATCCCACTTGTTGATGAAGAAATCTGGGTGATGTGAGACTAAGCAACTTAGCGGCTAAGAGGGGATCTTATTGAAACATATAAGATGATTAGAGGTTTAGATAGGGTGGACAGTGATAGCCTTTTTCCTAGGATGGAGAAAGCTAGCACGAGGGGACACAGCTTTAAATTAAGGGGTATGAGTTATAGGACGGATATCAGAGGTAGGTTCTTTACTCAAAGAGTGATTAGGGAGTGGAATGCCCTGCCTGCAGCTGTTGTAGATGCGCCAAGTTTGGTGGCGTTTAAGAGGTTAATTGATAAGTATATGGAAGAGAAGGGAATGGTTTAGTTTGGAGGGGCATTGCTTTTTATTTTGGTCGGCACAACATCGAAGGCCGAAGGGCCTGTTCTGTGCTGTAATGTTCTATGTTCTATGTTCTATGTTAACACCAGCTTGGCAGTTATTCCCAGTGATATTACAAGTGTTGTTCATCTCTCGGATGCGTGTATACATCCAAGAACAGTATCTTAAAGATGTAGAACGATTTGATGGTGGAAGGTGAAGCAGCATTTACTAACAGCAGTGTGCCAATGGATCACTGACACATGGAGTGAACTTGATCCCAATGCCACAAAAATTAGAATGTGGAATATCAATTGCGCTCTGTGCTACCAAAGATGATTACTTGTGGAACACTGATGCTTTAATTACTGTGCTATCAATGATAATGATGGACATGACAAAGACGAGTAAGATACATAAGATAATGTTATGCGACCAAGCTATCAGTATGAATTGGTCAGCATGATTTTGAAGCGTTGCAAAATACGGTATTGTAGTTAATTTGTTATGGTGCCTATACATTGTATTGAGTAAAATGCATATAGATGGCAATGTTATCAAATGAATAATTCTAAAGGAATAGCAGTTTCCAAATCCAGCTATATGAAACCAGAGCTGTCTGAAAACTGGACATTTTTTATAAGCTGCTATGCATCAGATGAGCAATGTAACTTACCAGGACAATTCAGTTAAGTGCTGCACTGAGCCAGTGGGACCCCAGACAAGTCATCGGCTTCAAGTGCCTATTTTTTTCTATGTTCCAAGTGACCCTTTACCCAAGTCTAATTTATCTTAATATTTAATTTGTTTTTCAAATGTAATTTCTTGACTATTTTTCAAACTTTAATAAAAAGAAGCTTATTCATTTAATTTGATGTAACTCCTATTTATGGAATTAAGGTTCCTTTTCTCTCTGAAAACTAGTGCATACTCAATTTGAGATTGCCACTTTTTAGACACTGTAATGTGAATTCCTCAGTGTTGCACATTTTTGCTTTATTCCATCACAATGGTCTTCTTGGACCAAAATCAAGCATGCATGTCAATCCCTTAAAGCATTAGCCTTATCAAAAAACAAACTGGCCTGAAAAATTGGTCTCAAAAATTTGACATCTCCATGAGTATATAAAGCAAAAACAAGTTCCTGTTGATAAGTCTGTGGACTGTTTTTTGGCAGCTTAATTGGAGCCAGTTGCATAAATATGAATCCCATGGTTGCCTTGATAACTAATGTCAGTACCATCCCTGTGATGAAGTTAAAATGAAAGGCTGGATTCTAAGAGACAATATGACTCTCTCGCTGCATCACTAAGAATGTAGAGCCTACAAAGGCAGTTCATCACTCCAGCATGCCAAATCACTGAGCATCAGATTTGTGGGTAAAATTGGATATGGACAGCAAACTTCTTATGTAATAAGACCTGCACTGTATCATTCCTTGATCTTCTGCCTCATCCACCAACTAAAAAAAGGAACTCAATTGGAATGTTCATTTGAAACCTTATAACCATAACAATGAAGGCAGCACTTAGAGATATTTCAGCAATGCCATTAAAAATAATCAGAAAATTGGCACATATAAGAACAATTGTGAAATATCCAGGGATAATTTCCATTCTTTCATATGCCAATCCAAAAGCAGAGAGTGCACTTTGAAATGAAAAGATACACTGGCATTGGAGGCCATCCATAGAAGGTTCATTAGGTTAATTTTGGGTATGGAGGGACTTTCTAATGAGGAGAGGCTGAGTAGACTGGGTCTATACTCATTGGAGCTTAAAAGAACGAGAGGTGATGTTATTGAGAGAAATAGGACCATCGGGGGCTTGACATGGTAGCTGCTGAGAGGTTTGTTTCACCTTGCAGGAGAGTCTAAGTCCAGAGAGCATCATCTCAGAGTAAGGACTCACACATTTAAGGCGGAAATGAGGAAGAACTTCTTCTCTCAAAGGGTAGTGGATCTGTGGAATTCTTTCCGCAACGAGCTGCAGGGGTTAAGTCATTAAATTGGTTTGATGCTAATAATTTTTAATCAGTAAGGGAACCCAGGGTTAGGGGATAAGGGGAGAAAGTGGAGTTGAGGATTATATCAGATCAGTCTTGGTCTCCTTGAATAGCAAAGCAGACCTGATGGACTGAATGGCCCATTTCTGTTCCCACACCTCTTGGTCTTATGTTGTCAATCCAGGCCATTACTTTCCCAAGGCTTATATTATATAGGTGAACCCAAAACACATTGCACATTGATGAGATTCCTGAGAAATCGTGCTCAAAAGCAAAAAATTACAATCATATATAATATTCAATTTGTTTCTTGTTGGCAAAAGCTGTTAAAATCCATCCTAAAATCCAAACAGAAGTTTATGTGTGACCCACAATGGATAGTGTGTAGTATAAGGATCTGACACAAAAAGAGTTAAGTGGGACTAAATACAGTACTATGCATACAGTGATGTAAGACACCATATGTCGTGGACCCAGGTTTAGATATCAAAGAATCATAAGAAACTTCAGACCGTTTGAATCCTTGAATTCAATGACTTGATAATATAGTAATGACAATGTAAACATATAATAGTAATGACAATGTCAGGCTTAAGATAAATTATAATCACCTAAAATACATTGGATAAAAACTTGGGGATGCATGGTATAAGAATCTGCTGTAAACCTCTATGACTCTATCTAGAAGGTTAATGTAGGAATGAGTACCCTACTACATACATAGTGATGTAAGAGAACACATTGCCCAGGCCCAGGCTCAGTCAAGTATCATGTGTGTCAGATAGAAAGGAGTCATATCCTAGCTTGTATTCTTTATTGTATATTTGTAAATAGTTCTGAGTCAGTAAAGACTTACAATTAGTCCACATATGATTACAAAGTCTTATTTTAACTTATCAAATTGTAGCCAACATGCCACAACACAGTGGTCCACCAAGATCATTGTCTGCCTGATTTTTCAACCCCAACACACTCATTTCACTTCTGTAATATTGGCAATAGGAATTGGAAAATGTTCTCCCAATGTGTCCAAAATGCACTCTGAGAACTTGTAAATGTGCTTTTGGCGCTTGTTCCAGGATAATAAAATCACTGTTGCATTTTGCATGTAACTAACTGGAGATAACACTTCTGCTTACCTAAAAAATGAGCCACAGCTGTTGCCTGGTTGGTACCACGGCAACAGCGAGTAGAATCCACAAATGCACTCACATACTGTTCATCTTATTTCATTGTGATTTACCCACAAAATGACAAATATTTTAGTTAACAGCAGGATCGAATGCGATGCTTTCTCAAGGTTGATACTTTATCTATTCTTCAACCCCAAGTACCAAGGTTGAATCTGCAGCACTGTGCAGTCAAACAAATAACCACTTTCAAATTAACTGCTTCAATGCTGAAGGGTGCTAGGATTTTCTGAACTGTTCCTATCATACAACTGAAAGAAGTGAAATCCTGTTATTCTCTATTGTGAAAATTTTTCAGGTGAAATATCAGTGCTACAAAACTAAAGAAGTTTGGATTTGAGTAAACTGCTAGGTCTGAATTTTGACTTGTCCCATGATGTGATCAGGGGCAGATTTTTTGCTCATTTTATGCACTAGCTCACTTTTGTCACTCAAAGTCAGTTTTTTGGCAATATTTTCTTTTAGCCACAAATGTAAAAATTCACCACTAAATTGCAAGTAATGTTAACTTGAATGGCTAGAAAAGTGAGATTCAATGTTTCCTCCCTCAAAGTCCTACTCTGAATCAAAGAAATAGATGATTTGCAAAAATTGGGACAGAAGTAGAGCAATAAACATCAATAGGGGAGAAAAAGGAAAATCGGTAAAATATTAAACTATCATAAAATCTTAGAATTATAAAATGATTACAGCATAGGAGGGGGCGATTCAGTCCATCACGTCTGTGCTGATTATGTAGGGGATTGATTTACCGAGTGCCGGTCCCCACCTCCTCCCCATGGCCTTGTACAGATAACGATTCAATTCCCTCCTGAATGCTTTGATTGAATTTGTCTCCATCACAAAGTCAAAGAGTGCATTCTATACCTTAACTACTCACCGCATGAAATTTCTCTTCATATCTACATTGCTTCTTTTGTCAATTACCTTAAATCTGTGCCTCTGGTTATCAATCCTTCTAGCAATGGTTTCTCTTTATGCTTTACATCTTTATACTTTCTCTTTACCCACTCTCTCCAGACCGCTCATGATTTTGAACGTCACTATCAAATCTCCTCTTAACTTTCTCTTCTCCAAGGAATACAGTCTCAGTTTCTCCCATCTATCGGACTTCTTTAACATCTTCATACTCTTCCTAAAGTGTGGCGCCTGGAACTCTACTCAATATTCTAGTTGGGGTCGAACTAGTGTTTTACACAAGTTTAATATAACTTTCTTGCACTTGTACTTGATGAAGGCCAGCAAGTTATGTGCTTTATTAACTACTCTCTTAACTTGTTGTGCCACCTTCAATGATTATGTACATTTACACCCAGGTCCGCCTGTTCCTGCAACTTCTTCAGAATTGTACCCTTTGTTTTATATTACCTCTCCACATTCTTTTGACTAAAGTGAATCACTTCACACTTCTCTGAGATAAATTTCATCTGCTGCATGTTCATCAATTCCACCAACCTTATTCTACCCTTTTGAAGTGTGCACCATTTCTACTCATTGAGATTTTGATCTTTCTCCTCCATCTTAAAACCTCTTTTAAATTTAATAACCCATCCATGTATTTGCTTCAATGCAAACCCCACCCCTCCCTGACATACCAGGCCATCTGTCTTTTGTTACTGAAGTTGTTACTTTTTGCTGCAATTTCTACAGTTCTAATACATTCTCCCTCCCTTCACTTCTGAGGAAGAATCTGAGGACTTGAATCATTAACTTGGTTTCTCTCCTCATAGGTGCTGGCAGACCTGCTAAGTTTTTCCAGCATCCTCTTTCTTATTACAGATTCCAGCATCTGCAGTACTTTGCATATTTAAGAAAATAAGGAGCCTGAAGAGTTTAAATTAAAAAAATTATTTACTGATGTCATAAGTGGACTTACATTATATTATGTTGCAATGAAGTTACTGTGAAAATCCCCTAGTCGCCACACTCCGGCGCCTGTTCGGGTATACTGAAGGGGAATTTAGCATGGCCAGTGCACCTAACCAGCCCTTCTTTCAGACTGTGGGAGGAAACTAAGCAGCTAAAGGAAATCCATGCAGAAAAGATGAAAGTGTAGACTCCACAAGGACAGTGACTCAAGCTGGGAATCAAACCCCTGTCCCTGGCACTGAGAGACAGCAGTGCTAGCCACAGTGCTACCCAGTGATGTCAGTACAGTCAATGTGTGAGTCAGGATGTTGGCTGAATTTGGTTGCACTTATAACATTTAAATTGTCCCCACTCAGAGTGATCTCAGACAATGTCTTTTACAATGCATCACAGGAAGGGACAGCTAAGCCTGCAAGTTCAGCTATGTCCCACCAAGTGGTGTGTACAACTCTAGACTTGAACATTCAAAAAAGCATCAACAAAAAACACAATATTGTTCCTTTCATAATAAAGAAAAGATTCCTAATTCCCCTGTAACATCGGTGTGTGTCAACCATGAGCTCTCTAGCTAAGCTAATCTCAACAAAGTAATGAAGCAAACATCAATAAAATGAAAGTAATGCAATGTAAAAGATTTGCAGATGAAATTTAATTTTGAAAAACATCCAAGACGCCTTTGTGCTCACAAGTCTACTGTTAATTGCAATGAAGCTAGTCAAGTGGTGGCCATGATGCAGAGCCTCCTTGTTTGACTAGGATGCTCTTTTATGGTCAACTGATGATAAGTTTAACAAATGAGCAGCTTTTCTCACTGTGGGATCATACTTGTCTCCCATGCATGTTGCCTGTACTTCAAATTTTCATTATATTTATAGAAACAAAGGGAAAAGGTAAGAAAGCACAAGTGGGAAACACTTCAGGATCTGCCCTTGGGAATTCTGTGGCACTGATAAAATTTCACCCTACGTCTCCCAAAGTCCAAGAGGGTTATTACTGTTATTAGGTTGTGAATAGTTACACTGTAAACTATTCCTTTACTTATAAGATTATAAGGACTTTTGGGATCAGAAATTATTGATTCGCATTTCTACTTCGATACAAAGCTATGTGTTTCAGTTGCCATCGGGAAGAGGGTGGAAGAAACCATTTTGAAATCAGTAACTGACCACCCTATAAATCAATGATTATCACAAAAGGCTGAGTTAGGGCTTTTTCTTGTGTGATTTTCAGCAAACTGAATAGAGAGCAAGAAATACAATCAGACAGACCTGCACCTTAAGCAGAGAAAATTCTGGCTCTATCATTCACACAGAATGCAGCTGGAAGCTGGTGCTTCATTTGAAGATTGAATTAGTGAGGAGTTAAAGGAGTCTAGGAGACATGCCTATCTTGAATCTAGAAGAAGAAGTCAACAATGTAACTCTCAAAATGAAAGATAGTTCCGGGAAACAGGCTACCCAACTGTGAATGTGAAAAAAGAAGCAATTCATTGGAAGTTGGAAGAACCTGTGAACTGTTTTCAATGAGAATGATAAGTCTAAGGAGAGTACAATGGTTTATTCTATAATTTGAAGTGTAAGTTGCCTACGTTAAAAAAAATAGTGTCCAGGAATAATATTATCTTTAGTCATTTGATGCAGTATAAATTTTAAAACAAAATTGCAATACTCATTAGCCAATCAACTTACAATCTTTGGGTGATGTCCCAGCTAGTTTTATTTTTGTCACATTTTTAAATTCAATCACAAAGCTAGTCCATTTTATGTCCTGACTTTCTCTCCAAGTGAATAGCCTAGAGACGGGGAGGTGGGATTTTCCAGCTGTACTCAGCCTGAAACTGGACAATCCTGCTGAGGTCAACAGAATTGTGCACGTTCTGTCTCCACCCACTACGATTCCTGTGGAAAGCGGGATGGGAAAATTCCATCCCAGGTCTTAATTTATCCTTTCCCCTCTGCTCCTGATTTTTTCCAGGTCCACTCTAACTGCCAAGTCTCTCCTCAGGAGAAAATAGAAATGTATCGCAAAGTCACATCAGATTGAAAAGTTTTAAACATAGAATTCACCTTGTAATTCTGCAGTTCAGTACAGTAAAATATTATAAATAAAGTTCCACCAGTTTGTTTTATAAAGCCTGTAACAAAGATAGCTCGATATCCCAACAGACATCAAAATATGTGAAGAATTAAGTTATACTATTGTTTTTCAAAAACTTTTAAATCTTATCTTACAAATGGAAATTCCGTGATTCTAATGGAGCAGCTGTAATCAGAGAGAGAGTGTGAGTTGAAGCAAGCATTAGACTATCATTGTCTTGATTCTTAAACCCAGGCTGAGCATTATACTTGATGTGGGATTAGAAGGTCATCCCTAAAGTTATAACATAAATTTTTTGTTAAAACAAGAAAACCTTAAGAAAAAGGAGTAGAAGTAGACGATTCAGCTCATCAAGTCTGTTCCACCATTCAATGAGTTCATGACTGATCCGGTGTGATGATTGTTCCAGTAAGAACAAACCAAGTTGTTCTCCAATTTCTCATCATAGTTCATGCCCTTCATACCAGGCAACATCCTCCCACCTTCATCCTGATCTCCATAGCCCCTATTCACCCTCAGTCCCTATGTCTGCTTATCCAATCCACTATGGTCAAACCCCATAAGGCAGGATTTTCCAGCTGTGCTCGCACCAAAACCAGAAAATCCTGTCCAATATCAACAGACCTCTCCATGATCCACCATTGCCAGGATGTCTTACAATTCCCATACCGGAAAGAGAAAATTCATTGAATTGAATCTTTGAAATGTTCATTAAATTAAAATAAAATAAATACAGCCATTCAAAAATGTCTTCAAAAAAGCATAATCTATCACAGCACTTTTAAAACTGTTGATCTAATCAAACCTCACAAATTCCTTGATAGTTGTACCGACAATCATTGCTGGATTTGGTCCTCCATCAGTTGGTTTTGGACATAGCCAAGTATTCATAATGATATTCCATTGCACAATTGTATCAACAAAGCCTTGAGAGCTGAATACATTAGAGCCATTGAAGTAGGAGAACAGTTGCATTGCTTCAAAAGCTGAACAGATGGACTGCTGTCAATCATTATAAAGATTAGAGGACAGGGTTCAATTAATATTATAATTTTATGCTGCCTAAGTAATGCTGTCCTCAAAGAGTTTTGAGGTAGAGGAGGCATGTGAAATAGTATCAGAGAGAGGCTTCCTTGCCTTGGTCTCCATGCAAAGGCATTTATGAACAGGAGGAATACTGACCTCTGATCCTTCAATTCATTTTTCACTTGGAAGGATGGGATAAGGATTCTATGTCTAGATGGTGGCCAGACAAATGGATTTGCACTGACCTTTCAGATAGAGGGAAACCTGTAAAAGGCATGCTCACTAAAGTATCACTTCAGTTCATTCACATATCCATTGGTGGTGTTAATAATGCAGGCTGCAGGCAAGCTTACTCTTGATAACGGCTCTCATATCGATGAGGGAAAGGGGAGACCATCACAGGTCAGCACAGGGCTAGGAGATTTAAGCACCTCAGCAACAAAAAGGTTAAGATATTAACAGACAGAGTTCACTGCAGCAGACTAAGACAGGAGCAAGGAATTCAGTGCTCTTAAGAAAAAAGAAAAATTACATCACAAGAACAGGTCTTCCAAGCCCTCGCCAATCATGATGCTCTAACTAAAGAACAAAGAACAAAGAACAAAACAGCACAGGAAACAGGCCCTTCGGCCCAATGAGCCTGTGCCACCACCCGATGTTCCCACCTCTACCCACGATCCCTGTCAATGTTTATAGATTTATGGATTAAAAACCAAATTTGAGACAATTTAGGGAGAATTTGTTTTGTCAATTAGCCTAAGAGCACATCTTTGGGATGTGGGAGGAAACCGGAGCACCCGGAGAAAACCCATGCAAGCACGGGGAGAATGCGCAAACTCCCACAGACACAGGCCCAAATCCATGTATCTGCACAGCACAGCAATAGTCACTGAGCTGTCGCGTTGTCCATCAAATGGTCCAGGTCAAGTGTACACTAACTGTGTGAAGCACTAGGATACTCTCGAAAAAAAAATCCAAGAGCAGCCCTATCACGACCCATCGCGTGTATGCCCCTCGTTAGACAACAAGGTGGACCAAAGCACCTGTAGGATAAAAACAAGTACATCAATATCATCATCTATTTACACACTTCCCAGGGACTCCCAAGGCTCATGATCCCTATTTTAAATCAATTTTCTATACCCCTCCATTCCCATTCTGTTCATGTGCCCATCTAAGTATTTCTTAAATAACTCCAGAGTACCTGCCTCCACCACTTTACTTGGCAGCGCATTCCATACCCCCACCACCCTCTGTGTGAAAAAACTCCCTCTAGCATCCAAATTATACCTTACCCCCTTCACCCTAACCCCGTGACTCCTCGTGCTATTCGAGTCCATCCTAGGAAAAAGCTTAACCCTGTTTACTCTATCTATACCCCTCATAACATCCTTCAAAAAAAACTAAAATAAAGGTGGTGTTCTTATCTGGAAATGAATGAAAAGATTTCACAGAGGTTTGAATACAAAAAAAAGCTCAAAATGTTCCTTCCTAATGAAGAAATTCAGACTGGCTTTAAAATAGAATCATTGAGGTTTACAGCATAGAAACAAGCCCTTTGGCCCAACTTGGCCATGTTGCCCTTTTTTAACCGCTAAGATAATCCCAATTGCCCACATTTGGCTCATATCCCTCTATACCTACCTTATCCATGTAAAAATGATGAGAAAAGTGAGTTCCAAAGGAGAATTGTGAGGGAAAACTGAAGGACAAGATGTTAGAGGTTGAAATAAAATAACAAAAATGTATTAAAGGGGAAACAGTAAATGTGGGACAAAACATTCAGGGTAGAAAATTCGAACACAGCCACAACATTGGAGCAAAGAGACTAAAATAGAGAAATTGGGTCACAAAGTTATTATGTCAAGGAATCTATTGAAATTTCAGCTGATTAATTATGCAATAGTGGATTTATTGGGCAGCACGATAGCACAGTGGTTAACATTGCTGCCTCGCAGAACCAGGTTCGATTCCCAGCTTGGGTCGCTGTGCAGAGTTTGCACGTTCTCCCCGTGTCTATTTCCTCCCACAGCCCGAAAGACGTGCTGGTTTGGTGAATTGGCCCTGCTAAATTCTCCTTCAGTGTACCAAAACAGATGCCGGAGTTGGCAGCTAAGGGATTTTCACAATAACTTCAATGCAGTGTTAATGTAAGCCTACAAGTGACACTAATAAATAAACTTTAAAAAAAACAAAAGAGTATAAGATATAAGGTGAGGCAGTAAGGAATGGAATTATGGCTGCAATGATATCCATTGTCCATCCTTTTATGAACATTTCTTATCAGAATGAGCTGACCAAAACTTCAGAAATCTGAGCCAAGATTCCCAGATGTTTAGGGAAATAATAACTTAAAGGATATAACAAAAGATGTATTTTACAAGTGCCAATTCCCCGATGATTCTTTTGCTGGCATTACAGATGCATTGATTGCATTCTTTTCACAAAGCTAAATGAAAAAAAAGGAAAGGAAATTCTGCAACCGATGGCAAGAAACAAAAGGTGAAAATGTTACTTGGCTGTGATAGTTTATTTTGTTGCAGGAAGTCCTGGCAATATATTTTCAAAAGAAGCACAAAATTCAAATTAAAGAAAATGCCTTTACTCTGAGCTTGAACAAATATTTGCATTGAGTAAACCAAGGAATGCACTAACACTCATGCCTTTTCAGTTTCACACAAAAGGAGCTCAAGGATGGTCACGCAGGCAGTTCTTATCAGCCTTCAGTTTACTCACTAATCGTGATGGCTGTCACGTAAGCAGCCATTGAATTCACTGAATGCTGCTTAATATGCAGGGTAGTTTATGTTCTGCAAATGAAAACTCACGCTTGCTGAAGAGCAGTCAACGAGCAAAGTGAGGATTTAGGGATCATCATTTCAAAAAATCCAAATTAATATCCATTCGTCATTACAATTCACCACCCACTAATGTGGAAACCCAAGTTTTCCGATCATGTGGATTTGCTGAAAAAATAGTCTTTGAAATAATATTCATTTAGTATTTTCCAAGCAGCACGTTACATGTTGCAAAGTTCAATGTCACAAAATTCTTCTCTGCAGCGCCACTGGTGTCGATACTACAAAAACTACTGACATTGAAAGTGGTGGATGCAGTGCTCCCAGCCATTTCCAGTACCTCACATGGCTCGCCATGCTTGTAAGGGCATGAGCACCATAATGTGCAAGCACTTGAAGCGCACAAATTGGGCAAATTTGCAATCTCTAATTTGACACACATTCTGCTAATTTGGACTTTGTAGGCCCAATTAATGCCGTCTCCTAATCTCTCTGAACATACCAGTTGAACATATATTCAAGTGCCTGAGGAGCATGAGCGTTTCTTAAAGTGATATCCATTCAGCTCATAGGTAGAGTGACTTTGACTACTTTCACTCCTGCAACATTTGTGAAATTATTGTGGTGCATTTTTGGAAGATTTTTAGTGACTTGCTGGATTTTGAAGGGAATGTTGCTGCACCCTAATTGGGAGATCAGAGTAATTTTACACCCTAGGTAAACCAGTTAGGTTATGAGAGCTCGAGTTGCAGTTACTTTTGGCCATAAATATGAAAGAGACATGGAGCACCGCAGCAGAAAGTTGTGGATAGAGGGAGAAGGAGGAGTGTTTGCTAATGAAGGCCCAACTTACCAAGGATCTTGAGGGAACACTTTTTCTACCTCTGCCTCAGCCAGACATAATAATATGTCTATGATACAACAAGCAGCTGGTGACTGGATTGTGCCACATTCTTCAACAGAACCCACAGCAATAAGGCAGGCTGAGAACAGCTCTGACTGTAGCCCTCAAGATCAATATCACCCTCAACTTCCAAACAGAAATAAACAATAGAGTAACATTTCCCCATTCACTGTCCATTTCTGTGTCTCAGAGGTAATGCCTGGAAAAGGGATTTCATCATCTTACCAGAGAAAAGCAGGAGGAGTGAATATGTGACTTTGCTGCGACAGTGGGAATGTCAGCGGTGCATGAAGCCATTAGCTGCACCAAGCGGTATTGCAGGCAATGCATTTACAACACCTCAAAGGCTCCCATTCCATCATTGAGTAGCTGTTAAAAGATCATGTACAGAACTTCAAGTTGGTGAATGGCAGCATCCTGAGGCAGTTAGTTATTCCATCATCTAGGATCTACCATAATGAACCACAGTCTGGCTGCTCGTGATAAGAGGCATCTGGCTGATAATACTCCTCTGCCACTAGACTACACATGGGTGACATGCCAATAACAAGAGCCAAGCAGTTACATAGAATACTATGGAGCACCTTACTAACCCCCTGATTCTGCTACCTGAATGCTTGCAGGGAATCCAGATCTTGTTGTTCAAATACAACAAGATTTGGACAATATCCAGGTTTGGGCTGACAAGTAGCAAATAACATTTGCACCACAAAAATGTTAGGGAATGACCATCACCCATAAGACACACTCTAAACATGCCCCTTAACATGCAATGGTATAACCATCACTGAATGCCCCACTGTCAACATCCTTGGGGTTACCATTGACCAGAAACTCAACTGGACTCACCACATAAACATAGTGGCTACAAGAGCAGGTTAGAGGCTAGGAATGCTGCAGCAAGTAATTCATCTCCTGATCCCTCCAGAGCCTATCCACCATCTACAAGGCACAAGTCAGGAGTATGATGGAATATTCCTCACTTGTCTGGATGTGTGCAGCTCCAACAGCACTCAAGAAGCTTGACACCATCCAGGACAAAGCAGCCTACTTGATTGGCACCACATCTACAAACATTCACTCCCTCCATGACCGATGCTCAGTAGCAGCAGTGTGTACTACATACAAGATGCACTGCAACAATTCACTAAAGGTCCTTAGATAGCACCTTCCAAACCCATGACCACGTCCATCTAGAACAGCAGTCTCTAAGCTCTGATCCGGATGTGGCCCCAACATCCTCTGAGTGAAAAGAAATTACTCCTCAACCACCCTCTAATCCTTGCACAAATTACTATAAATTTGCAGAATCTGGTTACTAATAGAAATTGGTCCCTCCTATCTAATTTATTTTGGTCCCTCATAATTTTATTCACCTTAATTTATCTCCCCTCAGCCCCTTCTATTCCACAAAAAATGACCCCAGCCTATCCAATCTTGCCTCATAGCCAAAATTCTCTATTTCTGCCAACATCCTCATAAATCTCTGCAGCCTGCCTAGTTTAATCTCATCCTTTCTGTAATGCAGTGACAAAATTGTTTAGTACATTAACTATGGTATAATTAGTGTTTTGCACAGTTCTGGCATAAACTTTTGCTTTTATATTCTATGTTTCAGCTTATAAAAAACAATGCCACATGCTTTCATTGGTACTGCCTTCAGTGAATCCTACCCCTTATCATCAATATCCTGGGAGACCCAGAAACCTAATTGGACCAGCCTTGTAAGTATTGTGGCCACAGCCAGCCTAACTCACCTTCTGGTTCCTAAAAGTCTTTCTGCCATTTACCAGGCACAGATCTGGACAACAATGGAAAATGTCCACTTGCATGGGTGAGCGCAACTCCTATAAACACTTTCCACAATTGAACACAAAACAACTTGCTTGATCGGCACCTCACCCATCATATTAAATATTCCCTCCCTCCAGCACTGTCAGCAGTGTGTATCATCTACAGCAGCTGCTTTGACACAACCTGTCAAATCCATTGCCCCTCTACAGGACAAGGGCAGCCACATGGGAACTGTATGTTCCTCTTTGAGACTCACACTATTCTGACTTGTGAAGTATATCACCATTCCTTCACTGTTGTTATATCAAAATCCTGGGACTCCCTAGCTATTAGTCCTGTGGGTCTACCTGCATCATATGCGCTGCAGTGGTTCAAGAAGGCAACTGACCACTACCAAATGCAGTTAGAAATGAACGACAAATGGTTGATCTTATCAGTGAAGTCCACATCCCATGATAGATTTAAAAGAAAGTGAACACAAAATGATAAGAATCCCTTTCAATAATACTTAAAATCTATAACAAGTATTTTCTCCTAAGTAACTGGTCATTGCAAAGAGGCATTAGGATTAGCACAAGGCACCAAAATGCCATGCAGTTTCATAAAACCATCGAATCCCTACAGTGCAAAGAGAAGTCATCTGGCCCATTAAACCTGCACTGACAGCAATCCACCAAGGCTGTATTCCTGTAGCCCCACATATTTCTCCTGCTAATCCCCCTGACACTAAGGTCAATTTAGCATGGCCAATCCACCTAACCTGCACATCTTTGTTCTCTTTAGTAACCATTCACAGGAATTTTAAGTGACAATCAGTCCTGTTGCGTACCTATGGGTGACTGCTCCTAGCACGTGTCCAATTCCTGGCACTAAAATGATATTTCAGCTCAAGACCCCATCTTGACTGCCTCAGAGGACTTTAACCCCAGATCACCCTTATCGCTTAACTTTCAGATGGTTTCATCCTTTTGAACCCTAATATTCAAGAAATAGTTTTGAACTAACCTTGCAAACAAAACTGAACAACTAACCATTAAAAATATAGTTTGAAATCAATTGAAATGGTCATGCTGAATAGCTTTACTGAAACTTGCTGGCTTATCCAGGATTTTGTCTTTCCAGAGACAAGCTGATTAATGTACAACTGAGCAGGATGTGATTATTTAATGTTGCCAATTTGACAAGGTATCTGCTCGATAGGTGGTTTGCTGATCGTGGAAGTCATCGTACTGAGCTCAGCATGGCCCAGGTGAAGCTTCCTTTATAACTCTTGAGAATTCATGAGATTTGTCAATTGCTCTTCCTCCAGTGGCGTCTCACTGACATGAAAATATTGCTCCATTTTTCAGCATCAGGTAGGGATGGTTGAGCCCCTTCCTGTACTTAATGCAACACTGCCCTCTATTGTTAGCCTCAGCTCCAATACAAATTTCAGATAAATGGAATTATTTACGATAAAAAGGCATGAAGACTCAGTTGAAAGTATACATTAAAATATTAGAAGCGTTTTTCAGCTAATACATACTAGATATAATTTTAAAATTTTAATCTATGCCCAGAAGAGCCAGCCAATAAGCCCACCCCAATCTCTGAAATGGTGTAGAACTGAACTATGTGTTAGAACTCTCCACCAAGCCAGAAGGAATGCAGACCTCAAGATGTATACATTCTCATGTCAGAAATTAAAAGACTTTCAGAAAACACTTGAGAGCCAAAATGGAATGTCAGTATAACACTAGACACTTCATTATCACTCCAAGTCTTCATAAGGTCCTTGTCAGTAATAGTGAACATTTTGCACATTTATTGCCTCATTGTCTATGCAACTAAACACACTGGGCTGAAAATGTATAGTCCTTTCAGAGTAGCCTTGACACAACTTTCCACAGTGAAGTGGAACATGCCCAAATTATGTTATGCCCAATATTCCTCCAGTCCACAAACATTTGTGGGGTCAGCACTGAAAGTCTCAGTCCTGCAGCACATTGATCTGACCCATTAGTTGAGGGATCACTTGGCTCTGATTAATGACTTTGATTCATGTACTCATTTGTAGTACTTTGAAGCAGCCATAAAAAAAATAATATTGGTCTTTGGCCCCAAGAATACTAATAGATATTTTTAGAATCCCTTGCATGTAGCATTTTAAAACTTACTCAGAAACCGATGCTACACCCTAATATAACCCGGGGAGTGTCATTATAGTTTTGAAATGCCAGTTTTATACTTCAAAATCAGGTTATTCCCAGGTGGGTTTGTCATTGTGATTAAAAATCTTGTTTGATGATCAACTGATTTTCAATTATAACCAAATTAACTGCACCACTCTTAAATATGTCAAGAAGTATTTTTAAAGAAATTTTGAAAAATCATATTGTAAAACACTGCCTGATTGTACTGGATCACAACAGATCTTGAAGTTGCAGCATAAATGAGTTTGAAGATAGATTCAAATATGAGACACTTTTAAACCTGGCACAACATTGGACTCAATTTGTCCCCACATCACTGATTGCACCCAAAGCAGAAACACTTTTGCATTCTGTTGGGCAACATTCATTTCATTAGTTTAATAAATAATAGCAGCTGTCCTCTTCCACTATCCCACCCAGAAGGTCTGCAAAAGGAGTCTACTTAAACAGCTTACTACAGCAAACAGTGTAAGCAGTCTATTTAAACAGTCTCCACAAACTACAGCAAAGATAACTCATGACAGTAATTACAGCACTATTGCCCACTAAATCCACTGTGATTACACCAGCCAAATGCAGGAAGTACAGAGTAGTTATACAATGCAAATCATGTGCATAACATCAACCCCTGTGACTTACAAGAGAGTAGTCTCCAAACATGATTGACGTAATCATCCCAAGTCTGGTTAGCAACTAGATTCAGCTGACAGGATTAGGCAGTGATGTCCTCCATAGTGTAACAGTTTGCTGGCTGTCAACTGACAAGAAAGAATATCCATTTGCATAAGATACTGCAAGCTGGTCAATGTTCCTGCACCCAATGCTCAGCAAAAATCTGTATGTTCAAGAGAGGACGAGAAAATAACACACATTCTTCTAGAGTGTTTTTCACTCAACAATTGAACAAATAAGGACAGCTAGTAATATGACTTTTCTAAAACATAATTTGCAGTGGAAGAATTTACTGCATCCTCAGATAGTTTTAAACCATCCTGTTAATACCTCTCACATACATAAACCTACAAACTCTAAAGCCATTTCAAGGGATAAAACCTGTAGAGTCAGAGCTTTCCTGCCCAACTTTCTCTTTCAATGATAACGTCTCAGAAATTATTAATCATTTTATTTTAGGAGTTCTAAATTTAATATTGATGATTACTGACCTCAGTGGGGACACAAAAATTGTATTTGTGTTGCTATCATTTTCCAGTGGATTGTTGAGTCCAATGGGCATTAGATGAAGACTGGAATCAGTTTCTCAACGTCTTCTCTTGGCTGCAAAAGTATTCATAAAACCTGTAACAAGAAGAGAAAATAAAATAAACTCTGAAATTGTAGGAATTATCCAAAATATGTCCTCTTCATGATGATATGCTATGTGTAATCTGGGGGTAACATCTACAAAAGGTTGTGAATGTAGCCCAATCCATCACACAAACCAGCCACCTGTCCACTGACTGTGCACACTTCCCACTTCCTCAGAAAAGCAGCCAATGTCATCAAGGACCCCATGCACCCAGATATTCTCTCTTCCTCCTTGTTCCATCAGGAAAAAGATACAGACGTCATGTACAACTGATTCAAGAATACCTTCTATTCTGCTGCCAGCCGATTTTTGAATGGACCTACCTCACACTAAGTTGATCTTTTTCTACACCCTTGTTTCCTTCTCAATGAACGGTATGCTTTATCTCTACAATGCGTGAGAAACGATACCTTTCACTGTATACTAATATATGTGACAATAATAAATCAAATCTAAATCTAAAATACATTTATTAATAAATACTGAAATTAACACTCACCTGATGAACAACCTGTGACCCATGGGCCATATGCAGCTTATCAGGGTTCTGAGTGCTGTCGCTGAGATATTTTCTATTTTAAGCACATTCACTGTAGCTTTCTACTATGTTAACATGCCACCTGCTATACAATGTACCAAAGCAGCTGCTCCGTCTCTTTCCAATACGATGACTCACAGCGCAGAGGTATGTGGTGCTGTCTATCAATTGGGTATCCCTCACTGTCATAGTACTGAGTTTATTGAATCCGCAGATTGAAGCAGTGATCCATTCTTGTTCATTTGTCACAATTCCCTATACACTGGTAATTGTTCTCTGGAACATAAAAGGTAAGCATAAATATTTCTTTTATTTTTATCATTTGGAGTTGAAGACAGTTCTACTAATACATGAATGATTAAGCATTCTCTGTAACACATAATGAAATATTTTGCGCATATTGAATGTATTTTACACTGATTCAAGGTGTCACAGTCAGTACACGTGCATGAGTTCCTTCTTAATGTCCACTGAAATGAAGAAGGCCACTCAAGCGGCCCATTCACTAGCCTTGGGTTACCCATCATAGTAAAATCATAGGCTAAAGAAAATAGCAATCAATGGTTTGTCATCAGACAGATGACATCTAAGCTGAAAGCTGTTAGTTAGCAAGTTCACAATTCATCTGGAAAGAATGGTGAAACCTCACTATTTTACAACGTATCTTTTATTTCAGACACTTCTGCACAGATATTGGGCTTTTGAAGGAAAAAATCCAACTATCAATGTGCTGTTCTCCCACTCGGTGCCTCTGCATTCCTGGTTGCTACGATTTGCAACTGCATCAGGCATTTTGTTTGCACTCAGCAAAAGTGATCATTCCAGGGTTAGAATTCACACTCATTACAAACCAAAATGGGGCACAATGTCAGGTGAAATAATGTTGCCTACAAATGAACAGCAAATATTTGTCACTGTAAATCATCAGATGGAAATGGTCGGCAGAGGCTCATATGGAAATCTTCCAATTGTCTATTGTAACCAGAGCCAGACCAAAGATTTACGGAACCCTAAGCACAATGAATAGTCAAGGACCCCATCCAATCTGCTCAGAACAATCATGGAGCAAAATGCATAAGGATTTAGGCCCATGTTTACACACACGAGCCAGAAATTGCTGGAGTAAGTATCTTGCAAAAAGAGTGTGATTTTGATTTTTACCTCACCCTTTTTCAGGTCCTATTTTTGAAGTTAAAGTTTATTTATTAGTCACATTACATTAACACAGCAATGAAGTTACTGTGAAAATCCCTTCATCACTACATTCTGGCACCTGTTCGGTTATACTGAGAAAGAATTTAGCATAGCCAATTCATCTTTCAGAGTGTGGAAGGAAACCAGAGAACCCAGAGGAAAGCCATGCAGACACAGGGAGAACAGGTAGATTCTGCACAGATAGTAACCCAGGTCCCTGGTGCTGTGATGTTGCCGTGCTAACCACTGTGCCACCCACACTTGATTTAGTATCCTAGTTTCTGGTATGAATTGATGATGGCATCATGAGGATAACAGGCATCTGGAGATTGATGGATGTCAGGTCCAATCTTTTATGCATTTAACCACTGAAATTTAAAGATCGAGAAAGAAAAGTTAAATGAGATAAGACAAATTAATATCAAATTACACAAAGAAAAATAAATTGAGGCGGATGAAAGAAAGTGGATTATGAGAGGGTAAAAACAGACAGAAAGGAAAGATGAGAAAATAAGTGTACAATTTTTAAAATTTCTGAAAACGTATTACTACCTACGAAAATAAAAATATAGAGCTTTGTTTTTCTTTCTTAGCCTCCAAGAATGAATATTAGGTCCAAACAAGAAAGAGGGGAACAATTTTTCAAGGAAATTATAGAGAGGTACAAAAAGCATGGAGTAGTTGTAAACAGTCTCTTGGTAGTATAGAACTTGAATATTGGGAAAGGTTAAATATGTTGCTGAAGCTTTTTTTCTTGCATTCATGCACACACAAGAACATTTTCAAATGATTGCAACAATTTATCCCACAGGAAAAAAGGATGTTGATTTGTTGGCAAGTTGACTCCAATTGGCTGAGGTGTTGTCATAGAGAAAAGAATGAGGAACTATATGTTCCCCAAGCTCTCAGATCATTCAAAACAGATACAAGGCTTGACCATATTCCTTTCATCTGTAGAGAATTGGTCCCTCTGTACAAATGTAAATCACTTCCAGCAAGTGTAAATGAGCTACGCGATGAACTTGATTAGTTATTTTAAATTGATTGTTAGTGTAGCTATTAATGCACTCAGGATTATTCAGCAAATGCTGCTCAGTTACAGAATCACATCTAACAGTGGACATTTTGTTTTAGATCTTGCAAATGAAGACTGGTTGGATACAGTCTGTCCTCTGCCAATTACAAACAGCCAAAGAAATATGCTGTTTGACTCAATTGGCCAACCAAACAACAGGTTAAGCAATCAGTTCATCATACGAATATGCCGTGGCTACACAAGTGATATTTTCCACAAACAGGATATTGCCATCAGTATTAGGAGTCACATGGACAAACACATGATTAATTAAGGAATTCCAGCATGGATTTGTTGAGGGAAAGTCACGTGTCCAAAGATGTGTAAGTTCAGTGGATCAGCCATGGTAGAATGGGTGGCGTTACAGGGATAGGACCAAAGAGTTGGTCAGGGTGGAATGCTCTTTCATTGAGTCAGTGCAGACTTGATGGGCCAAATGGCCCATCTTCTTCTGCACTGTAGGGATTCTACAGTTCGATGTTTAGCAGATTTGATGAGTTTTTTGATGAGGTAACAGCAGTTTGATGAGAATGATTGATGTGGGACACATAAACTTCCAAAACAGTAGAAGTGTTAATTACAAAAGAGCACAGGCTCAAGGTGTGAGGGGACAAGTTTAAGGGAGATGTACAAGGAGAATGATGGGTGCCTGGAATGTGCTACCAGAGGAGGTGGTAGAAGCAGGTAAATTAGCAACATTTAAGAGGCACCTGAATGGGTACATGAATAGGGAGGGAATAGAGGCATATGGACTGTATAAGGGCAAAAAATTTTTTTAGTGTAATTAGGGCACCACAATAGGCACAGGCTTGGAAGACTGAAGAGCGTGCTCATATGCTGTAATTTTCTTTGTTCTTCTGTTTTTTTGATAAAATGATACATAATGTATTGCAGCTAAGCTAGAGCCTTTGGAATAAAAGAGACAGCAGCAGCTGGATACAAAATTCGCTGACTAATAGAAACTGAGAGTATTTATGAACATTGCTTTTCAGGCTAGAGAATGATACTTAGTGGGGTTTCTGAGGACCAATGTTTTTCCTGATAGCTGTGTATGTTTGGGCCCCAGTGCGAGAGAGAGAATTTCCTGTAGTCCCAATATGTTGGTTGCTGTATTGAAATTACCAAGTTGATTTGTCATCTACTAACAATACTATGCCATCCTTAACCAATTGCAAATTCCTGTAACTACTTTACCTATTATTTGTCAACTGTTCCTCTGAAAAATTTGACCATTCAGTGAATGATGAACAAATAATAGAATCCCTACAGTGCAGTAGGATGTCTGCACCAATTCTCCAACAGCATCTCACCAAGACCTTATTCCTGTAACCACTTATGGTAGTACAGTGGGCAGCAGTGCTGCTTCACAACCCCAAGAACCTGGATTCGATTCCAGGCTTGGGTTACTGTCTGTTTGGAGTTTGCATATTCTCCTCACGTCTGCGTGAGTTTCCTCCCACAGTCCAAAGATGTGCAGGTTAAGCTGAGTGGTCTTGTGAAAAATTGCCTCTTAGAGTTGTGAAATGCGTAGGTTAGAGGGATTAGCAGGTAAATATGTGGAAATGTGGAGGTAAGGCTTGGTGGCATTGTGGTCAGTGCAGACTTGATGGGCCGAATGGCTTTCTTCTGCATTGTAAGGTTTTTATGATATATTTGATTTATTATTGTCATATGTATAGCGATATTGTCAAAAGTGTTGTTTCTTGTGTGCTATATAGACAAAACATACCATTCATAGATACACAGGGGAGAAGGAAAGGAAAGAGTGCAGAATACGTCACAGTCATAGCTAGGGTACAGAGAAAAAGCAACTTAATATATATGGTGGGTCTATTCAAAAGTCCAATGACAGTAGAGAAAAAGCTGTTCCCCGAGTCGGGACACCAAGGGGCAATTTAGCTTGGCCAATTCACATGACCTGCATATCTTTGGACTCAAGAAATTTCAACAAAGGGTATTCCCAGCTTCCAGTTAGCTCAGAGATCATAGAAAAATGATTGTAATTGTTTGTTAAACATCAACTTAAAAACTTTTGAAATAAAATACTCAAGAAGAAATGTATCACCTCAAATAAAATTTGAAACAATCACATGTAAATTAGAAGTCTTACTATCATCCAACTGAGCTACCTGGACTGTGAGGCTTTATTCCCTGCATAAAGCCTAGCAGAGCCTAACAGCGTGAGGGGGGAACATTTAAACAAAGTCATGCGTTTGTTTATTTTCATGGTCTGATCTATTACAGATTGAGGCTAGTTAATTGGTGTTGTGTGTGGAGGATTTGATCCCTCTCTGGACGCAGCCCTTTCTCTACCTTGATATCATTGCAGAGCTCTAATAATACACCCATTGCTAACCATAGCACTAACACTCATCTGATGTTGATGTGATTAGACAGCTTCACAAAACCAGATTTCATACAGTAATCCTAATAACCTCCACCCAGCCGCCAGCATTCAGAAGCTGCACACACCCTGAGAGTTGCAGTGTGGTCTAAGTGCACGTGCACAATTGTTCCTTTAGTTACAGAGATCATGAAAACACCTGAGGAAACTCCCAGTGTTTGTGTCTTCCTGGCTTTTAAATAAAATAAGAAGCACAGTGTTTGACCATACAGTTTAGCTTATCATCTACCAATCAAGTTGATGAAAATCACAACATAAAGATACATATATTCAAACAAAAGCTTCTGTGCAAAAATAAGACACAAGAGAATATAGTAAACATTGCTGATGAAAAGTTCGAACTGATTTACAGGAAGGTTTATGTTATAAAAAATATTCATTTCTTTTTCATATGTCCTCTAGGTGGCATATATGAGTTAGCTTGTGTTATTATTAGCCATTGCACTGTACTTCATTTCACAGCATCTGTACTTTACAGAAAGAGGCCATTCAATCCATTGAGTCTGTACTGACTATAATCCCACCTAGGCCCTATCTCTGTAACCCCAATATTTATGCTGCTAATTCCCCTAATACTAAGGGTCAATATAATATGACCAATCAACATAACCGGCACATCTTTGGACTGTAAAGGGAATATAAGCAGCAATTCTTACCTTTCCTCTCATCACAACCAAATCCTTTTCCATTTTCATTTCAGATATCCAGAATGTGAAGAAAAAGGAAGAAGAAAATGAAAGTAAAGAGACAGTGGGCGGAATTCTCTCATTCCACCCCTAGGTGGTTTTGGTAGCGAGCAGGTGTGGAGAATCCAGTGGAAGAAAAATCTTGACACCAGCCAGCATGAAGACAGTTTGCAATTCTCCCCATGGCAGGTCAATTTTCCTTGTGCCTGTTGGCATGAATGCTGTTTGCATTCATTTGCATCACATGAATGCTCATTAAGACAGCTATCGCCACAATCTTGTCAGACCAGCAGGAAATCACATTGGCCTCAAACCTGTTTGAAAAAGAGTGACATGCACAAGGTTCAGTTCACTCGAGATTTTGAGGTGAGTGCAACATAGTTTATTTGTCATAACTCTGCGCCACACCTGTTGCATTGAACACCGCTCTGTTGGGCCAGATTGGTTTTGTGCCCTCCAGCTCCATGCCGAGCTGACCTTCATGGACAGCACTGAGTTTCAGGATTCATGGATTCTCCATTCCAACAATCCAAAGTTCGATTGTGATGAGGTGTGATGTGAGGGAAGGGGCTGACAAAGATGAAGGGAGAAATGTGGAAGGGGAGCTGTGCAAGGACAGGGGTTTGAATTTCAAGAGGGCTTCAGGGCAGGCAGAGATACATGGAGGTGGATGAAGATGCACATTGGAAGGCAGAGGGGAGACCAGGGAAAGGAGAGCTGGACCCTAATAAAACTGTGTGAAAAGTTCAGAAATGAGAGGGTCAAAGGGATACCACATTATTTACTGGAAGAGATGCACAAAGACTCCAAATATGGTGAGTAGAGGCCCAATTGGGGCAGGGGTTCCTTGGAGATGATGGGCTTGGAGTGGGAGTGGGGGTGAGGAGAAGGTGGTTGAGTTGAGAAGTAGATCTCTTCTTGAGGTTATTAGCATTTTGCCTCTGGGTTTTGGACATCCTGCTTGGTCTGGTGAAGATAGGTGAGCTGAAGAGAGTGACTGCAAGATTATAAAAGGCAAGGACAGAGTGGAAAATCAGAAGCTTTTTCCCAGGGTGGGAGAATCAATTACTAGGGAGCATAGCTTTAAGGTGCGAGGAGCCAGGTTTAAAAGAGATGTACAAGACAAATTTTTCACAGAAAGTAATGGGTGTCTGGAACTCGTTGCCGGGGGAGGTAGCAGGAGCGGATACACTACTGACTTCTAAGGGCTGTTTTGACAAACACATGAATAGGATGGAAATAGAGGAATGTGGTCCCTGGAAGGATTAAGGGTTTCAGTTCAGTTAGGCAGCATGGCCGGTGCAGGCTTTGAGGGTTGAAGGACCTGTTCTTGTGCTGTTATTTTCTTTGTTCTTTGTTTTTATGTGTGCTGGACTGGCATTTACACATGATGCCTGGACTATCAAACCTGACACCTGAGTGCAGGTAGACAAATCAGCTGATTTGGAGGGGACCTGGATTTGCATAATTAATGCGGTTCCAAGCGCAGTATTCTTCTATTCTGGCCAGCGGAAAAGGTGCCAGCAGAGCAGCAAACTTAGTCTCAAAATTGGAGGATTCCACATATTATCTATCAATCCCTAAACACAGTCAGCTGATCAAATACTGGCACTGTGTGTATTCTGGAGGACTGCATTGAGGAGCAATCTGCACATAGTTGAGACACTGGGCATAGGGATGCAGAAGCCATGGTAGGGAAAGGATGGTACCGGTGTCAGCTCCCTGAGGCTGAGATCTCACATTAGTTCCATTGCATCGGACTCAGTTGCCATCTTTGAAGGTCCTGGCTACAAAAGCACGGATGGAATAATGACTGACTGGCAGTAGGCAGAGTGTTGGGATAAAAGGCCCTTTTCAGAATGACAGCTGATGACGAGTGGAGTTCCACAGGGGTCAGTGTTTCGTTTTATACATCAATAACTTAGATGAAGGAACTGATGGTATTGTGGCTAAGTTTACAGAAGACACAAAGATAGGTAGAGGGACTGGTAAAATTGAGGAGATAAGGAGACTGCAGAAGGACTTGGACAGGTTAGGAGAATGTACAAGGAAGTGGCAGATGAAATACAATGTGGGAAAGTGTGAGGTTATGCACTTTCATAGGAAGAATAGAGACATAAACTATTTTCTAAATAAGGACAGAATTCAAAAATCAGAAGTACAAAGGGACTAGGGAGTTATTGTTCAGGGTTCTCTTAAGGTTAACTTGCAGGTTCCATTCGAAGTTAGGAAGGCAAGTTCAATGTTAGCATTCATTTTGAGACAATTGGTATACAAAAGCAGGGATGTGCTGCTGAGGCTTTATAAGGCTTTGGACAAATCACATATAGAATATTGTGAACAATTTTGGACCCCGTACATAAGGCAGGATGTGTTGGCCTTAGAGAGGGTCCAGAGGAGATTCACGAGAATGATCTCGGTAATAAAGGTCTTGACATATGAGGAGCATTTGAGGACTCTGGAACTGTATCAGCATTTAGAAGGATGAAGGAAATCATAGAATCACAGAACCCTACAATGCAGAAAGATGCCCTTCAGCCCATCGAGATTGTACCGACCACAATCCCACCTAGGCCTTACCCCCATGTCCTTATATATTTTACCCACTAATCCCTCTAACCTAAGCATCTTAGGACACTAAGTGGCAATTTTAGCACGGCCAGTCAAACTAACCGGCACGTCTTTGTACTATGGGAGGAAACTGGAGCACCTGGAGGAAACTCACGCAGACACGGGGAAGATATGCAAACTCCACACAGACAGTGAACCGAGGTGGGAATCGAACCCAGTTCCCTGGAGCTGTGAAGCAGCAGTGCTAAGCACTGTGCTACCGTGCTGCCCAGAATCTCAATAAAAATTATAGATTTTCATAAGAGCATAAGAAATAGGAGCAGGAGTAGGCGATCTAGCCCTTCGAGCCTGCTCCGCCATTCAATAAGATCATGGCTGATCTGAAGTGGATCAGTTTCACTCTCCCGCTTTTTCCCCATAACCCTCAATTCCCTTGTCTATCAGGAACCTATCTACCCATGACTTAAATATATTCAACGAGGTATCCTCCACCACTTCAATGGGCAGAGAATTCCAGAGATTCACCACTTTTTGAGTGAAGAAGTTCCTCCTCAACTCCGTTCTAAATACGCCCTCCCTTATTTTGAAGCTGTGCCCTCTAGTTCTGTTTTCCTTTCTAAGCCAAAAGAATCTCTCTACCTCTATCCTATCTAGCCCCTTCATTATCTTGTAAGGCCCTCAGCCTTCTAAACTCTAACGAACACAGGCCCTGTCTATTTAATCTCTCCTGTAACCTCCTGTACTCCTTCCAAGACTAATGTAGTTTTTTGCAAATAAGGGGACCAAACTGCACACAGTACTCCAGCTGCGGCCTCACCAGTGCCTTGTACAGTTGCAGCAAGACCTCCCTGTTTTTATATTCTATCCCCCTTGCAATAAAGACCAACATTCCATTCGCCTTCTTGATCACCTGCTGCACCTGCAAACTGAGTTTTTGCGATTCGTGCACAAGGACCCCCAGGTCCCTCTGCACAGTAGCATGCTGCAGCTTTTCACCCTTTAAATAATATTCCCTTCTACTGTTATTTCTACCAAAATGGATAACCTCACATTTGCTAACGTTATACTCCATCAGCCAGGTCCTCACCCACTCACTCAGCCTATCCAGATCTCTATCCAGACTTTCCGCACCCTTCACTCAATTCGCTTTTCCATTCATCTTCGTATCATCAATAAATTTTGTAACCCTACACTCAGCCCCTCCTCCAGATTGTCTATGTAAATGGTAAACAGTTGAGGCCCCAGCACTGATCCCTGTGGCACTCCACTAGTCACCAACTGCCAACCAGAAAAGCATCCATTGATTCCAACTCTCTGCTTCCTGTTAGATAACCAATCCTCAATCCACGCTAACATTTTATCCTCAAAAGTGGGGAGGTTGGGGAGGGTGCCTTTCTGAAAGGTCTGGTTAGAGTGATGTGAAAACGATGATTCCATTAGTATTAAGACTTAGATCTGAGGGTATAGCCTCAGAGTAAAGGGGCAACACTTTAGAACCGAAATGAGAAGGAATTTCTTCAGCCAGAGGGTGGTGAATCTGTGAAATTAATTGTCACAGAACATTGTGAACGCCAAGTCATTGAGTGTATCAAGGACAGAGATAGGCCCTTGATTGGTAAACGGATCAAATGTTACGGAGAAAAGGGGGGAAAATGGGATTGAGGAACTTATTAGCCATGATTGAATGTTGGAGAAGACTGGGTGGGCTAAATGGCCTAATTCGCTCCTACATTTTACGGTTTAAGAAGGTTGCTGGCTGTATATGCTCAAAATACCTGTTATACTGGGAACCCTGTCAAATTTTTCTACTTGATGTAGAGGAACATGGAAGAATTCTGGCACCACCCTTAGCACAGGATTTTGTGCAGAGCCTAGAGTTCATCCTTTCTGACATGGAAATGACTAGTTACTATCTGTGGAAGCTGCCACTATAGTGACGGATACCCAATATCAGATCCAATGTAGCTCAAGCAACTTGCAGCAAATGCCTGTATGCTGCTATGGAAATTCAAGAAAGCGGTCAGCATAGCTATGGATACTGTAGCAGCCCACGACAGCTTGAGCAAAATAGAATCATTGAAAGGAAACCAACTGTGGACAACAGCAGGCCAGAAATACAAGCACAGCAAGATGACATAAAAACTGACATTGAAATTGGTCTAAAAGCAAGATATGCTGGGATTATCTCAGTCCAAAACAGTCTGTAGTTCTCTCTCAGAATGACAGCATGTATTCTCCCATCCTTACAAATCCGCCAGTGCCCTTATGTTGCCTATAATCAATCAGTTCAGACTGCTACAACCCATGCTGAGCTGTTGCAGTTTTAAAATTGCCTTTCAAAACTAATAGATTCTCAAGGTTGCCCTCCTTGGCTACCTTCAATCCCACAGTTCATAACATTCACCAGCCATACTGCAGCCACTTCATGTAAGAACCTCATGTAAGAACTAGGAAGGTGTGCAAAGGTGATGAGTTTATTTTTGTTAGCTTTATTACATGATTCAATTTCTTTTATGTTAGCTTTTATTTTGCATAATGAAAAAGAGAACAATTAGATGGGCAGTGAACAAAAAACAGTAAAGAGCCTTGGGCTTTTAATAAGTAGGGAGATGTCGTTGAAGTTATTAGAATCATTTGTGAATTATTTTGATCACCACGAACCCAGACAAACACCCTTCCTTTATTTCACTTCTTTCTCTTCATTGTGCCCGTTCTTCAATATCTCATCTGGCAGCTGTTGACAAGAGCATAGAGATGCCAATGCTGTGTGGCATGCAGCATACCACCATAAAACCTGAAACCCACTCAGCTGACCACTGAAGGTCTTGTCCAGTTTTGCCAAGCAGTGGAAACATTACTTGCCAGTGTGTGTTCTGAAATATTTCCTGTGGCAGCACAGTCCTCACTGAATCCCTGCTGTGCAGGTGGCTGTGGGTAATGGGCCTGGGTCATGAATCAAATCATGAGTGATGAACTTTGACATCCAATAGCCACTCTTTGATTTGCTCTGGTGGGTTAAAGTTAGCTGGAACAGAGAACTGGTAGAGAATGAACAAATTGTGACTATTGCCAAGAAACTGATCTGCATAATGTGAAGCCTGTACTTTCAGGAAAATGGCACATGCAAATGAATGTAGTTCTATCAGTGGTACCCCACCCCATGGGAGAACCTGCAATCTGAGCAGACCCTTGTGCTCACTCCAGTTGGTTATCTCATTCCCACTTACCAAAGACAAAGATATCCCTTTGAGCTTCAGTCAACTCCCTCATGTAGTAGTCGACAAACTGCACAATGGCGCTTCTATCTCCAGCTGCAGCCCAGGGAGAATAGCCATAGCAACAGGCAATATTGTCCTTGTCTGCTCTGAGATTGGAGTTGTGACAACTGCAGTTGGCAGATTTCAGCGACAGTCTCTTTGATGTGGCACAGCTATACATTGATCACCACTGAAACTTAGATAAGAAAATTGCTACCTCAACACCTCTGCTAAGAGCTCTTCACTTTCCCCTAGTTTGAACAGCTAATCCTCAACTATGTGGTCTCTCTTTGTTGTAATCATGCTCGATTCCAAGAGGAAGGCCTGGTAGGCCATCCATGCCTGGAGGTGTCTTAATTCAGCATTAGTCTTTAAGTCACCAATAAAGTACTTTAATACCAGTCAGACCAAACCCTGAAGACTATTTAAATTTTAGATGAGTATGGAATACTCACTAAAAATGTACAAAATTGCACACACTGCAAGAAGAAATCAATTGTAAGCTAACCTGTAAGTAGTTGATGATTATTTCAAATAGCACTGGCAGTGAACTGGAGGGAGATTCCTTCATGCCTTGTCCAACTATGCAGGCTTAAAAGAGGATGTAGGCTATGATGTGGAGTTTGAAAATGGAGCACTGGCATGAAATCAGCATAGCATACTGACAGACATCATAATCTGCCTGCTTTGCAAGCTGCTGGAAGTCATTAAATGTATATCTGCAAACTTTCTACACCACACACTTCATACTGTAAATATGTACATCCATTGCAAATATCATTTTTAAACTTGAGGCCTCACAATGCTTAAAGATCATGTATTATGTGCCCAGCTTCTGTATCAGTCCGAGGAACGAAGCATTGAGTCCATAAGAGAAGTACTTGTGTGTCTTTTAAATGAATCATAGAATCCCTACTGTGCACAAAGAGGCCATTTGGCCCATCGAGTCTGTTCCGACCACAATCCCACTCAGGCCCTATTCCCGTAATGCCACATATTTACCCCGCTAATTCCCTAACATTGGGATCAAACTAGCATGGCAAAATTAACCTAACCTGCACATTTCTGGACTTCAGACAGTGGAAGGAAATCAGAGTACCCAGACAAAACCCACGCAGACCAGGAGAAAATGTGCAAACTCCACAAAGTCATCCATGGCTGGAATTGAACTTGTGTCCCTGGCGCGGTGAGGCAGCAGTGCTAACCATGTGCCACCATGACCAGATAGATTTTCTTTTCATTTGTAAATAACTCATAAATCTATAGCTATCCATTGACCATTGCAGGAGGAGTGTTCACCATGACAATTGAAATAGATTTAGCTGTGACATCTTCTGCAATTAAATTTCTAGCAGTTGATTAAGGTTTAGATATTGAAAAAAAAGATTATCTGGCTGAGATAACTTAGGCTGGATGATTGGTGTTTGTGAAAAGATTTCCAGCAAAGCAATATAGGTGAAGGAAGGAAATTGCTGAGAAGATCCTTTTTACAAAGTGGGATTAAAAGAGCAATTCTTCAATGTAGAAGCAGTCAGTCTTCTCTTTACTGTGAGCACAGCTTTGTTTTCATTCTTGCTCCATCCTGGCAGCCTTCCATCCTGTGGGATGATTGGTTTATGCCATAGTCAACTTTATGTTAAACATCATCGTGTGTGGTTCAGGAGTCCTACCTCTCTGGAGTGACAGCCTCTGCTGCACTCACTGCAGATGAGGACAGTGAGCTGAGAAAGTGTAGAATTCACTGGCCCCCATTTCCTCTGGTCCCTTTTCTTATCCAGCTGAGTCTCTCTCTGCCTTTTTTGTTGTTCCTCTATATAGTCAGTCGCCAGAAATTCCAGCCAATGGCAGCTGTCTGGTTGTGTCAACACCAGAATGATAAGGAGTGAGATAGCTTGATCTTGGGTTTGAGCATAGCTCGGCACAACATCGAGGGCCAAAGGGCCTGTACTGTCTATCCAACATCTTCATATCTCTTTTGTAGGTATTCTTGTAGCAGAATGCCCAGGTTGATGTTGACCCAGTGGCCAGATGATCATACTTTGATTCTGATCAAATGAAGATGTCCAATTGCTAGTTATTTAACAAATTGTTGTGGCCGTAATACCAGATCAGTGGAGAGGCAAGGGTGTCACACCATGCCCCATCCAGTCCTTACTTGATAGCTATACATTGGCACTACCAGCAGATGTCACTAGAGCAATCAGAAATACCTAGCCCAGGGACGGTGAAATGGTAACTCAACACATTGTAGATGAAATCTAGTCTGCATGAAAATTAATCACGCTTTGTTGGCTTTTTTTAATTAAAAGCTATGAAGAATCTAATTATGAACACATTTGTTTTAATTAGTGGACTGCAATTTTTTTAAAAAACAGAAGAGTACACAGTAGAACAATTAGGATCGAAAAGCCAAAGAGAGTTATGTTTCAGATATGATCCTTATCATAACTGTTCTAACTAAAGGTTAAATCTAAAATGTCAATCAAGTTCCTTAACCTCCCCTCTCAAAGGCATTAACTACAGTTGCTATTAGTTACAGTTTCACAGGTACCTGGTGCCAAAGATGATTGTTCATATAGGAAGTTATGAGGAGTGTTTGCAGAGCATCACAGTTGTTGCTACTATATCTTATACCCAGGTTACACAACAAACTTCCAATATTGGTATCTGTCTAGCAATAAGGAAAAGAACAAAGGATAGATTTCCCCTACCTAACGCTGGGGCAATGAATATCCATTAGTAGTTGAGATCAACAAACTCTAAGATTCACCAATTGTCTTCTCTGATTTTTGCAAATCTATGTTTCTCTTTCAGCTATTAATAATTATATATTTTCTAGGATTGTTCTGATTTTTATTCATATTTTCAATAGTTGGTTTTTCTTTTCACATGAATCTTGCATCCCCTATTTTTTTTTCACATGATATTTCATAGAACATAGAACATTACACGCCCTTTGGCCCTCCATGTTGTGCCGACCAATGGAACCAATCTTATGACCCTCTAACCTAAATATTTCATATATTTGGGGAATATGAAGCATGCAGTTCAGACAATAACAGATTTCATGACTTACAGAATTCTACAGAATTTCTCTAAGGAGGAACTGAAAAAGATTAAGTGCATCATCAAGGACCACTTGTACAGCAATACATAAGTGATTGTGTTGAAATGTATGGGTATTCCTCAGGTTGAACTGGAGTAGAAATGTGCAAAGTGTGTAAAAGGGTTTGATTCATTTGTTTATAATGCAGTTAGTTTACTTGAGACCAGCAGGCTACATCATACAATAAACCTCTTCAAATAAAAACTACGGTTATATGTAAGAAGTAGAACACTAATATTTGATTCAGCACGATATGAAATGAATACTAAAGGTACCCTAAAAAATGTTGGAACATGGGAACAGGAGTCGGCCATTTGGCCCCTTGAGTTTGCCCTGAGATTTAACTAGATCGTGACTGATCTTCTATGTCAACACTACACTACCCTTTTATCCATTGACATCATTTCTATCTCTTCCTTACTCAAAATGTTGACTCAATTTTTCTGTAATTTCTATTCAATTTCACTTAGCATTTGACATTAACAGTTCTAATCTTAAATGAATTTGATACAAATTTGACGCATGCTCAAAGCTATCCATACGCTGAAAGCTATCCTACATGTTCAAAGCTATTCCTGAGCATTCAGCAATCAATATTGAAAAATACAAGGAAATTAATTATTTAAACAATATCTGAATATATTCAGTTTTTAACTTTGTCCATGAGAATTGTTCAGTTGTACACTAAAGGTCTGAGAGCACCAGCTGATCCCTGTCAGTTTTTAATTCATTTTAGTCTCAGAGTCTGTTCTTTTCATTCCACAAACTCCAGGTTTTATTTTCTAAATTAATCCCATCTCCCGGCTCCAGTCAGAGTCTAAACTTGCTACCATCTCTGTCTGCAATCTCTCAAATTGTCCAACCTCTGGCCAGTCTCCCTCCCGTTCCTCCAGCCACTCTCCCCCAGCCCTCCTCTCCCTCCAATTACCAAATCTTGGGGCCTTTGAACTCACACCAGGTATTTAATTGTGCCAGGCCTCCAAAGTCCAGTCAGGCACTGTATCTCTGATGGCCCCTTGGCTCATTCCTGCACTGCACTGATTTTAAATGTTCCCATTGTCGTCGCGGAAAACATCACTTGCGATTTCTGGCTGACCCTGTAAAAGATGACCCTCGGTTGGGGGACGGTAGAAAGGAGGGAGGAGGAGCTGAGGGGGGAAAGGAGGAGGAAAGATGGGGAGGGTGGTAGAAAGGAAGAAGAGGGAGGGAAGTAAGAGGCATGTAGGGACGAGGTAAGGAGTGTTATGGAGCTTGTGGGCTAATATATACATTTGTAATGGGGTAGGAAATTTTGGCTGTATGTAATCATATTTCATTTTGATCAATGCAGGACTCCTCCTGGGGCAGCATAGTAGCACAGTGATTAGCACTACTGCTTCACAGCGCCAGGAACCCAGGTTCAATTCTGGCCTCGAGCACTGTCTTTGTGGAGTTTGCACATTTTCGTGTGTGTGTGTGTGTGTGTGTTTTTTGTCGGGCTACTCCACTGAAAAACGTGCCTTTGTTAGGTGCATTGACCCAAACAGGCACCAGACTGTGGCAACTAGAGGAATTTGACAGTAACTTCATTGCATTGTTAATGTAAGCCTTACTTGTGATTAATAAATAAATTTTAACTTTAACTTCTAACGATGGAAAATTGATGGCAATGATGTCAGTTGATAACTATCATTTGATATTGCAAGTATGGTCTATGTGAAAATGATAGCTACCTGGTCAGTTCTGAGAGAAAATGGAACAGAATGATCGCAGATGATTACTTATGAGTGCAAATGATATCAAATGATGACAAAGTGATAGTAATTGAGAAAAGGTGATGTCAAGTGATAGCAAACTGATTGCAATTGAGAACAGCTGACTTCAAATGAAAGCTGATGAAAACAAATGATGTCAAAAGATGTGAAACATTTTGGGTCAAGGAGCTATGCTTTGAATATAGTCATAGCCCTCTCGAGTAGAGAATTCCAAAGATTCACAACTCCTTGACTGAAGAAATTTCTCCTCATCTTGGTCCCAAAATCACCTCTTATTCTAAGACTGGATACCCTGATTCTTGATTTCTCAACCAGGGTAAACATCCTTCCTAAAGCCTTGTCAAGCCCCGTAAAAACATTGTGCTCTTCAATGAGAACTTTCATTCTTCTAAATTCTACAGAATACAGGTCCAGTCTCCTCAACCTCTCCCTGTGGGAAAATCCTGCCATCCTTTGGATTAGTGGTGAACCTTTGTTGTACTCCCTCTATGGCCAGTATCCTTCCTTAGGTAAGGAGACAAAAACTCCATACAGTACTCCAATGTGTGGTCTCACAAAGGCTCTTTACAACTGCAGCAAGACTTCCTTACTCGTTGCTCAAAACACAATAAAGACTAACATGCCATTTGCCTTCCTAACAAGGGTAGAGATTGATAAACTCAGAACAAGTAAGCTGATTAAAATGGCAACACAGAAATCACATAAAATGATTTTGAGATTACCACTTTTTGAAAAGTTGATAGTGATGGAGTACGAAAATGGCAAAAATTAAGATGCAATGGAACAATTTCAACTTATCAAAATAAACATATAATAAAGTTTCTCATGATTAATTGGTTAAGAATAAGTTATTGATAATTTGGCTTTTGGGTATTCCAGTAGGTAGATCTTCCAGCCTTTATTTAAAAGGCAGGGTAAGATGGATAATCATTCATTAGTGTTTATAAGTATTCATATCTGGACACCTAAAAACTTCAAGTTCTCAACCCTTTCTATTTCTCCTCCATTGATGAGACAGCAGTACATTCTCCGTTACATTTCCTGAAGTCAATGACAATCTCCTTCGTTTTATTGACATTGAGGGAGAGATTATTATTACTGCACCAGTTCATCAGATTCTCTATCTCATTGTTTGAGATTCGACACACTATGATGCTATTGTCAACAAACTTGGAAGTTGAAAATGGAAGGGAATTTGGCTGCACAGTCATAGATGTATAGAGATAATAGTAGGGGGCTCAGAACAGCCTTGTGGGACACCGGTGTTGGGGATGATCGTGATGGAGTTGTTGTTGCCTATTTTTACTGATTGTAGCCTGTGGGTTAGGAAGTTCAGGATCCAGTCGCAGAGGGCGATGCCGAGGCCTAGGCCGCAGAGTTTGGAGATGAGTTTTGTGGGAACAATAGCGTTGAAGGATGAGCTGTAGTCAATAAATAGGAATCTGATATAGATGTCCTTGTTGTCTAGGTGTTTCAAGGTTGAGTGCAGGGCCAGGGAAATGGACCTGTTGCGGCGGTAAGCAAACTGTAACGGATCCAGGTAACCCAGGAGACTGGATTTGATTCATGCCATGACGAATCTTTCAAAGCACTTCATAATGATGGATGTCAGAGCCACCAGCCAATAGTCATTAAAGCACACTGTTTGGTTTTTGTTAAGTACTGAGATGATGGTCATCTTCTTGAAGAAGAACCGGGACCTCAGATTGTTGTAAAGTGAGGTTGAAGATGTCTATGAATACCTCCGCCAACTGATCCACGCAGGATATGAGTTCATGTCTGGGTATTCCATTGGGGTCAGCTGTTTTCCAATGGGTTGACCTTCAAGAAAGCTGCTCTGACATTTGCAATGGTGACCTCAGATACAGGCTCATTCAGGTCTTCCAGGGTGGAGGGCATGTTGTCATGGACCTGTTGCTCAAAAATGGGTGTAGAATGTATTGAGATCATGAGGGACAACAAAAAACAAAGAACAAAGAACAAAACAGCATGGGAAACAGGCTCTTTTGCCCAAAGAGCCTGCACTGCCACCTTGATGTTCCCACTTCTACCCGTGATCCCTGCTTATGTTTATAGATTGAAACCAAATTTGAGACAATTTAGGGAGAATTTGTTTTGCCAATTAGCCTAAGAGCACATCTTTGGGATGTGGGAGGAAACCGGAGCACCCGGAGAAAACCCACGCAAGCACGGGGAGAATGCGCAAACTCCCACAGGCACAGGCCCAAATCCATGTATCTGCCCAGCACAGCGATAGTCACTGAGCTGTCGTGTTGCCCATCAAATGGTCCAGGTCAAGCATACACTAACGACGTGAAGCACTAGGATATCTCGAAAAAAAAATCCAAGAGCAGCCCTCTCACAACCCATCGCATGTATACTCTTTGTTAGACAACAAGGTGGACCAAAGCCCCTGTAGGATAAAAACAAATACATCAATATCATCATCTATTTACACACTTCCCAGGGACTCCCAAGGCTTATGATCCCTATTTTAAATCAGTTTTCTATATCCCTCCATTCCCATTCTGTTCATGTGCCCATCTAAGTATTTCTTAAATAACTCCAGAGTGCCTGCCTCCACCATTTTACTTGGCAGCATGTTCCATACCCCCACCACCCTCTGTGTGAAAAAACTCCCTCTGGCATCCAAATTATACCTTATCCCCCTCACCCTAAGCCCGTGACCCTTTGTGCTATTTGAGTCCAACCTAGAAAAAGCTTAACCCTGTTTACTCTATCTATACCCCTCATAATCTTGTACACTTCTATTAGATCTTCTCTAAGTCTACGTCTTTCTAAGGAAAACAGTCCCAATTTGCCTAATCTCTCCTCATAACTCAGACCTTCCATACCAGGCAGCATCCTGGTAAACCTCCTCTGCACTCTTTCCAGAGTCTCCATGTCCTTCCGATAGTAAGGTGATTTAGGTATTAAGAACTGGACACAGTATTCCAAATGAGGTCTACCTAACATTTTATACAACTGCAACATTAAAGGCCAGCTCGTGTACTCTATACCCCTTCCTATAAAGGCTAGCATACCATATGCTTTCTTCACAACCTTCTCCACGGGCTCTGCCATCTTCAGAGACTTGCGAAAATTTTCAGACTCAGCCACCAGTACTTCCAAACTCTCTGTTCCAGAAAACAGGGATGCATTGGAGCAGGCAATTCTATATGCCTTCATTTTGTAGCCTGTTTTGTCTTGCAGACCTTGCTATAGTTGGCAGGGTTCAGTTTAGCTAGCCTGGGACTTTAGCTTAGTCTCGTATTGTCTTTTGGCATCTTTGACGGATCTCCTCAGATCATATCTGGCTTTCTTGTATAGATGTACAGATGCCGGCGTTGGATCGGGGTGGTAAGAACTCAGTAAGAATTTAGCAACACCAATTTATAATCCAACCGATTTATTTGATAGTAAAAACACGAGCTTTCGACTCCTGTGTCTTCTTCAGGCAAATGCAGTGTTCTGGTCTGCAATAGCACACATCAGCACAAGACAGTCAGAGATTGCTGATTAGAATGCGAATCCTTACATCTAACCTGCTATTGAAGTGTTAAAGTGGCGAACAATGTGTGTGAAGGTAATCCTGAGCATTGTTGGAGAATTGTGTGTTTTCTCCAGACAGCACAGTAAGTGAGGTTTTTTGCTAACCCAGGCAAGTTACGGGGGTTACAGATAGTGTGTCATGAAGCCAAGACCCCTGTTAAGACCGTCCTCATGTGTGCGGAGCTTGGCTATCAGTCTCTGTTCAGCGACTCTGCGCTGTCGTGTATCACGAAAGCCCCCTTGAAGAACATTTACCCGCAGGTCGGAGGCCGAATACCCATGACTGCTGAAGTGTTCGCCCACAGGAAGGGAACTGTTTTGCCTGGTGATTGTTGAGCGATGCTCATTCATCCGCTGTCGTAGTGTCTGCATGGTCTCCCCAATGTACCCTGCTTCGGGACATCCTTTCTTGCAACGTATTTGGTAGACAACGTTGGCCGAGTTGCAAGTGTATGTACCGTGTACCTGGTGAATGGTATCCTCACGTTTGATGATGTCGTCCATGTCTATGATCTGGCATGTCTTGCAGAGGTTGCTGTGGCAGGGTTGTGTTGTATTGTGGTCACTGTTCTCCTGAAGGTTGGGTAGTTTGCTGCGAACAATGATCTGTTTGAGGTTGTGCGGTTGTCTGAAAGCAAGAAGTGGGGGGTGGGGATGGCCCTAGTGAGATGTTCATCGTCATCAATGATATGTTGAAGATTCCGGAGAAGATGTCGTAGCTTCTCTGCTCCAGGGAAGTACTGGACAACAAAGGGTACTCTGTCCACCGTGTCCCGTGTTCGTCTTCTGAGGAGATCAGTGCGGTTTATCGTTGTGGCACGTTGGAACTGTCGATCGATGAGTCGAGCACCATATCCTGTTCTCACGAGTGCATCCTTCAGTGTCTGGAGGTGTCTGTCACGATCCTCCTCATCTGAGCAAATTCTGTGTATACGGAGGGCTTGTCCATAGGGAATGGCTTCTTTAACGTGTCTAGGGTGGAAGATGGAGAAGTGGAGCATTGTGAGGTTGTCTGTCGGTTTTCGGTACAGTGAGGTGCTGAGGTGACCGTCCTTGATGGAGATGCGTGTGTCCAAGAATGCAACTGATTCTGGAGAATAGTCCATGGTGAGTGATGGTGGGATGGAATTTGTTGATATCATCATACAGTTGTTTCAATGATTGTTCACATGAGTCCAAAGGAAAAAAATGTCATCAATGTATCTAGTATATAACCTTGGTTGAAGATCCCGTGTGGTGAAGAAGTCTTGATCGAACCTGTGCATGAAGATGTTGGCATACTGAGGTGCGAATTTGGTCCCCATGGCTGTTCCGTGTGTCTGGATGAAAAGCTGATTGTTGAAGGTGAAGACATTGTGGTCCAAGATGAAGCGGATGAGTTGTAAAATTGCATCGGGAAACTGGCAGTTGTTGGCATTGAGTACTGAGGCAGTTGCAGCAATACCATCGTCGTGGGGGATGTTGGTGTAGAGCGCCGAGACATCCATTGTGACATGGAGTGTCCCTGGTTCAACTGCTCCATGTGTGCTGAGTTTCTGTAGGAAGTCCGTAGTGTCAAGACAAAAGCTGGGGGTTCTTTGTACGATGGGTTTCAGGATACCCTCGATATAGCCGGAGAGGTTCTCACACAGGGTCCCATTGCCCGATACGATGGGACGGCCGGGTATGTTTGCCTTGTGTATCTTTGGGAGGCAGTAGAGATCTCCAATGCGGGGAGTACGTGGAATGAGAGCCCGGAGGGTGTTCTGAAGGTCCGGATCAACGGTTTTGATCAGAGTGTTGAGTTGACGAGTGTGTTCTTTGGTCGGATCTGCTGGTAACTGTCTGTAGTGTTTCTCATTGTTTAGTTGTCGGTACACTTCTTCACAGTAGTCCGTTCTGTTCAGTATGACGGTGGCGCCTCCTTTGTCTGCTGGTTTGACATAGGCCAGTGTCACTTGACTTGAATGTCTCAGACCTGGACTTGTGATTTGTTTAATAAGTACTTATAAATACATAGAGTACTCTTCCATACTATATTGAAGATTAATAAAGTTATAATTGTACCAGCTAACAGTATGCACATCATAGATCACAGTCTCTCCTGTTCCTGGTTACTGGCAGCATAAACACTGATACAAAAAGAATGTTTGTGCTGCCTATATTCAAGTTGGCTATCTATATTCAAAGTCTATCATTGTGAGCACAACAAACCTGAAATGAAGCTTAAACTTTTGTTTTGAAAATACCTTAACTAGTTCAGACAACTATGCAAGAACATAACTACAAACCTAATCTACAGGTAATACAATATTTATGGCCTTGCATGTATATGTGCACACTTTTCCAAATTGGTCAATTTGGCACAATTGAAGCCCTTCTGAAAAAAAATTTCCTAAGAAGGTGAGCCATTCTCTTTGAATTTTCTTACAAAATATTGTTCATGTCAGGGAGATTATATTGATATCAAAGTGGACAAAGGTGTTATTTGGTTTAGGTGAAGCCAAGAGCAGCAAAGATTCAAAACTAGATTATTGCTGTGTGCCAGATTAGTTCAGTTTAGCTGTAGGATTACATATAAGATGATTAGAGGTTTAGATAGGGTGGACAGTGATAGCCTTTTTCCTAGGATGGAAAAAGCTAGCACGAGGGGACACAGCTTTAAATTAAGGGGTGATAGTTATAGGACGGATATCAGAGGCAGGTTCTTTACCCAAAGGGTGGTTCGGGAGTGGAATGCCCTGCCTGCAGCAGTTGTAGATGCGCCAAGTTTGGTGGCGTTTAAGAGGTTAGTTGATAAGTATATGGAAGAGAAGGGAATGGTTTAGTTTGGAGGGGCATTGCTTTTTATATTGGTCGGTGCAACATCGAAGGCCGAAGGGCCTGTTCTGTGCTGTAATGTTCTATGTTCTAACTTTAGTTGGTGGCATTCCTGACGGCTGCATCACATGACGTAATAACTCCATCAGCACATTTCACACTCCTGACTTACCTAACACACCTAAACTTGCAGTTCACTGCTTTCCCACCTCAGAAAGAAAGTAAACAGACTTTATTATCCAATAGGATGAATTTTGAATAGCCATTCTTCCCATTAAAATATTTCTGACTAATTACAAAGATGCTTCAAGAAAATGAAAAAAAACACTTTTTAATAATATAATTCTTTTCCTGCATTACTTTCAGGAGCATTCTGAAGATTGATTTGAAGATAACAACATAGTCACTCATAAAAGTAAGGAAAAAATGTTCTTATCATTGGTAAAGACAGCATTAATTTTCCATCACAAAAAAGACGGAAAATGCTGGAGAAACTCGACAAGTTTGACAGCATCTGTGGAGAGAGAATATAGCAAATATTTCGAGTCAGGATCATCCTAACCTGAAATGTTGGCTCTATTCTCTCCTCATACATGCTGTCAAACCTGCTAAGTCTTGCCAGCATTTTCTGTTTTTGTTTCAGATTCCAGCATTTGCTGTATTTTGCTTTTATATTAATTTTCTGTTCCTAATTGCAGTGAAAGGAGTGAGCTGCTGCTTTGAACTTCTAGTGAAGGTACTCCCACAGTGCTATTGGAGAGGGAGTTCCAAGAGTTACCCCTGTGACAATGAAGAATCAGCAATGGGCAAAGTGACAGGGTTGGGAAGTGCTGTCAAATTATTATTGACAATTTGTTGTACTGCATCTTGTAAACACTGCAGTGGCCCACGAGTGAAGGGAGTGAATATTTAAAGCGGTGTATCAATCAAGTAGGCTACTTTCTCTTGGATAGTGCCTAGCTGCTTAAGTATTCTTGGAGGTGCGCAAATATTTGTGTTTAAAAAGCAAGGCAGAATAATAGTTACAAATACAACTGTCTGGGTATAATAAAAGTAAAATACTGCAGCTGCTGGAAATCTGAAATAAATGCAATAAGTGCTGGAAAACTCAGCCGGTCTGGAGCATCAATGGAGAGAGAAACAGTTAATTTTTTGAATCCAATATGACTTTTTGAAACTAAACCTTGATAGGAATGTAGTGTGTTTTAAGCTTTTGAAAAAGGGAGGAGAGCAGGTGGAGTAAAAGGGAAGGTCTGGAATAGATTAGCACATTAAGAAGTCTCACAACACCAGATTAAAGGTTTATTTGGTAGCAAAAGTCACTAGCTTTCAGAGTGCTGTCCCTTCATCAGGTGAGTGGGAGTTCTGTTCACAAACAGGGCATATAAAGATACAAACTCTGTTGTCAAAAACTAAAAAATCATCAAGAATTGTGAGATGTTTTCTCTGTTCAAATTGTTGGCAAAGTGTTGGGTTAACAAGGGTAAACTCCAGCGATCCATTTGGAGAATATGCTTTTATTTTGAGACACCTGCCATCCTGCTGAAGTGCTTGCTTAATTTCTTGCAATCTCTTCTCAGGGGCTGGCAAGTATTCTGTAATGAATTAAGCATACACTCCCAGTTCCTCCATAAAATTTAAATATCCCAGTTTGACTCCTTTCATTGTATTCTTGATACTGCATATGCTGCTGTCTGGTACTTCGCTTGATCATACTCAGTAACTAAATTGTATCTCATAAGTGCCAGTCCTAAAACATTGAATTCTTGGAAGTATTTCTGCAATTTTCTTATTGTTAAGAAGAATAACCAAAGGTTTGTGCTCAGTTTCAATTTTAAATTTTAATCCCATTACATAATCAGAGAACATCTAGCAAGCCCATATGGCTGCTAATGTTTCTTCCTCAATGGTTGCATACTCATTCTCTATGTCCATGAGAGACCTTGAGTCATAATAAAGTGTCCATCTTTTTGAATTTGAAACAGTAATGTGCCCAAGCATGTAGATGATACATCCACTGCTACAATTGTTCACAACTCTGATCATAATGCACAAGAATTTTTTATGAAATTGTGAGATTTTTTGATCTTGTCAAAAACATTTTTCTGGTTCATGTTCCAGCAGCACAGTTGACCTTGTCTCAATAGCTGTCATTCAGGCTTGTCATTTAAAGAAACACTTATTTATAGAACTATATACATCCCAATATTTTACACATTTCTGATTCCCACCCTGATCACAGTCTTTTAGTCATATGACATTGCAACATCAGCCATTCTTTATACTAACTCTTTACATCCCCCAATGTCTTTATCCTAACATACACATACCTCCCGTATTTTCTGCTTAGGCTAACTCAGTATGGCCTATGACCACTTTAATGATCCTGCTAATTAGAGACGTGGCAGTACCTCTATCTTTCATACAGAATTACCTCAACTGCCAGGAGTTACATGATGTGGCCTGGTTTAATGCTACTAGCGTAATTCACTAAGCGCAGTGAATATATTAGTTAAATAAGGTTCTACACATGATTTTCAAACTACTATTGGTCACTCACTTTAATTCTATAGCCACCTAATTAAATACATTTTGCTTCCCATTGTGACTGAACTCCCACTTCCTTCAGATGACTCAATCTCAGATGATTCAGCTGCTAGGCTCCTGAAGCAGCAAAAGTTATTCAACAACAGAGAAAGGGGGCAACTTGAAATTTCAGAATGAGTTTATCATTCCCAGAAAAAGGGCTCACTTGGATCCAGCTAAGATTTCATCAGACGTGCATGCACACACGAGTTTAATAACAAGCTGGAGCAGATGCCATCCTTGGATCTGAGCCTGCAATTAGAGTGAGCAAAGTTACTGGCTTAACTGCAACATTCCCAACCACTGTCTATGTGAAGTTAATGTTACTTCTAGGCTTTATTCTTAGGTATTGCCCTAACAAATAGGTTTTTTGACCTGAGGCTGTTTAACATTATCTGAACCGTTATTCATTGACTTAATCCACCAGATACTGTCCTCAAAGCTAATTGGGAGCTGTTAGTAAATTATGACATATTGAAAGGAAATAACACAAAGAGCAAATCTATAGTTCTCTGATGGAGAGGAGTTAATCAATTTTTATACATAGAGACCAAAATATTTTATGAACACTAATTTAATTGATCTATCCAGTTTTAGATGTTTGAATTTTCTGACACTGTGCTAAGTACTCAGTTTTCTTTAGTTACAGTCAATGTATCTTCCCTATGCACCCTTAGTAAGAAGTCTCACAACAGCAGGTTAAAGTCCAAAAGATTTATTTGGTAGTACAAGCCACTAGCTTTCAATGCGCTAGAAGAAGTAGCGCTCCAAAAGCTAGTGGTTTGTGCTACCAAATAAACATGTTGGACTTTAACCTGGTGTTGTGAGACTTCTCACTGTGTTTCTTTCAGTCCAACGCCAGCATCTCCACATCACCGTTATCTCCCCATTCCAATTTTTTTTCAAATGCACAGCATAATGAAATTTCTAGATCATTCTGTACACAAAAATGCAAGTTAAGTATTTAAACATTTGAAGCTTATCAATCAAATAATAGTTGCACTTTCTCAAGTGCAAATGCATTTATTCATTGTGATTGGTAGCCTAGTGGTTATGTTACAGGCTAAGTAATCCAGAGGCCTGGATTAATAAACTGGAGATTTGAATAAGGCATTTAAATTTAAGTTTACTTATTAATGTCACATCAGCACTACAATGAAGTAACTGTGAACATCCCTGAATAGTACTTTACTATTTGTAAATTCAATTAATTAAATAAAATCTGGAATTAAAAAGTAAGCATCAGTACTTACAATATTAAATATTGAAATCCATACTTATAATATGACAACATGGTTCACTTTTAACTGTCCTCTAAAACAGCCTAGCCAGCCACTCAGTTGTCAAAAAAGGTGGTTCACCATTGCCTTCTCAAGAGCATTCAGATATGGCAATAAATGCTCATTTTGTCAGAAGCTCCCACATCCTGTGAATGAATGAAATAAAAATCACCATTATCCATGCAGAATATTAGCAATAATTAATTGTCGTCATCATGTTATTGGACATAAGAACTGCTAAGCCATTTTTACAAAAACAAATTATAAATAATATCTTTAGCACAGAGAAATGTACAAAGGCTCACAGGAGCATCATCAAGCTGTTACGTTGAACCATATATGGAAATATTAGTTCAATTGACCAAAAGCCTGATCAAAGGGATTGGTTTTAAGGAGCTTCTTAAAAGAGGAAGGTGGAGGGGCATAGGGATGTAGGGAAGCAAATCCACATCTTTAGGGTTTAGTCAACTGAAGGCATAGCCAGCAATGACGGAGCACTTTAATTGGGAATACCTAAGAAGCCAGAATGAAAGGAGCACAGATATTTCAGAAGGTTGTGAAGTTGAAGGAGATTAGAGAGATGATATGGGAGGGGGTATATGGGGGGGGGTTAAAGGCCATGGCAGGATTTGAAATTAAGGATGAGAATGTCAAAAATTAAGACATTTCTTGACTGGGACCAACAAAGGTCAGTCAGTACAGGACAGGTAGGGGAACAGAACTTGATGCAAAACTTCGGCAGCAGAGTTTTGAATGCCTTATCATCCTCTCAGTATCTACTTTAATGTGTCCTCTCAATAGGAATATTCCCGAATGTGTTGGCCTAAATCTCATCTTGCATGGGGCACGTGTTTGGATGGTATGCTTCAAAGAGAAGAAGTGAGTTCTCAATTATGAGTTGCAGCACTGAGAGATCCAAAATCCATGAGGTAGATGTGTAGAGCAGAAACTATGGGCTGAATATTATGGGGCTCCAGTGGGCATGTTTCCTGCATAGTGCATCTATCCTACCATCTTCCTACCCACCCCTGAGTTTATCCCCATTATATGGGGTGGAGGGTTGTGGGGATGGTGGCTGGGGGACACAGACAAGCATCAACAGTGCCAGGCCATCAGTCGTATTTATATTATTAATTAAGGGTCATTTAGGCTTGTTATCAAACAATTTCATCCTGATAATGTGCTGCTAATGCCGTAACACTTTTGGCATGGGCAGATGGGTGGGAGGTCAATTTTTAACTCAAATTCTTGAAGGGTGAAAAGGAAGGGGTGAGGGGTGCTGGGGGAATGGGCTTTCAGGGGCTGCTCCTTGGATTGAACTCCCCCACCCCCAATCACTCTTGTTTCAACTCACTTTGTTCTTTAAACCCATCCCCTGCCCCTCTCCTTAACCTAATCAAACACTCCTGGCCCAAGCCCCAGGCTCACCTGCTCTCACGATCCATGGGCCTTCATTACCTCAGCTCCTGTGGTTCCTTCCTGCTGCTGCCAGCACTGATTGGCCAGCAGCTCCAGAGGGCAGGATCTCTGCTCCAGTGAGGGTGGAAGTCCCACTTGGCCCTCATTCATCTACCCTTCTGCCATAACCACATCAATGTTGTTTCCAGGCTTGGTAGGGGTAGGGTGAGCAGAATGGAGAAGCGTGTTTGACTACCATTTCTCATCTCATCCTTGTTATTCTGTCCAATATCTTTTTCTACAGAATTCTAGAAGAGAATATTAACTCCTGAATACCTTCAATAACATTTGTGCAACGCTTTGCAAATAATTCAAGAACATTAACAAATGTTTGCAAAAGAATCATCTACTGTCATCTTGATCAAAAAAAAGTAGAAACCTGGAGTCAAAAAATAAATAAAATCGTGTCTGATGCATACATTCATCACCTTTAGCAGATTGAAATTGTGCCTCTCACAAGGGATTCTGGCTTTCTTTGATAATAGAAGAAGCCGGTTAGACTAGACGCGATTCTGTATCTTTAGATTAACTTGACATCGCAGTAACTTTTATCAGATATACGCCATACTTGATTACCGATCCTCTCTCATCAGAGTCCTTATTCTTTTTGAGTTCAAATGAGCTGGAAACTGTCCCCAGATGTTTCTGACTGAGTGGGTTAAAGGCTTCAAGGAATTTGAATCAAACTTATCTGAGTTTTGCCCTCAACAGATACTGAACTTTTTGTTTACAGCAATGATGGGAACTTTCCATTTGCTTGTATGTAATTGCATCTTGTATCCACTGCACTTAACTTGTACATTAAGAAAGGCCTCAAGATTTTTTGTTTATTTATTAATCACAAGAGGCTTACATTAACACTGCAATGAAGTTCCTGTGAAATTCCCCAAGTCATCATACTCCAGTGCATGTTCGGATCAATGTACCTAACCAGCACAACTTTCAGACTGGGGAGGAAACCCATTCAGACATGGTGAGAATGTGCAAACTCCACATAGACAGTGAGCCAAGCCAGGATTCAAACCCTGGTTCCTCGCACTGTGAGGCTGCAATGCTAATCACTGTGTCACTGTGCCACCCCTGATCAAATGATCATTAACACAAAACACATTTCAAATAATTTCCCACACTAAAATAGTACATCACATGTATTTTATTAAAGTTAAACATTGTGGGTGAAATCTGACCAAAAAAATAGTAGTGTTGGTTCTGCCGAGAAAAATGGAGTGTTCCACTGACGTGTTTTGGAGCAAATCTTATGCCTATAGTAATCATTTTTATATCTTAAGTATCATGCCACTGATATGGCCTTCTCCCTCTGATTCACCCACCCCACAGTGACTGAACTACTGCAAGCAGTGCGGAGTTCCATGTAAACAATTCCCCAACATCGGTTCCACGACGACTGGAAGTGATGGCAGGAAACAAAACAGCAAGGTACTTTTTGGAGGGTGTCCTTACAAGCATGCTGAAGGGAGAGGAGCAGAAGTGGAACACACTATATACCTCTGCTCCCAGTGACAGCTTTCTAGCAGGGTCACCAACCCTTTGGGATGCAGTGGCAGCCTTGGTCAGTGCAAGCACACTGCAGAAGAGGATGGGATATTAGTGTTGGAAGAAGATGAACAATCTTCAATCAGCCAGGGTTAGTGAACCCTGTCACTCATTGAACCTCTTCGCACATCCTTCACAAACCTAACTCATTCTTTAACTCAGTCGCCTTGACCTTTGCCAACATCAAGCAACAAGTGCCCCCCTCCTTTGTACAATCACCATGTTCCCCTGGTAGCTGCTATATCCCCAGATTGCAGCTCCCCCCCAAGCCTGTCACACTTCATCACCATCTTAAAACTCAACACTCCCATCTATACCGTTCCACTGTGTGTCATTGCAGGACAAACTCAACCATAAGAGTCGTGAGCAAATGCAGCCAGCTGGTGTTATACCTGAGCTGAGAACCCTCACAGATTTTGAAGAATGATTCCTTGACCTGGTTGGGGAGGAGGAAGAGCAAGCCTTAACTGCTGGTGAAATGAGGCCACGCAGAAACATGAGAATCCTCAATACATATGCTGTCATTCCTCAAATCTTAAGTGAGTAATCCATGTTCGCTCCATATCCCCTGCAATGCATTGATACCAGGCCCAATTCTCCCATCATCACATGCCAATTTTTTGGCCTGTCAAGTTGGGAAATGCACACGTTGGCCATTTCGCAGGTTTCATGCACGTGTTCCTGACGCATGTGCGTCTCTCACTACCGGAGAGCAGGCACAGTCGAGACTACATTGGAAATCAACAGGAAAACTAGGTAAGTGATTTTAATTTATTTTTCATGCAATTTAAATGTCATTATCAATCCTGGGACTGAATTCTCCAGGCCTGATAGCATCTCCCACCTCACCAGGAGTGTTTCACTCCAGCACTGTTTAGAGTAGTTTCCTACATTCGGGGAACTAGCGGGAGACTCCGCTGAGTGAAGGGGGTCAATCAGGGATCCCCACGGGTCAGATGGTAGAGATGTTGGTGGCTCCTAGATGTGGGCACTCCAGCAGTGCCAAACTGTGCCCCCTGACACTGTCCATGGGGCAAAGTGCTCATCCCTGGGACACCTTGGCACTGCCCACTGAGCATTGGACAATGTCACTGTAGCAGGGCCAATTGCAGGGTGGGGCTTAGCGGCAGTCAGTGGGGGTCCTGCTGCCACTCTGCATGGGGATTAGGTCAGGGTTGGAGGGAGCTATGATCTACCAGGGGTGGAGGATGGTCTGCCAGGATGGGGAGCATCAATGCTGGGTGGGAGGGGTTGATTATGGGGCTGGAGATCAGGGTGCTCCGGGATAGGCAGATGTCGGGGCTGGCTCAGGAATGGTCAAGGGGCCAAATTGGGCTGTGGGAGTGTTGGCAGAGGATAGCACTGCAAAGGTCTAGTATTTAGCTGGCCAACAAAGTGCAGGCTGACAGATCGGGGCCACTATGCGTGTCCAGAGGTCCAGAACTGCCAGATCCAGTATGAATAGGCCCTGTCCTCCCCGAGCTTTTACTGATATTCATGATTGTGATCTCTGCATTGCACAGTGTGTGGAGATTCAAGTTTGAACTCCCGTTGAAAAAAGAATTGTGTGATCTATACTAGTTTTCCTGCCAGTTCAGCACTTAGAATTTTTTTGGAAGAATGGAGCCAACCATGTCCCTTCTCTTGCAGTTTGACCAGCAGAATAAGCCAGACCATCTGTAGGGTCCTGGAACCATTGGACTCCAGCATCCCAGAGTGGACTCTGCCAACCCCTCTACGGAAGAGGGATCACAGCTGTCACCCACACCCGGCACCAACGACGATACTCACACCTTGGTGCATTAAGTAAACAGGCCTCTGGATCGCTCATCACTAAGTACCTCACATCTAAAGATCTGCACAGGAGGAGGCAGGGACATTTCAGAGAACTGGCACTTGGACGGAAGCCGGAGCCCGAGATTCTGCTGAGGCTCTTGTTGATCATCTGGGCCTGACCATCCCATACCTGCTAGAGCTGCAAAGGCAGAGTCATGAGTATCAGGAAGGGATGACAGCAGCCCTCCCCAGAGTGCAAGGCCAATTAGAAGTGTCCCATCACCTTCTATCTGAGGAGATGGTGCCAACACTGTCAGCAATGGAGACCTTTGTACAGGACATGTATTCCATAGCAGGAGATATGCACACCATGGCTCAGTGCGTGAGTTTTATGGTGCAGGGCTTTGACTGCATGGTGCAGGGACTGGTGTGAATCCACATGTCAGCACTAGAGGTTGGTGGGTCTTCTGGATCTCACTCCAGCTGCCCCTTCGTTCCATGAAGAAGCACGGGACACCCAGAGAGAAAGGGGGTGGCAGGAATACAGCCCAGGGCATCCAGTCAGGGGACCTGGTTGTCTCCACCCCATCTGAGTCCTTGTCCGCTGAGCGAAACACCTCCAGCCCTTGAAACCATGTAAGAAAACAGTCAAACATCTGTGCTACCTGAAGGCAGTATGGATCATCTCGATCCTGGCTCTCAGAAGACGTTTACCAATGTCATCTGGGGCAAAAGTGTGTGGAAGTCAGCAGGCCACTTCAACCTCAGCTGTAGATCCTGGGGATACACCACACACAGTGGGAGCATCTGAAAGATTAAGAAATCATTGGCACTTAGTGGGCACTATTAATAATGGCAGTAGTGTAGATAGATGACCATTCTCTTTTGTTTGGTGCTAAAATTTCAATTCATTCATCCACAGAGCCTCCACCCAAACTTGAGGGAACCACTGTGCTCACTTAGTGCTGCATTCGAGTTGGGTGGGAAAACAGCAGTGCTTCATCCCTCATACTTTCTTGCTGGCCCCTATTAAGATCGGGCACTCCCTCAGCTCTGATATGTACAGGGACCCAGGAAGGAGGACACAGGAGGACTTGTGGATAATTGTGTGTGCATATCAGCCTCAACAACCCCTTTAAAGCAAGGGGCACCCCCAACGTGAAGGAAAGATAAGGCCCGCAAGTGACCCCTCTTCTCAAAATGGCGATTTTGGGATTCCCACCCCCCAGCTCCGAGTTGAACTTATCCGAGCCCAACGTTCTCCCCAATGCCCCTAAGCAGTGAACACCATGGACAGTGCTGGCTGCTTGAGCGCTGCTCTGAAATCCCCCATCAGAGGTGAAGGTGCCAGGTTAACATTACCATAGAGCTCTAGTAATGGTGCAACAGTGACATCGCACCAGCGCCAGCTGAATATCTGGGGTTGGGGCGGGGGTGGGGGCCTGGTGACAGTGATCACTAATGACATGCTATAGAATTAAAATGAGATTTCTATCATCCTGCAACATGTTTCACACTACTCCACCTGCGAGGGGTCAGGTAGTTTGGAACTCAGAAACTCACTGGCACAAATTGCGCTTTCTGGATTTTGAGCACAGTCCACCATTCCCAAAGACAGAGAGTGTGAGCTCAAGATCACCCGATTATATTTACACAAACAAAGTGGTTCTGGAAATTGGATGGGTTTAAACTTACACTTTCTGGTGTGTTAATTCTTATCTTGAAGTTTTCCGAACTCATCCCCAAAAAAAAATATGAAGGCTTCACACAGTGTAACTATTGGCCTAGTTAGCTAAAAAAGTGTGAAATTTGGCCAGCAACCTGTGGGGAGGAACAGTCACCCATCAATTTAGAAAATGGCATCTTGCCCTTAAATCTTCCTCAATTCCTCTTGAAGTTGCTCTTTTTGCACATCATTCATCCAAAAAAATCTCACCAATGTTAAATCTAATAATTAGTAATTAACAGCATATTAACACCATTTTACAGTGATGATTGTTAATGACTGTCAAACTCATCTCCCAGACATAAACTATAAAAATTACAGATTCTCATCCCTTCAAGTTACAAATTGTGGGGAATTTTAAAAAATGTCAAAAATGTTAAATATTTTTAAAATTTCAAAAACAACCACTACTATTTTGTTTTTGCCCTGCTGCAGTGAATTTCTGGTCAGTGGAAATACCACTCACATCTAGGTACTGCTAGCCTGTCACCACCACAATAAAGAATCACATAAACTGTTTACTTTCATTTTACGTCAACCAATCATCACAGTGATTGCTGTTCAAACATAAACCATAATTAAAGCAGATATAAAACTACGTTTACTTTGCCATAACAATCTGCTCCTTTAATAAATAAAGGTTCTGATAATGAGAGTGGTGGTGACGTATACAGCTGATCTTACCTGATAATGTGAAGTGATAGAAGTAATGCAATGTCAGCTGCTGTCAGAACTGGGGAGACCAGGCAGAAACTTCTTGTTTTTGGAAAGCTGAAATATGTTGCTCCCATTTCACTGTTTTTCAATGGTCGCCTTACGCTGCATATTAACTGCTTTTCACTCTAAGACAGCTTGTGCACTTTGCAAATCTGTAGATAGTCCTTTCTTCCTTTGTATGGTTGACAGGACAAGGTGATCCATCAAGTGACAAACAAACATGATGCCCGGCATATACCCGCATATTGACACATGAACAGAAGGTAGCTTGCTGCAGATCTGGAACCTGGACCATCTTAATCTCTCACATCCTTAATTCCAAGATATATCATTGTTCTATCTGATGGCAGGAGAATGTCATATTTAATAGATGCGAAGGGATATTGGGCAAGGGAAGTATGTACAATGTGCTGCTTCACATTTTATAAGGAAGGGATCTGGAATTATTGCGTCTGAAGGAAATGAAAGCGTGATTGGAGATCTCTCTTAAAACACTAGGATACTATAACCCTTTCCTTATAATCCTCTATTTTTTTCTTCACTCACACATTCAGCTGCTTGCAGGTAAGAATATGTTGCAGCACTCCATAGAGGTTTACACCATGAAAACAAGCCCTTTGGCCCAACTTGTCCATGCTGCCCTCTTTTTTAAGCAATTGAGCTAATTCCAATTGCTAATGGCTTTTTAAAGACAAAATTGTACCCATCTCTACTACTGCCTATGGCAGCTTGTTCCAGACACACTCTGGAAGGGCGGCATGGTAGCATAGTGGTTAGCACTGCTGCTTCACAGCTCCAGGGTCCTGGGTTTGATTCCCAGCTGGGGTCACTGTCTGTGTGGAGTTTGCACATTCTCCTCATGTCTGCGTGGGCTTCCTCCGGGTACTCCAGTTTCCTCCTACAGTCCAAAGATATGCGGGTTAGGTTGATTGGTCATGCTAAGAAATTGCCCCTTACTGTCCAAGGATGCGTAGGTTCGAGGGATTAGTGGGGACAAAATGTAGGGATAGGGCTTGAGTGAGATTATGTTCAGTGCAGACTCAAAGGGCCGAAGAGCCTCTTTCTGCACTATAGGGTTCTATGAGTCACTCAGCCTCTGTATGAAGAAGTTACCCCTCTGGACCCTTTTGTGTGTCTCCCCTCTCACCTTAAACCTACGCCCTCTAGTTTTAGACTCCCCTACCTTTGGGAAAAGATATTGCCCATCTAGCTGATCTATGCTCCTCATTATTTTATAGATCACTTCTAAGCCAATGCTCCAGGGCAAAAAAATTCCAGTCTATCTAACCTCTCCTTACAACTCAAACCATCAAGTCCCAGTAACATCCTAGTAAATCTTTTCTGCACTCTTGCTAGTTTAATAATATGCTTTCTATAATAGGGTGACCAGAATTGCACATAATATTCTAAGTGTGGCCTTACCAATGTCTTGTACAACTTCAACAAGATATCCTAACTTCTGTATTCAATGTTCTCCAGCTTAACATACCATAATGTCTTGTAACATAAAGCCAATTTTTCAGTGGTGTTTCACTGATTATATCAAATATCAATTTACCTGGACCAATGCCATTAGCTACATTGCCAATAAAGTTAGCATTTGATTGATTGTTCGCATCAGAAGCAAGAGGCCACATGATGAAACATTATTGAAATGGTCTGTGTCCCAGTGCCCCTTTAGTACAGACACTTTAGTACAACTAGAACATGTTTTAGTGTGCTGGATCTTCTACTTATAGGATACTGTCTTAATTTGCATGATTTTGAGACATCTAGCCTTGCAATTCTTCAGGCCACATTGGAATTGCATGTGGCAGGCACTAAGTGTCTAATTATATAGGCAGCTGCTGGCACTTGAAACACCCCAATGTTGTGATTGATCACGTTATTGGCACAAAGTTCCTCAGTATGTAAAATAAAGCTATTTGCTGGAATTGAGCTATTTAATGAAGTAAAAGAAGTGATGAAGGTGGTCTGGTTGATATATATATTATACGTATATATATATATTCTCAAAAGGCATTTGATGCAAGTACTGAATAAAATTGCTAGCAAAATTGAAGCTCATGAGATTATAGAGGCAGTGTCTGCATACATACATAATTAACTAGCATGAAAAAGTAGTGTTTTTCATGCTTGAGAGAAATATGCGGTGCTGACCTCCAGAGTTTGGTATGAGGACCACTGTTCCTTTTGATGAGTATTATTAACCTGGTTTTTGCATATATAGATCACAATTTCAAAGTTTGCCAGGAATAAAATATAATTAACATTGAAGGTAGTCACAGACTACACGTGGACATTGAAACCATGTAGTGTTCATCACTTACTGTCTCCTCGTTCACTATACACTCATCTCAAAATCCTAATGGTTTGCTTCACTCTAACCCATCTCTGCAACCTCCTTCATCATTTGGCCACGTTCTTTCCTGCCTCTGGTCTTTATTTGCCTTTCCCATTTTCAAAGCCTCCTCCAAACCTATTGTTCTGACCGTATCTTAAATCAACTTCTCTAATTCTTCTTCTGCTACCTCTTAATCCCATTTCACATACGTAAAAATGTCTTGAAACATTTACTACCTTACATTCTATTGTTAGTTAATTGAATGACTGTGCCCAGAACCATGAATGCATGGGAAATCAAGGACATTTTGTGCGTATATGTATTGTGTTCTAAGTCTGGTGCATAGGTTTTCTTGACATCAGAAAGTATTTATAACTAAACGGGGCAAAAACCATGGGATTGGATTACATATAAAAGGTCTAGGCTTGACTGGTTGAATAACCTTTTGCCATTGCATACTTCCTTATGAAATGCTACTTCCGGCACCAGCTATTGGAATAATAGCCAGAATTTTTACACCAGTCATCCCGATCCCATCTCAGGAGCAGGTGGCCAAAGTGCCTCCTCCGGCTGCCACTGGTAGCATATGTCCATGTCACATGAGGCCAGAGTGGTCTGGCTGCAGGCTTGGGAAGGGGATCTGATGTAGAACCCTTTGCAATGAGGGTTCTCTATTTGCCCACACCCCCTTTCTCACTGGGACCTATCTAACTGGCCCCAGCAAAACCAGCCAAATTTACTTTTGAGTCCAGCCTCCATCCCGGTTCCTTGTATTTGAGTGTTGAAACCCCAGCTGCGGCTGAAGAGTCACTGGCAGCTCTCGATGGTGGGAAATCCCTCTACATGGTGGCGGAAATGAAAACTGTAGCCACTTAACAACCATCAAAAATGACTGTGGCTTCCCAGTTCTGCAGAGGTGGGCTTGCTCATGACATTTCAGTTGAGGTGAGTGGGCTTAATGCCGCTAGTGAAATAGGACAGATGATGTTGCCAAGCCTGAAATTCCAATTCCATCTTCAATTCCAATTCTTCTTCCCCAGAGATATTAATCATGGTAGGTTTAACAAAAGTTCATCTGTTCAATAGGTCATGGGAAATTCATTAAAGGCTGCAAAAGGGATTTGAACTTAATGAAACCTTTTTAAAAATTATCACATTTTGACAATCTGTCACTCTTGCACTGAAGAAATAATTCATTAAGATTCAGCATCCTAACTACACCAGCCTTCCCTCAAATTTGGCTTCGTCTCTTTGTCACATGTTGAACACTACAAATAGAGCTCCACCTTCAGGTTAGAACATGCAGGTAGCAAAGCATGTGTACTTTCTAAATGTGACCAAACATTACACTGGAATTGCGGTGTATGGTGGCAAACCCAAGCAGTGAGATTTCCTCATCGAAGGATTACTAGAATGCTTCAGGTCATGCCCCAACTCCAGCTCTGCCATTCAATCATGGCTGATAGGTTTCTCAGCCCTTTTCTCACCTTTTTCCCGTAGCCTATAGGTTTAATGTTGAAGTAGGAATTGAAGCTGAAGTGTAAACAAACCTTATGATTGTGCTTATTTTTCTATCAGCACCTTCTTGAGTCTTTAACATTATCATTAACTGTCGCTTGGTCTTGTGCTCATGACACCTTTGTCAAGTCGGCCTGGCATGGTAGCACAGTGGTTAGGACTACTATTTTACAGCACCAGGGACCCAGGTTCAATTCCCGCTTTGGTCACTGTCTGTGTGGAGTTTGCACGTTCTCCCCATGTCAAAGTGAGTTTCTGCTGGTGCTCTGGTTTCCTCCCAGATTCTGAAAAACATGCTGGTTAGGTGCATTAACCCACACTTGTGGCGCTGGACTGTGGTGACTAGGGGAATTTCACATTAACTTCTTTGTTAATTTCATTAGTAACTAAGACTAGTAAATAAACATATAAATCTCTCCTGAGCTCCCACCTATCCCTCACCTTCTACTTTGCTCTACCTGCTCTTATACTGTATAGTTTAAGTTTATTCCTCTCTTTCACTCTGAAGAATCAAATAGACTCAAAACATTAACTGTTTCTCTCTACAGATACTGCTGGATCTGCTGAGTTTTCTAGCATTTTCTGTTGTTATTACTTAAGATTGTGTTACGGTACACTGCATGGGTTTTTATATTTCAAGAGACAGAATAGTATGGAGTGTCAAGTGTCAAAATGTTTAAGTCAAATTGCCACTGGTCTATCAGGTATCAATAACACGGATGAAATGTTATAATCCATATGGAACTCAAATTTAAATCATTGCTATAAACTGTTTCATAATTAATCTTATGTTGTGTGATCCACACTGTGAATAAGTGAATGCAGAAACTAAAATTTATTGTATTTATTATAATTTTAATAGATTGTGTTTCAAAGGATGGAAAAGGACTATACAAAGAATTATAGAACATAATTCATTTACATAATGAGTACAAGTTTTTTTTTACAGAATGCTTAAAAGAATACTACAAAATACAGTATAGCCAAAGCAGACAGTTATGAGTAAAACGATAATTTTGATAATACAGATTATTGGTCAAAGTGAAAACTCATACTTGTATTTTGGCATTTTCACAATTAGTTAACACTGGAAGCAACACATGGGTAGGATACAGTGGTTTAATAAGAGGGAAAGGGTAGAATTCATTCACTGAACTCATGTTTACATAGTAGCTCAAAGTGCTGGTTAAATGGTATGTCTTTGGCAAGAATTTCACACCCAACTGTATATAGTTGTGTAGGTTGTAAAAAAAAAAATTGCAGTGATATAAAATAGTTCTACATAAACCTTGATATCTAAGCTACTTGTACTAAAATGCCAGTGATTCTGGAATGATACACAAGGTGTTGCACACAATATAGAATGTCCTGCACCTCCAAGAATGCCTAGTAACACAAAATCAACAGCCAAAATGTGATTGAGTACATTTATCTAAATGTATTTGTTTCATTCAATCATCAGATTAGCTGCCATCTATTCAGGATATTGTGTCAAATAAATATAAATTATGAGTGTGTTTTTTCCTGATTGGTCTACTTTTCAAACTGCTTTATCTCATTCAGCTCAAGACAGTAAAAAAATAAAACTAAGCATTGACCCTTCACCTCAACAAATAAAACCAAATGATAACAAATAATCACAGAAGCCAAATATCTTTTCTGACTGTCTGAACTAAGATCAGTTATTCTCTAAAGTTCACAACCCTGCTCCACTCTAATGGAAATCAAACCTGCTCTTACCATTATTCAACATATACAAACCTTCCAAACATGACCTGTTATTGCTCCAACTTATTGTTGTCCTGCAGTTTATCTATTTTTTTTCTCTCTCATTTTGTTTTAAAAAGAGGGGTAATTCTCTTCAACATGGGGTCTGGCAGCAACGGAGTCTATTTACTTCTTCTGCGATCCTATCATGACCTTTGATACAAAGTTCACAATAGCGCTGGCAGGCTGCTCAGGGTCATGTTCAGCAAACAGATGGCAGACATTATCAGTGGTGCTTCCTTGTTTTCGTGCCACAAATCCAAAGATTCTATCAAAACAAAAGCACATCAGTCATGGTTTTCATACACAAGGAACACCAAATTAACTTAAAACTCTTCTGTAAAACTCCACAGATTTTAAAAGCTTACTTTGCTGAGATACTGTCTTTTGTCCATCTTCAGAGGGGAAGAGAGAAAAGGAGAGACCCGTTAGAACCTCACACACAGTTCGGCACATTATCGAATCAGAATACAAATTAAAACAGAAACTTACTTCCTTTCTTGTGGGTCCAAGGCACAGAAAATCACTGTGCTGACAGCATAATGTCTTCTGAAAAACAGCCTATTAAAAGAAAAGTAAAAGCTACTGTCAAAAATGCAAGTGATTGGGACAGCCTTAAATTACATAACATTGGTAAAATCCTACTAAAACTCTGCATATCTGCACAGAAGATAGGTAACAGGCTGATTTTGAAACACTGAAATGATTTTTTTTTCATCTGGAAATGAAATGATTGTGCTGAATTTGCTGCAATTGCTGGATTATTTGTAAATGTTAATAATGGACAATAATAGATTTTTGGTAGCTGAAGGCATTATGGGAATGGTGCATTGGCAAGTGTACAGAGTTCACTTGCAGATCAGTCACTTTCTTATTGAGTAGCAGACAGATCTGAGGGGATAAATGCCCTATACCTCATCATCTTGCCTTGGATTGGAAAAGGAAAACTCAGATCTTATGCACTGACTTATTGGAAATTGAGCACTATGGATCTTAACTTTGATGTCCTTCTTGTTTGTAGGTCTTCCTACAAAAGCTCAAAAGTGAACAATTATTTGGGTGTGCTGGGAAAATATTGAATGATACGTAGCATTCGTGTGAGTATACATTAAAACAAGAACAAAAATCTTAAACAAATTTTTTGACCAGATTATACTGACTCTTTCTATTATTTATACATTATTCCTGATGTTTCTGTTAGTTAATAGAGAAGAAAATGATTTGCTTTACAATCCAGAGCTAACTATCCATTCCTTTCAATAACAGTTGCTAATAAGAACCTGTTGTTACAGATTTCCAGCCACAGTTTACAACTTTTAATTTGTCTCGAAATTACAAATCTAACATTAAAAAATTCATTCCTTCTCATTACCCTTCCAAAATAATCTCCCCTGAAAATTAGCCTGGGTTCGTGAATGAAGCAACAAGCAGGTTGGTATTATGCAACAATCAGAAGTGACAGAGTGTCTCAAGAAAGCAGGGATCTAGGCCCAAATTCTCCCAAAAAAATCTAAGTGCCAAATTTGCATGAAAACTGGAGTAATTCACACTTTTTTCCAGTGGGAGACGAATCTCCTACACCCTGTGCAATGCTGAGGCCACCACAGTGAATGTTATTAAATTTCATGGCGGTGGGGCCTATTCCCGCCCAGGAAGCTTAAATCAGCACACTGAGTGGGTCACTGTGCATGCGTCGATCAGCACAGGCACAGTGGGCCTGCATTTTTGGCCTTCTGATTGCTTGCCCCTGACCATTCCTGGTCTAGCCCGACCCTCCACTTCCAGCCCACCCCAATTTCCAATCTCCAGCACCCCACCTTCCCAGTCCAACACTGCTGAGCCTCTCTCCAGCAGGCTGACCAACACCCAGCCCACCCCAATTGCTGGCCTCCCTCCTTCCTCCACTGATCCTAACTACATAGTGGCAGTGGGAACTCCTTCCCCACCAATCGTCCCCTAGACCCTGTCCCAAGACCCATTTTAGGATCTTCCTGTGGCTCTGCTCGATGCCTTGCAGGCAATGCTAAGGTGCCCTGTGGACATTGGCATGTTGCCCACTGGGCACTGCCTGGGGCCCCAAGCTGGCACTGCCAAGGTGTCACTACGCATGGGTCACAGTCCCATTGTCAGACCCTTTAGGGCCCCCCAATTGCCCCCTCCTCCAGTGGGATCAGGCCACTTGCTCCTTGAAAATGGACAGCTACCATAAACCCTAGGGGAGTGAAATACTCCTATACTTCTAGCAGGGGAGGGAAGGTGGGCAGGGGAGTTGGCGGGTTAAGAGGCTAGCGGGCCTGGAGGTTTCAGTCCTCGGCCCACTAATCACATTTAAATGAACTCCTAAATGCATAATGCAGCCCCACAACTATTTCTGGTGCAGAACTGATAGCGCCAGAAATCTGGCACTGGGAGAAACGCTGGGGACCGGACACCCAACAACGTGTTGGAACAGTTTTGATGGAATTACCAGCCAGAATTTCCTTGTATTTGTTTTTTTTTGTGTGATGGCCACTAATGGGAGACACTTATTTCATACTTTGTGGGTAACTTTCTACATAGCATCACAGAATCCTTACAGTGCAGAGGAGGCTATTTGGCCCATCGAACCTGCACCAACTCTCTCTGAGTATCGTAAGGCCCACTCACCCAAGCTATTCTTGTAATCCTACACATTTATCATGACTATTCCATCTAATTTACACATCTTTGGACTATGGGAGAAAATTGGAGCAGCCAAAGGAAACGCACACAGACATGAGGAGAATGTACAAATTTCACACAGATACTCACCCAAGACTGGAACTGAACCCAGGTCCCTGTCAGGCTGAGACAGCAGTGCTAGCCACTGTCCAACATCACTGATCATGTCAAAAATTCTAGTCAATTACAACTTTTGGATTTTCGAGAATCCATACACAAATATTTATAGCACAAAAGAAACTGAATACTTCTGAATTCTTGTATTAAGATATTAGAACATAGAACATAGAACATAACAGCACAGAACAGGCCCTTCGGCCTTCGATGTTGCACCGACCAATATAAAAAGCAATGACCCTCCAAACTAAACCATTCCCTTCTCTTCCATATACTTATCAACTAATCTCTTAAACGCCACCAAACTTGGCGCATCTACAACTGCCGCAGGCAGGGCATTCCACTCCCTAACCACCCTTTGGGTAAAGAACCTACCTCTGATATCCGTCCTATAACTATCACCCCTTAATTTAAAGCTGCGTATTCTGCAAGACTAGACGGAATATTGGAAATAAAAAAATGATTTTGGAGTGCTCATCCAAAATAGAAAACTACAATGCTCCCACTTTGTGAAAATATGCCTTTAAAGATGCTCTTAAGATAGTTGTACTAAAGCTGCACCACACTGATTGATCTATTTCATTTAGATCAAATATTTGTTGCTTTTCTTGTTTAATAATGGACAATTCTTTGTTGTGTACATTTCATTACAATTATTGCCATTCTTCAATCCAGCCACGTGGTTTACCCACTTTGTTTTGGATGCTATCACATTCTTGTTCTGTTCATTGTATGATCCTTTCAATGCTCCAAATAGTCATCCTTTCTATATTGAACATAGAACATAGAACATAACAGCACAGAACAGGCCCTTCGGCCTTCGATGTTGCGCCGACCAATATAAAAAGCAATGCCCCTCCAAACTAAACCATTCCCTTCTCTTCCATATACTTATCAACTAACCTCTTAAACGCCACCAAACTTGGCGCATCTACAACTGCTGCAGGCAGGGCATTCCACTCCCGAACCACCCTTTGGGTAAAGAACCTGCCTCTGATATCCGTCCTATAACTATCACCCCTTAATTTAAAGCTGTGTCCCCTCGTGCTAGCTTTTTCCATCCTAGGAAAAAGGCTATCACTGTCCACCCTATCTAAACCTCTAATCATCTTATATGTTTCGATCAGGTCCCCTCTTAGCCTCCTCCTTTCTAACGAAAACAACCTCAAATCCCTCAGCCTCTCCTCATAAGACCTGCCCTCCATACCAGGCAACATCCTGGTAAACCTCCTCTGTACCCTCTCCAATGCCTCCACATCTTTCTTATAATGTGGGGACCAGAACTGCACACAATACTCCAAGTGCGGCCGCACTAGAGTTTTGTACAGTTGCAACATGACGTTGCGGCTCCGAAATTCAATCCCCCTACCAATAAAAGCCAAGACTCCATATGCCTTCCTAACAACCTTCTCGACCTGACTGCCTACTTTCAGGGATCTATGCACATACACACCAAGATCCCTCTGTTCATCTAGACTACTAAGAATCCTACCATTTGCCCTATACTCTACACATTTATTATTTCTGCCATAGTGCATTACCTCACACTTTTCCACATTAAACTCCATTTGCCACCTCTCGGCCCAGCTCTGCAACTTGTCCAAGTCTCTCTGCAAACTATAACACCCCTCTTCACTATCTACCACTCCACCGACTTTAGTGTCATCTGCAAATTTACTAATCCATCCTTCAATACCCTCATTCAGATCATTTATAAAAATTACAAACAGCAGGGGCCCCAAAACAGACCCCTGAGGTACACCACTTGTAACCGAACTCCACGATGAATATCTCCCATCAACCACCACCCTCTGTCTTCTATCTGCTAGCCAATTCCTAACCCAATTAGCTAAATCACCCTCTATCCCATACATCTGCATTTTCTGCAGAAGTCTTCCATGGGCCACCTTATCAAACGCCTTACTAAAGTCCATATATACCACATCAACCGCCTTACCCCCATCCACCTCTTTAGTCACTTTTTCAAAAAACTCAATGAGGTTAGTAAGGCACGACCTACCCTTCACAAAACCATGCTGACTATCTCCAATCAATTCATTACTCTCTAAAGTAATAGTTAATAGTAAAGTAATCAGTGAATATTGATCACTGATGTAAACAGTATAGAGCTCAGAACAAGGCACTAAAAAATTCTGTCACTCCAAACGAAGCATATCCATTTATGATCATCTTTTGCATTCAATGCCAAGACTTCTCAGATTAAATACCTATTTTACCATTACTTCATGAACCCCAATTTTAACTAAGATATTCCAAAATCTGAGCATATTACCCTGTTTAGTTCTTATCTGCCAACTCAGTTACTGCCTCAAAACCCTAATAGATTTGTTATTCAAGGGCTTAACTGTCCATTTTCCCTATGCACTGAGCTATAATCATATAAACATTTACCGTGAGAAATAATTAATTTTAAGAAAGGCAAGGACAAAATGAAGAAAACGTTAAGCAAGGCTTTATTTTACTGTTTCTCTCCAAGTCCAAGTTAAATAGACAGAATAAACTTACTTTCTTTGATTGTCAGTCAGAGTAATGCCTTGGGCAGACACTTTAAAATGTACAACAGTGGAGGCTGGAGATGGAGTTTGTATCAAGGTTTCAGACGTTGCTTTCTGGATTGCTTGATGGCCTGTCAGAGACTCCATATCCACAGAATTTAAATACCACACATTACATGCTGAAAAAAAACATAAGGAAAGGTATTAAAATCACACTTCTCCCATAATGTTTTATGTCACACAACCTACTTTGTGAAATAACCAAATTTCCTAACACTCACAAATATAAATAAGTTTACACAAAGTATATTTGTGAATATTATGGTGCAGTCAGTGAAAATATAAAAGTGTATTTCCAGAGACCAATAGCAGATGCAAACAGAAAGAGTACTGAACATTTATCAATGTGACTAAACTACACCACATCTAACAAAACTGGCAAAGGGTCTAAGCTAGCTGAGTTGCTCTTTAAAATGGCAGATTATTTAACAATGATAAATAAGTCAGCAACTGTAATGATTTGTCACAGAAGCACTCACTTACCTGCCCCTTGCTTTAATAATTCTGCAGCAGAGTTTGTAGCAGTTAGTGCAGAAGTGTCTATTCCATCTTCCAAAGGATCTATTAAAAAATGTAAAACACATTCAACTGTCTAGTTTCCATTTTCTACTTCTGTAAGCTAGTCATCAACAACAATAATTTAGCTGAGGTTTATTATATAAAATAGAACTGAATATAGGCCCACAGATCCTACACATTCAGGAGGTGAGTATTTTGGTGTAACAAACATCAATAATCAGGTAAAAAAATTAAAGGCGTAAAAGTTAAGAAAATCTTTTTTAGGACTGTAAAATAAGTCTTCCAAAATGAATTGTTATTTAGACTTCTGGTACACCATGCCAATCAGAAGAAATAATCATGTGTGGCTTTCAGTAAATAATCAGGCCACTGGAAAGCACAGACACTACATTGTTACCATTTCATCATCATCAAGCATGGAAGGCCTCCCTAAACTTCCACTGTGGCTCCAAGGATTGAACCTCCTGCCATTACTCTGAACTCTGTTTATCGAGCCAGTTGAGCTGACCCTCTGCAGCTTTACTAAACAGCCGTAAGTCACAGAATCCCTACAGTGCAGAAGCAGGTTATTCAACTCATCGAGTCTGCACTGACCACAATCACAGCCAGGCTCTATTCCCATAACCCTACATATGTTTAAACTACTTTGGCAGGGGGATGGGCCCAAAGCAGTAGAGAGACAGAAGAGAAGGTTGATTACAGCACAGAAGTTAAAGAGAGCACATTAAGTAGTAAAGGCAGCACTAGTAATCCTAGTACCAGACAGATCAGGCAAAAACATGAAAGAGAGCAAGGGGAGTCCAGATTAAACAACATTCATTTCAATGCAAGAGGCCTGACGGGCATGGCAGATGAACTCATGGCATGGATGGGTATGTGGGACTGCGATATTATAGCAATTACTAAAACATGGCTACAGAAGGGATGTACATGACGTTGATAAGGCCACTTGGAATACTGTGTAGAGTTCTGGTCACCCTATTATAGAAAGGATATTATTAAATTAGAAAAAATGCAGAAAAGATTGACTAGGATGCAACTGGAACTTGGTGGTTTGAGTTAAAAGGAAAGGCTGGGTAGACTAGGATTTTTTTCTCTGCAGCATAGAAGGCTGAGGGGTGAACTTATAGAGGTCTGTAAAATGATGAGGGACACAGATCAGCTAAAGAGTCAATATCTTTTCCCAAAGGTAGGGGAGTCAAAAACCAGACAGCATAGGTTTAAGGTAGAACATAGAACATTACAGTGCAGAACAGGCCCTTCGGCCCTTGATGTTGTGCCAACCAATTAAGAAAAAGCAATGACCCTCTAACCTAAACCATTCCCTTTTCATCCATAAACCTATCCACTGACCTCTTAAACGCCCCCAAACTTGGCACATCTACAGTTGCAGCAGGCAGGGCATTCCAAACCCTTACCACCCTCTGGGTAAAGAACCTACCTCTGACATCCGTCCTATAACTACTACCCCTTAATTTAAAGCTATGTCCCCTCGTGCTAGCTTTCTCCATCCTAGGAAAAAGGCTATCACTGTCCACCCTATCTAAACCTCTAATCATCTTATATGTTTCGATAAGGTCCCCTCTTAGCCGCCTCCTTTCTAACGAAAACAACCTCAAATCCCTCAGCCTCTCTTCATAAGACCTGCCCTCCATACCAGGCAACATCCTGGTAAACCTCCTCTGTACCCTCTCCAATGCCTCCACATCTTTCTTATAATGTGGGGACCAGAACTGCACACAATACTCCAAGTGCGGCCGCACTAGAGTTTTGTACAGTTGCAACATGACGTTGCGGCTCCGAAATTCAATCCCCCTACCAATAAAGGCCAAGACTCCGTATGCCTTCTTAACAACCTTATCGACTTGATTGCCAACTTTCAGGGATCTATGCACATATACACCAAGATCCCTCTGTTCATCAACACTATTAAGAGTCTACCATTAGCCCTATACTCTACACATTTGTTATTCCTGCCAAAGTGAATTACCTCACACTTTTCCACATTAAACTCCATTTGCCACCTCTCGGCCAGCTCTGCAACTTGTCCAAGTCTCTCTGCAAACTATAACACCCCTCTTCACTATCTACCACTCCTCCGACTTTGGTGTCATCCGCAAATTTAGTAATCCATCTTTCTATACCCTCATCCAGAACATTTATAAAAATTACAAACAGCAGAGGCCCCAAAACAGATCCCTGAGGTACACCACTTGTAACGAACTCCATGATTAATAATTTCCATCAACCACCACCCTCTGTCTTCTATCTGCTAGCCAATTCCTGATCCAATTAGCTAAATCACCCTCAATCCCATAGATCTGCATTTTCTGCAGAAGCCTTCCATGGGGAACCTTATTGAATGCCTTACTACAGTCCATATATACCACATCAATTGCCTTACCCTTATCCACCTGTTTGGTCACCTTTTCAAAAAGCTCAATAAGGTTAGTAAGGCACGACCTACCCTTCACAAAACCATGCTGACTAAGGTGAGTGGGAGAGATACAAAAGTGTCCAGAGGCACAATTTTTTCACACAGAGGATTGATTGGAACAAGTTGCCAGAGGTAGTAGTAGAGTTGGGTACAATTTTGACTTTTAAAAAGTGTTTAGACAGTTACATGGCTAAGATAGGTATAGAAGGAAAAGGGCCAAATGCTGGCAATTGGGACTAGCTTCAAGGTTTAAAAAAAAAAGGGCGGCATTGCCTGTTTCCTTGCTATATACCTCTATGACTCTATATCTACGCTGCTAATCAAGTGATACTAGGGTCAATTTAGCATGGCCAATCAACTAAACTCGCACATCTTTGGACTGGAATTAAAACATTTCATTAAATGTTCCAGAAACCATTAAAACATTCCAAGAAATGCTATCACTTGCCAGTGCCTTCATCGTTTCATTTATCAGCCCCTTACAATTTTACTCTTGGTCAGTCCTACTAATTGACTCATGCCTTCTGAGGCTCACTGGAGATTTTCTGCATTTTTGTTCATCTACTGTGGCATTTCACCTTAACCTGTCCTTTCCCTTTGTGCAAATCTCGCTCCTGCTATCAATCAGAGGAACTCTATACATCTGTGTAGATCACATCTCCATTCGAGAGTGTCTGAAGCTTGCCAACTGTCATTCAGGTCTAAACTGTGTTAATAAGGGGAAGTCTGGGCTAACATGGTATCTAATACTTTCAGAGTGAAAGATTTATTTTACAACAAAACTAAAAAAAAACTGACATATTTCATGCCACATACATTTTATAAATAATTACAATTATATTCATTTGAGAATATTTATTAGAGCAATTTTCAACTGTGTTCTTCTACCAATTTACGTATTTACCTCTGTCAGGGATAAGTAACTTGCAAGGCAATGCCAGTGGTGTGATGGAATGTTGATAAACCAACGCAGTCAGACTCCCTGATTAGAAACACAATATTGCATATTAGATGCATAGAAACAAATACAGTTTTGAAACATCTGGATCATCTTTAGCTTTATATACTTTATTTTTAAAGAGTAAACATAAAAGCATACCAAAATATGGTTCATTGGGGCAACCCTTTAATCGGACTCCTTTCTGGGTACATTCAATCAAGAAATGCCTGACCAGCTCATTCGAGAAGTCTCCCACTGCTGTCAAATAAAGAAACACAGGTTTACATAGCACAGAATTGTTACAACACAAAAAGAGGCCATTTGGCCCATTGTATCTGTGGCAGTTTTCCAAATAAGCATTCACCTCGTGTCTTCTCCGCACATTCTTCCTTTGAAGATAATAATCCAATTCCCTTGAATGCTTTGATTGAACTTGCTCCAGCTCACCACTAAGCAGCACATTCCAGATCATAACCATTTATGTGAATAAGTCTCCCCTTGTTTCTTTTTCCAGTTACCTTAAATCCATGCCTTCTCATTCCTAACCCTTTAACCATTGGGAAAGTTTCTCCCTGTCTACTCTACATAAACACCTCATGATTTTGAATGCATTTCTCATATCTCCTCTCAACTTTTTCAGCTTCAAGGCAAACAATCCCAACTTCTCCCATCTATCCATTTTAACGGAGATCATCATCATCAATCTTTTCTGCACTCTCTCTCATTCTTTCAAAACCAGGGTAAGCCAATGCTTCATACAAATTTAACATAAGTTGTACTCTATGAGGTGATTTTATCATTGCATTGGACCCTTTTTTGGTGCAATGTGGTGATAAAGTCAAGTGTAAAGCACTCAGTATGGTTGGCATCGGCTTTCGCAACTGAAGACTGAACAGATTTCATAACAGCTATGATGGATCTCAACTACAATCTTTTCCCTTTTGACCACTCCTCCTCCTTCAGCATCAAAACTGACCTTGTTTTGGCCTTGAATGATGCCCACTGCAATTAGTATTTTGTTGATATTTGCCCTCTTATTATCTGTTGCATAGACATCCTCTTTCATTGTCATCTCTCCATTGCAAAGACCATCTCATACAGATTGACACTGTTCCATTCCTATTTATTTTGCTGTTTTAGGACAGCCACAGTGGCACAGGGGTTAACAGCACCAGGAGCCCAGGTTCAATTCTGGCCTTGGTTAACTGACTGTGCAAGTTCTACACATTCTCCCAATGTCTGCATGGGTTTCCTCCCACAGTCCAAAGATGCGCAGGTTAGATGGCCTGGCCATGCTAAATTGCCTCATAGTGTCCCAAGGTGTGTAGGTTAGGGAACTAGTGGGATAAACACATGAGATTATAGGGATAGGGATAGGGAAGATACTCTATCAGAAAGTTGGTGCAAACTCGATGGGCCGAATGGCCTCCTTCTGCACTGTAGGATTCTATGCATCCATCCAAATGCAGTCATCCCACATCCAGCAGTGATCGCTCTTTCCTTCTACACAATGTCAATTTTGCAGTTCTCTAATGGTCTTGGTTTTATTCTTTCCTCGTTCTATATACTGCAACTTGATGACATCTTTCAAAGACTGGGCTTAGCTGCCGTCCCTATCACCGTTTTCATTGGCCTTTTGAATGTTCTAATCTGCCAGGACATCAAGGTATGGAAAAACCATAGCTAAGGCTCACTCTTCAGAAGATTTTGACCCTGATACAGAGTCAATATTCTTATTGCTGATTGAAATATCAGCCCCCACTGACCTAGGCCATTATCTCAAGCTAAGCCAAATCATTTTTGATTCTTTGTAAGATTTATTTCTGAGCTAATCTTTAAATTCCTTCTTCAACAATTGCATAATTCTCCATAGCTGCCCTACCCCATCGCCTCCATCAATGCCTCCTTTACTGCCACCCATCCTCTTCATCAATTCCAATCTGTCAAAAAGTCTGCTGTTTGAGTTTTGCTCTATCTTGCATCTAATGTCTTCATCATAACTATTCAACAGACTCAACACAACATATTAAATTCTCATTCCCGTTTTAAAATCCATTTATTGCCTCGCCACAGCCGAAGTCTACAAGCTTTCAAAACTGTGACCCCTCTGAAGCGACTATCCCCATGATTCTTCTATTCAGGACCATCCTCTTTTCATCTCACCAATAGTGTAGAATTCTATAGTCACACCAGTCTTGTTCTCTTGCACTTTTTCCCTTGCCCCTCCATTGCTCTCTTTCCAATTTTTGGATCATTCCTAATCATCCTCTTCATGTCTCAAGATTAATTCTCCAAAGTTACCAATGCAGCACCTGAGGCATGACAGGAACTTTACAAATTCCAAGTTGTTGATGAAATACAAAGACTGTGGAGACCATTTTAAACATGAAATACCTTTCTTGCTTTGCTGAAGCACAGAAGCTGGAGGTGTGGCGACTTTCATTGCCAATCCATAGGCACCTCGGAAAGAGTGGCTGTCCCGAACAATGAATGATCCAGGCTCCTTGTCCTTAAGTAATGCAATGGCTGCAAGTAAAATGTGTTCTTGTTAATAATTAAACTTGGAGAAGATTCACAGAATGTGGATTGTTTCCCAAGATTATACTAAAGAACTCTGATAAGAATATTTTGTATTATACAAGAAAGACTTTATCTTATTTCCTATCTGATTCCAAATATATAAAATGTGATGATACTGAACTCTTCTCCACCATAATTTCCATTAACCTACATTGAGGCTTATGGAGAAGCTGATTATTTTTAAGCATAAAACTTTCATGGTCATTACATCTTTGAGCCTGGCATTAATGCCGAGGTGCATCCATCACTGGTGGTGAAACTGCTAAGGTTTGAAAGGATCTAGATGACACCATCTCATTATAGCATCAGTTATAAGCATCTGCATTATTAGGATTCAATTCAGGTGACCATCATGGTACAAAGTTTCCTCTCCCCTTCTGTCTCCAAAACTTATTTGGAAAGTCCTGCCCACCACAGGAATCGTGGAGGGTGGGACACGGATCATGCAAAAATCTGTTGACCTCGGGCAGGAACTTCTGGCCTTGGGGCAGGCATGGCCAGAAAGTCCTGCCCTTAGTCTGCAGGTGGACATCAGACCTGTCATGCTACTGTCAACATGTTTGCTTTTACTGAGTGCCAGTAATCTCCCTGATATATACCAGGCCGCAGTCATATCAGCTCCTTGTTTGCTGTTTCAGTGCCCAGCCTTTCTCCTGAAACCAAACTTTCAGCAGTTACTGCAGAAGTGCCTTGCAATAACTAGAGATTTTCAGACTTCAAATGTCTGTGTCAGAACTTCCTGAAGCTGAATTTAGAAGCATTTTTACAGACTGCAAAATATTTACTTTTAGAAAAGGGATCTGAAAGGTGACTAGTGTTTGAAATAAAATTACGAATACATAGCCCAAGTAATTAAAGTGTTAAATCTCTCAGATCATCATCATTGTTTTTTTCAAATGTCATTGTGTCATCTACTATTGGCAACAAAATGCTTTGCATTGTAATTTATTAATAAAGAATTACATGAAAAATAATTAGGACCAAAGATTTTCCAAATAAACATGCAAACCAGTCCACTGCCGATCGTCTATCAGAAGAGAAGTGATTTATTCTTTTTTGTAACTGAGCATTATATGATTAGCACAGCAATAATGCACTGTTCATTATTCAGCTGCTCAACAGGACTGTCCTGAATTTTAACTGAATTCTTAAAGCCATACACCACTTTGTAAGTGGACAGACCTTTAATAATTTAAGTATTCAGACTGATAAGTTCTCAGACTGTGGTCAGGAGAAATCAATATGAAGTTATTATTTTTCCTCAGTCTTTATTTCCTTTGACATATTCCCAGTGACATCATTATTGTGACAGATACACAATATTATGAGATTTACACATAAAGAATGGGAGAAAAAGGTGATTGTACTGAATGCATTGCAGATGCAATTTGTTAATGATCAATTAAAATAATTCCTGGCCAATTAGTGGTATTTGTGAGGCTGATCATGGTGCCCAGTATTCAACAGAAGGAGCACTGAGCATACATCCCCTAATGCAATGAACAGGAATCATTTGCAAGTCTTTTGCAACTGCGACCATGACATAACACCCAAACACAATTTGGATTAACTATTCCTAATTTTTTATTGCTAATGATGGGGAAAGGCAAAAAAACTGAGGAAAAACTTCACCTTTACTTCCCTTTCTAGTAATCCAACAAGGATTAGGAAACTTTTGCGTGATAAATTCGTAGTTGCAAACCAACACCAAACACTGGAATTAAAAAACAACTGCACTTAGGTCATAGAATGCCTACAGTGCAAAAAAGGCTATTTGGGCCAGAATCCACACCAACTCTCTGACCCAGTCCCTCTTCCCTGATCTATCCCTGTAATCCCACACATTTAACATGGTTAATCCATCTAACGTACATATCTTGGGACAATAAGGAGTAATTTAGCATGGCCAATCCACCTAACTGCATATCTTTGGATTGTGGGAACATCTGGACGAAACGCACGCAGACTCCAGCAGAATGTGCAGATTCCACACAACCAGTTACCCAAGGCCAGAATTGAGACAGGGTTCCCAAGGCTGAGATGCTAATCACTGTGCCACCACGCCGCCCTGTCAGATAAGACGTTGATTGCTTCAGTTGTTTGGGGTCTAATTTTTTCTGGTACATTTCCTCTGGAGCAATTCACAATAACAATGCTTCTTTTATATATTTAGAATTGATTGAAGTATCTCCCCCTCACCTTGTTCACGAGATATCTCTGGCTTATACCAAAATTTGGAAGTGTCTTGCACAAATTTTACAGTCACATGTTTGTCAGATGAGAATGCAGTATCTGCAATTAGAGAGGTTAAAAATATCAATACATATACATCAATGAGCTACTTTCAAATTTATACTCTGACTCTATACTCTAAAATGGACACACAATATGACAGTCACAACAATTAGGTGGATTCATTTTGCAACTGTTTACAAAATCATGACAGGTGAAATGATGAAAGTTATTGATCTGAAATATTGGCCAAGCTTTTGTCAACAATGAACCGTTCCTGATGTTGTAACTGGCACTGGGCACCACATTCTTTTTGCCATTTTCCACACAATTCTAATTAAAATTCTCTGTGCCCAGGACATGCACATAAACATATACGATTTTGCGGCCAAGGAAGCTAACTGATGGTTGAACCTGCTGTCAGTTGTGAACACTCAGCTGTAGGTGGGTTATAAAAGAGTCTCCTGGCCAAATAAGGAGGCTCAGCATCATGTCCAACCCCATTATCATTAACATATCAGAAACACAAAGGTGTCATGGGTGCTTCGTCCAGATTAAATTTACCTTGTACACATTTTACATTACACTGGTTTCACACTTTACCAATATGTGCATCATTGTTCTTTGTTGAGATGAGCTTAGTCGAAGAGATAAATGAACAGGCAAGCCTCATCGCTGGCACACATTGATGGTTATAGGGGAATTAGCGCCATTTCCTTTACTGTGGGAGAAATAGCTTTTTTGAATATGCATGTTAGCCTTCAGTGTTGTACTCATTATTCTGTGGGACATGGTTGAACTTGCGGGCTCAGTTGGCTCTTCCTTCTATGCACTGTAAAGTACATTGTCCAGGATCATTCAGTGGGAACAACTGAAATGTTATAGGTGAATTCAAAAATCCTATAACAACGCTTCCAACACACACACACACACACACACACACACACACACACACACACACACACACTTGGATAGCATTGATACCACTCTTCAGGCCTCCCTTTTTCTTACCTTGACTGGCTGTTCCAATCTCCTCTCCCATGCCTACATACACCTGAGACCAGGTCCTTCCCACTTCATTCTTTATTACCTCAGAACCCTCCCTCTATCTTTCCCAGAAGCCCCCTTCCATTCTTCCATGCCCCCAATAACACTTCATAAGCCCCAACACCATGCAAGCTGCCATTCTCGTGCTCCTCTCCATTATACTGTAGAGTTAACAAGGAATAACCAACCTGATTCACAGTTGCATAAAGCTGACTAGTGCACATCACCATTAAATGACTATCAACCTGATGCCCTAAGACTCTCTGCATCGCTAACTTCATCTCAAGAGTAGAACTTTATCAAAACCTGTTTCATAGTCATGAGTATTCATGGTATATAAATGTATTATAATTATGAACCAACTGCAGACCAGCTTAATACACGACACATCACAAACATGCCACCAGCTTTATCTCTGCATCTCAACCCTCTATTGGGAAATTGAAATCTTGTATTCCACCTGATTAAGTCATCCTGCACACTATGTCTCCTGTTTGTAGGCTTCACAAAATCTCTTCACGGAAGCTGCCAGATTTGCTAAATATTTCCAGCATTTTCAGCCATGAATGACAAAATCTGACACGCATCATCAGCATTAAAACAATAATAAAATTATTTTCATAATTCTTTTACCATTATTTAACTTCAACAAATAATCACCAATGTGGCACCATCTTGTACGCATCTTAATGTGAACTTCATAACTACCAGAAAATCATTTAATGAGTAACAGAAAACATTAAGATTGGTACTGCAAACAGATTTTTAAAATATTATTGTAAAATGCAAACGTTTGTTTACCTGGTTTTAAAGGCAAAGACTTGATAAGACTTGAAAAGCAGGAGAGTTCACATGCAACCATTGTTTTATGTTGCATTAACCAATCTCAACCAGAACAGTAACAGGGCTTTACAAATTAGCCTTACACTCACAGAATTAAGGAGGGAGAACCTAAGCACACTTTTGTCTTCATATCACTGCCCTCTGAAAATACATTTGGATTTTCAGCAAGGACTGAGAATGTAAGAGCTTGCACATAGATAATCATATAAACAGGGTAACAGGGATCCAGGCATCTTTGAAATCATAACCCAATAAGGAGTCAATAGTTTCTGGAGAGAAGGAGGCAGAAATGGAGAAAATGATATAGAGGTCAAACTGACAATACAGTATTACAAGCAATATTAGAGCAAGACTGCCATTGCTAGAGGCAGAACATTATAGTAGAAACAAATTAAGATCACATTTCTGGTATGTTGTGATGCAGCTTTAAGTGCTGCAAGTCACAGTAACAGAATAGCTGTCTATTTCACACTGCAGTACTGACTCAATTCCATGTTTCAAAGTTTTATCTCTTCTGCTTAAAACAGATTTAGCATCAGTACGAAATAACCCATACGGTCTAAACTTAGCACCAACTCCATATCTTTCTGATTTGGTTCAGTTAATGTTTTGGGGAATTAAGTTCCATTCTTGACCTTCAGAATACCCTCACAACACATAATTTAAAAACTGCATTCTAAGTTTGAATGATGATGAGTAGAAGAGGTTAGGTTTTGTCATTTTAGGTCAACTGTTAAAAATGCAAGCTTAGACATTCAACAGTTCAGATGAAAGAGTATCTACCAGAGACATGCTTTTTACCATTTCTGATTGATCTATATATTTTTCAGCATTTTTTGTTTTATTTCAGACACCCAAGAGGACTTCTTTTTGCATGAATTGTGATTGCTAAGAGCTGCCAAAAAGAAAAACGTGACACATTGCTCATCCCATTGGATGTAACCCTTGTCTTTGGGTCAATTTCTTAGCTCCTGGAATTCCTCATGTAGAGATTTGATTTGATTTATTATTGTTACATTTATTAGTATACAGTGAAAAACATTGTTTCTTGCATGCTTTACAAACAAAGCATATCGCACACAGAGAAGAAAATGAGTTAGTGCAGAATGTAGTATTACAGTCATTGATAGGGTGTAAAGGTCAACTTAGAGCGAGGTAGGTCCATTCCAAAGTCTGATGGCAGCAAGGAAGAAGCTGTTCTTGAGTTGATTGATACATGAGCTTAGACTTTGTATCTTTTTCCCGATGGAAGAAGGTGGAAGAGAGAACATCCAGGGTGCGAAGGGTCCTTGATTATGCTGGCTGCTTTTCCGAGGCAGCAGAAGTGTAGGCAGAGTGAATGGATGGGAAAGTGGACTGGGCTTTATCAATTGAAAATCTAGACTAAAGATTCTTTGTAATTTGCAATAACTGGAAACACTTGTTTTCCCAGACAACCGATGTTAAAATGTCAAGGACCACCCTCAGCATACAAGAGGGTGCACACTTGGACTCTAATCCTCAGCTAGCAGAAACCAATCACAAGACATGTGTTACTCAAATAAACACAGCAGCTTAAAACTTTAGTTCCAACTCTACTAATTATATAAAAAAAACAGCTAGCAAATATCTGCAAATTATGTGGTACTATAACGTTTCAAAGTTCAAGATCATTAGTAATTCTACAAATCCTAAACAGCTCTTAAACTGGGCATTCATTTAAAACAATTGCAGTACTTCATAGTGAACACAAGGATCAGCAAGCACTGAGTGCTAAATCTTAACAGAAAGGATTGGGGAAGTACAGCACAGATTGGAAGCAGTTGTCCCTGTTTTGGATTCCAGCTGTATTTAATTGTCAACTTAATATATTGGGGAAACAAGTAAGTGAGGAATTGAAATCAGGTATTGTTAAGCTCTTGTTATCTTACAATAGTACTGTTGATGACAGCCTCAACTGCAGCAGCAATGTGAACAAGGTAGAATTGCTGCCGCTATCAGAGGTTGATTTCTGTCAGTGGGTGGGCTGTGTGCTCAGCATGTAGCTTTCCAATTGCTATCCTTTAGAAGACTGCTGAGGAAAATGTCAGTAATCACAAGTGAAAGTCATTGATATAAAGAAAAAGAATACAAAATCACCATAAACACAATTGTATGGGAAAAGTCAAGTATGCAAATAGAAGGATTATTCATTTTTGTAAACATGATTAAATATGTAATCTTTTAAACGACTTAATGTTGGAAAAACAAAACTCGCAGCATTTACCTTGTACAACAGAAGTATTTACGACTTTTGAAAAGTCGGGAAGGACACTGGGGAATGGAATGCTGATTGTACTTCCACTGTGGGGACTTGAAAAGCCACTTGAAGCTGGTGAAATGGAGGCAAATGAATGATCTCCCTCAGAAATCCTTTTCTTTTCTGGCAGTGGAGGATGCACATTCACACTCAAAGCATCATTCATTACTGCTGAATTGCTTTGTGCCTGCCGTCCACTAACTGTTGTAAGCACTCCCTCTTGCAGACTACCATTACCTAGGAGACCGGTCACTGGGGAGTTCATGTTTGAAGCAGTGTTGTTTGATCCTGTAGAAAGACCAGATAACATGGCTTGTTCTCCATCATATTGAGGTCCACTGTTGACACTGTAGTGCAGGTAACCCTGGTTACTGGAATCTGCAGTCAACAGATGCAATCCAGGAGTTCCTCCAGCACCTTCTTGTTGGAGGTTTGAAGTGAGACTCTCAGAATTACTCATGTGAATAGAGTGGTTGTTAGGAGAGGCAACTTGTGATTCTGGAGAAGAAAACTGTGATAACATAGAGACTTCGCGTGACGGACTTCCCGAGTTGACACCAAACTTTGAAGAACCAGGATAGCTTTCTGTTGATCGGCTAACTCCAGTTATTGGTGGCACTCCTTTCTGGGCATTCTCTGACCAGGTAGATGGGCTATTGGAGAGAAAGAAAATAAAGTACGAATAAAATATTTATTAGTACATAAACCCAGTACAAAACCTTGCTTATCTCAGTATTTTCAAATTTTGAAGAGCCAGATCAAATCTTCTCTCAAGCACTGTATTTGTGAACATCCCATTTGATGATGTATTGTTAAAATCTACTATTAAAATGAATGAAAATCATGTGTGAGAATCAATCTTATTCATCTGCCCAGTGCTTTGGTCACCAGGTTTGAGTATTGTTGTTTATATGATAATTCAGGTCCATTTCATTTTTGAAGAATATTTAACATCTCATTCACAGTTTTAGTCACTGATTAAATTTAGCCTCCTAAATGTGGAGAACAAATCTAAATCATTTGATCATGAACAAATCCATTGAAAGATTGAAAAACCATTTAATAGACAAGCGTTGTCTAACTTTGTAGAACTACTGTAAGCTATTGTGTCTCAGAATCTGTAGTTAGCAAGGGTTCAGCTCCACACTATGTTGCAATAATGGTGATTTTTGATCATCAGCATATAGACTCAAAAAGTCCAGACTAATCTACTAGTAAGAACTTGTATTTATATTTAGCACTGTCTATTTGCAAATTCTACTGTGAAAATGGATTGCAAATCATTCTTAAAAATTAATCTTCAGTCATTTTGGGTGAAGGTCAGTTTGACTGGATGATGTAGAATGCTGGCTACCCAAATGAAGTCCTCATAATGTTGTGTTGCTGCCTTTGTCATTTAAGTTCCACACAATGATTTGAAAGTTGCTGTCTCCTGCTGTGCTCTCTCTTAGTAAGAAGCCTCACAACATCAGTTAAAGTCCAAGAGGTTTATTTGCTAGCAAACGCCACTAGCTTTCAGCCTCCATTGTACATCAGTTTACCAGAGAGTAGACACTTCTTGAGTTGCCACAATCTTGCCTCAAAATGTTCAAGTCTTTTTGTAGGACTCGTCAGTTCTGCTGACACTGACAAGAGTCTCAGTGTCCTGGGTTCAAAAACTTGACTTGAATTTAGATACTGAGCATGAAATTGGGAAGAAAGCTGGCATGTTGGTTGACAAAGAGGACTGGAATAGATTTGAGAGAGAGAGAGAGAGACAGAGATTAACTAGGACTGAATTTTGGGTTCAAATTAAATCCATTTAAATATAAGGTTCTAAATCCTATAATTTTTTTTGTGGGCATTTTTAAACTTTTGTTTGATGGGTGCAGTGTGTTTTATTTTGTAGTCATTTTGTGGGTTTTATGTTGGAGTATGGGTGGGAAGCACCATTTATCTGTTTTCTGTTGTGCTGTGGGAAACTACAGAATGCGACTGCCATTGACAATTGTTTTATTTACTGTGTTTTAGGAGCTCCACCCTGTATACACAAGAAGAAAATCTTCCTGTTTTTATGTGCGTTTTATATAAAAACACATTTGCATTGTGCTTGTATGTGTGCGGGGGCAGAAGAGAAATGGCCTATGCATCATGGTTGCCTTTGCTTTGTAGTATAAATTGATGTTAGGTGAGGTATATACCTGTTATCTAGCACAGGATAGTTGGGTTGAAGCTGTGCAGCGGTTCTCTTGCCATAGGTCTGCCAGAACAGCAAAAGGCATTTATGGCATTCTTTTAGAATTTCTGTGGTTCTTCCATTAAATTTACACTGGGCAAGTTGCGAACCCCAAACATTCACTCCCACCATGTAAATACTTTATATACAAAATAATTTATGATAGAAAAAGGTAGTGATGTTAGAATTGCTCAGAAAGGAACCTGGAATGTAAGATGCAAAATAAATGAGAGCTTGTTACCCTGGCAAAAAGAGATAAAAAGAAATGAAGCATGCTCATAGTCTCAAACAAGTCATTCTGCCTTTTTGTCACTGTAAAAAGGGATACCCATTCAGGCAGTGTCATCAACTGTTATATTTGACAAAAGTCCTGGTGACAACACTGAAGGAGTTCATGAACACTTTATCAGATTGTATCTCATCTTGGCAGCTAAGTCTAGATTTTTGTATCAGTGTTATCAAATACATGAGCACAAATTGCCCATTCTGCAAAACAAGAAGAGATCTGTAACTCTAGATCTCGGCCAATTGTTTTTCGCACATAATTTCCTGTCAGCCGCGAATGCTATTATTGGCAGCTTCTGCCCCAAACAAGTGTGAGCTTTATTTGAACATTAATTTAGGACACAGCATCTTACATACCACTCCCCAACCCCCAATGACATTTCTAAATCCTTGCACATTTTATAATTACCATTACCTGGCAACCAAATGAGGAGTCATGGAAAGGACACAGTAATACTGAAGCAGAGTCTTAATATATCAGGCATGTTTGAGCTTTTGTATTTTTTCAGGTTCCTTAGGAAACTAAAGTATCAATAGACTCTGGAAAATATTAAACTTAAGATTGTTTCAGGGCAAGCACACAGAACAAAGAAGCGCTATGTTGCTTCAGTGGTATGATGACACTGGTGATTAATTTTATGCTCCCTAGATAGTAATTCAGACTGCAAATAATGTAGACAGAAATAAACAAGAGCAAGAACACATTAGAGTTAAAAAGATTAGAAAGGCATAGTAAGTGCAAAAAATGTGCCCCAGCAATGTTCTCATTATATAACAAGTCCTTCAGCACAAAGCTATGAAATACATCACTTAAAGCCATGTAAACTAAGTGCTTCCATTGTTGCATCAACAGACTTGTGCCAAATCCACTGAAGGCTTAAAAAAGTTACGCAAAATACAATATGCATCCATGATTAATGATGATCATGACCACTGCCAGACATTTCTTTTAACCCTAAACACGATTAAAATCCCAAGAAGAAACTGACATAGGTTTTGTATCAAAAATAATGTTGAGATCAACGGGACCATTATTTATGGAATAAACTTGAAGGCAGCTTCTGGAGATTCTTATGCATGGTTAAATACAGAAATCACTATTCAATTTACCCTCCTCCTCCACAAACCTCATTACATTAGCATCTCACTCATAAATACACCACTGAAATGTGTCAGAATGTATCACCAAGAAAGGAGAGGACTTTTGCACTCAAGAGTGAATGTTTTAACTATATAAAGTCTTAATTACTGGGAACAACCTATTACTGAAAATGTAATTTTACAATTGTGGAATTTCATTCATTTAGAAAGTAATTACTGTTGGAGGCTTAAATTGTTTTAATGATTCTTCACCTTGCAACTCTCACAATTCTTTTCTAAAAAATTTCGCCTTTTCGAGAGGCTTCAAAATGAATGAAATATTCTCATTTATAGTTCCTTAGGTGCTGCACTCTTCAGCGAGGACTCATTAATTCTGACCATTTGCAGAGCTTTGCTGTTGCGTGCCCCACTTGTACATGTCACATAATCCTCTCCACCATATACAGAGTATGTTGTGCTGCAAATGATCTTTAGAAACTAAAGTGTCATTCAAAGTCCTGCCAACAGTCTTTAGGGACCGTTTCCTTATTCATTTATGGGACATGGCTGTTGCTGGTAAGGCCAGCATTTATTGGCTACAGCTAATTGCCTTCGAGATGTTTGTGGTAAACTGCCTTGTGGAATGTTACAGTCAGTATCGGGTTGGTACACCCACAGTACTAACCATAATGAACAATGAGTGCATATCATCACAGCTGATCAGAAAATTTGGCCAAGATGCCAAAGCCTTCCAGAACATGTGGAAAATGTTTATTTATTCATAGGACATGGGTATCAATGGCAAAGCCACCTTTTTGATAATGGAGTGGCTTGTTAGGCCATTTCAGAGGGCAGTTATGAGTCAAACTTATTGCTGTGAATCTGAAGTCATACATTGATCTGTCCTGGTACAAATTCAATTCCCTAAAGTACAAGTTTGAACCAGATGTGTTTTAACCACAAAATCCAAGACAGTTGTTTGTCGCTCATCATGACTGATACCAAGATTTATTTAATTAACCAAGCTTAAATTCTCCAGTTGTTGTAATGGTATTTAAACTCATGTTGTCTCATGTTTATCCAGGTCTCAGGTTTACCAGCACGGTAACACAACCACTACACTCCTGTTTGCGATAATAGTAGCAGAGGCGCAGGACTTTAATTAAAAGGCAAAAATTGGATTATTCTTTCTTGAACAGGTGGTGGGGGATTTAATAGCAGTGTTCAAAATCATGAGTGGCACTGATAGGGTCAATAGGGAGAAATTGTTTGGACAGGTTTCAAAAAAAAAAGACAAATGTGACATTTGCCCTATTCTGAAAGGATGTTGGAAGCAGATTCAATAGAAATGTTTAAAACAAAAAAGAATAAGTAATTGAAGGGGAAATGTTTGTAGAGGCAGGAGAAAGAGTGACAGAATGAATTAGACAGCTGTTTCAAAACTAGCATAGTCACAAATAACCGAACGGATTACCCCTGTGCTTGATCATTCCAAAAACTAAAAGGTAAGCACAATAAACTACCAGAACATATCACAGCCTGTTTGGATGATCAAATTAGAAAAAGTAGATCTGAGCTGTCATTTAATTAAGGTGTTCTTTGTGTTTATAATGTTAGATCCATTTTGTGTACAGCAGGTTTTAAATCTAAACTCCAAGGGCAAAAATCTTACCTAAGAATGGTAGAGTGTTGCTTCCAGTGAGAAAACTGGCATGTTCTTTCCAGAGAAACCAATCAGTTTTCTCAAGAGATCTTGCAACACTTTGACAAAAAACATCAAAAGGGAGTGGGTGCTCAACATGCAGCAAAATCCTGTTCAGCGATTAGGGACACCATCTTTAAAGGGTACCCCAATCAAAACCTCAATAAACCTTCCTGTCAGCCCATTACAGAGGTCTCAAGGGTCCCCCTCCCCACTCCTGATTGAAGTCAACACTCCTAACCTCCCTTCCCCTCCCCCCCCAAACTCCACACTGATCACAGGCATTTTTCCACATTGACATGGTGCCAACCTGTGCCAAGGTGGAAAGGAGCCATACCTGGAAACATTGCTAGGCCTCTTATCAGTGTGCATAATCAAAACATTACAACAATATCTTCATCTATACATAAATCCACGGACACCTCACAATTGACTGAGTTACGCTAAATTCTGTCTTTTGTGAAGAAGGTGTCGTGCAGAAGAAAGCACATTTCCTAATGAATTTAAATTCAGCAGAGGTTACTCTGTGTTTATATTAGATCAAATTATTAACTCAACTAGCTCGCATTTGGAGGCGTGAGCTCCCCCTATTTGTTAAATTATTCCTGAGAAAGAGACAACCCCAGTTGCTGCACAATGTCTGCCAATATTTCAACACTGTAAATACAGCTTGGTCCAGCACACCAGAACGATTCATTGATCTACCTTACCATTACAGGCAGCACAGAACTCTGGTATAATATCCTGGCACCAAGCTTAGTTGCATAAATGGTACAAGACTCTGCTTCAGTAAAAATATTGACTGTGAAAATAAGCAGCATTTAAATTTTTTTTTTCAGGATATATGAATGGACTAAATATGTCTTTAGTGAATATCAAGAATTATAAACTCCAGAAATATCTTTCAACATTCAAAGTACTTGCTTTAACAAAAGGCTGCATTTAAGAAGCAATCTTCTTAATGTAAAAATATTTGACTATATTTTCAAGGCTCAAAAAAAATCCCACCAAGGAACAAATAATAGCCACCCTCCCAACTCCTGGTTCTGGAGAGTGCAGCATCAATAGAAACAACTGCCAAGTGAACATGTTTTAAAAATGATACCAATGATCAAAATGCTTCTGATTCTGGACTCAGTCTTTCAATATCCCACATAAATTAATATGACAGAAGTTACAGGGCATTTTAACTGACAACTGTTAACAGGTAAATAGGCAATCCATCTAAGCGTAGCGTTTAAAATGGCCCACCTGTTTGTCCTGGGGATTTGGCTGCTGGTAGATACAGAACACACGGAGCCAAAAGTTCTCTGGTAAGATGGATTAGTCACTGAAGTATCACGGCTGTACAGAATAGGGCTTGCCGCCACAGCATTGTCTGATCGCACTACTGAATGGTTGATGCCTTCCATGTAACTTTGTGGTTCTGTGGAATAAAGATGCACTTGGTGTTAGGTTAATGAATGCACTACGGTCAGTTTTACCATTAAGTCCAACAGTATTTTACACAATCAGAAGGAATGATTGAGTTCAACACATGATCTGTGTGCTTTAAAAACCAAGAATGACAAGTTGCTACACCGCAGCAAGAGGCTAGTTACTGATAAACTCAGGATATGCTAGTGTCCTGACCTGGAACTTAACCAGTTTGCAACAGCTTACATTAGGTGATGTATTTACCCACTGAATTATTGGAGCATGGAACTTGCTGTTTACTTGGTGATCAGCTAAGCTTCCATTCTGAAAGCTAATAAATGATGCATTTTGTTCACTTAATATCACAGAAATGTATAACACTTCTTCAGTTACTTCAGATAAATTTTGGATTGCTTTACCAGTTTATTTGGTATTGATCACATGTCAAATCTATGTACAACAACAGTACAAGTTACAGCTCAAAGTGCTTAACCCACTTCCCAGATCTTGATTTCTCAGACTATTGTGAATTGAGAAATAATCCATGATTCTCTATACTCTTAGAATGCCCAATATTCTGAAGTTGAATTTTACAAAAGTAAATCCTTCTACAAATGTTGCAAGAGAGGGAGTACTTTGATTTTAAATTTTCTAAACGAAAAGCCTCATCAAGCATCCAAAGAGTTAATTCACAAATACAAAGAGACAGACATCTATTTACCTGACAAAAATCAGCATTAAGAAAAAGTAAAATCATAACTAAAGAGCATTCTTTGGAGCAAAATTTTGCAAACGTGTTGACACAAGCACAAAGATGAGATAAAGCTATCTGAAAATCAGTGGAACATGAAGACCGCCCAGATTCCTTACATAGCGAGGATGACTTGCTAACATCAGAGGCTATCCTCCAAGAGGATTTGGAAATTGTTCAAACAGGGGCTTGCATAAGCTTGTATATCTACTTCATATCAATTGCTCACCCTTTTATCTATGAAGATGGCAGATGTGTCTGCCTGGCTCCGAAAAGATAGAGACATGGGACAGGGACAATTATTTAGATTATGTGGAACAACTTACGGGAATCACCTAAACATTTATTCTTATATTTGTGAATTAGAAGCAACTTCTTTTTTTGTCTCCCATGTATCCACATGACATATAGTATTTGTTCAGTGCATCTTCACAGGACCGCAAAAAAATTGCATAGAGCTGGAAAGTGAACGGGCTTCTTTCCAATACTCCCTCACCACTGCAGTAAAAGCACTCACTGAATTCCATCCTTTCATAAATTTAAGAAGGGAGGAAAGGACACACCACTCTCAGTTTTGGGGAATGCACTAATTTCTAAGTTTGGCCAAACTAATGTTTGAAAGCAGTGTTCTTTCAGAAAATGGGTTCAGTCATTTATGAGCAAGTCTCGAGCATGACCTAACAGTGTTATGCATCCATTTTATTACAGCACAACTTGTACAATATGCTGGGGTTATGGAATTTGTCTGATTTGTATCTAAGAGTGGGTCATAACTATGTATGTGTAATCTTTGGGATAATTGTGCCTACCATCTTTTGAATGCAGGCATTCTCCACTGTTGTGAAAAAGTGCTGTTGGGTTCAGCAAAATGAAGTGTTCAGCCTGCCTGCAGCTGGTAAAGAATGCTGACCAGCACTGCTCACCAGCAGTGCTGGCAATAGCCATGGTATTACTAGTATGGCTATTTCCAAAGGAGTTTAGAAAATCAGTCACCAAGTGACAAATGAGACATTCAAGGGGGCACTGGATTATTACTTGAATGGAAACAACGTGTAGGGAAATGGGAAAAAGGCAGGGAAATGGTATCAAACCATAATGCTTGTTAGGAGAGCCGACGCAGATACATTGGGACAAATGGCCTTCCTCTGCATGTAACAATTTTGTGATTTTTGCTGGCACCTTCAGCAAGTAGTTTTTTCTCCCCCTTCTTTTCTGCATTATGGACCTGCTGCCAAATTGGAACATCGCTATAAATATGGCGACTACTACTGTGTCTACTGCCATGCCTATTGGAAAAAAAGGCAATTAAGACATTTGAGTTGTTGACAATTTTCTTCGATGCATTATTTTGAAAAGATTTGCATGAGTGGAGGAGAATTCCCAACAACATACTACTAGTTTCCAGTGAGGACAGCTACAAATACCTTGTCTGGATGCTTCATTTATAATGTTAGTGTCGTCTGAAGGCAGACTCATAGCCCAGTCCTAAACCAAAAGGGAGATAGATTCTCTCCAGAGTCTTGACCTATCTCTGCTTTATCTTTGATTTACTTCACACTAGTAAATCAAAAGTGGATTTACTTTGATTTAACACTATAACGTGATGTTAACCCTTGTAGTGTTAATTCAATGCAACAGGTATCTGATGGTTGCACTTTAAGAGCACAATGCAATTATTAAAAGCACAACATTCACTGAAAAGCAATTTCCATGCACTATTTAAACCTATGTACATTTGCAGCAATACTGGGATGAAATTCTTGTTTCAAAAGATACGGCATGCAAATGACAGGAACGTGGTCACTCAAGAAGATTAATGACTGCAATTGGAAAACATGTAATTTAAGTGTGTATACACAGCTGCTCCTGCGAATAACCTTTTTTGAAAAAAACTCAGATGATATTTCTTACATGGATCAATATATACCGAAAATTTCAAATCAAGACAAAAAGAATTGTTAAAGACCAAAACCGAATATAAAAAAGCTATTTGCCAAATTGCAAATGTTTGATTGCCCAACATGATCTCCCAAATGCATTAAGAATTTCATGTTTGATTAAAATAGTATTATGGTTAAGATGTGTAAGTTCCAATTGGAAGTCAATCTGCCCCCACCAGTGCTGGATAACAAGGAATGGACTACGTCGCTTTGCCTATATCCTTAAAGAAGATGAGAAATATTACATAGAATTGCCTGTGCTGATACTCATCACCTTTATTAGATACTATTTAGCAAGATTATAAAGTATCAGCAAACAAAATGCTAATTGCCTTTAAATAATCCAATAAACACCTGACTACACTATCTATAAACTAATTCTTGCATTTCTCTTCCCCTTACACATTTTTGTCACCATCATTTCTAACCACTAACTTGAAAAACATAAAACAAAATGTTGCTCAATAAAAACTGTGGACATAACACTTTTACTGTGTTTAACTAACTTTAAGATAGTACAAGTGTCCCTTACTTAAAGTCCATTCTAATAGTGCATTTTCACTTTAGCACAGTTTATAAATTAGGGAAGTTCTCCAAAAGGAACTGACTCCTTTTCCATCTTGGTGTGGTTACTATCAATATTCAGTCTTTTTAAAAGTAAACCATCACTTCCCTTGCTATCCCTCTCTCAAGCACTTGCAGGGAAAGAGGGAATGGGAAAGGGGTGGCAAACAGTGAACAGGTGAGTCACGACAGATAAGTAATGGAGGGGAGGGCAGACGAGGTAAGTGTTAGGTGGACAGTGAGGAGAGGCAAGTGGAGGGTCAGGAGAGGTGGCAAATAGAAGCAACAGAAGAATGAAGGGTGGCCATCATGGAGGAAAGTGAAAGAAGGTAGGTTGGGAGAGGGAAATAGTGAGTGAGAAGGTCATGGAAATTGGAGGCAGGAGAAGGCCACATGGCAATTTGAGCCTGCTCTGCCATTTATTTGATCATGGTTGATTACTGAATTCAATATTCTGATATCCCTTCCCCCCATATCCCTTGGAACCCTTTAGCCCCAAGAGTTATATTGAGTTTCTTCTTGAAATCAGACAACATTTTGGCCTCAACCTCATTCTATGGTACAGAATTCCATGTATTCACATGGAAGAAATTTCTCCTCACCTCAAGTTTTAAAAAGTTTACAACTTATCCACAAACTATGAACCCTAGTTCTGGATCCTCTCCCCACCACTGGGAACACTGGGGGTGATTTTCCCAAGAAGTGCTGAACTGGTGTGAAAACATTTTAGATCACGACTGTTTTCACAGTTCAACTTCACATACGAATCTCCCCACTCTGTGCATTGCAGAGATCTCAGTTGTGAATATCATTAAAAACCTTGGAGGCGGGGGCCATATTCGCATCAGAGTCTGACAGCTCCAGAACTCAATGCATGCTGTCAGTCTCCCTGTTAGTTGGCCAGCCTGGGTAAACTTTCAATGTACTCCTTCTATAGCATGGACATCATTCCTTAGATAAGAATACCAAAACTGCACACAATACTCCAGCTCACTAATGCACTATACAATTGCAGCAAAACATCCCTATCCCTATGTTGAAATCCTCTTGCTATGAAGACCAACATATCATTTGCCTTCATTACTGCCTGCCGTACCTGCGTGCTTACTTTCAGCAACTGATGCCCAGAGACATTAAGGTCCCGCCGAGTAACTAAGGGAGGAAAGCGGCAAGCAGATACGTTGACAGAGGGAACCATCGACTGAAAGATTCAAAAGAGGGAAGCAGTGAGTGGGAGCATCGAGGACAGAACTGGTGAATGGGAAGGTTAGGCGACGGAAGTAGGGAGCAAGAATTTCAAAAGATGGAAACAGCAAGTGGGAGAGTCAGAAGAGGGAAGCAGAGTATGGGGGATGGAGGAGGTCATGGAGGAAAGCAGTGAGCAACAAGGCTGGGGTAGGTTAGTGGCAAGCAGGACGAGGAGCTGCAAGCAGGGGGTGTTTGGAAGAAGGAAGTTGTGATCGGGAAGGTGAGAAGGAATGCAGTGAATGAAAGGGTCGGGAGAGAGATGAGCAGGAGAGAACCAGCGGCTGAGCTGAGGACTCATGGGAAGGAAGTGGTGATTAGGAGGCATGAAACAGCAAGGCACAGCAAGGAACTGATGAGCAGGATTTAAATAGGAAGTTAGTAATTTAGCAAAAGTTAGTAAATTAACATGATTTGTGGACCAATTGGGTTCAAGGCAGTTAATAAGTTTTCAACATAAAAACTATAAGCCAGGAACACAGCCTCCCCTGATTAGATGTTTTCCTATGTGGCAATAATTTTCATTTAGCACATCATTTTCTTGCTAAACAAGGGATAACTGTACAACTCTAATATGAAAATGCTGCAACCCTTCAATCCAGTTATACAGTTCAGCTGCTGAGCTCAGATTGACACAGAATTTTGTCCCAACAGTTTTCCCTTGCAATTGCATCAGGACTGAAACAAGTTATTTAAAAGCAATTCTACGTGTAACTTTGCTTCCTCTCAAAGGTTTTTTGTCTTATTCATTCTAATCAGCTCTTGATAGCAGAAGCTTTTCTTGTAATTTCAACCATTCATGATAAGCTTCCTGTGCACATGATTTCACTTTTCCTCTACTCAAATCATATCCTGTCTCATACTCCATCTAATTAATCTCTGCAATGGAAACTATTCTCTTTGGTCCCAAGTTCACCCCATTTACATGTCAGGAAAAGGTAGGAGACTGAAAGCAATTCATTATACTCTGAAGCAGATTTTTTTCAAGGACAGCAAACATGGATATGGATTAATAACAGAAAAATTGCTCTGTTGCCAACTTGGTGATATTAAGACTGTCTTATTTAAAAGCAAACAGAGCCCCCGTGATTTACCTTTGGCATTACCAACTCCCACTGAAAGGAATGAAAGACAACAGAAATAGCTGGAAATGCCATCAAACAGAGAATGGAGAAAGTCCATTAAAAACTTTCAGGTCGAAGACCATTCGTACAGAATCCTGAAGAATCCCTACAGCACAGAAAGAGGCCATTCAGCCCACTGAGCCAGCACCAACAACAATTCCACCTGTAATCCAACGTATATACCCTACTAGTTCCCTCTGACAATAAGGGGCAACTTAGCATAGCCAATCAAACTAATCCAAACATTTTTTGGATGTGGGAGGAAACTGGAGAACCTAAAGGAAACCCACGCAGGCACTGGAAAAGCTTGCAACTCCACACAGAAAGTAGCCCCAAAGGCCAGAATTGAACCCAGATCCCTGGCATTGTGAGGCAGCAATGCTACCCACTTGTGCCATCATGCCACTTAGGACTGGAAGCTATTTTAAAAAAAGCATTAAAAAAATTAACAGGGTAAGGGACCAAAGGTCTTGATGTTGTGAAGTGATAGTCAGAAACAAAAGGGATCATAATTAGTAAATAAGAAACACATATGAATCATAAGAATGTAGGAATAGCTGATGAGAATAGATAGAAACAGTAGCATGAAAATGCGGCTGCGTGGAACACAAAGGGTCAAGTTCATCCAGTCAGTAGTGTACTAAAACGTGACCCAAGTAACAGTCTGTTCTCTCCTTTTATCCTTGAAAATGCCAGCTAACTACAATCAGAGATGTTTTGAGGATTGCAAAATACCAAGAAAGATAAAGAGCAGTTTCTTGTGTATATATCAAGTTTCAATGTAATAATGCAGAAAACAAAGACACAGAGAGGGAGTGGGATGAAAAATTGAATCTGTAAGCAATAGGGAACTCAAGATCACATTTACACACAGACTGAAGGTGTTCAACAAAAACACCATCTAATCTGCATTTCGCTCCCCTGATGCAGTAGAGGCAGTAAAATGAACAACAGATACAGTTTGCAGGTTTGAGAAATACATTACATGGTAAATTGCTATCACACAAAGGGTTTCTGGGGCCCTCTGGTTTGAAAGGTGAACAGACATGAATGAACCGACAACTCTGCGTGGGAGAACTTGCCTGTCTCTAGGGTCATGCACGCTGCCTCATTTCTATTACAGGAGCGCCTCCGGAGACAGTTACTGCAATATAAATGGAGTATTATAGAGGAATTTTGTGGAAAGTTGCCAATGACCCAAGCACGTCCTAGCTACCCTCAGGAATGTGCTCAGCTGTTACTGCTTCAGAATGTGGCCTCAGTATATCTGCATGTTAAAAAACAGAGCTACCAATGCATCTCCAGATCCAAAGAGTATTAGTTCACCAAAATAAAGCAACCAAACAAATTTCAATACCACACAAGTTTCCAAAACACCGAAAACCTTTTGTTCTAACATATATGGAGACCTTTAAAAAGCACTTCCAGAAATCTCCGGATCCTAGAAGCATATGGCAAAGATGTCGGCAAGCAGCCTGCAAATTCAACACTTCTACTATAAATACATTCCAGTTACACCCTCAATGCATTTAAAACTTCCTCTGTATATTAGCAAACAGACAGGCGTGCTTACAAGCACAAAGCTCCACTCGAGTAATCTGCTCACATTCTACAGATAGTGCTTCAGTGCCAATCTGTTTACTTGCAGATTGCTAAATATTTAAAGATTTGGTTAGAAACAATAGATATCAGTCTGAAACCACAGTTTACCTGCCAATTGAAGTAGTCATGATGGAAAACTTTCATAACAGCAGCTATATGATGAATGTGTTGAAATGCTGCAATTTTACTAGAGCCAAGAGTATTTTGGCTTGCTGCTTCGACTGCCAGACTTCAGTTTAAAAGCAACACAGCAGGAACACCACATACAAAAACTGTGACTTCATTCAAGAGATTATCCAGTCTCAGTTTTCCGTTCTTTCTTACTTACAGTCTGTAATAAACCCAGTATCAAAGCAAAACTTCCGCAAACACTGGAAAGAGGAGAGTGCAAGGGCTACTTTCTAAATGAAGATGTTTGGTCAGCAGCAGCTTAATCCACTCTGCCATACGGAAAATAATTCAACAATTGTTTCTGCTAAATTTGACTTCTCACAGCCACAGCGAGCCTGTTCATTCAGTGTATTCATGCTCTAACTGGAGCCTCATTTACATTCAACTTTTAACTTACACAGCAGCTTTGTTTTGCACCCTCCCAATCTGCTTCTACCCAATGAAGAAGTACTAGCAAATGTCAAAGGTCAAAGTGCCCCTCAGGACAAATACTTTATGCACATTTTCTTCACTGCCCAAAGGTACACAATCCTTAAGTGCTTCCACTGTTAAACTGGCTTTTGTGAAAGAGACATGTACCATGTTGAAATGCAGAAAGTAACTGGTATCATATTTTAGATTATATTGGCTTGCAGTCTTCATAACCTTGGGCAAATGAAGTTTCAAAGCCAGTAATGACTGAGTCAAAAATAAAACAAAAAGCTTTCAGATCACACCACCGATCAGCTGAAATATTGTTCATTTTCAACAGTCTACACATCTGTTAGAGGCTCAGGAAACTGATGAGCGAATCAGGAAAAAAATTGTTTAAAAAAAAACACAATTGACAAGGACAAGCATGTAACATAACTAAACATCCTGATTGCTTGAAGAAGTTACATTACGTCATCCTTCAAATGCAGATCATGAATGAAAGTAAGCTATCAGTAAATTATTCATGTTCAATCCATATTTTTAATGATATTTTGGATTTTTTTCCTCCTTGCCTCTCTTTATCCATCTTCCTCTAGGGATGAATGTGAAGGATCCCACGGTAGGGTTTTTTAGCAGTGTGCTAGCCAATATTTAATTCTCAATCAACATCACAAAAACCGACTATCTCGCCATTATTACTATTGCATTTTGCAGGAGTTTGCAGTGCACAAAATTTGATTTGATTTATTATTGTCACATGCATCAGTACACAATGAAAAATAATATTTCTTGCACCCTATATAGATAAGGCACACCATTCATAGAGAAGGAAAGGAAAGATTGCAGAATGTAATGTGACAGACTTCACTACGGTGTAGAGAAAGATCAACTTAATGCGAGATGAGTCCATTCAAACGTCTGATGGCAATAGGTAACGAGTTATTCTTAAGTCAGTTGGTACATCTTCAGAATTGTGTATCCTTTTCCTGACATAAGAAGGTGGAAGAGAGAATGTCCAGGGTACATGGGCTACTTGAGTGTGCTGGCTGCTTTTCTGAGGCAAACGAAAGTGTAGACAGACTCAATGGATAGGAGGTTTTTGCCGCTTCCTTTGCGGCTTAATTTCCTGCATTACAATAGTGATTAAACTTCAAGGGTTTCTACTGGTTATAAAATGCTTTCAAGCGTCAGGTAGTCTTTAAAGGTATGATCTCAATGCAAATCTTTCTTTCTTAAAAGCTCTGCTCCACTGTAAGTAGTTCCAGTATCTCAAGTGTCTGCTCCACCTTTGATCATCCTCGTGAACCTATGCTCTCACACTCTCTTGCAGCTTTCACTGTCCTTTCTGCAGTGCGATTTCCAAAACAGTATTCTACGCTGTAAGGTCTTCCTCATGTAGAAGAGGAGAATGCTAAATTCAAGATTGGGAGAACTATGTTATATCAAAGATTATGGTAAGGCTTTTGATGAACTGGCAAGAGATTTTGAAGTTGAGAACTGTGAGGAGAGAGTTTGGAAGAACAGCAGCATTGTGCCTGAACGATCAGTTACTGATTGTGGAGTTGCTGAAGTAGTCATTCATGCTTAGTGAAGAACGTGAATACCACCATATGGTAGCGAATGATTGGGGTCAGTATGCTGCAGTGTTTACACTAATTATATTGAGCAATTACGAAAATGACTACAAAGCCTTGAGACTGACTAAATTCTCAAGCATTGATGCATTTCTATGGGAAAGCATAGGGAAGCATTTTGCAGTGACGTGAATGGAAGTAAACAATTTAGTTTAAATTTCTGAGATTAATTTTTTTGCAAAGTTGCAAGCACAGATTTGTATGGATGCAGAGTGCCAAAAAAAATCCGAGTAAGTTACAGTTGAAGGGATGGGCTTAATGAAAATGCAACATCATAGTGACAAAAATATTCAAAGCCCCTAAGAAGGCTTTAGAAGTCTTCCAAATAATTAACATAATTTTTTTTAAACTGAAGAGAAGGAAACAAGTGATAAGCAAAATGCACACAAAGAAAACTCAGGCTGGATTCTTTTTTATTCAGTCGTGGTATATGGCGTCTCTGGCTGGCCAGCATTTATCGTCCATTTCGAGTTGCCCTCGAGAAGGTAGTGGCGAGCTGCCTCCTTGAATCGCTGCAGTCCACGTGCTGTGGGCTGACCCATAGTGCCGTCAGGGAGGGAATTCCAGAATTTTGACTCAGTGACTGTGAGGGAACGTTGATATATTTCCAACTCAGGATGGTAAGCGACTTGGAGGCGAACTTGCAGGTGATGTTGTTCCCATGTACTGTGGTCCTTGTCCTTCCAGATAGAAGAAGTCATAGGTTTGGAAGGTGCTGTCTAAAGATTATTGGTGAATTGCTGCAGCACATCTTGTAGATAGTACGCACTGCTGCAACTGAGCACCGCTGTTGCAGGGAGTGGATATTTGTGGCTGTGGGTGTCAAGCAAGTGGGCTGCTTTGTCATGAATGGTGTCAAGCTTCTTGAGTGTTATTGGAGCTGCACCCATCCAGGCAATTGGGGAGTATTCCATCACACTCCTGATTTGAGGCTTTGGACAGTCAGGTGGTGAGCTACTCGCCACAGTATTCCTAGCCACTAACCAGCTCTTGCAGCCACTGTGTTTATGTGGCGAGTCCAGTTGAATTTCTGGTCAATGATAATCCCAAGGATGTTGACAGTTGGGGGTTCAATGATGGCTGCACCACTGAATATCAAGGAATGGTGGTTAGAGTGTCTTTTATTGGTGATGGTCATTGCCTGGCATTTGTGTGTCGCTATACAGATAAAGCACACTGCTCATAGAGAAGGAAAGGAGAATGTGCAGAATGTACTGTGTGTAGAGTAAGATTAACTTAGTGCGAGGTAGGTCTATTCAAAAATCTGAAGGCAGCAGGAATGAGTTGTTTTTAAGTCAGTTGGTATATGTCCTCTGACTTTTGAGAACCCAACCTGGGAAAAAGAAACCTAAAGACAGGATTTCCATTCCAGGAGTGTCAGGAGGCATAGAGCAGGGAGGTTGGATTAGAAGATGGACTTGGCCCTCTGGAACAAGTGCAGAGGTTATTAGGTGCAGAGACAAGCTGGCTGAAATTAAGGCTTGTGCTCTGGCACTGTGTGTAAGATTGAAAAAAACTCTCTCCAGCCCTTGACGACCCTCCCTCTCCCCACTCAGACATTCCACATACCTCACCTTTCCCCCTTTTCATCTTATACCCTCCATCCTTTCCCATAACCACCATCAGAACCCACCCCCATGGATCCTGCATGCCAACATACGCACTTATACTCACCCTCCCTGAACCCCATAACCACGTCAACCCATGCACTGTATCCACCCCCACTGACCCCTAAGACTCTCTGTGTCAAACTATGTCTCCCATTCATGCTTATGGCCCTTTTAATCCATATGTCAACTTGGTGCCAGTTTACGTCAACCAATACCTCTACTCATCACACTTTACCCTCTGTGCCAAATCCCCTACCATTTACAATTGACTAACCTAAGGGCTTATACTGACATAAAATAACATCTGTTGATAATATGACTCTTAAAAAAGTACTTACTGATTTAAAAATCAACTAATCTCTAATGAACACAAACATTTCACTAAATTCTTAATCCCATTCCTTATGAAAATAACATTTTACTTAAATATACTTAATCTCTTATGAAGACATCTCTAAACTATAACCACTTAGAACTGTCAATCAAGCTGTTCACTTAACAAGCACACTCACCTTTTGATTATGTTAGGTTGAAAATCAATCATGCAACACAAACCCTACAATGAAAGCCCTCAGGCTTATATTAGAGTGAAATTGCCACAGTGCTTTTTTAAAAAAATAAATGTTTAAAAAATTTAACAGCCAACAAATTAGATCGTTTGACAATGATGACAATTCCAGTGAGTTTCAGCAGTTTTCGACATCCTGACAGACCTTTGATAGCTTGACAATTCTTGGACAGCTTTAACAGTGCCAACGCATTTAAGTTCTTTCATGTCTATTTCTACCCATCCCGAAGGGCACCTGACCTCTCCAAAAGGCATCTCAGGACCATATAGAGAGGGATTCCGTACCTCTCCAAAAGGATATAAAGAACAAAGAACAAAACAGCACAGGAAACAAGCCCTTCGGCCCAATGAGCCTGCGCCACCACCCCGATGTTCCCACCTCTACCCACAATCCCTGTCCATGTTTATAGATCTATGGATTAAAAACCAAATTTGAGACAATTTAGGAGAATTTGTTTTGCCGATTAGCCTAAAAGCACATCTTTGGGATGTGGGAGGAAACCGGAGAAAACCCACGCAAACATGGGGAGAATGCGCAAACTCCCACAGGCACAGGCCCAAATCCATGTATCTGCACAGCACAGCGATCATCACTGAGCTGTCGTGTTGCCCATCAAATGGTCCAGGTCAAGCGTACACTAACGACGTGAAGCACTAGGATACTCTCAAAAAAAATCAAAGAACAGCCCTCTCATGACCCATCGCGTGTATGCCCCTCATTAGACAACAAGGTGGACCAAAGCACCTGTAGGATAAAAACAAGTACATCAATATCATCATCTATTTACACACTTCCCAGGGATTCTCAAGGCTCATAATCCCTATTTTAAATCAGTTTTCTATACCCCTCCATTCCCATTCTGTTCATGTGCCCAACTAAGTATTTCTGAAATAACTCCAGAGTACCTGCCTCTACCACTTTTTACTTGGCAGTGCATTCCATACCCCCACCATCCTCTGTGTGAAAAAACTCCCTTAGCATCCAAATTATACCTTACCCCCCTCACCCTAAGCCCGTGACCCCTCATGCTATTCAAGTCCATCCTAGGAAAAAAGCTTAACTCTGTTTACTCTATCTCATAATCATAAACTCCTCATAATCTTGTACACCTCTATTAGATCTCCTCCAAGTCTACGTCTTTCTAAGGAAAACAGTCCCAATTTGCCTAACCACTCCTTGTAACTCAGACCTTCCATACCAGGCAGCATCCTGGTAAACCTCCTCTGCACTCTCTCCGGAATCTCCACATCCTTCCAGTAATAAGGCGACCAGAACTGGACGCAGTATTCCAAATGAGGTCTAACCAACGTTTTATACAACTGCAACGTTAAAGGCCAGCTCTTGTACTCTATACCCTTTTCTTTAAAGGCTAACATACTATATGCTTTCTTCACAACCTTCTCCACTTGCTCTGCCACCTTCAGAGACTTGTTCACCTGCACCCCCAGGTCCCTATGCGTTTCTATACTCTTAATAGGTCTATCCTTTATTATATACCTCCCCTCTACATTCTTTCTCCCGAAATGCATCACTTCACATTTATCAGGATTGAATTCCATCTGCCATCTGTCTGCCCAAGCTATCAGCCTATCTATGCCCTGCTGCATCACCTGACAATGCTCCTCACTATCCGCAAGTCCAGCCATCTTTGTATCGTCTGCAAACTTGCTGATCACTCCACTTACTCCCGCTTCAAGTCAGTTATATATATTACAAATAGAAGAGGTCCCAGTACCGAGCCCTGCTGCACACCACTAGTGACTGACCTCCAGCTAGAAAAACATCCTTCCACTATTACTCTCTGTCTCCTATTACCAAGCCAGTTAGTTACCCATCTAGATACCTGTCCTTGTATCCCATTAGCCTTGACTTTCTCAACTAACCTCCCATGAGGGACTTTGTCAAACACCTTACTAAAATCTTGGGTCCAGACCTACTCCTACCAGGTCTAATCTGCACACTTTGGCTTTCTCATCAAAATTACACCAATAGAGACAGCTGCTGATTTATATGCACAGCTGGCCCTGTGAACCATGAATGCACGATTTAGAACACTTCTTTACTCTTTCCCCTTCCCTCAATGAAAATGGTGGAGGTCGGGTTCAGGAGTGGGACTTATCGATTCAATCCACGGCTAGCATTTTCACACACATTGAGCATTCAGGCCTCAAAGTCTAGTTATCTGTTAGCAACACATTCAAACTTCTGTTAGAGGACTGCTAAAGTGAAGGTTGTGCTAAACGAAGTAATGACCTACCAAAGATCAGTATTATAGCATGTCTTTAAAGTGGGAGAACTAAGTTGCACACTGAGTTAACCATTGCTGTCACTTTCACGTGACAGCCCTAAGCAGCTTGGTAGTAGATGCAGGTGTCCTTGCAGGTCATAGCCTAGTTCTAAATCTGCCTCTTTGTTGACTTGCACCCTATGAAGAACATTGCCCACAATTACAGTTGGATAGATGTTGTCAGGACTGCAGGTATGTTGGCAGCATCTAGGTGCAATCAATCAGAATACAACCATCCTTAAATACCCTCCTTCGTGCCATGACATACCCTGAATAGGGAAACTTCATCATTCCAGTTAGGCAAGCAATCTTGTTTGTGGTACCAGTTAACTTGTTACTCTAGCAGCAATTGCAATCCCCATATGATGAACAATATGCCAAAGTGAGAAAGCTCAACTCTATTTGCAGATGCGTGGATACAAACAGATAAACAAAAAGCACTTCTTTTGTAGTCTCTCCTTGCTTGGTATGCCTCAGTTAATCTTTCTCTTCTGTTTCTAAATAGTTCAGATTGGTTTTGCATGGAAAGCCCTCATGCCAACAAGGGTGCTCTGTAGTTAGTTTATCTGGAAACAATTAGCACAAAATCTCTCAAGAACTTTACAACTGATAATAAAGAATTATAAATTGACTGAAGAACACTACTTTTAACATCTGGGTGCCCTTTTCATGACCTTCCATACACTTATTACTTAACAATCTTGAAAACCCTAATGAATGGTTTAGAAACAACATCTTGTAGAAACATCTGGAAATGGTGCGCATGTTCCTGCCTGAAGTCAGCATTAAAATGGGGCTCCTATCTGTTTTAGATGGACACTTAGCGTACCATTAATCTCTGCCCTGAAAAGGCTACCTAATATAAAATAGGAAAAGTTGTGACGTTACAGATCCCAGCTTACTTTGATGATTGTGAGTATCTGATTTCGCAAAAATTCTAGGCTCGCCAAGATATAGTGTTTCAATGGAACACAGGATGGGCTTCTTGAGTCAGTGATTTACAAGAACAGCTTTTATGGGTCAGAAAATGTGAATTAATTTAGTGTAGAATATAAAAAAAAACTCAAATTCAATGGAAACAGAAAGTTGTTACCTGTGGTTAAAAAGTTACCAACATGTGATGAGACTAAACATCTTACAATGTTCAGAAACCGTTTCAACAGCAAAATTAAAACAAATGGCCACATGTCACTTTTGCTCCAAAATAATCAAAATTCAGAAAGATTTAAGTGAAAAATGCAAACAGAAATTCAGAAATAACAGCTCTGTAGCTGGGACTATTCAGCTGCTTACACCGGCGAGAACTTCCAGTCCTACCACCACTGCGGGTTTAATAGCGCTGAGGGGGGTATTCAACAAGAAATCAGAAAAAAAATGAAAATAATTCATTTTAATTACTCAATAATTTTAATAAATTGAAAAGATAAAATCATAACTTGAAGCTTAATAATATTTGGAGTCTTTACTGACTGACAAGAGAAGGCTACAAACATTTTCACGTTTTAGATTGTGTTTTTATCTTTTCAAATTATTAAAATTATCACTAGCCATGACAGAATGCCAGTAGTTTGGGGGAAAATCCCATCCAGCAAACACCTTTGTGTGAGGAACCTGGAGACAGAAATTCTTTCAGTGGATATATTGCAGTATTAAATCGTAAGATACATATCCAGTAGCACTTACTGCCAAATGCATACTAATAGAAGTTGATTAAGCCGAAGGCCAGTAGTTCCAATCAGTCAGAAGGATGGGTGGGCGCCGAGACTTCAGTACTGTTCATTTGGTGAGATTCCCACTGATCAAAAACTAAAACTTTAAGTGTTAGCATTTTGCTTTGCTGTTCCATATGGTCTGTATACTTCAATTTGTAGTCTTTAATGAGCATAACCCAAATGAAGTAAATGATTGGACCAGCTATTCTATCTCGTTTGTAAAGATTTTAAATAAATTAAGCATGTTTAGATTTTACTCATGTTAATTGTTACCCGCAAGATATTTCTATATCAGTAAATCCTGGACCCTACTATTCAATTGCCATATGCATCTAAAGTCATAGTCATCGAAGTTTAGAGCATGGAAACAGGCCTTTCAGCCCAACTTGTCCATGCCACTCCATTTTTTTTTGAAACCCTTAAGCTAACCCCAATTGCTTGCATTTGGTCATATCTCTCTATACCCATATTACCCATGTAACTGCCTAAGTGCTTATTAAAAGACAAAATTGTATCCACCTCTACTATTCCCTCTGACAACTTGTTCCTGATACTTACTCACTTGAAAGTCAAACTCATAAAAATTCAAATCATGACCTTTGGCCAAAAAATGCTCATGTTTCACTTACCTCATGTAAAACGTGATTCTAGTTTTAATTTCAGAGAATCAATGTCCAAAATTTTCAGAAGCAAAGTATGATCCCAGAGATGTTAATGATTTATAATTTCATTGTAAATGTATAAATAGTAATGAAACTGAGCATCAGGAAGTAAAAGCTCCAAACAATTCTACATTTTAAATTAGGTTTTTATCTTTTCAAATTATTAAAATTTATTGAATTATGAATGCTAATTAAAATGATTTTTAAAAACTTTATTGCATTGTCATGGGCTTTTTTGGTTTTCACTTGGGATCCAAATCATGCACACTGTCAACCCATGGATAGTATTATCCAAGTAACTAAATCCCATGACCTCTGACTTAGAAACCAATGGCTTGAAAAATGTAACTTTTATACCAGCATATCAGACTTATCATGTGATTTTGTTGGAAAACTAATGGGCTAATTTGTTTAGTCCCTTTTTGCTGAAATTGTAATTTTTATAGAAAGAAACAGGAAATGAATAATTTCTTTTGTGTTTTAACTTGTGGACATAATTTGAGTGTTAGGCCTGAGGCCCATGAGATCACAGCTGCAATAATAATGCCTAAAATAACTCTGAACAAATATTTGCAGAAACTAAATATAAAGGGCCAAGACCTCTTACTTCATTGATTTCAACAAGACTTCAGGATTGTACAACCTATTTGCAGAACATGTAGTGACAATAGTTTGAATTCGAAAGAAGGTCGCCTCACAAAATTGAATTTTGCTTTTGTCAGCAAATATATAATACAAAGAAGCTGTATCGTGCTCCAAGAATAATTCCACAGCCTTTCCAATGTGATTATCGTGTGTCTAACCTTCTGTGTACAAACAATGGCTGCAATTGAACCCCACGGGAAAGAGAAACAGTGTGAAACTGCATTCTGTGCTAATCCAGACATGGAATGTAAAGCAGCAGCTGCGGCAACTCTCTTGTTCTTGGCAGAGGCCTCTGGTTGAAATGCTGGCAAAGCTCTGTTCTTGCTCTGGTCTAATCGCGATTGTATGTTCAAACTCTTTACATTTCCTCCAACAGAAATGGTTTTATGACTTATCATTTAGCATAGATTGGTATAGTACTGCAATTCGTTATAGTTTGAAACATTTATTTTAATAGAAGGAAACACAGAATGGGAATCATGTTGTTGTGCCCATCAAGAGTCTTGTCTCCACAGACCACGCGCCATAAATTTTACTCACACGATGCTATATCCTGAAGGCAAGTTTTGCATTAGGACTCAAAGGGCTTCCTCTAGTGACCTAGTGAATTGAGGCACCATCTTATGTGGTATTAAATCACACAGACTAAATGATCCTAAGTTCAGCATTCATTCAGTGCAAGTGTTACAAGTGGCCTTATGGCCTGAAAGAAAAATCAACAAAGGTTTCTACTTCTGTCTCATAAGACCCACTGGAATATGCACCAGTGTGCATGCATGCAGGAGCAGCAACGTACCTACCTATGATGGCCTTTGCAGTTGAATAAGCTGCAAAGATTTGTTTACACATGATGAATGACTACTCACACATGTGGCAGTTGGATAGTGCCTTAAGTGATAATTATTCATGTGCAAAGGTGTAAGCATGTACAAAAGTGGAGGGAGGAACATGGCGAGAAGCCATATGCCACCCATGGCTCAGCAGTCTTGCCTGAAAGTCAAAAGCTGAGAGTTCATGGTTCACTCTAGAGATTTTGGCATAAAAATTTAGGTTGATATTGCAGTTCAGCAGAGGTACCGTGCGAGAGTTGCACTTTCATGGATGCCATTTTATGGATGAGGCATTAAGATAAGACCCTGATGAAGGGGAAAACCCTGGGAGCTTGTGAGTTTACTATCAAATAAATTGGTTGGACTTTAACCGGGTGTTGTGAGATTTCTTACTATGCTCTAAACTGAACATGAAAGATCTGGTGGCGCAATCTCAAACACAAGCGAGTCTCTCAGATGCCCATGTCAATAATTAAACTCCCAGCCCAATGGTCAACACAGGAAAACAAAAGAGCATAGTTGTGGGATCTTATTGTGCACAGCTTCATAACAACAACAATTCAACATCATTGCATTATTGCAATGCACTTTGAGATGGCCTGTGCTTGTAAGAAGTGATACAGAAATATAAGTTTCTTCAGTTTTGAACTATCCCATGATCTGAAGGGCTGGTTAATGATCTCAAAAATTCAATCCATGTCCGCTGAAACTCCTGTAAAATTTGAATTCCCACATTATGTACTATTTTTAGATCCTTCCTGTGTTCAACAACTTCCACTGGTTTGGCATTTCCCAAATTGAAAATTCCTGCCTAGTCTTTGATCTTTATCATCCAGCCCATTGTGTCAGTTAATCCCTAAACTCTGCTACCTCTGGCATCTTTCACATACTCCATGTTCAAAATACATCTCAAAATTATGAAAGACATGATTTTGGAGTAGAACAATAGCCCACTGGTGCATCCTTGGATTGTATTACTACATGATTAAATATTGGGAAAAGTGAGCATGCTCCAGAGTATGATAGTTAGACCACTCTTGGGAGTGACCAATACCAGTGTACCAGAAAAATTGAAAGTGAACGTGAAACTTCTAACCAATGGAAAATCAATAGCTGCATTCCCATGATTTTCCAAAACACACCCCTAAAAACCATCCAACCTTAGAATAAGTTTTGCAAAGAAAAGGCTCCAAATTATAACACAACTAGTAGATTTTGTGACAGCTGTGGATAAAATACAAGAATTGCAATTGCTCTGCATTTGGATTGCAGACAATTTTCATCAAATCAGAGAGTTCCTACATTGCAAAAAAGGCCATTCAGCCCATTGAGAATGCATCGACTCTCTGATAGAGTTTCTTACCCAGGCCCTCTCTCCCCAATCTATCCCTGTAACCTCATTCATTTACTATCCTTCTAAACTGCATATCTTGGAACAATAAGAGGTAATTTAACATGGCCAATCCCCATTACCAGCTCATCTTCAGACTGTGGCAGGAAACTGGAGCAGCAGGAGGAAATTTACACAAATAAGGGGAGAATATGCAAACTCTCACAGTCACCCAAGGCTGGAATTGGAGCCAGGTCCCTGTAGCTGCGTAGATAGCAGCACTAACCACTGTGCTGTGATAGAGCTAATTATAGACTTACTTACACAAGTAGAAAGAAATCACAAGATCCTCCCCATTTCAAGCCAATAGAAAGGAATATCTTTTGTTTTACATTATCACCGAGGATCGAAATTAGCACCCCTCCTCCCCACAACCCCACCGCTTTGCTAAAAGCTTCCAAGACTTGATTCAGATGTGTCAACCATATTGTGAAAGGTTCACTGATCTGCATAAGACAACCATCATTCAAAGGGCTTTTGAGCTGGTGGGAATACTGCAGGTGCCTCAGGGGTGCACCGTAACATGCAGGTCTGAGGCTGCAGAGCCTCAATATGCAGGGAGCCTGTGCCTTCATTGAAGTTAATACGTCCAGCCCAAAATGAGTGTATTCCTGAATAAAAACGAAGAGCTGGAAAAAACGAAGAGCTGAAAAAAACTCAGCCGGTCTGACAGCATCCATGGAGAGAGAACCGAGTTAAAATTTTGAGTCCATACAACTCGTCTTCAGGGAATCATATTGGACTGGAAATGTTAATTTTCTTTCGCTACAGATAATATCAGACCTGCTGAGTTTCTCCAGCACTTTGTTTTTATTTTAGATCGCCAGTATATGCATTATTTTGTTTTATTAAGGGTGTATTCCTTACCTTGAGTTGTTCTGTAGCCTTCTGAAGCATTGTTGCTCTGTTCCCCAACTCCGTGCACAGCAAGTGCAGAAAATGTATTCAAAACTTTCACTGCAAGAGTAGAAATTTATAGTTTATTTCCCCCAGGTTGCCAAATAAATCACAGTATTTGAGATAAGTAGACTGTTGACTAAATAATCCTACAGAACTAAGAGTGATTACTGGCATTAATTCCCATTAATTACAAATAACGGTGCATGTTGGTGCACACCAACATTTCAATTTGTTAATTTTTTAATCTGCTTCAAATTTTGAATAAAAAGGAACACAATTGCAGAATTAATATCTTTTGCTCAGTGCCATGGGACATTACCATACGGAGTTGGTGGCGAAATAGGAAAAGCTGGTGTGGGAGGAACGACTTCATTTCCAGAGGAAGAATTTAACAATCTGCAATCTACCTCGTCTTGGCCAATGCTACATCCTGATATGTTTAGCTGCAACAAAATAGAACAGAAAGTTCCTTAGTACAAATTGGTAGTGATTAAATACACAGGCCGATTGGGTTTGGATTCACGTTAAAATAGTGATACATGTGCAAAGGGAACCTTCACAAGTGCAAACACATTCCAAGTTTATGACTAATGTTTTGTATTGTCAACAAACAATGCTCCTAGTGAAATGCAATATGACCATGCTTATTCACCAATTATAATTCAATACTTTGATATAAAAACTTCTCTGCTCTCAGTCTTTTTAATGTTTTATTAAAAGCTCGCTTTTGCTTTTTCTCGTCATGCCCTCCTCGCTGAGATAACTTCCTCAGAATGGCAATCAGCATTGGATTGCCACTCCATGCCCACTTACTTATGGTGAAATTTAAATTCAATGAAATATTTAAAGTCTAACGCTGACCATGAAAATAATTTTTGTAAAAACTCATCTGGTTCACTAATGAAGGAAATCTGCCATCCTTACCTGGTCTGGTCTACATCTTATTCCAACGTGGTTGGCTCTCAAATGCTCTCCAAAATGAAGGGCAGCGAAGGTTGGGCAATAAATGCTAGCCCAGCCAGCAACAAGTGCACACCAATTCTCAGCCATCCAATCAAAGGCACAAATGTAGTAAACAGAGAAACACCTATGATTTTGTTTTGTGTAAACCCACGGAAGCACTGTAAAGTTACAAGCAGAGAGGGACTGCTAATTGCTTTACAAATATTCTGAGAGAATTAGTGGAAAAGCATGAATTTTATGAGATCCAGGAATTGTATAGATAATGCACTCTGAAAAGATTAATCATAAGTTAGCCAACTTGAGCCAATGAGGTGAGCCTTCCAATCCTGAAGGACAATGGCATCATTGGAAAAATGGGAACAAATTATATGTTCATTCTCAAAATCAACTCAGATCATATGGCTCAAGGAAGAGGTAAATATTTACTGGGAATTCAGAAGCCTCTTTTTGATGGAAAAAAAAGTCAATGACAGATACCAGAAAGAAAATGACTATAAAGACATAGCCTCCACATGAGCAGGAATCAAGAACCTGTGGCTCTTCAAACTGCATAAATAATAAAACAACTCCACTTAAAGTGGAATAAATAATAATGAGGGATAAAAGACAGAATAGTTCATTTTGGTCTGGGGAGGAGATAGATCCAAGGGAGGCTTCATAGTCCAATGCTATCATTTCTACAATTTTCAACATACCTCTTCTGACTGGCCAGTGGGCAGAGTGTGGCAAGGGGCAGGGGACTTCATCCATCCACTTTGATCATACAATAGTTGAGCATCACCTTGTTCATATTGTCCAACGCCCAATTTCCTTGTCCTTCCTAATGTTATATGACCTTCATTCACCTGCACACCTGTATATGAAGAAGTTAACATTTGGAATGACTCCCTAAAAAATCTTGAATTACTTGAATAAATAGACCATTATATCTATAATTTCAAGCACATTGATGTGATTGGCTCCAATGTTATTTTACAGGTTTAGAAAACGTGAAGAGAGACTGATTGATATTTCTTTTATTTCCAAACATCACTAAAGCTAAGTGGATGGTTGTGCTCATAGTAAGGAAACATGTAAAAACATTACATCTTTTTCATTAATAATAGTGGACACTTTTATCTATGAAGGCAGAAATTCACCATCATTGTTTGAAGCAGCAAAACAGGATGACAACATTTTGTTCACCGAAGTAATAGTCGTCATAGAGGTTTATAACATGGAAATAGGTCCATCAGCCTAATTTGTCCATGTCACCCCCTTTGTTTGAACCAGTAAGCTAGTCCCAATTTCCGCATTTGGCCCATATCCCTGTATCGCTATCTTACCTAAGGAACTATCTACATGCTTTTTAAAAAGACAAACTTGGACCCTAAAAATCAGTCCTGGAAAATTAAAACAGGTTTGGCACCCACAATCAGGAGTAAGCAATAAAATTATAAAATGCTTACATTACAGAAAGAGGCAATTCAGCCCATTGGGAACATGCCAATTATTTGCAAGAGAAGCTTCACTTGGCTCGCTACTCACTCTTGCCTCATCTGCAATTTTCCCCTTTCGGTGCTTATCCCATTCCCTTTTGAAAGCCATGTTTGAATCTATGTAATGCATTCCAGATGCACTTGCTATGTAAAAATGCCTTTCTTCATGTTGTACCAATATTTGCTGTGGGTCATTTTTCGATGAATAGCAGATTCAAGTTAGAAGTTCAGCTACTGTTTCTGAATTAGTGCTCAGGGTCAGATTTTTCCATCCAAACAAATTGCAGACCAACATCGTGGAAATGAAAATGGAGGCCAGTGGGTCCCGCATGCAAGTCCTACATTCATTGCTATTGCAGGAAACGAGGCAAGACACAAACTTGCATGTGGCACTCCTGCCCAATCAGTAAGTTTTAGGTTCCCTATTATTTCACAGAATTGGGCCTATTTTGGTAGGTGACATGATTCACCACAGATGTCATGAACCATGGGGGTTTCAAGTTAGGTGTCAGGAACCTATAAACAAGCAAGTTCAAAATGGGTTGATAACATCATATGTCATAAAGTACTGTTCTACAATAGGTTAAAATACAGTGGTTAATGAGTGGTTTTGATTTTAAAGGACAATTGAGTGTTAAATTTAAGTTGAAAAGTTTCTGATACTTTAAAATCTATCATTTAATGGATAAAATGAATAACAGCTCAGACATCTGCTCCTCTGCTTTTAAGCTTGGCTAAGGTGTTTCATTGCCTTTCATTGTGGTCTTAAAGTATTAAATGCTGAAGGCTTTTTGATACAGCTAAGCAAGTAAACCTCATTATGAATGCTTGGCTGAGTTACAGTGCCTACAAATGGATAAGGCTTAGCAAATGTTGTTAGTACACCTGTCTTATGACCACCTCAGGACCTGGCTTGTAAATGTAGAGAAGCATCCCAACAGCTTTGATTAGGTGTTCTCACCAGCTGCTCAGTTCTCTGAAAATCAGCTTCAGGCAAGGAAGTGGCCTTGGTGATTTTAACTGCTCATGTGACTGTTTCTCACCTTCACCCCATAAGCAAGTCAGAATAAAATGCTTTCTAAATCATCTGTAGTATTGGACAGATTCAAGAGAAATATCCTTTTATTCTGTCTCACAACATTGTTTTCTTACAATATCCAGAACAACAAAATAACCATTGGAGAGTTCCCATTTTTCATAACATTGACTTTTACAGCTTTCCTGGGGGTTTATTGAATTGTAGATCAATTTCTTGTACATGCACATCAATCTGGATCTAGGCCAAAACTACCAAACTCTCTTTTTTAGCAGGAGCGTTAAAATTCTCAAACCGAGAGCTTCGTTCTGCTATTTTAAAATTATTAGGGGCTTCAGGGCTATTGGGGGCCAGGCAGGAAAGTGAAGTTAAAGGCCACAATCATTAGCTGCAATCTTATTAAATTGAAAAGCAGGCTTAAGGGGCCCATTTGCTTGGATGAATGCAGTTCCAAAAACACTTAAGAAGTTGACACCATTTAGAACAAATAAGCCCATTTGATAGACACCCCATCCACCACCTTAAACACCCACTCCTTATCATTGAGGCATAGTGGCAACGACGTGCACCAACTACAAGATGCAAGTGCAGCAACTCACTAAAGCTCCTTCAACAATACCTATCAAATCTGCAACTTCTACTACCTAAAAGGACAAGGGCAGCAGATGCAATGGAAACACCACCACCTACCAATTCCCCTCCAACCAACTCACCATCCTGACTTGGAAATATATTGCCGTTCCTTTGTTCTTTGTTCAAAATCCTGGAACTCCTTCCCTAACAGCACCGTGGATGTACTTGCACTAAATGGACTTAACAGTACAAGGCAACAGCTCACCAACTCCGCTCAAGGGCAATAAGGATGGACAATACTTGTTGCTTTAGTCAGCAATACACACATTCCATAACGGAAGTTGTTAAAAATGGCCTACTCCTGCCCCTATTTCATAATTTTATAATTTCAAGGTCTTTTCATGTATTTTTTTTGCCCACTTCCATTGTTCCAATATACAATACCAATTAAGAAAAAATGCTTTCCAATTACCGGGCGATTATTTGACAAAGGCAGTTATTAGTGTGCTTTCTGGGAAAAAGTGCACCAAAACTGTGTCAGAGGCAACAACCCCACAGCTGACACCAACAGATGAGTTTACAAAATATAGTCATCCCATTGGCAATTAAAAGTCAACTGACAGCTTGCATCCGTTTCAAAAATCAGCCAGGAGCCCCACATAGTTAAATTACATTGATTCTCTGATTGCACAACTAACTACAGTAGATATAAATAAGTACAATTGAGAAAACCAAATCATTAAGCTTATAAGCGTGGCTACAGCCTTTATCCTAGTTATAGCATTACCTTCTTGTTAGTGACTGATTTTATTATCACTTACTAAATCAGCATTCCAGTATCATGGAAAACGCAAGGGTTTTTTTTGTTCTTTCTTGGTTACGTGGGCATCACTGACAAGGCCTACATTTGTTACCCATTCCTACTTGCCATTGAAAAGCTGGTGGTAAGCCACCATTTTGAACCATTACTGGACATCTGGTGCAAACATACCCCAAGTGTTGTCAGGAAAGGAATTCCAGGTTTTGATGTAGTAACAGTGAAGGAATGTCAATATAGTTCCAAATCAGAATGGTGTATGGTTTGGAAGGGAAGTCGAAGTTGCAAGTGGCGTATTTCCTAGCATCTATTACCCATGTCCTTTTAGATGATACAGCTTGTAGAATTGCCAAAGGAACATTAGCGATTGACCACAGTGTAATAACATAAGAAATAGGATCAGGAGTAGGCTATCTAGCCCTTCAAGCCTGCCCCACCATTCAATAACATCACGGCTGATGTGAAGTGATTCAGTTCCACTTTCCCGCTTTCTCCCCATAACCCTTAGTTCTTTGTCTATCAAAAATCTATCTAACCGTGACTTGTATCTTGTATATACTAAATACTACTGTCACGATACCTGGGTCTGGGTGAGACTGTTGTTGGTGCAGGATTGATGGCCTTCTGCTGCACTGTCGGGACTCTACGATTTTATGATATGCTTTGGGAAATTAAAATTTGACTATAAATAAATCGGAGTATCTAATTGAGAAACTGGAACAATGCTGAACTATTCAAACAAGCTTTGAAGTTAATCACAATAAATGGTTAACCCATGTTTACTTTCAATTTCCGAGTTACATATGTAACACCGAACAATACATTATCTATTTCTGGACGCCAATTGTTATCTTGATAAAAGAAGCCAAAAGCTAACAATTCTGGGAAACAGGGTTGTAAAACTCCCTCAGAGTGTGCAATTATTCATATGGGTTGCAGAATCAAAGAGTTAGGTTGAAGGTAAAATAAACGGTTTGCATTTCAGTTTGAATCATCCCAAACCACAACATTTTGCAATAGAGATAATAATTCAGAATGGAGCCTTAGTTAGAAGATTCCTTTGTTTGCTGATTGGAACAAGCAGTTCAGTTTGGGGACAAAAAAAGGCAGTGAAACAACTCACTGAATGGGGAAGTTAAAAAGAATTCATGTTAGTCAGTTGGGTCTGCATTTCAAGTAGAGAAAATGCTAATGTCATTGTCCAACATGCGAGTGAGCTTCTATCTCAATTTGATTTTTCATGAGGGAGTCAGGTGGTGAGTTACTGGCCATAGAACTCCCAGCCTCTGACCTGTTCTGTTAACCACAATATTTATATAGCTGGTCCAGTTCCATTTCTGCTCAATGGTAACCCAACTATGTTAACAGCAATAGTAATGCAATCAAATGTCAAGGTCAGATTATTTTAGTCTCTGTTATTAGGGATGAACATTATCACATATCAGCCCAAGCCCAAATGTCATTCAGGTCTTGCTGCATATAGCATAAACTGCTTTAGTATGAGTTGAAAATTATGCTAAATATTATGCAATCATCAGCAAACAGCCCAAATTCTGATCTTATTTAGAAGGCAAGATCATTGGTGAAACAACTAAAGATGGTTAGGCCTATGATACTACCCTGAGGGACTCCTGCAATTATGTCCTGAGAATGAGGTGATATGCTTCTAACAATCACACATTCATCTCCCTTTGTGCTAGGTATGACTCCAACAGTGAAGAATTTTGCCCAATTGCCACTGACATCAATTTTGCAAGGGCTTCTTGAAACCACAATCAGTCAAATGCTGCCTTGATGCCAAGGATAGTCACTCAAAACTCATCTCCTTTGTCTATGTTTAGATCAAAGCTGTAACGCGATCAGGAGCTGAGCGACCCCAATGGAACCCAAACTGAGCTTCAGTGAGTAAGTTACTGCTGAGTACATGCCACTTGATAATACTGTCACAACATGTCCCACTGCTTTCTTGTTGTTCGAGAGTAAGCCAATAAGGCACTAATTAACCAGATTGGAATTGTAATTGACTGTATTGGAACTATTATTGATTGTATTGGAATTATAACTGACTGAATTGGAATGGTCTTGCTTTTTGTGGGCATGATATACCAAGCCATGTTTCCATGTGTTGGATAGATGGCAGTAAGGCACCTGTATTAGAACAACTTGGCAAAGGGCGCAGCAAATGATGATGAAGCACACGAATTCAGTACTATTGCTAGGATGTTATGGCCTGTTGCTTTGCAGTATCCAGTACCATTAGCCATTTCTTCATATCACAGAGCGAATCGAATTGTCTGAAGATCAGTGTCTGTGATGCTGGCAACCTTGGGAGCTGAGATGGATCAGCCACTCAGCACTTCTGGCTGAAGTTTACTACAAATGCTTCAGCCTGTTATTTTGAACCCACATGTTGACTCTCACGTTATTGAGGATGTGGATATTTGTGTAACCTTCTCCTCCCATTAGTTATTTAACTGTCTACCACCATTTATGATGGGATATGGGAAGATTGCCGAGCTGAAATCTGATCTGTTGGTTGTGGGATCATTCAGCTCAGTCTGTCACATGATGCTTTCACTAACTGGCAAGAAATTAGCTGTGTATTAGCTTCAACAGGTTAACACCTTTAGGTACGTGTGGTGCTGCTTGCAGAATGCCCAAAAGGATAACCATTAACTAGACGGGTGTTCACGACAATGATAGTTTCCTGGCTAATTTTTAATACTAGATTTATTTTTCGTTAATTGCATTAGTTAATTGGGTTCAAATTCCACCAAGTGCTGTAGTGGGATTTAACCCGGTGTTTGGAGGGATTCAGTCTATTGGCAGTACCGCTACGCCACCATCTACCTTTATTAATAAATACAATATAATGTCCCAGTAAAGTTGGTTTCAGCCACAAAGATCCCCAGCAAAATTTCTCCAGCTGTTTTGACAGACCCAATCCATTCACGAGAAACCTTGTCCACAGAAATTCTCTAATTAAAAAAGGAGTACATCAGCTTCATTACCATCATTGTTCAAAGACACAAGTGTCTCATCTCTTTTCTAATCTTACTAAATCTGGGCTGTAGTTAAGATCAAACATCAGAAGAGTGGCACGATGGTCCAGTGGTTAGTACTGTTGTCTCACAGCACCAAGGACATATGTTCAATTACAGCCTTGGGTGACTGGAGTTTGCATGTTCTCCGCATCTGCGTGGTTTTCCTCCAGATGTCCCAGTTTCCTCCCACAGTTCGAAGACTTGCAGGTAAAATGGATTGGCTACGGTGGATGCACTAGGTTGTGGGGATAGGGCAAGCCAGGATGGGCGCTCCTCAGAGTTGGTGTAAACTCGATGGGCCAAGTGACCGCCTTCCGCACGGCAGAGATTCTATGGTTCCATTGAGTTAAAAAGGACCAATGATGTGGTGACAAATCAACAGGAGGCACAGATCACTACTGTTTTAAGATGCAAAAATGTGGTAGAACTACATACATGAAATCATATTCAAATGGTACAGATTACTTTTTTTAAGCAATGTGCATTATCAATACTCACAATCAACATGCTTTTCATGTCACCAGAAAGAAAAATGCTAATCAACTAATGGGTTAATTTTTTTTCTTTCCCAGTGGCACAGCAGGGATCTTGCAATAGCCAGCATAAATTAAACAGTTTAACCACCAATAGAATGGATATTTTGTTCCGTAATATTGCATATTGGTGTTTGCTGCAGAGCAAACTTCCACATAGGTTCTAATCATTTTTGGAGCAGACAACTCTTGGAAAATAAATTTTTCTTTCAAATAATGGAATGTAGTATACTGGTTAGCTAGAAGAAGAAAGAATAGCAAGGGCATTATTCTAAGATCATTGTGAAGACATTTTGCAGAAAGATCACAAAGAACTCTCGAAAAGCTCTCACCTTCAAGAGTTATTCACGCAAAAGAAAATATTTTACAGGGCACTTATTAGGTACAATTTGAACCCTGGGAAAGCAGTTTCTGTGGGAAAGAAAACTTTGGTACACAAACAGCAATAAAAATTCTAGTGAGGCATAAAATCAAAATCAGAAACAGATGGCATTGGAATTTAAATGTAAAGCAGGTATCAACAATGAACTCCAGCAGAAAAGAAAATGTACTCAACATGCTTTAAAAATGCAAAGTCCCTCCATGGCTTACTCCTACGAACGATGTTTTTCATATGGCTCATAATTGTTGACAGTTAACTAAATCTAACCAATCTCTAATTTCTATCTTGAGAATAAGAATGCCAAGTGATTGTATCTGAATAATGTAATTTGCTACAATTTTTTGTTAATTGTGAAGTATCTTAATTTTTGTTACATACATTAGATGATGAAAATAGTCTGTGCTAACAATATTGATTAAATTTACTGTTGCATTAAAAGCTGGTGGTCATAAATTTATCATCATTCTTCCATTTTAAGGCTTGACAAAATGATGGTAGACAAGGATGGAGAAGTGATGATCACCAATGATGGCGCTGCTAGTCTGACATGATGGATGTGGAGCATCAAGTTGCCAAACTGATGGTGGAGTTTCTAAGTCTCAGGATGATGAAATTGGTGGTGGTACCACAGGTGTAGTTGGTAAGTTAGAGTCTAATGATATTAGTACGCTTTGGAATCTTTGAACCACTGGTTGTCAAATGCAAAATATTTTTCAGATTAACTTAATAGATTTCAAGCAAAAATAAAATAAATCTTGGTTTATTTGAGGTGATCTTATTTTTCGTATGTCGGTATTACATCTTAATGTGTTACATACAAATTCACAACAATAGGCCTGAAAAGGGATGTGATCCTTAAAGTTTAATGATAACTGTTGTCAATTGGTAACTTCAGCCTACACGGGACATCACCATATCGCATAGAACTATTGGAGATCAGTATTGTTAGTTGTGCATACTGAGTTCTTAACTCCAACTGAAGGTACAAGAAAGAACAGCATCATGCAGGACTCAATATACCCAAAGATTCTGCGGCTACTTCAACGGACAACTTACACAGAGTGGCTGCGGGAATAGCTGAGTCACTCTGACTCTATTATATGATAGAATACACTGGAATTCAGATGAGAAAGTTCCAAGGTTGAAGCTCTTCCAGGTTAATAGTGTAATACATTGGAAGACAGATGGTTGAGGTGAAATTAAATTTTTTCTGGGTTCAACTTTCAATGTTTATTTTTTGAAGGAGAGATTGAGTCGTTTAGGTTTATAGATGCTGGAGTTTAGAAAAATGAAGAGGGATCTTATAGAAACCTATTACATTTGAATTGGATTAGATATGCTTGATGCAGGAAGGGTATTCCTGATGGTGAAGATATCCAGGATGAGAGGGTCATAGTCTCGGGTACAGATTAAATCTTTGAGGGCTAAGATGGGGTGTTAGATAGTGAAGAGGGGTGTTTTAGTTTACAGAGTGACTTGGACAAGTTGCAGAGCTGGGCCGAGAGGTGGCAAATGGAGTTTAATGTGGAAAAGTGTGAGGTAATGCACTTTGGCAGGAACAATAAATGTGTAGAGTATAGGGCTAATGGTAGGGCTCTTAATAGTGTTGAGGAACAGAAGGATCTTGGTGTATGTGTCAATAGATCCCTGAAAGTAGGCAGTCAAGTGGATAAAGTTGTTAAGAAGGCTTATGGAGTCTTAGCTTTTATTGGTAGGGGGATTGAATTTAGGAGCCGCAGCATCATGTTGCAGCTGTACAAAACTCTAGTGCGGCCGCACTTGGAGTATTGTGTGCAGTTCTGGTCGCCACATTATAAGAAAGATGTGGAGGCATTGGAGAGGGTACAGAGGAGGTTTACTAGGATGTTGCCTGGTATGGAGGGCAGGTCCTATGAAGAGAGGTTGAAGGATTTGAGGTTGTTTTCGTTAGAAAGGAGGCGGCTAAGGGGGGATCTTATTGAAACATATAAGATAATTAGAGGTTTGGATAGGGTGGACAGTGATAGCCTTTTTCCTAGGATGGAAAAAGCTAGCACGAGGGGACACAACTTTAAATTAAGGGGTATGAGTTATAGGACGGATATCAGAGGTAGGTTCTTTACTCAAAGAGTGATTAGGGAGTGGAATGCCCTGCCTGCAGCTGTTGTAGATGCGCCAAGTTTGGTGGCGTTTAAGAGGTTAGTTGATAAGTATATGGATGAGAAGGGAATGGTTTAGTTAGGAGGGGCATTGCTTTTTATTTTGGTCGGCACAACATCGAAGGCCGAAGGGCCTGTTCTGTGCTGTATTGTTCTATGTTCTATGTTCTATGGGGAGACGTTCCTTTATCCAGCAAGTGCTGGACCTGTGGAATTCTACATCACAGAAAGCAGTTGAGGCCAAAGTACTCTTATGCTTTCAAGGAGTTTGATATAACTCTTAGGGTGAAAGGCATTAAAGGATTTTAGGGGGAAGTAATGATCAGGCTATTGAATTAGATGATCAGCCATGATCACAATGAATGGTAGCAGAACAGATTTGCAGGGCTGAATGGCCTATTCCAGCTCCTATTTTCTATGTTTCTATGCTTTTAAACAGAATCACAGAGTATTTCACAAAGGAAAACACAGTACAAAATGAAAAAGCAACTTATATTAACATAAAACCTTTCACATCCTGATAATGATACAAAGTACTTCCAATTAAGTACTTTGAAATACAATCACTGTTGTTGTCAAATGCTGCAGCCACTTGCCACATAGCAAGGCACTAAAGAATGCAATGATAACTAGTTTGGTTTTAGTTTAATCAATTTATTGGAGCTCTTTGCACGAGTAACACACACTGTGGGTAAGAGAAGCCTGTCAACATACTGTTTTCCTCTTGGAAGAAAACAACATTGACACTGATTGTGGAACTTCAACGTGGACGGCCACACCATATCGCTCTCGGGAGAGAATCTCCAAACCACACTTGACGCCTTCACAGAAGGTTACCGAACACTTGGTCTCAGCCTCAACCTCACAAATACTTGAATCCTTTACCAACCCTTCCCAAGGCAAGATCCGGCCTCTCTCCTTATCAAAAGGAATGGGGAAACACTCCCAAACATGCAACATTTCCACAACATGGGGAGCGACCTCTCATCTAAGGCTGGCATTCATGCAGAGATCCAATACTGGATCTAATCCACAGGTGCTGCCTTCAAACATGTAAGACTGAGAGTCTTCGACGACCATAACATCCATGCTGCTACTAAGATCCTCATATACAAGGCAGTCATCCTGCCAACTCTTCTATTTGGCTCAGAAACATGGACTACGTACCAACGATGTGACCTCAAGGCCCCCAACGCTGTCTGAAATGGATTCTCCACATCAACTCGGAGGACAGATATGCAAACATCAGTGTCCTTGAAGCAGCCAACAGTACCAACATCAAAGCCATGATCATCTAAAACCAACTCCGCTGGGCTGGCCACATGCTTAACATGTCAGAGTCCCAACAGGGGATGTGCTTCAAAGTAACGTGAATGTCTGAAAGACTTTTGCTCAGAAGAAATCTACTTTGAGGAACCCCGTTCTTTCAATTCTTCAACAACACCAAATGGCAAGAGGAGTTCCAGAAATTGAGCCTGAGTAAGTAATGTCAGAGATCTTGAGTCCAAGGACCAATTTCCATTGCTTGGAAATGCCTGCCAAGTGTGCAGTCAGAGATATGGCTCTAGGATCAGGCTCAGCACCACACAAGGACCCACAGAACCTATGACCAATGACACAGAGTTTCATAGGTGGACAATCATATTAATTAATGAACGAATACCAAAGAAGGAGGAAGACATACCGTATTTGGATTTCTGGAAGGTTTTTGAAAAGGTGCCTTTTCAATAGTTATTGTAGAAAATAAATGCTCGTAGTGTACACTAGAAGATTGGCTGGTTGGCAGAAAATGGAGTGTGCACGCAATTGGGTCTTTTTCTGATTGGCAGAATGTGACAGATAGAGTCATAGAGCAATACAGCAGAGAAACAGGCGCCATGGCTCAACTAGTTCATATTAACCGTGGTGTCCTACCAGCTACTCCCAATTGCCCACGTGTTGCCCATATTATTCTAATCCTTTCCCATCCGTATGTACTAATCCAAATGCTTTTTAAGTGCTGCTATTGACCCTGCCTCAACCACTTTCTCTGGCAGCTCACTCCATACACGCACCATTCCCTGCGTGAAGTAGTTGTTCACTTGGTCAGGAAGAATAAAAATACAGAATGTTACTTAAACAGAGAACAACTGCAGAATTCTGCAGTTCTGCAATCAAGGTGTTCTCATGCAGGAGTCACAAAACATTAGCATGCAGGTTCAGCAAATAATTAAGAATACTCATATACTACTATATAAACTACAGGAATCAAACATAAAAAATGTAAAAATGTTATGCCTCAGTTATGCAGAGCACATCTCAAATACAGTGTGCAATTTTAGTCTCCTTACTTGAGGATTCACCATGCTGAGAGGCAGTTAAGAGGAGGTTTACTAGATATCTGGAATGAGCGGGTTGTCTTATGCGAAAATCTTGGATACTCTGGGCTTGTTTCTACTGGAGTTTAGAAGAATGAGGAGGGGTCTGATTGAAGAAAGATCCTAAATTGTATTGACAAGGTTGACATGGAAAGCATGTTTCCTCTTGTGAATGAATCCAGAAATAGGGAGCATTGTTTTAAAATTAGAGATTACCCTTTTAGGATAGAGATGAGAAGAAATCTTTTCCCTGGCGGTTGAATAACTTTTGAACTCGCTCCTTAGAAGGCAGTGGAGGATGAGTATTTGAATATTTTTAAGATGGAGGGAGATAGATTCTTGTTTTTCTTTGTTTTTATTCCAATTCAATCAAATCAAGTCCAATTCAGAGTCTCAACAAGTTGAGACATTTCCGATCCAAGCTGACAAGACAGGGCTCTGACCTCCTGTCTTGGGCTTGATCTACATAATCCAAGCTGATTGGAGCAGGCATAGCTCCTCTTCTGAGGCTTGATCTCATTTGCATCTTAGCCAAAAGATCGAGATGCTGCTTTTAAAATTTGCTTCAAATGGAGCTAAAATATAACCTAATGACTTCAGCCAAGCACAGCATGTCGATACTACATTTGATCTTACCAAAAGGCCAAGAAGTGACAGATTCTTGTTAGGCAAGATGAATAAAGGGTATTGGAATGAATGGAGATATGGAACTCAAAACATAAACAGATCAGCCATGATCTTGTGGAATGGGGCAGCAGGCCCAAGGGATCAAATGTCCATGTCTGCTCCTATTTTGTATGATCACATGAGCTGTCTGAAGTAGTTTCTATAAGCTGCAGAATTCTCAGGACCCACACAATGGCTGTTCAAAGTGAAAATTATTTAATTAAGACAAAGATAAATTATTGAATCAGAAGCAAGTATATCCTTGTCAAAGATTGTCTATGTTCAATTTAATCTAGTGCATTTACCTTACCTTTGTTTCAAGCTATTTAATGGAACAGGATCAAGAAACAGAAAACTGCACGGGCAGAATTTTCACCTCTTCCTGCCAGTAGGATTTTCCAGTCCTGCAAAGTCAATAGGCTTTTGAAGAGCACATCCCACTTTTCAGCTTCTCTGTTGTGACGGGGCTGTAAAATTCTGTTCATGGGGTCAGATCAAATAGATCTCAGCCCAGGTTGGAAGTTGTGTATGAAACAGTTGAGAGTGGGATAACGGCCAAGTGGATTGGCCATTATCCTCTTTGATGGACAGCTTATAGTCATTGCTCTCCGATGAGAAACTGTTATTAGATTTGATAATGATGCTAGAACTGATACTGACTTGTGAGATTCAACTGATAATCTACATTTGTGTTTGAAAAGAGTCTGGTGATGACAGCTAACTCCGAAACTAAGGGTGGAATGGAGGTCTTGCTGACAGACTTGGAAGTTGGCGGAAATCGTAATTGGATGGGAAGAAATGATTATGATCATGTGGAGGGTGGTCAATAAAGAGAAGTGCTGCACAGAACCTGTCCAATTACGTAGTGGGGTTATGCTCTTTTGCTATTCCTACCCTCCAATAATGGCACCTCAGCTGCCTCCCAAAGCACAGCTTCTCCACCGCTTGTGTGTCCATCACGTTTATGATCTCTGGGGTCTGATTTCAGCCCTTTCACTAACTGCTAATCCTGGACTGCCAATGTATTCCCCTCAAACTGTTCCATCAGGTCCTCCCTTCCTTTGATCGATACCTCTCAGGCTGTAACTTGGCCCCTTCAAGCTCCCTGCGGAAGGCAAATGAAAAATGGCTGACTGTCCACTTCAGAGAGCTATCTCACTTCGACACTGCCAGCTCTTATTGAGTTAGGGATCTGATGCCTCACAATTCACATTCAAGCTGTTGACTTGACAATCTTAATCTGTTTCCTACTACATTCATTTCGGTTTGCTACCCCCTTCTGCTGCTGAACTGCTCCATCAGTTTCCATCATCACAATCCCATGCCACAAATCCCACTTCAGCATGCTTCAATAAATTCCACCTGACAGCGTAAGCAAAGTCTGAATTTGAAAATTCATGTTTTTAGAGAGAAACTGAGTCTTCCTTTGCCATTTGCAGTAGTAAGAACATAATGTATCGTTCATCGTTGTACTTTTTAACCCTTCATTCATATATTGCATGCAAGTAAACCAGTAATGCTCAAAGCCTGAATTCTAGATCCATAACTGACAGCATATCCAGTTCACAGAGAAAAAAAACATGGAGCAGTATACAACACTTTTCCATCACTTTATGTGCAAAATACAATTTGTTATAATGCTTGCATTTCACTGTTGTATTACTGGATATTTGGAAAAAAGGAAAGGAATTCAGTATTTTGGAAGGTACAGCGTTTACTCACCAGAGGAGTATTGGTGATGAAACCAAAAAAAGTATTTAGTGCAAAACACAAGAGTGGTCAAGGAGTGGGAAAAATAATCACTAAGAGTTCTCACTTCTAATTGCCAAATGTTTAGCACTTCAAAAGTAGATCACTTTCAAAGGATACCTTGAGCACATACACGATACCCGAGCAGAGGAAGAAAAATAATTGTGAAAAGTGTGTTCAATACAAGCAGGCTTTGTGATGAAAATAGAAAGACAAACAAATCTTGCCTGGCACATTTCTGAAGTCTGCAGTTAAAATAACGTAGCAGTACAGGGCCCAAGATACAAATTAAGTTGAACAATAATAGATCATTTTTCGCTAGTGATGAATGGCTGACGTTTTCACAAAATGCACAATGTGGTTTCAAATGCATTGCGGCATGTCTAAGATTTCTGACCCAGAACATGCAACTGTCTGGAGGAGTGTATACCAGATCTTGTGAAAGATTAAATTCTACTCTACATACACAATGTTAAAAAGAAAGCCTCGAGGTGCCAGTGGGAAAAACTGCAGCGAATGCGGGTGGCAAACATGTTAAAAGGAAGAGAATATAGATATTCTGTATGTTGACATACAGAATATCAACATAATGCTTATTGTATGGACCATATATAATAGATGACAATACTATAATTATATTGGTTTTGATTCTGTTCTTTGGCAACTGACATACAAACAACAGCCAGAACATTATTAAGCATTTAAGACTCCATGCAATGAAACTGATTTGCTAAGTTAGGACAATAATATCTTTTGCATCCTATGTTCATTCCTGTAAAGTAAGGAGTTGGCCCAGATCAAGTCCATGATTTGATTTGATTTGATCTATTATTGTCACATGCATTAGGATACAGTGAAAAGTATTATTTCTCGCATGCTGTACAAAGCATACTATTCAGAGAAGGAAATCAGAGAGTGCAGAATATAGTGTTACAGCCACAGCTACAGCATAGAGAAAGATCAACTTAATCCAAGGTCGGTCCATTCAAAAGTCTGACAGTAGCAGAGAAGAAGCTGTTCTTGTGTCAGTGAGTATGTGATCTCAGACTTTTGTATCCTTTTCCCGATGGAAGAAGGTGGAAGACAGAATGTCCAGGGCATGTCGGGTCCTTAATTATGCTGGCTGCTTTGCTGAGTCAGTAGGAAGTGTAGTCAGAGTCAATGGATTAGAGGCTGACTACCAAAGCCGGTTAGGGGAATTGAACATATGCTGTTGGCAGCATTCTGTGCCTTACCATAACCAACTCAGCAAACTGACCACTCCTCCAACCATCCCCCTCCCAGAGCACTTGGTATAAGCAAGTCATTTGTATTAATATCACAAAAAAGTTCACAAAGTTTGTTGCTAAGACAAAAAACAGGAAGGGAAAATTTTATAAACAACTTCCAGATTCCCGAAGTATCTTACAATCTAAAATGTTCTTTTAAATTGTGGTCATTGTTGTAATACCAGAAATATGGCAACCAAATTGTGCACAGTGAGGTGTCAAACAACAATGGGATAAGTGGGCAGATTAATATGTGCAGGAAGTAGGAGGACATTTTGGTGATAGTGACCACAATTCGGTTACGTTCACATTAGTGATGGATAGGGATAGGCATGAACCTGGGGTCAGTAGTTATAGCTGGGGGAATGGTAATTATGAGGCCATTAGGGAATTAGGGTGCATAGGTTGGACTAGGAAACTACAGGGACTGGGAACATCTGGAATGTGGAGCTTATTCAAGGAGCAGCTGCTGCGAGTCCTTGATAAGTATGTCCCTGTCAGGCAAGGAGGAAATGGTCGAGTAAGAGAACCTTGGTGTACGAAAAAAGTTGATTTGCTGGTTAAAAGGAAAAAGGAGGCTTATGTCAGGATGAGGCTTGAAGGCTCAGTTAGTGCAATGGATAGCTATAGATTAGCCAGGAGGGAGCTAAAGAGTGAGTTGAGGAGAGCTAAAAGGGGACACGAGAAGACTTTGGCTGATAGGATTAAGGAGAATCCTAAAGCTTTCTTTAGATATGTTAAGAATAGAAGATTGGTTAGGGCAAGATTAGGGCCAGTCATAGACAGCAGTGGGAAGTTGTGCGTGGAGCCTGAAGAGATTGGAGAGGCACTGAACAAATATTTCTCTTCGGTATTCACGCAGGGAGATGTAAATGTAGTTGTGGAGAACACTGGGATACAGGGTTGCAAACTGGAAAGTATTGAAGTAGATAAGGAGGATGTGCTAGATATTCTTGAGGGTTTGAAGTTAGATAAGTCCCCTGGGCCGGACGGGATTTACCCTAGGATTCTCTGGGAGGCGAGAGAGGCGATTGCAGAGCCTCTGGCTCTGATCTTCAGGTCGTCGTTGGTTACGGGTATAGTGCCGGAAGACTGGAGGATAGCGAATGTGGTCCCATTGTTCAAGAAGGGGATTAGAGACTTTCCGGGGAATTATAGACCGGTGAGTCTTATTTCTGTTGTGGGCAAAGTATTGGAAAGAATTATTAGGGGTAGGATTTATAGTTATTTAGAGAGAAATGAATTGATTGGGGATAGTCAGCATGGTTTTGTGAAGGGTAGGTCGTGCCTTACTAACCTTATTGAGTTTTTTGAAAAAGTGACCAAAGAGGTGAATGGGGGTAAGGCAGTTGATGTGGTATATATGGACTTTAGTAAGGCGTTTGATAAGGTGCCCCATGGAAGGCTTCTGCAGAAAATGCAGATGTATGGGATTGAGGGTGATTTAGCTAATTGGATTAGGAATTGGCTAGCTGATAGAAGACAGAGGGTGGTGGTTGATGGAAATTATTCATCATAGAGTTCGGTTACAAGTGGTGTACCTCAGGGATCTGTTTTGGGGCCCCTGCTGTTTGTAATTTTTATAAATGATCTGGATGAGGGTATTGAAGGATGGATTAGTAAATTTGCGGATGACACCAAAGTCGGAGGAGTGGTAGATAGTGAAGAGGGGTGTTATAGTTTGCAGAGAGACTTGGACAAGTTGCAGAGCTGGGCCGAGAGGTGGCAAATGGAGTTTAATGTGGAAAAGTGTGAGGTAATTCACTTTGGCAGGAATAACAAATGTGTAGAGTATAGGGCTAATGGTAGGACTCTTAATAGTGTTGAAGAACAGAGGGATCTTGATGTATATGTGCATAGATCCCTGAAAGTTGGCAATCAAGTCGATAAGGTTGTTAAGAAGGCATACGGAGTCTTAGCTTTTATTGGTAGGGGGATTGAATTTCGGAGCCGCAACGTCATGTTGCAACTGTACAAAACTCTAGTGCGGCCGCACTTGGAGTATTGTGTGCAGTTCTGGTCCCCGCATTATAAGAAAGATGTGGAGGCATTGGAGAGGGTACAGAGGAGGTTTACCAGGATGTTGCCTGGTATGGAGGGCCGGTCTTATGAAGAGAGGCTGAGGGATTTGAGGTTGTTTTCGTTAGAAAGAAAGCAGCTAAGAGGAGATCTGATTGAAACATACAAGATGATTAGAGGTTTAGATAGGGTGGACAGTGATAGCCTTTTTCCTCGGATGGAGAAAGCTAGCACGAGGGCACATAGCTTTAAATTAAGGGGTGGTAGTTATAGGATGGATCTCAGAGGTAGGTTCTTTACCCAGAGAGTGGTAAGGGTATGGAATGCCCTGCCCGCTGCAGTTGTAGATGCACAAAGTTTGGTGGCGTTTAAGAGGTTAGTAGATAAGTTTATGGATGAAAAAGGAATGGTTTAGGTTAGAGGGTCATTGCTTTTCCTTAATTGGTCGGCGCAACATCAAAGGCCGAAGGGCCTGTTCTGCGCTGTAATGTTCTATGTTCTATTTGGTCCCTCAAGTCCTTGAGCCTGCTCCACTGTTCAATGAGATCACGAATGATCTAATATGGCCACAATTCCACCTTCCTGCCTGCTCTGTACCTTCGACTCCATGTCTAACTCAGCCTTTAATGTATTCAATAACCCAGCCATCAATAGTTTCCAAGGTAGAGAATTCCAAATATTAACAACTTTCAGAGTGAGGAAATTCCTTTTTAAACGGGTGAGCTCTTATTTTTAAATAATGTCCTGAATTCTGGATATCCTCAAATAAACAACATTCCAATCAGCATCTATCTTGTCAGACCCTATAAAAATCTTATATGCTTCAATAAGATCGTCTCTCATTCATTAAAATTCCAATGAGCTTTAAGGACAACCTTTCTTCATAAGATAGACCCCTCACATGGATGAGCCTTCTCTGAATTGCCTCCCGTACAAGTATATGCCTTGTTTAAGATGGCCAAAACTGTACTCTAGGTGTGGTCTCACTAATATCCTGCACAGTTGTAACAAAGCTGCCTTACTTTTATAATAGATTTTTTTGCAAGCTCAATATTCTACATGCCTCATTAAATTCTCACAGCATCTGCATTTAGTGGTTCATGTACGAAAACACCCAAATCCCCTTGACCACAGCATTCTGCATTTCCCCTCCATTTAAATAACATGCTGCTATTCTATTCTTCCCACCAAATGGATAACTTCACCTTTTCTCACATTATATTCCATCTATCAACGTTTTTTCCTCCTCACTTAACCTATCTGCATCTCCTTTCAGGCTCTTTGCATCCTCCTAATAAATTGCTTTCCTACCTACATTGGTATCACCACTGTTCTTATCCACATAAGCTGCAAGAACCCTGAACCTTCCAGACAATGCAGGTGCCGAGGTTTCTCCAGAGTTACCTACTGGATCCCTGTATCTCATAGAATTATAAAATCATAGAATCCCTACAGGGCAGAAGGAGGCCCATTCAGCCGGTACCGACAACATTCCTACTTAGGCCTGAACCCAATAACCACACTTATGTAACTTCCAATCCCACTGACCTTAATAGGCAATTTAGCATGGCCAAACAACCAAACCCCCACATCTGTCGACTGTGGGAGGATAGCAGAGCACCTGGAAGAAACCTATGCAGATAGAGGGAGAAATGCAAACTCCACACTAGCAGTGACCTGAGGCCAAAATTGAACCTGGTCCCTGGCACTGTGAGGCAGCAGTGTTAACCATTGTGCCACCCTATCTGTCTCATTTGTACTCACACACTCCAATCCTGAGCAAAATCTGGTTTATTGCAATTTAAGAGGTGCAAATGGCTCATGGAATAAAGTGTCCAAGTAACTTATTCCCATCCCGATGCATCATAGTATCCGGAGCTGAGACTCCAACTCTTCAACTTTGAGTCAAATCCCTTGAGTTGCAGACTCTTACTGTGAATCCGATTGCTGCTGAATGCACTGGTGTCTACCAGTCCCATCAGCTGCTCTGAAATCTTTATTGTTTTAACTGATACAACAATTTAATGATTTACATGATTAAAAAGCCACAAATAAAAATGGTACAAAGACAGGAGACATTGTAGACAATGGGCAAAACACTGGCAAATAGGTTTCAAATATGGGTAAATGGGATGTTAACAATTTGGATTTAAAAGGGTAGAACAGGATATTTCCAAAACGGTGAAAATCTAGAAACCATGGAGTTCCAAAATCTTTTAGGGGAGCCCAGTAACTGATCATATAAATATCATGAACAGATGCAGAAAATAATCAGGAAAGGCAAATAAAACGATAGTCTTTATATCTCTGGGACCACAATACAAACGGGTAGGAGTCACACTTAGTTATACAAAGCCCTGGTTAAACCACACAGTAGTGCCACAACTCAGGAATGTTAGACTGACCTTGACAGGATTGTGTAGTTACAGGGATGACACCGAACTCCAAGGATTAAATTACAAGGAGAATTTAAGGCTGTATTCCCTAGAATTTAAAAGATTAAACGGTGATTTGATCGAGCATTTCAAGATGTGAAGGACAGCAGACATGGGAGAGAAAGAGAAATTATTTCCACTGGTTGGGACTCTAGGACTGGGGAACATGAAAAGGAAAGTCAGACTTCTCAGAAGTAATGCTTAAAAAAAACCTTCTGCACAAAGAGTTAGAAAGAGATTTGCAAGGATGTTGGCAGGACTGAAAAATTGCAGCTTTGAGGAAAGATGGATAGGTTGAGGTTGTTCTGTTTAGAAAAAAGGCTGAAGAGAAATTTGATGGAGATGTACAAAGTGGTGAGGGGCCTTGATAGAGGGGATGGGAAGGGCCTATTTACTTTAGCAAAGGGGTCAAGGATTATGGGGCAAAGATTCAAAGTGATTGGCAGAAATATTAGACTGGTTCCTGGCTAAAACACTTGACAAATGCTCCTGCTCTTCTTCAGGTAATGCTTAGGAATTTTTACATCCTGAGAAGGGAATTGGGGCCTCAAATTAGTGTCTATCTCAGAGAGTGCAACATTGCCCAAGTCCTGAATTTGAATGTCAACTTGGATTGTGTGCTCAAATCTCTGGAATGGGGCTTGAACCCACAACCTTCTGACTCAGAAGTGAGAGTGCCACCAGTGAGTCACGGTTGATACCTACAAGCTGCAGTGCTGGAAACAATTCAGTTTGTTTTGTGCTATTTCATATTTTTTTTATCATCCTTTCACTTACTATGTGCCATACGTTTGTTGAGGCGAAGACTCACTAATCCAAAATCTCTTGTAATTTACATATTTAAAATAAATGTACATGTGGCAACTATAGTATTTTCTCAGTAGATGAATAGCCTCAAGATCACTGACATTTCAAATTTTAGGCTGGGATACAATCAACAGCGACATCACTTATATGCTATTAAGGGTACAGGACGTTGTAAATATTAATTTCAATTTTAATGAATGGTCAAGTAGAGCGGGCAGCAGTTCTACTTTCAGAAAACATCAAAAAAGAATGCACAATGTGGTCTTGAGATTTAACTGATTAAGTGATTAGTTCTCAACTGGCATTGCCAGTCAACCATTCTGAATCATTTGGGAGATTTTTGTTAAATGAAGGACTGTTAGTGTAAGAGATTTTTTTGGATGGGGCAATACACAATTCTTGAGGTACAATGGGAATATGTACCTAGCATATGTTTAATGTCTAACTTCTGGAGATGCAGAGTGCATGAACAGGGGAAGAAACGGGAAGTGGAGGAAAAGAAGAAATTGAAAGTGAAGGCCTCATGAAGTCCATCTGATCTCAGAGAAATGATCAAATGATCTTGCAAAGATTCAGCAAACAATCTTAGAGAAAAGCAGTGGTTCTTATCAAATGTTTTTGGCATAAGTCGCATCCTTGCTTTTTGACTTTTCAGGCTATTTTACAAAAACTCCCATCGTTTTGAATTGATGTTAACATTAGAACTCAATTTTGAGGAACTCATGCTTTTGTACCCACAAACCATTCTGACTTAAAATAAATCACATTCAAATTTAATATTAACTTTTCTGTGAAACACAATAGCACAGATGTAGAATTGGATAGCTAACAGGAAAGAGAGAACAGGCATAAATGATCATTTTTAGGTGGTCCTCAATGATACACAATTTATATTAATGACTTGGATAAAGGTACCAAAGGTACAGTTGCCAAATTTGCTGATGACACAAAGCAAGATGTGAAGAGGATATAAGCAATCTGTAAAAGGATATAGGTTAAGAGAGAAGGCTCAAATTTGGCAGTTAGAGTATGACGTGGGAAAATGTGAACTCGTCCACTTCGACAGGAAGAATAGAAAACAGCGCATTATTTAAATGGAGAGAAACCTGCAGAACTCTGAGGTGCAGAGGGTTCTGGGTGCCACTTGTCAGCTCAAAACTAAGCATTGGCTAGGTCTTGCTGCATATGATTATGGATGGCTTCAGTATCCGAGGAATCTTGAATGGTACTGAAAAACCATGCAATCATTCCCATTTCTGAACTTAAGTTGAATGGGAGGTCCATTGATAAAACAGCTGAAAATATTGGGGCCTAGGATACTACTCTGAGGAACCCTTATAACAATGTCCTAGGACTGAGATGAATAAACTCAAAAAATGCCATGAAATTCAATTGCATTGTGCCTATTTTTTAGCTGCTAAGCAGCCCATAAAGCTCCCAATATGGAGGTGTCCAAACTGCATGTTTTTGACAAATCAGAAGTGCGCTCCCACTATACTGACATAGATGAAGCTGCAGGCTTCTGTAGCATGCAGCAGGGCTCGGCATACGCAAATAAGGATTTTAACTCCTTTGAAGTTCCTTCTGGAATGTTGGTTTGCTAAGGCAACCAACAACTATGCCAATCAGAAAAATATGTTCCATATATAGCTTGACAATCAACCCTTACAGAGATCATTGCAGGCTGCAACCAACAAGATTTTAAAATAAAGAATATAAAACTTTCATGTGGAGCTAGGGAGAGAAAGAATCCTCCTCTCAGGCCTCAGTGCTTAACCTTAATTTTATTCCCAACATCCTCCCAATTGCACTTTGAGTGATGGCCATTTTAAAATGTTTTATAATGCTCTTTCAGATACTTTCTGAATAAAGCATACTTTTGCAAAGAAAAATCTGGATCACCACCACCACCATCTGTGATCATCAACGTCATCCTTTTGCCAACCCTGGCCAGCATGATCCTTCTTCCTGAGCACTGCCAATGCCCTATTTAATGATGTGCCAAAGGGCTCCCGCCAGAGAATGTCTATTATATGCCGGCAGAAAGCTGATTCGATGCATATGTGCCTCAAGGACAAATATTACAGGCACCCTGGATTTATTTAAGTGTAGGGATCAGTACCTGCGTTTTCAGACTGGCCAAATTGCTAGGCCATTAATATGCACCACTGTAAAATGCAATAAATGGTTCCAATATCAATAGTATGTGTGCCCAATAATTAACCGAAACTGAATTTAATCATCAGAATTCTAGTATATTTGATGTTCATAAAAGCAAATTACTGTGGATGCTGGAATCTGAAACTAAACAAAAAATGCTGGAAAATCTCAGCAGGTCTGACAGCATCAGTGGAGAACAGAGTTAACATTTTGAGTCTGGATGACTCTTTGGCAGAGCTGAAGACAACATAAAATAAAATGAAATTTAGACTGTTAGGGTGAAGAGATGGGTGAGGGGTTGGGTGTGGAATTGACAAAGATGCCATGGGCAAAAAGTTAAAGGGAATGTAAATGATAGCGATTATAGCTAAGAAGGGTGCTGATAGCAACCATTGAGAGGTCAGATGTGTTAATGGCAGAACAAAGGTAAGTAGAATGTCAAAGTAAGCCCTGAGACAGGTAATAGATGACTCTGGTGGGGTACAGCAGGGGAAAGAGTGATAAGAGGCAAGTGATGGAAAATGAGATTTATAAAATTGAAACATTAAACAATGTTAAATATGAAAATAAATTTTAAAAAGGTAAAATAAATTAGTGGAAATGGGAGGGAAGGTGGAAGGAAGTGTTCATAGTCTGAAGTCTATGAATTCAAATGCTTAGTCCAGAGGGCTGTAAAGTGCCCAATTGGATGAATGTTCTTCCTCCAGTCAACATTGAGCTTCACTGGAACATTGTAACAGACCAAGTACGGACATGTGGACATGAGAGCAGAGTGGTGTGTAAAATAGCAACAGCTAGGTCTGGGTCATTATTGCAGGTGGACCAAAGATGTTCTGCAAAGCAGTCACTCACTGATGCAGAGTAGACCGCGTTGGGCGCAACAAATGCAACAGAACAGAATAAAGGAGGTGTACGTGAAATGTTGCTTCACCTGAAAAGATTTTTTAGTCCCTTGAATGGTGAGCAGGCATGAGGCAAAGGGGCAATTATTGCATCTTCCACGATTGCATGGGAAGGTGGTGAGGTGAGATGGAGGAGGAGTATCCCAGAGGGAATAATCCTGCAGAATGCTGATGGGTGGAGAAGGGGGATGGCAGATGATGACTTTTTGAATGCACAGGCTGGAGGGGTGAAAAGTGAGAAGACAACCCTATCCTGTTTCTGGGAAGGCAGGGAAAGGGGAGCGAGAGCAGTAGTAAGGGTAATGGATCAAACATGGTTGAGAGCCCTGTCAACCACAGTGGGTGGTAAATTATGTAAGAAAAGAGATGACATATCAGCAGTACCATAAAATATGTTTATATACTTGTGAGTTGTAAGGATGATTGTGCATTAATCATTGTTATGTCTTGAATCACCCTGCAAATGCTGGTTAGGAGTCAGTAGAATGATAATCATTTTATTTCATCTAAGAAAAATAGTTCAAATAGATTGTGTTTGTCTGATAACGTCCAGAGGCTACACTTTTACTGATAGCATCAATATTTAGATCATAATGGTGGGAGGAGGAGAGAGAATGAGAAGACATTATAACAGGAGAAAGCACAAAATATTGTGGAATAAATTTCTCATTTGAGCATTAAAAAAAAATCAGCAAAGTTACCACTGACATGTACCTGAATTCAGCACTAGTATCAGAGACTAAAAGGCTGAAAATAACTTGCATCTAATATTAAAGTGATTATAACTGAGGGAGTTAACAATTTAACAATAACATTTTTGGGGGGAATTGCAGCTCTGTGTACAATATATATGAAATAACAACGTGGACAACGTTTCCCTCATTTAAAACACGCACTAGGAAGAATTTTATAAAGATGATGGGAGATCTAAACCCCAGCCGAGAGAGAGCAAATATTCTGTGCTCCACCTCTTGGGAAAATCTACCACATTATAAGCCAATCGGGAGGTCTCCAATGGGCCTTTTATGGGATCAGGGCCCAGATGAGTAGGAAGTAAAAGGTAAAGTCACTATAGTTCCAATTGACTACAGGCTGCTCTCCCACTTTTAGGGGGATAGCTGACTGGCAGTGATTTAACTGAGGATCACCAGAGCTCAGGCGGGGGGCAAGAGGTCCTGCCCATCGAAAGTGAATGGCCAAAGGCCAGCGGCACCACTGGGAAGGCACTGGCTATTGCAGGAAATAAATTACCCGAGTCCGAGAATCATGGAGTCACTTAGGCCTAAGGTATGTAGTGTGTGTGTGTGTGTGTGTGTGTGTGTGTTATTACCTCAATCAGTTTGAATGCCTTTAAATCCGGGACCCTCTGGGAGACTGCAGCAACCTACACGGATTTATAATGCCTGCTTACCAGGTGGAAATAGGCCCAGGTGGAGATGGGAAGGTAGCACGATCAGAGTTCCCACCCCTAAACACAGCACCTTCCATTTTCACAGGGGTGGGAATGAATTCAGGCCAAAATTCACAAGTGTGCAATCACCCATACAACTCAGCAGCTGCATCCATGCATGTTTAACTTTTCAAGCTTATGCCAGAAGTGGCGACTTCTTGCAAGCTGTCCCTCACATACCCTCTTATACTATCTTTTACTCTCATTCTACACTCTGAAAACTTGACTCAAACTGCACTATATTCTGCACCTTCTCCTTTCCTTGTCCCCAATGTACTCTATAAATGGTATGTTTTTGTCTGTATAGCGCACAAAAAACAATACTTTTCACTGTATCCCTATACATATGACAATAATAAATCAAATTAAAAAAAACTTTAGTAACTCAAAGTGTGAAACATGATTTCTGCACATTAGATATGGTAGGATCAATCTGTACTTAGAAGTTTTTTGGAGATGGGGAAACATTTTGAGATATACAGTACCTCTTTGGATATGGTCCCACATCACCTTTGGAGATGTCAGGCATCCTTTAGGATTATTAAAAGTAGGCATGAATATGCATGAAAATGCATAGCCTATAACAGTCAAGCTCTTTGAAACTGTGAAAAGTGTTAAAATGAACTGCCAAAAACTGTCAAAATGTTAAGACATTTAAAACTCCTGTCTTTTAAATCTTGTTGGAATTTTTAAAAACAATATTGCTTGCAATTTCTGTCTTTTGACACAAACCTGAGGGTTTAATATTAGTGTAAACGAGCTGATTCCACAACATCCAGTAGGGTTCTGTCCTTTTTACAATTGACTCCAAATGCTTATATATTATTTCAATGGGTGACTATGAATTCGAATGCTTGCTTTTAAAAGGTATGAAGAACAGGATTTAGTTTAAGGAGTGCAAATGTAGTAAACAGTTTTTTTTTTGAATGAGATTAAAAAAATAAAGGGCCCGATTTTACCATTAAGTTACACCCATTTTTGGGTAAGAAAACTTGGTAAAGTCAGGCATGTGGTGAGTAGTGCGATCCATGACCACCCCCACAGCCGTTTTCCCCTTTATGGATGGCTGAAAATGGGAGTTATCGGGACCACGCCAGAAACGGGTAAGAAAATGCGTTTAAATTGAATCAATGAGTTGGACGTCCAACTTTAGTGGCACTTATCCCTTTAGCACTATGTTTGCCCGTCCACATTTGGTGCGAAACAGACATGGTCTGCAAAGGTCCAATTCAGGAGTTCCGGCTTTTGAGAAGGTAAGTTCAGAGCTTTCGGTGGCTCACTGCTTCAGATTGTGGAGGCGGGGGGAAGGGAATGGCCAGATCGCTCTCTGGTGAGGAGGTTGGAAGGAGGTGGATTAGATTGCAGTCTTGGGGGGGAGAAGGAGGCAGGTCAGATTGCTCTCCATTTGGAGGAGGGAGGGGGTCAGATGGCTCTCTGATGATAGAGGGATTGCACTCTGGTAAGAATGGATGAAGGCAGATCAGATGTTTCTCTGGTGGGTGGTGGGCAGGAGGGTCTGGTACCACTCTGCATGTGTCCAGTGTGGGGACAGGGGGGTGGGATCTGCCGCCACTCTGCATGCAATTGGTGGGAGGAAAAGGGGATAGGGGCATTCTGGGTGACGGGGGAAAGTGGAAGATAAGGGGGACAGTAATGTTGTAGGGGCCAGGAGGAGGCTTTATTTCCCTGTGAGCAATGTGGCAGGGGATCATTCTTGCATTTTTTTTTCTGCACGTGAGCAGTTGAAGGCTCCGATCGGAGCTGCAGTGTTTTAGGCGTGACAAACACCATCCACAACACCAACCACCATCAATATGACTTGGAATCGCTGATTTTTTTTCAGGCAGAGTGCATATAGGGGCACTGGAGAACGGTCTAAAAGCGGGATCTAAAACAACCCCCAGATCCAGTACTTAGAATCAAAATGGTAAAATTCGGCCCAAAGTCTGCAAAAGACACTTTGAAATTTATTTTGTTTAATCTCAGCAATGGTCCTGAGATCTGCATGTGGTAGATACTAGAAGTATGATTCCCAGAGAAATCTGCTACCCAGAATGAAAATCCAACCTTGTGGAACTTGGAAAATGGAGGTAATGTTAAACCAAGCTCCCACCTAACTGAATGTAAACAATGCCTCCGCAATACTCAAAGGATAAGAGTGTTTTCCTGGGAGCCCCAAACTAAAAAGCTTAATATCTGGTCATTAATAGGTTTTCTGACACAGTACGTGGAAAAGCCTACGAGAGGAGAGGCTGTACTTGACCTGGTGCTTGCTAATGAACCAGGGCAGGTGTCGGATCTCACGGTAGGTGAGCATCTTGGGAATGGAGATCATAATTCTATCTCTTTCACGATAGCGATGGAAAAAGATAGCATCAGGCAGGCTAGGAAGGTGTATGTCTGGAGTAAGGGGAAATATGAAAACATTAGGCAGGTAATTGGACGCATAAACTGGAAGGAGGTGTTCTTGGGAAAGAGTACAGAAGGAAAGTGGCGGTTTTTCAAGGAATGTTTGTCTAGGGCACTGCAAGACAACGTCCCGAGGAGTCAAGGAGGTTCTGGTAGGACGCGGGAACCGTGGTGCACGAAGGTAGTGGTGAACCTAGTTAGGAAGAAAAAAAAGGTATATAAAAGGTTCAGAGAGCTAGGGGATGTTAGGGATCTAGAGGAGTATAAGGTGTGTAGAAGGGAACTTAAAAAGGAAATTAGGAGAGCCAGAAGGGGTCATGAGAAGGCCTTGGCAGGTAAGATTAAGGAGAATCCCAAGGCCTTCTACAAATATGTGAAAAGTAAAAGGATGAGAAGAGAAGGGATAGGGGCTATAAAAGGTGAAGGAGGAAAAGTCTGTGTGAATCCGGAAGAAATGGCAGAGGTGCTTAACGAGTACTTTGCCTCGGTATTCACAGTGGAAAGTGAACTGGGAGATTGCACTGCAGGTTTGAGGCATGTGGAAAAGATTGAGTATGTGGATGTTAGGAAAGAGGATGTGTTAGACCTGTTAAATTCTATCAAGATAGACAAGTCACCGGGACCGGATGGGATGTACCCCTGGTTATTGTGGGAGGTGAGGGAAGTAGTTGCAGAGCCCCTGGCGATGATCTTTGTGTCGTCCATGAAAACGGAAGAGATTCCGGAGGATTGCGGATGTGGTTCCTATCTTTAAGAAAGGGAACAGGGATAGTCCAGGAAATTACCGACCGGTGAGTTTGACTTCAGTGGTTGATATGCTGATGGAGAGGCTTCAGAGGTATAAGATATATGAACATTTGGAGAAGTTTGGACTGATTAGAAATAGCATGGTTTTGTCAAGGGCAGGTCATGCCTTACGAGCCTAGTTGAGTTCTTCGAAAATGTGACTGAACACATTGACAAAGGAAGGGAGGTGGACGTAGTGTACATGGACTTTAGTAAGGCGTTTAATAAGGTCACCATGCAAGGCTTCTGGAGAAGGTGAGAGGGTATGGGATCCAAGAGGCTTTGGCCTCGTGGATCCAGAACTGGCTTGCAGGCAGAAGGCAGAGAGTGGTTGTGGATGGGTCTTGTTCTGCATGGAGGTCGGTAACCAGTGGAGAGCCCCAGGGATCTGTTCTGGGACCCCTGCTGTTTGTCATTTTCATAAATGACCTGGATGAGGAAGTGGAGGGATGGGTTAGCAAGTTCGCCGACGATACAAAGGTTGGTAGTGTTGTGAATGGTCTGGAGGGATGCCAAAAGTTGCAGCAGGACTTAGACAGGATGCAAGACTGGGCGGAGAAGTGGCAGATGGACTTCAACGCAGATAAACGTGTAGTGGTCCATTTTGGCAGGAATAATGGGATGAAGGAGTACAATATAAGGGGTAGGAGTCTTAGCTGTGTTGTAGAGCAGAAGGATCTCGGGGTCCGGGTCCATAGGACTCTTAAATCGGCCTCGCAGGTGGAGGAAGTGGTCGAGAAGGCCTTCATTAATCGAGGAATAGAGTTTAGGAGTCAGGAGGTAATGATGCAGCTCTATAAGACTCTTGTCAGACCCCAGTTGGAGTATTATGCACAGTTCTGGTCGTCTCATTATAGGAAGGATGTAGAGGCTATTGAGAGAGTTCAGAGGAGATTTACAAGGATGCTGCCTGGATTGGGAGGCAGGCCTTATGAAGATAGGTTGAGGGAGCTGGGACTCTTCTCACTGGAGAGACGTAGGTTGAGAGGCGACCTGATAGAGGTTTATAAAATGTTGAGAAGGAATAGATAGGGTGGACTCTCAGAGACTATTTCCCCGAGCTGAAATGGTCACTACGAGAGGACACAGGTTTAAGGTGCAGGGAAGCAAATACAAAGGAGATGTCAGGGGTAGGTTTTTCACTCAGAGGGTGGTGAGTGAATGGAACCGACTGCCATCGGAGGTTGTTGAGGCAAACTCACTGGGATCTTTTAAAAGACTTCTGGATGAGTATATGGAAAAGAATAGGATAGGGGATTATAGATAGGTCTGTGGATTGGAAGATGTGATCGGCGCAACTCGTGGGCCGAAGGGCCTGTTTGTGCTGTATTGTTCTATGTTCTATGTAATAACATCACTGTTCAGAGGATGTTACTGTGCAAGCCTACATTAATCACATTTCAACAGTATTCTGTTATCTCTAAAGCACTTTAGGGCATGTGCCCTTGGACACAATATTAGATTCTTCATCTCAGTATGCGAGGAATAGAAAAACAGGTTAGAACAAGTTCTAGAACAATTTAACCAGTGATTTATCAGACTCGTTCTAGTCTGTACAATTAATATTGACTATCTGTTTATCATCAGATCCATAATGTGATGCCCGCCTGGTCTTGCCTAAGGGAACTGCAAGCTGGAGGTGGATTTCCCATCATCTGCTGAGGAGGTGGTGAGATATCAAATCAAGACACAAACTGCCTATTCCAACAAACAAAAGGAGCTGACTCAATTTCTGACTAACGTTCATCCTTTAACCAATGTGTGACCACACAGGAAGGCTGATTTGCTTTTGCTTTGCACCAAAAGGGAAACTTACTTCCTGATCATTATGCAGAGGAAAAATAAGGCAAAAACAACAGCATGTTCATGCAGGTTTCCATTCTGCGAGATTTCACATTTCAGGAGTTTCCCTGTGTTTGCTGCCTCTTCCGTAATCCGTCAGTGGTAATTGTGTTACCCCCACTATGCAGAACAAGCACAAAATAGCATAGTAATAAAATGGGAACGATGCCACCCATTCTGCTGCCTTAATTTCCTAACAGAACAGTTGCTGCAATAACTGCTCTGGGTGTTTGAAACATCAAAAGAAAAAAAACAGGCTGCAAGCATCTAAGCACCAAAGCTATAAACACCTTTGCTGTCAAGTAGAGCACTAAAATCTTTTGGACTGTCATCCTTTCACAGTATCACAATATTGTTATGACGCAACAGGAGGCCATTTGGTTGACCAGCTCCCCAGATGAGCGTGATGACTTAGTGCCATTCCCTTGCCTTTTCCCCGTACCCTTGCAGATTGTTGGTTGTCCTTTCCATTGCTCCTCTCAGTGCCATAACGACCGGTGCGTCAGTGCTAACTTTCTTTCCCTGAAGCAGGGAACAGGGGAAATGATCAAGTGGACCATATTTTGTGGTCAAGAAATGCATTTTGTTTGAGTCCATATTGATGGACAGCACACATTCCCCAAAGCTTCAAATTATAAAGAAACACTTGTCCTTCTCGATCATCACTACTTGCCTAGATGAAATGCTTGCAGCAGCGTGAGCAGCTTGATCTGTGGACTTCACCTTCTGAAAGAGATCACCGTTTCACATTCAGATGACAAAACTGCTACCTAGAGCTGATTTTTCATTTCAGGATTGGCACTTCTATACAGTACCTAGTTCAGTAATCCCCTCAAGTCCAACACAAGGAACAGCATGCACACCTCCCCAGTCAGCAAACAGTAAGTTGCCTCAACAATGCACTTCTTTTCATTTTATCTCAGCATGGCATACCTCATAAACCTTCTCCCACTATTAAATAATTAAAATCAGAAAGACTGAAATAATATTTTCCTCAAGCGCAGGTTAATAATCTTCAAATGCTTGCTTTGATTTAAATTGGAACCATGAGTCACAGGTTTTGCACATCCTTTTGAATCAGTCAATCTTTCCGAGCACAAATTTTGCCAACATTATCAAATTAGACTTCAAGGATGGAATTTTACTGCCGGTTTACTCTCAAGCAGTGGGAAAATGCTCTAAAATCGGGCGTAAACTGGCTAGCGTGAATGGCACAGGTTTCTGCAATCAGTGTGATTTTACGAGACCCAGATTTCTGGCGCGGTCAACCTCATGCCATAAGTGGGCGAGAGGCTGGTTAATTTATTGAAATTTATGGAAATGATCATTTGTATGTATTTATTGAGCTTGATGCTCAATCACCTGAGCTCACTTGCCTTCATGGCCTCATCAGGAAAGATTCTCTCCAGCAAGAAAAACACCTGAGCGCCATCAACAGCAAATAGTCGTATTGGCCTCGCTATGAACTAGAAGCCATTGAGGTTTCCCCGGAGAGGCCAAATGCAAGGAGAGGCTACCTAACGGGCATCTTTGATCATGGGGGAAGTGGGGGCTGCATTTCGGGCTGTGAACCCTTGCGATTGTTGAGGGCTTGTTACTTGAGGCTACCTGCAGTAGCAGGGGCCTGACAGCTCTCTCTTTCTGTCAGAACGCTGCTACTGTTAATGCACACGTGCAGTGTCGGAGATCTTTACGTGCACAATACCTCCCACTACAGTCTGTCTGGCAAGGTAAGTCCTGTCCATAGCCTCTCTGGCCAGAAACATAGATAGAATAGATAGATAGAACATTACAGCACAGAACAGGCCCTTCGGCCTTCGATGTTGCGCCGACCAATATAAAAAACAATGCCCCTCCAAACTAAACCATTCCCTTCTCTTCCATATACTTATCAACTAACCTCTTAAACGCCACCAAACTTGGCGCATCTACAACTGCTGCAGGCAGGGCATTCCACTCCCGAACCACCCTTTGGGTAAAGAACCTGCCTCTGATATCCGTCCTATAACTATCACCCCTTAATTTAAAGCTGTGTCCCCTCGTGCTAGCTTTCTCCATCCTAGGAAAAAGGCTATCACTGTCCACCCTATCTAAACCTCTAATCATCTTATATGTTTCGATAAGGTCCCCTCTTAGCCGCCTCCTTTCTAACGAAAACAACCTCAAATCCCTCAGCCTCTCTTCATAAGACCTGCCCTCCATACCAGGCAACATCCTGGTAAACCTCCTCTGTACCCTCTCCAATGCCTCCACATCTTTCTTATAATGTGGGGACCAGAACTGCACACAATACTCCAAGTGCGGCCGCACTAGAGTTTTGTACAGTTGCAACATGACGTTGCGGCTCCGAAATTCAATCCCCCTACCAATAAAAGCTAAGACTCCATATGCCTTCTTAACAACCTTCTCGACTTGACTGCCTACTTTCAGGGATCTATGCACATACACACCAAGATCCCTCTGTTCATCAAGACTACTAAGAATCCTACCATTTGCCCTATACTCTACACATTTATTATTTCTGCCATAGTGCATTACCTCACACTTTTCCACATTAAACTCCATTTGCCACCTCTCGGCCCAGCTCTGCAACTTGTCCAAGTCCCTCTGCAAACTATAACACCCCTCTTCACTATCTACCACTCCACCGACTTTAGTGTCATCTGCAAATTTACTAATCCATCCTTCAATACCCTCATCCAGATCATTTATAAAAATTACAAACAGCAGGGGCCCCAAAACAGACCCCTGAGGTACACCACTTGTCACCGAACTCCAAGATGAATATCTCCCATCAACCACCACCCTCTGTCTTCTATCTGCTAGCCAATTCCTAACCCAATTAGCTAAATCACCCTCTATCCCATACATCTGCATTTTCTGCAGAAGTCTTCCATGGGCCACCTTATCAAACGCCTTACTAAAGTCCATATATACCACATCAACCGCCTTACCCCCATCCACCTCCTTAGTCACTTTTTCAAAAAACTCAATGAGGTTAGTAAGGCACGACCTACCCTTCACAAAACCATGCTGACTATCTCCAATCAATTCATTACTCTCTAAATAACTATAAATCCTATCCCTAATTATTCTCTCCAACACTTTGCCCACCACAGAAGTAAGACTCACTGGCCTATAATTCCCTGGAAGGTCTCTCTTCCCCTTCTTGAACAAAGGGACCACATTCGCTATCCTCCAGTCCTCCGGAACCACACCCGTAACCAACGACGACCTGAAGATCAGAGCCAGAGGCTCTACAATCTCCTCTCTTGCCTCCCAGAGAATCCTAGGGTAAATCCCGTCCGGCCCAGGGGACTTATCCAACTTCAAACCCTCGAGAATATCTAGCACATCCTCCCTATCTACTTCGATACCTTCCAGTTTGCTACCCTGTACCTCAGTGTTCTCCATAACTACATTTACATCACCCTGCGTGAATACCGAAGAGAAATATTTATTCAGTACCTCTCCAATCTCCTCAGGCTCCACGCACATCCAAGCTAATTTAAAGCTGTGAAGAAACAGATTAGTCTAAAATTTTAGAGACACAATGCATAAAATGAGGTATGGAAAATTTGCCCAAAAAACAGATCTAAAACTCTCCCATTTTCAGGTTAGCTGGACACCTGGAAGTCTGAAATATAAACAGGAAGTGCTGAAAATACTCAGCAGGTCTGGCAGAATTTAATATTTGAAAGAGTTAATACAACTAAATTTTACTATTTGCAGCAGTCTACTTTGATGGCGACAGGAAACGTGTAACTTTTTGTTCACCAAGATGACAAAAGTCAGCATTATTGGCAATTTCAGCATTTTAAAACCAAATGCAATTAAGAGTAAATCAGAAGTAAAGTTTTATTTAAGTCTATCAGTGTGCCCCAACTATGATTCCAACAGAAGTACAACATTTTTTTTGTTTTGTTTTTATTCCAATTCAATCCAATCCAATCAAGTCCAATTCATGTTGAGACATTCCCGATCTAAGCTGACAAGACACGGCTCTCACTTCCTGTCTTGGGCTTGATCTACATGATCCAAGCTGATTGGAATAGGCATAGCCCTTCTTTCAAGGTGTGCTCTCATTTGCATCTTAGCCAAAAGACCAAGATGCCGCTTTCAAAAAATTGCTTCAAATGAAACTGAAATATAACCTAATGACTTCAACCAAATGCAGCATGTCAATACTACACTTGATCTTAGCCCAATTTCCCTTTTCCATAATAAACAATGCCGTTATTTTTAAGAGTAAAGTTGGTAACATATTTAAGATCTCTTTCTACAATGAATTCCTCTCCACGAGTAGCAGCTTAATCTCTTTTCATGCAGCAAAGAGAGGATGGGGTTTCCAGCCCATCAATCAGTGATAGGTCATGACCTGGATCAGCCAGTCTCCAAACCAACTGTACCTGTGTGATCTAGAGTAAATTCTTTTAATTTGCTACTCTTCACAGCTCAAAATCAAACAGGTCACAAAGGCTGCACAGTTGGGTAAAATGAGCAGCTGGGAGGAGGCTGGAATTAGCGGGCAAGGATGCTGAGTCTTTGTTGAGACCCAAACAAGATAGTTTTGGTCTTCAAAAGGTTCAGTTGAGAAAACATATGCAATCAGTGGATCCTGGATGGTGCCAGGTTTGATGGCGAAGTGATAGACTGGAAGTGATATCATGATGACAGATAATGTCATCTCAAGACAACAAGTAGACGAGAAAAAGCAGGTCAAGGTTGAAAAATGGGGCACACCCCTCATGGGAGCAGGTGACTGGAGAAGCAATAGCAGGAGATGCGCCAGTTGCAATGGGCAGATGGGTAGGGAACTTGGCAAGTTGTATTAAACCACCATACAGAGGAGAAACAGAGGAAGAAGATGGAGTGTCAACAACACTGAGTTCCCAAATTCAAAGAGGGCAATGAGAATTGATGTATCACAGCTCCAAAAATAAATCATGTCTTTGGTAACTTTAACTTGGGGTGGGGAGGGGATAGAAACTGAGAGCCTGGGTAGAAGTTGAGATGGTGCAGACTCAATGGACCGAATGCCTTTCTTCTGCACTGTAGGGATCCTGAGGGCAGTTATACACATACACTGCATGCAAGGAAAATAAACAAAATAATGAATTAATACTACTCCTTGCACTTGTATAGTAACTGGAAGAATATTTTAACTTATGATACTGTATTTGGAGGAAAAGTTGCAATTCCTTCATACTTACAGGTCAAATCATAATACACAGTTAAAAGAAGTGATTTGTGGGCTGCGAACATTGACATTAAAGGTAAGAAAAGGGAAAGCTCACAGCATGAATTGACAAAGCAAAATTGTAACCAGCTATTATTAAAGAAATGATTAAATCAAGATGCGTGATGTTTGGCTTGAAAAGTTATTAAAAATGTGTGATTCCAAACACAATTTCTCTTTGTACAATACTCCAGTTTGGGCTTTTTTAAAAATTAAGTAGTGAATGACTCTGTATTATAATCAGGAACATCTACATTCCATGAACACTCTGATGAAAATTCAATAATAAACAAAAAAAAATCAACAAGGCTAGCAAAAAACATTTAAATTAGAGACATTTTTCCACCAAAATATGAATTTTCAGATAAAATCTCCTAATACGCCAAAACAAATGCAAGTTAGGGGGGAAAATCATGAGCGTCCCGAGATACAACACATAATTATGCAGAAACATTCCTTTGTAAGTCGAATGGTAGCAGTATTACTTTAAATGTGCAGGACATTTTCTGGGTATAAAAGAGAAAAACTGGAAGCAAGAATGCCAGAGGAATGTTCGGCTGGAAGAACGTGGTGGTGAGGGAGGGAGGAGGCTTTTGATTCTTGGGATATTGGAACTGGCTCTGAAGGGGATTGGACCAGAACAGGGAAAATAGGTTGCACCTAAAGAAAGCCAGAACTAAATTCCTTGTGGGATGATTTTTTAGTGCCATGGGAAATGTTTAGAACTAATTTGGCAATGGTGTGGAAACTAGGAGATAATATCAGACAGGGATACACAGAATATTAGGAGATATAGATAATGCTACATATAATGGATAATACATAAATAAGGGAGAGGTTCACATTAAGGGACAAAGTAATAAAGACTAAATCAGGGTTATTGTCTATTTATGTAGATGCATAGAGTACGGTGAATAAGACTGGTGAGTTACAGGTGCAGTTTGCCATTTGGAAATAAATGTTGCAGCTATCACAGAGACTTGGCTCAAAGAAAGGTGTGTTATGTATTCCCAGATACAAGGTGTTCAGGAAAAGATAGGAAAAAAAGAAAAAGGATGAGATGGTGTTTTGATTAAGGAGAATATTGCAATACTGGTGAAAGAAGATGCCCCAGAGGGATCAAGGGCAGAATCTGTTTAACTAGTGCTAGTTCACTCAGAGGGTGGTGAGTGATTGAAATCAGCTGCCATCGGTCGTGGTAGAGGCAAACTCGCTGGGATCTTTTTAAAAGACTTCAGGATGAGTATATGGGATTTGATGGGATTGAGAGTTATAGCTAGTTCTATGGTCTGGATATGATCGGTGCAACTTGTGGGCCGAAGGGCCTGTTTGTGCTGTAGTGTTCTATGTTCTAAATAAAAAAAGTGCAATTACATTTGGTGATGTAGTCTTTATGTCACCAGCTAGTGAGAAGGATGTAGAGGACCAAATTTGTAAGAATGTTATAGAGGGTTGTAAAAATTATAAATTTGTTATATTGGGAGACTTTAATCATCTGATAAAGGACAGAGAAGGGCAAGAGGTCCGAGTGTGCCTTTGGGAGAATTTTCAACGTCAGTTTGTTTCCAGTCTAGTGAGAAGGGAGGCACTGATAGACTTCCTTCTTGGGAATGAGATGAAACAACTGTCAGCAGGAGACCTTTTAAAGAACAGTGATCATTGAATTATAAGACTTAGGCCAACAAAATAACAATCCAGGATAAGAATAGTTAACTGAGAAAAGACAACTTCAATGGGGTAACAAAAGATCTAAGCCAAATTAACTGTCGTCAAAAGTTGGCAAGAAAAACTGTGTTGAACAATGTACTACCTCCAACGGAGAGATAGTTTAGGCATATTCAAGGTATATTACTTCAAAAAGGAACCATAGGATAAACAAAATCACAGCCCCCTATCCCAAAAGAGATGCAAATTAAGATAAAGAACCAAAAGTATGCTTATGACAGACATCAGATAGCAAATACAATTGCGAACCAGGTGGAATATACAAGGTTCAGGGAAGGTGAAAAGGCACATAACAAAAGCTAAGAGGGAGTCTGAAAAATGACTGACAGCCAGCACAAAAGGAATCCCAAAATCTCCCACAGTATATATAAATAGTAAAAAGGTGGTAAGAGGAGGAGTAGGAACACTTATGAACCAAAACAAGGATTTTTACATGGAGGCATAGGGCATAGTCATGGTATTAAATGAATCTTCTACAACTGTCTTTGTCAAACAAGATATTGTTACCAGTTCAAGGTGAAAGTGGAGGTAATTTAGACATGAGAAAATTTAAAATTGTTAGAGGTGGTATTAGATAGGTTGTCTATATTTAAAAGTTGATAAGGCACCAGGATCACAAAAGATACATTCGAGGATAATGAAAGAGAGCATGGACATTATGAAGACACTGGCCATGATTCTCCATTCTTTCTTAGACAGTGTGGTGTAAAAGATAGGGGGAATTAGATGAAATGATTGCTTAAAAGGGTAACTACAATTCAGTCAGTCTAACTTTGGTGGTGTAAAAATTTCTAGAAACAATAATTCAGATCAAAATTAATATTCACATGGTCAAATGCTAGTTAAGAGAACTGTGCATGGTTTTCTTCAGGGAAAATTGCACTTAATTCACTCTCTGTTACTTCTTCAAAATACTCCAAAGAGGGCAGATGGGGCAATGCTGTTGATGAGGTGTACATGAATTTCAAAAAGACATCTGAGACAGTGCCATATAACAGACTAGTGCGCAAAGTTACAGCTCATGGAATAAAAGGGACAGTGGTGAGATGGATATGGAATTGACTGAGTGACAGGAGGGTAGTAATTAATGAATGCTTTTCTGGCAGGAAAAGATTAGTGGAATTCCCCAGGGGTCAGTGTTGGGATTCTTGCCCTTTCTGATATATGTTAATGACCGAGGCCTTGGAGTACATGGCACAATTTCAAAGTTGCAGATGCTATGGAACTTGAAAGCATTGTGAACTGTGAGAAGTATAGTTTAGAATTCCAAAATGATGTAGATCAGTTGGTGCAATGGTTGGACAGCTGGTAGCTGAAGTTCAATGTGGAGAAGTGTAAAGTGATGGATTTTGGTAGGAAGGACATCGAGTGCCAATATAAAACAAATGCTCTAAACAGGGCATTGGAATAGAGGGACCTGGATGTAGATATGCATACATTATTGTGGGTGACAAGGCGGTTGATGTGCAGGTAATAAAGCACACCGGATCCTAGACTTCATTAAAAGGGGCACACAGTACAAGAGCAAGGGTTTGGTTAAATTTGTATAAAGCACTGGTTCAGTCTCAGCTTGGAATATTGCATCCAGTTCTGAGCACCACACTTTAGGAAAGATTGCAAAAGCCCTACATTTACAATACATATCTCTTTATACGTTGCTCAGCAGTCCGTCTTTTCTTGTTCCTTAATTCAGGTCTGCATAGGTGAAATTTGAGCAGTTAATTTCCTAAGATGCAAATTGGCCTTCCTGGAAATAGCTTGCTGCCCATGCTTGGAAATTGTTGGCAGTATGCCCAAAATTTCCTGATATTCGTGATTGATGGAGAGTTGAAACTAGACCCTTTGATGTCCTCAAGTCACAAATTAGAGCTGAGGTTTTCTTTTTGTTGCCTCCAATTTTTAATCTGCAACATTTCAAGCTACCTTTTAATTCTCCCTTCATGGTTTAGCCAAATCCAATTTAAATTAAATTAATTGACTGCAGGGTAATAAAAGAACAGCAAATGGCTCCAGAAAAAGAAAATGAAGCAAGGATTAAGACTTGCTCACCTCACCATTAACTGGAGAACTGCACTAAATGAAGATTAGGGGACCAGTATTAAGTGAGGTTCGGGTATCAGCAACGGAAGCTGATGTGAATACTCCTATGCTGAAATAGCCTGCCAACACTCATGGGCTGGAATTCACATGAGGGGATTCTCTGGTCTCACTGCAGTAAAAGGCGATTTAGCTGAGTGCCAAATTCTATACCCTTGCTTGCAGTGGCAATGGAGCATGAATGGCTGGAAAATTCGGGCCACATTAAAGGCTACACAGAGCCACAGAGTGGGGGGTATGGTGACACAGCAGTTAGTACTGCTGCCTCACAGCTCCAGGGACTTGGGTTCGATTCCTGGCTTGGGTCACTGTCTGTGTGGAATTTGCATGTTCTCCCCGTGCCTGTATGGGTTTCCTCCAGGAGCTCTGGTTTCCTCTCACAGTCCAAAGATATGTGGGTTAGGTTGATTGGTCAGGATAAATCATCCCTTAGTTTCCAGGGATGCATAAATTAGAAGGATTAGAGTGGTAAACATGTAGAGGGATATGGCGTAGGTGGGATTGTTGTCGGTGCAGGCTTGATGGGCTGAATGGCCTTTTTTGTATTGCAGGTTTTCTATAATTCTATTGAATTCAGTTGGATGTGTTACTGGAGGCCACACATATCTGTGTCCAGCAAAGGATTAGTAGCTTCAGTAAAGGAATGAAAAACGGCAGAAAACAAATCAAAAAGACCAAATAAACGGCATAAATTATTTGTACTCAACATACTTTGTTGCTACAGACTGATTCATGCACGTATAAAGTTAAAAGGAAGATGGGAAGTCATGCACAACATTTTAAAATCTAAAAGTGTTTGACTTGGAATAAATCAACTGAGAAGGCATTTCAGCAGAAAACTTAAATGGAGTTAAAAAAACAGCGGGAATAATTTTAAAAACTTACATGTTCGAAGACGGCACAGTAGTTAGCATTGCTACCTCACAGGGTCTGATTCCCGCCCTGGGTGATTGTCTGTGTGGAATTTACATGTTCTCCTTTTGTTTGAGTGGGTTTCCTCCTGGTGCTCCGGTTTCCTCCCGGTGCTCCGGTTTCCTCCCGAAGTTCAAAGATGTGCAGGTTAGGTGGATTGGCCATGCTAAATTGCTTTTTAGAGTCTCAAGATGTGTAGATTAGCAAAGTTAGAGGAATAGATGTATGGAGTTAGGGGACTGGGCAGAGGATGGGGATCCTGGATAAGATACTATGTCAGAGACTCAATGCAGACTCAATGGACTGAATGATCTCCTTCTGCCTGTAAGGATGTTGTGGTATTCTATGAGGTATATGGCAAGATTAAAAATGTCTGCATTTAAGAATTTTTCCTAAGAATTTTTGTGTTCAAAACGGCACAGGCTGACTCTGTGATATTTATCTGTTATAACATCATCTAGTGTCCTGCTGGAGTTACATTTTGACACAAGTAATCATCATTTGGAGAAAACTTTGGAATGGTTATGAGGTATTTGTGACTTTGGATTCAGTATATATGTGGATTGGGGCAACAGTAGTTTAGGTCTGATAAATTGCAAAGCAACATGCTTGTACATTTATCATTGGAAATGTTAAACTCTAATCTGAGCTTGGACACATCTACATAGACATGCAAATAACTTATTGATGCCTGAAAATATCCTTTTCATTTACATCTGTAGCACTTACTGAGAAGGGAGCAACGTGACCCAGGAGAAGCTACCCAAAACATGTCAATTTAAGCATTCCGAAGACCGCACTAGCAAAGGCTATTGATTTCACATACAGACTTGCACTTGGATTGCATAAATAAGCCACTGTGTAAAACCATTTATGAAAATACGACCTTATAAGAATTTTCAAAGCACTTGATACGCAGTTCCAAAAAAACATACTGTGAATTATAGGATTGCCAAGTTGTTCAGTGATCTAACTACTTAAACCATATTTTTAAATACCAGATTTTTTTTCCCATTTACTAGCCGACAGAAACTATTCACCTCAAGGTAGCTGCAGTTTTATTTGTCTCTTTTCAGTCATTTGCAAGTTTGACACAAATGTAAGTTACACTGACTTAAAATCAAGAATAATTATTCGTTTTATGAAGACGAAATCCTACTTCTTACCCAACAGCAGTGAGAGACCATTTTCAGCAGAAGTGACTCAAGCAGACCATTATCATCTTCTCAGGGCAACTGCAAAGGGGCAATAAATGCTACCTTCGCAGCAGATACCACCTTCCATAAATGTCATCTCTCAAAACTACAGTTGCTTCATGCATCAGATTTCCAAAACCGATTACATTTCCAAACTGTAAGCAATTTCCACAACTTTGGTGTCACTGAGGACACAGGCCCATGAATCATTCACTCCAAAATTTGAGAAGGATTACCGGAAAAATGTATCAGCCCTCATGAATAGATGCCATTATTTCACTGTTGGAGTGCAACATTTAAATGCCAGAATTACTGACTAATGCAAACACAATGCCACAGTCAGAAATAGAAAATGTGACACTATTGTAAAGTTAATACCTCAAAGCAGGAGCTAAACCACTCACCTGGTGCAGCTTTATGTGTGGTTTTTATACTAGCAATATGGAACAGCACGTAATGTGCACATCAGCATACCGCTTCCAAATTTGCAGCCACAACATTTCAAACAACATCTGTCAATGACTTCTCTCATGTCCAGATTAGAGTCTTTAAAATCAGTCATTCCTAAAAGCAGTCCAAGACTGGAATGATATTGAAATTCCATTTATTAGAGCTAGAAGGAGCACCTAAACATCCAAGTGCTGAATGTTTTTCACTCCTCTCTAAAACAGGGCACCAAGTTGAACTCCAAATTGTAAAACTATGTAAACTCATTAATCCTCACCACCTGACAAGATGAGTCCCTTCAGAAGAATAGCATGTTATCTTAAGAGAAACAGGAGCAGCAAAACCATCCTGTCAACCAATCTCAGAACAATATAGGTGGTACCCATTTGAGGTTTCAAAGGAAGGCTATTCTGTCTGTCAGATGAAGGAAGGATTGTTGTTTTAAGTCATTCAAGTCTGTGGCACAATTACAATGTTGTATCGTACTGTGTCTGGAAAAATTAGTACTTCTGCACATTTTTCTCTCCACACGCTACAGAGTTTGTAAATCCTGACAAACTAATCAACAAACTGCATTTATAACCACATAGAACATTTGGCATATGTAACTTCCTACTTTACAACCCCATATTAAATTAACCGACTAGCTGCCACATTGTCTAAATGACAATTTATTGATTTATGAGCATTATAGTGCTTCTCTTAGACAATTTCAAGTTGATATAAAAGTCACCACAGAAATTATAATTCATATTAATACTAAACACACCTACAAAACAGAAAAACCTGTGAGACATACTGTGTAATTATCCCAGATGGTACTTTTGACAGTGCAACAAAACTACTAATTTCCAGATATCTTTGAAAAGTGAAAAGAGATTGTGCCACTGGTCACAAAGCTGAGTTCTTCACAGATCTGAGATGGGATAGTTTTGAACCACTTTAAATAGAGATCTAGGAGGTGATTCTCTGGCTGTGTTGCACTCTGTGCAAATCCTGCTGTTGGGTAAGCACTGGCAGAGCCTTGGAATGGGGTTTGCACTGATTGCCAAACAGTTTGCATGCTTCTGGACAGACTCAATCAAGATTGCATTGCCAGGATGCCTGAGGAGTGTCAAAGGGGCAGGGCATGAAGGCAGCAGTGCATGAAAGGGGTGGAATATGAAGGGGGACAAATGGGAGTGCCCCGATGCCAGCAATCTATGTTCAAAGTGGCAGGGGTGGTAACATGCCATCAACAAGGGAGAGGTCAGAGCTTCTTTAGTTTTACAGCTATAGACACTGCCTGAATTAGTTAGGGTTTGCTTGTGTATTTAGGTCCCGCCACTCATACTGATGGCACAAAACACGCTCCCCTACAAAAAAAAAATTGGCAAAGTATGAGAATATCTTGCTGGGAAACTCAGATGCCAGTTTACTGATTGAACCTGACACTTGGTCTTTTTCTTCACAGAATTCTATTCACTATCTCAAACACAATTCACTCCATCTCTCTTGATGACACTAACTCAGGCAGTGTCTATATGTTGACAGCAGTGCCTACTCATTGGGATAATTCTTCTGATTAATTACAGAGCATTACAAAAGAGCCCAATGTGAGCTTCCTCAATGCAGAAAATGTGTGTTTCCAGTTGGGTTTTTGGATTATGACCAAAAGCATAAACTCTGGAATATGTCCGCTCAGTTTAAGATTAAAAGAAGTTAAGAGACAATTAATGGAAGAGATTAGGAATAAATCTGAGCTTAGTTTGACAGTGGACAGCACAGGCTGGTAATTAATCTATCAATGGAGCTTTTACATAAAATTATTAAATTGTGCTCGAAATTTGTTTCAACTTTTTGTTTTCTATCACTATTTAGATTCTTAACTTCCATAGCATCTTTTATTTTAATCACAAATTCACTACTGAACAGGCAAAGAAATAACCAACATGCCCTGGGTTAAGAATGAGACAAAATAACATCAATAGCCCCCGTTGGAAGACGTAAGTGGACAATGTTATGTTCAGCTATAATATCACACATGGTCGAAAAAATTGCCAATTGGCCCTTGTGGAATTCTAGCTTTATGGGCATTTGGTAACTCCACAAGTACAGGAAATACAGAAAATTAAGGGCAGAGGGTTGGGTTAGCCACAAATACCAGAGGGCGGCATGGTGGCAAGCACTGCTGCCTCACAGCGCCAGCCACTTGGGTTTGATTCCTGGCTTAGGTCACTGTTTGTGTGGAGTCTGCACGTTCTCCCTTTATCTGCGTGCATTTCCTACAGCTGTTCTGATGTCCTCACACAGTGCAAAAGATGTGCTGGTAAGGTGCTAAATTCTCCCTCAGTATACCTGTACAGGTGCCAGAGTGTGGCGACTAGGGAATTTTTAAAGTAACTTCATTATGGTGTTAACATAAGCCTACTTGTGACACTAATAAATAAAACTTTAAACTCAATACACTGAGATGCATACTCCTGAATTCTCAATATAGTGGCAAAGTCTCCATGCTGGACACTGAAATCTGAAAATTAATCTATGTGTAGGGGTACTGTAAGTGCATTCAAGAAATATCTTCTATTCAAAGAATCATAGAATCCCAACGGTGCAGGAGAAAGCCAATTGATCCATCGAACCTGCACCAACAACAATATTTTCCTATGTTTTTCCTGAAAGACACCAAACAAAAAAATATTCCTTATTGTACTTAAAATATCACCACATAGAGTGATCCGAGGAATTTTTATATGTGAGAAGCTTACAGAAGGGTAGCTTGGTATTCTGCAATAGATTTGATGCTTCCAGGTATCTTATCAGGTGACTATCCAATTTACCTTGTTGGCAGTCATTTCCAGAAGCCCTTTCAGTTTGTTCCTGGGCCCCTGGATTCGCACTGTTGTTTCCTTGCAGGGTGACATCTTTCTTGAGATGAGCGCCTTTATTTACAGAATTAACACGCGTCGGAATTGGAACAAATGTAGGATCTAAGTCCATTATCAGCTTATTAAGCTGTTCAATTGACTGATCAATGTCCAGTGTTGGGGAAGTCGATAAATCTTGCTTTTTATCTCCCAACCCTGCATCTTCAGAAGGTTTGAGGTAAACCTCAGAAGGTTTGTGACCTTGATTTTCACGTTCAAACAAGACTTCGGGGCTTTGGTGGTCTGGTAATTTACTGTCTCCTGATAGCGTATTAAGCCCCCTCTGAACTGCATCTCGACTGCTGGACCCTCTTGCTGGGGTATCAGGAAGTTTGGGCATAATTTGCGTTCTATTCTGATCTTCTCCAGTTCCCACCATAGCAAACCTCAAGTCATTTTCTGCTGGATAGGCGTACTGTTGGGCAGCAACCATTTGCTGTTGTTGTACCCAGGTCTGAGTTGAGTAGTTGCTCTGGTTATAACCCTGTGGCTGCGCTGACAATGAAGGGTTTCTTGGTCGTTGAAAGGTGTTCTTCCCCTCAGTAACACCAACAAATGTTCTGTCATACGCTGTTTCTGTGCCTATTCCAAGGTCAGGCACAAGAGCATTATGCAAATCATCTCCAGTGTTACTTCCAAAACCATCTGATAGCAAAGAATTCTGGCTGCTCTTGTGAAAACTGAAGTTTCCCAGATTGTTTGATGGCTGGCCTTCTGAAGAGGAAAGTGTCCCTATGCTGTCCACGCTATGCAGATCATGATTTGGCATTTCATCATCTAAAATATCAGTCTCCCTGTCCTTGGCTTTCAGTTCACCATTCACATGGACTTGAACGGGTACAATGTGACGTACTCCACTGTATTTTACTCGTGTTTCAGTCATTTCCTTCAGCTGTACAGAATTCTCCAGCCCAAATCCACTTAAAAGCCTGTCCAACTCGGCCTTCTCTTGCAGGCTTAGGCCTCGCTTAACACCCGGTGGCAAGTGCTCCTCTGTCCGATCTGTTCTTATGGAGGCTGTGGAGTTCCCAGAGTCACTACTGACTGACAAAGTATGGTCAATTTGGTCAGGTCCTGTAGTCGCGTGAGCACCACCACCAATAGGAATGTTGCCCTCAGAGGAACTTTTCTTTCGTACCTTAGCGTACAGACTTCCATCAATTGGTCCTTGAGTGTGTGACACTGGGAAAAGAAAGAACAAAAAAAAAGATTTATTAACCAATCATTAGTGGCATTAAACTAACAATTATTAATGATACCAGAAATAGTTTGGCATTCTTGCTCCAACATTAGCTTAAACTCAATGGAAGCAAATATATGCTTTCCATTTTAATGGTGTGCAAAGATTGTGTCATCAAGAATATTTTCCTTATTTCCCAGCCTAATTTTACATCTATCAATAATCTTCCCCAACCTACTCTATGTCCTCTCAACATATACAAAAGACATATACAGTTATATACACAAGCTTGGAGCATTACTCAGAGTTATAACCTTCAATTTATTTCATACAAAAATATTTTTACTAGGAGTGAGTTTCATAGTTTACGTGAGTGTTCCTTATCAAAATATAAGTTGAAACTTGTTTTATCATTCAAAACTTTCCACATAGGCGCCTACCAGATGGTATTCATAAATACAAAAAGTTGGATTCATTTTCTAAAATATACCTATAAACAAAATAGGTCCTGGAAGCAACAAGCTCTCAGCAATGCCTTCACTGATGTAATTAACTACAATTTATTTGGGACTTCCTCGTTAGCGATTTGTCCAGCCAACCTTATGACTGGAGATACTAATCATATTTTACCACTGGCATATCCTCTATGAGTCTTGTATAAAGAAGCAATCAAAGTGACAAGCAACTGATCTTTTCTTGCCCTTAAGGCATCATAGTTAAGGAATTACAACAGTCAAAATGACAGTACATATTTTTGCTGGAGGGCATTGTTTTGTGTTATGGCACTGCACAAAAAGAGTACAGCATTTTTCCTTATCTAATCAGGGTTCCCAAGATTTCCAAATACATTTTATTTTCTATTTTGTTACCTGTAGCAGGTAATCCTTTGCAATTCCATACAATCGATAGTATTTATGCGCTGCATACAAATACAAGCAAATACCATGAAAGCCAAAAGGACTTATCCTCTAAGGATTTACAATTATTGGTTTAAATCTTAAACTCAATATATTCTTCAGCTGTGTGTCTCAAGTGTAGTAGATTGACACCATATTCCCTGTGTTTAGCTACCTAGTGAGTGACTTAAACAACATCATCATGCAGGCAAGATGCAAGGTCTGAGCCCTGCTGTGCATTAGAAGTCAGCTGATGACAAGATTCAACTGTAATGCCCTCCACAGCCATAGCGTCCACTGACATTTAATGTCCCAGCTCATGAAAGACTAAACACTTGAGTGTAGTCTTCTAAGAGCTGCCAGCAAACTGCACATGTTTTGGCATCATAAAACACGGGAGAAAATTGAAGAAAATAAGCCAAGTAGAATTAATGTCATAAACCGCAAGAAAAACATTAAATCAAAGCTTTTTACTTTGAGGACACAGTTTCCTATTCCTCTAAAGAAAATATTGCCACATAGTGCAAGGTCTTGAGCAATATGAGCTGTGAGTTGTGTGGACTGTAAACATCACCTGCTACCTGTCCCCTAGATGGCATTATTCCGCAGTTAATAAACTTTACAAGAATTACTATCTTGTGCTTCCCTTACAAATACTGACACGTACAAATCATTTTCACCTGCTCTTGCGTTCACAACAAATAACACAATTCTGTGGAAATAGGTTTCCATATCGAGAATCGGGTACATTTTCTTCAATGCACTTCTATCGTGAAACTACATGAGTCAATTTGCCTCATTCCATCTCACAGCTCTCCCTCATTTAGTAGCTAAAAGCATTTCATTCCATATCGGACAAAGAATAAGACGAGAGTTTTAATGCCTTTTATACTTAAGGTGATATTCAGGTAATATTCACAGCATGGAAAATACTGACACATTCCAACATTCTACAGAATGAAGAAACAAGTCAATTCTCTCCAAATGTGCACTTCCACAATTCCGCATGCATGTAACAAAATTATAGATTAACCAAGTTCAAAGATCTCCACATTTCGAATGACATCAGAACAAGTCTGTCATATTCAATTAGAAAAACTGATCTCAACGTCATCAAAACATTGGACTGAAATGAGTTAAAAAATAAAATATCTGTTCTCTTGCTGCTGTGCTGTACTCCTATTTTCTTTAATCCTTTACTGTCTGGGATGTCCTACCACAAAACTCACACAGAACTAGATAAAGGCATTTCAAATTGATAACATGTCCTACAGCTTTCCTTCTGCCACTCATTCAACACTAGTAAAAATAGGGGCACATTGATTCCAGCTAGGTAAACACATCTGGGCTTCAACCATATGCTATCCCTACTTGCAATCAGCACAAAACTCACAGTAAGAACTGATCCGATGAGACGGTGTGCAGTTCAGAGAAAGCAGCTAAACCAAACGTTTTGAAGAACGACTGCACACTGAGGCAACTCTGGGCTTGTTCAGAACTACATTCCTTTTCGCAAGAAAGTGTTTTTTTTAAACTTTGCCTTTGTCCCATTTTTCATGCTAGTATTCCCCTACCCCCTAACACACGAGCTTCGATCGTCACTACCTATGTTAATACAAGCAACTTACCTCTCACACTGTGTTTCATTGCTGCAGGTATTCAAAGTTCCTCTAAAGATTGCAGCTTCAGGAACAATCACTGCACTCCAGGCTTATGGTGCAACAACAGTGTTGGAATGGGGCCTTATTTTTCATTACACTCTGCGCTTTCCTCCCACTGAAGGTGACTGGTCTTACAAGATATGCATGAGACTTCACACTGGCCAAATATGGCAATGGAAAATGTAAACAAGGGGGCGGATTTCATGTGTGCGTTCAAACTAGCTGCAAGCACCAATGGAATTTATGCTCACTGATTGAAATCATACTACATATAATTTAGTGACTGTGTTGAAGGCATTCATTTTGTTAACTCAGTCCAGCTGTTCAGTCAGAATTCTCAACAGCCTTGAGCAGGCAGGTTCTAACTAATAAGGATAATAACCCTGAAATTATGCATGGACTGCTAGAATCGGAATACTTAATGTGGTCATATGTGTTCTCAATCTCTATTATTTTATGAAGATGGTAAATCTTTAAAAGAAAATGGGTTAAGCCTCTACTAAAATAGCAGAAGTCAATCTAAAGAATGGCCTAAATCTTCCAGTCTCCGGATTGTCGGGGGTAGGATGCTAGTTGCAGAGTGTGCATCAGGCTCTCACGGAAGACATGATGCACAGACATGCTTGGAAATTGCCCAGAAGCTTTAACTGCCAAAGGACTGCTTTCTGCTACTTGGGGCCCTCTGTTAAAGTCATCAACCTTTAGATGTAGATCAGATACATAGGACTCAATGGACATATGTACTCTGGAAATATTACATGGTTTAGTAAATGATCTAACTCAGTAGTTGGGTAGTATACTCAACTAAGCACCATAATGGACACGTGGGCAGATCTGATTATCCTCCATCTCTAGCTAAAATCCCTGCAACTGACGATGTTCTTCCAGCCAGACCCAACTATCCTTTGGCCATTTAGCCATCCTCTGACTAGACCCAAACACCCCTTCAAATTCCTGATATAATACCACATCCTCTCCTAACTACACCACACCTCCCACCCTTGGAGCAGACCCAATTACCCCACTTGACCAGATCCAAATACCCCCCAACATGAATACCACCTTACCAACTTACTGAAAGCCTCGAACCTTTAAAAACATACTTGAATACAGTAGCGACTGTGACGAAAGAGGGGCACATTCTCTCTTTTTGCGCTCTGGAGAAGCTTCACCGACCCGCTGATGCTTCAGCTGGGATCAGAAGATAAAGCTGAAAAACTCTAAGAGGGTTGGTTTGCCGCAACCTCCTGGGACAGTGGCAATGAGCTCAGCATTGACTCTTCTGGAAGATTAGTGTCATTATTGTTCACATTACTTCAACATCTTATGTTCATATAGCACCTTTAACGAAGAAGAGAATTTTACATTTGTGGCATTGTTGGACCAGGGTCAGTATAGGTCAGCATGCACAGGGGTGATGGGGTAATGGAAGTTGATGTGTGTTAGGACAAGGACAGCAGAGTTTTAAATGAATGCAGATTTATGGAAGTTGGAAAGGCAGCCAGGGGAATACTGGAATAATCCATAAAACCATAAAATGGGGGAACAGAATTAGGCCATTTGGCCGATTGAGTCCACTATTCAATCATGGCTGATAAGTTTCTCAATCCTATTCTCCCACCATTTCCCTGTAACTTCTGATCCTCTTACCAATCAAGGGCCTATCTATTTCTATCTTAAATACATTTAATGACTTGGCCTCCACAACCTATGGCAATTAATTCCATAGATTCATCACCCTCTGGCTGAAGAAATTATTCCTTGCCTTATTTCTACAAGTTCATTCATTTACTCTGAGGCTGCGTGCTCAGATCATATTCTCTCCTACTAATAGAAATATCTTCCCCTTGTCCACTCTATCCAGGTCTTTCAAGATTCTGTAAGTTTCAATGAATTCCCTCCTCAGCCTTCTAAACTCCATCGAGTATAAATCTAGAGTCCTCAAATGCTCCTGATATGTCAAGTTTTTCATTTTCTGGATCATTCTCCTGAACCTCCTCTGAACGCTTTCCAAGGGCAGTACATCATTTCTTAGACAAAGGACTCAAAATTTCCCAAAATATTCCAAATGTGGTCTCACTAGTGCCTTACAAAGCCTCAGCAGTACATCTCTGTTTTTATATTCCAGTCCTCTCCAAGTCTGAAGGTAACAACTTTCTGCCTTTATTTGGCAAAAAGTCTATGAGTGGGATTTTCTGGCTACTTTTGCCCTAAAACCAGAAAATCTTGTCCGAGGTCAATGGATCTTTCCAGAGTCCGTCCTCACCCTATGATTCCTATGGCAGGTGGAGAGGAAAATTCACCCCCATGACACAAAATGCTAACCTCAGTCTTCCTTCTGATAGGTGCTGGCAGAACTGCTAACATTTTCCAGGGTCTTCTATTCTTGTTTCAGTTTCCAGCATTCACAGTATTTCGCTTATCTAATCATTTAAAAAATGTTTCAATTCATTTATGGGACATGGGCATTGTTGGTTCGGCCAGCCTTAATTGCCCATCTCTAACTGCCCTTGAAAAGATGGTGGGGAGCTGTCTTTTTGAACTGCTGCAGTCCCTGTGGTGTAGGTTCACTCACAGCGCTGTTAGAGAGGGAGTTCCAGAATTTTTAGTCAGTGACAATGAAGGAACAGCGATACATTTACAAGTCAAGATGGTGAGTAACTTAGAAGGGAACTTGCAGGTGGTGCTGTGCCTGCTTTCCTTGTCCTTCTAGATAGTGGTGATCATGCAATTGGAAGGTGCTGTCAAAGGAATTGCAGCGAGTTCCTGCAGTGAATTTTGTAGATGGCACACAGTGCTGCTCCATTCATCAATGGTTCAGAGAATGAACATTTATAGATGGGTGCCAGTCAAGCAGACTGCTGCTCTGAAAGGTGTCGAGGTTCCTGAGTGTTGCTGGAGCTGCACTCACCCAGGCAAATGAAGAATATTTCATCACACTCTTCACCTGTGCCTTATAAATAGTGAACAGGCTTTGGGAGTCAGGAAGCTAGTCCAGTTCAGATTCTGGTCAACTCTATGTCCCAGGATGTTTAATGGGGTACTCAGAGAGGGTAATGCCATCCAATGTCAAAGGGTAATGGTTAAATTCTGATCATTGCTTTGCACTTATGTGGTGCAGGTGTTATTTGCAACCTGTTAGCTTATGCCTGGATTTTGCCCGGGTCTTGCTGCATCCAAACGTGAGGAGTCATGAATGGAGCTGAACGTTATGCAGTCATCAGGGAACATCCGCACTTCTGACTTTATGATGGAAAGAAAGTTACCGACGAAGCAGCTAAAGATGGTTGGGGCTAGGGCAGCACTCTGAGGAATTCCTGAAGTGATGTCCTGGAGCTGATTTGATTGACTGCCAACAACCACAACCATATTCCTAGCGGTATGATTCCAACCAACGGAGGGGTTTCCCATTGATTTCTGTTGACTCCAATTTTGCTAGGACTTCTTGATTCACACTTGGTCAAATGCTGTCTTGATGTCAAGGGGTTGTCACTCTTCCTTCACTTTTAGAGTTCAGCTCTTTTGTCCATGCATGAACCAAGGATGTAATGAAATCAGGAGCTGAGTGATCCTGGTGAAACATCCATGAGCAGATTATTACAAAGCCAGTGCTGCTTAGTAATGCTGTTGGGGACACCTTCCATCACTTCAGTGATGATCAAGAGTAGACTGGTTGGACAGTAATTAGCTGGTTGGACTTGTGCTGCTTTTTGTGTCCACAGCATACTTGGATAATTTTACATGCAGCCAGGTAGGTGCCAATGTTGTTTGACTAGCAGTATAGAAAGTTCTGGAGGTTTCAGTAACAGGTGGGCTGGGACAGGGGCAAAGACTGGTCATATTGGAGGAAACCTACAACGAAAAAAGGGATAGAAAAGCGGGGAAAAGATTGTAGGCTGAAATTGTTGAATTCAATGACATAGCCTTCCAGACACAATGCTGAATTCAACAAGTTCTGATCATAATCTCTGCCATAATTTTGCTTTCCTTTGCTTTGTAGGTTTTGGTTTAAGATCATTTATCTTATGTTTTTGTGATCAGATGCCATTTGTGCATCATTCTGCCACTCACACCTCCTCTAGATACATCTTTTGTTTCTTTACTTGACCCCATTACCACTCATGCACCATAAACCCTGATGTCATTTAATCTCTCCTGTCCTCCACCCCATGGCAGACCTACTCGTTTTGTTCTTTCTCTTACCACCCCACCCCACCTCAGCCTTTCACTGGCTGAAAACTTTTTAAACTTCCAACATTTCCCAGTTCTAATGAAAGGTCATCATCACGAAAGGTGAACCCCGTATCTTTCCCCAGAAATGGTGACTGATCTGCTAAGCATTTTCAGTGCTTATGGTCTTCCTTTTGGACTTCCAGCAGCCATTTTGTTTCTAGTGGCAGGAATCTGCAATCCGTAACAAGGGGATAGAGTTTCTAACGCTGGCCAATGATACAGGCTTCAGTTTCCAAATATTCAGTTGGAGGGCATTTCAACTCATCCACAATAAGCTCCAAGCAGAAAGTGCAATTTTATCTATCATAACATTGCAGCCAGAAATGAAATTATATTTTTGATTAAAGTTATTAATTCTGTGGAGAATTTATCACCCTATTATAACTGGCACCATTAAATTTACTTGTCAAATATACTTACTTGATAATGCACTTGAGTGGATTTGCAGCAAATGGTATCACAAAATCGGAACAGTTTCTCTTACAGTGTTACATATACCCCCACTACTCCCAATACAGGGTGTAGTTTCGGGAACAAAAGACTGCAGCTGAACAGATTTCAAACACAAATAAAATCAGCACACACTGGGTTCAATAAAGTTTCCAACTGAGACAAATCAGCTTTCCAATGATCTCCCAACAAAACTACTTTTAAAAAAGTGATGAATGCCCCTACCCCCTCTACATGAACACAAGGTCAAAATATGCCCTTAGTCTTAAAAAACAAGTTAAAAGTTACAGAAGCATTACATTCATATTATTTACCATTCTGTGTTAAATAGAAAAATTCCTTCCTGCCCAACATTCAATTCAGACATATCTACAGACAGATTGTTGAATGAATGACTTATTTTCCCATTTCCAAAAGAGAGTAACATCAACTTGTTACTCTACTGGGTTAAACTTGCACACAAAACCTCACTGAGATAAACAAAACAGATTACTAAATCTATAGACAGAACGAGCTCGGACGAAGAGACATTCTAACTCAAAACATTGGCTCTGTTTTCTCCCCACAGATGCTGTCAGACCTGCTGAGATTTGCCAGCATTTTCAGTTTTGTTGCACATAGAATACTTCATGGGCAACAAAATGACAACATTTCTTTTTCTTATTTATACCACTGATATTTGTAGCTTTTACATCATTTTATCCAATGGTTAAAAAATAAGTTCCTAATAAGTTATTGTTTTATTTTTAAGATCAAATGACCTGAAATACATTAGAAACTTCTGAAAAACTGGTGAGGAAACAATGTTGCTCTGCTTGTTTTTACATCCCTTTATCACAACCAACTCCAAAATGTCTGTTCCACGCAGGCAGTGGTGACATTAAAATTATATCGAGAGCAAGGTACTAATTGCTAGAAAGATCTTATTTTGTTTCTTTCTGGGGTCAACATGTTCATTTGGCAGCAGTTGAGTACTTTGGTTATGGTAAAATGCAAAGCCATCATCATCCAGCTTGTTGCTATTGCTCTGCTGTATGTAATAGCAGAAATATCTATGACCAGCTGATTGCTTGAAAGACTGGTTACATATTTCAAAGCTACCAATTGAGAAACATTCCACTGCTCTTCCCAGCAGGCATTTTCTTGTTCTGAATCATTTCACACTTATTCCAATGATGAAAGCATTCTCGTAAGAACAAATCCGTGCTTTCTAACTGCTTTGTATCTTTGTGCCCACACATGGTGTCGATAATGGTGTCCCCTTTCAAGTCCTACCCTTCAGCTCCTTCTCAATTCCGAGGTCAGCTACAATTGTGTTTTTAGCACAAGTTTCCAGGGACTAATAGTGCAGTTCATGGACTTTGATCTTGGCCCTTCTCTTTAAGAGTTGTATGTGAAGACTCTTTACATGCCAATAGAAAGGTATGTTTTCTGGCATCTGGGTTGCATTCCATATAAGCAATGAAATTAGTACATCCTACAAGTTTTTCATTGCTTCCCTACGTGTCAGTCTGTTAATGAAGAGACACCTGCAAGGGAAGACAAGGTTTTGTGGTTTTACACACATTTCTGGGAAGTAGCATTCAGCATTTAAAATACGTCATCAGGGTGGGTGGACGTCTGACATTACAAAGACTCAAAGGTATCATTTTCTCTTATCTTGAGCAGTCACTGAATTTCTTCTTGCACTATGGAATTGCACACTGGTTGCCAGAGTTGGCACTCACTCCCAAAGACATCTCTTCCTACTGGAACAAGATTATACTCTTCAAGGGCCTCCTTTCCTTAGCACACACAAAAAAGTTCATCTTGTCAAAATTCCAGCCATCAGCACTTCAACTGAACTGTCTGCAAATTATCAAAGTTCAATGCCAAGAACCACCAGCCACTCCAAACTGCGTGGTAGTCCAAAATATTTTAAGCACAAGAAGGCCAGCCAGTCCCATTTAAACTGCAAGAGTCATTTTATTGCGTGCCTCCACATGTAGCCATGACAAGTAACTGGGACACTGGAAGCATACTCACAATCTTAAAATTACACTAGGCCAGTTAACATGAGGAAGTCATGGCAAGTTTACACTGGCAGGAGCATATGTTGACAGTAAAGTTACTGTTAGAGAGAAAGCTAACACTCCAAATCTACCATTTTTCACTTAAACTGGTGCCAATTCAAGCTCCACATTTCAATTTTAATTTATTTTTTATTTGGGCTTGTTGGAATCCTGCTCATTTGTTTTTAAGGCCTTTCCACATGAAAGGATGCGTACAGGTTGTAGGTGAGTGGTATTGTTGCTGCTGCACAATGGCTGGCTCGTTTCTCTACTTAACAGTCACCACACTCTACGAAGTAATTCACTACATGAAACACTTGGAGACATTTTCATAACATGTCAAGATGATTTAAAAATACATATATTTCAGTACTTTCCTTAATTGAATTAACTTCTCTGTATAAATTTATTTTCACAACTTAATCAACATTTGTTTAAGATTTTATACTGGTTACATTAGTTCCTGAAATTTTGCCACAGAGGAGGGATGTATTGAGGATATATATTCTACATAATATAAGATTTTTCACACATGCAAAGCAGGATCACACAATATGGAATGGTGAATACTTGGCTGGAATTTTCAATGTTTTGCTGAAGAAGGGAAGGTGGGGACTTAAGCAGGTGGTGCTGGCAATTCTGATCCTTGGCATGGTCCGAGAATATGGTGCCATTTTTAAGGGGCAGGTGTGCATTCTGATTCAGCCTTCCTTTCACACAGCTTTATACACAGCCTCCAGTCAGCAAGGCAACCCTGCCATTGGGAGAGAGCCAAGAGGACACAGAGGTAGGGATGGTGAGGGCCTAGTCAGCAAGGTGGAGGAAAGATCCTGTATGACCCGATGGTTCAGTAATACATGAAGTCCTCCTCCAGGATAACTGAGTAGGCCGGTGGTCCTCCACCCCAAGGACAGGAGGAGGTGATCTCTCTGCTTGACCAAGCATGCCTGAATGGAGAGGGGATCAGCAGCTGTGCAGACATCAGTAGAGCACCAGTGTAACAAGTGTGTTCAAGGTCTCAGCTCCATATAGATGAGTAGCACACTTCGGTTTCCTTCAGCGTTGGCAACTATCTGTGCGGCTGCTGGGGAAGTAGAGCCTAGCATGTTGGTGGCAATGGGATAAGGCCGCAACTCTTATTCGAAAGTAGTAGCTGCAGCTCTCTAAAGGGGCATTAGCAGCTTGGCAATGGCAACTCTCACAGTTACTCCATAGTGGACCAGTGCCAAATGAGAGACAATGGCCACATAGGCAATCTCTGACTGTCTGTGCTGATGTGTGCTACTGCAGACCAGAACACTGCATTTGCCTGAGGAAGACACAGTGTCGAAAGCTCGCAATTTTACTATCAAATAAATTGGTTGGATTAAAAATTGGTGTTGCTAAATTCTTACTGAGTTCTCACATAGGCAACAGCCAGGATGCCAGCCATTTAAGTCTTCTGCTGTTTGTGTTGGGCAACTAACATGTTTCATATCCCCAAAGGACAAGGCAGCACACAAGGCAAAAGAAAGGCCCCAGGCTAGCAGTAGGGCTTTCACTTCTTGCTATCCTCAATCCCATGGAGGAGGTCACTCAATGGTTGGCAAAACAATGGCCATTCCATTGCAGATAATCATGCAGGAGTGCAATTACAAGAGTGCTAGCGGCCTTTAGCGAGCACGAGAGGGGTGTTTGTTTCCACCAATGTACATGATCTTGAAAAGTAGCCAATTGTGAAGGCTCCTGTTTGGAATGGCGAAACCCTTTGATCTTTCTGCTGTCTCATGCTAGCCAGCCGCAGAAAGAGACAGGTGCCAGCTCCAGGAGATAGTTGTGCACTCTGAAGAGGAGGAAGGAACCAGAGGGTGCACCATCACATCATTTCCCAGCATTTTGTACTTCTGCAGGAAATTTCATCTCCCTCCACCTCTGAGACCAACTCCAAATGGACTGGAAAATCTGGCCGTAGGTCAGATTATTCAAGAGGAAAATGTGTTTTACCAAGTAATTCTGCATTTTTACTTGCACTTAGGGCAAACACGTTAGTCAGGGTCAGGGGAGCAATAAGTCAGGCACTGGCCTTTCACTTCAGTGAGACCTGATGAGCTAGAATTCTCCTTTGTAAGGATTTTTCATAAAGCAAGTTTGGGAATTTTCAAACCAGTTTGCAGTGGACATTGACTGATAACACTAAATTAGCAACCTCACTTTTATTATTGCTGGATGAAGAAATGGAAAGACAACAGGCTACTGCACAACTGCAGAGAGGCTGGCACTGAGGATTAATTACTGTCCCAAAACATAGAAAACTTGATTCTACATCTAACTGCTACCATAACTAATTTGGAAATATATGCTGAGACACCGAGTATCCAAAATGAATACTATTCCATTCTATTAACACCCCTCCATTAATGAGAACAGACTTTAAACAAAATCTTTGTATCAGTCAAATTGAATGCAACAAGCCTGCATTACCGTCCCCATCAGCAGTGAGGGTCTCATACGAGTCCCATCGGATCAATGGATCAGCAGTGTTATAATCCACAGTTACGCCATGATCATTCTGGAGATGCTCGGAACCTATAAAAGGGGAATATGTTCAGCGAGACATTTACAATTATGTAGCTTTACATTCTCAAAAGCTGTTCAGTGGCGCAAATACATTCCTGACGACACTCTGCTTACTCCAACTGACAGATACTGCGTTCAAGAAACGCAACATCAATGCACTGTGAGCGACTAACAAAAAATAGTTGCAGCCGTTGGGGCATTAAAAAGAAACTGCTTGAAAGGAAAGCTCAAAAAGGAAATTTCAGAGCTTGGATTAATTATACATTTAATGCACAATCCCACGAGCCTGCATACACCCATAGTTTTGGTTTGTGTCAGATTTATCCAATAAGAACAGAACATTTAAAACTTACAATTTCTAACTGACATCTCTAATTATGTTTAGCAGATATAAATATAACTTTCTCATTTGAGACATTCAGTTTGAAAATAATATAAGGTTGCTGGCTGACAGGAGAAAACTCTTGAGAGAGTATTGTAAGCCCCACATTCCATCAGTTTGAAATGGTTTTAAGCTCAAAATCAGACCATCAACAAAGAGTCATATGGCCTTTTGGCCCATCGAGTCTGCACTGACAAGACCACCGTGAGCTTACAGCAATCCCACTTTTGAGCACTTGGCCCATAGCCTTGAACGTTATGACAGTTCAAGTGTTCAGCTATTTACTTTTTGAAGGCTGTGAGGTTTCCCATTTCTCCCAGATAGTGCATTTCCAGACTCACGCCACCCTCTGGATGGAATAAAATTTCCTAAAATCCCTTCTAAAACTCCTTCCACTCACTTAAAATTATGTCCCCTTGTTATTGACCCCTTAACTAAGAGAACAGCTGCTTTTCATCCTCATTGTCCATACCCCTCATAATCATATACACCTCAACCTGGTCCTCCTCAGCTTTCTCCGCTTGAAGGAAAATAACCCAAGACTATTCAGCCTCTCCTCATAGCTCAAATGCCCCATGCCGGGTAACATCCTGGTGAATTTCTTCTGCTCCCTCTCCAGTGCAATTACATCTTTCCTATAACGAGGCAACCAGAACTGCATGCTGTACTAAAGCTATGACCTAATCCAAGTTTTATACAGCTCCAATATAACCTTCCTGCTCTTATAATTTATACCACAACTGATAAGAGCAAGTGTCCTGTATGCCTTCTTAACTACCCTATTAACCTGTTCTGCCACTTCCAGGGATTCAGGAACAAGCACCCAAAGATCCCTCTGTCGTCATGAACTTCCTAGGATCCTAACATTCATTGAATACTGCCTGGTCTTGTTATTCCTTCCAAAGTGCACCATCTCGCAGCTTTCAGAGTTAGAGTCATTCTGCCACTGATCTGCCCATCTGACAACCTGTCTATATTTTCTAGCAACCGAAGACTTCTTCCTCACTATTAACCACCCTGTCAATCCATGTGTCATCTGCAAACCTCCTTATCATTCCCCCACCTTCGCATCCATATAGTTTATCTGACAAACAACAAGGATCTGGCACTGATCCCTGTGGTTTGGCACTGGACACCAGTCTACAGTCACACAAGCAGACTTTTAAAAGTAAAAGTTTCACAGAAAAGCAAAAAGGAAAATTACAGCTTATACCTTAACTGCCACAATAAAATTGCACACTAAATTATTTGATTGAGCTTAGTTTTGATGTATATAATCTTTTTTTACTCACCCCATTTATATGCATCCTATACTGGAAGGGTTCATACTGATAACAAGGAATTTTTATTGCCTTTACTACTTCAAGCTTTGCACATTCTGACTTCACGACTATATCTAAGATACAGTGAGCAACTGGCCCAGGCTGGCATTTCAATGGGAGGGCTCACAAAATCGACTACACCCTCAGTTTTGAAAGGGTTTCTGTTGCTATTTTAAAGGGCTCCATTCCCACAACTTTGTTGGCTAGATGGTTTTACTGGAGAAGATGTAAGTTGACTGTGAATATCAGATATCTTCCCATTCTACACATCCTGCTGATGATATCTGTACGGGGAAAAAAGATTTATCCTGCTTTGGCCTCCATGAATACTTCTTACCAGGAGAATGCACTGCTTGGGTGGTAGTTGCAAACTTAATTACTGTTGAGGCCAAAAATAAACGAGCAAGGGAACAGATCATAGAATTCTTACAGTGCAGATGGAGGCCATTTAGCCCATCAAGTCTGCACTGACTCTTACCTACGCTTATCCCATAACCCCATGTATTTATCTCACTAATCCTCCTAACATATATATCTTGGAATTCTAAGGGGCAATTTAGCATGGTCAATCAACCTAACCTGCACATCTTTGGATTCTGGAAGGGGTTCAGAGCACCCAGAGGAAACCCACACAGACATGGGGAGAACGTGTAAATTCTTTACAGACAGTCGATATCCAAAGCCGGAGTTGAACCCAGGTCCAGGGTTAGCCAATGCTCTGTCCACCAGTTCCACCGTCAAATTGCTTATTACTGCAGTTCTTTTCAATGAAACTCTGCCGAGAACACTGACAGCGCCTCCACGTCATTGACCATGCTGATTTGGCCAATTACAGTCCGGCCATCATGCTCCCGGATAAATATCAGGGCCAGCTGTACTTCTACACATAAGAAAAGCACTGAAGGAGAAAAGATATGACAAAGTCTTTGTTCGAAAGTGTGACAAATGAAGCAAGTGTTTTGATTCCTGCGAATCCTTGACAACATAAACAAAGTACTTTTGTCTCTGGTGAAGAAATGAACGAAGAACTAATGGTAGCTTGAAAATAAATTTCTTTATTTAATCTCGTTTCATCTTTTTGAACATAACCTTAAAGTCTATTCCAAAACGAACTGTGTTGAGGAAAAATACATTGTACGTACCTTGGATTTTCTCTGGGCTGGCTGAGAATACCAACTCAATCTTCCCATAATCAGGAAATCTGTCATCTGGAATAAAATTATAGAATTAAATAGAAATTTCTATTACTTGGATTTAGGGGAACTGTTCAAAAGTTTTTTTTTTTAGCTTAAATGGCAAACACTGCAAAATCAAACAGAATTTAGACCTTTGTGACATCCAAAGAATAAACTGAGTACAGGAATCACTCCTCTGAGAAGGCTGAGTTGCTGCTCTGTGATCTTAAGGCAAGGGAAAGCATGAAGGGGAATACCTTCCTTTTTAAGTGAATACAAATTACTGCAAATTAACTTTATAATATTGAATTATTTTTGGAAAAAGCCCAGATGCTTTGGAATTATTGCTTTTTGTCTGACTGGCACTGATTTTAAAACAGAAAAATATTCGAAGTTTATTTATTCATGTCACTAGTAGGCTTACATTAACACTGCAAAAATCATCTCATCGCCATACACTGGCACCTGTTCAGACCACTGAAGGAGAATGTAGCATGGCCCAATGCATCTAACCAGCCTATCTTTCAGGCTGTGGGAAGAAACCAGAGCAGCCAGAGGAAACCCACGCAGATATGGGAAGGACATGCGGACTCCACACAGACAATGACTCAAGCTAGGAATTGAACTCAGGTTGCTGGTGCTGTGAGGCAGTAGTGCCAACTATTGTGTCACCATGCTGCCCACACAGTCAGACACTTTTAGATCGATACATCCCTGTTTTTAGACAAACACATGCATTTGTAAATTTTTCAAACTTCTCAGGCCTCCCAACATTACATTCATTGTGCGGATATCACATACCATTTATTGTGCTGAGAGGAAGCAACCAAATACATCAATGCTTAATTTGCTTGCATGCTTGTTTTAACAGAGTTATATTTTTAAATCTCAAACTCAAAAAGACTTGAAAAAATAATGAATCTCACAAATGAATCATGATGATTGATACTGACACAGGCAAGTCCCTGTCAGTGTTGGAGTCTAATAGATTAACGTGGGGGTGTAAAAAAACAAGCAACAGTCGCAGACCTTGCAACTTTACTTCCTCTCTGTAGCAAAGTTCTCCCAGACTGTAAAGAATGAAAATTCACAGTCAAGTACTATTTGACTTTTAGTCTGCATTTAAATCTGAGACACAATGAGGTTTAATCAATGTACCTTTATTGGCATTGTCCAGGTCATCCTTTCCGAACACAAACCCAAAACCTTGGATAGAGCCTGTGTGAAACTGTAGCCGGAATATAACATCCCTCGTTGCAGAACGGTACTTCTTGTGGTAGCATTTAATCTGTAATCAAGCAATTTTCTCATGCTGAATATAAATACCAATGATCAAATTACTTCAATACTTAAAATTATAATGTACATACCCACAAGGATATACAGGAGAATCAAAACCAATTATATTTACCAGGTTGATCTCAAAAGCTGAAAAACTATATTCTAGTGTGCAATTGCTTCCCTGATAGACAGTCCTCCTTGCAGTTCCACTGCCTTTGAAAGGCAAATGTTCTGACTATAGTATGACAAATAGAAATGCAAACTATATATTGAGTTAAAGTTTATTTCTTCGCGTCACAAGTAGACTTACATTGACACTGCAATGAAGTTACTGTGAAAATCCCCTAGTCACTATACTCTGGCACCTGAGGGAGAATTTAGCATGGCCAATGTATCTAACCAGGTGGCCAAGTCAATACAAATCAATGTAATCATGTTCACTCTTGGATCTAAAGTCCATTACTAATGCCACTAACCTAATAACACCTTTCAGGGTATTTAAGAGGCAACATAAAAAAAGAAATACCAAGCTACATTCAGTAAATTGGAGTATAGACAACAACCTGATCAAAGAAATGCGCTTGAAGGGGCATCTTAAAGGAGGAAAGTGAGCGCAGAGAGGTTGACCAATTTGGGGATGGAGCTTAGGCCTTAGTTAACAGAATGCATGGTGACTTGATTAAAATCAGAGATGTTGAAGAAGTCAGAATTAGAGGAATGTACACATTCCAGAGGTTTGGAGTTGTTGCAAATCACAGCAAGAAGTCTCACTTTTAACTGTGTCCACCCCAGTCCAACGTTGGTATCTCCATATGGCAGATTACAGAAATAGGGAAACATCATGGAGGTTTGAAAACAAGGATGAGAATTTTAAAATTGAGGCATTGCTTAACTGGTAGTTAATATTGAGGAAGGGGTGCTTAACTGTGTCGAAGGTTTCATACGCTTTGAAAACGACAAGAGGGATAGTTTTCCTTCTTCACAGTCAATTTGTGACTTTGGTTTTGTGACAAAGTCACAAATACATAACATATGCTCCGTAACATGGGCAACATAAGAAGTCCAGGAAAAATGCCAAAAACTTCAGAGGCAACAACACATTCAAGGACCCTGGAGTGAAAAAGGATGTGGGATGGTAGTTACAACATCAACGGACTGACAAATAGGTTTGTAGAGGAAAAGAGTATTGATGAAAGATTTGAAAGAGGGAGAGACAGAAGCTGAGGAAAGACAACACTTAAAGCCAGCCAACAAAGGAGCCAGGTAGGAAAGTCACCAATTTAGTGAGCATAGGTTTGAGAGAGCTGGAAATGGGCCTCATGGGCAGGCCAAACTCAGAGAGGGTATGATGGTAGGAAGGAAACTAGAGAAAGATACTGAGACGGAACCTTGGAGGAAATTCGGGCTCAGGGATTGAAGGGATTTGACAGAGCAGCTGACTGGATAGTCTCAGTCTGGGTGACAAAGAAATCCAGGAGTACCTTGCACTTTTGATGGCAGGGGTGGAGGTAACTGTGGGGAGAGAGGATGGCCATGGGGAGGGGGAACAGCCGTGGGGAGAGGGAACAGCCGTGGGGAGAGGGAACAGCCGTGGGGAGAGGGGATGGCTTGCAGCAAAGAATGGATACCAGAGGCTATCGCAACAATCCTGTACAACCCTGACATCATGAACAGTTTTCACAAATGAGAACAAGACTGGAAAGTCCAGCCAAATTCAGCAGTGAATGGCTAAATCATTCAACATATGTTTTTAAGTTTGCATCCTTGGACTCAAGGGATCCAGGATGAGAACCATAGCTGGGGAACAGCCAAGGCTGGAGAGAAATTAATAGATAATGCACTATCCCTTTCTAACCATCCATCCAGTGAAGCATGAAAAGATAGCTTTTATATAACACATCCTCAGGCAGTATACTGACAGGCATATTTGAATTGAACACTGAAGTAAGAAAGGAAAAAGTGGCAAAGACAACTAAAATTTGATCGAAAATATTTTTGAGATTTGTAAAGGGAGAGTATGGGAGAGAGGCAGAATTTAAAGAAAGATTTTCAGTTTGCCGTCTTCACTGTAGACACTGATGATTTTGGCATTGGATCACACAATTTTCTGAAACACTGATAACAGCCATCATTTGGCAACCCTTGAATAAATTAATATATTTCAACTTTAAAAATTACTGAATGTTTTGACAGGACAGAATGAGAGAAATTTTCTTTTCTGTATATGATAATTATGCTATGTTCTTTGTGGTGGTGTGCACTTCTTTAACAAGCTTTTACTCTAATTTCTGAAATATTTGATGGATAACAATTGCAGTTCCAAAAATGGCATATAAATTACAACCAGGTCATTCACTCAAACTATCAATCTTTCAGTGTAAATGTTAGAAAGAAACATATTTATTACTTATACACCCTCTTTCAGATTGTCATCTTTTATCCAAAAATAAACAATTTTCTCATTCTATCAATACACTGATGAAACTAGTAATAAGCTACATGTGTACAAGTTTCAACTGTTGCAAAGACAAGCACAAACATGTTTTCTTAAAGTTTATGATCCTAAGAGCCTTCACTTAATATTTTTCCTGAATCTAGCAATATGAATACAGAAGTAATTGAAGATCAATTATAAACTTGATCAATAACTGAACATTCTGCATTGAAAACTCTCCACTCTGTTCACGACCATGTAAACGTTACTAAGTATGAGGTTATATGCAACAAAGTACGTGAGAAGAAAGGGTTTCTTTGTGTCACTCATAATAGATTCACTGAAGTTTGTTCTGCATGATTGCCAGCCGCTGTCAACTTTTATCAATCAGTAATTCTAATTTTGCAAGCACTCATGACACCAGGTTATGTGTGTATTCTGGTATGCGATTCAACTACTCCCATATCTCCTTGTTCTTGTGAAATTGTTACAACTCAGCACTGCATCACTACAAGGTTCGAGACAGCTTAGATTACAAACATAAATCTCAGCTTCCGTGCTCAGACCCCAAATCATGTCTTCAGAAAAGGGCAACACGGTGGCACAGTGGTTAGCATTGCAGCTTCTCAGCACCAGGGACTCAGGTTCAATTACAGCCTTGGGTAACTGTGGAGTTTGTAGATTCTCCCTATGTCTGCATGGGTTTCCTCTCTCTTTGCAAAGGTGTGCAGGTTAGGTGGATTAGCTGTGGTAAACGCCTGGAGTTATGAGGATAGGGCGGAAGGGAGAGACAGGGTAGGATGCCATTTTGGAGACTCAGTGCAAGCTCGACTGGGCGAATTTCTGCACTACAGAGAGACTATGGTAAAGTTTATTTGTTAGTCACAAGTAAGACTTACATTAACACAGCGATGAAGTTACTATGAAATTCCCCTACTCGCCAAACTCCAGCAACTGTTCGGGTCAATGCACCTAACCAGTACATCTTTCAAACTGTGGGAGGAACCTGGAGCTCCTGGAGGAATCTCATACAGACACAGGGAGAATGTGCAAATTCCACACCGGCAGTGACCCAAGCTAGGATTCAAACCTGGATCCCTGGTGCTGTGAGGCCTTCAGGGGCCACTGTCATGCCCCAAGGTTCTATTCTTTGGTTAAAAGCATGGTATATTTCTGGCTGTACACTTTCAAGAATCTCACTCTAACTGAAACAGGAGGTATTATTAGTAATCCTTCCAATGATGAAGGATCCCTTACTGTAATTTCACATTGTGAAACCACAGAGTAAATTTTCCATCATATCCCACAAACACTTCAAAGTTAGTGGAAAAGAATTGTTCTTACAAGGTCTCTGGTATGGCAGGGCTCTCTAAACTTTGTCACCTTAATGACTGCTGCACACCAAGAAGCTTTGAATAACTAATAACAACTTAAAAAAGAAAATCATGGAAGGCTAACAATTTGCAGAACAAAGTTTAAAACTTTGCAAACTATTTTTGAAACCAAGCAACATTTGTTATTTCATGTATTTTTATTTAATGTTATTTCAGTGTATTTTTCTCATCATCTTGCTGGGTATATTTCTCAATTACAGTTATTAGCTGTTTTCTACATGTTTGCATTTAAATACAATTGGAATTATATTGGCAAAAGTTTTTTTTTAAGTATTCCTGCTTAAACTTCATAACTTTGCCTGTGACCTTACCTTTACTGAACGTGACCTTCACTTCTCCTCACAAATCAGTGCTGCTCCACCTTTCACCAGTTCTAACTGGTTCAAGCTCTAACGTGTTCAAACTAGACCTGCAGCATGAAGCCCCAGACTAAGTCCAGCCAACTTGATCTCTGTGACCTCCATTTGTGACCATGCTTTCCAAATCCTTATCGCCATTTATAAATCTCTTTGCCCTAACTTAATGTTACAGCTCAAGGTTACTGGACCTCTATTGCTGACCTCTGAAATATTCCTTTTTTTTTATAGTTCAATGTTTAGTTGTAGGCAATGATAGAAGGATCTGCACTTATTACCCATCCCCAGTTGTCCAAGAAGTTGGTGGTGGATCTTCTCACTGCTTACTCATACAACTGAGTGGGATTTTAGGCTACTTTAGAGGATAGTTATGGAGGTAGGAGATGGCCTCGTGGTATTATCGCAAGACTATTAAACCAGGAACTCAGCTAATGCCTTGGGAACCCGAGTTTGAATCCCATCATGGCAAATGATGAATTCAATAAAAGAAAGAATCTGGAATTAAGAATCTGCTGATGACCATGAAACCATTGTCAATTGTTTGAAAAACTCATTTGATTCACAAATGTCCTTTACGGAAGAAAATCTGCTATCCTTACCTAGTCTGCTCTACATATGACTCCAGAGCCACAGCAATGTGATTGATTCTCAACCGTCCTCTGAAATAGTTTAGCCAAGTGCAACTAGGTATGCGCAATAAATGCTGGCCAGCCAGCGACACCCATATCCCATGGATGAATAAAAAGTGCTACATTTAAGGGAAAAATTACAGGTTTCCTTAGTGAAAAGTTTGACTTTTACAACAATCTGACATCTTCATGGCAACTTTTACTGAAGCTGGCTTTTTATTTCCCAGTTTGTTTTTTTTTAGCAACTTTCCATGACTGGATTTGAGCATTGGATAGAGAGGCACGTGTCAACAGATGACAGTGAGAGCACATAGATATATGGTAAATGGAAAGTATTAGATGAACCTGTATGTGTACACTTGACAGATGTCTGTAGTATGGTCATAGCACAAGAGTCTGAGCAGGAGCTTAGTGAGGTACAGTGGTTTCCTTGTTCTTAGTTCAAAACCAGCCTGGCAGCGGTACAGGCAAAACTCACTGGGTTGTGCACCAAGGTCTGATCTCTCTCTCTCTCTCACACACACACACACACACTCTGTATTTTAAAATTACTGAGCAGTTGACCCAAATATCCAGTCCAGAAGTATATTTGCAGGATTTTGTTTCACAGGGGGGGGGGGGGGGGGGGGGGGGGGGTTTGGATATTAGTCCACATTAACTGAATATTGAATTCAAAACAGTCCAAATTCTGATTTGCCTGAGGTACTTTGATAGTATGCAGTCTAAACACTGATTCATGCAGAGAAGTACTTCCTTTCATATGCTGTTTGGCATGCGGTGAAGCCGACAGAGGAAGCCACTGCGTTAGACTGAAATTACTTGGTGACTCCTGGTGTCACGGTCACATGACTAATGCTCTATAAATTCAGGTTGCTGCTGTGCTTATTCCTAGAATGAGAATTTCTGCCACTATGTGCAAAAACAGCAAAAATATTCCATTCTACGTATGGCTACTCAGCAAGTTATGCTCAAAGTAGCTACGCACAGCATGTCACACAGGTTCCTCAATAAATCGCCTTTTTGTCTGCGCAGGCAAGCAGCAATTTTCTTTAACAGTATAACAACCAAGAATCACAAAAGCTCTGATGATGCTTCCACATTTTTTGACTAGAAAAGAACTTGAAGGCTGCAGGCCGCACGTAAACATAACATATTCTGTCTTGAGTCTAAATTCAATATTTATCTTTCACTGAACTGACCTCATCATAAGTATGCTGAATGCAATGGGCTAATAGGACATTGATGGCCAGCTTGAAACCAAATCCTGCACTGGGTGGATACTTTGTCAAGATACATAATTATGGAGGCACTAATCTCTCTAAAATGACACAGTTTTGTTCTAAGCTGCAAAATCCCAGTCATGGGACAAAACCCACATATAGGACACCACCAAGATTGAAACAAGCATTCAAAGGAACAAAGAATTAAATAGGAAGCTGCGACTTGCTGACTCCAAGCTTGTAATCCAAGAGTCCTGATAATGAATAGCTTGAAGTGCAGGCCAGCACAATGAATCATTTCAACATGTAATTCTTTTGGTTTTGAATGCTTCACCAGCATTTGCGCAGTCTGAACAGAATACTAGGAAATGTAGTTTTGCAATTTGTCTCTAAAGGCTCGAGTCGCTGAATTAAAAACTGGTCAATGTCGTCCAAGTCAAGAAGATTCTAATATTCTTTAACAGCTTGAACTAAGACAGAATGGGTTTTTCTGAAGCAACATCAAAATAAGCTAATGCGATATAAATGAAAATGAGATGGGAAATATAAGTTGCCAAGTTAGAAAAATATTCAGATTATTTGAAAAAGTGGTTCAATTGCTATATTTCCAAATCTAAACTTCAACGTGCTATTTCATATTGATTGAGTTTTAAGGAGCACTTCACTGTGTGACTGCTTTATTCAATACTGATTCACTCATCCAATGGCATTACCATCACTGAATCCCTGCCCAATAAAAGCCTGACCAACCACCAGAAACTGAACAATACTAGTCATTTAAATACTGTGATCCCCAGTGCAGACCAAAGGCTACGAATCCTGTGGCGAGTAACATATGTCCTGACGCCCCAAAGTCTATCCACCATCCACAAGGCACAAGTCAGGAGTGTGATGGAATACTCTCCAATTGCATGCATGAGCACAGCTCCAGCAATACTCAAGAAATCTGACACCATCCAGGACAAAGCAGCCCATTCAATTCTTACTCCTCTTATAAACATTCACTCCCTCTACCATTGGACTGTGGCAGCAGTATGTACCATCTACAAGATGCACTGTAGGAATTCCTCAAGGTTTCCGAGGCAATATCTTCCAAAACCATGACCGTGGCCATCGAAAAGGACAAGATCACAAGGGAACATCACCACCTGGAAGTTCCCCTTCAAGTCATTCAACATCCTGACTTGGAAATATATTGCCGTTCCTTCGCTGTCACTGAATCAAAATCCTGGAATTCCTCTCTAACAGCAATGTGGTTATACCTACACCACTGCAGAAGGAAGCTCACCACCATCTTCTGAAGGGAAACTTGGGATGAGCAATAAATGTTGACCTAGCCATTAGTGCCCACATCCCAACACTTCATTCATATTGTAATGTTGCAGCAAAAGCTACAAGATAAACAGCCTGTACAACTTAACACATTGTGGATTTGCTATTACGAGAGATCAGACTGGATATTTCATTCAGACAGTTAATTGTGCTGACCTTCGTTCCAATTTAGTAGAATGTGAACATGCACAGCTGCAAGCAGTTGTTGTAAAGAAGGAATCTGACAGGCATATCATCTCTTAGTTTTTCATCCATGTTAAAATATTAATCTAGAAACTCAGATGTCAACCCTGTCAATTAATCATTTAAAATGTTAAACCCTTGCAGGTGTTAACATGCAAAAGTCATCATTCATGTTAAGTATACCTGCATTTCAGCTGAGTGATACATCTTAAATCCTTGAAGTGTACATTTAACAATGGCACCTAATATCGTATATATTACAATATCAAGTTGGGATTACTAAGGCTTAGGGATATTTTTCTTCTGGTTATTAAACAGTCTGTTGTTTTACTGTAACTGGGTGTAGATATCATACAATTGCCTGGCACATCCTTTAGTCTTTTTATGTCAAAGCTAGAGGGAAAGGCCAAGCACGATAGCACAGAAAACTAATATAGCTGGAAAAAGATCAGAAAAGAAAGCTAAGAAATACTGATTTGGTAATGTCAGACGTGGGTTTTTAAGCAGCCTTAGGCTGAGATTTTCACCAGAATGGAGAGACTCTCTAGAACTGCACAAAATCTCCACATCTCACCTCCGAACAAGGCATTTCCCATTGTTACATTCCGCACATGCAAATTCTACAGTGGCAGCTGGCCATTTAAATTGTCTGCTGCCTCCACTCTGGAAGCTGGCGAGTGTGAATCCCAGAATGCGCAAAGTAGACCTGATAAGAGCAGGTCAGAACTTGGCATATTTCTTTGGATAGCCAGACGGGAGCCCTTGGGAAGGCAAGGTACATCTGTGGAATTTACTTAACAATTTTATTCACAGACCCAAAAGTGACCCAAAGGAGTAATAGAGTGGGGCTCCAAAGTCTGTCTGGGCAATTATTTTTGCTCCTGCTGATTCTTGCACCCAGGTGCTGGAGAAAGGCGCAAAGAGATTCCTGTGAAGGAACTTAGAAAATGGCCATAGCAGCCTGGCACAGTGAGGCCACAGAGGTCAGTCACAGTGAGTAGCCAGAGGTCAGAAGTTCAGGATGGAAAGGCTGCTGCCCAAGGAGGAGGAACACTTCCTTGTGGGATGTATAAGACCAAAGACCTCAATTTGACAGAGAAGCAGTTGCAAATGTATTTGAAGCTAGATCATGAAATGGGGACAGAGATATGTCACATGATGCAGTGGCTACTAAAAACCATTAACCCTATACCTTGCCAGTAGTTGACAAGTTAACCACCGCTTTCAATTTATATTCAAGGTCTTTCCAGGGATTCTGAGGAGACCTGCTTGGTATATCCCAGTTAGCAACACAAAGCTACAACTAATAGACTGTTTGCTTCTATGGGAGAACCACCTTAAATTCCTTACAGATTCAGTGTCTCAGACACTAGAAATCCATGGTCTTTACCCAATTAGCAGACTTCTCTCAGGGGCAAAGTGTTATTGATTGCACCCTTGTTTCCAAAAAGAACCCAATTCAACATGCAGACACCTTAGTCAAAAACTGTTCCACTCAAAGTACAGGTGGCCTGCGACTACAACAAGGCCTTTTCCTTCGTGTGCGAGAGTTTCTCTGGCAGCTGCTATGACTCCTTCGTACCAAAAGAGTTCTTAATACCCTCAACTATTTCAGCACCAACCCAAGAGTACATTCAATGTTAGAGAAAAAAAATCCTTTCTAAACAAAGCTCCAAATTGCTTTTGTGTTTTTCAATGTTCAGTGCCCTATGAAGCTTCCACACACATTCAGTAACAGCAGCTAACTCCCCTGCTCCATTCACTGGTGTGTGGGCTAGCACCGGTAGGAATTCTCTTGGATCCCAGAAATTTTGCTAGGGTCAGCCAGAGGGGCACAAATACACTGCAAAATTCTAGCCACATTGCTGTCGTCCTGGTTATTTTGGTGAGCTCAGTTAGTAGCTCCCAAGGTATCATCTCAAGTCAATTGTCCACCCTATTTTGATAGATCAAGCCAATTTAATTCCCATTTCCAAATCCAAAGTTCAAAATAGACAGTCCAATGCTGAACTTTGGGTGTCCTGCTCAAACATTTCTTCTTCCACATTAACTCCTCTGAGAGCTATCTACTGATTTCAAACCATCAACTAGTTAAAAGTAAAGTTTTAAAATTTATTTATTAGTAAGGCTTACGTTAACAATGAAGTTACTGTGAAATCCTCCTAGTCGCCACAGTCTGGTACCTGTTCAGGTCAATGCATGTCTTTCAGAATGTGGGAGGAAATCGGAGTTGCTGGAGGAAACCCATGCAGACACGCAGAGAAGGTGCAAACTCCACACAGACAGTGACCCAAAGCAGGAATCGAATCTGGCTCCCTGGCGCTGTGAAGCAGCAGTGGTATCCACTGTGCTACCGTGCCGTGCAATTTCTGATCTATTCCCAAGGTTTGCCCTGCATCTCCAAGCTCCAGGCTTAGCAAATAACTTTTCATGTGGAACTCACTCAAATGATTTTTATGAGTCAGTACATTTAATCCTCAAGTTTACCACTATGCAGTCTTAAAAAAGGCCTTTCCCCTTGAAACAGTGAGGCCGGTGGTGATCCCATCACGTTAAATAGTTCAACAAATTCCACATATGGAAAACAAATAAGTGTGGTAAGATTGTGCTGTTACTGGTCTGAGCTGGAGGGCCAAGAAATGCAAAGCTGTAACTGAGGATTACATTGTTTAGTTTCTAATCTGCAAGGTAATGGGAATAAATAGGCTGTGACATCTGGAAATTTTGCGCTGTTTCATAACACAGGAGTCACAGTACTTTCTTCAGAGTAATAAAAATATTTTTAAAATATGTGGTGGTTAAATCTTGATATTATTATTACACAGTACTTATAGCGAAGAAACAAGTCCATACTGGTGTTTTAAGTTCTGTACAAATTTTCTCTCACTCTACCTCACCTGGCTCCATTAACATTCTCTATTATTCCTTTCTCGTTCATGTACTTATTTAGTTTTCTCTTAAACATATCCACGTAATTCACCTCAAAAACTCCTTGTGGTAGTGAGCCCTACATTCTACCCATACCCCAAGTAAAAAGCATTTTCTGCATTCCTTATTTGATTTATTAATGATTATCTTATATTTATCATCTCTCATTCTGGTCTCGCCCACGATGTTTTCTTGTCATCAATCCTATCACTTTCATCATCTTAAAGACCTCCATCAGACCACAACTCCTTATTCTTTCAGACACAAGTCCCAGCTTGCTTGGTCTTTCTTGATCAGTTCTGATATAATTCTAAGACATTTTTCTTGCATTTTCTCCAGTGCTTTATATCCTTTTCATGATAAAGGGAGAAGTGTTCCAAACGATCATCAAACAAAGAAATAGTTTACAAATAACAAAGAAAAGTACACACAGGAAGAGGCCCTTCAGCCCATCAATCTACGCCGATCACGATGGACTAACTAAACAAAATCTTCTGCCTTTACCCAGTCTGTATCACTCTATTCCCTCCCTGTACCCATCCAGTTGCCTCATAAATGTTGTTAATATGCCTGCTTCCACCAGTTCCTCTGGCAGCCCATTCCAAGTACCCACCACTCTCTGTGTAATAAACTTCCCCCACACTATTTCCACACAATGTGCAACCATTCAGCCTGTCGTGTCTCTGCTAGCCTCTTTAAGAGTAGTTAATTTGTCATACTCCTGATATTCCCCCCATAGCAAAGCAAAATTTCCTTTCTCAGTTAATAATCCAATCCCCACCTGAAATCTTCAGTTGACCCTGTCTCCACCTAATCACATTTAGTGAAGTCACCATAGTCGACAGTGATTAGACAATTTTGTGGTTGATGAGTTAAGTTAGCTCCCCTGACCTATTGGGTTACTGTTACTCTTGGCTGCTGTATAGCAGACATGAACAAAAGTCCAGCAAATTGTGTGCATACATGTCTTGTAACTGTGATATTTCTTTTAAGGTGGTGAGTCATGCAACATATTATTTTATTCAGTATACAATGTACTATTGAGGTCATTGATTCACAGTGATTCAGTAAATTAACTGGCCTGGCTTACTCTTTTGAGTTTAATATGTTAATTTTATCATTACATTTTTAAACACAAGGTCCAAATGAATATGGTACAGAAGATATTCCATGTTTCAAGTAAAAAGGAACAGTATCAGAAAGACAAGGTTGGTTATATTGGATGATGCTGTTGTGAGTTTTTTGAGTTGGAATAATGGACTGAGAGAGGACTCAAAGGTATGAGAGTTCAGGAACACTGGGAATAAATCTGTGGCATTTCAGGGCAGAGGGAGGCTTGGAAGCATTGACGGGGTTTGTTGAGAGTGGGAAGGGTGTTTCATTATGGCAAAACTGGTGTGGTAGGAATGGGAAAGTAAGTTGAAGTACAATCAACTAAGATTTAATGTTTAATCCTTGTCTCATTACAAATTAATCAGGCATTGGGCAGACAAAAGCAAAATGACTTGATTATCTCAGTCATGTTTCTGAGTCACAAGCAGGAGGGTCAAGTAACTCTCTGAGGGGAAGGGAAAGAATTGAAGGGAGAGTAGTCAGTATTACAATGTCAGGAGCAAATCTGCCAGTTTCTTTAACAGGACAAGGTAGAAACCAAGAATATGAAGAAACTTGCAACCTCCCAAAGTAAATACCGTATGAAGTCTCACAACACCAGTTTAAAGAACAGGTTTATTTGGTAGCATGAGCTTTCTGAGCACTGCCTCTTCATCAGCTATTAAATAAACTTTGGACTTTAACCTGATGTTGTGAGACTTCTTACTGTGCCTATCCCAGTTTAATGCAGACCATATTTTGGTGCAGAGATGAAGTATTTAAACTTAAAAGATATAAATTAAGTCCCGTTATTGTGCACGCGGTCTGAAAAATTGCAACATGCTTTCATTCAGTTCTTTCCAAAATGCAAGGAAGGTTTGCTTTCACATTATTGCCACTATTCTAAATGCTGTTAGTTCACAGAATCTTTGCAATGCAGAAGAAGGCAAGTTGGCCATCAAGTCCAGACTGGCTCTCTGAAAGAAAATCCAAACTCCTCTACCTTCTCCCTTTAATTGTGCAATTTCTTTTCATACAGCAATCCGATTTCCTTTTGAATATCTTGTTTGAACTTGCCTCCACCACCTACTCGGGAAGTTTGTTTCAGGCTCCAACCGCCTTCTGGTACTTTATTTCCCCCTCACACATCACTTCTGCTTATTTTTTGTCTTATTCTGAATATGTGTCCTTTAGTTCTTCACGTATCTTGAAGGAGAACAGTTTCACACTCTTTTTATCCTGTCCATATCCTTTGAATGCCTGTATTGAATCTCTTCTCAGACTTACTTTCTCCAAGGAAAACACCCCAGTCCCTCTAATTTATCCTTCCAGCTACAACCGTTTATCCCTGGAATCATTCTTCTGAATCTCCCCTGTACTCTCACCAATGCTTTCACATCCTTCCTCAAGCATGGTGCTCCAAACTAGATGCAGTACTCCAGATGAGGCCTGATTCATGTATTATATAAATTCAACATGACTTCCTTAGTCTTGTACTCAATGACCCGATTAATAAAACCCAAAATGCTAAATTGTTCAGTAATTGATCTCTCAACATGCCCAGCCAACTTTAATGACCGCTGGACATATACACCAAGATCTCTTGGTCCCGGCACATCCTTTAGCAGTTCTCCCTTTATTTCAGACTATCCGTCCAAATTCTTCCTATCAAAATGAATAACCTCTCATTTTTCTGCATTGAATTTCATCCGCCACATCTGTGTATGTTCTTTTCAAGTTCAAGACTATCCTCATAACGCTTCCAATCTTCATATTATCTGTAAATTTTTAAATCATGCCCTGCATACCATAGTCCAGGTCATTAATATACATTAGGAAGAGCAAGGGTCCCAACATTGACCCCTGGGGAATCCACTACAAACCTTCCTCCAATCTGAAACACAACCATTTATCTTACTTTCTGATTCCTGTCACTCAACTAATTTCTTATCCAAATGCCTACCTTCCCTTTTATTCCGCGAGTTAGAATTTTGCTCACAATTTGGTGTGTGGCAGTCACAGTGGAACTCACCATTATATCACCTTTTAGCAGCTGGGCTGGCTCAATCGAAATGCAAATTCTGCTTTGATTTTCTGGCCCAACATTACTGAAACAAAAGGAAAATGAAAAATGTTATAGAATCACATAATTCTTTCCACAGCACCAAAAGGGGCCATTCATCTTGTCATGGAGGGGAGAGAGCTTGGGTAAGAGTTGGTACAGGCATAATGGGCTGAATGGCATCATTCTGCACATCAGGCATTCTATGTCAGTGATCTTTACACAAAGGTGACAATACTAAAGTAAGAAAATATTTACAATTGTAAAACTTACTAGATTCCTGACGTGTAGACTGGTTGCATTGCTTGGTAAATCTTTAGAAAAGGGCGACAAACTGTAAAATAAAAAGTGGTAATTTTTTGCATTTAGAATGTTTGATGTTGGTTACCTGTATCAAGTGAAATGTTAAAGGTATGGAAAAGTATATATTGCCTTTAACTATATTGATAACTATATTATAAATGCAAAAGGAACAATTTACCTGATGCACTATAGTCTAAAAAGGATTTAGTTTTACAAAATAATTCACTAGCTTCAGTCAGCAATTAAAAACAAATAAATTGTAAGGTAATTTTTTTTTTCTCATTTCAGTGAAGACCATTTTTATTTCAATTCATATAAAACATTTGAGTTATAAGGAGAGGCTGGATAGATTGGGACTTTTTCCTCTGGAGCGTAGTATCTAGACAGAAGTTCCAAATTTGCACAGGTCACAATCATGAGCACCAGGACTCTCGATAACTGGCCCTGCTGGGATGAGATAGAGTATAGCAGCTACACCACATGGCTACTGCAAAGGGCCACCTGCACAGGTTTGCATTGGTCTTGGTTGTCCTTTCACACATCAGAAACACCAAATTAATTTTTCAGTGCCAGGTCCCAGTGTACCAGCTTCGAAACGTACACCGGATATGATAATACGGAACAACCAGCTCAGAGAGCCATTGCTATCAGCTTTGCCTCCTTTTCACCAGGGATCCCAATAATTTAACTAACCTTTTCTTTCTTCTAACAAAGCATTAATATCATTCATAGTATTTTCAGCTTTTTATATCAATTTTGCCAGTATTAATCATGAGAAAAATATTTAGCGCTTAAACCTCAAAAAATGATTTTGCATTTTTATCACACTTCAAACTGTAGTCTGATCTTTTTAAGTTTAATTTAGCCGCACACAGTCTTCCAAACAGAAAAGAGCTGGTTCTGTTGAACAGATCCTGGCTATACCAGCTGAAGAATCATTAAGTCATGGAAGCACGAGCTACAGTATAATGCCTTCGTGCCAATGAGGCAATTCGGAGACTGAGAAAAGAGCAAATGAGGTTTAACTTGCTCTTTCACAGTTACATTAGTGAATACCAATGTTCACCTATTTCAAAGTATTACCTCCTCCAGTATCAAAGCTGGGAATGCCATGCAAAATGACAAAGTGCAGAAATAAGGGAGTGGTGTTCATTTTCACTGAACCGGACAGCAGGCCGTTTAAAAAATGGACATACCTAAGGGGAAGAACACATTGTAAAGTTAGTCTGACCTGCTGTGCTTATTATTTTCTTTAATCTTTCAAGTAACAAAAATGTGTGTACTTTGAATGCCATTTAATTAAGAGCTGAGAGATGTACTGGGTAAACATCACAATGGTTCCTTACACAAGGAAATTGAATGAATTCTTGAGAGAACAGGTCCCTTTCCAGTTATAAGAGATAAATAATTGGAATGAATCATGAGCAAATATTTCTCTTGAAATGTGTTTGTTTGACTCAAGGAGTCAAAAAAGCAAATTTGGCATTTATCTTGCATTAGCTTCAATCCATTTTGTTCCTTTGCCATTCCCAGGTAGAAAGTGAGAAGTTGGGTAAACAGTGACTGAGGTTGCATCACTGTTTGTATGGAGCCAAGTTCATAGGTTTGACAGTGTTTTTACATTCTCCTTTTGATACTTCTGTTCAATCTAAAATTACACACATTGATACAAACCGATATGCATCAGAATCTTTATTTACTGCATTAAAACAGAACACCAAATATGAAAAATAGTTCATTTCAATATGATCATACAAGAATTTTTCTGTCATTTGTCAAAATTTAGTTTAACACGTGCTGGCTATAATTAATCATTTCAGATGCCAGTAAGGAGTCCAATCTGTAACATGTGCTGCTCAAGACATCCATTTTCTTCAAAAGCCGATATCAAAAACCTGGGTTGATTGACAATTTTGAGGGTCAAAGACTTTCAAGTGGTAACAGGCTACGTTACACTGTAATGTAGTCTTAAAGACTTAACATATTCTCAACAGATCCTTCTGTTTTCTCTTTAAGCTATGAAATTAAAACAAAACATTGATTTGTTGCTTGGGTTCCAGCCAAAATATATTAAATACCTTTGTATGAATTAGGATCATGAGTATGAGCCCATTCAGCCCCTTGAGCATAGCCCACCATTCAATAAGATCATTATCGCACAAAAGCTCCAGTATGCTAAAATGGGTACGGATAACCTAATTTAGAATTTATGCCCCAATGACATAACTGTGACACTTCGCACAAGGAATGGTGATAAATTAAATGGAAATTGTTGAGGATGATCCCAGAATGCCAAGTCTCCCTACGTGGTCCATTGATCTTTTATAGTTTTGTGATCAGCTTTAGTATTTCAATTTCACAGATGACCGTTTTGCTTTGAGGTGCATAGCAACAAAGTTACAGATGGCTATAAAAAGACAAAGGTCTAAATATAAACTTGCACTATTAGCTAGCAAGTGATGATTATAATTTAGGGAATTTTAATTTACTGTAAATTGTAAACATGAATATGGTTTAACTTTGACATGAGGGAAACAGTCCTTGTAATTTGATGCCTGGGTCAGGCAGGTTCAGAATATTACAAAGCACTACTGATGACCGACCTTCCAGGCTTGGTCACTGATGGGATCTGATATTGAGGCTCAGATCCTTCCAATACAGCTTCAAGTAAGCCTGAAGTAAGTTAATATTGGATATGGCATTTCTGAGTGTGGAACAGCAGTTTCACTAAAACGTTGCCTATTCTTGAAGCATCCATGTGGAAGAAAAAACATTGCATCAATCTGTCTATTTTTTCCAGGCTTAAATAGTGAAATCAGTCTCCAAAGGCAATGGCTTTCCCAAATAAAAGTGTCATAACAATGTGAATAATGGAGCAATGTGTACTGATCTCTGCAATGCTCTGCATTGCAATCCTCAAAATTCAAGCCCCTTTTTTGGAGAGTTGAGAGTTTTCTGCTGGTACTGGGAGGTGGGGAATGGAGCTGAAACGTTTTGGTGAGCCTGGCTTTCGATTGCTTGGGCACTGTTTTGCAAGGATGCTCTGATCTCAAATGTGCATTGGGAGAACACCTCCATAAGCCCATATACATCAGGATACTGCCCTCTCCTGCCCCACTTGCGGTTGCACGTTCCAGCAGTTCCTTCTTGACATGGATCACCTGCAATGGGGCCCTCTAGTAGGCCCTCCCTTCAGAACCCTCAAGTTGTCTCCCCATCACAATCTGCCTCCACATGACCTATGCTCCCTGGAACACCCCAGTTATGGCCGGTACTCAGCCCTATCCTCTCAACATGCCCCGGCACACTGGCTGCTCTCAGGCCTTGCCAGTGTGTCAGGTGGGCACTGCCTAATGGGCACCACTCAGTCGTGTTCCCTGACCATCAGAGGCTTCAGAGACTTCCAACCCCAACCCCAGCATGACCATCATGCCAGGTCACCACTAGTGGAGACCAGCAGTGATTCTTGTCATTATCGTAACACGCTCTAAAGCTAGTGAATTCCATACCAAGGGATTTGAATAGGTTGTACATATTTAAATATTATATTAAATATGCTAATCAGACTTGCACCCTTTTGGGTGAAATCCAGTTTGTGCCATTAGTAATGAACCAGGAGGTTTGCAAACTGTTTGGTGCCAGGCGTGAATTTTTAGGCATACGTGCTGTTCTCCAGGATTGGTGCAATCTACTAATAGCACAGTGAGGTCAGAGAATCCCCATTTACTCAGTGTCTAGTTAAAATAAACCCAAATTAACATGAATTTTTCAGCAACTTAATTTTGAAATTCAAACATGGTGATGGGTTTGGGCTCACGCTAAAAACGGCTTATGTTTTCCAGGCCCATCTGTTAGTTAACTGGCAGGCCAGGAATAAATGCAGCTAGAAATGTACTTGACAAGCAGCTCAAGAAGGTGGGCCCAGCAGCATAAAGTATGAGCAGACAGATATGTATTAAATTCAGAAAAGCACCCTCTCCATGGTGGTGGTGTGGGGGGCGGCAGCGGCGGCTTTCCTCCCCCTTTGCCCAGTATTTTGGCAAGTGTTTCCAACATTGTGTGTGTGTGTGTGTGTGTGTGTGCGTGTGTGTGAGAGAGAGAGAGAGAGAGAGAGAGAAGATGCAAGCATCACTCACAAATGGCCTTGACATGTAGGGCATCAGGGCCTAATGGGGAGTTTTGCATTTTTTAGTAATCCACCTGTACTGTCACAGGCCTCTGAAGACGAGTTTGGTGTAATGCCCGAACACAAGCCAGAGTGCCCACCTTCAACACATGAATTGCACTGGTTTGGAAAGCTGGCGGAAAGTCAGTGGGAAATGTTAGCGAGACAGAGGTCCTGCCAAACCAGACATCTGCTCCAATCAGAAGTCTGGGTCGGAAATGTTTTTCCTACATACAATCTTAAAATATAAAAAAACCTTCATTGTAAAATATTATGTCTATTACACAATAGAAATTTAGATGTATAATCATAATATATCTGCATACAGAACAAAATAAACAATATTCTAGATTTATGCTGGTATAGAAATGTCATGATAATCTTCAAAGAGTCAAATTTTCCTCATAAGCTAGGGCACAATGCTAAGACTACTGTTCTCTGATGTACTGCCAAAACAAATTATCCTTTGAAATCCTTGCTGGACTGGGCGTGGACTTTTCATGTATTATTTAGTTAGCAAAGGTAAATTATAATATCAAATCAAAAAGTGATGCCATTTTCCTCAGAATTATGCTAAATACATTATAAAACTGTACGTAAACTTGCAGAGCACAATTTCAGTCAGAGTCAACATAAACATTACTTTAAAACATGCAGAGGTATTGATAGGTGCAAATGCCCTTCAACCTAGCTTCAAATTCTGATCATGTTACTGAAGTCTTCTAGCTACATTGCTTTTGTGTGAATGAGTTTGATAGCTTCAACAGTCTTGAGTAGATAAACAGCACATCACAAAGCTTCTCTATATGATAATAAATTAGCTTCCTCACTTAGAGAAGCTAACAAATGGCAAGTGTGGGAAATTTTTTAAAAAAGCAATTCTTCATTCTGCTCTCGAGGTTCGGGCGCACTGTTTGAAACTGGCTCTAAGTGTCTGAAATGTTAACTGGCCGTTCCCCAGCATCTTAATTATCACAACAGGGAAACCAGCGCAATTAATCCAGAAACTCAGCTAATGTTCTGGGAATCCGAGTTCAAGTCCCACCATGGCAGTTGGTGGAATTTGAACTCAATAAAAAAATCTGGAATTAAGAATCTACTGATGACCATGAAACCTTTGTCGATTGTCAGAAAAACCCATCTCGTTCCTTTAAGGAAGGACATCTGCTGCCCTTACCTGGTCTGGCCTGCATGTGACTCCAGGGCCACAGCAATATGGTTGACCTTCAACTGCCCTCTGAAACAGCCGAGCAAGCCATTCAGTTCAAGGGCAATTAGGATTGGGCACTAAATACTGGCCCACATCCCATCAACAAATAAAGCAAAAATATCTGTACTTTGAATAGTTATACTGAATAGGACTTTCTTATTAATAGCCAAAATATTATCTTCACATTTATATTACAGAACAAAGTGAATAGTTCTTTAAATGAAATTTAAATTGTGGAACCTGTCAAGCAATATTAAGGGGTGGACTCAACAACTCCCAATACATGCACAATATTCCAACTATTTCAATGTCACAAACCTAGATTTACTTCTGCCAAAATTGGCATGCTAGTGATAGCAACTGCGCTGTAATTTAAGAGATCACTTAAGTAATCCTGGCAGCACTTAATTTAGTGCCACAGCAAAACAATATACTTCCCAGTTCTAATCATAGGAATGCTTAAGAAGTTTCATTTCCAAATTCCAGATGGGTCTGAAATGGCCCAGTGAACAGCTATCCATTCAAAACAATCAACTTTAAAGATGCAAAGGAGCCCTTTATCAAAATGACATGCTTCCTTAAATAGCTCATTTATTGACAGCTTATTTATTAATTTGATTCAACACAAGGATGAATTTAAAAATGGCCTCCACAGCAATGATTGGCTAGACATGCTAAACTTAAATTAGAGGTAACAATCTGATATCTAAAACAGGGAGCTTCTTATCTGACAAAGGGTCAGCTGAACTCGAAATGTCAGCTCTTCTCTCTCCTTACAGTTATAGCCAGAGCTGCTGAGATTTTCCAGCATTTTCTCTTTTGGTTTCAGATTCCAGCATCTGCAATAATTTGCTTTTTTTCCCAGCTTCTTATTTATACTTATCAAATTGAAACACAGATTCAAGCACAACTGATATTTTAAAAATATAAAATGCAAACTGAAATCTCATTGCTCAACAGCAGGTTCCAGATTTGATTCTCTATCCATACCGAGGAGATTGATCTTGGGTGTGGTAACAACACGAGTGTTACAACTGCCCTCATTATTTTAGCGTGTGGGGAAATACAAGATGATCCCCAGATTGCTGGGCAGCACGCTCTGGTAGAATATCCAGAATCAAATTCAATTATAATGTTACGTTCTTCCCATCAATCACGGTTGAGCACACTTCCAACATTAATTTGTTAAGTTTGGCCTAGAATCATTCAGGTGAACTGCGAGGGGTTGATAATGCCTATGGAACTGTCCCTCAGCGTCAATGCTTCGATAGATGATAAAAAAAATTTGAAAAGCAGGAGAAAGAAAATATTTTCAAACAAAACAAGGTAAGTTTTTCCAGGATTTGCCTTTTAACCATTGCACTTAGCAAGTTTGTTTAACTGCTTTTCGTTAAATCAAGGACCTCTGTCATTATCGTACATAGATCAGTATTGATGCTACATCACTATTTCAATTTGACTCTATTTCAGTGATTTCCTTTTTCTAATTATAAGTTTCATTTAAAGAGTCTTCTATTAGATGAATATGTTAATTTCAATGAGCCCACTTCAGCATTATAGATTCTAAGCACTCTACATAACAAACTGCAGATTAAACTTGGGATGCTGTGCATGGAATCATAAAATCCTACTGAGCAGAAGGTGCATGGCTCAAACTCATGTCTCCAAGTTGTTGTGACAGTTCTAACATTTTTATCATTCATTTCCTTCAGTGAGAATTAAAACAAGCAGGAAGAGAACAGGAACAGTCCTCCAGAGTTCATTTCAGCCTCCTCTCATCACTCTCCAGATGTGCGCACAACTGCTGTATATTGAAAACCAACTTAATGGAGAACAGGGGAAAACAAAAATGTTAATGTATTTTAACAAAATTCAATGCCAACTCTTAATAGAACAACTGTATTGACATTGAATTTTTTTCTCTTTACGATTAAGATGCTGGCTGCTTGATTTTCTGATCCTGCCTGCTTGATTTTCTACAGCCTTAAATTCTACTCCAGGCCAAGGGAACGCAAAGTTTGTTTTCACCTCCACTTAAAATTTTTCACGAAAACTCTAAAGTAATGGTTGAAAGCTCTGATGACAGGATAACTATTAATAGTAAATAAAACCTCAACGAGGATCGAATGAAACAAGTGCGCATGCTTACCGCTTTTGTGAAGGCTGCATTAAAGCAGAAACTTTATCGTCATAGAACTTCTTCATAGCAAACCTGTCGAGAGCTTGATCAGCACTGTAACAATGAAAGGTTTAGACAGTAATGGCTGAATAATCAGCAGCTGACAACACAAGGCAAAATGCATACAGAAGAGGCAAAACAGTGAGAAAGTCAGAAGAAATCGCTGTTCAGATGGGTAGCAGTAAAACAGAGCAATCCAGCCATTTGTAATGTTCCAGTCCTGACGTGGCACAGGTTGGACCTAGATTTAGAATAGATCATTGCCTGTCAACTCTTTTGGTTGATATTCATTGTGCAGCATCAGGTAGGGACAAAGGGAGGAATCCTTGAAAATAAGATGAGATGAAAAAAGGGAGTGTTGACTTAAGAGTTTTGCAAGCAAGCTTTGCATTTGCATCCCAATGGTTCAGATGGGAAAGAAAGCGAGCCTTTGAAATTATGAAGACAGTACAAACTGTAGAAAACTAAGAGCACTATTCAGTTTGAGTTTGTTACCTTGCCGAAATGTTGGTGAAGTGCATGTACGATGAAATAACCACTCCTATTCTGCCTTTTCCTCCCTAGAAAAAAGAAATTTCACTAGTGAAACACAGTTTCTGATTAACTCCAAAAGGAAGGCAACAAAACAAGATGCACGAGCTATTTCCATCATTTGTCACAGTGATATCTATAAGATTAAAGGAGCACGTACAAGATCAAACTGGGAGATCTTGTTTATCCTCGTTCAATTGTGGGTGGAAAGTTTCTTAAGTGAAAGTGTCTTTTGCCACTGGATGATGATTAAAAGCAACAGTTTATATCATTATTATAATGATCGTTATTGAGTGAGGATTAAGCGAGTACTGAAAACTAATTTTAATCAAATGAATAGATAATTTCCCAGGAAAATTAATGTCCTACCGTAAGATACATTGCTAAATTATAGTTCACTCTGTTATTTAAGATCGTAATTATATAGAGGTTTTATGCTACGTGTCCAACTGCTGGTTTGCAAACTGATTGAAATGAATAAACTAGACATGAAAGTATTCGCATAACTGAACAGCATTAAATGCTATCTGATTTTAACAGGACAGAACATCCAAAGCTTTTCAGTCAAAGCAAAGAACTCCCACTTTAACATAATTAGACCTTGACTATATATTCTGGGAAACTGCATCATTTCTACCCAGTTCATGAGATGCTCATGAGACTTTGCTTCAGATCTCTTATTCAGCTTCTGGTATTTTATGTGGGTCAGACTTTATATACTTGTCAACTTCCCTTCTTTGTTATTTCAAATTGAAAACTCTATCAAAGCCAGGAGGTGAACCTTTTGTACTAGCTTGTCTGCTCTAAGGTCTGGGCCTTTCTCGGGATAGAGCACTAAGGATGATGATACTTCACTGAAATGGCTATTCGTCAGGTGTGAATGAGACAACAGGTTTTTTGACCAGGATATCATCATACCCGAGTTCAAATTTCAGTATTCAAACCCAGTAGGGACTGATATCAAAAGTGGAACTGAAAGCTAATTGCCCATTCTTCCCTTCCTTAGCTAAAGTACTGAAGCAACTGAAATCCAGTATCATTAACTGAATACTAACTACTAGGTGAGGACGGAAATACTTCTTCAAATTTTTGGATGAATCCACTGTATACAGCAGGACTCTCCAATCTCAGATGGCCCACCACCGCTGCGAGCGAGAATGGAGGACTTGGCGTTCAGCCAAAATTTTGCTCACCGCAGCAGAATTAGAGACTCCTATCCGCAGGCGAGTTAGGAGATCTCTGGCTATGGTTTCTTCTAAATGGAATGCTTTAATATAAAATACAGAAATAAATATATAGTTAGCCCAGCTTTCCCATTTAAAGCTTTCAACAAAATGTTTACTGCACAACTATCTGCAAAAATAACCTCAAGAAAAGCAGCACACTTGTAAGTATAATTATTTTAGGGAAAATATGTTTCTTCTGAAAGTTATATAGCATTATTTGAAATTGCACATCAAATTGATAACCTGCCGAAGTGTTAAATTCATGCATAATTAAGAAAAAAAACATTAGCATCACAGTGATCAGCACTCTAGCTAATCTAATCATTTACATGTGGGCAGGTCAAACAGATCCAGTGCCTTGTTTTCATTCAGCCACAGCTTGATCCAGAGATAATACATTTGGTGATATTAGATCCATCTTATAGATGGTAGACACCTCCTGATTGCCAATACCTCTCACTATGTAGAAGATACATCTCCGGAATATGATAGAAAACTCTCCATTTGCCTGGATGAACGCAGTTCCAACAACACTTAAAAAGCTCGACACTATCCAAAAAAAGCAGCCTGCTTGATTGGCACGCCAACCACCTCCATAAACGTTTACTCCCTCCACCACCAACTCACAGTGGCAGCAGTGTGCACCGACTACAAGATGCACAGCAGCAACTCACTTATCAGCATCTTCCAATCCTATGGCCTTGACTGCCTAGAAGGACAGGGACTGCAGATGCATAGGAGCATCATCACCTATAAGATCCCCTCTAATCCACACACCAATCTGGCCAAGAACTATATTGCTGTTCCTTCACCATCACTGAGTCAAAATCCTGCAACTTCCTTCTTAACAGCCCTATGGGTATGGCTATACCACATGGACTGCAATAGTTCATTAAGGCAGCACACCCTGACCCTGATGATCAAAAAATGCTACCTTGTCAGTGGCATGCACGTTCCATGAACAAATAAGAAAGACTGACCCAGAGTGAAAAGAAGGTAGCACAGAATCTCACTGGATTAAGAAGCTACTCGCCAATTTTGATTCAATTCCTTTTCATGGTTTAAATGTCTTAGATTGCATGACCACTCCCATCAAAGCAAACATTCTCCAACTCTAATTCAAATCTATTATTATTGAAATATGTTATAAACAAAATATTTCCTTGCAAATGAATTAAGCATTTCCTCGCAATTTTAATATTTTCAACATGGATTTGTGCTTTTCTGGAGCACGCATATCTAAAGATGTAGTATTTTCAAAATGATAAAGGGCAAGAATGAGCTAATAAAACTTCCCAATCAAATAAAATTGCATAACATTGTTCAAACTTTTGAGTAGGCAAGCCCTAACACCCAGTCTTAGCCAGGTGCGAGATATCTCAGCTCAATTGTTCAGAAATCTGAGGCACACTGCCAAATCTCTCCTTACTGAATGGACATGATCTATGCATGTTGCTCTATAAAACGCAATGACAGTAGAAGTTATTGTAAGAAGACAGTCTTGCATTCCAGGAACAGATGATCCATCATCACAGCATTTGCCTAGTCCCTTATGTGCATGAACAGGTCCCCATTCAATGCAACTTAAATATTATATCAAATGAGGTAGTGGCATAGTGGTATTATCATTGGCCAAGTAATCCAAAGACCCAGGGTAATGCTCAGGGGATCCAGGTTTGAATCCCACCACAGCAGATGGTGAAGTATGAATATAATAAAAATCAAAATTCAATAAAAATCTGGAATTAACATCTAATGACCATGAAATCATTGGTGATTGTCATGAAAACCAATCTGGTTCACAAATGTCCTTTAGAAAAGGAAATCTGCCATCCGTACCTGGTCTGGCCTACATGTGACTCCAGACCCAAAACAATATGGTTGGCTCTTAAATGCCTTTAGGGGTGGACAATAAATGCTGGTCAAGCCAGCGATGCATACATGGCATGAAGGAATAAAGCAAATAGCATCGTCATGCTCCATTTATTTCATTTTCTATCTTATCAAGTTACTATTCAATGAAAATAGTTTATTCTCTCAGAAACTGATATTGAAGATGCATAAACACATGGAAGGCAGCAATGGGGGATTCTCTGGGGCCTGAAGACTTTCATGTCACATTAAAAAAAGAACAATGGGCAGTATCACTCACTATTTCTCCATCACATGCATTCTGATGCCAGGGTAACCGAAAGAGAGCTCTGGAGAAGAAAGTAAAAGGAATAAACTGACTCTTACTTTGTACCCATCCCCAACTGTAACAGCTTTCAGCACACATGGTCAAAGTGCTATTCTTCCTATGTCAGCCTTTACTATGATGTTTCAGTAGTTATTCAGCTTTGAGATAAGACAACGAAACTTAGCTGCAACCTCATTGAACATGAACATGTTTTCGAACAGAAGCCAGAAATTCACAATCCAGTCATTCTTTTACTCTTGCATTAACAGAGATACTGTAGTTGATATGGTAGCACTCTGATTGTTATTGAAACCAAACTCGAACTTTTCTACTTTATGCTATGTATGAATAAAGCAACAAATCTTCAGATCTGTACATCTGCATGATTCATTCCTCATGTGTGCAAATTATAAACTTTGTAGGTTCTGAAGAAAATAAGGAATAATAGCATGAAGTGCCCAAATTGTTATTTTATATACTTCGGTTTAAATTGGGCACAAAACGCTAACTTTATGCTAACTATATGCTAACTTTAAGTGGAGATCGAACCAGAATTAACATACAAAGGATGACATAGCCACAGCATTATTTATAACTTATGCTCCATATATTGCCTTTGTCAACCTACCAGTTAGCCAAATGTGTTACATCTAACTGTACTACAACTTCCAACTTTAGTGAGATCTCAGAGGGGTTAAATTTTAAATCAGACTGCCTAATTACTTTCCTCAGAAGTCCAAGCATTGACAAAAATCAGTTACAACTTCCAAAAGAGTAGAAGAGATTGCAAACAAATTATTGCACTGTTCCCATGAAAGCCAGCACAAAAAAGAGAATAGTTTGATGTAGCAGACAATAGAACAGGAAATAGAACATTATTTCCAAGATGAATACAACAATTCCACATTCTGGAAAGATTGCACCTCTTGAATCTCACTGACTTAGAAATCTAAGATTTGCCCCACGAGTCCGTTCTCAATTCTTGTTTTTAGTACAGCATTCCACCAAAAATCAGATGATTTACATTGTATCCTTATTGTCCCAAAGCATTTAATATGTTGTGCACCAGCAATTAATTTAAAAATTGCTCGCAAACTAATTAGAATACAGCTGGAATCATGCAGAAGTAACCTTTTATGATGCCTACAGGTCTTTCCCAAATACTAACTTGAACAAATGACATGAACATTTCGTTACAAGTCCTGTGGGTGATCAGTATTCTTAACAAAGCTTTCCTTTGGAGGTGTTTAATCACTCTCGTTGCCTGTTCTGCAGGTTCATGTTCATGATTCACAGGCACTTAATTCTATCAGTGCCACGTACAATTAAAAGTACACAAAGTTTTCTGAGATCTTTCTGTGTTTGCATGGGTTTCCTCTGGGTGCTCCAGTTTTGTGCCACAATCCAAAGATGTTCTGCTTAGATGGATTGGCCGTGCTAAATAGTCCCTTAGTGTCAGGGGGGACTAGCTAGGGTAAATGCATGAGGTGATGGGGATAGGGCCTGGATGGGATTGTGGTTGGTTCAGACTTGATGGGCCAAATGGCTTCCTTCTGCACTGTAGGATTCTCTGATTCTCAACCTTTCCCTGCATCTGTACTTGCTCTAAAGCTGCTATATTTCTTTTCCCGTTGAAATAAAGTCATGGATCTGAAACATTAACTTACTTGATGCCCCCCACAGATACTGCTGACCCTGCTGAGCATGTCCAGCACTTTCTGTTTGTATTTTGGATTTTCAGCAACTGCAGCATTTACTTTGGCATGATCGTTAATTACTGTGGTGGATCTGCAGCTCCAGTTCAAGGCTGAAACTATGAGGCACTGACATATAGTGACTGATTGCTGTACGAATAGGAGAGGATCATATGACTCTTGCTCAGCTGCCAGGAGAAATCTTATAAATTGATTTCCTGACAGTATTCCCTTTATTTATCTATCTCATTGTATGATAAAAGAAGAATAATAAAAAAATTATCTTTGCTGTAACAATTAGAAAAATGGTCAGTAATGAACAATCAAGTTTGAAACTTAGGATTTAATATCTTATGATAAAAGTTAATTTAGGGAAGTTGAATTCACAAAAAAGAACATCTTGACCTTTATTTGATAGGTCATTCTACTCCATTGAATATTCTTCTAATTTCAAAAACTATACAAACAAAATGCTTTGCCAGGTGCCCTAAACCACGTGAAGTGACCACATTCATACAGCCATATTACGTCTCCAGCTGTGCTATCAAATATATAATGAAATTTCCACAGCACCTTGACACATTGAAAAAATACCAGTCTGCAATGAGCCAGAATTCTTTGGAAAATTTAATAGCCACACCCTACAAATTTGAAAAGTGCAGAGTACATGACAGGTGTTGGAAATCAAGGCCTCGAGTTGCTTGGCAAGTGGACATTTAGAAGACTTGAGGTCGCCAGATTTTTGTTAAGCAAGGTTATGAAAGCAGGATGGAACAGAAGTTTATATCATGCATAATCTAATATCATGGAGGAATCGGCTCAATGGCATGAATGGCCTACTCCTGTTATACTCCTATTTCCTACATAATGTTGGAAATGAGAATCCAATGGAAAAATGTAATTGCAACTGAATTTCTCATATGAAACACTCTCAAGCTGATTTGTTTGTGAATGAATGAGAAATGACTCTCCCAATGCCTTGTTGTATAGAGGCAATCCACAATGTTGCACCAAACCGGACTAGAAAGGCTTACTTCTTAGCCTGCTTCCAGTTGGCAGAGTTTAACTGCTGGTTGTCATAAGATTGTTACAGCTAATATCTCTGGGCAAATTCTGCATGGGGAGTGAAGAGGGAATTCAAATTGTCAACAAATATCACAATAGGAAAAGCATGTGTACGTACATTGTAAGGAGAGAATAAAGCTTGCCTTTGATGCCTGGTATGTTGAAAAATGCAACAACATTCACTGAATGGGCTTGTACATGGGGTGGCACAGTGGTTAACACTGCTGCCTCACAGTGCCTGGGACCCAGGTTAGGTTCCAGGCTGGGGCCAATGACTGGGCAGAGTCTGCACGTTCTCCCCATCTCTGCACGGGTTACCTCCAGGTGCTCCAGTTTCCTCCACAGTCCAAAACATTCACTGATTTGGCGCACTGGCCATACTAAATTCTCCTTCAGTGTACCTGAAAAGGCACTCGAGTATGGTGACAAAGGGATTTTCACAGTAACGTCACTGCAGTGTTAATGCAAGCATACTTGTGGCAGTAATAAATAAACTTTAAAAACTTTAAACTGGAATACTACCAATTTGCCCTGATGTGAAAGCATAAATTCCACTTTCAAATGAATGTAAAATTGCCAACTTAAGGTTACAAGAGGTTAGCTGAGAAAACTGGTTTTAACATGGCAGGTTTTCCTCACTAATTGGTCACTGAAGAGCTGATAGAACAGCAATGTCTTATGCAATCATTAGAAATGAAAGGATTGCACAAGCTAACAAAAATGTTCAAATATTTCTTTAAAAAGTGCAAAAGACAGGATACACAAAATTCTCTACCACAGAAGCCTATGGAGGCCAAACCAAGGGGAAGCGATGGCCTAGTGCTATTATCACAAGATTATTAATCTAGAAACTCAGCTAATGTTCTGGGGACCCAGAGATCGAATCCCACCACAGCAGATGGTAGAATTTAAATTTAGCAAAAATTATCTGTAATTAAGAACCTACTGATAGCTATGAAATCATTGTTCATTGTCAGAAAAACTCATCTATTTTCTTTAGAGTAGGAAACCTGCCATCCTTACTTGGTCTAGCCTACAGCAACATGATTGACTCTCAACTGCTCTCCAAGGGCAACTAGGGATGGGCAATAAATGCTGGCCAGCCAGCAATGCCTGTGCTCCATAGATAAAAAAAGGAAGTATATTCCTAGATACTAAAAGCATCCAGAAGAATGGGGAGAGTGTGGAAGTATGGCATTGAGATAGAGAATCAACCATGATCAGACTGAATGGTGGAGCAGGCTTGATGGACCAGATGTTTCTGTGAGTAAATGGCATTCAGCTTTTTGCCATAATGGGACTGATACAAATGTTAGCCTGCAATAATTGTCATAAACAACTTGTTTTGTTGCCATAGCACTGATGCCACACATGGAATACAGTTGCAAAATCAATCCATCCTGAGAAACAACCTTTGATTTCTTCCAAATATGGGAAAAGTGACAGGCATAGAAGAATGAGAGCAAAACTTCAAGGAAAACATTCATGGCCTAAAATACTTTCTCATTCATTTCACAAGTTAACATTTCTTAAGTTTCATGTTTAGTAAAAGGACCTATTACAGAAAACTTTCAAACATAATACTTTCATATTCTAGATATGTAATGCAGAACTGCAATTGGCTTGTCAGAGTCAAAAACAATAAACACAATTGATTCTTGAAGGTACTGTCCTCCTTTCCTGACTGGTGATCTATGATCCGATACAATTGCACAGTTGTTGTCTCTCAACAGTACTTTACCTAAAAAAGTCATTATTTATAAGCCCTGGCACTAAATTATTTCAAATTTTAAGCATTTCTTATCCCGTCTCCACACTGGTGTGCCTTCCAGGAAGTCAACGAGGGAAAATAATTTGGTCAACATTTCTTGTTCCTTGTTTGATGACACAGAAACCAAAAATAAAAACAGAAAGCACAAGATGAATTCAGAAGATCTGAAGGTATCTGTGGAGAGAAACAGAGTTAATGTTTTGAGTCCAAATAACTCTTCTATAGCTCTGTTTCTCTCGCTGCAGATGCTGCCAGACCTGCTGAGTTTATCCAGCATTCTCTGTTTTTATTTCAGATGTCTGGCATTCACAGTTTTGTTGTTTTTGCTTTTATTATGACATAGGAACCAGTCATGGTGCCATTTTCGCCTCCCCGCCACCCACCTCAGTTCTTTGTTGCAGTGCTGAAACTGGCGAATTCAACATCCGCTAGGGATCAAATCAAGTTCAGTAAACAACAAAATTGCTTTTATTCAGTATGTTGAGTTAAACACTTCAATTTAAATTTGTATAGGGCTAGGTGATACATTAGGGTGAAAGAAATTGCCCTTTCATCTGAGACTTGGCTTTAAAGGCAGCAACAACTGATGGATTACATTCTCTATCTTTCTCTCTCTCTCTCTCTCTCCCTCCTTCCCTACCTCTGGAATCTGTAAATCCAAGAAGAAATAAGATCTCGTTATCTCAAATCAGTTTTTGTAGCGACAGGTCCCTAGCACAATCTTACTCATGATTTGTCACAAATTAAGTTTATAGCTTTACTCAATCCTGGCTAATACATGAATCAAAGTGATTTCTTTGAGGTTGTAACCAGGAAAAATTGGTAAAACAATGCAAACAAAACTTAATTCTTCATGCACCCACACTGCATTTGAGCTTGAAGCAGTTAAACTAAAACAAACAATCCAAAAAATATACTCCATAGTATTATAGAAAAGTTAGAGTGCAAAAGGAGGCTATTCTGTCCATCTTGTCAATGCCAGCCTGATGACATTCAGATGCGCTTTCTAATCCCATTTTTCTGCGCCCGGCCCAAACCCCTGTACCTTACAGCACTTAAAGTGCAGATCCAGATACTTTCTAAAAAAAAGTTTAGGGTCTCTGCCTCCGCCACTAACTCGGGCAGTGCTAACATTCCTTAGCTGACTGCAATGACGACAGGTCTTTAACTTCTTTCAAAACAGCCATCTCTATCATTTTGAATGATATTTCAAACCCCAGAAAATACTGGAAAATTATTTCTGTGGCATGATAGAAAATGTCAATTTTGAAAGCAGCAAAACCCCTTCAAGTGTTCAAAAAATGATATCAGAAAGACCAAGTTCCATTAAATAAAACAAATACATACAAAAAAAAGGCTTAAATATAAAAGTGCACAATAGTGTGGAATATGCTTACTCTGCAATGGATAACCACCACATGGAGTGGATCACTGTTTAGCCACGTCTCCATTGATTTGCATATGGTACACATTTTATCCAGTGGTGGTGCATGAAGGTCAGGCCAACCAACATCCATCACCTGAAACATAAAGCAAATTTTAGTTTTTTCAGGGGTTAACAACAGACATCTGGTAAAGCAGTCATGAAGATTGTGGACCTTGTTTTAAAGCAACACTTCATTAAAATGTCAAGAAAATTTAAAGGATTGAGTCTCAAGTTGGTAAAAACAAAAGTTCATATTCATCAATTAACCATAAAACTGGTGGGCTCACTAGCAATATTAAATGGAATGTTTGCAGAGCATTAATGCTTTTAAATATTTTGGGATAATATGAATAGTACAGTTGCCAGACGGCATTTTATCGCCCTTCAAAATACATATAAAGAGCTACCTCCAAGTGTGAAGTAATAAATAATGAAGATAAATGCACTTCTTTCTCTTAACCGTTTTGCAACCAGAACCATTACTTTCAACAAAATCACAGCTTTTATAAAAGCATTTTTAGAAAGAAAAGGTTACTTTAATGTATAAGGGGCCATTTGCGTTGACAGAGTTTGACATCTAAAATGGAAAAAAATGACCATAAATTCCCAATGAAAGTAATGGGAATTCCTAAAACATGTGTTTTTAACCAACTTGATCACCCATTGAAAAGAACGGAAATTTCTCAAATTCTTAGAAATGAAAAGGGTAAAAGTCAATGTAACAAGGGAACTATTAAAATTATGATGAAAGGTTGAATATGTTGAGCTGTTACAGAAAAACAGAAATATGAAAATTGAGGTGACTTATAGTAGTCTTAAAGATTAAGGACATTGATAAGGGTGATTCAAAGATTGTGTACTGGGCTAAAGGGATCAAAAATTAGAAGCATGTTTAAAACAGAAAACTTTTAAAACAGAAACAAGAAACCCCCCCCAAGGTTAACTGCCATGTAGAAGATGTAAATATGAAAGATCATTGGAAAAAACATTGTAAATAATAGGACGTATTCAGGAAGAAAGAAGGGAACTGAGTGCTATATGAGAAAGCACAGATCGAAAGCTGAAATCAGTCAAAATGTAAGTTTTGCCGGTACTCCTACATTTATTGTATTTCTTTCACATCACAATATGCATTCTCCTAGAGAGCCAAAATTGATAATCTTCCTCTTTATTTCACCAATGAGAATGGAAACAATGAAATAGTTTCAGGTCCATTTTCTCCATTAATGGCAACCCACTTAATTACTGCAGGAGAAATATGCCCTTCAGAGGACCTGATCTACATTAAAAATTGCAGGAATGTAGAGGTCAAAGGGTCAAAAACTTGAAGAAAATAATACTAAGTATGATCAGCATGCCTCCCTTCATGTAAAATGTCATTAGGATAGGAACCAAGCTTTTCTAACCTTTGCTGTTTTGGACCGGTAAGTGTGGAGCACGAGGTGTATGCTGCAATGCCAATATCTTTAGTGTTTCCACTTCTTCTGAATCATTACTATAGTCATGATGTGGAGATGCTGGTGTTGGACTGGGGTAAACACACTAAAAAGTCTCCCAGTCAGAAGGATGTGGAGGCTTTGGAGAGAGTATTGAAAAGGTTTACCAGGATGTTGCCTGGTATGGAGGGTCTTAGCTATGAGGAGAGATTGGGTAAACTGGGGTTGTTCTCCTTGGAAAGACGGAGAATGAGGGGAGACCTAATAGAGGTGTAGAAAATAACGAAGTGTATAGATAGGGTGAACAGTGGGAAGCATTTTCCCAGGTTGGAGGTGACGATCATGAGGGGTCGCAGGCTCAACTCAGCTATCAGAGGGACGTATTTTACACAGAGGGAGGTGGGGGCCTGGAATGCACTGCCAAGCGGGGTGGTGGAGGTGGACATGCTGGGATTGTTTAAGACTTATCTGGATAGCCAGATGAACAGACTGGGAATGGAGAGATACAAATAAATGGTCTAGTTGGCACAGGCTTGGAGGGCCTGTTTCCTGTGCTGTATTGCTCTTTGATCTTTAAACACCAGGTTAAGGTCCAACAAGTTTATTTGTTAGCAAAAGCAACTAGCTTTTGGAGTGCTTGCTACCCCTTCATCAGGTGAGGTGAGAATTGAGGCTTACCTGATGAAGGGGTAGCAAGTGTTCTGAAAGCTAGTGGGCTTTTGCTACCAAATAAATCTGTCGGACTTCAGCCTGGTGTTGTGAGACTGTTTACTGTCATTACTATAGCGCAGGAGGCACATACCCTAAAGGTAAGGAAATTCAAGGACAAAACCTTGATCTGGCTACTTTCTGATTTTATTAATTTGAGGTTTGTGCGTAAGAAACTGTGGTTTCATGTTGGAGGGGGTCTTCGTGTTAATTTAAAAGCGCTGTCATATATGAATCAGCTTGTGGCACGGCGAGGAGTATCCCAAGCATCAAGCCAGGTACTGTGAACAGTCTGCTTTTCAAGGAGCTGGTAGAGGCTGTGGAAGCAGTTGATAAGGAAGTGAAAACACAAGCGTGGCCATAAAAAATGTCAGCTCAACTGTGGCTTATAGTAAGCAAAGAGGCTTGTGTGTTTTACTGCCAGTCTGCCTCCACATAAACAGTGCTGCAAGAGAACTGGGGTGAGGCATAAGTGATGCAGTAATAAACAGATCTGCCATCGAGGCGTGTAAAGTAAACCGAGCATTCCGCAATGTGCTCTCAATCTTCTGAAATATTTGTTATTCGAAATCAAATATGAAGACCTATCTTTACAGTATCAGCTTGCCTGTTAAGACTGACTGAACCCGAACAGGAGGTTAAGAGTCAATAGTTAAGAGTCAATTTTATAGGGCAGTTTGACTGAATTGCATCCAGCACCATTACAAGAAATATGCTCTCAGAGTTCTTTGACATCCACTTGCAGGAAAGTTTAGAGAGATGCATCCTTCTCAGGCACGGGCCTTAGCAGAAACCAAAAATTCAATGGGAGAAACATAAGAATGTAGGTCTACCCAGGAGTAACATGGAGCAAGTGATTAACAGTAATCTTTCTTGGTATTGTTCCCATTTTGAAACAGGGCAGATGAAAAACAGCCATCATTGCTAAATAAAATGCAATATTTATTGGACAAAAACATATTTTAATCAGGGATGAAGATTTTTTATTAATCATTTACAGATGGGAAAAATTGGTTCTTTCCTGATGACATGGCATTTTAATAGAGAATTGGGGTTCTCCAATCTATTTTAACCATAAGAAGTAGGAGCAGAATAGGCCATTCAGGTCATTCAATGATATTTGTCTGATCTGATATGATAATCCTGAACTCCACTTTCTTGCCTTATCGCCACATAACCCTCGATTCCCTTTCTGATTAAAATCTGTTCATCTCAGCCTTGAACATGCTTAATGATTCAGCCTCTAAGCCCTCTGAGGTAAATAAGTCTATTCGACTCACGATCCTCAGAGAAGAAATTCCTTCTCATTTCAGTTCTAAATAGGAGGCCCTTAACTTTTAGATTTTGCCATCTGGTCTTAGACTCTTCCACAATGGGAAACAACCTCTCAGCATCTACCCTCTCAAGCCCCTTGATAATCCTAGATGTCTCAACAAGGTCGCCTCTCATTCTTCTCAACCAGACTTTAATTTTTAAAGATCTGATTTCCAAACTGTTTTTCTGTTTTTAAACTATGTAAAATAGCTCAAGTAGTGAGAAAATTAATAAATAGAAGCTTCAGCAGACAGAATGCAGGGTTAGGTGAATTACAAAACATAAAGGAAGATAGAAAAAAAGATAAGTAATTCTATATTTTAATTAGCAAACAGCAGCGTGAGTCAGCCACAGAACTGAAATGAAAGTGTTGGATGATTTAACTAGAGATTAAGTCAATCGGAAACTTCAAAATAATCTTGTACCTTAGAATTAAGCTTGGCGAGGTCATATCTCCTTTCAGAAAGGTTGAATACCTGCAGAGAGCAAATAGAATCAATAAATCAAGGACCATGATAAAACTTTATCAGTACTTATAATTCTTGAAGTCACCAAAAGTTCAAACATAAAGACCTCAGAACAATGCAGTGGTTTTGGGAGAAAACAGAACAATTTTATTTGTCATTCATCAATTTTATTCTTCAAACTATTACCTATTATACATTATGTCAGATGTTTCTAAATTAATGGAAATGGCTGTTAATTAAAAGATTACCATAACCTTGAAAGTTCTGGTCTAATCCATGATATATAATAGAACATTTACCAAAGACATTCTCCTGTCAACATACTGTAGAATTCTCCAAACATTTCGACGAAATGTGACATGTACTTCTCAAAAGTAATCTTCACATAATCTTCCAAAAAACATGACTCTTTCAGATAGTATTGGACAGAATTTTTTAAATGCACAGGGATCTCCAACATATTCTGCAAGGTTGGAAGTCACTTAGTTTGCAGGTAGGCTCGCAGCAGTATACCCATCACCCAGAAAGAGTCTAAATATCTCTCCTTGACATACAGTGGCATTACCATCGCTGTTGTCACTCAATATCAACATGCTGAACAGTTACCATTGACCAGACACTGAATTGGATCAGGTATATAGATACCGTAGCTACAAGAACAGACTCAGAGGCTGCTGATTCTGCAGTGAGTAACTCACCTTCTGACTTCCCAAAGCCAGTTCACCATCTAAAAAGCACAAGTCAGGAAATGTAATTGAATGTTCTCCACTTGCCTGGATGAGTGCAGCTCCAACAACATACAAGGAGCCTGTCACCAGTCAGACAAAGCATTATTCTTAATTGTCACCCCATCTACCAACATGAACATTCACTTTCTCCATCACTGAAGCACAAAGGCAGCAATGTGTACTATCGACAAGGTGCATTGCAGCAACTCACCAAAGCTCCTTTGATAGACACCACAGGTTTGGAAGGTGCTATCACATGGGAGGGACAAGCCAACTGATGCATGAGGAACGCTACCAACTACAAGTTCCCTTCAAGCCACTCACTATTCCGACTTCAAACCATATTGACATCCCTTCACTGCTGAGAATTGAAACTCCTGGCTAACAGCATTCTGTAAATGTCTACACAACATGGAGTTCAACAGTTTAAGAAGGTGGATCATCACTGCCTTCTCAAGGGAAATTAGAAATGGGCAATAAATGTCGGCCTTGCCACCAGTGCCCACATCATCAAAGAATACATTTAAAAATAGTGAGAGCTCATCATAAGAAAAAAACAACTGTGTCACCCACAATCTTAAAGGCAGTCCTATTCTCACTATGCTGGCTTCAAAAAGCAATTTCTATTTGAAAGCTGAAGTGTAGGTTCATAGTCGATCTTATTTTATGTGTTAAGTTACTGAAGAAATGGTAGATAAACAATGGCTGGGGTGTTCTGGCTGTTCAAGCCCTGCTGATGCTGGCACCAACGAGGACAGTGAATTCGACACTGAGCCAAATTTCTGTTCACTGCAACAGGACCAGAGAATCTCACTGGCGTGAACAGCCGGACAACTCCAGCCAACATTATAAATAAGTCTTGTTTTATTTGCTTGGAACCCAGTATTCTGATACACAGTGGTGACATACTCCCATAAAAAAAAGATACATAGTGTCATGTGGCATGGCATCTCTGAAAGGGAGAAGACCTCAAGTTATCACCTAAAGATTTAACAGGTACTGCAAACACTTGAGTTTTCAATGTAGCAATTGTCAGCCATGCCAAAAGGAATGAAAATAGAATGATTCTTGTTTGCTGAAGCTGTTACTTTTATTATATACTGGAACCACTATTAACTTTCAAGGATGTAAGGAACTCAGTTGCCAAATTCTTCAAACTGGAGGGTCTGGACAAGCTAGCAAAATAAATATTCTATCAAACAAAGTATACTTTGATTTGGATTACGGTTAAAGAGAGCAAGGCTTATTTTTTGACAGCTGCATTCAATTAGTTCTTTTTAGAAAATTCTGTCTAAACAGGAAGCCCATTATAGAACAAATAAGCTGCACAGAACGCTTCTGACGAAACACTAGACGTACTATGTTAATGACATGGTTTTTAACACTTCACAATTTGTAAGAGAAAATCATTTGCTCTGCTAAAGGTATCCATTTTAACTATAAACTTACTCAATAATCATCCTGTAACTTTGAAAAATATCCCGCCACATTAAGAACAGTACATAATGCAACTGGAAACAGTCCGAAATATACACAAAATTGTGTGTATGTAGTGAATACATTAGGATGAAAGTATGTAATTGCAGTAAAGAGCAAAGAAAATGGCAACGCACGAACAGGCCCGCTGGGTCTGCACTGACCATGCTGCCTGAGTAATTCATGCTGTAATAAGGAGATAAACCATCCAATGAACTAACATTTCCAGAGAGTATCTTCAATACAAGTAGCCATAGAAAGTGGAGCAAGAACTTAAACTGAATTTGTGAACTTTAAATCTGGATTTACATAATCCAAAATGCTTGAGGGATCATTTTAAACTTTTAGGACTGCAACGAATTACATCAGCTGGTATGCTGTACAAGATTACAGCAACATGACTTCAGCCTTTTTATAGGAACATTTTGTCATACACAAAAGTTTGATATATATTTTACTGCTACCCAGCCAAATTGTAATGTTCAGCAGCAACAGATTCAACACATGGATCACCGTTTAGTGACATCAATTAGCACTTGATCACTTAACATTACAGCATTAATTGGAAATTCAGTTAAACTCTTTTTCAGAGCTTGTCCAATTACCCAGTGGGCAACGGCATCATCTGCCACAAGTCATATTGACAAATTCAGTTTCTCGTCCATCTGGGGCTAGTTGTTTTCAGTTAAAGTTAAGGTCCGAGGTATTAAATTTAGCTTGATTACTTCTGGTTGAAGTAAGAGGGAAAAATAAGAATCAACCAGGCACTCCATCAACTTGTTGAAAAACACTTGCATGCGGATATTATTTAAAGGCAAAACAAGCTTACAGCAATACTTTTCATGGCTGAATAGCCTACATGTACTCATTTTCAAGTCATACGCATTTATAATGGTCACTTATCCAATTTACCAAGAAGTTGGCAGTGGGAAGTGAAATGGCTAGAGGCAACAGATTTCAATAGATAACCTCAAATATTGACAATAACAATGAAATTAGAAATGGTATGGAACCAGAAGCAAGTTTTTCTAAATATTAAAAATTCTCCGTTCAATTCTGGACAAATGAAGATCCTTAAAAGGAATATTAGTTCCAATATTTTGTCATTTATAACATCCAACATGTGTTCTCACATCTGATTTCAGAAAAGCACTATAAGCTTGCACAAGGAAATATCAGGATGAGGAAAGATCATTTTGATTGCCCAGCTAGTATCAGTGTGGGTCATTATTACAGTAGCTACTGACATTTCTTTTTGACTTAAATTGAATTAAGATGTTGAGATCACCACTAGATAGAATGCAAATAGTTTCCCACACTTTGGAGCATTGGGAAGTACTTACAAAACTCTTGCACGCCACTTGTTAGTTATTTGCAGGGTGATTTGAAAGGCACATAATAGCATCTCATATGTTCTGTGTTCAAACAGATTTTTTTCAATGATAAAACTCAGTTAGATTGACGTTGGGCTTCAGCATCTATCATCATAATTGAAATAGATTGTCTAGTGCAATTCTTCATATTTTTGTAACTTTTTAAACATAACAGAAGACAGTCAAAAAAAGGCCATTTGACCCATTTAGCCACATCTTCCAGTCCCTAAAAGCCTTCAAAGTTTCCATCAAGTTGAAATTCGAATGACCTCACTATTTTCACCTCTACCCACATTCAACAACTTATTCAAGCCAGATCATCAGTTAAGTGCAGCAAACAAACCACATTTTCCTGTTTTGACACAAGGTATTGCTTCATTCCACATGTCAGTGTGCGCCTTGGAAGGATGATCTGAATTTTGCAGCTGTTTAAGAATTTACTTTTCTCACACTTAAAACAAAAATCCATTTTTCTGCTCTTGTGCAAATTGTGCAGAACCCCATGATCAAAATGATGACGTTTGCTTTTAATACTGGATAAATTCTCAAAACACTAAAAATACTTCATCAAGTATGTGGCTTGGGATGTTACAAAAGTGATTGATATTTGGAACAATTGTCAGAATATACACTAATGTTACTCAAGTCAGCATTTTTATGCAGTCTAGACCATTGTATGCTGCTTTCTTCCAAGAAAATGTTTTTTTCTTTTTTTTTGCACTTTCTAAAATAGTTCTTTTACAATTCATTTGTTTAAGATAAGTGAATAGGTTAATCTAGGTTTTGTACATCCTCGGCCCAATCATCTTCGCTGCTTCATCAATGACTTTTCTTCCATCATATGGTCAGAAGTGGAGATGTTCACTGATTGCACAATATTCAACACAATTTGTGGATTGCTTCAGTACCTGAGGAGTCACGTCCAAATGCAGCAAGACCTGGGCAATATCTAGGCTTGACCTGATAAGTGACAAATAATATTCGGAGCACACAAGAACCAGCTCCAAAACAGAGAATCTAACGATCACCCCTTGACATTCAAAGTCATAACCATCATTATATCCCTCCATTATCAACACCCTGGGAGTTATTATTGACTAAAAACTTGACTAAATTAGACAGATTACACACTGTGACTGCAAGAGCAAATCAGAGTTTAGGAATTCTGTGGTAAGTAATCAACCTCTTCACTCCCCAGTGTATGTCCACCATTTACAAGGCACAAATCAGGAGTGTGAAAGGTAAGCCTGGGTAAGCGCAGCTCCAACAACACTTAAGAAGTTTGACACAATCAAGCAGACTGCTTGAACGCTATCCCTTTTACAAACATTCACTCCCTCCACCACTGGACAGTAGCAGCAGTATGTCCCATCTACAAGATGCACTGCAGGAACTCACCAAAGTTTCTTAGGCTGCACCTTCCAAACACGTAACCACTATTATGTAGAAGGACAAAGGCAACAAATATCTGTGATCACCATGTGGGAGTTCCCCTCCATGTCACTCACATCTTGACATGAAAGTATAAAGCTGCTCCTTCAAGCTTCCTTGAATCACTGCAGTCCATATATACATTCACAATGCGGTTAGGAAAGAAATTCCAGGGCTTTGACCCACTGACATTAAAGGAACAGCATTATGCTTCCAAGTCAAGATGGTGAGTGACTTGGAGGGGAACTTCCAGATGGTGGTATTTGCTGCCCTATTCTGTCTAGGTAATAGTGTAAAGTCCCACAGGTTTATTTGCTAGCAAACGCACTAGCTTTCAGAGCACTGCTCCTTCGACAGGTGAGCGGGAGTTCTTTTCACAAAGGGCGTATGCTCTGTTTGTGAAAAGAACTCCTACTCACCTGATGAAGGAGCAGCGCTCCGAAAGCTAGTGGTGTTTGCTGCCAAATAAATCTGTTGGTCTTTAACTAGTGTTGTAAGATTTTTTACTGTGTTTACCCCAGTCCAATGCCAGCATCTCCACTGCTGCCATTATTCAGTGGTGGAGGGAGTTCACCATCAGTTTCCAAAGGCCAACCAGGGATGGTTAATAATAGCGGGCCAACCCAGTGACTCCCAGATCCCACAAAAAATTCTGGGATTTTGTTTTAAGATTTGATATTTTTAAAGCACTGCACAAGCCCAAACTGACTAAACACCTGGTGTAGAAGAAATGGGCAAGAGAATCTGGATGAATCATCTGAATGAAAGACTTCTCCATTTTTTGAATTCAAGCTGTGCAAGGGAAAATTAAGTTTTTCATGTACTACATTAAAAAAATCCGTTTTTTTCTTCATTCCAATTAGATTTACTTTCCAAAATCAAAAACAAGTTGAATGCCGAAAACAAGTACGTTCTTTATAAGAAATGAACGGAGCAGGATAGAGGAAGAGGGCATGAGAGATGTATTTGAGGGATAAAATGTCACTGATCTTTTATCCCCTGTTCTGAAGGGAGTGGAAGGGAGCAGGTGGACATGGTGAAGGGTTGTTTTCCCACTATTTCTACCACCAACACACACCTCAAACCCCAAAAGGAAGAAAAAGACAGAGAAATAGAGAAAAGAGTTAAGGTGCAAGCAGATGCAGAGAGGAGAATGAGATAGAATAGAGAGGAAAAGATAAACATCAAGACAAAAACATTACATAAAAACACAGAAAATAAGAACAGGCAATTCCGCCCTTCAAGTTGCCCTGCCATTCATTACGATCATGGCTTACCATCCAATTCAGTAACCTCCCATATCCTTTGATCCCTTTAGCCCTCAGAGCTTTATCCAACTCCTTCTTGAAAACATACAACATTTTGGTCTCAATTGCTTTCTGTGGCAGAGAATTCCCCAGGTTCACCACTCTCTCAGTAAATAAATTCCTCTTCATCTCAGTTCTAAATGATATACCCCATACCGTCAATGAACCCTAATTCTAGAGATCTCCACCATCAAGAACATACTTCCTGCATATACCCTTTCTAGTCCTGTTGGAGTTCTATAGGTTTCTATGAGATCCCTCCTTCATTCATCTAAACTCCAGCAAATATAATCCTAACCAACTCAATCTCTCCTCATAGGTTATTCCTGCCATCCCAGGAATCAATCCAGTGAAGGAAAATGAACGTATTCCACAATTTACCAAGTGCCACATTATAAAAGGTCAAATAGGTTATTAAAATTCTTTGATATTTTAAAAGCGTGTTCATTTCCTGCTGCCTGCTTTAGTCATAATTCTATAATAAGTAGCACTTGAGTCATGCACTGCCACACTTCTTCGCACTTACTTTAATTGGTAACACTACATTGCATAATGTTCCAATGAGCATTTTTTTCAATGTGGACACACCTGGTGAGACCTATGAATGCATCCTTCATAAGTGGGCTCCAACTTCCTCCATTAGAAACATCAAACCTGTCTAAACCTGCTCACTGATTAAAATTGAAAAAAGAAAATACATCTTTTTGATGGCTTAGAATTTCATTCAGGCAAATATTTCAGTTAAAATTCAGTACAATTTAACTTGATGTATAGCTCTTATCCATCAGCCTCTCCACCACCATCTTAATCCTTTACAACTATACACCCGCTGAGTCAATGCTGACCTTTTTTTGCAGATTCTGGCTTTCTCAGCTATCAACATTCTTTAAAGGAAAAAAAAATATTAATTTACAACCCTGTTCTTAAGGATCATTCCATGTCCCCTTTTACAGTGATATCAATATTCAATTTCTCTCAAATTACAAATTTATTCAAAAAAATTAAAACAGCAGAGTAAAATTTTTGGAACCTACAAACAAAGTAACATTTCGTGTAAATATTTGGCCATTTCCATGTCAAAATTTGCAGACACAGTGAAGATTACTGAAAATGGGACATTATTAACCAATGGCACATAATTTATCAGCAGTCTCAAAATGTTCCTGGCAAGATATTCTGGTGAGCTTTACACATTTTCAATGTCAAGGTAAAAAAACAAATAATGCAATACTCCATGACCCCACTGCATCATAAATGGCAATGTAATATTAATGTCAGTGCTATTGAAATGTTGACAGACACTGGGACTTGCTTCAGGGATTTTCCAATTGACTGTAATTACTTTACTGGAAGATTAGCAGAAACCGTAGATGGAATGTGCCAGCATGATTTCTGGCAACCTTACACCCAAGTTATATTGGCCAATCTGCAAAATCCCCCCTCAAGGAAGTGCTCGGTGTGAGTTCCTTTAAGTTAGTACCCTAAATGTCTTACCAAATAATTATCTCCATGCTTAGATTTCAGCATCCGTGTTACATCCTGTAGATTATGGAAATAAGTCTCTTCTGAACAGCCAGCAGGGAAAGATACAGCAATGATGCGCTCAGTAATGTAAGTCAGATCAAGCTCATAACCCTCCTCCATAATGTTGCCCGATTCTACACTCCTGCACACAAAAAAAGAGGGAAAGAATGAAACCATTTATTCAAAACATAAATTATTTTTTTGGTGACTTCAACACATTATTAAGAGTTGAGGAGAGACAGGAAAGGAGTAACCATACATATTTAGAAATTATTATTCATAGAAAAAACAAAACATTAAATATTTAACTTTATTTAATGATGAGGTATTAAATCGATGATCGTACATTATACCTATATACATTCTACTAATAACTTCAATTCATCCAACATCAATTGGAAGAGATATAATGTTATGGTTTTGAAACTTCCCGGGTTAAGTCCCAACAAAAGTGTTCCACGCTCATCATGCAGTGAATCTGATTAGTAATCTGGGGATCTGTATGGCATAGACAACAGCAGGTCATTGAGTTGCTAGAGAACAGGCAGATTACAAGGCTAAATAAGCATGGCTGCAAGGCATTAATTTCAAAGCGACACAGTGTGCCAATCAATAAGGAACTTTTGTAGCAGGATTCTTCTGATGTTAAAAGGAAGAGCGTTGATTCTGGTTCCTCCCTAACGCTCAACGCCTCAACAGTACAGGTCTTATCTCCCACAGTCAGGTGATGCATAATTCAAATTCAGAGAATTAGGAGATGTTAAGGATCTAGATGAGTATAAGGCTTGTATAAAGAAGCTTAAAAAGCAAATTAGGAGTGCCAGAAGGGGTCATGAGAAGGCCTTGGCAGGTAAGATTAGGTAAAATCCGAAGGTGTTCTATGAATACGTGAAGGGTAAAAGGATGAGAAGTGAAGGGATTGACCTTTAAAAGATGAAGGTGGAAAAGTTTGTGTCGAACCTGAAGAAATGGCAGAGGTACGTGATGAGTACTTTGCCTCGGTATTCACGGTGGGAAGTGATCTGTGAGGTTGCAGTGGAAGTTTGCAGCAGACTGAAAAGATTGAGTACATGGATGTTAATAAAGAGGACGTGTTGGAACTTTTAAATTCTATCAAGATAGACAAATCACTGGGACCGGAAGGGATGTACCTCAGGTTACTGTGGGAGGTGAGGGAAGTGATTGCATAGCCCCTGGCGATGATCTTTGCGTCGTCAATGGAGACGGGAGAGGTTCCAGAAGACTGGAGGATTGAGGATGTGGTTCCTATTTACAAGAAAGGGAACAGGGATAGCCCGGGAAATTACCAACCTGTGAGTCTCACCTCAGTCGTTGGTAAGTTGATGGAGAGAATACTGAGGAACAGCATTTTAGAGAAGTTTAGAACAAAGAGCAACACAGCACGGGAAACAGGCCCTTCGGCCCAACGAGCAAGTTTAGTTTGATTAGAAATAGTCAACATGGCTTTGTCAAGGGCAGGTCGTGCCTTACGAGCACTTATTGGAGTTCTTTGAAAATGTGACTGAACACATTGATGAAGGAAGAGTGGTGGATGTGGTTTACATGGATTTCAGCAAGGTGTTTGATAAGGTCGCCCATGCAAGACTTCTTGAGAAAGTGAGTGAGCATGGGATCCAAGGGGCTTTGGCCTTGTGGATTTGGAACTGGCTTGCCTGCAGAAGGCAGAGAGTGGTTGTGGATGGGTCTTTTTCTGCATGGAGGTTGGTCACCAGTGGAGTGTCCCAGGAATCTGTTCTAGGGCCCTTGCTGTTTGTTTTTTTAATAAATGACCTGGATAAGGAAGTGGAAGGATGGGTTAGTAAGTTTGCCAACGATACAAAGGTTGGTGGTGTTGTGGATAGTCTGGAGGGATGTCAGAAGTTGCAGCAAGACAGATAGGATGCAAGAATGGGCGGAGAAGTGGCAAATGGACTTCAACACAGATAAATGTGTAGTGGTTCATTTTGGCAGGAGCAATGGGATGAAGGAGTACCATATCAAGGGTAGGAGACTTAGCAGTGTTGAGGAGCAGAAGGATCTTGGGGTCCGGGTCCATAGACTCTTAAATCGGCCTCGCAGGTGGAGGATGTGGTCAAGAAGGTGTATGGTATAGTGGCCTTCATTAATCGAGGTATTGCGTTTAGGAGTCGGGAGGTAATGCTGCGACTTTATAAGACCCTTGTCAGACCCCACTTGAAGTACTGTGTGTAGTTCTGGTCGCCTCACTACAGGAAGGACGTGGAAGCTATTAAGAGGGTGCAGAGGAGATTTACAAGGGTGTTGCCTGGATTGGGAGGCATGCTCTATGAAGATAGGTTGAGGGAGTAGGTCTCTTCTCCCTGGAGAGACAAAAGTTGAGAGGCGACCAGATAGAAGTTTATAAGATGTTGAGAGGAATAGATAGGGTGGATTCTCAGATGCTATTTCCCCGGGCTGAAATGGTCGCTACGAGGGGACACAGATTTAAGGTGCTGGGCAGGAAGTACAGAGGAGATATTAGGGGTAAGTTTTTGACTCCGAGGGTGGTGAGTGAATGGAATCGGCTGCCGTCGGTGGTGGTGGAGGCGAACTCACTGGGGTCTTTTAAAAGACTTCTGGATGAGTACATGGGATTGGGAGTTACAGATAGTTCTATGGCCTATTGGTATGGGTATGATCGACGCAACTTGTGGGCTGAAGGGCCTGTTTGTGCTGTAGTGTTCTATGTTCTATGAATGTAAGGGAGCAGAATTAGACCTGACTAATTCACAACCAGACCTGCATTTTAAATGGTTAGAATTGTGTCAACGTGGATGAATGTGAGGTAGCAAAAATAGAAAGGCAGATTATTATCTGAATGGCTACAAATTGAGCGACGGGAATGTGCAACAAGATCTGGGTGTTTTCATTCATCAGCTGCCAAAGGTAAACATGCAAGTGTTGCAGATAGCAAAGGCAGCAAATAGTATGTATTGGCCTTCACAGTGAAAGGATTTGAGCAGTGATGTTTTGTTCTTGATTTAGGACTGCAGCAAAGATTTACCACATAGAAATATGGAATGGTGAGACTGACATATCAGGGGAGATTGAATTGGTTAAGATTAAACTGGAGTTTACAAGAATGAAGGAGGATCTCAAAGAAACCTATAAAATTCTAACAGGATTAGACAAGGTAGATGCAAGAAGCTTGTTCCCAATGGTGGTATAACCAGAACCATGGAATCACAATCTAAGCATATGGGGTAAACCTTTTAGGACTGAGATGAGGAGAAGATTTTTCGCCCAGAGAGTGAATGTGTGGAATTCACTACCATAGAAATCAGTTGAGGCCAAAACATTGAGGGCGATGTGAGGGGAGAAAAGGTGCCCCTGGGAATAGATAGCTTGACAGTACCAGTTGGCCTGTGGTTCCTTGGAGGAGGCAGGGTTGGGGGCAGAAATCAGGAGATCTAGGGGCGGGGGAAATCGAGGCAAGCCAGGAATGTTCAGGAGGCTAGTGATCAGGGCATTGAGGGATTGCATGGCCAGTGATTATGGATTGTGGGGCTGACCAGCAATCGAGCTGGCCATTAATGCAGAGCGATTGCACATGCACCAATCTTTGTGCTGACAGATCGGTGCATGTGCAGTGACCCACTCAGCGCTATGCTGACAGCCTCTCAAGTGGGAATAGGCCCTGCCCAAATTATCTGCATGTGATTCACGCTAGTGCACTATGCAGTTGCACTGTATGTGGGAGATTCATTTTGAAAATCCCACTAAAAAACCCAGATTTATTCTAGCTTTTACATGAATTCGACATTTAGAATTTTTTTTGGGAGAATTACTTCCATTCAATTTCAGGTTATTGAGCGAAAGTACAATTTGGAGAAGTAAAACTATAAAGACACGAAACAAACCTACTGCAAAACACTCCTAAAAGAAGTAAACCATATTTTAAACTGTAGTGCTGAATATGAAAGATGAATATAAATCTAACATTGTAAATTCTATGGAAAGCATCAAAATATCTAAATGGGGCACTCAAGTAGCACAATGAGTGACTTGCATGCAAAATCCACTGCAAGAAAAGGAGAAAAATAAATGAACTTATTAGAGTAAATTAAAAGCAATACAAAAGACGCATAAAGTAACTCTGGAATATATTTAACAATAAAAAGGTAATTTGGAACGTAAAAGTAGTTGCAAGTCAAAAAAGCTCAATGCAAATTATTATTTGTATGAATGATTTCAGTTCAATTAAAAAGCTGGTTCAATGACAAGATCACTGACCATTCATTCTATCTTAGTCAATCCAAAAGCACACTATTGTCTTTCCATTGTGGAATTATCCTCAAATAATTTCAGGCTTTCTGCCTCTATAAAGGTACTTAGAAATCCATTCTTATCATTGATAACACGCTGTGTGGAGAAGGTATTCATCCTACATTTTGTTTTTCACCAGTTTGAACGTGCATGCCTTGTCTGATTTTTGCAACTTAAAAAGAATAGGAAAGGATATTTTGCAAATATCCTGACTCTCAAGTTCACTTTTCTGATGCTGCTTTTCAATGTTGGTAAGTCCATGTTTCTTCAGTCTATCTGAATAACTCATAACTGTAAAAGCTTGACATTAGCTGATGACATGGGAGAGAGTGTGACATAGTGGTATTGTCACTGGACTAGTAATCCATAGACCCAAGTGTGACCCAAGGGACACCGACTCAAATCCCAACACGACAGATTGAACCAAAAATATGTTGGAATTTAAAATCTAATAATGACCATGGCACCACTGTTGACTGTTGTGAAAACTCAATTGGTTCATGAATATCCTTTAGGGAAGGAAATCTACCATCCTTACTTGGTCTGACCTACATGTGACTCCAGACTCACAGCAATGTGGTTGACTCTTAAATCCCTTTGAGCAAGGGCAATTGGGAATGGGCAATAAATTCTCCTCCTGTAAACAAACTTTTAAAAATTGGTTGGGTGGTAAGAGGCACAGATTTGGGATGAAGGGAGTGTGTTCTGATGGTCAGCATGTGACAAGTGTTTTCTTTTGTCATGCATAAGAAATGACTTGCAGCGTTCTAATCTTGGTATCACTGAACCCACAATGCAATGCCTTATATATCACTGGGTGACCACGAAGAATTGTCCAAGGAAAACAAAACGATAGACTGCGCAGAGGATCATACTGCCAGAGTGTTGGTAGGGTCTATTGGCTTGGCTAAAGATGAATTGATGTCTCAGCTGAAAATTTTCTCCCCACTGAAGTTGGCTTTGGTGCAGAAGCAGAGGCCAAACCTTCAAAGCTTCTATATCTTCAGAATTCTGTACAGGAATTTAATCTTCATATCACCAAAGAGATTCACCCTATTGTTGAAAATGGTGGTATTTCATTTTCCTACCCTCAAAATGTCTTCCTAATATCTGCCATTGAGGAAAGTGTGACAATTTCATCACTGTCTACGTTGTTTCTGAAGTATAATTGAGAAATCATCACTTCTTTGTTTCCTATAATGCCTACAGAAATTCTGTTATTCTTCATTTTATCCATCAGACTCACTCAAATCGCAGATCTTCAATATCTTTTTCAGCCACAAATAATATGGCTGAGAGAATCATCATGGGAGTTGAAGATCCTTCCTCTGCTAAGTCTTTCTCCAATCTATTTCCAGAAAATTCCTGAGCAAGCCTTCACTTCTTCTCTTCTGGCTTCTCTCTTAGATCAGTGAAGAATCCATGGTCTTTACAGTTCAGCAGTTCTGAAGTTTATGCTTCAATGACTAGTAATCCTGACAAGCTGCTGTTCCATTTTACTGATCTTGGTGTCCTTCACAGTCCACAGGAGCACTCAGATGCATCCAAGATGTATTCCCAGTGAGCAGAGAGCAGAGAAGTCATGCTGAGGAGTTAGTGAAATAGATCATGATGGAACACTGATTTCAGCAGTCATCTGCAAGACACTTGGGACAGGATAGTACAGTCTGTACTCATGGGATACATATCTACTCTTTATCCAGAGCAAGAGAGGATTATAATTTTAACTGCAGTTAATACTGAACAAGTCACATCCCAAAGTGAAATCTGGTTTGACACAACCTAACTTCTTTCTAGAAGCCGTAGAGGGAAGTTATTGAACAAATTTACAGAAGATTACTGTTGAATTTCTAATACAAATAGAATATTTATTAAAATAAATGAATTATATTACACCAGACAGAAAAGTTGGAAGGATCGTATACAAATGCAAAGTAGTAGTTCAAACTATCACTGTTCCTTTATCCCAATGATATCCTTACAGATCCATAAACCAGTGAAGAGTTACCATCAGCTTGCAGAAAGGTTTCTTGCTCAAAACTACCACAGTTGCAAATTGTTCTCTTCCAGTAAATTTTCTGAGCATCCGCTTGTTATTTCCCTCTCAACTCTTACCTCCCCAAGAAAAAGCAGCACCTTAAACTGGCTGTTCCTCCAACTGCAGTGCAAAAAAGTGAGCTCCCTAAACTCAGTCTTCCAGTAGTACTTTGCTAAACTGATCACTGAATTCACTGAGTCCCATAACTGATTATTCAGTTAATTATTGCCTCACTGGTTTTGCAGTTTTTTCTTCTCAAGGAGCCTAAAAATCCAACTTCTCTCTCTGACACAAACTCACTGAACTGCTGTCTGTTCTGTGTCTGTGTACCTAGATCACTGTTGCTAAGTAACAGCAAAGCTCTTCTGGTTTGTGTGTTTTTTCAGAATCACTGAACTTTCAAACTTTTTTAACCCATCTCTTACACTTCAGGGGTTATAAGACATCATTAATATGTATATATACAAACAAACTCAAAGAACATGACCTTTCAGTCACAAGTTTTTCCAGACACCCGGGCACCAAGGTTAATAAACAAAACCTAAATGAAATGAAACCATTTGTCCGTATGTGCATAAATTCAATTTAAAATCATATATTGTTCATAACAATATATTTATATGTTCAATTTAAATTATACATTGATCATAACAAAATGTATTATATTCAATATATATATAAATACATATAAAGTCAATAAATCAGTTTGAATGAACTATCAAAGTAAGACTACTGATAAAATTGGCCATGCAACTGGCATAAATAACAGTTACATAGGGGCACACAAACATGGTGGATTAGAATTCAGCCTGAGCAAGGATAAGGCAATCCACTTTAGGTCCAAGGAAGGCCAATCAGAATATTTTCTTTTACAAAAAGAGACTAGTCACTGTGGAAGAGCAAAGGGGTTGGGCAATCTGGGTACACAATCAGTAAAAGTGAATGCACAAGTACAAAAGTACTGTAATTGTCAGAGAATGTTGGTCTTTATTGCAAGGAACTTGGAATAGAAAGGAAATGGAGTTATGCTTACACAGCCAAGTACAGAGCCTTGATCAGGTCTTACCTGATTCAGGTTTTGGTGCTATATGTTTGGACATGAACGAGGTTAGAGCACAAGTTCAAGAAAATAATGCAAAGATTTGAGGATTAGATTATATATTTCACATAAACTTGGCTTGTATTCTCTGGAGTTTAGAAGGTTGGGGAATGAACTAATCAAGGTTTTTGAAGTAAAATGGAGTCAATGAAATTGATGCAGAAAAACTATTTCTTTTGACAGGGGCAGGGGACAATCTTAAAATTAAAGTTGGGCCATTTAGGAATGAAATCAAATGATACATTTTTCACAAAAAGAGTCTCAGCACAGTGGCACAGTTGTTAACACTGCCGCCTCACAGCAATAGGGACGACGGCTCGATTCCGGGCTTGGGTCACTGCCTGTGTGGCGTCTGCACATTCTTTATATTTTCAAGAGTAAATTCAGTAGATTTTAGGTGATTGTATCAAAAGTGATGTGGAACAAAAGGTGGCAAATGGAATTATGTTTCAGATCAGCTGCAATCTAACTGAATGGCTGAAAGGATTACAGGGTTAGGCTGGATAACTCTTCAGTGATTGGAAGACATGACAGAAAATTTACAACATGAGGCCATTTGTCCAATGTTTCTTTAACAAACTCCTGGGGCTGAATGGCCTGCTCCTGATCCTATTTCACTATTAGTCTTACAGGTTCTTTCAATTCTTTTCACCATATCAACCAATTGAAAGCACCCATTGTGCCTTGGTGACTAGAACTGAACATAATACTTGAGATGCAATCTGAATATAGCACTGTGTAGCTTGAGCAGATCTATTCATTACTTGCATTCTAATTATTGCACTATTTGTACATCAACATTCTTTTGGCAGTACCTATTGTTAGTTTGCATTGGTTGGACACGCAGAGCAAAATTTAATGCCCCATCCTGTGTTGGACTTGGTAGCAGTGGGGGCGTTTAATCAGGTGTGGAGATGCCAGCATTGGACTGGGGTAAGCACAGTATAAAGTCTCACAACACCAGGTTAAAGCCAACAGGTTTCCTTGGTAGCACAAGCCACAAGTTTTCGGAGTGCTGCTCCTTCATCAGGTGAGTGGGAGTTGTGTCCATAAATAGGGCATATAAAGAAACAAACTCAAGTTACAAGATAATGGTTGGAATGATTACCTCTAAAAACTTGCATTCCAACCATTATCACATAAATTAAGTTTGTGTCTTTATATGCCCCAGTTGTGAACACAACTCCCACTCACCTGATGAAGTGGCAGCGCTCTGAAAGCTTGTCGTTTGTGCTACCAAATAAACATGTTGGACTTTAACCTGGTGTTGTGAGACTTCTGACTGCATTGAACCAGGTGGCAGGGTAATGGGTCGGCACCTGCTACTTTCCTGCAACAAGCCCAGTTAAATCTGTGGTGGGGAAGCCCATTGAGATCCTTAAGTGGGTAATTAATCCCACTGCCCTGATATTCATCTAACAATAGTCCTGGCACTTGCCATGCAGGAAGCCCAAAAAGGAAACACAAGTAGGCTTCTGGGGGATGGGTGATGGGGCATGGGGTATTGCTCATTGTCAGGCACTCTGCATCTAATTGAGGAACACTCCCCTGCAAACCCAACCCGTCATCTACCACCCACATGAACCTGGGTTCTAGGAAACATTGGCTTCAGGGAAGGTGCATTAACAGCAGCAACCTCAGACCAGAGAATTGATACAGCGCAAAAAAAAGAACAATCATCCCATTGTGTCTACACCAGCTTTCCAAGTGAATCACTCAATTGGTGGCATTCCCTCCACCTTTTCCTCATAGTCTGATACATTCTTCTTTTTGTAATCTATATAAATGACTTGGAAGAGAGAGTAAGTGATCAGCAAGTTTGCAGACGATACAAAGATGGCTGGACTTGCGGATAGTGAGGAGCATTGTCAGGCGATGCAGCAGGACATAGATAGGTTGGTAGCTTGGGCAGATAGATGGCAGATGGAATTCAATCCTGATAAATGTGAGGTGATGCATTTCAGGAGAAAGAATGTAGGAGGGAGGTATATGATAAAGGGTAGACCTATTAAGAGTATAGAAACGCAGAGGGACCTGGGGGTGCAGGTGAACAAGTCTCTGAAGGTGGTAGAGCAAGTGGAGAAGGTTGTGAAGAAAGCATATAGTATGTTAGCCTTTATAGGAAGGGGTATAGAGTTCAAGAGCTGGCCTTTAATGTTGCTGTTGTATAAAACGCTGGTTAGACCTCATTTGGAATACTGCGTCCAGTTCTGATCGCCTTACTACTGGAAGGACGTGGAGACTCTGGAGAGAGTGCAGAGGAGGTTTACCAGGATGCTGCCTGGTATGGAAGGTCTGAGTTACGAGGAGAGATTAGGCAAATTGGGACTGTTTTTCTTAGAAAGACGTAGACTTAGAGGAGATCTAATAGAGATGTACAAGATTATGAGGGGTATAGATAGAGTAAACAGGGTTAAGCTTTTTCCTAGGATGGACTCGAATAGCACGAGGGGTCACGGGCTCAGGGTGAGGGGGGTAAGGTATAATTTGGATGCTGGAGGGCGTTTTTTTCACACAGAGGGTGGTGGGGGAATGGAATGCACTGCCAAGTAAAGTGGTGGAGGCAGGTACTCTGGAGTTATTTAAGAAATACTTAGATGGGCACATGAACAGAATGGGAATGGAGGGGTATAGAAAAACTGATTTAAAATAGGGATCATGAGCCTTGGGAGTCCCTGGGAAGTGTGTAAATAGATGATGATATTGATGTACTTGTTTTTATCCTACAGGTGCTTTGGTCCACCTTGTTGTCTAACAATGGGCATACACGCGATGGGTCGTGAGAGGGCTGCTCTTGGATTTTTTTTTGAGAGTATCCTAGTGCTTCACAGCGTTAGTGTACGCTTGACCTGGACCATTTGATGGGCAACACGACAGCTCAGTGACTATCACTGTGCTATGCAGATACATGGATTTGGGCCTGTGTCTGTGGGAGCTTGCGCTTTCTCTCCGTGCTTGCGTGGGTTTTCTCCAGGTGCTCCGGTTTCCTCCCACATCCCAAAGATGTGCTCTTAGGCTAATTGGCAAAACAAATTCTCCCTAAATTGTCTCAAATTTGGTTTTTAACCCATAGATCTATAAACGTGGACAGGGATTGCAGGTAGAGGTGGGAACATCGGGGTGGCGACGCGGGCTCGTTGGGCCGAAGGGCCTGTTTCCCGTGCTGTTTTGTTCTTTGTTCTTTTTCTGACAACAGTTTAACTCCCTTTAGGATGCTATAATTGAATCTGCCTCCATCACATTCTCTGGTTGTGCATGATAGACCTTAAGCACTCATTGTATTAAAACATTTTTCATCATATCACTTTTGCTTATTTTACCAATTACTTGATATATTTGCATTTCATTCTCAATCCTTTTCCCCAATCCACACTGCCCAGACTCCCCATGATTTTGAATACTTTTATCAAACCACCTCTCAGCCTTTTTTTCTCTAAACTGTCTAACTTATCCAATCTATCTTAGAATCATAGAATCACTACAATGCAATAGGAGGCCCTTCAGTCCATCGATTCTGCACTAACTCTCCGACAGGGTACCTTATCAAGGGTCTGTAACCCCACATACTTAGTCCTTTAATTCCCCTAGCTTATGCATCTTAGGACAATTTGGCATGGCCAATTCACTTAATATGTACATCTTTGGACTGTGGGAAGAAATCGGGGTACCCGAAAGAAACTCACACGGACACAGAGAGAATGTGCAAACTCCACACAGACAGTCATTTAAGGTTGGAATCGAGCCCAAGTCTCTGACGCCATGAGGCAGCAATGCCTCAGCATAATAGAAGTTGCTTATTCCTGCTTTGCGACCAATGTCCTATCACCAGTCTCTTAGCTGGCAGCTCTCAGTGGGATTCCCAGGGAAAACACACCACTTCTGAGTTGAATGGTAGACTGTCACTTAGTATGGCATGCCTTCCTAAAAGGGGGCAATGCAAAGCTCTCCATCTCATGAATGAGACAACCACCATTAAATATTTCCCTGAGTGTTAATTTCACCATTAATTGTAGGTGTGAAATTCAAGTTCAGTAGGGACTCATATGGACAGCTGAGGATAAGCAGATTATCACACGCCATGCTTAATCCTGCCTGGGACAATCATTCAACGTTTGGTAGCCCCAAGTTGAACCACAATCCTGTAGATTTTCACATCTTCTTCCTGAGCTGTTTCAACATCATTCATGAGATGCACGTGTTGTCTGTTTCCTTCTCTGTACAGGGCAGACAGTGTGTCTCAAATCCAGCAACTTTAGGACCGAGTCAATGATGGATTTTGGGGAAGAAAAACTGAAATCCCTTAACTCAAGGAATGGGGAACAAAGGAAAACCAAATTTTATGAGATCATAAAACACTTTAGTTTAATGGTCACTTTACTGCTGATATTAATTCACCTTCCTTTTATGCATTGGATTGGATAACTTTCATGTCTCCCCCACTTCCCTACATCATGCACCCTGTTTAAAATGAAAAAAAATCATTCAAATACAAACCATATTAAAAATAGCCTGTCGTTGTAACTAAATGTCAGGCATGCGGAGCCAATCAGTATGCGGCACACCAGCATGACAATGCAGCAGTTCTCTGAACTTTTCCTGAATTGGATCCGGTAGGGTCAAGGTTCGCTAAGCCATTTAGAACACAGGAAATGTCCTATTTTCAGACGCTGCCAGTTTTCAGGTAGTCGGATTTGAGGTACTCTACCTGTACTTTACATTTGCCTGCAATTGTACTTCATCTACCATTGATCCACCCATGTATAAATACTGTAATTTCTAAGCCACTCCTTCTCCTCGGTTTGATATCACCTACACATGCTTGCTATTTACACGAGATTTCTGAATCTAAGTATTTAATGTAAATTAGATGCAGGAGTGGTCTCAATAACAAACCTTGCGCTGACTCACTCAATATTTTGATTTGTGATTTCAGTTAAAAGGGGCTGCTAAGAAAATGATTTGTACTACTCATGCAAGATTCAAAGCTTTGTACTCCCTCTGGATCTGTGGCCAAGTTCCTTTCAATGCACTAAATAAGGAAAACTGTTCATACCGTCAGGAGAGTTGGTAAGGAGGAGGAGAAAGGTTGGCAGAGAATCAGAGAGAAGATGAAGAGAATTTTTTTTAATGAAGCAAATTGTTATGATCTGAAATGCATTGCTTGAAAGGATGAGAGAAGCATATTCAATTGTAATTTTCAAAAAGCTGTTGCTAAATATGCACTTCAAAAGGATATAAATGCAGGGTGATGGTGAAAATCAGGGAGTGGGACCTAAAGAGTTGGAAAAGGCATGATGGATCAAATGTCCTCCTTCTCTATTATAACATTCAATGATTCCCTTAAACATTGCAATAGCCTCTGCCTCAACCAATTCATGTGGCAAAGTATTCCATATTCCAGCTATCTACCTGCGTGAAGGAATTTCTCCAAACTTCACTCTTTTATTAATAAAAGTTATTAATAAACTCTCACCAAAATATATGTGCTGAAGGAAAATCTACTCACTATCAAAATCATCGTATAATCTCTATCAATGGTTAATGAGAGACTGGGAAAGGGGGAAAGGCAGGCTTGATTAATGAAGGGGATCAAGTTTTCTTCTCATTACCTAGTTTCCCAACCCCAGGAATCATCCTGGGGAATCTGGACATGCTTTTATGTTGGGTTAAAGCACCCAAAACTGCAGAGTATTCTGTGAACTAAACATTAATTCCCAACTGCTGTAATATGTAAACTAATTAACAAGACACAAAATACAACATTCATTTTGTAGCTCTATCTACATGCAATGGAATTCTTTGCCGTGTTAAAACATTGATTTGCCAATTGCCAGCTCAATCCTCATTTAAATAATTAATAGGATAGTTGAAGTCATACATAATGGGATAGCACAACTCCAAATACACTGCAAATATATTAAAATTTTGGAAAAACCTCCCAGGTTGGTTGTGATTAGAAAGCACCTTTGAAATACTTACTGAGATGAGTTATTGTGACTGAAAGATGAGCTCTTCAGAAAATTGTTTGAAGCCTATAATGATTAAAAGAAAACAAGTTAAGTAAGATTGTAACATCTAATACGTAGATAAAACTTAATGTTATGTATAATGTATATCGCTGGCATTGGAGCAGATATTTGAAAAATATGGTGCTCAATAGCTAGACTATCTCTACCTTGAAAATATAACTTGGCTGAGAAATAAATTGTCTTCAATTTCAATAGATACTTCCTATGACTTTTCACAGTTTGTGAATTTGTAGTGTCAATGATGCATCCTTCCCTTTTGCACTGTCTAATCAACCAAGGTATTCTCCTTTTCCCATCACGTTTTGAGCACAAAATAAAACAACTTGCACCTTATCTTGTCAGATTTAATAGGCATATCGCATTTGAATACATTGATTTTTGTTAACTTCAGTGTTGGTGTGAGACTTTTTTTTGTTCTTTTCTAGTGAAGTTGCATAAGCGGCTGCACACAGGATGCATCAAACAATCATGACATTATTGACTAAATCTTGACTAAACATTATATTTGGAAATTATGTAGTTGGAGAAAATTTTTGAGTTAACAAATATAAATTAAAAATGAAAATCAAGTATTGATAATTAAGAGATTGAATAATAAAAGGATTAAGTGGGCACATTCTGAACTGCAAAATTCTATGAAGCAAGGTCACAGAAGATCAGGGAATGAGAGGATTGAAGAGGCAGCCAAAACAAAAACAACAACTGAATATCACAGAAAAATAGTATTCATGGCGAATTGTTTGTTTAGAAGAGTGGATATCCATGGGTGGCATAGTGATAATACCTTCATGGTGAGGCAGCTAGAGTAATATACTGTATGCTGAAGAAAGTTTATCATAAGAACATAAGAAATAGCAGCAGGAATAGGCCATCTAGCCCTTCAAGTCTGCCCCGCCATTCAACAAGATCATGGCTGATCTGAAGTGGATTAGTTCCACTTGCCCGCTTTCTCCCCATAACCCTCAATTCCCTTGTCTATCAGAAACCTACCTACCCATGACTTAAATATATTCAGCAAGGTAGCCTCCAGCACTCCAAATGGGCAGAGAATTCCAGAGACTCACCACCCTTTGAGTGAAGAACAAAGAACAAAGAACAAAACAGCACGGGAAATAGGCCCTTCGGCCCAACAAGCCCGTGCCACCACCCCGATGTTCCTACCTCTACCCGCGATCCCTATCCATGTTTATAGATCTATGGATTAAAAACCAAATTTGAGACAATTTAGGGAGAATTTGTTTTGCCAATTACCTAAGAGCACATCTTGGGATGTGGGAGGAAACCGGAGCTCCAGGAGAAAACCCACGCAAGCACGGGGAGAATGCGCAAACTCCCACAGACACAGGCCCAAATCCATGTATCTGCACAGCACAGCGATAGTCACTGAGCTGTCGTGTTGCCATCAAATGGTCCAGGTCAAGCGTACACTAACGACGTGAAGCACTAGGATACTCTCGAAAAAAATCCAAGAGCAGCCCTCTCACGACCCATCGCGTGTATGCCCCTAGTTAGACAACAAGGTGGACCAAAGCACCTGTAGGATAAAAACAAGTACATCAATATCATCATCTATTTACACACTTCCCAGGGACTCCCAAGGCTCATGATCCCTATTTTAAATCAGTTTTCTATACCCCCCCATTCCCATTCTGTTCATGTGCCCATCTAAGTATTTCTTAAATAACTCTAGAGTGCGTGCCTCCACCACTTTACTTGGCAGTGCATTCCAACTCCCTCTAGCAAAGTTCCTCCTCAACTCTGATCTGAACTGCATCCTCCCCCCCACTATTTTGATGCTGTGCCCTCCAGTTCTGCTATTCTTTCTAAGCGGGAAGAATATCTCTATCTCTACCCTATCTATCCCCTTCATTATCTTATATGTTTCCGTAAGGTCCCCCCTCAGCCTTCTAAACTCCAACGAGTACAGACCCAGTCTATTCAATCTCTCTGCATAGGCTAACCCCCTCATCACCGGTATCAGCCTAGTGAACCTTCTCTGCACTTCTCAGCATCAGATGGGATGTTGATGGGATCAGGAACAGATGCAGGGGAGAGGGTAAAATAATATAGGGATTTTAGGGATACCAGAGGACTATATCAAATCCCAAAGATACAGAATGAAAAGTAAGGGCCCAGGCAGACATCTAGTTTTGAGAGATGAAGGATATTCTAAACAAAACTTCAGAATATGAAAGGAGTATCTGGCAAACTTGTTCAAAATGCAGCGATTCTGCCTTCATAAATAACTGGGAATACTTTCTCTTGTATCAGTCCCATTTGTTCAGAGACAGGCTCCATTTAAATGAATCAAGAATATAGAGAGTTAGAACACTGAGAAAGAAATGAGGAAATTTTATACAAATGCAAACGAGATGGTTTGTAGGGCAGAAGACAGGTAAGAATGGCGATCAAGTAAATACGTGCATTGGAAGGAGGAACACAAAAGGCAGTACATTTATAACAAGGTACACGTAAATGAATGCTAAAAATATTAGATATAAAAAAGCAAAAGCTATATACTGCACTGGCCATCATAATGTGGAGAAGCCAGTGTTGGACTGGGGTAAACATAGTAAAATATGTCACAACACCAGGTTAAAATCCAATAGATTTATTTGGCAGCGTTCAGACTACTGCCCCTTTGTCAGGTAAGTGGGAGTTCTATTCACAAACAGGGCATACAAAAGGCACAAACTTAATTTACAATATAACATTTGAAATGCAAGTCTTTAAAGTGATCAAGTCTTGCTTATCTGGACCTTTAAGACTTGATTACCTATAATGACTTGCATTCTAATCAGTATTCTGTAAACTAAGTGTGTGCCTTTATATGCCCTGTTTGTGATTAGAACTCCCCACTCACCTTATGAAGGGGCAGCACTCCGAAAGCTAGTGGCTTTTGCTACCAAATAAACCTGTTGGACTTTAACCTGGTGTTGTCAGAATCTGGCATCAGGAATCTACAAAGCCATAAGAATGAGAAACATGGCAAACCCCAGAGTCTCGCATTTAGAGGGAGAAAGTACAAGTTCCCCTCTTCTTGAAGCATGACCTCCACTAATGCTTGTGCCACCTACCAAAAACATCAATCAGGACATAAATCTGGCAGGTAACTGCCGGAACAAGCTTTTCTGTACCCAACCACTCAATTACTGCCCTAAAATTGGATTATCCAGTGTTCTCTTTCTGCTTCAAAATTCCTTCCTGTTTACCTTTTCACTTCTCATAAAAAATAAATTGCTGTACATGCACAAGCCATCATTTCAAAGCTTATAAATTTGGCAATGATCTCAGATGTGGAGTGAACACAGTAAGAGCAGATGTCAAATGAAATTACAGATCTGGCAAACTGAATTTTTCTCTCCCTTCAAAAGACTGAGGTAACTTTGAACTTTGCTGCCTGAATGATAACTTGACAAAACAGAATGTGCTTTATGGAAACTCCTTGGGCAATTATTTCAATTGAACAAAAATTTGGATGAGTTTGACAACTACAACGCAAAGCACCTTTTACATAGAAAACCATCCCAAGAAGCGTCACAGAAGCATCATCAAACACAATTTGTCATAAGCCATATTGGGAGGGGGAATCAAAAGCTCAGACAAAGAGTAAATTTTAAGGAATAAGAGAGAAAGGTTGAGAGACTCAAGTAGGTTGCAGAAGTAAGGAGGAGCAAGGCCTTGAAATGATTTGAAAGTAAGGAAAAGACAAGTGATCCGCTTCACCTGATTATCACTAAGGGAGCAAAGTTGAAAGTAATCCGCAGTGTGCATCAATGAATAGTTTTTGAAATGATAGGAATCTTGATCTGGATTTTCACCATTTATTCAGTTATATTCAGTAAACAATGTTCTGGCGGGCTGTAACTTTCATGTGCACCACACAGAGTAAAGGATGAATCAACTCTTTATTTTGCAAAGCAGAAGCATCATAGCCAAAGTGAAGAGCAGATGACTACATCACTGAGGCACTTTGCAGCATGCATTGAACTTTATATTTTTCCATACAATGGATTCATTCATAAAACCTCTCAGAACAGCCCAGACAAGAAGCACTGAATCAATGCCACTGTTCACAGGATTTTTCTCTTTCTTTTCCTTTTAAAAAAGGTAACAACTCAGATATTGCAACGGACAGAGAAAATTCCTTGTTCTAGCTAAGTAACCTTTTCTATTCACTGCCACATCTCTGGAACTTATGAGGCACATGGTGAAAGTTAACATTCTGTTGTGAACGTTTCAAGTAAATATAGATCCCTCATCCAATACTGAAGTAAAACACATTCTTATTCTTCACTATCAATGGCACTGCAATGCACTGATCTGTATGGCTTTTCCTTGAATGGATGGTGATTTGTTCAACATTGTTTCTAAAATCGTATATTTGAAATATGCTACACTTGATAGGACAATTATGGATGAAGAGAGTAAAGAAATTCATTTAATGTAGCCTTTTTCTTTTAGTGACAATAGTTACAGTCTTATTTAAATCATGTACTATAAGATGGCACACTTTGCTTGCAAGTAATGAACAACTTAAACAGCACAGGCTGAACAATATAGATCACAGCATTATACTGCCAAATAAAACAAAAGCTCCTCTAGTTTTTAGCATTTGCTTATTGTTTTTCAACTTTGAGAATTAAGAGTTTGTTTAATTTGTTTAGTTATTAGTGTCACTAATAGGCTTACATTAATATTGCAATGAAGCCACTGTAAAAATCCCCTAGTTATCACACTCTGGCGCCTGTTCGGGTAAACTGAGGGAGGACTTAGTATAGCCAACGCACCTAACCAGCATATCATTCGGATGGAGGGGGAAAATCGGAGCACCCAAAGGAAACCCACAGTGATACGGGGAGAACTTGCAGATTCCACATAGACAGTGATCCAACTGGGAATCGAACCTGAGACCCTGGTGCTTTGAGGCAACAGTGCTAACCACTGTACCATTGTGCCACTTTAGGAATTGCTGTTTTGACAAGGACAGACAAACACTGACACTGGTTATGGGACATGCCACTGTTTGCTACTTTAATGCAAATATTACTAAAATAATTAAATAATTAATCACATGATTCTGCTGAAATGATAACATAAACAAAGATAAGTACAGCGCAGGGACAGGTCCTTCAGTCCTTCAATCTGAACCGCTCATGATGCCTGCCTAAACTAAAACCGTATGCACTTACGAAGTCTATATCCTTCCATTCCCAAACTATTCGTTTATTTGTCTAGTTGCTTCTTAAATACCACTATCGTACCTGCTCCTGCCACCTCCCCAGACATTCACCATCCTCTGTGTAAAAAAAAACTTGCCTTGCACATCTCTAAATTTTTCCCTGTGCATCTTAAACTTATGTTCCCTAGGGAAAGAGCATTTCATGATCCACTCTGTCCATGTCACTCATAATCTTATAAACCTCTATCAGGTGACTCTTCAATCTCCATTGTTCCAGCGAGAACAAACCAAGTTTATCCACTCATAGCCATCCTCATAGCTAATACCTTCCAGGACCAGGCGACATTCTAATAAACCTCTTCTGTACTCTTTCCAAAGCATTCACATCCTTCTGCCGACCAGAATTGTACACAATGTTCGAAGTGAGGCCTAACTAAGCTCCGGTACAACTGCAGCATGACCTGCCGATTTTTATACACAATACCCCGAACAATGAAGGCAAGCGAGTTATATGCTTTCTTCACTATCTTATCTACTTGTATTGCCACTTGAATGGTTGGTGGACACACATGCCCAGATTTCTCTGCCTGCCAATACTCCTAAGGGTTCTATCTATTTACTGTATAATTCCTACAAGGACCTTTCAAAATGCATTATCTCACACTTGTCTGCATTCAATTCCATCTGCCATTTCTCCATCAAGGTCTCCAACACGGTCTATATCTTGCTGTATCCCCCGACAATCCTTTTCACTATCTACAATTCCACCAAATTTTGTGTCATCTACAAACTTACTAATCAGACCAACTATATTTTTTAAGAACAAAGAATTACAGCACAGGAACAATCTTTCAGCCTTCCAAGCCTGCACCTACCATGCTGCCCAACTGAACTAAAGCCTCCTATCCTTCTGGGAACCATATTCCTCTATTCCCATCTATTCATGTATTTGTCAAGATGCCCCTTGAAAATCACTATCATATCTGCTTTCATTACTTCCCCTGCCAGCGAGTTCCAGGCACCCATCACTCTCTGTGTAAAACACTTGCCTCATACATCTCCTTTAACCCTTGCCCTCAGCACCTTAAACCTATGCTCCTGAGTAACTGACTCTTTCACTCTGAGAAAAAGCTTCTGACTAACCACTCTGTCCATATTCCTCAATCTTGTAGATTTCCATCAAATTACTCCGTCGATCCAGTGAGAACAAACCAAGTTTCTACAACTTCTCCTCATAGCTAATGCCCTCCATGCCAGGCAACATCCTGTAAAACTTTCCTGTACTCTCTTCAAAGTCTCCACATCCTTCTGGTAATGTGGCAATCTAAATTGAACACTATTTTCCAAGTGCGGCCTAGCTAAGGTTCTATAAAGTTGCAACATGGCTTGCCAATTTTTAAACTCAATGCCTTGGCCAATGAAAACAAGGATGTCGTATGTCTTCTTGACTAGCTTCTCCACCTGCATTGCCACTTTCAGTGATCTGTGTACTTGTAGCTTCCAAATCATTTGTATATACCACGAACAACAAAGGTCCCAGAATTGATCCCTGTGCAACACCGCTAGTCATGATGTGGAGATGCCAACGTTGGACTGGGATAAACACAGTAAGAAGTCTCACAACATCAGGTTAAAGTCCAACAGATTTATTTGGTAGTAAATGCCAATAGCTTCCAGAACACTGTTCCTTCGTCAGGTGAGTGGGACATTCTAACCACAATTCTGTTTGTGATCAGAACTTTCCACTCACCTGATAAAGGAGCAGTGTTCCGAAAGCTGGTGGCATTTACTACCAAATAAATCTGTTGGACTTTAACCTGATGTTGTGAGACTTCTCACTGTGGACGCTGCTAGTCACAGCCTTTCATTCCGAAAAGCACCCTTCTACTGCTACCCTCCAAAATACTTCAAAATATTGAGTTTATTTGAGGCCTTTGAAAGTACAATTATTTTAATTGTTTCTACATGAAGAGGATATGGTCAGTTTAGCTACCATGACCCTGCACTCTGGAATTCATTTTCTGAATCACTTGCTGTACTCATCGATCTACAAAGCCTCCTTACAGTCACATTGCTAATCCTTGATCCCCACTGTTCCGTACAGCAGGAGCAGCCACTCAGCCCCTTGAACCTGCTCCACAAGAAGATCATGGCTGATCTGATTTTAACTTCAACCCCACATTCTTGCCTATTGATAACTTTTCACCCCATTGTTAGACAAGAGAATTAGGGTTATGGGAAGAAGGTAGGAAAGTGGAACTGATCCACTTCAGATTGGCCATGATCTTATTGAATGGCAGGGCAGGTTTGAAGGGATAGATAGCCCACTCCTGCTCCTCTTTCTTATGTTCTTATATTCTAAATCAATAAACTATCTCTGCCTTAAAAATATTCAAAGACTCATCCTCCATTGCCTTTTCACCTTCTGTCAAATTTAGGAATGGTGTTCATGTTGAATGATGCTATACCAACATAAACTGCAATTGGTGAATGGTGCTGTACCAATGTAAATTGCTCTCATCAAGTACGGCCAAAAACTTGAACATAATTTTTTTCTTTCACTCTCCAGATTTTTCTCTAATTTGTTTCCTTCCCACAGACAGTAATATAGTTCAATTAGTATCAGCAACTCGCTGGTTCTCTGACCAAGAGGCCATCCTACCTGTGAGAGCTTGAGAACTGGATAGGAAGTGTCACAGAATCAACCCAACCCTGGCCACATTCATCTGTCCAACTGGGGTCATAAAACTTCAACAGAAGTCACGCATTATCAAATTCTTTAGAAAATCCAGCAGCTATCATCCCATAATGCTAATCTAAAAATATCCACTTCAAACTTCTTTCTCTTTACTGTTTGAAATCAGCTCATAATTTCAAATACAAACATTCAAATAGGAATAGGCCATTCAGGTCTACTTTGCCATTCAATAAGATCATGGCTGATCTGATTGCAACCTCAACTCCACGTTCTTGCCTAATATCGAAAACTTTTCACTCTCTTGCTCAATCAATCAATCTCTGCCTTAATGTTCAGATATTGCTTCCACCGCCTTTTGAGGAAGAGAGTTCAAAAGACTCACAAAACTGAAAAATTTCTTCTCATCTTCCTTTAATAGGTGACCCCTTATTTTCAAACACTGGCCCCTTATTTTACATTCTCCCACAAAAGAAAATATCCTTCTGCATCCATTCTGTCAAGACCCCTTGTGTGTTTTAATCAAGTAGCCTCTTAGTCTTCAAGACTCCAACAGATACAGACTTTGTCTGTCTTTTTTCATAAGATGTCCTGCCCATTCGAAGTACTAATCAAGTAAACATTTTCTAAACTACTTCCAATGTATTTACGTTCTTCTTAAATACAGTACACAGTACTCTAAGTGTGGTCTCACTAATGCCCTATATTACTGAAGCATAAGCTCCCTACTTTTGCATTCAATTTCCCCTGCAATAAATTGTAACATTCTATTAGCTTTCCTAATAACTTGCTGTACCTGCAACCCTTCGTGATTCATGCAGTTGGACAAGCAGATCCTCTGCCCCTCAGAGCTCTGCAAAATTTCACCTTTTAAAATAATAACGCTTATTTTTATTCTTCCTATCAAAGTGAGCAATTTCAAATTTTCCCCACTATTTTATTCCATTTGAAAGATCACACAAACTACAGCAGGAGCAGCCACTCGGCCCCTTGAACCTGCTCCACAAGAAGATCATGGCTGATCTGATTTTAACTTCAACCCCACATTCTTGCCTATTGATAACTTTTCACCCCATTGTTAGACAAGAGAATTAGGGTTATGGGAAGAAGGTAGGAAAGTGGAACTGATCCACTTCAGATTGGCCATGATCTTATTGAATGGCAGGGCAGGTTTGAAGGGATAGATAGCCCACTCCTGCTCCTCTTTCTTATGTTCTTATATTCTAAATCAATAAACTATCTCTGCCTTAAAAATATTCAAAGACTCATCCTCCATTGCCTTTTGAGAAATCGCCTTCCAGAGACTCACGCTCCTCAAAGAAAATTTTCTTCTCCATTTCTGTCTTAAATAAAGGATCTTCCAAAATGTAAGTGGTCATTGCCCACTTACTTATTCGAGTATAATACTTCGGTGCCTCTTTATGTCCTCCTCATAACTTACTTTGTCACCTATTTTTGTTCCATCAGCAAAGTTAACAATAATTCTAATCATTCTTTCATTTGTCATATATATAAATTGTAAATTGAGGCCTCAGCGCTAAAATCTCCAAATATTGAAATCATTAATCTTATATTTAAATCCAAATTGTTCACACAAATAGAAAAGAAGTTCTTGCACAGTTCCCTGGGGAATTACAAGTTTATTATTTCTGTCATCAACCAGATCAACATTTAAAAAGCATCTAGGTAAGTACGTGGATAGGAAAGGACTAGAGGGGTATGGGCCAAACTTAGGCAATTGGGACTAGCTGGGAAGGCACCATGGTCAGCATGGAAGGGTCTGTTTCCATGCTGCATTGCTCTATGACCTGATGATATTGCATTCATATAGTACTTTTAAAGTGTAAAATAAATGTTCCAAGATACTTCACAGAAACTTGAATGGATAACTGATGCTGAGTCAGGAAGGGAGGGATTACAATGTGGAAAAGCGTGAGGCTATGCAAGGAAGAATGGAGGCATAGAGTATTTCCTAAATGGGAAAATGCTTGGGAAATCAGAAATACAAAGGGACTTGGGATCCTCTTAAAGTTAAAGTCAGTAGTTACAGAGGCAAATGCAATGTTCGCATTCATGCCAAGAGGGCTACAATACAAGAGCAGAGATATACTTTTGAAGCTGTATAAGGTTCTTGTAAGACACCATGTAGAGTATTGTGAACAGTTTTGGGCCCCATATATAAAGAAGGATGTGCTGGCTTTGGAAAGGGTCCAGAGGTGGATCACAAAAATGATCCCTGGAATGAAGAGTTTGTCGTATGAGGAACGGTTGAGGACTCTGGGTCTATACTCATTGGAGTTCAGAAGGATGAGTGGGGGAATTCTTGTTGAAACTTACAGGATACTGCAAGGCCTGGATAGGGTGGACAAGAAGAAGATGTTTGGTAGGAAAAACTAGAAACAGAGGGCACAACCTCAGGCTAAAGGGATGATCCTTTAAAACAGAGATGAGAAGGAATTTCTTCAGCCAGAAGACGAAGAATCTGTGGAACTGTTTGCCACAGAAGGCTGTGGAAGCCAAGTCATTGAATGTCTTTAAGACAAAGATAGATAGGTTCTTGATTAATAAGGGGATCTGGGATTATGGGGAAAAGGCAAGAGAATGGGGTTGAGAAAAATATCAGCCATAATTGAATGGCAGAGCAGACTGGATTAGCTGAGTGGCCTAATTTGGCTCCAATGTCTTATGGATTAGGAAGATTTGGTCAAGGTGGTAAGTTTTGAATAAATTTCTGAATGCAGGGATAAGCAGAAGAGATTTATGGAGGGCAATTTCGAACGTACAGCCCAAGTGACTGAATGTAGTGAGTGCAACAATCAAATGAAAAATTAGCTGGACTTAGGGGATACGCACAGCTAATGGCATTGCAGAAACAGAGTTTATCAAAGTTACAGATAAATTTAAAGATGAGGATTTAAAAATAAAGGCATCGATGGAGATGCTACTTCTCATTGGCTGTATTCCTGGAGATTTGGTAATATGTTGGGTGATCATGGAATTTTTAAATCAGTGGCATTCACTGCAGCTTGCGAACACCTTATCAAGATTGGATCCCAGTGGTTTACATTCTCTTATTCTTGCTTTAGCAACTGTAATATCCAGCTTTCCTTTAATGCTGCTACATTATTGTACCTAATTGTCCTATGCATGATATTTATTATTAATTCTGTCACCCTAGCTGGAATACACTTGTAAGTATTATTCATTGCACAACTTCCATTCACTTAACCTAACCAGATACAGCACATAGTACAAGGACCTATGCTTATACAATGAATAACGTTTCCTATTGAGCTTTTTGCTGCCTGTGAAATTGGAGGATTAATAATATTTAAATATGGCTGAAATCAGGCATGTGGTGGACTCCACTTGCATGTCTGTAGATTGCACGTTGAGGTGTTTTGCTGCAGATCACTTTAACTTTATTTGTAGTAAAAGCACAAGTTTGAATTCAGGTGCCACTGAATGAAGCTACAATTAATTGGCACTCTTTGGAGATCCAAAGATGGCACTGGGCTCAAATATTGCATATGACTAGCTTCCCAGCCATATGGAAGATAAGCAGCCAAAATGAGATTACGTGTATGGTTTGACCCTGTTGCAGACAAAAAACCGTTGACCCAGGTTGCCAGCAGCAGCATCCGGGAAGTCAACAGCTAATTCCATGGGATTTCCAAGCAAAACAGATAAATTGTCAAACCTATCTTTAGGGCACGAGGAGCCAAGTGTAGATGAGGATGACTTGATGACTGGGAGATTAATGAAGCACAAATATATGCAGGAAAAACTCACCTCAGGACACCAGGAAAGCTAGAGACAGAAAATATGTCGCCTAGCAAATTCCTCTATGATTGTGGCTCAATTCTTTAATGCCCTGTGTTTTAATTGTTGTAACAAATCCATAATGCAGCATGTAATTAAATGCCTTCTGAAAATATAGGAATCTAAATTCCAAGTTGCTGCACCCCTTAGGCACGAAAAGAGGTGCAACAATGAAGAATTTAACAGTGAGATAGCTCATGGTCAATTTGGCAATTGACCAATCACAATTAAATTGGTTTTATAGGCAGCAGCCAAAAGGCATTCATTTAAATGTTGAAACATGGATTAAATGTGAATAAAGATTTGTTTCCTTCATGGAAATGCTTGATTTACTGGGCTTTAATCATGATCAGGAAGTCACTGCGTATATAAATAGGAAACACTCTGCAAATTGTTGCTTGCATTAAGGAAGTCTATAAAAAGTTATGAGGCTACTAGAGAACATTTTGTTGATTTTGATTATACATATGAACAAATGAATGAGGAATAGGATTAGGCCACTCAGGCCCTCAAGCCTGCTTTGTTATTCGATAAAAGCATGGCTGATCTTACTGTAGCCTCAAATCCACATCTCCACCTACCCCAAGTAACCTTTGACTCCATCATTAGTCAAACATCTATTTACCTCTGCCTTAAAAATAATTAATGACTCTGCCTCTGCCATTCTCTGGGGAACAGGATTCTATGGACCCTCAAAAGGAAAAATTCTCCTAATCTCCGTTTTAAATGGGACAATCCTTAGAACCCTTATTTTTAAACAATGTCGCTTAGTTCTCGACACTCCCACAAACAGAAATATTCTCTCAGTACCCATCCTGTCAAGTTATCTCAGGGTGTCATGAGGCAATGCACCATTGTTGGCACAGCCAAGCATAGCCTGCAGATGGGCCTAAGTGGAAAGGGGCAGATGGACCTGAGTGGAGAGGGTGCAAAGTGGGGTCACCCTCATGCCAGTGTCATGTTGTGTGTGTGTGTGTGTGTGTGTGTGCGCGTGTGCGCGCGTGTGTGAGAGAGAGAGTGTTTCCATTCTTTTGGAGAAGATGGAGAGAGGAAAGGGAGCCAACCTGCAACCATGGAGATCAGGATGCCTCTTAAAAACAGCAGCCTGATCTCAGAACAGCTGGGCTGGCAGGCATAAAATGCAGGATAGATGGGTGAATCCCAGCTAATAGACACTCACAGCACCAGTGCAAAATCCTCCCATTTTCATGCCAGCGGAAGCACTTGGCCTGAAAATGGGTGAATCACCAACTTTCTTTCACCACACAGACTTTCTGCATTTTCCAGCATTTTCTGTTATTATTTTAGAACTCCAGCATCCACAGTACTTTTGCTTTAATTCCATTCTTTGGTTGATGTTTAATGATAGGTCACTGAAATACTATAAACCTGTCATCAAGTTCTGCTGGGTGACGCAGTGAAATATTAATCTTTTGTCACAGCACAAAATGGTTTCTCTTCACAAACCTAATACACCATCAGGATAGACTTTGATATCTGCAATGCCTGATTTTTTTGCTTGTTTCGTGATGAAGATTCAGATAGATGCATGATAAACGAAGAGACCATTCTAATGATGTCCAGCAAATTATTTTGCAATCTAATTTTCCAATTGTGGGGCACGTGCTAGGCTTTCCTAAGATTGTGTACAAAAGTTGGGATGTCTTGTTGAAGTTGTATAAGACATTGGTAAGATCACACTTGGAATACTGTGTACAGTTATTAGTCACCATATTATAGAAAGAATATTATTAAACTAGAAAGAGTACAGAAAAGCTTACGAGGATGCTACCGGGACGTGATGGTTTGAGTTATAAGGAGAGGCTGGAACTTTATTTCCCTGGAGTGTAGGAGACTTGGGGATGATCTTAAAAAGTCTATGAAATAATGAGGTGCATAGATAAGATAAATAGTCAATATTTTTTCCCCAAAATAGGGTCTAAAACTAGAGGGCATAGGTTTAAGGTGAGAGGGAAGAGATATAAAAGGGTCCAGAGAGGCAATTTTTTTCACTCAGAGTGATGACTATCTGGAACAAGCTGCCAGAGCTGGTAAGAGCAGCGGGTATGATTTTGTCTTTTAAAAAGCATTTAGACAGTTACGAGTAAGATGGGTATAGAGAGATATAGGCCAAATGAGGGCAACTGGAACTAACTTAGTGGTAAAAACTGGATGATATGGACAAATTGGATCTAAGGGCCTGTTTTCATGCTGTATATCTCTACGCACATTTATGCTTAGGCATCTGTCAGAACTGTGAAGGAAGCTTCCTCCAGTCTCTGACATTCTTCTTCGATATCTTGCATTCTCTCACTACTGCAGTTATTTGTCTGCTTTGCAATCCCAACAATCTGAAGTTTGAACAGGACTGTGCATCTGTCACTCCTTCTTGATAGCATGCTGCCATATTATAGGGTGGGATTGGTGAGAATACAACGCACATGAATCTTGGCAGCTACCTTCGGTGGTACGCTATTCTATAATTCTATCATTCAATAGCTTTGCACCCAGACAAATTTGACTTCAGTGGTAAACGGGCAATAAGTTCAGGGAATTTGGATTTTTTGGTCAAATGTTGGGAATCAACCTATACAGGAGTTTGACAATTACTCAAGCAAATAATTGAAACTCAGTTTCTAATAAAGTTACCTCATTTTTCTATTCTAAATTAATGATTCTACTTTGGACCTTGTTTTAATATTTTGGAAATTTGGGAAAGGCAATGGCTTGGTGCTATTATTGTTAGACAATTAATCCAGAAACTCAGCTAATACTCTGGGGATCCGGTTCGAATCCCACCATGGCAGTTGGTGGAATTTGAATTCAATAAAAATTAAGAATCTACTCATGACCATGAAACCGTTGTCAACTGTCAGAAAAACCCAGCTGATTCACAAATGTCCTTTAGGAAAGGAAATCGGCCGTTCTTACCTGGGCTGGCCTACACGTGATTCCAGAGCCACAGCAATGTAGTTGACTCTCAATTGCCATTCAAGAGCAACTATGGATGGGTAATAAACGCTGATGCAGAGATGCTGGCGTTGGACGGGGGTAAACACAGTAAGAAGTCTTACAACACCAGGTTAAAGTCCAAAGGTTTATTTGGTATTTAATGGCGTTTGCTAGCAAATAAACCTGTCAGACCTGGTGTTATGAGACTAATAAATGCTGGCCAGATTGCAATGCCCATGTCCCATGAATGAATAAATTAAAATAAATGAATGAATAAAAAAAATTAAATTCAAATTTTCCCTCATTCTTTTGTTTTTAACTATCCTTTTCCTTAACTTCTGTCCAACCTAAGTAACACCTATCCAGGCCTCCATAACTTGTTATTAGTTTGCTTTGCTCTTTTGCAATTATTATGTTACCAAGTGACAATGTTTCTGATTCAACTTTCAATAGTATTCTTTGTTTATCAAACTTGAAAGGTTGCCGAGTATGTTTTGGTATTTTAAATTGAGATGGGCAAAAAGCGCATCCAAATTAAAAGATGAGTCTGAATTAATACAACACATTTTGTTTTCAAATTTTGTTGTAAAATGTTTTGAAATGTTAACCAAAATGAAATTTAACACAAGAATATACCATTCAGTGCTCCTTGATGAAGTGGTTTGGGAAGAGGGAAGGGGCAGAGGGAGTAGTCAGATGGGACTCTCACTGACAGTTCAGTTAGTAACTGAAGATCAGTGAGAACATGGTCAGAGATGAACTGTAACATTAACCAGTTGACTGGCACACATTACCTAAGCACATTCACAAAGAATGACTGTATTAATACAAAGAAAATTGCTCATACCAAGAAGATGAGAGAAGAGTTGTTTTCTATCATACCATGAGGGATACAGAATCCAACATTTATAGCATATGTTTGTGTGATGTGATTTGTTAGCTGTAGCGAAGGCCGTACAGTCTCCCCAATTTGGAATGTACACTGGCTAGAATTGCTGCCTCATGGTGTCAAGGACCTGAGTTCAATTCTCAGCTTAGTTTAATTTGATTTATTATTGTCACATGTATTAACATACAGTGAAAAGTATTGTTTCTCACGCGCTATACAGACAAAACATACTGTGCATAGAGAAGGAAGCGAGAGAGTGCAGAATATAATGTTACAGTCATAGCTAGGGTTACTGTCTGTTTGGCGTTTGCACATCCTCCCTACGTCTGCGTGGGTTTCCTCCGGGTTCTCGCCTTTTCTCCCACACTCTAAAGATGCGCAGGTTAGATGGACTGACAGGTAAATTCCCCCTTAATGTCACAAAATGTGTAGGCTAAATGGATTAATGGGGTAACTACAGGAATTATAAGAATGGCCTGTGTGGGATCATCTGTAATAGCGTTGGTGCTGACCCAATGGGCCGAATGGCCTCTTTCTGCACTGTCGGGATTCTATGAACACAACTCAACTCCGCAAACTAATTATTATATAAACCTACCAAGGCAGACTCAGCAAGGGAGCAAACAATTTGTCCTATATATTAATCTGGCGTTAAAAGTTACATCAAAATAAAATTAACAGCACCTGATTGACAATATCAAAATAGAGCAATTTTCAGAAACTCCCTCACTGTGTTCATTGTTTTAGTTTGAAAGGAGCACTGGGCAATGTCAGGCTGAGTGGGCTGGCAAAAAAAGGGTTTGCAACAGCAGCAGAAGCCTAGAGGTTTTTTAAAATCAATTTCCTCCAGTTAAGCTTCTGGAGATTTCTTTTCAGTCGGGGAAAACAAAGTGAGGAAAACTCAAAACAACATTCCTGTTTGCAAGCAGGAGTAACGCAATGACAGGCAACTAAAAGCTGCCAACAGCTGCTTGAGGAGCACAAAATATTCAGTGCGTCTAACATGATTTAAGCAGTGGCTTTGTAATTGATACCTGCAGCTTGTCCAATATAGGCAAACATCTGAGAAGCGAGGATAGTCTAAGAGGTGGGAAACTGTATTTCATAAACTCAGAATTCATAGTTTGATCAGGAATAAAAATACAGTAAAATAGATAACAGTCAAGATTCTGCAATTCCTCCCCTCCCCACCCCACCCACCCACAGGGGAACCCAAGCCTCAAGGAGGATGACAGACTGGAAGTCTCTATATAAGGCCATTTGGAGGAGGGTGACCTACACCTCCATCCTGGCTCATCTCCAATCGAAGAAAGACTCTAAAAATGCTTAACCAAAGCATATCGATTCACACTCAGAATGCACAGCCAACAGGATACTACACCTAGGGGAACCAACTCCTAAGAAGTACAGTCATCCAGCAGCCCCCAAAAGTGGACAACTCAGGGAGGATGGTCCATTCCCCCACTCAGCGTACTCTCCATCTAATCTGGATAAGCAGTTACTACTGCCCTATCCTACTCAACTGAGTGAAACTAAGATCAATACACATTGGAATGAGGGCCAGAAGCCAAAGAAACTCCATCACTCTTACTCATTGGATAAAGCAAATGATCCCAATCTCTAGGCATCCCAGAGGTGCCATTTAGATCCAGCCATCAACAAGATTCCACACATTTCCCCTCATAAGAGGAGCTCTAAAAACAGGGTGATACGCCCATCATACATTCCATGAGCAAAATAATCAAGTAACCATTGTCACTATATGCACAGCTCAATAAATATAGAAAAGCAACTCAAGCAAGGCTAAACATCCAAGGATTAGCCATACACTATTGGCTATGCACTAGTATATATTTCTCCCTTACTCTAATGACCATAGAGACACCAATGACTGAAGAAAAAGAATCCAGTTTTTTCCAGGATACAAGATCTGTCAGTGCCTTCATAGGAGACAAGCAAGGATTCCTTAATTCCAAAATTACAAAAGTACAAAATAAATACGTGATACCAGTAGTTATAATCAGATTTTCCTCATCCACAGTGAGGATGTATAAGGCCATACCAACCATTTCTATACCAAACCACCAATCTACCACTCTGCTATGGCCTTACATATCATATTTATAAAGAAAGTGAAAGGTACCAAAAATGTAATCTCCCTGATTCAATGCAAGGATGACAGCATATAAAAAAAAAACGGGTAAATACTGCAAAATCCTCATGTTATTACATGCTCCTCAATGAAGACTTCTACAGAAAATGCAGATGTGTGGAATAGAGGGTGATTTAGCAAATTGGATTAGAAATTGGCTGGCAGATAGAAGACAGAGGGTGGTGGTTGATGGGAGATTTTCATCGTGGAGTTCGGTGACGAGTGGTGTGCCTCAGGGGTCTGTTTTGGGGCCCCTGCTGTTTGTAATTTTTATAAATGATCTGGATGAGGGTATTGAGGGATGGATCAGTAAATTTGCAGATGATACTAAAGTTGGTGGTGTGGTAGATAGTGAAGAGGGGTGTTTTAGTTTACAGAGTGACTTGGACAAGTTGCAGAGCTGGGCCGAGAGGTGGCAAATGGAGTTTAATGTGGAAAAGTGTGAGGTAATGCACTTTGGCAGGAACAATAAATGTGTAGAGTATAGGGCTAATGGTAGGGCTCTTAATAGTGTTGAGGAACAGAAGGATCTTGGTGTATGTGTCAATAGATCCCTGAAAGTAGGCAGTCAAGTGGATAAAGTTGTTAAGAAGGCTTATGGAGTCTTAGCTTTTATTGGTAGGGGGATTGAATTTAGGAGCCGCAGCATCATGTTGCAGCTGTACAAAACTCTAGTGCGGCCGCACTTGGAGTATTGTGTGCAGTTCTGGTCGCCACATTATAAGAAAGATGTGGAGGCATTGGAGAGGGTACAGAGGAGGTTTACCAGGATGTTGCCTGGTATGGAGGGCAGGTCCTATGAAGAGAGGTTGAAGGATTTGAGGTTGTTTTCGTTAGAAAGGAGGCGGCTAAGGGGGGATCTTATTGAAACATATAAGATGATTAGAGGTTTGGATAGGGTGGACAGTGATAGCCTTTTTCCTAGGATGGAAAAAGCTAGCACGAGGGGACACAACTTTAAATTAAGGGGTATGAGTTATAGGACGGATATCAGAGGTAGGTTCTTTACTCAAAGAGTGATTAGGGAGTGGAATGCCCTGCCTGCAGCTGTTGTAGATGCGCCAAGTTTGGTGGCGTTTAAGAGGTTAGTTGATAAGTATATGGAAGAGAAGGGAATGGTTTAGTTTGGAGGGGCATTGCTTTTTATTTTGGTCGGCACAACATCGAAGGCCGAAGGGCCTGTTCTGTGCTGTATTGTTCTATGTTCTATGTTCTATGTAATAGAAAGAAGGAGACCTAAAAATAATTCCCAAACAAGGAAAATCTCTGCACTGAACGCTAAGAATTAGAATTTGATACAGGGTGGGCAGAGCCCTTACCAACCCTGCTCCCTCAGTACAACACATCACAACCAAGGCTGAATGCAAATGACAATGCACATTAAACTCAATCCTTCCTCATTCCACCATTGGATCTTGCCGATGGCTGAATGTTACCAAAGAGAAAAATGGACAATTCTGATTTCTGCACTGTACCGGGATAACAAGCGACAAGTCCCTTTGTGCTCATATGTCAAACACCCCATCAGGGTGAAAAATGAAATCACGAAAGCAGGAGTATAGTCAAAAGGGAACCAGTTCAGGATTAATCCAAAGCCATGACAGAATTGTCAAGCGATAACCAGAATCCATCAGATTTTCACCAAAGCCCTTGCACCTGCACTATGTCATCATCCCAAAAGTCTGGTAAAGAAAAACCAAAGCCTGGCAGGTGGCGAAAACCAATTACATCTGGCCACCTCTCGCTCTTCACGGTGAACACAGAGGACAAGACAACATTAAAATCTGTGATCAGAGTCTTTAACCGACTCCAACCCTCGAAAACAGACACATCGATTCAAAAGACACAGTTTTCAAGATTGTGAACACACGGTTGCCAGTTCTCAAATTTGATCAGGAACTCATGCCCAGCTCCCCTCAAGAGACCAGGAGCGTGGGACACTCCTTCTTGAGCTTCATTTCCCCGACTCAACCAGGATGTTCAATATACCATGCACAGGATTTCTAAGAAACGAAAGTGAGCCCCCACCATGGAAACTGCCCCCTCGACTGACAGGGTTCTCTTTTCTGCTTTATCCATTCTTTTTAGATATCTCGTATTTCATCAACGTGAGCACTAATAATCTATGCTGGGAGGCCAAGACCATCATCTACCGCTTCTCTCACAACAGCGCCCATCATTTTTATGCCTAAAACATCCCTGAAGTGTCAGCCCAGTTACCAACAGAACTGCCATGCAAACTGGGTCCCACCCCGACCGTCTCCAAACACCTCAATCAAACGAGGATTTTCTTGACTTAACTTGGCTCCCCATTACCAAATTTTAGCCAGGATCTTCCAGAAACATAGCACAGATTATATTCATCAGCATCAAATAATTATAAGTTGTGCATCAGGAATTAAGAAAAGAATTGAAAGATGATTAGCGCAAGAGCTCACAAAAATACATCACGTGAACCCAAATTCAACAATTTTAATACACAGACTTTGGTTTATGATTAACTTGTACAACAGTACAAAATTGACTGATTTTGGTGATTTCTTCTGTTCACCAAAGACTATCTGCCATAGAAGGGAACTATTTTGTATTTTACGTAACTAGTAGTGGAATCAAGGACACCTACATTGATTGAGCAAGGAAATGTCTACAGGGGTATGCTCTTCACCATACCTCAAAAAACAGAAAAGCAACCTCTGTTACGCAAAGTGTTAATTCCAATTTCTGTTCTAAGCATCTCCACTGACTGGGAGTGATGCTGCCAACTGAACATCAGACTGAATGTAGTTTCCAACTGTGAAACCTTGCCCAAAAGGTTGTCCAAGACCACGCAGGACCCCAAGTGTTGGCAGAACAACGAAAATATCAGTCCAGCTGCCCAAACTGAATTCAGGCTGAAATGTTAAAATTACACAGTCACCCAGACTTCTCACCTTCACTCTACCCGACTTGCTCCTCCCCTACCCTGCCCCCCACCGCCATCCCATCCCACAAAAATAAACACGTTAAAACGAACAATGATTAAGCATTCTCAACTTTCTTTGAACAGTGAGAGAGAACAACAGTATCAACTTCCTTGAACTAAGATACTTAGACAAATTACGTAGGAAAGCCAAACCACAAGCACAGCTGAATTAGTGCAGATGTTTCAGTTCATTTTGTTCACATCTGTATCAACAGATTATGATTTGAATCGCTGACATGGGTTAAGCACAGATCCCTTTCCCAGCCAAGGTCTTTCCTCCAGCCACCCTTTCTCCCCAGTCCACAACATTCAGATACTATTTTCGTACATAATGCAATCTTTAAGAAAAACAAAGTCCATCACTTACTACGGTTGTTTTCTGACCTTGGATATGGAGATTTATGAGCACCTACCAATCTACAGAAATTCCCCTCAGTAATTAGCCTTAACTGACGTTAGGGTGTGCTTTTTATACAGAACTTCATACAGAATTACTGAGTAGTAGCTTTAAAGAGACAGACCATTTTAAACACTAAGGAATGTTTGTTTAAAAGAGTGTCGTGCAATTTCCCAGGGCATTACATGTTTTTCCAAGTTATTTTACAAAAATGAATAGGTTTAGTAATAGAGCTACTAGTGAGGAAAAATAGCATTACAAATAGGTCAACATAAAGTATAAGAAAACATGGATTCATATTCTATGAATTCCCGTCTAAATTTCTGATTTATGACTGCTTGCTGTCAACAAAATATCAACTTTACAAAATAATACCAGAACTTAAAATTTTTAACCATGAGGATAGTGGCAGCCACTCGGGGAAAACTATTTTTAATAAATTAACAATGGCTGCTCCTGCTAGAAAGACAAATATAACTTGATATTATAAGTTACATTAATCCCTAATTAATGATGAAATAAAACATTACCTACCGGATTGGTTACATGGCATACAAATGCATCCGAGTTATCAGGCTGTAAGGAAAGTGAAAGGAGTTTATTATTGCAACATATTTATATTACAAAATCCAATTTTACAATGTAACTGTGCATTTGTCAAAACAGAAGTCACTTTTTCTGTATTGACGCACTATTGAAAACAGTTCTCCAGAGACTATAATAATTCTCATTTCATACTTCAGTCAGCACTCACATTAATTAGGGCCTTCCTACAGGCTTACACCAGTCATGTGTCACAGATAATGAATAATCCTCACCACCATGTAGTTTTAACCCTACATGATCAGAACAAATACAGTTTTGGAATCTTTGTCACTTCCACACATATCCCGAGGCGCAAAGTACAAATGGAAGCAAGCAGTCTCACTGATGCACTTACATCTGTGACCTGAGACAGGCTCAGAGGTTGCCCCCAACTGTTATGACAAGACTGCAGATTAACTGAACTCATAAGAAAATTAACCTGAAGCATGTACAAACCTGGATTCTCCACTATCTGGACAGCAACCCTTCTGTTGAATTCTTTCCTTCCACATTTCTCTGACAGTGGATAAATAAGTAAAAATCCAAAACCAGCATCAGTAACTGTCTCTTAGGCAAATCAGATTTTGCACACGTTACATGTGTAGTAAAATTTTAAAAAGACTTAAAGTACAAATTCCTAATCCTACAGGCAGTCAGTGTAAAAATTAGATAGGAATTGATGAGATTGCTTCAAATGTGGTTTTCAAACCATACCTTCTGTGTTTTCATTGAAAATTAAGGGGCCTTCATTCCCGTGTGATATCCAATCACATTCTCAACAGATGTCAACAACCAAAAACAAGCAGGGAACTGGGCATTGCATTCTTGCGCTACCAAAACCAAACATAAATTCTTATGCTTTAAAGGAATAGTGTATAGTATAAAAGAATATCTGGGATTATAAAGAATTTCCATCATTTTTAATTAAAACACAAAAGATATAGTTTCTAAAACCACATTTGAATCAATCCCATTAATTCCCACCTAATTTTATACTGCCTGTCTGCAGGATTTTAAATTGGCTTTTTCATTTGAGAAAAAAAGCACACGTTGCAATGTGATTTGCATATGAGATATCGAAAATATAACCGGATTTGAGCTCTGATGAAGGGTCATCCAGACTCGAAACGTTAGCTCTATTCTCTCGCTATGGATGTTGTTAGACTTACTGAGATTCTCCAGCATTTTCTCATTTGTTCTCTAATTCTCTTTATTTTTTCTGTTTTGACATTGTCCAGATCATTGTACAATGAAACAGAGCAAGAAAGTTGAAATAAACCCTGTAGGTTGACATTAACTAAATTAATCATTGAGTGTACAGTCATCCAGAGTAAAAATATGAACTGCTTTTCTGTCCACAGATGCTGCCAGACCAGCTGAGTTTATCAGCTTTTTCAATTTTTATTCCTATTTGTTAATGCTGCACTTCTCCTTAGAAACAAACAGAGGAAAACATATCATTCCACAGAGGCAAGGACAAGCAAATCCTGTTCCTTCAGGTAATGGCTTGTAACTGAGTACTCAAGTTCCAGATGAGAAAACATGGCTTATTTGTGTTTTTGTATACTATTACTTTAATCTGCTACAATTACTGAGCTTAGATGATACACCATCAAGGAAAAGAAACTCGCTCAGATACAGTGATATTTTAACAGGTTGCTCAATGCCATAACTTCAAAATACAAAAAAAAATTCAAAACCTATTGCATAAATTAGAGCTTTTGTGACCTCCATAATTCTAAGCCTGTAAACTCACCGAAAATTTACAAAACGATGCAGGGTAGTACCACTGACTATAGCCATGGCCCATTTCTGTGTACTCAAAACCTGTCTCCGATACACTTATCCTTGCATCAATAATCTGAATTCACCAGCAAAGCCTATCCTCAATTGGTTACATTTTCTCTCACATTACCTTAATTTAGTTGTGTTTTCCCATCACACTGTCCCATCCCCTTTTCCCAAACACCCGCCCCACCTCTTGATATATTTTTCTTTACCAAAGCTACTCTACACTGTGTGCAATACTTTGTATTCTCACTCATACTGAGCCAGAAACAGACATGTTTTGGTCTCCTGCTCCTTTGGATATTCTGCCTTCTCTTCAACTCCAGTTTCATATTTCCTCCGTTTCTCTCAACTCTTTCCATTCTCTCTCCTCTCTCCTACTACTTCTATCCCTCTCCTGCTCCATTGGGCTTGTGCTTTGTACAGGGTCAAAAGTTGTAAGAGTTGAAAATGCTTTGTTCTTACATTCAAGTACTGATAGGTGAAAATAACATTTTTTGGAATAAAAGTGCTAGAAATTACAAATTACATTACAGTAAGCAACCGGATGTGGGAGCAATATCTGCAAGGGGCTTTTCAAGGGGATTGTAAAACACAAGGCTTCATCATCACTCTAAGTGTATTATCTTTCTCTTTCTCTCTTACTCTGTTCCATTCATATACTGCCTGCAATGCACCACAGTGTGGTGAGTTTGGGGTTTAAACTGAAGTGAAAAGCAATTCACCTTCAAAACACTCAAGGACAAGGGTCATCAGAAAGCCTTACACCGCAGCGTTCCTTTCAAATCAAGGTTCCTCCAGGTTCCACATGGATCTTTTCCTTAAAGAAAAGCTAAACATTTAATTCGGCCACTGAAGTATTCTAAGTGGACCCAGAACAAATCTGCCTCATTCCCATCTGATAACTTTCAGGCACTCAGAATACTGGCACCCTGAAATGGCCCACATTGCATCAATTTTACACCAGTCCCAATCAGTATCGATTCTTGATATCCAGTTCCCTGGATGATGTTCACTCTTCATAATTCTCTTCTTCCATACAACACAGGAAAACTCCAAGCACAACTCGCTAAAGAGTAACTGCTTGGAACCTACATTGCGCTGAAATTTTATCTGTCAGTGTGAAAATATTCCAAACTCTGCAATCTGAATGCATGAATATTAAACTTACCATCACGGACATATTGCATTAATAAAAATTCCGTGTACAGCAAACATTAGCTGCTCTCAGATTTTCCCTCTGTCTGTCTGCTTCAAGTGCGTTACAGAAAAAAATCGTTGTATACTTGGTGATCAATTGAGTATATTTCCCAAGGTGAAATTTCGCCAGTTACTGGTCTTTGACCCATCCACACTGGAGTGTTATCTGATAATCACCACCGACGAAGCCAAAACACAGCCCGATAGCGACCTGGGACACCTGACCACGCAGAATCATCTCCTGACACAGGAACTGCAAGCAAGGCAACAAATTCTCCAACCGCACACCGACCAGCGCTAACAACCTCACTGGACACAACTATACTCTTAACATCGTAAAGCACTCTCACATCTCCCAGGCTTGAAAAGTAGAAGACACTCAAGGAAACGTGGAAAACGTGCAGGCTTGCAGATGAGAGCGAAACAACATGGTCCCAAGGCTCCTCCCTCTCCAGCCTATTGCTTACAAATGTTCAGTCTCTGGAAAACAAACTGGATGAACTTACAGCTAGACTCACTTTTCAAAGAGAACTGAGGGACTGCTGTGTACTTTGTTTCACAGAGATGTGGCTTATTCCTGCTTTACCAGACTGTGCCCTACAACCAGACGGCTCCTCAATCCATTGGATGGACTGTTTAGCGGCCTCAGGAAAAGGCTAGGGGAGCTGGGGTCTGCTTCCTCATGATGCTAGATATAGTAACACTGGCTACTTTCTGCTCCCCAAACCTAGAATACCTGATGCTAAAATGCCATCCCTACTACCTCCTGCGAGAGTTCATCTCTGTTACCCTGATGACGGTTTACATCCCACCCCATGTGGATGCGAAGATTACACTGGACAAAACATACACCACTACGAAAAGCCTTGAGACGAAACATCCCACGGCCTTGTTCACCATGGTCAGGGGCTTCAATCAGGCTAAGCTCAACAGCATACTACGAAGTTACCACCAACATGCCTCCTGCTCCATCAAAGGCCCAAACCCTAGCCCATTGCTACACAAATATCAAACATATCTACTGCTCTATTGCCTACTCACACTTTAGTAAATCAGACACAAGGCTGTGCTCCTGCTCCCAACTTACAAGCAAAAACTGAAGCAGAAGAATCCATCAAAGAGAGTCGTGCAATGTTGGTCCGAGGAATCCGATGATCTCCTACAGAGCTACTTGGAGTCAGTGGACTGGTCAATATTTAACTCTGTGACCAGCCTGAATGAGTATGCCACAACAGTAAAACAGACTTCATTAGTGTGTAGACGACTGTGTGCCAAAGAAACAAATTGTGTGTTCCCCAACTGGAAACCATGGATGAACAGGGATATCCACTGCTTGAAGTCCAGGTCTGAAGTGTTCAAGTCAGGCGACACTGACCTATACAAGAAAACCAAATATAATTTAAGGAGATCCATCAAAGATGCCAAAAGACAATATCGGACAAAGCTAAGAGTCCCAGGCTAGTCACACTGGCACCCGCCGACTACGGCAAGATCTATAAGACATAACAGGCTACAAGGTGAAGGCACATGAAATCGCTGGCTCCAACGCACCCCTCTCAAATGAGTTCAATGCACTTGCTTTGAACAAGCGGTCAGTGAGAGCATGTCCTCCACTCTGGAAGCATCTGGGGTCACACCTTCTTGATGGATTTTCTTGAAGGTCAACCACGGAAACCCAGATGGGCTACCCGGACATGCACTCAGATCCTGCATGGATCAGCTGGTGGAGGTATTCGCAGACATCTTCAAACTTCTTTACAACAAGCTAAGGCCCCTATCTGCTTCAAGAAGATGACCATCATCCCGGTACCTAAGAAAAACCACACAGCGTGCCTTAATGACTATCAGCTAGTGGCTCTGATATCCATCATTATGAAGTGTTTCGAAAGGCTAATCATGGGATGAATCAATTCCAACCTCCCGGACTACCTGGATCCACTACAGTTTGTCTACTGCTACAACAGGTCACAGCAGATGCCATTTCCCAGGCCTTGCACTCCACCTTAGAACACGTAGTTTACAAGGACACCTATGTCAGACTCCTATTCATTGACTACAGCTCAGCCTTCAACACTATTGTTCCCATGAAACTCATCTCCAAACTCCATGGCCTGCGCCTTGGCACCTCCTTCTGCAGCTGGATCCTAACTCACCAACCACAATCAGTAAGGATAGACAACAACACCTCCTCCATGATCATCCTCAGCAGGCAGTGTTCTCAGCTTCCTATTAGACTCCTTATATACAAAGAACAAAACAGCACGGGAAAGAGGCCCTTCGGCCCAACGAGCCCATGCCGCCACCTCAATGTACCCACTTCTGCCCGTGATCCCTGTCTGTGTTTATAGGTATATGGATTGAAACCAAATTTGATCAATTTAGGGAGAATTTGTTCTGCCAATCAGCCTAAGAGCACATCTTTGGGATGTGGGAGGAAACCGGAGTACCCGGAAAAAACCCACGCAAGCACAGGGAGGATGCGCAAACTCCCACAGGTCCAAATCCACGTATCTGCACAGCACAGCGATAGTCACTAAGCTGTCGTGTTGCCTATCAATGGTCCAGGTAAAGCGTACACTAACGATGTGAAGCACTAGGATACTCTCAAAAAAAATCCAAGAGGAGCCCTCCCACGACCCATTGCATGTATGCTCCTTGTTAGACAACAAGGAGACCAAAGTATAGGATAAAAACAAATACATCTATATCATCATCTATTTACACACTTCCCAGGGACTCCCAAGGCTCATGATCCCTATTTTAAATCAGTTTTCTATATCCCTCCATTCCCATTCTGTTCCTGTGTCCATCTAAGTATCTTTTAAATAACTCCAGAGTGCCTGCCTCCACCATCTTACCTGGCAGTGTGTTCCATACCCCCACCACCCTCTGTGTGAAAAAATTCCCTCTATCATCCAAATTATACCTTACCCCCCTCATGCTAAGCCCATGATCCCTCGTGCTATTTGAGTCTGTCCTAGGAAAAAGCTTAACCCTGTTTCCTCTATCTATACCCCTCATAATCTTGTACACCTGAGATCTTGTACATCTCAGTCCATGTCTTTCTAAGGAAAACAGCCCCAATTTGCCTAAGCTGTACTCGTAACTCAGACCTTCCACACCAGGCAGCATCTTGGTAAACCTCCTCTGCACTCTCTCCAGAGTCTCCATGTCCTTCTGGTAGTAAGCCGACCAGAATTGGACACAGTATTCCAAATGATGTCTAACTAATGTTTTATACAACTGCAACATTAAAGGTCAGCTCTTGTACTCTATACCCCTTCCTATAAAGGCTAGCATACTATATGCTTTCTTCACAACCTTCTCCACTTGCTCTGCCACCTTCAGAGACTTGTTCACCTGCACCCCCCAGGTCCCTCTGCGTTTCTATACTCTTAATAGGTCTACCCTTTATCATATACCTCCCCTCTACATTCTTTCTCCCAAAATGCATCATCTCGCATTTATCGGGATTGAATTCCATCTGCCATCTATCTGCCCAAGCTACCAGCCTATCTATGCTCTGCTGCATCACTTGACAAAGCTCCTCACCATCCGCAAGTCCAGCCATCTTTGTATCGTCTGCAAACTTGCTGATCACTCCACTTACTCCCTCTTCCAAGTCATTTATATATATTACAAATAGAAGAGGTCCCAGTACCGAGCCCTGCGAGATACCGCTAGTGACCGACCTCCAGCTAGAAAAACACCCTTCCATTATTACTCTCTGTCTCCTATTACCATCACTCAACAATCACCAGGCAAAACAGTTCCCTTCCTGTGGGCGAACACTTCAGCAGTCACGGGCATTCGGCCTCCGGCCTTCAGGTAAATGTTCTTCAAGGGGGCCTTCGTGACACACGACAGTGCAGAGTCGCTGAGCAGAGACTGATAGCCAAGTTCCGCACACGAGGACTGTCTTAACAGGGATCTTGGCTTCATGTCACACTATCTGTAACCTCCGTGACTTGCCTGGGTTAGCAAAAACCCTCACTTACTGTGCTGTCTGGAGAAAATACACATTTCTCTAACCAATGCTCTAACCAATGCCCTTCACACACATTGTTAGCCACTTTAACACTTGAATAGCAGGTTAGGTGTAAGGATTTGCATTCTAATCATCAATCTGTGACTGTCTGTGCTGAGACGTGTGCTATTGCAGACCAGAACACTCTATTTGCCTGACGAAGACGAAAAGGTCGAAAGCTCACAGATTTACTATCAAATAAATCGGTTGGATTTAAAATTGGTGTTGCTAGATTCTTACTGAGTTCTTCCTATTACCAAGCCAGTTACTTATCCATCTAGCTACCTGTCCTTGTATCCCATTAGCCTTGACCTTTTCAATTAACCTCCCATGAGGGACTTGACAAATGCCTTGCTGAAATCCATATAGACGACATCAACGGCTCGCCCTTCGTCGACTGTTTTCATCACCTCCTCAAAAAATTCTACCACATTCGTAAGGCACGACCTCCCCTTAACAAATCCATGCTGCATCAGATCGCAACGCTCTAAGTACCTGTACATCCTATCTCTAAGAATCCCCTTCAACAGCTTCCCTACCACTAACGTCAAACTCATCGGCATATAATTTCCAGGATTATCCCTGCTACCCTTTTTAAGCAACCTATGACCGTGCGGCCAAATTCCTCTCCAATTCAATTTTCAAGTTTGCTGACAACACCACTGTACTGGGTTGGATCGCAATGATGAGACAAAATATAGGAATGAGATAGAGAAGCGGGTGAACTGGTGCCACAAAAATAATCTCTCCCTCAAAACGAAGGAGATTGTCTTCGACTTCAGGAAGCGTAGAGGAGAACATGCCCTGTCTACATCAATGGGGCGAAGTAGAAAGGATTGAGAGCTTAAAGTTTTTAGGTGTCCAAATCACCAACAACCTGTCTCTGGTTCCCCTGTGCCGACACTATAGTTAAGAAAGCCCACCAATGCCTCTACTTTCTCAAAAGACAAAGAGAATTTGGAATGTCAGCTAAGACTCTCACCAACTTTTACAGATACACCACAGAAACCATTTTTTTTGGTTGTATCACATCTTGGTATGGCTCCTGCTGTGCCCAAGACTGCAAGAAGCTACAAAAGGTCATGAATGTAGCCCAATCCATCATGCAAACTAGCTTCCCATTCACTGACTCTGTCCACATTTCCTGCTGCTTTGGCAAAGCAGCCAATACAATTAAGGTCCCCGAACATTCTCTCTTCCATCTTCTTCTGTCAGGAAAAAGATATAAAAGTCTGAGGTCACATACCAAGCAACTCAAGAACAGCTTCTTCCCTGCTGCTGTCAGATTATTGAACGGACTTATTTTGCATTAAGTTGATCTTTCTCTACACTCTATCTATGACTGTAGCACTACATTCTACACTCTCTTATTTCCTTCCTGATGAAGGCTATGCTTTGTCTGTATAGCGTGCAAGGAACAATACTTTTCACTGGATGTTAATGCATGTGACAAAAATAAATCAAATCAAAACCAAATCTTGTGCAGATATACAGATAATGTTTCACACATCTTAATTTTTCAGAAAGTAGCAAAATGACAATGTGTGTTTCTACACAACACATACCTTAAATCAGCTAAACAGGATCCTTGTAAACTGCAGTTATTTTCCATTCCAGAAGTCTAGTTCCAATAAAATATATTGATGAGAAAAGCAGTTTTTTTTCACTTGCCTTGCCAAAGACCTCGCTGCCTATCACATGATTTTACAGTTCCTTTTCATGCAATTGTGAAATACCGGAATCTCCACTTTTTTGAAAGCTCCACCTATCACAGGAGTATTGCCCACTCTCTGTGACTGCATGAGCTTTTTGCATCTTTCTTGGAAATCGGTACATTGTTATAAGAAACTTGACCTCCTTGTATTTCAACTAAATAGCCAACTGCATCTACAACTGCATCTAAATAGCTTTCTGCATCTAGAAAACTTTACAATTAGTAAGACTTTAATTCCAGTAAATGGTAGAGCTCTTGGAATATTAGCATGCAGAGGGATCTAAGTGTGCAGACCTACAGCTCCCTGAAGATGGCAACTCAGGTGGGCAAAGTGATCAACAAGGCTTATGACATGCTGACTTTCATCAGTTGGGCCACTGAATATAAGAATTGCTGCTGTATAATTCTTTGGTTAGGTCACATTTGGTGTACAATTCTGGTCACCATCGGAAGGATTTTGATGCATTGGAAAAGGTGCAGAAGAGATTTACCAGGATGATGCCTGGTTTGGAGATATGGACTATGAAGGTTGAACACATTTAGTTTTCACTAGAGGATTAGAGGATGAGGAAGGACCTGATAGAGATTTACAAGATTATGACAGGCTTGGATTGAGTGGATAATCAGAGTCATTTTCCCAGGGTTGAAGGGTCAATTACGCGGGGGCATAGGTTAAAAGTGAGAGGGAGAAAGTTTAAAAGAGATATAAGGGGCAAGTTTTTCCACACGTAGGATGGTGAATGCTTGGAACATGCTGCCAGGGGAGATGATGGAAGCAGATTCTATAACATTTAAGGAATATCTGGATGGATACTTGGATAGGTAGAGAATAGAGAGATATAGACCATGTACAGGCAAGAAAATATTAGGTTGGCACTCTGTATAGGCACAAACTTCGTGGGTTCAAAGGCCTATTGCTGTGCTATATTGTTCTTTGTCAGGTTACAGGTTGTAAATTTGTATGGAGAATTTGGCAAGGTCTTGAAAATATGCATCTACAAAATACAAAAATACCCATTATTGCACCATCTTCCCCCCACTACCCCGCCATATCTTTACCTAACAAAAATCTAGAGGTCTTAGTCTCCTATGATTCTATGTTTAAAAAATACATTGTGATTTCACTCTTAAATTACTGTACTCTTATGTTATTATAGTTCTAACTCTGGATCCCTCCCTCAAAAGAAATTCTCTGCATCTACCCAACCAAATTATTATCATTTTGAGTACCTTGATTTGATTATCACTAACTGCATCCCAAGAAATATAACAGCACCGAACAAACTTCAAGATCAATATATCTTTCCAGAGAATTGGAAAGATATCCAATCTTTCCAATTGCGTACCTGAAATAATAAACTATTATTTATTAATAGTTATTATAATATAATATTACTATATTAATAATAAAAAAGCTGAAAACAGGAATCCACATTAAGTGTTGATACAACTGGGAGATCCGTTCTTCATTTGTGCGTTCCAACCCTATCCACTTGCTTTTTTGATCACTTGTGCATGAGTTTTTAAGTGATTTGTGTACATGGACACCAAAAAATGTTTTACTGCTCCATAGGGCCTTCTCTGTCACAAGGAAATATTATACAACTATACAACCATAGAACGATACCACACAGAAGGAAGCTATCTGATCCATTATGCCTTTGGCTCTCTGAAAGAGCTATCTAATTAATCACACTCCCTCATCTTTCCTCACAGAGCCGCAATATTTCCCACTTCAAGTAATTATCCAACTATCTTTTGAATCTGTTTAATTTCCTCCCATTATATGTTCAGAAAATACAATCCAGATCACAACTCACGGTGTTAAAAATATTTTCTCATATCATCTCTGGTTGTTTCTGTCAATCACCTTAAATCCATGTCACATGATGACCAAGCCGTCTACAACTGGAACAATTTCTTCTTATATTTTTTATCAAAACAGTTTGCACATTTTGAACACTATTAACTCTGCCCTTAACCTTCTCTGCTCCAAGGAAAACAACACCAACTTTTCAGATAGATTCAAGTCACCAAACTCCCTCATCTCTGGCTTGGTAAACTGCTTTGTGCTCTCTTTCCAAAGTTTCGACATCCTTCTCAAAGCATGACACCCAGAATTGGCTACAGGATTCTCACTTTAGCACTAGTGTTTTTTTTAAAGTTTTGCATAGTGACCTTTATATTCTATGCCTCCATCAGTGAAGCTGAGGATCTTGTTTATGTTCTTCTTAATCATTCCCACTTGTCCAACTAACTCTCTTGTCTTCACTTACTGATTTAGATTTGTCTTTCACTGTAGATGGCATCACACTTGCCCACTGGTGTCTCCAAAGCATTAGTCGAGGCCTCTGGATTACTAGTCCAGCGACATTACTACCAAGCCACCACTACCTCAATCTCTTCCCACTAAAGGCTGTTTCTCCCAACTGAATACGGCTTACACATTTTCACTCTTTTTTTTTTTTTAGGAGGAATACTGTTTAATGCTTGACGTTGACATTCGATCACTGATTTCTACTCATTCCATTTGCGATGACCGCATCAACACATCCTGTGCAGCAGCAGGATAACCCCTGAAAGTAGTTCCTGCATTTCCACGTTCAACCATGCAAGTGATATGATTTGCCTCCTTGAGTTGGCCATTGCAAGTTGGGAGATTTGCCAACAGCGTGAACAGATCTGTCCAGCAGTGTCATTCCATGATAATTTGATAGGAGGTTCAGGCTGGAGTCAGGTTAGGGGGATTGCCTGGGACTTTCAACTTCTTTTTAGCAACTATCCAACATCTGGGACCCTCCAAAACTCTGATTTAAAGTGAAAGGCTTTCTGGCTTACTCAGCAGAATAACTACCCAATAATTGTTAGAAACTTAAAAGCTCGTTCCAAATCTCAGTAGGCCCAGTTAAGGCCATTGTGGAGTTCCACTCTAAAGTAGTGGAAAATAGGAAGCGGAATGACAATCCAATGGTGATTGCCACATCACAGAAGATTTGGGCCCATAATAGTATTCAATATTTTTTCACCCATTGGTAATTCACTTTAAAATAGTAATATCATGATAGAGTAAAGCAAAATGAAATTGTTTTTCTGTGCCAGTATAACTTCGGAATCTACTCCACAGCATTGTACATAGTTAGTCATTGACTACATTCAAGGCTGAGATCAATAGATTTTTGGACTGCACGGGAATTGAGGGATGCACAGGCCAAGAAAGAAAATGGAGCTAATGTCAAGGATCAGCCAAAATCCTACCGAGTTACATGGTCTACTCTGGCGCTTATTTCTAATGTACATGATGTTTCTGTTCTTAAACACTGGTTTCCATAAGAGAAAAATGTGTGTGTGGGGTGGGGAGGAGGGGAAGAGAGTTGGCACTGCAGTTCTTGGATTACTTGCTGCAGCATGAACTCAGGGTCATCAGCAGTTTCAGGAAGAGAGAGTTCCCGTAGCTGGGACCAGCCTAATAGTGCCAGTGAAAATGAACCTCTTCCAGATTTCACGAATCAGTTGAGTGCGTTCAGTTGATTCTTATTCCTCAATCAAACATTTTACAAATTCATTTGACATTCTAAGCAGAAGGTTGGTAACATAGTTAGTTAATGGGGCATCTATAAACTTCACTCATTCAAAATCTATGATGCTGTGCCAACAATATATTTTCCCTGTTTCTGTTGCATTTGATCTTATGATGAGGAGATGCCGGCATTGGACTGGGGTGAACACAATAAGAAGTCTGACAACACCAGGTTTAAGTCCAACCAATTTATTTGATAGTAAACTCACACAAGCTTTCAAGGCTCTGCTCTTCATCAGGTGAATGAGGTGTTCTGGTCTCAAACAGCACATATAACAGCACAGAGTATTTGCAGATTACTGATTAGAATGCGAATCTTTAAAGATTCGCATTAGATTACTGATTAGAATGCGAATCAGTAATCTGCAAACACTCTGTGCTGTTATATGTGCTGCTTGAGACCAGAATACCTCATTCACCTGACGAAGAGCAGAGCCTCGAAAATTTGTGTGAGTTTACTATCAAATAAATCGGTTGGACTTAATCCAGGTGTTGTCAGACTTCTTACTGCGCACTAGATCTTAGACAGCAATTCTTTGCTCCAATTATAAAAATATTTTTTAATTGGTGAATTTCTATTTCTGAAACTATTCGTATCCCTTTAATCTGAATCTTTTCATACATTTGAAACTATCCCAAATATTGCATTCAGTTCTTGTCATCCTTCTGGAATGACATACTGACCTTAAATGGAATGCAGTGCAGGTTTACCAGAGTAATACCAGGGCTAAAATGGATAAGTTATAGGTTAGGTGGAAACAGATATAGCATGCATTTCCTGAGCTCAGGAGATGATCTAATTGAGAGTTTTAAGATGATGACAGGATTTAGCAGCATGGAGAGAAACTAATTTCTCTTGTGGAGACACCCACAACAAAGGAGACAACCTTAAAACTGGAGCTAGCTAGGCCATTCGGGAGTGATGTGAGAAAGCACGCCATCAACAGACTGAAACTTCCCTGTCAATATGTTATCAAGGCTGGGTCAGTTGAACATTTCAAAACTCTGATAAAGCTTTTGTTACTTAGCTGTATTGAGGGATATGGAATTAAGGCAGGTAAATATTGTTCGTGCAGAGATCTGCCATAATCTAACCAAATTGTGGAAAAGGGTCAACAAAGAGCTGCATGACCTAATCCTGCTCCACCTACAGACATACAACACTCTGAAAGTTCTCAAATGGAATCAAATATTTAATCTTCAGGCATACGTTGAAACTATTGTTCCAAGCTTAAACATTCACACAATGCACTGAGGAATGTCCTCCCGACATCACCATTCTTCTGGCTTTTCTTAAAGAGACTGACTAATTAATTCACATTTAATAGTGGATTATGTATCTCAAGTTCATTTCATGTAAAATGAGAAGACTTTCATTCAATTAGTTCAGATTAGCTATGAACTCCTAAATTATAAAAGTACTTTACTCGATGCTCCACCTGCTGTTTCCCTCAACTCTTCTCTTGAAGGATTAATGAATGATAAACTCCTATAAATATCACTGTCATATCACAACTATTGTTGATCTATTCTTGGTGTCTTGAGACACCAATAAACTGCATTCAATTAAACATCAACATCATCTTCCCACTTGTAGTACAAGTGGGAGTTGTACTAGAGTTATACTAGATTGTTTAATAAAACAATCATGACACAATATTGGGGTGGATAGAGCCCATTGTTTGGCACTAATTGTACCTTTTGTGGATCAACACAGCATCGATGGTATGCACGCACATGCTTGGGGGCGAGTCATGCCAGATGCCTTATTGGTGAGGACATTAACACATAGTTAACAGCCATCACAGTCAGGCAGATCCCGATACCAATCGGGATGCATTGCTTACGTGACACAAACACTGGTATTTTGGAACTCAATGCTCCAGCTAATGTTCTCCTATTACTTCCCGCAGTTGAACACACACTCAGCAGCAGGAAAGATTCAACAGGATCAACAATTTACAAGTTAATTGTTGGTTAATCTCTTCTGGCCATTGCTTTAATTCTACAAGGTTTTGTGTTCTAGTTGCATAAAATTGCAAAAGTCTGCAGGGAATTGTGTGCTAGAGCCTTTTCTCATTTTAGGGTTTCTGCACAAATCAGTTACTTGTGTACCTATATCAGTTGATATCATACAAGTTGTCAGTCTCCTTAGACTAAAGCATAATGGAAAGAATGAACATGCGAAGCACAGCAAGCTACTGGAAGGAAGTGGTGGGAAAGGGGTCTCAATAGGCAGCTATATCTACTCAAAATGCTCAGACAGCAACACTCCTGTCTGAGCTTCAGTCAGAAAAAAACATGTGCAATGTCTGTGCTTCAGCAAGGACATAAACACAAAAATCTGTCACCTGCTGCAGCCACAGCTTCAACCTCACAGCAGGGCAAGGACTTCAATGGCAGTAATTTTCACTCAGAGGGTGGTGAGTGAATGGAATCGGTTGCCGTCAGTGATGGTAGAGGCAAACTCGCTGGCGTCTTTTAAGAGGCTTCTGGATGAGTACATGGGATTTAATGGGATTGGGAGTTATAGATAGGACTATGGCCTGGTAGGTATGGGTATGATTGGCACAACTTGTGGGCCGAAGGGCCTGTTTGTGCTGTAGTGTTCTATGTTCTACGTAACCGTAGTGGCTACTTTCAATTTGGTGCTGGAGGTATTTGCAATTTCTTCCATTGCTGCATCAGAATATTTATTGACATTTGCTATTCTCTGAGGACCACTGACATTATATCTTCTTGTCTGCAAGTGAATAAGGCAAATTAATCATCACATTTCACTAGGATTGCTGTTTCCTCATACTGCAAACTGATTGCACTTGCTTTGCTTTGTTGGCAACTCACGGCAACTGTTTCCGGCCGGAACCCAAAGTGATTTCACTCCCTCAACATTGGAAGCATGGTGGTTAACACTGCTGCCTCACAGCGCCTGGGACTGGGGTTTGATTTCCACCTTAGGTCACCGTTTGTGCAAACTCTGCATGTTCTTCTAGTGTCTGCGTGGATTTCCTCTCTCATTCTGAAAAGTCCATGCTGCTATGAAGCATTGGCCCTGCTAAATTCTCCTCAGTGTACCCGAATAGGTGCCGGAGTGTGGCAGCGAGGGAACTTTCACAGTAAGTCCATTATCGTACTAATGTAAGTCTACTTGTGACAAACAAAAAAAACCTTTATCCAGTGTCAAAAATACACAGCGAATCAGCAGGTCAAGTCAAGATAATCTGTTGTACCAGTTACGTTTGAGCCACTAAGACAAAGCAAAACGTAGCTACTGGGCATCAAGGGGGTTAACGACAGATCACAAAGCTCTAATGCTAATGCTCGCCTGATATATGCAAGCAGCACACGGTGAAAGCCTTACTGCTATTTGAAACGTGATGGACCAGATAACTGGCATAGTAAAATATTGCTTTCACTGTTGAGAAGTCCTCGAGTACTCTGCTTACCTTCATTCTGTTAGGAGTGAGAGGACAAATTCTATCCTCTGAGGTAGGACAGCATGTTCAGTTTCCATTGAGCCAATGCAGCTTTCACAAGGCTGTGCCTGTGTCCCTCAGTTAAACATACACAGTATTCCAGATCAGCATACACTCTAGGGAATAAGCAATGTTCTGGATGACAAGGTGCTGCATGTTATGATATCTTTAAAATCTACAACCATAATGGCAGCAGTCTGACCTTTCACTCTAAATGGAGGAAGCGACTTACACGGCAACATCAGCCAGACATTGCTTCGTGGTTGGGTCCACAAGTGGACTTATTGTTCACTTTCATGCTGCTAGAAGAGAGCAGGACATGGGAGAGCTTGTAAATGAATCAAAAAGTCTGAATGAGAGTGCAGCAAATAATCAGGAAGACAAATGGATTGCTGGCCATTATTGCAAAGGGAATGGAAGTATAAGTAGGGAAGTCCAGTGCTATCTGTACAAGGCATTGATGAGACCACTGACAACTGCTGTGTGTAATTTTGGTTGCTTTGTGAAGGAGGGCCACATTTGCACTGGAGGCAGTTCAGGGAAGATTCACTCAGCTGATTCCTGGGATGAAGGGAATGTCTTACGAAGAAAGGTTGAGCCCATACTCTTTATGGTGTTTAGAAAAATGCAAGATGATCTTTCTGAAACATGGAAGATTCTGAGAGAAATTGACAGTAGATGTTGAGAGAAATGTTTTCCCTTATGTGTGGAGGGGGTTTCAAGCCCATGAGTAGAGTGTCAAAAAAAAGGGTTAGAAACATAGAAATCAAGAGCAGAATTAGACCATCCAGCCCTAGAAATCTGCTTTGCCATTCGTTATGATCATAGCTGATTATCCAACTTAACAACCTGATCCCACCTTGCCCCACCTGCATGTCAAGTGTTATATCTAACTCCATCTTGAAAACATACTGGCCCTGATTCTCTATGTCATCTGCAGCCGAGATTATCTGGTCCCACACTACGAATGGAGATTTAGCTATTTATCTGTTCTTGCTGGGAGGAGTAGCAGGGCATATGACATCGGAGAATTCAGACCACAATGTTTTGGCCTCAACTGCTTTCTGTGGCGGCGAATTCCAACTTTCTGGGTGGAAAAAATTCCCCTCATCTAGATCCTAAAACCCTGTATCCTTAAGACCATGACCCCTGATTCCGGACTCTCCCACTACTGGGAACATCCTTCCTGCACTTACCCTGTCTAGTCCTGTTAGAATTTTATAGGTTTCTGTGAGATCCCTGCTTATTCTTCTGAATTCCAGTGGATACAATCCTAACTGAATCCATCTTTCCTCATATGTCAGTCCTGCCATCTCAGAAATCAGCCTGGTAAACCTTCGCTGTATTCTCTCTGTAGCAAGAACATCCTTAGATAGGTGGACCAAACCTGCACACAATATTCCTGGTATGGCCTCACCAAGATCCTATATAATTGCAGCAAGATAGCTCTCCTTCCTCCTCCCCTCACTCGAATTGTACTTGAATCCCCTCACTATGAAGGCCAACATATTATTTGTCTTCTTTGCTGCCTGCTGCTCCTGCATGTTTACCTTCAGTGACTGGTGTACAAGGAGACAATGGTCTCTTTGCACATTCCTCTTTCTCAATTATTGATATGATAATCTGCCTTCCTATTTTTGCTACCAAAGTGGATAACCTCATTCTTATCCACATGATACTGCATCTGTCATTTCACTCAGCTTGTCCAAATCACACTGAAGCATCTCTGCATCCACCTCTCAGCCTCCCACCTGGTTTTGTCTCTCATTTAAGGTGGACTTGAAGAGAAATTTCTTAATTTCTTCTATTAGGAGATCAGTAGTTTTTAAAATTCTCTCCCTTACTGAGAATTGGAGGCTGTCATTGAATATGTCCAAGGTTGAGTTAGATAGATTTTCTGATTGATAAGGCAATTGAGGGTTAAGGGGGACATGCAGGAAAATGGAGGTAAGGCAACATCAGGTCAGTGATGGTTTGATTGAACAGCAAAGCAGGAATGAGAGAAATGGTCTGCCTCTGCCCTATTTCTTATGTTCTTAAGTTCAGCATTACTGTCACCTTGTTGCTCACTCACTGCTTGGCCAGATTACACCTCTGACTTCTGAAAAGTGAACAAGGGTAATGTTAAATGTATGGGGGTGGAGAGGGAGATGATGTATTCAGTGACATTGACTTCTCATTTGATGTTATCAAACTTCTTGCAGTATTAGGTCCAAGTCCTCAGGGTTCAACTCCTGGCATTGTCCCCAACAGCTCCCTGCTTCCACTGCCTTCTGAGTGCCTGTGAAAAAGACCTCCAGACCCTTGCAGATACAAGACATCACACTCACACTCCACCTCCGCCACAAATCTCCATCGCAGCTTCTGAAAATCTTGAGTCAGTGTTGAGTTTGTTCAATATTTCACAGGCACAACTACCTACACTACCTTACATAGGCACAATATACTTGCTTCTTAAAAAATGTATCAGGCTCACCTTGAAGCAGTGCAGGCTACTTTTAACTAATGCCGCTCATGACGCCAGAGTGAATGCCAAAGCATGGGGACAATCAGCAGGTATGGTTACTGCTGGCTAGGCGGTGAAATCTTTTACAACAGCAGATAGTGCAAAGTTGGCATGCTGTCTGTGTTGCAACTAATAAGCAAGTTAAATGTGCATTATAATTTCCCACACCAAACTTCAGGGTCTATCAAATTTCACCCCCAATAGGTTTACAAAATCCCCCATGCTTTATGAAGCACACACAACATGATAAGCCATCCTGGACATAATAACAGCATCAGTTATAAAGCACATACAACCATGATAAACCATCCCAGAAATAATAACAGCATCAATTATAATTTACTCACAAGTAGTCATGATATATTAAGGTAACTAACTACTGAAATGGTCATGCTCAGTGTCATATTGAAAAACAGTAAATTTACTGCATCTATTCTATTAAATTCAATCTGTCATTGTGTCACTAAGCAGGGAAACAATGTTCTGAAGGCAATCTGAAAATGTATGGTTAATTACATTCAACTGTATGGCATACTCATTGGCTAAAGAATTATAAATCGTGCTTGTGTCCTGAAATATTCTATAAGTTCATCTGTTGCCAAAGGTTTTGATCATGTTTTTCATATCACTGCTATATTTCACCATCTGGACTTTGGACAGCCCATGTCATATACCTTTACAAGACAAAGGTTAATGAAGATGAAATTGAAGAACAAAATTCAATCCCATTAAAAACACTGAAGCAAACAGGAAATCAAAACTGATAGCAAACTTTCCTTTCACAGTCATTCTATTATTAACTGGTGGAACTATTTTAATCATTAGTTATGATTATATATTAGTGCTTTTGGTTTAGTTTCATTACATGATTCACCTGCAAACTATCAGTAAATCATTGTTCCAAATGATTTGCAACATGAGTCAGATTATATGAAATGTGATAAACATTCTTCGTGCCATAATGCAACATAGCATTCATTTGGTTCTCTGGCACTTGCTTCCAAAGGAGAGCACATTACCATGTAAACCAAAGCTCCCAAGTGTTAACATCTGAATGGGGATAGGTATTGTCACCACTCTTCTACAATTATAGGAAGTGCATAACTTGTACTGAAAGCTGCTCAGACACAATTGCTTACAAAGCTTACTTTGCAGCACAGTTCACTAACTTTTATGTCTCATCTTTGACTGATTAACAAAAAAGGAATAATATTGAGAAATAAAAATGAAGCAAGTTATATCAGGACACCCACTGAATTTTTGAGAGTTGGGCTGCAATAACCAAAGCTGTTCTTTAATATCTGCTACAGAGTTGTAAGGAAAACATTGTGACAAATTAATGATACGAGATGTATACCAAAAGGATCATCCTTCCCCTTTTAAAGAAGCTTAATCTCCCTCCAGGATATGAAATCTGACAAATCTTTCAACTTTTCTTTCACCTCTAGCCTGTTTCTCTCCATCAAAATACTCTTGTCCCCTCTGCATTAACATTGTTATGGTCATGGTTCATCTGAATTATCCTCTCTTTTTCAACTTGACAGTTTCAATTGCTCACAAAGCAGAAGTGATTCCATAGGGTGATGCCACAAAGGCTGACACTTTAAGCCAAATGTCAGCTATTTTTAATCATTAATGGAGCTTTTTAAACCAGCTGCTTTTGTATCATTGACATCAATCTATATTAGTGCAAGAATGAACACGCCAGTGCAAAGGCCACTGCAACTTGCAAGGGAAAGTCGATAAACATATAAAACAGAGGAACATTCAGAGCTATGGGGAGAAACTAGTGCAGTAAGATTAATTCAGACACTTTCAGCCAGAAAAACTCCTTCCATATTGTAAACTATTCCAGTGTTTTCATTGATTTTATACCAATAAGCATTTGCCATTTGACTCTGAAGTTTTGCTACTTACCTTTTGCTCAGAATGAGGTTGCATCAATGTAGAAAATGCAATCTTACAGCAGCAGGAGTTGCAGGCTGGAGAAATAACTTGTTGCGCCTCACAGAATAGTGCGAATCAGAATGCACGCTGAGCTTCTGATGGAGCACTCTGTCACCAAGTCAGCCGAAATTGGCTCTTTAGGGTTGACAAGTACGAAAACGGCCAATAACAAGATTATGCAGTAGCAGGAGCTCCCTCAAGTGTTTGAACAGAGAACTGACATTGCAAACATAAAATAAATATGCCTTTCCTTTCCACATTGCTGACACACACGTACAGAGGCACACATATCAAAATGCCACCCTCAGAGAATCTGGTTTGTTACCAGCATGACTTTGAAGCAGGATTTTCAACAGGCTATCCCAAAATGGCTAAAATGCAAAACTCAATTTCTAAAAACAGAAGTCCAACAAAGAAAATTACAGCTCAGGAACAGGCTCTTCAGCCCTCCAAGCCTGCACCCACCATGTTGCCAACTAAAACGCCCTCCCTTCCGGTGACAGTATTCCTCTATTCCCATCCTATTCATGTCCTTGTCAAGATGCCCCTTAAAACTCACTATTGTATCCTCTTCTCCTCCTCTCCACATTGTTTTTGAGACAAAAGTTATGTTGAAAGCTGCAGAGTATACAGACCAACATTTGTAATTCTACCGAACTCAAAAGTCGACTCAGTCCTCAAATTAGTCGCCGGCATTCCTGCTTTGAACAAGATGGATCCTTATTCCTGGATTCCGATTCGGGCTTGTACTGGTTAGAGAACCCTGGAGTAATTTTCTTGTGGATCATGGGCTGACCTTGATCCCTCATATTGAGTGGCCTAATCTTTCATGGGAACACACAGTGACATTGAAAAGTGCTTTAACTAACCCTGCAAAACAAAGCAGCGGGTGCTTCCTGTACTCTGTGCTGAGAAACAGCACGACTTCACCAGTACAATCCAAAATGAGCCCTGCGTACATTCACTCTTCAGCAAAGTGTAAATTGACAGAGTTAATCGAGAGTTTACGTCATTCACAAGCAAGCAAGCGTTTCATAATAAATCTATTAGGTACTTTTACTGGGATGTTTTAAATCAGAAAGCCTAAAGTCTATTGTTAGGATGTTTGCAAAGATTATACATTAATCATGTAGCCTTGTGCTGAAACTGACTTTTAGCTGGTTAGGTAGCTGGAATGTGATGCAAAATTCATGCAATGGTATAGGTTTAATCTGTGGCAGTTCATCACCTCATCTTTGCCTACACAGAGTAGTTAGGGGGAGGCTGTTTTCATTGGTTGGGGAATCTAAAACATAGGGCAGTCTCTCCAGATAAGGTGTCAATCATTTAGGATTTAGATGGGGGGGGGGGGGGGGAGAAATCCTTAGCTCAAAAGGTTATAAACCTTTGGAATTCTCCATCCCACAGAGCTGTGGATGTTCCATCTTTCGAACATTTAAGGCTGGGATAGTCAGAATTTTGATCTCTCAAGAAATTAATGGATTTGGACAGCAAGTGGGAAAAAAGTTGAAGCCCAAGATCTGCTATGATTGATGGCTTAGTGGGCTATATAGTCTAGTCTTGTTTCTATTTCATATGGTGTCCCAAAGCTATATATGACCAACTGTCTAATAGGGAAAATGATGTCTTTGGCCTTTGTTGACAATGGCTAATTACCTTATGCTAATATTTAATGACACATAAACAATGAGGGATATTTTGACCATGTTCCACAGAATGAATTTGGAAATGAGTTGCGTACAATTGCACGTTAGACTGAAGTGGATTGAAACAAAGAAACAAAACAGTGCAACAAGCGGTATCTGGGTGTGTCTCACCAAAATATTTTTAGCTGTAAAAGAACTAAGAAGCACACGTCTGTCACAAGTCAAATGAAGGGCGGAATATGCAGTTCAGACTGCAAGGAGGAATTATTGCAGCATACCTTGGTGACTGAATTTTTATAGATTAGATATTACCAACATTCTAATGCATGAGTTTATTGTTGTATAGCACTAGGGAGGGTACAAAGATAATGTAAAAATGGAAAATACTGGAAATAGCAGTTCAGGCAGCATCTGTGGAAAGAAACAGAATTAACATTTCAGGTCAAAGTACTTTAAAATCAGCACAAGGCTGTTTAAATGAATAAAATGTTGAGCTGAAAAGTTAACTCCAGCATCCACAATACTCGGCATTTATGTTGGATTTATGAGCACGTGGCCAAAACCAGAGAATTTTTGCTGAGGAAAGGTTGGATAGGCAGTGCTTGTTTTCTTTGGGACAGAGGAGGCTAAAGGAAAATTTAATTGAGGTTCTGAAATAGTCATTAGAAAGGACCTCTTTTTTGTCAGCAGAACATCCAATATCCAAGGGACACAGGTTTGAAGTAACTAGTAGAAAGATTGGAGGGAAATTGTCGAGATATTTTCCATCCACAAAGCAGTTGGGGGGGCTGAAATTCACAGCCTGAAACATAGCTAGAAACCTTCACCACATTTTTAAGTACGTGACAGGGACTTGAAGAGTTGTATCTTCCATGGTTATAGATCAAGAGCTGGAAACTGGGATTAGGTTGTATATCCATTTTTATCAGGCACAAACATGGTGGGCAAAATGGCCTCTGTAATGTTGTAAATTGCTAGGACTCAAAAAGATGCTCAGACCTAATGCAGGAGTTAGCATTTTCACTGATCTGAAGAGAAAATCAAAAAGTGACCCAATGTTGATAGGATGGCATGATGGTTAGCATTGCTGCCTCATAGTCCAGGGGCCCAGGTTCAATTGTCATTTTGGGTCACTGTCTGTGCACAGTCTGAACGTTCTTCCCATTTCTGCATGGGTTTCCTTCGAGTGCTCCGGTTTCCTCCCACAGTCCGAAAGATGGGCTGGTCAGGCGCACTGACCATGCTAAATTCTCCCTTAGTGTACCTGAACAGATGTCAGAGTATAGAAAATAGGAGATTTTTGCAACAGTTTTATTGCAGTGTTAATGAAAGCCTACTTGTGATACTAATAAACAAACTTTAAACTATATGAAGACAGGGACAGCGGAGAAAATACCCTTCTCATCTCTAGAACTCCAATTTCAAATCCAGCACAATCTGATCATACTAACTTCTTTTTATTCTGAAGGCTAAAACCAAGATTGTCTCGTTTCATTCCAGTTCCATAGTTATCGGACATTACAAGCATTCCAACGTGGGTAATGATAGATATAGAAACAGTAAACATGGCATTTATAGCCTGGAGTTTGACGTACAGACACTAAAAATGATGCCGTTGCTTTTAATATTGCAATAACAATGCACAGCAAAACATATCTCGTTTAGAAACTATTTGTTAATTACTAATCCATCATGGGATAATGATTTAGCATTAAATTATTTGCAATCAAACTGTACTACTTAAATGTCAAGGAATTGTTAAATGAAGGTGAAACCTGTGTTTTCTGGGGAGGGCCCACAAAAGACTCATTTCAATTTTGTTCCATGGTTGACCATGGCATAATTGATTTCTGTTACACGGGGTGAAAGGCCATATGAGTTACATAAATGGTGCTTCAGGCTGAACTCAGTACTAACAAACAGAAAACCAAGAACACAAGACACTGCTTTTGTCATTGGGGATTTATTTGGTCCCGCAGGCATATGCTACTTCTTAACTTGTGTATGTTCCAGTATGTCTAACAAACAGTGTTTTCATTCATCCAGGCAGTGATTTGAAGAACAGAATCCCATTAGTTCCCTGGTCACCAAACTTCTAGTTAAGAGAACAGCAACATTCTACATTGCTCAGTTGACAAATGTGAACTTTAATGCTGGCACCTGGCCAACAAAGGTGTTTGCTTCTTTATGCCTGCGTTCACCTTCCTAACCACGTGACAACATGCAGTCCAAGGTCCTTAATCAAAGCATGTCCCAAAGTTAAAAATCAGTAAACAGAGCACATTTCTGCAACCATTCCTATCATCCTCCAGCCAATTACCATTAGAAAGCAATACTGCTCTTCAGTTTTGCTCAATGTTTGCCAATTTAGTGCTTGAATCACAAGCCATTTGTCAACAGCATTAGCATGAAAAACAGCGATCGAAATTAAGAACGACTTACCAGCTCATAGTTGACTGGTGGCAAGCACGGTGTCACAACCTGGGAAAGAAAACAAGCCAGTTGATTTAATTCCAGCGTTTTGAGCCAAGGCAAAACAAATAATAGTAATGGAATACTTGAAAACTTGGAACTCTTCTTAGACATCTCATTTCAGAAATCTTAAGAAATTAGAATTCAGGTCGCAATACCTGGAGAGGGAAAAGGATTATATTTCCACTGCAGAAGGCAGTATTCGATGTTTTAGGAAAACATTAACCAGCTTGCCAGCAGCACATCCTTGAGAGCACACCACCCCATCACCTGATAAAAAGTCATTGTGTAATCAAGCCAGAACAAACTAACAAGGTAAACACACACCTGGTCCACTGCAATGGATCACTCCAAATAATCATATTTGTGTTTCTCAAATACTTTTAGCAAACTCTTACACCAGCCGTATTGAGAGTTTGAACATGCAATGGCCAATGCTGGTCAATGATTTACCCAAGAGGAAAATGGTTTTCTTCCATGTTTAAAAGCTGCAAGAGACTAGTAACTAACTGAATGTGGGGTATAATCAATCATCACTGAAAGCCTTTTCCAGTAAAGTGACAAGCCTTGCTTTTCAAACCCATTTTGCAAACAGATCCGTGGATAAGCAATTTTGAGTTATTAGTTGACTTATTATTAGCAATGCTGCATTTTATTTCGTTTCAGTACTTTTGGGATGGCTGAGTATATTTTGTCCCAAATTCTGATTGGAATTTGCTAATATAATTTATCTTTACTATCTTGAGGATAATTTCAGCACTAAACATGCATTTTTCTGGAAAGTTATCACAGGCAAAAACTACCTTTTAAGACCACAGTACCCATCATACAAAGCTGTTCCCTATTCCCCACAATGAGTAATATTGGCAATGGCACATGTTGCTCACCCTTTATCATCCTGTGAATATGATGATCTTCCTAAATTTTTTTAAATAAGTGGATTGTTAAACCACTTTAGAGGGCAGGAAATGGAATTGCACCAGATGGTGAAGACACGAAGAAGTTTTGCAATAATCGTCGTCCATTTTTCTGAACCAAGTTAATTTAATTCAACTTGCAACTTGCCAGGGTGAGAATTGAATTCTTGACTTTTTGTTTCTACTCCAGTACCACAGTCACTAAGAATCATTATCCTTTTGGCTCATAATGTTGCATTACAATAGCATAAAAAACACTTAAGAAAGAGTTAAAGACTGAAGTTCAACCTTAGGATTCAGATGCTGTTCTCCTTACCAAGCACAACTGAATTTATTGATTGATTACAAACTGCTCAGTTGGAAGCATTTTCACCTTTGAGAAGATTGTGATTTCAATCTACTCCAAGACCTTAGCACTTAATCTAGCCTGTCACTTAAATGAAAGGAATGCTGCATTGTACAAGGTGGCAGTTTTTCTGGTGAACAGTTAAAACTGAGGACCCGGCAACCTGATTAAATGGACATTAAAGACTGATCATAAGCAGCTGGTCTTATAGGGTCAACATGCATTTCAATCTTTCAGCACATTTATCAAAACTGTGCTGCCGAGCTGGACATTTATCAACTGCCTCAGCAGCTGTCATAGTTAACATTTGGAAACACACTCAACCCTTCAATGGTCTGGGAGAATTAATACTGAAACTTCAAAACAAGTGGTTAAAATTCTGATGAATTTTTAAAAAATGACACAAAATATCATACTATGGATTCAAAAACTACATACGTAGCTTGCAGAATGTTTGCCTCTTCACAAAGAACTTGCTCTAGCCATATCATAACGTGTTATATAGCTGTGATTGTAGATACTGGAGAAAGATCATGTGGCTCAAGAAGCATGTGCACATATCCAGTCACAGAGTGTCTGTTCTTTCTTCCCAATTAGCAACCTTCTTTCCCCAATTCTTTCATTGCCCTTTGCACAATTAGTTCATTAATAAACTTTTTGTATTAAAAAAACTGATAAACTTTCAGTTATGCAGAATCACAGAATACTACAGAGCAGAAGAGGCCCTTTGGTCCAATGGGTCTGCACCAACGCATGAAAGGTCCTGACTTGCCCACCTAATCCAACTTGTCAGTACTTGGCCCATCACCTTGAATTTATGGTGTGCCAAGCACTCACTCAGGTACTTTCTAAACGATGTGAGGCATCCCACCTCTACCACCCTCCCAAGCAGCAAATTCCAGGCTATCATCAATCGCTGAGTAACAAGGCTTTTCCTCAAATCTCCCTAAACCTCCCACCCCTCACTTTTAACTCATGTCCCCTCATAACAGACCCTTCAAGGGAAACAGCTGCTCCATATCCACCTTGTCCATGCCCCTTAATCTTGAACACCTGAATCAGGTCACCCTCAATCTTTTCTGCTCCAACTAAAACAATCAATTCTATCCAACCTCTCTTCATAACTTGAATGTTTCATCCCAGGCAGCATTCTAGTAAATCTCCTCTGGTGCATTCATGTCCTTCCTATAATGTGGCAATCAGAATTCCATCTGTGGCCTCACCAAAGTTCTATACAAGTCCATCATGACTTCTCTGCTTTTATAATCTATATCCCGACTGATAAAGGCAAGTGTGCCATATGCCTTTTTCACCACCCTACTAATCCGCCTTTCCGCCTTCAGAGAACTGTGAACAAACACACCAAGTTCCCCTTGTTCTTCAGAATTTCCCAATGTCAAACCTTTCATAGAATACTTCCTTAGTTAAATTACTCCTTTTAACGTACATCATCTCACACTTTTCAGGGTTAAATTCCATCTGCTACTTATCCACCATTTGACCATCTCATCCATATCATCCTCTAACCCAAGACATTCAACCTCATTGTTAACTATCCGGCAAATATTTGTGCCATCGGTAAACTTACTGATCTTACCTCCCACATTGTCATCTATGTCACTTATATAAATGATGACCAGTAGGGGACCAGCATGGATTCCAGTGGTACGCCACTGGTCTCTGGCCTCGAATCATTAAAGCAGCTAAGCCAAATATGAATCCACCTTGTCAGTTCACCATGTATCCCATATGCATTAGCCTTCTTAATACATCTCTCATGTGGGACGTTGTCAAAAGCTTTGTTGAAATCCATGTAAATCGCATCAACCACAGTACCCTTATCCACTCACTTGGTTACATACTCAAAAAATTTAAATCAGATTTGTTAGACATGACTTCCCACTGGCAAAACCATGCTGATTATTCCCAATCAAACATTGCCTCACCAAATGGGCATAGATTCTCTCCTTCAGAGTCTTCTCCAGTCATTTCCCAACCACAGACATGAGATTCACTGGTCTGCAGTTCCCTGGCTTGTCTTTATAACCTTTCTTGAATATTGGGACCACATTAACTGTTCTCTAGTCTCTGGCACTTCCCTGGTGGCAGGGAAGGAACTAAAAGTTTGGTTCAGAGCTCCTTCAATTTCCTCCCTTGTTTTCTACAACAGCCTGGGATACAATTCATCTGCCCCTGGAGTTCTGTCCACTTTTAAGCCTGCCAATACCTTGTCACTCCCTATGATGATTTTCTCTAGAGCCTCACAGTCTCTCCTGAGTTCCATAACTACCTCTTCATTTTCATGGGTAAAGACATGTGTGAAATATTCATTTAACACCATCAATGTTCTCTGCCTCCACCAACAGATTTTCCTGTTGATCCTTAATGGGCCCTACTCTTTCCCTGGATATACTTCTTGCACATCTTTGGATCTTCCCCATTTTTGTTAGTCAGAGCTTTCTCATATCCCTTCTTTGTTCTGCTAATTGATTAGTTAAGCTCCATCCTGCAATTTCTGTACTCCATTAATGCCTCCACAGACTTACGCTCCTTATACTTGTTAGAAGCCTTTTTTTTTCTTCTCATGGTCATCCATGGTTCTCTGGGTTTATTACATCTTCCTATTATCCTAGAAGGAACAGGCTGGGCCTGTACACTCCCTGTTTCATCTTTGAACACCCCCCACTGCTCTTCCATAGATTTCCCCACCAGTCAGTTGTTCCAGTCTACCTCGGCCAGATCCTGCCTTATTGTGTTAAAATCTACTCTCCCCCCAATCCAAAACCTTTTTCTGCAACTTGTGAACAACTTTTCACACCTTTAGGATATCCCACAGCTTTAAAAACAATTACTGGCAGCTGCTTATGAATTGTAGGTATCAGTATTCTCATTGTGTAAGCAAATATAGCAAGCCCCACAAATAGCAATTCAAAAATTATTTTCTATTTAGTGATGTTGTTTGAAGGCTGCATGTTGAGTGGGACATAAGAAACCATCTAGACTTTTCCTTCAACAGTAATATGAGAACTTTTAGGTTCATCTGAGAGAGTGATAAAAAGTCCAGCACCCCCTTCACAGCGGCACTCTGTCCATGATGTGCACAACTGACATCCTAGTTTTCGGAAGTTAAGTCTTTCAGCCCTAACTCAAGAGGTCAGAATGCATCAGCGACTGTCAAAATAGCACCATAGGGCTAGGGTACATTGAGATTAAGACAAATATTTATATTTTGCACTTCATTAAAACATCTATAATACTTGCACAGTTAACATGATAAACTATTCATCTGTAAATTCCAAAGAACTGGCACAAATTCTGATACATTTTGCAATCTTTGGAATTTTTCCAAATGACAGTAGGACTTACGAGAGGCCACAATTCTGCAGTACACAAGGGAAGAGACTGGGTAATGGATCTGTATGTTGTGCTGTTAAATTTGAATATAACTTCTAGCAACTGTTGTAATGTTCCTGTTAAGTCTTTTCTGTGATGCAACCCCAGATAACTTACTTTCTCTGGAGGCATTCAGAATCAAATCTACTTTAAAAGGGAAAAGCATGTCTTGGTTACTGGTTCATTCCTGTTCTGTGATCTAGCCATAATCTTGCGCTCAACCTAACAGTTTGCAAATTTTGCATTATGTTCAATCCTGAGCTGACTTCAATCTTGGTATCCTCTCTGCCACGAGACTACTTGCTTAGACAGTCATGGCATTGCTCATCTCCATCACTACATCTGTTACTTTGCTACAGGCCTCAATTACTCGAAAGCTGTCCTATTCCATCCTACATAAATTAATTGCCTCAGTCATGCATAAAAATTAATACATTACTTGTGAAAACAATATTTCATGTACATTGAGACCAGAGCTGCTGAGAAATGTGACTGGAAGTCAGAAATTTGGTTCTACTATAGTGAATGTCAAAAGCTCAATTAAGGCTGAGAGTCTGTCAGCGTCAGATAGGAACAGGCAGCAACCAGAAGTCAGACATACTGGTCAAACATGGGGCTATGAGAAGTCAGGTGAAAGAGGGTAACTAATGTCACAAATGTCCAAAACAATGCAAAAGGCCAAGGTACATGGCCAGACAGAAACAAAGAGAAAGTCAACTGACAGCCTATGTCAATGATAGAAAAAAGGTTTAATTTTTTTCCAGCATTTCTTTCTGAAAGGGACCAAATTTTCTTAAAATGAAATTTTGTGCAAATGACAGCAAGCAACTTGTGGCAGAGGGGAAGTCTTAAGAATTGTAATTTGCCACAAAGTGCACTCTAGCTATTAGCTTCACAAAAATGCCACCCAGCCACCAACAGTCTGATGGTTTCGATTTCATTGTTGCTTTTACACATTAACAATCTAATAAGCCCACTGCAGAAAGTGAAGCCTTTTACAACTAATATTTACATAATGCTTTTAGCACAGTGAAATATCCCAAGAATATCCCAAATAAATTTCACTGGAGTAATAAGAAGATATTAAGACAGATAATCAACATTAAAGAAGAAGAGAGATGTTGAGAGGTAGAAAGGTTTGGGAGAGGAATTCCAAACCTAGGACGTTGACAGCTGTAAGCACAAGTTATGGATGATGGGCAACCTGAATGTTGTCCAGGTCTTATTGCATGTGGATATGGTCTATTTCAATGTCTTAAGAGTTGATTGCACATTGCACTTCTAATGTTATGATGAAAGGAAGGCCATTGATGAAGCAGCTCAAGGTGGTTGGGCTTGGGATACTACCCTGAAGAATTCCTGCAGTGATGTCCTGGAACTGAGAAGTTTGGCCTGAAACAATCATAGCCATATATCTTTGTATTAGGTATGATTCCAAATGGTGGAGAATTTTTACTGATTCCCACAGACTTAAATTCTGCTAGTGTTCTTTGACCACACTCAGTCAAACATTATTTGATGTCAAGATGTTGAATTCAACATTTTGGTCATGATTGAACCAAGGCTATAACAAGGTCAAGAGCTAAGTGGCCCTGGTAATACTCATCAAACTATACATCAGACAGCAAATTATTGCTGTGCAAATGCCATTTGGCAGCATTGTCGACAACATCTTCCATCATTTCTTTCTTTTCATTAAAAGACCTGTCATTGATTTTCACCACTCTGGCTCACCCTTCCTCTCAATATTCCCTCTCTTTATTTCTCATTCCTTATGTTTCATTTGTTAGAAATACACTGTGGAATCCATTTTTCATCAAGGGCCCTGGATGCCCTGGCACCCTGGGTGTGCCACTGACAGCTTACACTTCCAGCAGCCTGAGAGGAAAATTACTGAACTGAAAAATACAGGCAAGAATTTAACTCGACAGATTGCAAGATGACCTGCTTCTGCAAATTCCAGCCTCATGACCAGCAATGTTTTACTTAACTATAATTAGAGGTCTGGACGCACAATGCAAGCTTCTTCTGGTTCATTAATCTTTTGGCTTTAACACAGCATAAACTAACATACAAATACAGTTGAACATGAATATCCAAGTGCTTTAGTTAAGTCCAAAGATGTGCGTATCAGGTGGATTGGCTGTGCTAAATTGCCACTTAGTGTCAGGGAGACTAGCTAGGGTAAATGCATGAAGTTATGGGGATGGGGCTTGGCTGAGATTGTGGTCAGTGTAGACTTGTTAGGCCAAATGACCTCCTTCTGCAGGAGAGGAATTCTAATGATTAGTTTGCATGTATTGTATGTGAAACCATTGAGATCGCCCACTATTTGAATGTTCTTTCAGAACACGCATTGAACTGCCTTCATTAAAAAATACAGACCGAGTTCTGTCCAACATTCCAGCCCTTACAAAGGTCAGGAGATATTCAGGCACAGAAATGAAAATGCAGACCCCATGAAATCTCAAGCGAAGCAATGCCAAGATCACTTCCTGCTGATCAGTCTGACTTTCCGCTGTCCAAATGATATTGCAGAACGATATATGAACTGTATGCTTTGTCTGTATAGCACGCAAGAAACAATACGTGATTATTACAAGTCAAAATGATGGCCTAGTCGTATTATCGCGGGACTATTAATCCAGAAACTCAGTTAATGCCCTGGGGACCTGGGCTTGAATCCACCATGGCAGATGGTGGAATTCGAATTCAATAAAATATATCTGGAATTAAGAATCTACCGACGAGCATGAAATCATTGTCGATTGCTAGGAAAAACTTGCCTGCTGCACTAATGCCCTTTAGGGAAGGAAATCAGCCATCCGTACCTGATGTGGCCCACATGTGACTTTAGAGCCACAGCAATGTGGTTGACTTTCAACTGCCCTCCACGGGCAACTGGAGATGGGCAGTAAATGCTGGTCAGCCAGTGATGCCCATGTCCTACACGGCTGAATAAAAAAAAAATCAGAAGAACTGTTCCATATTGAACACCACTTGCAGGAAGCATGTGAACTCATTTAAAATATGCAAATATATCACTAAGTAATAATTGTGCACGTGTACATGTGAATTCAGAAACTTGGAGTTACTGTGGTGACTAAACATTAAATAAGAAGGTCTCTTATGATAATTGATGTTTTTGTCAGAAATTATATGACGCTTGATATCATGGCGTGGAAAATGACTGGACAGAGTGGATGATATTCAGAACGGTCCATAGAAGATTAGCATTCAACAGATAATCCATAAATAATACTGAAATAAAAGCAGTGCACGAAGCACTGACTAAAGCAGATATTCCCAAAGATGTAAACCATTTCTAATTCTAAGGAAATACTGAACAACAGCTCCCTCTTATGTTCAATTTAATTCTAAATATTAAGTCAGCACTGGTTTAGTGCAACATGATAAATACAAAACAAATACTTTTTTCTTCAAATGCTTGTTGCCTCACTCTTCAGTGATAAATACTTGCAACATAGACTACACATTTTATGTTAAACAGTCTGTATTGTTATTAAACACAAGATTTAGGTAGAGATAGTAAAGAAAGATATTTCACTCATGAAAAAGCATAAGCATTAAAAATTTTCAAAATAATTATTTAGTGTGAAATGTGATTTTTCAATATAGTAGTGATTCATAAAATACAAGAGGAATTTTCAGCACAGGAAGGATGTGATTGCTCTAGAAAGGGTGCAGAGGATATTCACCAGGATGTTGACTGGGCTGGAGAGTTTCGGCTGTGAAGAGAAGCTGGTTAGGATGGAGTTGTTTTCCTTTGGGTAGGAAAGGCTGACGGGAGTCCTGATTAACATGTACAAAATTATGAAGGATATTGATAAAGTAGATAGGAAGGATAGATAGGGAGGAGCTTTTCCCATAGTAGAGGGATCAATTAATATGGGGGCACAAGGGGCAGGAAATTTAGAAGGAATTTGAGAAAAAGCTTTTTCACCCTGAGTGTGTCAGGAATGTGGAGCTCACTGCCTGAAAGGGTGGTAGAGGCAGTGACCCACACAACACTTAGGAAGCATTTAGGTAAGCACTTGAAATACCAGCACATACAAGGCAATGGTCCAAGTGCTCGAAAGCAGGATTAGAAGACATGATGGGCCGAAAGGCTGTACATGTTCTGTGATGTTCTATGAAATGCCTGATACATCAATAGAGGAAGAAACGCATTTTTTTGAAGTAAGAATGGTTTGACGTCTGGCAACTTGCTTATGGAGCAAAGCAAAATAAAATTAAAGCATACATTTAATTTAATATGTTTTCTTTAATTTATTTTTCTTTAATTTTTGCATAATAGATTTCAGCTATAAATATTGCTTGTTTTTACTTCTTTTTCATTTCGTACACAACTTAAATTGCTTATTTTCCCTCCTTATTTTAATTCATTTTTCAATCATTTGATACTGTTGGATATTTTTCTGTGCACTCTCTCACTGATCACAGAAGGAAACTTGTGCTGTTCCTGAGCTCTTGCAGCATTGTTACAACATGAAATGGGGCTAAAAAGAAAACACCAACTGTAGCAGAAAATCTTCCAATGAAACCACTTCTCATAGCCAATGAAAGCAAAAAGGAAAATCCACCAAGGATGCTTTGGATTAAGCCTTAATTATAGTTATGTTTGAATCAAACACGCCTAACATCAACAAGGAAGGTTCCTCAGCAACTGTTAATTCTTTGTAACCACACTGCTCGACAGGAGTCTGCGAACTGTTACAAAAGGCTTAATATTGAGTGTGGGATCTGCTGAAGGATAATGTGATTGCCCGAAAGGGCATTTCTATACAGAGACCCATTACACATTGGCACCCCAAGCTTCATGGAGAAAAGATGAAATGTCGTCAAATGTATAGGTTTGTCTAATGACCTTTCTTTCAAAACAGTTGAGTTCTGTATTTACTTATTCGATCTTACAATAGGAGCGTGCTGGAGAATATCATCAACCTCAAAAAATTGTAAAGACAATTTTCTTCTTCAGAAGCCAAACTTGCTACTTGTATTTGGTTGCTTATTAGTGACTGTAAATCTTTATGAATGTTTTACATTACAGTGTACCATTGATAATGAAACTCAACTATTGTGATTTAATTCCCAAATTTTGAAATATGAATGACAGGCCAAAATACAATCCTCAACTGAACTTGTTTTTATATTAAGTTTTTGAATAAATGATCTAACTTTCAGTTGTTATTTTATTTGATGACGCATTCCTAAGGCCAAATAAAACTTAGTTAATCATCTTATATTTTTTTCTCATTTCATAAAGGCCATATATAAAAGCAAGTTTCCCCATTTGGTTTTATAAAAATTACACCACTCGGTCTTCCCTTTTTCCTGCTGTTGGCACCTACACTGTCTGTCTGCCTTTTGAAATTGTCTTTCTGCCAGATAATCCTAGTAACTGACAGAATGGAATACAAGGAAGTTATGTCACATCCACACAAGTACAATTGCACATACTTTTCCAACATAAACTATTTGCCAACCAGGATACTTTGAGTGGGTTAAACTAAATAGACTTGACGGGTGACCTTGTTCAATATATACCAAACTAATATACGGTGCTACAGGCCTGACAACAAAGAGCTTGAATAATTAACAATATGCATTCATGCATCCACATGCACATAGTACTGCTGGCAATTCTATTTGTAAGGTTTGCGCCAAATCTGCGCTATACATAAAGTTGTCAACTATTTGTGTTTCCCAGGTAGTGTCAATATGTCAGCATTTACTGATAAAAATCAGTGTGAGGTTTTAAACTTCTCATGTCGCCCTGAGGTCACCGCAGAATGATGCTGGGCAACAAAGCTGCAACTGCTTGATCCACACTGGTGAGCAATTGCAAAACACCCAGCAATAAATACAGGCACACTGAGGTGTAAAAAAGATCTTTTTTTTAAAAATAACACGAATATTAAAGATACAGAAAAAATGCTAAATATTGCAGCTCAATGAACAAGAAGAAGTGCATTTTAATTTCAAGTCACCGAAACACCTTCAAACAATAAAACTATTTAAGAACTGCCACTTCAGCTCTTCATTCCTCACATACCAGTCTCTGATTGTTGAGTTAGGGGCCCAAGTGTGTCCTTTTTTCATCAGCTTCCTTTCTTTTGTGGCCTTAACATATTTCTGTTGGATCCCTCATTTGCTTTGTTCTGGGCTCTTTTGCTATTTCTCTTAACTTGATCTCGTCTCTCTGTCTTATTCTTCTTTGGCTATTTTCTTCCCATCGCTCCTTCGTATGTTCTTTGCTCAATTTTCAAACTTACCTCAGGGCTGCCAGGTACGCACGACATGATGTCTGGTCTCACCTGCCTATAGTCCAATAATGACTATAATAAATTGTGGCACAGTGGTTAGCACTGTGTTCGGCCTTGAGTGACCATGTGGAGTTGGCATACTCTCCCCAGCTCTAATATGGGTCTCCTTCTCGTGCTCCGGTTTTTTTCCCCACAGACCAAAAGATGTGTAGGCTAGATGAGTCGGCCATGCTAAATTGTCCCTTAATGTCCCAAGATGCATGGTTATGGGGATTAGCTATAGTAAATGTGTGGAGTTGTGGGCTAAGGGCTAGGTAGAGTAAGATATTCTGTTGGAGAGCCAGTTCAAACTCGATGGGCTGAAAGGCCTCCAACTGCACTGTCAGGGTTCTATGGTTTTGACTTCAAGAGAAAACAGCAGCATCCTCAAAATCAAGTTTCAGGAGTAGAAATAACTTTCCATTTGTTACTAACAATAATAATTTAGATTTGTTCATTTCAATGTAGTTTTTTCAGGCATTACAAATCAAAATCAGCAGGCACTGATAGTCCTTTTATCACCATCAAGGTGCTGGTTCTGTTGATTGTACACCTGTACTGAAGTCAGAATCTGAATGCAATCCTCACTCAAGAGACTTGAGCACAAAACCATCCAGGTAGACGTTCCAGGACAGTGTTAAGTGCTGCACTGCCGGAATTACCTTCTTTTGGATGAAACTTTAAAATCAAGTTCTCATTTGCCTTCTGAGCTGATATGAAAAGTCCTATGGCACTAACTGAAGAAAAGCAGTACAATGTCACTGCTTTATAATGATACAAAGGTACAAAGATATAATCCCTTGTATCATTATAAGGGATTGGGTAAACATATGGTTTTACTTATTAACACGAGATACATGAGAACACAGATACATGGGCAGTAAACCTGAAGATAGCAGCAGCGGAGCTGTGTGCATTGTGATCTGCTCACAGCTGAAGTGAAACAGAAACTGGATCACATGACACATTATAACAGTGTCATAACCAATATTTATTCTTCAAACAACTTCAGAAAAGCAGATTGTATTATTGCATTGCTACTTGTTGTCTGAAAATAGAAATCTTTGCAAATATCATTTAAAATGGTCATGGCATTATGGTGTTACAATGCTTTGAACTGTCCTTATGGTTCTTGTTCATTCTTTCATTTCTAAAGTATATTAATGCAGGATCTGGGTTTCACATGTTAAGAACAAATTGCTCCAATATTAGGACTGACTTTGTCACATCAACATTCATCACACAGAACTACAAGAAACAGTAAACAAAGAATCTTAGCTCATCGTCTCATTGGCAAGTCTCAACTCTTTCTTCTGCTCTCCCTTCAAACTATTTTAATTCAATACATTACCTAATTTTTCCAGATACTTCCCTCCTACCTAATTCCGCCACTTGTTCTTGAAAAACAACAGCCTCAAGTCTTAGACAGTTTATTTTTCTAGTATTAGTTCCTATAAGAAAAATCTTCCTTGTAAGGCTGCACTGTGCAAGTTCGTCTACTTCTGTGTGCAGTCACGGGCATACGAAGATTGCTGCTCCCCAAACAATAACCTCTTTTAAAGTCCATTTTCTATTACAGCCCTTTCTGGTTCAGTTCAACTTCTTCTTTCTTTAGTTCTGTTCCCTGCCCTGGAAACATGGCTCCCCTCAGCTTGCTGTCTCACTTTTCACTCAAAGGTTTGGGCAATATTGGTAAGACTCATCCCAAGTTGATCTAGGAGGACAATGATGGGCCTTCTTTTTGGAATATCGCGTCCAGTTCTGGTCGCCTTATTACCGGAAAGACGTGGAGATTCTGGAGAGAGTGCAGAGGAGGTTTACCAGAATGCTGCCTGGTATGGAAGGTCTGAGTTACGAGGAGAGATTAGGCAAATTGGGACTGTTTTCCTTAGAAAACGTAGACTAAGAGGAGATCTAATAGAGGTGTACAAGATTATGAGCGGTATAGATAGAGTAAGCAGGGTTAAGCTTTTCCCTAGGATGGACTCAAATAGCACGAGGGGTCATGGGGCTTAGGGTGAGGGGGGTAAGATATAATTTGGATGCTAGAGGGAGTTTTTTCACACAGAGGGTGGTGGGGGTATGGAATGCACTGCCAAGTAAAAAGTGGTGGAGGCAGGTACTCTGGAGTTATTTAAGAAATACTTAGATGGGCACATGAACAGAATGGGAATGGAGGGATATAGAAAACTGATTTAAAATAGGGATCATGAGCCTTGGGAGTTCCTGGGAAGTGTGTAAATAGATGATGATATTGAGGTACTTGTTTTTATCCTACAGGTGCTTTGGTCCACCTTGTTGTCTAACGAGGGGCATACACGCGATGGGTCGTGAGAGGGCTGCTCTTGGATTTTTATTTTTTGAGAGTATCCTAGTGCTTCATGTCGTTAGTGTACGCTTGACCTGGACCATTTGATGGGCAACAAGACAGCTCAGTGACTATTGCTGTGCTGTGCAGATATATGGATTTGGGCCTGTGTCAGTGGGAGTTTGCGCATTCTGCCCGTGCTTGCGTGGGTTTTCTCCAAGTGCTCCGGTTTCCTCCCACATCCCAAAGATGTGCTCTTAGGCTAACTGGCAGAACAAATTCTCCCTAAATTGTCTCAAATTTGGTTTTTAATCCATAGATCTATAAACATAGACAGGGATCACAGGTAGAGGTGGGAGTGGGTTCGTTGGGCTGAAGGGCCTGTTTCCCATGCTGTTTTGCTCTTTGTTCTTTAGCCACTGCAGTGGAGTGCACTGCAGTGCTGATGCTTCCACAATGGCATAATGTGGGGAAATCCAAAGATTTGTTTCAGGGACAGTGATGAAACAATAATGCATGTCCAAATCAGGAGTGGGTGTGACTTTGGGGGGGAAATTGTAGAAGATTACTGTTTCCATGATATTATTGCTCTGCAGAACCTCCCTCTCCCTATCCAAATACCTCCTCATATGAAACAGGAACCAAAAATGCTGGAAATTCTCAGAGGTCAGGCATGACCTTTGGACAGAAACAGAATTGAAGCGGGTCAAGTCTCAGTCCTGTGCATGGTGCCAGGTTTCTTGAATATTGGAAAGGGTACTCTAACCTTATCAAGTGGTAAATATTCCAAGACATTTCTTACTGGAAATGCTTTAAAGAATCAAGCATGACTCACTCATTGGAGAGTACCTAACATTTGCCAACTGTCAGAGTCAGCATAGATATGGTGGCCCAGTTAACATTTTAGTTAATAAGGCCTCCAAGCTTGTTGATAATGGAAATTTCAGCAATGCTAAAGAGGCTGAAGATCAAGAGGAATGATGTGGCCTTTTCATGTTTCAGGTAGACATTATATAGCATTTAGACAGAACATATTTTATCGGCGACTTGTTAGCCCAAAGCCTGGCAGTTTTTTCAAGTCTTGTTGTGAGCTGCCATGGGCTGCTTTATCAACAGAATGCAAATAGAGATGAGCACTGCCGTGTGCAATGACAATGAGCATGCTGCCTTGAGGGATTCCCACTGGAATATCATGGGGCATGATGATTGCTATCTAATACTAAAATCACTGTTTTTAATATATATATATATATATATATATATACATACACACACACACACACAGATATGATTTGACCCACCACAAGATTTTTCATTCCATGCTCAACTTCCCCATTGACCTCAGTTTCCAATTTGATGACATTATTCTCGTGAGTTACTTCCATTTTTATTCTGGAATTCAATGCATGTCCATGTATGGATCAAGTTGTGAATGAATCAAAATTCCTTGTAGTGCTATCTCAGAAAGACCAAACTATCAGTTTTGCATTTGGGCTCAGTTTCAACTTTGCTCTGTTGCCATTGATTCCATCTCCCTCCCGACCACATCCTTAGGCTGAACCAGACTGGGCTACAATAGAAACTTACAATCACATGAATGTTTTTTGGCCCTCTGTTTCCTAACATACCCTCGCTATCCCAAATTTAACATTGGCATCAGAGGTTTTAACTCCCTTGACAATTCCCTCGCCATCATTCTACCTCACTTCGAAACAAATGGCAAAATCTCTGTTCAACAAACTGGTCACCTATCCTAATTCTTTCAGCTATGCTTCAAGTCATTCATATTTATTTTTATGATCTATTTTTCCCAACACTGCCCTCCCATCCATCCCAGCCTAATATCTCTCAACCACCTCCATTTGCTCTAAAATGTCCAAATACTTATTCTGTTTACAATACATGATCAGCAGAAGTTTCCTCCGACTAAATAATGAGAAGACAGAAGCCATTGTTTCTTATCACAAATGCTGATCCCTAGCCACTTGACTCCACTGTTCACCTAGACAAGGCTGAAGCAGACACCATGCAACTTTGCAGAGTGGGCAACAGGATGCTTCATAAATCGAGTGCCAATGTTAAGGATCTAGTGCAAGTGGGTGCAGAGGAGGAAGGAGATGCTGGTTTTTATTCTACTTTTATTCCCAGTATTTTGACGAGAGTTCAGCTTTCGTCCCCAAGGTAGAAAACTGCAACGTGTTTTTATTTTACCTAATTAGTAATTAGTTAACTATTCAAATAAATAAATAACAATAAACAGGCATGCCAAGACAAGTGGTGTGCTTGTGACTGCAGTATGTGGAAGTTTGTCAAAAGCATTGCAAATCCAGACAACCACGCCTTCTGTAAGTATCTGCAGCTTCAGCATCTTCAATTCAGAATACTGAGCTGGAGTACGAGCTGTGGACATTGCGGGGTATTAAGGGGAGGGAAGAATTACCTGAACACTTTTTCCAAGGGGGAGTTACACTCCTTAAGTTAAACAGTGCCATAGGCTAGAACCTCCATGCACATGTAAAAGCTGCAATGGAATGCATCTGTTTTGCTTACATCGCTATGGTCAATGCAAATCTTTCTGTCTTAACGTTAGAAAATTGTACTATTAAAATGTGCAATTTGAAAAGAAAGCACAAATGGACTCCCAGTCTGTATTTGAGAATGCCTTTCAGCACAAATAGTAAATCATTAACAATGATGAATGAGAGGGTAAAAGAAATCTTGTTAACAAATTACTCGGATAGAACTCTTCAAATACAGTCAAATCTAAGGCTTTTATTCCAGTTCAGATTAAAACTACATTTATACAATTTAAGGCATTCACTAGCTGCTTACTAAGGACAAGATCATTACTACAGATTACCACATTCTCAGAATATTTCAAACCCCCGAATGTGTGGGATTCCAGTAGTTGGCTGCAAATGACACACAACATCAACATAGAATCCACATTTTACGAAATCAGCCTTTTTATTAAAGGACAAAAGTTGATATTTAATCGCAACCAAACGTACAATTTCAAATCAGCTGCATGCACGTGGCCACAATTGACTTAATGCCTTCAGATTCCAAATGTTGCACACCCCTACCTCAAGGATGAGCTCGACAAATTTTTGACCTACAAGGAAATCAAGGGCTTTTGGGGTCAGGCAGGAAAGTGAAGTTGAGGCCACAGTCAGTACATCCGTGATTTTACTGAATAGTACATAAGGCTCAATGGGCTGAATGGCCTACCCCTGCTTATATTTCCTCTGTTTTTTCATGTCTGAAAAATCTATCAAAATACTGTCATGATGATGGAAAAATAATTACAAGGATTTATTAAAAAGAAACCTGAGTTGTATATTTTAAAATGTGGACACAACCACCAAAGATGGCTAAGAACATAAACTAGCCACTGACAGGAATTCTTCAGGACATTTCTCTAAGAACCAATGTAACCCCTCCTTGTGCTTCCCAAGAATGTTCTTGCAAGACCACCCAAACACCTACTGCCAATCCCGGTAAGGACAAAGGGACAAAACAGTCCACTCACATCCAAGCTCCTGGATATAAGGGCCAAGATAGGCCAGTACATTTGTATCCTCTTGGGGTACACACATGGAAAGCCTACCCTGCTACCAACCTATACTGTTCTATCAGCGTGCATATGTGAACTGTGAGCAAAGTAGCTGAAGGTTTGCCACACTGAAGAGAAAACAGTAACTGATACTGTGTCCTTACAAACACAGCCAGCTTTTGCAGGAATATCTAAAACTCTCTCTGTAAAAGTTGATAAGTCAGCAGATGGATTGCAGGTGGATAAGAACTGAAATCTCTACCAAACTACAGAACCACAGGACACCTGAACCAAAGAATCAACTATTAGCTAGCACAAGCAAACTATACTGAAAACTATCGGAATGACCACAAGTGTGTCATCATCTAATCTTTTCAACTTGAGAACTATTCCGTTTAACCTTATCTTATATTTACTTACTATTAGATTCAATTCTTATCTCTAATGCATATGACTGTAAGTGCACATGTTTTACCATGTGACCTTAGCTCTTAGTACTTAATAAACTGACTTGGGTTTGTAACACGTGGTTATCCTAGGCAAATGGTAACAAATTGAAAGGTCCTTCCCAAATCAATAACTTTTGGGGAATCCATCTCGGGCTGTTTGTAACAATACTAAGACCTCAACATTTGCATTTGATTTTACAAATCTGAAGAAAGACCTGATGAAGTTAAGCAGCACACAATAAAATAAGTTGGAGAGTTTTGAAGAATAAATGTTAATTCTGTAGTGGTATAGCATCCATTTCAATTATAAGTCATTTACAAGAAACATTATATCAATTTCACATAACTGACCATAAAGCTATTAAAACTATAAACCAAAATAAAAATAACTATTTTGATTGTTATCGTTGTAGAATCATAGAATCCCTACTGTGCAGAAAGATGCCGTTTGGCCCATTAAGCCTGCACCGACAACAATTCCACCTAGCTCCTACCCCTGTAATCCCATATATTTACCTCGCTAATTCCCCTGACTCTAAAAGACACTTTAGCATGGTCCACACAATCTGCAAGCCCAGCGTTAATTTAACAGTCTGTGGAGATTGCAACATTTAAGGTCGAGATTGTTCCAAAACTTGCCTAGTAACAAAACTGGGATCCTCTCCGAGCATTCTGATAGGTCGCCAAGTCAATTCAACAACTCTTTTTGAGGCTGTCAGTTTCAGGAAGTCAGTCTGCAAGTACCACAGATACAGGGACAGAAATAGGACCCCCTTCAGTTTAATAAAGAGTTGTGGGAGCAGACTTTAAAGGGTCATTGGGACAAAATTACTCCTTTCCAGCAGTGATGTTGTGTTTCACTTAGCCATAGATCTGAAAGTGCGCTTGTAAGGTAGTGTTTAACTATCTTACAAGCATAATTTCAGATCTATGGCCAAGCGAAACAGAACATCGCTGCTGGAAAGGAGTGAATCCAGGGAGAAGGAATCTTGGAGGGTGAGACTGAAACCCTGTGAGATAGGTTATTGTCAAAACCATGCAGATGAGGACAATTTTTGGAGATAATTCTAAGAGATCTTGAAAATGGAAATCCCGCTTGAGACAGTTTCAATGAGATTATTTGACTTGTTTACTGACATCTGGGAGATTCTTGAGAAATCCTTGGATTGTATCTTTGTTGCATCTGTCATTTACTCTGTGGTGTGGTACAGAATCGTACAAACCTAAAGCCCATTGAGTCTGTACTGACTACAATCCCACCCAGGCCCTATCTCATAATCCCATGCATTCGCCCTAGCTAATCTCCCTAACATTAAGGGGCAATTTAGAACGGCCAATCCACCTAACCCACACATCTTTGGAATGTGGAGGGAAACTTGAGCACCCGGAGGAAACTGATGCAGACACGGGTAGACCATGAAAATTCTACACAGACAGTGACCCAAACCAAGAGTTGAACCCCCGTCCCTGGGCTGTGAGGCAGCAGTGCTAACCACCATGCCGCCCATTCGATTACACTACATCTGTTAATTCACATGCACCTCATACTTACATGGAAACATAAAAACTCTACAGTACAGAAAGAGGCTTTTCAGCCCACTGAGTGTGCACTGAACACAATCCCACCCAGGCTCTATCTCATGTCCCTACGTATTTTACTACTAATCCCTCTAACCTATGCATCTCAGGGCAATAAAGGGCAATTTTTTTTAGCATGGCCAATCAACCTAACTCGCACATCTTTGGGCTGTGGGAGGAAACCGAAGCACTCGGAGGAAACCCACACAGACATGAGGAGAACATGCAAACTCCACACAGACAGTGACCCGAGCTGAGAATCAAACCCAGGTCCCTGGAGCTGTGAAGCAGCAGTGCTAACCACTGTGCTACCATGCCACCCTAAAACATTACTTTAAATATTGGATTATAATATGCATATTGTAAATTGTTTTATCTTTATCTTAGCAATAAAGTTTGGTTTGTGTTTGTTAAAAACCCATGGAATCTTGTGGCTTTATTCCGAAAGCAAATGCCTTGAATCTCCACTTTTACTTACTGTTACAAAAAATATTGATGGTGTTTAACTGGATCTCCAATCCACTCTACCCTCTGAAACATAGCTGTGACTTAAGTTAACAACAAACGCATTGTTGACATTTTGAGGTTAGTTACTGCAATCCAGAAAAGAAGCCGTGATAGTTGTGTCTGTGGCAGGGTTTAAATTTCCACAGAGTTGAGTCGTCCTGATATACAGCTACAGCCTACTCTTTTCACAGATGCCTACATCTTTGACATGAAACACATCTGCAGCCTTCAGACATAAAAATGTAAACAAGAAATTGTTTAGAAAGTTTTCATTGCACAGAAATTTTCAACAAAAACAAATCCTTTCATTTCTAGCGGAAGGAATGTCACTGTTAACTATTACAGTGAAGGAAGCTTGAATTCAGATAGTGCATTCAGAGTAATTGAAGAGGCCAACCACACTCACGGTCATTCTGGAACAAATGGGATCTCAATTTCTGGAGTCCTCACGTGCACGGTTAAACGTGGAAGTCAGGAAGTTAAATATTCACGGCTTCTTCTCCACAAGCTTTGTTGCATTTGCACCCCAGACTATTGTTGAGCTTATCTGCTGGCTATCCAAAAAATACACCAATAACATACAAGACTGTTGCATTCAGGCACAAGTTTGTAATGGTTAATATCTGACAAACAATTTCTACGGACCTGGGAATTTCATTTTATAAATGAGGTCTCATTCTTTCAGCATTAACTTAATGTTGGAGGTTTTCAAAGATATCAAAGCTTCCTTTTTGTTTTTTTCTGTTAATTGTACCTCCTTCTCAACCTCATCTTCTATTTCCCCTCTATTTTATTTTCTGTTGTTGATTAATCTATACTTCCTGGTTATTTTGGGCAGAATTTTGAATGTCAAGGCGGGTGGGGGTGAAAGGGGGTCATGCTCTGATGCAAGGGAGGTATAACAAGTCAGAAATCTGACATGATTCCTCCTACTTCCAAGTTTGGCGTGGATGGATTTGCTGGCGAGTGGGAAACTCCAGTGCACCGAATAGGGAAATAATTAAATACACCTTGAAGCCGCCAACTTTACCCTACATTTTGGCTTCAACCTCATGGGTTTCTTCAGCTCTCAGTGTCACACCAAGCTAACAAGTCAGGTATGCAATGGTTCTTCAGCCAAACGGACAAGCTGGAGAACCTTCAAAGAAACGGTGAACCTGAACAACTGCAGTCGAAGGGTTGGTGCTGAAAGCTGCAGATGGGAGCTGGCTGCTCATGGCACTTCTTCTGAAAGTGCGCTCTTGCTGCTTGGAAAGCGATTTCAATTTCTTGGAGGGCATTTCACCCATCTAGTACTGAGTTCACCTTCAGTGCACTTCCCTGCTGTCAATGTCACGAATGGCATGGCAGCAGCTTGTACAGTTCTACCATGCACCTCTAATGTGGAGCAAGAGAAGCATCACCCTAGTAGTGCTAGCTATCTTTTCCTCAGCCACACGCCACTCTACAGAATAAAGAAGATGGACATAGAGATCCAGTTCAAAGGAACTGAGACATTAACACAGGATTTACAGGCAGAGAATAAACTGCGTATGCGTGAGTACCATGCTTCTGGAGTTTCAGGCATGCAAGACAAGTTGTTGCTGACATCAGTGGTTGGTTCCTGAAACAAGACCTCCAAGCATGTGGCCACTCACTGCCAAGAGCCAACGAGGTGGTTATTGCTAGAAGGCTCCCACCTCCACTCCCCCAAATCTCTGCCTCTTTTCTACAGGGAAAAAAAGAGACTTAGGAGGGGAAGAAATTTATTGTCTGGGGAGAAGGGAAGGACAACAGTTGTGGAGGATGGGTGCAATGTGCCAATAAGATAATGCTGAATATCAATGGTAGCTGCTCAGATAAGAATGTGAAGATATGTCTGGACAGAGAGTAATGAATGGAGCTACAAGTTGCTTTAGATGAGGAGTGTTGAAGCTGAAAGTGTGATTTGCCACTCACCTTTCCAGCCTTCTGAATTTCTTGCAAGCAACCATATTCCTGCTGCACTGCAACTTGCAACCACATCTATTTGGTCTGACAGGTTGAGTTCTTTCTGCCTTTCTGGACTTCAATTAGCTCATTTCAGACCCTCAGATCCTACAGAGGAACCTCAAACGGAGAATCAAAGGTCCAGAAGGCAGCCTTCGTAGGTTCTGCTTTCCATTCATAGGGCTGCTGAAGCCGCAGGAATTAATCCACAACAAAATACTGAAAAATCACAGCAGGTTGTAGTCAAAAAGGCCCACAGCATGCTTGCCTTCATTGGCCAGGGCACTGAGTTTAAAAATTGGCAAGTCATGTTGGAGCTTTATAGAACTTTAGTGAGGCTGCATTTGGAATATAGTATGCAATTCTGGTCGTCACATTACCAGAAGGATGTGAAGGCTTTGGAGAGAGTACAGAAAAGATTTACCAGAATGTTGCCTGGTACGGACGGCATTAGCTATGAGAAGAGGTTGGAGAAACTTGGTTTGTTCTCACTGGAATGATAGAGGTTGAGAGGCAATCTGATAGAGGTGTACAAGATTTGAGAAACATGGACACAGTGGATAACCAGAAGCTTTTTCCCAGGGCGGAGGAGTCAATTACTAGAAGGCACAGGTTTAAGGTGCAAGGGACAAGGTTTAAAGGAGATGTATGAGGCAGGTATTTTTACACAGAGAGTAATGGATTCCTGGAACTTGTTGCTGAGGGGAGGTAGCGGAAGCAGGTATGGTAATGACTTTTAAGGGGCGTCTTGACAAATACATGAATAGGATGGAAGTAGAGGGATATAGTTCTGGAAGGATAGGGGGTTTTAGTTAAGTCGGGAAACATGTTAAATCCAGGATTGGAGGGCTGAAGGGCCTGTTCCTGTGCTGTAATTTTCTTTATTCTTTGTCTGACGGCATTTGTGGAGAGAGATTAGAGCCAACTTTTCAAGTCGGGTCTCTGAAGGGTCACCCTGACTCGAAACACTGGTTCTGTTCTCTCTCCACAGATTCCATCAGATCTACTGAGATCTTGGATTGACAGCACAGAAAGAGGTCATTCAGTCCATCAAGTGTGCACCGACAATAATCCCACCCAGGCCTGATCCCCAAAACCCCATGCATTTACCCTAGCTAGTCCTCCTGACATTTAGGGGCAATTTAGTACAGCCAATCCACCTAACCTGCATATCTTTGGACTGTGGGAGGAAACTGGAGCATGGAACTTGTGGCATGTGTGAGCAGGAGGAAATCCATGCAGACATAGGAAGAATGTGCAAACTCCACACAGACAGTGACCCAAGTTGGAATTGAACTCAGGTCTCTGAAGCAGTGGTGCTAATCCACTGTGCCATTCATTTTCTACTTTTGTTCCAGATTTGCGTTATTTTGCCTTTCCCTCAGAAATTAATGTCCAGTTCAGCCATTTTGAACGCTAAGATCCCTTTAACTGGAAATTCTTTCTTTGACAGATTTGATACGTTACCCTATCTGCCCTCGCTGATTAGTCAGGAAACCTGAAGGTGGTATGCTAATGCTGGGATTTGAAGATGTGATAGTTGAAGAGTAGCTCTGATTCATGCTCTGCTCACACATGCCACAAGTTCCATGTTGAAAAGATGACCTACAATAACCAGTTATGTTGACAGTGTCTGTAAGTGATATTTCCCAATGTTCTTCACAGTGGTACGACAAGGCAAAATTACTGCTGATGAAGCTACTGCTCAAGAACTTGCAAAATGTCTGTGGAAAGCTGAAAGTACTTGGAAACCTAAACCACAAAATCAGAGCAACTAGAGTATTTCTCTGCCAAAAGTCAGTTCAGTTCCTCTTTATTTCTTGTACTAATTAACAACAGGGCTAGTAAACACTATTCAAACATGAAAGGAATGTTCAACATGCTAAATAACTGATGTAACAAAACACAGGAAGCTACATTTAAGAACCTGATGCAAAGTTAGGTGGGCTGTTTTGTGAAACCTTGTCATTTCTGAAATGGCTGGAAAGTCAGGCAGCTCGGTTACTGCTAGAGTATTTGTCAGAGTTCAGTTTGTCATTAATGCTTATTTGACATTTATCATTTACGGAAGAGAATTTTTTTTGATGTTCTGGATACAATGAGATTGCAAAGATTCATAGTTTTTTAAACAACATAAATGCTCACTTTTAATTAAGCGCTGCTTGCCACCAAAAAGTTGATATCCATTCCACACTCTAACGTGAATCCTTATCGAATTTACACACAGAATTTCTGTCTTAAATGAAACACTGAAATTCTTGCAAAGCTGGACATTCTTTTTGTGCTATATCTCATGGCAGGGAAACTTCGAACACTGGATTTAGCTGTTTCACAAACAACTTCAAGAAAGGAATTTAAATCAAAACTACTTTTCATTCCCTGTTAAGATCATTCACGTTCAACTATACTAAATTCCAGATGAAATTAAAAAATTCTGTATTTATTCATCACTTCTCCCATTAATCATAAAGATCATAACTAACCATACACACCAAAATAATTTAAATACTTCTGCAAATCACAATATTTTATTGAAATTCCAAACATAAATTAACTGATAAAATATATTCATAAAGCAGGTTTTCCTCAGCTCAAAACGTCTGAAAAGCGAATTACCATTCTTGCTTTTATCTGGTCCCTGATCTTCAGCAATCTGGTGCACATGAATTTAAGTCTGCAAATCCAATTTCTGCAGTAAACAAAATTTGTTCTGTAGCATGTTTGTGCAAACCTACCAAGATCACCATTACTATGTTAAACTATCATAAACTTCATAATGTGCTCCTGCGTCTTTCAATGAACTGGTTTTAATCCCTAGGGTGGACTTTTTTTCTGTTTACCTTCAATAATAATGGTGTCGGATTGTGGGAACTCTTGAGTACTTGTCGAACAGAATTGTTTAATCTCCTTCTTATCTGAAGTGCTGGCATTCTTTGCCTTGCTTGCTGATGATACTAGTGAAATAGCTCTTTCTGATATTGGATCAAATTTCTAGGTCACCTTTTGTTTAAAGAATACAAATTTATCACCCGTTCAGATAAATTTTTGTACAAAAAGAAAGCAAACATGAAAGCGAAAGTGTCCAAACCTTGCTGTTTATCGTTTTTCAATACTTTTAACATTGTTAAGCATTCCTTAACAAGTTCTCTTTTCAGGCTCGTGTCTTGCAAAGTGCTTCATGGGAGCCTTACAAAATCAAAATTAGATCCCAAGCCACATAAAGAAATATTAGGGCAGATGGCCAAAAGGTTGAAGAATTTTAAAAGGAAGAAAGTATGATATAGAGTTGAGAGATATGGGGAGGATATTCCAGAGCTCAGGGTCAAGGTAACTGGAGGCATGGCAACCATTGGTAGACTAATTAAATTGGGGATGGTCAAGAGGCTAGAATTGAAGGAAGGTGGCCATTTTAGAGGATTGCAGGACTGAAGGAGGCAACAGAGGTAAGAGAGACAAGCTCAGAAAAGGCTTTCAAAACAAGGATGAAAACCTCAAAATCAAGGTGTTGCTTATTGGGAACACATACAGATCAACAAGCATAGGGGTGATCAATATTTTGACTTTGCATGATTAAAGACACAGTTTTGAATGATTTCAAGTTCAAATAGTGAAGACATGGGAGCCAGCCAACGAGCATCTTGGAATAGTCAGGTTTGAGGTAACAAGGTGCAAATGTTAGTTTCAGCAACAAATAAGATAAGGCAGCAGTGGAATCCGGCATGTATGGAGGTGGAACTAGGTAGTCTTTATGGCAGCATGGCTATGTAGTCAAAAATTCATCTCAAGATCAAGTATGATACCAAGCCTGCTAAGGTTCTGATTTAATCTCATAGTTGCCAAGGAGAGGGATCATTTTTGCTTCAGAAAATAAGTGAAAGCGCAAAATGTATGACTACTTTCAAATGGTTTTATAAGTAAATATGCTAGGATTAGAAATTTACATTAGCAGATATATAGAGGCTCTTTTTCTCCCAACTATTAAATGTGTAAGGGGAGTAAAAAACTTTTACAATTAGCAAAGATTTCATAAGTAAACAAGGGAAAGTTTTTAATTTTATTTGATCCATAAGTGAGGGGCATAGGATTTTATATTTTGGAAAAGATTTTTCTAAAGTTTATTCATTAATCACAAGTAAACTTACATTAACAGTGCAAAGAAGTTACTGTGAAAATCCCCTCGTTGCCACACTTCAGCACCTGTTCAGGTACACAGAGGGAGAATCTAGCATGGTCAATCCACCTAATGTACACATCTTTGAGCTGTGGGAGGAAACTGGTGCACCCAGAGAAAACTCACACAGACACGAGGAGAATGTGCAAACTCCACACAGACAGTGATCCAATCCGGGATCAAACCCGCTTTCCTGATGCTACGAGGCAGCTGTGATAAGCACTGTGCCACAGTGACACTGAACTCTCGCTATAGCAAGGATATCCTTCCGCAGATAAGGAGGCCAAAACTGCATGTAAGAGGTCTGCTGAGGACAATAAGGTCATAGACAAAATGGAAAAAAGGTATTAGGAGAAATAGTGAATTGATTAGGTGTTAGCTATGTAAGGAAGATCTCTGAGAAACAGCTCTGAGCTGGGAAAAGGTGCAGTGTGAACCAGTTCTCCAGTCCATTAGAGAATCAAAAGTGGAAACAGGGAGTAGGTTCCCTTGAACCTTCTCTGCCATTCAAAAGGATGATGACAGATCCAACATTGCTCACGTCCACCTACCAACCTTTTTCCCTGTAAACCTTGATATCCTTACTGATGAAAAATCTATCTCAGTATCCAATATACACAATGACTTTGCCCCCACAGCTCTTTGTGGCAAGGAGTTCCAAATACTCACAATCCTCTAGAGAAGAAACTTCTCCTCGTCTTAGTCTTAAATTGGTGTCCCTTTAATCTGAGACAATGCTCCCTGATCTCACTTAAGGAGAAACACCTTCTCAACATTTACTCTGATAGGCCCTTTAAGAATCCTATATATTTCAATGAAATCACCTCTCATTCTTCTAAATTCTAATGAGTAGAATTCCAACCTGGTTAACTTTTCCACACAAGACAATCCCTCCATCCTAAGGATCTCCTTTGAACAGCCTCAAATGAAATAATGTATTTCCTTAAGTAAGGGGACCAAAACTGCTCACACTGCTCCAGGTGTGGTCTCACCAGTACCTTGCACAGCTGTAGTAAGACTTCACTATTCTTATACTGAAACCCTCTTGAAATAAAGTCCAACATTCCATTAGCCTTCCTGACGAACTGTTGCACCTGTATGCTAGCCTTCTGCTTTTCGTGCGCAAGTACCCCCAAGTCCCTTTACTTAAATGGCAAAAAAATTGCAGTAAGCGGCAACATAATGTTCTATTCTTTTGTTCTCTCTTCCAAAATAAACAAAGTGAAATTTTCCCACACTGTATTCCATTTGCCAACTTTTTGCCCACTTATTTAACCTAACAATATCTCTTTGTAAACTGTTTATATCCCTTGCACAACCCGCCATTTCACCTAATTTGTGCTGTTTGCAAATTTGACTTCTTTTCTCCAAGTTATTAATAATATATTAATAGTTGCAGTCCCAGCACTGATTCCTTTGGAATCCAACTGGTTACAGGTCGCCAACCTGAAAAAGAACACTGTTTTCGCACCCCCCCCCACACCCCCATTGCTTCCTGCCTATTAGCCAATTTTCTATCCGTGCCAACATACTACCTCCAATGCCATGGGTTCTTATCTTATGATTTAACCTTTTGTGAGGTACCTTGCCTTCTGGAAGTCCAAATACAACACATCTGCTGGTTCTCCTCTCTCCACTCTGTTTCCTCAAAAAACTCTGTTAAATTAGTCAGACGCTATTTCCCCTTCATGAAGCCATGCTGGCACAGATTGATTAAATTATGATTTCCCAAACATGCTCAATTACTTCTGTAGTAATTGATTCCAACATTTTTTCAACTACAGCTGTTAGCCTAATCAGCCTATAGTTATCTATAGGTTGATTAGCAGTTATCTGCTTTTGGCACCCCCCCCTTCCTTTTTGAGTCGGGGTGTCACGTTGGCAGTTCTCTAATCCTCCACTACTAATCCAGAATCCAGGAATTTTTGGAAAATTACAAATGATTCATCCACTATCTCTGCAGCTATTTCTTTTAGAATCCAAGGATGCAAATCATTAGGGCCAAGGGACTTTATCTGCTTTTAACCCGATTAATATATCCAACAGTACTTCTCCAGTGATGGAATTTAATTCCTCATCTGCATCCTTTAGTATTAATGGGATGTTCAAAGCATCTTCACCAGAAAGACTGGTGCAAAATATCTGTTTAATTATCGTGCCATTTCCTTGTTCCCCATAATCTCTCCCCAGATTCATTTTCTATGGGGCCTATATTCACTTTGACTTCTCTCTTCCTTTCCATATATTTAAATAAGCCAGAAAAATCTTGGGTTGCAAAAAAGTTGCCTTGTTCTGCAGATTCCTTGGATGTCCACAGCAGAGTAGAAGTGAGAGGTTGCATGGTATACCTCAATAAAGCAATAGTAACGTTGCTTTGGGTAGTACACTCTATTTTTATAGAAGTTGTTTATTTGTGGTTCTGACCAAATACACAGTCTTTTGGGGAAATGTTTTGTCAAACTAATTTTAACTCTGTCACTTTAAATTTTCTTTTCTTCTTGTTTCTAAATCTTTTACTTTTAGTTTTAGAATTCCAAAAATATTACAGAATTTCTTGCTAATCCTGTATTTTCTTTCTTCTCATTTTCAGAATACAAAAAGAGTTTTCCTCTGGGATTTAGTTCATTCAGCCATGAACATTTGCTGCGGCCATCACCAAAGTAACACAGAATGTCATTTGTGACTTTCAAAAAGAGCTGCTCTCTGTGGCAAGGGCTTGAAATCCATATGGAATTCAAACATGGAATTCTGCAAAAAAAGGGGATGAATTTCAGAGGCAACAAGTTCAAGTACTTTGAATTGCAAAGGAAGGCGGAAGATGTGACAATAGCTTGCAACAACGATGGGATCGGGAATTTTTTTTCAAGCAAGTTAATGATAACAAATTCAAAAGCGGGGAACAACAGCTGAAGGGCAGGCGCTAGCACTGGGGGCGAAGGGCGTCAGGGGCAGAGGGCGCGGCAGGGGACGAGTGCCAGAGGGAGAGGAGATGGGGGGAGAGAAGGGAGAGAGACAGACACACACAAACGCACAACAAGAGAAGACTGCCTTGACCTCAGGCGGAATTTGACCTAGTGCGGCCTCAAGAAGCTCCAGTCAAATAAGGGGCAATAAATGGGTCCGTTGGAACAAGAGGAAGTACATTGACTGAAGTCATACTTAGCACAAAGATGGTTGGGACTGTTGGTCCAATCACACGAACAACAATACGATATTTAATTCCATTCTCAATTCAGATAACATAGCAACCCAGGCCCACATGCCTTTATGCCTGCCATACTTTCCTGTTTGCTCCCTATATCCCGTAATTCCTCTAGAGTCTAAAACTCTTTGTCAGCCTTGGATATACTCAATGACAGAGCATCTACAGTCATCTGGGGTGAAGAATTCCAAAAGTTAAATTTTAAAATGACCAACACTTAGCCTGAGATGATGTCCAAGTTCTAGAATTTAAAACCACATGAAACAGCCCCTCAGTGTCTACTCCATCAATCCCCTCAGATTCTTAGATAGTTCAATAAGATCTTTTTTTTTCTAAATACCAGAGATTATAGACTGAGCTTACTCAGTTTTTCAACTTAAAACAACCATCTCACTCCTGGGATAAATTATGTGAGCAATTGCTGCACTATGTGCAAGGCAAGTACATCATTTTTGAGGGCGAGCATAGTAGCACAGTGGTTAGCACTGCTCTTCACAGCTCCAGGGACCTGGGTTCAATTCCCGGCTTGGGTCACTGTCTGTGTGGAGTTTGCACATTGTCTTCGTGTCTGCGTGGGTTTCCTCCAGGTGTTCCCATGTTAGGTTGATTGGCCATGCTAAAAATAGCCCTTAGTGTCCTGAGATGTGTAGGTTAGAGGGATTTGTGGATAAATATATGGGGAAATGGAGTTTGGGCCTGGATGGGATTGTGGTCAGTGCAGACTTGCTGGGCTGAATGGCCTCTTTCTGTACTATAGGGTTCCTACGATTTTATGATAAGATCAAAACTGAGCACAGTACACCAAAATCTCAACAAAGCCCTGCACAACTGTAGCAATATCTTCTTACTGTAGTAAGAAATAATAACACTGCAGATGCTGGCAGGATCTGACAAAGGGACATCCAGATTTGTAACAGTGGCTCTATTCTCTCTCCACAGATGCTGTCAGACCTGTTGAGATTTTCCAGCATGTTCTGTTTTTGCTCTTTACTATAATATCCCCTAATATTTTGTAATAAAAGTCTACATATCATTTGTCTTCCTAATAGCTTGTTGCAGTCGCACAGAAACTTCCTATAAGCCCATAAGATGTGGGAACACAGTTAGGCCACTCAGCCCATTGAGTCTGCTTCACTATCCAATCATGGCTAAATTTCTTTTCATCCCCATTCTTCTATCTTTTCCCCAAAACTCCGGATCCGCTTATTAATCAAGAACCTATCTATCTCTGTCTTAAAGACATTAAATGACCTGGCCTCCAGAGCCTTCTGTGGCAAAGAGAAGTCCACAGATTCACCATGCTCTGGCTAAAGAATTTCCTCCTTATCTCTGTTTTAAAGGTTACGCGCTCTGGTTCTAGATTTTCCTACTAGTGGAAACTCCTCTCCTCATTCTCTCTATCCAGGCCTCGCAGTATCCTGTATGTTTCAATAAGACTCCCCCCATCCTTCTAAACTCCAATGAGTACTGACTCAGAGTCCTCATACGACAAACTTTTCGTTCCAGGGATCATTTTTGTGAACTTCTACTGGACCCTTTCCAAGGTCAGCACATCCTTCCTTAGATATGGGGCCCAAAATTGCTCACAATACTCCAAAAAGGGGTCTGAACAGAGCATCATACAGCTTCAGAAGAACATCCCTGCTCTTATATTCTAGCCCTCTTGACATGAATGTTAACAGTGCGTTTGCCTTCCTAACTGCCAACTGAACTGCAAGTTAACTAAAGAGAATCTTCAACAAGGACTCCCAAGTCCCTTTGTGCTTCTGGTTTTCTAAGATTTCCCCATTTAAAAAATAGTCTATGCCTCCATTCTCCTTCCGAAGTGCATAACATTCACACTTTTCAACACTGTATTCCATCTGCCACTTCTTTGCTTATTCTCCCAACCTGTCCAAGTCCTTCTGCAGCCTCCCTGCTTCCTCAATACTATGATGTTCCTCTACGTAGCTTTGTATCATCTGCAAACTTAGCAACAGTACCTTCAGTTCCTTCTTCCAAATCATTAATATATTTTGTGAAACGTTGTGGTCCCTGCTGCCATCTTGAAAAAGACCCTTTTATCCTCACCCTCTGCCTTCTGACAGTCAGCCATTCCTCTATCCATGCCAGGATCTTACCCTTAATACCATGGGCACTTAATCTATTTAACAGTCTCCTATGTGGCACCTTGTCAAAGGCCTTTTAGAAATTTAAACAAATCACGTCCACTGGTTCTCCTTTAACTTCCTTGTTGCCTCCTCAAAGAACTCTTGACAGATTTGTCAGACATGACCTCCCCTTGATGAAGCCGTGCCAGCTCAGTCCTGTTCCATCATGTACTTCCAAGTACTCCACAATCTCATCGTTAATAATGGACTTTAAATGTTCTATGAATGGCAACATTTCATAATTTCTATTCTCCCTCTCAAACTCCATTTTCCACCTTATTGCCAACTCATTTTAAATCTTGGATGTGAATGTCACCATCAAAGCCAGCATTTATCTCCCATCCTTAATTATCCCTGAGAAGCCTCCCTTAAACCACTGTAGTACAATAGAGAAGGAACATTCTAGAATTCAAGAAATTTTGAAAAATCATATCTGCAGCATTCAATAAATGACATTCTTCCAGAATCTTTGATTGTAAGATAGGGGATTATGAGCTTTGAATTAGTTCCTCTTGCTCTTTTGCCTGTACTGATGTTAATAATTTTAAGCTCCTGATTCTCATTAGCCCCTTGATTCTCCACTACTTTTCGTGTACTGTGAAAAGAGACACAAAACATTTGTCTAACATTGGCAAATTTCTCCTGTCTTAGCCTGTAGAGAAACAAAATTTATTATTGCTACTCTCATCCTTTCAGCATAACTGTAGATGATCTTATCTTCAGTTTTTATGTTCCTGGTTAGCTCTTACTCATTCTACTTCGTTCCTCATCAATTTTTGGATGGACTTTGCTACTTTCTGAACCTTTCCCAATCCTTAAACTTACCACTATTCCTTATAATATTATAAGCCATTTTGCTTATTCTAATACCAGCCATAACCTCTAAAGTTTGCACTTTTGTTTCATTATGAAATGTATTTTCGTTGAGAATTTCACATTTTTTTAAAAAAAGTCTGCCATTGCTTAACTACCTACACACCTTTTCTATTTTCGAGATCAATATCAACCACTTGGATGCAACATGGATACAAAATTGGTTCACTGACACTAAACAGAGGAATGATTAATGGATGTTTTATAGAATGGATGCAGGTACATAGTGAAGTGCCTGAGGAATCAATGTTGGGATCCTTGCTCCTCCTGATGTATATTAATGATGTAAATTCGGCCTCCGACCTGCGGGTAAATGTTCTTCAAGGGGGCCTTCGTGACACACGACAGCGCAGAGTTGCTGAGCAGAGACTGATAGCCAAGTTCCACACACATGAGGACGGCCTTAATAGGGATCTTGGCTTCATGACACACTATCTGTAACCCCCATAACTTGCCTGGGTTAGTAAAAAACCTCACTTACTGTGCTGTCTGGAGAAAATACACAATTCTCTAACAATTGCTCAGGATTCCCTTCACACACATTGTTAGCCACTTTAACACTTGAATAGCAGGTTAGATGTAAGGATTCGCATTCTAATCAGCAATCTGTAACTGTCTGTGCTGATGTGTGCTATTGCAGACCAGAACACTGCATTTGCCTGATGAAGACAGTGTTGAAAGCTCGCAATTTTACTATCAAATAAATCGGTTGGATTTAAAATTGGTGTTGCTAAATTCTTACTGAGTATATTAATGAGACAGACCTCGGGATACAGGACAGAATATCAAAATTCATGGATAATATGGATAATGCAGAGCTTCCAAAAATCAGTTTGGTGGAATAGGTTGGCAAATGATGGATGAAATTCCATGCAGGAATGTGTGAAGTGATTCATTTTGATGGGAAGACAGACAATATTAAATAAAGGGTGCAAATCTAAAGTGGGTGCAGGAGCAGAGGGATCTGGATGCAAAAATCATTGAAGGTGGCAAGAAAGAGTGAGAGAGTGATTAATAAAACACACAGTATCCCAGGAATTATTAATAGAGGCTCAGGACATAAAAGCAAGAACATTATGTTAAATTGTTTCTTGATCATAATTAGTACGTACACTGCTAAAAAGAGACAAATCAAAATTTTTGTCTTGCACGCATCAGGAAAAATACAAGAATACAAATTCATTTCAAATGATCACAACAATTTCTACTGCAGGAAAAAAACAGGTATTAATTGGTTGCAAAGATGACTCTGACTGGCCGAGGCATTGCCATGGAGCAAGCAACAGGGAACTATTGGCTTCCCAACTCCGAGGTAATTGGAAAATTTTAACATGTTTTTGTTTGCAGATAACAGGTCCCATATGAATGCAAGTAGAAAGCGTGAATTGAGCTATGTTATGAGCTCAACTAATTATCTGAAATTGTTTTTAGTGCAGTTATTATCACAGTCCGGGTTATTCAGCAGTTGGAGAATCATATTTTACAGCAGATGTTTTATTTTTGCTTTTATTAGCATGAGCTGGTTGAGTAGAGTCTTTACTTGTTATGAACAAACATTAGAGAAACAGATGGGCAAACTTGTGGAGTGAGTTCACAGGGGCTTTTAAGTCATTATTCATAAGGCTTGTCCCAGTTTCACCTGATTTTCACTGATATAGTTTTAAATTTCCAAAGTACAATGTTAGCCTCTCGTGAGTCAATTGTTATGCACATCAGCCTTTTTTATACACAACAAATCACCAATGAATGTAAAGGTTGAGTGCATAAATTCCACATTCTCTATGTAATGTGAATATTTTTTAAACAGTCACAGTAGAGTTCACATAATGTTCATTCCTTCAAAACACCCCAGGTAGATTTTTCTTAGGAAAAGTCATTAACAAAGTATAAGCAAATTCCACACGTCTGAGCATTGTGAAAGGTCAAACTTCAGTTCATATATGCAATCTGTGAGATTGCACATTCAAAGGTTAAAACCATTGCCATCGATCAAGTACAAATAAATATATTTTGTCCTTTTATTGTACATTTTTAGGAAAGAATAATACTTCATGCATCATTTACTGCTCATTCCATGACATCTCAAGTACTATTGCCTGTAAATGTGTAGAGGGACTAGCCTGAAGACCTGCTCCAAGATCTTCACCAATGTTGCTCTTAGTCAGTTGCAAGGTAGCACATATTAGGAATACAGGAATGAATCTTCCTGTATTCCTAATATAGAATCTTCTATTCTATAATCAGATATTTTCCCATTCTGTCTGTGCTTTCCCATAAAAATCAACAATTTGGCAGTGCACATTTCTGCAAGGTGAAATAACTTGGTGGACGTATCAATTCTGATTATCAAAATGTTTGACTTCTCAATGCTCACATGTCATTCAATCCATTTCTTGACAAAAAAAAATGCTTGTGAGAACGCCTTTACCAGCTAGTCTAGACGTCTTGTGCCTATCTCACTCAAATTATTAAAAGGTACTACACAGCATGTCAGGGCTGAGAGCCAAGGAGCAGCATTCTCACCCTTTGAGTTAGAAGAGTGGGGGTTTAAGTTTCACTCCAGAGATCTGAATACGTGATCAGACTGCCACTTCAGGGCAGCAAAGAAAGAGCGTGTAGTCTTTCAAATGAGATGTAAAACCAAGGGCTAGTTATACACACAGACAGATGGAAACAATCCCATGTCATTATTGTAAAGCAGTTTGCTCTGTTATATTTATCCTCTATCACCATAACTAAAATAAAATTATCTGGTACTTTATTTCACTGCTATTTGTGGGACATTTCTGTGCACAAATTAGCTGACATGGTTCCCAAGTTACAATAGTGAATACACTTCAAAAGTACGTTAGTGGTGCTGAAGTGCTTTGAGAGATACCAAGATCCCAAAGTATAAAATCAAAGAGCTTTCCTTTCTTCCTACATAGAATGAAAGAAATATATCAAATTTTCCACAGATTAACTTATTTGCTTTGCAACGAATTACAAATAAAATAATCTACTTTTGTTCTTACTTACCTTTGACTCACATTTCTTGTGACACGCATATTTGCAAACTGGAAAGAAAAGATAAGGAATTAGAATACAGTCATTGGTAGCAAAAGCGATTTCTTTTAAATATAAGCTTCTTTCCCGAATTTAATTCCAAAAGAGCTATTGGGACTGTTTCTGGGTCGATTTCAACCTTACAGTGCTCTTTCTCACCGTCCTTCCACTCCCACCTCTGATTGAGTTGGTGGGAGATTCCACGAAGTATAATATATTTCTCGTATTCACTCATTTTATATTCTACACAATGACATATCACGACACCATCAAATAATTTGCTTCAAGTCTGATATAATAGAACTGGGCGGGCATAAAAGCATATGAACTGTGACAACTAAGCACACTGTATAGTTAATAACGTCTAAAGGTAGTAACTAATTCAGCATTGCAAAGTCATTGTGTCACAGTTGTATAGAACACACAATCATCTGGATAAAGCCATTAGTATTATAGCATGTTATTTTTATCAGTTTTTACTTTTCAAACATTTTTCTATTAGTTACACAGAGTGGCTAACGTGTTCCATTTCTTATTGGTGGCAAAACCAAGTTTATAATAAAATATGGATAGATCAATTAGTTGCCCAACGAATATGTCATAATTGTTCATCACTAAGAACGTTCTGTGTATCATTCAATGAAGTATACTGTATCCACATAACATCTGCCATTACCTCAAACAAAAATCAGAGACAAAAGAGAATAAAACAATCCTTTCACAGAGCAATAATTGGAAGAAAAGAATGAACAAATTTTGAAACTCATCAAATTACAACCAGGCAATCAAGCCCCACTTTGATTTCTCCTGGTTTCTGCTCTTATACTTACTCCTTTAAAAGTTGCAACTTGTAGATTACAATAATGTACTCTCAAGGAAAAGAAAATGGCAGTCACTGAGATGAAGTCATGCTAACAGAATAGAAACAAGAATAAATCTGGGGCTTTCCATGTTGGAGGTGAACATGTTTTCAACTCATTTCCACAGTCCAATGATGATGGAATGTTTTGGAATTTATTGCGTATTCAGTGGGCTATTAAGATGTAATCATGTTACTGGCTTGACAAGTAATTAGTAACTTCGTCAATGCTGTTAATATTTAAAACTGGGTGTTAGTTGTGCAGTTGCTCTTGGATAAAAAGCAATGCAGATCCCTACTGAAGTGCAAAAGTCTACATTGAGTCTTATAATTTTTTGTACAAATTAATAAATCAATGATCAGTTGCAAGAATACGTGTGTAGTAATAACTTAGCAAGGAGCCTGCAACATGGATCTAGAAAGGAAAGATTTTGTCGACATGCCACTGAAGAAAACCTCAACATCCAAAAGTTATCTGATAAAATTTCACACGTAGATTGAGTAGTGAAACTCAAATTCAGGGTACATCTTGGGTACAGACATTAAATTAGCTGAAGGTCTGAAAGCAAGACTAGTGGAGATGGGAAGTGTGCCAACATTCATTTTCTTTATAATAATTACTTATAGTTGGATACTTGATGCAAACTGAAAGAAAGAGGGGCAAAACTTACAGCACAAAATTAAGTTCAAAGATACTTAGCAATCTCAATAGAACTGACACTTGATATGTTCAAGTATTAAAGCTGCAATAATAAAATCAATAGCAGTAAGTATTCTATAGCTAAATAGTGAAATGCAAGTCACAATCAAGCTGAATACATTCTGGTTAAGCAACACATTCAGTGCCATATTCGGTTCCAAATAATGTCAAATGTTGGGAAACAGCTGCAAATAGCCACAGGGCTGATCCTGTATCCTGAATGAGGAAAAATGGCACAGAAAAAGTGAACTTCTCAGCTTTGAAAAGTGGCATCTAATAGAGTAGCTAATAGTTATCATACGAAAAGATAAACTTTAAATAATTAAATTGCAGGTGGCATAAGGAGCTACAGGCTAAGATTAGTGAAAGGCAAATTTAGCACTGCTATGAAGAAGGTGTTTAGTGGAAACAAATTCTTTTTGATGACGTGCAATATCAGATCAGTCCACTCTGAAGTGAAGTTTATTTATGTAAGCACAGGCTCAACATATCTATCTTGCAGATTCATCATAGTGTTCACAATTCTGGGTTGCCCTTCAGTACTTACTTGCATCCCTTCATATTTCAGCACTATTTGTAGCTACAGCTGGATTAAAAATGCTTGGTGCCCATGGCCAACTCTAGATCTCATCATCATCATGCTGGCCAATGACCAATCAGACCACTGCAGCCTGTGTCATCTTTCAAGTGACTGAGGATAGAATAACTGATAAATGTTTGTTCCTCTCAGGTTGCTTGCAGCAGTGCTCAGGAGATAAATCTTTCATTCTTGGAATCCAGGTCAAAGGTTGGGAACTCTAGTTACGGCAAATTTTACCAAGGACCTCATTTTGTGCCAGGCTGCAGTCCTGGGCATTACTTCATTGTAGGAAGTGGCTATTCATTTTCTTTGCTAAGAAATAGTAAGTCTGTCAAAAGTGGCACCAAGGAGCAGATACAACTCTGCCCAAAAAAAAAAAATTGAACAGTCTTCTCCTTCTTTGGTAGTTCCTCAGGATTGAGGACTACTCTGGGGAGGTAGGTTTGGTGGTGGCTGAATAGTCCAGATCTATAGCCGCAGACTCTCCACAGGTTTGGAAGGTGGTATTTGATGAAATGGGTGGATGGCACACTCTGAATTTTATGCTCTCTTTCCATGGTTTATGCTTAGCCTCTGTATGCTGTACCCACTGACACACAAGGTGAGTGGCACCAGTGCAGATCCTTCTTCTCCAGTTTGCGTGAAGGTAAGTGATTTCCTTATGTCAATGGGATTGTTGCATTTACTTAGGGGAGTGTTCAGAATATCCTTGTAGTATTTCCTCTGTCCTCTAAGTGTTCATTTTCCATTGTGGAACTCAGAGTAGACCACTTGTTTCAGGAATTTTGTGTTGGGCATGCGGACAACGTGGCCCGCCCATCACAACTGGTTGAGCATGACCAGTGCCTTGATGCTGGGGATATTGACCTGGGAGAGGATCCTCACATTGGTACATTTATTCTGCCAGTGGATTTGCAGGATTTTGCAGAGGCAATTTTGGTGCAATTTCTCCAGGAATTTGAGGTGTCTGCTGTACATTATCCATGTTTTTGATGCATATAGGAGGGCAGAGGCCATGGCTGCTTTGAGACCATAAGCTTAGTACTGGATTTGAGGTCTTGGTCTTCGATCACTCTGTTCCTCAGGGATCTGAAGACTGCACTGGTGCATTGACGTTGATGGTGAATTTTGTCAGCTGAACAGTAACTGATCATCTGGATCAAGAATTAGTTATGTACTATTAAGGGGACCAGTGCTCACTCAGACAGCAAGATGCCGCAAGGTATCTGTCATTCAAACATTAAATTCATTCTTTTGTTCAGCACACTACAGTCATATAGCAACTTGAACATCACTGACATTTATTCACACTTGTAACTAGCATCACTTCTTCAATATAATATTCTGCACATCAGTGAATGAATAAATTACATTGCACATCATTAGAAAAGCATATGTACGTCCATGGCTGTGCTGCCCATCAAGCACCCATATTTGATATAAAACTAAAGGGTTTTAGGACAAAACGAAAAAAATAGACAATGGAAAGGGGGAAAGGAATCTCTAACCACAATGGAATTTGAAAAGAAAGTTGGTTAGTCAGATCGCAAAAAAGCTAATCAGAATGAAGATAAAAGGAAATAAACTAAGGACATGCAGATAAATAAAACCCTTGTGCCTTCTCCTTGTTTATATTCATGCTCACTATGGTCAATACAAAGTTCCTGACTTGCTAATTTTGTTTTCTGCTTTATTCATTTTGTGCACATACTTTTCACTTGTGTTACTCAATATTATTAATTATACCTTACTCTAACGTGTATAATATTCTGCATGAAAGTGTCCTGCACCAGATATTCCCTGGAACCCTAGTCCCACTACTCACTTCATTGTCACTTACATGGGAGTTGATCAGGGATAGTCAGCATGGCTTCAGAGGAAAGTCATGCCTAACAAATATGATTGAAATTTTTGAGATGGTGACCAGGTCTGTAGACGAGGATAGTGTAGTTGATGTAGTCTAGATGAATTTCAGCAAAGTCTTTGGTAAAGTCCCACACGAGAGACTTGTAAAGAAGATAAATGCACATGGGATATCGGGTGATTTGATGAAGTGGATTAAAAATTAACTCGGTTGTAGGAGACAGAGGCGATGACAGAAGGCTGTCTTAGTGACTGGAAGCCGGTGTTCAGTGAGAACCACAGAGATCCATGTTGGATCCCCTATTATTTGTCATTTATATAAACAAAAGACATGACAATGTGGGGGGTAGGATTAGAAAATTTGCAGATGACACAAAGATTGGTCGGGTGGTTAGCAGTGAGACTGAGTGTCTTGGGCTACAAGAAGATATGGATGGAATGGTCCAATGGGCTGAGAAGTCGCAAATAGAATTTAACCTTGAAACTGAGAAATGAAACACTTTGGAAGGAGTAATTTGACCAGGAAGTATTCAATGAATGGCATGAAACTAGGAAGTTCTGTGGAGCAAAGAGACCCTGGAGTGTTTGTCCATAGATCTCTGAAAATGTTAATAGAGTGGTGCAAAGGGCAAATGGGACACTTGCCTTTATCAATTGAAGTATAGGTTATAAAAGTAGCTAAGTCATGTTGGAGTCGTATAGAACTTTGATGAGGCCACAGCTAGAATATTGTGCAGTTCTTATTGCCACACTATAAGAAGGATGTGATAGGAGGAAGTGCAGAAGAGAAGGCTGAGAGGCAACCTGATTGAGATGTGCATGATTAAGAGGGACAGGGACTTAGTGGATAAAGACAAATTGTTCTGCTTAATTGAAGGCTCAGTAATGAGGGGATATAGGTACAAGATGAGGGGCAGGAGGTTTGGAGAGGTGGGGGAGTGGATGTGGTGAAAATGTTTTTTTACCCAAAGGAAGGTAATGATCTGGATGCATTGCCTGAAAGGGTGGCAGAGGCAGATTGTCTCATATCCTTTAAGAAGTGCATAGATGATCATCTGGCACATCATAACATTCAAGATTATGGGTCAAGTGCTGGTAAATGGGATTAGGTGAGAATTCAAGTGTTTCATGCACATCGGTGTGGACATGTTGGGCTGAAGGGCCTCTTCTGAACTGTACGATTCCAAGTATGGATTTAAAAGGTACAAGTTTGTATGAAATTAAAATTGAAAAGCGTAGACAATTGTAACATTACAAATAATTAAAAGTGCATTTTGGGAACTCACCTCTGCATGAAAGACCCTGACTGCTGCTGATGAGTTGTTTGCAGATGCTGCAGATTTTTGGCTTTTTGAAAGTCTTACTCTTGAATGTATGGGAACTGGAAACTAACTCTTCAGGCTGAAACATCAAATATTAGAAAGCTTTATTTCAGCACTCATTGAGAAAACAGGAACTGTGCTTCATGAAGTTTTAAAACAAATGTTTATTAAAAATGTATACCATAGGTCACAACTATTTCACAGTAATTTACAATAACTTCACTGCAGTGTTAATATAAGCCTTACTTGTGACTAATGAATAAACTTTAACTTTTTAACTAAAACACTGTCAATGTAACTGAGTAACAAGTCTCAGTTCTAACCACATTACAAATCTCAAATAACAGCAATTGCAAACAGGAAGAAGTTGACAGCTTATGCATTTGACAATGGAAATTCTGTCTTTATGTCATACATTATCTTAGAATGGACACTATCTCTCAGTAACAAACTTACATTTAATTAACCACCTTTAGCAAAGAAAAACTCTCTGAAACACATCATGAAAGTACTGGGAAAATGGATGTTGAATCAAAGTTGGAGTAACAAAGAAGATTGGCAAACAATTTCACAAAAAGGTTGTTTTTGGGAAAGACTGGGGATCAATTTAGGGGAGAGTCAGAAGGGTTTGAAGAGTAATTCTGGAAATTGAAGTCTTGAAAGTTCAGTGATAAATGAGGAAAATGATGCACTGATGCCACTAAGTACTGGGGAGGAGTTATAGGGATGGAGAATGGTGCAAGTAAGGAAATATGCAGCACAGTGGTTAGCACTGCTGCCTCAAAAGCACCAGGGACCTGTTCAATTCCTGCCATGGGCCACTGTCAGTACGAAGCCTGCACATTCTCCCTGTGGTGTGTATGTGTTTCCTGGAGGTGGTCTCAGTTTCCTCCCACAGTTTGAAATGCATGCTGGTTAGGTGCATCGGCCATGTTAAATTTTAAAGGCTTAATCTCCCCAGTGGATGGAAGGTGCATCTGATTTAACACAGCATATTGGAGGAGTCTGACCATGAAAAGATTAAAGACAGGTAATCACGGGGTGTCTCTTGCATTTACACGTGGAAGCTGAACTCACATCTGACTTAGTGCAGTCTCTTAATAGGAAGCCAAAGATCAATTCTTGAATTACCCTGGAGGTAATAGAGTGAGCGAGAAAAGACAGAATATTCTTGGACGCTTTGGCTATGACTAGAAAGTTTGAAAGCCGAACAAGGAAAAATTATTCCATCAATCTACATCTGGACAATGGAGGAGGATGGATGTAATTAACCATGTCAAAAGCTGCCGTGAGGTCAAAAAGAGATAATGCACCACAATCAGTGTTACAGAATGTCACTCATGACTTTAATTAAGCCTAGTCGGTACAGTGAAAGAGGTACAAATCTGACAGGAGCAACTGAAGTGGGACTTGCAACTAAATTAAAGATGGATTCCAAAAGGCAAGACATGTTCAGAAACCTTGACTAGGAAAGGGAGGATGAAGGTAGAGGTGTTGTTAGTTAGGAAGATGTATTGCGCAGGAAACAGTTTGTGTAGAGAAAAGGCCATGTCTGAGGAGAGGGACCAAATTGTCATGCAAAAGGAAAGTTGAATAGCAATGGGGTCAAAAGTTAGAGACAGCACAAAGAAATGCTAAGGTACAGATTGGCAAGTTCAGGGCGAGAATACAAGGAAGAAGTTTGGCTAAGGGAAATAGTCAAAAATCGCAAATGTTTTTTTTAAACATTGGAGATGAAAAATCTCCATGAGCTCCTTTATATTTTACAAGATATAAAGATGGAGGAGGCATGGAGAGGTTTACAGGCTTAAAATGAAGCAAGATAGTGAAATTGTCTATTAGGACCAAGTGATTCAAGATTGAAAGCAAATTTTTGCCAGGTAAATTGTCTCTAATCTGAAATGTGTTTGAGATTCTGACCCGAGATAAATTGTTCATTAATTTACATAATAGTGACTGGACATGATCGTGGGTTATGACTGCTTTGTCTTTCAACATTCTTAAACCGTCTACCAATTGCAAGATTCTGCAGATTTTAGCTCTAATAATATCACTGAACTCCGTAGCTGAATTCTATTCCTTCAACTTGTTGATAGCTCATCTTCCAAGTCCACAGAAGAAACAAATCTTCATGTTCACCCAAAAGCCCAATTGCTCACTGAAAAAGAGTCCAATTTTATTGCTTTTTGAAGAACATATTTTATTGAAGAACATTATTATGTCTTTTGGAACGTGTATTTTTTGTTAAGGGTTTAAATATCCATTCAGTCATCTTTGGTATAAATATATTGGCTTGTTGTCATATTTTGTGTCTTTGGAAGTGATGGAAGAATGTTCAAGGTATTCCATAAATTAACCAGTGAAGTGGTTTATCACAATTCAGGTCCATTGTTAAACTGAGTTAAGCAATGTTGATACACAAAGAGTACTTAGGCCACTTATGGAAACTCCCATTTATCCATTAATTCAAGAGCTAATGTTGGAATAAAGCCTAAACTCCATCAACAAGAATAAATAAGGTGTTTGGGACTTGCTCTCCCAATTTGATTCTTGGCCATGTTTTCTTTTAGTTGCACAAAGTCATCAGACAGCATTCTGAAAACACTGAATTATACCAAATGGCAACCCAAGCAAGGCCAGGAGCACTTACCTTGTCCTACTGGTTATTTATAATTTAATGCTTTATGTCCTGAAGCACACTTGTTAATGAGGCAGCTTGCTTCTCCTCGCTTCTGGCCTGATATTCTCTACATCTCTCTGCCTCCACTATTAATATTCAATGCTACTCTGTCTCTTCTTCCTCTCAGATAAAAGACAGAGCAGCAATGTCATTAGGAAGTAGACATCTGTACTGGACGATTTGAAGGATTATGAAAACTGCAGCTCCTATTAAGAGTGGCTCGCCATCTGGATTTTTATTTTGCCTGCTCTGGTGGGAAAGTGCCTGGTGGAGCAGTTTCCCATGATGGCAAGGCTTAAAACAGGAACGCAGTGTTTTAGAATGAGGATGTAGCATCTCTAAGATCCCACTTTGGTTAGGATGCATGTTTCCCATAAATCGGCATTTAATTAAATTAACCCCAGGCAAGAGAACACATTAATACGCTAACTTACAATGAAAAGTCAGAGAATAATTGAATATGACAGGAACACCAAGAATTTTGCACATTTATTTATTTTGGCTTACTTGCACTTGACCGCTTTTTTAATCCTGATGTCTAAATGAGTAAATGAAATATGTTACTGAGCCATAGAGATCCAAACAATCCCAGATTTAATCCATGATCTTTATGGAGTTAGTTGACCTGAGCCAAGGCTATTGCCAGTGGCTTTAATTTGTTTGTGAACCTGAATTACATTAGTAAATTACTATTAAATTAGTAATGCGTTTTTCCTTCCTGCTTGCAATCCAGTGACCTTTGCTGAGAAAATATATGGAGATAGCAAAAGGACAACAGCGTCAAGGAGAGCTGTGATGATCAATTAATCTGGAAATACTCAATTATCGTATATATACACACACACACACACACACACACACACACACACACACAATCCTTAGTTTAATTTGTCAGGCACCATCTTTGAGTGGATTGAGGTAAAGAGAGGAAACTGGGATAAAATATTTCGCCCCCTCCTCTTATTCAGACTGTATTTCTATGGTAACAATGTGCTACAAAATTGAGAAGAAATGCAAAGATCACTTAAGATTTTAATTACATATTCATTGAATGATTAGGTAAAACCTTGGAAAATCAATGATAAAAAAGTATGCAGTTTAGTAAGCAGGAAGATTTTTTGAATACATGTATTGGTGAAAGTGTATAACTGGGGGACCAGGAAAAACTTCCGTGAGGCAAGTTAGCAAAAGATTCTGCACTGAAGATAATGTTAATGCCTCCTTTAAAATACTGCCAAGTCACAAATAAGTTCCTAATAAGTTATCAATTGAATTTCATGAGTTTTTGGAGTAATTTCATGCAAAAAAGGAACTGTTCTCATGCACTGCATTCGCATGTGAATATATGGATATAAAACGATTACATTTACAGTACTCCCCATCACTTATGTTGCAAAGTTAAGTGACAAAGCCAAGTCTGTTCTTTGTTATTCACATTCCAACCCTTTGCAGGGTAATTTAACACGGCTGCTTTCACAAAAAGCTTTTTCTGTTCATCATCACATTGCTTCATTTCACATATTCCCATGTATTCTCAGGCAAAATGGCAGGAATGCCACAACCATTGAGTTTTCAAAATCCACAGGATTTTGTTACATAAAACAGAGCAAAGATCAGTGACAGCATGGACCTGGAGTCAAGATTCAAGGCCAAAATCACTTGCACTTTTAGGGTGTTTTAACTTGCATTTTATGTAACCTATCTGTTCTCAAATGCCACCTTGGGCATTGTACCTCTGTAAAACAACTCCCTCGTGCACAAGTGTTTGTGTTTTAGAAGATTTTAAACATATATGCAAATTGCCTTTAAACTATAAATAAGTTGACAAATTATATCTGGAGTTCATGCATTCAACTATATTTTCTTTGATCCTACAATAGTACACTGCCTTCATGGACAAAGAGTCAATCAATGTAGGATTCTTCCAACTAACCATAGGATGCAGCTTACATAATTCTTTGAAGTGAAAATGCCTTTTGCTGCAGCATACAAAAATAGCCCAAGTGTTTGGTGAGCTCCTCAAAGTCTTGATGGAACATCAAAAATAAGTGGAACCTAATACAAATGTTAGCACTTAAATTAGCCATTAGCTCAAGCGATGCTCATCGTAAATCGTCTGCCCATTATTACAGAGGCTTAAAAATAAAGGGTTTGAACTCATTATTAAAAAAAGTAAAAGGAATCCAACAGAAGAAATGTTTGTATTCCACAGACTAATTTTGGATTCAGTGTTTAGAATGAAAGAAGGAAAGTACAGAATTTAGATTATCAGGTATAATTCCATGTTAAACTTTTCACCTACACGTTCTGTTATCAATATATGTATGAACAACAAGCATTCAGACAAGAAAGCACTGGATATAATGGAAGCAGTTTCTGGGTGATAATTGCTGAGATGAAGCAGAACATTAATGCAGCCTGGAAAAGGACACTGAAAACTGAAATGTCTTTGAAATAAACTAAATAAAATCCACTTGAAAAATAAAAGCAAAACATTGCTGAAACTGGAAATCTGAAATAAAAGCAGTGCTCAAAATATAAAGAGAATCATTCAACTAGAAACATTAACTTTTGCCTCTCTCTTCATAGATGCTGCCAGACCTGCTGAGTATTGGTAGAACTTTCTTTTTATTTTTAAGTAAAAACTATGTTTGGTTAAAGTTTCCACCTCAATCTCACACATACAAAGCAACAGAAATCTAATACCACACCGCCGCCTTATTGCTTTTTAAAATGCCACGCAACATAAAAGTCTCATGAAAAGTTTCCAGAACAACTGTTTGAGTGTCTGCATTTTCTTTTCACACGATCAATTTAATAATACCCTCGTTCTCACATGTTAAACCATACTGCAACAGATCCAACACAAAGTGCACAATGCAAAGTATTCATACATCATGTCTGCAATTCGGCAACTTATAATTAGACCAAAATTTGTTGGAAAATAGCTTTGGTTCTTTAGCTTCAAATCTCACTGCTCAGACATGTGGATGTTGCTTTTAGCTGTTTTCTTTGATTGACTTACCAACAAAGGCTGCAATCGCATTGAGCCCATTTTCCACATCGCATATAGTCGAGTATTGATAAATTGCAACATGTAAAGTGTGCTCAGATCCACTGGTCTGTTCTAGCTTCAAAAAATTTGTTATTTCTGTTCTTCTTGCTACATATTCACTGAAATAAGCTATCTAAGAAAAGCGGCCATAAAAAGAGGCTTTATAATGATTCCTACAGTACAGACTCTCCTTTTAGTTTTTGTTAAGGAGATGCCCTATCATGACCTTCACATATGTGAACTGCAAAGAAGGTTCAATCAAGTGAAGGCTGAAAGGGTCCTTTATGATGGGAAGGTATTAGTAAATCTTCTTCTGTCAGACAAAGTAAAATTTACAGTAATTAAGCTTTCAGAAATTTTATTTTAGTGTAGCTGTGACTGGCCAGCTGGCTTTCAGACTGCATTTTAAAAACTCTTCTAAACAAAATATTTATACTTAAAAAAATCTGATCTGAGACAAATATTTGGTTTCTGTCCTTTTCATGACATACTCTTAGGGCAGAAGATTGACAACACTGCTGGCATTTTACGTTCTTAGTTAAATTCTTATCAGCATACATCGCTGACAGAAAGAATATTATAGAGTGCAAACGACCTTCTGTGAACTTCTGCAACAAGTCACAACTTTATTCAAACAAATACAAATAAAGGTGTAACTCAGTTTTCTTTTTAACGATGTGCTAAATTCATAATTACTAATAAACAACCTCACTAACCCAGAAATTCTAATTTTACAAGACGATAAATTCCATTTAGTTTTAAAATTTTTTTTTACACTTTAGATTCTACTTAAACACAGGTACATTTCCTAATCATTTCTCAGGCTATCTGCAAAGATTCAATTAAAAGTGGGAGGATTCCATTGCTTGTACTTGTTGCTTTGCTGTTTGAGAGATAGCTTCAATGCTTGTACTATGCGATGGCACCATTGTTGCCGGATATCTGGAGATCCCCTCAATCAGACACCAGATTCAAGTGAATGTTGAGAAGGGGGAAATCATAGCACTGAGATTGCAAAATCTTTGAAGATAGGTTGAGGTATGTAAGGAGGGCAGTTGCTTCACCACTGATCCCAAAATCTGGGCCACAGCCTGTCTGCTTCCCACTCTCTCAAACACACAAGTAATCTAAGTTTCTGTCAAATGTAAACAAGTTAGATTTAACTTCCCTGAGTACAAAACGCAAGTGAGATAACACTGGCTACGAAATCCAACTCTCTTGAAATTAACTGACGTTAGCCTCGGACACATTTTCTTTCTCTCTCAAGGCCGAAACACCATTTCTTCTTAAACAACATTAATTGAGGATTTCAACATAGTGAAGCTACAATGAAGGACAACATGCATGTTAAACAGTCAAAGTGACATGCAACAGAGGAAAATTATCCTGTAACCTATAAATCAGTTCAAGTTCTGCAGTCCTATCACATGCAGTCATGCATGACGATGAACAATCAAGCACAGGCATGAACACAAAAAATTAGGTTGAAGCCTTTGGCACTTCTGGATGAATATATTGGCAAATGGATGATCAATCGCAATCTCCTCCTGAGGTGCCCACAATCACAAAAACCAAACTTCAGTTAATCTGATTCAGTACATAGGATATCAAGAAATGGTTATATGCATTGGATTCTGTAAAGCTCTGGGACCCAACAATACATCAGTTGTAACACTGAAGACCTGTGCTCTTAAACTAGCTGTTCCTTCTAGTCAAGCTGCCTGGAGCATGGGCATCTACATGAAAAAGTGTGAAACTGTTCTAGTATACAGTAACCCTCACTTGAACTTGAGCTTGCATTCTTGAAAATCACAACTTTCAGAGACATGATTACATTCACATTGGTTCCTGCAGCATCCAATGTTAAAACTGTAGTTTCTTCTATGGAATCTTCCTCATCAAAAAACAAATGTTAAACATCATGTTCTCAAAATTGAAACATTTTACATGGTTGAATTTCTGCACTGATGAACAAAATAACTTAAAATAAAATACATTTAAAAGAATGAAAGAAAAATGCAATTTTCGGCTCATAATACTTCCAGCTCGCCCCCAATCTTGCTTTCCAAAATTCCCACTCCCTGACTCTTCTGGTTGCTCCAATGCCATCTCCTCACCAACCCTCCAAGTCAGGGTCTCTCCCCCCATCTGCCTTCCTGCCTTCTCCCCTTCTCTAATCTCTGAGCTGTGGCCTTCTCCCTCCCTCCATGACCATGAGATTGTGTTTCCCCCATTCCCACCTCACCCACTTGCCAATCTTCCCACTTCTTGTCTTGCCCTCTTGCTGCTTCCCTCTTTGGAATCTTCATTTCCTGAAGATCTAGGTCCAGTCTGAAGTTGGACCTCCAATTTCCTGGAAGTGAAAGTCTCAATAATGTTGAGCTGCCGAATTGGGGTTGCTACAATCCATATCTTCAAAATGACCGTCAAAGATGCTCCTTCCTTGTAGCTCTTTTCCTGTACTCTTGCTCACAGATTCAGGAAAGGGTAGGACCAGCAGTAACATTTAAAAATAACAAAATATAGCAACCTTATCTCACTACTTCTGCACCATCAAGACTTGTACCATCACAAATAGGCTTTGTATCCGCTCTGGATCTTCAACAGGATTAGGAAGTAGTGAGAAGACGAATCAGATAGTGAGGGGATTGGTGACAGGGTGAGCTAGGATGTGTGGGGAGGCTGCAATTCAAGAAGCCAGGGAAGGAAGAGGCCACAACCCAGATGTTGGCTAAGGGGAGAGGGCACAATTCCAGAAGCAGTGAGGAGCCAATCCAAAATGGCACTCATCAGTGACACGGGAAACAATGTTGTAACAAGATTACATGCCCCATTCACCTACCTACCAATATCAAAGTGAGATAACATTAAATGAGGCAATGTTAAATGAGGATTTACTGTATCCTGTTTGCAAAAGCTAGCTAAATCAAACTCAGCCAATTACTCTGCTAATTTGTCAACAACACTATCAAACTTGCCAATAAGTTGCATTGATACTTGGGTTCCTGTCCAGGGCAAAGTGGCCTGCTTAATTCATATCCCAGCTACACCACCTTAAACATTTTCCCTTTCCTCCAACACAAGTGTTCCATAGTTGCAATGCATATCATCTCAAAGGCTCCTCTAATAGCATCTGCAAAACCTAAAATCACTATTGCCTCTGACAAGAACAGATTAATGGGAACACACCACCTTCAAGTTTCCCTTCAGCACAGATTATTCTGGCTTGGTGATACACCACCATCTTTTCATTCTTACTGGCTCAAGACCAATGGTGGATGTGTCAACACTAGATGCACTGCAGCAATTCAAGATGATAGAACACCACCACCTTCTGAGGAATAATTAGGAATAGACAACAAATGCTGGCCACAATAATGATGCCATATCCTATGAATGAACAAAACAAATGTCAGATAACTATCTTGTTGACACATTACAAATTTATAAGCTAAAAAAAACTAAGTTGATTCACTTGCTCCAGTTGTATACCAATTATGCATCAGAGTCCAATGTTCCACAATCTGCACCTGACAACCATAAATATCTCTACCTTTCAAACCCTGTTACAACACTGATAGCTTTGTGTTGGTGGGAAAAAACATTCTTAAAATTGATTCCATGAGCTATCATGCATTTCATACAGCAGCAGTTTATGTTCCATGGAGTAAATATGAATATCAGGCTAACCTTCCTGTCTGCACACTTGATAGTAAGGTCATAAATGCTCAGATAAACTCATTCACATACCATACAGGAAATTGGAGTTAACCAGCTGTGTAAGTAAAGTATTACTATCTTCCAGTAGAATACAGGTATATTTCTAGCAACCTGTTCATATCATAAACGCAATATTTAAAGTTTGAACATAATCTTACAATTATTAATCATTCCAAAGAAGGAGCTTGAGCCCATGAATTTTTGTGTTTCTAAAAAAAAAATGGAAAATCAAGAAACCCATTTCATGCCAAACTTTTAATATCTTGTCAGAAATTGGTGCAGTTGCAGTCTTCATTTTGCCACACATAATCAGATATACTTTTAGACAAATCAATCTTGCGTAAAAGTCAACACCATGATCTTTGGCCTGAAATAAAACACGATTTTTTAAATACCTCACTTCAAAGATGACCCTAGTTTTTCAGGGATCACTGCCCAAAAATCTCCCAAAGTATTACACTGGAGATGGAAACGATTCGGTTTCATTGTAAGTACGCAAATACGAATGGAATGTTTTTGGTCATAAATTAATAAATATCAGATTATTATTATTCTATGTGACTAAATAAATGATGGAAAACTAATATGAATTATGAATTATAATATGAAAGTGTGGTTACTTTTTTACTTTAATCTATTGCAATGTGGAATTCACTAGAGCACAAGTCAAGCACACATGCCAACCTGCGTAGATATTATATGTGCAAAAGTTGACTAACCTTTAGCCTAAAAATTCCAATTTTACAAGTATATGTAAAATACATTTTAAGTTATTTTGTCACTTTGTGCCTTAAAACTGTCCTGCCTGGATTATGTTAACTTATCAGATAATCAGCTGATATTTATCCGAGTACTCAAGCATTTTATCTGTGATAATAGCATCCAGGAACAACTGAAATCTCTGGCTATCTGGTTATTCACTTTCTCTCTCATTAAGTAAAAGAGCAGCAATTTCAATTTTTCAATCCAAAGACAATTTCTGAAATGGAAAACCTCTGGAAAACTATAATTTAACAGCTTCTTCAAATTTATTGTTCCATCAGGGGTAGAAAAGATGAGGTTCAGGTTAAATGTCTAGTTTAAGCTCCAAATTTCATCATTACCACTATCTTAAATCCACTTTGCTTAACTTATTTTTAGGTTCCCTCGTGTTTCAATGGCAACATTTTATGATTCTCCCGCCAGAGACTTTGCAGGTAGGAGAAGACCTAGTAAAACTCTGATCTCCTTCCTTCTGCCGACCCCTTCTCTCGATTGGATTAGGACCACTGAACAGATTATTAGTTGGGTTAAAGCCTTCTCAGTGTTTTAATATTTGTTCACCTTTATGCAATCTGCACTGTAACATTTGTTTGGAAACATTATCAACTTAGGTAAATCAGGTAAAACAAAGTGTGGAATCATAAAAGACAGAATCTTCATTTCATCAATCTACCAGTTCCTTGTTATCCAGCATCAGTCTTTACTGGACCACACTCCCCATGACCATCTGCTTTCTCTATGTATTTATTTCACAGACATAGAATCAAATACAAAAATATTAGGACAGAGAGCAGAGAAACTTGTTTACACAAAGATTCTGAAAACTTGAAAGATGCACTACCTTAATTAGTTATCGAAGCACGGGCAGCACGGTGGCAGGTGGTTAGCACTGCTGCCTCACAGTGCCAGGAACCCGGGTTCAATTCTTAGCTTTGGTCACTGCCTGCGTGGAGTTTGCACGCTCTCTCCATGTCTGTGTGGGTTGCCTCAGAATGCTCTGGTTTCCTCCCACAGACCAAAAATGTGCTGGTCTGGTGAACTGGCAATGCTAAATTCTCCCTCAGTGTACCTGAACAGGTGCAACTAAAGGATTTTCATACTAACTTCATTGCAGTGTGAAAGTAAGCCTACTTGTGACTAATAAATAAGCTAAAGAAGCAGGGACCATTAAGCATTAGGTGGCTGAAGGGGACAGGCTTTGAGGAATGTGGAATAAGATTCCCAGCTCTGGCGAGGACCATTGCACAGATTAGTTGGGTTAAGCAGGCTTTTCTGTGTTCTCTTATCTATGCACCTTTATACAATCAGCACAAGAACCTCTCTTTGAAAATATTAACAGCAACTTAAAATTCCTGTTAATCAGCGCAAAATAATCATTGGAGTTTTGACTCCAATCAGAATATATTAAAATGTAAAAAGCTGTCAATTCTTGATATAAATATTTTGCAGCTTTAAGTTTATTTGTCAAATAAATAAGATAAAATAATTTTTTGGTTCTGGGGATTTAGATTTACAAGAGCAAATTATTTCAGAACTACATCACCACATCAGATGAAATTGATAACTCACCAATAGATTATTAGACAGGTTGGACATACCAAATTTAGTAACAAACTAGAGATATTATCGCTAGACTATCAACCCAAAAACTCAGCTAATGCTCTGGGGATCTGAGCTCAAATCTCACCACGGTAAGTAGCAAAATTTTTGCTTTGATTTATTATCATCATGTGTAGTAGTATACAGTGAAAATTATTGTTTCTTGCGCACTATACAGACAAAGTATACAATTCATAGTGAAGGAGAGAGTGCAAAAGGTAGTCTTACAGCCATAGCTACAGTATAGAGGAAGATCAATTTAATGTGAAGTAGGTCCATTCAAAAGTCTGGTTAAAGTAGGGAAGAAACTGTTCTTGAGTAGGTTGGTACATGTCCTCAGACTTTTGTATCTTTTTCCCGATGGAAGAAGGTGCAAGAGAATAAGTTATGGATGCATGGGATCCTTGATTACACTGACTGCTTTTTAAAGGCAATGAGAAGTGTGATCAGTGTCAATGGATGTGAGGCTGGTTTGAGTGATGAACAGGGCTTCATTCACAACCCTTTGTAGTTTATTGCTGTCTTACACAGAGCAGGAGGCATACTAAGCTGTGATACAACGAGAAAGATTGTTTTCTATAGTGCATCTGCAGGAGTTGATCAGAGTAGAAGCAGAAATTTCAAATTTCCTTAGTCTCCTGAGAAAGTAGAGGCATCGGTGGGCTTAACAAGACTTAGTAAAGATACCTGTGCATGGGCAATAAATGCAGGCCAGCCAGCGACGCCCATGTTTAACGAATGAATTTTTTAGAAAGTATTTTTGTGTTACCTGATGGTTGTTGATGAGTTACCCAAGCCTAATGCTCCAACTCATCTTTTAACCCAACCCTCTAACGTCTAACTACTATCAATCCGACCTTGGATAACTTGCAATAATCTTCCATTAAAACTGGGAAGATTAAGATGGTCACCTTTGGTTTCCAGCACAAACTCCTTATCTCCAATTACTCCATTTGTTTTTTCTGAACTTTTAGAGTAAGTGTTATCAACCAGAAATATTAACTCTGTTTCTCTCTCCAAAAATGCTTCCTAACCTGCTAAGGATTTCAAGAATTTTCTGCATTTAATTCAGATTTCCAGCATCTATAGTATTTTGCTTTTGATTAATCCAATGTTCTTCTTCCAATGGCCCTATTTCACTCATGCAGTAGTTCTACCGGAAAGAAGGTACAAGATTGCAAGATATTCAAACAATGACAATGCGCTGACTGTTGATAAGCTGCTATTCTACATAGATTACTTAAAGACCAAGAGAAGTGTCAGAAACTTCAGGTTTTGTAGACAGTTATAACTTGAAACTGTCTGTTCAATTTCAAGATAAAATGAAGTCAGGGATCTAGTATTCACTTAAGGGGCAGAATTAAGTACAAACGAGGAGGGGATTTGCAATCATTTTAAAGGATCTTGGGAAACATTTCTGTAGTGTAGAATATAAGCTGCCAAGTAAGATTGTATGTAGGCAATATTGCTTTCAAATTATTTGTTACAGTAGAAGTCTTAAAACTTGAAATCTTGTCATGTGATCATTTTAGTTAGTTACTAGAAGTTTGAATTTCTTTTTAAAATGTTATTTTTTTAAAAATTGTAACAATGAATACAGGTTGGTATTTTAATACATTTACAAACAGCTTTAAATCACAACTTTATTTTAATGCAAGTAAAGATTATTTTCTGAAAGGCAATGGAAGCAGAATGAAAATACCTTCCTGGATTATTTTTAAATCTTATCATGCTTTGTTTTACTGCCAAAACTGCACTGCAACCCTGAGAAAATAATTAGCTTTTGTCCTCCACTTCAGTGATGAGTTTTTTTTCCACTAAAAACAGAGCTTTTGTCTCACCTAAGAAACAAGGATTTTTCTTACTTAGGGTTCAAAGTTCTGGACACTTGTGCATCCATCATAATTATTCTTCTGTGATTATATACATCTGAAATGTAACAAATAATGGGCACTCTTGCTATTACCATGAGCAGAGCCAAATTAGACTACATATAACTTTGATAGTGCTGTATTTTGAAATACGGTAGGTTTATAATGCTGCAGAAGTTTGCAATGTGCGACTAGTTTGATGCATGAAACCTCTTCAATTCTTACTTAAAGGCCTTCATTTCCTCCTGACGGGGGTTAATTGTATTTTAATTGGATGTTTAATCAATAATGTGCATTTCTATAGAGTCTTTAACGTAATGAAATCTTCCAGGCTACTTCAGAGGTCCACTAGAAAACAAACTAGAATACCAGCAAATTACTGAGATAGAATAGGGACAAGGTCATGGAGGAATTCGCAAACACACGTATCAAGGCATTACTTGAATGGCAGAGTAGATCAGCGTGCATAGGGTTGCCAGATGAACAAAAATCTTGCTTTAAGTCAAAAAGTAGATATCATGGAACTTTGGACAAGCTCAAGCCTATGGAGGATAGAAAGTGGGAGTCCAGTCAGGAGTCCATTGGAATAGCTGAGAGGGAAGGTAATAAAGGCACGAATCATGGTTTCAGCAATTGAGCTGTAACAGGGCAAATGTAGCTAATGTTACAGAGGTGGGAATTGGCAGTCTTCATAATGACATGAATATGAGGTCTGAAATTCATTTCGGGTTCAAATGTGACACCAAGCTTTCAAACAGACTCTTAATCTCAGAGTATTACCAGGAAAAAATATGGAATCAGTAAAAAGGGAATGAGTTCAAAGCAAAAACAAAAAGAATGGCTTCAATCTTACCAACATTTAATTGGAAGAAATTTATGCTCATTCAGTCCTGGATGTCAAATGCAGTCTGATAATTTAGCACCCCTGGAGTAGTCAAGAAGATACTGGTGAAATAAAGCAGTGTGTCGTATATGTAAAAAGTAGAACTATTCTGTCAGATAATGTTGCTGAGGGGCAGGATGTAGTTGAGAAAAAGGAGGGAGTAAAGGACAAATCCTTGAGGTACACCAAAGGTATTCAAATGGTAGACATTAACTGGAGATCCATATGTACTCCACTAGCAGACTATTGGTGGGATGTGGAAATACAGGATTGTAATGTGTCTCTCTGTAAATAAAAGCATTTGTGTGTGTCAAGACAAAGTTCCAGTACTATCATTCACTGCCTGGCTATCAGAAATATAACACAATCACAACTTGAATCTATAACACTTCCAACAAAGTGAACTATGCTGATGCTCTTTACTTCAGCCAAAAATTGGCACTGTGCTAAAGGAGGAAGCATTAGGACAGTTGAGAGGGAGCAAGAGTGATAAGTGAAGAGGGGAATCACAATGGTATACTGAAAGAGGCTGAAATGGAACAATGCAATTCTACCTGGCTCTATTGATACAATTGACTAGAATTCACCATAATTGCAAATATTCAAACCCTTCCTACCTTTACACTTGCACTTGCTCATTTAATTTCTATGGAGATTTTGAGTTAGAAATCCAAATGACACAGCAACTTTTGCAAAGCGTGTGGGACCTGTACAAATAGTGCAGGCAACTGTGCGTCACCTTAGTCAAATAATAATGAACAATGATATCTGAGGAACCAAGAAGTGTCAGTTAGAATATTTAATTTAGTTCAATTCAATGTCAAATCATGTACTGAAAGATAAAGAGAGAGAAAGGTAAATTGGATTGAATGAAAATGAAAAAAGCAAAGTAAAATATAGAGTTTATTTAAATCTCCATCACTTAAAATCTGAAGGAATGAGATTCTACACTTTATAATTACCAGTGCCAAAACGGTAAACTGGCAGTACAAAAGCCCTATAATGCTACTAAAATGGTACTCGGACTGAAATTTCTGTGAGCAGTTTAGTTTGATCCATATGAAGATATGGAACTGCACACTAACCAACTCATTAGATTAGAGCAGCCAAGTAGTGAGATGCTATTTTAACTGTAGGTTATGGTGGAACAGACTTCTCTAACTGCAATATTTGCATTGCTACATGACTCAATGCTCTTCTGATTCTGTGCACACTTTATGGTGTTCAGTTTTGCACGTAAGTATCTGTGAACGCTGTTGAAATCAATGCCCTCTTTTCTTGCACATTTTGTGAATTTACACAATCTGCAATAATTTAAAAAAAAGACAAATGGCTTTTGATTTAATGGTCACTGATAATTTGTCATTTTCTGCTTAGACCTCTTTTCCTTGCCCACAGTTAGAATCAACAAAGGGAATCAAATTTGCAAAGGTAATCTATAATCATAGAATTGATCTTTCTTAGCTCACTGTTTGTGACTTCAATCTATCTTCAGCTTCATGGCATTGGACTGGGGTAAGCTCAGAAGTCTCACAACACCAGGTTAAAGTCCAACCAGTTTATTTGATAGCAATCCCTATCAAATAAGCTGGTTGGACTTTAACATGGTATTGTGAGACTTCTTACAGAATAGAAAGAACCAATTGGATTCCAAACAGATTTTCTTTAACACTAATGTTCCAGGAAAATCCAGGAAGTACTGTTTAATGCTTGGTAATTACTTTCCATAGCCCCTTTAATCCAGCATAGGTACGTATGCAATACCTGGGTTAACCAAGTGACAAAATTATTTAATATATTTTTTTCATTTGCAAAGTATATCTCAATCTTAATATCCTAATCTTACCTTTTTTCTCTTCCTACAACGAAATGAGAGAGCCCTATTTTGGTAAGGATTTCAACCATCTGAAAAAGAAATTTCTTTATTCCCCAAACTCTGGCGATGATCTTTGCAATCATTTGTTCCGTATGATTGGAGGATTGCGGATTATGGTTCCTATTTTCAAGAAAGGGAACAGGGATAGCTCGGGAAATTATCGACCGGAGTCTGACCTCAGTGGTTGCTAAGTTAATAGGATACTGAGGGACAGGATTTATGAAAATTTAGAGAAGTTTAGTATGATCAAGAATAGTCAGCATGGCTTTGTCAAGGGCAGATCGTGCCTTGCGAGTCTAGTTGAGTTTTTTGAAAATGTGACTGAACACATTGATGAAGGAAGAATGGTGGATGTTGTTCACATGGACTTCCGCAAGGCGTTTGATAAGGTCCCCCATGTAAAACTTCTTGAGAAGGTGAGAGGGCATGGGATCCAAGGGGCTTTGGCCTTGTGGATCCAGAACTGGCTTGCCTGCAAAAGGCAGAGAGTGGTTGTGGATGGGTCTTTTTCTGCATGGAGGTTGGTCACTAGTGGAGTGTCCCAGGAATCTGTTCTAGGACCCTTGCTGTTTGTCATTTGAGGAAGTGGAGGGATGGGTTAGTAAGTTTGATGATGACATGAAGGTTGGTGGTGTTGTGGATGGTCTGGAGGGATGTCAGAAGCTGCAGCAAGACAGAGATAGGATGCAAAACTGGGCAGAGAAGTAGCAGATGGACTTCAATGCAGACAAATGTGTAGTCGTCCATTCTGGCTGGTCCAAAGGGACAAAGGAGTATAATATCAGGAGTAGGACTCTTAGCAATGTTGAAGAGCAGAAGGACTTTGGGGTCCGGGTCCAAAGGAGTCTTAAATCGGCCTTGCAGGTGGAGGATGTGGTGAAGAAGGCGTATGGTGTACTGGCCTTCATTAATCGAGGGATTGAGTTTAGGAGGTAATGCTGAAATTTTATAAGATCCTTGTCAGACCCCAATTGGAGTATTGTGCGCAGTTCTGGTCGCCTCACTACAGGAAGGACGTGGAAGCTATTGAGAGGATGCAGAGGAGATTTACAAGGATGTTGTCTGATTGGAAGGCATGCCTTATGAAGATAGGTTGAGGGAACTAGGTCTCTTCTCCCTAGAGAGACGAAGATTGAGAGACAACCTGATAGAGGTTTATAAAATGTTAAGAGGAATAGATAGGGTGGATTCTCGGAGGCTATTCCCAGGGCTGAAATGGTCGCTATGAGAGGACACAGGTTTAAGGTGCTGGGCAGGAAGTACAGAGGAGATGTTAGGGGTAAGTTTTTCACTCCGAGGGTGGTGAGTGAGCGGAATCGGCTGCCATCGATGGTGGTGGAGGTGAACTCGTCGGGATCTTTTAAAAGACTTCTGGATGAGTACATGGGATTTAATGGGATTGAGAGTTACAGGTAGGCCTGGTAGGTATGGCCTATGATCGGCGCAACTTATGGGCCGAAGGGCCTGTTTGTGCTGTATTCCCATTGCCCCGAAGGAATCAACATATTGGAGGCTAATACACTTCTCCCTTATCAATTAAGCCAAGAGTTCTCAGCTGAGTCTCATCTCTGCCCTCACTGGATCTGGTGGGAATTTGAAGGGTTTCCTTCCATGTCCTGTAGTTACATAAGAAACAGGCTAATCTTCAATGGACTTTCGCCCAGTCTACTTTTACAGTTACATTGAAAACAGAATTAAATGTATCAATTCAATTCATCAGATTCAGAAATGTGCCCTGCTAATCCTCTCTCCTCCCTTATGGCCAATGCAGCATTAATTCTGCTGTGTTATGGTACATTAGTACCAATTCGTTGTGGAACATAAAGTGACAATTATTCATCTAAGTCTCCACACAACGAACGTCAGCATCCTATTATCTTGAAAGTCATTAACAATAGCTACATTTTGATAGGGTCTCTAATGTAATCAAATGCCTTCTCCATCTTTTGGCCAAGGTCAAGTGTAGTATCAATATGCTCTGCTTGGTTGAAGTCAGTAAGGTTACATTTCAGCTTCATTTGTAGCAATTTTTAAAAGCGTTATTTTGGCCTTTTAACTAAGATGCAAATGAGATCAAGGCTCGGAGGACAAGTTATGCCTACTCCAATTAGCTTGGATCATGTAGGTCAAGCCCAAGACAGGAGGTGAGAGCCCTGTCTTGTCAGCTTGGATCAGGAATGTCTCAACTTGTTGAGACTCTGAACTGGACTTGATTGGATTGAATTGGAATTAAAAACAAAAAAAAAAGTCCCAATGCTCTCCTGATGTGCACCTGTAAACCACTTCCAGAAACACAATTCATTTCAACCTTGCTCACTTCATAGAATTGTTGAATCGCTACAGTGCAGGAGACAATTTGGTCCATCATGCTTGCAATCCTACCAAACACCTATTCCCATAAACTCATGTATTTACATTATAATTCCCTGGCACATTAAAGGTCAATTTATCTTGGCCAATCCACCTAATCTGCACATCTTTTGACTTGGAAGGAAACCAGAACACCCAGAGGAAACCCACACAGGCACAGGGAGAACATGCAAACTCCACACAGACTTTCACCCAAGGCTAGAATTGAACATGGATATCTGGTGCTATGAAGCAGCAGTGCTAACTCTCTGCCACCATGCTGCCCTTGTGTAGTGAGGTGAACTGCAGAATCCCCACCATGCATTGACCATGAATCAAACCTACCCTCTCTATAAGCCTGCTGAACTGTCAGCAAACATGACATCCTCCCATAAGTACTTGGCCAAACCATTCTATGGACAGAGTGTTTTTCAAATCTAATGTCATAGAACAGGACTTCAAAGCTCTTTGGTGGCTTAAAATTTCTGCATCATACTACAAGACTCATGTCACTAGAAAAATTCCTTCACACAGACCATGGGCTTTATAATATGACACAGATGTTGTGTCTTATGTTTGGTTCATTCCAGCAGCATTGAACAAAGCTGCAGTAATTTTAACTATCAGTCAATTATACTTTTGCAGCTTAAGAGACTAATAGTTACAGCTGGACTGCTTCTATCCCCTGTGGAATTAGAGATTTCGGTGAAATGGCAGGTGTTCATAACTCAGTCAAAAAATATTTGAAATCCAAATCAAGGCTAAAAGGTTCACTTTGTTACCATCACTTCACAGTTTGCTTGTTAAAATGAAGAGAAAGTCATATTGGGGGTAACGTATTGAAAGACTACACTACTTATTAAAGCCCATTACTATTACAACCACATTAAAATGGTCTACTCTGTTAGCTCCTCAACTTGGATTACAGGTTTGCTATTTCCAAATAAAAACTTGTAAGTCTTGCTAACTGAAATCAAATTGAACTTAAACAAATTACAGTGATGCATGAGGGCTGTATTTATTTGAATCAGCAGGAAATAAGTAAGTCTGCAATATTGCTCCATACATTGGCAGGCACTGCTGACCTTGGCACAACTCCAAGTGGTGATGTTCTGGCGGCCAGAGTTTTGGGAATCACCGGGGAAAATGTACTAGAAAAACCTTTGGGATTACAAGCTGACAAGTCCCCAAGACCTGATAGCCTGCATCCCGCAGTCATAAAAGAAGTGAATGTACTGATTGTAATCTTCCAAAATTCGCTGAATTCTGAGAAGGCCCCAGCAGATTGGAAAACTGCAAATCTAACACCACTAATTTAAGTAAGGAGACTAAAAGTTGAAACTAAAGGCAAATTAGTCTAATATCTGTCATATGAATGATTCATTTATGTGGAGGTTAAGAGCAGGACATTTAGAAAATCATAATGCAATTGGACAGTGTCAACTTGGTTTCATGACTAGCTTATTAGAGTTCTCTGAAAAAGTATCCAGCAGGGTAGATAATGGGGAACCAACTGATGTGATGTATTTGAATTTCCAAAAAGCATTTGGTAAGGTTCCACAAAAAAGCCGAATGCACAAGATAAGAGCTTATGATGTTGGGGGTAACATATAGTACAGACGGAGGATTGGTTATCTAATAGTTTCAAAGAGTTTGGCCAAATGGGTCCTTTATGGGTTGGCAAACTGCAACTAGTGGAGTAGTAAATACCTCAGCTAGGTGCACTGACAGGAGTACTCATTAATTTTAATTTAATGTTAAGAATAAAAAAGAAGCTCAAGGATTGCTCTCAAAGATCCACCAGGGATCAACTCTGTGTCTTTTTTTTAAATCAACATACTTGCCATGTTACTAAACCATAATAGAAATCCAAGACCATCAAACTATCAACACAGTTTTAATTTAGCACTGGACATGGTACACTAAATATGCCTAACTATAATTTCGACCTTGGTTGTTAATCTTTAATCTGCAGGCTAATTTTCATTTTAATGTATGACTGTATACTAGAATTCTCTGGTTCATCAACCTTTGCACTATGCATTCTCCCCACCCACGTGCTAGGTAGCTGAGCTATACAGCTGCTGCCCAAAGGTATCTTAGCTATTGGTATTCAGGAATGGGCTATTTAATATCTGACACGGCTCGGGAACCTTTTCAGTTCTCATTTCTAAACGACAATCAGAGACCAAAACACTCGAGAGAGAAAAAATGTGTGCATCATACTGTAGAAAATAATGGCCCTAAACATTTGCAGGAATTCTCTTGAAATCCGGGCATATCTTCAGCAAACTTCCAGCAGAAAAAGTCATTTCTTAATCCGTTTTTCAGGACTACCCTTGATGTTTCCCAGACATACAGTGGGAAATGATAGCAGACAACAAAATTCAGTGTCAAAGATTCTCAATAATGAAATTATTTAAAATGTACTGAATTTTTCATTCTTTTTAAACAGGATCATCTTTATTTAGAAAGATGGAAAATAGGAGGAGTCGGTTATATGACCCTTCGAACCTGCCCCATCATTAATATTATCATGGTTGATCTTCCATCTCAATGCCATAATTCAGTACTCTCTTCATACTCTTGACACCTATAGGGTCTAAAAACATATTTATTTCCTTCTCAAATATATTCAGTGGCTTGGCCTCTATAGCTCTCTGTGATCAAGAATTCCACAGGTTCCTGTTTTACAGGAAGATATAGAGGGGTTGGTCAGATGGGCAGAGCAGTGGCAGATGCTATTTAAATGGAGAATGATTGTAGAAATCTGTGGTGCAGAGGAATCTGGTTCTCCTGTTATCCGAATCACAAGAAAAAGCACAGAAGTAATTTAACCCTGATAAGTGTGAGGTGATGCACTTTGGAAAAAGTAACAAAACAAAGGAGTGTTAAATGAATGGGAGGATATCAGGAAACTCAGAGGAACAGATGGATCTTGGGTTACTATTTACAAATCTCTGAAGGCGGCACAGCAGGTGAATATGATAGTGAAGATGGGACATTTCTTTTATCAGTCGTGGCATAGAGTATAAGAGCAAGGAGTAATGTTGGAATTGTACAGAATGTTAGTAAGGCCACAGTTGGAGTACCTTATGTGGTTTTGGTTATCTCACTATAGAAAGGATGTGATTGCACTAGAGACAATACAGAGAAGATACACCAGGATGTCGCCTGGAATGGAGCACTGAGATATAAGGGGAGGCTGGGTGAGCACGGATTGTCTTCTTCAGAGCAGAGAAGGCTGAGGGAGGCATAACTGAGGTCTATAAGATTATGAGGGATATGAACAGTGTGAATAGGAAGCAGCTGTTCTCAATGATCGAGGAGTGCATTATGAGGGAGCACAGTTTTATGGTAAGGGGCAGAAGATTCAGAAAGGCTTGGAGAAAACCTTTCTTCACTCAAGGAGTGGTGGGAATCTGGAATGCACTGTATTTGGATGAGCATTTGAAACATCCTAACATTAAAGGATATGGGACAAGTGCTGGAAAATAGGATTAGCACAACTTGAGTGATAGTTCTCAGAGCAGACTCAATGGGTCGAGGGCCCATTCTGCACTATGTGACTCTCTGACTCATCTCAGTTCTAAATTTCCCATCCCATATCCTAAGACTATGAGCTCTTGTTCTTGACCTGACAGCCAAAGGAAACAACATCCCTGCATCCAGTTTGCCCAGCCCTATATCAATTAGATCCCCTCTCATTCTACTAATATCCAATGACAATCCAGCATCCCAGGAATCAGTCTGTGAACTTTCTAATTCCTTTCTTGAAAGCATATCCTTTCTTCAGTAAGGAGACCAAAACAGCATATAATACTCCAGATGCAGTCTCACCAAGGCCCTAAAATAGCTGCAGTTCCTACACTGAAGTTCTCTTGCAATGAAGCCAAAATATCATTTGCCTTCCTACGTGCTTGTTGTACCTACATTCCTGCAGGTGTACTAGGACATCCAGATCCTTTTGCAAATCAACATTTCTAATATATCGCCATTTAAATAATACTCTGCCTTTCTATTTCATGATCTGAAGCAGATAACTTCACAATATCTATCATGTTTTAACCCACTCACTCAACTTCTCTGACCCACTTTGAAGCCTCTTAACACCCTCCTCACCATCACATTCCCATGAAGTTCCATTTCATCAGCAAACTTGGAAATATTACTTTTGGTTCCCTCATCCAAATCATTTATGTAAATTTGACTAGCAGGGGCACCAGTATTAATCCCTGTGGGACCTCGTTAGACTCTGCCTGCCACATTGAAAAGGACTAATTTATTCCTAATTTTCATTTATTCTGTCTACTAATCCACTCTCAATCCATGCCAACATATTAGCTCTTACGAAGGGTCATCCTGACTCAAAACATTGGCTCTATTCTCTCTGTATAGGTGCAGTCAGACCTGCTGAGATTTTTCAGTGTTTCCTGTTTTTGTGTCAAATTCCAGTATCTGTAGTATTTTGCTTTTATATTATCCATAATGCCATGTGCTTTAATTTGCACACAAGCCTCTGATGTGGGAATTGAATAAAAGCTTTCTAAAAATCCAAATACATTACATCCACTGACTCACCCTTATCTATTTTAGTAGTTAAATCTTCAAAAACCTCCAGTAGGTTTGTCAAACATGATTTCTCTTTCATAAATCCACATAGAATATATCAACAGGATTAGACAAAATCAAAGTGTCATATTGTTACATCTTTTATAAGGAGCTCTAGCATTTTTTCTCTAACTGATTTAAAGCTTTCATGGTGATTTATTAATTCAAAACCAGCACCAGATCAGCAATTCTTCAGCAAGCTCCAGCAAGTTTACTTCAACAGCTTCAAATATCACAATTCAATTTGCAGCAAATATGAAACAACAGCAGCTCAAAGAATTAACCCATGACTGATCATATCATATTAACAGTATATAATGTTCTCAATATGGTTTCCATACACACCAGCAAGTCAGTGTTGGCATATACAAATCGAAGTCAACAACACAAGGATTACAGGTGTTTCCTTTAACATTGTGTTGTTCATGTACAAAACTGCTGACATTGATGTTCTTACATCACTTTTTGAATCTATGTTCTCAGACTACCATATTGCTTCTAACTTTTACTATTTCTCTTGAAAACCCACCAAATGCCGATTTCTCTTGCCTTGTCTTGTTCAGGCGGACTCAATTTGGATTCCAACTTGCCCAGGTATCCTAGACTGCTCTTTTCAAAGTTATATTTCAAGACACTACGGCTCTCAGTCCCAACTGTCTTCCATAACTTTCCCGTCCCTCCAAGATTCAAACTTTTTCCATCGTCTTTCTCTGCTCTCTCTACAACACCTCCATTGCCCTAATAATCATCATTGGTATGCCCCAGATTCTGTCCCAAGACACCTTTGCATCGCTCACATGTCAACTTTCAGTACTATCTTAGAAGGGATGGCTTCCATGCGTGCACTGCCAATCCTCAATTCTAATGCTCAATTATTCCCTGATTTCAAAACTGCAGTTATATATTACCTCCATGATTGCAGTCTAGAATGAGTCAAGATTTTCTACAACCAGATTCTGACAAAAGCAAAAGAATCTTTTATGTTACTCCAATATCTTTCGTTTTCTACTCCATAAACCTCTCTGGCTACCATACCAGGTCCAATCTGGCAGCTCACAATCTTAGTCTGAATAATCTACGTTAGGACAGCATGTTAGATCTGGTAGTGATTTGTAACTTTTGTAATGGCATTTTGACTTGTTTTTGAACACCCATCTTTATCTGTCTGTCTCTTTCACACAGATATTAGTAATCATTAGAGAAGCTATGGTGAGCTAGGCAGTGCAATAAATAGCATGCTTCACTACTCAATACTGAACACATTATTGCTTCTAATTTACATAAACTGGGTTCACAAACTTAAAGTAAAGTGACCAAGTCTGCAAGTAACATCAAATTCAAAAAAGTAGTGAGACTACAGAAAACAGCACAAATATTACAAATGAGCTGGATAAATGAGCAAGGAAAGATTGTGGTGACTTAGATTGTAAAGAGACATCCAAAAGGTGATCTGTTAAGGGAATAAGACAATAACTACAATGAATATTGGAAAGAGAAAAACATCACCTTCAACTCCTGTAAAAAAAAATGTTTTCTTGCCATGGGTCCCATTCCCCTCACCAGCCACCATCTGAAGGTGGTCAAGATTGTTTGTGACCTGCACATTTGGCTGAACGGCCAACTAAGCATCTTATCCGATATCCTGTCCAGCACAAAGATTTGTTTCTACTTCTCATATCAACATCTCTTTCAATCCATGTGATGTTGAACCCTTGATCACAGCATTTGCCCCTTTCAAAACTTCAGTTCATCTGAAACTTTGCTGTTCTTATCCCACCCTAAACCAAGTCCTGCTCACCTGTTGCCCTGTGCTTGATGATTTACGTTGGTGGAGTTTTTCAATGCCTTAATACTTAATGCCTTCATCCTTGACCTTCAACCCCTTCATGGCTTCACCTTTCACTGACTCTAAGTCCTCATGATGTAAAATCCACCGCATTGTAATCTCCAACCCTTTCAGTCTGGCCATTTGTGCATCATCTCTTTCCATCACACAACCTTTAACAATCTTGCTTTCAATTACTTTGATACAATGCTCTGAATTTTCCTCCATAAATCCTTCTCTTTATTTATTTATCTTTAAAAGCTACTTTCTCTGTCGTGCTCATTATTACACATATTAATATTATCTTCTTTGGCTCAGTTTCATTTTCTGAAATTTGCTTCCCCATTGAAGGTGCTACCTTCAATGACAAGTTGTCTTTTTATATGATATTACATCTGTGCAATTTTCTCAGCCATAACCCCCTATTCTAAACCTATGATCCTCCAAATCCAGATCAATGCATTATCCCTTCTCTCACTGTGCTACAACTGATCAATCACAATGGTCTACTAATTTGGAATTCTCTCCTAAACCATTTTTGCCAAAAGACATCCCTCCCTGCCTTTAACTTTCCACACACCTGAAATTCCTTCCAGATAGGAATTGGATTCTTGGTCTTAGACAGGCAATTCTATTTCATACCACGCATTAAATGCTGGCGGTCAAATCCTGAGGTAACTGACAGTGCACCAATTTGTTTTGCAACTGGCATTTCAATTAGTTTTCACTTGACACATTGTCAGTCAAAATTAATTGATTGGTTCAATGCAGGCTGCTCAGCTGAAATTGGTTATTTGTCAGATTAGCCTTGTGATCTTGCAGTGAGATTCTTCTGTTTCAGTCACTGTCTACAGCATTGCACGATATTGAAGCTGGATTTGAAGGTTAAGAATTGAATAGTAAACTGTTTTGATATGCTCCACTCCCCATTGAGCAATGCAACTTACAGACAAATCAAGAAAGCATTTTTATCTGTGCGTAGACGTTATGCATAAGCAGACTACGTCCTTTCGTTCTTGGCATTTTCTGGCCCACGTATCGCAACAAATCTGTACCCTTTTCCACTTCAATCTCCTGCTCAAAGACAGGCTGTCTCCAACTACATATGACAAGAGTCAGAGCAGCTGAATGATCATTGCATCTTAAAGCATGAAAGCCAATCTTCTAATGACATGTATGGTCTTGATGACATGCTGTTCCTCAGATCCAGGCAACATGGATCAAATCCAAGTCTTGATGAATGGTACTTCTACCAATTATATCAAAGAGTGTTTTTTCAAGGGATGACATGTATGCTCAAGCTAACAGTAATTCGTTCCTGTCGGCACGAAAGAACATTTCATGCAGTTACTGACTTGCATGTAAGCTTTGAGTTTTCTTATGGACGGAAGGATTAATGTCCAAAGTTACAAGCTGCAACAGAAGTGAGAGAAATCAGACAACAATCTCCTTTAGATAAAACTGCTCTCCTTCCAGTGGTATGAACATTGAAAGTGAACAAAGGCAAATTTTATATCTGATTATTTTTAATAACGTGCCCAAAAGACACCATACCCTCAGTGATTTAGATCCACCTTTATTTCCTAGTTGCATTTATCTCGCACACTTACACTGGTCGCATTAAACTTTTTTTTTTACAGATGTGTTTGACAAAGGACATCTGTCAGCTTTACAAAGCTGAAATTAGAAATGTTATTAAATTTTAACCTAAAATGATAAATTACAACCAATAATGATATATTCTGTCAGTTTATGCACTTCATTCAATTCTTGCCTTCACACAAAACACTTAGTAACTGGAAACATTACAATGTACATAGTAGACCAGCCTTTTCAAAGTATCTGGAAACTTACTACACTAACGGTGTTGGTACAAGTCTTACTCTGCATACTTGCATCAACAGGTTTTGGAGGGAAATATTACACTTAAGTCAAAACTCTTTAGATTATGCTTTTCTTTCAAGAGACTCTTAATTCATGACTAAGTCACTTCCACTTTGCCAGCAACATTCTTCAACAGAGCATGCTACAGCTGCAGTGTTCTCCACACACAATCCAATCTGAATGCACAAAATATGGAACTTAAAATATTTCTATAACTTAAAACATTTCTGCTGGCTGCATTTTACATTTTATTGGACTGTAAGAGGTAACAAAGGTCCATCGCATGCCAGCATTTAGGTGATGCAATTTGACAACAACATTCTTAAGAAACTCTTGAAATCAGAGGATCATAGAATCTGACAGTGCAGAAGGAGGCCATTCAGCTCATCAAGCCTGCAACAACAAAATCCCACTCTAACACTAAGAGGCAATTGTGCATGGCCAATCAACCGAACCCACCTATATTTGATCTGTGGGAGGAAATCAAAGCATTCTGAGGAAACCGACATAGCCTTGGGGAGTACGTGCAAACTTCACTCAGGTGCAATAATCATCTAAGGCCAGAATTGGACCCAAGTCCCTGACACTGTGAGGCAGCAGTGTTAACCACTGTGCCATCATGCCAATCTTAATGCATTTAGAGAAAAAAATCCTTACGTAGCTGAAGATAGAGCAATCCACTGAATGATGGCAAAAGAGGCTGAATCCCTCAAAGCAATGTGCTGATTATTAGGCATTCTCGTTAGTGCCATTAAACTTGGTCTCAAGCTATTTATATATAAATCTGACTTCTCATAGGCAAATAAAACAATACTCTTGATCAAATACATCTCTTCCTGTTTCAATAAAGATAACCTCATGAACAATGCAGTGACTGAGGTACAATGTTCAGTTTGTGAGACTGCTTTAAGTGGTCCGAGAAGGGAACACAATTTATTCTCTCTAAAAATCACCACAGTTGGAGGAAATGATTAAGCATAACTTTCGTTACTCATGTAGCCCAAATTCAAAACTGGTCCTGATCAATGGGATTAAATTTTAACCTATCTTTATTTTTCACACATACTGATTGATTTGCTGTACACTTACAACCATTCTTCATTGGTTTACAATAAAACTTTTATGCTGGCTGCAAGGATCATATATGCAAGGTTCCAGGTGATGGAAGCAACAAAACAATCTGGGAAGTCAAGGAGGAGCACAAAAAATGCATTACTGTAAATTAATTTCCCACTGCAATGTTAACAAATCATAAGAGCACAATCTAGGAATTTATAGTAATGCAATGTAAGCAAATCAGCATATCATCAAAACACAGTGAGTTCTCAGTCATTTTTCCAACCACTACTTCAACAAAACAAAGATATTATTCATTGGGGAATAGCACACTATCACACATAATAAATTTGTAATTAAACAATGTTGAATGAACCGAGAACTTCAAACAAAAATCTACTGCTGACCATTTCCCTTGGTCAGCATACTTCCAGCCCAACAAGGAAGGAGGATCTGGTTCTAGGGAATGAAGTGAGTGAAGTGTCAAAAGGGGAAAATTCAAGGGACAGTGATTAGAATATCATAAAGTTTAAGTCGGCCATGGAAAACGATAAGAAGAAATCTGGAATAAAAATATTTAATTGAGAAAAGGTGAGAAGATCTGACCTCGGTAAACTGGAATCAAAGACTGACAGGCAAAAGAGCAATGGAGCAATTAAAGAAGAAACCATTCTGGTACATTCAAGATATAGCCTCAGAATGTAAAGTGAGAACTCCCTGAATATTAATGACCCAGACTTGGGAGTGCAGGGCAAAATTTCACAACTTGCAGAAGATGCAAAACTTGGGTGTATTGTGAACTGTGAGAATGATCTCAATAGACTTCAAAAGGACACAGGCAGTCTGGTGGAATGCACGGACAAGTGGTGAAGTGAGATAAGTTAATGCAAATAGAAGATACAATTCTAAAGGCCAACAGAGAGAGAGAGACCTGGGGATGTTTGTGCACAATCACAAAAGGGGGCAAACAGGTTTGAAAAACTGGTTATAAAAGGTGTGTGGAATGCTGGGTTTTATAAACAATGACATAACATTCAAAACTAAAGAAGTTTTAACACACACTTATAAAATACCAGTGCTGCCATAATTGGATTATTGTGTCCAATTTTGGGCACCGCACTTTAGGAAAGATGAAGAGAAGATTTTCAGAATGGTTCCAGGGATGCAGGACTTGAGTTACAGGGATATCTGGAGAGGCTGGGGTTGTTTTTCTTGGGGGAGAGAAGGTTGACAAGAAGGTTCACAAGAAACGCGGGAGACTGTGCTGGGGAACTTGCAGGCTGCTTCACACCTGTGCAGCTTAGAGGAATCATTGCCTGACTGAATTATGACAATATTTTAATTAAGATAAACATTAATGTTATGAGGTTGTGAATGCTGAAGGAGTTAAGAAAAATTCTAAAGGTGGAGATGATCTTTCTGAGTCATAAACAAGCAATTCCTCTTTCTTGTTAATTTAGAACCTGCATATTCTCTGAAGATAAATATCACATCTCCCTTAATAGGGGGAAATTACAATATTAAATCTGATCTTAATCAATTTAAAACATCTTTATTAGACATGATAAAGCTCACTGCAAATTCTACTTCAATGCTGGTCAATTGAAAATAATCAGCAGAATCATACATTCTTGGGTTTCCTTCCAGGATACTTCCTTGAATATTACTGTTCTATATTTGGATAATAAGTCTGACCGGACTTCCCAGCGTAACATACTTCTTTAAATGCCAACGGTGACGTGATATTTAATCTTGCTCAAATATGTTCTGCACCTGGCTTTCTTAAACAGGTAACTGTACCTTTCAAGTATAAACTATTTTGAACACGTGGCTCCTAAATATCTCCACAAATACTGTTGCTTGACAGAGAGAGATCTACAACTGACACACTTCAGATATGACACATCAGCACCAAAAGCCCTAAAACCATTTATAGTAATTGATGAGGGTTTAGAAGGCCATTCTGCACATTGAAGTTTCAAAGGAGTCATTCTCAGATAAACAAAGTTTGAATACTTACTGAACTTCTATAGTATCATCAACAGCAAGAAAACATTTGTGGGGGGGGGGGGGGAGCAGATAATCTCAAAAAAATACAACTATAGTCAAAACAGACAATAATTTGCAGTCAAAATACAGGCAGCATGGTAGCACGGTGGTTAATACTGCTACCTCACAGCACTAGGGACCCACGTTTGATTCCAACTTCGGGTGACTGTGTGGAATTTGCACATTCTCCCCACATCTGTATGGGTTTCCTCTGGGTGCTCTGGTTTCCTCTCACAGTCCAAAGGTGTGCAGGTTAGGTTGATTGGCAGTGCTAAATTGATCTTTAGTGTCAGGGGGATTAGCAGGGTAAATATGTGCAATCTGGGAATAGGGCTTGTGTGGGATAATGGTGAGTACAGACGCAATGGACCGAATGGCCTCCTTATGTACTATAGGGATTCTGTGATCAAAAATATTTGGCTGGTTTTCATGGAATAAAATAAACCCCTACTTGAAAGGCAATCTATGAACCCTTTATATTTATGGAATACCAGTTCTTCAACAGTGACTTGCATTCATATAGTGCTTTTAGCATTGAAACAACAAAGTCCTTCACAAAAGTACAGCTAAATAAAGTTTAACACCAAGCCACATAAAGAAATAATCAAAAGCTTGGAAGTGCAGGTAGTAAGGAATGTCTTGGAAGGAAATGAATGCAGAGGGAATACCAAAATTTAAGTCCTTGACAGCTGTGATAAGTGCTGATGGTGGCACAGTTAAAATATAGAGATGCCGGTGTTGGAGCGGGGTAAACACAGTAAGAAGTCTGACAACATCAGGTTTAAGTCCAACCGTTTTATTTGATAAAAAATAAATCAAATAAATCGGTTGGACTTAAACCTGGCGTTGTCAGACTTCTTACTGTGGCACAGTTAAAATCAGGGATTCACAAGAGACGAGAACAGAAGGATGACAGAAGGTTGAGGGGATGCAGAAGCCATGAAGAGATTTGAAAACAAGGTGAATTTTAAAATCAAGGTGTTGGTTAATATAGGTCAGTAAACACAGGAGTGATGGATGAAGTCAATTTGGTTTAAGTTAAAATACGACCAACAAAGATTTGAATGAGTGGATTTTATGAAGGATGGAAATTGGGAGTCAGATTATGGATGCACTGAAATAGTCAACATCTATTCTCAACCCATTTCCTCATCCTTTTCATATTTCTCATGTAATAAAGCAGAGACAGTATTATATCATAGTCTTTGCCACAATTGCTGGTTGTGATGAATCATCATACATTCCACAACAAAAGTTCATTAATAAACAACAAAATGATTGAACTTCAGCAAAGATTGAAAGCAATGGCTCATCACAAAGGCAGAAATTCTCCGACCTTACTGGCTGAGATTATCTGGTCCCACTGCTGTGAATGGAAATCTGGTTGAGTGCCAAATTCTCCATTTTCACTGGAAGTGGTAGCAAGGCGTGAGGGACAAAATGTCCAGAGGAGCAAATGCATTTCATTTCACAGTGAGATTTTGTAAAATATTGATAGTGAATCAACACAAGCAAGTGGATGAAGAGGAAGAAAGGTAATTAGAAATGCAGCACTAATTCTGGTTCCACTGTGACTATTCAACTCCAAACATGGATAAAAGAGCTGAATTTCAGAGATGAACCAACTATGGTTCTCCCTGCATCAAAGCAGCAAATGACCAAATGCTACATCGAACAGCCTTATACAATTGAAATCAATGAGTATCCAGGGGGGAAAGCTTTCCTCTGGCTCAAATTATACCTAACACAAACAATGGTGGTTGCGTTGGTTGGAGGTCAATCATCTCAGCCACAGGACATCACTATAGGACTTCCTCAGGGTAGTATTCAAGGCTAAACTATTTTCAGCTGCTTCATCAATGTCCTTTCCTCCATAATGAAGTCAGACATGGGAATATTTTCTGATGATTGCAGAGTTCAGTTCTGCCTTAGTTCCTTAAATCACGAAGCAACCCTGATTTGCAGCAAGACCTGGGCAGTATTCAGGCATGACCTAATAAGTGGCACATTACACTCATCCCAACAAATGGCAGACAATGTCCATCTCCAACAAGAGAAAAGCTAACCACCTTCCATGACATTCAACAGCATACCATTGGGTAAGACATCAAACAGAAGGCAAGCACATGGACTTCAAAGTCAGCAAATAAGACAACTTTTGTCCTGGAAACAATAACTTCTTTCAAATGGTTTTGGAATATCTCATTGTTTTTAAGAATGACTTTTAAGAATTTGAATCAATGACCATTTTCTTGGATATAAGGAAATACTGATCTATCTGACCTGATGACCTTGGATCTGGAAGTTGTGTCAACAGGAAACTGGTTGAAAGCCTAAAAAGTGCTGCTGGCAGACACAAGGAGAGAAGCTGGAGGGTGAAGATATTCAGTGCACAGGTTTAGACATAAAGAGAAAGGAGAAGAGGCAGAAAGAGGAGCACAGAAAATTCTGGTGCAGGAAAAGTAAAACAATCAGAAAAACATAAGTTTTTTTGTCTGGCAGAAAAGCAGACAGGATCTCTTGGAGGTACTTTGTGAGCTGCTAAAAATGCCTAAAACCTGCAGAGTTTTTCATTCAGAGATGCCAACAAACTGGGTGGGGTTCTGGGGTCCAGAAGTAATTAAACCAAGGGATACTGATGAGTCAGTTGAAAAGAAATTCTGGAAAGCTACACTACCAGATTGTGCCGAAAAGGAGTGTGGGTTCACAAAGCTGTACCTTGCTGATGATGTTGGTATCTGTGAAACTTGGGAGATGAAAGCTGTTATCGCATAGGACTCCTGAACTACTCGGGGCAGTGTTGTGAAATTGTGTTAACTACAAAGTTCCATGTATCTAGGAAGTGATACAAATGCTTGATTTGTGCAAGGTGTATCTCTGTTGTACTAACTAGTTAAAGTAAATTTCACTTTTTTATTTGAAACACCATTTGCCTGTTAATTGTGTAATGTGCATTATTTCTGGTGTGTAAGAAAGGAAAAGCTACAAAGAATTGAATCTTGTTGGTAATTTCTTCATTTGGGGTTCGTTTGAGTAACTTTGCTTTACGGGTTCCCCCCACAAGAACTGGAACAAAAAGTCACAAATCCAAATTCTGTCTGTCTTCACTGAAAACATTTTTCTCTTGGTGAGGTCGGATCTTAGTTTAATAATAAAATACTCAATCTCAGAATGGATGATAAAAGAGTGAAAGGGAGGAAGACTAAATCTAGCAAAAGCCAACCTCTTGCTAAACAACTGACAAAAAGTGAAGAAACATAAACGCATGAAAATTCAAGAGAAAATGTGAAGACATCAAAATACCCGATTGTCCACCTTGTGTCTAATGGCTTTTAGGGAAGGGAATCTGCCATTCTTGTGGCCTCTTGTGCCTCCCATCCAGAAAGTAAACTCTGTCTACACTTCCCTGCTGCCTCAAAAAAGCAGCCAGCATAATCAGGGATCCCAAATACCCCACACATTCTCTTTTTCACGTTCTTCCGTCAAAGAAAATTACAAAAGTCTAAGGTCACGTATCAACTGACTTAAAAACAGCTTCTTCCCTGCTACTATCAAACCTACCTTATATTAAGTTCATCTTTCTCTACACCTTAACTATTACTGTGACATTATATTCTGCAGCCTCTCCTTTCCGTCTCCGTAATTCCGTCTTTGTCTATATAGCTAGCAAGAAACTTTTCATTACATGCTAATACATGTGACATTAAGTGCACTGGAATGCTAATTAAAATTCACATTAGTTTGCATTGTATGTCTTCTTCAAGCAATAGAAACATAGAAACTAAAAGCAGGAGTAGGCCATTCAGCCCTTCAAGCCTGCTTCGTCATTCATTTTGATCATGGCTGATCATCCAATTCAATATCCTGATCCTCCTATATCCCTTGATCCCTTAGAGCTATATCCAATTTTTTTGTGAAATCTGACAAAGTTTGGGCCTCAACTACATTCTGTGGTAGTGAATTCCATTCATTCACCACCCTCTGGGTGAAGAAATTTATCTTCACCTCAGTTCTAAAAGGTTTACCCCTTATCCCCAAACTATGACCCCTAGTTCTGGACTCCCTCACCATTGGGAACATTCTTTATGAATCTACCCTATCCAACCCTGTTAGAATTTTAAAAGTTTCTATGAAATCCTCTCTCACACTTCCAAATTTCAGTGAATATAATCATAATGACTGAGTCCCTTCTCATTTGACAGACTTGCCATCCCAGGAATCAGCCTGGTAAACATTTACCGTGATCCTTCTATAGCAAGGACAACCTTCTTCAGGTAAAGATACCAAAACTATACACAATACTCCAGATGCGGCTTCACCAATGCCCTATAAAATTTCAGCAAAACATCCCTATCCCGACACTCAAATAGAGTTAATTTCTATCATGTTTTTCTTCTCTCCTCCCTTATCCTAAGAGATTTATTATCATAACACGTATCTGTATACAGTGAAAAGCATTGTTTCTTGTGTGCTATACAAAGCATACTGTTCAAAGAACAAAGAACAAAAACAGCATGGGAAACAGGCCCTTCGGCCCAACGAGCCCGCACCACCATCCTGATGTTCCCACCTCTACCCGCGATCCCTGTCCATGTTTATAGATCTATGGATTAAAAACCAAATTTGAGACAATTTAGGGAGAATTTGTTTTGCCAATTAGCCTAAGAGCACATCTTTGGGATGTGGGAGGAAACCGGAGCACCCGGAGAAAACCCACGCAAGCACGGGGAGAATGCGCAAACTCCCACAGACACAGGCCCAAATCCATGTATCTGCACAGCACAGCGATAGTCACTGAGCTGTCGTGTTGCCCATCAAATGGTCCAGGTCAAGCGTACACTAACGACGTGAAGCACTAGGATACTCTCGAAAAATATCCAAGAGCAGCCCTCTCACGACCCATCGCGTGTATGCCCCTTGTTAGACAACAAGGTGGACCAAAGCACCTGTAGGATAAAAACAAGTACATCAATATCATCATCTATTTACACACTTCCCAGGGACTCCCAAGGCTCATGATCATTGAGAAAGAAACAAGAGAATGTAAAATATAGTGTTACATCATAGCTAGAATGTAGAGAAAGATCAATTTAATGCGAGATAAGTCCATTCAAAAGTCTGGTGACAACAGGAAAGAAACTGTTTTTGAGCCAGTTGGTACGTTACCTCAGGCTTCTGTATATTTTTCCCAATGGAGGAAGTTGAAAGAGAATATGTCCAAGATAGTGTGAGGTTCTTAATTATGCTGGTTGCTTTGCTGAGGTAGCGGGAAGTATAAACAGAGTCAACAGATGGGAGGCTGGTTTGCATGATGGAAACTACAACTTTTGTAGTCTCTTGAGGTCTTAGGCAGAGCAGGGGTCATACCAAGTTGTGATACAACCAGAAAGAATGCTTTCAATGGTACATCTGTAAAAGTTGGTGAGAGTTGTAGCTGACATACCAAATTTCCTTAGCCTTCTGGGAAAGTAGAGGCATTGATGGGCTTTCTTAACTACAATGTCAGCATGGGGGGACCAGGACAGGTTGATGATGATCTGGCCACCTGAAAACTTGAAGCTTTCAATCATTTCTACTTAGTCCTCGTTGATGTTCTTCATTATGCTTACTGAAGTCGATGGCAATCTTGCTTATTTTGTTGACATTGAGGGAGAGATTATTGTCATAGTACCAGTTCACCAGATTCTCTCTCTCTCATTTCTGTACTCTGTCTCACCATTGTTTGAGATCTGACCCACAATGGTGATGTCAACAGCAAACTTAAAAATCGAACTGGAGGGGAATTTAGCCAAATAGTTACAAGAATATTAGGAGTACAGTAGGGGGCTGAAAACACAGTCCTGTGGGGTACCGGTGTTGAGGATGATCATGGAAGAAGTGTTGTTGCCTATCCTTACTAACGGTGGCCTGCAAGTTAGGAAGTGAGACAAGACCCAGGCCACAGAGTTTGGAAATGTATTTCTTAAGAATAATAGTATTGAAGTCTGAGCTGTAATCAATAAATGGAGCACTGTCCTTCAATGATATTTGCACACAGATGTTGCCCAATGGACACTAACCAATTATCAGAGGCCTGATTTTTGATGGAAATTTCAACAAACTATTATGTTTCATCTGAATAAAACAGTTTCTGAGGTTACATTACATCTGGAGTCATCACATAGAGCATAGTGGATCAAAATGCAGGCCACACTTGGTGGGTTGGTGCTATGTTCTCTTCCAAAACTAGATTCATAAACTATTTGTTGTTGGTTCAACAAACCAGCAGCTTTGTTTTCATAGCTACAATGACTCAGTGAATTCAACTTTCTAAAGTCAGATGTAAAGATATGAATTATCAAGCAAGAGTTCCAATCAATCATCATAAAGGAGTTGTGTCCAGATATACAAAATTAACGGGCCCAAGCTCTACAAATGATCTCACCATCCATACATTAATAAGATGAAAAGATCAAATGAGTATTTCCACTCTTGATTCCACTCTTCAGATTTATGTTGGAAAGTGCACACAGTAACACCAGATATCCCATGGTCCAGTTTTCTGCTGACTTCCATCTTTGTAGATACATGTAAGTAGTAGTCATTTTGGCAACGTTTCGGGCAGCAAGTAGTATTCATACGATAGGCGTAGTCTATATCAATTTTCAGAAGATATTTGATAAGGTGGCACATGAAAGATTAAAATTTATAAAGTACAGAATTGGAGGAAACCTAATAGCACAGAATCATAGAATTCCTGCAATGCAGAAGAAAACCATTTAGCCCATTGAGCCTGCACCACTTCTCTGAAAAAGCATCTTTCTCAGCCCGTCTGCACTTTATCCTTGTAAACCTCTCATGTAACTTGCTAATTCCCTAACCTGCACATTTTAGTTCACTATGGGCAATTTAGCATGGCCATCTACCTCAAACTAATTAGCAACCTACATTATGATGGGTGGCATGGTGGCATCATGATTAGCACTAGTGCCCCTCAGTGCCAGGAACACAGGTTCGATTCCCAGTTAGGTTATCATCTGTGCAGAACCTGCATGTTCTCCTCATGTCTGCATGAGTCTCTTCTGGTGCTCTGGTTTCCTCCCACGATTCCAAAGACATGCTGGTTGGATGCACTGAGCAATTTTCTCTTCGTGTACCCGAACAGGTGTTGGATTGTAGCAGTTCAGAGATTTTCACAGTAACTTCATTGTAGTCTTAGTATAAGCCTATTTGTAACACTCATAAATAAATTTTAAAACCTGCACATCTTTAGACTATGGGAGGAAACTGCAGCACCCAGAGAAAACTTCAGATATGGGGAAAATGTGCAAATTCCACACAGACAGTCACCCAAGTTCAGAACCAAACCAGACCTCTGGCATTGTGACACAGCAGTGCTAACCATCATGCCATCCCATAGCAACAAGTTGCTAATTAGTTTGAAGATGGCAGCTGGAATAAAGGGAACGTTCCCCGATTAAACAGATACGACAAATGGTGTTCTTCAGGAATTTCACATTTTCACTGTATACCTTGAATTAAGAAATAGACAATTTGCAGCTAACACAGGTTGGAGGCAGAATAGTCTGTACTGATGGGAGAAATTACAAAGGGACACAGATTTAGCGAGTGTGCAACAGTATAGCCAATGGATTTTGGAGTTGGAAATCTACTTTGGATATTGAGTCTAAATCAGGTGGGGCAAATTAGGTCTGACATTAGGAAACATGGAGCAGCAAATCAACGTAGGCATCCATTCAAATATATAACTACAACTATACCTAGTTTCAGTGACACCACATCCAGAATAGTGTGTGTACTTTTGGTCTCCATGGTTAAGAAAAGATATATCAGCATTGGAGATGGTACAGTGAAGGTTCACTAAATTAATCTCTGGGATGAGGGGATTGTCCTATGATGAGAGTCTAAGTAATTCAAGCTTTTGTCCTCTGACATTTAGATGGGTTAGAGACGATCACATTGAGACTCAAAATTCTGAAGGGGCTTGATAGGGTATGAGCTGACAGACTGTTTCTACTGGTCAGTAGTATAGAAAAAAAGAGGGCACAGTCTCAGGATAAGGGGCTGTGAATTATGTGAGAAGAAATTATCCCAAGCACAAAAGTTGTTAATTGCTACGGGATGGCATGATGGTTAGCATTCTCTACCTCAGGGTTGTGAATGCTCTGGATCAAAAGAGTTTTGGTGTCTCAGGGAATTAAGGGAGCAGAAAACTGAGGGCCAGAAAATTGAGTTAAAGCCAAAATTATAATCATGATTACGTGGAGGTGCTGGCATTGGACTGGGGTAAGCACAGTAAGAACTCTCACAACACCAGATTAAAGTCCAACAGGTTTATTTGAAATCACAAGCTTTTGGAGTGCTACTACCCCATCATGATTCCAAATAAACCTTTTGGAATTTAACTCCTTAACATAATTGTGTTGATCGGTGGAGAAGACGCAATGGGCTGTAGAGTCTCTTCTGTTCAATAGACTTTTGACAGATAATTTTAACATGACTTAGAGAAAGAAAAATCAAGCGACTGAAAATGAGATATGATATAGATTAGACATGATGGAAAAATGGCTCAATGAGCTGGAGAGGTTGAATGATCTATTGCCCCTATGATTCAGCAGCTTCGAAGTAAGGAGTAATTGTTAAAGGAAAGAATGAAAAAATTTCCACGATCATACAAGATTATTTGGCAAAACAGGCCACTAATATAAGTTAAAGAAACAAATATAGAATTGCCATTATGACGCAAGTATAAAAACAACAGAAAGCCAACATTCTGAGAGAGGAGGTTCAGTTGGCTATGAGAACCAGCCTGCACTTCATGGGCCAACCTGAGTAATTTGGAATGCAATATCAGCAGGAGTGAAGCCCACATTAGAGCAGCTGGCAATTTTATAGCACAATATCTTTTCAACGTGTTGCACAACAGTACAATGAATGGAATTATACTTTGTTTCTACTTTATTATTTGCAATACCCAAAGCACCGATTGCAAAATGGTCCCACTATAAATATTGGTACAGGATTAAACTATTCTTTGAAGCGCTGTAAATGAGTCCATATCAGATTCCAGTGAGTATTGCACAAAAAGCAGAAATGCATGGCTTGTTTGCCATTGATACTAAACCCCAAGATAAATTATAAAATCTGTACAGTGAAATACGTTTATGGGTATAGATTACATTCTTTATTAATGTACAATGGAATTTTGGGAGGAATGAGTCATGAGGCCTAACAAACCTGCCCCAAAGCTTATATTTTTTTAAGCACTGCTCGTTGAGTAGGAGCCCATTATAAACAGCAATCTATAAATGGTTAAGTAAAGCAGACATTTGGTTTCTTTAAAAAAAAATGCGGTCACTGCTCTTAAAAAGAAACAAATGTACATGTTTTGTTTAGAAAGATTGCAGAGTAAATAAATGGAACATCCCTAGACTGTCATTCATCAGCAGTGCCCCACAGCAATGCTAGACCACACAGGACACCAGAAAGGAATGCTGCACCTCAGGTGATGCAAGAAACAGACAACTTCCACAAATGATCAAAATGGGTTTTCAAAAAGCACTCGTTCTCATGTATGGCTATATTTTAGCTGCAATTGAGAGTATACGTCCTGTTGCCGAATTCAAATTTACAAACTTTACAGCCATCAAATTAATATGTAAAACCGAAACAGCATTTTAATTTAAATTTACCCTGTACCAATGTCACATTCCACTGTTTACTACTTTCTTCTCTGGAGTACTAAATCAGCGTTTTTTGATTCATAAATGCCCATCAACCATAATTATAACTAAATTGATCACCTCTCTGACTGTTTTTTTCCAAAAGCTTCACAAAACTTTACTGTTCTCACTCTTAACCCCACGTTTGGAATTGTGAAACACAAAAAATACCGAAAACATGCGAAGGATCGACACAGATAAGCAATCTAAATCAGAAATAAAGAAATTAGTGCTTGCGGCCAACAGCTTTCTCAAAGAGGTGGGTTTTAAAGAAGAGTTTTACAAACAAAAATGGAGAGGCCTCGGGAAGTGAATCTCAGAGAGAAATGTTTCATGGAGGGATGAATACACAAGCTGCATCAGCAGTCAAATTCGACAGAAGCAAATAATTTTTATAATTGTTTATAGAAATACAGCATTGCAACAAAACTAAGACTCACTAGAATGTAAACCATTACCACTGGCTGCAATCAGAGCTGTTGCAGAATGAAACTGCAGCCTATGTGTTTCTATTCCCACTCCCACCTTCCCCAAGATAAGTAAATACACTGGCCATGCAGGTTCCTTGTATAAATTACTCAGTCTGTGATTATTTGGTATACAATATAACTGAATCATCAATAACAGGAAAATTATAGTTTTTTTCACAATTTATACAATCACTAATGATTGTGAAAGCAGAATATGATGAAGTACTGATTTGAGGATCACAAACAAATATGCACACGTGTACAGTTAGATAAACCTCTCCCAGCAGTGATATTTCATAAATCGGCTAGCACTGAAACAGCATATTTTAAAAATGAAAACTAAATTCACTCTGTACTAAGGAGCTTACTTTTAAAACAATTATTTCTCCTGAATGTTACTCTTCAAAGTTAATTTATGCATTGAATTATAAAACATATTTTCACTTGTCGTTTGTCTGCGCACAGGAGACACAAGCTTGTATCAGTTTTTTTAACTGTTACTAATTAAACTGGATATGGGCTTTTCCTGCGAGACAGTTGGTGGGAAAACAAAGTTAGGAATACACACAGCTGAATGCTTTGTAGTCTAGTGCAAGATGAAACATGTAGTTTCAGCTTGTAGCATTCCAACAGCAGTACTATAAAGGACATGTGGAGCTCAGCTTCGAGGTTTTTACAAAATGAAGAACAAACCAATTAGACTGACGGAGTATAGCCAATGATTTATCTTAAAAAAAATTCAAAAATTATTTTCAAAGTAAATTACCTGTTCTTTGCTCATCGAGCGCATACAGTAATATTGCATTTCAGGACAATGCAGCACTTAATTGTAAGAATTGACCTAGAAAAAAAATAAAGTACACATGGGAATATGAGATCAGTCCCAAACCCTATTCTCTATAAACAATACTTCATTATCTTTCTCTTCCCCAAGGTTTTAGAGGAACGCATTCCAAAATGGATTAGATTTTGTGCCAATCACATATAATGGAACACACATGTTCAACAGACCTGTAGTAACCTGTTTCCTCCGTTTATTTTTCTTTTTCTTTTCACTATTCTATTCTTCCAAAAAATAGCTGGTTACAAATATGCAGCGTTGGAAACAGGTTGCTCACACCTGTATGCCACATTATCAGATTGAATCAGTCACTTAAGCAACACAGGGCTTTAAACCCAGCAATTCAAAGCACATTTCTGTTATCACTAGAACACTGAACTGAGGGCAAACAGATAAAAATCAGACTCAAGGAAGCACAGTCAGCCAGCCTCTACGCCAGAGGACAGCTTATTTCTCATTAACAAAAGCTCACTAAACCTGGCCTTCGGGCTATGAAAAATACCTGTTCTTGACGGACGCAAGCATGCAGTGATAGATAATGCTTTGTTCAGGGAAAAAAACACAAGTAAATGGTTTATAACTCACCTATAACATGATTTACCTTGTTACACAGAAGACATAACTTAGTAAATAAGGTCAGCTCAAAAACGCAACATGTGCAAGAACTTTACAAAGTAAAGGAGGATCAAGTCAGAATATGATGATTTAACTCAGGTATTTTTTTTAAGCAAGGTGCTGGTGTCTAAACACAAGATCAGAGACCATTCAAAGAAAAGCATGAGATAGGAATCTGCTGATCAGGAAACCTATCTTAAACATACTTGTGCCCTCTGATTTTTGGAAGGTCAAATGCAATCATGACACTACTCACCTTTGGTGCCGGGTTCTAACAATGCCCTGCTCGTTTCTTTGGCAGGTAAAAAGACAGAAAGTAACCAAGACCATTAAACCATTCAGCACTCTGTTAAAAGCTCCCCAAATGGCAGCTTGCTTCAGACTCTGAAATTGCTGAGCATCTTCAGCAGTGAGAATGTGCAGCCTTCGGGCAGCTTTGTAACACAAATAACCAAATCACCAACACTACCTCAAGTAGCTCCTGCTTCCGACTCTCACAAGGAACTTCTCTCTATCACCCACAGCCCCCTCTGTTGGCTGTGTCAGTTACCAAACCTCCTCCCTCAATTTTTCAGATACCAGAGACTCCCTCTCAGGATAGGTGGGAAAATAAGGAGCATGTAAATCACCAAGTTGTCGGGGGAAAATAGTAGATTTGTTTATTCTCGACATGCAAAACCTTATCTTCTCTACACACAAAGCAAAATCCTATGGCCAACGATATGTTTTTATTTTGTTAGTGAATAGTCTTTAAGAAGCACAGGAGCTTAACCAATTGAGTGCTTTGTAGTCAAGGCTGCCTGTGGAATGTGGTATTTATGTATTGTGTGGGCAGGACCAAGCACAAGTTTGATAAGCCTTGTTTACTGAACTTTCACATCACTATAGCAGTGGATAAAGGGTAAGCTGTCTCAAAAGTGATATTTCATTGGGATGTTAACTTCTGCACATGAAGCTAATTTAGAACATAATACTAACTAAACCGAATTTAAGCACTGAAGCGGACCATTCAATCCAACTGATACATGCAGGTGCTTCTGCACTCTACCAGCCTGTTCCCATAATGGAGTCTTTCAGCATAAAAGGATGCCCTTCGTCCACCATGTCTGTGCCAGCCATCAAGCACCAATCTATTTTAAACCCATTTTCCAGCTCTTGGTCTGCAGCTCTGTATGCATTTCAAATGCTCATCTAAAGCTTGTCAAATGCTCACAGAATTCCTACAGTGCAGAAGGAGGCTATTCAGCTTGTCAAGTCTGCAGCACCAACAACAATCCCACCCATGCCTCATCCCCATAATTCCACACATCTACCTCACTAATCTGTGTATACTATGCATTCTGGGACACTGTGGGGCAATTGAGCATGGCCAATCTACCTAACCCACATATCTGTGGACTGTTGAAGGAAGCCAGTGGAAACCCACACAAATACAGGGAAAATATGCAAACTTTGCTGGGAATTGAATCTGGGTCCCTGGTGCTATGAGACAGCAGTGCTAACCAATGTGTCACCTGCTTTCCAGGGTGCCAATCTCTACCAACCTTTTCTTACCTTCTTGACCAATCTCACATATAAGATCTTGTCAAAATCCTTACTGAACTCCATATAGACTACATAAACCACAGTGTTCTCATCAACTCACCTAATCACATCCCTGAAAAACTCAGTCAAAATTTTTAGACATGATTGCCCCGACAAAGCCATGCTGACTATTCCTGATTAATCCTCTCCAAATGGGGATTAATTTGGTTGCTGAGATTTTTTCTAATATCTCTGTCACTGATGTTTGATTTACTGGCCTGTAGTTACCTGGTATATTGCTACTTCCCTTCTTGAATAATGGTAACACATTCTACTTCATCCAATCTCATCAAGCATATCCTTATAGTTAACTTACAACTAGTAAAACCAAAATAGTTTTCTGGTTTACTGCCAAGATCTTTAAACGTGTCCCATTATTGTGCAGTTATCACATTTGGTATACAGCCATGAAGACCCCATCCCAAAATGCAATTCCCCTGTTAACAGAAAGGTGGTGCAACATCCTATTTGGAAGAAAGGGTTCCTCTTTGAAACAAAAATCGAAACTCATCTCTGTAAAGCTTTCATTTGAAAAAACTAAATTTGAAGTGGGCAGACTCTGCGCAAGTCTGGTATTTCTAGATGTAGTTTGCAGACAGCTGTGTGGGCCATGCTTTGGTATCCAATGGAACTTTGACATCTTATCACTGTCTTAATTTGTTCAAAATCATTCCCTTCCTCCCCGACAACCTCATGGGGATTTCTGATTAGCAGCAATTGCCATCTTGCTAGCAACCATGGAATTGCTGACTTCAGATGTATATGTTAATACATTATTGTCTTTTACTTCCATTCTAAGAAGATTGATGTGATGCAAATCTTACACTATATGTAAAACAAATTCAACCAGAAACCAGCTTCATTTGTATGGGGTCCACAGAAACAAGCTGCCAATATACAATATTGTCTGTGTGGTGATGAAAGATCATAGACCTGAAATGTTGGACAGAATTTGTGCTGGAGTCAGATCCCCAGGAACATTTCTGTATTTTGACCCTGTTTTGCACTGGCACCTGGTACGATTTCAAATAAACAGCCCAATGAGTGACATGTTGAATTCCCAATTAAGGTCAGCAGAAGCAGGAAGTCAGCAGGATAACAGGAACATGGGTGAGATTTAAAAATGATCTGGTAGCCAATATTTAAGTGTTCATGTTGGGAGCGATATCAGTATGGGAGGCACAGAGGGCAAGTATCCTTCGCTTTAGGGGTGCCCCTTCTGGAGGCATTGCCAACATGACGTGACATTCTGTTTCTGGAAAGCAGCAAGGGAAAACCAGCCAAGCAAGTTTCGCTAGATAAAGCAGACAAAGTAAATGGGTGCAGTACGAGGAGGAAGATTCAGTGCTGAAAAGACTTCACCAAATTTCTGCCAAATGATAAGATGAATCCAGTCGTGCAGCTCAATGGCAATTACAAATACACACACAAGTGGAAAATAAGAAATGGGAGGAGGAGTAAACCACTGGGCCCATCGAGCATGCTCTGCCCTTCAATATGATCATTCAGATCTTGGACTTCAACTCCCATTTTCTCACCCACTTTCCATGACCCTTGATTCATTGAAACATCAAAAATGTGTCTATTCCAGATGTCCAGCCTCGAGCAGCATGATGGGTGGCAGAGTGGTTACCACTGCTGCCTCACAGTGCCAGGGACCCATGATCAGCTTGGGTCACTGCCTGTGCGGAGTCTGCATGTTCTCCCCATGTCTGCATGGGTTTCCTCCAGATGCTCCAGTTTCCTCCCACACTCCAAAAGATGTGTTGGTTAGATGCATTGGCCATGCTAAATTCTCCCTCAGTGTATCCTAACAAGCTCTGGAATGTGGTAACAAAGGGATTTTCAAAGAATCCTAACTGCAATGTTAATGTAAGACTACTTGTGATTATTAAATAAATAATCTTTAAATATATCCAACTATGGAGCATTCACAACTCTCTGGAGTAAAGAATTCCAATGATTCATAACCCTTTGAACAAAGTAATTTCTCCTTCTCTCATCCCTAAATGATTGCCTATTATCCTAACATGATACCCCCATGTTTTAGATTCCCCAGCCAGCAGAAACACACACTGTGCCCACCCTATCAAATCCCTTCAGGATTCTGTAGGTTTCAATGAGATCATGGTTCATTCTTCCAAACTCCAGAGAACATGCATCCAAATTACTCAGCCTCTCAGTGTAAGACAACCCCCTCAATCTCAGGGATGAATTTAGTGAAACTTTGATGCCCCAGTTTCAAAGTAAGTGTACGATTTCTTTAATCTGCCCATGATACTCCACGTACAGTCTCACCGAAGCCCTGTACAAACGTAGTGAGAAACCTCTTTATTTCTGTACACTGAGCCCTTTGGCCAACATGCTGTATGTCTTCCTAATTGTTTGCTGCATCTGCATGTTAACTTCCTGCAATCACTTCATGAGCATAACTAAGTCTTCTTGAACATCATCACTTAGAGCTGATCAGCTTAAGCATGCACAGTTTACCTGGACAGTTAAAATGTGTGCCCAGAAGCATGACAAACTATGAGAAAAGTTCATACCATGAGCTAGTGTGCAGGAAGCAACAATGTGGTCAGTGATATCACAAATGTTAGCGCACCTTGATGCAATGATGTGGCTCACTTTGCTCATAACTTTTATTCTGTTCACCTCGCAGGAAAAGGAAGAGGATAATGCCAGGGAAGAAGCTCAATTGAATGGTGGTGTATTATATCTAGTTAAACTTGATGCCATTGCTGCATGCAATTAGTTGACAGAGGTAGATAGCGGCCAACCTCCTGAAGAGCCAAATAGGGCATTGCACTGAGGGATGCAGAAATAACACACAGGCCATCAGAGAATGAATGCCATTTTCTGCAGCACTGACCAGTGAGTAATACTGATGATACACAAGAGTAGATGCAAATGCACCCAGCTGGAGACATTCAAGCACTGAGATGGGAGGGATCCAACCCTCACAGAATAGTTCATCACATGATGTCACTTTGACCCCTCCAACCAAGGGACCATCATTATAGGAAAACCCTGTACAAGTGGCTTCCCTGTATCACTGGAATGATACTGAGACCAATCACCACAGGTCCCTCAGGCTTCACAGAATACTACAGTGCAGAAGGTCATCATTCGGTCCATCGAGTATGCACTGACCACAATCCCGCCCCCCAGGCCCTATCCCCATACCCCATGCATTTATCCTAGCTAGTTCCCCAACACCAGGGGGAAATGTATCATGGCCAATCCACTTAACCCACACACCTTTGGACTGTGGGAGGAAACTGGCACACCCAGAGGGAATTTACGCAACACAGAGAATGTCTGTGCGGAGTTTGCACAGTGACCCAAGCCAGGAATCGAACTCAAGTCCCTGGCGCTACAAGGCAGCAGTGCTAACCACTGTGCTACTGTGCCCTGCCTTATCTCCATACGTTAACCACACAGCTCCACTTAATCCTAAGCCACAGATGCTACATTTGGAGCCTTCTCCGTCAGTAATCTCAGTTTAGATCACTTGGGTGACATTTGTTTTGTGTTTGACGTGTTGAATGAATCAATATGTTGTAATGAGGATGATTATGTTTCGATCCAAACTTGTTTTCCTCTAATAACTGGTGGCTTAATCACGAGGTTGGAGAGTGGAGTGCAGGAGTGGCAGTTGGAAACTGCTAGGCAGTGTGGACAACCATGAAAACACTAGGATTTGTTTGGAGTGTCATGGATGCCAGGTGCACTGCAATTGGTGAGGAATAGTGAAGTCATGAGCCACAGGTCTTACAGGGAAAATGAACTGAATTAGTGCAGCATGAGTGTCAGTTCCATCCCGGGCACTGTCACAAGACCTAACCAATCCTCTGGAAATCATTCTCAAGGCTGTGAAATGCATCACCACTCTGTTTCCCTTCATGGAGGTCCATAGCTCTCTGGAAGTATTGTGGCAAGTGCAGCAAGCTATGACAATCTGAGGCACTCCTGACAGAGCAAACCAGAGGGCATCCCCCCTACCCCCCCCACCCACCTTTGAGCAGGCTAGGCACTAGAACTCCAACTTCAGGATTCCAATATTCTCGGGTGGCTCTACTGCTGAAGGGGTAGTGGTAACGGCATCTTTGTCACTCCTTCGGATGTCAGCTTCTATTTCTTCTAATGTATAGCCCCTCCCCCCCCTTTCCTTGCAGCCTTCCACATAGTCTATCTGGTGGCATGAACAGCTGCAGCATCTGCAACTGCCTAAGGATGGCCAGGATACTATTGCTTATAGACGTGCAAGAAAAAATTTCAGTGCTCACATACCAGCTGAGTTGAGAGAGTAGAATCTCTTCCTATTCATGAATGCCCTTCTACCTTGGTGGCTGTATGAGTGCAGTAAATAATCCCTGACAACCTCTTCCCACCCAAGGAAGTCCAACAATGGAGGCAAATCACAGTGGTCTGTGTGGTCCAATTACTGGTGACTTCAATGTAATCCGATGCCCTTGTAACAAGGCAACCATTATTTCCAAATTCTGTAACGTGAAGCTGACAGGACACTGCCAGTGAGAGTGGAAGGACTCAAGAACTTAGAATTTTAATGCCACTGTCATTTTAACGGCTGCTGGTAGGGTATGCCACTACAGCTGACAATGATGGAGGTGATCTTCCACCATGGCACACTCTGCAACCATCTGATCTGATAGTCTAGCAATAATCCCATCAGGACATTGCCTATTAATTCAGAAACTCAGCTCATATTCTGGGGACCCAGGTGCGAATTCTGCCATGTCAGATGGTGGAATTTGAATTCAACTATAAAAGTAAATAAATATGCAATTAAAAATCCACTGATGATCATGAAACTATTATCAATGAGTGGGAAAACCCATCTGGTTCATTAATATCCTTTAGGGAAGAAAATTTGTCACCCATACCTGGTCTAGCCTACACATGACTGCAGAGCCATAACAATGTGGTTAATTCACAACTGCCCTGTGAACAAGGGCAATTAGGGAAGAATAATGATCCCATGAATGAATAAAAGAAGGAGCATCCTTCTGATACCCCATTAGATTCAGAAGGCTACTTCACTGTAGATATATCTTACTATGGAAGGTATCAGCTACATTTCCTTCCTTGCCCTCATCCAGAACATCAACATGTCTCAGCAACAATGGTCTGAAGTTGAAGTGTAAGCAGTTGCTCCTCATTGCTGCTCACCTGGAGTGCCAACTATCCACTCTCCCAGCTCAAGTGCTCCATTGCCCAATTGAGTTGTCTCTACGCAATCTTTGCAACACAATCTGCTCATTGTGTGCCATTTGAACCAGCCTACAAGATAGGCTTCCCACTATGACGCCACTTACCACTCACCACTCAACAATATGGTCGTGACCATTTGTGGTCCAGTGTCTACAATCAAAAATCACTTTCTGCCCTTCACAATCAAAAGTCGCTTTCTGCCATCAAATAGATGTTATGTGGCTCATTTACAGGATGACATGCTGCACCAATGCGTTCATGCACTTTATTAGCATCTAAGTCCTGACACTTTTCAAAAAATGGCAGAGGCAAGGATCGTGTTGTAGGATTGTATGACGAGCTGGCATACCTGCATTAGGCATCTGGACCTTGAAGTGCATGAACACAATGCACAAGGCACACAATGCTTATTTGATGGCAATGATGTGGAGATGCCAGTGTTGGACTGGGGTGGGCACAGCAAGAAGTCTCACAATGCCTGATTAAAATCAAACAGATTTATTTGGAATCATGAGCACTGCTCCTTCACTCACCAAAACCTCGTGATTCCAAATAAACCTACTGGACTTTAATCTTATTTGATGGCAAAAAGCAATACCGTTTCCTATCCTCACCCGCAAGACCCAACATAAATTGCCAGCACAAAATGCTTGGGTTGTTCATCACATTGAAATGACTGGTCCAGAGTGCAGGATAATGCAGTAGTGGCATTGGCTCTCACTCGCCAAATCATTCATTTGCCTGAATTGGGGTCATAGTTGAAATCAAGGCTACCATACCTGTTAATCAGAAGATTCTTTCTGCAACAACACACAGTGCATTGTTGAGGCTCTCTGCTGTAAATCAAAATAGGAGATTGTGTTAACATTTGCAATGGCTTCTTATGAAATAAAATGTTGTAACCCACTGGTGCAATGGAAGAAACTACTTCAATTAACTGTAGTTATATAATGATCTTACCTGCCCAATATTAACAAGATTTCAGTAGTTGAGGAAGGAGGATAAATGGAAAACGGAAGCTGGGAGGGAGAGTATATGTTGAAGCACAAATCCAAGATCAAGAGGAAGATTAGAATATCCTCAAATTTAAGGAGTTCTGAAGTTATATACTCAAGAAACGCCAGCTCTCATTCCTAAATGAAGGTGTTCCATATCATAACTACTCTTTATTCTAAAATCAAATGAATTGGTTTACTCCCCTATTTGGCACAATGAAAATCATGTTACGGTAATTTTACTTCTCACCCAACTTTGCAATAAAATTGAAAAGTTAACTGCAAAACACAAAAATTGCAATTTTCCTCAACTACATTTTGCATTTATGATGACTATACTTAATGAGTGACTGAATGAAGTATTCAATTAGATTGTGATCTTCTTTGATGTTCTCCCTGCATTACTCTCAGAAGTTGAAGAGAATTTCTTTTTGCTATTTGAGCTACAGAGATTTTTAAGACATTATCATCTTAAATATATATAACTACTATACCATACTGCACAACATACAAAACCACAATCTCACACCCTTTGAATAAAGGTTCAGTCAGCTGTTTCATCTAGCTTTCTCAAGCAAGTTAATGCTTCGTAATGAAATCCCTGATATGACCTGATGCCAACAATGTTGCTTTCCCAGGGTGTGTCTGAGTTCAGAGCTTTCATTTAGCATGTTAGGCTCGTGCTTCATCATGCAACAATTGGCAATACACCTCAACAGGTCACATTCCTCCTTGTTTCTTTTACCCACCCCCGCAAAGTAGGCATTTACTAGCATGTTCCAACACAAGAACATGTTCATTTATCGTGCAATTGCTTTCTACTGGATCAATGTATGCAAAAGACACCTGCAGTTCAGCCATTAATACAACTTTGCCCAACAATTGCAAACAAAAAATGGCTTCAAGTTATTCAGACAATGCATAAAAATAATTCACTCAAGTACTCAATGTTCCTCTTCTCTAATCATAGAATGCCTACAGTGCAGAAGGGGCCCATCGAGTCTGCACAGATCCTCTGACAAAATATTTTACCCAATTACTATGCCCATTACCCCACATTATCCTGCTAATCCCCTTAAAACACATCTCAGGACACCAAGGGTCAATTTAGCATGGCCAATCCACGTAACTTGCACATCTTTGGACTGTGGGAGGAAACCAAGCCATCAGTTAGATCTTTCAAAAAAGTTTGGACCCAATTACACAATCAAACTGAAGAACTGGCCATTAGAGTAGAAAGTCACCAGTTAAACTCAAATAGAAAATTAATTCCACATACTAAAAGAGAAATGTCAAGGCTGCTAGTTAGTCACGTGCTGAGTGTTTTGCAAATTGCTAAAATCCATTCAAAGCATCATCAGTTAAAGAATGCACTACGTGAAAAAAAACATTTTTCTTCCTGACAACTTCACAAGGAGAGTTCAATATTTGGTCACATATGAAACAAACTACATTATTCATCATACTGTGCAAAGTTATTAATATATTTTAAGATCATTAATTAATGTTCCAAGGACAGAGAATTTCTATAAGCAAATATGTGTTCAGTAACACTACATTAACCAGGAACAAAGACTGGTTTTTCAACAAAAATGAATTAAGATCTACAAATAGATGCAAAAACAATATAGCAATTTCTTTGTTTTGCTGCAGGAATTTATGCAAAATCCGGTCAAAATGCCTTGACCTATTTTTTAAAAAAAATCAAAAGTAAAGTAAAAAATATTCACTAAAATTAAACACATCACTCTCAATAAACTTCAAAAAGAAGTTCACAGCAAGAATACAGCAAATCCCCACAAAAGTTTACTATTCAAAACCAAAGTCTGGCTGCAAAGAATTTCTTTTTGAAGATCTATGTGCTGTGTATAAAATCATGATTATCCAGTGTGACCCCCACATCTGGAGCTGATCAACAGTGGGAGTCATTATTGATCGCCTTTTTCTACTTATATTCCACTGACTTAGAAATAGAGCATAGAGAATGTCTGTTTTCTTTTTCCTGAATTTAATTGGTACAATGCCCTGGTAGCAATTATGATGAGCAACCCATAAACAACTATTACACAGCCAGTAACTAAGCCAAGATGTAGTTGCATCCAGCTCAACCCCTTACTTAAATCTTGCTCTCCTATATTTTTCTCAATTCTTGCATGTGTTTTAATATGATTTTTTGAAAAACAAGAACCAAAGTTAAATTCAAGAGCAGAAATTAAAAATTCCATTTTCTCATCTCCAAGACGCAATTAATTTTACTCAAATAGCTTCATCAATTTGCCCACCCAATGAAAGATCAGATGATAGTGGCTGACGTTCTGAACAACACTGACATTCAACCTCAAATTGTTTGTCTCGAATGCAACAGATATATATTTATGGAAAAAGCTAGTTATTTCAATGAAAAGCTGAGACCATTAGTGAAAAGGCAACATACATAGATTATAAATAGATTCAGTGCCTCAATGCTGAATTTAACAATACTTCCATTTAGTTTTCACTTTAATTATAGCATAGGCACAGTTCATTTTTGTAGTCTTTGATGTTCACGTTTTCATATTCTGCTGCAACAAGAGAATGGGGAAAAGTCTGTCTTGTACTGCCACTGCCAATTTATGTCTTAATTTCCTGCATGCATACCTGTCTTCTATTATAGCTATCAATTTTCCCTTATAAATGCAAGTCTTTCTTTCATCTTTTCACCAGTTGTTTCAATGGAAACAGCATTCCAGAAGAAATAAAATATGAAACTACTTGTGATCTAAAGATAGGGGTTCATGGAGAGATATTTTGGTTTCATAATTATTATGCTGAATACATTAAAACAGAAGAAAGTTGACAATTTGCAATGATTGAGGTAAACATCACAATTCTCGTAATTTTACGTGCAGGGCACTTTGACACCAGTCTAAATTTAGTATAAGTAAAATTTCTATGGAACAATGTTCTTATTCCTTGATTCAGATTCTTCCATGTAGCTGTTGAATGCATTTAGATGCAAGGGTTATTTCTTAGTGCTACACTGAACACTGATTGTGCATGTATGCATTTATATCCAGAATACCACATCACCCACTATGGCAACATAATAAGTATACCAAAGCAACAGTGTATTGCTCCAACACCTGCATGGAGAGCCATAATTTCACCTAATATTTCATAATAAAAGCGTAATTATTTCAGACTTCTGGGAAAGTCAACATTTAGTAATTGGTAATCCACACAAAACAATGGGGTGGGTACAACGGCTCTGCTGCCTCACAATCCCAGGGATTCAGATTCAATTCTGGCCTTAGGTAACTGTCAGTGTGGATTTTGCACATTCTCCCTATGGTTTTGTGGGTTTCCTCCACAGTCCAAAAAATGTGCAGGCTAGGTGGACTGGCCATGCTAAATTGCCCCTTAGTGTCCCAACATGTGCAGGTTAGGTGGATTGGCCACGATAAATTGTGTGGGATTTCAGGGATATGACAGGGGAGAGGGCCTGCATAAAGTACCCTGTCATAGAATCAGTAAAGATTCCATGGGTAGAATGGCCTCTTCTGCACTGTAGGGATCCTATTATTTTATGAACTCAACACAGTTTATTTATTTTAATTCTAACTTCCTCACAATTAAGGCATTTGTTTATACAGAAATAAATCCTTGCACTGTTTTTTAAACAATTACAAGTGTTGACATGATACAAAGGTACTTCGATAACACAAATACTCAATTCATTGTATTTATTTTGCTGAAACATAGCTGTAAACAAATAGGATTTTTATTGTTAGAAGCACATTGCATTAAATTTGCAATATGAGGAACACTTGTGTAATAACATCTGACCTAGTATCTCCTTTTGTGACTCTGTTTAATATTTTGATTTACAATGCTTTGGATCATTTCTTGTTGAAGATTCTATATGAGTTGTTGCTGACTGCACCTAAAAAGGATAGGTGGAGATTTTAGCATTATAATTCAGAAAATGCAGTACCTGTTGACGTCTAGATGTATATAATGGATCTAGCATTAACAGTGATTTGTAGAAGAGTATGTTGCAGGCAACTATTCATTCAAAACTAAATTAACTTGACTTAAGGAAGCAAAATGGTACATATACATATATTCTCCTCTCACTGCACAACATAGAACTGTGAGCATCGTCATGTAGTGTCACTACAATGAAAGAAAGATTGTCCAACTGGAATGTATGGTAAAATGATAAATCTGTTTGAGATGAAGAAGTTTGCTACTTTCTTCAGCATCATACTTGGAAAGACAAAGCATCAAACCTCAACTGTTGGAAAGGATAAGGAATTTATTTTAGTAAGCAGGATATATAGGTTTGAAATATGGTTACAACTGGTCAGATCTGAAACTAGAGGGCAAAGTGTCAATCAAGAGCTCTGAAATGTTGACATACCCACATTTGTGCATTTCCTGTTCTGCCATTGGAATGTGACCCCGTGAATAGATTCCAATCACAGTGAAAGCAATACAAGTGAAATGTACAACAAGCTGTTCTACAGGTCTGTTTGGTCTATGATGGTTGCCAGGTAAAAAATGTATAACATCCTGTAGTCCAGCAAGTAATACTTCCAGTGTGTAGTCAAGAATTTACCCATTTTATAAAACGGTACAATTAAAATATATTAATGGCTTCTTCACACGTATATTAATTAAATGCATCATATAATTTGTTTCTTAGTATTTACTTGTGATAAAAGTAATTTTTGAATGTCCTCAGTGTTTTACTCACTAACTTATTGAATTGAAAACAAATGTGAAACATAATTGTATTTATGAGGAGTTACAAACCCTGCAGGTTACACCTTTAGTGGACAAATGGAAGAGCAGGGCTTGACTGAAGTCTTGTTGTCAAGAAACCAAGTTCTTCCTATAATTCTTTGCACTCTGGAGGTATAGAACAATTTTGCATAGACTACAACGAGGGAAAGCTTTAAAGTTTGAAGTTCATTTATTAATGTTACAAGTAGGCTTACATTCACAATGCAATGGGGTGAGTGAAGTATTATAGTGAACATTACACCTTTAAAGGGTTGTTGCTTGCAGAATTTAAGTTCCCAAATGTCTCCAGCAGAGATGATTATTCTGCTGTTAAGGTTTTTCGCAGTTTCTGCTCATGTCAGTACAACCCAAAGACCAAAAGTAGAACCATCTGTTATTCCTCAGTGATGGTTATTATACATGACGTTTTTTGTTGGTTGCCTGCAGGGCACTGAACTGGGGACAGTACTGGAGCAAATGAGAACAAAGGAGAGGCAGACAGACAAACAGACAGGGATCAAATTGAAAGAAAGGATGAAGAAACAAGTGAAGACGGCATGCCAGAAAGGGCATACCTCCATCACTGTTTTAACTCAACATTATTACAATTACGCAGTTATGATCACCACGGAGACCAGCAAAAAAAAACACCCAGTTATTAACTGAAAGAATTAGGCTGCATTTTAAATAAGAATCTTTTATTGTCAAAGAGTTTGATAAAGCAAGGACTACAAATTCAGCACTATATTTTGTAAACACATCTCGCACAAAGAAAAACTCAACAGCACACTTTAATTTCCACCCGAGTCCCCCCCTATACTTTACAGAACCCCAAGAGCTCTGTCTCTTCTCCTGGCACCAAACTAAGGTGTGCCACACCTTTCAGGAATGATAAGATCGTAAGAAATAGGAGGAGTAGACCATTAGGCACCTCAAGCCTATTCTGACATTCAATAAGATCATGAATGAATTGATTGTGGCCTCAACTTCATTTCTTGCCTGGCCCACATAATCCTCAGCACCCTTGTCAATTCAAATTCTGGCCCACTCAGCCTTGAATATATTCAATGACCACGCAGTGGGAACAGAGTTCCAAACAACACCGACCATCAAAGAAACTCCTCCTCATTTCTGTCTTAGTTGGGTGACTCCTTATTTTGAAACAGTGTCCCCAAGTCTGAGACTCTCCCATGAGAGGCCACATAGAATCAGTGTCTACTGTCAACCCCTAAGAATCTATATGTTTCGATAAGGTCAACTCTCAAACTTCTCAATTCCACTGAACATATTGATCCAATTTGCTCAATTTTTCCTCGTGATAAATCTCTCACCCCAGGAGTCAGCCTGGTAAGCCTTCTGTAAACTTCTTCCAATGCAAATATATCTCAAACTGTACACAGTATTCTAGGGTGTGATCTCACCAGTGCCCTGTTCAGTTGTAGCAAAACTTCTCTACTTTTATACTCTGGACAACATTCCATTTCTCTTCCCGATTACTTGGCATATCTGCATTCTGACTTAGTCATTCATGTACAAGGACACCCAAATCCATAGCATCCCATAGTCCTTCTCCATTTAACTAATGTTCTGCTTTTTTATTCTTACTACCAAAGTGGACCGCGTTATATTTTCCTGTATTACAATATATCTGTCAAGTTCTCGCCCAATAACTTAACATATCCCTTTGAAGACTCTTTGTATCCTCTGCTAAACTTGTTTTCCTACATATGTCCCTATCATCAGCAGTTTAGGTACAGTAGAATGAGCCCTGTGGCACTCCAGTAGTTCAAGTTTGGCATCCTGAAAATGACCCATTTACCCCAACCTTGTTTGCTGTTAGTTTGCCATTCATCTATCCATGTAATATAACACCATAACGTTAGTAATAGCAGTTCTGTATGAACTTGAAACTTCAACTATATATCACTCTCCACAGATGTTGCCAGACCTGCTGAATTTATCTAGTATTTTCAGTTTATATTTCCAATTTCCAGCATCCAGAGTATTTTGTTTTTATTTACCATAAGTTCCGATCCACTAGCTTTAACCTGACATCTTATCAAATGACATTTGGAAACCAAATACACTGCATCTACTGGTTTCCCCTTTATCCACCCAGCTTGTTCATCATCAAACAGCCCTAATGAATTTGTGAAACATGCTTTCCTTTTCACAAAACCATATTAGTACTGTCAAGCAGAGTTATCTCTTTAATAATGGATTCTACAATTTCCCCAATCACTTTAGATTCCTGCTTTCTGACTTTTCACACTTGAGTGGTAGCGTTACATTTGACGTTTAGATATCTTGATGTCTCAGGTGTAGCTCTGCAATATAGACCAATGAGGGAATTAAGAATAGTAAAGGCACGCTGCATGTTGCACAACACTGAGTGGCACAGGGGCTGGCAAACTGATGACAACACAGCCATGGGCAGAACTCCATCCCAGAACGAGGAAAATGAGAACTGGCAGAATATAAAGTGTTTAAGAAGTCTCCACATCCTGACTCTAAAACACCAAATCCATCTGTAAAGTAACTGGACCTTCTGCTAAGGAACAAATTTGATGATCTGCTGAGAATTTCTCTCTGAGGAAATCTCAATGTTCAACTTGAGCTATCTGAATTTAACCAAATGGCAACTCAAGAAGGGAAAATCATTCTGTGTCCCTGGACTGACAGCGGCAACGATCCCCTGAAATCAAGAATGATAACCATCAAGTTAGTGAGTTTTCAATGACTGACAGCATACAGCAAGATAAATATTGTGAACTGGTAACTTAGTTTAACACTTGTAGAAATGTACTATTTTCTTCAATTGCATCTTTCCAGAATGTGTGCTGTGTAAATAACAAAGCATCTCCACACATTTCTTTCAGAGTGTGTATGTGAATAAATCACCACCTTTTATTTTTAAACCCATGGAAGTCTGCTTACTTTAACTGACCACAAGCTAAAGGGACCTTTATAAACACACATATCTACATTTCAGGAAAGACAGTTTCAGTTTGTTTCTTCTCCTCTGTCCATAACAAATGTTTCAACCACTTCTGTGAATAATCACACACAGATTAAAAATTCCAAAACTAAAATATAACTTCTCTGTAATCCATCCCCTTGACAACATTGTACATCTGGGTTGTCCCAGATTGAGATTTAAATAAACTCTCTCAAATTCCCAAACCCTCTCTTTTGTTTTGAAAAACCATACGAATAATTCAAACCCCTTGAGACACCTGTAGGCATCACACCTCCACCAAGAAACTCAAATAGGAAATCGCTCGTTGTTTGTGTTCCCACTGCCTACTCAAGCGTATTTAATATGCTTAGACCACCCTCTGAATAGAAATTACTTTAAGATTGTTTATGTTTGTTTCCCAGATTCTCACCAGGTGTTTTCATTTATCTTGCATTTGAAAGTGAGAGAGCATGGGATCCAAGGGGCTGTTACCTTGTGGATCCAGAACTGGCTTGCCAGAAGAAGGCAGAGAGTGGTTGTGGATGGGTCTTTTTCTGCATGGAGGTCGGTCACCCAGTGGAATGCCTCAGAGATCTGTTCTAGGACCCTAGAATAGGTTTGTCATTTTCATAAATGACCTGAATGAGGAAGTGGAGGGATGGGTTGGAAAGTTTGCTGACGATACGAAGGTTGGTGGTGTTGTGGATAGTCTGGAGGGATGTCAGAAGTTGCAGCAAGACAGAGATAAGATGCAAGACTGGATAGAGAAGTGGCAGAATGACTTCAATGCGGATAAATGTGTAGTGGTCCATTTTGGCAGGTCTAACGGGATGAAGGAGTATAATATCAAGGGTTGGACTCTTTGCAGTGTTGAGAAGCAGAAGGATCTTGGGGTCTGGGTCCACAGGACTCTTGAATTGGCCTCGCAGGTGGAGGATGTGGTCAAGAAGGCGTATAGTGTACTAGCCTTCATTAATCAAAGAACTGAGTTCAGGAGTCGGGAGATAATGCTGCAACTTTATAAGGCCCTTGTCAGATCCCACTTGGAGTACTGTGCACAGTTCTAGTCGCCTCACTATAAGAAGGATGTGGAAGCTACTGAAAGGGTGCAGAGGAGATTTACAAGGATGTTGCCTGGATTGGGTGGCATGCCCTACGAGGATAGGTTGAGGGAGCGAAGTCTTTTCTCTCTGGAGAAACGAAGGATGAGAGGCGCCGTGATAAAGGTTAATGAAATATTGAAAGGTATAGATAGGGTGGATTCTCAGAGGCTATATCCTAGGACTGAAATGGTTGCTACGAGAGAACACAGGTTTAAGGTGCTGGGGAGTAGGTACAGAGGAGATGTCAGGCGTAAGTTTTTCACTCAGAGTGTGGTGGTGGAGGCAAACTCGTTGGGGTTTTTTAAGAGATTTCTGGATGAGTAAATGGGATTTAATGGGATTGAGGGTTACAGATAGGCTGAGGTATGATCGGCGCAAATTGTGAGCCTAAGGGCCTGTCTGTACTGTAGAGTTTTATATGCTATTTAAAAGATTTAATCCCCAAATTAAAAAAGAGTTATTCCAGAAACATCTGAATCATGAAATTCGATATCCATAACAGCAATACTTCCTGGATGTTTTTCCCTGCCTGATTGAGTCTTTGCAATGACAAGACCAAAGAAAAATTACATTTTCTTACAAACTTCCATCTTATTGATGAGGATTCAGGCTAATTCACGTCCAATAATCTGTTCTTAAGACTCCGCTCACATTTTGACAGCTGTGACAAGTTTCAGCAGAGACAATCTTCAGCACTCCAACACAATAAACAACATTTTAAATAAAACAATCCCACAACATACTCAGTAAAGTCAATTTGTCCCACCTAGCAAAGTTAACGAATCCTTTAAGGAATTCCAAGATTTGGGTTCATAGTTTCACAAAAAACACATCAGTCTTTCCTTGGGCCATATAGAATCTGAGTTGTCGAAATCAATCTATTATTTTTGATCATATATTGTTTATAAATAGAGCAAGCGAAAAACATTACTGCGCCCAGTGAAGTAGTAGAGATAAAACTGGGGTCGGATAGCACCATGGTAATTTTACTGAATTAGGAATCCAGAGATACAACACAAATATCATTATGGCAGCTGTGGAAATTAGAATAATTTATTAAGGGAAATTTGAAATAAAATGCTTGCATCAGTAACGATGAGAATGAAATAACATGATTGCTGAAAAATCTACCCAGTTCATTTATGTCCTGAAGCAAAGGAACTCTGCTGTTCTTACTTGGTCTGGCCTAAGTCTGACTGCAAATGCACAAGAAAATAATTGTCTGTGAACTATTTTCTGCAACAGCCTATCAAGCCAGTTATATTCAAGATGGTATTTTATTTTCTCAATTAAAGATGAGCAATAAATGCTTGGCCAGCAGTGGCCACATGCCATGAAGGAATAAAAAGAAACATCTCAATTTTAACCCATCATGTCTGACAAAAACCAGGTGGACTGCAGTTAAAATAGTACAGGGATTTTTGCCACTGCTTTCTTGCCTTGGTCTAAATTTGCAGATGGCAAAGAGACTCGCACAAGTCAGTAAAGTACTCCTTAAAGTACTCCTGTGTTGTAGAGCAGAAGGATCTTGGGGTCTGGATCCATAGGGCTCTTAAATCGGCCTCGCAGGTGGAAGAAGTGGTCAAGAAGACGTACAGTGTACTGACCTTCATTAAATCGAGGAACAGAGTTTAGGAGTCAGGAGGTAATGATGCAGCTCTATAAGACTCTTGTCAGACCCCACTTGGAGTATTGTGCGCAGTTCTGGTCGCCTCACTATAGGAAGGATGTAGAGGCTATTGAGAGAGCACAGAGGAGATTTACAAGGATGCTGCCTGGATTGGGAGGCAGACCTTATGAAGATAGGTTGAGGGAGCTGGGACTTTTCTCACTGGAGAGACGTAGGTTGAGAGGCGACCTGATAGAGGTTTATAAAATGTTGAGAGGAATAGATAGGGTGGACTCTCAGAGACTATTTCCCCGAGTTGAAATGGTCACTACGAGAGGACACAGATTTAAGGTACAGGGAAGCAAATACAGAGGAGATGTTAGAGGTAATTTTTTCACTCAGAGTGGTAAGCGAATGGAATCGGCTGCTGTCGGAGGTTGTTGAGGCAAACTCACTGGGGTCTTTTAAAAGACTTCTGGATGAGTGTATGGAAACGAATAGGATAGGGGGTTATAGATAGGTCTGTGGATTGGTAGATGTGATCGGCGCAACTCATGGGCCAAAGGGCCTGTTTGTGCTGTATTGTTCTATGTTTTAAACAAGCAAATTGGGCCCATCAGCGATTTTAACTGTAGGCAAGGAAATAGAATTGTATTTATATTATGCCTTTCATGATATCAGGACATCCAAAGTACTTCACGGCGAATTAAGTACTTCTGAAATTTAGTCACTGCTGTAATTGGGGAAAAAAATGATAGCCAATATGTGCATAGCAAGATCTCATAACCATCAGTCAGAGGACTAGATAATCTGTTTTAATGGCATCAGTGGAGAGATAAATACTGATCAGTTTTTCTTGAAAATAGAGTAATGGAACGTTTTACACCCATCTAAGAGGCTAATTTAGTGGCTAACAGGAACAGGATTAGGCCATTCAAGACAACTGAACCTGGTCCACCATTCATTAGCGTAATGTTTATCATCTGAAAGCACCAGTAGCCTACTGCAATCTTGGAGCATCAGACTAAACATGACCCTCCTCTGGAAAACTCCCGAAATTCTGTCTACTTTCCAATTACCATCAGGAACATAGCTTCTGGTCTCTTGCAGCCCTTTTGGTCAATATATGTGGAAAACTATACTTAAAAGGCAGCTGTCAAAATTGGTATAGTCTGCCAGCTGTCATTCCAAGATAGGCACACTGCTCCCTTTCCTGCGACCCCAACCAGACTCTCACACTTATGACTCCAATTATTTTTGTAAGTTGAAAGAAAACGATAGAGAAAACACACATCAGAACTCAACAGCTCTAACTCTATTTCTGATACCATCAAAGAAGGAGGTCCCAATATTTAACCATTGAGTGGGTTCTCAATGGTTAAGGTGAAATTTTCTGAATAAATAGCTGTAAGTATTTACTTCTCAGTTATAGTAAATTCAATGCGCTCACTTTTCTATCAGCAGTTCATTTATGTCCTGAAGCAAAGGAACTCTGCTGTTCTTACTTGATCTGGCCTAAGTGTGACTGCAAATGCACAAGAAAATAATTGTCTGTGAACTATTCTCTGCAACAGCCTATCAAGCCAGTTATATTCAAGATGGTAGCTTATTTTCTCAATGGTTAAGGTGAAATTTTCTGAATAAATAGCTGTAAGTATTTACTTCTCAGTTATAGTAAATTCAAAGCGCTCACTTTTCTATCAGCAGAAAATCTGAAAAAAGGTTAGTTAATACCAGAAACACTAAATATCAGTCTCAGTTCTGTACAGCCTGAGGTACAGACATTCTACTGTGGTGCTACAGTGGCACAGTGGTTAGCACTGCTCTCTCATAATGCCAGGAACCCGAATTCAATTCCAGTCTCAGATGACTAGATGTGTGGAGTTTGCATGTTCTCTCAGTGCTGACGTGGGTTTCCTCCAGGTGCTCGGTTCCCTCTCACTCTAAAGATGTGTGGGTTAGGTTGACTGGCTCTGCTAAATTATCCCTTAGTGTCAAAGGGATTAGCAGGGTAATATGGGAATATGCAAACAGGGCCTGGGTGGAATTGTTGTCAGTGCAGGCTTGATGGGCTGAATGGCCTTCTTTTGTACTGTAGGGATTCTATCTTTCAAATGATAGTGGCAGATGAAAACTACACACACTGACAAATCTGTTAGTACATTTTTTATTCAGCTTTGGGACTGCAATATCAGTTTGTGAGCTGACACAGCTTCATGAGTGAAATTATAACAGCTGGCAGCTTTTATCAGTGAAGATTTAAAAATGCCTGTCTGACTTTAGAGTTCTGCTGGTTTGATTGAAAGTGAATTGAACCAACAAGTCTTGTCCTCAACATAAAAAATGTTTGTGCTGGAAATGGAGCACTCGCCCACCCACTATGCACCAGAGGCCATTTATCTCCCACATTAATTATCCCATTGCCTCTGTAAGTACTCCGATTCTTGTCAAATTATAGGTGGTTTTATAGTGTGGACTTGAAGTTACCAAGAACTGAGAACTGCCCACTGAGTTGAAATTGCCTGAGCTCATATTACTTAGGACTGTGATTTATTGATCTCAGCTAACAAGCTTCTTTGACTTTTACCAGTTCTCTTCATTGTTTTATATTTCATCTCAAGGATGTAAATGAAGGTCACGGAGACCAGCATATATTGCTTATTCGCAGTTATTTTTGAGAAGATGGTGGTGAGCCTCTTCTGGAACCATTGCAGTCCATGTGGTATATTTATACCCACAGTGCCATTCAATACATAAATGATTTTGATTCAATAACACTAAAGGAATGACAATATAGTTCTAAGTCAGGATGGTGTGTGCCTTGGGTGGGTTGAGGGCGGGGGTGGGTGGGGTGCAGGTGAACTTGCAGGTGCCTGCTGCCTTTGTTTTTATGTGGTAGAGAGAGTATAGGCTTAGGAGGTGCTATCAAAGAAGCCTGACAAATTGCTGCATTGCATACTTCAGGTAGTACATCATCATGTTGGTGGGCTGAGATTAAGAGGGGGGGAGACTTAAATTCAGATTAAAATTGGTCAGAAGCTTGCCATTTTCTAGTAGCCAAGCTTTTCACATTTGGGAATCTGTAAATCTCTGCAAAAAATAGTTGGTTGCACATTGCCTTGACAATTGCCCCACACGGAAAGACTGTGCGATGAACTTCAAGAAACAAGGCACCATTATATGCTTCAGATCCCATACTATGCTACAGGACAACAACTGTCAGAAAGCTCTGTCATAGACCAAAGTGTCCCTTTAGAAGGGAGATTGCAGAACCAAAGGGAAAACCTTCAATCAATCACATTCTGGAGCTCAGTAACTTTAACTGGACTGTTTGATGAGCCAGGTTTTCCAAAGCAATCATATCGGAGAACCAGAGCTCTAGATCAATCAGATCCCAGGCAATCTTTATCGTGCCCGTTTTGATCAGTTCACAAAATCACAAAAGTGAACAATCTCAGTCTACCTCTTAAAGACGTAAAAGAACAAAATATTCTCCTTTTAAAAGTAAAGTATTCTGCAATGTAATTTTACCTCATTGCTTCTTACTGTCAGAGCCTTGCCATTCCTGCTACGATCCTTCTTCACAGTGGAGATCAGCTCCAAAATGATTGCACAAATATGATAACATTGCGGTGCTGAGCCCAAAATAAAATTGGACATTTGAAATTGAAGAATTAGGCATACTAAATTAAATTACAGTCAGCTCCAACCAATTGCAGAAAATCGGATCTGGCCAAAGCTCAAATATAAGAACTCAGGTAGGCTGTCGGGACACGTCTGGATCCGCCCTATCAATAAGCCGTCGTGACCATTGCTCCTATTGGACATGCACCAGCCTATTGTCCACAGCGTAGATGAGGCCATGCTCCAAGGCACCCAAGGCGGACTCAGATGTCCTCTCAACAGGTCATCAACTGGACCACTGGGTGCTGAGAACCCCTTCCAGAGACTTTATTGGCAGAAAGCCATGGGCAGGTGGAAAAAACACGCGGTCACAATGGGATAAAAATCAATATTCTGTACATCTTGGGAGAAAAGACTCGAGACGGGAAATGACTGAGACCAGGCCAGACCAGAGAAGGAAGCAAGGAAGCAGGCAAGGAAGAAACGGCCAGCAAGAATCACCTTTGCAAAAATGAACCAGAAGGATTCACTGTAGCCTACCAGCTATCTTTATAGTAGTATTGTCAAATCCTGAGTGTTCCTTGTGTACATAGTGGGTAATTAAGTATATTTAATGAAGTTTGTTGCATTATATATCTGCATCTGTATCTTGTTCTTCTCATAAATAAAGGCACCTGAGTAAAACTTTGATTAAAAAGTTGATTGAAGTATCTGAATTGGACAGATATGATAACACTACTGATAATCATTTCCAACCCCTATGTGAACACTTCTGTTTCCTTTTTTCTAACACAATAGTTTTGAGCGATTCATTGCAACTGTCTACACTTCTGAAGAAGTGCTCAGCTTCCAACCAGTTTTTAAAAAACAGAAAATTTGGCAATGAGGCAACATTGTAGGTGGCATTTACGAAGCTGCAGAAAACTGCAGATGTTAATTTGGATGTTTATAGAATATAACCTTAATTGAATCCAGGCATAGTCCTTTACTGCATATCCCCATCGGGGTGGGTAGTGAGGGTTTTCAACTGCAATAAATCAATGCCAGCTGCCTGATCTTGAAGCACAGAAGTCTGTACTTATACTGCAACTACAGTTTAAGACTGGTAGCTCCATTATGGAGACCAACACAACAGGACCCAATTTAAACCGCCTGGCCGAGAATTAAATTCATGGGGCCAGGAGAGAGCTCAGTGTACATATATTTGGGCAACCCAATCATGGCAGATCCTGTTCTCAATGGACAAGTACACTTTTGGCAGCTTTTCACAAAATAAATGGAGAAAGGAATAAAACATATATGCAATGACACTAAACTAAGGAGGTTGCAGCAAATTAGGTAAATTGGAGCAGGAAATTACAAAGGAAATAAAAGAGCTTATGAGTAGAAAAGCTTTGTCAGAAACACTTCTAGGTTGGGAAATTTGAAGTTTTTAGAACTTAAATGCATATAATATTTTATGAATAGTGAGAAAATAGGACCTGGACAGGAGCAAATGAATTTAGCCATCCAGATGCTCAATTGGTTAAAAGTTAGTACATAGGTACAAACATTAATCAAAAGGCATGGTTTTTATCTGAAAGGGATTGGAACATAAATGATAAATCAATGCTTCAATGCACAACCTTGGTCAGATCCAATCTAGAGTACTACTTTTTGTTTTCAGTGTTATGTTGGAAGGTGTTGCAAGAGTTCACCAAAATATCAAGCCTGAAAAAGTTGAATAATCCTTGGTTTGTATTCACTTGAGTTCAGAAGGTTCGTGAGCAATGTAATTGAGGTATTTAAACTGTTTAAGGGATTTAATGCATAAGCTCACATATGAAGAGCAGTCATTTGGACAAAATATCAGATTCTGACTTTATCCAAACAAATCCCAGCAGAAAAATCAATACAGAAACAACGGAGACAGGAAGACAGCACAGTAGAATAGTGATTAGCATTGCTGCCTCACACACCAGGGACCTGGGTTCCATTCCTGGCTTGGGTCACTGTCTGTGCAGAGTTTGCACGTTCTTCCTTTGCCTGTGAGAGTTTCATCCGGGCACTATGGTTTACTCGCATAGTCCAAAATACGTGCTGATTAGGTGCATTGGCCATGCTAAATTCTTCCTAAGCATACCTGAACAGGTGCCAGAGTGTGAGTGATGAGGGGATTTTCATAGTAACTTCATTGCCGTGATAACATAAGCCTACATTTAAAGAAAAGAATTAAAATAATTTGCTTATTGAAAGTGCACTTTTACTTTGAATCGCAAGGTTCCAGATTCATGTCCTAATCCAGGGATTGGCACTAAAATCAACACTGACACTCCAGTCCAGTACTGAGAGAGTACTGTACTATTAGAGATGTCATCTTTCAATCGAGATGTCAAAGCAAGGCCCAATCTGGGTAGATGCAAAAGATCCCACAGCACTATTACAAAAAACGGCAGGGGAGTTATTGGTCAATATTTATTCCTCAATTAGCAGCAGAAAGAAAGAGATCATTTGGTCATGACCACAATGCTGTTGGGGGAGGGGGCTTGTCAAGAATGGCACAGTGGCACAATGGTTAGCACTGCTGCCTCACTAGAGACCCAGGTTTGATTACTGGTTTGGGTCACTGTGTGGATTTTGCATGTTCTCCCCGTGTCTTCCGGTTTTTTCGTGGTGCTTTGGTTTCCTCCCACAGATTGAAAGACATACCACTTAGGTGCATTGACCCAAACAGGCACCGGAATGTGGTGACTAGAGGAATTTCTCAGTAATTTGTTTGCAGTGTTAATGTAATCCTTAGTTGTAACTAATAAATAAACTTTTAAATTAGCAACACGGTAGCTAATTTAAAGTACATTTATTATAATGTAATTATACTTTTAAAAAAATCATCAGCTGCAAAGCAACTGGAGAGATCCAGTGGTCACGAACATCACTATAAAAATACTATTTATTTTTTCTTTAAATCTACCTCTCCTCATTACCCCTCGACAACATGCTCCAAAATTTCTGCAGTGTTTCCCAGCAACAGGAACTGAGTACTGCAACTCATACTTAGTATTGAATTTTAACAGAGCGCCACCCAGTGCTGAGAAGCCTGATTCTATCATGAAGAGAGAAACAATAAATATATAGAACATAAAATATTGGACAGTATAACTCAATTAATCGAGGAATTGAGTTTAGGAGTCAGGAGGTAATGATGCAGCTTTATAAGGCCCTTGTCAGACCCCACTGTGTGCAGTTCTGGTCGCCTCACTATAGGAAGGATGTAGAAGCTATTGAAAGAGTGCAGAGGAGATTTACAAGGATGTTGCCTGGATTGGGAGGCAGGCCTTATGAAATAGGTTGAGGGAGCTGGGACTCTTCTCCCTGGAGAGACGTAGGTTGAGAGGCGACCTGATAGAAGTTTATAAAATGTTGAGAGGAATAAATAGGGTGGATTCTCAGAGGCTATTTCCCCGAGCTGAAATGGTCTCTACGAGAAGACACAGATTTAAGGTGCAGGGAAGCAAACACAGAGGGTAAGTTAGGGGTAAATTTTTCACTCAGAGGGTGGTGAGCGAATGGAATCGGCTGCCGTCGGAAGTGGTAGAGGTGAACTCGCTGGGGTCTTTTAAAAGACTTCTGGATGAGTATATGGGAACTAATGGGATAGGGGGTTATAGATAGGTCTGTGGATTGGTAGGTATAGATGTGATCAGCGCAACTCGTGGGCTGAAGGGCCTGTTTGTGCTGTAGTGTTCTATGTTCTATAACGCAGTACAGGCCCTTCAACCCTCAGTGTTGTGCCGAGCTTTGTCCGAAACCAAGATCAAGCTATCCCGCTTCCTATCATTCTGGTGTGCTCCATGTGCCTTTCCAATAACCACCTGAAAGTTCCTAAAGCATCTGACTCCACTATTATAGCAGGCAGTCCATTCCACACTCCAACCACTCGCTGAGTAAAGAAAATATACATATTTATAAAATGTCTTTAGTATAATCAAATGCTTTGCAGGAACATTATCAAAAAAAGTTGACAGTGAGCCACAAGTGAGCCATTAGGTCAGATGACAGAAAGCTTGACCTTGGAATGCTTGAAAGGAGGAAAGGAACGGTCACAGCCAGAAAGGTGCTGCAAGAGTACCCCAGAGCTTGGGAACCAAGGAAACTGATGGTATGATCATCAATGTTGAAGCAATTAAAATCGGGGATGCTAAAGGGGCTAGAATTAAAGGAGTGCAGATATCGTAGTGGGCAGTATTGTGGCACAGTGGTTAGCACTGCTGCCTCATAGCACCAGGGACCTGGTTCCATTCTGGCCTTGGGTGAATGTGTGCAGGGAATTTGTTAAGTTCACCCCATGTTTGTGTGGATTTCCTCCTGCAGTCCAAAATGTGCAGGTTAGGTGGATTGGCCATGGTAAATTGCATGGAGTCCCAGGGAAAGGACCCCGGATGGGAAAGGGAATGGATGAATGGCCTCCTCCTGCACTGTAGGATTCTTTAGTTGTGGGGCAGAGGAGTTTACAGAGATAGGGAAGGATAACGTCATGAAGAAATTTGAAAACAAGTTGGAGGATTTTAAAATCTACTCATTGCTAAAAGGAGACAATGCAGATCAGCAAATACAGTATGATAGGGGATTTGCTCTAAGCTAAGGCACAAGCAACAAAAACTTGGATAATCTCATGGTTAGAGTATGAAATGTGGAAAACTAGCTTGGAGTTCAATGGAAGATTCAAGTCCACAGAAAACAAAAGTATAAAAGAAGGTTTCAGCAGCAGATGAACAAGAGCAAAGGTGGACAACGCTAAAAAGACGCAGAGAGGTTGTCTTAGTGATACCACAAACACATGGTTGGAGGCTCATCCAGGAACCAGATATGATGCCGAGATTGCAAACAAGCTTCATCTCAGACCATTGAAAGGGAGAACAATGGGGTCAGCAGTTATGGAACATAATTTGGAGTGGGGAGCAAAAACAATGGCTTCAGTTTTCCTAATACTTAATTGGAGGAAATTGCTGGGCACCCAGATGTTGAATAATTTAGCAACATAGATGACTCAAGGGAGGAAATGCTGAGATTGTGCTGGTAAATTCTGTATACTTGTGCAAGCTAACACTGTTCATTTAACTGATGTCACTGAGGGGCAGGATATAGATAGGAGGGTGTCAAAGGATAGATCCTTCAGAGACACCAGAGAAAAAATATAACATCATGAAGAAGTTATTTGCAAGTTATTCACCAGCTATGATTCAATAGATAAGAATGGAACCAGGTCCCACTCAAATGGATGACAATGGAAAGTTGAAGGAGGATGGTGTGCAGACAGATGAAGAAGCACAAAAAGAGAAAGTTTATTTCTGTCACAATCACATTGGATGTCATTTGTGACTTTGATAAGAATTGTTTCATTTCTGCAGCAGGGATGGAAATGTCACTGAAAGGGTTCAAACATGAAGTTCCCAGAAAGTCGGAAACAGATTCAAGAGATAACAACACATTCAAGGACCCTGGCGAGGAAAAAAGATAGGGCATGGAATTGTAGTTTGTAAGGAAAATAAGCTCAAGGATTATTATTTTGAGGAATGGCATAAGAGGCAATAATTCTAGTGCTCCTGCACCCAAAAAATATCCAATCAGGAAAAAAATCTCAAAAAAGATGGAGGACATTCAAGGGTGAATGTATCACACACTTGTTAAGAAAGGCTGAATTCCATCATTCTGACATCCATTTAGTCATTTCAGTATATTATAAGAGTGCCGCCCGAGACTAAGGACATGGATTTCCTGCAATCATGCTGATTCAAAACAGATCCAAGGTTACGACTAGAATATTTAGGTACAGGAGCAAAAGTAAGTTTTCTGATGTGCCATAATTTTGAGTGATTTTTTTTAAACATTTATCGTCACTGAGCCAGATGTACATTTGGTTTTTTAAGACATTTTCATGGTATGAGGATAAGTCATATTGAACATCGAAAAGCATTATTCTTAAACATGCCATAGTTCCTGATGAATGAACAATCGTTAGATGACATTTCCATATTTAAAGAAAGAATAATTGGTGCAAGTTTGCTGCTTTTTTCCACCATGGTGGCTTTTGCGTTTTTTAGTTACACACATTACATTCAGACACATGTTAGTGATTGATGCAAAATGGGTGTACAAAGAGGCATCAGCAAAATGGTTGCACACATGGGGCTAGTTTCAGAGAGCACTTAGGCCCCTGGAGGAAATTCTAACCATAAACCTTTAGCTTAAGAAACTAAACTACTTACATTTTCATAGCACGCATTGTCTCATTCTTCCTAAGTTGTAAAATTTTAAAAGCGGGTGCAAGAGGGAGGCCATGGACCACTTGTGCACAAATTTTTGTCAGTAACAGGATAGATAGTTAAGAACGCATATCAGATTTTGGATTTTATGTTGTCCACTGATCCAAGTTAACTTGTTCTGCCAAATCCCAAGAACATCACCCATTTCTCTTAACCTGACAGTGTAGCTTAGACATGAACTCCCTTCACCGTACTGAGAAATATCAGGTATCTTTCTCAGTGCATCTTGCATCCTATCATGGCAATAAAGAGTACAAATGAAATGCATAGAGTTAAATAAACATGTATCAGATCAAAGAAACTCAAATGCAGAGTTTTGCATCACCTCAAATTTATGGAGTGTTGGAGGTCAGCCAGGATCGAGTTAAAATAGTAGATCTTGAGGAAAGAAAGGCATAACTGAAAGTTTTCATGGATGAGCTAAGACCATGGGATTGGAATCTGGTAATTTCATGGAACTGGAAGAAGTAAGTGACCTGAGGTGATAGTTGGCATCTGTAGTCCAAAGTCTATGTCAGACTGACTTACGACCCCAAGGTTGTGAATGATTTATTTCAGCCTCAGACAATTGCCAGGAGAGGGATGCAAAGATAGTGTGTGGTTTCTTTTCTTTATTGCAAACCATCTTCTTAAACCTCTTCCCTCTGCTCTCATTTCAAAAACAAGTGTAAGAATCATGGACTTTCAGGGGCAGCACAGTGGCTAGCACTACTGCCTCACAGCACCAGGGACCTGGGTTTGATTCCGGCCTTATGTGACTGTGTGGAGTTTGCACATCCTTTGTCATCTTTGAACATACTCCCTATAACTGCATGGGTTTCCTCCAGTTCCCTCCCACACTCCAAAGACGTGCAGGTTAGGTGGGGACTGGCCACGCTAAATTGACCTTTGGTGTCCCAAAATGTGCCGATTAGAGAGAGTTTAGCAGAGTAATGTGTGGGGTTACTGGGATAGGGCCTGGGTAAGATGCTCCCTCCAAGAGTCAGTGCAGGCTCGATGAACCAAATGGCCTCCTTCTGCACTGTAGAGATTCAATGCTATGATTCTATGACTTCTTTGTCACGAAAATTGAAACCTCTGCCACTTACTTCTCATTTCCTAATCCTGAACTTGCATCTCTCTCCAGTTTCACTCCTATCTCCCCATTTCCGGGATCCTATTCCCAATGAGTTTCTGAGCATTCAACTCCTTAACGTGGTTCCTAATGTAGCTGGATGACATTAAGGTCTTAGCTCTATCTCCTCTTGAATTCTCAATGCCTATAAGTGATCAAAACATCTACTCAACATTCAGTATTGGATGTATAAACATTTCCTGTAGCCAAATATTATGAAGACTAAAGACCCTGTCAACATTTCACTTTTTTCTCAGCTCTCTCCTTCAAATTTGCTGTCATCACCCTGCACTTCCAAAAATAAACGTTTAATCTATGTGCCCTCTACTTTATTTTTTGAGTTTGCTGGTTAATAAAGTGCACGATCCCCACGCACACAAATTTACCAGGGACCAACTTGTGTTTGTATGGGAGCACTTGGGTCTCTACGTTGCAGCCCTTGACCACCGCCCTCTTCCCCTTCCCACCCCGCCCATCTCGGTCACACTACCGCTTCATTGGAGAAGAAAGGGATGTTGGCAAAGTTTTTGAACATGTCGTTTCCTCTAAATTCTGTGCCCATCTTCACCAGAATTCCATGACAGAGTCCCTTCAATCAGATTTCTGCTCCTGAAAGACCAAAAGGTCACTTAGTCACATTGGCTGTAAGCTGTGACTGTGACAAATGTAAGTTATTTCTCTTCCAACTTCTCGATCCGCCTACAGCCAGTGACATGATTAATCAAATTGCCTCTGCTAAAGTGCATTCCACTCTTGTCCATTAGGGTGGGAATGTTCTCATTTGGGCAACATGATGGCACAGTGGATAGCACTGCTGGAATTGCTGTCGGTGCAAGCTCAATTGGCTAAATGGCTTCCTTCTGCACTATATGGATTCTACAACAGCCTACATTTCACTTGCAAAAGCCTTTTTTCACAATTCCTGCATTATCATCTCAGTGTTCCCAAGGACTAACCGTGGTCTCTCCTGCCCCTCAGCTACATATTGCCTCTTGGTGACAACATCCAAAAGACATAGCCATGGATTTTCACATGTGCCTTGTCAAACATCTGGTACTCAATAAGTAGAAATTTAGAACATAGAACAATACAGCACAAACAGGCCCTTCAGCCCACGAGTTGCACCGATCACATCTACCAATCCACAGACCTATCTATAACCCCCTATCCTATTCTTTTCCATATACTCATCCAGAAGTCTTTTAGAAGACCCCAGCGAGTTTGCCTCAACAACCTCCGACTGCAGTCGGTTCCATTTACTCACCACCCTCTGAGTGAAAAACCTACCCCTGACATCTCCTTTGTATTTGCTTTCCTGTACCTTAAATCTATGTCCTCTCGTAGTGACCATTTCCGCTCGGGGAAATAGTCTCTGAGAGTCCACCCTATCTATTCCTCTCAACATTTTATAAACCTCTATCAGGTCGCCTCTCAACCTACGTCTCTCCAGTGAGAAGAGTCCCAGCTCCCTCAACCTATCTTCATAAGGCCTGCCTCCCAATCCAGGCAGCATCCTTGTAAATCTCCTCTGAACTCTCTCAATAGCCTCTACATCCTTCCTATAATGAGGCGACCAGAACTGCGCACAATACTCCAACCTGGGGTCTGACAAGGGTCTTATAGAGCTGCATCATTACCTCCTGACTACTAAACAATTTCTTCCAACTATAAATTATGAAGGCCAATAACCATACTCTTCAGTCTCACTTCCCCAGTCAAAAATTTCACACTTCTCCTGGCAGCTGCCCAAGGCTGACCCAAACTGTTTGCAATTTTGATGTTAAAGCCTACCTGATTTCATCTCCATAGTTTCACCCAAATCTGTCCATTTCAGCTTATACTAAAATATTCATCTGTTATATTGAGAATTGATTAAACCAATGCCAACTCCTGAGTGCAGTAAACTTACTAATCATGCAAAACTCTGCTGCCTTGTCCTAACTCACACCAAGTGCTTTTAAATTCATCATCCTGTCTTCACTGGTCCATGTTAGCAACTATTTAATTATTCAATTTAAAATTTTCTGCTCAATTTCAAATCCCACCACAGCTTGGTGGTCGTTCTTGGTCTCTAATGTACTCCAGCCTCACAACCTTGTGCTCAATTCTAACCTTGAGCAGCCCTGATTTGAATCAAATATTGGCAGACTTGCCTTTAGCTACCAAGGTTCAAGCTCCAAAATTCACTCCCTAATCTTCTATGTTATTTCTCTACCTCTTTTTTCTCCTTGAAGACTTGCTCTTAAATCTACATCTTTGACCAAGCTTTTGGTCATCTGCTCTAATAGGTGTAAGTGGTTCGGTGTCAGATTTAAGACTATAAGAAATAAGGACAGGAGAAGGCTGATCAGCCTCTCCAGCCTGCTCTGCCATTTAATAGGATCATGGCTTATCCAACATGCCTCATGTACCTAATCCTTGGTTCCCTCAAATCATCAAAGTTATCACAAATCAGCCTTACACATACACAAAGACATTGCCTCCACAGCTGTCTACGTCAAGGTATTCCAAAGACTCGCAACTCTTTGACAGAAAGAATTGCTCCTTATCTCCGTCTTAAATTGGTACCTTTTTATTCTGAGGCTATGCCCTCTGGTCCTAGACTCTCCCATGAGTGGAAACATCCTCTCAGCATTAACCTTGTCAAGTCCCTAAAGAATCCTATATGTTTCAATGAAATCACCTCTCATTCTTCTAAATTTCAATGAATGCCAACCTGTTTAACCTTCCCTCAGAACACAACACAAATTTTATTTGTTGATATGCATGTGAAGTGGCTTGAGACACTTTACTTCATTAAGTAAAAATGCTTTATAAATATAAGTTGTCATGTTATCACAAAATTTGCATTATCTGCAATTGCTCGCTATAGTATAAAGGAACCATGCATTCAATTCAGTGAGATGGCTGTAGCTCAGTTCCTGATGAAGGTGCAGCATTTCAAAAGCTAGTGGCTTTTGCTATCAAATAAACCTGTTGGACTTTAACCTAGTGTTGAGACTTCTACCTGTATTTATCCCAGTCCATTGCCGGCATCTCTACATCATGGCTCAGTTTCTAGACAGACTGTGTAGGGATTAAACTGACTGGTGCTTCTAAAAATGTGTTGACTACTATACAGGCAAATAAATGAGATTAATGTACCGGACTTCAATTCACAGTGGAATTGATCTATGCAAGCTGACATTGTTTTTGGATGTTGTCATCAATGTATAAACTACTCAGCATATGATTTTCATGGCTCCCAACAATCATTTTTACTCAATGATTAGCTCTCTAAAAACTAGTCACAATATTTACTCTGCTCCCTTTTAATCATTTAAGTAGTAATTACACAGGTAACACACACCCTGAATTTGAAACAAATCAAAATTCTCAAGGTAACCAATATTTGTACACAAAATGTTATACTATTTAAATAATTGAAATAAATTAAGTAGTCTTTATAATAGATTATCAATGATTGCAGTATTCCACGGGAATTAACCTGTGAAGCTAACCTGGGAAAAAAAATAATCTGGAGGAATGCGATTAGATTATGAACAAAGCAAATATTGCGTAACAATTGAGGAGTTATTTTGTAACAGGTTCCCACAGTTCCTAAATTATTTGATAATTTATTTATTTGATAAATGAATTTTTTAGAAGGAGAAGTGTTTTTATAATTTCTTATCCATAAGATATATTTGGTCTTTGTCAGGAGTCTTAAAGCTTTCAAAGAGGAAAATCTCCAATTAAAAGCAGGTGTGGGTCAAGGATCAAGGGTCAAACTAACTTGACTTTCCCTGTCAAACCTCAGGAATTTCACAATCAGTTTGTCTCCATCCAATTTGTGAAATTCTTGATAAAGCAGTGGTTTCAAAACAGACACTTTTCTGCTCAATGTCATTCAAGTAATAGTTTTCTGCAATGCACTGAATGGCAGATGTCCAGAATCCTGAGCACTACATTTAACTCTCCAATTTAATGGAGAAATTTTTAAAAATCAGTGAGCACAGATGTGTTTCTGGAAGCCGCCAAGGAGTTAAATTCAAACCCAGAGTAACATGGAAGATTAAGATGGTGCCTCAAAATTGAAATAACTTGTACTTGCAGCAGCACACTATACTTTATAAATGCCATTACCAAAAGTGATAAAAAAAATTGAAGCAAGTCTGATAGCATAGACAGATGTTATTATTTCAAATAGACAGTTTTAACACCATACCACTGCCAATCCAAATGGCCCATACATGTCAATTCTACTGGGGATTGATCCCTACTCCCCCCATTCTTTTCAGAATGTTTTTGGATATGAACCATTTTCAACACATATTTTTAGAAGCACCAGTCAATTTAATCCCTGTACAGACTGTCCAGAGACTGAGCTGCAGGCCAGTTAATTGAATTGAATACACATTTTCCTCTATACTTCAGACTCGTACCTGCATTTGATGTGAATTAGTTTATAATACAGAGCAGCTGCAACATACCTTCCATATTTGGTACAGAAAAAGGCACAAATTCCCATTAAATAATGAAGAGAGTGTTTTCCAATACAAGATTCAATTTAAGAAATTTTGTTTGCAATATGCTTCAAACATGCCAGAACAGTTACAGTTCAGTCATAAATTAATTTGATTTTTCATATAATCTGTTTCATAGAGTAATAGAGGTTTAGAACATGGAAACAGGCTCTTTGTCCCAACTTGTCCATGACATCCCTTTTTTTTAAGCCATTAAGCTAGTCCCAGTTGCCCAAATTTGGCCCATAACCTTCTGTGTACATCTTATCTAAGTAACATTTCTTAAAAGACAAAATTGTACCTACCTCTCCTACTGCTTCTGGCAGCTTATTCCAGACATTCACTGCCCTGTGTGTGAAACAATTGCTCTTCTGGACACTTTTGTATCTCTCCCCTCTCATCTTGAACCTATGTATACCCTCTAGTTTTAGACTCCTCTACCTTTGGGAAAAGATATTGAATATCTAGTTGATCTATGCCCTTCATTATGTTATAGATCTCTGTAAGATCAGCCCTCAGCCTTCTAAGGCTCAGAGAAAAAAGTCCTAGTTTATTCAGCCTCTTTTCATAACTCAATCCATCAAGTCCTGTTAGCATCCAAGTAAATCTTTTCTGCACTTTTTCTAGTTTAATAATATCCTTTCTATAATAGGGTGACCAGAATTGCACACAGTATTTCAAGTGTGGCCTTAACAATGTCTTGTACAACTTCAACAGGACATCCCAACATCTGTATTAAAATGCTCTGTGCCAATATCAGAAAAAAGCACATTTATTGCAATGAAGTCAGAAACAGCATCAGAAACAATTTACAAAAAACGTTGAGTTAGTTTTACAAATTTAAGATATGGACATCCCAAATACAAACCTATTACATTTAATTTCAAAGTAATTGGGATCAGTCAACTCAGAGTTTAGCGTTGCCTTCTGGGAAGGAGTTATGCTATGTTTGGAACAGATTCAGATTTTCTTTAAAATTTATTAACTGTAACGCAAGTGAAAATAGAAATGCATATGGGAAATAGCAGGGGGCCCTCTTGTCTCCTTTCTCAAAGGATTCATGGAATGCTAGAAACCCCATTATAACTGTATCAAGAATTCCCAGTTGGCACGCTACACAAAGGAACCCTGAAATCACACATACCTAAAGTCTTACTCATGACCAGGTAGCAGTAAACTTGTTGCAGAAGTCATGCACGATACAATACATTTGGTTTTTAATCTGCATTACGTAAGTCCATGATCATAAAACACATCCAGCAATAGTTTAGTAAACAGAATATTCCAAACGATGCAGGAATGTGTAATGTGGATGCATCAATGTTTAGCCAAATGAGATATTTTGATAATTCATTCAATTTTTTCATCTATTTTAACGTTCTGAAAGTTTTGGGCTCCTTTAATTTGGCAAGCCATCGAATAACTCGAGATCTAAACACATTTCAGAACTGGAATTCTTTTTTCCCATTTCTTGCTCTAAGAATAAACATGGCCATTTTTACTCCCTTGACCATTCCTTACCTGAAGTAGAGATGAACTTAGTGAGACATACAGCGCTGTAGTGAAGGGTCGCAGAGAGAGTGTGTGTGGGTGCGTGTGCGTTCATACTGAGAAGTGTTTAAGGGAGCCTGGTAACTCTGCATTTTCTGATCGGCTCTTCTTGAGCCCATCAGCAGTCAACGCAGAACAACATCAGGCTCTGATTGGTGGAGTCCCTTTAAGAGTGGGAAAACCCAGACACTGGGAGATGGTGGTGCCTTGAGAACAGTGTGGACAGATCTTCCGGTCTGAAGTTTCTGTTACTAAAACCAGGTTTCAGATATTCAGGTCCAGCACCCTGAAGGAACTATAAGGTTGATGACCTTACATTACGATGTGAATCTATAAGGTCTCCAGCGATGACCGAGGAGGCAATGCTAGCCAATGGCAGTCAAGGAAATCAGCTGGGCAACTCTTGATCTACAGGGCAAGGCTGATAGAGGCAGTCAGGCAACCAACTAACCAAAGAAGAGAAGCCAGGCCAGGGAAGGCCTGATAAAGCCAGCAACAGTTAGTCAGTAAGCCCAGAACACAGGCAGTCATCAACACACGAGGCTTGGCCACCCATGTAAGAAGTGAGCAACTGAGAGATGAGAGAGTCAGTTGGGTATCAAGGTGGTTTCGTGGATTAGCAAAGCAACTCAACCAGAGGCCAGGACTGAGAGTAAGAAGTCTGGGCAGCAAACAGACAGAAAGAGTAAGGACAAAGAGCAAAGGCCACAACAGGTCAAATCACAGAGCCCCGAAAGTGCAAATCTTCTTCTGCCCTGAAGGAAGTGTTATACCAATACACAATTATAAGAAAGATAATAAAGCTTTGATACTTTGTTCATCACAAGAATATCAACAATGAGTGATAGCTACTTATCTAACTGTAGGTCAGCAGCCCAAACCTGTAATGGTACAGTGAAACATTTCCATTGAAATAGATAGTGCATCCCCATTATTGTTTCCAGTAAGATTAGTCAATTCAGCATTAAATGACATCTGGAGGACAACATTCCTTAATTCCTTTACAAAATGCACTGCAACAATTCACTAAGGGTCTTTCGAAAGCATCTTCTATATCTGCCACCTAGGAGGGCACCAGATGCACAGAATAACCAGGATCAACAAGTTCCCCACCAAAAGCCATCAATCTTCCTGACTTTGAACAACATCGCTGTTCTTCATTGTCTCTATGTCAAAATACTGGAACTCACAAACTAACTTTTAAAAACCATGATGCAAGTCCACAGAGTATACAATCACAAAAATACAGAGGGCTCCGTCCAAAATTTATGGAAGTCCAGGAAACAAATAGCATTTATAAAATGCCTTCAGTGCAATAAAAGCATTCCAACAGATATATTATCTGATAAAATTTGGCACCAAGACAGCTAAAAGATATTAGGATAGGCAAGCAATAGCTAGGTTTAAGAAATAAGTTTCAAGGAATGATGCAGAGAAATGATAAATGGATGAACATTTTGTGGTCAGGAATTCCAGTGATTAAAGGCACCAAATGCCAATTGAACCACAGAATCCCTACAGTGCAGGAGGAGAAATTTGGCCCATCAAGTCTGCACCAACACTCCAAAAGAGCAACTTACCCAGGCCCAATCCATCCCCCCCTCCACTCCTCACTCCTGTAACCACGCACATTTATCAAGGCCAATCCACCTTATTTATACTGTCATTTGACACTAAGAGCAGTTTAGTATGGCCAGTTTATCTAATCTGTACATCTTTGGACTGTGGGAAGAAACTCTCATACACAGAGGGAATATACAAACTCCACACTGACAGTTACCCAGGGACAGAATCGATCCTTGGTACTGTGAGGCAGTAGTGCCAAAGGCAGCACAATTTTTTAACTGACCAAAACTGTAGATGCACCAGAATTAGACTGAGATCTCAGGAAATTATAAATCAGGACGAGGTTACTGTGATCGAAAGAGGTTTGCACAAAATGGGGAAAATTTTAAATCTATGTGTCACTGGTATTCTAAGAACGAACGTTAACAGTGAAATTTAGCAGTGGAAGACCAAATCCCACCTTGCCTTTGCCAAACAGCTACACCTTCATCTTCCAATGGAATTTACTAAATACTAATCAGGAGAGAAATTCAAGTTAATTTTTTCCCCTCCTGGTCTGGATTACTGAGTCTAATACTAGTTGCCCTATTACTGTTTTAGCTGATAACAGCTAACACCAGTAACTGATGGTGTGCCAAAAGGACTTTGCTGCAATTTAGAATCATAGAAACTCTACATGGAGAAGGAGGCCATTCTATCGAATCTGTACCAATAACAATCCCACCCCAGCCCTATCCCGATAATCTCACATATTTACCCCACTAATCCCTCTAACATACTCATCCCAGAACATTAAGGGGCAAATTAACTTGGCAAATGCACCAAACCCGCACATTTCTGGAGTGTGGATGGAAACCAGAGCATTCAGAGGAAACCCACACAGATATGGGGAGCACAAGCAAACTCCACACAGACAGTGACTCAAGCCAGGAATCTAACCCAGGTCCCTGGAATTGAGAGGCAACAACGCTAACCATTCTGCCACTGTGAATTGCTCATTTACCAGCTGAATCATTGGATACACTCTAGAATCAAAGTATACTTTTCTGGCATTTTAAATTAAACCATTCCATAATGGTTTACTGTTTTATTGTATTTTTTTCTTAAAATTATCCATGTGCTATGTATCTGCCAATACATGTTAGCATTTTGACAGCCCCTTCACTTTCTGACCATGCTTTTTCTTCATAAGTTGCAGTGTGGAATTTATGGAAAAATCTCATAAAACAGTGAATTATAGTTGGTCTTGATGCTAATTATATTGTACAGAATTATTGACAGTTGCGTTTTCTTGGTGACCTCGGGTGATCTTCCTCTTTGCTAAATACTTGTGTGAGGAGTTTAAAAACTTTGCTGTCTATAATTTTTACAAAATATATACAGACAGACATACTCACAGCTCTCTCTAAACATTCTAAACTGAAGAAGGCTGAACCTATGTCTGACACTGACTCTCCAAACAAACACAGTACCAAAAAAATGTGCACCTCGTTATCTCTGAAGAGCCACTAACAACCCCTGTGGACTGCACAGATCAAATTCAAAGAGTGATTGATAAAGGCCACCTGCATTTATAACCCATGTTAATCAACTAGAGTCTATCCGTCTGTAGGACAAACATCCCCACAAACTTCTTTTTCAATTCTTAAAACATAGAATCCCAACAAAGCAAAAGGTGATCATTTGATCCATCAAGCCTGTATCGACAACAATCCAAACCAGGCTTTCCCTGTAACCCCATGTATTTACCCTGTTAGTCCTGTTGACAGTAAGGATCAATTTAGCATGGCCAATCAACCTAACCCACACATCACTGGGCTGTAGGAGGAAACAGGAGCACTCGGGGGAGACCCACACAGATACGGGAAGATTGCGCAAACTGCACACAGTCATAGAACATAGAACATAGAACAATACAGCACAGAACAGGCCCTTCGGCCTTTGATGTTGTGCCGACCAAAATAAAAAGCAATGCCCCTCCAAACTAAACCATTCCCTTCTCTTCCATATACTTATCAATTAACCTCTTAAACGCCACCAAACTTGGCGCATCTACAACAGCTGCAGGCAGGGCATTCCACTCCCTAATCACTCTTTGAGTAAAGAACCTACCTCTGATATCCGTCCTATAACTCATACCCCTTAATTTAAAGCTGTGTCCCCTCGTGCTAGCTTTCTCCATCCTAGGAAAAAGGCTATCACTGTCCACCCTATCTAAACCTCTAATCATCTTATATGCTTCAATAAGATCCCCTCTTAGCCGCCTCCTTTCTAACGAAAACAACCTCAAATCCTTCAACCTCTCTTCATAGGACCTGCCCTCCATACCAGGCAACATCCTGGTAAACCTCCTCTGTACCCTCTCCAATGCCTCCACATCTTTCTTATAATGTGGCGACCAGAACTGCACACAATACTCCAAGTGCGGCCGCACTAGAGTTTTGTACAGTTGCAACATGATGCTGCGGCTCCTAAATTCAATCCCCTACCAATAAAAGCTAAGACTCCATATGCCTTCTTAACAACTTTATCCACTTGACTGCCTACTTTCAGGGATCTATTGACACATACACCAAGATCCTTCTGTTCCTCAACACTATTAAGAGCCCTACCATTAGCCCTATACTCTACACATTTATTGTTCCTGCCAAAGTGCATTACCTCACACTTTTCCACATTAAACTCCATTTGCCACCTCTCGGCCCAGCTCTGCAACTTGTCCAAGTCACTCTGTAAACTATAACACCCCTCTTCACTATCTACCACTCCACCGACTTTAGTGTCATCTGCAAATTTACTGATCCATCCCTCAATACCCTCATCCAGATCATTTATAAAAATTACAAACAGCAGGGGCCCCAAAACAGACCCCTGAGGCACACCACTTGTCACCGAACTCCACGATGAATATCTCCCATCAACCACCACCCTCTGTCTTCTATCTGCCAGCCAATTCCTAATCCAATTAGCTAAATCACCCTCTATCTGAGTCGGAATTGAACCGGGCTCCTCGTGATGTGAAGCAGCAATGCTAACCACTGTGTCACCTTACCACAGGTGAAATATTCAACCATCTTATGGACCCAGATGAGAAATAAACACACTTTTGACAAAGATAGTGTGAAGTGGCAGGACTCATCTGACATGGACCTCCCATTTGTGGAATCAGTAACATTGCCTCACTGTAATGCAAATTTAGTCTGCCATTTTACAATCAATTCATAGCTTAAGAAATCAGGAGCTCAAACCAAGGTTGGGTGCTTGGATCTCAACTACACTGCTCCTATTGAAATTTCCGTACAATTGCCTCCAAACTGATTCATCTCCGTATGCCTATCTCATAATGTGAAGCCAACATCACTGGAAAAGTAAATTGGACAATGCCAGTTTTCAGCTCAATGAACTTTGTGAAGGAATGAATATCTCATTGCATTTTGATTCTGGGCTCTAGAACCCACCTGAAACAATATTTATCTTTTCTGTGGTCTCTGCATTAAATTTTTTTCCTTTTTCTACCTTCTATTACAGTATGAATACTAAGGTGGCAACATTGCAACCTTCCTCCATCTTTTCAGTGTGCGCAAATAAACTAACCCTTTGAGTTCAACCTATCTTGAGTGTGCTGTTGAAATTGGGTCACATCCAAACCAAAGGGTTGGGAAATACTCCACCTGTTTACAAAGGTGGGACGGTTTCTACCTGCGGATGGTTGGTGGGAGGAGAAATTAGTTTAAATTAAAGCCTTTCCTGTCTGTAACATATGATTTGCTGCTTGCTGTCTCTGGCAAAACAGTAGTATATATTTTAAAAACTGAACCTCAAATTGTTGAACTAAAACAATTCAAACATGTCACGAAGAACTCAACAAAACTAACTGAAGAAGTTTTTGAAAAGAATTAAATGAAAAATGTTAATAACTGTCTTTGTATTAAAATAGATTATGTCTAAGAAGAATTATTCTCTCTCAGAATATTCTGATAGAAGACTGGAACTTGCAAATTAAAAAAGTTCATGTGATATAACTAAAATAACTTTTTCTTTCACATTCCCCAGTTACTTTCCATTTGTACAATATTTTCAAACCTTTTATATGCATTTTGCGACCACCTTCCACTTCTTGCAAAACAGCTTTTGAAACCGATGTTATGAATTTGAACACACAAGCCAAGTAACAAATTAGATTTATAACCTAATGTAATCATGTGTTGGAAAGGAATTAGGAACACTTACAGAAAGACGCGGGAAAAGAGTTATAAATAATTTGAAATCTGCACTTCGTTTAAGACCATCGCAGAATACTGTCCGCTGCATTAGACTAGCAAATCCCTTTCAATTAGCTATTTTATATTTTAATGTGGTCAAATCAACAGGAAAATGATTCCTCAATTAGCAACATAAAAACCAGTTCAGAACATCTGAAAACGTTAGGATCTTATTTCCAGCAAACTGACATGATAGATCCAAGCAGAAGGTCATACGTTAAAAGTCTTTTAACTCGGACTACCTTTTCCATAAGACGTTTCTCGCCCCGTACTTGGTTCTGATGATCCAGCGGCACTTGACAAATCTCATCCTCAAGGCAAGCCAAGCTCACTGTGCAACCCATGAGAATCGCAGAGTTCTCTTCGCTGAATGAGCTCTTCTCGACACTTTCTTGCACAACTTTTCAGGTTTAATTGACAATGCTTTTAAACAAAAAGCTAAATCTTCTGACAACTGGCTATATTCAAGCTTCACCCTATAACCAAAACAGGTAACGGCAAACAGATACAGTACGATTTACACGACGTCAGGCTCCAATCAACATAAACTGACTGGATTATCGAAAACAGTGGAAAAAGCAAGGATATGTCGTGTGCCTTTGACTCCACTAAGGAAATGAAGCCTTCCTACTCTAGTGGGAGGGTTCCTGGAGCTGGGTACTACAGTTAGAAACGTTGTTTTTAAAAAAGTTGGAAGCTTCTCAATGTAATTCATCCAATCAGCCAAGAAATAGTACGCTCCTCAAATATGACCTACCCAGAAAAAAATGACGACATGCATCTAAAGGCATACGGGGTAATTATTTTAGAAACAAATATACTCCTTAGAACAACCATAAATCAACAATTAAACTGAGCAAAGAGACATTCCAAAAAGCTTCATATCAGATCAAAGTGATTTTGTTTTACTAAAGACATCCAAATAATGCAGCCGGATGATGTACATTACCTGCATAAATACTGCATATACTTAATGATGGCTAATGTCACATATAACTACTTCTTTCATGTTATGCCTTTTATTCACAAGAATTGCTGCATTGAAGTATTTACCCTTATAAGCAAAAACATTACTTTTGGAATTTGAAAAGATGCCTTCAGGGGGTCTTTTTAATGAAATCCAGACCTTCAGCTCTGGCTGAAGTTAGGAACAGCTCAAGTATCAGGAAATGAGCCCCATCTGTGCTCTGTGGATTCAAATAACACTGTATTAAAATAGGATTTTAAAAAAGCGAATCAATAAGCAAACCCCTATGGTCACTAATTATGTTTGTATTTCACTGTTTCCCATCATTTTGTTTAAATACTGTGCATAAGTAGCATGGAATGAGAAAATGAGTTTTGTGTCTAAAAACAAAGTTCCCTATTTTTTCAGTTAAATGGAGGCAACATTATAATCAAACTGATCTACTTTCCCCTAAAAGCACAAAATCTGGCAAACAAAATCATCACATCTTAACTTGCAACTCTTTCTTGAAATATTTGGCTCTCCAAAAAACTTCTTGTTACATGCTGGTGTATTCTCCAACAGCCATGGAACAAATAGTATAAAATTCCACTGCAGGGTAGAGGAATTCAAGAGAGGACTTAGAGCTAGAACAATGGCACACTATGCTCTGCGATGTAGGCCAAACCCACAAAGTTTGCTTCTGTTTAATTAAAATAACTGAACTGCAAATTCTTAAAGACGTGAAACTGCTCCCATATGGTGCACTGAGTGGCAACATCAAGGCGAATCAATGCTAATCAGGCCTAAATATCAGGCAGTACTGAGTAGAAGCTTCTAACCTTGACCAAGGTATCTCCACAAGACTTCATGACTGAAACAGGCAACCTGGATCAATAGCATAGTACGCAATTACACTGGTTAATGATACTCAACTTAAACAAAATGTCTCATCCTTCCAGCTGCAAGATAAGTTCATTTTTCACACACAGCCATTAAATAAAAAAGGTTGGAAAATCACGTGGCAACAGGTTTATTAAAGAATCAAATCAATACAATCCTCTTCAAAGGAATCACACTGCACCTATCAGGTAACTCGTTTACAGGGGTTACGATTGAAAGCTAGGAATTGGAGGTGTTGATTACTCTTTTGGAGTTGATGTCTACATCAGTGCTTCTGGAGAACGAATGCTTGCACATGGACAGACAGATTTCACAGACTAGCAATTGGGATAATCACAATCACTGCCAAACTTATAATTTCAACTAATTACAACAATTTTAACTAACAACACAAAATTTGCTAAAATTAGAATGGCCATGTCAACCCCTTCTTCTGTGACAAAGAGAAAGAAGAAACCTGAATCCTCTCACCAACCTATCACTTCGAAAAAATAAGACATAGGAAAATTTGTGACAGACGCGTTTCTAAAAATTAAAACAAAATGCAAAAGTATATCATTTTGGAATTTATGGAATACTGGCTAAATAAAAGCACAGGCACAATTACTTCATCAAACTGATGCTGTTTATGTAAATATTGAGGGAGCAAATACAGAACCGAGAGCGCCTCAAGTCCTTAGTGACAACATTTTTTAAAGACCTCACATCATATAGACAAGATTTCTGATAGGTCCTGTTTAAAAAAAAGTCACAAACTATTCCAAACCATGCATCCTTTGTTGAAGTAGTCTTGGAATTCAAATGTTCTCCCAGACTGACAGTGTTGTTATGTTTCAATCTATTCATATCGGCTTTCAAAGCTTCTAGTTAGCAGGTTTGTTTTAAAATGTCGAGACTTCATTAAGTTCCAATGTAGCAGTACTTTGTGAACTTATGGAGACAAGCAAGGTCCAGACTATACCCTTCCCAATTAGCAACAAACACAGCTAAAGGGTAAACTGTTGGAAATTTGAAAATACTCATACAAGAGATTTGGGAGAATTGTTTTCAAGAAGGAAGTAGAATGGCAAAGGGACTAGGGAACATGGATAATGAAAAGAGGTGACCAAAGGTGTTCTTTACTATGAATGAAATGACAGGAGCATTACTTACACCAAATTACTTACAATAATCTAGGGATTCAAAAGTTGGATTTCATAAACTCAATCCACCAAATGATTATCCAAAGTCAGAGTTGATATATGCCTCTGGTCAGTGAAGCCATGCACATATCAGTCATCTATTTATTCTATTTCAACCATGAAGTACTTCATTGGTTTGTTCAATGCTATAACGTCTAGAAAACATTGCCATGCAAGTTCATCAGAACTGAAAGATCATCAATCTGAATTGTTAAATTTGCTTCTTTCTTCACAAATGTTGCCAGAACTGTGAAGAACTGCCAACTTTTATTTTAGATTACCAGCAATTCATTTCATTTCTACATGACTCCCATAACCTGTGCTGGATATCACTTGTTCTCTTCCATGTTACTTTGACAAGGCCTGACGGTACACATGTAATCAATTAACAAAACAGTGACTTCCTATGAAGCATTTGTTAGGTGCTTTGGAATGAATACCCTGAGGATGTAAAAGGGGGCCACATAACTCCAAATCTCCTTGAGTAGATCATTGCACATAGAAACCACTTTACGAATCGCTTAAATGGCTGTGCTCGTACATCATTTGAGCATAGTCCCTGTCAAAGTCCCTGACGCTCCTGGCGACTTGTAAATTTTCCTCCTACTCTGGAGGAGCAATAGTCAACCAAAGTCAACTATTTCCTCCATCATCCAACCATGTCCTTTTCAAGTTCACTCACCAGGTCTTATGTTCATTCAGTGAAGACACCTACACATTTAGGCATCCAGCTGTTTTACCTCAGCTAGAAGGTGATGTTCTATTCACTGCTATATCTTCAGCATTGCAGATCTTTTGCAAATACTGCAAGTTAACAGTTTGAAAGTGAAATGGTGGAATGCATATCTGGAATATTATCCACTTAAATTTCACATGAAATGTGTTGATACACAGGAACTCATAATAACAGAAGACTTGTGACATTTACATGCCCCTCATTACATGAAACTCTTTAGCACAAATCGCTCCAAATAACAATTCTGTTTATGGTTAAAATGTAATATTATTCAAATACAAACTAAAATATTTCTGGGCAGGTTTCCTTCACTATAGTTGTTAAACTTGCCATTCTCTAGAAATTTATAATAATGCTCCACTAGAACTGATGCATTACTCATTAGATGTCAGCCCTCAAACATTGACTAGACACAACAGTGTTACCTTTCAGTACTGTAATTCACTATAATCTTTCATTGTCGTTATCATATATCAACTGAATGGAGCAGTCTTACTGATTTCAGCCAACAACTAGAAGAAATGGGGAACATTTCCAATATAGTTGTCCAAGTAGCATGGTTGAAATAATGAATATATGGAAAAGGTAACAATGAAAAGGATAACCTCAAGATCTAAATAACAACTCGCAAATGTTGTTTTCAAATGGCTTAACTTTATCACTTAACAAAAAGCTTTTTCTAACAATTTCTTGCTTAATATGCTTCTCCTAATGAACATAATTCCAAAGTTTTAATCAGGTGGACAAACAAAAGACAAAGGGAAGGAGATTTTACAGAACCAGCTCGAGTGGGATTCATGGTGCACAACTGACTAAATTACACAGGATGCAACATTTCAATTTCCCAACAGCAGGTTGAGATGCAGAGATAAGCTGCAGCATGTTTGCTACATCTTAGGCCTCACACTGGTCCCATGATGTGTTCATATTTTTAATAAACATACATTCCAGGAATACTCATTGGTGCTGAACTTTTTAAAAATAAAGTCCCACCCTCAACCTGAATACAGTCAAACATCATGATGTGAAACTCTTAGTATAAATTTCTCCTACTAATAAATTCTATCTGTGGCTAAAATTGAAATGCTATTCAACTCCTCAGGAATCTTGTCACACCTGGTTCACATTTGTTTGGCTTTGTGCAGTTGTATTGGAGATCAATGATATATCTTATTTAATTCTATAGCAGCAATTGAATGGCAGATTGGGTGGAATGTGGTTGAAAGTAAAATGAATCCAAGAGATGAAAGAGGGAGAGATCAAGGCAGAGAGGAATGAAGTGGGAAGGGCATGGTAACAGTGGATGTAGAGACTTCAGTAAAGGTAAGAAAAAGAAAGAAAGGCCTAAAGAGAGGGAGTTCCAGTTTTTCCAAATACATGTCCATCTCAGGTTACTCAATGGATTAGTAAAGATCTAAAATGAAACAAGTTTGGGCTATCTCTAATCTCTGAACACAATACAAACTTAACTTCACTGAAAATGTATAACTGCAAGTTAATGTACTGAAATTGTGCTTTTTTCACCTTTAATATATTTAAGAGCTACACTCTGTAAATATTTACAAGTAAAATTATATTTGAGAAAACACTGGTGCCCTCAATAAGTCTTATCACTTCGAATAAGTGATAATGGGCACAAAAGTTTTGACTGTGTCATAGAGCCTCCCTGATTGAACAGGGCGGGGGGGGTATTTAAGAGCCAACTGTAGCCGTGGCTAACTAAGGGTTTCACCATGAAAAGCTTCCCTAGTCACAGAGTCACACAAGTCTCCATTGCACGAGACCAGTACTTCATATTTTAATTGCAATAACATAGGAAATGAGAAAAGGCAAGTGACTGGGCATGGTGCACACTTTTGGTTTCACCATCATAAACGTACGCCATTGTCTGACTGGAATTTGGTTATTCAACAAAAACCATCCTGCATCTCTTAGCACAGGGCTCTTTTGTGAAAAAAACATTGGTGTTGCAACAAAAATAATCTTCACATGCCATATTTTTCTGGTTTTTGTCATCAGATGAAACCCAACTGTTCCTCTGGATCATAAAATGAAAAAAAAAACAGTGATTTAGTTGAACATGAAACCTTTAGTCTCGATTTATAACAATTTATTCACACATTGCACACTGCTGCTTCTGTTTCCACATCTGTGGAAACTCAAGTCATTGGTGTTTGTTACCCACAGGGATACAAATGTTAACACTCAACCACAGCAAAGAGTTTAACATTTAAATATTTTCTGAAGGTGTACATTACATTGCCAATCCATTTGTTTATATAGTAAATGTTTCTGTTAAAACCAGACAAAAGTATGTGCTTTTTGCAAACCTGCGATAGTGATTCTGAGAAAAAGTTTTTTTCTGCCTGCACTGGCAAATTAGAGTTCATTTGTCAAAAGGCACCTTGGGCGGGATTTTACAGCCTTGCTCAAGCAAGACCAGAAATTCCTGCCCAAGGTCAATGGAAATTTCCGTTGTTGGTCCCTCGCCCGTTCAGATTTTGTGGCAGGTGAGGTGGTAGAGTTCTGGCCATTGTGCCAGTCGCAAACACATTCTGCCAATTGCTAGAGATAGACAATGAAGCTCAGTCAGGCTTGAACTGAATTTTCACTGCTAGCTATATATCATATGCAAAGGTTCAGAATTTAAAAAAAATACACGTAAGCATATATATTCAAAATAAATATAACTGGCTAGTGCTATGGGCTACAGCAAAGTTCTTCTCATCTTTCAGACCCAAGTTTGAATTTAACAGGCTCAATGGATTAGTAAAAATTCAAACTGAAACAAGTTTGGGCAATCTCTAATCCATAAATATTCACAAACTCAATTTCACTGAAAACATACAAATTCATATTGATGCACTGAAATAGTGCTTTTTCATCATTAATAGATTACTGAGATATTTGAACTTCACCCTGCAGAAACAATAAGACCATTAACCTAGTTTTCCTTAATAAAGCAGAAATGTCTGGCAAAATTCAGCCAGTTTGGCAACTCTGTTTCACTCTCCACATGCAAAAGTTTTGAGTCCATATGACTTCTTCAAAGTGAAAGAGGGAGAAATGCGTGGGATTTGATATTATTGAAGGGATGCAAAAGGTGAATAGAACAGTGGGAGCTAGGAGAGTTTTGACAAAATATGTCATGGGCACAAGACAAAGGAAATGCTAATGGTAAGATTAAATACTAGAGAAAGTGCTGATAGTGGCATGAAGTTACAATAACAAAATTCTTAATAGAAGAACAAATTTCAACATTCTGTGAAAGCAAAACTTAAAAAAGAATGATAGAGGTGTGTGTGTGTGTGTGTGTGTGTGTGTGTGTGTGTGTGTGTTGGGGGGGGCAGCATTGGAACAAAAAAAATTGGATTTAAGAAGGGAGTCAAGATGGAGGAGAGAATTCATGATCTGAAATTCATCTCCACATGCCTTTCCTCAAAGCCAACATCTGTTAATGTACCCATATCAAGCCTAATACTGGGCGGCACAACAGCACAGTGGTTAGCACTGCTGCTTCACAGCTCCAGGGTCCAGGTTCGATTCTCGGGTCACTGTCTGTGTGGAGTTTGTACATTCTCATCGTGTCTGTGTGGGTTTCCTCCAGGTACTCCAGCTTCTCCCACAGTCAAAAGATGTGCGGGTTAGGTTGATTGGCCGTGCTAAGAAATTGCCCCTTAGTGTCCAGGAATGTGTAGGTTACAGGGATTACTGGTTATAATATGTAGGGATGTGGGGGTAGGACCTGAATGGAATTGTGTTCAGTGAAGACTCGATGGGCAGAAGGGCCTCTTTCTGCACTGTAGGGGTCTATGGTTCGTATACTGCCCCCACCCAATATCTGAACCACCTATTTTGTCCTGCTCCATGGCCCACCTGATGAGATTTTCACAAGCAAGATTCTCACCCTACATTCTATCTTCAAACTGTTGTCATTCCCTCCTACCACCAGTATCCTGAGTACTCTCCCTCTGACCTCACCCTCAAACACCCACATCCCCAGATCTTGGCCCTTCTGTGCTACCTTGTCATAAACTGTGATACACGTACTCAAAATCTCTCAGAACTGCTTTTAAAAGTACTATCCGCATATCCAAGGATGATCTGAAGCTCATCAGGTGCACAACCTGCATATACATTTGGGAAACAAACTGTTCTTATCATATGCTTGCAGGCACTTAATTTGAATAGGGCATGTTAATTCTACCAAGTTGGCCTTTTAGTGAGCATTGATGAGATGTAAATTAATGCATCTATCATACATCAAACATAATGTGTTTGAAAAAGGCTGCAAAGAAAAGCCTGGGAACTACAGGCCAATGAGCCTCACATTCTATGGTGGGTAAGTTGTTGGAAGGTATTTTCAGAGACAGCAGCTGCAGGCATTTAGAGATGCAAGGACTGATTAGGGATAGTCAGCACAGCTTTGAGAATGGAAAATAATGTTTTACAAATTTAATTGAGTTTTTTGAAGGGGTAACAGCAGTGCAGTTGATACATTGTCTACATAGACTTTAACAAGGCCTTTGACAAGGTACCACATGGCAGGTTGTTGCATAAAGTTAAATCTCATGGGATCCAGGATGAGGTATCTGAATGGATACAAAATTGGCTTCTTTGTGTCTTTATATGCCCTTCTCCGATTCAAACCTTCCATACTCCTGACGAAGGAACACCGTTTCCGAAAGCTTGTGGGATTACTACCAAATAAACTGGCTGTACTTAAACCTGTGTTGTGAGACTTCTTACTACATTCTTTACAAAAACTAGAGGGTGATTGCAGAGAGTTGGTTTTCAAACTGGAGGCCTGTGACCAGCAGGGTGCCTCAGGGATCAGTACTGGGTCCATTGTTATTTGTCATTTATATTAATGATTTGGTTGAGAATATGGGGGGGGAAGCATGATTGCTAAATTTGTAGATGACACCAAAATTGGTGGCACGGTGGACAGCGAGGAAGGTTATCTCCAATTGCAATGGGATCTTGGTCAATTGGGCCAGTGGACTGACAAATAGCAGTTGGAGTTTATTTTAGACAAATGCTAGGTAATGCATTTCGATAGATTGAACCAGGGCAGGACTTACTCAGTTAACAGTAGGGTGATGGGGAGAGTTACATAACAAATAATCTATGGATACATGTTCATAGCTCTGTGAAAGTGGAGTCACAGATGGACAGAGTGGTGAAGGCGGCATTCGGCATGCTTGGTTTCATCAGTCAGAACACTGAATACAAAACTTTGCTGAAGTTGTACAAGACATTGGTAAGGCCACACTTGGAATACTGTGTGCAATTCTGCTCACCCTATTATAGAAAGGATATTACTAAACTAGAAAGAGTGCAGAAAAGATTTACTGGGATGCCACTGGGACTTGACAGATTGAGTTATTAAGAGAGGCTGAATAGGCTGGGACTTTTTTCTCTGAAGCATAGGAGGCTGAGCGGTGATCTTATAGAAGTCTATAAACTAATGAGGGGCGTAGACAAGATAGATAGTCAATATCTTTTCCCAAAAGTAAGGGAGTCTAAAACTAGAGGGCATAGGTTTAAGGTGAGAGGGGAGAGATACAAAAGTGTCCAGAGGAGCAATTTTTTCACACAAAAGGTGGTGAGTATCTGGAACAAGCTGCCAGAGGTAGTGGTAGAGGCGGGTACAATCTTATCTTTCAAAAAGCATTTAGATAGTTATAGGGGTACGATGGGTATAAAAGGATTATGAGCCAAATGTGGGCAATTGGGATTAGCTTAGGGATTTTTAAAAATTAATAAGGGCTGCATGGACAAGTTGGGCTAAAGAGCATATTTCCATGCTGTAAACCTCTACCATTCTTTGCAAAAGTGGTTCCAAAATAGGCCAGCAGGAAACTCAAGCCGGCATCAAACTCAGAACAAACTCCAAACTAACAGAACACTGACATTTTCCATTTCCCCCCACCCCCGCCATCTTCTGTTGTTTTTTACACTGTTACCCTTCAAAAGTTCCTCAGATAAGACAAAATGTAATTATCTGCTCCACGAAACAATGAGTATGGCAGACATGATGATCAAATTCTCTGGAATATACTGCCAGTAAGGCTCTTTGGAACTATTTATCAAGCCAGATAGCAGAGGCCAGAAGATTATGAAGAAAGGCTGCAAACAGCTCTCCCACCCTCTGAAATAACATATAGATTTGCAAAGTAATCATCCTGAGATGAAAAATTACTGTAAATCAGGACCTCTTGGTGCCACGTAGGAGACTGTTAAATAAGTACTCATAATGTTATGGGTAAGATCCTGGCATGGATAGAAGATTGGCTGACTGGCAGAGAATGGGGATAAAAAGATTTGTTTTCAGGATGGCAGCCAGTGACTAGTGGTGTGCTTCATGGGTCAGTGCTGGGGCCACAACTTTTCACAATATACATTAATGATTTGGAGGAAGGAACTGAAGGCACGGTTGCTAAGTTTGCAGATGATACAAAGATATGTAGAGAAACAGGTAGTATTGATGAAGCGGGGAGGCTACAGAAGGAAATGGACAGGTCAGGAGAGTGGGCAAAGTGGTAGATGGACTACAACATGGAAAAGTGTGAGGTTGTGCACTTTGCAAGGAGGAATGGAGGCATAGACTACTTTCTATATGGGAAAATGCTTAGGAAATCAGAAACACAAAGACTTTGGAATCATTATTCAAGATTCTCTTACAGTTAATGTACAGCTTCAGCTGGCAATTAGGAAGACAAATGCAATGTTAGCATTCGTGTCAAAGGGCTGAAATACAATAACATGGATGTACATCTGAGGCTGTATAAGACTCTCTGGTTAGACCCCATTTGGAGTATTGTGAGTAGTTTTGGGCCCTATATCTAACGAAGGATGTGCTGGCCTTTTAGCAAGTCCAGAGGAGGTTCATATGGATGATCCCTGGAATGATGAGCTTGTCATATGAGGAAAGATCAAAGACTCTAGGTCTGCAGTTGTTGAAGGTTAGAAGGATGAAGGGTCATCTTATTGAAATTTACAGGATACCATGAGGCCTGGATAGAGTGAACATGGAGGGGAGTTTCCAAAAGTATGAAAAACTAGAACCAAAGTGCACAACCTCAAGCTAAAGGGACAATCCTTTAAAGCAAAAATGAGGAGGGATTTCTTCAGCCAGAGATGGTGAATCTGTGGAACTCTTTGCTGCAGAAAGCAGCGGAGGCCAGGCCATTGAGTGTCTTTAAGACAGAGACAGATAGACAAATAAGGGGTTATGGGGAAAAGCTAGGAGAATGGGGATGAGAAAAATATCAGCTATGATTGATTGCCAGAGGAGACTCGATAGACCCTGAGTGGTCTAATTCTGCTCCAAAGTCTTATGACATTCAATTTAGAGCAGAAAGAAATGTGTTCATTCTAACAAGTCAGAACACAGCTAATATGGTTCATGTTCTTTGAATTCTGTGAAATCAGTAAAATTCTTTTGTTTAATCCGTGAACCTTGCAGCTTAATTCTTACAGCAACCATCTGGGTTTTTGGATTCCAAACACAAGTAAAATCAGTACTGATCTCAACAAAGGTCATTACAATACAATGGCTGTGAATTCCCCCAGCCCCAAAAAAACTAAGTGTCACAACGGCAAGAAAAGCAAAGCAATCAAATCACAATTGTGCCACATCTACTCATTTTTTGGAAGAGTGGTGAGTTGTGAGCCGGTTTTGGAGTGGTGGGGGCTTAACATGCTGGTGAGCCCAGCTTAGCCATTTTGAAAATGTAACACAATCTCCTCGTGCACTGGGAGACTTTCGCCCTCCCCCCACGGACATCAGAACACCCCCCTCATCGGTGGCATTTTTCCCCACTCCCTCCTAACATGGTCTGACAGTTTTGGGACCCTCGCAATGGGTCCCCCTTCATTACCCTAACCACCAGGGGGCTTCAATGGCCTCTCAGCCTCCCGACATGGCCATCACGGCTGGGCTGCAACTTTCCAAAAAACAAACTGCCTTAACGGTGAGAAAACCAGAACCCATCCCACTCCCCCCATTGACACCCCTCACAGACATGGGGTATCAGCATCAGGGCACTGGGATTCTCTTTTCATATCCCCAACATGCCATCTCCCCCTGACCCCAGCATAGCCTCCAAATCATAGCCCCTGCTCAGATCCACCTCCGTACAGGCCCACTGCTTGCTACTGTATCTGGCATACAAATCAGGGCCCAACTAGCACTGCCATGTCCCCAACCACCCAGGGGCTTCAATGGTCCCCAAGGTCTCAGGATCATTATCATGCCTGGTCTCCATGAGTGAAAACCAGTTGTGATTCTTGATGGTCTCTTGCCATGCCTGAAGGTCAGAAAATTCCGGGAGCTGGGAGAGTCCAGCCTCTATTGGTCTATGCAGATTTAAATGCTTTGAGTATGCTAATTAGCCTTGTGCTCTTTCTGACACAATCCGGATTTGTGCCAGTAGAAAAGAACAGAGACGACTGCAAACCATTTGGCATGAGGTGCAAAACTAACTTTTAGGCCCTCAAGCTATTTTCTCGGATTGGTGTGATCTGTGCTGAGCGTGGCAAGGTCGAAGAATTGCCTCTAATGTATACTACTCTACTCACAGCTGCTTCATGTCAATTAATTTAAATTAAAATAATCATAAAAGCCTAATTTGAACAGCTGCATAATTCATTATTTCAAGCAAAAGAGTGAATTAACAGAGCAACTTTCATTTGAGTCAGGTTCCTGATACGCAAAGATGTCTCAGAGCTTTGGGGAGTCAAGAGCAAGAGTGGCTGCTGAGCGTCTGTAAGCAGGAAGGAGTGATTTGGTTCCGGGTCAAAGCAAGCTGGAACGAAGGTTAATAGAAGGTGTTAAAAGCAAGACAACAGATAGTGAAGAGCAAGTGATGAGCAGAATGCAGGATCAGAGAGAGACAACTTATGGCCAAGCAGGAATGAGGAAGGAGAAAGAGAACTTGCCTCACAACCATGGAAGTGCTGCAGTGTCTACTGGCACAAATCCGGATTGTGTCAGAAAGAGCACAAGGCTAATTAGCATACTCAAAGCATTTAAATCTGCATAGACCAATAGAGGCTGGACTCTCCCAGCTCCCGGAATTTTCTGACCTACACCTATGGAGTGGCATAGTGCTTAACACTGCTGTCTCACGGCACCAGGGACCTAGGTTTGATTTCCAGCTTGAATCACTGTCTGTGCAGTATGTGTACGTTCTATCAGTGTCTGTGTGGGTTTCTTCTAGGTGCTCCAGTTTTCTCCCATAGTCCAAAAGGCACGCTGGTTAGGTGCATTAGTCATGCTAAGTTCTCCCTCTGTATATCCGAACAGGCACCGGAGTGTGGTGACTAGGGGAGTTTGACAGTGACTTCATTGTAGTGTTAACATAAGCTTACTTATGACTAATAAGTAAACTTTACAAAATACACTGCAGCAGTTCACCAAACCTCCTTCAACAGCACTTTCAAAACGCTCAATTTTCACACCTAAAAGGGACAAGGACGGCGGTTCCACAGGAACACCACTACCTGCAAGTTCTCCTCCAAGCCACACATCATCCTGGCTTGGAACTATATTGTCGTTCCTTCAGTGTCACTAGAGCAAAATCCTGGCACTGTCTTCCCAACGGCACTGTGCGTGCACCATCCATAACCAAACTTTGAAAAAAAACAAAAGGTTGGTCGATTAGATCAGAACTAGGAAACGAAGTTGAGTTCAAAGTTTGAACATGGAGGAATCAAGCAAAATGATTGTTTTTGTCATAAAGATTTCACTTATTTCTTTTTTAAATTAATGTTATGGATGTGAACTTCACTGGCTAGGCCAGCAATTATTGCACTCCTCAACTGCCTTTGAGAAGATGGTGGTGAGCTATCTTCTTGAACTGCTGCAGCTTTGTTCACGTGGATTTGAGTATCCAGAAAGTGAAATTACCTCTTGTCCTGAACAGGGAAGCCTCCATGAGCTACAATATTGGTTTTTAGATATGCTATCATTATGCTCAGAGAACATCTGTACAAATTCCATTTGCACAATCCCCATTTTACAAGTAAACTACATCAGTTTTGCATTTCATTAGGAGTTATCAGCTCATTGGGGAGCTCTTTAGAAATTGACGACTTGTTCAGATTGGAAATATTTATGTGCAAAGCAGAAATTGAATACAGGCATATTCTCAATCCTTAGACACACTCTCACAGAACCAATGGAAAATATGATCATTAAGTACTCACCATAATGGAAGTAGCCCACCTCTACCCAAAGTTGAAACAAATTACCCAACACACAATAAAAAAAAATTGCTCTTCTAAATTGGTAAACAGGTTCCAATCACTCCAAATTCTTAAATGCAATACCTGATACTGTTATAAAATGACTGCAAGGTCAAAGTCAAAAACAAATAAAGATTTTAGTGTTCACATCAGTGATCTAGATAGCATCCTCCTTTGCCTTTCATTTCATGTGTTTGTTATACATCTTTTGAGTATAAATCCATTCTAATGGGATTTCATGCTTGACTAGGATATCCTGTATAAGCATCCTTAATAAATTCTTGAATTCCTTCACAATTGGTTTGCAATACTTCCAAAAAAAATCTTTTTGTTCTTTCGTTAAACACACCTGGCTGTTTTGACTTCAATTCCTCTGCACTTTTTTTTAGTGCACCTGGATTGAAGGCAGTTGTCAGACCAAGTATGAAAATCTGGAACAATTATACTGCTTTTGTGCTATTATTTCCTAGTGGAGATAAATATGAGTGAACGTATTTGACTGTACTTTGCTACATATCATTAGAGATTTAAAATTCATTGACCTTAAACCTTCATTTACACTGCCACATGAACAAGGTTTTATCATTCACACCTGCCTGTATTGGTAAGAAAATACAATATTCTGGCCATGTTGGTGTTATAAGGTCAGCCTTATATTTACATGCTCATCTTCAGCAAAGCACTTGTTTTCTGTTCTCCCAATTTCTGAAGAAATAAAGCAATCTAGATAGGCTTGTTCATCTTCTACTTAAGATTTCAAAAAAATGTCCAAGGTTTACCACGATGGAAATGGTGCATTGTATACCATGACCCCTGGCCTCTTTATACTGAAGAAATTCTAGACTGTTGAGTAATGAAATTAAAGTTATGTAAGACAATGTACACTGACCAAGTCTTCCTTTTTACCTTTCCAACTTAAATGTAGTAATTCCAGTACTCCGCATGACCGCGCATGTTGACTGGGACCTAACCATTCTTTCAAAAATCTATGATAAAAGAATTTCATTTGAAGCTAACTGAAACAAGACAAAATTCTTCATTTAAACCAGGGTCAAGGGGGCACTTGTTCTTTTTTTAAAAATCGTCAATTTCCAAATGTGATCTCTTGAAATGACCCAGAATCAGACGTTAAATCAACACTTACACCAGGTCAACGGTGAATCTTTTAGATTATAAAAAAATCTTGAAATGTTTCCCACTGGATCTTTAATCAATTCATTTAAATATGGTTGTCAATGGCTAGCTTGCAGGAAGCCCAAAGGATTGTTGTGGCAAATCAGGAATAAAAAGTGATTTAACGTACAGCTTTTAAATGTCACGGAAGTTGAAACAATCTTTTTATAAAGGGAGGTTAACAAGCAATTAAGACAATGCAGGATTTTTTTCAATAAATCCCACATCCATTTTAATTACTAGGGCTAGGGCATCATCCCTTCAAAACAGGATGTGAGGCTTATGTTTATCAAGTTGAATGTGGGTAAGTAATTGCTCCAAATGAGAGACATCTGAGAAAGCAAAAGGAAGAACTGACCAGAACACATTCAAGTATTTCCTCCTTGCATAACTTTCATTTCATTACTAAACAGTCTGGTATTCAGAGTTAAGAGGTTGAGGTCATGACACGCAGTGTAGTAGATAGCCATCATACACATACAAAGTCTCCTCGAAGATATGTCTTTTTCCTATTCTCAGATTTGTTATTTAGGGAAATAAGAAAAGACTTGGGCTCTGCAGGAAACTACCTTAATCGGAAATAAGAACCAAATAGACCTTTTCTTCCGAGTTCAATGCTCGACCAAAATGCTAATCAAGGAAACAATAACAAGAGTTCGAGCAACCAAAAATCACAAAGACTTTCTGCAAGAAAGTACCAGATTAACAAACTCGAAGCAGAAGCTACTTTAACAGTCAAGAAGCTCAACACCATCCAGGACAGAACAGTTTAATAGATTAACCTGCCATTCACCACCTTAAACATTCTCTCCCTCCTCAGCCAGCGCATACTGGAAGCAGTGTGTACCACATACAATATGCACTGTAGCAATTTATAAACTTCCTAGAACAGCACCTCCAAAACCTGCAACTTCCATCACCAAGGAGGTTAAGGGTAGCAGACAGATGGGAACATCACAACCTGCAAGTTCCCCTCCAGGCCACATGCCACCATGATTTGGAACTATATTGCCATCGTGCCTTCACTGTCATTAGGTCAAAATCCTAAAATTTCCTTCCCAACTGCATGATGAGTGCACCTATACAATATGGATTGCAATTCAAGGCAGCAGCTCATTGCCACCTTCTTAAAGACAATTTGTCAATGGACAATAAAAATTGGTCTTGCCAGGAACACACTCACTCCATGAACGAATTTTGAAAAGGTTGCAGATCTTCTCAATTATTTTTATTGCCTTTGAATCAGAAGTTTGAGCCTAATCAACTGTTGGATGGTTTCCATGGGTAATACAAACAAAATAAGAACTGCTAATTTTGGTTAAAAACAAAATACCAGGTGTTTATGTACTTCCTTCCTTATTAAGCAATGTGCCAGAAAAAGCACAATAAACATTCCTTCCCCTGAACAATTTCCACTAACATGACACCTTTAGCATAGTCAGAGTGTCAGAAAATGCTTCAAAGAAACTTGTCCTGCTTAGGTCACTCCAATGGGAAAAATGTACTACAGCAGATTTGACCAACAGTTATTTGCAGAGGTTTTCACAAAGACCAAAGAGCCATGTTGTAAGATGGCTGTTATTCTAATGGAAAGAAAACTCTGCTGCACAATTTTTGATTTGTGCATTCAGCCAAGCTTCAAACGTGGCCAGACAGTCTGAGATCATATTTATATTCATAAATCTGCTTCTGCTTTCAGATGGAAAGGAAAAGAAAAACCAGAATAATGCAAAGCAGTTTGCTGGTAACCATTATCAGAACTCAAATGCAATCGAAGTTGCATTTGCTTGTATTTAGTTTATCAAGGAGGAGGAGACTGTGCCTTCTGCTTCCCAGAAGTGCAGAACAATCACACTTTGAGACAGAAACAGCTGAATTTCTACTAAATTAGGATGTCTCAGGAGCTCTTTAAAAATGCATGAGTCCTGATCTCTGGATTGAAAACCCCATTCCTGGGCTACCTGATTTTCTGAAGTGTCTTTTAAAGGTGTGGCTCATTCACAGCAAAAGCCCTCACCGGGCACTCCTAACTTGGCCAGCTCCATTGTGGAAACAGGCATGTCTCACTCCCCTGCAATTTTCATAGAGTTGGGTTAAGTTTTTAAAATGAATGGTTCATATCACTGCAGAAGAATAAGTATCCCAGTGCGCTTGAAGGTACCCTTTAAAAAATGAGTTCCAAAGTCCTCTTCATGCCCCCATGCCAAGCTAATGCCCCCACTCATTCCCCATGACCTCTTATGCCCCATCTGGTGAATTATAGCACTCTCCTACTCACTGAGCCATGATACACTGCACAGAAGCAATGCACCCTATAATAACAGTAGGGCATGTAAAAATGCTTTCAAAAAATTACTTTGCACTGTGTTCGAAAAATAATTTCACCATAAGGCAATAGAAGTATCAATCATCCAGATCCTTTGAAGTATCCAAAACAAGAACTGAAAATCCTCAAAATTACTTAACCTTGTGTAAAAGAAATGTATTAAATTGCTGCAGAGATTATGAAGCTGGAGCTATCAATCAAGTGATGTCTTCTCATGGGTGCAGCTGTTTCAACCAGAATAATGAATGCTTTCAGACAAGCCTCACCACACCCCTCCGTGGTGACTCCCACTCCCCACCTTTAAGGTGAAAATTCAGGCCAAAATGCTGGAATTTCTTCAAATATATTTCACAGATCTCATCTCACTGCACAGATATATTGCTTGTGCAATACACAGATTACAGTGCAGTAATGGCATGCTGGATACTTAATTAAACAAACAGATGAACATAGTGCCTAAATCATTTTGGAATTTTCACAATATAGCAAGGATATAAATGTATGAAAGGAATACAGTGTTCAGCTGCTACCGCATTCTTACATTTGTTCATTATCATTCCCTTCTTACTCCAGTAGGCTTGTGACATGGAACTTTGAGTTCAGGCAATCTAGTTAAAATCATACTTTCAGTCAAACAATCAACAATGCAAGTAGTTTAATGAGTGGATTTTTTTTTTACATGGTGTACCACATTTGAAGGATAGAGAACTGCAGATCATCAACTTCAGTACATGGTGTCAAAATGCTATGGAACAATTAAGGATGAGGCCAGGAAGGTTTATTGTGTATTAATTATTTGCTAGTTCTGTCTTTTCTGAGCAGCAGTGTAAGAAAGTTTTGCAGTGTAAAATATAGAAATAACATTTAACATGATCAAAAGGTTGTCATGAAATATCTCACAATCTGTACCGTTTCAGATCCATGGGCAACACTGAATGAGGTCAACACTAAATGGATCAGCTGCAGCTCCGCAGACAAAACAAAAGCAGTTAGTGAATGAAGACGTTATTAAAAAGTCCTTTCACTCCCTAATTGGGCAATCATACCACCTGCAACTCCTGGTCCCTGAAGTGCAGCACCATGGGGAACGAGCCTGGAAAACAGCAGTTTAAAGTATTCATTCACGGTCTGAAGTCAGAGCCAAAGCAATCAATAACACCAAATACCAGTTGTTAAGATTTTATAGCACAGAAACACAGGAGCTACCCCAGTTGTAAAATAGTATCTCCAACAAAAAGGCTACCCAACATTAACACTTTGATGCCATTCTTTTTCAGGGGGAAAGCCTGGAATTCAAAGCTAATCCTTCCAGGGGTTCTCCATTTAAAAAAATAGTTTTCTATGCAATTACAGATGAACAAAAGTAGCATAAGCATCATCTAACAAATCTCTACAGGTTTTAATGTTAAACTTGCTTGTCAAAACAGAAAAATAATAGTAACACCATAGTAGCCCAAACAAGTGAAATGCGTAATGCCAGATATCAGAGAAGTTTTGCCTCGTTGAATACAAAACAAAACCAGAGAATCACTGGAGGTGCTGGTTTTTAAAACCATATATCATCTATTTTCTCCAATGTAGTTTTATGCTTGTTGATTTTACAAGGCAGTTATTGAACTGAACGTTTTGAAGCAACACACCCAAAGGATGTCATACTAAGTCTAAATCATATGAAGGATTGCAGTATGGCACAAATTGGAGCAAGCGAAGCTTGTACGCACCACAATGATTCAAAAGAAATAAATCAAAACATATTTAAAGATAGTCAGGTTTTGACATTTTCTGTTGTCATACAAGCCATTTTTATTGAAACAGCAAAATAATACCATGTATCACACTAAAGGACAGTTTGTTTCCCATTATGTCTTCAGACGTAGCTCTTGAAACAGAAAGCCAATTAACCATCAACTAAAAGTCAATGTACTGCACAGATCAACATCCCTACCCACAGCAATGAAACACAAAGGGAGTAGCACTCAAGGTGGCATAGTATTTAGCACTGCTGATTCACAGCACCAGGGACTCGGGTTTGATTCCCGGCTTAGGTCACTGTCTGTGCACATTCTCCCTCTGCATGTATTGGTTTCGTCTAGGTGTTCCAGTTTCCTCCCACAATCCAAAAGGCTGGTTAAGTGCATTGGCCAAGCTAAATTCTCCCTCTGTGTACACGAACAGGGACTGGAGTGTGGTAATTTTCAGTGACTTCATTGCAGTATTAATGTAAGCCTACTTGTCAAACGCACAAATAACTTAAAACTTAAACTAATGCAATCAATTGACATGGCAAATATAAACATAACAAAGATTACAAAATAGTACATTTATTTTTCTTATCCAAATCCAATTTTTGCGAATGAGTTTGCACTGAAAGTATCATGCTGTTCAGCGAGTTGAATTTTCGCTGTTAAATAACCAATGACGGCAGCAAAGCAAGATTACTTGTTTTGTATTAGACTGATATGGAGTAATGCAACAAAAGTACATATATTGTCTATCCAGTTGTATTATCAGATGTCAATCTCAGGCCACAGACATTCCACTACGTACGATTAGGGAATTGGATTCCTGTTTAGAGAAATTATATTTGAATCTTATGCTTGACTGATATTCAAATTTTATTGTATCGCGGTCAAAAATAGCATATTGTAGTCCAATTTTCTTTCAATCAATGGGAATAAAAGTTGCTTGACTGGAATATGTCTGATGGGCCCAATAAGGACAAAGCAATTGGAGAACCATTTTGTTAAAGATAAAAGAAACTTCCAATCCTGAAGTAAAATCACTTTCTTATTTCTCAACAAATTTCTATCGCTCAAATCAAGCTCATAATCCCTCAACAAAGGATGAAGTCTTTTGCGAAGCCATGCTAGTTCAGAAATTCCCATCTGAGTTTGTGCTCAATATAAATTTTTAAAATTGAAAAAAAGTGATCACATTTTCAATCGTAACATAATGAAAATTACCAAATGAATTGTTTTTCAAGTCCTTTGTCACAAGCTTAACCTTTTGCTTCAAGGCTGCAACATGGACCTATATACTTGGTTTTAACAGATTAAGACTTCTCTATAACACAAGAATATTGCCAAACACATCCATATTGTGTTGAGCATCTGTAGTTTGTGAACATCAGCACACTTCTTCAAGTAGAAAGTGGAGAACAGTATCTCTTCAGTCCACCAGGATTTCTGAGAATCTTTCTTTCTCAACATTTAAAAATAATTGGAAATTTTCCAAACACCAATTCAGACAGGTTTAGACATGAAATATTCAGGAAAAGAAAGTGACTTGCATTTGTATAGCACCATCCACAACCTCAAGGGCTTTGCAGCTAAGCCTTTCTGTAGTGTAGTCACTGTTCTAACAAAGGCAAACACCAGCCGAATCATTCAAAGTCATATTAACACAGTTTGATTATTTGCAATAACAGTGACTTCATGTTCTGCCATATGGATGATACAAAGATACGTAGAGGGACAGATAGTAATGAGAAGGTGGGGGGGGGGTGCTACAGAATGACATGGACAGGTTAGGAGAGTGGGCAAAGAAGTGGCAGATGGAATACAATGTGAAGAATTGTGAGGTTATGCACTTTGGAAGGAGAAATGGAGGCATAGACTATTTTCTAAATGGGAAAATGCTTAGCAAATCAGAAACACAAAGGGACTCAGGAGTCATTATTCAAGATTCTCTTAAGATTAATGTACAGGTTCAGTCGGCAGTTAGGAAGACAAAATGCAATGTTAGCATTCATGTCAAGAGGGCTAGAATACAAATGCAGGGATATACTTCTGATGCTCTATAAGGGTCTGTTCAGATCCCATTTGGAGCATTGGGAGCAGTTTTGGGCCCCATATTTAAGCATTGGTGAAGGTCCAGAGAAGATTCACAAGCATGATCCTGGAATGAAGAGCTTGTCATATGAAGAAAGGTTGAGGACTCTGGGTCTGTAGTCGTTGAAGTTTTGAAGGATGAGAGAGAATCTTGTTGAAACTTACAGGATACTGCAAGGTCTGGATAGAGTGGATGTGGAGAGGATGTTCTATTAGCAGGAAAAACTAGAACCAGAGGGCACAAACTCAGACCAAAAGGACGATTCTTGATGAGGTGGAATTTCTTCAGCTAAGGAGTGGTGAATCTGTGGAACTATTTGCTGCAGAAGACTGTGGAAGCCAGGTCATTGAGTATATTTAAGACAGAAATAGATAGGTTTTTAATTGATAAGGGGATCAAGGGTTATGAGGATAAGGCAGAAGAATGTGGATGAGAAAAATATCAGTCATGATTAAATTGCAAAGCAGACTCGATAGGCCAAGTGGCTCAATTCTGCTCTTTTGTCTTATTGTCTTACGATCTAACATATTAGTATTGATAAAGGATCGATTCGTAGGCATAAGTGGGGCAATCTCAAGTTAGCAGATTGTGACTAGTGCAATGCCACAAGGATCAACTATTTGCAATCTATATTAGTGACTTAGAAGAAAAAAAACAAAATAATGTATATAGTACAAAGCGAGGTACAAATGCAAGTTGTAAGAAGAAGGACACAAAGTGGCTGCAAAGAGAATTAGACAGGTTGCATCAGTAGGCAACAAAATGACAGACAGAATATAATGCAAGGAAGTGTGAGGTTATCACTTTGCTTCCGGGAAAAGGAAAATATAACTTTTTAAAAGGCATGTGTTAATGCTTAGAGACTTGGTCGTGCTCTTACAAGGAACACAGGAAGTTAACATGCAGATACAGCAAGCAATTAGGAAGGGAAATGTCACTCTGGTCTTTATTGCAAGGAGATTGGAATACAGGAGTAAATGTCTTGCTACAATTGTACAAGGCATTAGTGAGATCACACACAGAGTTGTGTGTGCAATTTTGGTCTCCATATTTAAGGAAAAATATACTTGCAGTGGAAACTGTATAGCAGATACTGAATTGGTCCCTGAGTTGAGAGGATTGTCCGATTATAAAAGGCTGAGTAAATTGGGCCGATACTCTCTGGAGTTTAGAAGAATGAGATCATTGAAACATACAACGTGGACAATAAGAGATTATTTCCCCTGGCTGGGGAGACTCGAACACGGGAAACTTACATCACTCAAATAGTTATAAATCTTTGGAATTCTCTACTCCAGAGAGCTGTGGATGTTCCTTTGTTGAATACTTTTAAGGCTGGAATAGGCAGATTTTTGGTCTCTCTGGGAATCAAAGGATATAGAAAGCAGACAGGAAACTTGAACTGAAGTTCAGGATCAGCTATGCTCGTAATGAAATACGCAGCAGGCTCAGCCAGCAATATTGTCTATCTCTGCTCTGATTTCTTGTGTTCTTCTGTTTTACATGATTGCAGAAAGGAACTACAATGCACAAACAAGCTGATTTTCACAGCTAAACAGGTTTCAGCAGCCAGATCTGTAGGTTGATTATTCTTCCTGAGATTTTGATCATACGACTAGATGTTTTGCAAATTCACTGCAATCATTAAGCATTCTGAATTCCCAAGCTCACAAGTACACGCAATGATTCTGTAACCCAATATTGTCAATTAAAACAAGGATTTCTTTTTCAGTGCCTTTTCTCGCCAACATTTTAGTTGCTTTCTCAATGCCCCAAGGACATGGAAGCAGATGACAAAAGATAGACTGCATGTTTAATTAAAAAAAGAGGGGGGAATCATTCTTTTTCACCATCTGTCTCAACAGACTGTCACAACAGGCACCAAGTCATCCTGCAATATATCCACTTCACAGCAGAAAATAAAGCCGCTTTTAGATTGCTTATGCATCGCAACATGAAAATAAACTCACCTATTATTCAAGGTCAGCAGCCTAGAAGTTATTTAACATGGCTCTTCCAAGGGTCAATAAATCTTCTGTTCCAGTAGCAGGAACAATCTACATTTATATAACATCTAAAAAGTAGGAAATCGTCCGAAGACGCTAAACAAATTGTATTTATACAGCGCTTTAACATAATAAAATGTCCCAAGGCACTTTACAGGATTATATAAAGCTAAATCAGACATCAAGCCACATATGCAAGTATTAGGGCAGCTGCTTGGTCAAAATAAAAAAAGGACTGTCTTCAAGGAGAAAAGGAGTTTAGAGGCTTGGTGAGGGAATTAGAGAGCTTAGGAACAAGGTAGCTGAAAGACAGCTAGCTAGCAGCGTCAGAATGATTATAATCTGAATGTTTAAGAGACCACAGTGAGAGTAGCATGGAAACCTACAGAGAATTATGGTGCAGGAAAAGATCGGAGAGATAGGGCGGATCAGGTGATGAAGGGTCTTGAAAAAAAAATCAACATCAAGGCCTTGTTTAACTAGGAGTCAGCAAGCACAGAGTGATGATGAAAAGAACTTGATGCAAGTTAGAATACAGAGCTTTAGATGCCTTCAGGTTTATGGAGGGTGAAATATAGGAAGCAATCCAGGAGTACACTGGAGTAATCAAATCTAAAAGGTAACAACTGGATGGATGGGGGTTTCAGTGGCAGATGAAATTAGGTAAGAATGAAGCCAAAAATAGTCATTTTAATTATGATGTGGATGTGGTTAAAAGCTCATCTTCGGATCAACTATAACACCAAAATTATAAACAACCTGATTCCCTCTCAGACAGTTGCCAGGGAGGAACTGAGCTGGTTGCTAGTCTTAGATAAGCGCAGCACTACAGTTAATAAGGCCCACCAAAGCCTCTATTTTCTCAGACTAAAGAAATTTGACATGTCAGCTATGACTCTCACCAACTTTTACAGATGCACCATAGAAAGCATTTTTTCTGGTTGCATCACAACTTGGAATGGTTCCTGCTCTGCCCAAGACCACAAGGAACTCCAAAATGCCGTGAATATAGCCCAATCCATCATGCAAACCAGCCTTCCATCCACTGACTCAGTCTACACTTCCCACTGCCTCAGCGAAGCAGCCAGCATAATTAAGGACAACACACATCCTGGGCATTCTCTTTTACACCTTCTTCTTTCAGGAAAAAGATATAAAAGTCTGAGATCGCATACCAATCGATTCAAGAACAGCTTTTTCCCTGCTGCTATCAGACTTTTGAATGGACCTACTCCATACTAAGTTGATCTTTCTCTACACCCTAGCTATAACTGCAACATTCTGCACTGTCTCATTTCCTTCTCTATAAATGGTATGCTTTCTCTGTGTAGTGTGCAAGACAATATTTTTCACTAATGTGTGTGACAATAATAAATCAAATCAAATCAGCACAGGAGGCCTTTTGGCCCATTGAGTTTGTATCAGTTAATTTGAAAAGCAATTCAATTATCCCTCTTCTCCTTCTTTTCCTGCATAACAGAAACAGAAGCAGTCTTCCCAGCATTTAGTTGGAGAAGATTTTTATGGATCCCAGACTGGATGTTGACCTAACAATGTGCTAATTTAGAAGCTCTCGAACAGTCAAGAAAGGTACAGCTGAGTGTTGTCAGTGTACATGCATAAAGTATCAATATTTTGGTATTACATGACAAAGGGGCAGCATATAGATGAGAGACAGAAGGTTCTTCAGAAATAAGACAGCAAAGTCAAATGTGGAGGTATTGGGAAAGAAACTAAAAGATTGGACAAGGAGGCAGTTTTGAAGGAAGACCTTAGGGAGGAAAGAAAGACAGGAAGGTGGCAAGGAATTCCAAAGTTTGGGGCTCAGATTGCTGAAAGCACAGGCGGAGGGAAAAGCTGGACAATGCAGAAAGGCCAAGAAAGAGGCAGGAGGCCTCTTAAGGGTGAAGATTTGGGATGAGATGGTGCAGTAAAGTGTTTGAGGGTGGAGGTATAAATGAATTTCAACGTGAAGCTGGAATTTTAAACTGGATTTATCATCGGACGCAGCAGCCAGTATAATTATGGGAACACAAAGTGTGCAAAGCAAGTAGAACCTGGTGCAAGACAGAATACAGGTTGCAGAGTTTCAGATAAGCTGCATCTTACACAGCATGGAGGACGGGCTATCATTCAGGCAAGCATTGCAACTATCAAGTTTAATGGATTCAATGGCACAGAAGAGAGTTTCAGCAGCTGCAGTAATGGAGACTTTTGGCACACTGGGTTAGCACTAAATCTTTTGTCAAGCAATCAAGTTATTCCCAGTCTCCCCCATATCTGTGCAATTTCTTTCTTCTTTCTAGAATTTCTCCACTTCAGTTTTGAATATGACTATTGAACCTTGATCCACCACTGCACTAGTAGTGCACTCAATCTTAAATACTTGTTATGTCAATGAGTTTTTCTCATATTGTTTCTGACTTTTTTGCCAATCATTTTCAATCTCTACCATCTAGTTTTTGACACTTCAGCCAGAAAATAGTTGCTGTTTATTTGTTTCATGATTTTAAACACCTTTCCCAAACCCCTTGTTAGTGTCACTGCGACAAGGAGAATACATCCAGCTTCTCTATTCTATCCCTCATTCCCCAGTCATTTCCCCCAAATCTCTCCCATTACCTAAGCCTTTGTATCATTTCTGAAGCATGATGCTCAAAATTGGGGGCAACATTCAAACTGGGAGGATTTCTCTGCAACAGAACAGATGAGAGCTTGGACAGTCAGCCCAGGGTTGAACAGAACATCAAAAGGTGCAAACAGTTTGAAGATAGTCAAAAAAGGAGATAAAATTGGGGGTGAGGGTAGAGCGTTCATAGCAGGCGCCATAGATCATGGCTTTGGAGTTGAATGAGAGGAAAGTGCAGCATATCACAGATCGATGTTGATCAAGTAATTTGACTACAGAACGGAGCAGCAGTTAGGTCAAGAAAGATGGTGGACAAAATTAGTTGCCACCCATGTACATGTGGAAGCTGTCCCCATGTCAAGAGACAATATGGAGTTGAAGGATTCTAAAGTTAAAATTGCATGAATATGATCAAATAAGGTGGAGACAAAATCAAGCAAGGTCTTTTATATGGAGTTAGACAACAGAGGATGCATATTGGAGGAAGATGTCAAAGGTAACAATATTTAAGACACCTATGTCAGACCCTAGTTATTGACTACAGCTTAGCCTTCAAAACTATTATTCCCACAAAACTCACTTCCAAACTCTGTCGCCTGGGCCTCAGCTCCTCCCTCTACAACTGGATCCTGAATTTCCTAAGCCACAGGCCACAATCAGTCAGAATAGACAACATCTCCTCCACAGTCATCCTCAACACCAGTGCCCCGCAAAGCTGTGTTGTCAGCCCTTTACTATTCGCTAAATTTCCCTCCAATTCAATTTTCAATTTTGCTGACAACACCACCATAGTGGGTCGGACCTCAAACAATGATGAAATAGAGAATTTGATAAATTGGTGCGGCAACAATAATTTTTCCCTCTATGTCAACAAAACAAAAGAGATTGGCATTCTCTTCAGGAAGCGTAAAGAAGAACATGCCCCTGTCTACGTCAATAGGGATGAAGTAGAAACAGTCAAGAACTTCAAGTTTTTAGATGTCCAGACCACCAACAACCTGTCCTCTGTCATGCCAATACTATAGTTAAGAAAATGCACCAACACCTCTACTTTCTCAGAAGGCTAAGGAAATTTGGTACGTCAGCTACCACTCTCATCAACTTTTACAGATGCACCATAGAAAGCATTCTTTCTGGTTGCATCACAGCTTGGTATGGTTCCTGTTCTGCCCAAGACCACAAGGAACTACAAAAGGTCATGAACGTAGCCAGTCCATCACTCAAACCAGCCTCCCATCCTTTGACTCTGTCTGTACTTCCCGCTGCCTCGGCAAAGCAGCCCGCATAATGAAGGATTCCATGCAGCTTAAGCATTCGCTCTTCCAACTTCTCCCTTCAGGGAAACGATTCAAAAGTCTGAGATCACATACCAACTGATTCAGGAACTGCTTTTTCCCTGCTGCTGTCAGACTTTTGAAAGGGCCTACCTTACATTAAGTTGATCTTTCTCTACACCGTAGCTATGACTGTACGACTACATTCTGCACTCTCTCATTTGCTAGCACGAGGGGACACAGCTTTAAATTAAGGGGTGATAGTTATAGGACGGATATCAGAGGTAGGTTCGGGAGTGGAATGCCCTGCCTGCAGCAGTTGTAGATGCGCCAAGTTTGGTGCGTTTAAGAGGTTAGTTGATAAGTATATGGAAGAGAAGGGAATGGTTTAGTTTGGAGGGGCATTGCTTTTTATATTGGTCGGCGCAACATCGAAGGCCGAAGGGCCTGTTCTGTGCTGTAATGTTCTATGTTCTATTTCAAAGAACAAAACAGCACGGGAAACAGGCCCTTCGGCCCAATGAGCCCGCGCCACCACCCTGATGTTCCCACCTCTACCTATGATTCCTGTCTATGTTTATAGATCTATGGATTAAAAACCAAATTTGAGACAATTTAGGGAGAATTTGTTCTGCCAATTAGCCTAAGAGCACATCTTTGGGATGTGGGAGGAAACCGGAGCACCCGGAGAAAAACCCACGCAAGCATGGGGAGAATGCGCAAATTCCCACAGACACAGGCCCAAATCCACGTATCTGCACAGCACAGCGATAGTCACTGAGCTGTCGTGTTGCCCATCAAATGGTCCAGGTCAAGCGTACACTAATGACGTGAAGCACTAGGATACTCTTGAAAAAAAGTCCAAGAGCAGCCCTCTCACGACCCATCGCGTGTATGCCCCTCGTTAGACAACAAGGTGGACCAAAGCACCTGTAGGATAAAAACAAATACATCAATATCATCATCTATTTACACACTTCCCAGGGACTCCCAAGCTCATGATCCCTATTTTAAATCAGTTTTCTATACCCCTCCATTCCCATTCTGTTCATGTGCCCATCTAAGTATTTCTTAAATAACTCCAGAGTACCTGCCTCCACCACTTTACTTGGCAGCGCATTCCATAACCCCACCACTCTCTGTGTGAAAAAACTCCCTCTAGCATCCAAATTATACCTTACCCCCCTCACCCTAAGCCCGTGACCCCTCTTGCTATTTGAGTCCATCCTAGGAAAAAGCTTAACCCTGTTTACTCTAGCTATCCCCTTCATAATCTTGTACACCTCTATCAGATCTCCTCTAAGTCTACATCTTTCTAAGGAAACAGTCCCAATTTGCCTAATCTCTCCTCGTAACTCAGACCTTCCATACCAGGCAGCATCCTGGTAAACCTCCTCTGCACTCTCTCCAGAGTCTCCACGTCCTTCCGGTAGTAAGGCGATCAGAACTGGACGCAGTATTCCAAATGAGGTCTAACTAACGTTTTATACAACTGCAACATTAAAGGCCAGCTCTTGTGCTCTATACCCCTTCCTATAAAGGCTAGCATACCATATGCTTTCTTCACAACCTTCTCCACTTGCTCTGCCACCTTCAGAGACTTGTGGACCTGCACCCCCAGGGCCCTCTGTGTTTCTATACTCTTAATAGGTCTACCCTTTATCATATACCTCCCACCTACATTCTTTCTCCTGAAATGCATCACCTCACATTTATCAGGTTTGAATTCCATGTGCCATCTATCTGCCCAAGCTACCAGCCTATGTCCTGCTGCATCGCCTGACAATGCTCTTCACTATCCGCAAATCCAGCCACCTTTGTATCATCTGCAAACTTTCCTTCTTGATGAATGGTTTGGTTTGCTGTATAGCACACAAGAAATAATACTTTTCATTGTATGCTAATACATGTGACAATAATAAATCAAATCAAAAAAGCCAGAAAAGCCAAAGAGGATGGAAAAGGAAAATGTACCAGCATCATATTCACAGTACATTTAGCAATCATGTTCAGATGTGACATGCCACTGCCAAGGCTTTATATGTGCCCACTGATCAATCTGTCACAGCAAATCTGTTTATACTCAAACTACCTAGTTACAGTGCAATCAACTTATACAAAGAATCGCACTGCACCAATGAGATCACTTTCCCAACAGCTGACATCTGAACAAAACTCTTCAAAATGCTTAAAAACACATTTTTTTTCTCTGTTGCGAGATGCTCCTTATGTCAACAGCCCCCCCTCAAAAAGTGCAAATTTTTAAAACTTACAGCTAATCTGACATCCTTCACAAACAAAGGAAACTCATGCAATATTCTTCAGCATTCACCAAGACAGTTGTGACCAAAGCGCAACTGCACAATGGGCTGATTCATGAAGGAGTTTACCCTGCCAAACCTGTGCCAATGCATTGTGCCCCACCTGTTATTTCCCTCAACAATCCAGCTAATAACAGGAGCTTCCTGAGTGGGGGCATAAAAAAGAAATTGGTGGGTGAGGGAGGATAAAGGTTTGGTGAATATCAGCCATATATTTATTAGACACGACTTGCATTAACATTTCTAGTAGTCGTAGAAGGGACCAGGATATAAACAAAATATTAGGAATCTGAAATAAAAACAGAAAACGCTGATTACACTCAGCAAGTCAGGCAGCATCTCTGGAGGGAGAAACAGAGTTAATATTTCAAGTGAAAAGTCATCGCTCTGAAATATTAACTTTGCCTCTTCATGGATACAACTTTGTCTGCTGAGTATGTGCAACTTTTTGCTTTTACTGTACAAGGAACAAGGGATTTGTTTGAGACATTATAAATATTTTCCACTCCTCTGAGTAAGCCTTCACATATCTTGCACAGCAATAAAAGCACTGTATCATGCCACTCAACAGCATTTAGTTAAACATCACAAGATTGAAAAAAACCATCATGTGGGGTTTCCAATTTCTGAAATACAAGTCTCAAAACCATTTCATCTTAAAGCTAAATGGTTGGAGTAAACCAAAAACACATGCTAATACATTTCAAAAAAACTCTTGTCTTTTCCTAGACATTACTGATTAAAATCAAAGGTTGATGAACAAAACATGAAACATAACATGCTAGAAGGGATTTACCTGCTTAAAGTCATGTTGTAACAAAGGAACAGAATTTTCCAACTGCAGCTTTTCAGTATTCTTAAGGCAGCAGTGAAAAGCAATCCTTCGCATTGTGTCTCAGCAAAATAACTTGAAGTACACACATCACAATCTAGCAGCAGCTACTTCTTTTTTTAAGTCCTTTGATCCAAACTGAATGTGAAGCAGTTATGTTCACCTTTCAATGCTCAACAAAATGATGTAAATTCACTACTTACACTCTCCTAATCCAGCCTGTCGCGGGATTGGTTAGTGCTCTGACCCAAAAGACTCCACAGGGTTATTCAAATGTCAACATTAGTTTCCAACACATAACTGAACACCAATGCAGCAAGACATCACTGATAAGCCTTGGCTCATCAGGAGATAGCCTGGCTCCTACTAATCCCATCATTTTATTTATCGTTTGGATATCAAACATACACTGCAATCCACTAAGGCACTTCATCGCAAGATAAATCAACATGTCAATGTTCTACCGATGAGATTTATAAAGACCCTGAGTTCGCACAAAAAGCAAAAGATAATTCATAGATTGTCATTCCACTAACTACCAGACTTCTTTTAGGAGGTCACAGATGAATTTTTGACTTTGACACTGTATTGCTAAATAAGCCTAATGAACATTGCTAAACATTGCAAAGGTTTCAAGGTACTTTGAATAGAAGCAACTATGGTCTAATCATTGGTTTTAAAGATTAAATAAGTTAAAACCTATTGCTATTCCATTGAATTCTAGCATTGTTACAACTGTATTGTGCAATTCTGTCTATATCTTTGAACATCCCTTGGAAAGGAGTAGCTAGTCTTGCTTACTAAGGCAATTACTTAATTGTTACAGTTTTAAATTGTGAAAAATGGTGTAATGAATTTAAAAAGACATTTTCTCCTCCTTTCATGAGCCTCAGCACCAAGAATCAACTCTGATCCAATTCCCAGAACATTATTTCCCTAGCAATGTAAAGTTGTCCTTGAAAACCATTACATTTGAGGCCATATTTCAAGTGTGTCTGTTTATTTTCAGTTGTGACAGATGTAGAATGCTATTCTCTTTCACAGTAAAGATCTACAATCTTGTTTGTCCCCCACTGAACAACAATCTCTTCACGCCACTCATCCTGACAAGTGGTGATCACAGCCAGTATTCCCCCCAGCCCACCCCACACCACTGCCCTCTCAAACAGGCTGACAAATGCAGCTGCTCAATAGCTAGAGATGTAAGCAAAAAGAAAATCAAAGACATAAATTTGTGTTACATTGACTAACTTTTCATAAGGGAAGACTGGAAGTATACAAATATTTAGCTTTGACAGACAAAGCAAACAGGAAAGGATCTGTAATTTTCCCCCAAGCAGAAATCATGGTCTCCTGCACCCAAATAAGCATAACTTTCACCCTGACTGAATCAGAAATATCTCATGCCTCTTTCAGCCGCTACCCAAAGGGAACTTGCACAACCAAAATCACAAATTAACTCTTCATAACAGGACCCTACTAACAAGAAAAATGTTCTTCATGATAACATCACCCAAAATTATAATGTTTAAATGTTTTTGCATGGTCATGGTGCATCAGTCAAAATGTATTTAAATATTCAATTAGGCAGATAGTGCAAGCTTCCTGGACTTTGCAGGATTCCTCGAGTGAAATAATCTCAATATTCTTGAACTGCTGCAGTCCATCTGGTGTAAATACTATTATAATCCCAGCTGATATTAATACGGGGCAAAATCAGACCCAGAGCAAAACCTGGCTTCATAGATCCTAACTTTTTATTTCTTTTGGAAACTATGGAGGTCAGTAACTGAATATATCATAAAGAGCCTGCCAGTGTGCAGTTAACACAAAGAATAAAGCTTTTTTAAAGAAAAAAAGAACAATATTACACTAGACAAAAAGATTGAAAATATTTCATTACAAACACCAGAAAATGATTCAAACTCACACAATCCCCTATATTCCAACAATATCCTTAATAGAAAAAAAAACCCACGAAGATGTACCACTACCTCAGTACTAAGGTTCTTTGTGCTTAGGTTAACATAGTTGCAAACTGTTTCCTTCCAGCAGATTTTTTAAGCATTCACTCAATGTTTTCTCCCCCATTTAGCATCTTTCTCTGAGACAGCCAAAACCCACAATCTAAATTCAATTACTTAAACTTCAGAGCAAACATGAGTCCCTTCATTCCCCAGTAGTCTTGCAAGATTTCCTACGAGAGTGTTCCTCTTACATTAACTCTCTGGCACACATACATTGACTGAACTGCCTTTGCCTACGTGTGTTCCTGTAGCCCTATTTTTAGGCAAAGCACAAGTCTTTCTACTTTGTTTTCGAATAAAATTCACAAAACAACTAACCCATCTCTTCACTTGAAGGGCAGTAAAACCTCATAAACATGCATGTGGAACTATCATACTTTCCAGTGTTAATTTCACAAAAGACTCAAAGTAAAACTAGAACCCCCCTTTCTTAACACACAAATAACATAAATTAAACTTAGAGTTATACATTGTTCCTGACAGTATATGCACAGTACTGTTGGGAAGGACATTCCTGGATTTTAATCCAGTGACATTGAAGGAATGGTAATATAATTCCAAATCAAGGTGATGCAATTTGAGTGGAACTTGCAGGTGGTGATATTCCCATTCATTTGCTTCCTTGTCCTTATAGGTGGTAGAGGTGATGAGTATGGAAGTTGCTGTTGAAGCATCCTTGGTGAGATATTGCAGTGCATTTTGTTGATGATTCTATTAAAAATTGGTGGTGGAGGGAGTGATGAATGACATGTCAATCAACTGGGCCATTTTGTCCTAGACCGTGTCTTGTGTGGTGTTGGAGCTGCAGTTAACCAGACAAGCAGAAAGCATTCCATCCCCCTCCTGATTTGTGACTTGTAGATGGTGGACAAGCTTTGAGGAGTCAGCAAGTATGTTACTCACCTCAGAATTCCGAGCTTCTAACTTGCTTGTGCAGCCACAGTACTCATATGAACGATCCAGTTCAGTTTCTGGTTAATGGTAACCCAAGGAAGTCGACAGTGGAGATTCAACAACAACAATCCCACTGAATGCAGGGGGTGATGGATAGACTCCCAGTCATTGGAAATGATCGCTGACTGGCACTTGCGTGACCTTGATGTTAACTGTTATTATCAGCCCAAGCCTGAATGTTGTCCAGATCTTGCTGTGTGTGCACATGGACTGCTTTCACTGTGAGGAGTTGGGAATGATACTGATCACTGTGAATTATCATTTCTAATCTTATGTTGGAGGGAGAGTCATTGATGAAGCAGCTGAAGGTGCTTGAGCTGAGGAACTCCTGCAGTTGCATCCTGAGCTGAGATGATTGAATGCCAACAAACACAACCACCTTCCTTTGTGACTCCAGCCAGAGGAGCGTTCCCTCCCCAAACCCCTGATTCCCAGTGACTCCAGTTTTGCTGGGTTCCTTGATGCCGTGACTCCAGTTTGGTCAAATATTACCTTCTTGTCCATATTTGGACAAAGGCTAAAATACATTCAGGAGTGAATGGCCCTGGCAAAAACCATAGAAGAGCACCAATGAGCATGTTATTCCTTCAATTCATTTGGTTGAAGAGCCTCATTGTTGTTTGTGCCCTGCCTTTTGTCATTACTGATTCTCCTGTAAAGGATACAGTGCTGGAACAAGTGTCTGAGATCTACATGTCTCTAAAACTGATTATATCAGTGGGCAGTTGTCAATTAGCTCAATGGCAAGTCCTTCCACTGCTAACCTCAAAATTCAGCTTATTGCAAGCCTACGATGGGTTAAGTCAGATAAAATCCAATCCTCTATGACGAATACTGTTACACTGAAGCAAAAAATTCTTCTGAACCAAATGTCAAAAATATATTTACAGTTCATCTATTCTAATCATATTCAATAAAATTAATGTTGTTGTTTCACGGAATAGACACTTCCACTCTCAAAAGAAAAATGCAATATTTTAACATCACTTTCAATTTCAAAAGAGTAGATTTTTATGGCAGTCAGATTTAATTCAAGTCAGACTCAGGATTTTTCTGGGAAAGGACACTGACAAATCTGATGAATGAGCAGAGAAACAAATAATTTACAGCACATCCAACCTGAAACATCAAATAAGGTTCAGAAGTAAAATATGAAATAAGTTTTGGAATATCAATCAACTAATTGCTTTTCAAGTTCCACAATACTGCTCCAGAGCAGATAGAGAGACAACATCAGACCATTTACTTCCTCTTTTTAAACAAGATAATTTAAAGCAAATATTACAGGAAATGATCAGCATCGAGATTCATCTTACAGATCAGATGTGTGACCTTCATCTTCTGTTGCATTCTAATGAGTTACTGCAATCACCAAGTCATGGCCAATAGTAAAGATTTTCTTTTGAATTTCAAAAATTGGTTCTTAAAAACTGTTACTAATCCCAATCTCTAGGTGTCTGTATTTCTAATGGAGAGCTTAATCCATGTACATGATACACTACAAGAACTCACTAAAGTTCCTTTGAATGTACCTTCCAACCAAGACAGACTAGGGCAGCAGACAGACTTTCACAACCACCTCCAAGTGTCACACAATGCTGACTTCGAACATATCATCATTTCTTCACTATTATTGGTTCAAAATCTTGGAACTCCCTTCCTAACAGCACTGTAGATGTGCATACACCATATGTTTCTGCTCATCCAATGCTGAAGTTTGACAACTTGAGACATTGCAGTCATCGCCACTAACCCATTTTTTTCCCATGCTGACCAGCCTGTGTACATTTACTGCATTTCCAGTTCAGATTGCCAGCATTTGCCTTCTTCCTGCGGTGCTGATCAAAACAGTTCAAATGACCTCAAATCTGCTCAGCTGTGACAAATGACTGGAAAGTGTTTGCAGAAAGAATGAGATATGATCAGCGATGCACACACATCAACCAGTCATCAGAAAATGAACCATTACATAATTTTCTGTTAGCCAGAGCACAATGCATGATACACATTGAAAGTGGTAACTGATAAGATGGGAAAATCAGTGTTCTATTACGTCGAAAAGTAAACAACGTTTAGGCATTAAACCAGTGCAAAATACTTCACAGAGATAACATCATGTGGGTTGAACAATGTTAGATCCATGCTTATAAGATTTGTTACCTTGTACAAAATAATCAAACTCACTGATAATATTTTAACTGCTATGTTTAGCCAATGACACAAACTGCAGTTCCATGCAAACGTTAAATTAAATTTTGGCTTTAGAAAGTACTGACTCCTCAAAAAATCCTCCTCTTTGCTACCGCTGATTCTGTTCCTGACACGGTTAGAAATTACATCCAGTTACACTCATTAGCAAAGTGCAATCTCTTCAAAATGGAATTGGATTGAGAAACTTCTTCAGGCAACAGAACCTAAAAGGACAAGGTATATGCTGATGCAGCATTCACCTGGAACAGAGATTTCAAGGAAATATTTCTAAAAGCATTATTGTCATGTCGTCAGAGATTGTTGACGAATGTAACCAGTCCATCTCCAGAACAATGTTTGATATTAGTATGGAGTGAAATGATAAAGCAGAATGACCATCTTTAAAACAAGAACAATATAATCGAGGAAAATCGAGATTTTTTTTGTCTTTCTTTATTAAGTAACGTGGTTAAGAACTTGACAAATTACTCCCAAGAAAATCTAATCTTTTGTGCAGATTTGTTGAAATAAGTTGCCAGGTAGCTTGTTTCAGAAGGAAAGCAATTCAGGTACTCTTAGTAAGATGACGGGCAAGGAAGAAAATCTTTAATAAACATAAAGTTCAGGAAAACTTGAGTTTTCTGAAAGGTAGTATTATGACCATTGTGAACCAGTGCAGAGTAAACTGAGACAGACTAAGAAAGGCCAAAATTGATTCCTGTGCTGGGTTCAGTTAGTTGAGGTCAGCCAGAGAGGAAACTAGGGTGCTAAAATCACATGCAAAAAAACAAAAAAGTTAGCCAGTTTTGGTTCTTGATTGCTAGCGAGCAAGTCCTCCTTAAAAATAAACATTTGCAAACTAAATCAAGATAAAACTCCTTGGAGAATAAGAAGTTAGCTGTAACTATGTGGCATGCTAATGAGACACAGTGGGCAAGGTTCTCAGAGTTACTTCCCCCCAGGCCTATTGTGGCCACCAACTCTTGCCAGAGGGATTTGCAGCAACACGGTCTCAGTTTGAGATCTTCCTTGCTCCCTCCTAGTGACATGAAACTGATTTTCATCCATTAAAATTCATTTAACTATCATTACATGGCTTAATGAGTTTGTTTCCTGGATCATTAAATGATGGCCCCCGCCAGTATGCCAGCAAAAATTAATATTGCTTTTCGAAACCAAAATCCAGTTGTAATCACCATGCCATGGGTACAGAGGTAATGACAGTCCCCGGGTAGTGAGGAGACATTGACACTGTCAGGGGCAAGCCCTCGATGTCATCCCATTGGGGGAGGCTCCTTTATGTTTGTGTGGGGACAGTTTGGGGGCATCTTAGTGCATTATGGGGCAGTCGGCTGTGCCTGCATTGGGGGTGTTGGGACGGAAACTATGGGAGAGGGTGCGATTCTGAAGGAGGGGATGGAGGGAGCACTCTACTTTGAGATTGGTGCACTCTTTTAAAAAGTGCCCCTCTACCCCAATCTCTGAATCTTGGTTTTTCTGGCGAGTTTAGCGCACCGCCGCCCCCTCCACTTGCCCACAACTAGCAGTGTAATCCTCTGCAATATTTTGTAATTGCACGCACTGTTGTTTGATCAGGCTAGAAAAGGCAGCTGTGAAACCAGCCAGTTTCATGGTACTTTTCTTGCCTGTTGCAGCATCCTGTAATTTTGAGAAAATTCTGCCCCATGTGTTGCATCACACAAAGTGATGCAAGTTCTCATGATCTTGCTCTCTCTTGTTGAGCCTCATGACAAGATAAAGTCACAGCTATGTTGTTTCTTAATGAAGTTAACATTTTCATTGCTTCAGCAGACTGTAAGTATTTTGTATTCACACACTTTTAGGCTCCTATGTCAAGAATTCAAACAGTTGGAACATCATGGAAAGGAAACTACGGCTTATGTAGATCAGACCAGTGTAATTTCGGAAAGAATTTCACAGCAAATCAATTATTTAAAGCAGAATTATCACTATTGTAATGGAAAATATGCCAATCAATACACCACACAGTGAAGTAATTGCCCAGTTTAATGGTGATGACCAAGACTATTGCCCAGAGCACCAGGAGAACTCGACATTCTTCAAAAAAACTGTCATGGAATGTTTTGCTTTAAACTAAACAGGCAAAAATGAGGTCTCTGTTTAAAATATCTTAGCCAAAAGATTTTATCAATGCTCCATGAGAATGGCAGAGATTTTATCACAGAACAGGCACAATCCCCCAGTGCATCTCAATCAGTTTATCATTATCAAACATCCTGTGCAGTCCCAACATACCTTTATATTGTCTGAAAACTTGTACTTTGGGAAAACAACTGCATTTTTAATTAGCAATAGATTGAAGGGCAGGATAGTAGTTGTAGCCGAGGTGAGATCGTATTGACAGTTTAGCTCGGGGGAGCTAAACTGTCTACTTCTGCTCCTAGCTCCGATGTTCTTTAGCCCAAAAAGCAGTCTACAATCACACAAATGAATAATGTGGTATATAAATTTTAGCGCCTGCATGATGTTTGGTGTGTAAGCCAGACATTCCAAAGATTGGCAGATTGTGTCAAACAACATGTCCCTGCTGCTGTTCACAATAGGAAAGATACGGATGGTACCGACTGAAGGGGTGTCTTCGTGCCTTGGAAATAACTGGATTTTTTCAGATTTCTTTCCCTGCATAATTAGTTAGGTTTTTATGTGGTTGCTCGCAGTATTGAACAGATTCAGGTGGACAGGAAGAGTCCAAATTGTTGGGAATTGAGGATCACAATTAAACGGAAAGACCAGATAGATTGACACTTTCAGACTCCTCAAATGGAAAATGAAGAATTACTTCTGATCCTTGATGACTTAATTATAGTGCTTGTCAAGGCAAACGTAAACTATCACCACATATCACAACTAAGAGTAGTTGAAAATCAAACTTTAAATAGGTGAATGATGAAATGATGGGCAAAATGTGTTAGGTAGTTGGGAGAGAGTGGCCTCAGGAATTCACTAGAGCTGGCACAGCAGTAAAGGGAAGAGATGGAAAAAACAAGACTAGAACAACAAAAATTATAGGACGTTCAATAGTTAGTAAACAAGCAGATATTTCTGTGCCAACAGATATCATAAAATCATAGAATCCTACAGTGCAAAAGGAGGCCATTTGGCCCACTGAGGCTGCACCAAAGACAATCCCAACCAACCCCCATCCCTATAACGCCATACATTTACCATAGCTAGTCCCCCTAACATTAAGGGACAATTTAATATGGCCAAGCCACCTAACCCTCACATCTTTGGAGCTTACCAATTCAGGTGACAGGGTCAAAGATGTCACTGAGTGGCTGCAGAGGACCCTGAGAGAAGAGGATGAACAGCCAGTGACCTTGGCTCACATTAGCACCAATGCATAGGTAGAAATAGGCATTTAGTCCTGCAATCCAAATTGAGGGAATTCAATAGAAAATAGCAACAAGGATCTCAAAAGTGGTAATTGTCAAATCACTAGTACTGAGCGAATACAGCAATAGGAAACTAAAACAGGTGAACATGTAGCTGGAAGTTTGGTTCAAGGAGGGGTGCTCTAGATTCCTTGGATATTGGCACCTGTTCTGGCAGATATGTGCTTTTGAGCAAACCTGGGAATCTCTTGGTGTCTATTTCTGCTCCTATTTCTTTTGGTCTTAAAAGTACTATATTTTATGATGGTGTGAGAGTCCCTTTTAACAATGAGCAATAACAAGAAGTTAATTATACGGGTGCGAAGACTGTGGATGTGTCTCTGATCTCCAGCCAGGATTTTAGGTTCAGAACAATCAGGCTGCAGAGCAAGGGACATCTCTTTCTAGCAGAGTCCATTTGAAATTCCCTGTGCTGGCAAAAAGGTTTAGTCCTCTCATGAACCGGAAGCTCCAAACAGTGTTCAAACAGACATCCTCCTCATGGGATGGCCAGTGGTGGTGGTTGAGCGAGAGCGAGGGCGAGGGCGATTCTCTCTCCACAGTTGCTGTCAGACTTGCTGAGATTTTCAAGCATTTCAGATTCCAGCATTTGCAGTAATTTGCTTTTACCTCCTCAATGAGCTCAGTTTGGCTTCTACCAGGGCCATTCGATCCCTGACCTCACTGAGATTGAGAAAAGAATTCAGGCGGTAAGAGAAGCGTGATTGCCCTCGACAACAAGACAGTATTTGCCCAAGTACTCTATCAAGATACTATTACAAAATTCAAGTCAATGGGGATCAGGGCTGGGGTGGATTCCATTGGTTTAAGTCAAACCTAACACCGAGATTCACTGCAGGAGTTCCTCACACTGGTATGCTAGGCCCAACTATCTTCAGTTGTTTCACTGCTGACCTTCCCTCCAACATTAAGTCTGATCTTCACTAATGATTATTTAGTGTTCAGTAGCATTCCAATCTCTTCAGATACCAAAGCAGTCTGTGCTCACATGCAGCAATGCATGCATGAAAAGTTGTAAGATACATAGACACCACATAAATGCCAGAAAAAAAGCATTTCACAGAAGAAACGAACCATCGTCCCTTGACATTCAACAGTACTGTCATTGCTGAACCTCCCACCTTTAAAATTTTAAGTGTTACCATTAACCAGGAACTGAACAGGGTCAAGTCAAGTAAGTTTATCACGTGAAAAAATTCCTTGGGTCATTAGATGTAGTGATATTTTAAGTGCATAAAGGAACGATTCTTATTTGGTATTTCTAAAAAAAACTGAAATATTGTTGGTTGGACAGGCTCGATGGACGGAATAGCCTCCTCTTGCACTACAGGGAAGCTTTGATGAATAGCGTGGCTACAAGAGCAGGGCAAGGGCTCAAAATTCGTGAATGAGTAACTCACCTCCCAACTCCCTAAATTCTGTCTACCATATATGAGGAATAAGTCAAGGGTGTAATGAAAGACTTTCCACTTGCTTCATGAGCACAACTCCAACAACACTCAAGAAGCTCAACACAACCACCACAAAACATCCCATTTGATCAGCATACTTTCCACCACCAGGGCACAATGACAGCAATATTCACCATCTACAAGATTCACAGCAGCAACTCATTAAGCTTCATTCACCAGTATGTTCTATATGCGCAATCTCTGCCTCCTAGAAGGTCAGGGCAGCAAATATTTGGGAACACCCTCGCCCTCCAAGCCACATGCCATTCTGACCAAACTGTCATTAATTCATCACCACTGGATCCAAATCTGGAACTCCCTATCGAGCAGTAGATGGACTGCAACAGCTCAGCACCACTTTAACAACGGCAATCACTGATGAGGAATAAACACTGGCTTTGCCAGTGATGTCCACATCCCATGAACAAATATAAAAAAAGTATTTTGATACACAGTTTAAGAAGGTCATAGACTCCTTGCAAAATCAATGCCAAAATGAAAAGATTCAATTTGTGCATCTGCACCCTATGAGAAATAGCAACAAAGATTACGTACACCCATTAAGAAAAAGCAAACAATCAGGGGTTATGGGGAAAAGGCAGGAGAATGGGGATGAGAAATATTTCAGCCATGATTGAATGACAGAGCAGACTCGATGGGCCGAATGGCCTAATTCTGCTCTCATGTCTTATGACCTAAACCACTGGGGTTTGTTTCTAGAAAGATAGTATTCAAAAGCAGGTATGCAAAGTTGAACAGAGCTTTGAGTAGACCACAGTGAACAGTTCTGATCTCCACAATATAAGAAAAGTACAGAGAATTTAAAGGAAGTACAAAAATAGGTTTACCAGAATGATACTGGAACTAAGGAAGATTTGAACAGAGCTACGAGACTCTTTCTCCAGAAAAGGCTGAACTGATGAGAAGATGGTAGAAGCAGATTGTGCTGGTTGGGAGATGAGTTTAGAAGCCCCTCACAGGGGAAGATCTCCAGACATGAGGTTAATGTCAGTCTGGAAAATGGTGGCTTGATATTTAGGTGGTTGGTTCATGGTTCAGGGGGTGATACAGTAGCAGGAACCTTGCTACCACTAGTTGATGCAATGAAAATAGATGCATTGAAAGGGATGCTAGACAAGCACTAGCAAGAAAGTAATAGTATGCTGATGGGATCACAGTTAAAAGGGCAAGCGGGACTTGTGTGAACGTAAAAAACTGACCTGAACCTGTTGAGCAGAATGGGCCGTTTTTGTGCGATAGAAATGACGTAACCATGAGATCCTTTCCTGTTCTGACATTTTGATGGATATTATATCTTATAATCAGCATAAAATTGGGGAGATGACAGCACAACATGGATTTTAAAGAGTGGGTGAGGTGCAATTCAATGAGAGGGTCAAAGAAAATAAATGTACTAGAGGAATTGAGAGTGTCCAACACGTAACTTGGCAATATAATTGCAAGTTGCTATTCTCGATAATGATATGAGCACTTCCTCTGCCACAGTGACTTAGAAAAGCAGACAGTGGAATGTGTAGAATGTTAGAGCAATAATCCATGCGCCAGGTTTCTGTCAACACCAGGACGTCAGGAGATTCATCCACGATGAGGTCATGGAAGGTGACAAGCTGTGTTGCTGAGAATGAACATTCTCAATGCAACAGGGATTAATGATTCCACAGTAGAAAGGTAAGGATTATGCAAAAAAATGAGAGGGATTGTAGGGGGGCAATCCGGGAAAGATGGTTGCCAAGAGCAAAAGGGTGAGAGAGTTTGGTTGTGGGTGTGACAATGGGGTAATAGAAAATACTGTGGATTATTCATTGTGAACTAGAGTCCATGACAACAATGGGGATCAAAGTTAAGTGGAGACATTGTGTCACGTGTGACTTCTTTTCTTTTTTCACATGATGTGGATGTCACCAGCAAGGTCAACAGTTGTTACTTATTCCTAACTGGCTTTGGAAAGGTGCTCCTGAACTTCCCCCTCCTTGAACTGCTGCAGTCTGTCGGGTGCAGGTAGACCCAACACGCTGGAAGAAATTAATTCTTAGGTTTTGTCCCAGCCACAGTGAAGGAATGGTAATAAAATTTCCAAGTCAATGTGGATTTCTGACTGGAGGGTAACTTGTGGTAGTGTTCCCCTCCATGCCAAACACCATCCTAATTTGGAAGCATAGCAGCATTCCTTCACTGGTGCTGGAACAAAATCCTGGAATTCCATCCCTAATAGCACAGTGGATGTATCTGCACCAGATGGACGGCAGAAGTTCAAGAAGGCAGCTCATCTTTATCTTTAACTGGGCAATGAAGGATGGGCTCACTAATGAAACTGAGGTCCCATGAATATCTAAGTGGAAGAGGTCATGGGTTTGAAAGTGCAGTCAAAAGAGCCTTGGTAAGTTGCTGCACTTTATCTTGTAAATAGCATACCCGACTGCCACTGTACATCACTGGAGTAAGTTTTAGTTGATATGTGGAGTGCCAAGTAAGCTGTTTTGTCCTGAACAGTGTCAAACTTCCTGAATGTTGCGGGAGTCGCACTCATCCAGGCAAGTGGGGAGTATTCCATTACACTCTTGACTTGTGCCTTGTAGATGGCAGACAGGCTTTGGGAGGTTAGGAGGTGAGTTACCCACCACAGGATTCCTAACCCCTGGCCTATCCTACACAACTAGTCCAGTTTAGTTTAAAGCTGTGCCATTAACTGGATCATAAATGTGAATTGCAGGTGAATTTTTAAGCTGTTTTTACTTCTTGCATTCCAACAACAATAACTGGTAACCATTCTACTGATGCATGCAGTTCTCCAAGCATCCCATCCGATTGCAATTCTTTACTTGTCAGCAAAAACATTTTAATATTGGCTGGCAATTAAAACACACGTGTATCCCATTATAGACTGGCACATTATCTCCAAAGGGAATGGGTAGATCTTTTGGTTTTGAGGAGACTTACAACCAAGGACTTTACTGTTCAGCTGAAAGTTAAAAGAAAATCTCTACTGTTCAAAAGAGTGCACAATCACCCCTCAAGCAACACACCAAAAAGAAAATCTGGTCATTGGTTTGATGTTTTTCCTCCTAACAGCCGTGACTGATCTTCAAAATGGAAGCAATGACATGAGCAATGCAAGTATGACAGTGCAAGTTTTCTTCAATGCAGCAAATAAGGATTCTATTCCAATGTCCACAAGCCCTTTCCAGCAGGAAACACTACATAAAAATCTGGAACAAGCAGCTGGTCTGAATTTATGCCCCTACCAAGTGGAACTGCAGAACGCCGATTTCTATACTGGTTGAGATCAGTCAGTAACAGGGATCAACCACAGAACATTCTTGATCTGATCCAGCTTTTGCAAGGTTTTAATTACTTAGCTGAGCTATGCAATTCTGTAACAATGAGTGTGAATTTAGTTATTCATTAAGCCAGCAAAGAAAGCTAACCTATAGTTTTGTTTTGAAATAAAACACATTTTATTTGAAGAATCTTTCAATTAAATATATTTCTAGGTTCTAAAACTTTGTGATTTTTTGGACTGTACTAATAAGAAAGGATAACAAAATGCAAAACTGATAGACAGGGAAATCAAGGGTGAGAGGCAAATAGGGCCACAGGACAAAAGTTATGTTTAAAAATGACAAACTTAAAGACTCTGCATTTTAATGTATGAAACATTCTGAAGAAGGTAGACGAACTGACAGTGCAAATCAAAGTGAATGGATATGACCTCATAGCCATTATGGAGACATAAAAGGAGAGCAAAACTGGGAACTTAATATCCAGGGATATTTGACATTTCAGATTTCAGAAAGACAGGAAAGAAGGAAAACATGGTGGAGTAGCATTCTTAATAAGAGGTGAAATTCAGTCAGTTCTGAAGGACTATCAGGAAAAGGAAAGTGGACATAAGGATTGTTGGGTGAGCCATGATCCTACTGACTGTCAGGCTCAAGGGTCTGAACAACTTTCTCCTGTTCCTGTATCTTATGATTTTCAGACTGCTTTTCCTTCTGAAATGCATGGGAAACATCAAGAATAATTCAGATTTGTAATGAGAATTCAGAAAATTTGATCTTAAACATGTTGCAAATTATTGAACAATGTTCATGACTGATATATGTTGTTGCTCATTTATACTTGTGAATGTGGCATGTGGGAAGCAAAGTGAACTTATCCATTTTACAAATTGCCAAGTGGAAATTGGAACTGTGATATTTCAACCTGAACTACATTCAAGTGGACTATTACATTTCAAATTTAATACATTGAAGAGAAGTTTTGCATCATGGCACTGCATTTCACTCAAAATACAACATTCTTTTCAGGAGTGAAAATAATCAAATATCACATGACTTTGTGGTCTATGATCACAAGTATGAACAGAATAACTGCCAAAACTCTACAACTACCCTTTGGTTCTGTCAAGAAGCTAATTTTGTATCCATTTAGATACTTCACCCTGGATCCTGTGAGGTTTAACTTTATGCAACAACCTATCACGTGGTACCTTGTCAAAGGCCTTGCTAAAACCCACGTAGACAACATGGACTGCACTGCGCTCATCTACCTTTCGTTACCCCCTTCAAAAAAACTCAATCAAATTTGTGAGACATGATTTTGCACTCACAAAGCCATGCTGACTGTCCCTAATCAGTCCTTGCATCTCTAAATGCCTGTAGATCCTGTCTCTCAAAATACCTTCGAACAACTTACCCACCACAGATGAGCCTCACTAGTCTGTAGTTACCAGGCATTTCCCTGCAGCTTTTTTTAAACAAAGACACAACATTTCCACCCTCCAATCTTCAGGCATCTTATCCCTCACTATCGATGATTCAAATGTCTCGGCTAGGGGACCCACAATTTCCTCCCTTGCCTCCCACAATGTCCTGAGATATAATTCATCAGGTCCCGGGGATTTATCTACATTGATGCACTTTAGGACTTCCAGCATCTCCTTCTCTGTAACATGTTGACTCCTCAAGATATCACTATTTATTTCCCCTATTTCCCTAACATCCATGCTTTTCTCAACAGTAAATACTAATAAGAAATATTCATTTAGGATCTCACCCATCTCTTGTGGATCCACATATAGTGATCCTGGTTGATCCTTAAAAGGCCCTACTCTCTCCATGTTACTCTTTTGCCCTTTATGTATTTGTAGAAGCTCTTTGGATTCTCCTTTACTTTATCTACCAAAACAATCTCGGGCTGAAAAAAAGCAACATAAAATTGCATTTTACAGCAAGCGGTGTCACTTTAAATTTTTCAACCAAGCTAAATTCCCTCTCAGTTTAAACAATACCTAACTTCCTTTGGAATTTCTTTAGTGAGTGCTCATTCCTACAGACCACAAGAGTTTCAGATTTTGTTGAATAAGTCAATGACAACCAAGCAGGAACATGAGACATGATTTCCCGGACTTTGAGCTGGGCAAGCATGTGGAAAAATATCGGCAAGAGTTCCTGCTTTTTTTCCATTGAATGAGTTTGAATATGAGAATATACATGGACATCAGGTGAGAATTGGATTGGATTACCCAGTCCATTGCCCACTGACATTAACATTAGATCTGGCACCCAATTAGGCACAAGGTTTGCAACAACACAATTAAATCTGTGCAGAGTATGACTCAGTAATTTTAATGTTTTAGAACCATCTGAACAATAACTCAAAAGAATACAGATTAAAATGTGCAATTTATATTGGATCACTTTTGATATAATCATTACTTACAAAATTGGCTAAATTTGCTATTAAAATGTAATTAGAAAAAGATACAGAGACAATCAAACCATTCAAGGGTAAAAAAAATCAAAAATATATACTCAAAAATTATATCTCAATTGCCCAAGCCAAACATGTTACAATATTACTTCACAAACAATAGCATATATCTCATCGCACTCTTGCTCCCCAATTCCCACATTTCACCCCCCCCCCACCCAAACCAGATTCTCCATTTCTTTTCTGGACTCTGTCTTATCATTGTTTGAGATCCAACCCAGTACAGTGAGCTAAAAACACAGCCTTGTGGGGCACCACTGTTGGGGATGATCGTGGAGGAAGTGTTGTCGCTTATTCTTATTCATTGCAGTTTGTGGGTTAGGAAATCTAGGACGCAATCGCAGAGGGAGGAGTGAAGCCCTAGACCACAGGGTTTGGAGATAAGTTTTGTAGGAATAACGGTGTTGAAGGCAATCGATAAATAGGCGTATGACATAGGTTCTTTGTTATCACATAAATAATTACTTGGATGAATACAGGATCCTGCTGTGTTTGATGCTGCCATAAAGTTCAAAAACGAAACGTTTCCAATAGTTAGGAACAGGAGCAGGATTTCGGATTGCAAACAAACGAGAAAATGCTGGAAAATCTCAGCAGGTCCAGCAATACTCTAAGGAGGGAAAAGAACTTACGTTTTGAGTTCAGATGACCCTCTGCCAAAGCTAGAGGGCACAGGGGGCAGCACGGCAGCACAGCAATTCGCACTGCAGTTTCACAGTGTTAGGGATCTGGGTTTAGTCCCTGGCTTGGATCACTGTCTCTGTGGAGTTTGCATGTTTTCCCCATTTCTGCATGGGTTTCCTCCAGGTGCTCCAATTTCCTCCCACAGCCTGAAAAACGTATTGTTTAGGTGCATTGACCCAAACAAGCACCAAAGTGTGGCGGCTATGGGAATAGCTTTATTGCAATATTAATGTAAGCCTTATTTGTGATTAATAAAAAATTTTACTAGAAAGTGGGAGATATTGATACTGTAGGGTGACGGAATGAAATTTGATCATAGCCACAAAAACAAGGGGAAAAGCTAAGAAGTACCAATGGCAGTCCATAGAGAGAATGGAAGGTGTGAATGGCCAAACATCAGAGAAGCTGAAATCAGAGGGTAAGCTGTGACAAATAAAGATGTGGGAGAGGTGTAGAGAGATAAAATTATGAAAAGTGGGTAAAAGGAAGTAAAGAGGGAGAAAAGATAAAAAAAAAGGATAAAAGAGTGGGGGGAAAGAAAAATAAAATGAAAAGGTAGAGAACAGTTAAAAATTTAATAAAATGAAAACAAAGGTGTTGAAATGGATACAGCTAATCATCTGAAATTGTTGAATTCAATATTGAGACTCGAAGGCTGTAAAGTAACAAGACAGAAGACGAGATGCCATTCCTCCAGTGTGCGTTCAGCTTCACTGGAACATTGCAGCAGGCCAAGAATTCAGATCGATTTGGCTTGTACTAAACCAAGGGTACCAAGGCTAAATGTGGAATTTCAGCCACGTCAGCACTAACTGAGGTTGGAATGTCAGACCCCCTTGTTCTGTATGGTCCAATATCACACTAGCAAGCTGTGTTTTTCTTGTGTACCTATATATATTTATTTTTAGATTCGAAACACCATTCAAGATTCCCTAAATGGCTCATATGGTAAACACTATATATGGTGCTGTGATAAGCTGTGCAGAATATTAAAGTCACAAGTTTGATTTTTGGTCTGTGATGAATAGAACATTCTTCGGCCCTCGCTGCTGTGCCGAGCTATGTCCATTCCCGAGATCAAGCTATCACATCCCTATGAGCTGAACTCTGGTGATGCATTCACAATTGGCCAGTACCTGCTGGGCTCAGGAGTTAAAAAAGTTAAGAGTCAAGTAGCATCTCACAAAACTTTTGAAGGTATACAATATGTATTGAAGACAAATTTGGAATTGATTTTAACATCCTCCAAGTGAAATTGCCCACTGACACACAACATATATGACAGTTGTTGGGAAGCTGATGGCCCTACAAAACGATCCGCAATAAAGTCATGACTTGAACATCGCCAAAAATGCCCACCAATGTTGCTGAAACTATGAAAAATAAAATCAAATCCCAATAAGAGTATGCTGGAGAAGTACAAGAGAGCATATTGGTTTCAAATGAATATTCAAACTACAAATGGAGAATTATAAACGCAAGACCTCATTCTGGCATGCCAATATTAACTTGGATCAACATTTAAAATTCCATGCCATATCAAGTACTCACACAAAGATTTCTTTGCTAGTCAATCATACCACCTCAAATAATTACTTTGAAAATTTTAGGGATTGAAAACTTTGGCCACAAAGTTCAGAAAAGCCTGCTATACTGACAAGAACTCTTGACAATTCCTCCACAATCCAAGTGGATCCTTGTGAAGATGCCTCAGTAGAACAAATATATTCTACCCAATCTACACTTGTAACAAAAACAACTTGCATTCATGTGACAACTTTAACATAATACAATATTCAAGCCATTCTACAAGCATGCTGTCAGGTGAAATTTGATACTAAGCCACAGAGATATTCAGACAAATGGTCAAAAGATTGGTCAGAAGTAGGTTTTGAGGAGTGACTTTAAGAACCGAGGCACACAGTTTAGGGAAGGAATTTCAGCGCCTCAAGCCTTAGCAGCTGAACGCATGACCAATGATGGTGTTTAGGGCTTGAAGAGGTTACTGAGGGAAGGTAAGACAATGGAGAGATTTAGGCACAACACTCAGAATTTTAAAATCAATTTGTCAGACCAGGGTGCATTGTATATCGTCAGCAAACGTTGGGCACTTGGTGAAAAGGATTTGGTCCGCCATTCTGAAATCCTCATAACTTTCCACATATTTTTTCTATAAAATTATTTTTATTTTTCAAAAGGCACTATGTTAGCACGGTCTACTTGGGGAACTACTTGGAAGGAGAATGCAGGTCAGGAGTGATTGCAAACCCATTTAACGTGGTTGTTTACTGATTGATATTTGATACAAGAGGTCAAGTATCCATTATCTGAAACCTTTGGGACCATCTGTGGTTTGGTTTTCAGGTAGTCTCAGTTTTGGGATCTATTGTATATATGATAGACCTAATTACATTACAATAGCCTAACTCTAAGTTAGCTATAGTCTACAAATGGAAGGTGTTTCTCCATTTGCTAACTTTCCCCACACCCTGTTGCTTACCCATTAAGTTATTATAACTGTAATATAATACTACATTTCTTTACTAACATACAAATTAACTACATAACTGTTCAAAAAAATACCTTCAGAATTTGGATGTTTTCAATTGCTGAGATAAAGTATATTCAACCCTTCTGGCTACACTTTGAAAAACTAATCTTTGATGATACAGTCAAGGAGAGTGAGTGGTCTTCATTTCTCACTATGTCTTTTTCATTTTTCACAATTGGGTGCGAGTTATGTAGAATTCCACTCCAAAATTACTTTATCAGTAAAAACACAAGGGACTATTTCCAACATTTACTTTCCTCAATCAGGCTTCCTTAATCTGACTCCACACTTGTAGGTTTTGCTATCAACTGTCCACAAGACCTTCAATTCCTCAAGCATGAAGTGTTGTGGGGAAGATTTATTAGGTCTATAATCTCGAGAGGGCTGAATTGAGGGTGGCCTAGAGAAACAAAAGAAACCACAAAAAGACTGGATGCAGAATTAAAGTCGACTTTAATATCATTACAATGAGAGATGTGAACTCTCAGAAAGAGTCACTTCCGCAGAGAAAGGCCATTACTGAGTTCTTATGGAGTGACTTTTACACTCTGTCCTATTGAAACATATCTTCCCATGGTGACACAGTGGTTAGCACTGCTGCTTCACAGCACCGGGGAACTGGATCCAATTCCGGCCTTTCCAGTGTCTGTGTGGATTTCCTCCCATAGGCCAAAGATGTCTAGGTAAAGTAGATTGGCCATGCTAAATTCGCCAATGTGTTCCTAGGGGGATTAGCGGGGTAAATACGTGGATGGGATGCTCTGTCAGAGTATCAGTGCAGACGCGATGGGCTGACTGGCCTCCTTCTGCACTTTGGAAATTCTATGATTCCCAGGGGTTGGGGACAATGCTCAGAGATCGTTTACTTTTACATATTCATTGGTGTTACATAACAGAATTCCAGTTTTGATAGCTCTAGGGCACACGATAATTGCTCCTGATTAGCAATTAGCGTAGAGACAAGATCAGCTAAATATTAATGTAAACTATTGTCAATTTCCAGACGCTTCACGGCCCTCTATCTATAACCCTTCTCAGCATTCCGAGTTTCAAGAAAGTTCTGATTGTGTTCAAATACACAGATACTTACTTCACTTCTCTCATTGCATACCTGTTTGTATTTTAAATCAACCCAACCCTGTCTTTGTTTTAACATCTCCAAGTTAAATCTCACTCTGCAGGGAGTTCCAGGTTTTCGTACCAAGTTATGTATTCTTATTAATTCTGCTATCAAATTATGTCTATTGCCTATCCATTAAGGGAGCATTGCTGCCTTCCTGAATTCTACAGCAACAAAAGCCATTTTATAGTGTGGAAAAAAGACTAATAAAAAAGTTTAAAGTTTATTTATTAGTGTCACAAGTAGACATACATTAACATTGCAGTGAAGTTACTATGAAAATCTACTTGCCACAGCCTGGGGCCTGTGCACGTACACTCCAGGAGAATTTAGCATGGCCAATGCACCTAATTAGCACATCTTTCGGACTATGGGAGGAAACCCACACAATGACTTCCCACAGACAGTGACCCCAAGCCTGGAATTGAACTCGGGTCCCTGGAGCTGAGAGGCAGCAGTGTTAACCACTGTGCCACTGTGAAAGGAGGATTGTAAGCCTTCGACTGGTTGAACTCCTGCAATATAAAGATGTTTTAAAATGGAGGTAATCGAGCTTCTTTCCCTTTGCACCAAAGAAGGATCAAGAACTATCAAACCCCTGAGCAGAAAATTATGTCAAAATAATAATCAACACTACACCCACTTAAGAACAGTAATTAACTGATGGCCAATATGTATAATCTGTGTTGCAAATAAACTGCATCAAGCACTTTACAGATTCAAAGGACAATTTCAGGGAGAACTTCCAAACTTCACATTCCAATCATTACAATACTACCACCTAGAGGTGTATTCAGGAATAGAAATTTCCATTTGTTTTCTCGATCATGTCTCACATATATCATTGCTCCAATTCTGTAGGAAATGTTCACTCTAGTACACTGCCATGTGGTTTGCTGGTATTAAAACCTCCTGAGCAGCAAAAGACAATTCACTCATCAATCTTTACGACATTGATGAGTGTCTTAAGCTCTTAAAATTCGACAAATGTTCATGTCAACTTTCCTCTCACACAGTTATATCCGAGCTTAAATCTGTATTAAATTGTTAATGCTCTCTAAATTGAATTGCTGTGGAACTGGGATGCTGAATGCCAGGAATCTTGGCTGCATGACGCCACATCAAATCCAATGAAACCTCACAGTACTTAAGGTACAAATTGAACAAAGATATGAATAGAGGAACACCCATGGTACCGAATGCCACCTCACTTACATCTTCTATGCCCTAGAGCTTTACAAGTCCATTATCTGTAATAGATACAAGCAGCATGATCTTTTTTTCCATGGGGTTACGATCTCCCACTCATCATTCAAAAGACAAGCAGTCCTGTTCAGAAAGATAGAAAGGTATTCGGCACGAAGCAATGTTCCAATCAAATTCAATGAGGCTGGAAAATGAACAACAATAGCCAGAGCACAGCAAAAAAAAGATAATCAACAAGTCAAAGCAACGGTTTCACTTGCTTAATTCAAAATAATCACCTTTTAAAATACATAGGCATTTAAAATCTGCTGGAGGGAATTTTTTGGACGATTTCTGCATTCCAGGTCACAGTACTGCAATCATTCATCGACTTGTCCATTTGCCATCATTGGGACGTTGAAAGTGAACAAAAATGATCATGATTGTTGCTGTATAGTAATTGAATAAGTCAAATTCCAACTTTATTAGCTAGGATTTTAGATCTTTAGTAATACCCATTCCAGGAGTATAGAAATACACAATTAGCCTCACTGGTTCACAGTTACTTAAAAAAAATCTGTTTTTGCTACTTATTATTTCAACATGTTTACCAGGATTGTGGGATTTGAATTTAAGGATCCCACCCACTTTCAGCGGAACTCAAACAATTGGCTCTGAAAATATGGAAGTATCATATAATCTGTACCTCACTCAAGTGGTTATTTGTGAATATCAGCATCAGTAAGATGTATGGCTATAAGAGGCTTTGTAGCCAAGCACAATCCTGCCTTCATTTGATGGTCAAGCGCACTGGGAAACTGGGTTAATTATTCTCATCCTCGATCAAGTTTTGGATTGTACAATTTCAAGTTTAAGCCACATGAATGGAATTTCCAAGGAGACAGACAAAACCTTCTGGAAGGCCTCTCTTTACAAAAACATAAAGTAGTTTTCATACTTCCAGCAGACCTGGCTGAATTCAATTCGAAATGTCATTTTAAGTTTTACAAGGTACGTAGATCAAGACACCACTTAATGCATGCTATGTGGCTTCTCCAAGTTGGATATGAAATTTATTTCATTTACATTTTTTCACTAGCCAAAGTCTCATTCCCACGATCCATCAGCACTTTGAAAACAAACAGCTGTACTTCAGCTCTCAACACCTAGCAAGTGTTAAGAACTCTCCCCCGCCATAGCTGCACTTAAGTGAGGCAGTGACGCTAAATACCCAAGTGAAAATTATTTCATCTAAGCACATGAAACAAACAAAATAGAATCAGATAAATCACACAAAGATAAAGTCTGAATTGCCAACATTGAATTCTCTGCCAACCAAACATCACCAAAAATAACTAGCCATTTTTGGATGTACAATACACAAACCAACATTACACAATTCAAAACAAAAATATTATACCATGCTGAGATCTTAATGTGCCACACAGTTTGTGAATATATGAAAGAAGCATTACACACACAAATAAAGCTTATTTATTAACCACAAATAGGCTTACACTGCAATGAAGTTACTGTGAAAATCCCATGATCGTCAAACTCCAGCGCCTGTTCACTGAGGGAGAATTCATCAATTTTCCAATTCGCCTAACCAGCACATCCCTCAGACTATGGGAGGAAACCAGAACAACTGGAGGAAACCCAAGCAGACACGGGGAGAACGTGCAAATGCCGTACAGACAGTGACCCAAGACAGGAATTGAACCCGAGTCCCTGATGTTGTGAGGCAGCAGTGCAAACCACTGTGTCACTGCAATTGGATGCCCTATTTATTTCACAGATAATGGTGACATCCAAAATAAATGCTGATTAATTTACAAACTGTCCAGTTTCTCTCATATCCAAAACTCACCTTTCGACTTAGTATCTATTTTGTAATAATTGCATTTTCAAGAGGAATCAAGATAATGCAACTGTGACACATAATTATGACACTGCACAACCATAAAAACTCTCTACAAATTGTTTGCCAATGATTGCACACCACTTATGCATATGAGCATCTGTCAGTAAAAAAAATCACAAGTTTTACTTCTGATCCCAAAATAAATCAGATTCTAGTTAGCAGAAGAGTTCAAACATCAACTAAATGAACATTGCAACATTGGGTGGTGTATCATTTTATATAGTCATAGAGGTTTACAGCACGAAAACAGGTCCTTCAGCCCAACTTGTCCATGCCGTCCTGTTTCTTAAATCCCCTAAGCTAATCCCAATTGCCCACATTTGGCCCATATCCCTATATTGTATATGCCCATTGTACCCTCGTAACTATCTAAATGCTTTTTAAAAGACAAAACTACATCCACCTCTACTACCACCTCTGGCAGCTTGTTCCAGATACTCACCACCGTGTGTGTGGAAAAAGTTGCCCCTCTGAACACTTCTGTACCTTAAATCTATGCCCTCTAGTTTTAGACTCCCCGACCTTTGGGAAAAGATATTATCTAACTGATCTGTGCCTCTCATTATTTTATAAACCTCTATAAAGTCATCGCTCAGCCTCCTGTGCTTCAGAGAAAGAAGTTCCAGTCTATCCAGCCTCTCCTTACAACTCAATCCATCAAGTCCCAGTAGCATCCTAGTAAATCTTTTCTATACTCTTTTTAATTTAATAATATTCTTTCTATAATAGGGTGACCAGAATTACACACAGTATTCCAAGTGTGGCCTTACCAACATCTTGTACAACTTCAATAAGTTGCCCCAACTCTTGTATTCAATGTTCTGACCGATGAAAGCAAGCATGCCAAATGCCTTCTTCACCATTCTGTCCACCTGTGACTCCATTTTCAAGGAGCTATGAACATATAACCTAGATCTTTTTGTTCTGTAACTCTCCCTAACACCCTACTATTAACTGATTAACTCCTGCCCTGGTTCAATCTGTCAAAATGTATTACCTCACATTTGTCTAAATTAAACTCCATCTGCTATTCATCAGCCCACTGGCCTAATTGATTAAGATCCCATTGCAATTGGAGGTAACTTTCTTCACTGTCCACAATGTCACCAATCTTGGTGTCACCTACAAACTTACTAACCATGCCTCCGATATTCTCATCCAAATCATTAATATAAATGACAAATAAACAGTGGACCCAGCACCGGTGTGCCCTGAGACACACCGCTCCAGTCACAGGCCTCTAGTTTGAAAAACAACCTTCTACGGCCACCCTCCAAGAAGCCAATTTTGTATCTATTTAGATACCTCACTCTGGATCCCAGGGTCTTTGCAACATGGATTGAATTTTAATACAAACTTATATCTGATGGCTATCAAGATAAATTTCAGCAGTTTTGACTAAGATTGGAATTTGACGAATAAGTCAAGACAGAAATTGTCACAGCCTAAATGGAAAAGTGCAGCAGAAGTAATGTCTTCAAAGAGAAATGGCAAGTTTACGCTCACTATAATAGATGTTCTCTACTGTGAAGATTAAGATGCATTGGCTGAGCAAAGTAAAGAAACTTATCAATGTGGGTGGTGGAGGTTGTTGAGAGTAGAGACTGAGTGACAAATGGGGAAAGTGACGCACAAAATCAGCAGTGCAACAAAATGCTTATTCATATGAACTGTGTTGTTGAGTAATAATGAGATACAAACACTTCATTTTTTTTGATTTATATTATATCTGGACAAGTTGCTCATCAGCAAGATAGGAAAAACGACTATATGACAACACAATCAGAAATGTACATTACTCATGAAAGTTTAACATAACCAAACTTTTACATTGATATCCACTTCATTAATTGTCTGACAACTTCACTTTCCAACTCAAACAGCAGGAACAAAGGGACTTATCGAATGTAAAATCAATGGGAATATAGTTGACAGAGGCTGAGTGGAAAATATGCATTCACTGTTCAATGTTGATCATTTCTTTTGTCTGCAAAGAGCAAGGAATATGGGGATAAGGCCAGGAAAGTGGATTTGAAGCAGAAGGCTAGCCATGATCTTGTTCAAAACAGGCTTGACAAGTCATACCGCTTACTCTCATTTACGTTTTTATTTGAATTTAGATTGGCTTGGCAATGTTATCATGTGCACAGCAATCATAGCTACAAGTATGAGAATAAAGAATGTTTTGTGTACAAAATGTCCACAGAAAATTTACTCCTCTGCATTTTTTAAAAACGTATTCATTCATGGAATGATGGCATCGCTAGCTAGGCCAGCATTTATTGTCCATCCCTACTTGCTCTTGGAGAAGGCACTAGTGAGTTGCCTTCTTGAACTGCTGCAGTCTTTTTGGTTTGGTAACACATGGTGTTGTTAGGGAGGAGTCTCAGAACTTTGATCTAACAACAGTGAAGGAATGGCACTTTATCTCCAAGTCAGGATGTGGAGTAGCTTGGAAAGGAACTTTGAGGTGTTGGGGTTCCCATATGCCTGTTGCCTGCTAAATGGTGGTGGTCATGGCTTTAGGAGATGTTGTTGAAGGAGCCTTGGTGAAATGCTGCAGTGCAATTTGTAGAAATTATACACTGCAGTGGTGAAGGGAATCAATTTTGAACGTGGTCAATGGAGAGCTGCATTCATCCAGGCAAGTGGAGAGTATTCCATCAGACTCCTGACTAGTGCCATGTGGATAGTAGACAGGCTTTGGGGAGTAAGCAGACAAGTTCCCTGCTGCAAAATTCCTGGCTTCTGATCAGCCTTTGTAGCCACGGTATTTATATGCTAGTCCAGTTCAGTTATTGATCAATGGTAGTCCCCAAGTTATTAAGAGAGGGAAATTCAGCAATGGTAATGCCATTAAACATCAAGCAACAAGGTCAAAGGACTTAGTGGAGGTGGTCACTGCCTGGCACTTCTGTTACACAAATGTTACTTGCCACTTTTTAGCTCACTCCTACATATTGCCCAGGTTTTGCTGCATATGGATGCAGACTGCTTCCCCGCCACAAAGATTGAGATATTGGAGGCTCTCCTCCTGCTAGGAGTAGACACTAGTCGCAAATTGTACTGAATATTATGAAATCATCTGCAACCAATCTCACTTCTGGCCTTCTGATGGAGGGACGGTCTTGATGAAACAGCTGAAGATGAGTCAGTCAATGACACTGTGTTGGGGAACTCCCTTAGTGACCTGGGACTGAGATGATGGACCTCCAATAACCACAACTATGTTTCCTTGCACTAGGCATGATTCCAACCAGATTCTCCCTTCAACACAATTATTTCAGTTTTGCTAGGGCTCCAAGCTGTCACACTTGGTCAATCTTTGCTTTGATGTCAAGGGCAGTCTCTCTCATCTCTAGAGTTCAGCTGTTTTCCTATGTTTTGATCAAGGCTGTAAAGAGGTGAGAAGCCAAGTGGCTCTGGGCAAACCCAAACTGAGTATCAGTGAGCCAGTCATTGCTGAGTAAGCGCTGCTTGATAACACAATCACCAACACTTTCCACCACTTTGATAGTATCAGGAATGGGCAGTTTGTCTTGTGAGGAAACAGATTAGATTTGCATCCACTGAAATTTAGAAGAATAAGAAATGATTTAATTGAAACTTTTAAAAGGTCCTGAGGGGTCTTGATAGGGTAGATGTGGGAAGGACAGTTCCTCTTGTGGGAGAATCTAGAACTAGGAATCACTGTTTAAAAGTAAGGAGTTGTTCATTTAAAACAGAAGTTAGGAGATTTTTTTTCTCAGAGGGCCATGAGTCTTTGGAACACTTTCTTAAAAGGCAGTGGTGTCAGAATGTTTGAATATTTTTAAAGGAGCTAAATTTTTGATTAACAAGGAGGTGAAAGGTTATGGGGGTAGACAGGAATGTGGAGTTGAGGTTACAATCCGAGCAATCATGATCTTATTAAATTGCAGAGCAGACCTGAGGGTCCTACTTCTGTTCCTAATTTGCATGTTCATATGATCAAGAATAGACTGATACGGCATGAAGTGACTGGGTTGGATTTGCCCTGCTTTTTGTGTATAGGATATACCTGGGCAATTTTCCACATTGCCAGGTGGATGCCAGTGTTGTAGCTGTACTTGAACAGCTCGGCTTAGGGTACATCTAGTTCGTGAGCATAACTCTTCATTACTATTGTTGGAATGCTGCCAGGTCCATTAGCCTTTGCAGAATTCAGCGCATTCAGCTGTTTCTTGATATCCCATGGAGTAAATTAAATTGACTGAAGACTGGCATCCGTAATTCTAGAGGCCTCAGGAGGGGTCAGGATGAATCGTCAGTCATCACCCCTGGCTGAAGATGATTGCAAATGTTTTGCACTGATGTTCTGGACTCCCCCATCACCAAAGATAATGATATTGTACAGTTCTCCTGTTGGTTGTTTAAGTGTTCACCAGCATTCAGCACTTGGTTATAAATTTATTAACTAGTATTCCTAAACCTGGATTATTTCTTCATTATGTAAGACATTACTTTCCATCCCCCCAACTTTATTTTTTCCATGGCTTGATTGGCATTCTCGTTTCCCTTTTCTGTAAAGCACACCTAAGACATGTCTTGAGGAAGCATCTTGTGTAAATTCATGTTGTTTAATGTTGACCACGTATAAGTTACGGAACAAAAATATGGAATCTGCATTTTACAAAGTTTCCATTGTATCAATCTTTATATAAATGTCTATTTACATTTCTATATTAAAATCTACTTAATTTGAAATTTTCAAGTGCTACTCTGACACGGGTTTTTATGCAGAGGCCCAAAGGATGACCAAGTAACAATTCAACACACAGGAATCTCCTGCTCCTATCCATAGAATCAATCTGATACTTTCCAACAATTAGATTTTGTGGCCTTAAAGTGACATAGCTCTTTCTGAACAAAATAACATGTTCCACATTACGTGATATACACTGCTCTCCTCGAAATCTAGCGCGTACATTTACATGTACTACAGAAATACTTCATATTACACAGTTACAAGCTATTTCTTCTTTGTCCGCCCAGAACAGAGAATTTCCAAGTCACTACAAATCTACCAATTTCCATGTATTATTTAAAAGGTGAAAAGCTGGGAGCAGAGTTCAAATAATTTTATGGTTTACGGACATAGATCACAGAAATGTATTCATGATGGTCAATAAAATTAGGAAATGAGATTTTTTTTGTAATGGGAGGACTAGGCTATAAAGGAAAGGAAATTTTGTTGCAGCAATTCAAAGCCCTGGTTAGACCACACCTGGAATAGTGTGTCCAGTTCCAGGCACTATACCTTTGAAAAGACACAGTGGCTTTGGAAGGAGAGCAGCACAGATTCACTAGAATATCAGGGCTCTAAGTCTTAAATTATAGCAGTTTTGTGGCACAGAGGGTAGTGTCCCTGCTTCCAAGCAAGGGGCTTCAGGCCTTAATGGCCGTAGAAGGCCATAATTAATCAAACCAGTTGATTTGTCAATCTGTAAGTCCTTCCAATATACTTCTGGCAGGCAGTAAGAATAGGGTTGTTCTTGTGATAAACCATCTTGATGCAAAGTAGCACCTCTCAATCTTGAGCCTCTAGCAACAGGTTGGTGTCTGATTCAGGAAAATTTAGCCATGGAAATGGATCAAGCACTGCTTCACCTGTCTTATCAGCCATTAGGCATGGAGATGACGAGGGAAGGAAGGAAACATTAAATTATGTGATTACATAGATTTGCAATTCCTGGAATAAAGAAAGTTAAAGGATACTTTGTTTGAGATTTTAGGATTTTGAAAGGAATTAATAGGATTGAGAAATAAACATTTTTTCACTGGTGGGCAAAGCAAGTTCCAAATTCCAAGCCAGGCTGTTTAGGAGAAAAGTTGAGAAGGAATTCTTCAAAGAATTACATCTCAGACTGATGGACTATTGCCAGATATGGACATCCAAAGATATGAGGCCAAGGCAAGATACAGAAAACCATGATCTTACTAAATGGGAATTCAGATTCAAGGGGCTAAATGGTCCATTCTTTTCCTTTAATCCATGAACAAAAGGAAATTAGTTTCCTTTAAGAAGTGGTCAGGATGTAGCATGAAACAGAACAGACATATCAGGTCAAACATATCCTGAAAACTGAATCTCAGTTGTGTTGCCAAGCACCAATGAATAATACTGCAACCAGTAAATCAAAGGAACTATTATATGCACAGGAATTATAAAGAATAACCAATAGTATAATATATAGACACAATGAAAGCAAAATAGTGTGGATGTGGAAATCTGAAACAAAAACAGAAAAGGCTGGAAAAGGTCAGAGAGAAACAGTTAACATTTCAAGTCAGCTAGCGCTGAAGAAGAACCATATTTGACTTGAATCATTAACTCTGTTTCTCTCTAATCTGGTGAGTTTCTCCAGCATTTTCTGATTTTGTTTATGACAGCAAGAAGTCTCACAATTCCAGGTTAAAGTCCAACAGGTTTATTTGATAGTAAACGCCACAAGCTTTCAGATGCTGTTCCTTTGTCAGGTGAGTGAAGAGTTCATGTTTATGACATGCAGATAGTTGGGTTACCAACTCTAGTGAAATATGTTCCTGAGCGTTTTATCACATGATCAAGTGCACACTCAAGTCTCCTCTCCCACCTAATACTTTATAACCAACAAATGAAACCAAAGTGAAATGCAGTTTAATAATTATGGTTTTTCTCTTCCAATATTGGAGACTTCAAAGGCCATTCTGGAGGATGGCACCCTGGTGAGTTCTTTGATTAGTTTCAAACTTGATTAAGAAAGAAGTTTCACAACACCAGGTTAAAGTCCAACAGGTTTACGTGTGATCACAAGCTTTCAGAGCACGGCTCCATCATCTTGTAATGATCTCGTGAAAGCTTGTGATTTCCAATAAACCTGTTGGACCTGGTGTTGTGAAAATTCTTAATGTGTCCACCCCAGTCTGACACTGGCATCTCTGCATCAAACTTGAATTAAAAGCTCTGAAGTTACCCAATAGGCTGCAATTTTTCATCTTCAACAGGAAAAAAGCCTCTTTTAATCGTTTTTTTTCTGAGCTTTCCAGTTAGTGTTGAAGCAAGGCAAGTGAGGCACAAACTCCCAATTCCACCTCGGAAAATGCCACTATTCCACATCACATGACAGGTGAAGTGTGCTGCACTGCTCACCCTCCATGGCCACCAAACGGGAATGGAGTATTGGCTTTAAAAGAAGAATTTAAGGATTTACAGAAGCAGACCACTCGTGCTGACAATAGATACATGTATATATTTGTGTGATTTCCTCCAACCCGGGATTGGGAAACAAGATCCAAAGTGAAAGTGCCGACAAGGCTGAATGAAAAATGAGGGAAAACTCACCGCAAAGATTGGAAGTTGTTCCGCTGGCTGCTTGAGGCCGGTTTCTTCCTGGCTGGCAGTCAGGTGAAGCTGGTGAAAGAGCTTGGAATGGAAATGCATCTCCTCCAAACTGCAGAAAACCACCGAGCAAGCGGGACAGGCAAAGCGTCTGCACCAAGGGCGCCCAGTAGCCATCGCTTCCTCCATTACTGAGGAACTTGCTATCTCTCCCCTCCGGGAGTTAAGCAGCGATTCCAACAATCAAACTTACCCCGGCGCCGAGCTGATGCCACAAGACAGGCATGGGCACTGAGCTCAGCTCGGAGTCATGTCCCGGGGCGGGGGGGCGCTTCCAGCGCGAGCTCTTTGTGGGAGGGAGGGGGAGTGGAGAGGAGCAGGGCTGCAAAACTCCGGGCAAACAGGAAACCAGAAGGAAGGGGGAGGGGGCTCTATCTTGACACTCAGGATTCAGTGCTCGCTTTCTTCTCTCTCTCTCTCTCTTTTGGGGACTTTCTCATTAAATATCACCGCTTTCTCTCACTGAGTGGGCGACAGGTGCACAGAAAGGTAAAAGTGAACCGATTTGTACCTCTGGGAGAGCTGGAGATTGCTGAGTGAGTGAGAAGTTTAGACAGTGTGTTATCCCTCCTGTGGTCTGGAGCTGTGTGAAACGCTGCTATTGTGTGTGTGTGTGCCTTCCCAAAGCAACTTCTGGCTCTCCCATTCATCTGCAGCGGACTCTTGTAACATCGGAGATCAGCCGTGCACAACACACTGACTCTGATCATTTACTCGGCATGTTCAAATAACAATTGGAAAATAACAACGGTGAATCCGGGTGAATGTCCCAAATCTATAATTGAACTTTATCAGATTTGATCCCCCCTCCCCCCGCAGTTTGAGAACTTTTAACAGGTTTTACTACAAGTTCTAATAAACGTGTCGATGCTGCTGAGTTACATTCACATATGTTGTCAGTAACAATTGGCAACATGTTCGTAAAACTGGCGGTAAAACCAGCACCTCTGAATGCACCCCTTGAAATATGCCTGCACTTCCCCTCTCATTGTCAATTTCCAAGTTTCCGCGCAAACTGACTTCCAGCTCTCACTTCCTCAGCCTCGCCCTTCCTTATCGATCAATCTTTTCGACTCATCCCTGAGTCCACAGACTAACCCTTTGCTTCACCCAAAAGACTGACCGTTCATTTTTTCCCACTCTGACATTCAGGGTGCTTTCCCTCAAAGATACCCTTCCTAAGTAAAAGGCTTCTCTAACCATGCCCTCAGTTCTCTTCTGGCCGCTAATGCACTTAAAGCTGTCTGTGAGGGGAGTTAGAGTAGTAGACATTCTTACAGTTTATACATCTGCACATACAAAGGTAACTTGAATTTTATAATCTAATTTACTGGTTTGTGTAATGAGTGTTTTTTTTATTAATTTGCAGGATATGAGCTTCACTGGCTAGACCAACATTTATTGCCCATCCCTAAATGCCCTTGAGGTGCGGGGATGACTTCTTGAACTGCTGCAGTTGTAAGAGAATTTGCTCTGAAATTCGTAATTAAAGCCTGTATGTTGAAATGTGATGAGATCAGCATGTTAATCAAATATAGCCAATGTAATCAATGTTAACCAATGTGATGAAATTAGTATAGTAATCACTTATAGTCAATAAATGTAAACAGTAACAGCCTTGCGAAACAACGGTTGTTGTTCAGTTACTCAACTCAATATGATTATAACTAAAAGAAAAGAATGAAGTAAATATGCTCTTTTTTATTATTTGACTTAAGTCAGCTAAACTAAGCCACAATTATTGTACAAACAGAATGATTTGGTCAAGGACAAAGGTTGTAACTACAGTGGTTTCATAGAGTAAGAGATGCATCAATTAGTGACCAATCACAGAAAAGGTAGATAAAGGACGGGCTCAACCACAATGGTGGCTAAGAAAGCCAACCTTGAGGATGAGATAAGGGAAGTCGGGGTATGGAGCTGTAGTGAGCATAAAAAGACTGTAAGCATGCCGTTCGTTGGATTGTTCTGGACATCCTGGCTTTATTGTCTTGTGCTAGAAAATAAAGTCTACTGCTTGGAGGATTACAGCTTAGACTCTCTGTTCTAATCGGCTAAAATCAGTTGTCGTCCTGGGGAACCACGACACAGTCCCTGTTTTATAGGTACATCCACAATGCTGTTAGGAAAGAAGTTCCAGGATTTTGACCCACCCAGTGAAGAAATTTCAGGATGGTGAATTACTTGGTTGGGAATTCTGGTGGTGTTCCCATGTGTCTTGAGTTCTTGTCCTTCTAGATGATGGTGTTCGTGGATTTGGAGGGTGCTGTCTAAGGACTTGGTGAGTTCCTGCAGTACCATGCATTTTGTAGATGGTGCCCACTGCATCACTGTTCATCGATAGTGGAGGGACTGAAAGATCATGGAAGGAATGCCAAACAAGCTGGCTGCTTTGTCCTGGATGGTGTTGAGCTTCTTTAGTTTTGTTGAAGCTGCACTCATTCAGGCAAGTGAAGAGTATCCCATCACACTCATGATTTGTGCCTTGTAGATGGTGTACAGGTTTTGGAAGTGAGGAGGTGAATTACAATGCACAGGATTCCTAACCTCTAACATGCTTTTGACTGCACAGTCTATTCAGTTTCTGCTCAATGGTAACCCCCAAAGAGGTTGATAATGGGGTTTTTTTGCAATGGTAATGCCATTGAAAGTTAAGAGCAATATTTAGATTTTCTCTTGTTGTAGATGATTATTGCCCTGTATTTGAGTGGCATAAATATTACTTGCAATTTATCAGCCCAAGCCCAGATATTGTCAGGGTCTTGCTACACTTGGACATGGACTGCTTTAGTATCAGAAAAGTTGCACATGCTGTTGAACATTGTGCAGTCATCAGTGAATGTCAGAGCTCGGAAAATGATCATACTCAAAGACTCTTTCACAAAGTGTTAACTCTTTCCACAAGTGCTGCCAGACCCACTGAGTTTCTCCAGGATTTTTGGTTTGTAATTCAGATTTTCAGCATGCACAGTTCTTTGTTTTTACTTTAGATTTTGAGTAGGCTACCAAACATAGCATATAGGCAAGAAGAAAGATTAAAGTATTTTTAAAGACAGTTGCAAAGAGTAGGATTTAGAAAACACAAGCTCTGAAAACACAGCAATCTTTGTAAGCTTGCCCTATTAAAAATTATGTCAACTGATGAGCAAATGAATCCAATTGGATCAACAGAAAATTGGAAAACACACTCAATTTGATACAATAGCAAATCCAAGTATAAAAAAAATTGTGGAAAAACTCAATCTTATGCAAAGCGAGTAGGAGGAAAGTAGTAAAGTCTAATCGAGGCAGTTAATCCATTACTGCAGAGTGTTGACAATATAAACTCTAGAAATACTAAACAATTGTGCCTGAATGCAAAAAAATGGCCTTGAAATTATATCTTGCAACATTATCTGATAAAAATTAACTCTCTTTAATCACTAACATTTTTTGTCCACCATTCAAATGAAAAGGTCAGCCCTAATAAGACAAATGGGTTCATTCCTCCTTTAAATAAAGATAGGAGACTTTGATAGAAATTATGCTTTCATACAATACCTCAAAGTCTAACTTCCAGGCTTACATTTGCACTCACGTTCTTCAAGACGTTTTCATTAGGTTGCTGAAGTTAGCAAGCAGCAAAACAGCAGATCATCATTTGAGTGCAGTTAGTTACAGAATGTGAACTTGGGAATTTGGTGACAAAGAATTCAGTGTACTGAGGGAGGAGGTAAACAGACAAGTGATCTATTTGTATTTTGCTTGTTTATCCTTGGATGAACAAATGTAGCAATTTTTGGACACCAGTGTAATTCAGGACAAATACTGCAGCAAGTGTGAGTGACTGAAGAACTTTGGCTTGGAGTTATTGATTTGGAGCCGAGTTGCAAACACTGCAGTGTACCACGGAACGCTATCAGGACACTTTATTCCAGGAGATGGAAGGATTCATCTTAGAGTGCTCCAAGATATAAATGCAATATGACCATCATCATGTGTGAGACTCATCGATGACTATTGACTAACAAAGGAGGAAGCCTCTAATGCCAAACTTAGTCTTCACCTAAGTAAATATCCATTTTCAATATGAACTTCAACTCATTGCTAAGAGGAACACTTTTCTCCTACTATTATCATTGCTAATAAAATCAACATGAACCAAGGATTGAACACAGGGCATTAATGATCTGATAAACTCTGAGACACACATAATGTATTCATTCATCTTCCTAACATGGACGTTTGTTCCATTTTGTGCTTTTTCCGTAATGTATGTAAAACAAAAAGATCCCATGAATTTGATTATATTGCAGAAGTTTAAACAGATGTGTGGCAATCACAACCTAACTAATTCTGTGATCTCCATCTTGTATATTTGCTTTCTTTGATGTCAATGTATTAAGTGAAAGATCAGTGTTAGAGAAATCAATAAATTACCATTTAATTTTATTTTCCCCCTATAGTTGTGACCTTGTAACATAAGTAAATAAACATGTTGATGTTACATTTACTTCCACTGAATATCAGTGTAACTGCAAATGCTCACAAAGTCCTAAATGCTGTATGAATTTACTGGTACAAAGATAATCATGTGTTTGTTTCTTTTCCTAAAATAGATAAGCCAGTGGTCACACTAAAACACAATACAAAACAAAGCATTTACCAGTACAATTTGCCAGTAGTTTTATGTGCTTCTTTGGATACTTGTTCAAGTTGTCAATTCCATGTAAGATCAGCTATCAGTTAAAAATTACAACCACTAAATATGGCAATACATTATTATAATTGTCCCTTTTGGTGTGAATTTCTACTTTCATTTACTTATGCAATGATTATTGCCATATCACGACCTTTATAGATTCATCTAACTTACACATTAAAATCACCTTATTAAGATAAACTTAGGACTACACAATGTAAACATTGAAATAGTTAAAAAAGTTTAAAACTAATATAGCAATGCTAATTAGTTGTATTCGTGGAATATACAAATGTTTCTAAAACTAGGACGGAATATAATTGGGTTTCCAATAACATGTTATGCTAGCGGATCTCCAATGGCATACTATATATATACTATTTTAACATGTCACACAGCATGTCTTGGAATTCACTGAGAAGCACCTTGGTAGATTTTGCTATGTTGAAGAGCTTTTAGAAATTACAATTACTCGACATATTGATGTACAATGACAAAATAAACTGCATTTCTATTATTAGTGATTATTTTTGGATGAAATGTCTGTACTTTTTATTTTATATGTCAAGATGCAGTCATTTTTTTCAAGTTCAGAATGTAGAGGGCAATAGATGAAAGACATTCAAAAAAGTGCACTAATTGCTGCTCGTAGTACTGCAGTGTAGTAACCCTATAGCAATGTTTTAGATTTGGCAGTACTTCAAAGGGAGAGACTAATTTTGCAAGCCATGGAGCACTTGAAGGAAATTTCAGGTCAGTGCAATGGAAATTTTGAGGGCATGACATTTGTGTGGAAATATATCAATGCCTTTAAACAATGAGTAGGTAGCAGTGGCAGAAAGTTTTGATGTTTGGAATCCAAAGCAAGCAAGACGTTGTAATATATATGTGTTTATAATATGTTGAGCTTTGGGGGTGGACAGCCCCTTTAAGTGTATGGGTCAGGTGACCCCTGGGTCATTGGCTGTGCCCAGTGTAGGACACTTTGGACAGTTTAATACATAACTGTAAATGAGTGCACACCTTCAATAAACAGTTCACACTATTGAAATATTTAAGTCTAAGAGAGAGCCAGGAGGGGACATGAGAAGTCTTTGGCAGGTAGGATCAAGGAAAACCTTAAAGCTTTCTATAGGCATGTCAGGAGTAAAAGAATGACTAGGGTAGGATTAGGGCCAGTCAAGGATAGTAGTGGGAAGTTGTGCATGGAGTCTGGAGAGGCGCTAAATTAATATTTTTCATCAGTATTCACACAGGGAAAAAACAATGTTGTCAAGGAGAATATTGAGATACAGGCTATTAGATTAGACACGATTGAAGTTCATAAGGAGGAAGCGTTAGCAATTCTGGGAAGTGAAAATATGTAAGTCTCCTAGACCAGATGGGATTTAACCTAGGATTCTCTGGGAAGGTAGGGAGGAGATTGCAGAACCTTTGGCTTTGATTTTTATGTTGCCATTGTCTACAGGAATAGTGCCAGAAGCCTGGAGGATAGCAAATGTTATCCACTTGTTCAAGAAGGGGAATAGAGACAATCTTGGTAATTATACACCGGTGAGCCTTACATCTGTTGTGGGAAAAGTTTTGGAAAAGGTTATAAAAGATAGAATTTATAATCATCTAGAAAGGAATAATTTGGTTAGGGGCAGTCACCACGGTATTGTGAAAGGTAGGTTGCGCGTCACAAATCTTATTGAGTGCTTTGAGAAGGTGACCAAAGAGGTGGATGAGGATAAAGCAGTTAATGTGGTATATATGGATTTCAGTAAAGCATTTGATAAGGTTCCCTACAGTAGGCTATGGCAGAAAATACAGAGACATGAGATTCAGCGATTTGGATCAAAAATTGGCTAGCTGTAAGAAGAGAGAGGGTGTTGATTGATGTAAAATGTTCATCCTGGCGTTCTGTTACTAGTGTGTACCACAAGGATCTGTTTTGGAGTCACTGCTGTTTGTCATTTTTATAAATGACCTGGATGAGGGCATAGAAGGATGGATTAGTAAATTTTCAGACGACACAAAAATCAGTGGAATTGTGGACACTGCAGAAAGATGTTGCAGGTTACAGAGGGACCATGATAAGCTGCAGACTAGGCTGCAAGGTGGCAAATGGCGTTCAATGTGGATAAGTGTGAATGATGTGATTTATTATGGAAGGAGTAACAGGAATACAGAATACTGGGCTAATGATAAGATAGTTGGTAATGTGGATGAGCAGATCTCAGTGTCCATGTGCATAGATCCCTAAAAGTTGGCACCTAGGTTGATAGGTTTGATAAGAAGGCATACAGTGTGTTTGCTTTTATTGGTAGAGGGAATGAGTTTTGGAGCCATGAGGTCATGTTGCAGCTATACAAAACTTTGGTGCTGCCGCACTTAGAGTATTGCGTACAATTCTGGTTGCTGCATTATAGAAAAGATGTGGAAGCATTGGAAAAGGTGCAGAGGAGATTTACCAGGATGTTGCCTGGTATGGTGGGAAGGTCTTATGAGGAAAAGCTGAGGGACTTGAGGCTGTTTTCATTAGAGAGAAAAAGATTAAGAGGTAACTTATTGGAGACATACAAGATGATCAGAGGATTAGATAGGGTGGACGGTGAGAGCCTTTTTCCTTGGAATGGTGATGTCTAGCAGGACTGGACACAGCTTTAAATTGAGAGGGTGATATATATAGAACAGATGTCAGAGGCAGGTTCTTTACTCAGAGAGTAGTAAGGGTGTGGAATGCCCTGCCTGCAACAGTAGTGGACTTGCCAAGGGTATTTAAATAGCTATTGAATAAACATATAGATGATATTGGAATAGTATAGGTTAGACGGATTTTAGATTAGTTTTCACAGTTTGGTGCAACATCGAGGGCTGAAGGGCCTGTACCTCTCTATGTTCTTTATGCCCCTCAGTTCACAGAGGCATGCTTAACAAAAATTGCATTAGGAGAAAACAGGAAAGTGATGAATTGGGATTGGTGAGTGGAAGAGGGGAAGTGTGAAGTAAATTATGGGTACCCTAAGTAGGACCGTACAGCACAGTACGCAAGAGCACAAAGACAGGAGGAAAGCAAAGGCACTCAGTTGGTGGGAGTGAGAAGATACAGGGTGAGAAACTGAGGTGGGAATCTCGGGCCTCTTGCAGTGTGTTTCTCAGCAACAGGATCTTCTGGTCCTGCCGCCACCAATGGGGGCTTCCCAATTATTCCACCCCATGATGCCAGGAAACCTGCGGCAGGTGTGTGACATATCTGAAGTTAATGGACCAGAAGATCTCATTGATGTGAATGGCCAGAGAATTTCCTTCCATTTTGAAAAAGGTAATTATAGATTATTAAGTAGTAATTATATATAGTAATTGTAACTTTTTCTGGAAGCTGGCCTTTTACACAAGACTTGTAATATTGGGAGATATGAACCATGGTATACCTCTGCATTTAAAAGCAATGAGTGTGGTGATAGTTGAACAAAAAAGTATTCTAGATTCTGATGTTTGAAGTTAGAATTTGTATTTGAGTTTACATCACTCAATGCTTTGATCTTGTGAAGACTATGGAAGCATTTCCATGTGAGAACTAGTTTTAAGTTATCTGAAATAGTATTGCTTTTTTCCATGAGCACTCACTTATCCGAAGTACATCATAGTCTTTGTGTAGAAGGTGAAGATAGAGAAATCAAAAGGGATAATGAAGACAACACATATGGAGGATCTTTCCATTTTATTAAGAACCATTCAGTTACCAGCATTGTTTTATGGATCCTGGAAGGTCTGGTACATATTCATTTCCATTCTGTTCATCATTAGAGACAATTGAATTTTCAAGTTTTTCTGGTACTTTAATAGGTTTATTTTCACTCCCAACCTGTTCCTCTGACACTTTTTCCTGTTGCATTTCGTCTGGTGAGTGTTGTCTGGAGCTTGATTTCGCAGCAGAGCTTCCAAAGCACTGGGCTGAAGAATCAAACCTAGCTTGCTCAGAAATCTTAAAGGGTTCAACTGGCAGTTCTTTGGGATTATCCATGATCTGAATGACTGTGGTGTGGGACCGTTTCAGCTGCTTACGGTTCTTAGGTGCTGTGCTGGCTGAGGAGCAGCGCTGTTGACCAGTCACTCTATCCTCAAGCATGCGTGTCTGTGCTGCTTGCTTCTCTGGACATTTAATTCCACACAACACATGGGGCAGCGTTACTCCTAGTTTAGCAAGATTATAATGTTCAGCACTCAAAGTATGTCCTGACTGTAGTGAATCATCAGGGGTGGAAATACTGCCAGACTCTGAAATGGAATTGCTAAATGTTTGAGGTGAGTCTGAAGCACTACAAGGCACAATTTTTATAATATCGTCATTAGCAAATGAGAAGTCATTCAGTGCGGTGGAAGAATCAGTTTCAATTGTTTTTTGAGGGTGGCTGGAAGTCTGGCCACTTTGAGTGCTCTCGGATGTTTCATACATGTTTTCTTGACACATCTGAAGTTGATGGAGAGTCTCGAACTCAAGTTTGGTCCTGAAATGAAACAAAATACTGGCTTTGAAATTCAACTGACGCACCCAAACACTAACCTACTGCAATACGCAAGGTGAGTGACAGCAGGGGAGCAAGAAGATTGCCATTCATTGCACTTCTTTGTTGCCCATCTTTCCCAAAACAAATGTTCAATATTTATTTATTATTGTCACAAGTAGGCTTACATTAACATTGCAATGAAGTCACTATGAAAATCCCCTAGTTGCCACACTCTGACACATTCAGGTACAGGAGGGAGAATTTAGCATGCCCAATGCACCTAACCAGCACGTCGTGTCTTTTGAACTGTCGGGGGGGAAACCGGAGCACCGGAGGAAACCCATGCAAATATGGGGAGAACATGCGGACTCCACACAGACAGTGACCCAAGCCAGGAATTGAAGCCAGGTTCACAGGTTGCTGTGAGGCAGCAGTGCTAACCACTGTGCTACCAGTGGGAATTTGTCTGGACAACAGAGTGGTGACAGGAATCTGGAATGTCAGCTGGCAGCAGGAATTTAGACAACTCACCCCTCCATTCTCACATTAAAATGAAAATTCAACTCTGGGGGCCCAATTTTACCATTTTGATTCTAAGTGCCGAGTCTGGGCATTGTACAGGTCTGACACAGAAATCGCCTTTCAGGCACTCCCATACGTTCTCAGCCATCTCCAGTCCCACTTGTGCTGTGGGCGGGGATTAGCATGGCCAGAATGATTGGAGCTCTGAACTGCACATGCACGGTTAGAAAAAAATTGAAAAAGCACACCCATTATAGATCGCTCCCGAGCTGCACAAAGTAGCCCAGCAGCAAAAAGTGGTAGAGAAGGTGTATCTTAGGATGCGGGGGGAGGGAGGCTGGGAAGATGTATCTTGGGGGGTGGTGGGGGGCAGGGGGCAGATGGATCTGTTTGGAGGGGGTGCAGATGGGTCCGCTGCCAAACTGCGGACGATTGTGGGAGGGAGTAGGGAAGCAGGGGTGGCGATTGTTCTGGCTGTGGAGGGGGGTGTGGATAGGGGGAGCACCCTTACCTGGGATAAAGGGATCCCACCAGAGATCCCCACCAGATCTCCTCCACCAGAGATCCATTTGCTTCCCCTAACAGAGATCCATCTGCCACTCCCCACCAGTGATCCATCTGACCTGCCTCCCTCCTCCTCTTCCCAACCAGACAGCGATCTGACCTCATTCCCTCCTACCCTACGACTAGACCCACCCAGCCTCCCAACACCCCCAGATTTTTATTCAGCAGGTCCGTAACAGCGTGGTCCCTAACAGGTGAATACGGTGGTAAAGAGGGAAATGCTGTCAGAGTTGGGCGGGCAGTTCATTAATTCAATTTAAATGCATTCAAATACATTTAAATCATTGTTGTGCTTGATTTGGGTGCAGAACGGACCCACGCCATTCATGGGTCTCAGTAAAGTTGCAATCTGCTTGATAAAGGCCACACACCTGATTTTACCATGATTTGTGCCTGAAAATGGGTGCAAATTGTTGGTAAATTCAGGCCCTGGGGTTTTCTAGCTAGAATGCAATTGGCGGAGTCCACTTTTATCCCTGGAAGGACTCAGATGCCCATGTACTGTTTGCAGCAGATTGAGCTGTGACTGAGACTCCAAAAACAGGAACTCTCAGTTTAGGAAGAATCACATTGTGTTCTGTCTGATTTTATACTGAAATGAGTTATGCTTGAACCAAAAATGAAATTGGGAGATCTCACTTGGGGTAGAAATTTGTCTCACGTGGTGGTACAAAATGAGCAGCATCAGACTGACATCCCATCACACACAGTGCCTGATAAATGTGAGGTAGTACATTTTAGTAGGAAGAATAAGGAGGTCACTTATTACCTGGAAATCGCAAATCTTGGGGAGTAGCTGAGCAAAGTACAAATGTACCAATTACTAAAAGGTGCACCAGCAGGTTAGCAAAGCCATGAAAAGGAAGCAATCCAAGTACTTGACTAGACTTTATTCCTTGTGGCATGGAATTGAAAAGTAGAGAAGTTATATTAAATCTGCATTGAACCTTGGGTTAGACCCTCACATTGCTGTGTGGAGTTCGGGAGGCTATTTTATGAACAGGATATAGAGGCACTGGAAAAGTTCCAAGAGGTTTTACAAAGATGTTCCCAAAAATGCATGGGTACAAAAACAGAAAAGGATTTACAGACTAGGCCATATTTTACATCCAAAAAGACAACTGAGGACTAACTTAAAACAAGTTTTTAGAATCATGAAATTTGATTAAGTAGATACATAGTAATAGTTCTCTTATGGGGATGAGCATTAGTAAAGGCCATTAATGTAAGACAGTCACCAAGAAATGATATCTAATATGGAGTACAAAGAAAATTTCTTCACTCAAAGAATCATGAGAATGTGGAACTTGCTTTCACAAGGAATGATTGAAGTCAACAGGACTGGGATGAGGAGAAATTTCTTCATTCAGAGGGTAGTGAGTCTTTGCATTCCTCTATCCCAAATTTTTGTGGGTGCTCCACTGACTATTCAAATACATATTCAAATCTGGGATAAATGTTAAGGCTTTCAGAAATTCAGAAAGGATATTAAGACAGATGGGAAAGTAGGGTTGAAGCAGAAGATAAACCATGATTATATAGAATGATGCAGAAGGCTCAGGGTTCATTCACATGGTCAACTCCTGTTTCTATTTCATAACTTCTGAAAGTATTATTAACATATATCGAATGTGATAGAAAGCGTATGTATTGATTTTCAGAGCCTATTTGATGATGTGCTGTGTACAAGAAGGAAACAAGTCGGGGTGATCTTCCCCATCAAACGGCATGATGAGCTGGTAAGATCACAAGAGAGGCGAAAAACTGGCGTTATATCTGGTTTCTTGCCTCTCGTGATCTTAACAATCCTGATCTGCTGGCATAATCAGCCTCACCTGATTATGGGAAGGGTGCAAGGCTGATTATAATATTTAAATCCTGGTTTAAATATTAGTAGGGAGCTGGGGCACAATTACCTGGGCTCACTTATCTTAATGGCCTCACCGGTGGCGGTCCTCATGGACAAGGATCACGTTTGGTCACCAATGGAAACCAGACATGATGCCCTTGCCAGTGGGACTGGAGGCCATTAAGGCCCCACAGATGGTAAGGACAGCAGCAGGCAGTGCTCTTTAGGCAGTACTATCCTGGCACTCTGGCAATCCCAACCTGATACTGTGGCATTGTAAGAAGTCTGACAACACCAGGTTTAAGTCTAACTGATTTATTTGATAGTAAACTCACTGAGTTTACTATCAAAAAATCGGTTAGACTTAAACCTGGTGTTGTCAGACTTCTTACTGCGTTTACCCCAGTTCAACGCTGGCATCTCCACATCATGACCCTGGCACTGCCCAGGGGTGGGGCCTGAAAGGAAGGCAGGGCATGGGGAACTGCATATCTGCATACGGGATCGTCGTCAATGGGGAGAGATAAAGTCTGAGGGGGTTGTGAGAGTGAGAGGGAAAATCTCTAGTGCACTGTCAAGAATAAATAGTGCACTGTGAAATCAGAGCACATGCACAAGAGAGCCTTCTAGCTGTCAGAAACCAACTTGCCAGTGCGAATAGAATCCATTCACTCCCACTACTGGCAAGAATCACACTTTGCCTTTTCTTTTTCTAAGTAACGAGTTTTGATTTTTTTTTCTTGCAGAAAAGACAGGTCAGAAATTCTCCTGTTTTCACACTCCTTTGGCACTTACAATTTTTTTGGTAAGATCACCCCATCAAATTGAAATGACTAAAGCTAGAGACCAGAAAGTGGGGGATTACAATAAATGGTCTTTTTCAGGTTAAAAACATGTATTTTAATTTATATAGCAGCCTTCATAATGATTGGACATCTCAAAGCACTTTACAGCAAATTAAGTTTTTTGAAATATAGGCAGTGTTGTAATTTAGAAAATGTCATGTAAGATAGCCGTCATGGTATCTGTACTCAAAAATCATGAAGCCTAGAGTTTCCATTCTGTTGCACCAGTATTTCTGCTGCAATTAGTCCAAACTTGGCAAAGTTAAAATGAAAGATCATAGAATTTTGAATGAAAATTATATTCGGCACAAATCAAAATTTACAATCTTACACACTAGATGAGAAAACATCAAACCAAAAAAAAGTCCCATCCACAAAAATGATCACGACCCATATCAAATTCGTCACTTAAGGGAGTTTCTGCAACTTGTAGTGTTTGTTAACTTTCCAGGAGGCTTTTAATTTAACTGGTACTTCTGTTCACAATTAAGTTTTAAGTTTTCATATTAGTGTCACATTAACGCCGCAATGAAGTTACTATGAAAATTCCGTAATTGCCACACTTTGACATTTGTTTGGATACACTGAGGGAGAACTTAGCATGGCCAATACACCTAATCAGCATGTCTTTCAGACTCTGGGAGAAAACTGGAGCACCCTGAGAAAACCCACACAGACACAGGGAGAGTGTGCAATCTCCACACAGACAGTGACCCAAGGTGGGAATTGAACCCAGGTCCTTAGCGTATGAAGCAACAGTGCTAACCATTGTGCCACCATGCTGTCTGTGGCAGCTGTTAAAAGCTTTTGATTTTATTTTTGATTTACTGATTACTTTTTTAGCCTTTCATAGAATGTGACTTGGCCAACGTTTGATGCTCATTCCTCATTGCCCATATGGCTGAGAGCCATTTTCTTGAACTGCTGCCATCTATCTATTGTGAATGCACCCAGAGTACATGGGGGAGGGGGAATATTGAGGGCAAATACGGGCTATGATGCAGCGGGCCTGAGTAGATCCTGTAGCGGGGGATCATGCAGGAGTGGAATATGAAGGAGGCAAAGGAACATGTCATCAGTCAGCAAGGGGGCATAGTGGATGGGGTATATTAGGACTCTGAGAGGTGGAACCATTGGGAGGTGCCTGAAGCTAGCAATCCATGTTGAAATGGGGGAACATGCCACTGGTGACAGGGGAGTTGGGGGGGGAGAGCAGAAGAGGGGTGGGGTGATAGACTGGTTTCCAATATCTTGGGGAAGAGAAGAGGGGGCTTCCCCAGTGCTATAACAATGAGTGACTCCGACAAAACAGTACCTAAGCACTCCACAGCCTGATTGATTGATGTGTTTAGTGTCCCTCCGTACCAGCACACAACTCGCCATTATCTTAAAAGTCGACTTGAGCGTGGGATCATTGTGGTGCAAAGCATGCCTGAGACACCGCTCTAGTTTTCTCACCATGATGACATTCCATTTTTTTGGGAGGAATGTTTACTCCAAGTCTGGAATACTGTGGATAGTTTAGACTTCCTTAATTAAGAATGATATAAATGCATTAGAAACAGATCAGAAGACATTCACCTGATTGATACCTGGGATGGGGGTGGGGGAGCGACGTTATCTTATGAGGAAAGGTTGGACAGGCTGAACCTGTATCCATTGAAGTTTAATAGATTAAGAGGTGACCTTATCGAAGTATACAAGATCCTGAAGACGCTTGGCATGATGGATGCTGAAACGATGTTTACTCTTGCTCTAGAAGGCTCAGTTTGAAAATAAAGGATCTTCCATTTAAGCAAGAAATGAGATGACATTTTTCCTCTTAGATGGTTATGAGTCATTGGAACCTTCTTCTCCAGAGGAAGGAGAGTCACTTAATATTTTTAATGTTGAGGGGGAGAGATCTTGAGTAAAAGATTATCAGGGGTCATGGAATGTGCAGATGTGGCCACAATCAGCTCCATCCATGATCATATTGAGAAGTGGAACAGGCTCAAGGGGCTGAATAGCCTGCTTCTGCTCTAACTTGTATGTATGTTTGTATGTTTTCATTTGGCTCTTTAGAAAATGGGATCACAGGCACATCTTAAGTTTATTTTTGGAGGGGAACAACTCCACTTGCTTGAAAACTCCCCAACTGAAACCTGCAAACTTTTTGTTACACAGGCAGTCAGAAATAGAACTTATTTCAAGGGATTTATTCCTGTATTCATAAACTTAGACTAATTCTGTGGTAAATATTTTGGGCATATTGCAGCCTCCAGCAATGCATGTGCTCCTTCAACCTCCCCATCCAACTTTATCACTAATAATAGCTTCACCTTAAAGTCTTGATATCTGTAATGTCGGGTTCAGAATTGTGTTCTCTTCCTGATACCAAAAGTTTATAAAACTGTAGATTATTTCTGAATAGTTCTTCTTCAAGTTTGTAAATTTTATGCTCCAAATGATTTTCCTGAAAAGTATGATTCCAGAATAGAAAATATGATTAAATATTTCTTCACATAATCTGGGATTAGCAACTGACATACATGCAGATTTCTCAATAATGTAAATGCACATTACGCTGTGAGGTGAGCCAGCATAAATTTATCATCAGCTTGGAGAAAGGTAAATGGATGCTCAGTCAATACTGCTCATATTAATCACTGTCAGATCCACGACCTCAGGTCAACTTGCTCACTTTCTTCCTGCTATGGAAATATCCCATCATGTGTTATGATGGGGGAAATCAGAGATTCCAACCTACATTTGTCACATTCAAACAAACATGCTTATTGCTGCAAACCTTATACATTATTTTCAATAAGCACGAAGAAATACATGAAATAGATGACTAGAAATTATGATGATGATGGGAAAGTGGGGCGTGGGTTCAAAAAGGCTGCATGAATTATTACTCTGTGGATAATGTGTGAATATTAGTAATCTAACCTCAGATCGCTGGTTGAAGTAATAGCCAGGACCCAATCCATATGGGCTGTCCTCCAAAAAATGCGGTTTTGATGGGAGAGAGTGATGAAGACTGTTTGAGAGTGCATTGAGTCGAAACAACAACTCATCCATCAAATTTTCAAATTCATCCAAGTAGAAGTTCTATTAAAAAACAAACAACATATTAAATTGTTGAACTCTGGTGTAACATTCTTTTCATTCTAGGTTCATATAAACCTACTGCAGAAGGAGGCCATTCAGCCCATCAGATCTGCACTGACCACAATCCCTCTCCCCGTAATTCCAAATTTTCACCTTTGCTAGTCCCTCTGACACTAAGGGGCAATTTAGCATGGCCAATCTATCTAACCCACACATCCCTCTCTTACTACTTATCTGGCCTTCCTGTGTCACACAAGTAAGGCTCTTCAAATCATCATCTATTTTTTCCAATCCTTCTACGGCTTTTGTCTATCTTCCTTCTTCGATCTTCTGAAGCCTTATGTCCAACTATATATCCTTTGTTGTAATAGTTCTAATTTACATTTCATCTTTTCCTCGACCATACTAGTCAAAAATCATTTAAGATTGATACCTCTTTCACCTTCAAAAGTCTCAAAACCTACTTCAAAGATTTAGTGTCCGTCCTAATAGTTCTCTTACTTCTATATATTTTTCCCCCACTTGAAGCTTTCCTGCACGACTGTATTGAGATAAATGGGGACAGCACACTGTTTAGCACTGCTGCCTCACAGCACCAGGAATCCAGGTCCGCTTTCTACCCTAGGTGACTGTGTGGAGTTTGTACGTTCTCCGCGTGTTGTGATGAACTGAAAGCATTGCCTACAGGATGGTGGATGTTGAGTTTTATGGTCATAAAAATATTTTATGTTCTGCCTATTTGTTAATTCAATAGTAACTTTCAAAAATTGGATAAATACTTGAAGAAGAAGAATTTACAAAGCAATGGGAATGAGGGGTGGGATAAATTTATTAACTCTTTCAAAGAGCTAACACAAGTATGATGGGCAGAAGAGCCTTCTGTGCTGTGTCATTCTCCAGCTTTCATAACCATATTCTGGTTTTGATTTGAATTATGCAATACACATCTCAGTCACACACATTTAGAGCAGCATGATGCAGCACTGCTACCTCATGACGCCAGGGATCCAGGTTCAATTCTGGTCTTGGGTCACTATTTGTGTGCAATTTACACATTCTCCCCATGTCTGCATGGGTTTCTTCTGGATGCTCCGTTTTCCTCTCACAGCCCAAAGATGTATGGGTTAGATTGATTGTTAGATTCACCTGATGAAGGGGCAAACCCCGAAAACTTGTGAGTTTGGTATCAGATAAATTGGTTGGACTTTAACCTGGTGTTGTGAGACTTCTTAGATTGATTGACCATGCTAAATTGTCCCTTAGTGTCCTGGAACGCGTAGATTAGAGCGATTGGCGGGGTAAATAAGTGGGGTGATGGAGATAGGGCCTAGTGAGATTGTGGTCGATGCTGGCTCGATGGGCCGAATGACCTCCTTTGTACTGTAGGAATTATTATCTTAGTCATAAAGTATTACAGGTGGCTAAAAGATCATTACGGTCCATGAGTTATATTGTGTTCAAATAAGATATCAAAAGTGGAATTTTTATTTCATCCTGTTGAGTGTGTTAATGTTGTCCTCAGCTTAATAGCATTATTTCCACTTGCACAGGAAAATGAATCACTTCCTTTTCTAGTGCACAAGAATGATTTATATATGCAAAATAAATGAACATCAAAGTGCACGCATTTCTCTCGAGACATACAGAACCACATAGCCATTTGAAAGCAATATATCCTTTCACACCTTAAAGTCCATTGCTGCTTACCAAATTATAATACAAATATTTTGGAAAATTGTTCCAGTGGGTTGCAGTGGAAGTCTTCACTTGTGCCCAGTTCCAGACAAGAACCAACTGCTCCCTCAATTCCGCAAATGCCTCAGCATTTCCTTGCTTCCACTGACACACTCAGCAAAATTTACTAATTCATTAGGACACACAATCTGATGGAGTATTTATCGCCCAAAATACAAGTGCCAAATGATCAAGAGAAATCTATTTTCAATACTCCCCTTCTCTGAACTGATGCAATGGCAAACAGTTCTTGTCTGTTTTCAGCCTCTAAACATCTTGCAGCAGACTATTAACATAATAAAGATGCTGCCTGTGAAAAGAGCTGTACAATCAAGACATCTGGAAAAGGGAAATGGCTCTTGGTTTCATTGTTGTTAACACATTAACAGGAAACAAAATGGAAAAAATATTGGCTAAGAAACAGCAAACTGGGCCTTGTTGTTAGAACAGGATGCTATTGGGGTTTTAGCAAAAAGGCAAACGTCAAACAAATATTGATCAAATAAAATGATCAATATTTGTTTAATCACAATGCAAAAGCAAACATGGTCAACGTACATCATTGCTATTTAGCAACATGTCAATTAAAAGGGACTTTTTCAAAATATTTAAATAACTTGCAGAGTTCAGATAGATTTTCTTTTGAAAAACAAAATTCCATAATATTTATCATTACAGATTAATAACATCTTTCTTTGAATCAAATGCAGGATAAAGGGCTATGGGGAAAAGGCAGGGAAGTGGAGTTATGAGGAGATGGAAGTCAGCCATGATTATCTGGAATGGCGGAACAGACACAAAGGGCTGTATTGTTTACTCTTGCTCCTAATTCCTATGTTTTCCTTTCAATGGCCACAAGTGAAAATATTAATTTCTGCAACTTTATCCTTTTCTGGAATTTTTCTTTTACGTATAGATAATTTAAAATAAAAACACAAATTAACTTTGTAATGTTTCTCATCACAGATATGCCACTGTGATCAATGTGATAATTCTGAAGCAGATGCTGTAGATAATATTTTCACTAGGGATGTAGCAATGCAAATATGGGTTTTTGTTGCCATGTAGTAATTTTCCCCTCCCTTTCAAAACCACTGTAATCACACCACCCTTCAGAGTCTCCTTCTTTGATTTCACTGTCCTGGATAAAAACTACGTCTGCATCTTCAATATCCCTTTCCTCTTGAAACTTCTTGAGATTGTCACCTCCCAACTGCATCCTTAAAATTTTCCAATTGGATTTCCATCATGGCCCAGCACCAAACAGTCATTCAGAGATTGAATGATATCAGCTGTGATTGTAACTATAGAACATTTTCCATCCATTCATTGCAGTCAACATTATCACTGACCTCCAACATATTTCTCCTAGCCACTGGTCTTAGCCTATCTGCTCATCATGCAGTTGTTACTTCCGGGCTTGAGAAATACAATGCTCTACCGCCTGGAGCTTTATCCATCAACTGGTCCATTCTTCAGCTTTCTGCAAACTTCAGCTAATTAAAAACACTGCTGCTCTTGGCAAACATTTTAATCTAAGACTTTGGACAAGACCAGGGCAAATTTGAGTCAGATGCCTATTTTATACTCCATCCGATTTTATTTCCCATTTATTTCGATGGACAATAAATTGACACGATATAAACTGCACACCTGGTGCAAGCCTACTGGGTGGGATTTTCTGGCCTCACTCACCCTGAAACCAGAAAATTCCACCCAAAGTCAATGGACTTTTCCATAGTCCATCCTTAGCCCACTTCAATTCCCATAGCAGGTGGGATGGTAAAATTCACCTCATAATTTTCCCTCTTTTCTTGTCAGCCTTTTTTAGTTAAAATTAGGCTTCTCCAGTTTAGAATTCCCATCCTTTTGTCTAAACTCTTTTGTGGCACAATTTCTCTCTATTTCTGTATCATCCTCTAATCCATTAAGCTTCCCTTCCACTATTGATCTCTCTGCCCCTCTCAGTCTTACCATGCCTAGCAATCAGTCTTCCACCCATCTCTTGCTCAAGTATTGCCACATGAACTCCAGTGGTTCAAGAAGGAAGCTCACTACCAGTTTCTCAAGAGCAATCAGGGATAAGCAAAAAATGCTGGCTTGGCCAACGTCATCACATCTTGTGAATTAATATATTAAAAGAAGTGGGAAATATGTGTTAAACTCCAAGCAAAATGCTATTTTAGATTCCAATTCATCCCACTAATGTAATCTTGTCTCATTTTGATTTCCTTTTGTTTTCAAGTTTTGACTCTCTTTTACATCTGAAACTCTTTATTAAAAAATATTTTATCTTCCTTCCCTTTCTCAAGTTCTCTGGCACCTGCACCATCAACAGCTAAAAGGGCAGGTGCTCTTCTGCCAACTCTGTGCCAATGAAGCACTGAACGAGTGACACTTCAAATCTTGATTTTGAGCCTTCATGTGGACATATGCGATTATATTGCCCAAAGCTATGGCTGAGAACAGCACTGAACAGTTTTGCCATTAATACAAACATGCATCCTAGCACTACAGATTACAGTGAACCAAAATTTTGACATTCAGCACTACTATGTTCCTTTAATCTGATACCCTGACATATTCTGAATATAAAGTGCATGTGTTTCAAGGCATTACATTTCCTTGAGTTGAATCATGGTCTATTTCTCTGTTTTGGTTTCTTCCCATAAAAGTCATAATCTTCTCCCAGGCATAAACTGCTACTTCAGTGAATGTCACCAGGTATTTACTTCGCGATGATTTCTTTGCCTCTTCTGCCATTGAGGTAAGAATCCCTATGAACTGAAGTAGAGAAATGTAATTAGAATGTGCTTAACCCAGCTATCATCATCAAATACCATATCTTCATATGGCATTATAACTGTGAACAAGAGTTATGCAACTCTTGCAAGGGATACAGACCTGCCAGGGATGATGACAGCTCTGGACTCATTGGGAGTCTGGGAGTAAATTGAGGTTGACTTCTCAGGTCAATCCACTGTAATGAGATGTTCTACAAACACTGGACTAGATTGTGGGATCTGAAGAACTCAGAAGGGAGTATTCAAGATCTGGTAGTGAGAGTGGCCTGTGAACATGAGACGTGCAGTTCTTTAAAAATTACTTTAAAGGATGCCAGTGCCACCAGCAAGTCAACATTTATTGCCAATGCCTAATGGTACTTAAAAAGGTTGTTGAAGCCTTTTTGGAGGGAATTCCAGAATTCTGACCCAGCAACATTGTAGGAATGGTGAGATATTTCCAAGTCAGGGCAGTCTGTGGCTTGAAGGGGAACTTTCAGCCAGTTGTGTTCCCGTGTGCCTGCTGCCCTTTTCTTTCTAGGTGGTAGAAGTTGTTGATTTGGACGGTGCTTTATACATTTCTGAAGCACATGTTGGAGATGGTATACACTGCAACCATGGTGCATCAGTGGTGAAGGAAGTAAATGTTTATGATGGTGAATGAGGTGCCAATCAAACAAGCTGCTTTGTCTTTGATGGTGTCAAGTTTCTTGAGTGCATTGGAGCTATATTCAACCACATAAGTAGGGAATATTCCATCACATTCCTGCCTTGTATCTTGTCATTGGTGCAGAGGTTCTGGGGTGTCAGGGGGTGAGTTACAGACCTCAGAATTTCCAGGCTCTGACCTGCTCTTGTGACTAGTTTACATGGCAGTTCTAAATTTTTCATCAATAGTAGCCCCAAAATGTTGACTGTTAAGGATTCAGTGATGGTAATATTGATCAATGTCACGAGATGCTGAGATTCAATTTCTTGGAGAAAGTCATTACCTGGTATTCTGGGGTATGAAGGTTATCAGGGTTATGACCACTGGGGGGAGGGAAACAGGATAATAAATATTGAGGGAAGAAAATCCAAAGGCAAAAGATTTTGGCACTCAGGGCTTTGAAGGAAGTTTTCAAATGTTTGGAGTTGCTAGAATCTGAACATGGTCAAAGACTCTTGTGAGGGTAATATGTCAATGGAACCCAAATTACTAATAACTCCTTGCAAATTATCAAGTCTCTACCCACACGTTTCTTTCTAGCACATTCCTATTGTCAGCCAGTTCCTATTTTTAACGCTCTTGTCTTTAGGCATTTTAGCGAAAAATTGTGAATCTAGTGTGTATAATGTTCCCACTCTCACTGAACTTCCAGCCTTTCAACTCTCTTGCTGTCACTGAATTCCCACAGGGCAATCTTACCATCTTGTCACACTGGTTGGTCACCAGAGAGGCAAAAAAACCAGGATGGCTTTCGGTTTCTTGCCTCTCCCAATTTTACAGCCCCGATCTGCCGACATAATCAGCTTCGTAGCTTTTGTGAGCTCAGGACACAATGTCTGGGCTCCCTTGCCTTAACAGCCTTGCCGGATCACGTACGGTCCCCACAATGTCCCCAAGCCATCTATTTTTTTTTTCCTCCTCCTCCTTTTCTTGCTATTCCTGCCAGATCCTTTTAACCATCATTCTGTTTCTTCCCATTTCTCCCCTCTCAGGTATTCTGCCTACCCAAACCCCTCCTATAATCTTCAAAACTCTTCAACCTTCCTACTCTCCTCCCACCATCCCAGACAGGATTAATTCACTTTTTGATAAGGCTACAGCTTCCCTCTGTACCTTTCTTGAATCATCCCCAAGAGTGTACTCAATGCTCTCTCCTCACAAGCAGCAACCCCAGCTGTCCCGTCCCCTACTCTCCCGCCAATCTTCCTGACCAGCACCTTGGTTGGGGGCTGATCTTTCCTTCCTTGTCAAATCACCCTTATTAAGAAGTCTGACAATACCGAGTTGAAGTGCAACCGATTTATTTGATAGTAAACTCACAAACTTGTGCAGTTATCCTCTTCGTCAGGTGACCTCATTCACCTGACAAAGAGGATAACCTCGAAAGCTTGTGAGTTTACTATCAAATAAATTGGTTGAACTTAAACCTGGCGTTGTCAGACTTCTTAGTGTGTTTACCCCAGTCCAACGCTGGCATCTCTACGTCATCACTTCACCCTTCCCAGTGCTGATCCTATGGACTCTGCCTTTTGTCCAGCTATCACTGCTCTTTATATCTCCCTCCAAAATATCCATTCAGTTGTGAACAAAACCCTTGCCATCCATGTGAATAATTGCATTGGGAACAAGACCTTGACAGATGTCAATCAAGTCTTCCCACCTACTACACATTCCATCTCTTGTCTTGCCCAAATTATCACAGTGATGATGGAGTAGTTATGGAGTGGTTATTACCAATCAAACCTTGATTTGTGCTCATTCCTCTGGCACTTTCATCTTCTTTGAATAACTTGCTTTGCTGTATTCTTTCAACCTCTCGTTCAAAATCATTATCGTCTATCACTTGCAGAAGTACTATACCAAATTCCTCTACGAGTTCCACACACTGCTTTCCTCCTCTGGCCTCCAGGCAAGGTAAATTCACATCTATTTAAAGTTCCAGCTCAATTCATTATTCAATCTTTCTCCTCTCAGTTCCTATACTCCCTTCATGTCTTTCTCCATGAAACAACCACCGCCTAAACTATTTCCATTTTTATTCTGTATCATTTGGGGAAAAAGATCACACTGCCAAGTGGTGTTGAGTTCTTGAGGAGTTTGGAGCATTGGCCTTTGCTTCTATTCCAATAGGTGATGGAAATGAAGTAATCACTGATTATGTAGTTGTAATGGAAATGTGGCACAGACTGAGCTCTGAACAGGAGGTATACCCACAGTGTTGTGAGGAAGGAACTAACAAATGAATGTGATTACATAGTTAGACAAATGGCTAGATGAACAAGAACTCAAAGGGAAATGCAATGTTATTGCAATAATGTGTCTGAGAAAATGATCTTCCCAGAATTTCAGTAACATAATCAAAAGATCCATAGATGATTTCTTAAGTCAAAACATTAGTTTATTTACATTGAGCAGTCAAACTTCACTGCTATTCTCCAGGCTTATAATTTGATGATGAATGACAGTGTTCTCCATTGTTTTCATTACGTTACTCTAACTTTTCAGAATTGTTTTATTAATACACTGCAACAAAATAGCACCTAATACAGCATTACCAATGTTACCAATAGGCAATAGAAATTTTCCAGGTAAGGTATTCTTGCAGCTGATTAAAGACTCAAAGCAGAGACAATAACTTTTTAAAGAGACAAAAATAGAAAATGCTGGTAAGTTTCAGAATAAAGCTGACATTTAGACTCGAAACATTGGCTCCGTTCTCACTTCATAGATGCTGTCAGACTTGCTGAGATTTTTCAGCACTTTAAGTTTTTGTTTCTGATTCCAGAATTTGCAGTATTTTGCCTTCAAAGATGTTCGAAGTAACTTGAATTCAACGTCTGCATGATTAAACTGCTTTATTTCACAGTAGGGTGAAATATACAGAATTGATGTGCTTTAACTTGGTTAAGTTTACAGTGACTTCAACTTATATTCACAAAATAATTAGTAAAGGAGAGCAAACTTATCCATATCTTATTAGATTTCAAAAGTAGACCACCTAACTACCATTTAGTTTTTCTAACTGTCTGAGTGAAAGTTCTTCTAGTTTTTGTTTAAATAAAACTCAATGCTCTTACAAACTTTCGACTGTCTCTTTGCCTCATTCACGTCTCTCATTCTCTCCCCACTCTTCTGACACTTTAGATTAGAGGTATTACCTGTGCACCCAGACAAGTTAATAATTATTTCCTACTTGGGAAAAGTCTCTTCTAATTAGTATCTTCAACATTATCTGTTGAGAAGTTTAACTTACAAAGGTACAAATGGTTTTTTAAAGCCCAGCATTAATAACAGTCAAAAAAATCTCAAATATGATAACAACAATCAGAAATGTACCGAAATACCTACCAATCCAGTCCATAGTATAGTCATCATAATAAAAAATGTTCCATAGTAGACAGCAATGGATAGTTGGTTTAATTTGTACAGTGTTGATAGTGTTCTTATTTCATTCATGCCCATGAAGTACATCAGCACTGTCTGAAAAGCTCTCACAATGGTACTGAATGAATAGGATTCAGACAGGAATAACAGGTTGCCGAGGCAGGAGTAAGCCAGAATAACTACAATACCACACAGCTGTAGACAGGAAAAAATCCATACAACAGTAGGTCAATTCATGCATTCGTCAGGCTTAAAAAAGCATGCATTTTAAGGAAAGGATGCATTCAAATTAATGGGCCTTTTTAAATTAATGCAGTTCAGCTTTATCTGTATCAATGAACATCAGAGTAAATAGATCTTAGTTTGGCTACTGCACAATATGGGTTTTGGCATTATATAATATCTGGAATGCCAACTAAATTCAACCTGTTTGAAGCGATGATTATGACGACTGACTAACAGTCATCCAGGTAAAAGCTAACTAATAATATTGCTGCTTTTCTTGCATGTTTTTATACTTCGATGGGATATAGCCATTGCTGGCTAGGCCAGCATTTATTGTCCATCCCTGATTGCTCTTGAGATGTGGTATTCTGCAGTTTTTTTGAACTTTTGCAGTAGATACACCCACATTGCTGTGAGGGAGGAACTAACAAGTGAATGTAATAACATAGTTAGACAAATGGCTGGTGGACAGAAAATAGAACAGAGGCAAATATGTATACAACACATAGATATGGTGGTGCGGTGCTGTCATCTTTTCCATAATGGTTGGGCATTGGCACAAAAGAAATCAAAGTTTGTTGATAACACTGGGTTAATCGATATAACAAACCATGAAAAGCAATGTATAAAATTGCAGGACTTGGCCAGATCAAAAAATTTGGATGGACAGGTGACAAAGGCAATTCAAGGCAGAGAACTGTTCTCTCTGTTCAGAAGTTCAGAAAAGAAGCAAAAATGAATTTTGTCCCAAAATGTTTAATAGCTTTGAGAAACAGATGCATGAATTTTTATAAAATGTGAAAATAGGACCCAGGATTTTGTAAATACAGCATTGAAACAAATCTTAAGAAGCAGTGTCAATTGTTTGTTGAAGTTGGTTGCTTGCAAAGAAAGGATAACAGAGTCACAGAAAAGGGAACAGCAAAGACTCATCAAAATGATACAAGTGATCAATTGTTGTTGTTGCAAATAAGTGCTTACAAAAGGACTTTTCATTGGAATCGGAATGCTTCTGAAGTTATGGAGTGGGAGTTAATCATTGTTTTCAAAACTATGGGAAGTGTTGATACTGTCTGCATTTCAGTAAAATGGGACATTGATTATTATTACTGAAACAAAGGGGCAAGTTTTTAAAATAAAAATCACAAAGGATAGAGAATTTGTCTTGAGTGGTATCAGATCCACTGCCAATGAGGCACAATGCCTAAAGTGTAATTTGACTGAATGGGCAGCACAGTAGCACAATGGTTAGCACTGCTGCCTTACAGCACCAAGGAGACCTGCGTTCGATTCCAGCCTTGGGTGACTGCTGTGTGGAATTTGCATGTTCTCTCGTGTCTGTATGGGTTTTCTCCAGGTGTTCTGGTTTCCTTCCACAGTCCAAAGATGTGCAGGTGGATTGGCCATGCTAAACTGCCCTTTAGTGCTGGGGGATTAACAGGGTAAATACATGAGATTACAGTGAAAGGGCTTGAGTGGGAATATTATCAGTGTAGGCTCAATAGACCAAATAGCCTCCATCTGTACGGTAGGGTTCCATGAGTCTATGAATAGAATTGAATATCAGACAACTTGTATAATAGCTGCTGATTGATGCTACCACCAAGATGAATTACTATCCCAAAGTGTTTTGTTCAGATTTTTTGTTGGGCAGATAAAGGAAGAATGAGAATTTGTTGCTGGGACTTGATAGAAGAAATTTTAGAACCACTGGAATAACTAAAAGAAGATGAGTGCACACTGTTTCTGTGCCACCAGACTGCTAGGTCCAAGTTAATCACGGAGTAAGACATTTCCATCTTGCAAAGAACAGTAATTCCTTGCTTAACGTTAAGTTTCTGAAAAGTGCTAGTTAAGTGAAACAACATTTCAACAAAATAATTACACCTTCTGTCTGGTTTCAGAGTGACTGGGCTCCATCTAGTGTCTTAAGGTGGTCAGTGCAGAAGCAGTTGAAGAACCTCCAGGACTTCAGTGCTTCCAGATTTGGAACAAAAATAAGCAGCAAGAGAGCTGATGAAGAAATCCCTTATTTGCAACAACAACAATTGATCACTTGTATCATTTTGATGAGTCTTTGCTGTTCCCTTTTCTGTGACTCTGTTATCCTTTCTTTGCAAGCAGCCAACTTCAACAAACAATTGACACTGCTTCTTAACATTTGTTTCAATGCTGTATTTACAAAATCCTGAGTCCTGTTTTCCCATTTTATAAAAATTCATGCATCTGTTTCTCAAAGCTATTAAGTGTTTTGAGATAAAATTCATTTTTACTTCTTGTCTGAACTTTTTCACAGCTCCCTATCTTGAACTGCCTGTCACCTGTCCATCTAAATTTTTTGATCTGGCCAAGTCCTGCAATTTTATACATTGTTTTTCATGGTTCATTACATTCATTAACCCAGTGTTATCAACAAACTTTGATTTCTTTTGTGCCTATGTCCAAACCATTATGGAAAAGATGAGAGCACAGCGTCATACCTATGTGTGTGGCAGTGGACACCGTAAACTTCAATGTCAAAAGTGAGAGGGAGCAACAAAAGACGTCCCCAGCCTTGGTGCACTGACCCAATCGTGCAGGGAAAAATGGCAGTAAATGCCATGTATGCATGTGGGATGTGCCAGCCCAATGAACAGGAAGTCTATGGCAAACAATGTTATCATGAATATTGCATTATTAAGCACCTACCTAGCCCCTATTTTAAAATGAATGTCAAAGCAAAACAATGATAACTGCATCAATGTAAAGAGGGGACTTACTGCACAGCTAGTGTTCAGTACTAACCAAGTTAATTTTAGAGTATTTACATAATAGACAGTTCAATGTAACTTGAATCAATCTTTTGCTAAGGAAAACTGCTTTACTTACCACTGGTAACATCAGACTAGAACAAGACAGTCGAAGCATTGTTAGACAAGGTGCCATCAACTTGTTTACACGTAGCAAACGAATGCTTTTCATTAACAGCAGAAACACAATCAAACCATGAAGGAAACGTTTCATCTGAAAGTGAAATAAACATGTTACTTTTTAAAAGTCCTCATATATTTGTGATGCACAAGCCGAGATGTATACAACACTGATCTAATGAATATCCATGAATCTGGAGTAGAGGGTGGGGTGAGAGGCACCTCCACTGATCATGAGCTGTCCTCACTCAACATAAGAATTCTCTGCTCATTCTCTTTGCTCTTAGATCTGATGAAAGGTTGTCTAGACTCAAAATGTTGGTTCTATTCTCTTTCGACAGACGCTGTCAGACCTGCTGAAATTTTCCAGCATTTTCTGTTTTTGTTTCAGGCTCCAGCATCTGCAGTATTTTGCTTTTATGCCAAATTCAAGCAAGGGGACAATGACTAATAGGGCGCTGGTTATATTTCCTGTTCAGGGACACTGAGAACAATTAAGACAATCTTGCTAGCACCATTGTAGAAATCAGTGAATTCAACACAGCGCAGGGAATAAATATTGCAGTTTATTGGTCAGTGCAGTTCAGGTACTCATTTCTTTCCCAGGTAAGAGTTGGCTAGTGTATGTAATGCTATTACCCTCAAAGAGCAAGAATCCTGTGCAGACTAAGCACTAGCTCCACAATATTCTCTCATTTATACAATCATGCGAAATCAGCAGATTCAATGAGCCATGAGTCAATGTAAATGAATTTTAAGCAATCCCATTTGAGGTAAAATACAAAACATTTTTTTTCTTCTGGTATGGTATTCATCAAACAAGAACTGTCCATACTGATGCCCATAATCAATTTATTTCTGAATAGGGTACAACATATAAATTTGATGTGATGCTTCCTTTAATCCACTCAATTTATCTTAAAAATTCAGTTTCTCATGTGATCCATTCAGTGTCAATTATATGCTGTGGTCACAAAGATTGTATTGAGTGTGATCAAATGCATTTCATGTGGGATTTGTACAGTTGGCACAGCTGTTTATTTTGAATGGATTTCAGCCTTGATCCCAAAAGTATGCTAACCCACTATCCTATTCTATTTCCTGGTTCTTTTTTCCGTCCTCTTGCAAGTCCTGATGCAGTATCACGTCCTATCTATCATGCTGAATTGTACAGACTTGGAGTTAACTGATTTAATCCAAAATAATTGAGTTGCTGGAGATTCAAATTAGATCTTCATTATTTTGGTTTTCTAACTATTCGAAAGATTACGCTGTCATCTAATAATGTGATTATGTATTTCTTTAAAAAAATTCTTATTGCTGGTCTTCATACTGTACTGTAATCTTTCACATAATTTGCATACTTCACATCTACACCACATTCTTAGTAAAGACGTGACATATGACGCGAACTTGGTAAACAAATTTTGCCAAAGTAAAACATTGTGCTGCTGAAAATCTGGAAGAAAAACAGACAATGCTCAAAGTGCAGAGACAGACAGCAAGCAGACAGAAACATTTAACATTTCAGGTTGATGAATATTCATCGGTTCTGGAACAGAGACAGAGAAGAGGAAGGCCATGACGTTGAATGGGGTGAGAATCTGGGGGCGATAGTGGGGTAGGTGGTAGAATCCATAGTGAAGGTCTATGATAGAGTGATGTTCCCTTATTTCCCTGCCTCTGTAGTTGCTCAAAAACTGTTACAGCTTTAACCTCTTTCAGATCTGAAGAAAGTTCATTGACCTTTAACTCAGTTTCCCTCTCTGCAGATGATGTCTGACCTGCCGACTGAATGTTTTCTATTTTCACTTCAATCTTGCATCTAATTTCCAATGGATAACAATGCACATTTCAGCAGCGTATGTTAAAAAAGAGAATCAGATGCAGCTATGCATGGCTCTCTGACCATTAATTTAAAATTACCTTGTGTATAAATCATACTGGAGTGCTTTCATTGAACATCTTTCTAGATAAAATGCAGGAGGGTTTTAGGCGTATTATCTATGTATGCAGCTCTGAAACATAGTTGCCAAGCACCAATACACACAAGCACTGTCACAAAACACAATTCTCAGAGTTGTCTTTCCCACAGCAAATGTCCTTGTGCTGTTTTCTGGCTCCTCACCTGAATCCATGCAGAAATCAAGCTCATATCTACAAATGTTTTGAAATATCCACTGTGAAGTTGGTCAATAACGTCCAGAGCCAATACGAAGTGAAACACGTAATATACATAATAAAAGAGACTGATTGTGATAAGTCCGATCTAGAGAAGAACAGGACACACAGACTGTAAATGGTACATCTCACACACAAATGTATATTTTACATGAAATAGTTTTACTTATGTATTATATTTGAGTCCAGTTACCAGCTCAGTGAAGTCTGCAGGAGACAAACAACCAATACACATAATTCAATCAATAAAACGCACAAGAAATCTGACAGAAACTGAAAATGCTGGAAAAATTCAACACATCTGACAGCATCTGTGCAAACTAAAAGAGTTAATGTTTTGAGTCCATATGATTCTTCTTCAGAACTGCAAAGCATTTTCTGCCCAGCCCTCACTTGAGAAGGTAAAGGTGAGCTACTTTTTTTAAAACCAATGTACATAAGCACTGACACCAAACAACTCTCATAGTAATCTATCTAATGCAAATACACCCATAGTACTGTAAAGGAAGAGAGTTCCAGGATCTTGATTCAGCAAAGGAACAGCGATTTAATTCAGGATGTTGTGTGACTAGGAAGGAATCTAACAAGTGGTGGTGTTCCCATACACATGCTACCCTTATCCTAGATGTAGGAATCTTGTTTTTGGAAAGTGTTGTCAAAGGAGTTTCGGTGAGCTGCTACAATGCATCTTCTTAGATGCAGTTCTAGATGGAACTGCTGCTATTGTGCATCAGTGATAGAGGGAGTGACCATTTAAACTGATGATGTGTTAATCAAGCAATCTACTTTATCTTTGATGGCACTGGGCTTCTTGAGTATTGTTGCAGCCACATTCATCCAGGCAAGTGAAGAATATTTATTCATTTTTGCTTGTGCCTTGTAAATGATAGATAAGCTTCAGGAGGTGAGTTACTCACCAGAGAATTCCCAGCATCTGAGCTAGTAATCACAGTATTTACATGGCTGGTCTAGTTCAGTTTCTGATCAAATGGCTACCCCCCAGGGTATTAACAGTAAGGGATTGAGTGATGGTAATGCTATTGAACGTCATGGGGAATGGTTAAATTCTCTCTTGTTGATGAGCACTGCTTGGCACATATCTAGTATGAATTTCCTCATGTTTTGTGGAGAAATTGCTGACAATCTTGTAGTGATATACTCTCTTAGCAAATCTGAAAAAAACTCGAGATTCTTAATTTCAATCTTTTAATGAGAATGACACATTCTGAGTTCCCCTTCTCAGTTCATACTAATAATAATTCATGCTGGCACTATTCTTTTCCATAATTCTCCTTTCACCCATCTGAAACTGCTATAAAAATTCCTGATTTTGCAAACCAATTGTGAGCTAAGGAATTTCTGTCCAAAGGACATGGCAGAATGACAAATACAATAAAGACTTATGAGGACTCAGGAATCTGTCACTGATTTCCAATGTGAAGGTCTGATAGTTAGTTGCCCAGGTATAAATACACTGGTGATGGGTGGCACGGCAATTAGCACTTCTGCCTCACAGTACCAGGGACATGGGTTCAATTCCCGGTTTAGGTCACTTTCTGCACATTTTGCAAGGCAGAAGTTTCCATGTTCTCCCCATGTCTGCTTGGGTTTCCTGTGGGTGCTCCAGTTTCCTCCCACAGTCTGAACATGTCAGGGTTCGGTTGATTGGCCATTAGTGTCTAGTGGCTAAATTGTCCCTTAGTGTCCCGGGATGTGTAGAGTAGCTGGATTAGCAGGGTAAGTAGGTGAAATTACAAGAATAGAACATAGAACATTACAGCACAGAACAGGCCCTTCGGCCTTCGATGTTGTGCCGACCAAAATAAAAAGCAATGCCCCTCCAAACTAAACCATTCCCTTCTCTTCCATATACTTATCAATTAACCTCTTAAACGCCACCAAACTTGGCGCATCTACAACAGCTGCAGGCAGGGCATTCCACTCCCTAATCACTCTTTGAGTAAAGAGAATAGGGCCTGGGTGGGATTGTTGTCAATGCAGACTCGCTGGGCTGAATGGCCTCTTTCTACACTCTAGGGTTTCTATGAAACTGCTAATCAACCGGACATTAACAGCTGTGTTTTCACTGAGTCATGGTAACTCAGGAGCTCTTTTAAAAATGGTGGACATGGCTCAATTCCAGGACTCTCAACCTCATTCCAGGGGCTTCCAATTTTCAACACTGCCTTTTAAGTGTACAGGCTTGTTTGGGTCACAAGCTTGCACCTTGCATTCCTAATCTGGCCTACCCTGTTGTGGGAATACATGTATCTACAATTTTAATGTTGCTGGCAGCTTTTCAAAGAGTTGTGGTTCACCTCAGATGTGTCCTAAACTATAGTCAGCATGAAGGAACCTTTTGAAGGCAAGTTTAAAAGGTTCTCTTCATTTCACCCACCCCCTAACAAAGTATGCTCCCCCACTGCCAAAACACTCCCATGGCCCCTTATGTTAAGTTATGCTCTTCAAACTAAGCACCTTGGCTTTCACGTCCCCCCCAGCAATACATGTCAGCCCAATAAAACTGTAAATCATCCAGACCTTAAAAGTATCAGTAGTTGAAACTGCACGCACTTGAAACCTCTTGTGTAAATTGGTTTAGCTCAGTTGGCTGGATAGTTGAATTGTGATGTCGAGGAGCACCAACAGCATGGGTTCAATTTCCATACCAGATAGATTATTCATTAAGACCCAACCTTCTCAACCTCGTTCCTTGCCTGAAATGTGATGATCCTCAGGTTAAATTACCACTCAACTCTTCCCCTCAAAGGGGAGAACAGCCTGTGGTATCTGGGACTATGGTGATTTTAACTTTACCTTGTGTAAATAACTATTGTTCATTTGGCAGCACAGATCAGAGATTCAGAGCTGTCAATCAAGCAAGATTTTTTTCTGGGTTTCAGGTGTTTCAACAGACAGATTTCTGTGCTCGCAGCCAAGAATATACAATAATTCCACTAGGCAGCTGCAACTGAATCTTTTCCTGGATAAGCTAGCCAGCCTGCACCTGAGCATGCACCTCCCACATCCCCACCTATCACACAATGAAAATTCCATCACTTTCTGTTGAGGTGGGCAAGCCCTGCCTCCTGCTATCCATCTGAAGGACCAAAATCAGCACCAAGTATTAATAACTTATTCCTTTGTGTGCTCTTTGCAAACATAAAACACCATCATGAATTGTGAAATGGCATCAGAGTGTAATGTGCATGAGATGACACCATGATGAAAATCACTGCTCCTCTTTTTATAGAGCCATACAATCCTACAGTGAAGAGGAGGCCATTTGGCCCATCAAGTCTGCACCAACCACAATCTCACCTAGGTTGTATCCCCATAACCTCATGCATTCACCCTGGCTCGTCTGCCTGACACTAAGAGGCAATTTAGCATGGTCAATCCACCTAACGTGCACACCTTCATACTGTGGGAGAAACTAGAGCACCTGGAGGAAACCCACGTAGACACTGGGAGAACGTGCAAACTCCATACGTACAGTGACCCAAATTGGGAATTTAACCCAACTCCCTGGTGCTGTGAGGTAGCAGTGCTAATCACTGTTCACCATGCCATCCCTATTCCACCCCAGATAATTATTTTCTGTACTTGTTTGAATTGACTGTCCATATTCCCTGTCTGTTTACACACAAAGGAAAAAAAAAGCCTTAATTTATTTAAAGCAAACCAATTTACTATAATAGTTTTCTGACCTCCAGCCAGTTCCATGGCTCCTGCCAGTAACTCAGTACGCCTCTCTGAGTCATCTTGCACACCTGGAAGTACAGGTGAAGTAGAATAAGGGTCAGGAACAAAAGCTGCAAAGCACAATGACAATGGTATGAATGTAAAATGTTCATACATGGCTATTAAATGTACAAACATTTAAACTCACATGAAATTTGTGCTCCAATATTTTAAACTGTTTATGTCATGCATCATGTTTGCAAAATTTCTCTGCTAGATGGAAAGCTGATTTCACGTTTTGAAATGGCTGTAGTCAAACTCAAGACTGATTGGTTGGGAACTCAATTCAATATCAATGTGGGTTACACAGTGCATAACTATATGTAATTCTGGCATCAATGAATAAAAAGAAGCCTTAAGATTGGTTTACGCTAAAAATGAAAAAACTTCAAAAAATAGATATAACATTACAAAACTGAAAAAGAACACTTGTCAATTGTTCATAGAATCACAGAATCCTACAGTGCAGAAGGAGATCATTCAGCCCATCGAGTCTGCACCTATTACAATCCCACCCAGGCCCTTTCCCCATAATCTCACTCATTAGCCCCTCAACACACTGTGGATCAATTCAGCATGGTCAATCCACCTAACCCACACATCTTTGAATTATGAAGGAAACTGGAGCACCTGGAGGAAACCCATGCAGACACTGGAAAAATGTGCAAAGTCCACAGTGTGACCCAAGCTGGGAATTGAACTCGAGCCACCCCATATGTTCATATGAGTTACATTTCTATGTCATCTCACTGGAATTTGACATCGCAAAAAAAAAATGTATTTATGTATTCTCCAGAGAACAGTGACCAATACTTTTAAACTTGTGACCTGAAATTCTCACCTCAAAAGCCATGATGAAATAATCCACAACAGAGTTCTTCTGGTAAATGCTGACCGACTCGATACGAGCTGATGAAAGAACACCTCCCAATAGTGGAAACTCTGCCAGCAGAGATACTGTGGTGAAGAGGTTGGTGGGAGGATTGTAGAGGGTGAACTCTACCATAACTGCTCTCGTGTACTGATCAATCCACTCAGTTTTCTTCAGTGTTAACAATGTTGAGTAAGTTTCATGCCTAAAATTTTGAAGGAGTGGAGTGAATAGTGGAATACCTGTTACTTCATTCTGCACTATTTGAAAAATTAAATGGCAAGGTTCACAGAAAGAAGTCTAACAACACCAGGTTTAAGTCCAACCGATTCATTTGATAGTAAACTCACAAGCTTTCAGGTGACCTGACGAAGAGGGTAGCCTTGAAAGCTTGTGAGTTAACTATCAAATAAATCGGTTAGACTTAAACCTGGTGTTGTCAGACTTCTTACTGTGTTTACCCCAGTCCAACGCCAGCATCTCCACATCAAGGTTCATCTACATTACAGGAATCTACATTACAGGAGTTCATCAAATTTGCACTGACCAGAATCCCTCCCAGCCCCACATATTTACCCCAGCTAGACACCCTGACACTCAGGGGCAATTTAGCATGGCCAATCAACCTAACCTGCACATCTTTGGACCGTGGGAGAAAACCCACACAGACATGGGGAGAATGTGCAAACTCCACATAGACAGTGACCCAAGCCAGGAATTGAACCTGGGCCCCTGACGCTGGGAGGCAGCAATGCTAATCACAGTACCACCGTGTCATCTCTCTTAGATTTCAATGAAATTGCTACCATTAAAATGATCTTCATGTAAAAAAAAGTATAGTTTTCAATTGCATTATCCAGTCAACAACTACAGTGAATGACAATACTTCTACAACATTGCAGAAACTTAATATTTTTTAATATAGTAACTACAATTAATAATGGGTCACTTTCATAATTTCATCTCTCTTTTGAAAACACAAAAAAAAAATGACCCTCAATGGTACTTCAGCTGTGTTGATTGTTCCACTTTACTTTTCTACCCTTATATATATACTCACAACATAATCAGGGAAAACTGGAGAAAATAGTCAAGACATTATAAGACCTAAGTAACCTTTCCTTTAGCTGTATTTTGCCAAGACAAGGATTATGTTTTCCAAGGAAATATTTTACTGATTCTATGACAAAAATTAACGTAGAACATAGAAACCTTATGTGTAGAAACAGGCCATTTGGCCCATTAAATCTGTACTGACCACAATCCCATATCCCAACATATTTACCCGCTAATCCCTCTAATCTACACATCTCAGAACACTAAGGGGCAATTTTAGCACAGTCAATCAACCTCTTTGGACTGTGGGAGGAAATCAGTGCACCAGGAAACCCACGCAGACACAAGGAGAACGTGGAAACTCCACACAGACACAAAAATTGGATTATCTTTCACAATTCTCAAATCGTATACCAGAAGTAAACCAGTTCATGTTTATTCAAAGTCTAGATTTACTCTAGACTATTCTCCACAATGCCACCAAAGACACAAATAGCAAACAGCAATATAGCTTAAGCTTCACATCAAACATGACAGTAAATGACAAATTATTTTCTTGGTGTCAAGCAGAGATAGTAAAGAGTGAAAATATATCTCTAGTTCAGATGCTGACAGTTAACAATAACATACACGTGTCTGAATCTCACCATGCTGATGTGTGGCATGAAGGATGACAGAAAGCAGTGATAGAGGATACAAAAATATTCCAATAATAGCTATAAATCAAGAGGTGGAAGGGAGAGGGAACTTGGTTAAATTTCAATCTCTAGGGAAACATCACTGAACAAACTGATGGAGCTACAGGCTGACAGGTCTTTGGGTCCTGATGGACCTCACCCTTTTGGCAGGAATAATGAGATGAAGGAGTACAAAATCAAGGGTAGGAGTCTTAGCTGTGATGTAGAGCAGAAGGATCTCGGGGTCCGGGTCCACAGGACTCTTAAATCGGCCTCGCAGGTGGAGGAAGTGGTCAAGAAGGTGTACGGTGTACTGGCCTTCATTAATCGAGGAATAGAGTTTAGGAGTCAGGAGGTAATGATGCAGCTCTATAAGGCTCTTGTCAGACCCCAGTTGGAGTATTGTGCGCAGTTCTGGTCACCTCATTATAGGAATGATGTAGAGGCTATTGAGAGAGCACAGAGGAGATTTACAAGGATGCTGCCTGGATTGGGAGGCAGGCCTTATGAAGATAGGTTGAGGGAGCTGGGACTCTTCTCACTGGAGAGACGTAGGTTGAGAGGTGACCTGGTAGAGGTTTATAAAATGTTGAGAGGGATAGATAGGGTGGACTCTCAGAGACTATTTCCCCGATCTGAAATGGTCACTACGAGAGGACACAGATTTAAGGTGCAGGGAAGCAAATACAAAGGAGATGTCAGGGGTAGGTTTTTCACTCAGAGGGTGGTGAGTGAATGAAACCGACTGCCGTCGGAGGTTGTTGAGGCAAACTCACTGGGGTCTTTTAAGAGACTTCTGGATGAGTATATGGAAAAGAATAGGATAGGGGGTTATAGATAGGTCTGGGGATTGGTAGATGTGATCGGCGCAACTTGTGGGCCAAAGGGCCTGTTTGTGCTGTATTGTTCTATGTTCTATGGTTGTAAAAGAGGTGGATAATGAGATACTCGATATATTGGTGTTAATTTTCCAAAATTCATGGGATTCCGGAAAGGTTCCATCAGGCCAGCAAATATATTCCCTCAATTTAAGAAGGAAAGGAGGCTGAAAGCAGGAAACCATAGGCCAGTTAGTTTGGTGTCAATAGCAAGAAAGGTGTTAGAATGAATCATTAAGGAGCTGGGTACTGAGAGAAACTCAAGGTAATCGAGAAGGGTCAGCATGATTTTGTCAAAGAGAAAATCAAGCTTACCCAATTCACTGGAAGGAGTAACAAGCACTGTGGATAAAGGGGAGCCTGGAGACATGTCACAATACCTTCATTGCAGTGTTAATGTAAGCCTTACTTATAAATAAGCAAAAGTAAGCATTACGTAAGGATTCACAGCTATGACTGTCTATGGCAACCTCTAACCTGGAAGAAGCAACTTTAAGGAAAATATTTTCAGGATGCTTGGGGAATCTGAAATTTTATCCAAAATGTGGACAAGTAATGTCAAAAATTTATTGCATTGTAAAGAAATCAGTTGTAATCTTCTTGGAGAGTAAGAAATACTGGATTACGTGAACCAGCAACTCTTGACCTTGAAGAAGTACCAACAGGGAGGAAGTTAAGATGCAAACACTATGTGGTTAGACACAAAGAAGAGCTGCAAGACAGGAATTCTAGAGACAGAAGACACATGGATAGGGATAGAAAGTAAAAGCAGAAGGACGCCAGAAAAATCATAGAAATCCTGCAGTGCAGGAAGCCACTCGGCCCATTGAGCCTGCATTGACAAAAATCTCACCCAGCCCTATCCCCACAAACCCACAGATTTACTTTTCTAATCCCTCTAATCTACACATCCTGAGTCACTATGGGAAATTTATCATGGCTAATCCACCTAACCCACACATCTTTGGGAGGAAATCACTGTGCCACCATGAAGTTGAGAAGATTTCAGAAAGAAATATTCCTACAGGAACATCACATTGACACCAACTCTGATTTAAAAAAGCTCCTTTTAGTGGAGAATTGTCTTAAATCCTTGAAGGAAAAAGACTGGAATTCTCTTAGATAACTGTACAACTGAAACTGAGACCCTACAGACGAAATAAGGTGCTGGAGAAATCAGTGAAACAAACGCACAGTTAAATCTGATTGTGATTTACATGTAGGATATGTTGATTTGTGTTAAAGTAGAAGTCGCAAAAAATGAAATCCTATTGATAATATTTTTATTTGGCCATTGTTTTGGAAATTTGGTTATTTTGGTTTATGGATCCCCAAAGGGATTACAACAAATTAGATGTTGTTGCTGACATTTTACTTCTTCCAAATCCTGCACCAGCACACAAAAAAGCATGCAAGAGGAAACACAATTTTCATGGGGTCTGTTCAAAATGAGGATCCTGATTTTGGGAGAGGTTGATTTTGCAATGAATGCCACCTGGATTATATCTTAAAGTACTTTTGCTGAGGATCAATTTTACCCAATGTCTCCTGGTGGAGAAAGTGAAACTGGCAGATTTGTAAGGAGATGGGGATTTGGAAAGAAAATCAAATACATCAAATCATAAACATAGCTGGTACAAATATGGCTTTCATTCACAAGACAGAATTACTAAATTACTGTGAAGAATCATCAAGAATTAAAGTGTTAATGCATTAAAAACCAGCTATGAAAACCTCTGCATCTCTTACCGTGTTCTACCAAGATTAATAACAGATCCTGTTCCTTTGTAGCAATTAAGTCGGCCACATTGAACGGATTGTTCAGTTCCTACATGCTTTGTTGTGTTTGACTGAACTGCTTGATAGATTGCAGAGGTATTTAGAGACCTACAGTCCTGGACAAGTCCTGAGAATACTTCTGGAATCTAAAAATAAAGAGACCAGGTTAACACATAGTGGCACTCAACCATATAATTAGAAAGGTACCAAATTGTATAGCTGAAATTAGCAGCTCTGATTCGGGTGAATGGTTATTGGGGGGGGCGGTGGTTAGTGGATGAGTGTAAAATTTGGACGTTAGTTTCCATTCCCAATTATTGTCCTTTGACTCTGTTCAAAGCACACAGATACGGGTAATGTGCGTCAGCAGAATCTGGAAAATATGGAAGAAAGTGTTCATGTCACTGTACTATAATCCAAAGACTGTGGTGATATGGGATCAAATCTCACCACAGGGTTCTAATCTTGCCAAAGCAGCGGGTGGAATTTAAATTCAATTGTGAATTAAATTAATTATTTTGGAATTAAAAGCTGTTCTTCAGGAAAAGAAATCTGTCATTATCACCTGATCTGGCCCAGATGTGGTTGACAATCACTGCAATGTGAGCTACTCTCTACTGTCCTCTGAAATGCAAGCCACTCAGCTGTCCTAAGCTGCTACAGCATATATTTAGGCAATTAGGGAACAAATGGGGCGGTGATTAGCCAGGACAATGATCTGTCAGGGTGGCAGCTCAGCAGCTGGCTTCCTTGGGTGAACAGACTCTGCCCACTCCCTCTGCTGGCGAGAATTATACTTGGGCTTCCTTTTTATCCTAAATGTCATACAATTGTGTCTGGGAGCTTGCCCAACAACTGAGCACGATTCTCTCCTGTTTTTCACATCATTCAGCACTTCGAATGTTTTTTTATAAGATCACCTCCTTAGAATTTTTTTGTTCGGATTGCAGCCATGGTTTCACCACGCCTTGTACAGCTATAGCAAAACATTCCTTTGTATTTCATTTTCCTTGCAGTAAACAACAACATTCTATTAGCCTTCCTAATCACTTGCTGTACCTGCATGTTAACCTTTACCAGGAACCCTCTGTACCTCAGAGTTCCAGTACAATCTCTTCCCATCTAAATAATTTGTTTCTTTTCTATTCTACTTGTCAAACAGGACAAGGTTCCACATGAGACTCCCATAAACTTTCCCACTCACTTAACCTAGACTGAGGATAAGAGATAAATCGTTCAAGACTGAGATGAGGGGAAATGTCTTCACCCAGACAGTGGTCAGCCTCTGGATCTCACGACCACAGAAAGTAGTTGAGGCAAAAACATTGTGGGGTGATTATCCCAAAAATATTCAAAGTGCTGAATTCACATGAAAACTGGAGTAATTCCTGCTGATATTTTTACTGTGATTTTCAGAATGAATCTCCCATACTCTGAGCACTGCAGAGTTCTGAAAATCAGTGGGCAAAGCCTATTCCTGCTGGAGTGACTAGCAGCACATTGCTGAGTGGGCGACTGCGCATGCCCCAATCTGTCAGTGCCGTGATTGGCGCATGTGCAGCATGGCCCCATTCTGCCAGCCTCTCAATTGTTGGCCAGCTCAATCACTGGCCAGCCTTGCAATCTTGCATTGCTTTCCCTCTGAAACTCCCACCCCTGATCGTTGATATCCCGCACCTCTCTGGAGAAGCCCTGCTATGTCCCCTTGACTTCGCAAGCCCTGATCTCCCTGACCCTCTTCCCTGGCAGATCGACACCCCCAGCTCTACTCCTAAACCCCCCCCACCCCCACCTCCCCCCACCCCCAGCTTCCTCCAGCACTCGGATGGCCAGCCCCAATCACCTTCTTCCCTTTCTCTGCCCGCAGTCACTGTGCTGAGTGGAAGCACGATCCCCCACCCCCACCGATTGCTCTCTACGGACTCTGCTTCAAATAGGCCCACCCGCTCGGCAATGCCTGATACATGATGGGCAGTTTCACAGTGCCCCTTGGGCAAGACTGGCACTTCCAGTCTAGTACTATCCAGGGAGCACCTACGTTTTAATCCCTGACGACCTACTGGAGGCCTCCATTGCCTTTGTTCCCTCCAACATGGGCCGGGCTGCTTATTCCCTGTTAGTGTAGAGCAGGAGTAAACTCTGCTGGAGGGGACCACTCCATCCGGGAGGTGGGGTGGAGGAAGGGGGAGTGGCGGGGAACACTAGCAGGCTCGGAGATTTCAATCTCAGGCCCGCTAATGGAAATTTAAATTGAAATTTAAATATGGAAATGAACTCCACAAAGATTTCCAGCATGGTGTTGTTGATTCCAAATATCTTGCAGCTGGAACCACATGGATTGGCCCATTGCATTGCTACAGCAATGCTGGGGCTGGCAGAATTGCTTTGTGTATATTTTCAAGATGTAGTTACATATAGGTCTTAGGTCAAAAGAGATCAAAGGATCAGGCTATTCAGCTGGGTGATCAGCCATGATCATAATGAATGGTGCAGCAGGCTTGAAGGGCCAGATGGCCTACTCCTATATTCTATTTTTCTATACCCCGGCACTGTGAGGCAGTAGTGCTAACCACTGCGCCACCATTTACCCTCATTTTTGTAATGATTTAGTTCAGAACAGATCTACTTGGGTGGTATTCTGAGGCTTGTATAGAACATTAGCAGATAACAGAAGTGGTTGGAAATTAAAGATGGGGTGAAAGCACTTACATTACAGGAGGAGTTATTGGTGACTTGGATTTTTCTGAGTGATGGTGCACCAATCAAATGGCATTTTCCTTGGACTGGACCAGCCTACAGGTCATAATTGAAACATCAATTAGCACTTGAAGTATCCTCAAGGAAGAGTGTTAAGCACAATAATTGTCAGATTCATGTTATTAAACAACACTGCAACATTTCTTGTATGATATAACTGCACTATAAATATGGAGAAGATAATTACCCATGCTGGAATATGGTTCCACACTAATTCAAATTGTATGCCCAATTTTTAACATTGAAATGCATTCACATGTTCACTTGCAATGGTGGCATGGTGGTGCTGCTGTCTCACAACTCCAGGGACCCAAGTTTGATTCCCTCCTTGGGTGTCTATCTGTGTGGAGTTTGCATGCTCTCCCTGTGTCTGCTTGGGTTTTCCCTGCGTGCTCTAGTTTGTTTCCACACTCCAAAGATGTGCAGGTTAGGTGGATTGGCCATGACTCCCTGCATGTATGAGTGTGTGCCACATGATGGATTGGCATTCTGTACTGGATGTTTCCTGCCTAACATCTAATGTCTGTTGGGATAGGCTCTGACACCCTCAGACCCCAAATTGGAGTATGTGATTAGTAAAAGTGAAGTGAAGGCGTTCAGTTGCATTCAAATACATAAATTATGCAATTAACAACCGAACTATAGTTAAGAATGTAGTACTTTATACAGTTTTATCATATTTATTTCAGTCTTTTCAAAATCCTAAAAATTTACCTGACTTGAAATGAAGAGAATAAACAATAAATGGACAATGAAATAGCTTGCTGTGTAACAGGAAACATAATCTACCATGAGAAATAGTTTGTTCTGAAAAGTTGAAGAAAATTTAAATGGATGTTATTATTTTGCGTACAAGTTACCTGGCTTTTCGCTGCTGCATTGTTATACCATGTGTCCCAGTACAGGCCACGTAACAAGACACTAAAACTCCAATTCCACCAATCATCAACTGTTTTCATATTTATGAAAGAATATTTTTCATTCCTAGATAGGAAAACAAAAACAACCTCAAGTATAAGTAAATTGTCATAAATTATCTTTTAGAATTACATTTTTTTCTCCAAGCATATTCAATTTTTTTCCAACTGTAAACTAATAGCCAAATTTCTATATCATTGATGGTGCAGGGATATGGTGAGTGGTTCATCTCCTGACCGCTCCACCATTTCCAAGACACAAGTCAGGAGTAGGATGGCACATTCCCCACTTGCCTAGATGCGTGCAGATTCAAAAGCTTCCAAGAACTTGCACCCTACCCAAGGCAGCATTCCATTGATTGGCATGTCAATCTCTGGCTTAAACATCTACTGTTTGAGTATCATCAAAACAGTGTGTACTACCTACTGAAAGCAGCACTTTGCCATGGCTTCTTCTGCAGCACCTCATAAATTCATGTGCTAAACTACTGAAAGAACCAAGCCAGCATGTGCATAGAATCACTGTCACCTCAAAGTTTTCCTACAAGTCACACACTATTCATACTTGGGCATATCTCACCATACCTTTACTACCACTGGCTCAAAATCCAGAAACTTCCTCCCTAACAGCACTGTGGGAATACGTCCAAATACAAATGAATTCAGTTTAAAAAGACAGCTCCCTACCTTTTCCAGGGACAGGAAATAAATAGACACATGCCAGCAATGCACACACACTAATGGATTTCAAAACCAAAGGTTCAACGTAATCATTTCAATAACTGTAGCTGTCAAGAAATTTAGCAGCATGTTTTAGAGTGAAGAATACTATTCAAAATTTTAAAATCCAATACAACGAAAAAAATTTTCAAAAAATTCATAACGCAACATAAATATATTTCAGACTGTTTACCAATATAAGCAAAAAAAAAAATGAATTGAGTTGTTTGTCTTATCACTGTTGTGGACTTTGCCATATGCAAAGTGCCCACGTATGTTCCTTCCCAATAACATCCATTGTAATGTCAACCAATTCATTGTGCGTAACATTCATTTGGAAATACCTGTACATGAGAAATGTGAAAAGATAATATATAAATGTAAGTCCTTTTACTTCATTCCATTTCTGTAAGCCACCTGATGACAAAAATTGCATTTGCATTTGAAACACAATAGAGAGAGTGAAAGAGTAAATAATTGCCATGGGGACATAGGAATTAGGAGCAGAAGTAGGCAAATTCAACCCATCAAAGCTTTGCCATTCAATCAGGTTATGGTTGATCTCTCCCTGGTCGCAAATCCATCTCCCTCTATTCTCCATATTCACTTATCACTTTTTTATTGGAAACATATCTATCTCATAGCACCGCCACGTACAAATAACAATTCCTCAGAGGTAAGCAGCACTATTTGTTCTTTGGGAATTGAGGAATTGCTGTGCACCTCCATATATTTCTCTTTCAGTAAGTCAAGTAGGCAGCTCCCAGAAATGTGCCCTGAATCAATATGCAGAAGACAATACTTGTGTGAATGAAGATGGACTAATAACCACTTGGCTGCCATCAAAATAGTGCTGTGTTTTTGGTAATGGACTCATACTGTGGAAAATTGTGAAAATGAATTGAATAAATGTGAAAGAAAATCAAACATGCAGGAAATACCCAGCAAGTCAGGCAGCATTTGTGAAGAGAAACAAGAGTTAACATTTTAGGTCAAGCAGACCTTTCATCACAAATATGTGAATCCCTGAGGTAGTACCCAGAGAAAAATTACAATGAAATCTTCCAGGCTATCATAAAAATCCAACTGGTTATGGTTGTGTCATTTCCTTAAAATAGAAGTCATCAATCTGACACTGTAACTTGTTTATCTCGGCACAGATACTGGCTGAATGCTAACTATTCCCATTATTTTCTGTTTTTATTTAGATTTCCACTTTCCAAAGTATTTTGCTTTGGCTTAAATCAGAAATAAGGTGGAACAATGGCACAGTGGTTCCTTCTTCAATCTTCTCAAGCCCCATGTCCTACTGCACACCCTTTGTTGTGGTAATTCTAATCTACATTCCACGTATTTCCTTGAATATGCTATTTCTTACAAAATCCTCTTTCAAATAGATCTCCGCAAAACCTATTTCAAAGATTGTTTAGTCACGTGTCCTAATGGTTCTCTTACTTCTATTTTTTCTTCCCCACCAGGAGCTCTCCTGCATCACTGCATTGAGATAAATGGGAGCAGCACGGTGGTTAACACTGCTGCTTCACAGTGCCAGAAATCTGGGCTAGATTCGGGCCTTGGTGACTGTGTGGAGTTTGCACATCCTCCTTGTGTCTGCATTGGTTTCCTCACGGTGTTTGGGTGAGATGCTCTTTCGGAGAGTTGAGGTAGACTCAATGGGCTGAGTGGCCTCCTTCTGCACTGTAGGAATTCTATAGTTCTAGGTGCCCTTATTTTTCAACTTAGTTTTGTTTTAATGGACTTGAGTAACAAGTGCAAAAACGAACCAGACTGCCATACCTGATAAACTCCACTCGAATGGCTTGGTTGAGGTAATATTCATCTTTGGAAAATTTACCAAATGTAATCAACAGGAGCAGAATCAGCATGACAATGTATAACGCAAATTCTCTGCAGTTAGACAAAATAATGACATTTTGATTTTGAAGTAGTGTAACTTTAGCATTATGTCAAGGAAGAAAAAGATCTGCTGGTGCAAAATAATCAGGAATTACAGGTAATTAAGCAAATAGGATTTTCAAAACTAGGACAATATGTTAGAAAAAAAAATGCCATACTGTAATGCCTGTTGAATAAGGCTCTCTTTTCTCATACGATCTTTGGCTTCTTTAAGTTGTGCAAGAGTTGGTGGTCGAGCTAATCGTAAATAGCGAGCCCTTTGACGAGCAGCAACAATCTGGCAAAAATGCAGAAACCATTATAAAATGACTAAAAGAATGTGAAAGTTAAATTCTGATTCAAAGTAATACATATTTACTGCAGGGTTTTTTTGCACACAAACATATCCCATTTCAATGTGCAATAAAGCATCAATGGCTAAAATTTAGTTCCAGATAGGGAATGGGGAGATTTGTAATCCATGATCTGTCTGCACCAGAGGCTGGTGAGGCAAACAGCATGCTGATTTGGTGTCTTTCTCATTTCTACGATTATAGTATTCAGAGAAGGAGTGCCTTGTGAAAAGAATTAGAGCAGTTAACTACGAGGCTAACTTCCAGAATTAATGTCCTTTGGGTGACCAAAAACTTAAATGAAACCATGAGTAATCCAAAACCAGACGAAAGCTTCTTGTAACTAGCACAATTCCTCCAGGCTTTTTCAGCCTCTCAGTTCTGAGTGTTATGCATCACTTTGAGAAACTCTGGCTCCACTTTGGACAATTCATTGCATAATGATATTTCACTTCACTTCTGATACACCTTTTATTTGTTCACCGGACATTCCTGGAGTTCATTTAGCGAACATTACTACTCCAATGCTGTTCTCTGCTATGATATCCAGATCAGCTAAAAATGATTTCATCACATTCATTCAGAAAACGTCTGTCTGAAAATTTTCTCTATACTGACGCCTGTGTCCACTATCTGGACTACCTCAAAATGCCACAATTATTGATTCCTCCATTCTTTGGGACACTGCAGAATGTCACATTTATTCTATCAAGGCTGCTAGAAATGGCTGCTTCCCCAGGATGTTTTCAAGGAAGCAGAGATATGATCCATAAAAGGAGTTTCTTTCCGAGAACCCCAGTTAACCAGCAGCCTAGCCATACATAACATTTTATCACAATCCAGTAATTCAATTACTAGTACCAAATCTCAAAATTGAATTTTCTGCAGTATCCTGATCTGTGCCTTGTAGATGGTGGACAGGCTTTGGGTGTCAGAAAGTAGGATATTCGCCACAGGATTTGTAGCCTGTGACCTGCTCTTGTAGCCATAGTATTTAGTATAGCTAATCCAGTTCAGTTTCTGGTCAATGGTAACCCCTAGGTTGCGGGAGATTCAGTGATAATAATGTCATTAAATGGCAAGGGCTGTTGGCGATGGTTGTTGTCTGGCAGTTGTTGTTTGGCTCAGATGTTATTTGCGACTCTCAGCCCACGCCTAGATATTGTCCAGCCCTTGCTGCATTATGACAGTGGACTGCTTCTTATTTGAGAAGTCATGATTCCTGTGGAACATTGCACAATCATCAATAACAATCTCCACTTCTGACCTTATGAATGGAAGGAAGATCATTGATGAAGCAGCTGAAGATGGTTACATCTAGGATACTCCCCTGAGGAACACCTGCAGTGATGACCTGGAACTGAGATGACGACCTTCAACAACACAACCATTTTTGTTTGTGCCAATGAACAGATTCCAACCTACCCCTCTCCACTGCCAACAATTCCCATTAATCCCAATTTTGCTGGGGATCTTTGATGTCATACTCGATCAAATGCTGCTTTGACAATTCTCACCTTACCTCTGGAGCTCAGTACTTCTGTCCATGGTTGGACCAAGACTGGTATGAAGTCAAGAGCTGACCAACTCCAGTGGAACCCAAACTGACCTCAGTGAGCAGATTATTGCTAAGCAAGTGCCACCTGATAGCACTCATTGAAGGCTCCTTCATAACATGATGTGGCAAGACTGCAGAGCTGAGATGTGATCTGTTAGCGATGGGATTGTTTAGCTCTGTCTAGCATTTGCTGTTTATGCTGTTTAAGTAGTCCTGTGTTGTAGTTTCATCAGGTTGACCCCTCATTATGTCTGGTGTTGTTCCTGGCATATCCTCCTGCATGCCAGGAGCAACACCAGCGTTGATCACCTGACTTGATAGTAATGCTGAAGTGGGCGATATACCAGGAAGTTACAAATTACAAAAATACAATTCTCTGCTGTTGATGGCCCAGAGTATCTCATGATCCGTTTATATGACCAGTCTATAACTGCTGAAAGTCTATCCCATATAGTAAGATGATAGTGCCACACTACATAATGGAAGATGTCCACAATATGAAGACAGGACTTTGTCTGCAATAAGGACCATGGAGTGTGCACTCTTAACGGTGCAGTCAGTATCTTATCCAAGTGGCTATTCATCATGCATATATTTGATGGTGAATATTGATGGGTTATTTATCAAAGAGACCCTGCTCCTGAATTCACTGATATGGGGATGTTTGTCGATGATTGCACAATGTTCAGCACCGTTCACAATGTCTCAGATTCTGAAGTAGTCCATGTTCATATGCAACAAGATCTGGACAATATCAAGACTCGTGCTGACAAGTGGCAAGTAACATTCATGTCACACAATTGCTAGGCAATAACCTTCAATAAGAGACACTCTAATCACCATCCTTTGACATTCAATGGTGTAACCATCACTGAATACCCCATTGTCAACATTTTGAGTTACTATTGATCAGAAACTCAACTGAACTCACCACATAAGCATAGTGGCTATAACAGCAGGTCAGAGACTAGGAATACTCCAGTGAATAACTCATCTCCTGACTCCCCAAAGCCTATCCATCAAGCCACAATTCAGGAGTCTGATGGAATATTCCCCACCTGCCTGGATGGGTGCAGCTCCAACAATGCTTAAGACGCTTGACATTATCTAGGACAATGCAGCCCCCTTTATTGGCACCACATCTACAAACATTCAATCTTTCCACCATTGAAACTCAGTCGCAGTAGTATGTACGATCTACATGATGCATTTCAGCAATTCATCAAAGATCCTCAGTAGCACCTTCCAAACCCATGACGACTTCCAGCTAGAAGGACTAGGACAGCAGATAAATGGGAACATCACCACCTGCAAGTTCTCCTCCAAATCACTCACCATCCCAATTTGGAGATATATCACCGTTCCTTTGCAATTGCTGGGTCAAAATCCTGGAGTTCCTATAGCTTCATGGGTCAACCCACAGAACGTGGATTTCAGCAATTCAAGAAGGCAGCTCATCACCACCTTCTCAAGGACAACTAGGGATGGGAATAAATGCTGGCTGGCCAGCAAAGCCCATTTCTCACCAATGAATAAAAGAACATGACATTCAAGGCACTCCCTTTCCAACAAGGTCCATTTGGTAATGAACTGGAGCTAATTTTCCCAATTTTGTTACACTTTTGAAGCATATGAACGTATGAATCAGACTGCATACTTTGTTATGAGAAATACATATCAATAGTTATACCCTGTCAAGATCCATAGAGGAATTGTATGGATTGTAATTGGTACCAATGGGACAATGCTCAGAAAGAAATCCAGGTTTGGAATGCCATTGCTTGCAGGCTTCGGCTGAAGAATTAGAATCAACCAGACTGATATAAATATCACTGCAATCCTTGTTTTTCAGTGCAACAACAGCTGCCAGGAAGAAAATCTGAAAAGAAATTGGGACAGTAAGGAAACATTCCCACAATGGTAAATTTAAATCTGTCAGAAAAGAAACTGAATCTCAAAATTATGTCATTCTCGCAGATACAGTGAAGAGCACAGAAAATGCATTGCTACTTTTCTGCCACTAGATGTAGCTAATGATTTTTAAAATCCTATTTTAAATGTGAAAACGAAAGTTTACCTATTGCAAAGTTTTATTACATGCAGATAAAATTATTGGTGAATGAGTATCATTTGGGGTTATCCTCATCGCTCACATCTATTCAGTGTTTTAATTCAATGTCACCTCTTCAAATTAATGCCTAACAATCCTAAACGAGAAGGTTGTGTGGGTGAGAGCAGGATGTTGCAAAGGAACACAGACAACATGAGTAGAATTAAACACTTCCATTTGACTAGGGAGCTTAGTCCTGTGTTTTGCATAGCCTGCACTATATGGGAATTTCTGGATGACCACATTTGCAGGAAATGCCACTGGGTTGACCAGCTTGAAAGCTGGATTTTGAAGTTTCCTTGTCAACTGGAGGCACAGTGAAACATCAGCAAGGCTGAGAGGTTCATGGATAGCACGTTTTTAGACACGGTCAACCACCAGCTTAAGGGAGTGCAGTCAGAGAGAGAGAATGGATGACCACCAGTCAGAAACAGAGGTTGGGAGATGGGAGGTTTGCAGATAGTCAAGAAAGCCCCAGAGTGCACCTCACTAAGAACTATTTTTTCTGTGTTGGAAAATGTCAAGAATGATGGTTCCACTGGGGAGTGCAGCCAGAGCCAATTTCATGGTATTATGGGTGGCTCAGCTGCAGAAGGTGGGGAGGAGTAAAAGTGGAACAGCGCCATTAACATAGCAATAAAAAGAGATGAGGTCGTGCAGCAAGAGTTTAGGGAGCAAGATAGCAGGTTCAAAAACAGAACGTTAAACATTGTAATCTCTGGATTACAACTGATGTCATATGCTCATGAGTATAAGAATAGGAGGATAAAGCCGATGAATGTATGGCTGAAGAGGTGATGTGGGAAGGGACAGCTTTAGTTTCCTGGATTACTGGGTCCATTTCTGGGGAAGGTAGGACCTGTGCAAGTCGGACGGGTTGCACTTGAACCGGAATGTGACCTTTGCAGGAAAGTTTGCTTGTGCTGTTGGGGACTGGGGAGGTTTAAACTAATTTGGCAGGAGTTGGGTTACAGAATAGAAGAAAAACTGAGTTAGTCTGGAAGACAAGCAAAGATAGAATGTTAAGGCACAAGGGAATATGGCAAGGCTGGATGGCATTTATTTTAAGGTAAGGAGTTTTAAGGGTAAGGCAAATGAAGGCCTGGATTAACACGTGGGAAGATTATATTATTGTGATTGGCGAAACATGGTTGAGGGAGGAACAGGATTAACAGCTCAACATTTCGGGAAATAGAATCTTCAGGCAGGATGGGAAGGGAACATAGTGTGTGTAAAAGAGAAGGAGATACGGCAGTATTGATCAAGGAAGGATGATATCTCAGCAAACTGCTCAACTGAGACCATATGGTTGAAACTCAAGAACAAAAAAGGGGCAATCACATTGCTGACAGCATAATATAAGCCCCCAAACAGTCAAGGAGAGATAGAAGAGTAGATATGTAGGCAAATTTAAGAGAAGTTTAAAATCAATACAATGATAATTGCAGGGGATTTCAACTTTCCCAATATTAATTGAGATAGGCAGAGTGTTAAAAGCTTAGGACAGAATTCTTAAAAGTGCATCCAGGAGAGCTTACTCTGAGCCAGCGTGTAGGATGTCCTACAAGAGAGGGGTTGGACCTTGACCTAATTTTAGGGAATGAAGCCAAGCAGGTGGTGGAAATGAAAGTAAGGGAGCATCTCAGAGATAGTGACCACAACTCAGTAAGGTTTCAGCTGGTTACGGAAAAGGACAAAGATGAACAGGAAGTAAAGATTCTGAATTGGGAGAAGGCTGATTTTAAAGGATAAGACAGGTTTAGGCCAAAGCGGACTGCAAGCAGCCACCCGTCAGAAGATCCACATCAGAGCAGTGGGATTCAAAAAGGCAACCGAGACTGTACAAAGCCAATATGTTTCTGTAAAGGTAAGAGTGGGACCAAAAAATCCAGAAAAGCCTGTATGTTAAGAGATATTTAGAATTGGATAAGGAAAAATAGGGAGCCTATGGCAGATACAGAGGGCTGAAATTTGTGGATGCCCCTAGATGAGTGTAGAAAATAGAGGGGGCTACTTACAAAATAAATTAGAAAAGCAAAGAGGAGCATGAAAAAAACACAGGCAAGAAAAATAAAGTAAAATCCAAAGTATTTTATAGGTATATTAAGGACAAGAGGGTAACCAAGGAGAGAGTAGAGCCCATTAGGGACCAAAGTGGCCACCTGTGTGTGGAGCTGAAAGACATAGGTAAGATATTATGAGTCTTTTCATCTGCATTCATGATGGAGAAAGACAATGTCGGCATAGAAAGCAGGGAGAATTGTGATATAATTGGACAGATTAATATTGAGAGGAAGGAGATGTTAGTGATTTTAATGGGATTAAAAATGAATACTACCCAGGCCCAGATGTGATATATCCTAGGTTGTTGTGTGAGGTAAGACAGGAGATTGCAGGGGCTCTGATATTAGTTATCAAATCCTCTCTGCCATCAGTGAGATGTCCAAGAAGATAACATGGTATCATTATTCAAGAAGGGAAGTAGGAGAAAACCATGAAATTACAGGCCAGTGAGCCTAACATCAGTGGTAGGGAAATTACTGAGAAAAATTCTGGGGGACATAAATAATTTCTGCTTGGAGAGGTATGGATTGATCAAGGGTAGTCAGCGTGGCTTCATCAGGGGTTGGGGATCATGTGTAACGTTGATGCATTGCCATCATTTACATACCCAGTCACCTCCTTGAAAGGACTACAGTACATGGACTTCAGCAAGATTTTCGATAACATCTTGCGAGACTGATCAAGGAGGCAACAGCCCAGGAGATTCCAGGCAATTTAGCAAATTGGATCCCAAATTGGCTTAGTGGGAGGAAGCAGAGAATGTTGTTCATAGGTTGTTTTATGATTGGAAGCCTCTGTCCAAAGAGTATAGCAGGGATCAATGCTGGGTCGCTTGCTGTTTGTAATGTATATTAATGATCTAGATGTGAATGTGGGGTATGATCAGTAAGTTGGCAGATGACATGAAAATTGGTGGTGTGGTAAATAGGGAGAAGGAAAGTGTTGGATTACAGGATGATACAGACAGGCTGGTTAAATGGACAGAACAATAGCAGATGGAGTTTAACTCTAAAAAGTGTGAGGAGATGCACTTTGCATGTAGAGAATAAACAATGAAGGATAGTAAGTATAAGCAACCAAAGGGACTTTGTGGTGCATGTCTAAAGGTCCCTGAAGGCAGCAGGTGGTTAAAAAAAGGCACATGAGATACTTGACTTTATTAGCCAAGATGTAGAATATAAGATCAGGGTAATTATGATGGAGCTCTCTAAAATGCGCATTAGATCACACAGCTAGAGTACTGTGTATGGTTAAGACTATAGGAAGGATGTGAGTGCACTCAGAAGGTTGTAGAGGGGATTAGGCATGATGTAGCCTGGGCTGCAGCATTTCATCTATGAAGACAGGCTGGTTTGGTGGGGGTTGTTCTCATTAGAACTGAGAAAGCTGAGGGGTAACCCGATCCAGGGTACAAAATTATGAAGGACCTACATACGGTAGATAGGAAGAAACTTTTCCCTTTAGTGGAGAGGTCAATCATTAGGGCCATGGATTTAAGATAATGGGCTAGAAGTTGAGAGGGGAATTGGATGAAAATCTTTTTCTCCCAGAGGATAGTTAGAATTTGGAACTCACTACCTGAAAGGATTGGAGCCCTCATAGCATTTAATAAATATTTTGATGCGCACCTGATACACCATAATATTCAAGACTAAGGATCAAGTGCTGGAAAATGCCATGAAAATGACTGATGCAGGCACAATGGGCTGAAGAGCCTCATTCTGTTCTGTATAACTTTGACTCTATAAGATGAAGCTCAATGGATTAATAAAAGTCAGAAAATAAATGGTGAGGAATGAGAGGTTATGGAGAAGCAGAGACTAAAGTGATTGGATACATAAACCATTAAAGCCTAGTGCATAGACAGAAGCAATCAAAAAGGCTCATGAAAGGCTGGTCCTTGTCTCAGAAGTAGGAATTTAAAAATGAGGAAGCGATGTTCAGTTATACAGTGTTTTCATCAGATCCCTGCTGGAATATGGCTTTCAATTTTGGCATCAATCCTCAGGATAAACATACTGCTCTCAGAATGTTAAATGCGCAGTCATTAGATTAATAGTACCAGGCTTAAAAGTTAAATTAAGAGAACGCATTGCATAAGCTTATCTTATATTCCCTTTAGTTCAGACGGTTCTCAGGTGGTCTATTTAAGAGGTTTAAATTAAAAAGGAATTTGTGGGATAGAAACATTTTTTTGAAGTGGAGGAACTCAAAAAAAAAGACACTTTTTAAAATAGAGCTCGATGATTTAGGAGTGAAATCAGAAAGCACTTCTTCAGACAACAAGTTTAGAAGCTTGTCACTGTTTCTCCCAAAAAGATTGTGGATATCAAATTAATTGAAAAAGTCAAATAAAAGAGGAAAAGATTTTTGTTGAATAGGAAGAATATTAAGGAACACGGAACAAAGTTTGTAAATAGAATTGAGAAACATCTTAGGTATAATCTGAGTGAATGACCAAGTAGCCTTTGGGGTCAAATGGCATACTCTTGTTCCTATGGTGAAGGGAGAAAGAACTAATAACCTGTTAGGATCATCCCCCATACTCTACTTATGAAAAATAAATGAGTGAACCATGTATAAAAACATTGCACTTTGTATTTTATGTAGAACAGTTACAATTCAGTTGCCTGGGAACAGAATGATGTATATAGCATCGATTCAATTCCCCCAAACCAATAGTGGTTGTTCATAGAGACCTGCCATTTTGATTTGCCCAAATCAATATAACCAATTGTCTCTCTTCAATGGAGAGAGGTGCCTATGGTTCTTCATAGATAATGGCTAATTAACATTTAATAATTGCAAAAATTCTTTCAAATCTTTTTTGTTGCCCACTGGGAAGGTGCAAGACAACAATGATTTTATCAGGGGACTGAGAATAAGATAGAGCTGTTATATTAAAATTGCAGCGGCATCAATGACCTGAAGAACCCGCATCTGTCTCTGTGCTTTTTTACTTTGGAGGAGAACAAGCAGACTGCTGTAACAAGGTTGCAGGTAGACTGTTCATACTTACTGCAATAGGCTGGATGACAAAGATGCAGTATAGAAGGGAGAAGAACAGTGAATGTAACCACAGTATAGATTTGGTTGGTCCAAACCTGAAATTAATAAGAAAGATTGCCATTGTACATAAGAACATAAGAAATAGGAGCAGAAGTAGGCCATCAAGCCCATCGAGCCTGCCCCGCCATTCAATAAGATCATGGCCGATCTGAAGTGGATCAGTTCCACTTTCCTGTTTTCTCCCCATAACCCTTAATTTCCCGTCTATTAGAAATCTATCTACCCGTAACTTAAATATATTCAATGAGGTAACCTCCGCCAATCCAATGGGCAGAGAATCCCAGAGATTCACTACCCTTTGAGTGAAGAAGTTTCTCCTCAACTCCGTTCTAAACTGCATTCTGCCCCCCCGCCCCCACCGCTTATTTTGAGGGTGTGCTCCCTAGTTCTGCTATCTTTTCTAAGTGAAAAGAATCTTTCTACCTCTACCGTATTTAGCCCCTTCATTGTACTACATTACTTTATTTTTTTAAAAATAGAGTTAAAATAATTGGAAATGCTACATACAAACTGCAGTTCTTCTTACCGTAGTCCTAACAGGCCTGTTACCAATATGCATACCAAAGCAATCAAAAGGCAGATCACCCATGCCAGATAGTTGCACCAACTTGGTAGAAAATGACTGGTTTTATTTATCACGGGCTGTTCAAACAAACTGCTGTGTTCTGCAAATATTAAAAAAGATTACAGTCAGAATTTGGTTTCTGATAGTTAACTTAAATACAGGATGGAAATTGACGCGGACCTTGTGCATCTATCAAAATGAGGTCTAATTTGATACTACATATTAGACGAGAGTGCTAACTTTGTACTTTCCAATGGGCAGGTAAATCAGAGTGTGCCAGCTACTTTCAATCAGCAAAGAATACTCATTCTAGAACGTCTGGGGAAAATTCAGTTTGCACAAAATTCTTGTAATGCAAGTGCTTAATACAGAGAGATGCAGGAAGTTGTAGAAAAACAAATATTATTTTTAAGTTGTGAAAATGAAAGAGAGAAACCTCTACAGAGGTAACATATGTTTACAGAAGACCCACTGCTAAATTAGCAGTAAAATGTCAATTGTGACAATTATAAGTCTTATATGGCCACAGTTAATTGAATGCAGCACATTAACATTAGTTTGTGGTCATTAATCCCATTGCCCACTAGCAATTCAATGTAGTCCCTTAACTTTTCTTCCCCCTACCTGATGAATAATCTGATTGCCGGTCACTGGAGCTGGGTTTGGAATCCTTCGCTACTGGCTTGGTATTTTCCTGCGAACTGCAGTCCTCAAATCCACTAGAGCTCCCTTCAGACAAGCAATTTCCATCTTTCTTGTTGCTCATTTCACTGTAGTGTTCGGAGTGAATGCTGGGTGACCGTGGCTCCAGTAAACCTCGCTGACGAAAGGCGAGCACATATCGACAGTGAATCAAATGAACAATTCACATCCTTGTTTTCAGATGCTTACATGTCTACATCATTCCACACATCTGTACAATCCTGCAGCCCTATATCTTTGTATTCAGTCAGTTCTTGCACATCCTTGATTTTCAAGGTTGACACAAAGATGAGTGGGAAAGCAAATTGTGTGGAGGTCACAGAAAGTCTGCAGACAGGCTAAGTGAGTGGGCAAGGATCTGACAGATGGAGTATAACGTTGGCAAGCATGAGCTTGTCCACTTTGGAAGGAATAATAGTAAAATGGACTATTATTTAAATGGTGAAAAACTACATCATGCTACGGTGCAGAGGGACCTGGGTCCTTGTGCATGAATCACAAAAACTCACTCTGCAAGTGTAGCAGGTGATCAAGGCAGCAAATGGAATGTTGGCCTTTATCACGAGAGGAGTGCAGTATAAAAGCAGGGAGGTTTTGCTGCAAGGTACTGGTAAGGCCACAACTGGAATACTGTGTGCAATTTTGGTCCATTTATTTGAGAAAGAATATATTGGCTTTGGAAAGAGTACAGAGAAGGTTCACCAGGTTGATTCCAGAGATGAGGAAGTTAGCTTATGAAGAGAGATTAAGTAGACTGGGCCTGTATTCATTGGAGTTTAGAAGACTGAAAGAGATCTTATAGAGACCTATAAGATAACGAAGGGGCTAGACAAGGTAGAAGCAGAGAGATTATTTCCACTTAGAATGGAAACAAGAACGAGAGGGCACAGCCTCAAAATAAGGAGGAGTCAATTTAGATCAGAGTTGAGGAGGAACTTCTTCTCCCAGAGGGTAGTGAATCTTTGGAATTCTCTGACCATTGAAGCAGTGAAGGCTACTTCGTTAAATATGCTTAAGTCACAGATAGATTTTTGACCAATAAGGAAATTAAGGGTTATGGGGAGTAGGCAGGTAAGTGGAATTGAACCACTATCAGATCAGTCATGATCTTATTGAATGGCAGGACAGGTTCGAGGGGCTAGATTGCCCAGTCCTGCTCCTATTTATGTTCTTATGTTCAAAATCCTGCCAGGAGCTGCCAGGTACTAAACTCTGGAATTCCATTCCTAATTTCTTCTGCCTCTTTCCTCCTTAAAACATAATCTTTGCTCACCTCTTTATAAATTTCTGTGTCAGATTATGTTTAGTAATACTAAGTGGCGGGGGCAGGGGTGGAGGGGGTGAATTTGATGTGACGCCACTACATCAGTTCAAGTTGTTGCTGCTTCATCATCTTGAGCAAACTCATGATTTTTTTTCTGTAATATGATGCTTACCTCATATTTTTTCCTCCACACTTCTTGCGCCCATTGCTGCAGATTCTGCCAAGACATATACGATTCAAAGGCACTGTCTGAGGCCAGCAGAGCATCTCGATGAGCTGAAGAATTATTGTAGGAACAGGAAGTTATTTAAAGTATCTAAAGTGGCAAATGTTCATTGTATGATGTAATTTGTTCTTTGTACACGTTGTGTAGAGTTGCAGATTATTCACTGAACAGCACACAACATTACCCAGAATCTCACTGAGTTACGCTCAAAGATGAATAATGGGAAGGGGAGAGAAGTGATCCAGTCATCAGTTTTCCTTGCTCCAAGAGTGCAAGTATGCAGTCTCTGATTTGCGTCTTCCCAGCACATTATATTTCCCATTTAAACTGCTCAAGTTGTAATCCTCAAGCCTTTCTGCCCTTGACGTTTTAGATAGAGGTGGGGTTCCTACCTCACATCTTCCTGCCTGACCTAATGCCACCACTGTTCTACCCACCACTGTTCCTGCAGCCTCTGAATTCACCTTTGATTTCATATTTATCATTAACTTTGTAAAGGAAGTTACATAAGTATTTGAAGGGAAGAAAATGCAGGGATACAGGATAGAATCAAGGGAATTAGGCAGAGTAGATAACTCTCTCAAAAAGATTGCAAGATTGAATGGAAAAGATTGAATGGCTTCCTTCTGTGTCGGAAGATTTTGATTGTGACTCTTTTAGCGTGATATTTTTTGTTTGATAGCCGCTCCCATGAAATGCTTTTAAGGATTGTACATGTTGAAGGTGCTAAATAAATACACATACAAATCCCTACATTATAGAAGGAGGCCATTTGGCCCATTGAGTCTACACCTTACCACAATCCCATCCATGCCCGATTCCTGTAATCCTCATTTACTCTGCGAATCTACCTAGGGTCAATTTACCATGGCTAATCAACCTAACCCGCACATCTTTGGACTGTGGCAGGAAACCCATGCAGACGTAGGGAGAATGTGCAAAGTCCAGACTGTGACCCGAGGCTGGAATTGAACCCGGGACCGTGGTGCTGTGAGGCACCAGTGCTAACCACTGTGTCAATGTGCCGTAACTACTGAGTTAGTTCTCCCTCCCTAGCACTTTTCCCAACTCCTTCACTTTATGTGATGTGAATGTCACTTGCCACTTGTCAGCCAAATTGAATTGATCAGGATAAGGTCAAGGAAGAACTGTTTCGTAATTGTTCTGTGGAGTCTTTAGGAGCATGGTGGCTTGTTCAGACACCACAAAATAAAAACCTTGCACAAGATTTTAGGCTTCTATTGCATGATCCCCAACAGTCTCTTCTAGGTTATTTAGATCCTCTTATATTCATAACTGAAAAGATCTCAGTTTTCCTTTTCACTCTGGGAAAACCCAATTCTTTGGCCAATGGTTGGAGCTACATTAAAACTGATTCCATTTTACCTTCAACAGAATATACATTGGATTCTCTTGTGGTCACATATCGTTCTTCAACGGAAGCTTCCCTCAGCAATTTTACCTAATGCAAACAAAATATATGAAGTGGTAAATCATACATGTACCTAGAGTTTAGGTTATATTGCAATAGTGTTACCAGGGCAATTTGTCATTGTTGAAGACTAGAGAATTTTAAGCACCTGTTATATCAAATCTAAGGGTATACAGTCTTCAATGCTGGTTTTAAAAAAGCCAGTTCCACCGCACAACACCAAACAAAACTGACCACAACCCCCCAAAAAAAAACTAATGGACAGGCAGATTTCTGCTTACGGTGTCTGTTTGGGGAAGTTCTTCAAATTCAAGATTTTTTTTCTTAGTCATGTTTCAAAAGATATTACATATTGCAAAGTATTTCATACATGGCTCACCACAGTTTTAGGTGATTTAACATCATGACCTTCATTAAAAATGTTTCTTTGTGATAATCTCATTTTTCGTTATAATAATACCACACTTAAGAGTCCTTTAATATGGGAAAATCTTTATTATCCAGAAGTGGAGGAGAACGGTTGGTGCCAGTTTACTAAAACACTGTTAACAGAGTTCCAATTATCACTAGAATACAACACAATACTTGGAACATAAACTCATGTGCAGTACTCAGGAAGTAAAGCTCAATATTTCATCTTTAACAATATATTAGAACATCAATTGAAGTATAAAATTATACAGTACACAGTTATAAGTTCAGGAAAACTTCATAACCACTTCCAGTTGGTAAAGTAACAATGGGGAAAACTCCAGTTACTGAAGATTTCCAGTTGCTAGAGTGCAAAATAAAAAAAACTTTACTGAATATTTGTAAATATCTTTTAATGCAAGGGAGCCCAGTTTTGCTGGTTCACAGAAGATTTTATAATTGTGGTTATTTAACTAAGTTTTAATGGAAAAATTAAATTCACTTCTGAAATATTCAATCCAATTGCAAGCACATTTTGAATCCAAAATGAAAAGTCAACACCATTCACATGAAGTATTTATTAACTGACCTTGTTGGAATGTATTTTAATACATGAAGAACACTAATTAAAAAGGATACTACAACGTCTGATCTCACCTTGCTGAACCTGAATAACAATGACACCAGAAGTACAATTGGCAGAACTATCACAGTTGTAATCAAGCCAGTAATTAGAGAAGTCGTGGAGACATCAATAAGACCTAGTTCAACTGTATACTGAGGGGAAAAAAGGAGAAAAAAAATCATTAAGGAATATAAATGAGAAAAAGAGAAGCATTTTTGTTCGATACAGTTTAAGAAAAGTTGGTACTATGAAGCACCTCAATATTCATGGCTGATCATGTCACATGTTTAGAAGTTTCAATTTAAAGATAAATTCGAAATGCTTTTTAAAAAAAAAATCAGTTGTGCATTTGTGCACAGGTGAGTATGGACCCTAGGGGAAAGAGACATGCCCAGGCAGTACTCTGGCATTGCCCCCTCACATCCTGGCACTGCCGCTTTAAAAGTAATGGCCGTATTTCAGGATTTCTGGCTGCTGTCTTTTTCTGGCCCTGTTGTGCCAGTGTGATGACTTGGGCCACAACTTCAGACTTTTTTCTGCACAGTGTGCTGGATTATTCATGAGAAAAGCTTTTTTCTCGCCTCAAGCAGCACTCTGCGTTGAGAATGGAAATTTCCAATCGCAGATAAAAATCCTTCAATCTTCATTGAACAGAGGAGTAGTACTGCAAGACTGCAGGGTTACTAATGTCATACTAGTGTTCAAGAAGGTTTTGTAGCACAGTGGTGGCATTCCTATCTCTGGACCAGAAGCTCTAGGTTCGAGTCCAACACCAGGAATTGTTGATCACAGAAGAAACATTGAAATGCAATTCAATGGGCTGATGATCAGCTCAGGCCTCCTGGCACCACTTCACCTCACTATTCACCAAAAGGGAAGTGTGTGTGTATATATATGTGAGTGAGAAGATATGCAAAACAAATTGTCTATGGCTAATTTGATTGAATACTTTGATGAGGTTGCTCAGGTAGCAGATGTTGTACATACTGAATTTCACAATGCATTTGGCAAAATGTCACAAAGGGGGCATATTCAAAAGATCAATTCCCATCGAATTAAAGGGAAAGTGTTATGAATATGGAATTAGCTCAGCAAAGAGTAGCGGTGGATGGATGTTTTTCAGACTGGTAGGTAGTTTGAGGGTTAATTTTGGATTTCTTATACTTTTCCATTTTTATAAACAGCCTAGACACAAGTGCAGAGAGGCAGCATTATGAAGTTGAGAATGATACAAATGTGGCAACATAGATGTCATTTCACGATGAAGGTAGTTATAAGCTTTAGGATGGCATAGGCAGGATAGTGGAATGATAACGGCCATGATAAATGGAGTTCAATGTAAAGAAGTGTAAAGTGATGCACTTTGGGAGGACTGATAAGTAAAAGCAGAATATTATAAATGACACAATTTTGAAAAGTAACACATCACAAATAGGCTTATATTAACACTGTAATGAAGTCATTGTGAAAGTCCTCTAATCGCCACACTCCAGTGCCTGATCAGGTACACTAAGGGAAAATTTAGCATAGGATGCACCTAACTAGCACGTCTTTGGGACTATGGAAAGAGATCAAAGCACCCACAGGAAACTGTCACAGACATGAGGAGAACATGCAGACTCTGCACAGACAGTGACCCAAGCTGGAACCACTGGTGTTGTGAGACAGCAGGGCTAACACTGTGCTACCATGCCACCCATCACAAGAATCCTTGGTGTTCACGTACACAAATCCTTAAAGGTGACAGGGCAAGGTGGCTGAAAATTGTCGGGCTAACTTGGAATTAGTAGAAATACAGAAAATAAAAACAAAGAGGTCATGCTAGAACTTTATGAAGCATTGACTCAGCCTTAGGTGTAGTCATGCGAACAATTTTGGACATGACACTTCAGGAAATCTGTAAAGACCCAGAATAAAAGTACAGGGGAGTTTTCCCAAGATAGTAGCAAGGACAAAGGACTCCAGTTATGAGATAAGGCTGAAAATATGATGATTGTTCTCTTAAGTATTTCAGTGCTTTCCTTGCAAAAATAAATAGTTTTAAGTGCAAAGATACAGAGAGAGAGAGAGAGAGAGAGAGAGAGACAGACAGACAGAGAGGTGGTTATGGTTGAGGATGGGGGGAGGGATGCAGGGGGGACGAGAGAGAAATAGACAAGTTATATAATTGTGTGGATGAGGAGGAAAAACCCAGCAGGCAATGACAATTCTATCCACTGTACTTTAGTGCAGTAATGGCAACCATTAGTTATTTTCATTTTATCCAAAAATAATGGAATTTATTAACATTTGCTAAATTCACAATGTATCATTAATATTAAACTGTTAAAAGTAACTGAGTAATAGATGTTTAATTTATGATTGCATGATTCTTTGTGACTCTGGTTTTAAAACCCAAGAACATAGAATCATCAGTCAGGTAAAATGTTATCTAGGTTCCTTTAGAATTATGGAAGATAATCTCAATAAGCTAAAGTTAATGTGAAAGACGTGTTAATCCTCTGTATGAGCTACCAATTGATCAAGATATTGTGTGTATAAACATTCTCTGGAATATGGCAAGTGCAGACACACCCAAGAAGAGTCCTGAGTCCAAAAAAATTAACTGTTATAAAATGGGCCCAAAACAAAAATGATATAATCATTAATTTCTCATACATAACCAGTATTGCCAAAACCCCTAAATAGAAGAATCATTAAGTTCTAATGATAAGCTGTTTTGCAGGAACAAGATCCTTTTCAGTTTCATGCTATGAAAAATAAAATCATCATGATCTGGGAGGTTATACTGCAGGTTTGCTGTGGAATGAAAAGATTGAGTATGTGGACATTGAGAAAGAGGATGTGTTGGAACTTTTAAGTTCTATCAAGATAGATAAGTCGCCAGGACCGGATGGGATGTACCCCAGGTTACTGTGGAAGGTGAGGGAAGAATTACAGAGCCTCTGGCGATGATCATTGTGTTGTCGATGGAGACAGGAGAGGTTCCAGAGGATTGGAGGATAGAGGATGTGATTTCTCTTTTCAAGAAAGGCAACAGGGATAGCCAAGAAAATTACCAAATGGTGAGTCTGACCTCAGTGGTTGGTAAGTTGATGGAGAGGATCCTAAGGGACAGGATTTATGAACATTTAGATAAATTTAGTATGATCAAAAGTAGTCAGCATGGCTTTGTCAAGGACAGGTCATGCCTTACGAGCCTGGTCTAATTCTTTGAAAATGTGACTGATCACATTGACAAAGGAAGAGCAATGGATGTGGTTTACATGGACTTCAGCAAGGCATTTGGTAAGATCCCCCAGGCAAGACTTCTTGAAAAAGTGAGAGGGAATGGGATCCAAGGGGCTGTTGCCTTGTGGATCCAGAATGGCTAGCCTACAGAAGGCAGAGAGTGGTTATGGATGGGTCTTTTTCTGCATGGAGGTTGGTCACTAGTGGAATGTCCCAGGGATCTGTTCTGGAACTTTGCTCTTTGTAATTTTCATAAATGACCTGGATGAGGAAGTGGAGGGATGGGTTGGTAAGTTTGCCGCCAATACAAAGGTTGGTGGTGCTGTGGATAGTCTGGAGGGATGTCAGAAGTTGCAGTGAGACATAGATAGGATACAAGACTGGACGGAGAAGCGGCAGATGGACTTCAACACGGCTAAATGTGTAGTGGTCCAACAGGATGAAGAAGTATAATATCAAGGGTAGGGCTCCTAGCAGTGTAGAGGATCAGAAAGACCTTGGGGTCCGGGTCCACAGAAGTCTTAAATTGGCCTCGCAGGTAGAGGATGTGGTCAAGAAGGTGTATGGTGTACTAGGCTTCATTAATCGAGGGATTGAGTTTAGGAGTAGGGAGATAATGCTGCAACTTTATAAGACCCATGTCAGACCCCACTTGGATTACTGTGCACAGTTCTGGTCGCCTCATTACAAGAAGGATGCGGAAGCTATTGACAGAGTGCAGAGGAGATTTACAAGGATGTTGCCTGGATTGAGTGCATGCCTTATGAGGATAGACTGAAGGAACCAATTCTTTTCTCCCTGGAGAGACGAAGTTTGAGAGGTGATCTGATAGAGGTTTATAAGATGTCGAGAGATACAGACAGGGTGGATTCTCAGAGGCTATTTCCTAGGGCTGAAGTAGTTCCTACGAGAGAACATAGGTTTAAGGTGCTAGGGAGTAGGTACAGAGGAGATGTCAGGGGTAAATTTTTCACTCACAGGGTGGTGAGTGATTGGAATTGGCTGCCGTCAGTGGTGGTGGAGGCAAACTCGTTGGGCTCTCTTAATAGACTTCTGGATGAGTACGTGGGATTTAATGGGATTGAGGGTTACATATAGGCCTGGTAGGTAGGGATTTGAACGCCGCAACTGAAGGGCCAATTTGTGCTGTCGTTTTTCTATGTTCTAAAATGAGTTTGTGGCCAATAAGTTATTTAAATCCTGAAATAAACAGCCAAGGAGATTTGAATCTTGATTTGTCATCAGACTGTCAGAGATAAAATAGCAAATTAATATTTAATTATTTCTTTGCATGCTCAGTTACAGTATCCGAGCAACCTCAGGGAAATAAAATACTTCTATTTTTAAATTCCCAAATGACAGTTGGATGATTTACAATCTTGTCTTCAGTGCATAGCATTTCATCCAATTCACTATTTACCAACAATGGATCTTTAAAAATATATTTCAAGAGTATAATATTGGAACAGCAGTAGATGTTTAATGTTAGGACAGACAGTAATAAACCTCGTATGAAAAAAGAGTAGGAAGTAGGAGGATAAGCAGGGGAGATATTCAGGTGCCAAATGGGAAGTACAGCAGTAAGGATGGGCATGGTGGCAGTATGATTAGCACTGTTGCCTCACAGTGCCAGGGATCTCGGTTCGATTCCGGGCTTGGGCAACTGTCTGTTTGGAGTTTGCACACTCTCTCAGTGTCTGCATGGCTTTCCTGCAGGTGCTCTGGTTTCCACCCACAATCCAAAAAACATGCAGGTTAGATGGATTGGTCTTGCTAATTGCCTCAGTGTCAGGCAGATTAGCTAGGGTAAATGCATGGTGGTCAGGGAAGGAGTGGGATTGTGGTTGGTGCAGACTTGATGGGCCAAATGACCTTTCTCTGCACTGTAAGATTCTATGATTCTCTCATGGTCAGCAAGTAACACTCAATCAGGAGTGGGATGGAAAACAAGTGTACAAAGAAAATGAAAAGCATCTGCAAGGGAGCAAATCAGAAAAAAATGAACTTAGATAGTAAATTCAACAAGAAATGGAAAAGAAAAGCAGATTAGTATCTTGGAGTAGATTCTTCATTAAATGGAGGAAAAAAAAAAATCAGATTTTAACATTGAATTTCATGTTTGCACAGAAATTTAATAAATGCCCAAAAGAATGGGCACCATCACAATATTTACTGTGGTACTCCACCAGTTGACAAACCGCATGCTTGGAAGGAAGATGGGTTCGAAAGTTCTGTAAAGGTTTTTACCTCCTCATCCTTCATGTTAGTCAGCACGGCATTCAGGCACATGTAACCCAACAGGAGACAAAGGCAGATACTGAGGCGCTGAGTATGAGTAAAAGTGCTGTATGAAGGACGGCTGTACACTGAAGCCCAGAGATGAAAGTCTTCCAAGTACTCAGTGAGTTTGCTATAAAGAAGCTGTTGAAAAATAAAATATTTCATTTAATGAAAGCATTAAATGTTTTAATAAAACATGGTTTGTAGAATGCAAATAAGGCATATAAAAGCAGAAAATGCTGGAAATACTCAGCAGGTCTGGCAGTATAGATGGAAAAAGAAACCAAGTTATATTTCAGGTCAATGACTTTCCATCAGAACTAGAAGAAGTTAAAGTAGCATAATTTTTCCCAGCCTCTGTACTTGCTTCAAACTTGTTGCATCCCTACTGGCAATCTTCCATCTCACCATCCTATGGTGGTCAAATCTGTGGCAAGCATCACCTGTTGTGGCTCAGAAGTCACACTGGCATGACAGACTCTTCCGCATTTGCTGCAGTGGGCTGAGATGGTGAAGATTCGCACGCCTCTTGTTACTCTTGGCCCTCTTGTAGGGAAGCTGCATTTTCATTTCTGCCAATTCTTTCATTGCCCTTCCAAACAGTCTGACTCCAGAGATCACAGCTGTCAAACACTCTGTCTTAGTGGGCAATGTTAATGCCTGCCACACCCTCCACGTCTTGCTTATAGATGTTCTTGTAGAATAGGTGCAGTCACTCAGGAGGTCATGACCCAGTGACCAACTCACTATATAGCCATCATCCATCTGATGAATACGTCTAAGCTAGCCCAGATATCACTGGCTTCGCAAATAGCGAATGCTGACAGAGTTAGCACTCATCTTGATTTCTAGAGTTGGTGATCTTGTCTTGCCAAGATGCTGAAGACATAGAGGTGAAACTGTTCAGTTTATTCTCCTGCCTTTCATACATCCTCCAATTTTGACCAGTATGGAGAAATATGATGAGGATAGAGACTTGATAGACTCGCAGTTTGGTGTTCACCATCAGGTTGTTGTTGTTCCACACTCTCAAACTCAGCTTGGACCAAACAGCTGCAGTTTTTATAATTCATGGTACATAACAGATTGCTAGTGATTGTGGAGCTGAGATATGTGAAGCAATCAACAATTTCCAGCATCACGTTATTAATGCTGGTGCATGGTGATTTGGCAACATCCTGGATCATGACATTTGTCTTCCTGATGCTGAATTTCTTCACAGGGATGAGAGAATCTGAGTACTTGCCATGAAGCGTTCCTCAGTATGGAATGTTAGCACGGTATCATTAATGTACTACAACACTCTGATTAGAGCATTGCACATCTGTGTCCTGGGTCTGAGGCAAGTTAGGGTGAACGGTGGTTTGATCATCCTGTTCTGTAAGTAGACAACCTCTGTAAATGATTTCAAGATATATAACAGCAATAAAAAGAACATTCCAAAGCGTGTCACTAGCAGAACACAATCCTGTTTGACCCCACTGCAAATTTCAAAGTGTACAGATGTTGCCCCATCATAGCAGACAAACCCACCATATATTCATGGAAAGAGATCGTCCTGAGCAACTTCGACAAGCAGCCAATTTACATCTCCAACTTTTGTAGGTTCTAACAAAAAGTCATTGACTTTAAACTTTAAATCTATTTCTCGCATCACTGATGCTACCAGATTCTGGCACCTTTTCTGCTTTTATTTCAGATTTTCAGTATCTGCAATATGGAACAGAATGCCTTGACACTTTTGTTGTATTCTGCTTTCTTTTTAAATGCCCCATGTTCTTTGAAAAACTATTTTACACAAGGGTTCCATTTTCAGGCCTGATGAGGGCAGACATGGAAATGGGCAGAGATGGAATTTCACACCGTCATCCAGTGGGTCAATTTCCCGACTCCCTCCTGCCCACAGGCTCTATGAAGCGGGTCCTCACTCACAATAGAATTCTAGCTGCTTGATCTATTTTTACTTAACATCAAACGTGAACATGTTGAAGAGAGAGGCTTCCATCTTGCAGGGTCGTCTCCCTCACTTATCATGAATGGCATTCTTGAGCTGGAAGTCTTCCTCTTAGTTCTCCAGCTTTGAGAGTTCATTCACCATCCTTAATTGGACAGAAAGCTCACCCTCTGAGTCCTAAATGTCCAATTCATGGAAAATTGTTGATGAGAGACTGTTCATTGCACAGTGTGGGTTTCTCACTGCTCTTTGTGTCTGCATAGCTGGGCTCTGAAGTCCACAGGGAAAGTACTGCCCAAAATGTCATCAGTACTAGTTTTAAAAATGTTCATACAAAAACATAAATGTTGAGTTGGAGCAACTTGACGTTTTAAACAGGTAAATGTATTATTTTAAACAGCTCTAAAACAAAATAATGACCTTATGTTATATATAACTTTGGCGACATATTAGGATGTCAGCCAGATTTTCACCATTGAGTTAAGTGTCATGTTAGATAACTCAAACTTAAGAGGTTTACAGATCAGGACTAAATCAGCAGGCAGAAGTTTGGCCCTGTGACATTTCCAATGGTATACCAGCCTTTCAAGAAACCCCGTGCTTCCACACCTGATAGATTTGGTCATTATACATGCATTAGTACCGAAATCAAATATCAAATACTGATGCCTATAATGGAATATTGTATAATAATAATCTACACCAAGAAAAACAATACATTACTTTCTTAAATCCAGGCCCATGAGCGAGTGAGATCAATTCTCGTTCTACTTTTCCATCTCCTTCATCCACGGCAAGCCAGCATTCAGCAGGAAAGAACCAGCACGTGCCAGTGAACAGGTCCTTGACAATCACAGAGGTAACATACCAGCTGGGAGAGTGACCACCATTATTATGCCAAAGATGAACCTTCCAAATGGAACCAAGACTTTCTGGAACACTAGAAGGAAAAAAACCCTTAGCTCTAACATTGTAGCACATAGGGAGGCAAAACTAAGTATAACATTCATGGCATTACCGCCACCTCTAGCGTGATGTTACCACCAAACCACAACACAAACTCAAGGAATAGCATCACATCTTTCAACTAGATACCTCAGAGCCTCTGGACTCAATACTGAGTTTAACAGTTTCAGACTATCAACTCCTGCTGTTCGTGTTTTGGTTTTTGGACCCAGTTATTCTGTCATTCACATTCACTCTGAGCAAATGTATTGTTTTCTTTTGTCCAAGGTGGCATTGGGTGTGAAATCAAGGAACCCTAGCAAAACTGAAGTCAATGCTCATGAGGGGGAAACAGTCTACTGCTTGGAGACATACCTCGCACATAGGAAGATAGTTGTGGTTATTGAAGGCTAGTCATTTTGATCCTGGTGCATCACTCTAGGAGCTCCTCAGGATAGTGTCCTAGGTCTTACCATCTTCAGCTGTTTCATCAATGACCTTCCCTCCATCATAAGATCAGAAATGGGAATGTTCATTGGTGACTGCACAATGTTCAACAGCATTTGTGACTCCTCAGACAACGAAGCAGTCCATGTCCAAATGCAGCAAAACCTGGACAATATCCAGATTTGAAGCTAGCAAGTGGAAACAACAGTGACACCACACAAACACTATCAACATCCAGGACATTACAGTTGATCAGAAACTGAACTGGACTAGTCATGAAAATACTGCAGCCACAAAGATCAGAGGTTGGGAATCCTGCAGCAAATAATTCACCTCCTAACTCCCCAAAGCCTGTCTACCATCCACAAGGCAAAAGGCAGCAGTGTGATAGAATACTCTACTTTTTCGGGTTTAAATATTTATATCCTATTTAAATGTATTTTTAAAAAAACAAACATATGCTCATTAACTCAACTTTTGCTGGCAATTGGCAGAATTTAAAACTTCCCCCTTGGGCAGTTTGATGGCAGGGATGCAGAGAAAGAGTGACAATCCAGCCACCTTCTCACTTCTACCCTGATTAAGGCCATTGGGGAAAGACCCAAACCATCATGTTAATGAATGCCTGCTTTCTGGTAGGAGCCACAACTCTTTCATTTTGAGGTTATTCGCCACTACAGCTATCTTGATGCTTACTTAAAGACCTCACCCATTGCCATAGTATTAGTCTGTGTGGGGCTGCTTGAGGACTCCGAGGGAATACCTCCTTCTAAGACATGCAACATCTGATTTAGGAGCTAGCATCACAGAAGAAAGGGCTTGCTGACTAATACCCCTGCCATTGCCATGGCCACTATAACCGCTGTCCCTGCCACCATCACTCACCTGGGCCCAAAGATGATACTAGGACTCGGAGGACGTCCTAACAGTGGCACTACCTCCCCGGTGCCGCAGCTGTTCAACAATTCTCCCAGCCTATAATTATTCAGCAACTCTCAGCAGACAGGGCTTCTGTCCCTGGGATCCTTTTTGATCCTAGGGCAAGACCTGTCGCTGTCCACTGAACTGCCTCAGGAGCACTTAATACAGCAGATCTGTCCTGAAAGAGGAGATATAGTACCTTTTGCCAGCTCCTGAGGTCTCCAAATCCAGCCAATGTATAAAAAGAAAATGTTGGAAATACTAAGCAAGGCAGGCAGTAACAGTGGAAAAAGTTAAAGTTTCAAGTTGATGACCTTGCATTAGAACTGAATGACCTGAAACTGTAACTGTTGTTTCTCTCTCCAATCCACAGATGCTGCCTGACCTGTTAAGTATGTACAAGACTTTCAGATGTCCAGCAACCACAGTATTTTGTTTTAGTATTGATGTGCTTAGTCTGTATAAGCACATTCACAGTAAGAGATCTCACACACCAGGTTAAAGTCCAACAGGTTTATTTGGTAGCAAACACCACTAGCTTTCAGAGTACTGATCCTGTTTGTGATCAGAATTCCCACTCACCTGACAAAGGAGCAGTACTCCAAAAGTTAGTGGTGTTTGCTACCAAATAAACCTGTTGGACTTTAACCTGGCATTGTGATGCTTCTTACTCTGTTTACTCCAGTCCATCGCCGGCATCTCTACATCATGATTAGCACATTCATACACAGCTTTAAACAGATCTGGGCTCACCTTGGAAAACAACACTTGTTGCATTATGCTAGGGGCATCATGTTAACATTTCAGTGGATAGACATTTACTCAGGAAAATATCAGTCTTCTACCAATAAAACCAACAGTTCTAGCGAGCAAATAGTTACTTTTTACTTAAAGTAGAATGAATAATTTTGTCACAGCATTTTAAGGAAATTAAATAGTTATTGGTTTAGGTGCCAACCTGACAGGTAGGGATTATCCTACTCCTACAAACATTACTTGTCTCTTGCTAATAACACAGGCCAGTGAAGTTGGGAGAATGGAGAAGCTGCATTCTTCTAAGAGTGCAAATAATCCATTAAATTATTTTGTTTCACTCAAACATTACTCATTGCAAACCCCCACTTAGTAAGTATGTCTCTGTGATCAAGTAGGAATACCTCAATATAAATGTACGTCTGGAATTTCTTTCAAACAATTGCTTCTCAGAATGGTATAATTCTCTTGTTTCAGAAATGCCATCTTCTCCATGAAGCTTGATGTATATCTAAAAATGGTAATGATAATAATCATTATAATGCATGACTATGGTTGTTAAAGTAATAACTGTTCTGAAAAATTAAATGAATTTCCAATATGTTCTGCACACTCTTATAGGCTCCTGAACTACGAACAATCACATGCTCAGTAATTAGTTAATTTGTTTACAAGGTGCTTATCAATGTTACGTTATGGCTAAATTCAGCAGTTTTTCCCAAATACCTGCATTCACATTTGCTGCTTCCAACAGGAAACAGCACACAGAGAGAGAGGTCATTGTTTTCCTTCTAATCAGAGAGAAACATGTGGCTTTGACAAGGTAGTGAGATTTCCAAAGATGCAGGGAGCCACTGGCTGCAGGCACATGGCTCTGTGACTCCACACATAAAGAATTACACTTCATTAACATGCAGTTCATGTGTGATCAGGCCCAAATCACCAGGCCTGTGATACTTGCTTTCCTGGCAGAAGCCACAACACCTTCATCCTGAGTCAATCGGCCATTGCTGCACCAAGCTGAAAAAATAAGACTAGTTGCTTGGAGACAAGAGATAGCTTCCCTACACCCACCAATGATACTCTTCTGATAACCTATCATGGAAGAACAATGGGTCTACAAGGGGAATATTGCTCCACCAGGAACATCATGGGGCAGACTATGGCATTAGCAATGAACAGTTCTGCTGCTTGGGACTATACCATTCACTGCAACTCTGAGATTATGGTGTTTGTTGTATCCTGCAATTACAAGGATGCAGCTGTGGAAGCAGGCACACTTCAGGAAGATGAGGAGTGAAAGAGGTAGATGACAATATTACAAATACAGGTCCCTTCAAGGATAAACCGGGTCTTTATTCAGAGTGAATTAAGAGCAGATGATGCCCATTGAAGCTTGTGCTTTTCTCTAATACAGGGTGGTCTCTGGACATGGGGGTGATCCAAATGGAAAATTGGTGTTTGAACTGAACAATAGTATAACAATAACAGTTGTGAAACACAAAATGTCTTCTGCTGCCTAATTAAGTAAATGAATATCTACCTATAAATTAGCAGAGAAAGAAGGAGAGGAGAAGGAGTGCCAGAGTGGAGATACCTGGGACCCTTCGCTCTGGATGAGCTTTCCACTACTCAGACTGAGATTCCTTTAGGTTGCTCTCCCTTCATAACCATTTGTTTACAATTTTACACCTTTCCATCCACCTTTGCCCTTGGCCTAGCTGCAGCCCACTAACGCCTAGTTGCCCATCACATGTCGATCCCCATTATATGCTAGCCACTAGTGCACACAATGCCAATGTCTGAATTAGTGACTACAAATATAAAAACAAGCGACAGTGCTTCTTCCCGTCAGCTGCGTCTCATACTTTTCATCATGAGATTGCACTTGCTGGCCAAGGAGCAGCTCCTCGGTGCCTGAAACCCCAAAATCAGAAGGGGATATTTGGGGTAAAGGAATGGAGTAGAGTGGAAAATAATATACGTAATATTTGGTTATCCTGAAGGTTCTTGACAGTAGTGCATGTAATGGCCTTTGTGACATAAAGGTATTTTAATCTCTTCTAGCAGGCCTGGGAAATGCAGGCATGTCTATTCTTCTCTTGCTCTGCTGTGCTCCCTATGTCTAGGGGACCATCTCGTCCTGCAAGGGAGAAGGAAGAATGTCAGTGAGTGTGTTGCACGATGCCTTGGTGATGTGTTAGTCATAGCTGAAAAGAGGGTGATATAAAACTGACATGACTGACATTCCAGTTTAAGGCTTTGGGCCAAGTGCTGGGAAGTGGAGTTAGTTGGGCAGGTCCAGGCATTTTGTACTTGGTGCAGACTCAATGGGTCAAGGGCTTCTTTTGCATTGTAGTAATCTGTGATTCTGTGATCTGGGCATGTGAATGTCTTAATGTTAGGCCTGAATCTTGAGTTCAAGATTTGAGTGATAGGAATGTGTATACTGGCAACATGAGAGAATGCTGGTGTGGTGTCTTGGAGATGTCAAATGAAGTTATATTCGCTAACCTTGACCACCTATTAGAGACCATTGAACTTCTTGTGGCATTGCTTCCAGATGAGTGTTAAACTGCAGTATATGAACTCCTTGGTCATTGTCTCCTGTTCTCTGCAGACCTCCTGATCCCACATGGTAACATGACACCATGTCCCACTCCTCCTGTTAATTCCTGAGCTAAGGCTCAAACATGGCCTGAGAAAAACTGCAAGCCCTTTCTTTTGGTTGTTGCTCCTTTTGGTATTCTTCTTCTGAGAGCCATTGACATAACAGGCAGTCTGTAACTTGCTTAAAGAGCGCAGCTTCTCTTTAAAAATGCAGGCTCGCTGGAACACAATTTGACCACTGTTGGATCCCCTGCTGGATCTCAGGTTGAGTATTCCATCAGCCAGCAGTGGACACACACTCAACTGAATGCTACAATCATTCAAATAAGAAATGAAGATTGCACATTCCTGCCTCAACAGGAATCAGTTGATCAGAATCACGACCCACCATGCCAAGAAGAAACAAAGCAATTTCCACATCTAAGAGCCTCTCATCAAATCATTTCATTGCCTCAAATATTCCACAATCTATCCTCTACTACTAAAGGTCTTTTTCAGAAGACCTTTTGTTTATTAATCATCCATTCAGTGGAACAACACTCTTTGATAACACCCTAAACTGAACTTGTCCTGCAGTGGTGGTTAACTTTAGACAGAAACGTATAGAGAACAAAAAATAAAATACCTTGGCAGTAGTTCCAGCCCTGGTCCTGAAGCCAGTCTCTACAATGATCTCATACAGATACTGGTCAGTAGGAGTATTGTCCTGCAATATGACAAGTCCAGGTTTTGTCTCAATGTAAAAATCCATGCGTTTGCACAAGATAACCAGCAGAACGTAGAGGGTAAGGGCAAACAGGACAGTGACGCAAGTGGCATAGTTTTCAAATACGCTGTCAAAACAAAAATACACTTATTAATCTCAATAAATCTAATCAGAAAATGTAGAGCTCACTTTTTTCTCAGTGATAACATGATGAGTGTCCACGAACTGGCAGGGTCCTTCTGCAGGGTTTATTTCATTTATTACATGAACAAATAAATTACTTTTTTAAATTGATAAATTGAGAGTTTTTTAATAAAGAATTCACACCATCCAAATGTCTTCTTCAATCTGTACGCCATGTAGCTCTAAAGAAAACAGCAGACCAAAAGGAAAGGACATCTGAAAACTGAACATATTGCTCCCCAAGATTACTAACAAGATTATTAACAAGATTATTAAAAGAAATGGATAGCTTCTAGATTGATAAGAGTGCAGATAGTATTCCAAGCATCCAGAAGATGGAGCCATCTATCCTCTTGAAGAAAACAGAACATGAAAATACTACAAATCTCACTGGAATGTGAAAGCTAAGAAGAGCAAACACAATTTGTAAATATTGTACATTCAGCATAGTGTTTATACTTGCAAGATAGAGCAGCAGGATGTCTGATCTTTGCAAACATATATGTTTATGCTATTATTCTAAATCGAGTAGTGAAATATTAAACATTTGCACTAAATAGCAGGCTTGACTCCTTAAATGTCTATTATTTAATATACAAAATGAACAGTTACAACCTTCAATGGTAACATCGAGAAATTCTCTAGATATCATGCTTTGGGAAGCAGACTGAACATGTACTTTGGTTTCAGTGTTTTTCTTGTCAGCAATAATTTAATGTGGATCATACAGTTATAGATAGATATGAAATCAACCACATCGCAAAAACACAAATCAGCACACAGCACCAGCTCACATTATCTGCAACACCCACCTGATAAAGGTCAAGACATCAGTGAATTTGACATTCTTCATCACAACTTGCTGATGTGCAACTGTGAATGTTGTCATATGGTTGCAACTAATTCAAAATAAAATAAAAGTTTATGTACTCAATCTCCCAAACAATGAGTGACAAAAAGGACAAAGACATAGCATGAAATCAATAAATACTGAGCATCACAATGCTGATCATGAAGTATAAAATGTAGGACATGAACATTATTGCCTGTTAATCTGGAGGTATGTTAACAGGTCACTGTATTTTACAACTCTATTTGGGACTAAGTAGAGATCACAAATTCAGCAGATAGGTTGAGGTATTCAGAGAGTTCCACATGTTAATATTTCCTCAACAACTTACCCTTTCTAAACTAAAAAATTGCTGTACACAGATGTAAATGCAAGAAACATTAATGAAATTAAGTGAGATTAACTTCTTGCATCAATTCTTTATTTCCTGAGTGAACAAATCAGAACAGTAAAGGAATTTGTGGAGCTCATCTCCTGCAAGTTAAGATAACTTTCAGTGCTCCCATTCTTCGTTATAATTTGATTGCCAATCAATTGACATTTATACTTACTGATTTACCAGGACAGCATTACGGTGGCAGAAAAGACGTTAGATGTGGACTTGTCTGCTGAGGTAGTGTGGGCTGAGATTAGAAACAAGAAAGGAGAGGTCACACTGTTGGGAGTTTTTTATAGGCCTCCAAAAAGTTCCAGAGAAGTAGAGGAAGGGATTGCAAAGTTGATCCTGGATAGGTGTGAAAGTAACAGGGTAGTTGTAATGGGGGACTTTAACTTTTCTAATATCGATTGGAAAAGCTATAGTTCAAGTACGTTAGAGGGGTCAGTGTTTGTTCAGTGTGCGCAGGAAGGTTTCATGACTCAGTATGTAGATAGGCCAACAAGAGGCGAGGCTATATTGGATTTGGTATTGGGTAATGAACCAGACCAGGTGTTAGACTTGGAGGTAAAAACACCAGTAAGGATCATCGAAAGTGAAAGGAATGCAGTTTTTTTTTAAGAAAATTAATAAAGGGAAAATAGGACGCAAGCAAAAGAAGCAATTGCTCAAGTTGTTGAGACAATTTTTACCTGCAGTTTACTTTCCGTGAATCTATTTCCTGCTGAGGTGAACAACCATCAGATTTCCACTCTTGAATATCATCCCAATACAGGCACTGGATCCACTGAATACTCACGGTATAACTCACATTCTTGGCAAGGTAGTTATTTTTTGGTTTTCTATTGTAGTTGGCATCCAAGAGACCAAGATAATATGCCCCTACACCTGAAGAGCAAAGAAATTGGGCTAAATTATTAAATTCTGATTGATTTTCTCTTAATTACTTGCATTCCAAGGACATTCCAAAGTTCCTGTTTGACCTCTTGCCTGCTATCTTTGTACTCCTCAAGAGCCTTATACATTTTCAATTTCTGAAATTTATGTATACCTCCTTCTTTTTCACAAAGCTCACCACCTGTCTTGTCATCCAGTGTTCCCGAATCTTGCCATCTTTATCCTTTGACAGGGATATACCTTGTCCTGAATTATTAACAACTGACTTCTAAAAGATTTCCCATGCATTGGATGTAGATTTACCCTAACTCCTGCCTAATACTGTCATAGTTAGCCTTCCCCTACTTCAGTACTTTCACCCTGGGACTACTTCTATCCTTCTCTACAAGTAATTCGAAACTTACAGAATTGTGATCACTGTTCTCAAAATGGTCCCCCACTGAGACATCAATCACTTGTCTGGGCTTGTTTCCCTGAACCAGGTCTAAGGTAGTCTCTTCCTCAATTGAACTACTTACATATTGCCTCAAGAAGCATTCTTGGACACAGTGAACAAACTCTGCCACGCCCAAGCCCCTGGCACTAAAGGGAAAGTTAAAATTGCCCATCAAAACAACCCTCTTGTTTTAACATCATCCCACATATGGTTCCTCCACTTCGTACTGGCTATTGAGAGGTCTGCAGTACAATCCCAACAGTGTGCTTGCACCACTCTTGTTCTTGAGTTCTACCCAGATGGCCTCATTGTAAGATCCCATCAAGATGTCCTTCCTCTGTGTAGCTGTGACATTCTCCCTAATAAGTAAAACACTCCCATCTCTTTTGTCACTCTCTATCTCACCTGAAACAGCTAAATCCTGAAATGCTAAACTGCCAATCCTGCCTTTCTTTCACTCAAGTCTCCGCAATTGCCACAACATTATAATTCCACATAATAATCCAAGCTTTAAGTTCATCTGTTTCACCCGTCATACTCTTTACATTGAAGCGAACATAGAACATTACAGCGCAGTACAGGCCCTTCGGCCCTCGATGTTGCGCCGGCCAGTGGACCCTCTAACCTAAATTATTCTAATATCATCCATATGCCTATCCACCGGACATTTGAATGCCCCCAAAATAGGCGAGTCCACAACTGCTGCAGGCAGGGCATTCCACGCCCTCACCACCCTCTGTGTAAAGAACCTGCCTCTGACATCCGTCCTATAACTACCACCTCTTAATTTAAAGTTATGTCCCCTCGTGTTGGTCATCACCATCCGAGGAAAAAGGCTCTCACTATCCACCCTATCCAATCCCTTGATCATCTTATACGCCTCAATTAGGTCAGCGCGTAACCTTCTTCTCTCTAATGAAAATAACCTCAGGTCTCTCAGCCTTTCCTCATAAGGCCTTCCCACCATACCAGGCAACATCCTGGTAAACCTCCTCTGCACCCTTTCCAATGCTTCCACATCTTTCTTATAATGCGGCGACCAGAACTGTACGCAATTCTCCAAGTGCGGCCGCACCAGAGTTTTGTACAGTTGTAACATAACCTCACGGCTCCTAAATTCAATCCCTCTACCAATAAAAGCTAACACACCGTACGCCTTCTTAACAACTTTATCAACCCGAGTGCCAACTTTCAAAGAGCTATGTACTTGTACCCCAAGATCCCTCTGCTTGACAACACTATTAAGGTCCTTCCATTAGCCCTATATTTCATATGCCTGTTATTCCTACCAAAGTGAATCACCTCACACTTATCCGTATTGAATTCCATTTGCCACCTCACGGCCCAGCTCTGCAACCTATGTCCCTCTGCAAACTGTAATATCCATCCTCGCTGTCTACAACTCCCCCCACTTTGGTATCGTCAGCAAATTTACTAATCCAACCCTCTACACCCTCATCTAGGTCATTTATAAAAATGACAAACAGCAGTGGCCCTAAAACAGATCCTTGAGGTACACCACTTGTAACTGCACTCCATGTTGAATATTTCCCATCAACCACCACCCTCTGTCTTCTATCAGCTAGCCAATTCCTAATCCAAACTGTTAAATCACCTTCAATCCCATGCATCTGCACTTTCTGCAGTAGCCTACATGGGGAACCTTATCAAACGCTTTGCTAAAATCCATATACACTACATCAACTGCCTTACCCTTATCTACCTCTTTGGTCACCTCCTCAAAAAACTCAATAAGGTTTGTGAGGCACGACCTACCCTTCACAAAACCGTGCTGACTATCCCTAATCAATTTATTCCTCTCTAGATGCTTATAAATCCTATCCCTTATAATTCTTTCCAAGACCTTGCCCACAACAGAAGTCAGGGTCACCGGTCTATAATTTCCAGGGTGGTCCCTACTCCCCTTTTTGAACAAAGGGACAACATTTGCCATCCTCCAGTCTTCCGGCACTATACCTGTAGCTAACGACGACATGAAGATCAAAGCCAAAGGCTCTGCAATCTCCTCTCTAGCCTCCCAGAAAATCTTGGGGTAAATCCCATCTGGCCCAGGGGACTTATCAATTTTCATACCCTCAAGATTCGCTAACACCTCCTCCTTATGAACCTCAATCCTGCCCATTCTACAACCTAGTATCGCAGTATTCTCCCCGACAACATTGTCTTTCTCCTGCGTGAATACTGACGAAAAATACTCAGTCAGTGTCTCTCCTATCTCCTTAGGCTCCACGCACAACTTCCCACTGCTATTTCTGACTGGCCCTAATCTTGCCCTAACCAATCTTTTATTATTTATATACCTGTAAAAAGCTTTAGGATTCTCTTTAATCCTATCCGCCAAAGTCTTCTCGTGTCCTCTTTAGCTCTTCTCAACTCCCTCTTTAGCTCCTTCCTGGCTGATTTATAGCTCTCCATTGCCCTAACTGAGCCTTCACGTCTCATCATTATTTAAGCCTCCTTCTTCCTCTTCACCAGAGATTCAACTTCCCTAGTAAACCATGGTTCGCTCACTCGACCACTTCCTCCCTGCTTGGCAGGTACATATTCATTAAGGACATGCAGAAGCTGTTCCTTAAATATGCTCCACATTTCAGATGTCCCCAGCCCCTGCAATTTCCTGCTCCACCCTATGCATCCTAAATCTCTCCTAATAGCCTCATAATTACCTTTCCCCCAGCTATAACTACTGTTATTCGGTATGTGCCCATCCCTTTCCATCACTAAGGTAAACGTAACCGAATTGTGGTCACTATCACCAAAGTGCTCACCCACCTCCAAGTCTAACACCTGGTCTGGTTCATTACCCAATACCAAATCCAATATAGCCTCACCTCTTGTTGGCCTATCTACATACTGAGTCATGAAACCTTCCTGCACACATTGAACAAAAACTGACCCCTCTAACGTACTTGAACTATAGCTTTTCCAATCGATATTAGAAAAGTTAAAGTCCCCCATTACAACTACCCTGTTACTTTCACACCTATCCAGGATCAACTTTGCAATCCCTTCCTCTACTTCTCTGGAACTTTTTGGAGGCCTATAAAAAAAACTCCCAACAGTGTGACCTCTCCTTTCTTGTTTCTAATCTCAGCCCACACTACCTCAGCAGACAAGTCCACATCAAATGTCTTTTCTGCCACCCTAATGCTGTCCTTAACTAACAATGCCACTCCTCCCCCTCTTCTACCACCACCTCTGCTCTGACTGAAACATCTGAACCCCGGAACCTGCAACAACCATTCCTGCCCCTGCTCTATCCACGTCTCTGAAATGGCCACAACATCGAAGTCCCAAGCACCAATCCAGGCTGCAAGTTCATCCACCTTATTGCGTATGCTCCTCGCATTAAAGTATACACACTTCAAACCACCCTCCCGTTTGCCATTATACTGCTGCGACCTAGAAACTTTATCCGTGACCTCCCTATTCACATCATCCTGTATACTGGCACAACAATTCAGGTTCCCATCCCCCCCCGAATCAGTTTAAACCCCCCCGAATAGCACTGGTAAATTTACCCCCAAGATATTGGTACCTCTCCGGTTCAGGTGCAGACCATCCCTCTTGTAGAGGTCCCACCTTCCCCAGAATGAGCCCCAATTGTCCAAATACCTGAACCCTTCCCTCCTGCACCATCCCTTTAGCCACGAGTTCAAATGTTCTCTCTCCCTATTCTTTTCTATGCCATCCCGTGGCACAGGTAACAAACCAGAGATAACCACTCCGTTAGTTTTAGCCCTAAGTTTCCACCCTAACTCTGAATTTCTGCTTTATATCCCCATCCCTTCTCCTACCTACGTCATGGGTGCCTACATGCACCACAACTTAGAGCTGGTTCCCCTCCCCCTTAAGGATCCCGAACACTCGGTCAGAGATATCACTGACCCCAGCGCCCAGGAGGCAACATACCAATCGCGAGTCCCACTCCTTCCCACAGACCCTCCTATCTATCCCCTTAACTAGGGAGTCCCCAATCACTAATCCAGATCTTTTCTTCCCCCTTCCCACCTGAGCATCAAGGACAGGCTCAACTCCCGAGACCTGTACTCCATGGCTTACCCCGGTTGCATCTACATCCCCAACAGCATCCAAAGCAGAGTACTTATTGCGTAGAGGAACAGCCTTAGGGGAACTCTGCACTGACTGTTTCTTACCCCTTCTAACAGTCACCCATGTATCACATTTAGGAGTAACTATCTCCCTGTAGCTTTTATCAACAGCCATCTCTGCTTCCCTAATAATTCTTAGTTCCTCCAGTTCCAGCTCCAGGTCCCTAACACGGTCCTCAAGGAGGTGGAACTAGATGCACTTCTGGCAGGTGTAATCAGCTGGGACACTACCAGTGTCCCTCACCTCAAACATCCCACAGGAGATACATCGCACCGCCTGCACTGCCATCACTATTACTTCCTTTATCCAGAAACAAATATAAACTTAAACTTACCTACTCACACTCCTAGTCTCCTTTTTTATTAGGTTAGAGGAGGGGGGAGGGTTGGGATACTCTACACGTGTAGAGTATCAGGATTCTTCACCTTCCCAATTTATGGAGGTCCAGGTGAAAAAAAAACTCCTGCACAGGCCTCCCTGTGACTACTTCCTGTTTCCGGTTTTAAGAGTTAAACAAAAAACCAGACACGATTTTGAAAAAAAAAGACACAGAAATTTACTCACCAGCTCTCCTCACACCAGCTGCTCCCAAGGAACAATAAGGCCAATTCTCCGAGGTAAGTAACTTTTATAGTGAAAAAAAACCTCCTGCACAGGCCTCCCTGTGACTACTTCCTGTTTCCGGTTTTAAGAGTTAAAAAAAACCAGACACGATTTTGGAAAAAAAAGACACAGAAATTTACTCACCAGCTCTCCTCACACCAGTCGCTCCCAAGGAGCTTTACTCTTAGCTTTACTGGACCCATTTATTGAGTTCTCTATTGTCTTTGTATTCTCTGACCTATGACTGTGGATCCTACTCACCTGACTTATCAGTTTAAATCCAGCCAAACTGCACGATCAAATCTCCCCACTAGGATGTTAGCACTTTTCCAGTTAAGATGCAACCCATCTTTTTTGTACGGTGAAGGAACAGTGATATATTTTCCAGTCAGGATGATAAGTGGCTTGGACAGGAACTTGCAGGTGGTGGTTTTCCCACGAGTCTGCTGTCCTTCTCCTTTCAGATGGTTACAGTCATGGGTTTGGAAGGTGCCATCTAAGGAGTTTTGGAGAGCTCCTTTGCTATGTCTTGTAAGTGGTACTCATTGCTGCCACGATATGTTCACAGTAGAGGGGATAGATGTTGAAGGTGTGGATGGTATGTCAATTAAGTGGGCTGCTTTGTCCTTGATGGTGTCAAGCGTCTTATGTATTATTAGAGGTGCACAAAACCAAGTAAGGGAAGAGGATTTCATTACACTCCTGACTTGTGCCCAGTACTTACCAACCCCTTTGATTCCTGAAATTTTATTCTTGATAGACAAATGAGTGAGTTCATTCTGTTCATCCACTGGTTCTCAGCATTCTCTGCTATACTCACATTTCAAATCTGTTAACTTCTTTCATCCTATTTGAGTGCAACTCTGGCATCCACAGAATACAACACTCCACATTGGTGACTTTATTGAACTCTTTTTTACACTTCATGCTGATGCTTTTTGACTTTCAGATGCTACTAAATTACTGGTCATGCCCTCTTGCAATAGCTAACTTGGATTTCATTCTTCGTTTTAACATTGGTGTTCATCACGAAGTGAAGGTACTTGAAATTGCCCACTGCCTCGAACTCAGAGCTCATAATCTTGACTTTTTATTGCCATTTGGAGATACAATGTTGCTTTTTGTCTCATTTGTATTCAGTCCAAAAGACTCAGTGTCTTTTGTCTAGGCCTACCACAGTCTCTACTTCTTCATTGTCCTGGTTACACATGTGGTTTCCTCTGAAACCTGAGATTCCATATGCTACAACCTCCAATGATGCCATCACAGCACACTGGTAACTCAATCTCACTGTCTTCTCTTCCGCATCATGAAATAGGATGGGTGACAAAGACACTTATGCCTGACTTCTTTCTCAAACTAGAATTGGTTCTTTTGCCCTTCACCAGCTCTGATGACTCCTGAAGTATTTCTGTATAACTCTTGTATTAGCCATAAAAGATATTGGGTCCACCAAAGTCTGTAAGTATAAAATAGTAAGTAGAACTAATAGGTCTTAGGAGTGCTTTCATCAGCTCAAATGGATCTTTCATTTCAGGATTACTCTTCACAAACCAAAGATTTCCTAGAACTCTAAATAATCTTATTTATTTTTTTCCCCCTCCTGGGGATGCAATCAATCACATCTCTGGTTCTTTGTCCAAAATCAGCAATGCAAGAGATCGATGGTACAAGGCAATAATACTAACCTGTGCTATACCAGATTGATTAATAGTGAATCATCCAACAATTCTGGAACACATTCATAAATGTAATTTTTATAAATATGTCAATAACATCACAGAAAATATCATATGGGAGAAAAAAACCTTCCACAGTGGCCTCTTAAAAATTGTTGGTTAGTTATTCCTTGTTCTTGTTAGGAGATCAAGTGGCTTGGAGAGAAAGCAGGGTTGGGATACTGAAAGTGCATGATCAGCCATGATCATATTGAATGGTGCTGTGAGCTAGATGGGCCGAATGGCCTATCTTGCACTTACTTTCTCTGTTTTTCTGAATCAGTATTAATACTTGTTTCCATGCTCTCTATTTCCACTCATCAATCTTTATTTTCATTTTGAAAGAATAAGACAGGCTATAAAAATGTATTTAGCAGATCTCAGTAAGTGATACGCTGTTTCATTTCTTGAGTACTTAAATTTGTTCATTTCTACTTAAATTCTTGAATTCTTTGAAATTTCAAATGTGTCATTGCAAACAAGAATTTAAAACTTGTTCTACAAACCCAAGAATGATGCTGCAGGAATAAATAAGTGGATTGTATCTCCATCCCAGTAATGTATCTGCTTCAGATTATATTTACTTGGAGTTGGTTCCTTGTTAGACCTGTAAAGACATTTAAAGTGAATGATTTCATTTTCAAAAATAAAAATGGGCAATTGTTTCTCTCAGCTTTATGCTATTCTGCAACAATAAAACAAATACTGGCAGCAGCTTGCCAAAGCTTCTTTTGTATCCCCTCCCAAACCACAATCTCCACCACCTAGAATGAAAAGTGTAGCTTGGTAACAGTTCCCCTCCAATTTACACATCACACAGTCATGGAAATATTTCACTGTTCCTTCACTATCGCAGGATCAAAAATCAAAATCCTGGAACTCCCTCCCTAAGGAAACTGGCATGGAGTCTATGAAAATAAGGCAAACAGGGAGGGAGGTCATGGAACTTCTACAGATTAAAGGGAAGGAGGTGCATGCTGTGTTGAGGCAAATCAGAATAGATAAATCCCTAGGACCGCTCAGGGTATTCCCTCGGATCTCGAAGGAGACTAGTGTTGAAATTGCAGGAGCTCTGACAGACATGTTTAAAATGTTGGTATCCAGACTTGAGGTGCCGAATCATTGGAGGATAGGTCATGTTAAAAAGGCTCAAAAAGTAATCCAGGAAATTATAGGTCAGTAAGTTTGATGTCATAGTAGCTAAATTATTGGAAGGAGTACTAAGAGATAGGATTTACAAATATTTGAATGGCCAGGGACTTAGTGGGAGAATCAACATGGCTTTGTGTGTGGTAGTTCATGTTTAACCAATCTATTAGAGTTTTTTGAGGACGTTACCTGGAAAATGGATAAAGGGAAGGCAGTAGATGTTGTTGACATGGACTTCAGTAAAGCCTTTGACAAAGTCCTGGATGGGAGGTTGGTTAGGAAGGTTCAGTCGCTAGGTATACATGGAGAGGTAGTAAATTGGATTCGATATTGCTCAATGGACGAAACCAGAGAGTGGTAGTGGAGGATTGCTTCTTTGAGTGGAGGTCTGTGACTAGTGGTGTGTCATCTATATCAACGATCTGGCGGTAAATTAAATTGGATCAGCAAATTTGCTGATGATACAAAGACTGGAGGTGACAGTGAAGAAGGTTTTCAAAGCTTGCAGAGGAATTTGGACCAGCTTAAAAAAAATGGGCTGAAAAATGGCAGATGGAGTTTAATGCAGACAAATGTGAGGTATTGCACTTTGGAAGGACTAACCAAGGTAGAACATACAAGGCAAATGGTAGGATACTGAAGAGTGCAGTAGAATGGAGGGATCTGGGAGTACAGATACAGAGTTCTCTAAAAGGTAGATAGGGTCGTACAGAGTGCTTTTGGTACATTGGCCTTTATAAATCAAAGTGTTGAGTATAAGAGTTGAAATGTTATGGTGAGATAGTATAAGACATTGGCGAAGTCGAATTTAGAATACTGCGTGCAGTTTTGGTCTCCTAATTACAGGAAGAATATTAATAAGGTTGAAAGAGTGCAGAGAAGGTTTATAAGGATGTTGCTGGGACTTGAGAAACTGAGTTACAGAAAAAGGTTGAATAGTTAGAACTTTATTTCCTGGACATAGAAGAATGACGGGAGATTTAATAAAGGTGTATAAAATTACGATGGGTATAGAGAGTGAACGCAAGCAGGCTTTTTCTGTTGAGGCTAGGGGAGAAAAAGAATTAGAGGACGTGGGTTAAGGGTGAAAGGGGAAAAGTTTAAAGGGAATATGGAGGGCAGGGATGCTTCTTCACACAGAGTGTGGTGGGAGTGTGGAATGAGCTGCCGGATGAAGTGGTAAATGCGGGTTAACTTTTAACATTTAAGAAAAACTTGGACAGGTATATGGATGAGAGGGGTGTGGAGAGATATAGGTGCAGATCAGGGGAACTAGGTAGAAAAATGGTTTGGCACAGCCAAGAAGGGCCAAAAGACTGGCTTCTGTGCTGTAATGTTCTATGGTTTCTATGGTAACAGTGCTATGGGGTTGTTGTAGTTCAAGAAGATAGCTCACCACCTTGCTAAGGAAAATTAGGGATACACAATAAAGATTGGCTTACAGTGAAACCTACATTCTAAAAAATGAATATCTAAAAACAAATGCAAAATCTATCATACCTCACTAACAACATGATAGGAAATACTTGCTGGTTCGGCCTAGTGAAGTTCACTCTTATCTGCAAAGCCTGTTGTACGTTTGCCTGAGTCACTGGCAAGATATGAACATTCATTTGAGTACGAAGAAGCAGGTATACATACAATGGTTCCTGCTGCAAATAAGAAATCAGAATGTTTATTTCAGATTTAATCCAAGAGCTCAAAATATATTGGCCAGAATCTTCCCAGCCGTTCACTCCATTGCAACGATCAGAGATTTGGCTGGGTGCTAAATTCTCCAACCTCACTGCAATGGGAGCACTGTGTGGACAGCAGGAAAGATCATACCCATAATCTCTTTTCATCTTAGCATTGTAGCATATTTATCATGTTTCATGTATCTTGAAATAAAAAAAATCCGCTTGTGATAACTAGAGATTAATTTAGATTAAAAGTAAATTACTGTGGTTGCTGGAATTTAAAATTGAAACAGAAAATGCTAGAAAAGTTCAGCAAGTCTGGCATCATTAATAAGGAGAGAAAAGAGCTGGCACTTCGACTCTAGTTGACCTTTTGTCAAGCTAAAAGGCATAAAAAGTGGGAGATGTTTATATTGCAGAGGAAGGGAATAAAAGATGAGTCTTAGCCACAAAAAAAATGAGGAAAGGCTAATGGCAATCTCAAGAGAGAATAGGAGGTGTGAATGATCAAACGGCAGAGAAGCTGATATCAGAGGGTAAACTACGACAAATGAAGTGTGTGCGTGTGTGCGCGAGAGTGTGTGTGTGCGCGTGTGCGTGCATGCATGTCGGCAGGGGGGGAGAGGGGTAAAAAAAAGCAGAGGAAAGGGAAAGCAAAGGGGGGGTAAAATAGTGGGAACAAGTGGGGAGGGGAAGAAAAATAAAGAAAGGCAATAAAGAAATAAAAAAGTAGCGAACAGTTAAAAATGAAATAAAATGAAAACAATAGGGTTGAGGTAGGGTCGAGCTAATCATCTGAAGTTGTTGAATTCGATGTTGAGACCAGAAGGCTGTAAAGTGCCTAGCCGAAAGATGGGATACTGTTTCTCCAGTTTTCGTTGAGCTTCATTGGAACATTGCAGCAGTCCAAAGACAGGCACGTGGGTATGGGAGCAGAATCATGTGTTAAAATGGCAAGCAACTGGAAGGTCAGAGTCCTGATTGCTTTGCTGAGCACCTTCGGTCTGTGTACAATCACCCAGTCTACATTATAGGGCAGACTAATAGACCAAATTGAAAAAGCTGCAAGTGAAATAATGCTCAAGTTGGAATGAGTGTTTTGGACTTTGGATGGTAAGCATGGAAGAAGTAAAGGGACAGGTGTTACACCTTCTGCAATTGCATGAGAAGATGCCATGGGTAATAGAAGAGGCATTTGATATAGTGGAGGAGTGGATTGGGTTATCCCAGAGGGAACGATTTCTGCTGAATGCTAAGTGAAGGGAAGATTTATTTGGTGGTGGTATCATGCTAGAGTTGACAAAAATAGTGGAGGGTTATGCTTTGCACGCGAAGGCTGCTGGGGTGAAATGTGAGAACAAGGGGACTCTATCTTTGTTCTGGAGGGAGGGGAGGAGGTGAGGGCTGTGGTGCAGAGATGGACTGCACACTGTTGAGGACCCTGTCAACACCTGTAGGTGGGAAACTGCGATTGAGGAAGAAGAAACACATATTAGAAGAACCATTTTGGAAAATGGCATCATCAGAACAAGTGCAACGGAGGCAAAGGAGCTGAGAGAAAAGAATGAAGCCCTTATTGAATGTAGGATGTGAAGAATCATGATCCAGATAGCTATGGGAGTCAGTGGGCTTGTAATGGATATTGGAAGATTGTCTATTGCCAGAAATGGAAACAGAAAATCAAGGAAGGGAAGGGAAGTGTCTAAGATGGACCAGTTGAAGGCGATGGTGGCATGGAAACTGGAAGCAAAGTTGATGAATTTTTCCAGGTCCAGAACTGACGCAGCGCCAAAATAGTATCAATATGCTGGTAAAGGAGTTGCGGGAGGGGGACCCAGGTCGGCCTGGAACAAGGAATGTTCCACATATCCGTAAAAAGCATAGCTAGGACCCAGGTGGGTACCCATTGCTACACCTTTGATTTGGAGAAAGTGAGATGAGTTAAAGAAGTTGTTGAGAGATAAAATTAGTTTAGCCTGGCAGAAGAGGGTGGTGATGGGTGGGAATTGTTCAGGCCTCTTTTCAAGAAAGAGGGGAAGAGCTCTCAGGCTGTCTTGATGTGGAATGAAGGCATAGAGAGATTGCACATCCATAGTGAATAGAAAGCAGTTAGGGCCTGCGCACTGGAAGCTGTCAATATGATAGAGTATATCAGAGGAATCCCAGATGTAGATCAGGAGGGAATGGACCAGGGGAGTGAGGATGAAGTCAATCTAAGTGGAAGTAAGTTCAGTGGGCCAGGAACATGCTGACACAATGGGCCTATCAGGACAGTCTTTTTGTGGATTTTGGGAAGTAGGTAGAAGCAGGTTGTCCAGGGTTGGGAGACTATGAGGTTGGAAGCTGTGGGGTGAAGGCAGCTGGAGGAAATGAGGTTGGTAATGATGTTAGAGATAATGGTTTGATGTTCAGTAGTATGGTCATGATCCTCATGACCTCATTTCCTCTGGGTCTAAAATGAATTCTTGCTGTTTGTGATCACTATCAGACAATACCTATTGAATGAGCCAGTCCAGGACAAAGTTGGGTTTAGTTCAGTGAAACTCACTACTAAACAAACATCATTGGTCGGTTGCTTAGACTAGGCATTAAATGGCATATGACATGAGTGAAATTTTACACCTATAAGGAGTAAATTTCATGAGAGAAGGAAAAGTGATAAAATTGCTAAGAAAAAGAAATCATGTAATCAATTAAAGTTCCCCCAGTGGTTTAGTGGGTAAAAGGCTGCCCAGTAAAACAGACAGGAAAGTCTAAAATTCTGGGACAGGTATTAAGCCCCACCATTCCAGGGGTACAAGGTAGTAAAATTATGAAGAATGAGGATTACAGCACTTATAAGTATTCAGAAAACCCTGCTGAAAAACATAAACAGAATGAGAACAGGATAAGGTTTAGAGTCAACATCTTATTTCTGTGAAACAGCCACTGAATCTAGGCTCACACATATAAAATGGTTATTTGGTTGGGGTGACAGAAAGGTGGCAGAGAATTCTTAAATTAAGTATTAACAAAACTCAGGACTTTCAGCAAAGGAATGGGGAAAAAGAGAACATGGGTAACAATTCAAAAAAAGACTAGATTTAGACTGAGATTATCCAGTTCTTCCATGTATTACATGTTACAGAAAACATTGGAACTTATAAGCAGAGAATGTCAATAACATTGCTATTATTACTATTTTGTGTCTACTTAATAAGACTTACAATTCGGTCCTTCATTTCAAACTCTATTAAGACTGGTGTTTTAAGCCCTTTAACTCCAACTTTTCTTCTATTTGTACAGTTATACAGAGTCAGATCAGCAACATCATCTTCAATCTACAAAGAAGAGATATTTAAAGCAGAATAGAAATACAGAGCCTCTACTCAGGGGTAGAACTACCGTATTCTTCACTTCATGCAACAACCGACTTTTTCTTTCCCATTCCCCCTTTTATTGTGCGAATGTACTGGGACTATCTTACAAATCCCTTCCCACATTTTGGGTGTGACTGATTAGCCTAACTTGCGTTAGTTATGGGGTTATTCATTGAAGAATCAAATAATCACTACATTACAAAAGAAGGTTGTTCAGCCCATCGAGTCTAAACTGACTCTCGGAAAAGCATCCTACTCAGCACCCCACCCACTACCCCCATAACCACAAGCATTTACCATAGCTGATGCTCCTAACCTACACATCTATAGACACAAGTGCAATTTTGTATGTTGAATCTACTTAACCTGCACATCTTTGGACAGTGGGAGGAAACAAGAGCACCCAAAAGAAATCCATGAAAACACAAGGGGAAGAAGGTGTAAACTTCAGACAAACAACCAGCAAGGCAGAATTGAACCCATGTACCTGGTGCTGTGAGGTGGCACTGCAAACCACTGTACCACTGTGTTTTCCTTGCTGAATGACAAAGTGATCAAGATGCATTCAAGTGTGAAGGGAAAGGAAAACAGATAGGGATCTTTGCAGTGGGCAATTAATCCATTCCTGTCACTTAAACCACTTAAAACGGTGCAGAGACCAGACGCTAACTGTACAATGTTGAATGGTATTCAAACTGACCATCAAAGCACTCCAAATGAGTTTCATAGCAGCTACAGGCTCTGACAGAAAGCTAAGGGTTCTCCCAGGAAATCCTGCCAGATAATTTATAAAAGAGCACAATAAGAGGGCTTTTCATACCTGGGCCAAATCCTATTGTGGAAATGGAGTGCTTCAGTGATTTTGAAGGCTTCCAGGTGTCCAAGGCACTTCAAAGGTTTCAGACGACAGAATCAACATTAAATACCTTATCCCAGAATGATGTCGGAATTCACCATCCTGAAACTGGACAACACCTTTTCCAGAGCAACAAGGATAAGTGCAGCCACTGAACCCCCATCCCAAGGGAGAGCCCTGGGGTCAAGCTCTTTCCTTCAGCCAGAGCCCAGCTAATCCCCACTCACTGGGGGAACTATCCCTCTGCAGCCTGGTAGAGGGGAAAATGCCAGAGTGCTAGGAGGCAATACAAGGTTTGCACTGGGGATCCTGAGGGAGGACCCTTGGTGCCCTCCTTCTGCAGCCCAGTAATAGAGAGGGCACATGGATACATCATTTTACTTCTTGCAACCTCTTGGAGTACAAGGTGCCAGTTTTATGTTTCTCAGGACCTGCACCAAAGCCCACTTGGTGCACCTCACTCCAAGAGGAGAGAGGTGGGGTGCATTCACAGAATGTCCACAGAATCGGAGATTTTAAATATCAGGCTCCCACCCACTCTGGGTGGAACCTGGTAGGGGCTGGTGGGGTGGGCCGGATGTGTCAAAATGGGAATCCAAATTTAGGCCTGACTCAATGGGCAATCAGGATTCCCACCAAAGGCTAGCGGGCCCAGTGAATCACTGTGTACACCTACTGGCTCACCTTGATCCACCCTATTAGTTACATGCTTGAATTCTTCGATAAATGTGTCAAACTGGATTTCCATTTCACGTTAACTTGTTCTAATCTTACCTTGGCCAGAATTCTTCAATCTCACTCGCGGCTGAGATTCCCTGTCCCACTGCAGTGAAAGGAGGTTTTGGCTGAACGCCAAATTCTCCATTCTCGCTGGCAGTGGTAGCTGGCCATACGACATCATAGAATTCTGACCCACATTTTTCTGTGCACTTTTAAGGTTTCCCTAATATATTCCAGCACTTTTCCGATGGCTGATGTCAGGATATTTGGTCTATAATTCCCTGTTTTTTCTCTCTATCCTTTCTTGAATTGTGTATTACATTTACTAGCTTACAATCCACAGAGACTATTCCAGAATCTAAGAAAATCATAGCCAGCATCCACTATCTCTTCAGCTATTCTCTTTTACAACCTCAGGTGTAGGTCATCATGTCCTGGATTTGTCAGATTTTAAGCCCCAGAGCTTGTTGAATATTTTTTCTCTTGTGATATTAACTTCCTTTTCCTTACTCTTACTGTCCCCTAAGGTTGGAGTACTGTGCTCAGTTCTGGTTGCCTCATTACAGTAACGATGTGGAAGTTATTGAAAGGGTGCAGTGGAGATTTACAAGGATGTTGCCTGGAATGGTGGCATGCCTTATGAGGTTAGGTTGAGGGAGCTCGGTCTTCTCTCCTTAGAGAGACAAAGGATGAAAGATAACCTAATAGAGGTGTATAACATGTTGAGAGGTATAGATCGCGTGGATTCTCAGAGACTTTTTGCAAGGTCTGGAATGGTTGCTACGTGAGGACACAGGTGTAAGGTGCTGAGAAGTCGGTACAAAGGAAATATCAAGGTTAAGCTTTTCATTCAGAAGGGGGTGGGAGTGGAATTGGCTGCCATCGGTGGTGGAGGAGGCAAATTCGATAGGGTCTTTCAAGAGACTTTTGGATAAGTACATGAGATTTAATAGAATTGAGGGTTATAAGTGAGTTAGTTGTTATGGATATCATCAGCGCCACTTGTGAGCTGAAGGGACTATCTGTGCTGTAGTTTTTCTATGTTCTATGTTTAAGGTTAATGTGTGTCTTCAACTATGAAGACAGACACAAATGTTCATTTAAAAGCCTATACCATTTTCTCATTCCCACAAAGAGTTATCCTTTCTCTGCTTCTAAGGGATGCAAGTTTACAGACTTCCAACTTAATGTCATCTTGCTGTATTTCACATAGCACTGGGAAGTGGCCTGCCTGAATGCACCTATGCACATTCTGTAACAGCACAGAACGTATTTCCAAAATACCAACTGACCTCCACTGGAGACATTCCCCAGAAATATGGGTTTTGTTTGAAGCTGATCAGATGACTTATGATGCAATTGTTACTTTCACCAGAAATCTGTTTGTCCAGGAGATCAGGAAGGTAAAACGTAGCAGAATGTGTACTCTGCACTGTGTTCTCAAAACCATAGTTTTGAGTAGTCTGGAGCTCCATTAGACTGGTGTTTACGTAAAACTCTGACTGATTGTTTATTAACACATATCTCTGAAAGACAAAAAATTAAAAGAAAGTAATTTCATTGCCTCAAATCCAAAATGAATCAGTTCAGTACAGCTTACAAAACAAAGAAGCTTTTCCTGTAAACCTGCAGAATATTCTATTTTATAACTTGTAATAGTTGCCCTGAAAATCCAGTAGTCAGTGATCACACAATCAGATCTGCTAGGCATCACTACTATTGTTCCGGTGGTCATACCATGTTTTTGGAATCAGATAGAGAGAGGACATGTCCCCTTTACTTCTTGGTCTGCCAATTAATGTTCAGCTCTCGTCTAACCCACGTTGCCCTTGTGATGCCTTGCCCTTGCATTGTGGTTTGTTGCCTTTTTTCCCCCGGAGGTTTTCCACTTTTTATTCATATTAGCCTTTTTTTGTGCGGAGTGGTAGACAAGGGTATATTTGTGTGATGGGGGAAAAAATGGAACCCTCCGACCCTCCCCACAGATATCACGTCCCTATGCCCTCCCACACTCCCCTCCTCCCCACCCCCACCATGGACATTGCCTCTGCTCCTCAACAGGCTCACCTGCCCAATTGCTGATACCAACCCCAAATCACCAGCCCCCACCGATTAGCTCGCACCCTTCCTCGAATTGTAGAGCTTTCCCTTCCCTTTCCTCTTATGGCTCTCCCCTTTTACAGACTTCCCCCTCATTTGGCTCAGCCCCTTAGACCCTCCTCCCTCCCATCAGGCCTCACCCATTGGCACTGCCTGGTACCAGTGGGCAGTGCCAGCATGCCTGCTGGGCATTGTCAGGGTGCTTGCTGGGCACTGACAGTATGCCAGGCTGGTGCTGCTCCCAGCCACTCGGGGGTTTCAACAGCCCCGAGTCCCAATGCTGTGGTCATCGCACTTGGTCCCCATTGGTAGGGACCATCTATTATCCCTACCAATGAGGACTTCCACTGGCAATGTTGGAAACCTAAGTGATCAGAGACTATACATTCCCCAACTCGCTAAATAAATTTATACAATCTCACCGTTGATAATGTCAATAAAAGTGGCTTGGAAAGATCGTAACCTGCCGGATGTCAGGCAGAATTCCCCTTATTGACCTCCCGCTTACAGTTCTCAGCCGGTTATGCTACTTGATCAGTGTGGCAGGGAAGGATAATTCTATCCTAGTATCAACTGCATTTCCATTATGTACTGTTTTAGTCATGTTGTTCAAAAGCACAATCAGACAGCTTCAATGTGACTCCCATTTCCTTAGTACTATCCTTTTATATCCATTATATCCAAACTGCTTCAAATTGTTTTGATGGAACAGCTATTAGAATTAGAGATTTATACTTGTTGCATTTGTTAATTGACCTTACTGAAATAATACATGTTCGCAAATTTCCAAACCTCCGGAACTCCTTACTATATCATAAAATTTATTTTAAAAAATGGATCATTTATTAGTTTCAATCCCAACTCCTTTAAGAATTATGGGTTGAGAGTAGGTACTTTAATTTGCAAAGTATAGACCTATCATAACTTTTATGCTGCCCAAGCCAAGTTCTGTTAGTAGTCTCTCAACACCAGGTTAAAGTCCACCTGATGAAGGAGCAGTGCTCTGAAAGCTTGTGTTACCAAATAAACCTGTTGGATTTTAACGTGGTGTTGAGAGACTACTTGCTGTGCCTACCCTAGCCCAACACCCGCCGTTCCACTTCAGGTCAAGTTCTATTATTCCTTGAAGTTTTCTTTTTTCTGCACACACATATTTTTCAAAACTCTTTACTGCTCCTTGAGTTTTTATAACAATTTACCTTCAATATTTCTCTTGATACATGCCTAGTTTTCCACCTTGCCTTTATAATGAAATTCTTCCACTCTTCCTCAGATACTACTCTCTACACACCTACGTGACCACAATGGCTTCTGTTGCCATTGTTCTATTCTTAGTTGGTTGGAATTAGTTTCTATTTCAGCTTCATTAAAATTTCCTTAAATATGTTTAGAAGTAATATCACTTTTCAAACTTTCAAGGAGTAGCTTTCAACATATCAGTCATCAATTTTTGTAATACCCTTATTGGCAGTATCCGGAGATAGTCAGAAGCTTTTTCCCAGGGTGTAAGAGTCAATTACTAGGGGGCATAGGTTTAAGGTGCGAGGAGCATGGTTTAAAGGAATTGTACAAGAGAGTAATGGGTATCTGGAACTCACTGCTGAGGGAGATAGTGGAAGCAGATATGGTAGTGACTTTAAGGGGTATCTTGACAAATACAAGAATAGGGTGGGAGTGGAGGGATATGGTCCCCAGAAGGATAAGGGGTTTTAGTTCAGTGGGGCAGCATGTCAATGCAGGCTTGGAGGGCTGAAAGGCCTCTTTGTTCTTTGAGGCTGATATTGTCCAAAATTCACATTCTGGATGCTTTGCAAATATCATGTATACCAACTAGATGTATTTCAAATTCCCATCTTCCCATCATAGAATATCATTCTAAAATATATAACTTCCAATTGATTCTATGAAGTTAATTTGGAAGAAACAAACATAATGATCAAACAAATATTACACAGGAGAACAATCTTGTAATTGCCAATAAAAATAAAACAACTTAATTATTAACACTACCAATCAACAGACAATAAATATAATCCTCCAGTGCAATTTAATTAAATTTGAGTCTGAGGAGAAAAAGCAAAAAAACTCTGGCTTCACATTATTATAATAAATAATACAGCAATTGTCAGAAAGAGAGTATTATAGTGCAAGATGGATTATTTCAAGAATCTAATTGAAATACACGCTAGCAGAGAACCTACAAATAATGAAGAAAAATAGTTGGTTGTAATCCTCAACCACCCTACATCTCTGAAGAATATTACAGCATTTACTCAAGTCCTTATGAATAATAGTTCAGACTTCTATGAGGAATCGTGCAGTACTTAAAGATCTTACCAATAATAGTTCAGTTGTTGTTTTCAGACCTTCGAATAACAAGCTCTTTGACTTTGCTGTGCTGTTGTCAGTTACTCCCATTACATCAGTCACTACAAAGACAATTTTCTTCACTAATTCTTCATACATTCTGAACTCTCCAGATTCATTGAAAAGCTTGATCATGTCTTTGACTGTCTTTGTTACAATTAGTGCACTTTTCAAAGTTACCTTTAATATTTAAATTAAAAAAAATATTACTTTTGACTTTCTTTTTAAAAATAACAAATCATATCTAAACAGTTTCATTTCATCTCTAATGTCTAATTATTTTATGTAATCATTAACAATGGAAATATCAGGCAAATTGCTGTAGCCAATCATAAAATTGTTAAATGCTCCTTCTCAAATTAATTTAGCAGTTAGTTAAATAGCTACATGAGAGCAAAGTAAATATTAAATTCGACGCAATGTTTAACACATATGCTTCACCAATAATAAATATATTATTATTTATGATTGAACCAGATTTTCAGTTTGAGAACTGCCTGTATGATAAATTAACTGATTTCAGCTGACACAAAAGTGAGATACGAAAATTAACCTGAGGTGAGACAGACTGCCCTGGACATCAAGGCAGCATTTGACCGAATGTGACATCAAGGAGTTTCAGCAAAACTAGAATTAATGAGAATTGGGGAAAATTTGTCTCTGGTTGGAATAGCACAAAGCAAGATGATTATGGTGTTTGGAAGTTAAAGATTTCTGTTCCAGGATATCACTGCAAGAGTTCCTCAGGGTAGTGTCCTAGGTCCAACCATCTTCAGCTGTTTCACCAATGACTTCACCTCCAACATAAGATCAGAGTTGGGGATGTTCACTGATGACTGCACAATGTTCAGCACCATTTGAGATTCCTTTGATACTGGAGTAGTCCATGATTATCTTCAACAAGAGAGAATCTAACCATTTTCCTTTGACATTCAATTACATTATCATCGCTGAATGCCTCGCTATCAACACCCTTGGAGTTACCATTGACCAGAAACTTGAACTGGATTAGCCAGACAAACACAGCGGTCACAAGAACAGGTCAGAAGCCAGGAATCCTGTGGTGAGTAACTCACTTCCTGATTTCCAAAGCCTATCCACCACTGAAAAGTCACAAGTCAAGAGTGTGATGAAATACTTTCCACTTGCCTGGATGAAAGCTATTCCAACAACACTCGTGAAACTTGACACTATCCAGGCCAGAGCAACCCACTTAACTATCATCTCTTCTACAAACATTCACTCCCTCCACCAATGATGCATACTGACAGCAGTATGTACCACCTATAAGGTGCACTGCAGGAACTCTCCAAGGCTCTTTGGACAGCACTTTGAAACCCATGATCACTGTCATCAAGTAGGACAAGAGCAGCAGACAAATGGGAACACTACTTATAAGTTCCTTCCAAGCCACACATCATCCTGACTTGAAACTCTATCATATTCCTTCACTATTACTGGGTCAAAATTCTGGAACTCACTCCCAAACAGCATTAGGGGTATACTCACACCAAATGGACAACAGCAGGTATATCCACCACCTTCTCAAGAATAATTAAAGATAGGCAATAAATTAGAGCGGCACAGTGGTTAGCACTGTTGCCTCACTGCACCAGAGACCTGGGTTCAATTCCAACCTCTACTGACGATATCTGTGTAGATTTAGAACATAGAACATTACAGTGCAGAACAAGCCCTTCGGCCTTCGATGTTGCGCCAACCAATTAAGAAAAAGCAATGACCCTCTAACCTAAACCATTCCCTTTTCATCCATAAACTTATCTACTAACCTCTTAAACGCCACCAAACTTGGCGTGTCTACAACTGCAGCAGGCAGGGCATTCCATACCTTTACCACCTTCTGGGTAAAGAACCTACCTCTGACATCTGTCCTATAACTACCACCCCTTAATTTAAAGCTATGTCCCCTCGTGCTAGCTTTCTCCATCCTAGGAGGAAGGCTATCACTGTCCACCCTATCTAAACCTCTAATCATCTTATATGTTTCAATAAGGTCTCCTCTTAGCCGCCTTCTTTCTAACGAAAACAACCTCAAATCCCTCAGCCTCTCTTCATAAGACCTGCCCCCCATACCAGGCAACATCCTGGTAAACCTCCTCTGTATCCTCTCCAATGCCTCCACATCTTTCTTATAATGTGGGGACCAGAACTGCACACAATACTCCAAGTGCGGCCGCACTAGAGTTTTGTACAGTTGCAACATGTCGTTGCGGCTCCAAAATTCAATCCCCCTACCAATAAAAGCTAAGACTCCATATGCCTTCTTAACAACCTTATCAACTTGATTGCCAACTTTCAGGGATCTATGCACATATACACCAAGATCCCTCTGTTCACCAACACTATTAAGAGTCCTACCATTAGCCCTATACTCTACACATTTGTTATTCCTGCCAAAGTGAATTACCTCACACTTTTCCACATTAAACTCCATTTGCCACCTCTCGGCCCAGCTCTGCAACTTGTCCAAGTCTCTCTGCAAACTATAACACCCTTCTTCACTATCTACCACTCCTCCGACTTTGGTGTCATCTGCAAATTTACTAAACCATCCTTCAATACCCTCATCCAGATCATTTATAAAAATTACAAACAGCAGGGGCCCCAAAACAGATCCCTGAGGTACACCACTTGTAACTGAACTCCACAATGAATAATTTCCATCAACCACCACCCTCTGTCTTCTATCTGCTAGCCAATTCCTAATCCAATTAGCTAAATCACCCTCAATCCCATACATCTGCATTTTCTGCAGAAGACTTCCGTGGGCCACCTTATCGAACGCCTTACTAAAGTCCATATATACCACATCAACTGCCTTACCCCCATCCACCTCTTTGGTCACTTTTTCAAAAAACTCAATAAGATTAGTAAGGCACGACCTACCCTTCACAAAACCATGCTGGCTATCCCCAATCAATTCGTTTCTCTCTAAATAACTATAAATCCTATCCCTAATAATTCTTTCCAATACTTTGCCCACAACAGAAGTAAGACTCACCGGTCTATAATTCCCAGGAAATTCTCTATTCCCCTTCTTGAACAATGGGACCACATTCGCTATCCTCCAGTCTTCTGGCACTATACCCGTAATCAACGACGACCTGAAGATCAGAGCCAGAGGCTCTGCAATCGCCTCTCTCGCCTCCCAGAGAATCCTAGGGTAAATCCCGTCCGGCCCAGGGGACTTATCCAACTTCAAACCCTCAAAAATATCTAGCACATCCTCCCTATCTACTTCAATACTTTCCAGTTTGCAACCCTGTACCTCAGTGTTCTCCACAACTACATTTACATCTCCCTGCGTGAATACCGAAGAGAAATATTTGTTCAGTGCCTCTCCAATCTCTTCAGGGTCCACGCACAACTTCCCACTGCTGTCTCTGACTGGCCCTAACCAATCTTCTATTCTTAACATATCTGAAGAATTTCCTCCGGGTGTTCCAGTTTGCTCCCACTATCCAAAGATATGAGGTTAGGTTGATTGGACATGCTAAGATTGACCCTTAGTATCAGGGGGATTAAATACGTGGGTTTACAGGGACAGGGCTTGGATGGAATTGTATTGAGTTGTTGATGCAAGGCTCAATGGGCCAAATGTCCTCTTTTTTGCACTGTAGGAATTTATAATTCTATGAAATGCTGGCCTAGCCAGTGATTCCCACATCCTACGAATAAATACAAGCAGCACTTGAGCATTACAGAGACAGGACAAACCAGTCCTGTTGTCTGCAATCCACTTCCTCCTGTTGCTAAGTACATATGGGTAATCTTGTCTTCAGCTGATGATTGGATCAGGCTGCACAGTTAAATCTTGCCCATACTCATACACAGTACTTATTCTGACTGGACTGGTCTTAATTTTAGAGTAAATTCACAGACAGGGAGCCAAAAAAAGGAGCTGTTAATACAGATGACCAACAACTTTTCACGAAAGGTTATGCTGCAAGGAGAGTCTTGAAATAGAGGGGTCCAGATGTGTGGGAAGGTTAATCCAATGAGTTTGGGACTGTAGCAAATGAAAGTTCAGTCATCAGTGATGATGTGATTGAAATCAGAAATGCTCAAGAAGTCAAAATTTAAGGGAAGGCAGTCATAGCCCCCAGTCAGTAAATCTAGGGGTGAATGAGGAAAGGAGCTTGATGCGAGTTAAGAATGGGCAATGGACTTTTGGACTGACATCAATTTAAAAAAGGATAGAATGCAGAAGACCAGTCAGCAGTGCATTAGAATAGTCAAGTCTGGAGGTAAGGATAGCATGAATGAGGGTTTCAGCAAAAGATGAGTTGAGGCAGGGGTGAAGCTGGGCAATAAAATAGATTATTTATTAGTCACAAGTAAGGCTTACATTAACACTGCAATGAAGTTACTGTGAAATTTCTTTAGTCCCCACATTCTGGTGCCTGTTCAGGTCAATGCACCTAACCAGCATGTCTGTGGGATGAAACTGGAGCACCCAGAGGAAACCCATGCAGACACGGGGAGAACGTGCAAACTCCAAACAGATAGTGACCCAAGCTGGGAATTGAATCAGGGTTCATGTCACTGAGGCAGCAGGGCTAATCACTGTGCCAAGGAGGTCGGAAGAATAAAAAGAATTTTTATTCGATTAAACACATTGTTAAGTGAATGAAAGCTCCTTTACCTCATTGGTTATATTAACAAGGTCATGCAGCACAGATACAGTTTCCACCAAATCCCTCTGGAATGAAAAAAGAAAATCAAGCTTGTACAAAAGGTTTCAATAGTAAACCAAACCTCAACTGTCACCCTTTGAGAAAACCAACACAGTCACCTAATTTTTACACAGAATCTGCAGTAATTTAAAGCTTCGTTAGACAATGAAGAGAATTCATGTAAAAATCAATTTATTTCCATTCTTATGGTCTCTAATCAGCCTGACTCTTCAGTGATCCTTTTGCCATTTTTGATTTATAGTTTGGGGTTTTTAATTAACACCAAAACAAAAATGGCATCCAGTGATATTCAACATATCTGTTTTCTCCAGATAAAGGGAACTTTTAAGAGAGGGGGTTTAATATTCTACGAAAATAGGAACGAATCCTAGCAATATACTAAAATTGGCAACAAGGCTGTATTTAGTACAGAATTAGTGGAAAAGGAATGGAAAAAAATTATTCATCTTCTAAGTTGAGGCATGAAGCACATTTCACAACTTCTCAACAGCTTTGATCATAAGTTGCATTATTCCAGGTAAGGCAATAAAAATTTTACTGTAAAATAGAAATTAAATTGCTGGATTAACAATTACATTACTGTCCTTAATTCTAGCACAATTACCACAAAACCAAACATACTACATGTGTTACTCTGAAGAATTAGTATCATCTAGGCAGACACAACTTAAGGTTAACCATACCTGACTAGATATAGTTAGACTGCAAAGAGCTTTTATTAATGCATTTCTGGTCCGCATCTGAAAATTCTTTGTGCTCCTTCTCTCTTTATGGAAGCGATAGAGTACCCTGGCTAACAATAGGATGTAATTTCTTGTTTCTTTTTGGTTTCCCATCAGCATGATAATTGAAAGGTTTTGAAGACCTTGCATGTACCTGAGTGAGGAGGGAAAGAGTTACCTTTACTCAGAAAATTTCTCATGGTGATATGCCAACCTCACTTCATTTCTGTAGTACATAATGTAATATAATTTAGTCAAAGTTTTTATTAGTGCAGATAATTTAATAAAGCTAAATATATATTTATAGATGATGCCTCTTTTTGAATAAAAATGTTCTGTAATGCTTTGTTGTGTTCATGGTAAAAGTAAATTCTGCCACTTTTTCCGACATGTATCATTTCATTTGCCTTCAGTTTAAGCAGTTACAAAATTAAAATCATCACAGCGATTGGAAACAAGATTCACTCTTCTGAATGGATTCATTTACTCACAGTTCTTCATCTGTTTTAATGCTCGGCAAGACAACTGGAGTAACTGAACACGGCTTGGTTTTAGATCCAAGTATATCAGTAATCACAGTGTTGATTGTCACTACAAAAGTAAAAGAATACCAGCAAAAAGATGTTTCATCTATTTAATATGGACAGTGTGATACAGTAATACAACAGAGTGAAACAAGTAAATATATAACCTTGCACAGAATCTGACAGTGCATAAGGAAGTCTTTCGGTCTACACCAACCACAATCCTACCTGGAGACTGTCACCACAACCCCATGTGTTTACCCTAGGTAGTCCCCCTGACACTAAAGGGCAATTTAACATGTCAATCCACCCAACCCACAAATCTTTGGAGTGTGGGAGGAAGTCAGAACATTCAGAGGAAACCCATACTGACAATTTGCAAATTCCACGGAGATAGTGACCCAAACCAGGAATCAAACCCACTTCCCTGGCCCTTGATGCAACAGTGCTAACCACGGGACCATACATTGAATTTGGTATCTTGTTACTGTTTGGGTTACTGGATTGTAACAGGCATGATTCAAATTCAACCCAGGCAGCTGGGGAATTTAAATCAAATTAAAACAAATAAATTTTGGAATAAAAAACTCGTATCAGTAATTGTGACCGTGAATGAACAGCTTGTTGTTAAAAACCTATCTGCTTCCAAATGTCCTTTGGAGAAGAAATTCACCTCCTTTTTCAGACTTCCATTTAACTCCAGACCCACAGAAATATGAACTTCCTTCTGAAATACCTAGCGAGCTAGTAAATCAGGAATGTAGTTAACTATTAGCTTCCTGAGGACAATTAAGGATAGGTAGTAAGTGCTGGCCTTTCCAGAGTCACCTAAAGCTATGAATAAATTAAAAAACACTACAAGAAATTACATTGTTGGTTTTCCAAACATTAAACTCATGGATGTGCGATTGGGGAAACGTGAAGTCGAAAACAAGAAGGGAAAAACAAAGCAAAGCATCAAGTGGTTGATTTCTAAACTTTTTGGCTTCTTTTGTTAAATTCAACTCTTGTTAAAAAAGATTGCATGAAGGCCAGTAGCACCAACAGAATTTATTAATTTGCTTGAGTTGTTCAAAAATGTAACAAGCAAGATAGATAATGGGGTTCCTGTAAATATAGTATATCTGGACTTCCAGAAGCCATTTGATAAGGTGCCACAAAAAAGGTTAATACTCAAGGTTAGTTCACATGGAGTTAGGTATAATTTATTAGCTTGGATAGAGGACTGGCTAACCAACAGAAGGCAGAAAGTTGGGATAAATGGGCTGCTCTTTGATTGGCAGGATGTAAATAGTGGGTGCCACAGGATTCGGTCTTTGACCCAGCTACTTACAATCTATATTAATGATTTGGATGCAGGACTAGTAGGTACCATAGCCAAATTTGCAGATGACACTAAAACAGGTGGGATAATAAGTTAAGATAATGAAATATGTAATTTATAAATTAAGGGAATGGAGCAAAATTTTGCTGTTGGAGTTTAACATAGATAAGCGTGAGGTGATCCATTTTGGTAGAAAAAGTACTGACGCAAATTGTTATCTAAGTGGAGAGAAACTTGAGTATTTTGGTGCAGGACGGTGTGTATATACAGTGTGTGTGTATAGATATGGAATACATGGTGTGTGATAAAGTACATAATAGTGTAGGGACTGAATTGCCTACTCCTGCTCCTAGTTTTTTTTTTTAGGTACAGAATAGAATAGTGCAAAGCCACCCAGAAATTCATGTGAAACACAAACAACTTGCTATTGCTAAGATCTCGGATTCTTAACTGAGCCACATCAAATGGCAGTTCTAATGTAGAATTTAATACTACAAATGAATAAACTTCCAACTTAAAAGACCAGAAATTCTCCTTCAATGAACACGAATTAAAAGGTTAACTTGGTGTGTTTTTTCACACCTGAATTTACTAAAAAATATACTATTATTATCATTTATATCTTAATGAACCTTAAAGGGAAGTTTAAAAGACAACAATATTTGAATCAATTTTGGAAAGATTATATTAGGTCTCTTAACCATCATCCATCCCTCCTCCAGTTATTCGCTCAGTAAATGTACAGTCTTAGGATCCTACTTTATCCAAAGCTGAGTTTCAAACCGGTGTGATCCAGACCACTGATTTTCAACATGTATAACAGGCCTGCTTCTCCTGCTGAATTCTGATCCACCTTTCACTATCTCTGCATTTCTCAAGTCATAATTAGGCACCCTAACAGACTGTTTATATTAAATTCTCAATGTAATTGGAAACTGTTGTTTAAAAGAGACTTACACTTATATCCATCAGTTGCTTCACCAGCAGGTAAATTAAAATAGTACTCATGATCCCTTCCATCATATAGAACTGTTTCAGTTGAATTGCCAATGCTGTAGCTGTACTCATAATGCAGATCCTATAATGAGATGAAAAATTTCCAGTCCAAACACAATAGTTTCAAGACATCAATTAAGTTCAGAGTTGGCCAGATAACTAATAAAAGTACTTTGTTCTGAACCCTGAGAAGTGCACAATACAGGGTCATAGGATGTATGAGTTGGAAGCAAGAAATATCAAAGAAAACAGAACTCAATCTGACCGATATTGCATTACTTAAAAATCAAAGCCAAGAATCTTCAGTTTATTTCATTGTACGAGGAAGTAAAAAAACTCTGTCAGAAGCAAACTTTAAAGGCCTGGTTCATCACAATCAATGTTATTTAAGGTCCACATTATATTGGAATGGCAATCATTTTTGCCAAATCACAGCGTTTAGTTACAAAGGATCATTTTTATATCTTTACTAAATATATCATTACAATGTTCCTATTTTTGATTGACCAACATATCTCAGGAGAGCACTGAAGTTAATTGTTGTATTTTGAAAATAGTAGGTCATACTACCGTGAGGGTATTGAATGATCTCCCTGGGAGGCAATAGTATCGTGGTACTATCACTGGACTATTAATTCAGAAACTCTGTTAATGTTCTGAGGATCCAGGTTCAAATCCTGCCATGACAGATGGAAATTGAATTTGATTTCAATTTAAAAGATCTGGAATTCAGAATCTATTGATGACCATGAAATCATTATTGATTGTTGGAAAAACTCATCTGATTCACTATTGTCTTCTAGGGAAAGAAATCTGCCATCCTTACCTGGTCTGGCCTACATGTAACTCCAGAGCCATAGCAATTTGATTGATTCTCAGCTGCCCTTTGAACAAGCACAGCTAGGGATGGGCAATAAATGCTGGCCAATCAACATCACCCATGTCCCACAAATGAATAGAAAAATAACATTCATGTTATAATTATAGTGAGGATACTATATCACCGGAATGTTGAATTTAAACGACCTGGGGCAAATTTAGATGGCAAATGACTAAAATATCTCATAATCCCTTAACTTAAAAGCAAAATGTCTTGAATATTGGAAATCAGAAAATATAGGAATATTCTTTGTGTCTGGCAGCATCTATGGAGATAGAAATCACAGATATTGCTGGAATGACTGAGTATTTCTAGCATTATTTGTTTTATTCCATAATCCCTTAAAACTGGAATACTGACAATGGATACCTTTTTACAAAAACTATGTTTTAAATAATTATTAATTTTGAGTTGTTGAAAGCCACTGAACAGTGGTAAAAACAGAAGAATTACCCTGAAAGGGACACACAACCAACAGTATGGGGAAATTAGATTTTATTCTTCACCATTTAAAAGAAAGAAGATAATGGAGCATTTCTTCAAGGTCTGAGCAGTAACATTGTATACTCTGATATGTTCCAAGCTACAAAACTAGTTGGTGAAGGAGAACTCTGGAATCAGTCATTTATTTACAGAGTATAACGTGGCAAACACACACTTCCTAACTCAATCACTCCACTGTTTTATTAAGTGTTTCATTACCTGCGCTCAAGTTAAACCACAATTAATGCTCTCCACCTATTTATAATTAAATACACTACATTTGATTTGATTTATTATTGTCATATGTATTAGCATACAGTGAAAAGTATTGTTTCTTGCACGCTACACAGCCAAAGAATACAGTTCATAGAGAAGGAAACAAACTACAGTTGATAGAACTGAAGTGGTAACTTGTTTTTTGTTTAAACATTACAAGCTCACCTTCCTCCCAGAAGTACAGAACATGCTATAGTGTGTCAGAATCTCTGATCCAATACTGGGTCGCACTTCACATGTCAAACCTCGTGGAGCTTCATTGATGAAGAGGAGTAGCTGTGCTTTTCCTGTTTCGCTCTGGTTTTCGACTGGAGAAGCGGACAGTGTATAGGGACATCAGCATAAAATTTTACAATCTCAGCAAAACACAATATCAAAGTAGAATTCAAAATGCTTACAATATTCTCACTTACCAACAATGACTTCTATCATGTAAATCTTCTTACTTTTTAGGCTGAAAGGTTTAAATGTTAAAGTTTGCGATGTTATACCTGTAGAAAAAGGCAAAGGCATGACTGACTTATTGATGCAGTAGCAGAAAAGCAAAAACTTATTTGCTCAACACAGCACTGTTATTCACAGCTAAAATAAAGTGAGTATTAATTATAACCAAGTATTAAAATAAAATTATTGAGCATTTCAGTCATTTTAACTTGATCTTATTTGCTGTCTAGTTTTCTCTGCCTGCACTGTATCCTCTCCTGAATGCAGTAACTGATACAAGAATATAGCTCCATAAATATCAGTTACTCTCCAATTCTTCATGTGGGTTTTTGTTCTTCATTTGTGAACTTAAAAGCTAAGTATCAGAAAGTTGGCAATGCGAGGGAGCAGAGGGCATCAAATCTAAAACCAATTTTGAAGTCTAATAAAAAGGTAGGCACCAAGTCAGTTGGTATTGCTTTCTACTAATTTTCAAAAACCACAGCCTTCGTAATGGATTTAATGGATTCACAAGGTGGTTAGAAGTAGTACTTGGGGAAATGAGATCAAAGGTGTGGGGAGAAAGCAGGATTATTGAGTTGGACAATCAGCCATGATTGTGATGAATGGCAGAAAAGGCTTGAAGGGCCAAATGGCCTCTTCCTGCTTCTATCTTCGATGCCAATGTCTAACTTTCTAATGTCCATGGGTTGGTTCACTGGCATTGTCCAATTGTAAAGACCACAATTAACTACATATGGCATCTGAGTTGAAAGGTTGCTAACCCAGTTATAGTGCAGAGAAAGAGACAGGTTACTAAACCAGCAAATTGTCTAAAAGAAACATTTCTTCTGCAGCCATTTATTCCACTTTAATGGGTAGAAATCTACTAAGTTGGCTGGAACTGGACAAGAACCTGTGCTACACTGCATGCTTCACAGTGAACTGTTGAATGCACTACCTTACTCCAGCAATTGGCAGAGCAGAACCAATGAATCAAAGAATCCATAAACTGAGGTGTTCCAAGCAATGTTTCCCTCAGTGAGCATTGATATATGTTAAACAGAAATATGCCAGGTCAGATCATAGCCAGAAGTGGGGTATAACTCAAGAGTCCAGGTGAAGGTTAAAGGTTGGTGAAAGTAATATTGTTTTGGTGCCTTTTGCATTAAAAGGGCCATAGGCTCAGCCATTTTCTCTTCCTGAGCAGGGAAAGATTAGACAGGCCAATCTGTTGGACCATCTCTGACCGTTGATTATATCAGGCACTCTATACTTCATGAACTTGTGGATGCTTGCCATTGGCACAGAAATCAGGGAATAACTCCCTGTTTCAAATAAATTTGCGACCAAATAAACCTGTTGGACTTTAACCTGGTGTTGTGAGACTTCTTGTCTGGTAGTAGTAGTGAAGGTTCCCAGATGGCACATCTCAGCACTTATATTGGAACACACCATTGCATATTTATGTGGAAAAGTACCCTAATAAACGTCACATTTTGTTCCCTTCCCTGTTTTCAAACTATTTACCTGTTGTAGTGTATGTTTCAAATTTCACATCATTAATGGCTACTTTTGTCCACTCTATCATGGGAATGGGTTTTAATGCAGGTGGAGGCTGTATGTCTGGAAGAACATCATCACCATCTCCTTCTTCTGATCCAAAACTGGATCCTCCAGATGGATTTGTTCCAGTCCCAGGGCCTAAGCTACTCCCACTGGACCCACCTCCTGGAAAACAAATTATAATAGTTCAAAAAAAAATCAAAAATGAATCTTAAAGTGAAACATTGATTTAATCGAGCCATAGAATGATTATAGCACAAAATTACGTCTTTCAGCCCATTCTGTCCATGCCATCTCGCTGCAACAGAATTACAGCTCATTGCATTTACTTCCCTTTCTCTCTGGTCCTGCAGTGCTTTGTCTTCAGGTGCTTATCCAACTCCCCTTTCAAAGGCCCAACTGTATTTGCCTCACCATACTCCTAAGTAATACTTTTCAAACACATGGTGAATAAAAAAATTCTCCCCTTGCCATCATCAGTTCCTTTGCCAATTCTGTTTCATCTGTGCCCTCTGGTTCTTGACCTTTCCACCAATGGTCAGCTTTTCTATATTTATTCTGTCGCAATCTTCATAATTTGAACACTGCTCATGAAAACATACTGAGCAAACCATTTTTGAATTTATTTATCGATGTGTAATATAATAACTGATATCATAAAAATGTGTCATGTCACAAAGTTATAAGAAAAACTGGATCCCAGCTTAAACCAGTCTCAGAAACAAAATCATGTTTCTCTATGAACAAGGTATCCTTTTAAATTACCATACAATCACAGAACTCCTACAGTGCAGAAAGGGACCATTCGGCCCATCGAACCTACACCAACAACAATCCCACCCAGGCCCTAACCCCACTTTATTATCCTGCTAGCCCACCTGAAACTAAGGGGGTGATTTTATCATTGTGTAGCATCCGTTTGGTAAATTTGGTAAGATCAGGTGTGAGGTGAGTAGCGTGATCTGCGCTCGCTTCCACATAAGTTCACACTTTATCAAGGCCCGAAAATGGGCCATAATCGGGAACCTGCCTACATGGACACAACGTCCATTTAAATAAATCTGCACGTCAATTTAGCATGGCCAATCAACCTAACCCGTATATCTTTGCCGTATGGGAGGAAACTGTTGCACTTGGAAGAAACACATGCCGACAGAGGGAGATTGTGCAAACTCTACACAGATAGTGACCCAAGACCAGAATTGAACCTGACACTGAGGCACTAGCGCTAACCTCTGTGCCATCCCAATTAATACATCATGCTCAACAATAAATTATACTTGTAACTTTATTCTTCCAAGAATTCATTGGAAAGTCTCTCAACTACCTGTTAACTTATGATTTACTCAACATGGCGTGCACAATGCTCATAAGCCATTTAACCAAGTGCAAAGAGTTTGGAAGTGGTTGCAGAGCCGAGTCTAAGGGGTCTCAAGTATGCACAAATTTCCTACTGGAATTTAACTAACTAAAATAGCAGAGGTTAACAGAGTGGACAACTAGTACCTTCCGATTGTTTGGCAATCTAGGACTAGCCAATCCCTTAAGAGTTTTGACCTTATCAGAAACCAGTGCCAGTCCACTGGTTTCAACCAATCTGCCACAACCAATCTGGCTGATCAATAATCACCAGTGACACACAGATCAGCCTGGCCAGCTAAGAAATTTCAACATCAGCCAGAAGTGTTGACTTTACTTCTAATTTTTAATCAGCAAACTCTCTATTTTCAAGCACTTGAACCCCAAACAAATTCTGCTAATCTTCTCTTCTCAAAGGACAATCAGCATGTGCTGAACTGAGAAGACAAGATCGCCTATTTGTAATATACATAAATGACTTGGAAGAGGGAGTAAGTGGAGTGATCAGCAAATTTGCTGATGACACAAAGATGGCTGGACTTGCGGATAGTGAGGAGTAGTGTCGAACGATACAACAGGACATAGATTGGATAGATATATGGCAAATGGAATTTAACCCTGATAAATGCAAGGTGATGCATTTCGGGAGAAAGAATGTAGGGGGGAGTTATATGATAAAGGGTAGACCTATTAAGAATATAGAAACGCAGAAGGACCTGGGGTTGCCAGTGCACAAGTCTTTGAAGCAGAACAGGTGGAGAAGGTTGTGAAGAAAGCATATAGTATGCTAGCCTTTATAGGAAGGGGTTTAGAGTACAAGAGCTGGCCTTTAATTTTGCAGTTGTATAAAACGTTGGTCAGACCTCATTTGGAATACTGCATCCAGTTCTGGTTGCTTTACTACCGGAAGGATGTGGAGACCCTGGAGAGAGTGCAGAGGAGGTTTACCAGGATGCTGCCTGGTGTGGAAGGACTGGGTTACAAGGAAAGGTTAGGTAAATTGGGGCTGTTTTCTTTAGAAAGATGGAGACTGAGAGGAGATCTAATAGAGGTGTACAAGATTATGAAGGGTATTGATAAACAGTAGTAAGCTTTTTCCTGGGTTGGAATCAAATATCACAAGGGGCCACGGGCTTAGGGTGAGGGGGGGCAAGGTATAATTTGGATGTTAGAGGGAGGCTTTTCACACAGAGGGTTGTGGGGGTATGGAACGCACTGCCAAGTAAGATGGTGGAGGCAGGCATGTTGGAGTTATTTAAGAGATACTTAGATAGGCACATGAGCAGAATAAGGATGGAAGGATATAGTAGTCTGATTTAAGTAGGGATCATGAGCCTTGGGACGTTCCTGGGAATTGCATAAGTTGTTGATGTATTTCTCTTTTATCCTACAAGTACTTTGGTTCGCCTTGTTGTTCAACAAAGGGCATACACGCAATGGGTCCTGAGAGGGCTGCTCTTGGATGTTTTCAAGAGTAGCCTGGTGCTTCATGTCATTTATGCACTCTTAAACTGGACAATTTGATGGGCAACACAACAGCTCAGTGGCTATCACTGTTGCTCTTCAGATATAGAGATTTGGGCCAGTATCTGTGGCAGTTTGTGCATTCTCCCCGTGCTTGCGTGGGTTTTCTCTGGGTGCTCCAGTTTCCTCCCATACCCCAAAGATGTGCTCTTAGGCTGATTGATGAAACAAATTGTCCCTAAATTTTGTCTCCCCAATTTGGTTCCAATGCAGATTTCCGTAAACACAGACAGGGGTCATGGGAGGAAGTGAGAACATTAAAATGGTGGCACGGGCTCGTTGGGCCAAAGGGTCTGTTTCCCGTGCTGTGTTGTTCTTTGTTCTTAAACATGAAATCTTCATAGGATTGAAATTGGCATATTTAAGGAGGGACAGCGCTGCTGAATGTAATGGTCAATAAAACTGATGTGGAGCTGTCACAGGTTTAAGTGTGAATCTACCTGGTGTCTGATTTAAGCTGCACTGAGCAGCGAGAGCCAGGATCAGGGCAGAGATCCCCACTTGGCAGATGTCATTCCAGATGGAAAAATAAATTATTTTTTTAAAAAATTCATTTACAGGATATGGGCGGCGCTGGCTTGACCAATATTTATTTCTCATCCCACGTCCTCGAACTGATTAGCTTACTGAGTCATTTCAGAGTCAATTATATTGCTGCAGATCTGGAGTCACTTGTAAGTCAGGACAGATTAAGGCTGGCAGAATTCCTTGCTTAAAGGACATTAGTGAATCTAACAATCAACAATAGTGCTCATCATTATAGATTTTTATTGAATTTGAATTCCACCATCTGGTATGGTGGGATTTGAACGGCAGAGCATTATCCTGGGTGTTTGGATTACGAGCCCAGTGACAATAGCAGCACAAAGGCATGCTGTACTCAATGACAGATGGTTGTAAACAAATAGGAATAGGCATATAACACAATGACAGGCACTTAACATTCCGATTCCCAAAGAATCATTATCAATGACATTTCAAACTCTTCAGAACTTATTGGGTTAGTTATTAGTTTTATTTCAGTTAGTGACAAAGTATTTCAAAAGTATGGAAGAAAAGGAAGATTTTTGAAAAAAATCTATTGTCATAATTCAAACTTTGATTTTTGATTTCATTTACTGTTGTCACATGTATTGGGATACAGTGAAAACTATTGTTTCATACAGCTGAAGGGTGAGGCTCAGCAAGGGACACAAGTATGAAATTTAGAAGTTTAATTCCATTCATCAGGTACAGGCAAACTAATTCTATTCTACTCAAATAATCTGACCATACCTTGAAATCCTGGCCTCCCGCCAGACCCAGAGGTTCCTTCTACTGTATTATAATGCGTATCAAACTCTGTGTAAAGAGGAAATAATATATAATATATTCAAAATAAAATAGAATCTGTAGAGATTACATAATTTAGTCTGGAATTACTACTAGTTTTGCATTATTTTCTTTAATGATTGCCCAAAATGCATTGGTAGGTGGCTACATTGGCAAACCAGCTGTTTTCAGGTTCAAGACACAGAGAGGTACTCCGATTTGGTACAGGGTTTTGTAGGCACAAACCAACGTGCAGCAGTAACTTAAGTCTGAAACTGATACACCAGCTGTCTCACCAACTCCTGAATTGAGCCCGAACGAGGGTCGTAAAATCCCACTCACCAAGTCAGGTTCACCACAAGGAATTGTTCAAATCCCTTACCTGAGTAATCAGTGGAGTTCTCTGTTGCATTTGAAGAACCTTCTCCAAAGACACTTCCACTAATATTCACATTGACCCGGCTGCTGCCAATTGCTGAAAATTAAAAAAAGTCAAAGACTGAGACAAGAATGTAGGGAGCTTTCAGTGGCTCAAAATCTTCATCTTTCTCAACAAAAATCAGGCAAAAAGATAATTTGAACAACAAATGGAAGAAGATTCTACAAACATTCTCAAATGATCCTCCTCACAATTACACTACAATCAAGTTTCGTGACATCGGAAATTTTGAAAATGTGGAACGTATGTAGATAAAAAAAGCAGTGGTTCTTGTATTGTCCCAAGGTGAGGTCAAATATATATGTTGCATCAGTCTGAAGAATAACTGTTCCCCACTATTCCCTGCGTTTGTCGATGTCAACCACTGTCTCTTTTATTAATTGTGCTTGAGTTTCAGACACTATTACATGGCATTTTATCAAATACCTTTTGAAGATCCATCACATAGCATTACTCTTATTAACCATCTCTGTTACCCACCGACAAATGTAATCAAGATATTGAATACAAGTTCCCTTTAAAAACACCCCAGGCCTGTTTTCCTTAATTAATCCATACTTGTCAAAACCCAGGCTGGTTTGCATTAATTAATCCATAGCGTCTGACTGTCCATTAATTTAGTCTCAGATTACTGTTTCTAAAAACTTTCTCACCAGTGAGATTAAATTAATTGACCTAAAAATGCTGCATTTATATTTACTGGAACAAGGGTGTTATACATACAATTCTGATACTATGCAGTATCTGAGAAAGATTGAAAAGTTACGGCCAATTGCTTTACAATTTCCACCTTAACACCCTCCACATCATCAGCTTTAAGTATAATCAGTCTTTCTAATACTTTCTCTTTATCCAGAATATTACCTATTTACTATTTTGCTATGAATTGAACAATATCTTCCATGTTAAAGTTTATCATGTATCTCTTTACATGTTAAAGAGTTACTTTACTCCATGGCAAAGTACTTACTGTATTTCTCAAGCACACCTCTGCCTCCATGCATACATTTTCTCTTTTTGGTCTCTAATCAGCCCCACGCATCTTCTTACTACATTTTTATTATTTATATGCCGATGGAATACTTTTGGAATCTCTATTACTTCAGCTGCCAGTCTTTTCTCTCTTCGACTCTCAACATTTTATTTTAATTTCCCCTCTTGACCTAAATTCAGTTGAACTTTCACCTGTTATCGATCTGATAGAACAGATGCTATTTTTTTTCTGCTTCATCTCACTCTCTCGCTCTTCCATCATCCAGAAAGCTACAGCTTTTATTGCCTTATCTTTCCACTCATGGGAATATACCTCAACTGTACCTGAACCATCTTTGCATTAAAGGAATGCATTGATCCAGTATATGCACCAATTGACACTCAATTCATTTCATTTCTTAAAACCCAGTTACAGAAAATTCTCTGCAGCATATTTAGAAACTCTTTCCTCTTTTTATTACTATCCTGGACAGGACAATTAAAATGCCAATTAAAACTATTCTATAATTTTTGCACTTTTCTGTTATTTCCTTGCATATTTGCTTCTCTATTCACTATTGGGTGGCCAATAGAATGCATCCAACTGTAATGGTATCTCTGCTGTTTGACAATTTTTCATTGTGCTATTTGAAAACACTGTCAACATCACCTTCCATCACTTTTCTGATGATTAACAGTAGGCTGATGGAGTGGTAAATATTGGATTGGATTTGTCCTGTTTTTTGTTGACAAGACATATGTAGGCCATTTGTCTGGATGATGCCACTATGGTAGCTGTATAGGAATATCATTGAGGATAGCTTTCTCCTTCCATTTGTTGTTCAACTGTCCATCACCATCCACTTGATGTGGCAACATTGCAGAGTTATAATCTGATCTGTTGGTTGTGGGATCACTTAATTCTGTCTATAGCAGGTTATTTTGCTCTTTGACATGAATGTAGTTGTGTTGCAGCTTCACAGGTTAGCACCTCACCTCTGGATACATTGGTGCTGTTCCTTGCATTTCTCATGGAACCAAGGTTGAACGTTTGCTTGATAGTAATGGCACAGCAAGAGATATGTTTGCATGAGGTTACAGGTTATGATTGAAAACAATTCTGTTGCTGATGTCTAATAGCACCTTATAGATAAAGCTTTGAGTAGCTGTTCCATACTTAATCAATCCCAATTATCACTATGGTAAGAGCTGCACAATGGAGGGTGATGGAGGGTGTCCTCAGTATGAAGACAGTCCTTCTTTACCACAAGGAATTTGTGATGGTACCTCTTACCATGGTACTATACAAACTTTACTGTAGTAATATTCTGCTTCTTCATAACTAAGATGTTCTGAGCCTTAGTCTGCTGAGAAGTTTTCATCAAGGGCGTAGTCTCCTCTGATAATTGTATTATTTTCTTCAGGCAGACATGCAAGATGTAAATTAATGGTAACAAGCTCAAATTGGTTATTTTCTTTTATTAATTCTATCACTTCCTGCTGCAAACCCAGGATGGCACTAATGTGGGTAATGGTATGGAAGTGCAGGTAGGAGGGATAGAACATAAAACATTACAGCGCAGAACAGGCCGTTCGGCCTTCGATGTTGCGCCGACCAATTATGAAAAAAAAAAAGCAATGACCCTCCAAACTAAACCATTCCCTTCTCTTCCATAAACTTATCAACTAACCTCTTAAACTTGGCGCATCTACAACTGCCGCAGGCAGGGCATTCCACTCCCTAACCACCCTCTGGGTAAAGAAAATACCTCTGATATCCGTCCTATAACTATCACCCCTTAATTTAAAGCTGTGTCCCCTCGTGCTAGCTTTCTCCATCCTAGAAAAAGGCTATCACTGTCCACCCTATCTAAACCTCTAATCATCTTATATGTTTCAATAAGGTCTCCTCTTAGCCGCCTTCTTTCTAACGAAAACAACCTCAAATCCCTCAGCCTCTCTTCATAAGACCTGCCCTCCATACCAGGCAACATCCTGGTAAACCTCCTCTGTACCCTCTCCAATGCCTCCACATCTTTCTTATAATGTGGGGACCAGAACTGCACACAATACTCCAAGGCGGCCGCACTAGAGTTTTGTACAGTTGCAACATGACGTTGCTGCTCCGAAATTCAATCCCCCTACCAATAAAAGCTAAGACTCCGTATGCCTTCGTGTCATGCTAAAATGGGATAGTGAGATTATGGGTTTGATTCTGATTCAGGCAATGGCCATGGGAGAGGTATAGAATCAGCGTTTAGGAGTTGACGGTGAGTCTTCAGTCTCCTCAATGCTTAACTGAATTAATCAATTAAAACAGATGAATGGTTGACACAGTCCACTAAAATTAATACTGCTGACACTTTCCACACAAAAGAGAGTCATGAGCATCTAAATATTAGACTAAAGTTATCCAGTTCTGCTTTTTCTATGAACATATTTAATTGCTAACTTGAGCATAAGGAAATCTTGAATTGTCCAATAGAATCATTTGGATTTATCACTTTTACTTTACCTCCCTTTTCAGTGACTCCACCCTCTGAAATGTCAAGCTGTGATCTATTTATACTGCGAGAAGCAATTAAAGGCATTGTTGAGATCTGCAATCTTTCAGAAACAGAAGAGAAGTTCTGACTGCTGGTTGTGTTCCGAGTTTCAGTAACATCTAAAAATTAATAATGACACAAACTTAGTCAATTAGAGGCACAAGAGTGTAAGTCATTGAGGTTTTTTTAAAACCATAGTTTTCTTACAAAATAGCTGGTAGGCTTGACCTAACTGCAGAAAGTGGTCATGTCCAAAGCCTTATCTATTTAATCAGAACAAATTGAGAAGTAGATAAAACACACACTGAAATAAAAAAATGTCATTTGTATGGTTCTGATAAAAAGTCACAGCCTGAAAGGTACAATGATTTTCTTTGTTCCTAGGACGACGCCAGATCTGCTGTGCATTTCCCGGGTCAGAGTTTTACATTACTCGGGTGGGTATGCACTCGTCCCAGAAACCCATGAAACCGTGAGAAAAGATGTCAGGCATGCATCCTGACATTATCGTGCACTTGTGCAATATTTCAGGCGACAGGCACACAAGTCAGAAGTACTCCTGTCAACAATCATGCAGACAATTTAGCCCATCAAGAAGGCAAGTGGTCTCAATCTTACACAGCCAGTCTGTCTTTGTGGTTGGTCGATCAGCTACTGGCTGGGCAGATCTACTCCTGCAAACGCGATCCAAGATAGGAAGAAATGTCAGGGCTGGAATAAAATTGAAAAATTTACTTGGAAACTGAGGTATGTGTTTGAACTACAGCCTAGACACTCTTTGCAGCATTTCTCCATTGCAGTTTACTTTTTATATTGGCATGCAGCTCCCTAAGAGAGCTCCACATTGGCTGTTCCCCTGAGGAAGCACCTTAGAAGCGCCAACCTGCATACCCCCTTTTCTTCAACACTTGCCCTCCCCAGCAGTGCTGAGCCTCTCTCCATGCAAGATTCAATGTTTCACACTGGCTAGCATTAATTAGGCAACCAGTGTGAAATCATGTTCTGGGGACACTCAAGGCTTAATTCAGCTTTTCCAGTGTTATTTCAGATACGTAGCAGTTTGCTTCTGTATTATTTGGGTGCTTTCAACTGGCTATTTTGCAGTTACTTGAAAAAGTAAAAGTAACAGTAAAATATTTTTTATCTGTAATATATTATTAATATTCTTAATTAACCAAGTGGAAGTTCGCTGTGAATGCTTTAAACTTTCAAAATATTCAGCGTGAGAGCAAGCCAGCAACAGTCCTCCAGCCAGTAAGGTTAGTTGGTATTACGTTGCTGATATTCTGGCTCACACCTCTAATACAGTATTGTGTGCAGAAAATAACACTATGGAGCTGCCAACAGAACTTCCTACTGATGTTAAAGTTCCACTCTGATAAGATGAGCCCATGACTGGTATTAGGGGAGCATACTGTATCAGATCTCTCAAGTTTTTAGTTGGCCCAGTGGTGGAATTACTTGCAAGTACAAGGTGAGAGCCATTTGAAGATCGGCAGAGAATCAATCATGTTAACACAATCTGATCTTTTAAATTTCTCAGTATTCATAACAATTATAGATACTATTGAAGAGGATGAATGCAGAAGGTGGATAATGCAGCAGCACTCCAGCTGCAACAACTGTGTCATCTAGTCATTTGCCACACCCAATGTGCATAGTCCATTTTGACAGATAATCAGGGTTTTAATATACAGAGCCAAGATTGATTTTATATTACCTCCACTTATCAGACTACACTTCATATTTAGGAAAATAAATTCAAATTTAGAATAATCAGCACATAAGGACAACTTGTTGTAATTTGACATTGTTATTATTCCAACTTGCAGAACAATAAACATATCCCTTAAACGTAGTCTGTGCGTAATACAAGTTCTTTTCACGCATTCATCTCCTTCCCATTGATACTATTTCATGACCACATTTTCTTATTAAAACTTAATTGATTTGCTTCCAAGTAAAACAGAAGCAGGCCAGGGCTGACAGGGAAGAAAGTATGTGAGTCATGGTGAAGGAGTGTGGCTACAAGTTGCAGAGCAGAAACTGCCAAGGATATGTCAAAGCAACTAGCCCTGAACAACCAGTGAGGCGAACATGCCAATACTTTTACAAATCTTTTGGGGAGGCAACTACAACAAATCCAATAATGCTTTCTACTGCAACAAAAGGTAACAAATCATAAAATAGGATGATAGAATCCATATAGTACACAAGGAGGCAATTTGGCCCATCAAGTTTGTACCAACTACAATCTCATACAGGCCCAATTCCTGTACCTCCACACATTTATCCTGCTAATTGATGCTAGGGTCAATTTAGCATGGCCAATCAATCTAACCCACGTCTTCGGACTGTGGGAGGAAACCGGAGCACCCGGAGGAAACCTCGCCGACATGGGAGAAAATGCAAACTCCACACAGACAGTGACCTGAGGCCAGGAATGAACCTGGGACCTGCCGATATGAGATGAGGAAGCCTTGTGTGAAACTTCCCACTGAAGATCTGCTCTTCAGGAATTGAAATGTCATACACAATTTTATTTGTACGTACATACACACACCTATATATGCACATATACATAAATGCTTGCACAAGCATATACCAGACTGTGGACTGTACAAGATTTACCTGAAGCATTAGTGAATGAAGCATTTGCTGACTTTGCAGTTCGAGGATGCCTTGCCCTAGGCCTCCCATTGAATATCTGCTCTTCAGGAATTGGAAACGGGAATGGATCTTGTGAGATAGTGGTTTTTGTCATTCTGCTTGTTGCACTAAGTGTGGAGTTGTTGATTGGAATAACGGGGGAAGTTGTAAGTGTAGTAGTGCTGACACCATTATCAGAATTGTTCTGACCAACTGGGCCAATCCAAGCATCAAGAGTGCCTTTGCTGATGAGACTGGCTGTAGACTTTGAATGTAGTCTTTGAGTGTTGGTACCAGTAGTAGGAGTACTTCGTGATGTCTGTCTGCTGGAAATCACACGGGATGCAGGTGGAGCAGTCATAATAGGACCATATAAACTTGACTGTAAATTGTCCACCACCAGTTTACAGAATGGAACTGCAAAACAAACACATAATATTAAATATTAAAGCAAAACATTGCAGTTGCTGGAAATCTGAAATAAACAGAGAAAATGATGGAAATACTCAGCAGCTCTGGCAGCATCTGTAAGGAGACAAACAGAGTTAATGGCTGAAATTTTACTGGTACACCCACTCTGGAATTGGGGTAGGCGAGGCTCGCAGAATGGCATTCTTCATGGCCTTGGGTGGGCGAGACAGTAAGATTCTGGCAAATGTTGCAGATCATGGCCTTGTATTTCCAGCATTTTCTGTTTTTATTACACAAAATATTAAAGAATTTACTAAGTGAGAGTGAAAGATAAAATGGGATAAACTTTAAATACAGAATCAGCTGAATACTTTGAAGAGCTATGATCAAAGTTTTTAATCTTTATTTTGAAGTCAACAGTTTTGTACATATTATGAGCAACAATGAAGTAAATCACAGATTTCATCATTGTATAACCTTTTGTGGTGAAACCAACAAATGTAAACAAGACTCAGAAAAATGCAATGAAAAAGATATGTCTCTTCTGCCTTTAAGGTCGATATCTAGGCATTCAAGTTTATTTAATGATTAAGACAGAATAATGGCTTAATATTTAACCATAAACAGCATTTTCAGCAATTTCCATTTGGTTTTCAACCTGGTGTCTCATGTAGTTCTCCTCAGAATCCCTACAGTGCAGAAGGAGGCCAGTCTGCCCATCCAGCCTGCACCAACCACAATCCGAACCAGGCTCTATTCCCTTAACCCCACACATTTACCCTGCCAATCCCCTGACACAAGGGTCAATTTACTATGGCCAATCAACCTAACTTGCACATCTTTGGACTGTGGAAAGAAATCAGAACACCAAGAGGAAACACACACAAACACGGGGAAAATGTGCAAATTTCACACAGACAGTGATCCAAGACTAGAATTTAACCCAGATCCCTGGTGCTGTGAGGCAGCAATGTAACTACTGTGCCACTGAGGAATGCCTAGGGGTACTATTGCATTATAAGCAACTTAACAATGACAGAAGTTAACTCCCAACTGCTTAGATAACCAGAACAATCTTCCAACTGTTGGGTGACAATTAATAGTTCTAAAATGCCTTTCATGTACAGAAATGTCCCATTAGGTTTCATAGATGAAAAAACTTGCAGGCACCAAGCTTTTGTGTGAGGGTGGGGGTTGGAGATGAAGTGGGAAGATTGGAGGGATTAGGAGAAGTGACTGAAACTTTCAACTTATAAACTCTGCAACAAAAGGCAGTGCAAAGTGAGGGAGAGATTGCAGACCAGAAAAATTTAAAGGGGACGTAAGTGGGAGAATGTTCAAGAAGTAGGATGGAGTAAGGCAGTGAGGGGTAATTGGTGAGATTGTCCTTGATGCATAAGCCAAATGTAATACAGAATTGGAAACGCACAGTGGAATTTTGATCTCAGGATTGATGAAGCATGGAGATCAGAAGGCTGGTGAGAGCAGCACTTATTTTAAAATCAAGTTCAGAGGTGCCAAGAGGATCAAAGTTTTGTCGGCAGAATGGCTAAGTTAAGAGAAATGGCTGTCTTGGCACTAGTTTTCAAAAGGAATTTGAAACTCACTTCCATATCCAAAGACAGACAGAGTTGAGAATAAATATGCAGGTCTTTAGGCTGTTAGCCCAAATAATTTTTTAAAATTCATTTGAGAGACATGGGCTTCGCTGGCAGGCCAGCATTTATTGTCCATTCCTAGTTGCTCAAGGACAGTTGAGAGTCAATCACATTGCTGTGGCTCTGGAGTCACATTTAGGTCAGACCAGGTAAGGATGGCAGATTTCCTTCCCGAAAGGATATGAGAGAACCAGATGGGTTTTCCTGCAATCAACAATGCTTTCATGGTCATCAGCAAATTCTTAATTCCAGCTATTTCTTACTGAATTTAAATTCCACCATCTACCATGGATTCTCAGGACATGGGCTGAATTTTTGGAGTAATAGTCTAGCGATAATACCACTAGGCCATCGCGTTCCCTATAATGGATTTACTGATGTATGACTGAGACAAATCCTGATGTATTTATCAGATAGGACTTGATCATAGGGTTGAAAAAAATTGTGGAATGGTAAAACTGGGTACCATCCTCATTTGGGAAAGTTGACCGTGTGCCCACGATGGTATCAGTGAGAATTAGGTAATGGAAGTGTGAAAGATAGGAGTGAAAGAGCTGTTAGGCAGATCAAGAGGGCAAGTACACAAAGGACAAAGGACGATGGAATTCAGAATTGACAACAAGTTGGGAAAGGCAGTTTTGTCTTGGGGGGGGTCAAAAGGTTGGTGCGAAACAAAGAGGTGTGGATTATAAATACTATTGCAGAAAAAAATTCAGGCTAACTAACATACTATCCTTCCAGCATAATCCAATACACCAATTAAAAGAAAAACTTGTTTTGGCAAAGACGGCTTTAGTGAATTGCTCATTCACACATACACTTTTGTTTTTATTTTGTAGGGTTTCAGAGACTAAAACAAATAAATGAATAAAGTGGGCCGAACAGAAGACGAGAGTTTTCGCTTTAGATATCTTCTAAAGGCTGTTTTGCCTGCAGTATATTACTTGCTTGGCTTAGGATATTCTCTCAGGTTCTCTACCTACTTGTTTGCAGCAAGGATAATGCTGGTTTGTTCCTTAAGTAAGATAGTAGGGACTTGATATCTGGAATCAAAATGCAATTAGCCTGGAAGTGCCATGAATTTGAGAGCCACAGCTAATGATTGCCCAACCATTTGGTTCATTTGTTGCATCTAAAGGTTTACGTCCTTCATTAGATGTTGGGTTTCTTCCCAATTTTAAATAATTGTGCAACGCGAAGTTAGCTATCACGACATAAGCAGCAGGAAGCTTAGGAGTAGTTTTTGATGGTAAACTGCTTTTGTTTTAGCTGCTTGAACTCCAGCTATACAACTGAATTTGCCTGGGATTCCCAAGCCCTGTGTCCTGTCAACACTGAGGTATATCCCCAGAGGAAGAAGAAATGTCTCTAGCAAATATAAACTCTTTTCAGTAGCCTGGCTTGGAAAAACATGTTAATGCGGTCTGTACTTCTGAAATAGCTGGATGACGAAACAATAAAAAAAAGCTTTTAAATATGTGAATGTCAATCATTTCTGGAAGCTATACTTTGAGTCATTTTTTTTCTCAGCACTTCATCTTAGCAGGAATCAGTGGACAGCCAATAGCAGTAAGAACCTGAGGTAATCGTAATTCTGCCTCAGCAGGGAAGCTAACGCCAGCTACCACACTATGACTGCTACCTCAACTGAGATCAGTTAATTCAATATAAACTGAAAATTGAACTTGGGACCTCTGTGGTCCACACGTCTGAATGCAGGATGATGTCAATACGATTGATTGAACTTAAATTTATGTAATTATGGTTTGAAAGTTTTATTATAATATGATGGTAATGTTACTCAGAATGTTACTTGGAATGACTGTGTACTAGCATCTAATGCATGTGCAAATATAAAACCTGATAACTAAATAGAAACAAAAATAAATTAGCTCGATAACAACCAATTCCTATACTTGCTTCCTGAAAAATTAGCCCTAGTTATTAATACAAATACATCTGCAGGTAAAAACATGCATAAAACATGAAAGCAAGTTATTCTTTTACAAATTACATTGCAATTCACAGCCTTTATTGGATGCTTAAGTCTCAGCTTCCTGCACAAAGGTAATTGATGAAAAGCAGAAGGTTATCTAACCATTATTCTATCAGTTCCAGAAATATTAGACACTAGCCCTAATACAAACATCCACCGTAGAATTATTAGTTCAACAAAACATTCACAAGTGGTGACTCACCTTCAATAGGTTCTGTTTCTGTTGAATTCACGAGGTATAACTTCCAAAAATATGAGAGGTTCGAAGTTTCTGAGCACTCCTCACACACTGCTTTCACAGAAAAAGCATCATTCCAGTTGATGGAGTTATTCAGGCATTCATCACAAAACAGTTTTACCAGCCTGTACAAGAGCAGCAATAAGATGATCAAGGGTTAATCAGCAGAAAGGGTTAATGATGAAGGGTTAATCAGCAGAAAGCCACATTAATTATTGCACAAGATAATTATACAAGTGAAATAGTAAAACAACTTCAATTTTATTTCCCACTTTTAATTATATTGCAAACAATTGAAAATCAGAGACAATTGGTTGTGTGGCTTTTTGACATGAGATTGTTTTCTGAAGAACTGAGGGAAGTGAGACAAAATAGAGACAGTGATTCTAAAATTTAGTTAAGGAATGAGTAATAACACGAGGGTTCCTTGGAAAAACAGAATGGTTCATTGTGCCAAATTACACTTTTCAGCATAGCATCTAGCTTTGTGCCTGAAATTCTTCTGACTGGTGATTTTAACTGCTTATGCCTATGTAAATTTTTAGTATCTAGAGAAGTTTGTGACTGGGGTAGTGCTGATGGAGCCATTCAGTAATGAGTTAACATTCATCTCAGCAATGCTGATATCCTTACGAGGCCTACCTCACCTGTATAAAATGCTCAATGAACCCATAGAATCATACAATCATAGAGGTTTACAGCATGGAAACAGACCCTTCAGCCCAATTTGTCCAAGCTGCCCCTTTTTTTTTTTTTAAACCACTAAGCTAGTCCCAGTTGCCCACATTTGGTCCATATCCCTCGATACCCATCATACCCATGTAACTGTCTAAACACTTTTTAAAAGACAAAATTATACCTTAGGCAGCTCATTCCAGACACTCACCCGCAGTCCAGATCTCTCCTGTTCAAGTGGGGTGCATTGATACCAACAGATTGTCAATGCAAAATGTAGCAACAAAACTTTTGCCTCATTGCAACTTTGAAAATTAACAAAACAATCAAGGCAAAGGGGGAATAAAATTGTCAATCTATGAGTCAGTTATAACTAGGAATGAAATGCTCTTGGGGTAGAATATTTGTTCTGACATTTTCTATAGCATTTGCTTCACGACAAGGCATTACGAAGCAGAAGGAGATAAAGTTCCAGAATTGTGATCAGTTAATTTCATGAATCTTTTGAACAGATGTGGACCATCTTTGTATGGTGTCATTCAAATCTACATTTGGACTTCCAATCCCCATGAGATAACTGCAGGAATGGAGACTTCATGCCTGCCCCCGCTGCAATAATCAGCGAGCTCCTTGCAGATATATATTTAATAAGCTGAACAGCACAAGATTACACATGGTCAGCCCTTCCACCTCCCAGTGGAAATCACTCACAATTCTTTGCCTGCCACTGAACTTAGACTCCAGAATGGAGAATTGCAGCCACTCTCCAGAGGTCCCCTGCTCATTTTATTTGCTTGTTTCCATCTTAAATACTTGTAGTAACTCTTAGTATGCTTTTATATTTCTAACAAATATTCTCTTGTACTCTAATTTCTCTATTTATTTCTCTTCTAAGTCAGTCTTTGTTGATTTCAAAATACTGACAAGTCCTTTCAGAATTGAATTTTTTTTCTTTCAATTTGATACTATTTTTAACACCCTTAATTAGCCATGCATGTACATTTGTCTCTTATGATCTTCGCATTTAAATATATCTTTGCTGAATGTTATCAAATATATCCTTAAAAGTCTGTCATTGCATCGCTACTCATCTATTCGTTGCCATGTGGGTCAACTAGAAACCAGACTGACTCAAAAAATCCAGATAACATCCTGACTTCTCTGAGCTCCAGCTATGATAAAGGATAACAGTTGCAAAATGCCATCAAATTACAAAAACAGCTTTACTTTGGTTAAATGTCACAAAGAGAAGATCTTCCATTGTTTCAAAACTGTAAAAACCTAAACTTCAAAAACATTGCCCTAATAAAGACTTATCCCTTTGTTTTCCTTTTGTGCCAACACCACACACAATTTTTGAAAATGAGTTAATATGATCCCAAGATATTGCCTGGAGCTTTGTTGTTGGTCACTAAATTGTGATAATTGCAAAATAAACTTCAAAATACTTTGTAACCTTTGCTGTAGAGAATATGTTTTGTAGCTGTTCTGTATACCATCATATTCAGTACGTACCTTAAGTTATCTTTTTTTTTGATGGTTATAAACTGCTGTGCTTCTAAAGAATGTCTGTTATTACTATGAACTGTTAACTTGAAGAGAAACTGGTCAAAATCAGTTTTCAGTGCAGACATTGAAACATTGACGGTGCTGGAAGTTGTGTTCAGGGGGTCTGGTGCTTCGGATTTGAAGCAAGGTACATTTAGTTCACTCACTGCTTCACAAGCCCAGGAAAATCTGTGCAGTGTTAAAGAAAGGTAAAATAAATCTAGACATTTTAAATAAAGAACAGATTAGATTACAATTTGCCAGCGATTGAGCCTTTAGAACAACTAGGGTAAAAAAAACTGTAAAATATTGTTGTTGCTCAGCTACTTCTTTTGAAAGAGGAAGATTGGAAATGTCAATGTATGCTACAAGATTAGTGCAGGGGAAAATTACTCATATTGTTGACCATAAAACCAGTTTTGAAACAAAGGAAGTGTCTATTGAGGAGATCATCATTTTTATTCAGGAAAAATCCTTCATGAGGAGGATTTAAACTTGCATTAGGTGGTTTGAGCCAAGAGACCCAAACCCAGAATCAATTAAGTGGTTCAAGTACAAGAAAGATATTGCTGAAATCAGTGATGCAAAAATGTTAACAAGAGCATGATTAAAGTTTTAGTATAAAGAGTCATGGTCATGGTATATTGAATTTTATTTTCTGCCTCTTAAGAAATTTAAGTTCATTTGAGTGATGTGAATGTCCAGAACGTTCAAAATAAAACTGAAAGACAGGTACTGTAAATTCCATAAGAAATTCTCGAGTTAGTTAATAGATGGATGACAATATAGCAGTACAAATAGAACCATGACTAAGGTTTAGAAGGATTAGAAACATATAATTACAATATTTTCAATAAAACTAAAGCAGGAAAAATGATGCGAGTGCTTTGCAGGTAGCTCTCTCTCTCTCTCTTTCATAAGTAACTCTCCATCTGTCTGTCTGTCTCTTTCTTTCTCTCTCTGATTACTGATGCAAGCCAAGTCAGAAAAGCCACTGCTCAAAAGGAAACAATGTAACTAAAATTATTAGAAATTTGGCATTCTTATGTTTGTCCTTTTATGTGTAAGAGGAAAAAGCTTTGGCGACATATTTGTCTTTTCATCAATATACAGATGTCTTCAAAAGGATTCTCTAAAATTATAAGTAAAAAAATTAAAATCTTCTATAACGTACTTATATATTTAAAGGGACTGTAAATTAATTATGCATCTTTTGAAAAAATGGGTCTAAACTCTCCCAGTTTCACACTCTTTCAGCATTTAGAATTATTTTGGTTGCCTCTTCCACACCTCCTCCCCCACAAAGTCCTGAAATCACTTCATATTTTTAATTCCTTTTTCAATCCTTCCCCTGCATTACATTCTCGTCCACAGCCATTATTCTCCAACTCTGTTTAACCCACTTCTGAACCCTACCATCAGTATTCAGAATCTGTAATTAGCATGGTCATATTTAAAAATACTTCACTGTCTACTGCTGCGAAAATTCTCCATATTCATCTTTTTGACATGTCTTCAGTCATGTCCTTGACTATCCTCTTGTCACTTGCTGAATGTTCCCTTACATATTCCCATTTATTTTCCAAGATTCCAGTAAGAGTCTCTGAATCTTGTACTGTGCTGCCACACAGATCTACAGACTTTTGCTAATTCCCTGTTCACCTGAATCATGAAGTAGATCCCATTATGACTCACCTCAGATTTGCAGTGCCTGGATAGTCCGGGTCATACGATTCTGATCCATTCAAACTAATAATGGACGCATGCTTATAGTTTATGAAGAGATGAGTACCGCCTGAAATCAGGCTCACTGGTGGGGTAGCGAGGACCTCAACATTTATAGTGTAGTTGTTATAAACCACAGTGCCAATGATTTGAACCTATATTAGCAAAATAATTCAAGATATGAACATTGAACAATGGCATGACAAACCATTTATAAAGCAATTACAGTTTCCAATAAATTCATTTCTCCGATTTCCTCATTGAAATAAATGCCAAACTGAGCAACAGAAATATGAAAAATGAACAAACTCTTCCAGGATTTTTGTACAGCTCTGTTATAACTCCAGTAACCATCAATTCAAAATTAAATTCCATCGTCCTCTTGCCATCATTATTTATCCCCTTCCTGGCTTTACATATATAACCCAGGCTACAATCCAGTTGTAGCTGTGAAGATATACTACTCCAAATGAGGATCTGTAAATTGGATGGGCCATTAAAACTGTCAATTCTTGAGCAGTTCAGGAGATTATTAAAGGTCCAATGGCACTATTTCAAGATGAGCACCAAGTACTCCAAGTGGTCAACAGTCTTCCAAAATCAGGTACATAACTGCTTGCATATTCATTTAAATAACAGGAGTTAGCAGACTTCTAAATATTAAATGTTTATTGTTTTGGGACATTTCTAAAGGCACAGAATAAATGAAGGCACATAAAGGCAATTCATTTTGACTGATTTATTAGATTATACAGTTAAGTACTTATTGAGAAGGTGACCATGCTCAGACTGACTATGATGAAAGTGTTCCATGCACTTGTGGGATATAATGGCCAGCACTGCATTCACACTTTCTGGACAGAAAGTGCATGAGAAGAAAAGTAATCAGCCTTCCTTGACAAAGAAACATTCCCTATCTCAAAGTATTTGAATGACATTTACTACAATTTAAAATCATGAAGATTGTAAACAGAAGAAAATATAGAGTAAATTCAAATGTTATATCTGTATCACCTTCTAAACTTTCAATATCATAATTTAAGACCAAGTTCTTCTTTGTTTTAGATCCTTGTGCTTCACTTTAAATTCTTCTGGATGTTTTTAACCTAGGCAATATTGTGCATCCCCAGTATTTTAAAAAGTACCAGTAAAATGTTTCAAAACATCAGTTATCTTTCACTGAACCAAATAATGATTAATTCTTTCCAATTTAATACCCCCCCCCTCGGACCCAAAGCAAATTCTATTAGATTTGGAGCATTTTTGTAGTAGCTCTTCACATAGATTGCATTGCCAGATTGATTTCTTACCCTGGCAACTGCTAGATAGATTCCATAATCCAACATATAGCTGGGAATGATTATAAACTGTTTGTTAACATCAACTTGAGACAGTTTGACCAGTGACTCATCTGACTGAAAGAAGGACCAGCTGTACTGAACACCTCTGGAGATGTTACAGATAAATTCACTCTCAAATGTAACTCCAAGCTTGAAGGACTGGTATCTTCTAACCTGTAGGAAAAAAAGTTGCCTTACTATTGAAACATTTCAGAGGTTTACAGAAACTTGACAACAGTTTATTGCTGCATTTACACGATCACTGCCTCCACCATTACTGGCCAGCAATGGGGTTTGCAGGGCTGACCAACGATCATGAAGGCCAGTGATCAGGAGACCAGCAATGCGGGGAGGGGAAACAGCTCTGAGATGCGCTAATCTCTGCACTGATAGATCGGTGTAAGCACAATGGTCTGCTCAGCATTAGGCTGCCTACCACTCTGGCGGAAATAGACACCCTGCCTCCCCTTTACTTTCCAGAATGAACCCCACTGAGATTCACTCTGGTAAGTACGCTAAAAAAGTCAGCAGGAATTACTCCCATTTTGCTGCATGTTGGAAATTTTGAATTTTTTGGGGGAGAATCCTGAACATTGAGTTTAACAGCACAAAGTGGTACTTTGACCCATTATGTCTATACCACTCATCAAACACTTACCTATTCTAATTTAAATGTACTATTCAAATACAAGCTATTGTAATTGTGAAACTGTTCTGCTATTCACTAGCTGATCAAATTTTCCAAAAATCTATTGATCTCACTTTTGCATGTACTTAATGACCAAGCATCCATGGGGGTGTTAGAGAATTCAAAGATTCACAACCCTTTGGGTGAAGAAACTTTTTCTTATTTCAGTTCTAAATGGCCAACGTGCTAATCAAAGATTATGACTCCACTTGTAGACTCTCTAGCTCTTCCATCTTGCAGGACAACTTATATAATTAAAATCTAGTTTTAACTGACACTTTTATAGAACTGCTATCATAACAGAGTAACATTCAGTTGTACATCCAGCCACTCTTGCAAATTTGGTTACCTGTTTGTATCTTCATCTTTATGTTCTGGATATTTCTTACTGTATCTTTTGCCTTTCTATCCACACTTCACTATTTTTATTCAGAGGAAATTGCAACCTCAATTGCTGAAAGGTTTTCTTGTATTTTCTTGACTTTCTCCCAATATTTCCTCTTTCTCAGTTCTCTCCTCTCCATCTCTTTCTCCTTCCCTGATCCTAACTTCCTCGCATTACAACCTCCCTGTTCCATCTGCCTTTTCCCCCTCACTGTTCTCTTCCGAGTACAAAACGTCCATGTACTCAAATCTGATAGATCAAATATTGCACATGTTTGTACATTTGCACTTACTGTGATAGGAGAAGAATGAGTATTTTTGAAATTTAAGCCCATTGAACTTGCCATTGAAGATTTGACTGTATTGTGACTTTTTCAATTTTTCATTCAAAGTTCCTCATGAGAAAATGATAACTTACTGTACCTCTATTTTGGACGGACCATAACTTTTCACCGGAGGAGGCTGACAATTTTCAGAAATAACAAACAGCTGGCCAGAGAGTGAGGCAGAGCTCACATTGTTAAATATGGCTATTTGAACTGTAAATTCACCTTCCCTGTAAAAACAAAGCCCATATAGTAGTTAGAAATGCATTATTCCACTCATGCAGAATAGATATATATAATATGGATGTTTATCTTATGAAATTTGCAATTGACATAAAATCCCAAGGTGATGTTTGAAACTCAGGGCCAGCAGGATTTGCTGTCCTGCTGCAGTGAACGGAGATTTGGCTGAGTACAAATTCTCTGTCCTCACTTGTAATGGCAGCAGGGCACAAACAGTTGGAAAATTCCAGCCAGATGTTAAGTTGTGTTAGTTTTTTTTTAAAGAGGTTTACAGCATGGGAACAAGCCCTTCTTGTTCATGCTGCCTTTTTTTTTTCACCATTAAATTGTGTGATCAATTCATCAGAAACTATTGATAAAATACAATAATTATACTTTTTAATGCTACTCTGTTAGATTTGGTTCCTTCTTCGAATTTAGTGCCTACTTTGAAAAGCACCAGAATGTGAAATAAATTACCTTTTGTCGCATTAACATCAGTAGGTTCTTATTCTCCTGATGCAACAGTTGAAATTCATAATGGTTTGAAACCTTTAAAATGTGATGTTTGAGATCATGTTTAGAGTTGACTTTTGCCATGCAGAGATTATCAGGGTGACAGTGCTTCACTTCACTCTAATCTTTGAGTAACATCATGGTGATAATCACACAGCTGAGATTAGCAGCATTTTTACTGCCAACAAAAAACTGTTTAAGTTAATGTGCTGTGCTCCTATTGCAAATTGGTCACAAAAAGGACGTATTTTCATCTTTCTTCATGCTTGTGTATGCATCTCACATCATTTCAGATATATCCACACTACTCCCAACCTGCTCCATTAACTTCCCCACAGTACAACCTCACCACCCTCATCCCCTCCCTTCCACTCACCCTACCTATTTACCATGTTACTTTTTAGGTAAATTTCCCTCCCTAGTGACAGTAATCCATAACTTCTTTTATTGACACTTGTTTTTCAGCAAATATTTCTCGGTTTGTGGTCTGGTCACCAGGATTCTCTGGCCTCCCTGCAGCTTTTTAAAATATTTCTCTGTTCATAGTTGCTAGGATTTTCTAGTTTCCCTGAGGCATTTTTCTCAGCGGTGGGATTTTCTGGCCTTCTAATATTTCAGGCATCACAACTAATTCCAGGCCTGTATTTGCTTGATGTTCATTCATGCACTTTCAACAAGTCACTGATTATAAGCAGCAACACTGGATCCATTCATACAATTGAGCTGAATTCCATCTTGACTCAGCAGTGCACAGACATTACCCTTCCTCAGCATCATAAATCGCAATTCATAACCAGATAAAGAAATTCCTTTCTACTTAAAGGAAATAAATGAGGAGAATATAAAGTTCAATTTAATTTATTGGCATCATGCAAAGAATCCTCATTTACAAACATGTGGGCACATCTTTTGTCACTGTGCCTCCTTAAAGCTTCTGGACTTACAGCAGAATCTGCCTACCTATCATAACTGTGATATTCCCTCCTGTTTCCAATGATCACAGTACCATCACCAAAATTCCACCAATAAGAGAGATTGGTTCCATAGTTAATGCGCACTTCCATCGCAACACTGGAGTTTAAGAGAACTGAAGTAAGATCTTGATTGTTCATTCGAAGCCTGTTTGGCTCTACTTTCTGCTGTAGTTCTATAGGGTAGATGTTTGATGTGAAAGAACTAATCTGATTTGAGGCATTCACTATCACATTGTACCTGCAAAACACAAACAGCTTCAGTTACAATTGTATTAAACCCACTCAGTAATATATGTACCCCAAAACTACTGCTCATCTGGTATCTGTCGGAGAATATGTATGTTTGTTTGTGAATTGACGATAATTTCAAAACCAAGCATAAATTTCTACCCTTACCCCTTCTGCGCCCTCTTTGATGCAGAATAGGCTTCTCTTTGTCCTCACTGTCCACCCACTAGCTTTCACATTCATTTTCCATCATGTCCAGTGCTATTACACTAACAAATACATCTTCCTTTATATTTCCCTTCAGAATTTGCTATACCCTGGCCCACTCCAATCAATCCTAATGCCATCTGTTCTTGCTAAGGGTATCTTCCTCTGCAAGCTGAGTGACACTTGTCCTTTTGCCTTCTCCTTTCCCATCACACTATCCCAATCACTATAGTCCTTTGTTCAACTGATATACTATATTCATTACTCACAAAGCAATCTTGTCTTCATATGGTAGATCAAATGCACATTGGGAAATCACTTTGTAAAACACACCCATGTCCAGAAGCTTCATACTCAGCATCTTATTCTAAATCTCTGTCCTTTCTGCCTTGTGAAAAGTCTCACAACACCAGGTTAAAGTGCAACAGATTATTTGGAATCACAGCGCTGTTCCTTCATCAAACAGCTTCAAAAAACTATTGAAGTAAAGCTTTTTTTTTGTTTCAAGATTGATTCTGATAAAAAATATGATTGCTCAATTTTCTGCCACTCTTTTATTCCGCATTATTAATTACCAATTGAATTGACCTATTAGTAATTGGTTGGTGTTTTATCAATCAGCCATTTGTAACTCAGACAATTAGTCAATTTGCTCTCAAGATGTGTTGATGGCCTCTTGAGGGCAAATTTCTGACAACAACAAAGGCATTATTTGACAAGGTGTGTGTTTAATCTTGATCTCGGTTAACCATAGACAAAAACTGGCAGCATAAAAACAAAATTCCAGAACTTATAAACATCAGGGCTGGATTTTATCGCTCTGCCCACCCTGGGAATCGGAGTGGGCGAGAGGTGGATAATGGGAAGGTCCACTGACCTTGGTGGGATTTTATGGTTTCAGGATAGGCGAAGCTATAAATCCTGTCCCTAGGATCCAATGGCAACAGTCATTGGATTGTTGCTGTATTTCTGCCCGATTTCAAGTGCAGTCTTAAATTTTGGAGGGAGGGCAGTGAGATTTTTGTGGTTTACTTCTCATGTGACGGATCATAGAACATAGAACATTGAACATTACAGCGCAGAACAGGCCCTTTGGTCCTCAATGTTGCGCCGACCATGACTGGGGAAGCTCCCAAGTTATCCAGGGATTTCACCCAGTGTGTACTTACAAGGCCAAAAAACTCTTACCAGTTCAGAACTGCAGGGAGGCACTGGAGTATGTGCAGAATCTTACTTATTTGTTCATGAGCTGGAGACATTGACGCCCAGGCCAGCATTTATTGTCCATCCATTAGAAAGTGATCAACTGCCTTTTTGAACCCCTGCAGTCCATCTTGTGGAAATGTCCCTGTAGTGTCTTTAGGAATATAGTAAGCAATTCAAGAAGGGACAAATATTTTTTACCTTTCAATTAAAAGCCTCTCTCAGGACTATCATATTCTTTCACCCTGTTAATTTTTTAGCCTCATCAGAGCCTTGGGATACTCCCAATGAAGCAGTTTCAGTCAATCCAGTTGCTGCTAACCCATTTGCAATGTTTGCTAATGAGGTGCTCTTATAGTCATGGCTTGTCTCTGCCAATGGATGAAAACTGCTTCACTTCACCAAACCTCGACTGACAGAGAAGATTCATCAGAATTTCAGGCCTATTCGAAGTGATCTGAACACGACTTGTGATTTTGCATAATGGTATTGAGTAATAGGTGCAAAAAATTACAACAGATACAAAAATGAATTAACCAATTTCGGTAGTTTGGTTTACCTCCCTGGTGTTGAATACATTGTGGTTATACTTCTTGATGTAGTTTTCACTGGAGGTTTATCCCCAAAATACCAAACAAATTGCAATGGGTCATCCTCTGTAGTTATCGCAGTGAACACGATATCAGAATAGGTGGCATATATAGTCTTGTTTGTAGAGATAGAAACGGCTGTAAAACAATGTAAAGTTGATGCATTTAAACATGTGATTAAATCTATCATTTAATAGTAATAATGAGAATTCATTCCAGATAGACTCTCAAGGCTATTTCAGGGCCTCATCAGAGCAAAACTGGTATTCAGCCAGCGACTGTTAGGGTATTTGCCCACAAATCTTGTCAAATTATCTCCAGGGGGTTCCAATTAGGAACTTATTCCATCAGATCTCCCAGGAGAATGGGTTTCTATTTTGGAAAATATGAGTCAATATCTAACACTTCCAAATAAAGAAAAGCAAAACCAACTGTTAAGTGAAGCACTCCCTGCTTTATCCCAACAATATGCATTAACACAAATCTTAGAACTGATTTGATTTTCTACATCAGCTAGATATTTGTGATTTCTCTGATCAAGATTAAAAATACTGTCAAATTATGGACAGTTTAATGTGCGAGTACAGGAACACTGGAACTATGTTCAAAGTGTTAAAACCTATTTTGCATAGGACCCTTACGATCACTAAGAATTGGAGACTTGCGTCCTGCTAGCTTAGTTGCTATTAAACTCTTACCCCAGAAGCAAAAAGTAGTACACTCAACCAGTACTTCAATCAGCCAACTCAAACCTATCCTCTCCCCAAGTCATAATTTACTCCCCTTAAACGTGTCGTATTCAACTGAGATAATAGAGGTTTTTCATACGCTGCATTCTGTAAAGTACTGCTACATTGACGTAGGTAGAGACCAGCCCCACTTTATTCCGTGCATTTACTGTGACATTGTAAATTCCAGCAGATAAAAATTTGTGCTTAATTATAGGACCTGAAAAACAGAAGTAGGTTCCAAACATGAATAACACAAAAAGAACAACAGTGAAATTTTACAAAAGTAACCTTTTAATATTTAGTGCTTTTGAATGCATTGAAACCCTACTGTGCTTTTTTATAGCTGGGTAATAGAAATCAAATGTCTTCAAGAGACATTTTGTGCACATAAAGCCTTTTGTCAGTGCAAAGCTTGATTTATTTACCTTCATCTACGTAGGAAGTCTGATCACCCATATTCCAGCAGTATGTTACATCAGTTCCTTTACTCAGTAATGCAGTGAACAGAATTACTTCATTTTTGTGAACCACACTGGAATTCATCATCAGTCGCAAGCCCTCTGGAACCATTTGCACATAATAAGCACCAAGTTCATTGGTAGCATTGTAGAACTCATTGAAACTTGAAACAGTGATGTAAAACACGCCCTCTGTCAAAGGAAATTTCAAATATAGGTGACAAGATCATCAACATAATGGAGGTGGGAATTTACAGTTAAATTATTGAGCTGGAAACAAATTACAAAAACCAAACTGAAATAATTGATCTAATCCAACTATGAAGGCATATTTTCAAAGAATATAGTCTGTGGTTTTATCCCATCTGCTGCTTTTCTTGCTCTCTAATCTCTGGAAGTCCTTGAATGTGGTCACTTCCCAAATCCTTGCAAACCTTTCCTACAACTTGATGTTTGAACTGATGCATTAGTAGTTTGCCTTTGCTGTAACATTGTAACAGCTCACATCAAAGTCATAAATGAAATCCTATACGACTCTGACCATGGTAAATGACCTCCCGCTTGATCTTTCTCTGCGTGCATGCCACCTTTGTCAAAGTTGACCATGCCATCCTCCTCCAACGCCTTCTCTCCATTATCCAGCTGGGTGGGACCCCCTCATCTGGTTGCATTCCTATCTTTCAACCTTCCCCAGAGAATCAACTGCAATGGTTTATCCTTGTCTCATTCTGTTGTTTCCCACTGATCTCCTCCTGGCCTCTTCTATTCTTCAACTACAAAGTATCCCTTGGTAACACATGAAAACATATCAGGTTCAACAAGTATGCCAATGGCACCCAACCCGACTCACGATTACCTTCTCAAACTCTCCAGTGGCTCCAATTTAGCATGCTGCTTGTCCAACACAGTATTGAGTGAGACAAAATTTCCTGTAACTAGGAAAGCTGAGATTGAAGTTTTCAATCCCTGTCACAAATCTGTTTCCCAGCAACCAGTTGCACCATGACCTGGCCACTACCTGAGGCTAAACCAGGTTATTTGAATTAACGGTAACATATTTGATCTATTTCCATATCCTCTCCATCACCAAGACTACACCTCAGCTCATCTGCTGCTGAAATCTGTACTTCTTTATTCCAAAGCTGTTCTGGCTAGTCCCCCCATCTTTCACCCAAAATAACCTTGAGCTCATCTAAATCTCTGCTGTCTCATCGTAGTTCACACCAATTGTTGTTCACCCAACATCCTGCATTCACTGATTTCAACAACTCCTCCATTTTAAAATTCATGTTCTTTTCCCAAATTACTTCTCCCACATTTTTGAAAAAGTAGTTTAAAAAAAGTCTCCTGACTCCAGCTGTATTAAGGTGTGTGCAGAGCAATAATCAGGTCCTTTGGCTTGTTAACAATTTTAATTGCTCATTAGTTATTGGGTTTTACAAATGGTGGGCTGGCTGCCAGTTTTTGCACCCACAACCTATTGCTTTATGGGAAATTGGTCAGTTGCCCATCATATTTTACATGAACCCTACCCCAACCCCATCAAAAACACACTCAGTGGAGATCTGTAAAATCCATCTTCTTTTATTGGCAGCAATTTCTGATTTGAAAGCCAACAGATTATGATTGTTGGATATCAAGTACACAATGTTGACATCAATGGGGATGAAGTAGAAAGGGTCGAGAACTTCATGTTTTTAGGTATCCAGATCACTATCAACCTGTCCTGGTCCCCCCATGCTGACACTACAGTTATGAAAGCCCATTCACAGTTCTACTTCTCAGAAGATAAAGGAAATTTGGCATGTCAGCTATGACTTTCACCAGTTTTTACAGATGTGCCATAGAAAGGAATCTTTCCGGTTATATCACAGCTTGGTATGGCTCCTGTTCTGCCCAAGATCACAAGAAACTACAAAAGGTTGTGAACGTAACCCAGTCCATCACGCAAACCAGCCTGTGATCCATTGACTCTGTCTGCACTTTGCACTGCCTCGGCAAAGCAGCCAGCATAATTAAGGACCCCACTACCCTGGACATTCTCTCTTCCACTTCTTTCGTTGTGAAAAAGATACAAAAGTCTATGGTCACATAACAACCAGCTCAAGAACAGCTTCTTCTCTGGTGCTGTCAGACTTTTTAAATGGACCTACTTTGCATTAAGTTGATTTTTTTCCACACCCTAGCTATGACTGTAACACTACATTCTGCACTGTCTCATTTCTTTCTCTGTGAACGGTATGCTTTGCACGCAAGAATAACTGTACATTAATACATGTGACAATAAAATCAAATCATAAATCAAAATCATTTGTTGTCAGTGAAGTTGTTTTATAATGTAAAATAAAACAATTTGTTTGAGCTAATATTCCAAAAAGTAGATGGTACAAAAATGCTTGTACATATTACATTTCTCCTCACTGTTCTCAGTGTGAACATACAACTAATCACACAATTAAAACTTTAAAAAATTAGTTTTTTTGCTGCTACACAATATTGATATATTTTTCTTCACTCCTATTTGGTTTTAAGTCACAGATAAATAGATTTTTAACCAATAAGGGAATTAAGGGCTATGGGGAGCGGGCGGGTAAGTGAAACTGAACTCACTATCAGATCAGCCATGATCTTATTGAATGGCAGGGCAGGCTCAAGAGGCTAGATGGCCTACTCCTGCTCCTATTTCTTATCTTCTTATGTTCCTTGATAAACACAGATGGGAAAATGCTACCTTCCCTTCTAGACCTCTATCATCTTGTGGAAGAGCAAACATGCTAACTCTCCTTTCAGTTTTGCTTTCCTCTCCATGATAAGTTTACCAAGCAGATCTGAAACTTGTGGTTCAAAATATGGCAGGAATAAATACACTTCCTATCACTGCTTGTCATACTGTGTCACTGGAATGCCATTTGACAGGGAATTAATTAATTGCATATGTGAAATCACATGAAGTCATCTTTTGGGATAACAAATAACAATGGCATCTAATATGAAGAAAATAAACATTTTGCACACCAACCTTTAGTGAATTTGTGTCGTCCAGAAGCAAATGACCCATCAAAGCTACTCTGCACACCATTCACAGTTAGTAGTGGTGAACCATCTCCGAAATCAAATGAAAACTTCACTTCTTCAGAAAAGGTATGAACACTAAAGCCCAAAATTTGAGTGGCATAGCTGCCATCTGGCTGTAGTAGAAGCTTCGCACTATTGGTATTAAAGGGGAATAATGCCTGTAAACCCACAATTGGAGTTCTTACTTTTACAGCGTCTGGTAGCAATCGACTGAAAGGGTTGCTGTATAGTGGGCTGGAAATGATTACTTTTACATAGTAGTTGCCTCCTGCATGTGCTTGGTAGTTAATCATGCTAATAAGATCACCCCTGAGGGGAAAAAAACGTTCATTAGTACAAGGATCAACATTATAACTGCTTTTTGCAACAATCTCAATTCACTAAACATTATAAAACATGTTACATTTTTCAATGAATACTTTTGTGATTTTTGCTTACCTATTAGATGTAATACGATTTCTAGATATATAGCTCTGATTTAAATGATTGAAATTTAATTCCCAAAGTCTGAGGGCTAATTATAAAACAAACTGTGAGCTAATATCTATTTTTCTTAGGCAGAAGAAAAAAGGGGAGGTCAAAATGAATGAGCCCAATTTTGGCTTTTCAAACTAATTCCCGACTGACTAATAGCACAACACTGAAGTTGCTGAAAATTCTTATATGTAGACCTGGGTTATAGATGCTTTAAAGGACAAAATGTAGCTCACCTGTACCACTTAGGCAAGGAATCACGAGTGAGCCAAACTAGCTCAATGCTTACATTTCAACAGTACTTCAATAAAGACAAACTGAACACCTTAATAATGCTGAGCATGCAACCTCAGACTAAACAAGCATGGCCATCAATTGATTAACAAATCAAAATCTAAAGTAAAATGATGGAGGAGAATGACTATCTCCAATCTGGCAAAAATAATCCAGCAAAAATAACGTAGCAGAAGTTAAAAAGTGTGATGTTCACTGGAATGATAGACGAAAATGTTATAAGAGAGATCAGAAGAACCAAATTAAAAAATTAACGAACGTAAAATGTACAAAGACCAAAGAACAGTACAGCACAGGAACAGATCCTTTGGCCTACCAAATTTATGTCAATACAGATGCCTCTCTAATCCAATATTTTCTTGCCTCTATGATGTCCATATCCCTCTATTTGCTATCTACTCAAGTATCTATCCAGATGCCTCTTGAACGTTATTATAGTATCTGCTTTCACCATCTCCGCCAGCGGCACATTCCATGCATTCACCACCCTCTGTGTGAAAAACCTGCCTCCTTCTCTTTTAAATTTTCCCCCTCTCACTCTCAACCTATGCCCAAGTAATTGGCCCTTCAACCCGGGGAAAAAGATTCTGACTAGCCACTCTATCCAAGCCTGTCATAATCTTGTAAACCTCCATCAGGTACTCCGTCATTCTCTGACACGCCAGTGAAAACAATTCATGTTCATTCAACCTTTCTTCATAGTCCATATCTTCCAAACCAAACAAGATCCTGGTAAATTGCTCCTGCTCCCTTTCCAACACATCAACAGTTTTGCGAACAGATTTCCTTTCAAGATTTCTAACAATTCTAGCAAGATTTTCTTTCAGTATCTTCAATAGTAACAAGGCAGTCATAGAAAGGCAAGAATCGTAAAAATGCACTTGGAATCTATACACTGATAAATAGTGTAAATAGTAATCATCCTAAATTATCAATTATCTCAAGCAGTCACAATGGCAGAGATGATAAGATGTCCTCTCCAAATATAATTAATTTAGGCAGAAGTATTAACTTCAATATTAACAAAATGTAAATCCAAGATAGGTTAAGCAAGCTCAGGGATAGTACATCCTCAGGAATACATATTTATCCTAGAATTCTGAGGAGAATAGAAGGGAGATTTGTGAGGCATTGACAATCATCTAGATGCAAGGGATTATTGGAAGCAGTAAAATATGGTACACATATTCATACAGCTGCGAACATAAGAAATAGGAGCAGGAGTAGGCCATCTAACCTGCTTTGCCATTCAATAAGATCATGGCTGATCTGAAGTGGATCAGTTCCACTTTCCTGCTTTCTCCTATTAACTCTTAATTCCCTTATCTATCAGAAACCTATCTACCCGTGACTTAAATATATTCAGCAAGGTAGCCTCCAGCACTTCAATGGCAGAGAATTCCAAAGATTCACCACCCTTTGAGTGAAGAAGTTCCTCCTCAACTCCGATCTAAACTGCCCCCCGCCCCACTTATTTTGAGGCTGTGCCCTCTAGTCCTGTTATCCTTTCTAAGCGGAAAGAATCTCTCTACCTCTACCCTATCTATCCCCCTCATTATCTTATATGTCTCTATAAGATCCCCCTCAGCTTCTAAACTCCAATGAGTACAAACCTAGTCTACTCAGTCTCTCCTCATAGGTTAACCCCCTTATTTCCGGTATTAGCCTAGTGAACCTTCTCTGCACTCCTTCCAAGGCCAATATATCCTTCCGCAAATGCAGCAACCAAAACTGCACACAGCACACCAGCTGCGGCCTCACCAGCACCCTGTATAGTTGCAACAAGACCTCCCTACTTTTATATTCTATCCCCCTAGCTATAAAAGGTCAAAATTCTGTTACCTGCTGCACTTGCAGACTGGGTTTTTGCGATTCATGCACAAGAACTCCCAGGTCCCTCTGCACTGTAGCATGCTGCAGCTTTTCACCTTTTAAATAATAATCCTTCCTACTATTGTTTCTACCAAAGTGGATAACCTTACACTTGCTAACATTATATTTCAACTGCCAGGTCCTCGCCCACTCATTCAACGTATTCAGATCTCTCTGCAGACTTTCCACATTCTCCAAGCAATCCCAATAATCCCAATATTGCTTTTCCACTCATCTTCATGTCATCAGCAAATTTCGTTACCCTACACTCAGCCCCTTCCTCCAGATCATCTATGTATATGGTAAACAGTTGAGGCCCCAGCACCAATCCCTGAGGCACTCCACTAGTACCTGCTACCAACTAGAATAGCACCTATTGATTCCTACTCTCTGCTTCCTGTTAGACAACCAATTCACTATCCATGCTCATACCTTACCCCCAACTCCTTGCACCCTAACCTTTTGCAGCAACCTTTTGTGAGGTACCTTATCAAACATCTTCTGGAAATCTGAAAACACCATATCCACCGGTTCCCCTCTGTTTACCACACTCGTCACATCCTCATAGAAATCCAATAAATTCGTCAAACACAATTTCCTCTTAATGAATCCAAGCTGCATCTGCTTGATCAAACCGTTCTTTTCTAGATGCGAAACCAAAGATTGGAAACTATAGAAATCATAGAAATCCTACAACGCAGAAGGAGCCACTTGGCCCATCGAGTCTGCACCAACCATAATCCCACCCAGGCCCTAACCCCCGCATCCCTACATATTTACCCACTAATCCATCTAACCTACACCAATCAGGACACTAAGGGGCAATTTAGCATGACCAATGTAACCTGCACATCTTTGGACTCTGGGAGGAAACCGGAGCACCCCTGAGGAAACCCACGCAGACATGAGGAGAGTAAGAGATTTAATTTAATTCTGTTTAAAATAATTTAACTAATAATTGATTAATAAAAAAGTACTTATCTGTACAACAGTTTAGTTAATAGACAACATAAAGTCAGAAGGCCAAGATTTCGCCTGACCAATCTCATCAACTTCTGAGAAAGCGACATCGCAAAACACAAAGAATTCACTATGCGAACAAAAAGGTGTTTACTCTCGTCACCTCCCCAACTCCCTTAAACCCAGTTAGTGACATACTGCCTTTGAAAATCGTTTCTCTTTATTTAATCTACAAAAGATATTCACAATTGTATCCAAGTCTCGGAACTCTCTGCATGAACAATCATTAAAGTTTACTGAGTTTACCCCATTCCAACGCCGGCATCTCTACATCAGAGCAATCATTGACAGGAATCACATACCATCACTTCCTGCCACTCTACGGATTGGCATTTTTCTGATATTTATTTGAAATCAGGATAATTTTCTACAAAGAAGGTCAGTAGACAAACTCTTATGTATCAAGAGCAGGATATAACTTCTTATAAATGATATTGTGGAGCACTGGAACAGCATCAGGATTCATGAATTTTAAAAATGTTAGTCTCCTTTTCTAAAATATTAAGATTTCAAATCAATAATGATTATTTTCGATTAGAGGACTCAACCAGAAGATGTCAGTCAAACCATCACTATCCTTTACGCTCATCCCAAATAATTAAGTATATTTACACCGATTCAAATAAAAATACCATGTACATTAATATATCAGTTATATCAGTATATACTTACCCTTGAGTAAGAGTGAATGGGTTGGAGTGAGGTACTGAAATGATCCACTGAAATGTAACCTCTGTACCAGTTTGTACCGATGCAGTTGCATTAATGTAATCTTTGAACTTGATCACTCTTGGTGAATTCAGAACCAATTTAAGACCAGTAATAGGCTCCTCAACAACAGCAATGGTTGCTGATGTAGTAGTGCTGACATTATTGGAAACTGTAGCATTCAAATGGTATTGTCCAACAGCAGCGTACGTATGAGAGAAAACAAAATTCGAGCAATGAAACAAAGCTTCCAAGCAGCCGGTTTGTGATTCAAAGTGTTGGGATTTGAAAAGGTCATTTGTTCCATCCCCGTAATCAATTGCAATGATGTAGTTTTGTTTGGGCTTTATCTGAAGCATAATGCTACTCGCCTTGTTCAGAGCTACTCGAGCCACAGTAATAATAATATTCATTACAGGATACTGAGCAATTGTGGTCATGCTGGCTCTGGCATGGCTCACTTCATTCTGTGCCACAACCTCAATATGGATTAAACCAGTCGAGTTTACCACCATAACCAACTGAAAGCAAAGAGTAAGATTCTCGTTAAGATTCTAAATTATGCTTTGTGATTGAGGACCTTAGTTTCAAAAGGTGTAATAAGGACATAATTAAAAAAAAACATTTCTCCTTCATCAACACAATATAGTTCTAACAAACAAGGTGCTCCCACAATCGAATTTAAGGATATGAAAATTCATGAGACAGTGGTGTAGGAGGAGTATTTCCAATTGTAGCATTTAGTTGAGAGCAATTTGCCAAAATAATTTTTAATTCGCCTTGTTGAAAGGACAACTCTGATGTTAGATGACTTCCTCACACTCTGTGGAAACCTGACATTTGAAATTGAAAGCCAATCAAAAGCTCATCACGTGATGTAATCTGTGAAGTAGCTACTCTGATTAAAAATGGTCAACATATTGATTACTGGATAATGATTGAAGAGCCATTTATTTAAATATGTTACATCACTAAATAACTGTTCTCTGCCAGTCAGGAAAGAGAATTTAAACTGATGGAATGGGTCAAATCCTTGCATTGAAAGTGGTCCTCCTTCAACACTCCTTGATCAACTGGTAATGGTCTGAATGAACTTCACCAGAACATTTCAATTTCTAACATTTTTAAAGTGCCTGATCCAACATTTAATGCAAATACTTACATAAAAATACCCATTTTATTGACTTCAATGAAGAAAGCTTTAAACACCCAGGTGAAAATTGAACAATTTAAAATGGCAATTGATAAATGTTATTGAAAATTGATTCTTTATTTCCCAACAGAAGTCTTGCATTTAACCTATTATGCTCAGTTCAATGTTAAGAAAATCTTGAAAATAATAATCATGAGAATTCATTTATTAACATATATAATTTCAACAATCAAACCATAGCAAGCATAGTTTAATAAACTAAAGTGCAGAATTGATTATTATCCAGATACAAAGATTTTTTTAAAAATTACATTTTATGCCTTAATTTTCTACACTTCAGGCTTGTCCTCTTTGATCTATTTGATCTCTTCAATTGCGGTTCAACAGTTTTGATTTATAAACTCAACTCCTTCTAAATTGATTACCAGGATGTGCATAAGAGGGATGGAGGCTGGAACAGGTTCTGAGAAGGTGGGTGAAGGTCTCCTGGTTACCTAATAGTTTGCTGATACCTATTATGAAGAGTAACTTTGTCCACTTGACATATTCCAGTAGCATTAGGTCAGCAACTCAGTGACCTGGACACTGGCACTCACAAGTTAAATGCAAGACTTCTGTTGGAAATAAAGATTCAATTCTTAAAATACAGTCATTACAGTTTATATCTTTGATATATCATACCTGGTTTGGACCTGCAAGTGTATAGTTCATTATGCCATCCGAGTACAGCCATAGAAAGATATAGTTTGACCCACTCCCAAGTTTAGCATTCCATTTTGCAACAGTAGGTTGAAGTGGACTGGAGGAAAAAATGGAAGTAAATTAAATAAAAATTACAAGCAGATTGACTGGCAGCTCCCTCGGGTAGGACTCTCTTCTAAGTGAGAAGTGAGAGGTCCACCTGCAGCCACTAATTCTGCCCCTTTAAAAGGAGGTTTTTCCTGTTCCCAGCACCAGCTTACTTATGTGCTATACTGGCAGTACAATGACATTTAAACAACCAGTTTTATAGTAATGTGTAGTACATTGTTTTTCTTTATTAATTTGCAGGCTATGGACGTTACTGGCGAGCCAGCATTTATTGCCCATCCTTAGTTGCCTGAGGAAGCCATGAAGTGGAAATGCTGGTGTCGCACTGGGGTGGGCACAGTATGGTTGCCCGAGAGCAGCTGAGAGTCAAGCACATTGCTGTGGTTCTGGAGTCACACAAGAACATAAGCAATAGGAGCAGGAATAGGCTATCTAGCCCCGTGAGCCTGCCTTGCCATTCAATAAGATCATGGCTGATCTGATAGTGGTTCATTTCTACTTATCTGCCTGCTCCCCATAACCCTTAATTCCCTTATTGGTCAAAAATCTATCTGTGACTTAAACATGTAGGCCAGACCACTTAAGGATGGCAGATTTCCTTCTCTAAAGGGTACTAATATCTTTGGGGGGGGCAGAATTTGCCTATGCTATTCAGGGGGGGTTTAAATTGATTCAGAGGGGGGATGGGAACATGAATTGTAGCCCCAGTGTACATGAGGATGGGAATAGGGAGGTCATGGATAAGGTTCCTAGGTCACAGCAGTATATTGGCAGGCGGGAGGGTGGTTTGAAATGTGTATACTTTAATGTGAAGAGCATATGCAATAAGGTGGACGAACTTGCAGCCTGGATTGGTACCTGGGACTTTGATGTTGCGGCATTTCAGAGACATGGATAGATCAGGGACAGGAATGGTTGTTGCAGGTCCCGGGGTTCAGATGTTTCAGTCAGAGCAGGGTAAGTGGTAGAAGAGGGAGAGGTGTGGCATTATTGATCAAGGACTATATTACGGTGGCAGAAAGGACATTTGATATGGATCTGTCTATTGAGGTAGTGTGGGCTGAGATTAGAAACAGGAGAGGAGAGGTCACCCTGTTGGGAGTTTTTTTTATAGGCTTTCAAAAAGTTCAAGAGATGTAGAGGAAAGGATTGCAAGGATGATTCTGGACAGAAGTGAAAGTAACAGGGCAGTTATGGGGGACTTTAATTTTGCAAAATTAGTTTGTTTGTATTCGAGAAATGAGAAAGCTCAAGCTCAGTGATTCCCAACCTGGTCTGCCGACCACTTGTAATCCATGGGCATAAGAACGTCCAATTTCATGCACCCCACATAGATGAGCATTTTCGAGAAAACATGAAGTTATACGAAAGTGAGGTAAAAAAAAGTTGCAAATGTATTCAGAATACTTGGTGCTGTACGACAAGGAGAAAATCTCAAAGATTCAGTCGCTCATGAGATTAAGCAGGGCAGATAGAAAATTACTTCTACTGCAAACTTCAGAAATAAATTATGTCTTACAAAAGATACCAGAATGAGCTTGGCCTTGACAAGTGTTATGGTGCCATCTCATAACACTACTTATTCTACAAGATGAACTACAAAGCCATGCTTCTATGTTCTCACACATGGAGGCGGTTCCTCTGGCTGCAGCACTGAGCTGGCCATTACTGCTATTTCTGGTTGTCTCAGAATCTAATGGGCATGAACAGACTGAACCACACTACCTGATTCAAAAAGGATGAAGAATAAATGGATGGAAGGTGTCTAGATCATACTGCCGTGACAGACAACCAGTTATGTGATTTCAGTTGTGCTGCCAGTGGGATCTTGCACAGTGCAGAAGATGTAACAACAAAGAGATTTAACCTGACTGAAGAAATTGTTCTTAAAATTGGCAATATAGTTGGAGAATAGAAGCAAGAGCAGCAAAGCTCTCTTGATAAAAAAGGAAGGCGCAATAGTGGCCACCAGGTCCCAGAGGCAGGCAAATTCTTGTCTATTACCGCCAAGGAGCACATACAGTTAAGCAATGAGTCAACACAGCTCAACTTCCTTTATCACTCATCAGATCAAAATATGGAGATTGCAAATGGGCATGAGAGAATGGAGATCTTCGAGGAGAACAGGAATATTGAGTTAAATGACAGATTTGTTTTTCAATTTTCAGCTGGAGAAAGTCATCTCGAATAAACACACAGATGAAGCTCATGACAAACCACCCAACATGGACCCTTTGTTCAATTTCTTAGCAGCGTAGATTGAATCTGTTTGAAAGGTTAAGAGAGAATGAGCTAAATTGGCCACAGCAGCCACAACTCTCGAGCAGCTTGGTCAAAAAATCCACCTCCAACAGAAACTCAATCTGGTCAACTAACTCATCAGAGTTTGCAGATGGTGATGAAAGGACCCAAGAGTTCAGCATCAATCTGTGCAAAATTATCGATGCCGGGCAGTCAGTGTTTCCCAATCTGCAGATAACCTTGAGCAATAATTTTATTGAAAAATCACTGACAATTTTCCATATTCAAGACAAGATAGAAGTGATGATCAAGAAAATAGAGATGTAGGCCAAATGACTTGGTAAGTCAAAATTATCATTCATTTGTGAATGGCAGATTTTCTGGCTGTGGCAGAAATGCAGCTTCCAAAAAGTATGAAATATGACATCAGGGAGCATCTGCAAAGCTTCAAAATACAGCTGAGTACTTCCCTGTTCCCAACACAAAGTTCAATTGGATGTGAAATTCCTTTGCAAGCTTTGATGAAGACATCTTCAAAAGCCTCGCCACGAGAGAGCAAACCTTGTGGAACTGTCCCATGATCGTGCTTTAAAACTGGATTTTTCTCAGAACTACTGACTAACATTTCACTTCAAGTTCTTTCCGAACTGTCCGATAAGGCAGTCAAGTTTCTGATTCCTTTTCCTACTACCTGGCTTTGCAAAACTGGATTTTCAGAGCTGGTCGCATTGGCATAAACTTAGCATTGAGCTCGATCTCCTATTGAGATTGTGTGTCAGCCTGGAACCTGACATCTAGTGTTTGATGTCTGCAAAACAACATCAGCTTTCATGTTAAATAAACATGATCTGTTTCCACTGGTAGGCCTACTGCAGGTAATTGTGCTGTGATGAGTGCAATATATTTGTGAGCGTGCATCATAAACTATTATAAATAGCACTGTTTTAATACCTGTTTATACATAAATTTGACTCCTGTCAACCAAAGGCTACGTGTAAGAGGGAGAAATCCTAGTAGGTTAATAATGATTTTTAAACCATTAGGCATTAAGACACTGACAGAACTACCGCCATTGAATTAAATGACTTTAAAACAGACTTATAAGCTATCAAGAAAGCAGTTTACAAAATATGAAATGTAGTAAGAGATTTAAACAAGTAATATGATTTAAAAACACGAATGTTGATATTTTGAATGTATTAATGTACATTTAAGTATCACTGTTCACTTCAGCTAAGGGCAGATTGTTACAAAGCATCATGATAAAGGGTAATAGGTCAAAGCCATATTCCAAGGGAATACTGAAACCATGGAAAGATGGCTGTTTATCAGTAGAGTTTCTAATGGTAATAACATTCAGAACACTTAATCAAATTTCATAACAAGGTTTATTCACTGTCCAAATAAAATGGATATATGCCCCGATGTAGAATCATGTGTTAATCTGGTTTGGCAGTGACCTGTAGGGGAACTTATGGGAACATTTACTTTGAACTTTGTGATTAGCGTCTGAAGTTACTAGTTAAGTGATGTTAGCCAAGACAGGAATTAGCGATAGTATGTTAAGAACTAATGAAATGCCATTATGCTCGATTGGCTAAAGCATAAGGCGGATATTATTACTGATTTATGTATATTGAAGATCATTGATTTAAAGTTAATGAAAGGCAGAAGTAATTGATAAGAAAATCTATAATTGATATGTTTTGAATTGTATATGTTACAATTCATTGAACAGATCTTCTTATTCCATCTCAGTAGCTGCCCAGATCCTCTTGATGATTTCTCAGTGGCCGCTGGTCAAAATAAAGATTATTTCTTTCAACTGAGACACTGGCTTCGTGAGTTTTGTACTGTCTGAAATTTCTGATGGTAAGTGGCTACCTCGAAAACAACCACCAACAATATGTAAAAAAAAAACTTTTTAAAACGGTCCGCAAAAGCTTTTGATGACAATCTAATGGTCCACATAAAGGAAAAGATTGGAAATTATTGCTTTAGTTAATAACTTATCTCAGCTAAATACTTGGCTGTCGTTGTTGCCGCCAGGTAATTATTTTATACTAGAAATACTGGTACACTGAAGGCACCTCCAACTGGACTTGTGCCTGTTCACTTTCAAACTCCTGTTCTCAACAAACTGATATAATGTCACTCAAATTCGCTAATGTCACGGAATAATGCATTCAACATATTTGTTGTCTAGTTTTTTGATACTTGACTCTTAGGTATTCTACAAACACATTGTTGATTGAAGAATAGTATGCCTGGCATTTATCTTGCAAATTTTTGTGGCAATAGTCAGAACTGGTGCTTTAGCTACCTGGCAAAAATCTATAGGTTTTAATACAGAAGGAAAAAGAGTCACTTAATTTGGCAGTGAATTGTTATTTGGTGCACAGTTTTGAATTCTGGCTTTTTGAATGAATATACAATAATGACAAAATGCAACCTCTCTCTCCTATATTATATTATCATTGCTGCAGTCTCTTATGTCTTGAGAAGAATCAATATCCTGGTATGTTTGAATTATGCCCCATGTTATTCAATATCAAGGAACAGGCCTTTGTCAAAAGTGTCATTTTTGGACTGCAACATATGCAGTGACCAGGACATTCAATATTTGAATTTGGTTTCTACGCAATTGTTTCAAAAGCAACATAGTGACTTTGGGGGAAAAATAAACCTGGTGTTAAATATCCATGGGCAAAGCTGTATCTGTTCAAATTTGTTTTCACTTTCCACTTTATCAGCTTCTTTCCTACGTTTTCCTTTCTCATTGTCAGGCTACTTCATAGTTGAAGAATTCACTAATTGTGAAGGCATCTCCAACAGTCTACACCTACATCAGTTTCCACTCAATCTGTTTATCAGGAACACTTTTTTCAGAATTCGTGCACAATTTAGTCCACTATAAACTGGGATTACTGGACTGAAGTTTGGTAATAATAGAAAATAAATGCATTTGAATTATCAGAGGTGAATAATTATTTGAAATATGTATTCTACCGTATATTCTACCATATTTCAAAAGAACCAGATACAAAGTATATAGTAATGTGAATGGTATACATGAGCAGCAAACAGTCTGTCATTTCAAATGTACTCCAGAAGTAATTAAATTGACTCCCATCTAATTGCAGACGATCATACTTATTTTTAGGTGTGAATTTCCTACATTTACCTTGTAGCAATGCTCAAATTGCTTGGGCCAGTGAGGCACAGATTTCGAACAGGATCCTGAATGACAATGGTTGAAGATAGTGGAACAGCTTTCTTACTGAAGAAGGCATCAATACTATAGATACCCGCAAGTGGATAAGTGTGGTTGATGCTGAAACTGTGAAAGATTTTTGTCAGTCACAAAACAAGATAACCCAAATCAGGAAATAACAATTAGGCAACGTTAAGCATAGAATTATAGAATCATAGAACCTACAGTGCAGAAAGAGGGTCTTCGGCCCATTGAGTCTGCACTGAACACAATCCCACCCAGGCCCTACCCCATTCCCTACATATACCTACTAATCCCTCTAACCTATGCATCCCTGGACACTAAGGGGCAATTTCTTAGCATGGCCAATCAACCTAACCCGCACATCTTTGGACCGTGGAAGGAAACCGGAGTATCCGGAGGAAATCCATGCAGACACAAGGAGAATGTGCAAACTCTGGACAGTGACCTAAATCAGGAATTAAACCCAGGACCCTGGAGCTGTGAAGCAACAGTACTAACCACTGTGCTACTGTGCCGATAAATTGCAATGTATCTGCAATTTTGCATTTGGGTTCATTAACTTATGTGTCAGTCCATACTTTTAACAACCAAAGTATTGGGCAAAGTTTGTGGGCAAAGTATTGGAGAGAATTATTAGGGATAGGATTTATAGTTATTTAGAGAGAAATGAATTGATTGGGGATAGTCAGCATGGTTTTGTGAAGGGTAGGTTGTGCCTTACTAACCTTATTGAGTTTTTTGAAAAAGTGACCAAAGAGGTGGAGGGGGGTAAGGTGGTTGATGTGGTATATATGGACTTTAGTAAGGCGTTTGATAAGGTGGCCCATGGAAGACTTCTGCAGAAAATGCAGATGTATGGGATAGAGGGTGATTTAGCTAATTTGGGTTAGGAATTGGCTAGCAGATAGAAGAGAGGGTGGTGGTTGATGGGAGATATTCATCGTGGAGTTCGGTGACAAGTGGTGTACCTCAGGGGTCTGTTTTGGGGCCCCTGCTGTTTGTAAGTTTTATAAATGATCTGGATGAGGGTATTGAAGGATGGATTAGTAAATTTGCAGATGACACTAAAGTCGGTGGAGTGGTAGATAGTGAAGAGGGTGTTATAGTTTGCAGAGGGACTTGGACAAGTTGCAGAGCTGGGCCGAGAGGTGGCAAATGGAGTTTAATGTGGAAAAGTGTGAGGTAATGCACTATGGCAGGAATAATAATTGTGTAGAGTATAGGGCTAATGGTAGGATTCTTAGTAGTCTTGATGAACAGATGCATACATAGATATGCATCTATGTATGTGCATAGATCCCTGAAAGTAGGCAGTCAAGTCGAGAAGGTTGTTAAGAAGGCATATGGAGTCTTAGCTTTTATTGGTAGGGGGATTGAATTTCGGAGCAGCAACGTCATGTTGCAACTGTACAAAACTCTAGTGCGGCCGCACTTGGAGTATTGTGTGAAGTTCTGGTCCCCGCATTATAAGAAAGATGTGGAGGCATTGGAGAGGGTACAGAGGAGGTTTACCAGGATGTTGCCTGGTATGGAGGGCAGGGCTTATGAAGAGAGGTTGAAGGATTTGAGGTTGTTTTCGTTAGAAAGGAGGCGGCTAAGAGGGGATCTTATTGAAGCATATAAGATGATTATAGGTTTAGATAGGGTGGACAGTGATAGCCTTTTTCCTAGGATGGAGAAAGCTAGCACGAGGGGACACAGCTTTAAATTAAGGGGTGATAGTTATAGACGGATATCAGAGGTAGGTTCTTTACCCAAAGGGTGGTTCGGGAGTGGAATGCCCTGCCTGCAGCAGTTGTAGACGCGCCAAGTTTGGTGGCGTTTAAGAGGTTAGTTGATAAGTATATGGAAGAGAAAGGGAATGGTTTAGTTTGGAGGGGCATTGCTTTTTATATTGGTCGGCGCAACATCGAAGGCCGAAGGGCCTGTTCTGTGCTGTAATGTTCTATGTTCTAACCATGAATGAAAAAGGGTCAACCCCCAAGTAGGACATCACATGTAAATTAGACAACTGGTAAGAAGAAACAAAAAACGTCTTTTAGTTAAAATTTGCACTATTAGCAGTATTGATTTTACATCAAATCCACACATCTAATGTTGAGTTTTATATTTAAAATTTACTCAAGAAATATACAATCTTTATCTACTTTGTCTTTCAGTGTTCACAGCTCAATGAAGATTGAATACTGTTTGCTTAAGTCGTTCTTTAGACATGTGGACTAGACAGTAAGTGTTCAGATGTTTAATAGCCAAACCTGATCCAAAGCTTCCAATGAACAGAACTTTACAAGTCCCAAAAGGGTGGGGTTGAAGTCAGAACTTGAAGGAATTTCATGGAAGTTGGCAATAGGACAGAGGGCTGGCACATTCCCATCTCCGGCAAGATTCAGTGTCGGGGTCGGGGGGTCTATGAGTTCTCCCACACTAACCTGCCCACCAGCAACTCACTCCTAGCTGCAGCCACCATTTATTTTATTAAATTGTTATCTCTTCAGAAGGCTCTCAGGACGGAGGCATCCCTTGTTTTCCCATTCTGACAATGGCAATAATCACATTTGATAATAGGCCTGCTCAATTGGATGACAGACCATGAGGCAGCCTCTGAATTGACTGCCTCTGGGAAAATCTCCCTTTGGGAACTCTCTCAGGTAGTACAGAGTCAAAGCCCTATGAGCAGAGAGTTCCAACTATCACATCCATGCATTCATCTTATAGGAGTGATAAATGGCTAATGTTCAGGAGTGGATATTCTAGCTGATTGTCCCTCTTCAGAAGGATAGTACAATACACCTGAGAAATGTGTATAACACTTTTTAAAATGGAAAAAAATCCAAAGTATTTCAGTGAGGCCTGAGGAAGCAGATGCCAAATCAAAGAAGTAAGATTAGAAAGTATAATTAAAAGCTTAATCTGAGTGGTAGCTTTAGGAAGATTGCTGAAAGAAGAGAAAGTGATTCAGAAGGAATGCGGGGAATTTCAGTGAGCCGCACCGAGACAGTTGAAGACACCCTGGCCACTAAGATTATATATAACATATCATGTATATATATATGATATTATACACATATCTTAATCTATATGATACAATATAAAGTATCACATGTTAGAGTCAGCCAGACAATATAATTGAAGGTTATGGCAAGGTCAGAATTTCAGCCCGCCTGGAACTTGGAATGTTTATGAAAGAGGTGCCAGCAGATAAAAGAATTGAGGAGAACCTTAATCAATATGAGGATAATAATAAATAAGAAGAAAAAATAGATTCAGTGACAGCAGACACAAGTCAAGTGATTCAAAACTAAGCTGTCAGAATGAAGAGAAGTAGTTACATCTCCTTCGGCCATGCAAATTGTGAATCATTATGTTGAACATGGAGAAGGAGGCAAGAACATGTCAAGAGCATTATCATTATAAATGAGAATCGGAGAAATACAATTGGCCTGAAGTAATAATCTCAAGTTCAGTGGCTTCAAATTCATTTTATAATGTCCTTGGGTGAAATACAAGAAGTGGTTGAAAGGGAAAGAGATTTAATTACTTATCTACTAATTGACAACAATGAGATGGTAATACCCAGTGAATCACATCCATGACACAACAGAAATTATTGTGCTACACAATTCACACTGCTCACACATATAGTCATTCTTCGGTTATTCCATACATATATGTACTGTTTTCCTGCCAGGATTCTCCCTCCTGTTCGACAAGTTTGTCTCAGTTTATATTAAATGTGAAACAATCACTTTTGTACCTATTGTAACTGGAAGCTGAAATGTTCGTCATATTTCCATCGCCAAAGTGAATTATAACTTCGCCCGTGTCCGGCAAAATGTTCTGTTAAAAAAAAAAGATACTAAAAGATGAAAGGAAACTGACAACAGCATAATGAAACACAAAGCAAAATGGAATGTTTCAAATGGAATGTTTCAATGGAATGTTTCTGTTTCAAAACAGAAACAGGAATACAAAACTATAAAACAGTAAAATATTTATAAACAGAAAGCACAACAACAAAAAAAAATTGACAAAAGCAAATTACTGCAAATGCTGGAATCTGAAACAAAAGCAAAGTCTGAAGCAACAGAACTAACATTTCAAGTATAGATGACTCTTTGTTGGAGCTCTGAAAAAAAAATCAAGCTGTACATCTATTATTGGTGGATAGAGGAGATAAGTTTTAAAGTTTATTTATTAATGTCATAAGTAGGCTAACATTAACATTGCAGTGAAGTTACAGTGAAAATTTTCTAGTTGCCACACTCCGGCACATATTCAGGTACACTGCAGGAGAATTTAGTATAGCCAACACACCTAACCAGCACGTCTTTCTGACTGTGGAAGAAAACACATGCATACAGAGGGAGAACATGCAGACTCCACATTCGGTGACTCAAGCTGGGAATCAAATGCAGGTCTCTGATGTTATGATGCAGCAATGCTAACCACTGTGCCAAAGAGAGGATAGCAAAGCAAAGGTGGAAAGAGAGAAGAGCAAAGGAGACAAAGAGAACAGAGTAAATGTGAAAAGAGCAAAGGGAGCAGAGGTCACTGAATAACATTCATAATACCTTCTGCAGATGCAATATCATTCAAGGTTACATCAATTTACCATGTATAATATTCAACAAGGAATTAGAGCATAACTAGCTGTAACTAAGTAACGTGAGAAAGAATAAAAAGAGTGACAAAGGGAGAAATGAAGGGTACAAAAAAAAGCAGAGAATGGGGAAGGGGAGAGGGGGAGATGGGGAAGGTGAGCTGAGAGAAGTGTCTAAGCAAACACCTGTTGCACTATTTTTTGTTCCGTGCAGCAGAGTCACTTTTTTCATAATTATTCAACTTCAAAAAAACAATTTTTTAAAAAAAACTATGAGAGCCAAAGATAATAATGGGAAAGGCAGCAGAACAACAACTTGCCTCACCAACTTTTCATACTTTGTTTTGAAAAATAAAAACATTTTTGAGAAAACCAAGTAAAATTTCAATTCTGGTGAGGAATGAAGCAGCAGATTGCAAGTAAGGAGCCCTCTGACCTTTCTTCACCCATGGGAAGATAGCAAAGCAAGGGGGAAGGGAAGATGCATAGGTTGAGCAAGAAGTTGGTGGAAATAAGGGTACAAAGAGATCTTGAGGTACAAGTTTATAGCTCATTAAAAGTGGAGTCACAGGTGGACAGAGTGGTGAAGAAGGCATTCAGCATGCTTGGTTTCATCAGTCAGAACATTGAATACAGGAGTGGAAATCTTGTTGAAGTTGTGCAAGACATTGGGAAGGCCACACTTGGAATACTATGTGCAATTCTGGTCACCCTATTACAGAAAGGATATTACTAAACTGGAAAGAGTGCAAAAAAGATTTACCAGGATGCTATCAGGACTTGATGGTTTGAGTTATAAGGAGAGGCTGGATAGGCTGGGACTTTTTTCTCTGGAGCTCAGAAGGCTGAGGGGTGATCTTGTAGAGGTCTATAAACTAATGATGGGCACAGATCAGCCAGATAGTCAGTATCTTTTCCCAAAGGTAATGGATTCTCAAACAAAAGCGCATACATTTAAGGTGAGAGGAGAGAGATACAAAAGGGTCCAGAGGGGCAATCTTTTCACACAGAGGATGGTGAGTGCCTGGAACAAGCTGTCAGAGGTAGTAGTGGAAGCAGTAGTGAAGACAATTTCATCTTTTAAAAAGCATTTAGAGAGTTACATGGATAAGAGGGAAAGGGGCCAAATGCGATGACTGGGACTAGCTTTGGGGTTTAAAAAAAATGGCATGGACAAGTTGGGCCAAAGGGACTGTTTCCATGCTGTCAACTTCTATGACTCTGAGTTGTAGGAGTGGCTGGGATAGTGGGAAGCTGAAGGAGTGGGAGTAAGATAGTAGCAAGATTAGATATAGGAAATATAGTTGATAGGGAGTGGTGGAAAAGAAGCCATTTAGGTTCACATTTCCCTCCAACTCTATTCCAGATGCAGATCATGCCCAATAGAATGTCATGTATCAGTTCCCACTTGACAAGAAGCGAAAGAAAAGAGGAAAAAACAAAACAAAACTAGGAAAGACAGTGATGGAAATGAAACAATTATATTGAAAGCAATAACAACTGTTTTTACTGCAAGGAAATGTTGTGGCACACATTTGTGTACAGCATCTCCTACAAAAACAGTGATGAGATAAATAAATCTCTAAGATCTGATAAAAAAAATAAATTTAGCCAGCAAGCAAGAAACATTTCCCTACTCTTCTGAAAATTACAACTGAACTAACCCAGTTTACTCTCCCATCCACAATATAGCACCTCTGAGAATGCAGCACTCCTTCTGTACTACACTAAAGCATCAGATTAGATTGTCTGCTCATATTTCTGGAATTAGTTTGAACCCACATCCTTCTGATTCAGGGGTGAGAATGCTACCCATGTGTTAAACTGACAGCCTATAAAAAAAATGTCAATGTAATTTTTGTGTTGTAGTTAGACACATGTGCCAATCCAGGTGCTGCCACATATTAAGTTCACATAACCAGCTTCAACCTTAAATTTTATGTGCATCTGTTTAACAAAAATCTTGAAAAATAAATACAGAATGAATGATTTTATAATGGACGTTGAATTACACATGCATGCCCTGGAACAAATATGCCAAACTTGCTTCAACTGGAAAATGATCTTTATTCCCAAAGTGGAACTCTATAAGAGAGTTGTATAAAAACAGTACAATTTAAGATGAATGCAAAGACATTGTGCACATTATCATACATTTACCACTAAAAAGCAGCACGTTAAAAAAAAACTTTAAAAATTACCAAGTGAGAACCAGCTATATGACTCATCGGCCGGAATTTTACAACACGCCTGTTCCGGAGTCAGGGTGGATGAGGCTCGCAGAATGAAATTCTCCGTTAGTTTCAGACAGGATTTTACAAGCCTCAGCCGAATGAGGTCATAAAATCCTGACCATCAAGTCTATTGCTCCAAGCTTGGAGAGAAGTCAGTCATTTTCTTCTTTATAAAAAATGATTATAAAGATATTTGACATGATGGAGATGAAAGTAGCTGTGTTTTTGTTGACAATTAAGAGTCATCCAAATGCATGACAAAGAGCCCTTTGTCCCCCAAGTTGAAATGGGAATGCAGCACACTTACATGGTGAGCAATAAAACATATTTGGAGCAGCTAAATTGAAGATGTGACTACCTCAGCTTTCCCTACTAATTGATGAAACCTCCTGGATTGCATCAAACCAGATTTGGCAACCTGATCCATAGACCATATAAAACTGATCACATAACTTCAGGAGATTCGCTATCCTTATTAAGGAAGGAAGGGAGCATTGCTCTCTATAAGGAATACCTTCCCATTCCTACATCACTACAAACATAAGAAAATTAAGTGTCTCAGTTTTTAATACAATTTAGATTTAAAATAGAATATTTCAGCAGTCATAGAAAATATTACCTTAAATGTAAAGGTTGCAGCTTGTCCAGCCGCCATGTTGGTGTAATGAGTGAGTCTTGGTCCACTTGCCAATTTGGAAACATTTAAAACAAGTTCACTTGAGGTCTCTGATGCTAGATTAGATACAGACAAAGCAAGCCACTGGAGCCCAGCTTTTCTACATCTGTACATTATAACAGGACTACCAGTCGTCACTGTCTGGTTGTGAAACAGAGTCCACTTATATATGTATGCTCTGTTTTTCCACAGGTATTCTGAAAATTAATGCAAAAAATGAACTGCCACAACATACGTTCAAATGAAAAACAAAAAAAAATTCACTAACAACACAAATTGCTTATTTTGTATGTATTCTCACAACTTCTAAAGTAGGAAAAGGAGATGATGACTTGATACATGTTTGGACGAATTTTCAATAGGGCACATGAGATGAAAACCCATGTAACTAAATTCAATTCTGGCTAAGACTAATTACAATGAGTTAATACTTTAAAATCGAATTATGTATGTTGTAATTCAAGTAAAGTTTTATCAATAAAAATGGGCAGTCAAATACTAAAATAAAACTCTACCTGCTCACATATGATGGGTAAGAGTTGAAAAAAAATGTTACAAACTTAATTTACAGAAACCTGACACAAAACTGTTGCAACAGCTTTACAATTGCAGAATCTTTTATGTGCTGTGCAATGCTATTGTTAGTGTATGTTCATCTTAAAAAATACACAGTTATCAGGTTCATGTTTACGGGTTGATGGAACTTCAGATAACAAATTCTCTATTTTTGTTTCACTTCAGGAATTGTAGAGTGAGAAAAATCATAAACAGTATTTATCACAATTATACTTTAACCTTGGTTCAGTATTGAATAATTGTCAGTTTTAATCTTTTTTTTAATTGAAACTTACCATTAACTTTTGCGATAAGAATGACATCTTCCCCAACAATGGGCTGTTGTTGTACCTCTATGGAAACAACATGTATTTCTTTAACCACCAGTGAAATTACTGAAACGTTCTGAGAAGAGACCAGGTTTGCAACTCGAAGCAGCAGTTGCAATTCCCCTGTCTGTTCAAAGGTAAAAGGCAAATCCAGTGAACTATCTGTCACGTAATTACTGGTGTTATACACAGTGGAATCATTCACCAGTAATTCAACAGTCAGGCCTGTGCCAGAGGTTACACAGGTTGAGATGATTACTGTTTGATTAACTGTGATTATGTTGGGAATACTTGTTATAATATCTCCCACAGGATCTTGCACTGTAAACACGATTGCATTTGCTGTTATTTCATTTAAACTGTTTTGTGCTTTTACACCGGCCAAATAAACTCCTGGACGTGTATACGTGTGCATCATTAGAGGTGTCCTTGCTTGCACATCTGTAGAATTGGAAGAAAATGTCCACGTATATGTGATGTTACTCCCACTGAGCACATGAGCATAAACAATGACTATAGAACCAGTTGATAAGTATCTTGGACTAGAACTGAATAGAGTAAGGCCTTCAATTACGTCCTGGACTTCAATGGTGGCAATAAATGAGGCACTGCTGATTGGATTCAAAGCTGTCACTTGTAACATATAAATCCCCGGTGTTTCAAATAAGTACTGGAAATACCAGTCAGCAGTTCTTCCTACTCTTAAAGTGCTACTGCCATTTTGGATAGTCCAAACACATTGTGACCCTGTTTTATTAACTTCACTGACAGCCCTAAAGGTCAGGTTTACTCTTGAAGGCACTATTTTATCCCATAAAAGTAAATCAATTTGGTCTATGGGATCATAGACTTGTATTAGCTCGGACAGTGTTGCATTGACCACACCCAATCCATAATACAGGCCAATGGAAACATTAAAACCACCAACAAGGCTGTAAGTATGGAAGATTTGAATGCGCAAAGTACAATTCTGCAAGCCATAGTCTTCCATCAGCTGGAGATGGGAATCACTTTCGAAAGCTGGTGAATGGTCACTCAGTGTATGACGGTGAGTCATTCCAGGTTCAAAGGTAATGTCAAAGGCTAATAGTTGGCGTATTGTAGTGAACAATTCCATTTCCAATGTTAGATTCTCACCAACGGCAACACTGTAACCACTTTTTGACTGAAATGTCAGGCTGGAGAGTGATCCCTTTACAACAGCCTACAGAAACAAAAAACAGAACCATGTTAGTTGGCCTTCTTTCTTATTGACAAAAGAACACACAGAATTATTTGTTATTTAGCCATTGAAAATATACACAACTTAAAAGGACATTCCATCCAAGATTTCCATGGGAAGGGATATCATCTGCTTTCTGAACCAGCAGCCACAACTTACATGTAAACTCATAATAAGTATCACGCTGGCTGCAATCTTGTTGTAAATCAATGCACATTTGCAGCAAATATGATCAAATAGCAACCTGAAGCTGTAATCTAAACTACTTGACACAATTGCATCTTCCCATGATGGCACTGGTAGAAGTGACCACCGCGCACTGTTTTTTGAGACAAAGTTTTCTCTTCAAACTGAAGGCGTTCTTCGTGAGAACATAAAAAAAGTAGGAGCATGAGTGGGCCATTCAGCCCATCAAGCCTGCTCCACTGCTGATCTAATTGTGACCAAAAACTCCATTATCCTGTCTACTCCATAAATTTTAAACTCAAAAGTCTGTCTCATCCCTGCATACATCAAATGATGTGGAGATGCTGGCGTTGGACTTGGGTAAACATAGTAAGGCATCTCAACACCAGGTTAAAGTCCAACAAGTTTATTTAGTAGTAAGCACCACTAGCCTATAGCCTGCTGCTCCTTCATCAGGTGAGTGGGGAGTTCTGATCACAGAGTATATAAAGTCACCCACAGTTTACAGAATACTGATTAGAACAAGAATCTTTACAGCTAGTCTACTATTCAAGTCTTAAAGGTGCAGATAGCATTAAGTATAGGTTAAAGAGATGCGTATTGTCTCCGGGACAATAAGAAAGATGTTGCAAGTTCAGGCAAGTCACGGGGGTTACAGATAGTGTGACATGAATCCAAGATCCCGGTTGAGGCTGTCCTCGTGTGTATGGAACTTGGCTATCAGTCTCTGTTCAGTGATTCTGCACTGTTGTGTGTCATAAAGGCCGCCTTGGACAACACTTACCTGAAGACCAGAGGCCAAGTGCCCGTGACTGCTGAAGTGTTCGCCAACAGGGAGAGAACAGTCTTGCCTGGTGATTGTCAAGTGGTGTTCATTCATCCATTGTCGTAGCATTACGACACACAACAGCGCAGAATCGCTGAGCACAGAATGATAGCTAAGTTCCACACACACGAGGACGGCCTCAACCGGGATCTTGGATTCATGTCATGCTATCTGTAACCCCCATGACTTGCCTGAACTTGCAACATCTCACTTACTGTCCTGTCTGGAGGCAATACATATCTCTTTAACCTATGTTTAATGTTATCTCCACTCACATTGTCTGCACCTTTAAGACCTGAATAGCAGATTAGCTGTAAAGACTCACATTCCAATCAGTATTCTGTGAACTCTGTGTGCCTTTATACAGCCTGTTTGTGATTCAAACTCCTCACTCACCTGATGAAGGAGCAGCACTCCGAAAGCCAATGGCATTTACTACCAAATAAACATGTTGGATTTTAACCTGGTGTTGTGAAACTTCTTACTGTGCACATCCAATGATCCAGCCTCCCCTACTCTATTGAGCAAAGGATTCCAGGGATTAAACAACTCTCTGGGAGAAATAATTTGCCCTCATTCATGTTGTAAATGGGAGATCCCTTAATTTGAAACTGTGCCATCTAGTTTCAGATGTGTCTATTTTAACAGTATGTCAATCCTGTCGAGCTCCCTCAATATCCTACATGTTTCAATAAGATCACCTTTCATTCTATTAAACTTCAAAAAGTATAGGCCCAACATGCTTAATCTTTCCTCATAAGACATATACTTTGTCACAGGAATCAGCCAAGTGAACCTTCTCTGAATTGCTTCCAATATAAGCATGTCCCTCCTTAAATAGGGTGACAAAACTGGATACAATGTTCAAAGTATGGTCTCACCATTGCAATGCACAGTTCCAGCAAAACCTCCTTACTTTTATACTCTATCCCTCTTGCAATAGAGACCGACATTCCACATGCCTTCCTACTCATTTCCTGCAGCTGCAAACTGATTCTTTGTGGTTCATGTACCAGAAAATCGAGGCGAGCAACTTTCCCATCCCGCCACCCTACAAAATTAGCACGGAGAGTCAGGAGAATCTCGTGTTTGCTGATTTGCATATGCATTCCTGCCACGCGTGCACCTCCCAGCGTCAGATATTCAGTGACTTCTAAGTCGTGCTGGAAACTGGCAGGAACACCAGGTCAGTGATTTAAATCTACTTTTAACACTATTTAAATCTGACTAGCAGGCCCGGGGCTGAATTCTCTGGGCCCGCTAGCATCTCCCAACTCGTTAGGAGTATTTCATTCCAGCGGGACTCAGACTAGCTCCCCGCTTTCGGGGAACTAGAGGAATGACCCTGCTGGAGTAAATCAAGGGCTCTGCCGGAGACCAGCTGGTAGGGGTTAGTGCCCCCTAGACATGGGCATCCTGGCAGTGCCCAAGGGGGAAGTGCTCATGCCCAGGGGCACCTTCGCACTGCTCAACTAGGAGACAGGGCCTGTAGGGCGATAAGTGGAGATGGGTGATCCCGCTGCCACTCTGCCAGTGCAATTGATAGGGCAGGAGGGAAGCTAGTGATAGGGCTGGGCTGGAGATAGGGTGTTCAGCTGGAGGAATTCTGCTAAGGCAAATAGGGGAGGGGGGGGGGCAGGAATCATCACTGTAGGGTTGAACATCAGGCATTCCAGGACAAGGTGGGTGGGCCTGCAAGTGAGGTGGAGGGGCAATGTTGTGAGGGTCCTTGGCTGGCTAGCAATCGAGTGAGCCAGAAAACTGCATGCTGACAAATAGGGGCCACTGTGCATGCACAGAGGCCTAGAACTGTCAGTCAACATGTGAATAGACCCCATCCCCTGAGATTTTAATGATATTCCCGATTGTGATCTCTGCATTGCACAGAGAGTGGGAGATTCTTGTTTGAAGTCATACTTTAAAAAAGTATGATTTACACCAGTTTTAGAACATTTTTGAGATTTGTGGCCTACATCTCTCCTCACTGCAGAATGTTGCAGACTCTATCCATTTACATAATATTCTGCCATTCCATTCTTCCTTCATAAGTAGGCAACCTCACAATTTTTGCCACATTATAACTCATCTGTCAAGTTTATCTCACACAATTAACATATCTATATCCCCTTGCAAATTCTTCATATTCTCCGCACCACTTGTTTTCCTACCCATCCATGTATTGTAGCAAATTTAGCTCCAATACACTCAGTCTTTTCATGTAAGCTATAAATGCAAATTGTAAGTAGTTGAGACCTCAACATTGATCCTTGGGGTGCTTGACTAGTTACAGTGTGCCATTCTGAAAATTACCCATTATCATGAATTGCTGTTTGCTTTTGTTTAACTAGTCCTCTGTCCATGCAAAAATATCCAATAACACCGCAAGTCCTCATTTTGCACAGCTAATCTTTTATTTGGCACATTATTAAATGTCTTTTGGAAATTCAAATACACTACATCTACTGATTCCCCTTTATCAATCTTTCTTGTATCCTCAAAAGAACCTTAATAAATATATGATCTCTCTTACAAGACTTTAAGTCTGCTGTTTTGTATTATGATTTTCCAAATGTCGTACTACTAACTTCTTAATAATAGGTTGTGGAATGGACCCAATGACAGATGATAGAGAAACTGCCTACAGTTTTCTGATTTTTGTCTCCTCCTTTGCGCTACATTTGAAGTCTTCCAATGCACTAGAACCTTTTCAGAATCTAGGACACTTTGTAAAACTATAACCAATGCATTCACTATCCCTTCAGCCATTTCATTTGCAATCGTAGAATGTAGGCCATCGGGTTTAAGGACTTGTCAGCCTGAGGTCCCACGTGTATTCTCATTTCATTGTCCTCCAGTGATAGTGAATGTTCAAGCTCTCGTTCCACCTGCCCCTTTGCCTCATTTTTCTACTATTCTTGGGATATTTTTTAAGCCTTCTCCTGTATCGACAAATTCAAAATACTTGTTCAAAGTTTCTACTATTTCTTCACTTCCTGTTCTTAATTCTTCAGTCTTATCCTCCACACAGCCAATGCTCACTTTGGCTGTTCTTTTCTTTTTTATATATTGTAGAAGCTTTTACTGTCTGTGCTTACATTTCTTGTTAGCCCTCTCTCACACTCAAAGTTTTCCTTTTTTTAAACACATCCTCTGCTGGTTTCTAAAATGTTCCCAATTTTCTACCTCACCCCTATCCTTTACAGAATTTTACACTTTTTCTTGCAATTTGATCCTACACAACTTCCTGAGTTAGTTAGAGATAGTCATCCTTCTGGTAGCATCTTTCTTTCTCAATGGAACAGATCTTGTTTGAGTGTTATGAAATATCTCCTCAAATTAGGGTTGAGCAATAAATGCTAGTCGACCCACATCCCAAAAAAGAATGAAAAAAGTCTTTACCGATTCTCTACTATCTCCATTTTCAATCTATTTACCCAATCCACTTTAGCCAGTTCTATCTTCCTAATTTTGGAATTGCTTTTATTTAAGAGAGAGTCAGTATGGACCACATTTCGCATTCTCAAAATGAATGTGGAATCCTATCATATTGTGACTCCCTTGCCTAGAGGATCCTTAACTATAAGATCTTTAACTAATCCTGCCTAATTAAATATTACAAAATACAAAACTGATTCCAGAACTTATTGTTCTAAGAAACTGTACTGAACACACTATGAACTCATATCCTCTCATCCTTCAGGCTACTTTTGCCAATTTGATTTCTCCAATTGATGTGGAGATGTGATGTGAAGTCGTGATGTGAAGTCACCTACTATAATTGTCATGCCTTTCTTGCATGCCCCAACTATTTCTTGATGCATACTCTGTGCTGGGTCTCTACTGTTGGGGGACCTACAAACAACTCATACTTTCTCTTTGTTATTTCTTAACTACACCCAAACTGATTCTATATTTGGAACCTCAAAATCAAGGTAATTTCTCACTGTTATAGTGATCTCATCCTTTATTTACAGAGCTAACCTACCTCCTTTCCTTTCTTCCTGCCCTTCCAAATATCCAAAATATATTCAGGTCCCAACCATAGCTGTTGTGCAACCAGAATAGATGGCATTATATCTATTTCTATTTGTGCTATCAATTCATCCGAATTCCTCCCAGTGGTTCTCAAAGTGAGCACTGGTACCCTGCAAAGGTGCTCCAAGTGATCAAGAGTTAGCCCAGAATGCAAGTCACTGACACACAATACCATAGCCAAGACCATACGCAAGAACAGGCCAGAACAGTCAACCCCACCACTCTGGTGATTTCACATAGCCAGATCAGTGTCCATGGGCATAGCATGATTCACCATAAACATAAAGAAACAACAATGTGATTTTATAGGCAAGATTTGTGTTACTACTGTAACATATAACTGAGAGATAGGATTTTCAACACCAGAAAGGCTAAAGACAATGAACTGGCTGAATAAAGACACCATCATGATGCTGTATCTCTCCAATTTGGAACAGATATCACCTGATTGGTAGTCCATCAAAAGTATTGCTGACCTTCCTATCGATTCTGATGTTTTTTTTGTGGTGGCAGGCGAAAGCAGACTCGGTAGGAATAGTTTGTGGGGTCTGCTGGTTTTCAATCCCAGTGGAAAACTGGCTGCAGATGAAGTGCAAACCTACATGATATTTTCATTGAGGCCCGGCCGATTTCAGCTGACCTTGCTGGACCTCATTGACTTTGTGGTAGATTTGACCAGGGACATGAGCACTCTGTTTACAATTGGGTTAAAGCAAAAGACATGGCATTTTGAAATACTTACCACATAGATTGCTTTCTGAATCCAGTCATATATATTTGACACATTGACAGTCACTTGGTAGACCCCTTCATGTTGGAATGTATGATTCTGCATACAAAAATAAATGCATTTTAATAAACTAATTACCAACCACCAGGTTCAGTTTTATAAATCATTATTGTTGCTCGGTCGGAAAAAAAATTCGGCGTCTCATTTTGTTTCTTAGAAAATTAACTATCAAATGGCTGCTTGTATTTGATTTTCTAGTAATAGGTGAGTATTAACTTGACAGGTTTTTATTAGCTAAGCACTGAGAGAGACCAGAGATTAACAGACCTTAGCGTTGATAGCTTGAAATGATCTGACATAAAACTGAACATTCTGTACCAGTGCAATGAGGGAGAAACTTGCTCACAGAACAAATTCATCATCAGAACAGCAGAAATTTCTAATATCAAGCTTCTCAGATCTGTAACAAAAAAAAAACACCTCATACCTCTTGTGCGGTTTACCATGTCAGCTATTTCAGTATTTGCAAAGAACTTATCCTCAGCATATCTGACACGTTTTGAACTGGCTTGTATTCAGGTAGGTTTCACTATCATGACCTTTTTTGACCTCATTTAAATTTACGATTACTACACTATAATTAAACGCGCAGATTCCGCCTCATAGCAGCGTTGCTCTTCACATAATCCAGGGGTCACTTGTAGCTGATTTCACCTTTGCTTGTAACCCACAATAGAACTGCTATTCTATTTGTCACTAGAAGTTCAATGATGGCCTGTTTGGCTCTGAGTTGTTAACCAAACTGCTACTTAGTGGTGTTTCCTCGTTTTTTTGTTCTCCATCAAGGTTAAAAAAAGGAACAAAAGTTGAAAAATACTGGAAAATTTCAGCAAGTCTGAAAGCATCTGTGGAGAGAGAATAGAGCTAACGCTTCAAATCTACATGACCCTTTGCAACAGCTCTGAGATTTTCCAGTATTTTTCTGTTTTTGTTTTAGATTCCAGCATCCATGGTATTTTGCGTTTATCTTAAGACAAAGGAAGCCTCATATGTCCTGAAATGCACCATCTTAAAATGGTGCTAGGGGCAAAGAGCAGGGGGAACGCTTTAAAAAACTATTACATGCTTGATGAGCCAAATGACTGCATTCCAGCTTCATACTCCAGGCTAAAAGGATTTAGTCAAAACATTTGTATTTCAGTTGAAAGAACTGGCACCTCAGTTTTAGTCCTCATATAGCAAACATGAAATCAGGAGTTTACTGTGCAAATAGTAACTTTATAACCTGCATGCCAGTAGTTTCTGGTGCAACGTTGCAACATTTCTTAATGTGATTTCCAATTGCAATATTATTTCTATCAAGCAACTTTGATTATTAGCAATTTTGGGTATTTGGCAGGGGTGAAATCAATATCAGGCAGGTGACAAGGCTAGCTCATTGCACTTAGGGGATGCTGACACCTGTGATAATGGTTTGCCCAAGTTAGGGTAAAGGATCAGGGTGGCGAGTGAGGGTAAACCAAGGCTTTACCTGATGCAATTTTTCAAAGCCATCTCAGTCTTTTGTCTAAGCTGAAGCGACAGGTCAAGCACAGGATGGGTGCAATGCCTCATCCTATCATAGTCATAGAGTCATAGTGGTTTACAACCTTCGGCCCAACTTGTCCATGCTGTCTTCTTTTTTGAAATCCCTAAGCTGATCTCAATTGCCTGCATTTGGCCCATATCCCTCTATACCCATTGTATCCATGTAACTATCTAAATGCTTTTTAAAAGATCAAATTGTACCCACCTCTACAACTACTTCTGGCAGTCTGTTCCAGACAGTCACCACCCTCTGTGTGAACAAATTGCCCATCTGGACACTTGTGTCTCTCCCTTCTCACCTTAAACCTTTTAGATTCTCTCTAGTTTTAGATTCCCCTACCTTTGGTAAAAGATATTGACTATCTATCTTGTCTATGGCCCTCATTTATTTATAGATCTCTATAAAGTCACCCATCAGCCTCCTACGCTCCAGAGGAAAATAATTCCAGTCTATCCAGCCTCTTTTTGTAACTCAATCCATCAAGTCCCGATAGTATCCTAGTAAATTTATTCTGCAGTCTTTTTAGTTTAATAATACCCTTTCTATAAAAGCGTGAGCAGTATTGCACATAGAACATAGAACATAGAACAATACAGCACAGAACAGGCCCTTCGGCCTTCGATGTTGTGCCGACCAAAATAAAAAGCAATGCCCCTCCTAACTAAACCATTCCCTTCTCATCCATATACTTATCAACTAACCTCTTAAACGCCACCAAACTTGGCGCATCTACAACAGCTGCAGGCAGGGCATTCCACTCCCGAATCACCTTTGAGTAAAGAACCTACCTCTGATATCCGTCCTATAACTATCACCCCTTAATTTAAAGTTGTGTCCCCTCGTGCTAGCTTTCTCCATCCTAGGAAAAAGGCTATCACTGTCCACCCTATCCAAACCTCTAATCATCTTATATGTTTCAATAAGATCCCCCTTAGCCGCCTCCTTTCTAACGAAAACAACCTCAAATCCTCAACCTCTCTTCATAGGACCTGCCCTCCATACCAGGCAACATCCTGGTAAACCTCCTCTGTACCCTCTCCAATGCCTCCACATCTTTCTTATAATGTGGGGACCAGAACTGCACACAATACTCCAAGTGCGGCCGCACTAGAGTTTTGTACAGCTGCAACATGATGCTGCGGCTCCTAAATTCAATCCCCCTACCAATAAAAGCTAAGACTCCATATGCCTTCTTAACAACTTTATCCACTTGACTGCCTACTTTCAGGGATCTATTGACACATACACCAAGATCCTTCTGTTCCTCAACACTATTAAGAGCCCTACCATTAGCCCTATACTCTACACATTTATTGTTCCTGCCAAAGTGCATTACCTCACACTTTTCCACATTAAACTCCATTTGCCACCTCTCGGCCCAGCTCTGCAACTTGTCCAAGTCACTCTGTAAACTAAAACACCCCTCTTCACTATCTACCACACCACCAACTTTAGTATCATCTGCAAATTTACTGATCCATCCCTCAATACCCTCATCCAGATCATTTATAAAAATTACAAACAGCAGGGGCCCCAAAACAGACCCCTGAGGCACACCACTGTCACCGAACTCCACGATGAATATCTCCCATCAACCACCACCCTCTGTCTTCTATCTGCCAGCCAATTCTAATCCAATTAGCTAAATCACCCTCTATTCCACACATCTGCATTTTCTGTAGAAGTCTTCCATGGGCCACCTTATCAAAAGCCTTACTAAAGTCCATATATACTACATCAACCGCCTTACCCCCATCCACCTCTCTGGTCACTTTCTCAAAAAACTCAATGAGGTTAGTAAGGCATGACCTACCCTTCACGAAACCATGCTGACTATCCCCAATCAATTCATTTCTCTCTAAATAACTATAAATCCTATCCCTAATAATTCTCTCCAATACCTTGCCCACAACAGAAGTAAGACTCACTGGCCTATAATTCCCTGGAAGGTCTCTCTTCCCCTTCTTAAACAATGGGACCACATTCGCTATCCTCCAGTCCTCCGGAACCACACCCGTAACCAACGAGGACCTGAAGATCAGAGCCAGAGGCTCTGCAATCTCCTCTCTTGCCTCCCAGAGAATCCTAGGGTAAATCCCGTCCGGCCCAGGGGACTTATCCAACTTCAAACCCTCGAGAATTTCTAACACATCCTCCCTATCTACTACAATACTCCCCAATTTGCAACCCTGTACCTCAGTGCTCTCCACAGCTACATTTCCAGCACTCTGCGTGAATACCGAAGAGAAATATTTATTCAGTGCCTCCCAATCTCTTCAGGCTCCACGCACAACTTCCCACTGCTGTCTATGACTGGCCCTAATCTTGCCCTAACCAATCTTCTATTCTTAACATATCGAAAGAAAGCTTTAGGATTCTCCTTAATCCTATCAGCCAACATCTTCTCGTGTCCCCTCTTAGCTCTCCTCAATTCACTTTTTACCTCCTTCCTAGCTAATCTATAGCTATCCATTGCACTACCTGAGCCTTCAAGCCTCATCCTGACATAAGCCTCCTTTTTCTTCTTAACCAGCAAATCAACTCTTTTCGTACACCAAGGCTCTCTTACTCGTCCATTTCCTCCCTGCCTGACAGGGACATACTTATCAAGGACTCTCAGCAGCTGCTCCTTGAATAAGCACCACATTCCAGATGTTCCCAGTCCCTGTAGTTCCCTAGTCCAATCTATGCACCCTAATTCTCTCCTGATGGCCTCATAATTACCCTTCCCCCAGCTATAACTACAGCCCCCAGCTTCATGCCTATCCCTGTCCATCACTAAGGTGAACGTAACCGAATTGTGGTCACTATCACCAAAATGTTCACTAACTTCCAAGCCTAACACCTGGTCTGGCTCATTGCCCAGCACCAAATCCAATGTAGCCTCACCTCTAGTTGGCCTATCTACATACTGAGTCAAAAAACCTTCCTGCACACTCTGTACGAAAACTGACCCCTCTAACGAGCTAGAGCTATAGCTATTCCAATCAATATTAGCAAAGTTAAAGTCCCCCATCACAATTACCCTACTACTTTCACTCCTAATCAGAATTGACTTCGCAATCCTTTCCTCAACCTCTCTAGAACTATTAGGAGGTCTGTAAAAGACTCCCAACAGGGTGACCTCTCCTCTCCTGTTTCTAATCTCAGCCCATACTACCTCAACAGACAAGTCCTCATCAAACTTCTTTTCGATCACCGTGATACAGTCTTTGACCAGTAACGCCACTCCTCCCCCCTTCTACCCCCTTCTCTACTCCGACTAAAGCATTTGTACCCCGGAACCTGCAACATCCATTCCTGTCCCTGCTCTACCCAAGTCTCTGAAATGGCCACAACATCGAAGTTCCAGGTACTGGTCCAAGCTGCAAGTTCCTCCCCCTTATTGCGAATACTCCTTGCATTAAAGTATACGCATCTCAAACCATGCCCACCCCACCCGTACGCCGCTGTGTTTTACAACTCTCCTCTATAACCCCCTTACTCTCATCCCTCAGCACCCCAACTACTTAGGATCCCACCCCCCCCCCGAATCAGTTTAAAGCCCCCATCATAGCCTTAGCAAATTTTCCCCCCAAGATATTAGTCCCCCTCTGGTTCAGGTGTAGACCATCTCTCTTGAAGAGGTCCCACCTATCCCAGAATGAGTCCCAATTGTTAAGGAACCTGAACCCCTCCCTCCTGCACCATCCACGCAGCCATGAGTTCAAACTATCCCTTTCTCTGTTCATCTCTAAACTATCCCTTGGCACAGGCAAGAGTCCCGAGATAACCACTCTGCCTGTTATGGACCTAAGCTTCCACCCTAACTCCATAAATTTCTGTTTAATATCCCCTTCCCTTGTCATCCCCTTCCCATAGTATTCCAATTGTAGCCTTACCAATGTCTTGTACAACTTCAACAAGACGTTACAACTCATGTATTCAATGTTCTGACCAATGAAACCAAGCACGCCAAATGCCTTCTTCACCACTCTGTTCACCTGTTCATTTCATTAATTTTCAAAGGAGATGACTGATTAACAGCAAGAAATTCATCCATTAAAAAGAAATGCTGTTGTAATTAATTATTGCCTCACCAATTCTTTTACTAAAGTATTGGGGATTTTCAGATTTCCATAGATGAATTACTAAAATTGTGAGAAAGCCTAAGGCAACACTTCACACAAATCTAACACTATCCCTGCCATCAGGAGCATGAGAGCGACAGTTGTTTTATGTTGCACAAATGGCAGAGGAAAGCACAAACAAAAACCAGTGCATAGGATAACAAAGCTGCCTTTTTCTAATGTCTCAGGCTGGGGCTATAAGAATGTAAGACTTGTATAAATCCAATCAGAATGTTTTGTAATGACATTCTTCATAATTGACACACCTGTGATTCATGTGCTAGCACCAGAAAAATGCAAGATTGACTCAAGTCTTGATGTCTAATGGGCAGAAGGGAGAGTGATGTCACTGTTATCCAGCAAAACAATCACTGAGATACAATGATGAGCCTCTATTTCTTAAACTTCAGCAATAGAATGATCTACAGGAGTTACTGAACCTTGCCATTTTGGTTGAATATATTATATCATTTGTTTTAAGTAACAGCCATTTAATTTGTAATCCTTTGTTTTGTTGTCTGGCATGTTACAAAAAACATCTCTTCCCAAATGTTGTCAGACCTGCTGAGACTTTTCAGCATTTTGGTTTTTTTTGTTTCAGATTCCAGCATCCACAGTAATTTGCTTTAAAATCAGGCCTAGAATTGCCGGGCTGGGTGATAATACTCACATTGTTTCAGAATGAACCGTTGTTTATACTTCCAGTGAAGCTGGTGTGTTAGAAGAATGGATGGCATCCAGCTCAGTAGGAAACATAATGTGACAAGGACGGCACTTGAGTGCTGAAGGTTCAAAGCCACATTCTGCAATCTCCAAATATGGAAAGTAGTCATCTCAGTGGATCTTTCCCCCCTTGCCTGATGCTGTTATTGGATTCAGGCGAATCCAATAAAGGGGTCAGTTTTTGTACAAAGTGTGCAGGAAGGTTTTTTGACTCAGTATGTAGATAGGCCAACTAGAGGTGAGGCTATATTGGATTTGGTGCTGGGCAATGAGCCAGACTAGGTGTTAGACTTGGAAGTTGGTGAACATTTTGGTGATAGTGACCACAATTTGGTTATGTCCACCTTAGTGATGGATAGGGATAGGCATGAACCTGGGGGCAGTAGTTAAAGTTGGGGGAATGGTAATTACGAGGCTATTAGGAGAGAATTAGGGTGCATAGGTTGGACTAGGAAACTACAGGGACTGGGAACATCTGAAATGTGGAGCTTATTCAAGGGGCAGCTACTGCGAGTCCTTGATAAGTATGTCCCTGTCAGGCAAGGAGGAAATGGTCGAGTAAGGGAACCTTGGTGTACGAAAAAAGTTAATTCGCTGGTTAAAAGGTAAAAGGAGGCTTATGTCAGGATGAGGCTTGAAGGCTCGGTTAGTGCAATGGATAGCTATAGATTAGCCAGGAGGGAGCTAAAGAGTGAGTTGAGGAGAGCTAAGAGGGGACACGAGAAGACTTTGGCTGATAGGATTCTCCTTGATCCTAAAGCTTTCTTTAGATATGTTAAGAATAGAAGATTGGTTAGGGCAAGATTAGGGCCAGTCATAGACAGCAGTGGGAAGTTGTGCGTGGAGCCTGAAGAGATTGGAGAGGCACTAAACAAATATTTCTCTTCGGTATTCACGCAGGGAGATGTAAATGTAGTTGTGGAGAACACTGAGGTACAGGGTTGCAAACTGGAAAGTATTGAAGTAGATAGGGAGGATGTGCTAGATATTCTCGAGGGTTTGAAGTTGGATAAGTCCCCTGTGCCGGACGGGATTTACCCTAGGATTCTCTGGGAGGCAAGAGAGGCGATTGCAGAGCCTCTGGCTCTGATCTTCAGGTCGTCGTTGGTTACGGGTATAGTGCCGGAAGACTGGAGGATAGCGAATGTGGGTCCCATTGTTCAAGAAGGGGAAGAGAGACTTTCCGGGGAATTATAGGCCAGTGAGTCTTACTTCTGTTGTGGGCAAAGTATTGGAGAGAATTATTAGGGATAGGAATTATAGTTATTTAGAGAGAAATGAATTGATTGGGGATAGTCAGCATGGTTTTGTGAAGGGTAGGTCATGCCTTACTAACCTTATGGAGTTTTTTGAAAAAGTGACCAAAGAGGTGGATGGGGGTAAGGCAGTTGATGTGGTATATATGGACTTTAGTAAGGCATTCGATAAGGTGCCCCATGGAAGGCTTCTGCAGAAAATGAAGATGTATGGGATTGAGGGTGATTTAGCTAATTGGATTAGGAATTGGCTAGCTGATAGAAGACAGAGGGTAGTGGTTGATGGAAATTATTCATCATGGAGTTCGGTTACAAGTGGTGTACCTCAGGGATCTGTTTTGGGCCCCTGCTGTTTGTAATTTTTATAAATGATCTGGATGAGGGTATTGAAGGATGGATTAGTAAATTTGCAGATGACACTAAAGTCGGTGGAGTGGTAGATAGTGAAGAGGGGTGTTATAGTTTGCAGAGGGACTTGGACAAGTTGCAGCGCTGGGCCGAGAGGTGGCAAATGGAGTTTAATGTGGAAAAGTGTGAGGTAATCCACTTTGGCAGGAACAATAAATGTGTAGAGTATAGGGCTAATGGTAGGGCTCTTAATAGTGTTGAGGAACAGAAGGATCTTGGTGTATGTGTCAATAGATCCCTGAAAGTGGGCAGTCAAGTGGATAAAGTTGTTAAGAAGGCATATGGAGTCTTAGCTTTTATTGGTAGGGGGATTGAATTTAGGAGCCGCAGCATCATGTTGCAGCTGTACAAAACTCTAGTGCGTCCGCACTTGGAGTATTGTGTGCAGTTCTGGTCGCCACATTATAAGAAAGATGTGGAGGCATTGGAGAGGGTACAGAGGAGGTTTACCAGGATGTTGCCTGGTATGGAAGGCAGATCTTATGAAGAGAGGCTGAGGGATTTGAAGTTGTTTTCGTTAGAAATAAGGCGGCTAAGAGGAGACCTTATTGAAACATATAAGATGATTAGAGGTTTAGATAGGGTGGACAGTGATAGCCTTTTCCCTAGGATGGAGAAAGCTAGCACGAGGGGACATTGCTTTAAATTAAGGGGTGGTAGTTATAGGACGGATGTCAGAGGTAGGTTCTTTACCCAGAGGGGGGTAAGGGTATGGAATGCCCTGCCTGCTGCAGTTGTAGATGCGCCAAGTTTAAGAGGTTAGTAGATAAGTTTATGGATGAAAAGGGAATGGTTTAGGTTAGAGGGTCATTGCTTTTTCTTAATTGGTCGACGCAACATCGAAGGCCGAAGGGCCCGTTCTGTGCTGTAATGTTCTATGTTCAGGCTACAGAATCTTCGAAAAGGGCATAGAGAGAGGAATAAAAAGAGAAACCTGAAGCTTCAACTCTCTCTGCTTCTTGCATTTTCTTCAATGGCATCTCCAGAGCTTATCTTCGACTGTGAGAACAGCCACACAGTTCTTATTTCCAGCTCCTTGTGCCTCATGGGGGGCATCATCACTGACCAAACCCAAAAGACTAACCAGGTGAGACAAACCGAAGACCAGAAACAGCCTTAGACAAGACAGGAAGCCCAAACTGACGCCTGCAGATTCTGAAACATCAGCCAACACTCAGACTGAGGAACTGCCATCCCAGCCTAACTGAATGGATATTACCAATCTTTTTAGACAAATAGTTCAAATATAGTGATAGGAAACTGTGGATAATGGGTTGCAAATTCTTAGAAACGTGTGTCAGAAGTAGATAACGTAGTATAGATATAAGGCTGTTTACTTAAGAATCCTGTGAAGAGTTTGAATATTGTTTTGCCTTGATGAAGTGTTCAATGAATTTGTGTTAGACCTTTTTTGACTTTTGTTCCCTTTGTTTTTCTCACCATGTAATGTACCTGAGGTAAAAAGGATTATGCAAACTAGTCAAGGTTAGTCAGTGTACACTTACTCACCTTTCACTTTACAACATTGGATGTGTTTAGTGGTTTCTTATTCGTAACTGTTTTAAATCATTATAGTCCTGTTTGTGTATATGCGTCTTTTTCTTTTACAGTAAAAAATAGTCTTTAATAAGCATGATAATACAACTGGCTGGTCACTGGGCCTTACACATGTCTCTTCACATCATCCCTATAACTAAAAGTATGCAGCACCATGAATTGGAGTGCCAAGTTGTGACAACCTCTCAGATAACATCAGCCGCTGACAGTCATTCAGACTTTAACAAACAGCCACATTTCCTCCCTCCCTCCCCAACCCATTCCCTGACACAAGACCCTGAAATGCCTCAGCATTCTTAACTCAATGCTTCTGATTTACCCAATCCCCCATGAGGTGTCAAATTCACCATCAACAGGAGGGAAATCCATCTGATCGACCGCTCTACTATTCCAAAATTCATACATAAACAATGAAGCAGAATTAAGAGATCTAGGAGTACATGTTCTTGGCTCCTTGGAAGTGGAGTCACAGGTAGCCAGAATGGTAAAGAAGTCATTCAGCATGCTTGGTTTCATCGGTCAGAACACTGAATACATGAGTTGGGACATCTTGTTGAAGTTGTACAAGACATTGGTCTTTCTAATTTAGAGAAGACCATGCTTTGCACATAGCAACAAGAGACCATCATGGACTAAATGGACCAAATGGCCTTGTTATATGCTGTAATAATTTGAAAGACTCCAGCTTGGAGAAAGAGCATGTCTCAACTAGAAGATATAGTTGGTGCCCTACAGAGAGTTTTCTAAGAGAGTTACATCCCTCATGATTATATATGAAAATAGTGAAGGAAGGACAGTTGATGGTACGAGTGGCAGGAAGGTAATGATGAAAAAAAAAGAGTAAAAAAATCTACTTTGTCTGTGCAGGTTCTGCACATTCTCCCCATATGTGGATGCATTTCCTCCAGGTGCTTCGGTTTCTTCCCACAGTCCAAAAGATGTGCTGGTTAGGTGCATTGGACATGCTAAACTCTTCCTCAGTGTACCCAAACAGTGCGGTGTGGTGACAAGGGGCTTTTCACAATAACTTCATTGCAGTGCTAACATAAGTCTACTTGTGACACAAACAAATACAAACTTTAAACTTTTGGGGAGGCACCATGGCACAGTTGTTAGCACTGCTGCCTCACAGAATTAGGGACTCGGGTTCAGTTCTGGCCTTGGGTCACTGTCTGTGTGGAGTTTGCACATTTTCTCCATGTTTGTGTGGGTTTCCTCCCACAATCTAAAGATGTGTGAATTAGATTGATTGGCCATGCTAAATTGACCCTAGTGTCAAGGGATTAGCAGGATAAATATGTGGGGTTACAGGAACAGGGCCAGGATGGGATTGTGATCGGTGCAGACTCGATGGGCCAAATGGCCTTCTTTCGTACTGTTGAGATTCCACTTTCAGTCTATGATCACTGAGTAGCACAGAATGCTAGATGCAATGAAAAAATAAAGAGAGATTAATCTTCTCTGCCTTTATTCAAGTTTTAAAATTTCAATGAAAATTAAGTTTACGCATAAAAATGGCCAAGCAATTTATTAAGTTGTTTATGTGTCTATGTGTAAAAATCATCTCAAAAATGTTTCAAATATAATAAATATCCTCTGCAATGCAATGTAATGGTATGCTACAAATTCAGCAGATATTCTGCACCAGTCTGACAAACACATAATTGATGAGCAGTTTGTATATCTTTCACACTGTGTTGATTGAGAGAGGAGAATTGGATAGAATATCAGGAAAAACTTTATTCAATTGGTGCCATGGAATGTTAAACATCCACCCAGATGGAACATGAAGATTGAAACTATCCAAATCCAATGTCTCAAAAGACAACATTAAATTTAGATTTGCTGTCATTTATAAGTTGCTTCAGCCAAACATTGTTAGTTTGAGAAATATTTTAATATCATCAGACATACGCTGTATTTTAACCTTTATTGTTCTTCTTTCTACTTCTTCTAATGCCAATACATCTGTTTTTATGCATAATGATCAGAACTGAATGCTGTATTCCAATCATCAACTTAAAATGACTTCAGGACATCCACAATGTTAACACACTGGATTTGGTAAATGAAACGTTGGATCATTGTTGCTCATTAGGTTTATAAAAGTTAGTTAGTCTTGTGCCAGTCAGTCAAAGATTGCTCAGAATGAGCAGAATATTCTGGCCCCACCCACCACTGGGTTTGCTCAGACCCGCCAAAACTATTGACTGGGCCGTCAGACACTGGAGCAGAATTGGGCCACTTGGCCCACCGAGTCTGCTCCACCATTCATTCATGGCTGATTTTTTTTCTCATCCCCGTAACCCCTGATGCCCTCATCAATCGAGAACGTATCTATCTCTGTCTTAAAAACACTCAATGACCCGGACTCCACAGCCTTCTGCGGCAAAGAGTTCCACAGATTCACCACTCTGTTTTAAAGGATCGTCCCTTTAGCCTGAGATTGAGCCTTTTGGCTTTAGCTTTTCTTACTACTGGAAACATCCTCTCCATGTCCACTCTATCCGGGCCTTGCAGTATCCTGTAAGTTTCAAGAAGAATCCTCCTCATCCATTTAACCATTTAAACTCCAATGAGTACAGACCCAGAGTCCCAACCATCCCTCATTTGACAAGCTCTTCATTATATGGATCATTCTTGTGAAGCTCCTCTGGAGCCTTTCCAAGACCACCAAATCTTTCCTTAGATAAAACTCCACAATACTCCAAATGGGGTTTGACCAGAATGTTATACAGCCTCAGAAGTACACCCCTGCTCTTGTATTCTAGCCTTCTCGACATAAATGTTAACATTGCATTTCTCTTTCTAACTGCCGAATGAACCTACACATTAAGAGAATCTTGAACAATGACTTCCAAATTCTTTTGTATTTCTGCTTTTTGAAGCATTTTCCCATTTAGAAAAAAGTCTATATGCCTTCATTCCTCCTTCACACTTTTCCACGTTGTATTCCATCCGTCCCTTCTTTGCTCACACTCCCCTAACATGCCCAAGTCCTTCTTCAGCCCTTCTCCTGCTGAATCTCCCGCGGCAACCCACCATGACAGGGCTGGAAAATCTTGCCGTGGATAAAAAAAAAGCAAATATTCAACTGTTTTTTATTAACCATTTTAAAATAACAGACTGATTCGGTTTGAATACATACCTTCAAACTGCAGTAAAAAGACATCCACAGAATACATTCACAAACTATAAACAGCATTCATTTTGTTTATTCTTGAAGCTTGCACAATGTTGCACAGGCAACATTTATTGGACATCCCTGATTCCTCAATAAGTTAGTTTCTTATACAGCAATCATTCATACAACTGAATGGCTTACAAGGAAACTTTGTGGACAATTGGGATGGATTAGCATCACCTATGGGTCTAACCAGGAAGAAGTGCAGATTCCCCTTCCAGAACAATATAGCTAAATCCTTGGTTTGTATGTTAATTGGGAATCTTTCTGATGCTGCATACAAATGACCAGGTTCACTGAATTCAGTTTCAGAACATGCCTTGACAGGATTTCAACTCATGACCTCTGAACTGCCTGGTTAACTTGTACTTTAAGCATGACTTACCACTACATCCAAAAGACAGTCCAGTTGCTGGTGTTCACTGCAATTCTGTAGGCTTTGAGAGGAATGTGTACTGTTGTCATCACTGAAATGCCAAAAAAAATTCAATTCAATCCCCATAGCAACAAAGGCCTCAAACTTGTAGTTAATTCCCAGGAAAACTTTCTCCAGCAGACTTGTTTCGTCAACATTAAATGGAATACAGGATGGGATTTGTTCAGTCAATTGTACAAGCTTCACTTCAAGAGCAGTAGGCACAGGGTCCAAAACCATAACACTGATGTTTTTCTCCTCCTGAGAGATCTGATTGTCTGCAAGTACAGCTGGAAATTAAAAGCAGAAACTACCAATTATTAATCAGCCACATTTTTATTTGCCTATGGCATGCAAAGGTCAAGGCTTCTAAATAAAATTTATTGGCTTCACCAACTTCCTGAGGATCTTTTTTTTAAAATACCAACTTAACTGACTGGTAAACCAGCAGAAATACCTAGGTGAAATAAAAACTATATAATGTAAAATTCCCAATGACTAATTCTGAATACTCCCAAATATTCTTTGGATTGAAACAGTTAATACTCGGAAACTACTCAGATTTTTTTCCAACTATTTTTGATTCAGTAACAAATTAACAATAACAAGTAATAGCACACGTTGAGAACTTACTTATCAAATAGCTTCCGGGCTCAGTGTAGATCCAGACAGGAGACAAAGAGAAAAACCCACTGGAGGTGACAGTGGCATTCAGGATGCTACGATTTAAACTATCCCAATTAATTTTCATGAGCACATAAGATAGGTCAGCTGCATTGAGAGTTCCAGTACCTGAAACAAGTCACCTGCATGAGGAATGTACCCAAAATAATTACCTAAATTATTACCTAACAGCAAAAATACAACAGCACACTTCTGAAAGGTGGATACATTTGAAGCTCCTGGAGTTGGGTTAGGTTGGGTAAATGAGTCAGGAATGTAACACCATCATGCATGTTTCCAGCCCTGTGCACTCTAGATCTACCTGAAAACCAGTGGAACATGAAGTTCAAGGTCATGTTCATTAAATTATCATTTCATCTGAAGTGTCTTTAGTAATTCAGTGATGCAGGCGCATTATGTGGTGCTCTCTCTCTGATGGGATCACACTGCATTTTGATATATGGCTCCTTCTCTGATGGGATCACATTGAAGATTAGCTGTAAAGACTTGCATTCTAATCAGTATTCTGTAAACTGTGTGTGGTTTTATATGCCCTTCTCTGATCAGAACCTTCCGCATACTGACAAAGGAACACCGTTTCCAAAAGCTTGTGAGATTACTGTCAAATAAACTGGTTGAATTTTAACCTGGTATCATGAGACTTCTTACTGGGATCACACTGCACCTGAGGAAGTGATCTCAAAGGAAGGAGATTGTGTCTTTCTCACATGACAAGGAAAAAGAACCTACTTCTGAAAGCGAGGTAGTCAGAAACATGATGTACATCTTGTGAGGGAATCCAAAACTAGACATCATAAGAAAGACACTAATAAATGCAAAGGGCAATTCTGAAGAGACTTCTTCATACAAAAAGTGGTAAGTGTGTGAAATGCAGTGTTACAAGGGGCAGGTAAAGAAATAGTGTAGCTGCAGTTTAGGGGAAGCATATGCATACAAAGAATAAAATATAAAGACACAACAACAAAGTTAAATGAAGCAGGATGGGAGGAAACTCATATAGAACCTTAATGCCGACATGGAACTGTAGGACTGTGGTCCATTTCAATGCTGTACACTTGATGCAATCTCCAATCACCAACTGCTATAGCATTTCCACAGTCGCTGACATCTTGAACTTGAATATAATTAATTCCTGCCTCTTACCGAGCAAGGACGCAAGGATGCAAGGATCAAAATCCTGAGTTTACCACTCAACAACCTCATACAAATAGCTTCCACCCAGAAATATGGGCAGGATACAGCACATCCTAATCTGATTTGCATTTATTGCTGAACTAATCTTAATTTTCCGACACTTGGTTTCTGTTCACTTTTATTCAAGGATATCTCAGTAATTACCAATGACTCAATTTAATAAAAGGATATTTCTTCTTACCAATGGCATATGCCACAGGACTAGCCAAATACCCACAAACTTCCAACATGAATGGCTTTCTGGTCTGGACTTGGTCGGCTATAAGCGTCAGACTAACGTCCTTTATGTATGGTCCAACTGTTTGATATACAGCCACGTGACTTCTGCCATCTCCATATAACAAGCAAGCAGTGCCAAAGCATCTATCAACAATAAAAAGATTGCATCAGAAGGAAAATAAGCACATGAGGCAAAAGCTAATATCATTGGGGAAAAACAGGAAGACAGAACAGGATCAATGTTTTTGAAGTAATGCAAGTGACGCAAAATGGATATGCAAAGGTTCTTCTTTCCACCTGTGTAAGGAATCTACGAAAAATGCTTTGCTAATTTAACCCTAATTCAATATGGGCCCAGACCTGTAAATATACACTTTTTGAGACTCCATTAATGAACACAAAAGGTATTTATTAATAAGAATTGTGCAGCAGCTACACAGCAGCAATAAGCTCCTTGCATGTTTTTTGCTTAAGAAAACTCAATTCGTTGGGGTGATTCCTTAGTAAGTACCAATTGGTTCCCGGGCCAGGTGACCCTTCATCTGCTGCATTGTTATTAAAGAATCTATTACTGGAATCGTCCCCTTTAACTCCTTTATACAACCTTCAAGAATTAAGTTATACAGTCCTAAATTCTAACTAAACATTATATATACACAAGTTGGACAATTATAAATCAGATCTTTGGTTTTTTTTCTGTTTTTTGTAGAATGGCGTAATTCTGTTTGAGATGCTTCCACAGGATCAACATTAACAGGAACTGCAAATGGATACCTCTTTTGGCAGAGGTGGTTCATTACTACTTGCTTCCAAGACACATCAGTTCTGATTATGAGGTCAATCAGGTACTTCGTTGCTATAGGTTTAGAAGCATTTGACTGGCAACACTGATTGCTAGAGTATCTCTCTACGTATCCAGTGAACCACTTGTTTACAAACGATCTGTCCCTCCATGTCTACTTCTTACAACAGAGGTATAGTTTCAGAGACAATAATTCCAGGGATCTAACTCGATCCACTACTATATTTTCATATCAGTTTTGTATTGTTGTAATGATGATAGCTCATTGATGTGATCTTAAGGCTTAAGTGAAACATAAACACTGATTGGCAGGCTTTAACGATGTTCAGTTCCAAATGTTCAGGCTTGCATGGAGGTGTCCATGCAGGCTTGCTGACCATGTGACTTCATTCATTGTTCTGTGGATGGTGTCAGTCTCCAGTCTCGGGTTGATCTTTACTCTGTCAAGCACCTTACATTATAACGAATGCAGGCACTTATCATCAGAATAATTATATCTTGACAGTTCTTTCACAATCTTGGTCTGTCAGAAATAAAGGAATGGCCATAGCTCTCTGTTTTGGTACTTAGGTCAGATGATAAAGTTTCTTCATAGAATCCTACAGTTCAGAAGGAGGCCATTTGGTCCATCGAGTTTGCACTGACCACAATCTCACCCAGGCCCTATCCACATAACTTCATGCATTTACCGTAGCTAGTCCCCCTAACAGTAACTTAGCATGACCAGTCCACCTAACCAACACACCTTTGGACTGTGGGAAAAAACCCACGCAGACACAGGAAGGATTTGCAAACTTCACACAGACAGTGATTCAAGCCAGGAATTGAACCCGGTCTCTGGCACAGTGAGGCAGCAGCGCCAGCCACTGTGCCACCATGCTGCACTTCTCTTTCCAGCATTTCAATTCAGCAATGTTTACAACAACCATTTTATCATATTGGTTGTTTTTCTATTCACGTTACTATTTCAGCAACTTTGTTCTGGCAAGTAATCTCAATTTCTTTCTCTGTTTGAACTGCTGATTTTGCTGTCAGTTTCAATATTTTTACCTTTTCAGTTAATTTCTCATTGCCAAATTCTCTTCTTCTAAGCTCTCATTCTCCTGATTCAATTTTACACTGGACTTAGACTTATTTTAAAGTTGCTTTTTCATTGAATTCAGCTTATTCTACGTTCTTATTAATTTTCCCTTCTTTCACCTTGCTTTAATCTCTTCTCTAGGGCTTTAATTCTTTTTGCTGATTTCTCTTTATTTTCAATAGCTCCTAGTTTCTTTTGAAGTCTTTAATTTCTGCATTTCTTCTGAGGGGAATCCATCACGATCTTACTGGACATACACATTTTAGAAATTGAACCTTCATTTCTACTTGTCTTAACTTCAGCTGAACCATTTTACTTCACTGTTGGTTAGGTCTGTCTCCAAAGTGTCTACTTGTTTCCATTCTGTAATTCTCTCGTTGTCCCTCGTGCAGGGTCTTCTATTGTCCTCTTTGTAGGATGTCTCATTGCCTCTTTTTTAAGGTCTTCATTACCTCCTCTGAGGCCCTCTAATGCTTCTTCCTTGAGGACTTCATTACTTCTTCTAAGATGCCAAGGAACAATACCACCTGCAAGTCTCCTTCCAAGCCATTCACCACCATGACTTGGAACAATACCACTTGGAACAACTTCAGTGTTGCTCGAATCCTGGGACTCCCTACCTAACAGCAGTATTGGCACACCAATACATTGAACAAACTGCAATGGTTCAAGGTGGGAAGCTCACCACTATCTTCTCAAGGCTAATTATGGATGTTGACCTCATCAGTGCTGCTCCTAACTAAAGGGATTTTTAAAAAATTCTCAAGAATACATGTAATGTTGCAACAGAAAGACATATAATATAGTTCACTGATTAGTGTTTTAATGAATTAAAAGTTGCAGAGTATAGGATGTATAGTACTAGGATGTTGCCTGGTATGGAGGGCAGGTCCTATGAAGAGAGGTTGAAGGATTTGAGGTTGTTTTCGTTAGAAAGGAGGCGGCTAAGAGGGGATCTTATTGAAGCATATAAGATGATTAGAGGTTTAGATAGGGTGGACAGTGATAGCCTTTTTCCTAGGATGGAGAAAGCTAGCACGAGGGGACACAGCTTTAAATTAAGGGGTATGAGTTATAGGACGGATATCAGAGGTAGGTTCTTTACTCAAAGAGTGATTAGGGAGTGGAATGCCCTGCCTGCAGCTGTTGTAGATGCGCCAAGTTTGGTGGCGTTTAAGAGGTTAGTTGATAAGTATATGGATGGGAAGGGAATGGTTTAGTTAGGAGGGGCATTGCTTTTTATTTTGGTCGGCACAACATCGAAGGCCGAAGGGCCTGTTCTGTGCTGTATTGTTCTATGTTCTATGTTCTATATATTGAAAGAATAAATGCCAGTAAGAATAACGTATATAAAACATGAGATACTTTGTCTTGCAGAAATTATTCCATTCACAGGACAGTCATAAGATTTTAAAGATTTTTGAATATTTTAATACTTTGAATCTATTTTGAATAGATTATTAAAGCATTCACGAAAGTCTTGCAGCATTTAGGCTGTGCCTGTAAAAGAAATGTAATATTAATATTCAGAAGAGAGCTGATATGTAAAAATAGCATGCAAGGATTTTCACTTACAAAATGGAGATTCTCATTTAAAAGGTTCGAGGACATGGACATCGTCGGCAAAGACAGCGTTGATTGCTCCATTTTCCTTTTCTTTAATTCCAGGGCAAGACGAATTAGAATGACTTTTTTGAAAACTGAAAGCTCAGTATTACCATTTACAAGTCAGCCATCAGCATCCACAAAGCTATCAGCTCCAATATTTTTACCAAGTTCCTGAAAACTCAGCATTGATTATATCCATTAGCTCACCATAAAAGTGAGTGAAACTTTTCTAGCTGTAGGTAGACATTATAGACAACACTACTGATATCAATGAAATGGAATCACAAATGATAGGAACAACTGTCCTCAGAAGTCTCATTCTTTTTGTTAACTGTCTTACCTGCTTATACAACCAGTGCTTGAGGAGATGTTCTCTCTTGCTGTAAAGTTGTCACTTTTGGACAGGTTGGTACTTAGCAAAGTATCATTGTTGAGCAATGTGTTACTTAAATTCCAGAATGTTTTGGTTTCATTGGCACAAACGCATTCTGTCCCACTTAAAAGCAGAGTTAAATCAAAGCTGGATATGAGAGAAATAGGAAAGAGAGTTGCATAAGAGATATGATCAAGTCAGACACTTTGAATAAAACCTATGTTCCTGAGTTCATGGATATTATTTTTCTCATATTGCTTCTTGCTGCATTTACTAAAAATGTCTACTTTTCAATATCGACCAGTGTTAACACAAATGCAGGAACACAATAAATCTTTTGCATAATCCCTTATTTACACTAATTTATTCAATGTTCAGACTCGGCCATTTTGTTGACATTTCTCAGTTGCCAAGGCTCATTGATACTTGAAGTCTAAATAAACGTGAAACAGAAAAATCATGGAAAAAAGTGATTAAAAACAGGTTTCTTTCAAATAATTAGCTTTTTTAATTAAAATTGTGTTCATTCATCCGTTGTCATAGCATCTGCATGGTACATTGGGGAGACCATGCAGATGCTAATGACAACGGATGAACGACACCACTTGGCAATCACCAGGCAAGAGCATTGTCTTCGTTTGGGGAGCACTTAAGCATGTCCCAGACATTTGGCCTCTGATCTTCCAGTAAGTGTTCTCCAAAGCGGCCTTCATGACACACAACAATGCAGAGACCAATAGTCAAGTTTCACACACGAGGATGGCTTCAACCAGGATCTTGGGTTCATGTCCCACTATTTGTAACTCCCATGACTTGCCTGAGCTTGCAAAATCTTACTAACTGCCACAGCTGGAGACAATACACATCTCTTTAACCTGTGCTTAACCCTCTTTCCACTCACATTGTCTGTATCTTTAAGACTTGAGTACCTGTAAAGACTCTTATTCCATTTTGTAATTATTATTATTTTGTAAATTGTTTTATTCCAATCATTATTCTGTAAATTGAGTTTGTCTTTATACGCCGTGTGTGTGAACTGAAATCCCATTCACCTGACCAAGGAGCAGCAAGCACTCTGCTTTTTTTTTTGGAGGCTTTTGCTACCAAATAAATCTGTTAGACTTTAACCTAGTATTGTGAGACTTCTTACAAAGGACATAGAGATATAATAAAAGGACAACCACCAAAAAATCCAAATAAAATTAATGGATTGAAGAGCAGGCCAGTGAATATCTTAAGAGGAAAACATGTTCTCTGTTTTAAATTGGGCTCTTTATTTTTGACAATGCATTATAACCAAAATATTCACCAAACCTATTCATTTTAGATAATGATTGCCAAGATGTGCATTTCCAGTATTTTTGTTGGAACTTCATAGACATAAATTGGACAATTGATGGCATTGTGTTGTTTGTACATTTGCAAGTGTGCATAATTATATGTTAAATGACTGTTGACGTTATTTGTTGCAGGTTTTCTTTTAATCAAAGCGAAAGGTCCGCTATGTGTATTCTTCCAAAATGGTTCCGTAAGTCACCTCAAAACAAAATGCTTTGCAAAACAGTAATATGTTTCTATTCCCTACCCTCAGAATTAAATCACTGCAATTTGCACCATGGACTAATGCATACCTTACTAGGTCATGGTCACTGATTTGAATGTAAGATATCCCAAAATTGCTTATTTTGCCCTACTCCCCATGGCAATCTGAAACATGTAAGTACTGCTCCTCCTAAGTCCTATATTCCTATGAATCTCATATCCAGAAGAAGATGCTGATTAGTTATTCTTGATCCCAACTTGCTTTCATCTCAGAACTACATAGAGATTTTACATCACAAGTGTTTTGCAACACAAACACCTTTCTGAAACTTTGGAAGATTCAGAATCTTAATTGAAAGACAGCAACCATTGTCTTCCAAGTATAAATACTTGCACATTTTTTTCCACAAAACTATAGAAATCTTCCTTTGGAAACAAACTATTAAGTTTATTGTCAGGCAGACATCCAAACAGGTTACATAGGCTCTTTCAGCTACTCTAAATTTAAAGATATAATTCCAAAATATATTAATCTTATAAATCTCATAATTGCAATACTATAATCTCGATAGTCTCAGACACAGTTGTTGCAAAGACTGACTTAAGTGCCAACAGTAGTAAATTCTGAAATTGAAGAAGTGAACATAGCATTCATAGCCCTGCTATGAACAATAAATATTACTTCAAGGAAACAGTCTGGGTCAGCCATCAGTATGATCGATTTGCAATTTGCCACATGGGCGTAATATATTGTCACAACTTAGCATCCCATTACCCAAACCCATAATTTTCAAATCCACTGAAATTGTGAAGAATTTTCTTCAGATGACAAACGAAATGTTAGATGAGGTGAGAGTGACTGCTGGTGACATCAAGGCAACTTTTGACCAAGTGTGATATCAAAGAATCTTCAAAATTGAAGTCAATGAAAATCAGGGGTAAAATTCTACACTGCTTGGAATCATATTTGGAAAAACAAGAATCTATACAGCGCTCCTAATATAATAAAATTTCCAAGAATTCACAGAAGCATATGACATATATAGCTGTTCCTTTATTGTCACTGGGTCAAATTTTTGGAATAATCTCTTTAACAACACTGTGGGATACAGCAGCAGCAGCAGAAATGAATAAGTTTATGAAACTTGGGAAGGTGGTTCTGATGCTGGTCGGACACTACGCTGGGTGCAAAGGTGTCACCGTGAAGATTATCAATAATGAAACCTTTAACCCTGCAGTCACAGTTTTGTTGCTCATCTTGATCACTACCCTCGTAAAGTAACTTCCAAAATGGGAAAGTAGAAGGTAGCCAAGAGGTCCATAACCAAATCCTTTATGAAAGTATACAACTTCAACTGTCTGATGCCAACCAGATACTCAGTTGACTTTCTCCTGGATAAGATTATTGTGAACAAGAATACTTCTAGGGATCCTAGTTTGAAACACAAAGCCAAGTAGGGAAGCCAAAGTAAAATTTGAGGAAAGCTACAATGGTTTATCCAGAACCTCCAGTTATAAATTTTATTTCAGTGTAATTAAATATTCAATTAAAATGTTTTGAGTATTGATGTGGTTTGTGGACTTTGCTTGAACATGAGAAAACAACTGCCCTATCAGTGTACTTACATTACATGGTCTGGAATGGTTCAATAACGTAGCTCACCACTACCATCTGAAGGACAATTCAGAATAAGTAATAATTGCTGATCCAGTCAACGATGCTTGCATCCCACAAACTAATTCTAAAAACGTGCTATTTAAGTTAATTCTTGTGCCAAGGGAAAAAAAACTAAAAATCTTTTAAAGTGAAAATACCATGAGTATACATAACAAGAAAATAGTTAAGAGTAGCCAGCAGGGATTTGAAAAGGGATGTTTAATTTGACAAATGGCACAGAAATCTTGGAGGACCCAACAGGGTCAATGGGGAAATGCAATGGACATAATAGACACATCCACATGGGAGACAATAAGAATCTAAGAAAGAGGAGGAATAGGTCATTCAGCCCCTCCCACCTGCTCCATTACTCAATAAGATCATGGCCGATCCAATTGAAGCTTTAACTTGACTTTCCTATCAATCAAAAATCTTCTAACTCAGCCTTTAGTATCGTCAACAACCCAGCTTCCAGATCTCGGAGAAAAAGATCCTAACATTAATGACCTTCTAAAAGAGGATTTAAACAAAAATGGGATGTGGATGTCACTGGCGAGACTAGCATTTATTGCTCATTCTTAGTTGCCCTTGAGAAGGTGGTATGAGCGGCCTTCTTGAACTGCTGTGGTCCTCATTTATCATTAATGAAAGACCTTTTACTTTGAAATTGCCTCTAGTTCTAGATTCCCCCACGAGAGAAAATAACATCTCAGAATGGTGGCAGTGAATGTTTGAGAGTGGATCGTGAACCAATTAAGCAGGTTGTTTAATCCTGGATGTCATCAGGTTTTGAGTCTTGTTTGAGTAACACTTATCCAGACAAGTGAAGAGCATTCCAGTACAGTTCAGATTTCAGCCACGTAGATAGTGGACATACTTTGGGAGTCAGGAAGTGAGTAATTTTATTGCAGAATACTCAATTTTTGATCTACTCTTTCAATTGCAATGTTTATGGTAATTATCTAATTAAGTTTTTGGTCGATGGTGACCTCCAAGAGAAGATACAAAGAGAATGTTTCCTTTTGTGGGAAACAGCATAACTAGAGGCCATCAATATAAGTAAGTCACTGAGAAAAACCAGAGAATTCAAATGAAATTTTATTATTCAATGAGCAGTTAAACAAATATTACAGATGCATTTAAAAGGAAATGGACAAACCTACGAGCAAGAAAGCAATAGAGAGTCACAATGGAAGATTTAGATGAAAAAAAAGATGGGAGAGGCTTCAATTGAAGCATACACATTAACACTGACTGGTTGGGCAAAATGCGCAACTTCTCTGTCGTTTATCCTATACTATCCTATGTTGTCCTAAAATATGTTGATAGTCAGATTCAGCAATAGTATGTCAAGCGGATGGTTGGTTTCAATGCCCTATTTCTCCATTGTACATCCTATACTTTCCTATAGTGCCCTATATATGTTGATTGATGGTCAGGGAATTAGCAATAGTCATGTTAGTTGTTTTTTTTTGTGGGAGATAATCATTGCCTGTACATGCGTTGTGTGAACATGAGGAGTTAAAGGTTGCAGTCAACAGCAAACATTCACACTTCTGACCGTTCTTGTGGAGGGAACGTTATTGCTGAAGCAATAAAATGATTGAATTTAGGATATTGCTGCCAAGGATCTTCTTCAACAATGCCCCATGGCTGTGATGATGGGTCTCAAGCAATAAATCCATCTTCCTTTGTGCAAGCTAAGAGTTCAAGCAATGGAATTTATTTCCCCCCGCTTCCTACCATTGAACAAACTTTCATGCCTTCTTCTGAAATCCATACTCTGCAGTCAGCAATACTTAGAGCTATTATCATTTTGACATTATTGACAATTATTATTCAACTTAAATAAAGCATTTGGAAAGAAACATCTCCTATGGGCCATACTGCCCTCCTCTAATTCCTCCAAAGTGGAGATAATAAATATTAAGGGAATCTGGAGTTAGCTCTTCAATATCCAGTTCCTTTCTTTTTCCACTAAGAAGTATCTGGATGTTTTATCAATGATTGTGCTCCCCTCACCATCCCCTAGTTCCTCTTCCCCTTCTTTATTCCTCAGCTCCTATTCCCTCTAACCTATGCTCTCCGATGCCATTCATCTTCCCCTCCACTCCCATTGCTTTTTCTTCTTCTTTAACTTCATCTACTTTTCTTTATCCCTTCCCATATTAAACATTGTGATGGGAATTTCATGGAGCCAACAGGTGTAGAAAATGTAGCATGCATTGTGATTAAATAAGGCAGGATGCCAAATTCCAATTTCCAGACAGTGGAGTTGAAATGCATTACTAAATTCAGTGGTGCATTAGCAGCGTGTTGAAACTTACATGGCCTCTGCATACTGTTAACATTTTTGCCATGTCGGAATATTCATCAACTTCAAACAGTTTTCAATAAAGTCCTATTGTCATGTTAAAGTCAGTGGCACATCAGAATGTCATTGCACCTATTTCACGATTGTTTAAAGCTGGTAGGCACTAGTCAGCTTTGTGCAGCTGTGACTAAAGTAATTGGCACAAGGTGATGCATATTGAAAGGCCGGTGTTCAGACGAAGAGAAGTGGAGTGAAGGGAAGGTCCTAGATTTCTGGGTCCTGTAACAGGATGAGGTTGAGCAGGAATTGAAAGATGGATGAATGGCCTAAAGGGTATGGTCAGTAATATCAATGCCTGGATCATGAGGGTTAAATTGTGGAGGAGACAGTCAGAGTCAAGAAGGAAGATGTACTCCGCATAGAGATGGATCCAGAGTCAGGGTTGAGTATTGCAGAATCATGAAAGCAGACAAAAGAGTTCAAGGTCACAGTGGGCATTGGGATGATCACCAATTAGGCAGGTGGAAAGATGGCATGCAATGAGAAATGATAATTGTTTGCAGAATAGCAGAGCAATTTAAGTGTATGTTTTCCTCTCTGATCTGTTAAAGGCGGAGGGTCAAAGTGATAGGGAAAGTGATAGGAGGAAGGTTGAAGATATAGTTCTGATGAAGGGTCATCCAGACTTGAAACAGTGGCTCCATTCTCTCTCTATGGATGATGTCAGACCTGCTGAGATTTTCTAGCAGTTTCTGTTTTTATTGTTGAAGGTACAGCATTGGGTTTCAACTGAACATGCACTACTGTCTGTGGCGCACTGCAAATGGATACAGTGCTGCAGATTGAAGAAAAAAGTGGGTCATTTTGGTTGGGTAGAGTTTATGTTACTCACAATTGGTTGATTAAAGGAGCTGCCGAATAATTAGTTAATTGGATGAAAACCATGCGTGAACATGCCCTTACATGTATTTTTGTCCTCTTCACACAGTGCGACTATTGCAATAACCATGGGTCTCATTCACCCCAATTTTCCGGCAACCTTCAAGAGCAGGAGAAAAGAACGCAGAAGACAGTTCTTGTTGTCCAACAACAGAGACTGCAAAATTACAGCAGAAAACACCAGAGTGGGAAGCTGGCCCAAACAGAGCCACCCAGAGAGCATAGTAGTGAAGATGACACTGCACTGGTGTGCACAAAAACAAATTACCTCAAATGTCAGACAGGCAATGCCAGAAACGTCTGAGGATATCCCAGGAAGTCGTCACCGAGTTATGCCAGATTGTTCATCAAGGCCTGCAGTGACATGGATTTGGTGAGCACTGCATGCCAGGGGCCCTCAATTTTAATGCCAGCAATAACTTTCAGGGCATGTCAGGTGACTTACGTGTCATCCTACAGACTGCCTCATACTAATTCATGATGGAGGTGTCCAATGCCCCGTTTAGTCAAACAATGATTTTATTTACTTCACCATTGACATCACCTGCATTTGTGCCACTCCTGGGTTTCCTCAAGTGCAGGATGTCATTGAATGCATTCGATTAAAACCCCTTGAGAACAGCCAGCTGTATTTGTAGATCATAAAGGGTTTCACTCTATGAACATGTAACTGTTACGTGACAACAGGAGAGGAACAATGCAAGTTTGTCCTCATTTTCCAGGGAGCTGTCACAGTGCATGCATCTTGTACAACTCTTGGCCCCAACAACCTTTTGAAGTCCTAGCCCAAGTTGACAGATGGATCCTCAGTGACAAAAGATACACCATGCATATATTTTGATGACACCAGTAATGTATGCCCACAAAAGAAGCAGAACTGTGCTACACTCAAACACTATCAGAGCCACTATCGAGCACTTCTTAAAATGAACTTTTGCCTTAATTGATCTGGCATTCTGCAATCCACATTCCAGAGGGTGTCATGAATAGTAGGGGTTTGCAATGTACTGCACAAACTGGAACATGGACAGGCATTGCAAGGAGAAAAAGAGTGCAAGGAAAATCAGTTATTCTGAGATAAGGAGAATTTGCTGGAGCATAAGGATAAGTCCATAAATCCAAATGAGCATTTCACAGATATTAGGGCCATGGAGAGATGTACAAGGAATGTCGGGGACAATTTGATCTACATAAGCTTCACACGAAAATCACTCTTCTGCATGATCATTTCTCATCATCTTAATGGAGTGTAGACCAAGACCTGCCAGACTTTATTTTGTGTATTGTAAGTATATACTAGCCCTTGGACCCAAAATCCATAAAATCCCCAAGTCTGGCTCACATCCAGTCCAGAGTTTCACAGATACTGGATCCAGCATTACTACAACATCTGAAATTCTAAAATATTCCATTTAAGTAAAAACTGCAATCCATGACAACCCCAAGATATGAGAAGGTGAGCACAACACAGTAATAAAAAAGCAAAGTGATCAGCAATCACTTTTTGATTCACGTGATCAAAATGGAGATTAGCAGAGAGTATTAGATCATTCCACATTTGTCTGTCAGCCAATTAATGGCTATATAGATAAGGAGACTTGTAAATTTATAAAAAAAACGAAATTGTATAAGAAACAATGTACTTTAACTGAATATATTACTCATTATGATTCATAATAAGTGAAAAGGGTCACTGAAAATGGTAGCTCCAGGCCACAGAAAAGAAAGAACTGGTACCTGGTACCTATTGAAATTTTGTCAGCAACATTGAGCTGACCTTCTGAGAATTAGCAGCAGCAAAACAGAGACAGAAAAGTAAGAGAAATTAAAACAGATTGTACAGATAGGCAGACACAGTTGTTATAATTCAAGATTAACAAGCAAAGACATGTACATCTGTCAAGCCTGCCACATTCTAGTATGATGTAACTTCCTCACATCACCACTCCTCATTCTCATTTGCTCTGCACAGTCACGTCTATTATTGTGCAGGCGAAAAGTTGATGTGCCACCATTCACAAAGAACCAGGAAATAGTTTTGGAGACACCATCTGAAACAATTCCACAATTTACCCCACACCATTACCAAATAACATACAGCAGAACACCACCCACAACTGAACTGAAGTAGGGAATAACACTGCTCTTTCAGCCCTTCACCTAGAAGCATCGCCAACCTGTGCCAAAACCCTAGCCGATAAAACATTCTCCAGCCCAGCCATACAAGATATAAAATGCTCTGCTTTCCAGTGCCAGTGCTATCAAAACCATTTGCACCATTTTGTTCATTTGCCTCCAGCTCTACTCCTCATCTGTGGTCTCCCCCTCCCTATAACCTTTATTCCTCCTCTACTTATACACTCCCCCGACATGCATGCATGCAAACATGACCAGGTGAGTATCACTAATTCTCCATGTTAGCTTGGACGCCGTATGACAAGAAAGCTTCTGCTGTGTCAGGGAAATAAAATTGGACAGGATGTGTTCTGTCCTGCACAACATCAGGCTTACATCATTCAACAATCAAGTATGGAGCATAACTGTTCCACAATTCACCTATTAATAATTAACAGCTGAAGGAAAAAATAGGACGTTGGAAATTTACAGACAAGGATCTGAAAGCAACAACAGGGTGAAGCTCACATGGACCCAGTTTTTCGTATATTGATATGTGTTCTAGACAGGGGACAGAAAAGAAAATAGATACACTTACATCAATCCAGCTACTCTATAAAATTGTTTTGTAAATGGAACTAGCCATGACTCACCCAGAGGAATTTCTAACCTTCAGAGAAACAGCAGAGAATCAACAAGGCTCCCTCATGGAACTGCACAAAGTCTCTTTCCATTCTGAAGAAGAATTCTGGCCACCAGACATGCTGTCTTTCCAAGGGTAAAAGGCAAGTTGACTCCTCTAGTAAATACCTTCACATTCTTGACTTGGGAAAATACCTCCTTTTGCCTCCGAGGAGAAGAAATGGGAAGTATGTCACATGATACCTCCATCCTCCTTCAAGCTGATAGAACCTGCAATATCGCCACATGGAACTGAACTCAGGAAGTCACTGTTTGCCTTCAGAAGAGAAAGCACAATTCCAGATCAGCAGCCAGTCTCTGTCTACCATTTTATCATTGAGCAGGATGGAAGCAGAAAGAAGTCTGCCCCTCATCAACACTGAACTATTGGAATCTTGGGCCATTAAGACAATTCAACTCTCCATGCCTTCTCTTGTGGACTGCCTCGCTTCTATAGAGACAGATCACCCTACAACAATTAGCCTGTTACCCGCTGAAGGAATACACCATTGGATTGCTGATCCTGGACTCATTAAAACCATAATGCTTATTTTTATCATGGTCTTTCTTTTATCCCTCTTTTATTCTACGAGTGCAAAACATTGCAAAACCCAATTCTCGCATTTTGATTGTATGCAAAATAAACCAACCATCTTATTTAATCTCATCTTGAGTTAGCTGCGGGATTATTAACAGGTTTGGAACACTGCAAACTGAAGGATTGGAGAAAATGTGCCTTTACAAAGCAAAACAAAAATTAGTTTTGTTTACGGCTGGGTAATGCGAGCAGAAATCAGGGTTGTTTAAATGAATCCCCTTCCAGTCAATAAAAAATGGCAAATTAAAATTCAATTTCACATTTAAATCTACTTAACTGAAAGTACTAAATGTTAAACGTTTGCAGGGAGCATTTTTAAAATTAGCTAAGGCTTACATATTTTTACTTTTTTGAAGATTTGTAAAGGAGAAAAGCCATATGCCAATCCTATCACAATTAGATTACATAACCATATATTCAACATGATTTCTATCATTATTGTCTAGAATTTTTCTTTTAATGTTTTATTTGATATCGATTCACCTAATGACAACCTTCTCTTAAACTACATGTCTTTCTATAAAATTTCTCACATTGAGAGGTAGTTGCTTTAATGTCCATTTTATCTCCTACAACATAACCAATGTAAGTTACCTGCAGTTACAGTGTATCTCCAGATAATAATTTACTTTCACTGAAGGCAACTCTGTTTGGAGAAAGATCACGCATCAATGATTACCTGCAATCTGAAAAACTAACTACTCATCAATATTTCACATGAGGTGATGCTAGCAAAATAATGAATGTTTGAAAGCAGTGAAGTTAATAATTACATTGAACAATGTAACTTTATCAGGAGCCAGGCAGTCTATAGTTATGGGGAGAATTTGTTGTTGTTGCGCAATATTTTTTCCAGATAAACAAAATACAAAACTGCAAGCATTTTTTTAAATATTAAGTGAGAAATAGCTTTCTAGTGGGAATGAAAGTATGAATATAGATCATGATAAACATAAGAAATAGTTTCAGCCAGAAAAACATAATTCCAATCTTTTAAGGCATAATTTTCATTTTTACCTCCCAAGAAATAATTGCTGGGGCGATTGATCCCATTTTAGATCTCCCAACTTAATAGATTGACCTCCATTTAAATAAAGTTTCAATTGCAGCTTGTTGGTGTTGTCATCAACTACTAAGAAGAATGCCAATTCCCATTCAGCATAAGGAAATCAATAGATATTGACAAATACTGGCAAGGAAGTCAGAGGAGATCTAGAATCCGGGAAACCTGAAGATATGATTTTCCTGGAGACCATGCCAAATATAATGGGAGGTTGTAGTTAACATTTTTTCAAATTCATTCTGGCAGGTTGTGGCCAGGAAACCAAAGGCAGGGCACGGAGCAATGGAGCAGAAGTGAGTTTGCAAGGGGATTGCTCAGGGAGGGGCAGTAATGGCACTCAAGTTGGACTTTGAAATCAGGGTTTGGGAAAGTTCATCAAATATTGGAGGCCAAATTTGCCCCTTTGAGGCTTCAAATGCAATTTGTGAGATTTTCCAATGTTGCATTTCCACCACAAGCCTGGGAGTCTCCATTTTGTATTATTTTCATTGTGGAATGGCAAAGATAGGCTGGAGTTGGGGCCACAATCTCCTAAAGCAACAGATGGGGTAGAAGCCAAAGATCACCTCTGCTCGCTAGGATACTGTTCTGTTTATGAGTGCAGAGCACCCTAATCTTCACTCCTGCATCCATCCCTATACCTCCATACACTCTAATGACCCCTCCATTTTCCCATCATCACTCACCCACTACCCACAGAATCACATAATTTATACATCACTGAAGGAGTCATAGGGACCAATTTTATCAAGTTGCACCTCTTTTCAGGCATGAAAACTTGGTAAAGTTAGGCACAAAGCGAGTAGCGTGATTCACACCCACCTCTGTGCCCATTCCTCCTTTACTGATGGCCAAAAATGGCTGCCATCAGGACTGCACGCAAAACAGGTGCGACATTAATTTAAATGCATTTGCATGCATTTAAATTGACTTAATGGGTTGCATTCTCAAACTTATCAGCACTTACCCCATTTACCACCATGTTAGCCTGTCCAGATTTGGCATGAAACAGACATGATCCGCAAACATCTAATCTGTACGCTTCAACTTCTGAGGAGATAAGTTCCAAGCTTCTGGTGGCTCCAATACTCAGATTGTTGGGGAGGGCAGGAAGGGTCCACTACCACTTTGTGTACACTTGGTGGGGAGGGTAGAGGAGCAGGGGCTGTGATCGGTCTGGGTGGCAGGGGTGTCATGGGATGAAGGGGTCAGTTATGTTGTGGGGATGGGGCAATGTCTGTGGGGAGTAGAACCCTGAGGAGGCCAGAGGAAGGCATTATCTGGCTCAGGAATAATTAGAATAACTTCTGCACTTGCACAATTGAAGGCTCTGATTGGAGATGCAGCATGTCGGGCACAATAAGCACCACCTATAGGCTTCTGCAGCACAATTCAGAATCACTGCCATTTTTTCAGGCAGAGTGCATATGGGGGCACCTGAGAATGGTCTAAAAGTTGGATCTGAAACACACTTAAGTTTCAAGTCACCCATTTCTTAGAATCAAAATGGTAAAATAATTCCATCATATCTGTGCCAAGATTCCACTGGAGCAATTAACCCAGTGCCATTACTCCACCTTCTCCCCACACTTCTGTTCATTATTATTCCTTTTCAGAAATAAAACAATTCCCACTTGAATGCCTCAATTCAACCTGGCTCAGCAACACTCTCAGGCAGTACATTCCAGATCCTAATTGCTCTTGCATTAAAAAAATTTTCCTTATATCATCATTGCTTCTTTTGCCAATTACTTTAAATCTATGCCCTCTTGTTCTTGGATTGACAAGTGGGAACATTTTTCACCATTCACTCTGTCTCAAGCCTTCATGATTTTGAATACATCTTGTCAAATTTCCGATCAATCTTCTCTTCTCCAAGGAAAACAGTCTCAAGATTTTCAGTCTATTTAACTGAAGTTCCTCATGCCTGGTATCATTCTTATAAATCTTTTCTGCAGTTTCTCTAATGCCTTTCCTAAACTGTTTCCAGAACTCGAGGCAATACTCAATTTGAGGCCGAACAATGTTTCATTGAAGTTTAAAGTAACTTCATTCTCAACTATGGATAAAACCCCTGAGTCCTATAACCATATTGGAATCTTTTGAGATGCTCATGAGTTTAAAAATAAACAAACTGTCATTCAAACTGACTTGAAAAATTCCTAATTCTTTGATCTTATAAAATGATCAAAATAAACTCAATTAAAAACCACTTCAATAAAAAAAAACTCAATGAATGCATAGAACACTCACAAAAAAAAACTCTCAGTACCTTTGGCAGTAATGCCAACAATTCCTGATTAATTCATTCATTGGATTTGGAGGTCAGATAAGTATTCATAATGATATTTCATAGCACAACCAAGAGCATCTAGAACTGAACATATTAAAGTCTTTGAAGCAGATTGTGTAGATGGCTGGACTGTCAACCAATTCAGTTAGCCTTCTACTCAGGTCGACACATGAGGATTTGGCTGGTTTGTCAATTCACATGAAGATCAAATCTCAGGTTTCTACTGACACATAACAATCTGAATCGCAACACTATTTAATGCAAAAGAGCACATTATCTGTTGTAATATGATCTTTGTGGGAACTTGCGCTAAAATAATTTCAATGTTTACCTACAATCAACAGGGTATAATGCATTAATTCCATGACTTTCAGTAGGCAAGCAGGAATCATTAGGATAAGACATGTGCTAGTCTCCCAGTGAACTGCTAGAAGAGCCAGATATACCTCGACCAAGAGCGAGAGGCCAGGAACTTCAAATCCCAACCAATTATAGGAATTTTACGCATGTGCTGAGTGGGAGCAGATTGGACATGCACAGCACAGCATTTTCACATTCTCAGGATTCCTGCATGAAAAGAGGGGAAAACAGGTGCAGAAATCTTGGTCATATGACTGGGACTAGGGCACCATAACCAAAGAGTTCTGTGAGAGGACAGGGAAAGGTCCCAGGTAAATTAAGAAAAGGAAGGAGAGAAAGACGCTCTGGCAGAAAAAGAGCTGCTGATGGCAGACTTTAAGAGGGATGGGGGGGAAATCCTGGTGGTCCAAAAGGGCTTGGGAGAAGCCCCGATGATCCAAGAGAGCTCAAGCAGCGTTACTGGGTTAAGATATGTGCTGAACTCCTAGTGAATTGTTAAAAAAAAAGACTTACAACAGAGATTGGGATGCCTGGAACTTCAAGTCCCAAAAAGACTTGGGAAAAGCCCCGATGATCCAAGAGGGCCATTTAATAAGATCACGACCTCAGAACAGGTTTCCCCTCATAATTCATACTCAGAATTACTGAGTGCAGAATCATGAGATGCACCCTTATAACGCATCTTTGAAAATAGCAGGCAATGGGAATGAAGAATCCAGGATTCAGATCCCTAGTTTCTTTATGCTTCTGCCCATGGGTGAATCATAAGACTGGACGGCCAAATCAAACTCCAGGGGAGGGATTTTACAACCTCACTCAGGTGAGATCTATTCCAGCTTTGCCTCTTAATCCTTGATTCCAATTTACCTCGGCCAGATCCATTCCTACTGCACTCTACTGGGCCCTCCACTCTTCTGGTATTTCTACCCTAGATATCTTTGTCCTTCTCCATATCTCACCTACGTTTTACATTCTTTAATTGTTCTGCAATGAACACTTGATCCACTAGAACCAGATCCAGCAATCTCTCCTTCCTCATTGGGCCAGAAACATACTAATTAAGGAAATTATTCTGAACACTTAAAATTCAGTCAATAGCAGGAGAATTTAAGGCCTAATATGAAACAATTCTATCATTTTTGCACCTCTCTATGATTTTCCTGCAGTTGTGTCTCACTGTACTTTGCCCACTAGTTGGTAGCCTATAAAATACACCCAGTAGGGTAATGTTACCTTTATTGTTTCTTAATTTTAACCAAATTGATTATATCCTTGACCCCTCCAGTGCATTCTTTCTCTGCAGCACTTTTACTATTCCCCTTAATCAATACTGCCATCTCTCCTCCTTTCTTTCCTCCCCTCCCCATCTTTCATGAACACCTGGAATCCAGGACTGTTGAGCACTTGGTCCTGTCTGTTCTAAAGCCATTATCACCACATCATATTCCCATGTGGCTTTCAGCTCACAATCCAAGTAATTTTTCACATCTTAAACCAATTTATGCTGAAGTATAACCTTCTACAGTTCATTCAATTTGAAATTCACCTGTAATTTATAAATCAGGCCAGTGCCACTTCTATTTCAATAGATTATATTAAGGAGGCAGCATGCTGGCACAGTGGTTAACGCTACCACTGTGAAGCATCAGGGACCGGAGTTCGATTCCTGGCTTGGGTCACTGACTCTGTGGAGTTTGCACATTCTCCATGTGTTTGCGTGGGTTTCCTCCAGGCGCTCCAGTTTCCTCCCACAGCCCAAAGAACGCGAGTTAGGTTGACTGGCCATGCTAAATTGACTCTTAGTGACCCGGGATGTATCGGTTAGAGGGATCAGTAGGGTAAATGTGTGGTGTTGTGGGGATAGGGCCGTGAGTCGGATTGTTGTTGGTACAGATTTGATGTTCTGAATGCCCTCCTTCTGCACTACAAGGACTCTATGAATGTCAAATTAAAATTGATTTAATGGATCTCATTGGAAATGAAAATTAGGTGAAATGGTCTCTGAAATGCCAATTTTACATGTGGGGTGTTAAGTAGAAAATCTATGCCTGATGGATCATTTTTACTGTTCAACAGTGCAATAATGAAGATGTATGTCACAAATGAATCGAGCAACAATTCCAGAAGTGGAGTTAGCTAGCACGAGGGGACACAGCTTTAAATTAAGGGGTATGAGTTATAGGACGGATATCAGAGGTAGGTTCTTTACTCAAAGAGTGATTAGGGAGTGGAATGCCCTGCCTGCAGCTGTTGTAGATGCGCCAAGGTTGGTGGCGTTTCAGAGGTTAATTGATAAGTATATGGAAGAGAAGGGAATGGTTTAGTTTGGAGGGGCATTGCTTTTTATTTTGGTCGGCACAACATCGAAGGCCGAAGGGCCTGTTCTGTGCTGTATTGTTCTATGTTCTAAGTGCAAATCAATCCTTTTGGCACATGGATCAACTCAGAATTTGGAGCTACATGAGTGGAATGTGCATGATGGAGGCTCAGCCTCCTGACACAGGTTTGTGCAGTGGGAAATGTGATTACTTTTACACACTGCACAAGCTGTAGGGTCAGCCTTATCAGGAACGGCAGAGTTTCAGACTGAAATGGAAGAGAAGTTCTGCCAAATAAAAGGAATGACTTGACAGTTGGATCCAAGTTTGAACAGAAAAACAAAAGAAAGTGCAGCAGGAGTAGGCCATTTGGCCCATCAAACCTGATCCACTATTCAATAACAGCAGGCTAATCTTTGATCTTAACTCTAGCTTCCTGACATTTCTTCATTTCCTCAGTACTCCAAAATTTAGTAACCACTGGACTGAACATATTCAATGACTCTCCATGGATAGAAAATTCCAAAATTATCCACAACCCTTTCAGTGAAGAAATTTCTCTTAATTTCAGTCCAAAATCGTTGACCCTCTAATATGAGATTGGAACTGTGCGTTCTAGCTTCTGTCATCAGGAGAAGCAGTTCCTCAGCAGTTACCTTGTCAAGCCCCACCAGAATGTTACATGTTTCAAAAAGATTATTTCTCATTCTTCTAAACACCAGGAATTATAGGTAAAGGCTACTCAATATTTCTTCATAGGTCAATCTCCTAAATCCAGGGACCAATTTAGTGAACATTCGTTGTACAGCCTTCCATAAGTAAGGCAACCAAAAACCAAAACAGCATACAACTTCTCGGATCTGGCCTGAAACAAGCGCTATATAATAAATGAACTAAAGCTTGCTTATTCATATATACCAATTCTTTTCTAACATGCCATTTGGCTTCCACATTGCTTGCTGTACCTAGATTGAAGTTTAAATTTTAAGTTTATTTACTGGTGTCACAAGTAGGCTTACATTAACACTGCAATGAAGCCACTGTCAAAGTCCCCTAGTTGCCATGCTCCGGTGCCTATTCAGTACACTGAGGAAGCATTTGATATGGCCAATGCACCTAACTAGTATGTCTTTCAGACAGTGGGAGTAAACCAGAACACCCAAAGAAAACCCACACAGATATGGGGAGAAAATGCAGACTTCACACAGACAGCAACCCAAGCCAGGAATTGAACCAGTGTCCCTGGCGCTGTGAGCCAGCAGTGCTAACCACTATGCCACCATGCAGAGATGTTAAGGCTTTGTAATTCATTTTTAAGGGCACACAGTTACTCTGAATGGAAAAATTTCCAACTATCTCATTATTCAAAACTTTTTTTTTGACATTTTCCAACTAAATTGGAAACTTCACAATTCACCACATTGTATTCTAACTGCCATAATGTTGCCCACTTACCTAATCTGTCTGTACCTTTGCATCTTCCTCAACACTAACTGTCTTCTCAGGAAACATGGATATATTATGCCTGGTTACTTCATCTAACTCTAACATAGATTGGAAATTGTGAGATCCAAATATTGAGTTTGGTTGCATACAGTCTGTCAACCCAAAATACATATTGTTCATTCCTACTCAGTTTCTTGTCCATTAATCAATCCTTAATCCAAGGTAATATATCACCCCCAATCCCACAAATCTTAATTTTATCTCATAACCACATCTGACACTTTTAAATGCCTATTGAAAATCTCAAAGCTCCATATCGAATATTCCCATAAGCTACATCCCTAAACGTATAGAACAGATTTGTTGAACACTGTTTCCCTTTTATACATATGTGTTAACTTGCCATGTGCTGAGTGGGAGCAGACTGTATATGTACTACTAATAGATTTTAGCATTTTGCCAACGACTGATGTTAGGCTAGGAAACATATCGGGGGCAATTCTCCCATCCCGCTGTACTGATTTTTTGGTGCAGTGGGCTGGGAGATTCAAACGGTGGCCAACTCGCGTGATTCACACTGGGCGTCCAACCCCGAGCGCATCTCCCAGCCTACATTTTTTGGAGTTTACGGATCCATGCTGTAAATCAAGATAACGGACATCAGCATGCTTTTACATACCTATGCATACAATTAGCAGGTCCACAACTAGAATCTCTGCCCTCAGTAGCGTCTCCCTCCAATTCTGTCATGTCGTCATTCTGGCATGGATTACAACTGCTGAACAAAACACAGGATCTGGTGTGGCAGCGTTGAACAGGAGTAAGGAGACAAGTCTTATGGAGCTGCAGCCACCAGAGTGCAGTGGAGGTTGGAGTCAGGGCCTGGAGATTTTCTATCTGCTGTGGGGAGGTCCTTGGAGAGATGGATGTGCTGTCCCCAGACCCAGGGATATTTTGTGTAGTCTCTGTGGGACGGGGTGGGCTTCTTTACTGATTGCTGATTAGGCTGTTGTCTGTAGCCACTGGGCTGTTCCATCGATTTGGCTAGGGAGTGTAATGAGGGACAAAACTTACCGCTGGGGTTTTAGGGAGGAGTGGGGGGAAAGGGGGAGTTCAGGCAACTGGTGCTCCAAGTAGGGGTGCTCTGGTGAACATAGACACTTGTACTGCATATAGTCTGCAGTGAATGTGAACCCATCTTACGATGAAAAGGAGTCTGTCCCTGCTCCGCCTGCCTGACCTGCAACACATGTCTGGAAGGGAATGCTGTAGCTGCACTCGATGCAATGGCTCAAGCAGCACAATGGTCACGGCTGCATACCAACCTGCATGCTCTTCCTGCCAGCCGTGCTCGCGATACCAGTGGCAGGCAACCTAATCAGGTTGTGCCAGCTTCCCAGCGAGGATGGGGCTGATGTGTGGCAGGGACGGCATGGCACTGGGTAGTTGCAATCAATAACATTTATCTCTCAATCTCTCTCTCTAACCCCCACTGTGCAGAATGGATCTCTGGCCCTGCCCTGGATGTTTAATGTGATTCGTGCTACTGCCCTCTGCAGTGCACAGATTGTGGGAGATTAACCAGCATGATTTATTCCAGTTTTCATGGGAATTCGGCACTCTTTGGGAGCATTGCCCCCATAGTTCTTCATTTCCCCTCTTTCTTAAATAGCAGGGTTATGTCATTATCCTTCAATCCATGGGAAATATTCTAGAATCTATGAAATTCTGTAAAATCAAAATCAATGCATCCAATGCTAAGAAATGTAACATTGATAAAAATCAGTGTTACTTCTCACTCAGTGACAATTAGAATGTGAAAGTATGTCAAAAACTACTGTTGAAGCACAACTCTTAAAATGTTTAGAATTTGAAAAAAGATTATAAAACGCAATCAGAAGAGTAGGAGCAGATCTCCTGAGGTGGCACATAATGCATGTGAAAATCTATGCCTTCGCGCACCATGAAAATAACAAGCATGAATGAGAAGGACATGTTGACGCTTTAAGATGCACTCAGGTAGAATCAAAGGCCTGGATTTTTGCCGTTGCAAACATCCTCAAAAAGGCAGAAATATCAGAGTACCACCTCTGAACTTGGCATTTCCCATCATCGAGGGGGGGAATGGAGTCGGGCCAGAGTTCAAGCATGCACAACTTACAGACGCAGCTGGCAAGTTAAATCACCAGCTGCCTCCACTGAGATGGAATTTTGGAAGAAGAGGAATGTGGAATCTGGAATGTGCAGATTAAACAGGTAAGGCAAGATCTGAACTTTGAGGAATCTTATGGACAGCCAGGTGGCTGCCCTTTGGAATGGTTCTTGGTTTTGGGAGAGATAAGGCAACCTTTGGGATTATTAAGGGATTATTATTAGGCCCATTTAATGCACAAAGTCAATAGAACTGTCTAGTTGCTAAGAAATTGTTGAGGTGTCAAGGAAACATTAAGCAAAATGAAAAAGAAGGTATGGTGGAATGATTAATTAAGGATGAAATCAGTGCATTAGTGTAAGAGGATATTGATTCAGAATCAGACTGGATGGAGCTAAGAAGCAACAAAAGATGGAAAACATTAGTGAGATCTCCAAACAATAGTAGTAAGCTAGGAGATGGCATTGAACAGAAGATTAAAGGTGCATGTAACATATAGTGCTGTAGCAATCTTGGGTAATCTACAGATTGTGGAAAATAAATTAGGAAGATGAATTCCTGCAGTACGTACAAGATTTTATTTATGAACAGTATGTCAAGGGAGCAATTAGGGAATATGTTATCCTAGATTTGGTGTTATGCAATGACAAGGTGATAATAAATAATCTTGTTGTGCAGGGTCCTTTAGGAAACAATGGCCATGACATGATGTAATTCTTTATTAGAATGGAAAGTGAAAAAATCCAATCTGAAACCAGAATCTGAAATTTAAACAAAGGAAACTACAAAGGTACGCGTTGGTTAAGATGGGTTGGGGAACTTCGTTAGAAGGCATCATGGTGGATAGGCAATAACTAATATTTAAGGAACGAATGTGTGCATTGCAAGTGATACATTCCTTTCTGCCACAAAAACACAACCAGAAAAGTGGCCTGACCATGGCTTTTGAAATAAATTCAGGATATTATTAGATCTAGCCAGGAATCAATAAAGTTGCTAGAAAAAGTAGCAAGTCTGAGGATTGGGAGGATTTCAGAATTCTGCAATGGAGAACCAGGACCAAGACATTGATTAAGAGGTGCAGATAGGGAAACAGATACTGGAGAGATGTAGAAATAACAGGGTTGTTGTGATGGGAGACTTCAATTTCCCAAACATCGACTGGAATATCGCAAAGGTAAGGGGTTTGGATGGGGAGGAGTTTGTTAGGTGTGTTCAGGAGGGTTTCCTGACACAGCACGTGGACAAGCCTACGAGAGGAGAGGCTGTACTGGACCTGGTACTAGCTAATGAACCAGGACAGGTGATAGATCTCTTGGTAGGAGAGCATCTTGGGGATGGAGATCATATTTCTATCTCCTTCACCCTTGCATTGGAAAAGGATAGGATCAGGCAGGCTAGGAAGGTGTTTGTCTGGAATAAGGGGAAATATGAAGACATCAGGCAGATGTTGGGGCGAATAAACTGGAAGGAGGTGTTCTTGGGGAAAAGCACGGAAGGAAGGTGGCAGATATTCAAGGAATGCTTGTCTGGAGCTCTGCACGACAACGTTCCGGTGAAACAAGGAGGTTTTGGTAGGTTGAGGGAACCGTGGTGCACGAAGGCTGTGGTGAACCTAGTCAGGAAGAAAAGAAAGGTGTATAAAAGGTTCAAAGAGCTAGGAGATGTTGGGGATCTAGAGAAGTATAAGGCTTATAGAAGAGAGCTTAAAAAGGAAATTAGGAGAGCCAGAAGGGTCATGAGAAGGCCTTGGCTGGTAGGATTAAGGAGAATCCCAAGGCCTTCTACAAATATGTGAAAAGTAAAAGGATGAGAAGAGAAGGGGTAGGACCTATAAAAGGTGAAGGGGGAAAAGTCTGTATGGAACCGGAAGAAATGGCAGAGGTGCTTAATGAGTACTTTGCCTCAGCATTCACGGTGGAAAGTGATCTGGGAGGATGCACTACAAGTTTGCGACAGACTGAAAAGATTGAGTATGTAGATATTAAGGAAGCAGATGTGTTAGAACTTTTAAATGCTATCAAGATAGACAAGTCTCCGGGACCAGATGGGATGTACCCCAGGTTATTGTGGGAGATGAGGGATGTCATTACAGAGCCCCTGGCAATGATCTTTGCGTCGTCGATGGAGACGGGGGAGGTTCCGGAGGATTGCGGATGTGGTCCCTATTTTCAAGAAAGGGAACAGGGATAGTCCTGGAAATTACCGACCGGTGAGTCTGACCTCAGTGGTTGGTAAGCTGATGGTGAGGCTTCTGAGGGACAAGATTTACGAGCATTTGGAGAAGTTTAGGTTGATTAGAAATAGTCAACATGGTTTTGTAAAAGACAGGTCGTGCCTTACGAGCTTAATTGAGTTCTTCAAAAATGTGACTGAACACATTGATGAAGGAAGAGCAGTGGACGTGGTGTACATGGACTTCAGCAAGGCATTTGACAAGGTCCCACATGCAAGACTTCTTGAGAAGGTGAGAGGCCATGGGATCCGAGGGGCTTTGGCCTTGTGGATCCAGAACTGGCTTGCCTGCAGAAGGCAGAGGGTGGTTGTGGATGACTCTTTTTCTGCATGGAGGTCGGTCACCAGTGGAGTGCCCCAGGGATCTGTTCTAGGACCCTTGCTGTTTGTCATTTTCATAAATGACCTGGATGAGGACGTGGAGGGATGGGTGAGTAAGTTCGCCGATGACACGAAGGTCGGTGGTGTTGTGGATGGTCTGGAGGGATGTCAGAAGTTGCAGCATGACATCGACAGAATGCAAGACTGGGCGGAGAAGTGGCAGATGGACTTCAACGCGGATAAATGTGTTGTGGTCCATTTTGGCAGATCCAACGGGATGAATGAGTACACTATCAAAGGTAGGAGTCTTAGCTGTGTGGAAGAGCAGAGGGATCTTGGGTCCGGGTCCATAAGACTCTCAAATCGGCCTCCCAGGTGGAGGATGTGGTTAAGAAAGCTTACGGTGTACTGGTCTTCATTCATCGAGGGATTGAGTTCAGGAGTCAGGAGGTAATGCTGCAGCTTTATAGGACCCTTGTCAGACCACACTTGGAGTACTGTGCGCAGTTCTGGTCGCCTCACTATAGGAAGGACGTGGAAGCTATTTAAAGGGTGCAGAGGAGATTTACAAGGATGTTGCCTGGATTGGGAGGCATGCCTTATGAAGACAGGTTGAGGGAGCTGGGACTGTTCTCCCTGGAGAGACGAAGGTTGAGAGGCGACCTGAGAGAGGTTTACAAGAGGTTGAGAGGAATAGATAGGGTGGACTCTCAGAGACTATTTCCCAGGGCTGAAATGGTCGCGACGAGAGAGCACAGATTTAAGGTGCAGGGAAGCAAGTATAGAGGGGATGCTAGGGGCAAGTTTTTCACTCAGAGGGTGGTGATTGAATGGAATCGGCTGCCGTCGGTGGTGGTCGAGGCAAACTCGCTGGGGTCTTTTAAAAGACTTCTGGATGAGTATATGGGATCCAATGGGATTGGGGGTTATAGATAGGCCTATGGCTGGGTAGGTTTTGATGTGTTCGGCACAACTTGTGGGCCGAAGGGCTTGTTTGTGCTGTAGTGTTCTATGTTCTATGTTCTACAAGAGGGGGGAAAGCTCCATATGATAGTAAACTTGCAAGTGACATAAAAACAGAATTCAAGATTCCAAAAGTTCTGTCTTCATGGAAAAAGACACAAATAACTTCCCAGAAATGATAAGGAACCAATTGTCTAGTAAGAAGGTGGAATTAAAGGAAATAACTATTACTGAAAATAATTGCTAGAGAAATTAATGGGACTGAAAACTGATAAATCCTCAAGGCCTGAAAATCTAAATCCCAGAGTACCTAAGAGGGTGGTAGGCAATGATTAGTGGGTCCCACAAGGATCAGTACTTGGCCCAAGCTGTTCATAACATACATAAATTATTAGGACAAAGGAGCCAAATGCAATATTTCCAAGCTTGCTGATGACATGAAACTAAGTGGAAATGCAAGTGGTGAGGAGGATGTCAAGAAGCTGCAAAGTGATCGAGACAAATTGAGTTAATGAGCAAATTACATGGCAGATGCAGTATAATATAGAGAAATGTGAAATTATCCACTTCAGATGGAGAAATAGAATGGCAGAGCTTTAAATGGTGATAGATTGGGAAATGCTGACTTACAAAAGAACCTGGGTGTCCTAATGTACCAGTCACAGAAAGTAAGAAAGCAGGTGCAACAAGCAGTTAGGAAAGTAAATTGTACGTTGACCTTCATTGCAAAAGCACTTCAGTTCATCTGTAGGGTGTCTTGTTGCAACTGCATAGGGCCTTGGTGAGAGCATATCGCGAGTGTTATGCGCAGTTTTGGTCTCCTTAGCTAGGCAAGGATAAATTTGCTATATGGAGAATGCAGTGAAGGTTCATCAGACTGGTTCCTGGGATATCAAGATTCTTATACAAGGAGAGATTGGGTCGACATGGGTATTCATTGGAATTTCAAATAATTTTGAGGGAATCTAATTGAAAAGTATAAAATTCTGACATGGCTGGACAGACTGGATGCAGGGATGGTGTTTCGTCTTGCTGCAGGAACTAGAACTGGGGTTACGGTCTCAGTGTATGGGGTAGGCAATTTAGGACTGAGATTAGGAGAAATTCCATCATAGAAGGCTGTGGAGGTTATCTAAGAAACAGTATGCTTTTGAGATAGAGATCAGCCACAGTCATATTGAATGACGCAGTAGCCTTGAATGGCCTATTCCTGTTCCAACATTTTATGTTTCAATGAGCTGGAGTCAAGAATCGGTTCTGAACATTGACCTCCAGAATATCTTCATAGTTGTTCAATACAAATAGCCCAATTAGGTTTTATCTTCGTGCTCAAGGTAGAAATTGGCCCTACAAGGGATTAAAAAAACTCGCTCGTGGACATCAACTGCAGCTGACAACAGAAGGCCAGTTGCATCTGGGTTCAGTGCCTCAGGGAACTGATATGCATAGAAGCAATTAATTTCTATTGAAAGTCCACAACTGTGCTTGGTCTAGCCACCATTTAATAGAGTACAATGCTTGTCTCATTGTGGTCAGAAAAATGATGGTAATTTATTCACCCATTTTAAGCAAGCGATGTACTCCTAGGGATGTACAACCCAGCTAAACCATAAACAAAAACTTAAATCCATAATTCAGCTGCAAAGTGACCAATTTATGACTCTCCTCAGAGTTAGAGAAGGAATAGTGGGAGAAGCAAATTAGCTTTCGGTGACAGAACTGCAGAATCAAACTGAATCTCAATTATCTGCAAGCTGAACCAAGTAGGTTCACATTAGCTGGTTTGTTTGACTCATTAATTGACCACGATGAGGTAACTCCGCTCAGCATTGTGTAACCTTGATAAACTTCAAAACGTTTAGCTCCTGTCTCAACAGAAAGTCCATATCCTCAAAACAAACATAAAATAACTCTCCAGCCTACAGGGAAGACAGGCTGTATACCCTAAACTGAGGCAGAGGCAAAGAAAAGTGCTGCTGGTAGAGCTTTCATAGTTAACTGCTCTGGGGACCTGCACAAAATGACTGGTTCCCCAAACATCAAACTGAAATGCTTGAGAGTTAAAAACATGCCTGTTCTTTTTGTCCCCATTTGGAGGATGCATATAGAGTACTTCTCTGTCCCTATACCCAAAGTACAATAACATTGGAAAGATTTGATCTGGTGTCACAGGGTACAATACCATATCACTCTAATTTTGTTTCTCCAGGTGTTTGTTAGATGTTCCAACCTGCCAGGCATGAAGGATAAAACTCTGTAATAAAGCCACACTGGTTTCCAGGGTAACAGTGAAACTTAATAAAATGCTGAAACTGAAATCCGATAATAAAATCTGATCAAGCACCCTTACATCTTGGGCGCTGTGCCAACCTTTAATTGTTCATTGTGTCCCCTACTAAACAGATGTCTTTTTTTTTGGAGTTACCTTATGTATTTTATTTCAGCACTAACATCTACAATTACAGGACAAATGGCTTGTTTCACAATGACTTTATTGATGGATTGGAATGTTTTAATAAGGAACTAAAAACAACGGTGGAATTTTTTCATTTTGTTCACAAACTCCAAACTTAATTAAAACACATTTTTGGAAAACTCAATAAATTATAGGAGTCTTGGCTTGCAGATAATATGTTGGAGTCACAAACCTGTAATTTTCTTAAAATCTTTACATGATTCATCATCCATCATTAAAGATGGTTTTTGTTTTGGTGATGGGGTGGAGAAGGTAGGAGAAGAAATAAAAAGAGAATTAGACCCTACTAACACTCCCCAGTCTCTCTCATATACCTTCCCTCCTCATCTTGCTACCAAAATCTCTCACCCAAAACCTTTTGCATTGAATTTCATCTGCCATGTATCTGCATATTCCTCAGCTAATGACTTCTTTATGACTTTTGCTATCGTCTTCACAGTTTATTACACTTTTAAACGTCATGTCATCTGTAAGTTTTGAAATTATTTCCTGTGCCTCTGCTCCCCACCCATCAACATCCAAGTCACTAATGTGTATGTTCTGAATCACATGTCAATCACATGCCATCTAGTCAAATATGCTAAAAGATCCCTACATGCAATAGGCATGATCAATTACTTCACAGCAAAATTTTACATTGTAAAAATAAAAATATTGCTGACACCTCTCTCTCAATTATGGTGCATAGTTTAAGTAACTTAAATGTATCGTCCTGTGGTAAGGCTTATAATTTTAGCATTCGTGGCCAAAATCATAGAATCATGGTGTGCTCCTGCTCTTTCATCAAAGCCAGGCAAAAATTACCTTTTCAGATAGTTCATGCCAGACAAACACCTCACTGCATGAAATTGTTCTCATTATTTGTTTTCTCTTCTCCAAAAATACACAATCATATAAATGGCAAATACAACAATGTCATGCATGATATCTAGAGCAACAACAAATTATGTAATTTATTTTATTTTCATTCACAAAAGATATTGCTTTATACAGACAGCACCAATAAAAACGGCAAATTGGCAACTACCAAGATATCTGCCAGCTGCATTACGCATAGCCTTGCTACATGTACACCATGTGATGTAGTGTATCTTTAAGAATTTTCTTTTAAATCATGTTCTCAGCAGTTAGAAAGGCTTCATTTTTCTCATTGTTGCAAGGCTGTCTGGAGAAGTCCTTTTATTGCTGCTTCAATGGTTTAAATGGGATTTTGTTTATTTTAATCTGCTGCCTCAGGTACTTTCTGGGATTTTTTTTATCCCCTTACATTGTGAGAATTAAATTTTATTTATTAGTGTCAAAGTAGGCTTACATTTACTGTATAACTGCAACGAAGTTACTGTGAAAATCCCCTAATTGTCGCCACATTTCAGCACCCGTTCAGGTACACAGAGAAATGTTAACACAGTCAATGCACCTAACCAGTACATCTTGCAGGAAACCCATAGGCAGAGGGAGGATGTGCAGACTCCATACAGACAGTGACCCAACACCGTGAATCAAAGCTGGGGTCCCTGGCACTGTGAGGCAGTGGTGCTAACCACTGTGCCACCACGCCACCCATGAAGATCGATTGACAAAACAAAGTCAGATGGTTCCTCTCCAGAAAAAAGCAAAGGATTTATTTTCAGTTTTGATTTAGCAGCGGTACTCTGCAGACTAGAAAGCAATGTTGCTCTCCCATCCTGGTTTTGGAAATTCTATTGTCAGCTAGAAGCAAGATTCCTGGCCTTCCTCCAGTGGAAAACCTGCTGTTGATGGTTGGCTTGCCAAGAGTCTCTTTCCCTGGTGTTTTGGGAAAGTTGTTCTGACTGCAAGCTTTTCTGGGTGTATATCCAAAGGGCTGCTAGACGTTACAAGACTGGAAAGTCAAAATTTCAATTCTCCACCCAAAGGACCAAGTTCCAGCATCACATGAGTATTTGTATTTTCTATGCTAAACCCATGGAAAAGGTGTTGTATAGTGAAGTTTTGTTTTATTGGAACATTTTAGATATATTCATTAAGAATTATATTAAGATTTTTTATCTTGTTTGTAATTGGTAAAAAAAATTGCTAATTTTCTTTCTGTACATCATAACGTATATTAAAATAAACTTTGTTTGATGAAAGCTTCCTAGTCGGTCATTTGAATCATATCTGAAGTTAAATATCTCACGTTCATCTTAGCCAAATTTAAAGTTCAAAACTTATGAACCAGTTGGATTTCATAAAACACTTTGGAGTTTCTAACCTGAATTATAACAACCAACAGAACAGTATTAGAACAATACCCTCTTCCTGTCCATATCAGGCACTTATCCCACTCAAGAAAGTCCATGTGATATCCTGCTATTTTGGAGAACTGACTTTTCCCATTAGCCAATGAGTAATAGTAAGACAGGAAAGCAAATCTGGGATTGCCAAGGGAAGGACTTTAACAGAAGCAGCAACAGAGAGGGGTGCAAAAAAAAAATTAATGCCAGGTATGCTAACTAAAATACAGACATTAAAATTCAAATTTAAACTGATCTGTCAGCATGAGAATGGAAAAAAAATCTTGGAGCTAGAACTAAACAATAAATGCAGAATTGCATGCAAAGAGTGTAGAAGAAACAACACTTAAAAAAAAATGCACATGGAGGACAAATAGGAGTTTAAAGAAGTGGGACAATCCACCAAAAAAAAAAAGACTGAATTTTGAAAAAAACATTTCTTCCCAGCTGACTGTTGGGAAACTGGGATAAGGGTCCTGTAACAAACTTGAGCAGCCACCCTGACAGTGAAAATGTTAAACCATGTTCAAAGGAGGAAATCTACAGACAAAGCCAACTGATAGCCAAATGATAACTTCTAAAATGTGGTAGCCAGAAATCAGTGGGGAAAGCCAAATGTTCACATATTGTTCACATTTCATAAAATGTTCACAAATTGTATAAGAGGATCAGGAGTTATGGGGAAATGGCAGGAGAATGGGAATGAGGAAAAAAAACAGCCACAATGGAATGGTAGAACAGACTTAATGGGCCGAGTCGTCTAATTCTGCTCCCGTGTCTTATTGTTCCAGTTAAAAAGGGAAATTTAAAATATGATTTTTCACCTAGGACTAAAGGAGCTAACAAAGAAATGTTTCCAATGCACTCTCCTGATTCAGACGTGGAATCTGTGGGGAAGGTAGTTAGCTCAATTGCAATACTGAGGGAGAAAAAGCATTATCTTTTGGATAAGATGTTAAAGTGCAATCTCACTTGTCCTCTCAGATGGACATTAAAGTTCTCATGACACAATCCAATTAAGAATAAGGGAATTCTGCCTAGGACCTGACTAACATTTCTCAGTCAACAAACATTATTTGAAAAGATTATCTGGTCATTATTGCATCTCTGCTGTTGAGACCTTGCTATCTATAAATTGACTGCTAGGTCTCCTGCATGACAAAAGGTGACTACACTTCAAAAAAGTGCTTCATTTAATGTAAGATGATTGGGGAATGTTTTGAAGTTGTGAAAGGCACTATATAAATGCAAGGTCTCTTGTTTTGAATAGTTACATAACCTTCATGGTTGAGCAATGGGTGGGGGACGGCAAAGTCACAGTGAGAGAATCAGGCTCAGCTAATGATCCACAACAAATTTGGTAGAAATTCAAATAAATGTTGAAAATATTGATATACGGCATGGCAAAAAAGCCTGAGAGGAAGCAAGCATGACAAACCTGAGGTGAATGTGGCACACAAAGCTTCGACACAGTTAAATTAATAGGCGTTATCTCCTATTGGGAATATGGTTTCTAATCTCCAGTCAAATTTCCCATAACTTTAACATAACTCCTTCAAAGACTGCAAGGATAAACCAAGTGCATTTGAATTAAATGTACAGTGCAATGGTTTTTTGATTGTGTTTCAGTCAAATCCCAAAGATTAATGTAATTACCTTAAATGCATGTTCATTGTTGTTGTCAACATATTGCAATCCATAGTTAACCAGCTATTTACATACAATTGATGCAAGCCTTTATTACTGTGCTATAGTCAACTATGTAAGGTATCTCTCACACTGCTCAGTTCATAAAAAAGGGATGTAAGATTTCTTGAATGGAAATGGATCCAGTGATGAAATCACAACAGCATATGACATTTCTAAATACCACTATAGTAACTGACTTCATTAGTAAGTATACAGAAATCTCTGCCCCCACCGGAAACTATGGATGAACAGGGATATCCACTGCTTGCTGAAGTCCAGATCTGACGTATTCAAGTCAGGTGACACTGACAATACAAGAAATCCAGATACAATTTAAGGAGATCTATCAAAGGTGCCAAAAGATAATACCAGACCAAGCTAGAATTCCAGGCTAGCCACAGATCCCAGCCAAGGTCTACAAGACATAACAAATTACAAGATGAAAACATTAAAATCACCGGCTCCAACGCTCCCCTCTTTGATGAGCTTAATGTATTCTACGCCTGTTTTAAGCAAGAGGTTAGCAAGTGCATGTCCTCCACCCTAGAAGCCCTGAATGAACTTGTATCTAGGGTCTCAACTGCAAATGTCAGCAGTTTTCTTGAAGGTCAACACACGGAAAGCAACTGGCCTGGATGGGGTACTTGGACATGGATTCAAATCCTGCATGGATCAGCTGGCGGAGATATTCACAGACATCTTCAACCTCTCTTTAAAACAATCTGAGGTCCCTATCTGCTTCAAGAAGTAAGCATCCCGTTACTTTAGAAAAGACCAAACAACATGCCTTAATGACTGTCGGCTAATGGCTCTGACATCCACCATTATGAAGTTCTTCGAAAGGTTAGTCATGGTACGAATCAGTTTCAGCTTCTTGGACTACTTGGATCCACTACTGTTTGCCTCCTGCCACAACAGGTCCACAGCAGATACACTTCCCTGGCCCTGCACTCAACCCTGGAGAACTTTGACAACAAGGACACCTATCTCAGATTCCTATTTATTGACTACATCTCGACCTTCAACACTATTATTCCCACGAAACTCATTTCCAAATTCCGTGCTCTGGGTCTTGGCACCACCCTCTGCAACTGGATCCTGAACTTCCTAATTCACAGACCACAATCAGTAAGGATAAGCAACAACACCTCCTCCATGATCATCCTCAACACCAGTGCCCCACAAGGCTGTGTTCTCAGTCCCCTACTGTACTCCTTATACAACTAAGGATCTGTGACCAAACTTCCTTCCAATTCAATTTTCAAGTTTGCTGACGACCATAGTAGTGGGTCAGATTTCAAACAATGATGAGATAAAGAACAGGAATGAGATAGAGAATTTGATGAACTCATGCAGCAACAATAATCTCTCCCTCAATTTCAACAAAATGAAGGAGATTGTCTTTGACTTCAGGAAACATAAAAGGAGAACATGCCTCTGTTTACATCAATGGGGAAGAAGTAGAAAGGGTCAAGAGCTTCAAGTTTTTAGATGTGCAGATCACCAACAACCTGTCCTGGATCCCCATGCGACACTAAAATTAAGAAAGCCCAAGACACCTCTACTTTCACAGAAGATGAAGGAAATTTGGCACGTCAGCTACAACTCTCATCAACTTTTATAGATACACCATAGGAAGCATTCTTTTTGTTGAATCACAGTTTGGTATGGCTCCTGCTCTGCCCGAGACTGCAAGGAACTACAAAAGGTCGTAAATGTAGCCCAATCCATCACACAAACCAGCTTCCCATCCATTGAATCTGTCTATATTTCCTGCTACCTTGGCAAAGCAGCCAGCATAATTAAGGACCCCATGCACACTGGACATTCTCTCTTCCACCTTCTTCCTTCAGGAAAAAGATACAAAAGTATGCGGTCAAAAACCAAGCAACTCAAGAACAGCTTCTTTGCTGATTCAGACTTTTGAATAGACTTAACTTGCATTAAGTTGATTTTTTTTCAACATCCTAGCTATGACTCTAACAGTACATTCTTCAGTCTTTTGTTTCCTTCTCTATGAATGATATGTTTTGTCTGTACAGCACACAAGAAACAATGCTTTTCACTGTATGTCAATACATGTGGCAATAATAAAACAATCACAATGCAATTATGAATAATATGATTTTTTTTAAAGTGACAAGCAGAAGTATTAGCTAATTAGAAAGTGCTTGCAATTTTAATGAACTACACTTAATAGAGAACCATACCACCTCAAAGAAGGATTTCTCTTTCATCAATTGGAAACCTGGCTGTTACTTTTCCTGATTGGGGGCCAAATACTTCCCTTGAGACATTACTACCATGTTAAAGGCACTATATAAAATGTAAGCTGATGTTGTTGCTGAATGTCCTTTTGAATCATGTAGACGTAATACCCAATAGCAGACACTAAGAATCCAATAGTACTATGTGACATTGTGGAAGATTTTGTCTAGCCAATGTTTCTTCTCTCAAGTAACATCATCAATCACAGATGTACTGATTGTTAATTTTAACTGTTGCTTACAAGATTGTTTTCAAATTGCTGTAATGTTTCCCAATATAATTATACTGCAGAAGTAACTCATTGTATGTGAAGCACTTTGTGATATTTCTGAAACATACCGTTGTGTTTTAAAAATGCAAGCCTTCTTTAAGTGGTAACGTACATTGTTAACATAGCAAAATGTCCCATGCACTTTACAACTAAAATAAAGGACACTAAGCTAGATGAGAATAGCGACAGCAGAGTTAAGGTGAACGATTGAAGAAATAGGTTATCAACAAGCTTTTTTTTTTAAAGTTGGAAAGAGTGGGGTTCCAAGACATTTGGAGACAGAGTTGCAGGGTTTGGAAGCAAGGTAGCTTAACGCTCTCTCACTGAAGTTGGTGCACAGATTGAGAAAATAAAACATAAGGAAGCAATCAGAAGCTCATAAGGCATACATAGTACCATGAAAAGAATTGTAGTGATAAGGTAGAGCGAGGCCAGAATAGATTCACTGTTGTGAAAGGTAAAAGCTTGTGGATGTTGGCATCCAGAGGTGTAGAAGGAACAGGACTTCAATATGAGATATGATGCAAGTAGGCAAATTTGGAGCATATGAAACTTGCTCCATTATGTTTAAAATGACAAGTCTGATCTGAAGATGTCGAGAGCAGGGTGAAGAGTTTAGTAATAATAATGGAGGCAATTTATGAAAATGGTTAATAATATCAGGGAGGGCAAACTAGGCCAGTTTCATGGATTAGTGTGTGTCTTGAGGCTACTTCAAAATCAGTGAATTGACAGATGTGATAGTGAGCAGTTAAAGACAGCCTAACAGGAGTATTGTGTTCATTTCCAGTCACCACACTGCGGGAAAGATGTGAAGGTCCTTGAAATGGTTCAGATGAAATTTACCTGAATGATTCCAGGAATGGAGGATTTTCGTTAGAAGGTTAGGTTGGAGAAGCTGAGGTTGGTTTAGCTCAGTTGGCTGGATAGCTGGTTACTGATACTGAGCAACACCAACAACACAGGTTCAATCCCTGAAGTGGCTGAAGTTATTCATGAAGATTCCCCCCTTCTCAACCTTACCCCTCACTTGAGGTATTTGATCTCCAGGTTAAATTCACCACAATGGTCATCTGGGATCATAGCAACTCTACCTTTATTCTTATTGGAACAAAGGAGATTGAGGGAGATTTGATGGAACTGTACAAGATTGTGACAGGTTTGGATTTGTTCCCATATGCTGATATTACAAACACTCTGGTGACAGAGATAAAATTTTGGGCAAGAGACGCGGGGATAATGGAAGAATGCTAGAAAAGCTTTTTCACACAGTGAGTGGTTACGACCTGAAATTTGCTGCCAGGAGGATGGTGGAAGTAGAAAGAACCACTGATTTCAAAAGGAAATTGAATGGGTATTTGAAGAAAGTAAAGCTGCAGGAATATGGCGATTAAACGGCGAAATGGGACTGACTGGATTGCTCTGCAGAGAGCCGACATGAACTCAGTGTGCCAAAGTGCAGCCTTCTGTGCTGTAAATCATTCTATAAATTGTAAGTGAATCTTAAATTTTTAAAAGTCATAGTTCATGTGGGGACACATGATGTAGGTAGGACAAGGGAAGGGGATATTAAACAGAAATTTATGGAGTTAGGGTGGAAGCTTAGGTCCATAACAGGCAGAGTGGTTATCTCTGGACTCTTGCCAGTGCCAAGGGATAGTTTAGAGAAGAACAGAGAAAGGGAAAGTTTGAACTCATGGCTGCGTGGATGGTGCAGGAGGGAGGGGTTCAGGTTCCTTAACAATTGGGACTCATTCTGGGATAGGTGGGACCTCTTCAAGAGCGATGGTCTACACCTGAACCAGAGGGGGACTAATATCTTGGGGGGAAAATTTGCTAAGGCTATGATGGGGGCTTTAAACTGATTCGGGGGGGGGGTGGGATCCTAAGTAGTTGGGGTGCTGAGAGGGATGAGAGTAAGGGGGTTATAGAAGGGAGTTGTAAAACACAGCGGCGTACGGGTGGGGTGGGGCATGGTTTGAAATGCGTATACTTTAATGCAAGGAGTATTCGCAATAAAGGGGAGGAACTTGCAGCTTGGACCAGTACCTGGAACTTCGATGTTATGGCCATTTCAGAGACTTGGGTAGAGCAGGGGCAGGAATGGATGTTGCAGGTTCCGGGGTACAAATGCTTTAGTTGGAGTAGAGAAGGAGGGGAGGAGTGGCATTATTGGTCAAAGACTGTATCACGGTGATAGAAAAGAAGTTTGATGAGGACTTGTCTGTTGAGGTAGTATGGGCGGAGATTAGAAACAGGAGAGGAGAGGTCACCCTGTTGGGAGTCTTTTACAGACCTCCCAATAGTTCTAGAGAGGTTGAGGAAAGGATTGCGAAGTCAATTCTGATTAGGAGTGAAAGTAGTAGGGTAATTGTGATGGGGGACTTTAACTTTGCTAATATTGATTGGAATAGCTATAGCTCTAGCTCGTTAGAGGGGTCAGTTTTCGTACAGAGTGTGAAGGAAGGTTTTTTGACTCAGTATGTAGAGAGGCCAACTAGAGGTGAGGCTACATTGGATTTGGTGCTGGGCAATGAGCCAGACCAGGTGTTAGGCTTGGAAGTTAGTGAACATTTTGGTGATAGTGACCACAATTCGGTTACGTTCACCTTAGTGAGGGATAGGGATAGGCATGAAGCGGGGGGCAGTAGTTATAGCTGGGGGAAGGGTAATTATGAGGCCATCAGGAGAGAATTAGGGTGCATAGATTGGACTAGGAAACTACAGGGACTGGGAACATCTGGAATGTGGTGCTTATTCAAGGAGCAGCTGCTGCGAGTCCTTGAGAAGTATGTCCCTGTCAGGCAGGGAGGAAATGGACGAGTAAGAGAGCCTTGGTGTACGAAAAGAGTTGATTTGCTGGTTAAGAAGAAAAAGGAGGCTTATGTCAGGATGAGGCTTGAAGGCTCAGGTAGTGCAATGGATAGCGATAGATTAGCTAGGAAGGAGGTAAAAAGTGAATTGAGGAGAGCTAAGAGGGGACACGAGAAGATGTTGGCTGATAGGATTAAGGAGAATCCTAAAGCTTTCTTTCGATATGTAAAGAATAGAAGATTGGTTAGGGCAAGATTAGGGCCAGTCATAGACAGCAGTGGGAAGTTGTGCGTGGAGCCTGAAGAGATTGGTGAGGCACTGACTAAATATTTCTCTTCGGTATTCACGCAGAGTGCTGGAAATGTAGCTATGGAGAACACTGAGGTACAGGGTTGCAAAGTGGGAAGTATTGTAGTAGATAGGGAGGATGTGTTAGAAATTCTCGAGGGTTTGAAGTTGGATAAGTCCCCTGGGCCGGACGGGATTTACCCTAGGATTCTCTGGGAGGCAAAAGAGGAGATTGCAGAGCCTCTGGCTCTGATCTTCAGGTCGTCGTTGGTTATGGGTGTGGTTCCGGAGGACAGCGAATGTGGTCCCATTGTTCAAGAAGGGGAAGAGAGACCTTCCAGGGAATTATAGGCCAGTGAGTCTTACTTCTGTTGTGGGCAAAGTATTGGAGAGAATTATTAGGGATAGGATTTATAGTTATTAGAGAGAAATGAATTGATTGGGGATAGTCAGCATGGTTTCGTGAAGGGTAGGTCATGCCTTACTAACCTCATTGAGTTTTTTGAGAAAGTGACCAAGAGGTGGATGGGGGTAAGGCGGTTGATGTAGTATATATGGACTTTAGTAAGGCGTGTGATAAGGTGGCCCATGGAAGACTTCTACAGAAAATGCAGATGTGTGGAATAGAGGGTGATTTAGCTAATTGGATTAGGAATTGGCTGGAAGATAGAAGACAGAGGGTGGTGGTTGATGGGAGATATTCATCGTGGAGTTCGGTGACGAGTGGTGTGCCTCAGGGGTCTGTTTTGGGGCCCCTGCTGTTTTTAATTTTTATAAATGATCTGGATGAGGGTATTGAGGGATGGATCAGTAAATTTGCAGATGATACTAAAGTTGGTGGTGTGGTAGATAGTGAAGAGGGGTGTTTTAGTTTACAGAGTGACTTGGACAAGTTGCAGAGCTGGGCCGAGAGGTGGAAAATGGAGTTTAATGTGGAAAAGTGTGAGGTAATGCACTTTGGCAGGAACAATAAATGTGTAGAGTATAGGGCTAATGGTAGGGCTCTTAATAGTGTTGAGGAACAGAAGGATCTTGGTGTATGTGTCAATAGATCCCTGAAAGTAGGCAGTCAAGTGGAAAAAGTTGTTAAGAAGGCATATGGAGTCTTAGCTTTTATTGGTAGGGGGATTGAATTTAGGAGCCGCAGCATCATGTTGCAACTGTACAAAACTCTAGTGCGGCCGCACTTGGAGTATTGTGTGCAGTTCTGGTCCCCACATTATAAAAAAGATGTGGAGGCATTGGAGAGGGTACAGAGGAGGTTTACCAGGATGTTGCCTGGTATGGAGGGCAGGTCCTATGAAGAGAGGTTGAAGGATTGAGGTTGTTTTCGTTAGAAAGGAGGCGGCTAAGAGGGGATCTTATTGAAGCATATAAGATGATTAGAGGTTTAGATAGGGTGGACAGTGATAGCCTTTTTCTAGGATGGAGAAAGCTAGCACGAGGGGACACAGCTTTAAATTAAGGGGTATGAGTTATAGGACGGATATCATAGGTAGGTTCTTTACTCAAAGAGTGATTAGGGAGTGGAATGCCCTGCCTGCAGCTGTTGTAGATGCGCCAAGTTTGGTGGTGTTTAAGAGGTTAATTGATAAGTATATGGAAGAGAAGGGAACGGTTTAGTTTGGAGGGGCATTGCTTTTTATTTTGGTCGGCACAACATCGAAGGCCGAAGGGCCTGTTCTGTGCTGTAATGTTCTATATATCTATATCTAAAATGTTTTGTCAACACACAAGTTTATGCTTGAGAGACCTATGTTAAAATACATTTCATTCAAACAATATAACCAAATGCATTTAGCTTGTGAGAAATGACAAGCAAAAAACCTGTAATCTTCCACTCTTAACAAATTCTACACATTGACAATTTTTGCAGCAACATTTGTAGCTGACAGATTTGTACTTGTAGGACAAGAACCTAATTGGAAAAAAAAATGTTGACATTTGTATAAGGTTGGATGTGGCTTTAATTTTTGGCAAGTGGTATCAAATTCTGCTTTCCATTTTAGGTTCCTGGGAAGAGTGCACAACTATGGACAATTATGTAATAAAGCCAAAATAGCTGCAATTTTTTTTGTTGGCTCCTATAAATAAGTTTGTGGAAAGGTTGCAATTTTAGTTGCAGTTATTGACAAAAGCCTACTTGTAATCCACATAATAAAGTTTATACTTTAACCGTATTGGTGTAATGTGTTTATTAACAACTTTTGAGTAAAACATGGTTATTTTATTCAGATACAGAGTGTTCTTGTCAATTATAGTTTGAGTTCTGTCATTCGTTTCAGAGCTATTGTGTAACCCATCAGTGTAACTTTTGGAATACCAGGATGCACAAAATATCAGGAAGGACAGAAAGCACTAGAATAGAAAATCATAAGTTAATAAGTGAAGTCAGAGTAAGGGAGAAAGTGATGACAACTAAATCAGGGTTACTCTGCATGTATGTAGATGCATGAAATATAGCAAATAAGATTGGGGAATTAGAGCCCAGATTACACTGTGGAAATATAATATTGCAACTATAACTAAAACCTGGCTCAAGAAAGAGCAAGACTGGGAGTTAAATATTCCTGTTCAGAAAAGATAGGGAATGACCAAAGTGGTGACCAGAAATGAACACAATACTCCTATTGGAGTGTTATCAGAACCATATAAAAAATTGTTATATTATAACCTTATAATAATGACTTGCCCGTTTTTGTACTCAATGCCTCTATTGAAGAAATCCAAGCTTTGCTAATATCTTTCTCCCATCATGTCATATACCTCAAAAGACTAATGCATGTGCTCCCTAGGTCCACTGTCCCTGAATTTTCTTTAGAACTGTGCCAGTAGGGCAATTTTGCCTTTCCCTATCCTTTCTGCCAAAGTGGATCAACACACACTTGTCTGTGTTCAATTCCATCTGGCAGTTGCCTGTCCACTCTGCTCGTCTGTATGGAGTTGCAGTTGATTGATATCAATCTAAATGTCTTCTTCCTCAAGTTTGCTACTACTAGAAAATTTTGAAATTCTACGCTGTTTTTCAAAATCCAAGTTATTTATATATAACCAAAAAAAATCAATGGTCCTAGACTGACCCTTGGGGAACACTATTGTACCTCTCTTCCATTTACCATGACTTGCTGTCTTCTGTCATTAAACCAATTTTTTAATCCATTGGACACTGACCCTGCTATTCCATGAGTCTCAATTTTGTTAATCAGCATTTTGTGATATCTTGTCAAACACTTTCATAAAATCCAGGTAGACAATAATGTCACATTTCCTTCATCAATCTTCTCTGTTATTGAAAAATTTAGTTGGATTAGTCAAGCACGATCTGCCTTTTACAAACCTAGCTATCCTTAATTAATTCAAACCTCACCAAGTGCTAATTAATTTCTTCCATGATTATTGTTTCTAAAAACCTTACCCATCATTGATGTTAAACTGACCATCATGTACTTTCAAGGACTGTCCTTACATCCTTTCTTGAATAAAGGTGTCAACATTTGCCACTCTTCAATCTTCCAATATCCAGTATCTTGCCAAGATTGGAATATTAAGGCAAACTGTTCTATGTTCATCCCTACTCCCTTCAGCAACCTGAAATGTAAACCATCTGGACAGTGTAACTTATCTACAGCCTGTCCAGTGCTTTCATCTTTTCAATTTGATACTATTACTTTTACTATCTCTACTGATAATGTTTCAGATTCCACCTCCTCGGTAAACAGTGATACAAAATACTCAACATGTATTCTAATCCTATCCTCCGCCTCAAAGCATATATCACCTTCCTTGTCCCGAATAAGGCTCGCTCCACCTCTTACATTTTACATGCTGGTAAATATATTTGGGCTCCACTTTATGTTGGATGCTACTCTATTCACTACTCTCATGCTGTTTTCTTCTTTGCTTTCCTTCTCAAGCTGACCTATTTGACCAAGCCCTCACTTGAAATTCATAATTCACATTCTTTTTGTGACTAAGTTGGTTAGGATTATACTCACTGGAGTTTAGAAGAGTGAGAGGGGATCTTTTAGAAACTTATAAAATTCTACTAGGATTAGACAGTGTAGATTCAGAAAGAATGGTGGGGGAGTCCAGAACTAATGGTCATAGTTTGAGGATAAGGGGTAAACTTTTAGAACTGAGGTGAGAAGAAACTTCTTCACCCAGAGGGTGGTGAATGTGTGACATTCACCTGGTAGTTGAGGCCAAAAGGTTGTCTCATTTCAAGAAGCAAAAAGATATAGCTCTTGGGGCTAAAAGGATCAAAGGAAGAGAGAGGGTCTGAAGATATTGAATTTGAAGATTAGCCATGATCATAATGAATGGCAGAGCAAACTCAAAGGACCAAATGGCCTATTCTTACTTCTAGTTCCTTGACCTGATTTTACGAAATCAGTGGGCCAGATTCACAGAACAGCATTCCTCATTGGCCTCGAGCGTGATCTTATGAGCCTTGGGAGGGCATGACAGTACAATTCCAGCCTCTATGTTTCTAAGTTTCCACATAATCTCTCTCACTTCATCACACAAAGTGCTCTGCTTTTGGTTCCCTTAACTTTCCATTACCATTGTTGGGGTGAATTTAATATGCATCTGAAGCATCTCAATGATCATTTAATACAGGGAAATTAGTGTTCTGCAGGTACCAGTGAAAGATGGCAAATGTCTCAACACCAAAAGATGCAAGAAATGTAGTGAGGTTAAAAAAATATTGTTGTACTTAAATTGATCTGGCAACTACAGAGTTTCTGGAAGTCAATCTTTGTTTCCTTACCATCTCATCTTCTGGAAAGAGTGAAGTTGTAACAGGATAAAAAAATACAAAACAGTTTAAACATGTCCACTAAATTCCATAAGGCCAATTTAAGCTTAATAATGTAAAAAAATGAAATTAATGATTTTTGATGCTTTTAAGTTTTATAAGACCCATCCTCCTGCTTGTAATATTCTTCAAATTTTCCTGGCATGTCAATCTGCTGACCCATCACAGGTCATTTCATCTCTCCCATATAAGACAGCATTCTCCACTCAATTTCATGTATTGCCTCAACAGATTTCCTGCCCTCCCAACTGACAAACTGCCGATAAGAAATTCAATCAGTGCTCATCTGGTATATTCAAATGGAACTAATTTAAATAACCAAAGTCTGTTGGGCCTCCCATGATGTTACCAGTCAGAGTAGATAGTTGGCCCACCCTCTGCTTGACATGTGGCAGAAATGAAGATCAACAGCATAGCCGTCCAGAAGAAACACACATCCAAATGCATCAAATAAGAACAGTGCTTCACAAACTGGTACAGTGAACTTGAACCACTTAAAATCATCTATCATATCTATAAAATGTCAGCTGATTCTGCACATCTAACTCAAAAGATTAGTTCAAGCTTTGAAGAATTTAATCAGTCAATAGTTGATTTGTTTTTGGATTGGTGATTACAATATTTAATCCATCGATTCTGAGAAATGCAATTAACAAGGCAGGTAATAATTACTTCCTAAAATCATCAGTGAAACAAAAAGTTTTTTTAGTAAGTAAGTATGTGTTCATCAGCCTGACAGATGATAGTGCTGAATAAAGAAGTACTCATCAAACATTGCATCTGTGCCTACACTGAGCATTTCGAAGCCAAAATCCCCAACGCCAATGCTGGAATTTTACCGCCTCACCCAGCAGAGGCTCATAAGATCCCACCTTAGGCCAATGGAGAACGCTGGTCTGTGAGCATCACCTGCCCCGATTCTGGGGCAGACGATGCCGTAATATTCCAGCCCATGTCTCAACCGCCTCTCATAACAGTACATAGCATGGCAATTTCAGTTTTTTTACACTCAACAAGTGCTCAGGATCTGGAATGCACTGCCTGACAGGATGGTGAAGACTGATTCAATCATGGCTTTCAGAAGGGAATTGAATAATTACTTGAAGAGCAAGGCTACGGTGATATTAGGACCAGCTGAGTTGCTCTTGCAGACACATGGGGTTCAGTGACCCCCTTCTGTGTCAAATCGTGCTGTGATTTTATAAGACCAAACTGCTGTTCTCTTGAAAGACAACCAAGCCAATTTTATTTTTGTTGTTAACAGACAAGTGTGCAATACCAGTTCATTCAAAGGGCACATTAAGGTGGGTGGCCTATGTTAACCACAACAGTTTGCCATAGATTATATCTTAAGACATCAAGATGATGAATTTTTAAAACTCTCATGATACATCTGTTACAGTTCAAACTTTTACTCAACACTTGCATCTTAATTCCCTGTTGTAATAACGTTAATACCGCTCAAGCTGAATAATTAAATCTGACAGCAGCAGGTCACCCACAAGAGAAACACATAATATGTTTCCCACGTCCACAGTAAATTCATGTGAAAAGTATCACCTTTGGAATTTCCTGCACAAGCTACACTACCAATTATCAGAAACAAAGTACAGGCAATATGTATTATACAATACAATCGTTTTATACTAGATAGGACCAATTAAATGATAAAAGAAATAATCCATTATTTTTCAAACATGCTTTAGCAAACAAAGTGATGATTTATTTAGCAATTTATGAAACTCTAAACATACTCCACAGGCCTAAATGCAAAGCTGAACAATTATCTTAGAGTAATAGCATTTTGTGTAATCACATTATCTTCTTTTGAAATTCAAGCACATTATTTGGAATGATCAGGTAAATAAAAGATTAACAGACTTACACTTGATAAAGGGTTATGGCCAAAGAATTCCCAGTGGGTTCATATACTAGAACAGACTGTTAAAACGCACAAACACAGTTGGAAATTACATTTTCGCCCCTGTATTGCCAGTATGAATTTACATAAAATCTTCCTGCAGAGAATTTAGGGAAAATATCACTTACACAAGGCATTCATATTGAATATTTTGATTATGATATCAGGTGGCACAGATTAATATTTGTCACAAGTGCTCTTAATGAATCTATCAGTGACAATATTACTTCCACTGCTGTCAGTCATAAGGACTGGTTTTGTCAATCCTGTCACACAGCATGAGAGATTTGATTAAGTTAACACAGAGATAAAGCTAATCTTTCTTAACACTTTAGCAATTTGGGGTTACCCAAGCTCAAAGGCAGAAATCCCTATCTTTGTCAGAATGCCTGTTAGGGTGATCTACATTGGAAATGATCTCAAGAGCATTTACATTACATTGGCATCTGGGGGATTCCAGTGCTATGAGGTTAATACCTCAATTTCTTTCTTTGATATCAGTTTGGAAATTATATGAAAACATCTTTACCTTTCCTGTAAACAATGCTTTGCACATACAGCAGGTTCAATTATGTTTAATGTCTGCAATATTGGTTCCCAAATGTTCAATACTGTGAAATTATAGCAGCCACGATACCAGCTGGTCCCTGCAACAAAGTAATCAAAAAGTTTATGTCCCTGTATAATGTGCTGTCTGTAAAAAACAATGTTTATTCCAACAAAATAAACTTTACATTTATTGTGGTCTCCACTTTCAGCTTCATCTGACCTCCACATCTATGTTGTCAAGAGGACAATTACACAGATCCCTGTCAAGACCAGAAACGAACCCTGCAATTGGCTACCAGAAAATTGCAGAACAGCAGGCATTGTTTTCCCTTAATTTTCCTTCACATCATCTGCCTCACAGGAAGATGCTAGCTTCTATTTTTGCATCACTCAGGCTAAGAATTGAACAGAGCTTGGCTGAAATTTAAAATGATCCTTCACTTTGGCTGTGGCCCATTTTTGCTTTGATCCGTCAACATGCTTTGGTGAATGTACAATGTTTAAAATAGATCTGTGGGCTTCCGGGTTGTAATCATCACTTACTAAACACCAAATAAGCAGGGAGTTGCAGAACAGATGATTTTATATCATTATCCATTGTCAACCAGAAAAGATTTCTTCAATATCATCAATCTTTTTGACTGGGTTCCTGAAACTGGTGTGACATACAACTTCATTTTTCATTACAACCATCAATTCTCCATTTCAATGCCATGGATTACAATGCCAAATCAGTTGAGCATTTTCATCCAACATTTCCTGTTCTTTTTTCAGATTTCCAGCATCAGCAGTACTCAAGTTTTGTCTCAATGTCTAAAAATTACTTGACCATTGTTAACCTGTCTAACCTAAGTTCTCTCTCTCTTTACCCAATAACATAAATCTGTGTGTGGAATTGATCAATATGTTAAAATTTATACTTACGCCACAGAATGGATATCACTATCCTCTGCCAAGATTATAATGTTCCCACTATTGTGTGAGCAGTTATTAGCTGACACAGGTTCCAGTCACACCAGCAGCTTCATTTCTACCAATGGAGTTTACAGTAGTGAGCATTCCAGTCTCACTACTGAGTAACTCAGGCTTCTTGTCCCATTGTAACGTATTTTAAATTTACTTACTAAAGATTTTCAGTTCCAAATGTGTTTGGTTAGCCATTTTTTCATAATTTAGAATGATTTTAACCTTTATTTCTTACACTTTGTTACTTATGACATTCCCCCCCCCCCCCCAATGACAAACACACACATGCACACACACTAAACACTGACTGTCATCTGGTCAATACCAACATGTCAATCAGTAAACAGTTCCACAGAATTGTTGTGAATCTGGATCTTTTATTGGTTTTCAATGCCGAACTTAAAAACAGATGATTTTTAAATTAATTCACATTCAAGTATTTTTATATCTGACTTCACTTGAACAGAGATACTGCCTTAGGTTGAATTCCATTCAAAACAAAAATAAGCTTAAAATCCATGCACAATCTTGTACGTGCGCTGCTGCTTTTGTATCTTTTACTTACTTTCCTACAGAAAATCTGGTTCAGTGATAGCAGCACCTCATGTGTGGGACTATGAGATGGCATATATATCACAAACATTCTATGTGCTAATGCCATTTCTCAACATGATAACTGGAAAGGAAGTAAGGGAAGGACTCAAATACATACAGGTATTTCTGCTGCAGTTAAAAGAAAGGGAAAATTTTCATGCTGTTTATATACATTTCAATTGAGTGTTACAGTATCTGCAGCAAAAACTCTACTTCAAACAGGCACAATGCAACTCATAATGAGTTAGGGATAAATGTGACTTGTTAGCATGGAATGAGACATTTTTCTCACTGTTTGATTTTGATCTGATTTGATTTATTACTGTCACAAGTATTAGTATACAGCAAAAAACATTGTTTCTGGCATGCTATACAGAGAGCATGCCCTCCACCCCGAAGCCTCAGATGAACCTGTATCCAAGGTCACCATTTCAGACATGAGAGCAGCCTTCTCGAGGGTCAATACATGGAAAGCAACTAGCCTGGACAGAGTACCCAATGAGCACTCAGCTGGGGGGCTATTTGCAGACATCTTCAACCTCTCTTTATACCAATCTGAAATCCCTATCTGTTTCAAGAGGATGACCATCATCCCAGTACTGAAGAAAAGCTAAGCAGCATTTCTAAATACTATCATCCAGTGGCTCTGACCTCCATCATTATGAAGTGCTTAATGGTTAGTCATAGAATGAAGCAAATCAGGTCTCCCAGATTGCCTGGGTCCACTACAGTTTGCCTACTGCCGCAACATATCCATGGCAGACGCCTGCACTCAACCCTGGAACACTTAGATAACAAGGACACCTATGTCATGCTCCTATTTATTGACTACAGCTCAGTCTTCAACACTGTTATTCTTATGAAAATCATCTCCAAACTCCATGGTCTGGGGCTCGGCTCTCCTTCTGCGACTGGATCCTGAATTTCCTAATCTGCAGACCACAATCAGTAAGGATAGGCAACAACATCTCCACCATTATCCTCAACACCAGTACCCGACAAGGCTGTGTCCTCAGCCCCCTACTATATTCCTTATATATCTGTGACTGCATGGCCAAATTCCACTCCGAATCCATTTTCAAGTTTGCTGATGATATCACCATAGTGGGTCAGATCTTAAACAATGATAGGATGGAATACAGAAAAGAGATAGAAAGTTTGGTGAACTCTGCGACAACAATAATCTCTCCCTCAATGTCACCAAAATGAAGGAGATAGTAATCGTCTTCAGGAAACACAGTGGAGGGCATGCTCCTGCCCACTTCAATAGGAAAGTAGAAATGGTCGAAAACTTCATGTTTTTTGGTGTCCAAAACACCAACAACTACCTTGGTCTCTCCCCATGCCATGGAATAGTTAAGAAAGCCCACCAATACCTCTACTTTCTCAGAAGACTAGGAAGTTTGACATGTCAGCTCCAACTCTCATCGACTTTCACAGATGTACCATAGAAAGCATTCTTTCTGGGTTGTTTCACAGCTTAACACGATTCCTGCTCTGTCCAAGATGACAAGAAATTACAAAAGATTGTGAATGAAGCACAATCCATCACTCAAATCAGCCTCCCACCCACTGACACTGTCTACACTTCCCACTGCCTCAGAAAAGCAGCCAGCATAATTAAGGACCCCACGCACGGTGAATATACTCTCCTCCACCTTCTTCTAACAAGAAATTAAAACGTCTGATACATACCAACCAACTCAAGAACAGCTTCTTCCCTTGTGCCATGAGATTTTTGAACAGACCTAGTCCTCATTAAGTTGATCTGTCTCTACACCAAAACTATGACTGTAAAACTATATTCTGCACTTTCTCCTTTCCTTCTCTATGTACAGTATGCTTTGTCTATATAGCGTGCAAGAAGCAATGCTTTTCACTGTATACTAATACATGTGACAAAAATAAACCAAATCAAATCACTAAGACAAGGGAATAATATCTGATGTATGGGGCAATTTGCAATTTTACACTTGGATTCCAGATGTGAATGAATCATAGAATTATGAAATTCTACAATGCAGAAGGAGGCTATCATAGAATCCTATAGTACAGGAGGAGGCCATTTGCCCATTGAATCTGCACTGACCACAAACCCACCCAGGTACTATCCCCATGTATTTATTCCAGCTAAGCGGCAATTTGGCATGGCCAATCAATTTGCACATCTCTGGACTGTGGGAGGAATGATGTAGAGATGCCGGCGTTGGACTGGGGTAAACTCTGTAAGAGTCTGGCAACACCAATTTTAAATCCAACCGATTTATTTGATAGTAAATCTGCCAGCTTTCGGGCCGAAAGCTAGCAGATTTACTATCAAATAAATCGGTTGGATTTAAAATTGATGTTGCTCGACTCTTACTGTGGGAGGAAACCAGGGAACCTGGAGGAAACCCACACAGACATGGAGAATATGCAGATTCCACACAGACAGTAACCCAAGCTGAGAATCGAACCTGGGTCCCTGATGCTGACCACTGTGCCATCAATTTTGTACCTCCTTTTTCAGTAAGGAGACTGAAACTGCACATGATACTCCAGATGTAGTCTCACCAACTGTAGCAAAGCATCTTTCCTTTTATATTTCATTCCTCTTGCAATATACAACCTCATTGTATTTGTCTAACTAATTACTTGTTTTACCTGCATACTAACTGTTGTGATTCATGAATCAGCAGACTCTGATCCCTCTGTTCCTTTGAATTTTGTAATGTCTCACCTGCTATATTTATAAATGTACTTATTTATTCCAAAAAAATAAACGTAGTGTTGAAGATACAATATTTTGCATTGCATCTGCTCAGTGGGAGAGTTTGCTTTTATAATACTGTCTGTTTTTCTTGTTCTGGGCAAAGCTATCCTCGATAAACAGAGAAATTCAAGTCAGTTTGGATTCCATTTTCTCTTCTCAATCTGCGTTCACCCATCTCCTCTGTTCTTGCTGACCCATATTGGTTCTGAACAGCCTTTACATGTTAAAGAATAACAAGTGAATAGGATTGCTGCTACTTCTTTGTTAAATGTTGCATTTACATAGGTAGAATGTTTGGCACTGAGACAATCACTGATAATGCATTCTCATGTTGACTATCCTTTCAGTTTTCCTACAGTCACTTCCTGAAGCATTTCACAGCCCTATATGAATGAGTTGACAAATACACTGTTTTGAATTCCAAAGGTTTTCTTTACCACTTTAAAATATTGGAAGGAAACCAAGCAAAATATATGGCAGTGATCTTGCTCAGAATTTTACAACAAAAATCACAGAGCAGGGAATTCAGTTCATTCCAACTAAGCGAGACAGAAACCTCTAGCGGATTTTCACAATGACTTCATTACAGTGTTAATATAAACATATTTGTGACACTAATAAATAAATAAATTTAAATTGGAAAACTAGCACAATATGTAAATACCTCGTGAATAAATCCAAATTTTTCCTGCAGTACTAAACATGCAAGATTATAGGTTTTATGCATTTTGCATGATGAAGTGTTTTGAAACATCAGTCCCAAGTTTTCTTTGGTGAGTTAGTACCAAGGTTGCCTTCCAATTTATTTTTATTTTGAAACGCGCTTTGAAATTATCTTGGTATAGCGAGCTCCATAAGATTTCCTTTTGTCTAATTTCAATGCTGGAAAATAAGGATATTTTTAAAGTCTTTCCTCTCAATTCTATTCTTCAACTCTATGCCAACAATAGTTGGTGTTTTTGTAGTGCGTCAGAGACCATGACCTAATGCATTTTGCATTTACGGTAATACAACCCCAGACTTGAACTACACTGGTTTAGCAATATAGATCAGAACTCTATTTGATTTCTTTATTGTTGCTTTCAGTGGAACTTACGATGTGTTTGCCTTCCATGGTTTTAAAACATCCAGGAGCTATGGTTTCCTCCCACAATTTGAAAGACATACTGGTTAGTGGATTGGCCATATTAAATTCCTCCTCAGTGTACCCAAACAGGTGCCGGAGTGTGACAACTAAGGGATTTTCAGTTACTTCATTGCACTATTAATGTAAGCCTACTTATGACACTTTGCTTTTACTTTTTAAAAAAGTTATGTTACTTGTTTGGATCAGGCAAGAGCAGTGGCATACACAAAACAAAAGAAAACACAGCATAAGACAAGCAGGTATAAATGTTTATCAGGAAACAATCCAGTAGATATAGTTTTAAAAAGAAAATCCATGTATTTTAAGCTTAAGTTTGAATAATTATATTGACTTCAAAAAATGTCACATGGAGTATAACGTTAGCAAATGTGAGGTTATCCACTTTGGGAAGAATTACGGAAGGAAGGACTACTATTTAAATGCAGAAAAGCTGCAGCATGCGACAATGCAGAGGGACCTGGGGGGGTCTTTGTGCATGAATTGCAAAAACACAGTATGGAGGAGCAGCAGGTGATTAAGAAGGCAAATACAATATTGGCCTTTATAGCTAGGGGAATAGGATATAAAAGTAGGGAGGTTCTGTTGCAGCTGTATAGGGTGTGGTGAGGCCGCAGCTGGAGTACTGTGTGCAGTTTTGGTCGCCGCATTCAAGGAAGGTAATATTGGCCTTGGAGAGGATGCAGAGAAAGTTTACTAGGTGATACCGCAGATGAGGGCGTTGGATTATGAGGAGAGACTGAATGGGCTAGGTTTGTACTGTTTGGAGTTTAGAAGGCTGAGAGGGGATCTTATAGAAACGTATAAGATAATGAAGGGGATGGATAAGGTAGAGGTTGAGAGACTCTTCCCGCTTAGCAAAGATAGCAGGACTAGAGCGTACAGCCTCAAGATTAGAGCGGGGGGGGGGGGGGGGGGGGGGGGGGCTGTTCAGATCGGAGTTGCGGAGGGGTTTCTTCACGCAGAGGGTGGTGAATCTTTGGAATTCTCTGCCTGATGAGGTGATGGAGGCTTCCTCACAATATGTTCAAGTCAAGAGTGGATAGATTTTTAATTGACAAGGGAATTAAGGGTTACGGGGAGAAAGCGGGAAAGTGGCACTGAACCACTGCAGATCAGCCATGATCTTACTGAATGGCAGGGCAGGCTTGAGGGGCTGTATGGCCTACTCCTGCTCCTACTTATGTTCTTATGTAAAAGTGAAATTAAACACAGAAAATTATTTTTGATACAAAGGGCATAATAGTACCCTTAAATAACAGGGAGAAGATTTGGCAAAAGAAAGTAGAATCCAAGCTGACTTGGAACTTTCCTGTTTATCGAGGGTAGCTTCACCTAGAACAGCAAAAGCAGACAATACCATATGACCAAACTCTTTCACTGAGAAGATGCATTGCAAAGCATTGTACCTTCAATGTAGTGTTTATTTTATTTCAAATAAACAAGTACATTTATAAATATAGCAGGTGAGAGATTATAAAATTCTAGGATACAGAGAGATCAGAGTGTGCTCGTGAATCACAAAGATTAGTGTGCAGGTACAACAAGTGATTACTTAGTCAAATGGAATGAGGTTGTATATTGCAGAAGGAATAAAATATAAAGGTAAAGATGTTTTACCATAATTGGTGAGACCATATCTAGAGCATTGTGTACTGTTTCAATTTCCTTATTGAAAAAAGGATATAAAGGAGCGGTATGGTGGTTAGCACTGCTGCCTCACAGGACCAGGTACCCAAGTTCAATTCCGGTCTCGGGTTGCTGTCCGTGTGGAATTTGCATGTTCTCCACTTGTCTGCGGGACTTTACTCTGTGTGCCCCACTTTCCTCCTACAGTCCAAAGATGTGCAGGTTAGGTTGATCAGCCATGATAAATTGCCTCTTAGTGTCAGGGGGATTAGGAGGGTAAATATGTCAGGCTACGGGGATAGGACGTGAGTGGGCTTGTTGCCATGCCAAATGGCCTCCTTCTGCATTGTAGATTCTATGATTGCATTCAAAACAATTCAGGGGAGATTCCCTCAATTGATTCCTATGATGAAGGGGTTATCTTGTGAAGAAAAGATGGGCTTGTATCTACTGAAGTTTAGAATAATGAGAGGTGATCTTATTAAAATAAGATAACAATTCTGAGAGGACTTGATAGAGTGGATGCTGAAAGGTTGAAGGGAAAATTGAAGATCAGTTTAAACATAAGGGGTAGCCTGATTAAGATAGCGATGAGGAGAAACATTTTCTCTCAAAGGGTAGCGAATCAGCAGTGCTTTCTTCCATTGGGAACAGTAGAGGCAAGGTCGCTGAATATTCTTAAGGCTGAGTTAGATTGACCATCATGTCAATCAAGAATCTTAGGTTATAGGGGGTAGTCAGGGAAGCTGAGTGGAGGCCACAAACAGATCAGCCATAATCTTACCAAATAGTGATGCAGGCTCGATGTGCTGAATAGCCTATTCCTCCTTCTAATTCATATGTTTGTATGCTCATAATTTAGATCTATTTTGTCTGAAGAAGATTACATATTTTATAAAGTTGTCAAAATTTGCAAAGTATAATGCTTTATTCATGCCATATATTGTCATCAATGGCTGCATTGGTAGCATTCATACCCCAGAGTCACAAAGTTCAGGGTTCAAGTCCACAGAGTTGACAGACACTCTATCTCAGTACTGACCAGTGCTACACTGTTGGAGGCACCCTCTTTCAAATAAGCCACTGAATAAAGGCCCCCATGTGTTAGGACAATGAAAAGAATCTTATGATATTATTTCAAACAGTAGGGAAGTTATTCCTTTCTCAGAGTTACAAGCCAAAGAGTGGACAGAGAAAGTCCTTAATCCATTTCCTCACTTGCTCCAAAAAAAAAACAATTCAAATTCAAACTGAATCCAAGTCAGGGACCCCATAAAAGAGGTATACTGTATTCAAGCAGACAAGAACAAGCATTACACCTAACCTCACGCTTGATCTCAGCCAAAAGCCCTTATGTCCTTACCCAATATTTCTCTCTCAATCAACATCACGATAAAATCATTATCTCATCGCTGTTTTGAAAATATGTTGTTTCTCACAATAATGAGGACAAATACAAAGGCTGTAAAGTTGGTAAAAAGAGCTACATAAATGCAAGTCTTTCGAGATATTGGCAAGTGGTTCGCAGACAATGAAACCGGGAAAGAATTGAATTGTCTTAGGACTGATTTTTAAAAAAATATGTTTGGTCTCTATCGAATCACGGCAGCAACATTTTGCAGTTCTCAGGTGTTTTTTAAGTGACCAACGACTTCATGTGCTTAATAACACACAGCAATTCTTGTAAACATACGCAGTGAACCAGTTCCGTGAGTACTTTCCGAATGGCATTGCTGCAGAATTCTAACCCACTTCCTCCAAGTGTCATTGTTTGACCCACACAGCTCAGTGCTCCCCACCAGCTGATCAACTACAAACCTTCCACAACACACGCTATAAAAACAACCATTGCAAACGCCTCCGAAAACATAATACGGTTCGTAATTTTCACAAATCCTCAACTTTAAAACGTGGAAGCCTGAGATTTACCATTGTTGTCACCAGCGAGAGAAGCCCTAAGTGCCAAGGCAGTCAATGCAAGGAGTAGGTAAGATATCCAAAAAGGACACTGCATCTTCACTAACTGTGTAAGGATCACATTGTTCACTCTCCAACTTCACCAAACTTTCTTCACCTGTTAACCACTGACATCAGAGTGGGAGGGACGACCCACTCGTCAGGAATCCTCTGGGTCAAAAAGCCTGCCTGTTCAGAAAAATACTGCATGATTGACAACATCACACCAATGTCTCCCTGCTTTTCACTCCAATTTCTCAATGCATCATCGCATCGTGCTATGCTAAAATATGCTGTTGAGCCATCATTTCCCCAGCTCGCTCACGTAAATGAAATTGATGTATAACTCGAGTTGCTGTTTGTAATATGTCCTAAATTCAGGACATTTACAATTTTAGTATTGAACTGATTGTCCAAATTTAGTCATTGTGGCATCGCTGTCCCTGAAGCTCTGGATTCAGGTCTCACTCCAACACTTAATGACTACATAAGTGTATTCCTAGTGTGTAGTTGTGCTCTTAACCTGATCAAACAAGTTGATTATGAATGTGTAAGTTTAATACTCATGAACCCAGATTCCATTCAGATTTTATCTAGTCAGCATCTCTGCTACTTTTATTTAGAGAATGAAAACTTACAAACAAAAAGCATGCCTTTCATATGACCATCACAGAGTAACTCAAACAGAGTTGTGTTTTTATATTCTCCACTTGTAGCTTAATCAGTTCATGTCTGAGAATCCTGCCTCTCAATCAAGATATGGAGATGCCAGTGTTGGACTGGGGTAAGCACAGTAAGGAGTTTCACATCACCAGGTTAAAGTTCAGCAGGTTTATTTGTAGCGCAAGTTTTCGCAGTGTCACTCCTTCTTCAAGTGAGTGAGGAATTGTGTTCACAAACAGGGCATATATAGACACAGACTCAATTTACAAGACAATGGTTGTGATGTGAGTCTTTACAGGTAATCAATGTGAGTGGAGAGAACGTTAAGCACACGGTTAAAGAGATGTGTATCGTCTCCAGCCAGGATAGTGAGATTTTGAAAGCCCAGGCAAATCAGAGAGGTTACAGATAGTGTGACGTGAACCCAAGATCCCAGTTGAGGCTGTCCTCATACGGGCAGAACTTGTCTATCAGTTTCTGCTCAGCGACTCTGCATTGTCGTGTGTTATGAAGGCCGCCTTGGAGAATGCTTACCCGAAGATCAGAGGCCGAATGCCCGTGACTGCTATAGTGTTCCCCAATTGGAAGAGAACACTCCTGCCCAGTGATTGTCAAGCAGTGGTCATTCATCTGTTCATTCATTACGGATGAATTGCCAGGTAGGAGCATTCTCTTCCTGTTGGGGAACACTTCAGCATTCAAAGCTATTTAGCCTCTGATCTTTGGGCAAGAAGTTTCCAAAGTGGCTTTCACAACATATGACAATGCAGAATCACTAAGCTAAAACTTAAGCCAAATTCCACACACAAGAGGACGGCCTCAACTGGGATCTTGGGTTCATGTCACACTACCTGTAACCCTCATGACTTGCCTAGACTTGCAAAATCTCACTAACTATCCTGGCTGGAGACAATTCACATCTCTTTAACCTGTGCTTAACCCTCTCTCCACTCACGTTGTCTGTACCTTTAAGACTTGATTACCTGTAAAGATTCGCATTCCAACCATTATCTTGCAAATTGAGCTTGTGTCTATATATCCCTTGTTTGTGAACACAACTCCTCACTCACCTAAAGGAGTGACACTCCGAAAGCTTGTGCTACCAAATAAACTTGTTAGACTTTAATCTGGTGTTGTGAGACTTCTTACTGTGCTCAGTCAAGATCTCATTGTTCAAATGATTGTGTTTAAGGCATTCCCAGTGTACCTTAATGAGTTCATGATTGGGAACCACCTCTCAAAGAGGGTCCCATTATCCAAGTGATTAGATTTAACACTTTATCTTCACCAATTGAATCTCTTAGGTGATTGACAAATTGCTTTTCTAATGGCTACAGGATGCGTGCAGCACTCTTCTTCCCCTGGTCATTGGTATTGATGGATCTTTCCATGCCTGGAGTCTCCATTGCAATGGATTGGAATGTGAAAGTATAGTGATGCAAATTTGATAGCCATCTTTGAATGAACTCAAATCATCTTTAATCTCTGTTTTTAAGAAGTTCAATTTGTGTTTCCAACTAGAAAATTAAAAGTGATTGGTTGACATCAGATACATTTTTGTGATACATTATTACAGAATGTGGTATGAAAAATGCAAAAAGACACAAATTGATGGAATATTAAAGAAGATACAGGAACAGGGAGGCATAGGATTATGCACACACTAAGCTTTGCAGGTGGCAGAACAAGTTGAAAAGGGTGTTAAAAAATATGTAGGATCCTTGGTCCTATAAAGAAAGGCGTAGAGTACAAAAGCAAGGATACTAGTCCCTGACTTGATATGATATTAATTTGGCCCCAGCTGGAGTATAATATCCATTTCTGGTTATCACAGTCATAACAGGAGGGTTGGTAATCAGAGTATACAGTGAAACCAGAGTATATGGCAAAACAAAGAAGGAAAATGAGGAAAAATGTTTTGATACAATCAGTTGCTATAACCTGGAATTCACTGTCTGGAAATTCAGTGGAAGCAAATTGAATAGTAATTCTCAAAAAGGAACTGGATATATGTGGAAAGAGGAAAACCTGCTAGGCTATGGGGAAAGAGTAAGGGAGAAGGGCAAATGAATAACTCTTTCAATGATCCTGCACAAGCATAATGGTTGGAGATTCCCCCCAGTCTCACACAGTGTTTCACAGGGCCCTTGTCTCATTCCTGCAATTCTGCTTTCATCCCTTTCATTTCTCCCACAGCCACAACAAGCTTCTCCTTGCCCTCATCTTCAATCCTAAAACCTTCATTTCATCTTCTGTCATTTCTGCAGCCTCCAGCATAATGGTGGCATCAAATACAACTTACGCACCTCTCACAATTCAGTATTCTGAAGGGACCACCCCACTGTAATACCTTGACCCACTCTTCCAGCAACCCCACAACCTTTCCTCTTTCAATTTAACTTTCCTATTCAACTGCAGGAAATGTAACCCCTGTCCCTCAAGCTTTTCTCTCCTCACTCTCCCAGGCCCCAAACATTCCTTTTAAGTGAAGCAATAATTCATGTCTACTTTTTTCAATTTAATTTGCTGTATTTGCTGTTCACAATGCGGTCTGCTGTACATTGGGGAAATCAAATGCAGACTGTGTACCACTTTACCTGAGCTTCCGGCTGCCTGTTATTGTAATTCTCCTCCTTGTTCTCATGCTGATCTCTCAGTTCTGAGCCTCCCACAATGTTCCATTGAAGCTTGAGACAATCCCAAGGAATAACATTTTATCTTTCAGTTAGGCACTTCACGGCCTCCCAGGGTCAACACTGAGTTCAACAATTTCAGACCAAAATCTCTTCACCTATTTTGTTTCCTTTGCTTTGTATGTTTTAGTCTTGCTGATGTTTTTCCTCATTTTACTTTTGGATGGCAGCCACTAATAATCCTGCCATTCATTCCTCTAGAGACACCTTTTGTTTCTTGTTTCTTAACGCATTCCATTAGCTCTCCCTTTAACCCTGTACCACCTGTTCTTTAATTTATCCTGTTTTCCATATATTCAGACTTTTCCCACAGTCTCCACTTTTATTTGCCTTTTACTTTTCCTAGTTCTGATGAAGATCCATCATTTTCTGCTTTTAATTTCAGATTTCAGGCATCAACAGTATTTTGCATTTAAATACATACTGAGTGGTTCAGTTCATTTTCTAACGCAATGATCTATTCATGCTTGCACTTAAGCAAATTGTGGCCTTTGTGAATGTAGAAATCTGTTGACATGAAATCTTATAAAAATGTCTTTGTTCCATCACATCTGAGTAACCTTACAAATATACTTTCACGAGAACTCATTCACCTTAATCATATATCAATAACTTAAAACAATACCAAACATATAATTACAGAGCTGACCTAAACTCTAATCTGAAAATAAAATACGTTTCTTTTCCCTAAAGCTGGGCAAAATATTTCCTATTTTTTGAATAAAATTATAGTATCAGGTGAATAACATAATAACTTTTATGTCTGAGTTAACTGAAAAACAACATACTATCAGCGAATTTCATCAACTTGAATTGCAACTTTAAACATTTCAAGTTTGGCATTTTGGATAAATCAAGGCACTGTGATCTCACTGTGAAGCGAATGATTTATCTGGTGAATTGTAAAACTGGTTTGACAACTTCTCGAAAGAAAGGAAATAATTTTGTTAGTGATACTTGTATTATTTTAATATGACAATGAAAGTCCTCAAGGAGATGTCTCAAGATTCATTCTGTTTCTTATCTTCAATAACCTAATGATCTCATCAAAGGTACTAATATTAAGACCATTAGACATGAAAACAGATGAAAGCCATTCAGCCCATCAAATCTGCTGCACTATGTAATGAGATCATGGCTGATCTGATATAATCCTGGACTCCAATTTCCTGCTTTATCTCTAAAGTCCTTGATTCCCTAACTGATTAAAAATCTGTCTATCTCAACCTTGAACTTACTTAATGACAGCAAACTTGGCAATAGTATATTCACTTCCCTCATCCAAATTGTTCACAAACATTATAAATAATTGTGGCCCCAGCATAGATCCCTGTGAAATGCAACTTGTTACAGGTTGTCCTCCTGAAAGTACCTCTCTTGTCCCAACTCTCTGAGTTCCAGAGCCAATCCTGGATCCATGCTAATATAGTACTCAACACCACTTAATAAGTATTCTTTTGTGTGGTACCTTATTAAGTTTTGTGGAAATGCAAGTATATTTCATCCACTGGTTCCCCTTCATCCATCCTGCTCACTATCACCTCAAAGAATTCTAATATATTTGTCAGGCATGATTTCCCCTTCATGAAATATGTTGACTTTTCTTGATTATATTATGCATTTGTAAATACTCCATTATTGCATCCTTTATAATGGACTCTAATATGTTCCCAATGACAGTTGTTAAGCTACCAGGGCTATAATTCACACCTTTTTTGAATAAAGATGTTTTCCAATGCTCTGGGACTTTTTCAGAATTTAATGATTTATGAAAGACAGGCATCCATTATCTCTGTAGCTACTTTGTTTAATATCTTGGGATGCAACCCATCAGGTCCAGGAGATATCAATCTTTAACACCATTAGTTTTCTGAGTACTTTTTCCCTAATTGTTATTGTTTTTATTTCCTCCCCACCTCCTGTCTCTCGATTATTTCTGAAATAATATTAGTGTCTTCCACCATAAAGACAGACACAAAATATCAGTTTAAATCCTCTGCCGTTTCTTGTTTCTCCACTATTATTTCCCCAGTCCCATTCTCTGAGGGACGTATGTACACTTTGGCCTCTCTCTTCCCTTTTACACATTTAAAGAAGCAGTTGTTGCCCATTTTTATATTACTTGTTAGTTTGCCCTCATATTTTATCTTTTTTTGATCATCTTTTGTTGTTTTTTCAAACTTTCCAATTCTCTGGTTGCCAGATAATCTTTGCCACATAAGATGTTTTTTTCTTTCAGTTTAATACTATCCTTCACTTCTTTAATTAGCCAAATCATGATTCATTTATCCACTTGCTAGAATCCCTCTTCCTTACTGAAATATATCTTTGTTGTGAGTCATGACTATTTTCAGAAGCGTTTGCCATTGCTGACCAACCATCTTTCCTGCTAAATTCCTTTTCCCAATCCACTCTAGCCAACTTTGACCCAATTCCTTTAAAATTACCTTTATGTAAGTGCAGCACAATTATTTCCAACCCAAGTTTCTCACTCTCAGATTGAATGCTAAATTCTACCATATTATGGTCACTGTTGCCAATGGAACTTTTACTCTGAAATTCTTTGTTAAACCTGACCCACTATACATCATCAAATCCAAAACCATCTGATCTCTGGCAGGATCCATAATATATTATTCTGTGACAATGTCCTGGATACACTCTATGAATTCTCTCTCTTGGCTACCTCAGCCAATTTGATTTTTCTAATCTACGTGAAGATTAAAGTCACCCATGATTAAAGCACCAACTGTTTAAATGCTCTTGTTATCTCCTGATTTATTCTCCAACCTAGAATACAGCTACTGTTTGGGGGTCTATGGATCACTCCCACTGGTGTCTTCATCATCATGTTATTTCTCATCTCTACCCATATGTTCTTTGTTGATGACACTCTTCAAAAAATGTTCAAAAGACTATCTATTAGAAAATTTCTACAGATAGTTAAGTACAGAATTGGGTGCAAATCATATTATCCTCTAGTCAAATATCCCAGCTCACAGATGCCAGTTTTTAGTCAATTTGATTCACTCCACATGATATCAAGAATCAAATGAACACAGTGGATAGACAGCAATGAATATGGGCCCTGATAACATCCCAACTGTACCAAAAATGTGCTCCAGAACTCGTTGTGCCCACAGATAAACTATTCCAGTAGAGCTACAACACTAAAATCAGCTTTAGAATGTGGAAAGTTGCCTGGGTATTCCTAATCACAAAAAGCAAATGCAATCTGGCCACTACCTCATCAGTCCATGCTCAATCGTCAAGACTGATGGAAGATGTTGGTGACAGCGTGATCTATAAGTGGCACTTATTTAGTAAAGTTACTTAGTAATAACCTGCTCACTGATGCTCAGTTTGGATTCTAGAAAGGTTACTCAGCTCAGACCTTAGTCCTCAATTTAAAAATAGACAAAAAAAATGAAATCGCGGAGGTGAGTTGATAGTGACAACTCCTAGCATGAAGACAAAGTTCATTTGTGTTATGATTCATGTAGTGTTTCAAAAAGATATTTGAATTCAAGTGCCTGACTGAAAAGATTGCACAAGATTTTAGGATTCAGGGCCTTTTCTGGAACAAACAACCTAAAAGCAACATTGACAAGAAAAGATTCCCCATGTGACATTTAACATGAAAGACGATCTGATGCCACGGATATACATTGTCCCTTAAGGAGATGTTTGACTCTCATAGAACCAGTCCAAAGCTATTCTGCCCAAAGGCCTCTTTCCGCTTTTTCCTTTTTCCCAGTTGAAAATTCCTAACCCCCAAACTGACTTTTAAAAAATTAATTCAACAGTTTGGGGTCCACTGGTGAGTCCAATATTTATTGCCTATCCCTAACTGCTCTTGAGAAGGTGGTACCTTCTTCAACTGTTGAATCCATGTGGTGTAAGCACATCCACAGCACTGTTAGGGAGGCAGCTCCAGGGTGTTGACCCAGCAACAATGAAGGAACAGTGATACAGTTCCAAATCAGGATAATGAATGGTTTGGAGGGGAACTTCTAAATGATGGTATTCCATGTGTCTACTGCTATTGTTTTTCTAGATGGTAGCAGTTCTGGATGTGGAATGTGCTGCAGTGTTGGTGACTTCCTGTGGTGCATTTTGCACGTGGTACATACTGCTGCCAATGTGCATTGTTGGAGGAAGGAGTGAATGCTTGTGGAAGAGGTAGCAATCAAGTTGGCTGCTTTGTCCTGCAGGTTAGGGTAGCACTCATCCAGGCAAGTTAGGAGGTGAGTACTGACCTGCTCTTGTAGCCACAATATTTATATGGCTAATCCAGTGCAATTTCTGGGTGACGGCAATCCCCAAGTTGTTGTAGATTCAGTGATATTAATACCATTGAATGTCAAGAGGTGACAGTTACAATCTCTTCTGTTGGAGATGGTCATTGTCTGCCATTTATGTGACATGAATGTTACTTGCCACTTGCCAGACCAAGCCTCGATATTGTCCTGGTCTAGCTTTATATGGACAGACTTCTTCCATATCTGAGGAGTTGCAAATGGTGCTGAACATTTTGCAGTCATCTGAAAACATTCCCACATCTGTCATTATGATGGGGAAAGAAGGCCGGTGATGAAACAGCTGAAGATAGTTGGGACTAGGATACCATCTCAGGAACACTTTGAGGTGATGTTTGGAACTGAAATGTTTGACCTCCAACAGCCACAACCATCTTTCTTTGTGCTAGTTATGACCCCGATAAGCAGGTTTCCTCCTGATTTCCATTGACTCCAGTTTTTCAGGATTCCCTGATGCTACACTTGGTCAAATGTAGCCTTGATGTCAAGGGCAATCACCTCTCTTGCCTATGTTTGAACAAAAGTCGTAATGGCATCAGGAGCTGAGTGACCCTGATGGCATTAATGAATAGATTATTGCTAAGCAAGTGCTTGATAGTGCTATTATAATGTTTTCCATCACTTTATTGATGATCAAGACTCAGCTGATGGGGTAGTAATTGGCTAGATTTACTTTGTCCTGCTTTTCCTGTACAGGACATCACTGGGCAATTTTCCACATTGCTGAATAGATGCCTGTGTTGTAGCTGTCAGGGATAGCTATACTGCGGAACAGCAAGTTCTGGAACACAAATCATCATGATATTGCCAGAATATTGTCAGTGTCTTCAGTTGTTTATTAATACCATATAGAGTAAATGAAATTGTCTGAAGACTGACATCTGTAATGTTGGGGACCTCAGTGAAGGCCAAGTGGACCATGTACTCAAGCAGTGCTGGCTGAAGATTGTTCCATTGACCAGGATACCAAGGGATCTGCCCTGTCCTTTTTCAAATTGTGCCTTGCAAATAAAATCCTACTGAACTGGCTTTAGGCACTGAATGACTGTCTCTAAAAATATTTAAATACTCGCTACTTACCTGCTGAGTGCAACTGCAGGTAAGTATTCAAGGAGTCCGAAAACACTTGGGATAAAGTGGGCCGCTTGATTGCCACTTAATTGACTAGCTTAAACATCTACCCCATTTATTACCAGTGTATCGTGAGCACAATATGTACTACATACAAGATGCTCTGCAGGATCTTTCTCAGCAGCATCCCTCAAACTTGCAACCGCCTAAAAGGACAATATAGGCAAATGTGTAGAAAGGCTGTCACTCCACATCATCCTCCTATTCTTACCATTCAAACAGAAAATTCCTTTATTGTTGTTGCATCAAAATCTGGAACTTCCCACAATGTTGTGTGAGCCAACACCAAATGGAATGCAACATTAATATCAATTCAATAATTTTTCAGATCTGATATTTAGACTACACCCCTCCCCATCTACCCATGTCTTGTTATATTTAACTCCACTCCTGCACCAACTTCGCTCTCTCAGCAAGGCGAGATCTTCCTTTTGAATTTATTTATTTATTTATTTATTTATTTTTTAAGCAGCACAGCACGGGAAACAGGCCCTTCGGCCCAACGAGCCCACGCCGCCATCATACTATATAGTAGCAAATCCATTATCCTATTTTAATATTCCTATATAATAATATATATATTATTCCTAATATGGAAAATTCTCACCATAGGGACAATTTGTTTCCCAATCAGCCTAAGAGCGAATTTTTGGGTTGTGGGAGGAAACCGGAGTGCCCGGAGAAAACCCACGCAACCACGGGGAGAACACGCAAACTCCCGCAGACACCGGCCCAATTGCCTGATTAAAATATTGCCTGATTAAAACTTTAACTGAAAAGACATTCTAAAATATCACGAGTTTAATCAGCTATGCGAGATAGAAATTTGGTCTTAAAATAAATGGCCTTTCTTCTCTGAGTTTTTATACTGAACAAAATTGTCTCAGTTCTGTCTCTCTGAGAGTCTCTTCCATCAGAACTTAAAAATCTTACAATTCTGAATTCTAAAAGAGTTATGGTTTGTGAGGCTTGCAGGTTGAGATTATAACCTTTTTAATGTTTACCATATAGCAGTCTATTATAATCTTAAATTTTGGTTTATAGTATAATATTGTTTCAAATACCACAAAGTGTAAATACAGGATAAACTAATTCGTCTAAAAATACTGGCTTGGAATCCATTTAAGAAATACAATTGTCAGGATACACAAGCAAACAATAGCCAGTTTTATGCTGACAATCCAAAATATAAAATGTAGCTTATGTTGTCTTTGTCTGAGTTTACATGGAGATCTAATAAGACATCAAACCTCTAAATACTAAAATCTGATTTCCTCGTGGATTTCAAAGATCTAATCCCTTGTTTAGTTGAATCAGTAATACTAAAAAAAAGTTCCCTTTTAGAATAAGACCTTTATTGTGGATTGTACTGTTAGAGCTCCTTTGTTCTGAGCAATTCTTTAGAATGAGAACAACTTATTGTTCTCAAAACAGGTGTCACAGAATTAAACCTAGTTAGCTAACTGGAAAGACCTCATTATCAAGGCATCTCGTCTGTCTCGTGTATTTCTCATAGAAAACTTGTGGCTGTATTTTAGAGTCATAAAGTCATAGAAGTTTACAGCATGGAAACAAGCCCTTTGGCCCAACTTCAAAAAAAAACTTCCTTTTTTTAAAAAAACTCTTATGCTAGTTCCAATTGCTCATATTTGGCCTATATCCCTCTATATCCATCGTAATCGTGTAACTAACTAAATGCTTTTTAAAAGACAAGATTGTACCCGCCTCTACTACTACCTCTGGCAGTTTACTCCAGACACTCACCACCCTTTGTGTGAAAAAAATTGCCCCACTGGACATTTTTGTATCTCTCCCTCTCACCTTAGATTAATGCCCTCTAGTTTTAGACTGCCCTACCTTTGGGAAAAGATATTGATTATTTTGTTTGAATTAAATGCTTAATTCCTTCATAGAATTAATCAATTTCTTTACAGTTCCAGCCTGAAACCCATTCTAGTTGAAAAATCAATCCTCTGCTTTTTGTGAGATGTTTCAGTTTAAAAGTTGATTGTATATTTACTTGCTCTTTTTTCATTTTAAAGAAAGCTTGATTTCCCATGTGAGATTGATATTCTGTCATGTGCTCTGTAATGTAATATTGCATCATAACAATCATTTCATATTTACACTGCCATCTACTGGCATAATACCTGTAGAACAAGAAACTGCTCATCAATCATTGTTAATAGGTAATTCTATATTCATCTTCCAGTTTTTGCTCAATGCAAAAACAGTATCCTTTCAACCTTTCAAAAAGTATCACGCATTCCTGATTCTGGTTTGTGCTGAAGTGATGCTTTTTGATGCCTGATAGAAACACTGCGCTTAATCGTACAGCCACAAGTGAAATAAAGTCAAAAGATTTATGTAAGAAGATGTGTTCTGGGAGGGGGCTGCTGAACAAACTCAAAAGAGGTTGAGGCTGGGGTGAGATAAAAGTGGGAAGATAAAAGCTTACTCAATATGAATCATGCATATTATGTTTGTAAATCTGCTTTTGAATAAAAAATACCAGGAAAACAGTCAAAACAACAAGTTGATAAAATGCTTTAACCATGGGAAACCATCTCAAGGCATTTCACAGAACTCTATGAAATAAAATTTGTCACTGAGCCACATGAGGAGATATTAGGATAGATAATCAAAAACTTGATCGCTGATGTAGGTTTCAAGAAAGGCCTTAAAGGAGAAAATAAGGATAGGATGGGAATTTTAGAACTTAAAGCCTTGGCAGCTGAAGATAGGCCATAAATAATAGTGCTTTTGAAATCAGGAATGCTAAAGAGTTCAGACTTATAGGAATGCAAACAACTTGGAAGGCAGGAGGAGATAAACCATTGGAAAACAAAAATGAGAATATTACAATTGAGGGATTGCTTAATTGGGAGCTAATGTAGGTCAGTGAACACAGGCGTAATGGATGAATGGGACTTGTTACGAGTTAGGTTATGGGCAACACTGTTCTAGGTGACTTCAAGATCTGGAGTGTAGAATTTGGGATGTTGGCCAGACTGGTGTTTGAATATCTGATTTTGATTTGATTTCATTTTATTTGATTTATTATTGTCACATGAATTAATATAATGTGAAAAGTATTGTTTCTTGCACACTACATAGACGAAGTTAGTAGATAAGTTTATGGATGAAAAGGGAATGGTTTAGGTTAGAGGGTCATTGCTTTTTCCTAATTGGTCGGCGCAACATCGAAGGCCAAAGGGCCTGTTCTGCGCTGTAATGTTCTATGTTCTATGAAGTATACTGTTCACAGAGAAGGAAACAAGATAGTGCAGAATGTAGTGTTACAGTCATAGCTAGGATGTAAACAAAGATCAACTTCATGCAAGGTAAGTCCATTCAAAAGTCTGACAGCAGCCTGGAAGATGTTCTTGAGTCAGTTGGTACGTGACCTCAGATTTTTGTATCTTTTTTTCCAATGGAAAAAGGTGGAAGAGAAAACGTCTAGGATGCATGGGGTCCTTTATTATGCTGACAGTGGGAAATGTGGACAGAATCAATGAATGGTAGATTAGTTTGCGTGGTGGTGGATTGGACTACATTCATGATCTTTTGCAGCTCCTTTGATCTTGGGCAGAGCAGAAGCCATACCAAGCTGTGATATAACCAGAAAGAATTCTTTCTATGGTGCATCTGTAAAAGTTGGTGAGAGTTGTAGCTGACATGTCAAATTTCCTTAATCTTCTGAGAAAATAGAGGCGTTGGTGGGCTTTCTTAAGTATAATGTCAGCATGGGGGGACCAGGACAGGTTGTTGGTGATCTGGACACATAAAAACTTGAAGTTCTTGACCCTTTCTATTTCTTCCCCATTGATGTAGACAGGGGTATGTTCTTCTCTATACTTCCTGAAGTTGATGACAATGTCCTTTGTTTTGTTGACGTTGAGGGAGAGACTATTGTTGCCGCACCCGTTCACCAGATTCTCTATCTTATTCATGTACTCCGTCTCATAATTGTTTGAGATCCAACCCACTGGTGATGTCTTCAGCAAATTGAGTTGGAGGGGAATTTGGCCACATAGTCATATGTATATAAGAAGTTTACTAGGGGGCTTGAGTCTTGTGGGGCACTGGTGTTGAGATGATTGTGGAAGAGGTATTGTTGCCTATCCTTACTGAAGTCTAGAAGAAACAAAGACACGGATAGTCATTTCACTGAGGTAGTGAGAGCAGGACGATATGAATGCAGTGGAAACAGACACTCTTAGTTATGGTGGCGTAAGTGGTGAGAGGCTTATCTCAGAGTGATACCAAGCTTAAAAACATTCTGGTTCAGCTTCACAGAGTTGTCAGGGAGAAGAATGGAGAAAAGAGTGACCAGAGAAAAGGGTTTGGAACAGAAACTGAAGACAAAGCCCTTGATCTTCCCATCATTTAATGTTGGAAAAATGTGTGCTCCTCCAAACATAATGTCAGACATCTAATGCGACAAGTTAGAGTGAATGGAGGGGTCAAGAAAGGTGGTGCTAAGGTGGATCTGGATGTGGATAGATCCAAAGAAACTTGGGGTTCAAGTACATAGTCATAGTCATAGAGTCATAAAATCATGCAGCGTAGTAAAGGCCTTTTAGCCCTTTGAGTCTGCACCAATAATAATTCCACTGACGATGCACTAATCGTATTTTGCTGCATTTGTCCCATATCCTGGATTGTTATAATATTTCAAGTGCTTATCCGAATACTGTTTAGAGATTGTGAAGTTTCCGGTCTCCATTACTTTCCAGGCCATGCATTCCAGATTCCCACCATCCTCTCAGTGAATTTTGTTTCTCAAGTACTCTCTGAATCTTTTGCCCCTTACTTAAAACTATGTAACCTTGTGATTGACAATCAAAGGAAACAGCTGCTCCCTTTTGTTATCCCTCATAATCATACACACCTTAATCATGCCCCCGTCAATCTTCTTTGTGATAGAGAAAACAAGCCAAGCCTACCTAGTATCCCTCTATAGCTCAAATGCCCCATGCCAGGCAACATCCTGGTGAATCTCCTCTGTACCCTCCCTAGTGCAAACACATCCTTCCTATAGTGAGGTGAGCAAAACTGCACACAGTACTCCAGGCGCAGCCTAACTGACATTCTGTACAACATTCAACATTACCTCCTTGCTCTTAAAACCCTATGCCATGACTGACAAAAGCAAGTATCCGTATGCTTTCATAGATCATTAAACTTTCATGAATAGGTAAAGAACATAATCAAGAATGGAATGCTTGTTAGCATACAATAGGGTAGAATTCGTACATCAAGCATACAAAATCTTAGTTAGGCCACACCTGAAGCACCGTAAACACTTTTGGGCACCAATTCTTAGGAAAGATATGTTTGCCTAAAAGGGAGTGCAATGTCGATTGCCAGAATGATCCCTTTTTTGCAAACCTACAGATGCCTACATCTTTCCCAATCCTTCCTCCCTTTTCCTTTCCTCTGATCCCATCTTTTCTTTGAATCTCAGCCCTTTCTGTGTATTCATTCAACCCATGACCTTCATTGCTTTGACTTTGGACTCAGAAAATGTATCAACTTTGGATAAAGGAGAGCCTGTAAAGAGACTATATTTGGATTTCACGAAGGCATTTGATGAAGTACCGCATCAAAGGTTATTGCGGTAAATGAAAACTACACCATATAAGGGTGCATGGTGTAGGGCTATCATATTAACATAGGTAGAAAATCAGTTGATAGAAAACAATTAATAGATATAAATGAGTATTTTTCTGATTGGCAGGATGTGACAAGTGGAAGCAGGTGCTTGTCCTGAGACCTCAACTTTTACAATTTCTATCAATAATTAGACAAAGGGACTGAAGGCATGGTAGCTATATTTGCAGATGACATAAAGATAGCAAGGGAAGTATGTTGTGAAGAGAACATAAGGAGCTTGCAGACTGAAATAGATAAATTGAGTGAGTGGGTAAAAATCTGGCAGAAGGAACCTAATGTGAGATTTTGACTTTGTTTCCTATTTGCATCCTTTTCTGATTTTTACTCAGACCATCGCTAACTATTCTATTCTCTTCCTTGACTTCTCTGTCTGTTTCTGAAAATAGACCATCAACAAATATCCACTACAAGCCTAAAAAGTAACAAAACTACCTTGTCTTCACTTTCTGTCAAGATTCTTTTCCATTCTCCTGTTTCTCGGGCTCTATGACATCTGTTTAAAGCATACAACTTCCCATATCATTACTTTTGTTATGTCTTCCTTTGTCTTCAATCAAGAATTCCTTCCCTGGCTCCACTTCCTTACCATGGTTGACAGGGCCCCCCGCCAAATCCAATCTATTTCCTCATTTTTGCTCTCACCTTATCTAATGCAGATCAATATAGTTACTGTTGTCCTCACCTTTCATCCCATTAGCCTTCCTATTCAACATTTCTGCCACCTTCAAACACATCTCCCCCTTCCCTTTGAAGGGATCATTCCCTTCCAGATGCCATGATCCAGTCCTCAGTCACCTCCAACATAGATGCCTTTCTGTGTCATCTATGCATGCAAGTGCAGGAGATGCAACACCTTTTTACTTTCTCCCTTTTTTACTGCCAAAGCTTTTAAGTGAACAGCAATTTACTTGTCCTTCTTTCAATTTAGTATAGAGTGTCCACTGCTTATGATGTGGTCTACTTTATATTGTGGAGACCAGACATTGGCTGAATTACTGTTTTGTGGAACACTGCAGTTCAGCCAGCAGATGTCTGGACACATCATAGAATTCTGACAGAATCATAGAACCCCTACAATGCAGGAGACTCTATTGCCCATCAAATATGCAGCGACTCTCCGACAGAGCATGTCACAAAGATCCACCCTTGCCCTATCCCTGTAAGGTCACATATTTAATCCATTAATCCCCTTGACTTACACATCTTAGTTTCTGTATATGTCCCATTACTACTCCCTTTAGCTTTTGTACATGAAACCTGTTGACGTTTAACCTTTCCTGCCTGCAATCTATTACAGATCTTCCTTCTTGTTCTTCCCTTTCTCCCCCAGATCCCATTTCATTTGCTTGGTAAAGACCCATTATAATTCTAACTTTTGTCAGTTTTGATGAAAAGTCACCCAGGCTGAAATATTAACTCTTCTCTCTACAGTTGCTGCCTGATTTGCTAAGTACTTACAGCATTTGTTGTTCTTAATTCAGATCTTCAGCATTTTGTTTTTGTTTTATCAGAATGTTACTGGGACTCAGAGAACAAGGAGACATTCTGTCTGCATGCCAAATCAACTAGAAAAAGATGCTATCACACCATAAAATCCATGGGAGTGGTTTTATCCATGGTCTAGATGTCATGTGAGTTTGCAGAGCTTTCATGGGTCATATGTTTCTTGTCATTGTGGACATGTATCCCAGGTTAGAAGTACATATTATGAGCAACATCACAGCTTCCATCTTGATAGTGAAGCTACATTCAGCTTTTCAAGCTCATGGTTTACCAGATTGTCTTATTTCTGATAACAATAAATGGTTACAAGTGATTTGTTCCAAGAGTTTGTGCAACGCCTTTTCATCCAGCTTCAAATGGTTTAACAGAGTGAGCTGTTCAAACACTAAGAAAAAGATTGAATGCAATAGAACAAGTGATGCAATAGCCTTTGAGCAATGTATTTATCATGCTTTTTGAGCAGGATCTATTGAAGCAGTTTGGCTTCATTATCAGAGCTATTCTATCCATATACAGCAGCATTGTATTGTTGCTGTTGCAGCAATATAATAATTGATCTTAATTGCTGAATGTTGATTTTAATCTGAACTAATGCAGAGTTTTGTTATTTTGCATTTTTTTTCCTGGGACATTTCAGAGTTGGACTTGATTAGTTTGACTGACAGACAAAATCACATGACTGGGTGATGCCAATTTTCATGTTGAACTCATGGTAGTCTGCTTTTTGGGATCTTTAGAGAGTAGGGAAGGTTTTCTCTGTATTTCTTGTTCTGTTTGAAGTGGAGACTCCAATCTGCTAAGAAATAAATTTCTTTCTCTGAGATTCTAGTGTTTGGGGTTGGTGCTTTCTTTGGCATTGTTGCATAAGAATTAGAAGACAAGTATCTGTCTGAATCACTTTCCAGAGATATTAAAAGGCCCAAAATCTCATAGCCACGTAAGTTTATTTGGTTTTCTGTGCTAAAAGTTGTCTGAAGAAGAGATTTATGATTATGGGGGATACTGTAGTGATTACTAGCTATTAAGGATTATTCATTGTTATGCATGAGTATTTTAATTGGTACAAGTTATACTGATTCTTTTTTGTTATATTGTGTTCTTAAGTTCTAATAAAAACTTCCTAGTGATTCAGATGAATCATGCCCGGAGTGAAACCTTATGCTCACCCTAATGTCAAAACGAAACTTAAAAGTTAGGATCTAGACTAACTTCATAATAATCCTTGGGAGTTTCTGATCTGGTCCTTACCATTGGTGATACTTTGGGAACCAAGCTCTCATGACATTTGTTCCAGTATTGCATCACACTACAAATGATAATAGGACTCTCAACAGCTGAATGACCGGTGGGTAGGAAGCTAAAGTCTCATCTGGATAAAGTGAGAGTAAAGAGGAGACAGGAAAAGCAGATGACATGATTACCATGCTAATAGACATTGCAATCAAAATGAATGTGGCAACAGAAGGAATGTTGGCAGTAACCAATGATGGCTCAAAAGTGGTCCAGTATCTGAAATCTATCAATGCAAGAGTCATTTGCAGACACCAGGTTTACATTCAATCACACAGCAAAAGTTGTAGAAGGAAATGTTGCTGTGGGCATTTGACAGTAAATAGTTCTTGATATACAGGAGTATCCAATGGGTTCTATTCCAAGAGAGGATGAAGGACATTCATGCATAGTTACTCAAACCTACTCCTGCACCCACAAGGCCAGCTCCACTAAAACAAGCCTCACCTGTGTCTTCTGAGTCACCAGCGGTACAGCATGCACAAATGACATCATCAGTATTGTGTGTTTTTGTGGGTTTAGTCTTACAACAAGGGGCTATGTAACTAGTTCTCTTAGTTGAGTCCATGCTGTATTGTATTTTGATATTTTTGTAAATAGATATGATTGAATATCACAACTCACTTGACTACCTTTTTGTGGCCAAATTGCCACAATCAAGAATAAAAATAAATGTAGAGATTTAAAAATGACTTACAAATTCAATCTAATTGGTTGGTATTCCTTTGATGTGTTGTTGCTGGGGCAAATATAAAAACAATTCCTCAATATGTTCATTAACTTTTCAAGTAGTGAACATTTACATCTGCCAATTTTAGGCATTTTATTGCCATGATTAACTGAAGCATCAAGAAACATTACAATTATTTATTTTTAATTTTTATTTAGTGGATTGAAATTATTTTCTGCTGTCCACAATTCCCAGCAAATTTGAAATAATACTTCACAACCAGTGAAATAAAGGCACACGAGGGATGGGCAATTCTAGTCCTTCATTTGTAAAAATATGGAAGACTCAGAAGAAAATTTTGGCCAAGTTTTTTCCACAAGCTGGGGGCACTGTTGTCACAATTTTAATTGCTTACTATGTCTATAACACTATTTTGAAAAGATTTGCCACTGTAATTGTAGTCAGCTGACAAAATTACGAGAAGAGGTCAAAAGTTGACATGTATCATGATAACAACTAGCAATATTTCAGACCAAAGGAGCCTAAGTGTATTGACGAAGAATGCTGAGCCCATAGCCCAAAATCAATGAATTGAAACCTGTCTCTGCTGCAGCAATGTTTTCTTCTTAGAGAATCAAATGTGTAAGGAGGTTTTACTGAAGTGCTCAAAATAATGAGGGGATCAGACAGTTAAGACAGAAACTGTTCCATTTAGTGTAAATGTCAAGTACCAGATGACACTGGTTCCTTTGTTAATCACCATAAATCAAAGGTAAAAACATGCACATGCAGAGCTGAGAATTGGAAATGCGTTGCCTGAAGGGGCACTGGAGGCATTTTCAATTATGGCTTTCAAAAGAGCACTGGATAATTATATGAAGAGAAAACAAAATGGCAGGTTCAGTGGGGAAAGGTCATGGGTTTTTTTTACAATGAGCTGGCATGAACATGATGGGTCAAATGGTTTCTTGCCCGCAAATCATTCCACAATTGAACGTATCATGTTCTTTTTCAAATTTTTATTGAAAAAATAGGAACAGCTAAGGATAAGCATAATTGTGACTGAACTCTTGATCTGGTAACCTCAATAAATAAACCAATTGTCAGCAATACAATGCGAGAAGAACAGGTAAACAAGGACAGAACTGGGCAATGAGAAAATGTGTATAAATTACTGGAACTTTGTTTTTAAACCTGTAAGAACATACATGATTCCTTACATGTGAAAGACAAAGAATATACAGCAAAGCAATAACTTCACAGATTTAAAACAAAGATACAATTTTTATATTTCAAAATCAGATGTAACAATATATTAAACAGACAGCATGAAAAATAGAGTTTCATCTTCAGTAGAAATCTGCAGCATATCAGATAAATCTCTCACACAAGTGGAAAAAAATATTTGTACTGAGTCTGAAATTAGACAAAAGTTGTTGTAAGATCTAAACACTGAGTTGTTGCAATAGCACATCCAAATGTTGACATTTCTAAATGCCTTGTTGCAGGATGGGCTCCTGAAACCGTGCAAATTCACTTCAAGCAAGGATGATACTTCTGTGATATTGTTACATGTTCTTGTGAAGTTTCTCAAGCAAGAGCTGGTATAAAGTACTGAAGAGACACATCCTCATGTAGCAAAACAAAATGAACAACTTTTTTACTCACTATATCTGTGAAGAAAATGCAGAATTAAAGAGTAACTATCACTCAAATTGAACAAGTTTTAAATATACATGCATGAAACAAACATTAGCTCATTCATTTTAAATAATTGATCAATATGTCAATTAAAAACTAATTAATATACAAAAATTACACTTTTGTAAATTTAAGACAAGTTTGCTATGTTTTGTACTAATGATAGATCATCAGTGGTCGAGCAGTCCTCACAAACAGTATGGTGACCTTTGCTAAAGCAATTGGAAATCATTATGGCACATCACTGCAGCTTAGCATACGAACAGGCCTAAGCACTGATTCTTGCAAGTAGCGATGAAGCTACTTAGACAACAGCAAAATACTGTGGATGCTGGAAATATTAAATAAAAACAGAAAATGCTGGAAATACTCTGCAGGCCTGGCAGCATCTGAGGAGAGAGAACAAAATAAATTGTTTCAGAGATAGTCCTAAACCTGAATTGTTAATTCTGTTTCTCTCTCCAGATCTGTTGAATATCTGAAGCATCTTTATCTTAAAAAAAAAAGTCCCTGCTACTTGCAGCCTATCAATGTGAAGATGTCATATTTATTCGCATTGTTTTCAGACCATTATCCAATCTTCAACTTTTGCTTGTGCATCACCTCCCTCAATCTCACGAGTACTAATTTGTATACCAACCTCTTATGTGGCAACTTATCAAAAGCTTCTTGAAAATCCTAATACATTACATCCACTGTTTGGCTCATATCCATCCAACTTACATCCTCACAAAAATTCAAGCAAATTTGTCAAGCATGATTTGTCCAAATTTGTTTTGACTCTGCTTAATTACCTTGTTACCAAATCCTTAATAACAGACATTTTTCTAACTACTGAAATGAGGCTAACTCATATACTTTCTCACTTCCAGATTTCATAAACACTAGAGCTATATTTGCTACCTTCCAATCTGCTAGAACTGTCCTATAATGTAAGGAATTTTGAATTGGATTAAAACTAATGAATCATATTTCTGTAGCTATCTCTTTTAAAGCTCTAACAGGTAGGGTCAGGTCCAGGAAATTTGTCATCACTTTGTCCCATTAATTTCGCAAGCATTATTTTCCTAACTGCGCTGTTTCCTTATATTTTGCATCTGTGTAGGTCTCTTGGATTCCAATGATCTGCAGAATATTTGAGACTTCTACCCTGAAGACAATGTTTATTGTCTCTGTCGTTTCCTTATTTCTCATTATAATATGTAAAGATGCCAGTGTTGAACTGGGGTAGGCACAGTAAGAAGTTTCACAACACCAGGTTAAGTCCAACAAGGTTTATTTGGTAGCACAAGCTTTCAGAGTCTTGCTCCTTCTTCAGGTTAGTAAAGAGTTGTGTTCACAAACAGGGCATACATAGACGCAGGCTCAATTTACAAGATAATGATTGGAATGTGAGTCTTTACAGGTAATTAAGTCTTAAAGGTACAGACAATGTGAATGGAGAGAGGGTTAAGCATAGATTAAAGAGGTGTGAATTGTCTCAAATTGGGATAGTTAAGTGAGATTTTGTAAGCCCAGGCAAGTCATAGGGTTATAGATAGTGTGAAATGAACCGAAGATCCCTGTTGAGACCACCCTCGTGCGCGAAATTTGGCTATCTGTTTGTGTACAGTGATTGTCCATTGTCGTGTGTGTCATGAAGGTTGGCTTGGAGAATGCTTACCCGAAGATCATAGACTGACTGCTGAAGTGTTTCCCAACAGGTAGAGAACACTCCTGCCTAGTGATTGTCGAATGATGTCCATTCATCGTTGTCGCAGAATCTATATAGTCTTTCCAATGTAGCATGCCTTGGGACATCCTTCCCTGAAAGGTAACAGGTCGACAAGATTGGCTGAGTTTCAAAGGTATGTACCCTGTACCTCGTGATTGATGTTCTCAAGTGAGATAATAGCATTCATGTTGATGATCCTGTACGTCTTGCAGAGGTTGGTGTGGTGTGGTGTCGTGGTCATTGTTTCCTGAAAGTTGGGTAGTTTGCTGTGGACAATGATCTGTTTGAGGTTGTGCAGCTGTTTGAAGGCAAGACGTGGGGATGTGGGGATGGCCTTGATGAGATGTTCGTCTTCAATGACAACATGTTGAAGGTTCTGAAGATAATGTCATAGCTTCTCTGCTCCAGGGAACTACTGGACAACAAACGGTATTCTGTCCGCCATGTCCCGTATTTGTCTTCTGAGGAGGTCAGTGTGGTTTTTCGCTGTGGCGCGTCAGAACTCTTGATCAATGTGTCGAGCATCATATCCTGTTCTTATGAGGGCATTTTTCAGCATCTGTAGGTTATCAGTTGCGATCCTCCTCATCTGTGCAGATCCTGTGTATACCGAGGGCTTGCCCATACGGGATGGCTTCTGTAACGTATTTAGGGTGGATGCTGGAGAAGTAGAACATCATGGGGTTATCCATGGGCTCGCGGTACAATGAAGTGCTGAGGTGACCGTCCCTGATGGAGATGCATATGTCCAAGAATGCAACCAATTCTGAAAAGTAGTCCACGGTGAGTCTGATCGTAGGATGGAACTTGGTGATTCCATCATGTAGTCGTTTCAGTGATTGTTCGCCATGAGTCCAAATGAAGAAAATGTTATCGATGTATCTAGCGTATAGCATCGGTTGAAGATCCCGTGCAATGAAGAGGTTTTGTTCGAACCTGTGCATGAAGATGTTGGCATATTGAGAAGCAAATTTGGTCTCCATGGTTATTCCATTTGTCTGGATGAAGGACTGGTTGTTGATGGTGAAGATGATGTGGTCCAGGATGAAGGGGATGAGTTGTAGAATTGCATCTTGAGATTGGCGTTGTCAACGTTGAGTACTGAGGTAGTTGCAGCAAAGCCATCGTCGTACGGGATGCTGGTGTAGCATGACATCCATTGTGATGAAGAATGCTCTGGTTCAACTGCTCTATGTGTGCTGAGTTTCTGTAGGAAGTCCGTCACGTCGCAGCAGAAGCTGGTGGTTCTTTGTACATTGGGCCCTCGACATAGCTGGAGAGATTCTCACAGAGGATCCCATTGCCTGATATGATGGGATGGTTGGGTGTGTTGGCCTTGTGTATCTTCAGGAAGCAGTTGAGATTGCCAATGCAGGGAATACGTGGGATGAGAGCACAGTCGGTGCTCTGAAGGTTATAATAAGTTATAATAATAAGTTAAATTATCATAAGTTAACACCTTTCTCCTCTTAATTACCCTCATTCGAGGTAAATAATTACTTCATTTATCAAAAGGTTAGAGAAAATGAATTACTCTCATAGCTACAAAATTAGTCTCAGAATAACACAAAAATCTAATTAAAATACCTCGTAACAAATAAATGGACTACAGCTTGATTTATGAAAGTAAACATCAATAAAATTTTTAATTAAAACTTCTGAAAAGTTGACAGCAGAGTAATTAGCTCCCTACTTTGGCTGAACTCTTGTAAAGATCATGTCAGGTACTGACATTGTTTACATTAATCTGCAAATGGGACAAAATGCCAACTGCCAGACAGAAGATGTTACTAGTTTTGTAGGAATGAAGTCTGATGAGGAGAACAGTCCAATAGTGGCGCACTTACAATTTACAAAATATTTGCATAGTTTTCACGGAGTTGCCAAATTAGTCAGATAATTGTTTTGAAGGGAGATGGTTATTTTCTAAATTGCTGGCAGTGGCTCAAGATTTGTCTAGCTTGACTGGGTGGCTGATTCAAACTACACCATTTCCCAGCCCAGAGCTATTCCCAGGTGGCCTTCCTCACACATAATATGGAGATGCTGGCATTGTACTGGGGTAAGCACAGTAAGCAACAGGTTTATTTGGCAGCACTAGTTTTTGGAGCCTCAAGCTCCTTCATTGGGTGAGTGAGGACTTGTGTTCACAAACAGGATATATAAAGACAAACTCAATTTACAAAATAATGGTTGGAATGTGAGTCTCTCAATTCAAAGATTACATCCTACTTTTGTATTCAATACCTCATGCAATATAGAAAAGCATTCCATATACTTTCTTAACCACTTTATCCACCTGTCCTACCATCTTCAGGGATCTGTGGACATGCACACCAAAGTCTCTCACTTCCTCCACCCTCTCAATAACCTGTGTTTACTATGTATTCCTTTGCTTTGTTTATCCTACCTAAATGCAATATCATTACAATTTTATGAACATGCTCAATGAACCCCAGGCCAAACAAGGATGCGGTCCTTTTCTGTGCAGAGGATGAAGAATGATCCTGATGTGACAACTGATCGTATGCTATAAATTACAGTTAACAGCCGTGTTCAATTTTATTTAGAAGGAATAGAAGAATGACAGTATGTTGATTGAATGAAATACAGAGAGCATCAGAAGACTCCTGGAGCAGGAAGATTAGCATAAAGATAGACTGAGTTGCTGTGCTGTAAATTCTATCCAAAATCCAACATTGTTAGTCAAAATGGAAAAAATGTAGAGAAAAATAATCTTAACTCACTACATATGGCTTTGCTTGGATTGACCTGCTGTCCAGCAAGAAATTGAAGAAGTCTCTTTATGTCTATTCTTGCTTCAGCCATGTTCACTGGATCTTTTGTTTGCAAAGAATCAGGTTGCGTACCTTCGTCAACTGTTAGAAATAATATTTAATACATTCTCAGTTGGATGATAAGTTTGATGGAGAAACTTAAAATTTATAGGGGAATTAGAAAAAGGAATTGCTTCATGTTCAGGTCTTCTTGATGTGTCTAATGCCCAAGTCTAGATTTTAGCTTTTGGATAGATGGCGGAAAAAATGTTCATTTCAAGAAAAAAAGGACTGAAGTAGATGAGGAATTAGAAATACCATTTTTTCAATAGTACATGAACTACACTGGATGTTTATTCCACTGAACTGCAAATTTATTTCCCAATTTAGAAAATCACAATACATATTGAATGATAGTTTCCTCTTTTAAGCGTTCTGCAAACTTTCTAAACTTCACTGAGACATCTGGCAATTTAAGAAATTTAAAGCTTTTGCAGATTTTTTTCCCCAATTTGCACAAATATTTTTACTCACCCCAAGGGGGATTCCCAAGCTCTTTAAAATGTGTTGTCACTGACACTAAATCAGTATCAATTTTCAAATTCATTTCTCCATTCTGATTAGCTTCAATCACCTGAAATGCAAAATTATCAAGTTTTTCACTTAAATTCATCATAATGCTATTGCTGAAAATAGTCAATACCTGCTTCTCCTGAGTCCAGTAACAGAATTTATGTGATTGTTGAGTGCCAAAGGCTGAATTTATGCAGGTAATCATTAGAAGAGTTGTTCCATCTGTATTTTTGAGATTTTCCACCTCTTAGTACAACATTCTGTCTCCACTGCTGGATCTTTGCCCTTTCCTTTCATAAATCCAAATCCATAAAAAAAAAGTCCTTCAACATTTATTCACCCACCAATGGAAAGCGAATTGAGTCACAAGATATATGTGTAGACATATAAAGTGAGTCACTTGAACTTAGTGGGTCAATAATCTGTAAATTCTGGACTCCAACTTTACTATTTGTTTCAAAATGGAGTAGAGAGAGAATTCCAACCAAAAAAATGACAGTAGCTTTGATAAATGAAATTTCAAACAAGCTGAAAAATCCTCATTTCCCTACAGTAAGATAAATGAATCAAAATAATTCTTATGGTAAACACTTGGAATGGAAATTTGAAAATATTCTTCAAATTTGGTGAGTTCATTTATGTTATTAATAAAGTTTGGCAAAATTGATGTAGTTGTTATTTTAGACAATTGTGCCATGTGCAAGTTACATAAAACCAATTGCCAGCAACACAAGTGGTTAGGTGGACTCTACCAACACAGCTTCATTCTAACACAAATAGATTTCATGGTAATTAACTTAAAATGTATAAAAACAAGCCAATATAAAGCTTAGATTAAGATACACTCCTATGGGGCGTAAAAGGCTGAGGGGTGTTCTTGTAGAGGTCTCTAAAATAATAAGGACCATAGATCAGCTAGATAGTTAATATCTTTCCCCAAAGGCAGGGGAGTCTAAAATTAGAGGGCATAAGTTTAAGGTGAGAGGGAAAAGATACAAAAGTCTCCAGAGGAGCCTTTTTTTTTTGCAAAGAGGTTGGTGAGTGTCTGGAACAAGTTGCAAGAGGTATAGTAAAGGCAGATACAATTTTGTCTTTTAAAAAACACTTAGACAGTTACATGGGTATAGAGGGATATGGGCCAAATGCAGGCTACTGGAACTCGTTTAAGGATTAAAAAAAGGGCGACATGGACAAGTTGAGCCAAACAGCTAGTTTCCATGCTGTAAACCTCTATGACTCTAAGTTTGTCATATGAGGAAATGTTTCAGCAGATTGGGCTTATACTCATTGGAATTTAAAGAATGAGAGGTAATTATATCATCCAAATTTTATAAGGGGGGGGGGGGGGGCGGCGGTGGTGTGTGTTGGTGTGTGTGTGTGTGTGTGTGTGTGTGTGTGCGTGCGTGCGCGCGCGGGGGGCAGGCAGGAGGTGGTTTGACAGGATAGAAGCCAACAGGATGTTTCCTTTCACAGGGGAAATCTAGAACAAGGTGCACAGGTTGTAAATGTGGGTTTTCCATTTAATGTTTATTTATCAGTGTCACAAATAGGCTTATCTTAACAATATAATGATTTAAGGTGGAAATGGGGAGAATTTCCTCAGTGTGATTAGTGTTTAGGTAGAGTCTGGGTCATTGAATATATTCAAGGCTGAGTTGGACAAATTTTTGATTCAAATTGTGTGCATGTGCGGAAGGTGGATGGGGCAGCCAAAAAAGTATTGATAAGGCCAGAATCAGAATTATCCATGATCTCACTAATGATGGGATGGGGCAGTTTCGAAGAGCCAAATGGCCTGTGTTTGATGCTATTTCTTATATTCTTAAAAAAAGGAGTTGGTATTAGTTCATGAAGCCTGCTCCACCATGCAGCAAACCATTCGTGTAACATCAATATCACATCTTTTCTATCTTATCTCCATATTCCTCGATCCCTTAGCACACAAAATCTATCAATTTCAATGGTAATAAGCTCATTGACTGGCCAGCCACAGCTCTGAGTTTGAGAATTCTGAGGATTTAGTATCCTCAGTGAAGAAATTTTGTCTAATTTCAGTCCGAAATATACAACCGCACACTCCTTGCCCATTGTTTACTTACACTAAAATGAAATACTTAAATGATGTTATTTAAGATGGAAATTTAGTTGGCACTGGGCTCAACAAATGGAAACAAAACAAACATAATGGAAATGTTAACAATGCAGCATTTAAGATTCAAACTTACAACATGGTTAGCAAGATTCTTCATTCTTTCCACAACACTCTTCATGATCTTCAGTGCTGGTAAATAGATACTGACCTTAAAAATTTACAAACATAGAAATTAATCCGAGAAAAAAAAATCCCACCATACACACTAAATACTGAAAACCTGAAAACTATGAAGCATGAGATACAATTTTTGAAAATAACTGAACTCTGTGACCAGTAAACATGATGTATTCTACCTTGATGTTGCAAAAATAAGCTTCGTTTCCAGTAAGTTTGATACACTGAAAGCATCCTAGCATTAAAAGCCATTACTTCAAAAGATCTCTGGAAAAACACCAGATCTTAGTGTGAGAGCCAGAGGACCTGCTGTCTTTGCAATGGTGGTGTACAAGAATAACAATAGAATCAATGATTTACAGATATAGAATAAGTTAACGTCCACTTTATGAAACTGTATTTTGGGATTTGCAGGAATTCAAATTTGAAGTTGAAAGTGCTACATTCTTACTCTGTGAAGATCATGGCTGAGATAGCTTATACATAGTTAAGTTCTACTCCCTCAGCAATTTTAAAGATGATAAAACACTTAAATAACATGCAAGATGGACAGAGACAGATGCAGCTGTACGGCAATACAGGTATCCCAGGCTTTCGCACAACACGTTCTGTGGAGTACTCTGCAGAGATGGGTTTTCTAATCTGGGCATGTTCTGATCAGACATGATAATAGGAAACTTGGATTTAACAGAACTGAAAAATAGATGTGAATGGATCACAGAAGGATTACTGGTGATTTCAACATTGTCGGAAAGAGTATGGATCTTAAGGTACATGCTAAGGGCAGAGAGGGAAGTCTACTTGCACTTCGAATAATCCAGGTAATTACAGGCCAGTAAGACGTCAGTGGCAGGGAAATTATTGCAGAGGCTTCTTCGAGAGAATTTACTCCCACTTGGAAATAAGCGTTAACTAGGGGCAACATGGTTCTGTGTCATAACTTCACCGAGTTTTTTGAGGAAGTGAAGAAGATGATTGATGAGGGTAAGCAGTGGATGTTGTCTACATGGACTTCAATAAGGCCTTTGACAAGGTCCTCGTGGCAGACTGGGGCAGAAGATGAAGTCGCGTGGGATCAGAGATGAGCTAGCAAGGTGGAAACATAACTGGCTCGGTCATAGAGGACAGAATGTAGCAGTGGAAGGATGTGTTTCTGAATGGAGGGCTGTGACAAGTGGCGTTCCTCAGGAATCAGTACTGGGACCTTTGCTATATATATATATATCTATATATGTATATATAATACACATACACATAGGAGAATGTAACTAGTTTGATTAGTAAATTTGCAGTTGACACAAAGGTTGTTGGATTTACAGATAGTGATGAGAACCATCAAAGGATACAGTATAACATAGATCAGTTGGAGACTTGTGCGGAGAAATTGGCAGATGAACTTCAATCCAGACAAATGTGAGAATGCATTTTGGAAGGTCGAATACAGATAGGAAATATCCAGTAAATGGCAGAACCCTTAAGAGTATTGATAGGCAGAAGGATTTGGATCAACACAAGAGGAGAAGGCATATGGAATGCTTGCTTTCATCAGCCAGATCATTGGCAAGTCATGTTGCAGCTTTATAGAACCTCAGGCCGCACTTGGCATATGATGTTCAATTCTGGTCATCACACTACCAGAAGAATATTCAGGCTTTGGAGAGGGTACAGAAAAGATTTACCAGGATATTGCTTGGCATGGAGGGCATTAGCTAACAGGAGAGGTTGGAGAACTTGGTTTGTTCTCACTGGAATGATGGAGGTTGAGTACTTACCCTGATAGAAGTCTACAAGATTATTAAGGACATAGAGTGGATAATCAAGTTGGAAGAGTAAATTACTCAGGGGCACAGGTTTAAGATGGGAGAGGCAAGATTTAGATATGTATGAGGCATTTTATTTTTACATTGAAGATGGTGGGTGTCTGGAACCTGTTGACGGGGGAAGGAAGTGGAAGCAGATCCGATATTGACTCTTAAAGGGCGTCTTGACAAATGCATGAATAGGATGGGAATAGGGGGATATGGTTCCTGGAAGGGTAGGGGACTTCAGTTTAGTTGGGCAGCATGGTCAGTGAAGCTTGGAGGGCCAAAGAGCCTTTCTTGTGTTGTAATTTTCTTTGTTCAAAATAATTTCTGGGGTCAGTGCAATTTTATCCCTTTGGATCTGAAAATGTATCTCTGATAACTCAGCTTCCTTTAGCCGAATTATCTTACCTCAAATTCAGCAAAATATGACTGACCTCACCTTCAATCATTATAAATGTTGATATCCACTGTTGATATCCTTCTCGTTTGTGCAGTGAAGTAATTATTCAATGCATCTGCCAATTTTTGACTGTCATTGATAAGTTAAAAAAATCACTTCTTTCAAAGATTCCATTTTGCTTGTAATTGTAAAATACTTCAGGAATCCTTTTGATGCTTTTAAATTATTTTCCTCATCCTACACTTAACCTCCATTTTCTTCTTTAGTCAGACAATGGTGAATAGCTCACATGGAGGCTGTAACTTTTATCGTACAAACTTGTCATAATGCAGCTTCTTAAAGGTATACATCATTGTCTGCACTGCAATGTACACAAGATCAAAGCACAATCATTTCCCTCCTATGCTCTTGTATTGAGGAACTTGGAAATAAACTAAAACTCTAGCAGCTGTACGAAAGGCCTTTATAACACTAGGTAAAGTACCAAATAAATTAAGTTCATTTCCATGCGACCAAAACAATACAAAAATAAAACTTTTAAAAATTCATTCATAGGTTGTGGTGTCTCTAGCTGGAGTATTTATTGGCCATCCCTAATTACTCTTCCAGAAGGCATGAAACAGGCAACCAAATTTTGTGGGTCTGGAGTCACATGTAGGTTAGATCTGGTAAGGACAGTAGATTTCCTTCCCTAAAAATCATAAGTGAACCAGATGGGTTTTACAACATTGACAATGGTTTCATGGTCATCATCAGATTTTTAATTCAATATTTTATTGGATTTATATTTCGCCATCTGCCATGGTGTGATTTGAACTCAGATCATTACCCTGTGTCTCTAGATTGAGCCCAGTGACTATATCACTATGTTCCGTCACTTACGTCAAAATCTGGAACACTGGGTTCTTCAAAGTCATTCCAAAGCTTTCTGGGGATGATGCTGACAGGAATGTCATGTGTAACAATACGACTATGGCTGGAGAGGGACGGCTGTAAGAGCAACAAGTAAAGTTATATCTAATGTTTAAACACAATGTAGGACAAACTTCATAGTTTGCACACGCAATTCTACAATTTAAATTTTAAAGTTAAAGCTGAAGTATTAGTCACAAGTTGGCTTACATTAATGCTGAAATGAAGTTACTGTGAAATTCCCCTAGTCGCCACCTTCCAGCGCCTATTTGGGTCAATGCACCTAATCAGGACTTCATTCAGACTCTGGAAGGAAACTGGAGCACCTGAAGGAAATCCACACAGATACAGAGAGAATGTGCAAACTCCACACAGATGGTGACCCAAACTGGGAATTGAACCTGGTGCCCTGGCGCTGTGAAGCAGCAGTACTAGCCACTATGCTACCATGCTGCCCAGTTTTATTCCTATTTGCAGATTTAATGGAACAATGCATACCTTGATTGTCGTCATCAAAATACGTTGATTAATCAAATTTCCTTTATTCCTATATTATAATGCTGAATCCCACTGTGTTTCTTCCTCCTTGTGGCTATTACTTAGCTTGGATTTCATTCTACAATCCCAGATTTTACCTTCAGTTTCATGTGTCTTCCACTGTGGCTTCCTTTCAAATAAACCTGTTGGGCTTTAACCTGGTGTTGTGAAACTTCTCACTGCACCGCCCTAGAACAACGCCAGCACCTCCATATCGTTCCTTTCTTTTAATATCCAACATAGCATTTTTGTTGTTTCGACATCTCTAGTCTTCTGTGCTTGCGTTCTCATTCTTCCTACAAATCTCTCACTTTTCTCTTCTAATAGTCATAATATAACTGTGTGAAGATTTTTTTCTCTTTGAATATTATCTCATATTTTCATTCAGTACGTTCATATCTCTTCATTCGGTCTGCTTTTTCCCTCTCGCCTCCAGCAGAAATATTATCTTACATAACCCACTGAAATCATCCAGCTCTTTTTCTGCTAAAGTCTGACAGAAACCACATGCTAAGATTTTATTCTGTCCAATGAACTACAAGCACTTTAAATAAAAAACACTAAGCCCCTTAATAAGGAAATAAAGTTATGTTTCACAAAGTGATTAAACCTTCAGTGCATTTGTTTTCACTCCATTCACTTATTTTAGATAGGAGTGTTGTAGCCAAGGCCTGATGAGCTTGGATGATCAGATATTTGTGTTTCCACAACTCTCAGCCGTGGGTGTGATGAATCCAGGAATTCACTGCTGTCCCAATCCATCAACACCAGCATTGAACATTCACATAAAGTATTACAAAGAGGAAATTTGCTTAAAATAATGTACAAGGCTGAAATAATCCTCAAATAACTTGAAAAGTATGGGTGATTCATTTTGATAAACTCTCAAGAATGCAAAATAGCAGGATTCTCTGGCTTTCCTGTGGCGTGCTTTGAATGGTGGGAGGCAGTGTGCTATTGACTAGCGGCAGGATGTTTTCATCCCACTGCTATCAGTTTGATTTTCCACTGACTCTAAACCAGTAGATCCCACTGCATGAACAGCCATAAAGTTGGAGTTAATGTTAGCAGTATTTAATGAAAAATGATAAAACTATCACACGATAAAAACTGCATGTACAAATAAAAGTTTGATGCTCTTACCAGTTCTACAGCAATGGTGATACATGGACAATGTTTCATTGTCAGCTTAATTTTCACAGTTTTGGCATTTTGAGCTGTTTTTAAAGACCTTGAGAGGTTTTCAGGCATTAATTCGAGGTAAATTTCATTATGCTCTGCTGATACTCCTTCAATCTGGAACTCATCAAAAAAATTACCCTATGGGATTCAACAGATCACGTATTAAATCATTTTACATGTACACATAACTAATTACAACAAATCTTAGGCAATTGTGTTTTGCAGGATGAATTTTAATAAGTTCACTTCTAGCATGCAAAAACACTCCAACTATAGTTCTCCAAAGTTCTCTGACCAAATGACAGGCTTCCTGAAGTTGTGACCCAGTTGAATTTAGACCTTACAGGATGAGCATCTGCAGTACACTAAATCTACCCATTTGCACTATCACTGAAATGTGATGAAAGGAAAAGATTTGATGGTGTTTATATACAAATCTTCGAAGACGGCAGGATAGGTTAACAAAACAGTGAGTAAAGCATATGCAATCCTAAGCTTTATAATTACAGACCCAGATGGGCAGGTTAGACCTTGGCTACAACACTCCTATCTAAAACAAGTGAATGGACAGAAAACTAATGTGCTAAAGCTTTAATCACTTTGTGCAACATAATTTAACTTTATTTCCTTATTAAGGAGCTTACTGTTTGTTATTTAAAATGCTTGTAGTTTTTTGGACAGAGTAAAATCTTAGTTTCCCAAGATAAGAAGTGGATTAGGGGCTAAATGTGTGGGATTACAGGTGAGATTGAGAGAGATACCTGGGGGGAAAAAGACCAAAAACAACTTCTACTGTGCCAAGGAGTGGGAATAACCGTTTTGGTGTTAGCCACCAAGTAGAATTTTGAAGTGATGTTTGAAATAATGGGACTTACAGAAATTTAAAGACCAAGGAATCACCAGAAGGTGCACGGTTGCTAGAAGTCAGTGAAATAATACTCTAGAGATTGAATGAAGGGATATTCAAATGGTTACTAAAGGTTCATCTTGATGTGGAGGGAATAGGAATTCTATTGAAAAACCAGTAGTAGTTTAGGACTTAATCTAGCGTGTCATAATGTATAAACATGTTGTAAAGCATTTTCAGTTAACAGGAAATGCCTTTTTTGTAGTTGGATATATCAGTTGTTAATCCAGTAATGTTTAATCCATGTTGATTTTAGAAGTTTTACCGTAACATTAACTAAAATGTGAATTCTTCTTCTACAATTCTTTTCAAGGGTCACTGGAAATCCATTCCTCTTTTTTAAATGTAATTGGTCTCTATGGGATTCATAAATTGCCAGATATGAATCCAGAGGCTGTTAAACAGCTACACTGGAATTTGCCAAAGTTTAAACAAACAAGATTTCACACTTTTGCTGCACTCAAGATGTGTGGGTTAGGGGGATTAGTAAGATAAATATGGAGTCATGGGGATAGGGCAGGTGGTGGTTCGAGGTAAAATGTTTTGTTGGAGATCAGTGCAGACTCGATGGGCCAAATCACTGCGTTCTGCACTGTAGGGATTCCATGATTCAGTAGCAGGATCATCAAGCAAGTGTTAACGTTCTTCCTGAAATCAGTTCCATATGCATGAGGCAAAACTCCTGTAAAATCAATTCCAATGTCGTCATTAGGAGGCTTGCCAGTAGTTGTAGTTTTTTTTAAGCTATATAAGTACTAAACTCTGGGTATCGGCCTCATTGTTCCCTTACAGCAGCACGGAAGGCAGCGATTTGGGAGAGCGTAAAGTTCGAGTGTTAAGTAATTTTTTAACTTTTTCTCTTTGGTTAAAGTAGCGAGCGGTGGGAGTTTTTTGCCGTTTTTATTTAAACTAACTGGAAACCGGAAGTCGTCATTAGGAGGCTTGCCGGTAGTTGTAGTTTTTCTCTCTGACTCTATAAATTGGTCCAGAGAGGAAACCCGATACTCTACACAGGTAGAGTATCCCACCCTCCCCCCTCCTCTAACCTAATAATAAGTGTGTGGGAAGTTTTTTTTTCTCCTGGAAATTAAAGTATCAGGGATGGCAGTGCAGGCAGTACATTGCACCTCCTGTAGTATGTACGAGGTGAGGGACACCAGTAGTGTTCCTGCTGATTATACCTGCAGGAAGTGTGCCCATCTGCAGCTCCTTGAAGATCATGTTAAGGAGCTGGAGCTGGAATTAGAGGAACTCAGGATAATTTGAGAGGTTGAGGAGAATATTGGCAGGAGTGACAAAGAGATAGTCACTCCTAAAAGTGATTCTTGGGTAACTATTAGGAAGAGGGGTAAGAAGCAATTAGGTAGACAATCCCCTGGGGGTGTTCCCCTCCAAAACAAATTTTCTGTCCTGGAGGCGACAGTTGAAGAAGAATCAACTGGAGATGGCCAAAGGGAGGAGGTCTCTGGGGGTGAGCCAGCTGAGACTGCTCAGGTGGGTAGGGAGAATAAGCGATTGGGCCTGGTAATTGGAGACTCCATAGTTAAGGGGACAGATAGGAGAGTAAATAGTAATAAAAGGGACTCAGGGCTGGTGTGTTGCCTCCCAGGGGCTGGGGTCCAGGACGTCGCAGAGTGGGTTTTTAAGATTCTTAAGGGAGAGGGGAGTCAGCCCCAAGTCATAGTTCATGTAGGGACACATGATATAGGTAGGACAAGGGAAGGGGATATTAAACAGAAATTTATGGAGTTGGGGTGGAAGCTTAGGGCCAAAACTGGCAGAGTGGTTATCTCTGGACTCTTGCCTGTGCCAAGGGATAGTTTAGAGAAGAATAGAGAGAGGGAATGTTTGAACTCGTGGCTGCGGGGATGGTGCAGGAGGGAGGGGTTCAGGTTCCTGAACAATTGGGACTCATTCTGGGATAGGTGGGACCTCTACAAGAGAGATGGTCTACACCTGAACCAGAGGGGAACTAATATCTTGGGGGGAAAATTTGCAAAGGCTATGCAGGGGGCTTTAAACTGATTCAGAGGGGGGTGGGATCCTGAGTAGTTGGGGTGCTAAGAGGGATGAGAATAGGGGGGTCATAGAGGAGAACTGTAAAACACAGCAGCGTACGGGTGGAGTAGGGCATGGTTTGAAATGCGTATACTTTAATGCAAGAAGTATTCGCAATAAGGTGGAGGAACTTGCAGCTTGGACCAGTACCTGGAACTTTGATGTTGTGGCCATTTCAGAGACTTGGGTAGAGCAGGGACAGGAATGGATGTTGCAGGTTCCGGGGTTCAAATGCTTTAGTCGGAGTAGAGAAGGAGGTAGAAGGGGGGGAGGAGTGGCATTATTAGTCAAAGACTGTATCACAGTGACAGAAAAGAAGTTTGATGAGGACTTGTCTGTTGAGGTAGTATGGGCTGAGATTAGAAACAGGAGAGGAGAGGTCACCCTGTTGGGAGTCTTTTATAGACCTCCTAAAAGTTCTAGAGAGGTAGAGGAAAGGATTGCAAAGTCGATCCTGGACAGGAGTGAAAGTAATAGGGTAATTGTTATGGGGGACTTTAACTTTACTAATATTGATTGGAATAGCTATAGCTCTAGCTCGTTAGAGGGGTCAGTTTTCGTACAAAGTGTGCAGGAAGGTTTTTTGACTCAGTATGTAGATAGGCCAACCAGAGGTGAGGCTACATTGGATTTGGTGCTGGGCAATGAGCCAGACCAGGTGTTAGGCTTGGAAGTTGGTGAACATTTTGGTGATAGTGACCACAATTCGGTTACGTTCACCTTAGTGATGGATAGGGATAGGCATGAAGCTGGGGGCAGTAGTTATAGCTGGGGGAAGGGTAATTATGAGGCCATAAGGAGAGAATTAGGGTGCATAGGTTGGACTAGGAAACTACAGGGACTGGGAACATCTGGAATGTGGAGCTTATTCAAGGAGCAGCTGCTGCGAGTCCTTGATAAGTATGTCCCTGTCAGGCAAGGAGGAAATGGTCGAGTAAGAGAACCTTGGTGTACAAAAAAAGTTGATTTGCTGGTTAAAAGGAAAAAGGAGGCTTATGTCAGGATGAGGCTTGAAGGCTCGGTTAGTGCAATGGATAGCTATAGATTAGCCAGGAGGGAGCTAAAGAGTGAATTGAGGAGAGCTAAGAGAGGACACGAGAAGACTTTGGCTGATAGGATTAAGGAGAATCCTAAAGCTTTCTTTAGATATGTTAAGAATAGAAGATTGGTTAGGGCAAGATTAGGGCCAGTCATAGACAGCAGTGGGAAGTTGTGCGTGGAGCCTGAAGAGATTGGAGAGGCACTGAATAAATATTTCTCTTCGGTATTCACGCAGGGAGATGTAAATGTAGTTGTGGAGAACACTGAGGTACAGGGTTGCAAACTGGAAAGTATTGAAGTAGATAGGGAGGATGTGCTAGATATTCTTGAGGGTTTGAAGTTAGATAAGTCCCCTGGGCCGGACGGGATTTACCCTAGGATTCTCTGGGAGGCAAGAGAGGCGATTGCAGAGCCTCTGGCTCTGATCTTCAGGTCGTCGTTGGTTACGGTATAGTTCCGGAAGACTGGAGGATAGCGAATGTGGTCCCATTGTTCAAGAAGGGGAAGAGAGACTTTCCAGGGAATTATAGGCCAGTGAGTCTTACTTCTGTTGTGGGCAAAGTATTGGAGAGAATTATTAGGGATAGGATTTATAGTTATTTAGAGAGAAATGAATTGATTGGGGATAGTCAGCATGGTTTTGTGAAGGGTAGGTCGTGCCTTACTAACCTTATTGAGTTTTTTGAAAAAGTGACCAAAGAGGTGGATGGGGGTAAGGCGGTTGATGTGGTATATATGGACTTTAGTAAGGCGTTTGATAAGGTGGCCCATGGAAGGCTTCTGCAGAAAATGCAGATGTATGGGATAGAGGGTGATTTAGCTAATTGGGTTAGGAATTGGCTAGCAGATAGAAGACAAAGGGTGGTGGTTGATGGGAGATATTCATCGTGGAGTTCGGTGACAAGTGGTGTACCTCAGGGGTCTGTTTTGGGGCCCCTGCTGTTTGTAATTTTTATAAATGATCTGGATGAGGGTATTGAAGGATGGATTAGTAAATTTGCGGATGACACTAAGGTCGGTGGAATGGTAGATAGTGAAGAGGGGTGTTATAGTTTGCAGAGAGACTTGGACAAGTTGCAGAGCTGGGCTGAGAGGTGGCAAATGGAGTTTAATGTGGAAAAGTGTGAGGTAATGCACTTTGGCAGGAATAATAAATGTGTAGAGTATAGGGCTAATGGTAGGATTCTTAATAGTGTTGATGAACAGAGGGATCTTGGTGTATTTGTGCATAGATCCCTGAAAGTAGGCAGTCAAGTCGATAAGGTTGTTAAGAAGGCATACGGAGTCTTAGCTTTTATTGGTAGGGGGATTGAATTTTGGAGCTGCAACGTCATGTTGCAACTGTACAAAACTCTAGTGCGGCCGCACTTGGAGTATTGTGTGCAGTTCTGGTCCCCGCATTATAAGAAAGATGTGGAGGCATTGGAGAGGGTACAGAGGAGGTTTACCAGGATGTTGCCTGGTATGGAGGGCAGGTCTTATGAAGAGAGGCTGAGGGATTTAAGGTTGTTTTCGTTAGAAAGGAGGCGGCTAAGAGGGGACCTTATCGAAACATATAAGATGATTAGAGGTTTAGATAGGGTGGACAGTGATAGCCTTTTTCCTAGGATGGAGAAAGCTAGCACGAGGGGACACAGCTTTAAATTAAGGGGTGATAGTTATAGGACGGATATCAGAGGTAGGTTCTTTACCCAGAGGGTGGTTAGGGAGTGGAATGCCCTGCCTGCGGCAGTTGTAGATGCGCCAAGTTTGGTGGCGTTTAAGAGGTTAGTTGATAAGTTTATGGAAGAGAAGGGAATGGTTTAGTTTGGAGGGTCATTGCTTTTTTCATAATTGGTCGGTGCAACATCGAAGGCCGAAGGGCCTGTTCTGCGCTGTAATGTTCTATGTTCTATTGTACTGGACATTGTGTCCAAATGATGAAAAGCATCTCTCCATCCAGATTCTGATTTTTTAAACCTCAAAAGACCCATGTACTTGGGAAGGACAAGTTCAATGCTATATATTCCAAACTTTTCTTAACGACTAAAAGGGGCTTGCTGTCAACTGCTCAAAATGGTGACCTTTTGAGGTTGAGGAGTGGCAGAGAAGGAAAGAAAAGGAAACAAATATGGCGTTCTAGATGACACTAAGACCATAAAGCATAGGAACAGAAATAGGCTATTTCCCACCAAGTCTTCTATGGCATTCAATGAGAACATGACCGATCTGATATGACAATCCTCAAATCCACTTTCCCAAAGTATCCCCATAATTCTCAATTTCTTACTGATTAAAAATCATTCTCAGCCTTGAACATACTTAACAATCCAGCCTCTACAGTAAATAGTTCCACAGATTCACTGCCCTCAGTGGAGAAATTCCTGCTGTCTGTCTAAAATGGTGATCCATTACTCTGAAATTATGTCCTTCATAGACTCTCCCATAAGAGGAAACAAACTCTCAGCATTTACCCTGTCAAGCCCCCCTGAGAATCCTATATTGCCAATAAGGTTGCCTCTCATTCTTCTACACTTCAATGAGTACAGGCCCAACCTGCTCAATCTCTTTTTGTAGAAAATGTTTGCATACGCAGGATCAAGCTACTGATCTAGGCTGCCTCCAATTTCCTAAGATAAGGAGACCAAAATTGTTGACAGCATTCCAGCTGTGGTCTAACTATGCCTTGTGTAGCTTTAACAAGATTTCTCTTTTTTGAACTCCATTTCCTTTGAAATAAAAATCATTCCCCATTTAATTGCTGAACATGCAAACAAGTTTTTTGTTCTACCTCATGGGACATTGTGCCCATCTGCCCAAAGATCTGCAAGTCAAGAACTGGCCTCTTTAGATACATAAAGACTCACTGAGAAATTAATGACCCAATGCAGGCATTATCCACAGACTGAGGACAGATGACAACAATAGCTCTTGAACCTCCCACCCAAAATGAATCCAAATTAATAAACCAAAACCCATGTGACTCAAAAATAGTGACCATACATTTAACTCATAAGGCAAAATTGTGTTTGTTAATTGGTAGGTTACCTGAAATAACTGACACCACATTGCAACACCGCCACTGGCCATTTTGTCAGAAAGAATAAAGTACAGTTTGTCGCTGGTAAGCCTTAGAATACATGACTTTGAGAGTTTGGAAATAGTGTTCACTACACCTGAAAATATAGAACAATCCAATGAATCAAAATATATGTACTTCAGTGTATTCATAATAAGTCAAACTAATTTTCAACTTGAATATGAACTTTCCCAAGAAAATAGTAATTTGTTGCTCTAAATTTGTTGATCCATGTTTCAGTAATGGATCAGTTCAGGAACAGTGACCACAGTTCAGTGTGAGGTACTGATTGATAAAGATAAGCGTAGTCCTCAAGTTAAGGTGTTAAATTGGGGGCAGGCTAATTGCAACAATATTAGGCAGGAACCGAAGCATGTAGACTGGGGGCAAATCAAAATCTGGCATGTGGAAGGCTTTCAACTGTAAGTTGAAAGAGATTCAGGACCAGCACATTCCTGTAAGGATGATGGATAAGTATGGCAAGTTTTCCGAACCTTGGATAATGAGGAATATTGTGAGCCTAGTCAAAGACACAAGGAAGCATTTGTCAAACTTAGAGGCTGGAACACACAAAACAAGCATGGAATACAAGAAAAGTAGAAAGAAACTTAAGCAAGGAGTAAAAAGAGCTAAAAGGGTCACGAATAAGCATTAGTCAGCAGGATTAAGGAAAATCCCAAGGTTTATATATATAATATAAAGAACAAGGGGGTACCCAGGAAGAGGGTTGGCCCACTCAAGGACAAGGGAGGGAATCTATGCATGGAGCCAAAGGAGATGGGCACGATATTAAACGAGTACTTTGCGTCAGTATTGGCCAAAGAGAAAGACTGGTGGATGATGAGTCTGGGAAAGGATATGTAGATAGTTTGAGTCATGTTGAGATCAAAAAGGAGATGGTATTGGGATTCTTGAGAAACATTAAGGTCGACAAGTCCCCAGGGCCTAATGGAATATATCCCAGAATACTGAAAGAGGCAAGGGAGGAAATTGCTGAGGCCTTAAGGGAAATTTTTATATTCTCACTGGCTACAGTGGAAGTCTGAGGATTGGAGAATAACTAATGTTATTCCTTTGTTTAAGAAGGGTAGCAAGAATAATCCAGGTAATTAAAAGCCAGTGAGCCTTACATCAATGGTAGGGAAATTATTGGAGAGGATTCTTCGAGATAGGGTTTATTCCCATTTGGACATAAGTGGACGTATTAGCGAGAGGCAATATGGTTTTATAAAGGAGAGGTCATAACTCTCAAACTTGATCAAGTTTTTCGAAGAAGTGATGAAGATGATTGATGAGGGTAGGGTGGTAGATGTTGTCTACATGGACTTCACTAAGGCCTTTGACAAGGTCTCTCATGGCAAACTAGTGCAGAAGGTGAAGTCGTATGGGATCAGAGGTGAGCTGGCAAGATGGATACAAAACTGGCTTGGTCAAAGACAGAGGATAACAATGGAAGGTTGTGTTTCTGAATGGAGACTGTGGCAAGTGGTGTTCCTCAGGGATCAATGCCGGGATCTTTGCTGTTTGTAATATATAAATGCTTTGGAGGAAAATATAACTGGATTGATTAGTAAGTTTGTGGACGATACAAAGGTTAGTGGATTTGTGGATAATGATGAGAACCATCAGAGGATACAGCAGGGTGTAGATCAGTTATAGATAGATAGATAGGCAGCATGGTAGCACAGTAGTTAACACTGCTGCTTCACAGTTCCAGGGACCTGGGTTTGATTTCTGGCTCGAGTCACTATTTGTGTAGAGTTTGCATGTTCTCCTCGTGTCAATGTGGGTTTCTTCCGCGTGCTCCGCTTTCCTCCCACAGTCCAAAGATGTGCGGGTTAGGTTGATTGGTCATGCTAAAATTGCCCCTTAGCGTCCTGAGATGTGTAGGTTAGAGGGATTAGAGAGTAAATGTGTGGGGATATGGGGATAGGGCCTGGTGAGATTGTGGTCGGTGCAGACTTGATAGGCCAAAGGGCCTGTTTCTACACTGTAGCGTTCTATGTTCTAGTTGGAGACTTGGGTGAAGAGATAGCAGATGGAGTTTAATCCAGATAAATGAGGTAATGCATTTTGTAAGGTCTAATACAAATAGGAAATATACAGTAAATGGCAGAACTCTTAAGAGTACTGATAGGCAAAGGGATCTGGGTGTACAGGTACACAGGTCAGTGCAACACAGGTGGAAAAGATAGTTAAAAAGGCATATGACATGCTTGCCTTCATTGGCCAGGGTATTGAGTTTAAAAATTGATAAGTCAGGTAGCTTTGTAGAACCTTAGTTAGGCTGCACTTAGAATATAGTGTCCAATTCTGGTTCCCACACTACCAAAAAAATGTGGAGGTTTTGGAGAGGGTATAGAAAAGATTTACCAGGATGTTGCCTGCTATGGAGGGCATTAGCTATGAGGAGAAGTTGGAGAAACTTGGTTTGTTCTCACTGGAGTAACAGAGGTTGTGGGGAGATCTGTTAGAAGTCTACAAGATTATGAGAAGCATGGACAGAGTGGATAGTCAGAAGCTTTTTTCCAGGGTGGAAGTGTCAATTATTAGGGGGCATAGATTTAAGGTGAGAGAGCAAGATTTAAAGGAGATGTATGACGCAGATTTTGTACAGAGTAGTGAGTGCCTGGAACTCATTGCTGGGGGAGGCAGTGGAAGTGGATACGGTAGTCACTTTTAAGAGGCGTCTTGACAAGTACATGACTAAGATGGGAATACAGAGATATGGTCCCTAGAAGGATAGGGGGTTTTAGTTAATTCGGGCAGCATGGTTACTGCAGACACGGAGGGCCCGAGGACCTGTTCTTGTGTTGTAATTTTCTTTGTTCACAAGTCTGAATTAGATAATTTCAATTATTCAGTTTTGAAATCAGTAGATTACATAATGCAACTTGGTTCTGTCCTTATATCTTCAATATCAATATATAGACACTTTTCATGACAGATCACTCAATGATCATCAGATTTGGTCAAGCAGACTGATTGCCTCTCTTTTTAGCATGGATGTCAGTTGGGGTTCCCTAATTACTGAACCACTTCAGAGCAGCCAAGTCAAAAATACTGAGAATAAATTCTGGTCAAAACCTCTTTTTAAGGTGCACAGCTCACCCAGCAACAAGTTTACTCACATAATGGTTTATTGACATAATTGTCAATCATGTCTGCTAAATAAATTGTGCTACCAAATAAACCTGTTGAGACTTCTCACTGTGCTAAATAGGGAAACTGTTTTAGATTTATAGGAAAATGGTAAAACTTAATTGAACAGAAAGTTGCAGATTAAAAAATCAAGTTTAAGTAATATTGAGTCATAGAATCATGAGTTTTACACCAAAGCAAGAGGCTCTGTGCTTGGCAATAAACACCTATCTGTTCTAATCCCATTTTTCAGCACTTGGCCTGATGCCTTGTATGCTGTAGTATTTCAAGTGCTCATCTAAATGCTTGCTGAAAATTGAGGGTTCTCACCTCTATCAGCCATTCAGGCAGTTAGATCCAAATTCTCACCACCCACTGTGTGAAAAGTATGTTCCTTAAATCCCTTCTAAATCTTCCCTCCTTTATCTTAAATATGCCCCTGGTTATTGGCCCCTTTACTAAGGCAAAATGTTTCTTCCTATATACCATATGTGTGTCCATCAATTTTGTGCACCTCTGCCTTCTTTGCTCTAAGACAAACAATTCCAGCCTAACTACCCTCTCATCATAGCTGAAGAGCTCTAGCCCAAGGCAACATCTTGGCGAATATTTTCTGCATCCTCTCCAGTTCGATCCCTTTTTCTTGATTCCATATGTTTGGGAAATTTGCAATATAAAAGACAGATAAGCATTCAAAAAGCACCTTTCCTGTCCTCAACATCTATAAGCTAGTGAGCACTTTGTCACTGTTCTAACAGAGAAAACGTGATAGTCAATACCTGCATGACAAAGTCCTACAAACAGCAATGTAATAAATAATCTGCCACTTCTGGTGATAATGCTAAAGTAAAAACATACTAGGCAGAGTTATGAGGAGAACACCTCCACTCTTATTCAAAATAATGCATTAGAATCTTTTACATCCCTAAAAAGGCAGATTGTGTGCAAAAATTCATTGCTTGTGTTTCCCTCTATTATACCATAACATATCAAAATCTCAGTAGATCAGATGTTGCCTGGTATGTAGAGCATTAGCTATGAGGAGAGGTTGGAGAAACTTGGTTTGTTCTCACTGGAATGACAGAGGTTGAGGGGTGACCTGATAGAAGTCTACAAGATTATGAGGCACGAATAGAGTGGATAGTCAGTAGTTTTTTCCCCAGGATGGAAGAGTCAATTACGAGGGGGCATAAGTTTAAGGTGCGAGAGGCAAGGTTTAAAGGGGATGTGAGAGGCAGATTTTTTTTTTTAAACAGAGCGTGGCGAGTGTCTGGAACTCATAGCCAGGAGAGGTAGTGGAAGCAGATACGATAGTTATTTTTAAGGGGGCATCTTAAACATGAATAGAAAGGGAATGGACGGATATGATCCCCTGAAGGGTGGGATTTTGGTTGAGTCATGTAACATGGTTGGTGCAAGAGTGGAGAGCCGAAGGGCCTGTTCCAGCACTGTAATTTTCTTTGTTCTGTTATTTAACTTCTGAAGTCTATTCTGTTATTTAACAGGTTCCTAGCTGTTTTGTATCTGAACGTCATCTGCGACCTTCATGTCAAAACGCTAAATACCTATATCTTAAAAAAATTTTCAAAACTCAGTTTGAAATGTTCAATTAACTCAGCCTCAAAAATATTGAAAGTGTTCCAAATTTCTGATAACCCCGATGCAATGAAGAACTTTCCATCATATCCCCTTGATCCAGGCTTTCCTACTAAAGAAAACTCTCTTTCTATTGAATTGAATTGTATAATGGGCTTCCATTAGCCTATAATCAAGTGAATACAAACCTGGTCTTTACAACCTGTCCTCACAATTTAACCCTGCATCATTTTGGAAACTTAACACATTGTTCAAGTGAGATTTAGCTCACAATGGTCACATGGAGTATACTTCCAATACTGCTACCATAACAATAAGATTTGCAGATACACCATACCTTAATAGACAACTATCACAAGTTACTGTGTAAAGGAGAATGGAATAAGTGGTAAATTACACTGCTATTAAAAGAGATATTGCAAAGTCAGGTGGACTGTGAAGACTTTACTTCAAGGGGTAGAACTCTAGCAGGAGGGGTTTCAGAAATTGGTCAAGATGTTTAAAAGGCAACAAACACAAAATCAATAGCCTATACAACAACATAGGAAAGTACAAGGTGGAAAATTTGAAATGTTGAAGAGACAACATGGAAGGATTTTAAAGACAGGAACAGAAATTTTTAAACCAGACTCATTACTGAATGGGAAGCCATAGCTGTTGAAAAATTGAGAGCAATGAGGGCGCAGCAAAGAGAGAACGCAGCAGATGGATTTGCAATGAATGCAAGCTGATGAAGGCCTCAAGTATAAAACCACAGAAAAGTTACAACACAGGAGGCCATTCAGACCATCTTGTCCATATGAGCCCATAGATACAATAAGAAGTCTCACAACACAAGGTTAAAGCCCAACAGGTTTATCTGGTAGCAAAAGCCACTAGTTTTCTTGGAGTTTTTATATTATTTTGTAAATTGAATGTTTGTGAATAGAACTCCCACTCACCTGACAAAGGGGCAGCACTTCAAAAGCTAGCAGCCTTCACTACCAAATAAACCTGTTGTGAGACTTCTTACTGTGTTTATCCCAGTCCAATGCCAGCATCACCTCTTCATGACAGCCCATGGACACCCAGGGTTCCCTTTCTAATCCCACGTTGCTGTACTCAGTCCACAGCTGTGTAGTTTACAGCACGCAAGGTGCATATCCAGGTACTTTTTATTAACAAAAGTTTCAGCCTCCACCATCAATTCAGGCAGCAAATTCCAGACACCCATCACTCGGCATAAAAAAAGTTCCTTCTCATGTCCTCTTTGCACCATCTGCCATTTATCTTGAATTCATGTCCTATGGATGAGTTGGAAGAACAGAGTTGACATGAAGAAGTACGAATGGGAATTTCAGCAGCGACAATATTGGTGAGATACAGGTCACCAATGGTGATGGAAATTGACCAGATGATGAACAAGATTTAAAACTGCAACCGAGCTGGGGAAGAGACTGGGCGCAAAGCGACGGAAGCAGAGAGTTAGGGACATGACACTGAGAACGATAGCACGGGTTACGGTAGTATTGGGTAAAAGGTAATTGGAGCTCAGGCCTGCCTGCCTGCCAGGATTAACTTACGGGTGAAATGATTTAAACATCCAACATCTACAATCTTCCCGCGGAACTTCATGACTGGAAATAGAGATTCTTCACAACGACCAACATCCGGGGCAGCGCGGGTGCGTCACTTCCGCTCCGGCGAGCCGCCGTTTGGTTACCATGGCAACAGCTGCGGCAGCGCCCGAAGGGCAGAAGGACCGGGGTAGTGGAGGGGGTTTGAGCACCAAGACAGCAGAGGGAGGGGGAGGATGATCACCTTAGCACCAGGGCTAGGAGGTGATCATCTCGACACCAGGTGCAGGGAGTACTTACCTGAGCACCAGAGCTGGTTGATATAACTACCTGAGTGCCAGAGATTCAGCGCTGTAGTCACCTGGAAGGTGGAGGGGATGGGGATGGTGGTCAAGGGCAGAGGATGAGAAGAATGGTCACCTTGATACCAGGTTGTGATGATCACCTGAGCACAAGATGCAGAGGGTCACCTGGGCACCAGAGCAGAAAATTAAGATGGTGGTGATCACTTGGGCATTGTGAGAGCAGAGGGAAGAGTCACTTAAGGCACAAGAAAATGTGAGTGGTTTGGTCACCTGGGCATCATGAGCAGGATCAGGGAATGGCACCAGGAATGCAAAAATAGGAGCAGTAGTGGATCATATGCCTCTTTGAGCCTGCTGTGCCATTCAGTACTACGATGGCTGATCTGATGCTTCAACTGCATGTTCTCACCTACTCCCATCTTCCAAATCACAAGAATTAAGAAAAAGAACAAAATAAATAGCAAAGACAAACATGGATGAAGCCAACAATCCAAGAATAGAAAGAAACATCAATCTGCAATAGATCATGGATCAAAAACAATTTTGAGGAAAGAGGAGCAATTTCATGCAAATGGAATTTACAGCAATTATGATCTTCTTAAATTACAGTACAGATGAATCTTTCTTTCCACGATAAGCATGGAGCTAACGACTTTAGGACCAAAGCCAAGCATCAACATCAAATCAATAGCAATGACAGTGGAGTACCAGTAGTAAAGATTTAGATAGCTGTTTACCATGAAGTAAAATCATCAGAGAATTAAAATATATACATGGAAGCTGGTGCTGTACATATGAATGATTTCACACAGTTCAATGCAGAAGACAGTTGACACTAGGCTGAATTTCTGGAAAATGTACAAGATGAAAAGAAAAGGATTTCTGTAAAGGACATTGTTTTGTTTTGACAAACAAGCATGAAACCAGCCAATACTGTTTGCGGGTCTGGAGCAGAGAGGAGAAAGGCACAGTCACTTCTGTTGAATGTTAGAGTGAAATCCATGAGGACTAGACTGAGTAACAGAATACCACATCAGTTTGCATTTATATTATTCTTTTAATGTTGTAAAAAGCTCAAAGGTGTGTTGCAGCAGTATAATTAGATTAATATTAAAATCAGCCCAAGCATAGACATGTTAGGATGGGTGACTAAAAGTTTAGGCAAAGGACTCGTTTTAAGAACTGTCTTAAAGGAGGATAAGGAGAGAGGTAAAGAGGTTAAAAGAAGGAATTTCAGTCATGATCAATTGACAATAAATGGTTGCCATGAGTTAAAGGGAGTAGGCAATACACAAGAGACCAGAATTGTATGTGGAAATTCCAGTAAATTTGGGATTACAAAATGACATTCAGTGATTGAGAAAGTTGGCTACACATGGAATATTCATGTGAAGGAAGTATGAGCACCTCTGGGCTACATTAAATAATGGAACCACAAAGTTAATCTCTGGATTACGATGTCAGCCATAAGCAAATATACACAGAAGGTAAATAATGTTGGATAGTTGAATGTGTGGCTTAAAGATTGGTCTGAAGGAAATGAATTTTAATACCTGGTGAAAGGCGGATCTGTACCATTAGAATGGACTCCACTTGAACAGTGATCTGAAAATGGAATAACTAAGGCTGCAGAGCAGCTATTAAACTAATCATGATGAGAGGACTCAGGTAAGCAGAAATTAGAAAGTTAAAGAGAAAAGACATGGTCACAGTACAGCACAGTGCTATGCGTGTGACAGGATGGGATGCACATACCAATATCGGAATGCATTAGCAAATACAATCAGAGTAGGCAAAAGTGGAAAAGAGCTGAATTAAATGTTCATTATCTGAATGCATGCAGATTTGTAACAAGATAGCTGAATTGATGGCTTGGCTCTGACTAGTGTCTTAAGGTCATTACAAAGGTAAGAAATCAAAGTTGATTCAAAATGGATGAAAAGTTAAGATGATAAATAAACAATAATAAACATTTCTAACTCAGGAAAGATATATTCCATTGAATGAAAGAATCTCCAACAAGGATGAAGCTTTTATCGCTAATCTAAGGAAGGTAAGTATTCTATCAAGTTGAAATGCAAAGACATATAATGCCACAAAGATTTGTGATAGGGAAGAAGTTTGTGAAATTTTAGAAATCGGGAAACAATGACCAAAATTTAGTAAAGAAGGATAAATTAGAATACAGTTGTAGCAATTCCATGATTCCATAAATTGCAAATAGAAGAAAGTTATGTTTGCTTCGTAGGCATTGTGAGGTTCAGGGTGAAAGTTGATGTCAGAAAATGTCTTGAGGAATCATAGAATGGTTACAACACAGACAAAAGCCATTTTGCCCAATGTAACTGTTGGCATTCTGAAGCAGCAATTCACTGTGTGCTGATTCCTTGCATTCTCCCCCAAAGAACTCTACATTCTTCTTTTTCAGGTAATCCAATTTCTTCTTGAATGCTTCAGTTGCATTTCAGATCATAACCACTTGCTGGGTAAAAATGAAGGACAAGAAAGGAATCCCTACTAGGTGAATTGCAATCTGGATCATTTGGAATGAGCCGTTGTTCAGGGGAGCAGAGTAGCACAGCGGAAGCGTGCTGGGCCCCATAACCCAGAGATCAATGGATTGAAACCATTCTCTGCTGTCCTTACACGTTTTAAAAATCATTCCACTGCTCTGCACTGCACAGAGAGAATAGGTGAGAAAAGCCAAGGGAAGTATGAAGCCATGGCCAAGTGCTGGCCAAGTGTAGTTTTCACAACCTGGGATCTGCAGTTGCAGACAAGCTCAATGGTGCATCAGTTTTGCAGTTTTGTTTATTGAACAGATATTGCATCAATTTAAAAATTGGTTCACAGTGCTGAAATAGGAGCACAGAAGTTGCCTGCTGCCATGGAGACAGAGGCCATGTTCTTGGAATGAACGCACAGCAAGTTTCTTCCACAAGGAAAAAAGTTTCAGAGACTTAGTGAAAAAACAGACATTGAGATGCCCATTGTGCTTAAAAGTGATGAAGGAGAGGTATTGGAATGTCTGGCTCTAGCTCATAAGTCTTCTGAACCAGATGGAATGCATCTGTAGTTGCTTAGGGATATCAGGTCACAAATGTGGAGATACTTAATATAACCTTCCTATCAGCTCTAAGAATTGTCCTGGAGGACTTCAGTTATGTGCACACTTTTTGAAAAGCAGCTGATGTTCTACTTGGGATGAGGGGTTTGAGAGTAGTCTTGACAGAGATGTTCAAAAATATGAAATTTTGAGATATCACAAATGGAATAAGAAACTGTTCTCATTGGCAGTAAATTCAAAAACCATATTAATCTAGTTTGGAAAGGAATGAATAAGCAACGGAAAAGCACCTTTTTACATAGCAAATTGTTAGGATCTGAAAATCATTCCCTGAGTGAGTCATTGTTGAGGATACAAGTACTTCAAAAGTGAATTGGATAATTAGTTATGGTGAAAAATTTGGGAAGAGCAAAGTGGCGTGGGACCAGCTGAGTTGCTCATACTAAGAGCCGATACAAACAAAATGGGAAGATTGGTTTCCTTCTGTTCCTCAATTTTCCAAGATTTTGGACAGGCTGGAACAATTTACAACAAAAAGGATACTTGATGGGATGACTTTTACCCACATATTTACTCAGTGAGTGCTCCAGAATGCAGCTCAAGGACATCAATAAGAGAATGCTGAAAACAAGTGAGTTGGGTAAATAAACAACCATAGTATAGCAGTAAGCGGATCAAAATTATCTTTTCCCAGTTGGAACTAGAGGTTTTTAAGCTGATTAGTTTAATTCTGAAAAGCGGTATTTTAAGCAAAGAGAAGAAAGTAGTGCCTACTTTCAGCATATTGTTAGATTTGAGATGTAAATGATTGGCGGAAAATTCAGTGAGCAGTTCACTGGATGATGCTAAGGCATGCTTATTTCAATTTGAATGTGTAACTTATTGTGGTGAAGATAAATGATTGAGGGATGTCCGAAAATCACACTGGTCAGATGATATGGCAACAGCTTGTCATCTGAGAATGGCCATAAGCAATTTTAAAATAAAGATGACCTTGAGTCAACAATAATGGAATCGTTTTGAGGTGAATTGCAATCTAGATCATGTGAAATGAGCTTTTGTTCAGAGGAGCAAAGTGGAGCAGCGGAAACATGATGGGCCAATAAATCAGAGGTCAATGGACTGAAATGTTTCTCTGCTATCCTCATACGTTTTGAAAATTATTCCACTGCTGCATTGAGAGAATAGGTGAGAAAAGTCAAGAAAAGATGAAGTCATGGTGAAAGTTATGATGGCCAATTGTAGTCTTCCATTTCGGAACTAAGTATGGTTTAGTGAAGATGTTGGCCAAGTGTATTTTCACAACCTGGGATCTGCTGTTCCAGACAAGCTCAATTGCGCTTAGTTCTGTAGTTTTGTTTATTGTACAGGTATTGCCTCAATTTAAAAATTGCTTCATGGTGCTGAGATAGGAGGGCAGAACTTGCCTGCTGCCATTGAGGCAGAGGCCATGATCTTGGAAAGAAAGAATGCATTGCAAACTTCTGCCATAAGGAAGAACTTTGTGAAAACATAGTGAAAAAGCAGGTAGCTGAGATACTCATTCTGCTTAATTATGGTAAAGAAGAGGTATTCGAACATCTGGCTCTAGCTAAAGTTCATAAGTCCTTCAGAACCAGATGCAATGCATCTGTAGTTGCTTAGGAACATCAGGTCATCAGTGTGAAGATACTTGACATAACCTTCCCATCAGTTGCAAGAATTGTGCTGGAGGACTTCTATTTTGTGCATTATATTTGAGAAGTACTTGAGAATGGCGAGGATGAGAGTAATCTTGACAGAAATGTTCAAAAATATGATATTTTGAGATATCATAGAGTTAAAAATTGTTCTCGTTGGCAGAAAAATGAACCTTTTTCAGAAAAGAAGAACCAAGCAACAAAGCAACACGTTTTGCACAGTGAATTAGGATCTGAAATGCACTCCCTGAGCATATCATTGAATAAGGATACAAGGAAGTGCTTCAAAAGGGAATTGGATAATTGCTTATAGTAAAAAGTTTGGAGGAGTTTGTGGAGAGTACAATGGAGTACAACTATCTAAGTTGCTCCTACTGAGAGTTAATGCATGCAAAATGGCAGATTGGTCTCCAGTTCCTCAATCATTACAAGATTTTTGACAGGATGGATCAATTTACAATAGAGAGGAAACTTGATGGGCTGACTTTCACCCAGGTGTTTGTTCAGTGATGAATTCAGAAGCAAATCAAGGGCAAGAACAAGAGAATGCTGGAAATGTGAATTGCGTAAATTAACAATCATAGTGCAGGAGTGAATGGATCAAATTGTTGTCTCCCAATAGGCAATGGAGATTTTTCAACTCATTAGTTTAATTCTGAAAAGCAGCATCTTAAGCAAAGGAGATCATGGAGAGAATTTTCCTGTATTGCCCACCACGGGAATCGTAATCACGAGGGGCGGATCATATAAAAGTCTGTGGATCTCAAACGAGATTTTCCGGTTTTGGGGAGAGCACAACTAAAAATTTCCAAGCCGAAGTCTTGCAAAGTGAAGTAAGTTGTGTTTGCTTTCAGCATATTATTAGACATGAGGTGTATGGCATTGTCAGAAAATTGGGTGAGCAGTTCATAGGATGAAGCATGGACATGTTTATTTCAATTGGAAGTAGGGGTAGGTGGTGAGATCAGCAAATTTGCTGATGACACCAAGATGCTTGGATTGGCGGGTACAGAAGAGCAGTGTCAGGCAATACAACAGGACATAGACAGGTTGGTAGACTGGGCAGATAGATGGCAAATGGAATTTAATCCGGATAAATGCGAGGTGATGCATTTTGGCCGGAAAAATGTAGAAGAGAGTTATAGGATAAAAGGTAAAACTATACGGAGCATAGAGACGCAGAGAGACTTGGGGGTGCAGGTTCACAAGTCTCTGAAGGTGTCCTCACAGGTGGAGAAGGTGATAAAGAAGGCGTATAGTATGTTAGCTTTCATAGAAAAGGGTATAGAATACAAGAGTAGGAGTTTGATGTTGCAGTTGTATAGAACGTTGGTTAGGCCTCACTTGGAATACTGCGTCCAGTTCTGGTCGCCATACTATCGGAAGGATGTGGAGTCCTTGGAGAGAGTGCAGAGGAGGTTTACCAGGATGCTGCCTGGTATGGAAGGACTGTCTTATGAGGAACGATTAGATAGACTGGGGTTGTTTTCCCTTGAAAGACGTCGGCTTAGAGGGGATCTCATAGAGGTGTATAAGATTATAAGGGGTATAGATAGAGTAAATGGAGGTAAACTTTTTCCACCTTTAGAAATGGATAGGACGAGGGGTCATGGCCATAGGGTGAGGGGGGCTATGTATAGGACGAATATTAGAGGGCAGTTTTTCACACAAAGGGTAGTGGGGGTGTGGAATGCACTGCCGAGTAAGGTGGTGGGAGCAGGCACGCTGGGGCTGTTTAAGGGTCTCTTGGACAGCCACATGAGCGGTATGCAGATAGAGGGATATAGTAGGACTGTTTAACTACGGCTTTTTTCCACAGGTAATTCGGTCCATACTTGACCAACATTGAGCATGCATTCGGCAGGTGGTGCGGGTACAGCTCTTGGATGTTGATTCATGGGTTGCCTGGTACCTCATGTCGTAAATGAGTGCTTTATGTGGACCATCTGAAGGGCACCATGACAGCTCAGAGACTATCGATGTGGCTGTGCAGACACTTGGAATTGGGCCGGTGTTTGCGGGAGTTTGCGCGTTCTCCCCGTGGTTGCGTGGGTTTTCTCCGGGCACTCCGGTTTCCTCCCACAACCCAAAAATTCGCTCTTAGGCTGATTGGGAAACAAATTGTCCCTATGGTGAGAATTTTCCACATCAGGAATAACATATATATTATTATATAGGAATATTAAAATAGGATAATGGATTTGCTACTATATAGTATGACGGCAGCGCGGGCTCGTTGGGCCGAAGGGCCTGTTTCCCGTGCTGTGTTGCTTAAAAAAAAAATTTGAATCTATAAGTTGTTGTGATAAAGGGAAATGGCTGAGGGAAGTCTGAAAATTACACTGGTCAGATGATATGGCAGCAGCTCATCCTCTGAGAATGGCCATAAACAACTTTAAAGTAAAAATGACTTGATGTCGCCACGATCAATGTATTGAAACAGTTCTCTGCTGTCCTTATACATTTTGAAAGTCATCCACTGCCCTGCACTGCACAGAAGAAAAAGGTGAGAAATACCAAGAAAAGATGAAATCGTGGTGAATGTTATGATATCCAATTGCAGTCCTCGTTATCGGAACTAAACACGGTTTTAGATGTGGGTTTGGGTGAAAATGTTGGCCAATTGTATTTTAATGAAACTACGATAACCTTATCTTAATTTGAGTGTATAAATGGAGAAGCGATGAGGGAAGTCTGAGAATGTCATTAGTTTGATAACATGCCAGCAGCTCGTCATATGTGAATGCCTGCGATGAATTTTAAACAAAAGATGATCTGAAATGGATGAGAAAGGAAGGCGCATGAGGTGAATTGTGATGTAGATCATGTGAAATGAGCTGCATGTCAGGGGAGCAGAGTGATGCAGTGGTAGCTGGACCATAACCCATAGGTCAATGGGTCGAAACCATTCTCTGCTTTCTTCATGTTGTAGGTTTGGTAAATGAATCAACTGCTCTCCACAACAAACAGAGAACAGCTGAGAGGGAGCGCAAAGGATTGGGTGAAGTAATGGGCAATGGCTGTGGTGACTATCCTCCATTTCTAAAGTAAATACATTCTTTGATGCAGGTAGGGATGAAAATACTGGTCAAATGCATTTTTTACAACTGGAAGTTCGCTGTTGGCACACAAGCTCAATTGTCTATTGAGCAAGTTCGGCAGCCTTGTTTATTAAATCAAAAGTGTTGCATCAACTTACAAAATTGTTTGCTGAGAAAAGGAGGGCACATGTTGTCGTGCTCTAGAGGCAGAGGTCATGTCTTCGGCTTGGAATGGATACTTACATCCATCTTTCCTAAGGAAGAAGATACTGCCAAATGCTGACATTGGCTTGTAACTTCCTGACTCCTCAGCTTGGAATTTAGGAATTTATAAAGCAATTGTCCAGAAGTGCTAACTTACCATGGACAATTGCACAGTACTGGGATCCATCCAACAAAGCAATTTTAATTGTCAGCTTTGGATGGTTCTGTCAATGTTGTGTAATAATTACTGTGAAAGGGTTTGAAGAAGTAAAAACACTTCTAACTTCAGTGTAACTATTTTAAATACCAGGATAGATGTCCACATGGAACAACGTCCACATTCCTGACACCCCCCCTCCCTCCTCGGGGATACTTCTACCTTGATGAAATGGAACATCTAAGATGCAGAGATGGAGTAAGAAATTGCTTCTTTGGTCAAAAAGTCGAGTGCAATTACATTAAATCTGTGCCTTCTCATTCTCAATTCTTTCATGAGTGGGAATTGCTTCTCCTTATCTACTCTCTCCAGACCCCTCATGATTTTGAATATCAAACCTCCTCTCAACCGTTGTGGGCAAAGTTTTGGAAAGGATTATAAGAGATATAGGATTTATAATCATCTAGAAAGGAATAATTTGATTAGGAATAGTCAACATGGTTTTGTGAAGGGTAGGTTATGCCTCACAAACCTTATTGAGTTCTTTGAGAAGGTGACCAAAGAGGTGATTAAGAGTAAAGCAGTTGATGTTTATATGGATTTCAGTAAAATGTTGGATAAGGTTCCCCATGATAGGCTATTGCAGAAAATATGGAGGCATGGGATTGAGGGTGATTTAGCAGTTTGGATCAGAAATTGGCTAGCTGTAAGAGGACAGAGAACATAGAACATAGAACATTACAGCACAGAACAGGCCCTTCGGCCTTCGATGTTGCGCCGACCAATGTAAAAAGCAATGCCCCTCCAAACTAAACCATTCCCTTCTCTTCCATATACTTATCAACTAACCTCTTAAACGCCACCAAACTTGGCGCATCTACAACCGCTGCGGGCAGGGCATTCCACTCCCGAACCACCCTTTGGGTAAAGAACCTACCTCTGATATCCGTCCTATAACTATCACCCTTTAATTTAAAGCTGTGTCCCCTCGTGCTAGCTTTCTCCATCCTAGGAAAAAGGCTATCACTGTACACCCTATCTAAACCTCTAATCATCTTATATGCTTCAATAAGATCCCCTCTTAGCCGCCTCCTTTCTAACGAAAACAACTCAAATCCTTCAACCTCTCTTCATAGGACCTGCCCTCCATACCAGGCAACATCCTGGTAAACCTCCTCTGTACCCTCTCCAATGCCTCCACATCTTTTTTATAATGCGGGGACCAGAACTGCACACAATACTCCAAGTGCGGCCGCACTAGAGTTTTGTACAATTGCAACATGACATTGCGGCTCCGAAATTCAATCCCTCTACCAATAAAAGCCAAGACTCCATACGCCTTCCTAACAACCTTCTCGACCTGACTGCCTACTTTCAGGGATCTATGCACATACACACCAAGATCCCTCTGTTCATCTAGACTACTAAGAATCCTACCATTTGCCCTATACTCTACACATTTATTATTTCTGCCATAGTGCATTACCTCACAAGGGTGAGGTGATTGTTGGGAATCACCAAAGGGTGGTGATTGTTGGGAAATGTTCATCCTGGAATTCAGTTACTACTGGTGTATTGCAAGGATCTGTTTTGGGGCCAGTGCCATGGGGTCCTGATTAACGAAAAGCCTGATTTCAATCTTATGGCTCAGTAAGGTGAAGGAACGCCATTCATGTAGCTCATTCACTAGCCTACATTGCCCATCATGATCTAGATCATATTGAATGGCAGAACAGATTTGAAGGGGTAAATGGCTTACTCCTGCTCCAAAGTTCTATGTTCCTACTTTGGACCTGATGAATTTTAAAAGAAGTGACTGTAGAAGTACTGGATGCATAGGTTGTAATTTTCAGATCTATAAATGATCTGAATGAGAGCACAAAAGGATGGATTAATAAATTTGTGGATGAATCGAATGTCAGTGGAGTCGTGGACAGTGTGGAAGGATGTTGCAGTTACAGAGGGACATAGATAAGCTGCAGAGCTGGGCTCAGAGATGACAAATGGAGTTTAATGTGGGAAAGTGTAAAGTGATTTACTTTGGAAGGAGTAACAGGAATACAGAATAGTGGGCTAATGGTAAGATGAGCAAAGAGATTTTGGAGTCCATGTGCACAGATCCCTGAAAATTAGCACCCAGGTTGATAGGGTTGTTAAGAAGACGCACAGTGTGTTAGCTTTTATTTGTAGAGAAATTGAGTTTTGGAGCCATGAGGTCATGTTGTAGCTGTACAGAACTCTGGTGCGGCTGCATTTGGAATATTGTGTACAGTTCTGGTCGCCAGATTATAGGAAGAATGTAGAAGCACTGGAAAGGGTGAAGAGGAGATTTACAAGGATGTTGCCTGATATGGTGGGAAGGTCTTATGAGGAAAGGCTGAGTGATTTCAGACTCTTTTTGTTAGAGGTTAAGAGTTGACTTAATAGAGGCATATAAGATGATCAAAGAATTAGATAGGGTGGACAGTGACAGCCTTTTTCTTTGGATGGTTTGGATGAGGAGACATAGCTTTAAATTAAGGGTGATAAATATGGGACAGATGTCAAAGGTAGGTTCTTTACTCAGAGAATAGTAAGGGCGTGGAATGCCCTGTCTGCAACAGTAGTGGATTCGCCAACATTAAGAGCATTTAAATGATCATTGGATGAACATATGGATGATATTGGAATAGTGTAGGTTAGATGGGCTTTAGGTTGGTTTTCACAGTTCGGTGCACCATCGAGGGCCAAAGGGTCTGTACTGTGCTCTGATGTTCTATGTAAGTATTTGTTTTTCTCATTTGAAGTTCATAGTTCTATTAAAATATAAATGATGAAGCATTTTTTATAACTCATTATGAAATATTTAGCATGTATTTAATCTTATTCATGGGGTCCTGATTAATGAAAAGCCTGATTTCAATCTTATGGCTCAGTAAGGTGAAGGAACGCCATTCATGTAGCTCATTCACTAGCCTACATTGCCCATCATGATCTAGATCACATTGAATGGCAGACCAGATTTGAAGGGGTAAATGGCTTACTCCTGCTCCAAAGTTCTATGTTCCTACTTTGGACCTGATGAATTTTAAAAGAAGTGACTGTAGAAGTACTGGATGCACAGGTTGTAATTTTCCAAAATTCTCTTCTACCGAATTGGAAAACTGCAAATGTAATATCTCTGTTCAAGAAAGGAGAGAGACAGAAAGCTCAAAAGTATGGATTAGTTAGCCTAATGTCTGGAATTGGAAAATACTGAAATACATTATTAAAGAGGTAGTATAGTAACAGGACATTTTGAACATCATAATACAGTCAGACAGAGTTTACATAGTTTTACGAAACAGAAATTATGTTTTGCAAATTTATTAAAGTTCTTTGAGGATGTCACAAACAGGGTGTATAAAGGTATAGTGTGTTTGGATTTCCAAAAGGTACTTTATCAATGCCAGGTAAAAGGTTACTGCACAAGATAAGAACATATGATGTAGGTGATGATATATTAGCATGGATATGGGTGACATGTGTCACAGTTGTTGGCACTGCTGTCTCAGTGATCCGGGTTCAATTCCTGGCTTGGGCCACTGTCTGTGTGGAATCTGCACATCTTCCCCATGTCTGCTTGGCTTTCTTCTAGTTTCCTCCCACAGTCTGAAAGACATATTGGTTAGCATTGACCATGCTAAATTCTCACTCAGTGTACCTGAACCGACGCCATAGTATTTTGACTAGGGTACTTTCACAGTAACTTCATTGCAGTGTTCATGTAAGCTTCCTTGTGATGCTAATAAATTAAGTTAAACAAATATAGAACTGTCTATCTGGCATGAAATAAAGAATGGAGCTGCGTGGCTCATTTTCATGAAGGCAAACTTTAACTATTGGAGTGCCACAGGGATTGGTGCTGGGGCTCAACTATTTACAATCGGCAGTCATGATTGAAGGGAACAACTGCATTGTTGCCAAATATGCTGACAATACAAAAAAAGGTGGGAAAGCAAGTTTGAGGAGTATGTAGTAGTCTGCAAAGGATATAGATTAAATCGTTAAGGTTACTCCAAGTTCGAGTTCCACCTCTGGAGTTGATAGCCATGGAAAATACATTTGTGGTTTGGTCAAGCGGGTTGATTGTTAACCTGTAAATCTTCCAATAAATTATGTTAAGTGGTAGAGTTTCCTGTCAACCATAACTATGTGGGACAGTATCCCCACATTAAAATTCTCCACATACAAGCTCATGCCAAGTCAATGGCAAGTGGCCTCCTTGCTTTGAGAGACTGTTCCATGAGCGGGAACAGTATAACAGCTCGTTGAAAGAAGTAGGTTTTCGAGCTTTCAAAAGCAGATGAGAGGCAGAGAGGTGTAGGGATGATATTCCAGAGTTTAGGTCCAAGACAATTCATGGTACATGCTACCAGTGGTGGAGCAATTAAAATCTAGGTCATTGGAAGTTTGTTGCAGAGTGTAGATATCTAGGGTTGTGGGGTTGGAGGAGATTACATATCTCACATATGGCTCTCTGGTGTGTAGGTTTGGTTGAAAATTGTTGGACATCTCAGCAGGAGCTACTCAACTTTTGTTTTGTGTATGTATTAATTTGTGAATAAAATGTTTATACTTAATGCTATGACTACTTTTCTTCGGAGATACCCACACATGGATGCCGTTCTTGAAAAAAATCAGTATGAATTGAGAAGCCCCCTTATATCGTCAATAAACACGAACTCAAAGAAAGTAATTTAAAAACTTCCTGCCTTTATGCATTCCATACTGCGCAATCAATGTATTCCAATAAAACTACGATAAAAGGAAAGCGATGTGAATGTGCAGTGGTAACTGCAACTGCCTGAGTGGAACACAACTTCAACCCGACAGCCTGGGGCGGACAAAGCGGTGATTGACAGGAAAGCCCTGAGGAAGGCGGTTAATTTTATTTAAGAGCTCAAAGACGATCGCAGAGAGAAGCGCGCATTCAAAAATAAAAACGTTTTATTTTCATTCATTAAATAAGAACGACATTGGGAGAGCGGATCAAAGGAAAGAGAAAGTGAGAAGAACTGGCCGTGTGAAATTGTTGCCCAGTGTAAGTGCCTGTATTTGGACTAGGGTTTGGGCCGTGACTGATGTGCGGTGAGTGTGCATAGTTCACTGCTTATGCACTAGGCTAATTTTGCAGACAGTTGTGCGTATTTGTACGAGAAAGAGAGAAGAGCCTGTCAACTGTATGAGTCTGCACGTTTCTACCTGTTGGCTGTGGCTATCCGCATTTTCGTGCAGAAATACTTCAATGAAGTTGAAAAGTGATTTTTTTTTGTAAGTCTTATCGTGTAGTTCGAATAGTAAAAGGCACTTTGTGACCTAGATCGAGGTTGAATCTGGACGCAACAAAAAAGAAAATAGCACAGTAAAAGGAGATTGGAACCATGGATAGAACGAGGATCGCAACAGCTTCTAGACCGCCGGCAGGGTATGTTAATATTTCTAAAACTTCATTATGCAATACCTGGGCTCCGCTGCAAAATATTTGCGGTCGATTAAATAAATCATGTAACTGCGCACTCTGAGCTCGAGGGTGGGGGAAGGGTCGAACAAATTTGTAAACAATTAATAGCCTTGTGAATGGATGGTTAACCTGTGTCAAGGTTACCGGAGTGCTCTTGGTTCTCGTCCAGTTGTACTGTGCTTTGTCCGTTTCCCTGGAAACGCCGTCCTCGCGAGCGGCGGCGGTAGAACGCTACCCCAGGATCTGTGAAACGCAGTCCTCGCGAGCGGCGGCTGGGGAGCTGTGGTCCTGACACCTGTCAGCAATTCGGGTCTGCTTATAGGATAGACGCCGTCTTGCAGGGAGAAGGAGTATCTGATCTATTGAATGGTTATCATAAACCTTTTCATTTGACTGTATCAAAAGGTTCGTATCAAAAAATGGCCTTTTATTTACACACCATCGTGTAAATCTCATCGAAGTAGACTAAAAATATGTTGGATGTCTTTCAAATCTTAAATCGACTTCAACGGCCTATAATGACGAAACACCTAATTTAGTGGAGTTGCTGTTTTCTGCAGGAAAAATAATATTTAAAAGTTCACTTTCCATATTTCATTGATCTATTATCGTGCTAATTGCGTCATGAGTTTCCTCCCTGTCCCGTCATGTGATAACGGGAACACTCAGGACACTGATGTGCAGGGAGAGAGCTCACATGTTGATACAGTTGAACATAACTTTTATTGAGCTCTTTGAACATTGAGGTGCATGTGCTGCTGAAGGGCTTCAATAATCCTGAATTTTTGACGTATTGCTGCATTTTAATATTCCTAAGCATTCTTCAGTGAAATTCACCTGGTTTGAACCTGTCCCTTAATAACAAAAGACACAAATAATTTCTTATTTCATTTCCTTTCTACTTTGGGAAATGCAGTTATTTCTGAATGATAAACATTTGCCCAAAAAGGAAGCCACTTATATCCGTTATTGAAACTGTTTATTTTGAGGGCAAAAGCAAACTTTTAAATAATGAGGCAATTGTATAATTTGTACACATCCACCTTTGAAGAATTATTTTACTTTAGCTATGTATTTAGAATAGTGCAGACTTTCAAAACAAGTGTCAGAAGATTTTAACTCTTGTATTACAGTAGGTTCAGGGAATTTCTGTATTCCAGTACAATTGGCTTTATTTCTATGTGTAACTGACACACCAGAAACTGCTCACTGTTTAAAACAGTTGTTTATTCATGTTATTGCTCTTTTCTATACTTTTCTCTTTCACAGAAGTATGCCAGAAATCTGTTGGATTGCAGTACAGTAAATTGGCTGCCAGCATTCTGAGTCCACAAACAAATACATTTCAGTAGGAATTATTTGCTGGCAGCTCAGAGTAACAGCTCTGACTGGTTTATCCTCTCCATAACCATGAACACTGATGACACTTGTAGTTTTCAACTTTTGCCCCGATTGAGATCAGCTCACTACGTACTGGTTAAACTGAAATCTATCTTGAGATTCCGTGTATGGTTTAATGTTACCTTAGTCACGAGATTGTCAGGACAACTTGAAGTATAGTCATATGGGACAGGAAGTAGTTAAGAAAAGTCAGAAAATTTTCATGGTAATGCACGTTCAAAACGAGAACATTGTAATGTTTGATAAGTGTTTGTTGCTTAAAATCTTTAAGCATTTTAAAACATTAACTTTTTTGGCAACTTTCACCAAAGTAAGATACTCAAACAGTGAGCCCAATGTCACCCAACTAAAGGTATCTGTGGTTAACCTGAATTTATAACCGATTGTAAGAAAATGATGTTAATTACCATTTCTGATACCTTGGTACACCCATCAGTAATTTTTCTTGAAAGGTAAAATTTGCAGACATCTAATCTCACTATCTAATTCCTTTGGCTTCTCATGGGTTCTACCTCCTGACCCCATCACCTCAAACGTTGTATATACTTGCATTAAATTCATACCTTTTGATCTTTAAGAGAATCAAGAGATAAGAGGGGCAGGTGCAAAAGTGAACTTGCCCTAGAAGATCAGCTATGATGTTGAATGGCGGAGCAGGCAAAGGAGATTCAAGGTGTACTCCTGCTCACATTCTTAGATTACAGACCGGCTATTCAGAACTGAGATGAGGAGAAATTTCTTTACCCAGAGAGTGGTGAATTTGTGGAATTTTCTACCACAGAAGACTGTGGAGGCCAAGTCACTGAATATATTTAAGAAGCAAATACAGAGATTTCTAGACTCTGAAGGCATCAACAGATATGGGGAGAATACAGGAGTATAGCATTGAGATAGAGTATCAGCTATGATCATGGTGGCATAGTGGTTAGCACTGCTGCTTCACAGTGCCGGGGACCCAGGTTCAATTTTCACCTTGAGTCACTGTCTGTGTGGCGTTTGAATGTTCTCATCATGTCTGCTTGAGTTTCCTCTGGGTGCTGCAGTTTCCTTCCACAATCCAAAAATATGTGGTTAGGTTAATTGGACATGCTAAATTGCCCCTTAGTGTCAGCAAGATATTAGGGTAAATACGTGGGATTAAGGGGAAAGCTCTCGGTGGGATTGTTGTTGGTGCAGACTTGATGGGTCGAATGGCCTCTGCATTGTAGGGGTTCTATGATATTGAATGGCAGAGTAAACTCGAAGGGCCTAATGACCTATTCGTGCTCCTATTTTGTATATTTCTGATTTTTATATTCGTATTTTGCTTTGGGCATGGTTAGTTGAGCCTGGATGAACAGTGATCATACCAGATTCTCCTTCCCGTCATTTGTCTTTAAATTGAATCTATTTGTTACAACAATTCATATCTCTGTTATTATCAATGTACCTTCATTTTCCACATGCTACGTTGTGTAGTTTTAGGCTCACTACTTTGATTTGATTTGATACATCTATGATCCATTTGATAGATATGGTGTGCTATTGGTATCATCTATAAATTTATGTATAGTTTACCCTTGAACTCCCATTGGGTGGCTGGGGATCAAATGCTGAGCATCCAATGATTGAGCCAATTCAAAAACCACTTTCCGATATGGTCCTGTAAACAAATTTTCACTGCACACATAAGATCTCATCTTCTAATGCAACCTGGGATGAAGCAGTTTAGGAAAAACCATTTCAACATTTAAGTCATACACTCTACAGGGTTTCTCAATGTATTGTCAGTATCTTCAAAAACAAAACTGGATCAGATTTATCAAGCATGACTTGTGCAGAGTGAGATAGTTTTAAATAACACCTCCAATTCCAACTCATTATAAATGCTTATCTTGTGATGTGTGTTTATTTCCCCAACATAGAGGTTAGACTTACTCTTACCCAGGTTTTTGATTCAAAGAAAAATATTTGCTCGACCTTTGCTGGGAAGCATACCTACAGTTTCAAAGTGATCTTCTCAAAATACCTGCCAGGATGTTATACAAGATGAGGGTCATTTCATTGAATGGTGTGAAATAAATGTGATCTTGCTGGTTTTCTTCCATTTTATTTGTATACAAACAAATCCTTTATGATGTGATCTGCAAACAACTGATCGGGGATTAGTTTGCAAGGCAAAGGGCAATTCTGAATTTAAAAATATCTATTAAACCCTGCTGTGCCTTCGCAGTTATTTGTAATCCAAGAAGTGAGAAGTTCCTTATAAGTCCAAATTGGCTTTCATTTCTGAAGCTTTCCCTTGCCTGTTGAGAATCTCTCTTCTTTATTTTAATTGATATTAGGCTGTTTTTTCCTTTTAACTTATATTTTTGTAAATATTCAATATCTAAAATTGTGTTAATTTCTCACTACTTTATCTTTTTTAACTACTGTAAATTGAGCCTTTTTGAAATGGTGTGCTTTTTAAACATGTTAGAATCCATTGGGGCAATTCTGCCAAAAGTGCTGAATTGGCAGGAAAGTGGTTCTAGATCACGATAGTTCTGACAATTCAGCTTGTCACCTGAATCTCTGCACTCTGTGCACTGAAGCGGTCCCAGTCGTGAATATCATTAAAAACGGGGGAGGGGAGATGTGGAGAGACCGTCAAACTCCTATTTGCTGGCCAGCTCAATCACTGGGATTGAGTCACCCGGGATTCCTGCAGTGCTGCTCCTCCGGCATCTTCCCATGGCTCAATCGTGGGCCCCACAGCAATTGCTGGGCCAGCCCTGACCCCCCACCCCCCCTTCCCTGTCCCTGAGCACCCCAATGATCAGGCCCCACTCCCCAGCAATGGCAATTTATCCCCTCCCAACATTGACCTCCCCCCAGGGATCAGACCTCCCCCTGGAGGCGCCTCCTACCAGACCACGTTCTCCTCCCCTCACAGCCCAACCCAATCCCTGTCTCCCTCCATCTCAGACAGATCCCCATGCGAAGTGGCAGTAAGACCCCCACCCTCACTAATCGCACCTAGGCCCTGCTCAGAATAAGGTCTGCACCCTTGGCACTGCCCAATGCCTGATCTGCTCAAAATAGGCTCTGCACTCTCCACTGCCCTATTCCCTGAAGTGCCCTGATTGCCCCCCTTCATTTTGGTGAGGTCTTCTGCCAGCACTCCAAACATAGGGAACTAGTCTGAAACCCACCAGAATGAAGTGATCCTGGTAGGGTGGGAGATTCCTTTATCTACACATTTAAAATAGATTTTAAAAAGATTTATATTACTTACCTGCCTTCCTGCTGGTTTCTGGTGTGGTTTGGCTGGCGATTGCTCACCAGCTCTGGTAGATAAGCATGTGTTCCTCAGGCGTATGTGAATCCCCATTCAAGGTCTCAATACACACTGGATCTGCTGGATCTGCCAGAAAAGTGGCAGGCATGGATGGGACAATCATGGCTTTTGTTTTAAATCAGTATGATGGAAAGGTAATGACATGCCTGCCAAATTGGTGATGCTTAATCATTGAATACTGATAAAAATAAATATTGTTTATCAATTTGAGCCAAGAAATTGAGCAAAGTGCTTATGGGATTTGTGGGTGGTGGGGTGGTTCCCATTGATTGTAACTTCCACTTGTTGTTTGCCACATTTGTGGATAAGAAGGTCTCGTGGCACATTGTGTGGTGTCTGCTTCCGAACCAGAAGTTGTGGGTTGAAATTTCGGATTTGAAGCACAAGGAAGGTGCATTCGTCATGTGGCCAGACAGGCAGAGGATCAGCTTCTACCTCCTTTCAACATTCACCAGTGGCAGGTAGTAAGACGGCAAGAGATTTCTCGTCAGCCATGTGATGGAAAGAAATGGAGCTTGTATCAGCACTACCATACCCCGAAACTGTTGGTATTGACTCTTTGGCCAATGTATGTTAGATGAATGCCAACAGCACAAGGTTTGATTCCCATTCTGGGAATTAAGGATCTGCTTCCTTGCTCCACTAATGGTGCAGTGAACTGGACCTGTTTTCAGACAGAGAAAACAAGATGAAAAAGACTAGTGGAGAATCAAAATCTCCCACTGCTATTGCTATTCTTTCATTAGCACTTTATTTATGATCTACAGCCCAATGATGTTCCGCCTAAAGTCTTTAAAGCTGGTGTGCTTTTGCTTAAACCAAGACACCATGTCTTTGTTCTATGGATTTGGAAGGAAAAATAACTCCCCGCACTCCCTTCACTTGACTTCAGAAATGCGACAGTTATAATTATCTTTAAAAAGGGAGGTACATCATGCTATAGAAATTATTGAGGCCTTTTCCTCTTGCCCATTGCAGGGACAATCCTGACGCATGTTTTCCAGAATTGCCTATTTCCTGTGGATGAGGAAATTCTCCCAAAGAAACAGTGTGGTTTTAAACCTTCCAATGGAACATCTGAACTGGGCTTTTAGACAAACCCAAGAAAAATGCTTGGAACTACATCAGCAACTCTACTAAATTCAGTAGCCTGACCAAAATATTTGACTTAGTGAATTTTGAGATTGTGTGGATTGTGCTCCTGAGATTTGGATTCCAAGAAATTTCATCACGATGTAGATAATTGCTTCATGATTAAGTGCCACTGTCTTGTATGGAAGATTTAAAACAATCCCATTCAAAGTCTGGACCAGTGTCAAAAAAGGCTTTGTGATAATCCGTCCCACTATTTACAATCTGTCTGACAATAGCTAATCACTTAATCAAAGATAATTGGTATCTGGTGTCAGTATTAAATACCGCCAGAGTGGAAAATCTTTTTAACTTCAGTGCCTATGTGTCAAAACTGAACTGACCACCATTGACATGCATGGTGTATAGTTTATAGTGTAGAAGGCTGTAAATTGTTGTTTACTCCATATGAGATTTTCAATCACTCTCAAACTTTTCAATTCTGCATGCTGGAAAGCTGGCCTGACCTTGAATGCTGCGAAAGCAGAATGCATATATTAACCCACATGTGTTCAGCCAAATACTCCATCCTCTTATACATGTTGAAAGAGAGACCCTGAACATGTTGAGTATTTCCCATACCTTGGTAGCCACCGCTTTCAAAAAGGCACATTTGATGAGGGGATCCAACAGTGGTCCAGCTGTGCCAGCTCAGCCTTCCACACACTATAGCAGTGAATTTTTAAAGACAATTATTTCCCAAGTCAACTGAAGTCCCTGCATACAGAGAGGTTGTCATCACCACACTCTTGAACTGAGATGAGACCTTGACTCTATATCAGTGACACATGAAAGGGCTAGAGAACAGCCCAATTGGCATCTTGTATTTATCATTATCCTTGAGAAGAGATGCTGAAGAGCACCCATGCAAGCTGTCAAGGAATTGAATTGAGTCTAAGGGAGGCAAGAGAAGTTCTCTACTGGCCAAATATAAACAATCTAATTGAAGACCACATCATTCAGTGCGATGATTGCCATGAATACCAGGCTAAACAAACTAGATGAAACATGACATCCCAGACGGACTATGGATGAAGTTGGGAGTTGATCTCTTCATTATCGCAGGAACTGATTATCTTATCACTGTAAACTAGTATTTTGGCTAGTAGGAGGTAGACCAGCTGCTTCAATGACAACAGGAGAAATAGTGGAATGCCTGAAAACATACTTCAATTGTTAGAGAATCCTGGATGTTGTGATGAGTGACAATGTCCATCACTTTATGAGTGAAGAATTCAATTGCTTCACAAAGGATTGGGAAGTTATCTTTGTACAGTCCCTAGACGAATGGAAAGGCTGAGATCGCATTGAAAAGGAATCATTATGAAATCGAACAAAGTTAGCACAGAAGTGTATGAGGCAATTGTTGAATGGAGATGCACACTGACTGAAGACATGCAAAGTATTCAGTCTAAAGGCTAATGTCACTTTGCATCCAAACATTTGCACAATAGCAAAAAAGCCACTGAAGCCTGAAGTAATAACAGGTATGAGTTAAAAAAAATCACATTGAAATGGCAGAAAGCTAAATTTCATTTTGCCAAGACTGCCAAACTGTTGCCAGAACAGAGCACTGGAGAGCCTGTGAGAATACAAACAGTATTCTCAACAGGAGTCAGTTCATGTGGCAATTTGAGACATGTGTATAACAGCTGTCACTCCAATTGTGTCCACTGCGTACAGTGAAGCAAATATATTGGTGCAGCCATAGGTATATACGAACAGCTAGAGAAACTGACCCTTCACTGCAAGTGTCTGGTCAGGGAGATGGAATCTCTGCATGTTCTATGCATGTTTCAAATTGCCGCATGGGCTGACTCAGATTGAGAATATTGTTTGTATTCTCACAGGCTCTCCAGTGCTCTGTTTTGGCAGTCTTGGCAAAATGAAATTTGGCTTTCTGCCATTTCACCTTGAATTTTTTTTTAGCTGACGCCCGCCAGTATTTCAGGCTTCAGTGGCTTTTTTGTTATTGTACAAGCAGTTTGAGTGCAATATGACATTAGTGTTTAAACTAGATTACTTCCGTATGAAGTGCAGAATGACCAAAACTCCCACTGATCCCTACCAATAGAACTGAAACAACAAGTTACCATGGCAACAACAAATGTCATGGGGGGGCGGTGGGGGCTACACTCTTCAGAGAAGGAATATCACCCAGATGAGCAGCTAATCACAATGCACAGACACATCATGAAAAGACCTGCTCAAATTAGCAACTCTGTGAAATGCACGTACAGCCATTGTTGAGAATAACAATTTGCTTTAAACTTCTGTAACCAAAAAAGTTCATTGCATTGCAAAGATTAACACTTTGACACCTTTCACTTTTAAGAATCACTGAGGCCCTTATTGAAAACTTTAATGAAAATATTAAAAGGTACATATCAAATATAGGTTGGATAAGTGTCATCACATGATCGTGACATCGGCAATTTAATTTCTTTTTGTTAAACTGTTTTATTTGGACATGTTATTCACTGAGGAAAAAATTAGTCAAAAAATGTAATAGCATTAATTCAATGACAGAGGGGGATAGATGAATTTATAATGGGGAAATGTTGACACAGAAGTGCGATGCCTGGCAGAAAGACTCTGCAGGTCAGAGATCTCTGCAGCTGCAAGAATTTTATTGACACCTAGATGGAATATACAGCGAGTTATCTGAAAGACAATCTTGAGCATTGGTTACAGAGAAAAATTCCAGTCTCCAAGCCACCTGTATACTGTGGCACAAGATTGTCATACTAACTGCAAGAAATTAATTATTCAACAAGGTATTAGTTAAATTTTAATCAATGTTCCTTCTCTTCTGCTCTGCTCATTCTATTTCGGTCAGGGATGGAGGTGGCAGGAATAGGTGAAATAGAGGCCACCAGCATTATCAAATATATAGATCATGCTGAGGACCAATTTCTCACACTCCAAGGTTCTCTGTCTTTTGATAGACAACGCCTTCATAGCGCAGACTTTGAATCCAAAACAAGGCTTTTCCTGTCTACAAAATAATGCTTCTGTTGTGTAATTTATTTGTCAACATTTCCCTGTGTAATTCTTCATGCCAGTGCAACTAAAACAAATAAATTTGCAAACAAACTAATTCTATTTAAAATTATTACATTGCACTAAAGGCAGTGAATATCTACTTGGCAGACAACTTTGTTCAGTATTAAGTTAATCAAATTAATTAAAAATAAAACAATTCAACCGAAGCAGATGGAATTTGTGCAAATATTTATAAGACAAAAAGTTTAAAGAATCAATAAAAATGAAATAAATCTTTGTCCAACTATTATTATGAAACTTATGGAGAAAACAGCTTTGATCTTTGTAACTGGGTGAAGCTACATTTTACGACTCCATAAATTCTACAGGGCAGATTCTTAATTGAGTAATGTCAATGCAATCATCTCATAAATCAGGAGAAAGTTAAAAGATAAAAATAGTGAGATGCATTTTTTTTCAAATATGGACCATGACAGATTAACCTGTTTGAGTATCTAACAGGTCAATCAGAGCTCTTTACAAATAAACTACTTTTGAAAATGCTTTTCAGATAATTTAATAAATCAGAGTTGAATTTACCAACCTCATTTCATATCCCTGGCTGGTAGACTTGGTGAATGAGATGGGTTTCTGGGAATATTCTATTTTAGTCAACAGTTGTGTGGCCAAAAGCTTCCTAAAATTGGGTATGACTAACTGTTTTCTCAAAGCAATGCAGAAAAAACTAGACTGAAACCACAATGTACAAAAAAAAGAAAGGAAACAAAATGGGACAGAGATTGTGGCCTGAAATTGTTGACTTCAATGTTGAGCATGAAAGGCTGTAAAGTGCCTTATTGAAAAAAATGAGGGGTGATCACATCCATAGTTGCTTTGTTGCCAATGAGAATGGAGAATTAAGCGCTCACTGACACTCAATTCTCTGCAGCAGCACCAGAGAATCTCAGCTGTGGATAAGGTCGGAAGTTTTTGGTGAAAGTGTTGTTTCTTGAATTTAAGTTGATTTTCATTGGAATACTGCAAGTGTCTGAGAACAGGGAAGTTAGTGGGATTGCAAGGTGAAGAATTGAAATGACAGAGCATTCAAAACTCAGAGCCATGCTTTTGGACTGTATGGAGGCGTTATGCGAAGCAGTTGCCTATCTGTATTTAGTCTCCCCAGTATATAACAGGCTGCTTTATGAGCAATGTATATGATACACTGAATTGAAATAAGTACATGTAAATCTCACTTTCACCTGAATTAGTGTTCAGGACTTAGAATGATGAAAGAGCAGGTAAAAGGACATAGATTCCACCTCTTGTGCTTGCATGGAAAGATGCCACTGGAACAGGAGTGTACGTTAAGGAGGATTGGGGAATGTACCAGAATTTCCCAGATGGAGTGGTTTTGTGGTGAAAGGGGAGGGGAAATTGTGATTGGTGTTGGCATTGAATGGAGGAAATGGCAGATGTTGTTGTAAGAAGTTGACAAATGAATAAAGCAGGCAAGTACCAACTAAGGATATCTTGCGACCCAGACAGAAACCAGACAGATACAAGTTGGGGCATGTGGCGCTTCATCACTTTACTGACTCGATGTAAGGGAAGGAAGCAGGCAAAAAAATGTACAAGCCAGAACCACCATTATAAAAGGAGGACTCTGCGCTTGGAGTTCAGAGATGAAGAAGATATTGGTATCGATTGACTGAAGCATGGCCAGCTCCCTCAACAGTGTAGATCTAAGCTAGATCTCAGTAGAATCTGAGTCGTCTCTGTACTATATTAGAAATTACAATTAAGCTAGTTCTTTTGAAGAAAGTAGAGATGTGCTAAATTTAGGTGTCTTCATTATGTCTACCTACGTAGTTTGTGCAGGATTTTGGTCAACATTCTTGTGACCTTGGATAATCTTGATTGAAGTGGTCGCCTCACAATAAATGGTTCTAATATTTTCAAGTGCTTTGCGTATCTCGTTAATCACAGACCTTTAAAAACTCACCTAGTACTTGATATATACTCCCACAGGTGGTTTGGAGAAAAAGCCAAGAAACCAAACACATTTGTATTCGTATTAGAGACCTGACTAAAGTCTGGTTGAACAAAGAATGTAAAGGGAATATTGGGAATGCGTAGGGCACAGTACTAGGGATAACAGCCAATGCCCTGGGGATAAAGGTGTTCTCAGTAGATAATTTGGAGTTATTAAATGGGACCGTTCATACAATAAAAGGACATCCAACCCTATGCTGTCAGTCATAAGGGTTCAATTGTTAGAACTGCCCTCGCTAAATGTAAATAGGCCTGCCAAGCTATTGTGTGTCCTTATCTATCTGGGTTGAAAAAAATGTAATGTCCATAGATTGGACTTTAGAAATATGTGAGGAAGAACAAGATCTAGCTAGAATTGGATATATGGGCAATAGTACCCACTGTGCCTCCACTAACCTAACCTCATACCATTATGGGAAGTTGACATCATTTTGTTTTTCTCGAGAAGTAGCCACCTGTATAAGCATTAATAGACATAGACAAGAGATCAAAGATTACCATTAATGTCACAGAGGAAACTAGAGGAAAATTGAGTCATTATAAAAAGAAGTGTCAAACTGAGATAAAGTTATTCCTCAAGCAATTAAGAAAATTGGAAAAGTAGAAAAGGTACTCAAAACCTATGTTCAGGTAAAACAGGAAATGTCATAGATTGGTGAATAGATACAGAAAATTAAACAACCTGACAACTGGGATTGGGGTATTCATGTAGAATTTTACCCTTGGATCCGCATCCTCTCATACCTTGTTATTGCTATTGTTCTTGTTATTATTGTGACAGTACTATGTCTTTAAGAAATATATTTGTGCCATGTTTCTTGTGAGGAGACTGTTTTCTATTTCAGTTCTGATTATCATTCCAATTGTCTACAACCACCAGCTCACATGCTGAGCATGCAAAAGAATAATTGCTCCTAATTATTTGAGTGCTTATTTCAACCTTAGTTAATGCTAAGGTTTATTATTTTTTGGGTTTTCCCCTTGGGTTTTAATGTAGTGTTTAATTTGGTTGATGATATGTAAAGGCCATGTATGTGTCATGTGCTGATGGGAGGAGCTAGGCTTACAGAGAGACAAGTTGCTGTTTAAATTTGAAAAGGATCAGCAGTTGTTTCTCCCTCTCACTCTGGAAATTGAATCCTGGAAACTGCTAGAAAACAGGTATCACTCTCTGGAGTTCTGGTATTTGAAGACAGGCCTTTCTGTGGAGGCTGCTGTCTTGAGAGTCAGAAATCAGGTGTCTCTCTCTACCTCTCTCCAGAATTGTTAAAAGGCTGAAAAGGAGTTTACATCTTGAGGGAATATTGCTTAAATTGCTCATATAGGTAGCTAGCAGTTAAGAATTATATCTTGTCATATTTCATTTGGTAAAAGTTATGCTAATTCCTTTTTGTTATAGTTAAATAGTATGGTTAAATAAAGTTTGATTTTTTAATAATAGCAACTTTGTGGGTCAAAAGAATTACATTATATGTAAATATAAAATAAATACAAAAAGCAAGTAGATTGCAGGATTCAGGAAGCATTCATAAACGAATCATTGTTTCGTTGTTTGAAATTACTCAGATTGTATTCTGAAGAATAACATTACTTCTAATGACTTCCCAGCTCTAAAATTCTTGAGATTACCTTATGATATTGAACATAATACTAACTAGGCATACAGCCAATGTTTGCAACCAGAATAAAAACTTGACATAAAGAGTTAGAGACTAGGTCAGAAAATCCTAAGTATATTATGAAATTCATCTAGGCCCCAACTCCTCATGTCAAGTTTTTATTCTGGTTGCAAACATTGGCTGTATGCCTAGTTAGTATTATGTTCAATATCATAAGGTAATCTCAAGAATTTTAGAGCTGGGAAGTCATTAGAAGTAATGTTATTCTTCAGAATACAATCTGAGTAATTTCAAACAACGAAACAATGATTCGTTTATGAATGCTTCCTGAATCCTGCAATCTACTTGCTTTTTGTATTTATTTTATATTTACATATAATATATTTTTAGAGTTTGCTGCTGTTGATTGTATGTGAGGATGATTAAATTAATCTAATTTAAATGGCGCATTTTGTTTGAAAATTGAAATGGATACTTCTTACTGATATAAATTTGGGTAAATTGAAATGCAGAAGTATTTGTTTCTTGATACATTTGAATAATCTGACCCTTTTGACAAGCGTTTTCAGGCAGCAATTGAATGATGAGGTTCTTGAAGAAATTATATCGGTATCTATGCATTTGAGGCATGAACAATTGTTACGTTTTCTCACAAATAACTTGAAATGGGCTGATTTAGCTAATGTCAATTGGAATAATAATAGTGTCTTTGCATTTTACATTAATATTCTGGGTTGGAGAGAGTCAAAAACTGGCTGTTTTTCACTGCTTTTTATCATGCAGTCACCTTGACTGTAATACATGTAATCAAAAAGTTCATATGTGGTATTAAGCTTTTTCCTCACTTTCCCTACCACGCCAATTTGATGATATTAAAGGTTTCTGGCATTTATTCAAATATACCCCACAGATAACAACCACCCTGGGAAAGAAAGTAATTTGGGACTGCAAGCTTTAAACAAGGCACTGTTTTGTAATCCCCTCAAGTAATATGTTTCAACCTGGAAGTCACAGCAAAAATAAACACATTAAGCATTTAAACCTTTGCAGGACTGCTAATCGTTTCCTACAATTTTGGTGGAAAATCCACCGAAAGTATCTCAATTCTCCTGAGGGTTTGGAGATCTTCTACTGAATATGTGACACAGGATCTGGAGAGCTCCGTGATTCATTTTTTCCTTAGCTTGTCACTTTCTATAAATGTCATGAAAGATTAATGTAAAGGAAAGAATGTGAAGCAATGTAATTTCAGATTGCAATAAACGATCAGGTGACTCAAGGAATGCTGTAAGCTCAAAATACAATTGTATTCTGCGTTAGAAATAAAAAGAGTAATTATACAGTCTGAAAATCTGAGTTAAATATTGAGACTTATGAAATTGCAAAGCATGGTGGCACAGTGGTTAGAACTGCTACCTCTCAGCGCCAGGAACCCGGGTTCGATTCATGATTTGGGTCTCTATCTATGTGGGGTTTGCATGTTCTCTCCATGTCTCTGTGAGTTTCCTTTGGGCGCTCTGGTTTCCTCCCACAGTCCAAAGATGTGAGGCTTGGGTGAATTGGCCATGCTAAATTTCTCCTTCGCATCAGGGATTTAGCTGGGGTAAATGTATGAGGTTGGGGAGGATAGCGCCTGGGTAGGAATCTGATTGGTGCAAACTTGAGGGACAAAATGGCCTCCTTCTGTGCTGTAGGATGCTATAATTCTACGAATTCTATCAATGTCTGAAAGAAAGCCGAATAAAGAGTGGATTCCATTCTCTCCCTATAGACCCGTTGACATTTTCCAGCTTTTTCTGTTTTTGTTACTCATAAAAATTGATTCTGTTTTGGATGAAACCTACCTCCAGCTCCTTTGACCTTATTTCCATTAAACCACTGACTACTCAACTTTCCCTTCTAGTATCTTGTTAATTGACAGTGTTAATGATTCTTTCTGTTCAGGAGTTGTCCATCTTTCATTTAAAGAACAACCCTTGCAGTCTACAGTTTATTTCCAACTTCTCTTTCCCCTACAAAATCATTGAACATTTTGTCATCTCCCAAATCCATTTTCACCTTTTCCCAGAACTCAGTGTTTGAGTCCCTTCAGTCAGGTTTCCACTGCCATAGTAGCATAGTAGCATAACCATTCTATTCAAAGTCATAAATTAAATCCTGTGTGACTGTGCCAGAGATAAGTTATTCCTCAACGTCTTTCTCGATCTGTCTAGAGCCTTTGACCTAGTTGACCACACTATACTTCTCTAATATCTCTTACTGTCATCCAGCTGCCAGGGATTAGTCTTATCTGGATCTATTCTTATTTCTACTTAATCATAGCCAAAATATCACTTTAGCTGGCTTCTCTTCCTGCCCCTACTTCATTACTTCTGGTATCTCCCTGCTACTCCTCATCTGCCAGCTATCACTTAATGACATCATCAGAAAACACAAATTTTCTTATGTAGACTGATGCCATCCGGTTCAAAATCACAACTAATTCTCTCAACTCCTTTACTGTTGCTAAATTGTCAGACTTTACATTTGACATGCAATACTGAATGAACAGAAATTTTCTCTATTTTAGGAAGACTGGAGCTATTGTTTTGGGTCCAAATTTTCTTCCCTAGCTACTGACTCCATCCATTATCTTGGCAACAGTCTGAGAGAAAGCAGTGTCTTCAAAATCTTGGTATCATATTTGACCCCAAAATGAGCTTGCAAATCATACTTGCACCGTCTGTACGTCTCCTATTTCCATCTCTGTAAGATCATCTGACTTTACCCGCCCCATTTCATTTGCTGCCAAAATCTTCATTCATGCCCTTGCTTTCTCTAGATTTGACTATTGTAAGGCACTCCTCGCTGGTCTCCTACATTCTATCCTTCATAAATTTGAGGTTATTCAAAACTTAACTCACATCTTAACTCACACTAAAGCCCCTCACCTCTCTCCTGTATGTTAACTGATTTATATTGGCTCCTGGTCAAACAATTTCTTGATCTTAAAATTTTCATAATCGTATTCAAATCCTTCTGTATCTCTTCAATTTGCTCCAGCTTCACAACCCTCCAAGATATTTGTGTGATTTTTGCATACTTGTTATGATGCTGCCGTCAAATAGAATTTGATTTGCTCCAGCCAATGCATTTGTGCAACTTTGGAACTTCCTTGGAATAATTTTTACTGATTCTGACAAGAGCCCAAGACCTTGAATGAAATTTTTGACCAGTATATATCATGGAATGTTCAGCTGATATTATTATGCTTTTAAGTTGTGGAGGTTGGAATTTTGCTTTTTTGTTAACTTGGCTTTGCTGATTAACATAACTATGTATCAGTGAATATATTTCATTATTCATTTGGTTGATTGCTTGAGTTTGATTTTAGTTAATTTGGCAGTTTTTAAGGATTTTCTTTAACAGTAAGTATGTGTTTATTTTAGCTGGATTAATTTAGTTTTGTACATCTAATTTTTGATATATGTTGCTTTTCCTTGTCAAATTGCCTGGCCTTCACATCTCTGTCAAATGATTACACATTCAGTCAAATAGATTTAGTGGGTCTGGGAATCACAGCATGCCCCCTGGAAAAGAAGGTGGGTGGGATTTTATGGCTTCGCTCATCCCAAAACCGTAAAATCCTGCCCAAGGTCAACGGTCATTTCCATGGTTTGCCCCTCACCTGCTCCGATTCCCATGGTGCGCGGGATGATAAAATTCTGACCGATATCTCTCCATTCCGGCTGATTCTTTTTTAAGTTACTAAGCTGGCAGAAGCACACTTGGGATTGTGAATCATGATTTTCAAAAAAGCTTTGCAAAAATGTCACATCAAAGACTACTGAATTAAGTTGAATCCTGTGGGTAGTTAATTGGTTTGTTGATTATAAATGGAAGCAGGGATGAGAAATTAATGCCATTTGGCAGATTTTGACATTGGGCTCATGGAAATCTGCTACTTTAATTACACATTCCAACTTGGCATCAGCCCAATGTTTGGTGAGTTTAAAAATAATTGAAACTCTGCTGTCAGTCAATGAGATCAGGAACTGACTAAAGAGCCATGATTAGAGGAGCACTGAGCATAGGTGAGATAGAATCTATGGAGGAGTAGCAAGGCCAGGAGGGAGGGAACCAGTGATTAGAGGAGTTGGAGCAGTGAGCATGGAGAACTCAGAGATACAGAAGAATTAAAAGCAATAAATAAAAATATTTTCTCAAATTGAAGAAAGAGATGGAAACAGTTCTCTTCAAACCAAAATATCAGAACTTGGAAGTCAATAGACAATTGATACTTTTTTATCCTCCCTTTGGAATTATTTATTTTTACAATCCTGCTGGAATTGTGCATTTTTTAAATAAATGAAGAGCTGTTTCTGTAATCACTAGGAAGGATGCTCTTCTTCAATTATTCATTATTCATTCTCCCCCGACCACCACCACCACCTCCTCCCACTTAAAACACCCCTCATATTTAAAGTTAAAAGAAAGGGAGAGAACTGGGATCCCAACATTGCCATTGGATGATCTGGAGGAGAGATGGAAGCCAAATAACAGCAGATTCAGTGCAGGTAAAGCAAGTCTAGCTGTGTAAGTGAGAGGGAATGTGAGAGGGAGGGAATCTGAGATGGAGGCAATGTAAGAGACAGAGAATGTGGGAGGCAGGAAAAGAAGACAGATACTGAGGAAGAAGAAGGGAAATTGGACGGATGAAGAAGGCCGCTAAGGGTAAGAGGGAGAGAGTTTACGAAACAGGTGACTTTGCTCAGTTTCTACTTGTGAGCTATCACTTTTAACTTGCTGCTTATTTTATTTCTGTACATGGTTTTCCATCTACAGAAATTTCAGATAAAAAGTCTTTATCTTTTATAAAGCTCACCTCTTAAGCCTGTCTTTCAGTTCACAAATAATCATATATGAGACACTTTGTTGACCACTGCCCACATGCATTCTGCTGATTTCTATCCGCATGGCTTTCTTTCTATTGGTGTAACTGAAGTGATAGGCACATAAAGCAAGGGCAAGTGAAATGAGATGTATGCTGATTGCACACAACACTGTCTGTGAGAGCCTTGCATTCTCTCTACATTCGACGTATAAATATTTATTTTGTTTTACTATTTGAGGTTGATGCTTGTTCTATTAACATATAAATGATAAATCATTTCTACCATTCATTACGTATATAGACACATAGGTCCAAGCTCAGAGCTTTCTCCATGTTTACTTCTACATACGATCCTCTTCAACACTACACTGACTTCTAGGAGTGGCCATGTGTTCTCTTGTGAGTCATATGTTCTTTTACGTTACTGTATGAGTGATACTATATTCAGTCCCACATTAAACTTTTATGTACCAGATTCTTATGTAGCACTCCCCAACTATTTATCGAATGTATTTGCAAGTTATTGAGGTTTATCCCATATGGTTACATCATTACTAATATCCTATCTTTTCCCTTCAAGTCTATGAATTCATAGGATCAGGTGGTCTGCAGACATTGTCATCTTCCATATCATGTTCTCATAACTGTCAGAGAAATGGTAGGCTGTGTCACCACAGTTAAACTTTGATGAATTGAAGATTGTTCTGGCATTTGGGTGTCTTTTTATCCTCTTTCTATTCTTTGGCATTAAATTGCTTTTTGTTGATTCCCAGTTGTGGTGATTGATGGTGTTCGTTTATCTGGCTCTTTACATAATTCTGGACTTGTCTCTAATGTATTTTTCTCTTCTTCCTTTTAGCAACTTGCCATGATGCATGCTGGGTTTAAAGATGGCTTTCCCTGTTATGAGGGTGTGACTTGGTAGTAAATTCACCTTTATGTTTGGCTGTGTGATGTTCTGTATTCAGATGCTTGCTACTTGGCTCCAGCATCGTTTGTGGCATTGTCATATTAGCTGGTGTTGGCAGCATCTGGATTGTGGTCTCAACATTTATCTCTTCAACTGGCATTGGAACTAGAGATTGAGGTTCTTCGCAATTCTTGATTGTCATCTATGCGAGGTGTCATAATAGCCATCAGAGTGGTTGGCTGGTCTGACCAATGAGAGATTTCCAGCACCTGAGAATCTTTCCTGTTGGGAGATCTCAGGAACTTGAAGTTGTGTTTAATTTATGACTGTGGTTGTTTTGATATTTTCTGCTATTTTGAGAAGATCCAGGGCGACAGAGATATCTCTGCTCAAGAAAAAAGATCTGGTTATGGAAGACGTACATCAGCTTGTAGATTTGTTTGCCGCTATACTTTGATGGTTCCAGAATCATGCCTATGGCTCCAAGTAGGATTCATTAAGGTCCTTGAAGTGTGTATCTGTTGTCCATAGTCAAAGGTCTCTCAGCCATGGCTGTTTCTCTGATCGGATCTTAACATTGATTTCCTTGTCCAGTTTGAAAAGTTTGTGATGCCTGCATTCTAGTAGGCAATGCTAGGATCTTTGACCTCACCCAAAAAGCATGGTTATGTGTCCTCTTGGTGCACTGTCTCAACTTTGTGAATCTTTTTGGGATCTTCTGTGTGTTTTGGCTTTCTTTAAAGTCTATTTATCATTGTCACAAGTAGACTTACATTAACACAGCAGTGAAGTTACTGCGAAAATCCCACACTCTGGCACCTGTTTGGTACACCAAGGGAAAACTTAGCATGGTCAGTGCACCTAACCAGCATACCTTTCAGACTGTGGGAGGAATCTAGAGCACCCTGAGGAAACCCACACAGACACAGAGAGAACATGCAGATTCCACATAGACAGTGACCCAACGAGTATTGAACCCAGGTCCCTAGTGTTGTAAGGCAGCAGTACTAACCATTGTGGCATTGTACCACCCTGCAGCTTCCCGAAATGTCCTGTTCAGTTACATTGAAAGCATTAGGCTGAAATTGCTGGACATTGATCATGCTTGTGGGGCATTTTACTACACAGCATTGGTATGGTCACTTCACTCATCGGTCAGGCATTGCTTCCCTTGGTCTTGAGTGTCCTTGTTCTGTGCTGTTTTGCTGATTGGATATTAGTGGCACAATTTTCATTCACCCCGCAATAAGGATCTATTCTGCAAATGGATTTTAGATTGCCTGACAATCTGGTTGACTTTTCCAAGAATGAGATCTTCTTTTGCTTGAAGCATGTCTGAGATTGCATCTTCCACAATTTTGACAATTATTCTATCTCTGATTAACTTAGATTCAGGTCACCATAGTCCTGGCCTTCAGCCATTCTATACAGCTCATGAATGAGTTCGTCAATAGGTTCTCCTGACTGCTGGGTAAATTTATTAAATTTAACTCTTTCAAGGATTTTGTTACTTTGTTAAGTTTAAAATAAGCATCAAATTATTTTAACTATAGCATGGCTATAAGGTTAGCACAGCGATACTTTTTAACCCCCTCGCAGGTTTTACTTTCAGAGACTCACCATTTGTCTCCAGATGTTGGTGTGTTGGTGACTGTTGGCCGATTTATTTTCGTTGTTAGTAATGTTGAGTGAGTTATCACAACAAAATTGGCGAACATTAAATCGCAACAATGATATAACAAAGGAAAGATAAATGATATATAAACAAATCAATATAAGTACACAGGTGTAGTTCCACCAACTCCCAGTCTCACACCAAAAGTTCCCTCTTACCAGGAAATGGGCCTTAATACCTGAAAGATACCAGTACACGCACTTATTTCTTGTAGGCCCCAGAAAGGTCCCATGACCAACACACACCCCTTAAAGAACCATGCTATCACAGATGACTTTCCTTTTACTTTACAATCCACCTGACCAGGCACTTTCCCCTATTTGTTTACTTTGACAAAAAGCATAACAAATAACAAAGAAAATTACAGCACAGGAACAGGCCCTCCCTCACCAAACCTGCAGTGGCCATGCTGCTCAACTGAATTAAAACCCCTTACCCTTCAGGAGACAATATCCCTCTCTTCTGATCTTATTCCTGTATTTGTCCAGATGTCTCTTAAAAGTCATTATTGTATCTGTTTCTAATACCCTTCCTGGCAGCGAGTTCCAGACGTTCACTACTGTCTATGTAAAAAAACTTGCCTCATGTGTCTCTTTTAAACCTTGCACCTCACACTTTAAACCTCTGCCCCCTACTAATTGACTCTTCCATGCTGGGAAAAAGCTTCTGACTATCCACTCGGTCCATGTCCCTCATAATCCTGTAGACTTTTGTCAGGTTGCCCCTCAACCTCCATTGTTGCAGTGAGAATAAATCAAGTTTTTACAACCTCTCTTCATAGCTAATGTCCTCCATGCCAGACAACATCCTGGTGAAATGTTTCCGTATCCTCACTATGTACTGCTGCATAAAGGATTGCAAAGTTTTCTGTTCAACTTGCTTTTATGCTCATGTAGATTTTAGGTTTGCTATGGCATGGTTTTATCACATGGTACTAACTACCTCGGTGATACTCTGGAAGAATTAAGTAAGATTGGTTTGACCATTACCTGATATGGATGCCTAGTCTGGAAAAAGTCATGCTTGTACTTTTTGGCAAGAAAGAAAAGGACTTTTCCTTTTCATTTAAGAATGATATCTGATGTAGCAGTCCTAAAGGCTGATTCTGTATCCCAATGGGGAGAACACTTGAATGACTCACTTCTGTTTTATCCTCTCCATTTTTAACCTGTTGCTTCCTTTTGCTCATGGGACAAAAATGCTAAGCTATAGGTACCCTGAAAGCATCTGTGTGCAATCTAACATCCTGTTTGGCAGTTCACTGGTACATTTGATAAGCTGCCAAATATCTGAACATGAAGTTATTGCTATTTTATTGTGAGGGTTTTGTTGTGGTTTTATACACCATTGGAATTTTTTTTGTCAAGGATCCTTGCTGCTTTTTATTTTTAAATGAGGTCTGGAAAGGCGAACATTCTATAGTCTACAGTAAGAAGTCTCAAAACACCAAGTTAAAGTCCAATAGGTTTATTTGAAAGCATGAGCATTTGGAGCACTGTCACTTCATCAGCAAATAGCACTCGTTGAAATGTTATTGTTAATATCATTTTAAGACTGAAATTTACGCACTTAAAATATTTTCCATTTTTGAGGGTTGCTTAGGCTGTAGACTGTGGAGATGCCGGCATTGGACTGAGGAAGGCATGATAAGGAGTCTCACAACACCAGGTTAAAGGCCAAGTTTTTTTTGGTAGCACAAGCTTTTGGAGCACTGCCCCTGATGAAGTGACAGTGCTTCGAATGCTTGTGCTATAAAATAAACCTGTTGGACTTTAACTTGGTATTTTGAAACTTCTTATTGTAGACTATAGAATGTTCGCCTTTCCAAGCCTCTGACAATACTCATTTGAAATAAGGCATGGGGTTCGTGTACGTGAACCTTTTGGGTATTAAGGTGTGGATCCTGGTTGGATGGAACTTGAGATTGGGAGTTGGTGGAAATAGACGTGTACCTGTGTTGAGCTTGATTGTGCATCATTTTATCTTTCCTTCAGTATATACTTTCTTTCCTTTTGGGATGAGTTTCTGCCTGGGGTATACTCTTGAATTTAACAAGGATCTTAAATAATTATTTTTAATAATCCCTTGGTGCTAAGGTCTTTTTGATAAACAAATTATATTTATTCCCTTTTTTTGATTGAGAGCAAGATGTTTATCAGAACTGTGGCCCTAGTTGCACACACTACAGTTATTCATTTCTAGCTTTCTGTGCTCCAGGGAGTACAGGTACACTACTGAGATCAAAGAGCTAAAGTGTTAAATGAACGGATGAGTTGCAATTCTACAAGCTGAGTTCTATATAAGTTGAGTTCTTTTAAATTTATCAAGATAGATAAGTTGCTGGGACCGGATGGGGTGTACACCAGGTTACTGTGGGAAGTGAGGGAAGTGATTGCAGAGCTCCTGGCGATGGTCTTTGCATCGTCAGTGGAGACGGGAGAGGTTCCAGAGGACTGGAGGATTGCGGATGTGGTTCCTATTTTCAAGAAAGGGAACAGGGATAGCCCGGGAAATTACTGACTGGTAAGTTTGACCTCAGTGGTTGATAAGTTGATGGAGAGGATCCTGAGGGACAGGATTTATGAGCATTTAGAGAAGTTTAGCTTAATTAGAAATAGTCAACACGGCTTTGTCAAGGGCGGGTCGCGCCTTACGAGCCAAGTGAGTTCTTTGAAAATGTGACTGAAAACATTGACGGAGGAAGAGCCATGGATGTGGTTTACATGGATTTCAGCAAGACGTTTGATAAGGTCTCCCATGCAAAACTTGTCAAGAAGGTGAGAGGGCGTGGGATTCAAGGGGCTTTGGCCTTGTGGATCCAGAACTGGTTTGCCTGCAGAAGGCAGAGAGTTGTGGATGGGTCTTCTTCTGCATAGAGGTCAGTCACCAGTGGAGTGCCCCAGGGATCTGTTCTGGGACCCTTGCTGTTTGTCATTTTCATAAATGATCTGGATGAGGAAGTGGAAGGATGGGTTAGTAAGTTCGCCAACGATATGAAGGTTGGTGGTGTTGTGAATAGACTGGAGGAATGTCAGAAGTTGCAGAAAAACATAGATAGGATGTAAGAATGGGCGGAGAAGTGGCAGATGGACTTCAACGCAGATAAATGTGTAATGATCCATTTTGGCAGAACCAATGGGATGAAGGAGTACAATATCAAGGGAGTCTGAGCAATGTTGAGGAGCAGAAGGATCTTGGGGTCCAGGTCCATAGGACTCTTAAATCGGCCTTGCAGGTGGAGGATGTGGTCGAGGGTGTATGGTGTACTGGCCTCCATTAATTGAGGGATTGAGTTTAGGAGTTGGGAGGTCATGCTACAACTTGATAAGACCCTTGTCAGACCCCACTTGGAGTACTGTGTGCAGTTCTGGTTGCCTCACCACAGGAAGATGTAGAAGCTATTGAGAGGGTGCAGATTAAATTTTCAAGGATGTTGCCTGAATTGGGAGGCATGCCCTATGAAGATAAGTGGAGGGAGCTAGGTCTCCTCTCTGGAGAGACGAAGGTTGAGAGGCGACCTGATAGAGGTTTGTAAAACGTTGAGAGGAATAGATAGTGTGGATTCTCGGAGGCTATATTCCAGAGCTGAAATGGTCGCTACGAGAGGACACAGGTTTAAACTGCTGGGCAGCAAGTACAGAGGAGATGTTAGGGGTAAGTTTTTCACTCGGAGGGTGGTGAGTGAATGGAATTGGCTGCCGTCGGTGGTGGTGGAGGCGAACTCGCTGGGGTCTTTTAGAAGACTTCTGGATGAATACATGGGATTAAATGGGATTGGGAGTTACAGATAGTTCTATGGCCTAGTAGGTATGGATATGATCGGTGCAACTTGTAGGCCGAAGGGCCTGTTTGTGCTGTAGTGTTCTGTGTTCTATGTTCTATGAGTTCCTCTGGAACGTTGCATTAAGCCACGACTGAGAATTGTATACGACAAGAAATTGGTGTGACAAGTGACTGGCAGTATTGAAGTTGCAGTTACAGGCAGACCGAAATCTTTGGCAAAGTGTGTTGTCTAATCTGTGTTTCTCAGATTCACTGTGGAGGTGACTGCACAGTGTACTATGAAGAAAGGATGCAAACAGGGACCAATGCACATAAATCCCTGTCTTAGACTGTTTATATTAATTATTAATAACAATTATAAATTGACTGTTTATATTTGCGTTCTTGAGTTGCTGCAGTCCTCGTGATGACAGTGCTACCATTGTAAAATGAAAAGGTGGGTCAGTGTACCCTGACTAACGCAATCTCTATCTTGCATAGAATGTATGTTTGGAGCTTTAGTTTATAATGTGGGTTGAGTTGAATGAGCATGAATCTCATCTTGTCTGCTTGCAGTTAAAAATGCAAAGGGAAAAGATGTGGTAGAATGTATGAATGTGCCACGGAGAGATCAAAGGGTTGAAATGGAGTTAGTGGCAGTAGCCAGAAACATGTTTTGGTCATGATAGTTGAGAGATAAAAGAAGTGAAAGGTGAATGTGAAGGCAGCAAGGGGGAACTTATATCTGAGGGAAAGAAGAGGTGAGAGCAGAATCACAAGAAATTGAATAGTCTTGATTGAGGTTCTTGGTTACAACAGTGGAACTGAACCATTTGCTAAGATGTTCAGAAAGTTGTGATGAGCAAGAAGTACAACGACCAGCACTTAGATTGTGAATTATATCTGTAAACTGTCAAGGAATGCAGGATAAGTATTAGATTTGCGTAGCTATGCTCCCTCTAAATATTGTTCATAATAGTGTTGCTCAGTAAAAGGGATGTGGTTATGGCACACTGTTTTAATAAATCCACTAATTTTACTGGTATTTCTATTGTGGTGAACTTTATATTTCTGCATTAAAGTACCATTTTAATAACTAATTCATAAGCAGTGATCAAGGAAGGAGTGAATTAAACAATGAATGAATATTGGCAAACTCTGCTTTTTGCCATAAAATTTTACCAAAAAATGTGCAAGAAAAGTTCAAGTGCACATGTGAGTGGCTTGAGAATGAGTGTTGCCATAACTTTATTTATTAATATGAAAAACTCAGTAGATTCTCAGTTCATCACCTGTGAAAGCTAGTATTGGACACACTGCTGTTGAAGAAGTCATTTATTGATAACTTCAGCCCGTTAATGGGGTTCAATGTATATTAATAGGATCAACTTTATACAGTACACCAAGCATTCTGTGAAATTGGTTATTTAATCCTCAGTATTAAATGACTGTCATATTCAATTGTTTGAAAATACATTGGACACTTCTTTACAAAAATATTATAATGTGATTTAATGCACTAATTAAAAAAAAATCTTGTAATGGAGCTGTTTAATCCTTAGCAGCGTTTCTTTGAACAGATGTTTGAAAGTTGCCTTCTTGAGTTGTGGCAGTCCTTGTGGTGACAGTGCTCCCATGATGTTATTTTATAGCTGTTGTAAAGTGAAAAATGGATGTGTGCCCTGACTAACCTTGGCCAGTTGGTAGTAACCCTTTTTAACTCAGGTGAGATAGACAAAGCGGACAAGACTCAGGTGAAGATCCAACACAACTTTATTGAACACTTTATCAAAGTAAAACAATATTCAATCTCTTCACAGGATTCCTCAGAAAATCTTATGTCTTAAATCTTATGTAAACAGTCTCAAATTCTCACTACCTATCTATTTCCATCGGGCACTCCCGAGGATTTGCTACACCTTGTCCACACCCTATCACTATATTTGAACTGGTTATTTGAAAAGACTGGTAACAGCCATTCAATAAGCCTGGGACAGGCTGTTCCCTGGTCATTGAGCGTTGGCTGATATTTCAGGATCTACAGGCGGCAATTTGGTTTCCCCTCTTATAGGGCTGGTTCTGGCCTTTGGTTCATCTCACCAAAGTGATCTGGGTTTGGTCAGTCTAATGACACTTGCCTTGAGGTACAAAAAGCTGGAGATGCTGTGGCTGCCAGTTGAAGATGCCCTCTGGTGACACTATTGAAGAAAAGTACAAAAAGGCAGGGAGAGAGGGCTAGAGCTCTTCTCGTCTTTCGCCAAGATTATGTGTCCTGTGTCTAATTTTTGCCACATTATTCCTCTGGCCTCCTAATGAGCTGGGTACCACCAATTCTGCATAGCATTTCAGCATTACACTGAAAGTGTAACTAACAGCACAGTTCATTGTGAAACGATGTGGCTGTTAGCACTTGGCCAGGCAGTTCCAGGCCTGCCTGGTTTCAATGGGAAGTTGATTGTCCCAGGCCAGGCTGCATGCTAAATATCATGAAATTTGTCTGTTCCAGCGCTGCAGTTTGCAAATGAAGAGTCTGACTAGGATTAAACTTGATTTTCACATTTCGAGTTCTTACCCATGCTCATGAAAACAAAATCAATATTTCTTACCAGTACTGGAAGTCATGGGTCATATAGCAAACTCTAGGATTTTGCCTCAGTGATTGGGACCATTCACCATTACACAGGTTATGAAAATGTATCCACAAGCTATCCATCTGTGTCAATGTTATCAATTATTTCCCAAGTCCATTTTCTGTCTCGCAAATATGAGTAGAATTATTTCACAATAATAATTTCACTCTGTAATCAGTAAATATCAAGCTTTTTTCTGGTCACTGAAATGTTAACTAAAGTTCCAAAGCTGTCACTTCCTTGGAACTGCAGCATAATTCTGCTATTTTCTAATATACTACTAAAGTTTCTAGTATGCCTTTCAATTATTGTAATCATTTCATTCCACTTCTGAAATAAAAATATAGAATCTTGTAAAAATCAGATGGAAAGGATGAAGTATGCTCTTCGTTCTTTCTGTGGCATGGTGGCACAATGTTTAGCACTGCTGCCTCACAGCTATGATGTGGAGATGCCAGCATTGGATTGGGATAAGCACAGTAAGCCTCACAGCGCCAGGGACCCAAGTTTGATTCTCAGCTTGGGCCACTGTATGGAGTTTGCATGTTCTCCTGGTGTCTATGTGGATTTCCTCCGGGTGCTCCGATTTCCTCTTGAAAAATGTGTTGGTTAGATGGATTGGCTGTGCTAAATTCCTCCTCAATGTGCCGGAGCAGGCGTTGGGAGTGTGGTGACTAGGGGATTTTCACAGTAACTACATTGCAGTGTCAATGTAAGCCTACCTGTGAATAATAAATAAATTTTTAACTTTGCTGCCACATGTCATCATTGCTGAAAGACAAAAGAGCAATGACATGAGATTTTTTTTACAATCAAGATTGATGTAATGACCAGTTCAGTGGTGTTGAGATTTCAATAATCATTTCACATCTATCGTGCTGCAGCTTCTTAACTATCTTTAAAAGTGCAAGTGCACATTGACACATGTTTTCAATGATTTTGGTACGAGAAATGCTAACTTTGAAATTTGTTCTCTAAACTATTTGAGTTTTCAATAGGTAGAGGACATTATGGGCAGGATTTTACGGCCTTGCTTGTCCCGAAAGTATAAAACCCCAGTCAAAATCAATGGACTTTCCCATTGTCCTCCCCACGCCTGCTTCGATTTCTGCGGCAGCTGGAGTAGTAAAATTATAGCCATTGATTTGAAACAAGTCACATTTATTTACCTTCGCTTTGCTATACCAGTAACAGGGAAACTGTTAGCATTTGCTGTTATTAAAGATGAAACTGATAGCATGTCCGATATTTGCATATGCACAATCAAATGCTGAAATCTGGAAGTTATAACCTATCTGTTCATAGGCTGTGATAATGTGGCCTTTATTGATGACTCTGGACAGCAATCATGGTAATTACAGTAATGACAAATGAAAGTGAGAGCTTATGCCATCAGCAGTAACTGTTTTTAAATCATGACAAAAGAATTATAGCTAAATGGCCCCTGCAGAAATAAAAAATAATAATTCTACAAGTGTGAAGTTTCATTACTTCAAGAGAAAGTTCATGTTGGAGATTTAGAAAAGGTGTTTTTTTGGTTTTCTGTTTTTCACTTTTTAGTGTTGCTTTCTCATTCTCGTATGTATGTCCCAATTTTTATTTTACTACTTTTACAGTTCACAACATTCTATAAATTCACAAAAGAAAAAAAAAGCAAGGTTTTCTCTAAGTGAAACAGTTTTCTGTTGGACTGTCTTCAAATGGATCCTGGAGTTGAAGCAGGTCTCTGAAGATAGAGCAGAACTTGTATTACTGTTTGTGTTCTGCAGTTTGAAAGGGCAAAACACTGATGTCAGGAAGAGTGAGAGTTTATAGATTGTACAATACTCATCGCTTCTGAAATAGTGCCAGAGCCCACCAGGCCTTTCACAGGGATGGGGGTAGGGAGTCTTTGGAAGTTCTGTGCCATCAGGATTGCCATGACACGGGTGGGAGAGTAACCGTGCTTTGTTAATGGTAACCAGGATGGAATATGGCTGCTGGTGAATGCAACTGATTGAATGTGAAATGAGAAATCCTGCAGAAGGCCGAGTTAGAAAGACTGAGTGAGATTGCGCATCATGCTACATTTGTGTAGAAAGTAATGTAAGTGCTTGTAACTGTGAGGCATTTTTTTTTTGTACCACCTATTTAAAGCAAAATGCAACTTTTTATTTGAAATATCTTTCACTATTTAATTAACATTTGAGTTGCGTTGATTTTAGTTGGTTTGTTATCTTCACCTGAGCATCTGGAGGAAATCCACACAGATACGGGGACAACAAATTTCACCCAAGGCTGGAATTGAATCCTGGTCTTTGACGCTGTGAGGCCCATCAGTTTGCTCTACAATAACATCATGTCAATTTTTTAAAAAAGTGGTGGTCTCTGTAGTGGTGGTAATTATTGACTGGCCACTGGAAGTTAGTATGCAGCCAGTTGAGCCCTGTCCAAGTGGAAATTTCTGGTCCCATTATCAGACCTGTGGCTTAGATGAAAAATTTAGCCTAATTTGTTAAAGAAGTGTTTCTTTTTGTCAGCTACAATTTATATTTATATAACAGGGTAGAAAAATAATAATACCCACTTTACAAAATGTGCCAGTGTGTTTCATCAGTTTTTGTCATAGAACCCTGAAACCAATAGCAACTGTCAGAATTGATCGCTATGCAATTATACCTTTCACATGTAACCTAAAATGGCTTTGTCTGGCCATCATCTTGAAGATTCAGTGCAGAGAAAAGAATTGTGCACTCTTTCTCAGTAAGTGATGTGGGTAAGATATTGATATTACTTCACGACTTCAATTTATTTCGTGATGCAAAGTTGCAACACAATGCTAGGGAACATGATAAGGTAGAGAGATACTAAATTAAGCAGTTGCATACCTGGTAACAACAAATGGCAGTTGTGAAAGCACATTCAAAGAGGGATGATGGTGAGATTTCCTTTTGTTCCCTGAAGTGTAAATCATCAGCTGCTCATTCTGGTGAGTGTCATTTTCCTGTGGGACAAAGATTATTACATCTTCACAACCAGCATTATGCACAGGCCAAAATATTGTTATGATAAACCAATGAACTGCACCCATTATTAGCTAAACTTTCCTTTGCCTGTTAAATGTCGACGACATTTTGTCTTGCAAGTTATCGGAAATGAGAAATGGAAACAGCATGGTGCCCTCCGTGGAGCTTCTAGGATCCTGAATGGACAGGGCAAGTGTATCTTCTTAACCAGTCAGGTTGAAACACTGTTAAATTGGCAACCTGAAGAATGAAAGGGAAGTGTAATAACGAATCAAATCAGATATAGAAAGTGAAATGAAGAGAGAAAAGGTATCAAGAAAGGAAGAGTAAAAAGAAACAGAATAAACTTGGAAAAAAGATTAATTTTAAACAATTTAAAGTTTCTAATAATAAAACCTGAAGGAATGGAACCCATGCTTAATAATTCAGGTTTGATGCATTCCCACAATGTAGAAAGATTATTCAACCCATCAAGTCTATACTCCCAAAGTGCATCCCATCCAGGCCTCTCCCCTACCCTAGCACTGTAGCCTGCGCATTTACTGTGGCTCATCCACCTAACCTCCATATCTTTATGTGCGAAGGGGGAATTTACCCTGGACAATCTGTCTGCATTTCTTTGGACTGTGGGAGGAGACCTGAGCACCTAGAGGAAATCCACAGAGATACAGGGAGAACATGCAAATTTCACCCAAGGCTGGAATTGAACCCTGGTCTTCGACACCGTGAGGCAGCAATAGGAACCACTGTGCCACTGCACTGGTGAGATGGATGAGGTTAAGGGAGAGATTAAAAAGCTAGAAGGCACTGAGTTGTGAACAGAGGAAGGTGGTGGGAAAATAACATAGAAGACCAGGGTCAGAAGATCTAAAAGTGCAATGAGACATTTAGTACATACATAGGGAAAGGCAGAGCAGGACCAGATAGGGATTTGAGAACATGGGGCACAATTTAATACACAGTGGGGTTTCCTGCCATTGGAACAGTTAATAGGGAACATACCTTCACTGATTTTGCTGCCCTGCAACCATTTAATGCTCTCAGGAGTGTTAATTGACTGGCTTCTGGACTTTGGCCCTTCAGGACGAGGTCTTGCCTCAGTTGCCAATAAATCTGACTGGGAGCAGTGACTGCAGCAGAGGTGAGACATAGTCCCATGAGTGTAACTGCTGGAGTCAAAATTAAGCGTAGAGTGTGTGGCACGAAGGATGGAACAGTAGTTTCCAAGAACGGGTGAGATGGGTGAGGGGGTGGGTCTTGTTGCAGAGGTTAGAGAAGAAAGGAACACTTGAGATGAGCTGCATGATGGCACGGTAGTTAGCACTAATTTTGATTTGATTTATTGTTGTCATATGTATTAACATACAGTGAAAAGTATTTTTCTTGCTTTACCAACAAAACATATCGTTCATAGAGAAGGAAACAAGAGAGTGCAGAATGTTCTATTACACTCACAGCTAGGGTGTAGAGAAAGATCAATTTAATGCAAGGTAGGTCCATTCAAAAGTCTGACAGCAGCAGAGAAGAAGCTGCTCTTGAGTCGGTTGATATGTAATCTCAGACTTTTGTAATTTTTTCCCGAAGGAAGAAGGTGGATGACAGATTGTCTGGGATGCTTGGGATCCTTAATTATACTGGCTGTTTTGCTGAGGCAGCGGGAAGTATAGACAGAGTCAACGAATGGGAGGTTGGTTTGATCGGGAAAGAGGGCCAGTAATGTAAAGTCCTTACTTCTGTCTTTTTCACCTGAGACTTGAGTGGACTAAAAAGTGAAAAAGTTTATTTATTAGTCACAAGTAAAGTTTACATTAACATTGCAATGAAGTTACTGTAAAATTGCCTTAGTCGCCCCACCATGGTGATTGTTCAGGTCAATGCATCTAATCAGTCTTTCAGACAGTGGTAGGAAGTCTACGCAGACATGGGGAGAACGTGCAAACTCCACACAAACAGTAACCTAATTGAACTTGGGACCCTGGTACTGAGGCAGCAATGCTAATCACTTTGCCACCATGTTGACTAAAATGCCAAGCTCCCAGCCAATCCCTGCCACCCCTACTGTTCACTTCTGCTGCAAACCTGTTGCTGAGGACTTGTAAGATTTTGCCTATGCGTTTTTAATGTCTTGGGGAGTCAGCAGCAGCTTACATTTAAACGATAAGTATTAATTTCGAGGAATTTATCATGGTGCTATTAGAGTAGGTGGAATAAGGAAAGTACTGCATAAGATTCCCCAGGGCTCCATTTTGGGCCCATTACATAAATGACTCAAATTTAGAGACTCAAGTTGATCAAATTCATGAATTTTGTCAAACAGGAGGAGCAATGTCATTTGAAAATTCACGCAGAAATGACAGCATGAATTGGATGTAGGTGGGCAGAGTAATGACATGTTATTTAAACAATCAAATGCCAAAAACTGCACAAAGGACGGTAGTGAAGCGTAGAGAGGGGCAGGAGTTCCTAGAATGTGCTCAAGAAGATTTTCTGCAACAGTGCAATGACATACACTACCCGCCTGGCTGTGTTTCTGGGAAGAAATACACCTATTTTCAGTCCGAACCTGACACTTTGCCATTTTTTGGTAAATTCCGGCCCTGGTTCTTGGGAATGAACTGGGCCAAGTGAATCATCAAGCGGATAGTAATCATTGTGTCATAAATTTACCTCACTGTAAAAAAGGCAAGTTACAATAAAAAGAATAATGAACCTGGGAAAGCCAATTTCAATGGAGATAAGAATGGATCTGGCCAGAAAAAGTGGAATCAAAGATTGGCAGGAAAAATAGTAACTGAATGTTGGGTTCTTCTTAAAGAAGAGGTAGTTGGTGCACAGTCAATAGTCCCACAAAAAGGTACAGCAAACAAGTCCATTTCTCCTGGTTGACATAAGAGATAGAAATTAAGATGGAGAAAAAGCATCTTTGTGATACATGTCAGGTAGATAACATAAGAGAATTAGGCTGAATATATGGATGGTTCAGAGGGGAAGTGGAAAAGCCATTAAGCAAAGCTAAAAAAAGTATGGAAAGAGACTGGCAACCAACATAAATGGGAATCTCAAATCTTCTAAAGGCATAAAATATAGCGAAAGGTTGGTAAAAGGAAAAGTGGGGCAATTTGTGTTCTAAAAGAGGTATCAGATGAATACTTTGTATCTGCCTTTATCAAGGAGGAAGATACTGCCAAGGTCATGGTGAAAGAAGAGATATTCAGACACCTGAAGGGTTTAACATTGATAAGGAGGAGGTATTGGATAGGCAGTTGCACTTGAATATTGAAAAGTACGTGAGATGCATCCAAGGAAATGAGAGTGGAAACTACTGAGGCGGTGGCCATAATTTTTCGTCTTCATTAGATGCAGGGACAGTGTCAGAGGATTGGAAAATTGCAAATGTTACACCTTTCTCAACAAAAGTTTAACGGTAAGTCCACCAAATACAGATCAGTCAGTTTAATTTCAATGATGGGGAAGCTTCTCGAAATAAAGGGCAGGATTTTCCAGCTGTGCTCACTCCAAAACCAGAAAATCTTGCTTGAAGTCAACAGACATTTCAAAGATCCGTCCCCCCACTTCCCTCCCCAAACTTGCTGGAAGTTTTTGAAGAGGTAGCATGGAATAATGATTAGAGCAGTATGATGTAGTGGCCTTCCAAAAAGCATTCAATACGGTGCTGCACAACAGATTTGTGAACTAAGTTACAGCTTTTGGAATAACTACGTAGATATGAAGTTGGCTGAGCGCATGGAAACAGAGAATACTGGTCAAAGAATGATTTTTGGACTGAAGAAAGATTTATAGTGAAGCTTCTCAGGGGTCAGTAAAGGGATGTATGCTTCTCCTAATATAATTTAATGATTGAGACCTTGATATGTATGTGGCACAATTCCAAAGTTTGTGGATAATACAAAGTTTAAAGTGTGAACTGTGAAAGGGACAGTATAGAACTTCAAAAGGACATAGACAAGTTTGCTGAGTGAGCAGGCAAAAACAGATGAAGTCAGATGCAGAGAAATGTGAAGTGGCATACTTTGTTAGGAAGAACATGGAGAGTCAATATAAAATGAAGAGTCCAATTCGAAAGGGTAACCAGGAACAGAAGGATCTGGGTGTCTACATGCATAATCATTGAAAATGGTAGGACAGGTTGAGAGAACAGTTAATAAGTCAAACAGTGTTATTGACTTGAATAATATGGGCATAAAGTACAAAAACAAGGAGGTCATTTGGAACCTGTATAACATATTGATTAAGCTCCAGCTGGAGTAATTATGCTCAGTTCTGGGTGCCACTCTTCAGGAAACATGTGAAGGCATATGCGGGACTGCAGAAAAGATTCATGAGAATCCAAGGATAGGGAACTTCAGTTACATAGACAAATTGGAGAAATTGGAATTTCTTTGGAGAAGTGGAAGTTGAGAGGAAATTTAGTAGAACTATTCAAAATCGTGATGAATCTGGACAGGATTGAGAAAATCTCATGTGAAAGGATTGGGAATGAAAAGCACAAATTTGAGCTGGTTGATGAAAGAAGCAATGGAGATTTGAGAACAAATTTCATGCAATGAATGGTCACGATCTGGAATGTGCTGCCTTATGGTATAGTGGAGGCATGTTCAATTGAGGCATTCAAGAAGGAATTGGATTATTATTTGACAAGGAAAAATATGAAAGGGAAGGGAGAAAAAGAGAAGGTGGGGAGTGGAACTAGGTGCATTGCTAACTTGGAGAGATACACTTGGAGGATAGTTAAAGACAAAATGGGTCAAAAAGTCTCCTGTGCTGTAACGATTCTATAAAATAGGTTCCAAATCATGGGGCATTGGCACTAATATTGGAGAAAGAGAGTGCTTTGCCACTGGGACAATCTTCACCTGAATCGTGCTGAGGCCATATCTTCTGAATTGTACAACTAAGGCTGTGAAAAGGACATTAAACTAAATAGTAGCGGGAGAGAGTTTGTATCAGAGGAGACTTAAAATGTTGAAGGGAATGGACAATGCAATAGTACAGGGTAATGATGGAGATAATGATGACTAGACTGACAGGAAAGACCATTGCATATGAATATAAAACAGACGGACAGAATGTGAAAATTAATAAATAATACAATAGGTCGGCAAAACAGCTGTGAGGATGCAAAGACTCTGAAAAAGGTTATAGAAAGGTTAAGCAAGCAAGCGGGGAAACATTTAATAGATGGAGTATAATGTAAAAAAATGTGAGGCTGTCCACTTTGACAAGAATAGGAAAACAGCCAAGACTGATGAATGGGAGGAGACTTGACCAGAATATAAGCACCAGACAGACTAATTGGTTGAATGGCTTGTTTCTGCACTCTGTATTCCATACAAGAAGAAAAGAGAAAAAGACAAAGGGAAAAAGAGAAAGATAAAGGGGGAAAGAGAGAATGAGAAACAGAACATGTGTTTAACTAGCAGCCTACTGTGATCGTAATCTAGTGACCCATTGTGGTCAAATTTGCAAGAATCAGCTATAATACACCTATATTGAATACAGAAAGATTCCTATTAAGGAGAGAGGTTGGGATGGAAAGTGTAGTTGAAAGGACTGGATATCTAACAAAGGAATGAAATAAAATTTACAATGGCAAATGTCATTGGTAGATTAAATTCAATGTACAATAAATGTAAAATGTTGCAAATTGGCATGAAAGTTGAGGTCATGATATGTAATGGAAGATGTAGTAATAGCTAAAACAAAGTGGTTAGCACTGCTGCCTCACAGTGTCAGGGACCCAGGTTCAATTCCCAGCTTGGGTCACTGAATGTGTGGAGTTTGCACATCTCCCCATGTCTGCGTGGGTTTCCTCTAGATGCTTTGGTTTCCTTCCATAGTCTGAAAGATGTGCTGGTTAGGTGCATTGACTGCATTAAGTTCTCCCTCAGTGTACCTGAATAGGCACCAGAATGTAACGACTAGGGGATTTTCACACAAAACTTCATTGCAGAGTTAATGGAAATCTACTTGTGACTAATAAATAAATTGTAGTTTAATTTCAGATGCTCCACTAAATAAAACAAAGTCATCAATAAGCAAGCAGAATTTTTAATTCAATAGCAACCCCATTCGGATTGGAGAAAGAGAAATGTAGCAGTAAAAACTCAGCTGCCAGAATGACAAATTTCAACACTGATTCTTATAAATCTACAGTTTTGTGGCCTGAGTCCAGCATCTGGCAGTTTCCTTAAGAACTGCTTTCTGGGCCATTCGGTATCTGCACAAAGCAAGACATCTATAAGTGCACATTCTTTGCCTTGTTTACCTGAATATGGTCCAACATCTGTTGAAGGACTTCAGTTTTCATTATTAAATTGTTTTTGACTGTTTAAAATAGTTGTCTGTGTGATCTCTGCAGAACTTCTCCTGCAGGCCTCATAAAATTCAGCCTAATATGAATTTATAACCCATGTTTGAACCTGCCCTACCTGCCTGCGCACCCCCCCCGACCGCATCAAGGAACATGTGCACGCCTGCTTTTCACTCTTTATCATCAACTACATTCAAGCAACTGGTTTGCAAATTTTGAATGATGACAGACAGCCTGTCACTTGGTGCAGTGCTCGATAGAAACACACAGTGAACGCAGCTACCATTTTTGCCAACGTACAAAACGTGCATGAGATACTATCAGACTGACACTTAGGACCAAACATAGGACCTGTATTCTCAGCAACTTGCTGTTGACTGTCAACATGAGCAACTTCCAACTATCAGGAAAAGAAATTCAATAATTTTAATCTTCGCTCTGCAGTGTGTCATGGATAAATCCTACCAGGACAAAATCATAAGCATGGCAGTCTTTTCAAAGGCAAAACTCCCACGTGTGTTGGCGCTAAGCAAACAGAGGCTTTGTTAGCTCAGGCATGTTCACAGCATGGAAGACGGCCTCAAACCCAAGGTCCTTCTCTGAGACAACTGGGAAGCAGACGGCTAATAGGACACCCAAGGCTCTGCTTCAAATTATCTTGCAGTTGTGATACAAAGGGCCTAAACATTGACTGTTGCATCTGGAAGTCACAATTTTGTGAAGAAATTGCAACATTTTCTGTGAGCCGGCATGCACACAGTGGCTAAAGTGACTTGGCAACAGAAACATATAGAAACTAGAAGCAGGAGTAGGCTATTTGGCCATTAGAGGCTGCTTTGCCTTTCATTTTGATCGTGGCTGATCATCAAATCCAAAATCCTGATTCCTCCCCCCCATATTAATTGATTCCTTTCACCAGAACTATATCTAATTTCTTCTTGAAGTCAAACAACGTTTTGGCCTCATTCTGTGCTAGTAAATGAATGCAGAAAATAACTTACAATATCACTTGCCAGCTTCATGTGCAGTGCTTGTTTCAGAACCTGCTTCTCAAGGATTGGCCTTCACAGCCATCAACAAATGAAGACACCTCATATCAATGGATTATTTGCTGTGTATCCGTCATCTCTGAGGTAGCAGAATCTTAACACAGGCAGAAACCATCCTAGGTTGCTTAAACCAAGGGTTCATTCAAAGCTAAGTGATTTTTGGCATTTTAAGAAAGGTTGAATTGCACGAAAGATGAACAGTATGAACAGAACATACGATGTTCTAGGATGATGCAAATTGGTTATTGTGGACAGAAACCTATTTGCTCTTTCCAGTGACCAATGTCTGTTGAAATTATGCTTACAATTCCACCAACTAGTTTCTTTAAAAAAATGCATGTCTTCCATTAAAAACATTGTGTAAAGAAATACTTCCCTTAATGTTGCCTCCCACTCAGATGGAAGCATTGCCTAAATGCTTGTTTTTAACAATAAACATGTGACAATTAACATCATCTTCCCTGCTGGCATCAGACTTTTGAATGGGCCTTATATTACATTGATCTTTCTCTACACCCCAGCTACGACTGGCACTCCATTCTGTACCCTCTCCTTTTATTCTATATGAATGGTATGCTTTGTATAGCACTCATGAAACAACACTTTTTACTGTTTACCAATACATGTGACAATAATAAATCAAATCCCTGTTGAATTTCCCTGTGGAAAGGGTAGAGGATTATTGAATATTTGCACAACATTGATGATGACATTCTCAATTTAAAAAGGAATGCCAAGAGCAGCAGAATGCTAAGAGCTGGCAGCCTGAGACTGAACTGCAGTGATGTTTATTTTAAGTACTTTATGCATTCACTGTTCAGGAGTTTTGATTTGTACCAGTTATTTTTTGTTATGCAATATCAATAGTTGAGTCCACTGGTGTCGGAGAGTTGGAACATTTTCTGTTCTGGGCATCAGTGTTCTTCAAGCACTCCTGGTTAGAATTAGTACAATTATCAAGTGTTCAGACAGAGCGGAAGATAATCTACCACACAGAAGCACCATTAAAAGCATCCACGACTGCACCAACCCTGTGCCCATTTGAATAAGATCTGTAGCTTCTGCAAAAGTCAAAGACAGTTTTGTGCTGTGAGCACAAAGGATATGAAGAGGTTCCCCAGTATTCAAGATCAGTTTTCAGGTTTATGCAGTTTTTTTTGGTAAGGAGAACCTTACAATTTATTCTGAACTGTTTATTTTTATGTAGGTACAGTGTAAGCTTTGTTTGTAGTGCTTGGAGCTATGCCTGGAGGTCTCTGAAGGGACTGCAATGAATTAATGTTACCCTTTATAAATGATAAGTGTGGTATTGGATTTGGCATGTGAATTTTTCCGATGTTTTTCTCTTCTCAAATCCTGAAGGAGTGATTCATACTAAGGAAGACTCCACATACATGGGTTCCTAGTAATTATTCTCAACAAACCAGGACAGTGATCATTAGCAAGGTATTTGAATACCATGAAACACCATAGGGCATAATATTGTCTTAATTCACTACTTCCTAAATGTCACCTTATCTGTCTTTATACAGTAGAGAACATAATAAATATTTTTTAAAGTATCAGTTTGGCTCTGGTATCTTGTTATTTATTGTTCTGCCGTCATGTATTGTTGTTTGTCCATCGTCATCGATTGAGGACCTCGACACCATTAGTCATTTTGAAGCTGGCTGAGGTGTGTCCAAAGATGACTGATCAGGTTAATTCGGGCACGTTATTGGACAGACTTGTGTAGACATTGTAGTTGTTGCGCTAGTGGCTCTGGACTTGCAAGCTCGCACTTAAGTTGTGCTTCAGCAATACACTTTGCTTCTTAAGCTTGACAGCCTTTGTGATGAGGCAGCGCTGGATAGGGCGGTTTTGTACCACTGCTTCCCAGATGGTCATGTCAATGTCAAGTAATTTCAAGGAGGCCTTGAGTGTGTCCTTGAAGCGTTTCTTCTGCCTTCCATATGAACGTCTTCCACCAGAGAGTTCCCCAAAAATGAGCTGCATGGGTATGTCTGACATATGGATGACATGACTTGCCCACTGGGTCTGCGCTCTCATCAGCAGTGTGTGGTCTGATGGTAGACTTGCTCTAGAGAGAACTTCAGTATCTGGTACTTGGTCTTGCTATCTAATGCGTAATATCCTGCGAAGACAAGTCATGTGGAAATGATTGAACTGTCTTGCATTCCTTCAATACACAGTCCACATTTCACAGACTTACAGGAGGCTAGTGAGTACCGCGGTGCTGTAGACCTTCAATTTTGTTGCTGGGCTGATTCCTTGATGTTTCCATACAGTGGAGCACAGTCTACAGAAAGTAGAACTTGCTTTTGCTATTCTGCAGTTAACTTCTGTATCAATGGTCACTGCTTGGGAGAGGGTGTTGTCAAGATAAGTGAACTAGTTCACTGCCTGTAGTTTCTGCCCTTTGATTTTGAATATGGGTTCTGTGTACAGTGCATGAGGAGCAAGCTGGTGCATGACTTCAGTCTTTTCAATGTTGATGGTGAGTCCAAAGTTGTCACAAGCTGTGGAAAATTTGTCTATACTGACTTGCATCTCTAGCTTTGAGCCAGTATACAGGGCATAGAATTGGCAAAATAGTATCAGAACAGCCTCCTTCATTTACTAATAGCTTGAAGTCTTCTCAGGTTGAAGAGCTCCCCGTCCACTCTGTACTTGAAACAGATTCCAGCAACACTGTCCTGGAAGGTATCATTCAGCATGGCAGTAAACATCATGCTGAACAGTGTGTGTGCAAGCACCCAGCCAATGTTTGATACCATTGGTGACTGGAATACCTCAGAGGATTCTCCGCCATCCAGTACTCTGGCCATCATGCCATCATGGAACTGGCGTACCATTTGAATGAATTTGTAGGAGCACCCAAACTTTGACATGATCCTTCACAGGCCTTGTCGGCTTACAACGTCAAAGGCTTTTGCGAGGTCAGCAAAGATTGTGTAGAGCTTGCGATTTTGCTCCTGACACTTCTCCTGAAGTTGGCATGCAGCAAAAATCATGTCAAAACTCCCGCGACCTTTGCAGAAGCCACACTGTGACCATGGAAGCAGGCCCAGCTCCAGATGAGTGACCAGACGATTTAGCAGGACTTTTGCGAGGGTTTTTCCTGTGATGGAGAGTAGTGAGATTCTTCGGTGGTTGTTGCATATTTGCCGATTGCCCTTCCTCTTGTAGAGGTAAATAATAGAAGCATCTTTAAGTTCCTGAGGAATGGATCTTTGCTTTTAAAAGGACTGGAACAACTCGGTAAGCTTCTTGATCAGTGCAGGACCAGCAGCTTTGTAGATCTCTGTGGGTGTGGCATCTGCCCCTGGGGTTTTGCCACTGGATAGCTGGCTGACAGCTTTCATTACTTCGGCTACTACCAGTGGGTCATCCATGACACTGTTGATATCAACCTGGGGAATCCTGTCTATTGCCTCATCAGAAGCCATACTGGTCATCCACTGCGTCTAGTCCCAACTCAGCTCTCTGGACTATTGTCTTGCTACTGGATCTGGATGGAAATTGGGAAGAGAAAGTGAGGCTGATGCTGCGCAACTCTCCCTTACTTTAATCCAAATGAAGCGTTAATTTCGATACCATTATCATCATCATCGTCAGTGTCCTGTCTAGAACATGTATGGGCTGTCAGGGAGGGGTAGTACCTCTGGTAGGGGAACATTTCGTGCCCTTTTCAGGGCAGTTTGTCCACCCTTTGTCCCCATCTTGCACTCAGCTCTCACCTGTAGCTCCTGTAGCTGTTTGTATGCGACAGTGGGCCACATCCTGGGCAATGGCTTTGACAAGCCAGCTAAACCAGGTGAGAGTAGCCAACAGGCTTCAACCCATGGTGAGATAAGGATGTCTATCCCAGCATGTGAAGACAGACTCCGGTGGATTGAGCGGACAAGACCAATAGAAGTCCAATGGTCAAGAAGGCAGTCTCTGCAAATGTCGTGAAATGCAAAGAGCAGGACAAAACACATTATCTGTCTAATGGGCAACAGAAGAGCATGTGCCAAAGGAATAGGGCAGACCTTTTCAAATGGTGGGGATACCCGGCTACCACAGAAAAAGTTGGCAGAAAATACATCTCTGCTGAATGGCTGGCAGCCTGATTGCTGTTTCGAACTGGAACTTCCACTTTTTACCATGGAGGAAGTCCCACCTTCAACAGCTGCCAGCCATTCTAATTGGTTGACAACTCTATGGTCCTAGCAAGGCCACTGGGAATTATGGCTATAGCTGGGACTGCCAGTACAAGAGTAAGTTCAGGGATTTTGCAGTGGAGACAGGAGGGAAGCCTCCAAGAGCTGGATGGATGTCATGTTGGAAAGGCAAGGGTATGAATGAGAAGGGGAACCTAATAGGAATGGAGTGGCAGTTTTTTGAGAATTCTTATTGGCAAAGGGTGCCAGTGATAGAGATGGCAAACCCCACCTTTGCTCCCTGGGAGAGGCAGTGTGGAGTGGGGAACATGGCAGACCTTGCGGGGTCCTGACAGACGTCCAAACTCCCATCCTTCCCACTCAGAGTCCGAGCATATTAACCTTCTAGGCATTTCTTCATTCCTCAACCTTCTCCCACCAACCTCAAAATTGCAAGCGGGTGGAAAACAGTTCTTAAATGGCCAATAATTGGCCTATTTCCATATAAAGTATTTGACAGATTGAGTTAGCTGGTGGGAAAGGCACATGGAGACCTTTACTGGCCTCCCTGTCTGCAGACTTGATGGTAGTGATCCATAAAATTTTTCCATGTGCCAAAATTTGCGGTCTATATTGAATGAATGCACTCGCTATCCATTGCATAATCGATAGATATTTGCATTGCGACGTATGATATTTAAAAAGCCAAAACAGGGGATCTGAAATCTGTGTGAACAGGGCAAGCAAAAATGTGTCTTCTCAGATTGAAAAATTATTGAGACATGCACAGTGAGATTTTTATTCACTCAAAACCTATTTACTTGTAGTGTTAAATTAAAATGTTCAATTTAAAGCCAGATCATTTAAATAAAACAAAATGGAGGAAAAGAAAGATTAGGAGGTAAAAAGAGGAAATGAGATTAAAATGGAGATCAAAGACAGAAAAAAAATTTAAATATTACTGTTAAATCTCCAACAATTTAAAAACTTGAGTAAATTTCCCATACATAAAACTGAAACTTATTATGCTACAAAAAACACACTTACATTTGAATGGACATGCTCTAACTTTTACTGGTTTACTAGATAGGTAGAACTTCATTTATCTAACATCTGAATTTCTTGCTGAGGTATTTTTAAGTGTCTGGAATTTCAAGACAACTCGTGCCACGAGGATGGTACAGTGGCACAGTGGTTAGCACTGCTGTCCCCCAGCAATGAGGACCTGGGTTCGATTTCTGGCTTGGGTCACTGTCTGTGTGGAGTTTGCACGTTCTCCCTGAGTCTATATGGGTTTTCTCTGAGTGCTCCGGTTTCCTCCCACAGTCTGAAAAGCATGCTAGTTAGGTGCATTGATCCGAACAGATGCTGGAATGTGGCAACTCAGAAAATTTCACAGTAATTTCATTTCAGTATTAATTAAGCCTCATTAATAAATAAATAAAATTAAACTTAATTAAGTATTTTAAAAATATTATTGTTCCTAGCTCTGAGGAATGTAGCTCAAGACCATGAAAGATGCAGTCGGAAAATATATTTTCATATCAGCTGCATGTAACCTTAATATATAATGGGCTAGATTTAACCAATCTCTGTCAATGTTTTGTCACTGCTAGGTTCAAATATGTCCACCGAATGTTGAAAATAAATTTTAAATTGTGCAAATTACAGCTCCACCATCTTCTGAGGGTATCATAACGTTTTTGTTGAGGAAAACAATTAAAACTGTTCTTCGTTCAACTGTCCAGGGAGACTCCACATATGGCCAATTTTATCCAAATCTTTCTCAAAGATTGTGGGCTTTTTCAGTCCTCAACCCTTTCTTAATATCTGTTTCATATGTTGAAAACTGTGTGAGAAATAATTTCCTCTGCTGTGCTCTATTTAACTTATTAGCTTTAATTTGCACTCCCTCATTCTTGTTTCAGAATTTAGTTGTTCCTTGGGCAAAGCATTTTCTTCTGGCATGATTGAGGACATCGAACAGGAGTAGGATATTTAAATCTTCAATCTTGTTCCTTCATTCAGCCAAATCATGTCTTATCTGTGACAGAAATACATACCCACCGAATTTCTGTCTGTGGAAGGGATTTTCAAACTTATACCAGTTTTTGCATGAAGAAGTGCTTGTGACTTTTCTTCTTGAAATACTTTTTAAAAAATGTCCCTTAATTCACAACTAATGGACATGGTTTATCCAAATCTACCCTATTTGTTCCCATTATCACCTTGAATTTTGATTTAAGTTTATTTATTGTCACAAATAAGATTACATTAACACTGCAATGAAGTTGCTGTGAAAACCCTTGAATTGCCGCAATCGAGCACCTGTTGGTGTAACTGAGGGAGAATTTAGCATGGCCAATACACCAAACAGTACATCTGTCAGACTGTGGAAAAAACCTGGAGCATCTGAAAGAAACCCATCCAGACAGAGAGAACATGCAAACTCCACAGAGGCAATTGCCCAAGCCGGGAGTCAAATCTGTGAGGCAGCAATGCTAACCACTGTGTCACCATGCCACCCACGTGATGAGCCATGTGCTTTGGGAAGCAGGTATTTTCTTTTCATGTTCCTTTAAGTCCAATATGGGCAAAAAAGTACTCTGAAAGTGAGTTAATTAGCTTCTTGTTTATGACGTCACTCTGTTGAGGAAATACCCAAGTGATCTGGAATAGCAATAGGGATAAACAGTTAAGAAGCAAAGGGTAAATAGAAAACTAATTGCAGTGTTACATCAGCTCATGATTTTTTGGCTATTTAGAATACGCTAAAGATTTGTGCAAATAGGAAACAAGCAGGGTTGTCTCTGAATGGAGTTTTCTGTCTGGTATATTTGAACAGATCCTGAGTGTTGAAGCAGACTTCTGAGACTAGAGTAGGTACTGTGGTATTGTATGTGCTATCCAATTGCAACAGACAGAAAGCTAAAGATAAGAAGGGAAAGGGGATGAGGATTGAAAAAGACCATTGCTGCTGTTTCAGTACTGTCGGAGCCTATCTAAACATTTAAAGGAATTGAAGAAAGGAGTAAACAAGGATTCCATGCCATCTGGACTATCATGCCACAATTAAGAGAGAGTTTGTAGCCAATATTGACCTTGACCGAGGATGTCAGATGGAGTACAGCTGCTGGTGAATGCAACTCAAGGGCTGCTAAGATGGGGTGAGCAGTGAGAAATCCTACAAAATAAAGATTGGTTTGGAAAGATGGTGAGATTGCATGTGTCCTATATTTTTACTGGAAATGATGTGAATACTTCTAACAATGTGAGAAGAATCTTTGCTGTATTGATAACTTAAAGTGAGATTTATCTTTTATTTGAAGTGACCTTTGCCTGTTTATTAATGTTTGAATTATGTAGATTTTAGTTAATTTGTTAGAGTAACAATTTTAAAAAATGAAATATAGTCCTTTGGTCTCTATTAAACGTTATTGGTCTCTATGGGTATCATAATACTTTGATCAGATCACTCCATAAGACCTAGATTCCAGAGTTGGAGCTCATTATCCCTAGTCTTTGCCCCTTTCCACTCAGCCACTTTCCTAACCAGTCAATTCTTTGCTTTCAGTTCTGAGTTTTTTATGAGGGACTTTATCAAATGCCTTCTGGAGTCCATATAAATTTATATCCATAGATACAATTCTGTCATGGTCATCATTACTGAGACTAACTTTCAATTCTAGGTTTTATAAATTGAATTTAAATTCCATCAGCTGCCATGTGGGATTTGAACCTGTATCTCCAGAATATTAGCCTGGGTCTATGGATCATTAGTCTAGTGACATTGCCAGAGATATTTCCCTGTCCACTACCTTAGTAATTTCTTCAAAACATTCCATGAGATGATTTAGGCGTAACCCATCCTTTACAAATTCACGCAGGCTGTCTCAGATCAGTTGGAAATTTTCAAGGCATTTAGTCACCCTACTCTTAATTATAGACTCTGGCAGTTTTTTCACAACAAATGTTGTGTTCACCCGTCTATAATTCCTTGATTTCCCTCTGTTGCCTTTCTTATACAAGCTTCACACAGCCTTACACAAGCTTACACAAATTTTAAGGTTGCATGTTTTTTAATTTTCACCTCACTACAGTTTGCTAATATTGTAGTTGAATGCTGTGTCATCAGTCTACCACCTCTCTGTCTGACTGCAGCAGACACCAGGAAAACGATCTCCTAATCAAACTGCTGGAATCAATTATGTTGTAATAGATGTGAGTATTTCAAAAATTTGGATATCTGCTTATAGTGAAAAATTATAAAAGATTGAAAATTCAATGAAGGAGAGTGTTTCCTTAAAGCTGTAAGCATTCAGTATCTCTGATGTACATTGTAATTAAGTAGAATGTTGGTAAAACGTAAGATATGTTGTTGAAGTTTTTTGTCTTGCACTCATCAGGACAAATACAAAAATGCCAAATTTCACATGATCACAATTTGTACTACAGGAGAAAAGGGTGCTGACTGGTTGGCAAGCTGACTGATTGGCTGAAGAGAAAGCAATAGGGGACCATAGGTTCCCAAGCCCCTGAGTAGTTCAAAAGAACTACAGGGCTTTAACATATTCCTTTCGTTTGCAGGAAATGGATTTCTGTGTATGAATGTATGTTGTTTTGAGCAAATGTACATGAGCCACTTTGAGCTCATTTGATTATCTTGGTGTGCTAATTGAGAAATCTGCTAATGGGTTCTTCAGTACTGTGCAACATAAGCACACCTTCTCTGATCAGTATGCACATTGGGATTCAGACAGCTCCATGCTATAGTATTGGCCACATCAGAAATCTTGTAAATATGGACTTAGCCATTTTTTCATCTTGCAAGCCTATTGCACATCAAAGTTATCCTACTTAATTCGCTGGTTAAGAGGAAAAAGGAGGCTTATGTCAGGATGAGGCTTGGAGGCTCAGTTCGTGCAATGGATAGCTATAGATTATGATGTAAAGATGCCGGCGTTGGATTGGGGTGGTAAGAACTCAGTAAGAATTTAGCAACACCAATTATTAATCCAACCGATTTATTTGATAGTAAAAAAGCGAGCTTTCAACACTCGTGTGTCTTCCTCAGGCAAGTGCAGTGTTCTGGTCTGCAATAGCACACATCAGCACAGACAGTCAGAGATTGCTAATCTGACTGTCAGCAATCTCTGACTGTCTGTGCTGATGTGTGCTATTGCAGACCAGAACACTGCACTTGCCTGAGGAAGACACACGAGTGTTGAAAGCCCGCTTTTTCACTATCAAATAAATCGGTTGGATTAATAATTGGTGTTGCTAGATTCTTACTGAGTTCTAGCTATAGATTAGCCAGGAGGGAGCTAAAGAGTGAGTTGAGGAGAGCTAAAAAGGGACACGAGAAGACTTTGGCTGATAGGATCAAGGAGAATCCTAAAGCTTTCTTTAGATATGTTAAGAATAGAAGATTGGTTAGGGCAAGGTTAGGGCCAGTCATGGACAGCAGTGGGAATTTGTGCGTGGAGCCTGAAGAGATTGGAGAGGCACTGAACAAATATTTCTCTTCTGTATTCACGCAGGGAGATGTAAATGTAGTTGTGGAGAACACTGGGATACAGGGTTGCAAACTGGAAAGTATTGAAGTAGATAAGGAGGATGTGCTAGATAGTCTTGAGGGTTTGAAGTTAGATAAGTCCCCTGGGCCGGACGGGATTTACCCTAGGCTTCTCTGGGAGGCGAGAGAGGCGATTGCAGAGCCTCTGGCTCTGATCTTCAGGTCGTCGTTGGTTACGGGTGTGGTTCCGGAGGACTGGAGGATAGCGAATGTGGTCCCATTGTTCAAGAAGTGGAAGAGAGACCTTCCAGGGAATTATAGGCCAGTGAGTCTTACTTCTGTTGTGGGCAAAGTATTGGAGAGAATAATTAGGGATAGGATTTATAGTTATTTAGAGAGAAATGAATTGCTTGGGGATAGTCAGCATGGTTTTGTGAAGGGTAGGTCGTGCCTTACTAACCTTACTGAGTTTTTTGAAAAAGTGACCAAAGACGTGGATGGGGGTAAGGCAGTTGATGTGGTATATATGGACTTTAGTAAGGCGTTCGATAATGTGGCCCATGGAAGGCTTCTGCAGAAAATGCAGATGTATGGGATTGAGGGTGATTTAGCTAATTGGATTAGGAATTGGCTAGCAGATAGAAGAAAGAGGGTGGTGGTTGATGGGAGATATTCATCGTGGAGTTCGGTTACTAGTGGTGTACTTCAGGGATCTGTTTTGGGGCCCCTGCTGTTTGTAATTTTTATAAATGATCTGGATGAGGGTATTGAAGGATGGATTAGGAAATTTGCAGATGACACTAAAGTCGGTGGAGTGGTAGATAGTGAAGAGGGGTGTTATAGTTTGCAGAGAGACTTGGACAAGTTGCAGAGCTGGGCCGAGAGGTGGCAAATGGAGTTTAATGTGGAAAATTGTGAGGTAATGCACTTTGGCAGGAATAATAAATGTGTAGAGTATAGGGCTAATGGTAGGATTCTTAATAGTGTTGATGAACAGAGGGATCTTGGTGTATATGTGCATAGATCCCTGAAAGTAGGCAGTCAAGTCGATAAGGTTGTTAAGAAGGCATACGGAGTCGTAGCTTTTATTGGTAGGGGGATTGAATTTCGGAGCCGCAACGTCATGTTGCAACTGTACAAAACTCTAGTGTGGCTGCACTTGGAGTATTGTGTACAGTTCTGGTCCCCGCATTTATAAGAAAGATGTGGAGGCATTGGAGAGGGTACAGAGGAGGTTTACCAGGATGTTGCCTGGTATGGAGGGCAGGTCTTATGAGGAGAGCTGAGGGATTTGAGGTTGTTTTCGTTAGAAAGGAGGAGGCTAAGAGGGGACCTTATTGAAACATATAAGATGATTAGAGGTTTAGATAGGGTGGACAGTGATATCCTTTTTCCTAGGATGGAGAAAGCTAGCACGAGGGGACATAGCTTTAAATTAAGGGGTGGTGGTTTTAGGACAGATGTCAGAGGTAGGTTCTTTACCCAGAAGGTGGTAAGGGTATGGAATGCCTTGCCTGCGTCAGTTGTAGATGCGCCAATTTTGGTGGCGTTTAAGAGGTTAGTAGATAAGTTTATGGATGAAAGGGGAATGGTTTAGGTTAGAGGGTCACTGCTTGTTCCTAATTGGTCGGCGCAACACCGAAGGCCGAAGGGCCTGTTCTGCGCTGTAATGTCCTATATTCCTATGTTCTATGTTCTACTGGCCAATGGCAATCCTAATCACTGCGCTAAAGGCTGGCACTTTTGGACCTGAAAACTGTTTGGCATATCTTAAATAAGAAGTCTCACAATATCAGGTTAAAGTCCAACAGGTTTTTTTGGTAGCAAAAGCCACTAGCATTCGGAGCACTGCTCTTTCATCAGGTAACTGGGAGTTCTGTTCACAAACAGGGCATATAAAGACACAAACTCAATTTACAAAATAATGGTTGGAATGCAAGTCTTTACAGATAATCAAGTTTTAAAAGTACGGGCAATGTGCGTGGAGAGAGGATTAAGCATAGGTTAAAGAGATATGTATTGAGTCCAGCCGGAACAGTTAGTGAGATTTTGCAAGCCCAGGCAAAGCAGAATTTGAAGTTCTGCACACATGAGAACGACTTCAACCAGGATCTTGAGTTCTTGCCAGACTATCTGTATCCCCCACTACTTGCTTGGGCTTGCAAAATCTCAGTAACTGTCCCAGCTGGACTCAATACACAACTCTTTAACCCGTGCTTAACTCTCTTTCCACTCACATTGTCTGTACCTTTAAGACTTGATTATCTGTAAAGACTTGCATTCCAACCATTATTTTGTACATTGAGTTTGTGTCTTTATGTGCCCTATTTGTGAACAGAACTCCCACTTACCTGATGAAGGAGCAGCGCTCTGAAAGCTAGTGGCTTTTGCTTCTAAATAAACCTGTTGGACTTTAACCTGATGTTGCGAGACTTCTTACTGTATTTATCCCAGTCCAACACCGGCATCTCCACATCATGGTTCCTCAAATTACCCAGGAAAGGCATAGTTCTCAAAAATTTCAACAACAGTTTCAAGCTGCCACTATGCAGTGACTATGCAAGTGACATTTTCCATTAACAGATGCTTTCGTCAGTCCAGAAAGATGTTCTGTCTACTATACAATTGAGCAATGTTGTGCATGAATTTCACTACTGATGCAATGCCATGTTGGTTGATTGAATAGGCAGAACGCAGATCATACTCAAACCATTCTGCACTTGCAAGATCTAAACAAAACAAAGTCTACTGACTATAGTGGAATAATCCTGAGTGCAATAAAAGCTGTACTGACAACAGGTTTAAGATAATACGTCAAGCTTCTAATGTGGCTTATTTAACCTGGCTAGAAACAACATACACTCATATGCAGGGAAAAATATACAAACAAAAAGCATATTTTCAAACCTCGAATTACTCAGGAACTAAGGGAGTCTCTTGTGTCACTATTGCTTTCTCCATGTTGATGCCTCAACCAATCAATTCCTGTAGGATAAATTGTGATTGTTTCAAATTTGGCATTCTTGCATTTGTTTGATGAGTGCAAGACAAAAAGCTTCAATAATATGCCTGCCTTTTCACCAGTATTCAAGTTCTATACTGCTAAACAACTGTTTACAATTAAGCTGCGGAATATTCTACATTGTGCTAGTTTACAATTTTACATCAGTGAAGGAACTTTAAAAGGTAATAGCCCCTGTGTAATTATATAGAACACTACAGCACCAACAGGCCCTTTGGCCCACAAATTGCGCCGATCATATCTTGAAGATAAAACAGCATTTACCAGAAAGAAGCTTCTTAATGACCTGTATGGGTGTGGCAAATGCACAATCCAAGTCCCAAAGAGATTTCTCATATTTCACATGCACTATGATATGCTGTCACATAGTGCAAGTCTAACCAACTATTTTAAGTAGCTTACTAGATTAGGAGCCATTTTTACAGCTGTACTTCAAGGAATCAAACATACCTTTGTTCACCCTGCATGGGATCCCAAGTCTGATGTTTACATAACAGATAGTTGCCATGGAGTCCCTGCAAGATAAAATTTAAAACACTAGAAGTGTTTTAAGCTGCCTATTTATGAACTAACTTTTGTGTTTTTTTCATATTGCTTCTTGTCCCGAGATAATAGTGGTGGACTGCCCCTTGAGCTGCTGCAGTCTGGATAGTGAAAGTGTTCCCATGATGCTGTTAAGTTGGAAATTGTAGAACTTTGAGCAACAGTGAAAGTGTGTGTTCAAGCTCAATATCATATGACTTAGAGGGTACCTTGGAATGATTGTGTTCCCATGGCACCTGCTGTTCTTGGTATTCCATATGGTAGAATTTATAGGCTTGGGAGATGCTGCTGAAGATGTCATGAAGTGCTGCTGTAGTGCATTTTCTAAATAGTACACACTAAGCATGGCATGTTGATAATGGAGAGAGTGCATGTTTAGATTAGTGGAGGAGGTGCTGATGTCACAGACTGCTTTAACAAATTTCTTGAGCGTCATTGCAGCTGCAGCATCCACTCAAGGATAGAGTATTTTGTCACACACCTCGCTTGTCCCTTGTACGTGCTGGAGATATTGGACAGAAAGTAGTTGAACCACGAAGGAATACCAATTTCTAATCTAAACATTCTCAGTAGAATAACTTTTCAAATGTTATCCTAATTCCGAAAAAGCTACTGAATTCAGAATTCAAAGTAACCATATACCAAACATGAAGCCAGACTGGCTAGAGTCCAGAGGAATCCCATAGGAATCATTATAGCTTACAAATAAAACTTTAAAAGCCAAAATCTTGTCTGCCTGTGCTGATGGATGTTAAAGTTCCTTCGGCGCTAATAAAAAGGAGCAGGGAATTAATTTAATCCAGTATCTTTCCCAACATTTCTTCCTCAAACACTGCCATGGTAACCAGAGTCAGTTATCTTCCTGCGCTTGAGGCATCTAGCTGGGCATAAAAATGGCTGCTATGTTTACCTGCAAAATCACTATTGTACTTCCATGTGCAGTACAATGTTACTTTCCTGTTACTTCAGACCCTTGAGTAAGCTGCAGTTGAGGTGAAGGCACAAAGTCAAAACAGAATTATTTTACACCAGGTAATGTTCACAATATAATCATATTTCCAGGTTCATTTTCAATAAAATCTGTGTGAAAGACACAAGACAATTAAATATTGTAGACTGTGGAATTCATTCAAATGTAAGCCTATCTTGAAAATCAGCCTTGTATGCAAACTCAAACTATAGGAGCATATTACTTGCAATTACATAGCACTTAATTATCTTGTCAAACCATTTAACAGAATGATTTGTTTTCCTGTGAGTATAACTTTTGCAGGCTAACTACAAATTGTAACCTAGCCCATGGGCTAACATTGAGGTTTCCTTCTGCGGAGCACAAAGGCAGACATTTGTCTATTTCCATGATTAAGACTCTCTCCCCCTCGCCATTGGCATGATAGAAGGATTTAGAGGTTGATATTCAGCATGTTGGGCCATGTTATGAACACATTTTCCTTGGCCATCAAGTCCTGGGGTGGGACTTCGAGTCACAAGCTATGACTCAGAGGTGGGTACGTTACCCACTGCACCACAAGATCTCTGCAGTGGTTCCCTTATTGTAATGAATTTGTGTGAACCTTTTTCCTCGGATGGAGATGGCTAGCATGAGGAGACATAGCTTTAAATTGAGGGGTGATAGATATAGGACAGATGTCAGAGGTAGATTCTTTATTCAGAGAGTAATGAGAGTGTGGAATGACTTGCCTGCAACAGTAGTGGATTCACCAACATTAAGGGCCTTTAAATGGTCATTGGATAAAATGTGGATTGTATTGGAATAGTGTAGTTAGATAGGCTAGATTGGTTTATAGAACATAGAACATTACAGCACAGAACAGGCCCTTCGGCCTTCGATGTTGCGCCGACCAATATAAAAAGCAATGCCCCTCCAAACTAAACCATTCCCTTCTCTTCCATATACTTATCAACTAACCTCTTAAACGCCACCAAACTTGGCGCATCTACAACTGAAAGTTGCACAAGTTGGTACAACATCAAGGGCCAAAAAACCTGTACTGCGCTGTAATGTTCTATGTTCTGTGTTCTTTGTAATACACGCCTCCTTACATAATAAATTCTTTATTAACCACAGGTCAGTTCATTTAAAAATGGTTGAAACTCCTGGTTATTAGATTACTCCAGAAGTTAGGGACTAATCATTTTTTAGGCCTGTTGTCATTGAGTGGAGTAGCATACAAACCCTGGTGCTGCCTCCTCATTTACCTCTAGTGTTGGTCTGAGTTGGGTCTATGCTGTTGCCTGCCTGAGCATTTGGCAGAGAACAGAGCAATCCATGCCAATAGTGCATAGTGTAGACATCCTGCTGCTGATCTTAGAGGCTGTCTGTCCCTCTTAAAAGGGAGATGCTGCTAGTCATTGTACCGAGACTGGCCACAGTAGGAAAGAGGAGATCCTAGGTTCACGGATGTGACACTGGAGGCCTTGGTTTTGGAAGTTGAGAAGTTTTTGTGGGGGACCAGAAGGACTTCAAGAACCATCCTCAGAGGAAATGGACAGGGAGGTTGATGAAAGGTCTCTCGCATTAAGGACCTAAAAGCAGTGCCACAATTTTTAATGACCTCATGCAGATGTCAGGGACAGTGAATTTATCTTCAACAAACCTCATATCCACCCATTCACCAACCTCTCACATTACCAAATTATTTACCCATCAGCAGTTCCAGGCACTCAGCACTGATGTGTAACATACAGATACTGTATTTCACACACATTCCAATTCACTACCAGCTCAGGTTGCTTCCACATACCTCCAGCTGTTCATTTGTGGAAAGCATATCAGCCAAACATAATACAACTGAACCATTACCCTAATTTTGCAGGATAAGATACCCTTTGGCACAGAGCATATCCTATGGGGCACCTGGATCTCCTGAACCATGATGTAGCGATGCAGGCAATGGACTGAGGTAAGCAACAGTAAGAAGTCTCACAACACCAGGTTAAAGTCCAGCAGGTTTATTTGATAGCACAACCTTTTAGAGTGTTGCTTCTTCTTCAGGTAAGTGAAATATTGTGTTCACAAACACGGCATATGTAGACACGGAGTCAGTTTACAAGCTAATAGTTGGAAAGCGAGTCTTTACACCTAATCAATTTTTACAGGCACAGACAATGAGTGGAGAAAGGGTTAAGCTCAGGTTAAAGAGATGTGAATTATCTCCAACCAGGACAGTTAGTAAGATTTTGTAAGCTCAGGCAAGTCGTAGGGGTTACAGATAATTGCACAACCTCAAACAGACTGCTGTCTGTAGCAAACTACCCAGCCTTCAGGAGAACAGTGACCACGACACCACACAACCCTCTCACAGAAATTCTGCAAAACATGCCAGATCATCAACATGGATGCCATCATCTCACGTGAGAACACCCCTCACCAGGTACACAGTATGTACTGTGACTTAGCCAATGTTGTCTACCTGATATGCTGCAGGAAAGGATGTCCTAAGACATGGTGGATTGGGGAGACCATGCAGAAGCTATGACAATGGATGAATGAACATTGTTCGACAATCACCAGGCAGAAGTGTTCTCCAAGGCTGCCTTCTTGACACATGACAACGCAGAATTGTCAAGCAAAAACTGATAGCCAAGTTCTGCACACATGAGAACAGCTTCTACTGGGATCTTGGATTCATCTCACACTATCTGTAACTGCTACGACTTGCCTGGGCTTGCAAAATCTCACTAACTATCCTGGCTGGAGACAACACACACCTCTTTAACCTGTGTTGAACCTTCTCTCCACTCACATTGTCTATATCTGTAAAGACTTGATTACCTGTAAAGACTCACATTCCAACCGTTATTTTGTAAATTGAGTTTGTGTCGATATATGCCGTGTTTGTGAACACAATTCTTTACTCCTGAAGAAGGATAGACACTCTGAAAGCTTGTCCTACCAAATAAACCTGTTGGACTTTAACTTGGTGTTGTGAAACTTCTTACTCTCCTGAACCATGCAGAGGAGATGGTTGTCTGTGTCATAAAGCTTGCTGCGTCAGAGCCTATGACATCAAACATTACATTGAGCATGATGCCATCCATGTTCCTACCTGGGTTTGCAACTCACAGCACATTCTCATTCAACTATTTGATATAATTGGCAAGCTGCTGATGGTGTTGCCATTGATCTCTTGCTTTCTGCACCACATATGTGAGTGCAGAAAGCACTCTTTCATCCCAACCTCCTCTTTTCAATTTTCGGTTTTCAGACACCCACAAACTGCTGCCTGTTCAGCCACAGGAGGAAGAGCAAGGGCAACATTACAGCACCGACGGGGGAGCCCCGCCACTTGATTAGTCTCTCACAGCTACTAATTCAATTACCCGAATTGAGGCTAGTATAGAGTTGGGATCTGCACTTGTGAGTCACGAGACAGGAATGGGCTGCAGGCAGGCTGGAGAAAGCGTAGTTTTTTGCCATCTCACTAGAAGGGAATCCTGTAAATGAGTTCAGTTGCAGTGGGCTCAGATGAGGAATTCAGTGCTATACATGGGAATGCTTAATTGAACACACACACACACCAAGATACTATGTATCAGGTGCCCTACCAAAACAGCCTACAGCCACACTCAAGGAACACGGAGGGTTCCTCTTTCAACCTGAGGATATCACACAGGATTTCCGCTTTCTGCAACCTCTGCTTCACCTCTGCCGTCCTCCAAGGCTAAAGGCATCTCAACTGGGGGTGCTCTGTGCAGCTGTACAAATGTTCTTTGATGACTGACAAATGAATAAGTTGAGTGGACCTGTGCGATCCATATTTGTAAATGTGCTTAAAGCAAGCTGGTAAGATGTTTGATTGCATAATGTGGCCAGCTCATAAGCTATAGGTGCACACAGGCATGTGCGTCCTACCCAAGATGGGATAACATGGAAGACATATTGAAATTGACCAGATGTGCTGCGTATCCCATTCAGCTGGCCTCTGGCTTCCTTTGTGCTGACTTTGGCAATAATGAGCTTAACTGTGTAGTTTATATTTATTACAAACAGTTTTATCATTGAGCTTCTTTAAATTGAATAGGGATAGAAGACAATATTTCTCACTGTATCAGAATTTCATCTCTGCCAAAGAAACATTGCTTTGGAAATAGGAAACCATACTGGTATTCAGAGATTGATGTGGGAAGCAGCAAGGACGAGCTATATTTAAAGCTTGAAAATATTCTTCTGATCCTTTCTCCATTTTGAAAGAGCAATCATTTAAAGCATGTGTTGAGTTGTAACGAAAATAGGTTTGAATATGGCACGTACTGAGTTATTCTTTGACACAAACCTCAGCAACTTGCATTTGTATAGCACTTTTTAATGCAGCAAAACCATCCCAAGGTGTTTCACAGGCGTGTTAACAGACAAAGTTTTACACAGAACCACATGACGAAATATTAGGACAGATAATGAAAGGCTTGCTCAAGGGGGAGGTGTCGGGGAACAGGCAGAGACTAAGGCACCACAAAAGCCAGTAGAGCTAGGCTACAATATCAGCTTTCTTCGTGCTAGTTTTTTGCGTTGCATGTACTGTATTGCCTCCAAAATAGCATCCTTAGCATGTGTCCACTTTTCTGCTTTTGTGCCAGATGCCATTTTGATGAAACTTAACGAGCACAGGAAGTGTCTGCCTGAAGTGTGCAGGCATGATGTGGAGATCCAACATTGGATTGGGGTAAACAGAGTAAGAAATCTCACAACACCAGGTTAAAGTCCAACAGGTTTTTTTGGTAATTAAAGCCACTAACTTTCGGGGTTTGACCCTTGTCAGGTGAGTGGGAGTTTTGATCATAAACAGTGCATATAAAGGCACACAATCAGTTTACAGGATACTGATTAGAATGCAATATTTTATAGATAATCAAATTTTAAGGTGCGGACAATGTGAATGGAGGTAATATTAAGTGTAGGTTAAAGAGATGTGTATTGTCTCCAGACAGGACAGTAAGTGAGTTGATGCAAGTCCAGGCAAGTCATGGGGGTTACAGATAGTGTGACATGAACCCAAGATCCCGGTTGAGGCCGCCCTCACGTGTACGGAACTTGGCTATCAGTCTCTGCTCACGGCTCTGAGCTGTCGTATGTCATAAAGGCTGCCTTGAAGAATGTTTATCCAAAGATCAGAGGCTGAATGCCTGTGACTGCTGAAGCATTCACCAACAGGAAAGAAACAGTCTTGCCTGGTGAATGTCAAGCACTGTTCATTCATCCATTGCCGTTGTGTCTGTGTCTGTGTGGTCTCCCCACTGTACCATTGCTTCGGGACATCCTTTCCTGCAGCGTATCAGGTAGACAACGTTGGCCGTATTGCAAGAGTGTGTGCTGTATACCTGGTGGATGGTGTTTTCACGTGTGATGATGGCATCCAAGTCAATGATCCAGCATGTCTTGCAGAGGCTGCTGTGGCAGGGTAGTGTGGTGCTGTGGTCACTGTTGTCTTGAAGGCTGCGTAGTGTGCTGCAGACAATGGTCTGTTTGAGATTGTGCAGTTGTTTGAAGGCAAGAAGTGGGGGTGTGGGGATGACCTTAGTGAGATGTTCGTCTTCATCAATGACATGTTGAAGACTCCGGAGAAGATGTCGTAGCTTCTCTGCTCCAGGGAAGTACTGGACAACAGAGGGTACTCTGTCCACCGTGTCCCATGTTTGTCTTCAGTGTGGTTTTTCGCTGTGGCGCATTGGAACCGTCGTTCGATGAGTTGAGCGCCATATCCTGTTCTTATGAGGGCATCTTTCAGCTCTCATAAGGTGTTTGTTGTGATCCTCCTCAGCTGAGCAGATCCTGTGTGTACAGAGGCCTTGCCTATTGGGATGACTTCTTTAACGTGTTTAGGATGGAAGCTGGAGAAGTGAGGCATCGTGAAGTTATCTGTGGGCTTGCAGTACAGTGAGATTCTGAGATGACCGTCTTCATGTGTCCAAGAATGCAACCAATTCCAGAAAATAGTCCATGGTGAGTCTGTGGTGGGATAGAACTTGTTGATGTCATCATCAGTGGTTCAGTGATTGTTTGCCATGAGTCCAAAGGGAGAAAATGTCATCGAGGTATCTAATGTATAGCATCGGTTGAAGGTCCTGTGCAGTGAAGAAGTTTTGTTCAAGCCTGTGCATGAAAATGTTGGCATATTGAGTGCAAATTTGGTCCCCATGGCTGTTCCGTGTGTCTGGATGAAGAACTGGTTCCTGAAGGTGAAGACATTGTGGTCCAGGATGAAGTGGCTGAGTTGTAAATTGCATCTGGCAGTTGTCAGTGTTGAGTACTAAGGCAGCTGTAGCAATGCCATCATCATGTATGGCTGATGTAGAGTGCCGAGACATCCATTGTGAAGAGGAGTGCTCCTGGTTCAACTATTCCATGTGTGCTGAGCTTCTGTAGGAAGTCTAGCATCGTGACAAAAGCTGGGGGTTCTTTTTCGAGGATGCTCTTGACGCAGAAGGAGAAGTTCTCGCACAGGGTACCATGCCCGATATGATGGGATGGCTGCGTGCGTTTGCCTTGTTCTTCAAGACGGTCTTCACAACATAAAACAGCACAGAGTCACAGAGTAGAGACTGACAGCCAAGTTCCGTACACATGAGGACGGCCTCAACTGGGATCTTGGATTCATGTCACACTATCTGTAACCCTCATGACTTGTCTGGGCTTGCACCATCTCACTGATTCAGGTACTCCAGTTAGTGAGGAGGCCGGTGCCTTGCATCTGATGGCTCCCTGCTTAAGATTGGGATGGGGAGAAAGGGGGGTCCGCTGCCTGAGATCAGCAAAAGAAAAGGGGAGGGGTCCACTGCCGCTCTGCCTAAGATCAAGAGGGAAAAGGGGGTTTGCTGCCTCTCTGCTCAAGGTCATTAAGGACAAGCCTGCGCTTGGTTTGGGTGGCAGGGGGAAAGAGGGGGGGACAGTGTTATGGGAATCAGTGATGTTGTGGGGTTGGAACAATGTCTCTGGAAGCCAGAGAGAGGTATTATCAGGCCTGGGAGGGATGTGGCAGGGAGCAGCGTTCTATCATTTTTCTTTTCTGCACGTGCAGAATTGGAGGCACCAATTGGACCTGCAGGATTTCGCGTGAATTAAGTCCCATCAATAGTCTTCTGCAGCATGATTCAGAATCGCTGATACATCTGGAGGGAGAGTCTGTATGAGGGCACCTCAGACCGGATCTAAAAGTCAGATCCCAGTTTCAAGTCTGCTCAGCACTTTGAATCAAAATGGTAAATTAGGGCCCACAGAATAGTTCCAGGATGAACTACAGCTACAGAACCCTGAATTACAATTAGAATGAAAAATTCAGAAATACAAAGGTAATTAAAGTCTTAGCATCGATTACAAGTAATTAACATGTAAAAAAAAGTATGAGTTATCTCTATCCAATTATAGTTATGGTTACATTATGCATACATAAAGGTATAATGTCCGGTTAAAACTTGCGTATGTTATATTGTCAAGAAATAATAGCTAAACTCTGACCAATGGTGTTTCAACCTACCTTTCATTGTTCCTTGTTATAATGGGCAGACATGAACTGCAGCTGCACACCATTCAATTAAATCATCAAAACCTGTCATTTGCACATAGCTTTCCCTGTGTGACTGAGGTTCACCTTGCAGCTTATGTGATTTTTAAGCTTGTTAGATTTTTAACTCTTTCATCAGGCGTGGTCTCACCAACTAACAGCCACTTAATCCAGACATGGATATAATATTATATAATCCCCTGGAGGACAGGAAGAATGAGGAGAGGGGACACAAGCCAAGAGAAGCTGCTGGAAAAGGGAGGAGGAGAAACTAAAATGATTGCAGTAGGAAGCCTTATTAAGAATGCTCCCCACCTGCTTTTCCTTTTTCCCAATCTCTCCTAAATGTCAATTATCTTTGGATATTTAGTTTTCAATCCTGGTCAGCCAATAGGCAAATTTCAGTCATTGAAATTTACTCTTTGCAAATAGTACGTTTATTCAGATAGAATAGCTTTAATTCTGCTTTTTTAACTTCATTTTTTATTCTGACTCTATTTAATGCTTGTCAATGCTTCATCTGTCTTCCATTTCTGCTTTCTACTTTTCTACTTCTTCTTAATAGTTTTGTTTTCCTCAGATCTGATCTCCCTCTCAAGTTCTGTCTCCTTGCCAATCTTGTTTAAACCATCTCCAATGAATCTACCTGGAAAGATATTTGTCCTAGTCCTGGTAAGATGCAGTCTGTCCAACTTATAATAAGTCCCACCTGCCCACAACCAGTCCCAATACCTCAGAAAGCTGATGCCCGCCTTCCTTCATCTGTTCTCTAGCCACATATTCAATTGCTCAGTTCTTCTATTTCTATGCTGTCTCACACATGAAACTGGATGTTATCCTGAGATTACCATATTAGAGGTTCTCCTTTTCAATCTCCTATTTAGCTCCCTGAATTCTGCTTTCAGGATGACATCTGTATTCCCACCTAAATCAATGGTGCTGACATGGATCGTGACTGTGGCTGTTCACCATCTTGCAGAAAAATGCCCTGCAGCTGCTCTAACATCCTTGACCTTGGCATCAGGGAGGCCACATGCCATGCTGGAATTACATCTCCAGCCACAGAAACTCTTATCTGTTCCCCCTGCTAACAAATTACCTATCACTACTGTTCTTCCCTTTGTCTTCTTCCCTTCCTATACAGCTGAGTTGCCTGTGGTACCATGAATGTGGCTTGACTACACCTCTTTGAGACCTATGCTGCCACCAGTATCCAAAACAGAAAGTGGAAATTCAGGAGACTCCTGCACTATCTGTCTAGATCTTTTTGATTGCCTGGTGGTCACCTATTCCTTTCTGCCTCCATGCACCTAACCTGCAATGTGACCACTTCTCTGAATGTAAGTCTCAGCTTCATAGATGCGCCACAGTGACTGCAACCGTTTCTGCACGTGGTTGTCTAGGTCACTAATAGCATCCGAGAATTCCCACATTCTACATTCCACTTGACTGAGCTGACCTGCCATGCCTTAACTTATGTTAACTTAAGTCTTAATAAACCTTACAACTGTGATAAACTTCCAAGCACTGATAAATCTAACTGATACATACACAATTTAGCTAGTTAATGATTATTTAAAACTTTACATTTTTCTAATTTCCAGCTATCGCCACACTCTCCCTAATGGCAGTTACATACCCAGCCATCTTTCTTGTGATCTCCCTGTTCGTTTTGTTTTCAAACTCAGCATGCTCCCTGTAGTCTTCCTGCGCCTTGAATATTTCCCACAGGCCCACCTCTTTGCTCCTCTTGATGAATGATAGAACACTTTTTTAATTTAACATTTAAATTCAGAATTGTACAATATAATTGAACTGCTGCAGTTAAGTTTGTGGCTGAGTGGTCAAAGAGAGGGAGCACACATTGTCCGCCAATATGCTTAAGGCCTTCTGTGAGTGGTGAGCACTGTGGGGTGGGATGTATCATCGCCTCTGGGAATGACATTTTGACTTATTTAGTTGAGTTTCCTTTTGCATTTTATTTTAGTGACAGTGTCTCAACAAGGGTTGTCATCACTGTCATTTTGGTTTATTTAAATCAAAGAATTGATTTTACTTTTAAATTTGCAGTTACTTGAAAGAATGGTACTCAGTTTCATCAAGTGACTTGTTTATTATTAACTAAATTGCTACAGCATTGTTTACAAGTAGTCCGCAGTTTAGGCCATGATGTTCATGTTGACCCAGTTCTAACCTGGAGAGCAGGATGAACAGCAAAGCAGAGAAAGGCAAGCAAAGAGAGGTGTAGAATTTTAAAATTAAGAGCACTCAATCTCAGAAGTAGAAAATCATTGTCATTTTCCCTCATGTATATATGAAAGCAAACTTTTTAATCAATGCAGCCATATGCCCATTTTCACACAGTTTCCATTAGTCACTAATGCAGGCTTCTTCTATGTTGAGTAAGATGACAACCCACTTAGTCACACATGGTACCTATATAATTGCATTCGGAGCATATGAAATTGTGTTGCTTTCTTTTCAGACAGACTTTATTTTTCCTTGGTGATCTTCAGTCAAAAGTTTATATCCGAATGTGAACTATAATTTTTTATACAATGAAGTATTTCTCAAAAGTGTCAGAATTTATTATTGGTAAGAGAAGTTGATATCAACTAAAATGCCGTCTCCAACTTTGGAAACAATGTTCATATCCCATCATATTTTCAGTAGTAGATGGTATTTTTCTGCTTTGCAGAATGACTGGTGCACTGTTGGAACTCAGTTCAGTAAATGGTTGAATTTCTTTGCCAACAGGAAAGTTGATGCAAGCTCTAGGAATGTAGTTGAGTTTAAGCCTCTGTGAGGCCACATAATGTATAATGTAAGAAATGAATGAAATATTTTAAGCTTCAAGCCACAGCTTACCGTTTAGCCCAGTTGAGACAGATGGCAGCAAAACATAAAAGATTACTGAAAGAATGCTGTTTGGCATCAGTTCATAATGGAAACCTGCATTAGAAATATGACTGTTCTAGGCAGGAAGTAAATTTATGTTGAATTACCGTTATTTCAGGAATAATGTTCATACTTTTTGAAGAAATGCTATCACCTATTATATGTAATAATATGTTCAGTCACTTTCATTCAATGTACCTAATAATTGGTTCAAAATCAACTTGACTTCAAAGATAAATTAGGTGTTTCGGTTATCATTATTTCAAATGTAGATCTGATTGTGGGACAATGCAAAGAATGTGCTGGGGAAAAATATTATGATCAGGCTATATATTTATGCCAATCACCTTTCGGAAACCTACTGCATAATTTTTGATACCTTTTAATAAAAGGCTTTTAAAACAGAAAAATAACCAGTGGCCTAATCAAGCTTTTCCCACAATAACAAAATCTGCATGAAAATCTCTCCAATTTTGTTGATCTGGGCAGGTACTGTGTTCCTAAGCCAGGGAGCTCCCAAACTGTGGGTCACAGTGTGATTTTGGGCTTATACACTCTGAGGCAGCAATACTGGCATGGAACTCAAACTGAGTTTTGACAACTGCAAGGCCATTTTAGATGTTCATGTTTTCTTTTCTGTTGGTGGCATGGCTTAATCATCTGGTTTCTGAGGCCCAATTGCCTGATTACTGCTCAGCATATAAGAAGTCTTGTAACAGCAGGTTAAAGTCCAACAGGTTTATTTGGTAGCACAAGCTTTTGGAATGTCACTCCTTCTTCAGGTGAATGAAGAGTTGTGTTCACAAATAGGGCAAGCCTCTTAAAGTACCAAAGTAGCATACATGTTGCACATGCAGACTTCTGATGTGAAGTGTGCTGGATCTCATATTACTGAAAGAGTTTGTGTGCCTTTGACTAATGTCTATCAGTACTATGCAGAGCAGGCAGATCGTGATATAAATCTGTATGGCTTAATGCCAGCACTGCCATTTTGGAGTTCCATGACCATATATTTATCATCTCTCCTTGACATTCAATGATATTACCATTTTTAACTGTTTTATTGAAACAGTAGCAGTTTACCAGTCTTAAATGCATCAAAGAATACTTTATAATGCCATAACTTTGTTAAAAACAATGTACATTATAAAACTCTCCTTGATTGCACTGGAGAGGGATATGCAGAAACCTAAGGGAAAAAAAGCACACTTTCGAAAACAACACAGTTTGCTAGCTGTGTTCATTGAATCATAGAATGGCTACATTACAGAAGGAGTTCATTTGGCTCATCAAGCCTATACTGACAACAATCCCATCATATCCATGTAACTCCCCCTACTAATCCTGTTAATCTCCCCCCCCCCACCCCGAACACGAAGGGGCAATTTATCACAGTCAATCACCCTAATCTGCACATTTTTGGACAATGAGAGGCAACCAGAGCACCTGGAGGAAACCCACACAGACATGGGGAGAACATGCAAACCCTTCACCCACGCTCACCTGATGTTCAAATTGAATCTGGGTCCCTAGCAGTGTGAGGCAACAGTGCCAACCACTATATCACCATGCCACCTGCATCCCTCCTCGCCCCCCCCCAAGCAGAAATTTTCAACCATGGCATCTCCAGTTCAGCTGGATTGAATTAATGCTTTTTGCTAAACAATATGTGCAGCTGTGTAGTTTTCTAATTTATCAATGAATTGAAAGATAGTTTTCAGAAGAGTCTACTGATCCCTTTAAAGTAGGAACATTTAATGTCATTTTCCTCCCATGTATTTATGAAGGAGAGGAAAATTCTGCCTTCTACTCATTAAGGAGTTGTGGTCTCTTATTCAGGCTGCTAGGCAACCAACCACAGTTCCACCCACATAGCTGCTAAATATAAACATACCATCACTCCCCTCTTTATAAAGCTGGATGAGCTGAAGGAAACTATGCGGGGCCAAGTACATGGCTCTGACCCAATTTTGGATTCATTTAGATACAAGACCATGTGCCAAACACAATAAACCAACAGTTACAAGTGTGCCTAGTAACTACTGTATTGAACTCTGCATAGTCACTGACTGGTAGAACTGCCAGTAGTGCAGCAGACACAGCAATTAGTTTCTATTCAGGCTGGTTGTAGGGTAGCGTGAAGACCAAGTGACTATAGGAAGGAATACCATGTCGTTTCACAAAGTGACACTTATTACAACTTATTAAAAAAACCTCAATGAGAGCGGGGAGTAGTTCAGTAGAAGCAATAGTGAATCAGACCGATTAGACTTGTATAATTTTCCAGTAACATTGAAGGCAATTTTAAATCAAAAACCATCTAGGATTGCAGTTTTGGCTGGTTCTGCATGGATATCACAATTCTGCTTCGGAAACATTGACACGTATGGCTAGAACCTCAGTATTTCCTTCTCTTTTCCCACCCCTGTGAAAAATCAGTAAAAATGTTCTTTGAAAAATGAAGGGTGGAATTTTTTGAAGAAAATGGCGAAGTATCAGGCTCTGGCATGGACACTCGTGTAGTTCTCCCCAAAGAGGGTTTTCCTTCCAGATATTCTGACAAAAAAAAACCCAGTAGGGCGTGTCTTGCCCCTTCATTTCTGAGGGGCAGGGTCTGAAGATGCTGGCAAACACAGCTCAACAGAGATCAGAGTGCTATCTTTAAAGAGTGTCCCTATCTCAAAGTGAAGTTAAATACCTCCTCCTCCTTGGGGTATCAGAGTCCTCCCAGGTACTCCCAATCCCTGCATGATGAGCATTCCCCCACCATTGCCAGCCCCCTTATCCTCCCCATATAAGGGAAGCCTCCCCAGAGGAGCCCTGCCCTAGCATCCTGGCAGTGCCAACTTGGCATTGGGCACTGCTCAGCCTTTTCTCTCATCACCCAGCGGCTATACTCATCTCAGAGTCTGCGGTGTGATCATCATGACTGGTTTTGTTTTTGGAAGCCAGTAGTGATTCCTACTGGCATAATTCACACCAGCAGGAAGGAACATATGTGGAACCTGGAAGCTATGGCGCAGATCTCTCACTGGGCATGAACCTGATTCCATCGTCAACAGGGATGGGGGAAAATTTGATCCTGAAACCTCCCTGATGTAAATTCCGTTTTGGCTGTCTTGCGAGAGTTAGTGGCCATAATGAGATTTGCACGTGTCAAATAGGCCCAGAAAATCTCATGCAAAATTATAAAGTAAACTTGGCGGAATATGTTCCCTATGAGCTTAGAAAACTGTGTAAAAGATTGGAGATTGTAATAAATGTTTATTGTGACATTTCAAAACTCAGTGACTCATCCAATCTATAAATTATCCCTTTGCTTTCCAGTCAGATTTATATTTATTAAATATTTATAAAAATCAGTAGCCATAAATCTTCAATGCCAGAAGTTGCTCTATTTCCTTTTGGCAACTTCAGAGCTTTAAACAGAGAAGATCTGATTTATGATCGGTTATAAAGGCAAAATACAAAAATATGGCTAAAGCTCTCTCTCTCAAAAAAAATGTTTGTGTATGTACATTTTAAGTTATATTGCGACCAAAGAAATTAAATATAAAAATAGATTTTCTTTGACTGTGCCTTGGTCATTGTATAGAAGTGGTTATCAAATATTTGCATCTTAGGTACGGTAGAAATATATTTTTAAAGTTCCAGGCTGTGTGAAAGATATTGATGCTGCCAGTCCCTTCTATCTTTTGAAACACCCTTTCTGCGATCAAAAAAATCCATCAAAGCAACAAATAAATAATAAATCAAGATGGTCAGAAAAATTAACTCTAATGAAGTTCCTCAATCTCATTTTGGAGGACTGGGGGCATTGCAATCTGTAGAATATTAGGGCCAATTTGTTTTAATTTGAAGGGAGGATCTGTTACAACTACAGATAAGCTGAAGTCAATTGAAGTTGGATGTTGATATATCTGAAGATAAAATGCATAAATTCAAATTGCAATACACGTATGATATAGCAGCTGTGCTGTTGGTGGCTTTCGATTTGATTCACAAGACTGATGAATTTCAAACCCTTGCTATTCATCAATTTTGCCTCACCATTCTTTCTTTGGAACCCAGCCTTCTTAATTCTGTTTAACAAAGGCATTTAGCAAAGACACTTTTGCACCATATTGCAATACAGAGTGATAAGGGGAAATTTGACAGATGTTTAAAATTCATAGATATGAAGAAACCATTTTCACCAGCAGGCAGCTCACATATCAGAACACCCAGATTTAATATAATTCCGTCTTTGTCTCACAAGTTAGACAAAGAGCTGGATTTTTACAATTAGATAGATGATTGTAGACCCTGAAGTTATTGCATTTTTTGCCAAGAGTCAAAATGCAGTGAGTCCTGGCTAAAATAAATTGTTTCTAAATTCTTCAACAGGATGTGGATATTGCTAGCTAGGCTAACTTTTTTTGCCCATTCACAATTGCCCTTCAGAATGTGCAATCAGCTGAATTCTTAAACTGCTCTAGTCCAGGTGGTGTGGGTATATCCACAGTGCTGTTTTGGAAGGAGTTCCGGGATTTTGACCCAGTGAGAGTGAAGGAATAGCAATATAATTCCAAGCTTGGATGTTGTGTGGCTTGGAAGAGAAATTGCAGGTACAGGTGTTTCTATGCATCTATTGTCCTTTTCGGTGTTAAATTCTTGGGTTTGGAAGGTGCTGTTGAAGGAGCCCTACTGAGGCGCTACAACCATCCTTCAATGGCTGTTATTGTGCATCATTGTAAAGGAGTGAATGTTGGAGCTGGTGGAAAGGGTGCCAAAACAGTCAAGCAGGCTGTTTTGTCCCAGAGAGTGTCGATTTTTTTTTTTAGAGTATTGATAGAGCTGCAGTTATTCAAATTCCTGGAAAATATTTCATCGCACTTGTGACTTTTGCCGTGATTTAGAGAGTCAGGAGATGAATTACTCGCTGCAGAGTCCCCAACCTCTGACTTACTCTTGTAGCACGAACTCAGTAAGAATTTAGCAACACCAATTTTTAATCCAACCGATTTATTTGATAGTAAAATTGTGAGCTTTCGACACTGTGTCTTCCTCAGGCAAATGCAGTGTTCTGGTCTGCAATAGCACACATCAGCACAGACAGTCAGAGATTGCTGATTAGAATGCGAATCCTTACATCTAACCTGTTATTCAAGTGATAAAGTGGCTAACAATGTGTGTGAAGGGAATCCTGAGCATTGTTGGAGAATTGTGTATTTTCTCCAGACAGCACAGTAAGTGAGGTTTTTTGCTAACCCAGGCAAGTTACGGAGGTTACAGATAGTGTGTCATGAAGCCAAGATCCCTGTTAAGACCGTCCTCATGTGTGCGGAGCTTGGCTATCAGTCTCTGTTCAGCGACTCTGCGCTGTCGTGTATCACGAAAGCCCCCTTGAAGAACATTTACCCGCAGGTCGGAGGCCGAATGCCCATGACTGCTGAAGTGTTCGCCCACAGGAAAGGAACTGTTTTGCCTGGTGATTGCTGAGCGATGCTCATTCATCCACTGTCGTAGTGTCTGCATGGTCTCCCCAATATACCATGCTTCGGGACATCCTTTCTTGCAACGTATTAGGTAGACAACGTTGGCCGAGTTGCAAGAGTAGGTACCGTGTACCTGGTGAATGGTATCCTCACGTTTGATGATGTCGTCCATGTCTATGATCTGGCATGTCTTGCAGAGGTTGCTGTGGCAGGGTTGTGTGGTATTGTGGTCACTGTTCTCCTGAAGGTTGGGTAGTTTGCTGCGAACAATGATCTGTGTGAGGTTGTGCGGTTGTCTGAAAGCAAGAAGTGGGGGGGTGGGGATGGCCCTAGCGAGATGTTCATCGTCATCAATGATATGTTGAAGACTCCGGAGAAGATGTCGTAGCTTCTCCGCTCCGGGGAAGTACTGGACAACAAACGGTACCCTGTCCACCATGTCCCGTGTTCGTCTTCTGAGGAGATCAGTGCGGTTTATCGTTGTGGCACGTCGGAACTGTCGATTGATGAGTCGAGCGCCATATCCTGTTCTCACGAGGGCATCCTTCAGTGTCTGGAGGTGTCTGTCACGATCCTTCTCATCTGAGCAAATTCTGTGTACACGGAGGGCTTGTCCATAGGGAATGGCTTCTTTAACGTGTCTAGGGTGGAAGCTGGAGAAGTGGAGCATTGTGAGGTTGTCTGTCGGTTTGCGGTACAGTGAGGTGCTGAGGTGACCGTCCTTGATGGAGATGCGTGTGGCCAAGAATGCAACTGATTCTGGAGAATAGTCCATGGTGAGTCTGATGGTGGGATGGAACTTGTTGATATCATCATACAGTTGTTTCAATGATTGTTCACCATGAGTCCAAAGGAAAAAGATGTCATCAATGTATCTAGTATATAACCTTGGTTGGAGATCTCGTGTGGTGAAGAAGTCTTGTTCGAACCTGTGCATGAGGATGTTGGCATACTGAGGTGCGAATTTGGTCCCCATGGCTGTTCCGTGTGTCTGGATGAAAAGCTGATTGTTGAAGGTGAAGACATTGTGGTCCAAGATAAAGCGGATGAGTTGTATCCGGAAACTGGCAGTTGTTGGCATTGAGTACTGAGGCAGTTGCAGCAATACCATTGTCGTGGGGGATGTTGGTGTAGAGCACCGAGACATCCATTGTGACAAGGAGTGTCCCTGGTTCTAGTGCTCCATGTGTGCTGAGTTTCTGTAGGAAGTCCGTAGTGTCAAGACAAAAGCTGGGGGTTCTTTGTACGATGGGTTTCAGGATGCCCTCGATATAGCTGGAGAGGTTCTCACACAGGGTCCCGTTGCCCGATACGATGGGAAGGCCGGGTATGTTTGCCTTGTGTATCTTTGGAAGGCAGTAGAGATCTCCAATGCGGGGAGTACGTGGAATGAGAGCCCGGAGGGTGTTCTGAAGGTCCAGATCAAAGGTTTTGATCAGAGTGTTGAGTTGACGAGTGTGTTCTTTGGTCGGATCTGCTGGTAACTGTCTGTAGTGTTTCTCATTGTTTAGTTGTCGGTACACTTATGGACAAGCCCTCCGTATACACAGAATTTGCTCAGATGAGAAGGATCGTGACAGACACCTCCAGACACTGAAGGATGCCCTCGTGAGAACAGGATATGGTGCTCGACTCATCGATCGACAGTTCCAACGTGCCACAACGATAAACCGGACTGATCTCCTCAGAAGACGAACACGGGACACGGTGGACAGAGTACCCTTTGTTGTCCAGTACTTCCCCGGAGCGGAGAAGCTACGACATCTTCTCCGGAGTCTTCAACATATCATTGATGACGATGAACATCTCGCTTGGGCCATCCCCACCACCCCACTTCTTGCTTTCAGACAACCGCACAACCTCAAACAGATCATTGTTCGCAGCAAACTACCCAACCTTCAGGAGAACAGTGACCACAATACCACACAACCCTGCCACAGCAACCTCTGCAAGACATGCCGGATCATAGACATGAACGACATCATCAAACGTGAGGATACCATTCACCAGGTACACGGTGCATACTCTTGCAACTCGGCCAACGTTGTCTACCTAATACGTTGCAAGAAAGGATGTCCCGAAGCATGGTACATTGGGGAGACCACGCAGACACTACGACAGCGGATGAATGAGCATCGCTCAACAATCACCAGGCAAAACAGTTCCCCTCCTGTGGGCGAACACTTCAGCAGTCATGGGCATTCGGCCTCCGACCTGCGGGTAAATGTTCTTCAAGGGGCCTTTCGTGATACACGACAGCGCAGAGTCGCTGAGCAGAGACTGATAGCCAAACTCCGCACACATGAGGACGGTCTTAACAGGGATCTTGGCTTCATGACACACTATTTGTAACCCCCGTAACTTGCCTGGGTTAGCAAAAAACCTCACTTACTGTGCTGTCCGGAGAAAATACACAATTCTCCAACAATGCTCAGGATTCCCTTCACACACATTGTTCGCCACTTTAACACTTCAATAGCAGGTTAGATGTAAGGATTCGCATTCTAATCAGCAATCTCTGACTGTCTGTGCTGATGTGTGCTATTGCAGACCAGAACACTGCATTTGCCTGAGGAAGAGACAGTGTCGAAAGCTCGCAATTTTACTATCAAATAAATCGATTGGATTAAAAATTGGTGTTGCTAAATTCTTACTGAGTTCTTGCCACCCCAATCCAACGCCGGCATCTTTACATCATTACTCTTGTAGCCACAGTATTTGTAGTGCTGGTCAAGTTCAGTTTCTGGTCAATAGTAACCCCCAGAGTATTGATAGTAGAGGGATCTAGCAATGGTAACTCCATTGAGTGCAAGGGGAGATGGTTAGATTCTCTCCAGGTGGTCGTTTCCTGTGTTATTATGATGGAGAAAAACCCTGGGATTATACAAGGAAATATTGAATTTTAAAAAATGCCTGATTTGTACATTTTAAAAAACAGACATCGACATCAAAGGTGGCTGAGAACATACAACTTGGCACTGACTGGAACAGCAATAGGGTGTTTCTCAAAGGAACAATGGAACCCCTCCCATGCTGCTAGACAAGGTATTTGTAAAACCACCCAAAGACTGATTTCTATCTCCAGTAAGAACAAAGGGACAGAATGGCTCTTTTACCTCCTCCGGTGTCCTGAGTATAAAGACCTAGACAGGCTAGTACATTCCAGTTCTCTTGTAATACACATATCTGGGCTTAAAAGTCAACTTGCCACCAGCCTTTGCAATTCTGTCTGTCTTTTGGTGTCTGTATGTGTATATGCTTGCTATGAGAAAAGTAGTTGAAGGTTTCCCACATTGAAGAGAATACAATAACCAAGAAGGGGTCCTTGCAAAGATAGGCAGTATTTACAGGAAAAAATCGAGAGAACTCACCCAGATCTTGGGGCTAGTTGTAATACCTGACACTTTGCGGCGCAGATGTTACTTTCCACTTACCTGTTCAAGTCTGAATGTTTTCCAGGTCATGCTGTGTTTCAACAAGGACTGCTTCAATATCTGAAGAATGTGATCTTAATGTACATTGAAAAAATATTTTTTTAATCATGATGTTTGCAGCTCTCACACTCAATGTTTCTCAGTTGACAGCTTTAGCTAGTGTCAGTATAGCACCAGTTTGATTGGAGATGTCCTTTTATTGTTGCTTAAACAGGGATTTGTTTATATTTATGGGATGTTTACGACTCTGCATTGTTAGGGGATAAAAACTGGTTGGCAGGTCAGGTGATAGCAGTTTTTTTCATTTTCAATCTGGAGCTGCAGGCTTGAATTTGAATTTTAGAAGGGGCATCAGACTGAAAAGAACTCTGCCTGGTTTTGGAAATTCTACGGGTTAGTTGAAAGCAAGTTCTTCCTTTCTGAAGGGGGAAATCAACTGTTGATGGCGTACCAAGTGTCCCTCGTGTTTTGAGAAGCTGTTCTGACTTCAAAGTGTTCTGAGTCTATCCAGAGAACTGTAGACTTCATCCAAAGGCCTCAAATCCAGTATTATATGAGCATTAGTCTTTGCTGTGTTAAAGCTGTGTAAAGGGTCTTTTGGCTACAGGGCTTGATTGGAACACATTACATATATTTGTTAAGGGTTATACCTTTACAGTGGTTGTTCTGTTTCCTGTTTGTAATTGATAAAAGTTCTTGCTAATTTTTTTAGTATATATATTAACTATATTCATAAATAAACTTTGTTTGATAAAAGCTCCACAATGAATCATTTGAATCATACCTGAAATGAAACATACACATATCTTAGCCAAATTCAAGAAGCAAACTTTATGATTGAGAACTAATATTAGGGCTACCATTACCAGATTTGAGCTGCATGACTGATTTCACAAACATTTATTATCACAGTAGGGAAATGGACCCTTTGAAATGGGACAATGAAATCTAGTGCTTAATTTATAAGGATTATACAATTGCTTGCAATATTTGTTAATACAAGGAAGTATGTAGTTGAAGGAATGTAAATGTATGATTTTTTTATGAATGAGGGTGTTTTGTAAAACAGTAAAGTCTGCAACAGATACTTGGAACTTCACATCATTTTAAATTTAATCTTGGCATAGGTTCTGAAGTCTGACCATGTTGCATACTGGGTGAATTGGCATGGTAGGTATGAAGGAAACATGATGATTGGGAGCATGAGCTGGTGCTAAATTGGCACAGGGCTTTGAAAGGTCGTGAGTGTAGGTGGGGTAGTTGGTTGGCATAGCATCAATGAAGGGCTGTTGGGTTGAGTGGGGTAGATAGATTCCGTGGATGAAACAATTGCATAGTGTTAGCACTGCTGCCTCACAGTGCTAGGGATCTGGGTTTGATTCAAGCCTTGGGCAACTATGTGGAGTTTTTGTAATTCTCCTGTGTCTGCATGGGTTTCCTTGGGCGTTTCAGTTTCTTCCCACAGTTCAGAGTTAGGTGGATTGGCCATGCTAAATTGCCTCTTAATGTCCCAAGATGTATAGGTTAGGTGGATTGGCCATGGTGAATGTGCATGGTTATGGAATAGAATGGGAGTAAGACACTCTGTCAGAGGGTCGGTTCAGACTCAGTGGACCGAATAGCTGCCTTTTTCACTGTGAAGATTCTATGAGGAGCGATGATGGGGCAGAGAGACATGGAAAGGTTGGCATGGAAATCATGAGGGGCCATGGGGAGGGTTGGGTGGAGTTTGGCATTGAAAATGTGAGAAGTACAGGGAGTGGTGGAGAGAATAAGAGGCCATGAAGGGTGTGAGGAACTCTGTGGGGTGGTGGGGAGGGTAGAAAGGCATAGGTTGACATAGAGAATATAGGGCGGCTGGAATCATGAGATGGCATGGATTGGCATGTATGGGACATGGGGAGTGCGTGGGGTACAATAAGGGATTAGGGCTGAAAAACTGTTTCATGTTTTAAAAAAATTTCAAAGCAGTGTCAATGCACTGAGCGAGGTCTTTTGCCCAGCTCGCCTCTGTACCTGACATTCCCTGAGCAGCCAGGAAACTCTGATCTACTGTATGAAAATCTGACTCTCACTTTCTCCTGTGTAGGATTTGCTAAGCTGGGAAATGACCTAACTCTTTGTTCCCAACCCCGATGTGAAAATCCAGTCCTCTGTGTGGTCTCCTAAACATTTACAAAACATTAGTAATGTTTATAAGGCTGCAAAGTGGAATAGTTATTGCAAGTTGTAATGCTGTCAAGATTTGGTTGCTGCGTAGAAATTTTGCCTTGTCATAATTTGGACTGTGGTAAGATTGGTGAATTGTAGGTTCAGATAGCCCCGTGGAAATGAACTATTGTGAAAATAATGGAGACCAAAGAAGGACAGGATGCTATGCTCAGGAAAGATGGAAATAATTGCTTGGTAGTAGAGAACTTAAAAATTGCTGAAAAAAGACGTGAGGTGAAATTCTGCCAAAAAATTCTAAGTGTTGAATTCACATAACTGGAATAAATCATGCTGTTTGTTTCTTTGGGAGTTTCAGAATGAATCTCCCAAACTCTATGCACTGCAGAGTGTACTTGGTGATGCATTCCAGAAACCAGGGCTTACTCTCGCTGGAGAGCTGGCAGCATAGCGCTGAGCAGGCTACTGTGCATGTGCTGATCTGTCAGTGCCAAGATCATCGCATGTGCAGTAGCCCCTATCTCCCGGCCTGCTGATTACTTGCCAGCTTGATCGCTAGCCAGACTCACGATCCTGCATCGCTGGCCCTTCAAGCCCCCCATGATCACGTGTCTCCCCAAAATGTCCAGGCTAGCCTTGACCACCACTCTCCCCTGGCCTGCCTTGATCTCCTGCCCCTCCTCACAGTCCTGACCCCTTGGCACGCTACCCCCCAATCCCAATGACCAGTACCAGGAGGCCCAGGTTGGCACTGCCAAGGTGGCAATACCCAAAGGGAAATACCCCTGGTGCCCAACCCTATTGCCCTACCCATTATTTCTGTGGGGTTGGGCTGCCAGCTGTCCACAAGTGAGGAGCTATAGTAAAACCTGCTGGATGCAACAGTTCTGGCTGGCCGGAGGGGCAGGGGCAGTCTAGCAGGCCCACAGACTTCAACCTGGGCCCACCAAAGCTATTTAAATTATATTACAATGAATTGCTGTATATATTAGGCACCTCCATGCTAATTTCTAGCATGGAGCTGATGATGCCCGAGATTGGTCGCTGGGAGATGCACGACAGTCTGAACCCCAGTGTGAATCAACCACCGCAGAGTCTCCTGGCCCGCTGTGCTAAGGAAGCAGTGCAGCGAGATAGAAGAATTGTCCCCATGATGTCAAAGCTTTTTGCTTTGTACTTATCAGGACAGATTCATAAGAATTCCAAATCACAACATTGACAACAATTTCCATTGCTATGGGAATGGGTAGCTGTTGTTTAGCAAGAGACTTTAACTAGTAAAAGCATAGCCATAGAGAATGCACTGGGAAAGGTTAACCGCTAAGCTATTGTTTAAATTCAAATCAGGCAAATAAGTTAATTAATTAACTAAGGAAAAACAGTGCAGATTTGTTAAGGGAACTAACTAGCTGAAGCTTTTTGATGAGGTAGCAAACATGCTTAATGAGGGTAACGCTGTGATGTGATGTACATGGAGATCCAGAAGGTGTTTGGTAAATTACAACAGAACAAACTTTGAGCCAAGTAAGAACTTGTAGAATAAAACGGATATTTGCAACATAGTTGTGAAGTTGGCTGAATAATTGAATGATGGCTTTTGGTCTGGAAAAATGGACTTCCCCAGGGATCATGTTGTGACTCCTACTCTTTCTGATGTGCATTAATGACCTAGATCTTGGTGTCCAGGCACAATTTTAAAATTTGCAGATGACACAAAATTTGGAAGTATTGTGAACTGTGAAGAGGATTGTGTAGGATATCTTTAGGATATGTACAGGATGATGGAATGGGCAAACAAGTGGCTGATAAACGCAGAGAAGTATGAAGTGGCTTATTCGTTAGGAAGGATACAAGTCGATAGTATAAAATTGAGTACAATTCTGAAGTGGGTGTGGGAGCAAAGGGATCTGTGTGTATATGTGCATAAATCATTGAAGATGGCAGGACAGGTTAAAAACGTGGTAAATAAAGTGTTGGGCATCCTTGGTAAATAAGGGCATAGAGAACAAAGCAAGGAAGTTAATTGCTATATTTATATGTTTAAGTTAAATAAAACACTGGTTTGGCCTCAACTAGAGTGTTGCATCTAGTTCTGGGCACCACACTTTTAGAAGCATTAGAAACAGTTGAATATCTTTACCAGATGGACTGTACCTGTTAGAAAGGCCGACTCAGCAGCTTCACAGGGCAACTGGGATGGGAAATAAATATTGGGATTTATCACTGGATTGTAGGCTGCCTAAATTTTAATTGATTCATTGCTATTATAGTTTTCCTGACTCCGAACATGGATCTTAGGAGCAGTTAGCTATTCGGCCCTCAAGCCTGCTCTGCCATTTGATAAAATCATGGCCGATCTCATTATGGTCTCAACTCCACTTCCCTGCCTGTCCCTCCATAGCACTTATGTCATTCCTCCTCCTCCTCCACCCTGACTCTTTTGTCTAATGGATCTATAGGACTAAAAATAGAAAATGATATCTTGCATTTGCTGTCAGGGATTGCCACTTAGTTATCTTATTTCTGTGTCATTGGTTTCTGGTCTAACTGTGTGATTGTGTGGACATGGCAAATTTTTCATTTTCCAGTAGATGTGAGAATTGCGTCTGTCACATTTCTATAGAAAACATTGGTCAAGCTCTGAGCAGACCAGACCACATTGGTGGGGGGAACATGCACATCAATGTAAGAATGAAAGAAATGGTCAAGTTTGACTAGTGTGGAGGTATTAAAGACCCAATCAAATTTCTGAACCCAAACTACCCACTTCCAGCTTTATTGAGGCATGAAGGTGGACATATCAGTCCCGGGCTGCTGCCTGTGCCCGGGACCGATAGGGTAAAAACTAATGAGACACTACAACTAAATGCATGGATGAGGGATTGGTGTAGGTCAGAAGGCTTCATATTCATTGATCATTGGGAAGTCTTCAGGAGGGAGGGTCATCTATTTAAGAGGGATAGGGAGCAGTTGACTGGGAGGGGAACACATATTTTAGCTGGGAGGTTAGCTGGAGTGTTTCAGAAGTGTTTAAAATAATAGGGAGGGAGGGTGGGGAGACAGCGGGAACTGGGAGTGGGAGAGAGAGGGATGATAGGGTAACACCAGTAGGTAGAAAGGAATATCCGAGAGCTGAGGGTCTTCAGTGCATGTGTTTTAATACGAGGAGTGTGACTGGCAAAACAGATGAACTGAAGGCAATAATGTTCACGAGGAGTTTAGAAGTGGTGGCGGTGACCGAGACGTGGGTGAAGGAGGGGCAAGACTGGCAATTGAATATTCCAGGGTATAAGTGTTTTAGGCGTGACAGAGTTGGTGTGAGGAGAGGCGGGGAAGTGGCTTTATTAGTTAAGGACAACATCATAGCAGTGCAGAGGGAGGGAGGTATGGATGATTTAGGAATTGAGTCTCTATGGGCGGAGTTGCGGAATAGGAAGGGAGTGGTTACTATGTTGGGTGTTTACTACAGACCGCCCAACAGCCCGCGGGCTGTGGAAGAAGGGATATGCAGGGACATTTTAGATAAGTGTAGGAAAAATAGGGTAGTAGTAGTGGGAGATTTCAATTTCCCTGGAGTAGATTGGAGAGTGCCCAGAGCTGTAGGAGTGGACGGGGAGGAATTTGTTCATTGTGTTTTGGAAGGGTCCTTGGAGCAGTATGTGGATGGCCCGACTAGAGAGGGGGCTATACTGGATTTGTTTCTGGGGAATGAGCCAGGGCAGGTGGTTGACGTCGAGGTAGGAGAGCATGTGTCAAATAGTGATCACAACTCTGTCTGCTTTAGGATATTAATGGAAAAGGACGAGACCTGCCCAAAAGGGAAGGTATTTAACTGGGGGAGGGCTAGATAAAGCCAGATTAGGCAAGATCTTAAAGATACCGACTGAGATAAGCTTTTCGAGGGCAGGTCGACGAGGTACATGTGGGAGTCTTTCAAGGGAAAACTAAATTCTCTGCAGGAAAGATACGTGCCAGCAAGGAGGAAGGATGGGAAAGGTAGGATTAGAGAACTGTGGCTTACCAGGGATATTGAGGACTTGATCAGGAAGAAGTGAGAGGCTTACATTAGATCTAGGCAACTGGGGACTGAGACAGCGCTGGAAGCTTATAGAGATTGTAGACGGGATCTTAAAAGGGGTGTTAGAAAGGCAAAAAGGGGCCACGAAGTGGCTCTGGCAGGTAGGATTAAGGAAAATCCCAAGGCATTTTACTCCTATGTAAGGAGCAAAAGGATGGTTAGAGGCAAGATTGGACCCCTCAGGGACAGAGGAGGGGATCTATGCTTAGAGCCTGAGGGAGTGGGGGAGATCCTGAATGAATACTTTGCGTCGGTATTCACGCAGGAGACTGGCCAGATGTCTGTTGCTGATTTTGACAAAGTTGAGGATCGGTTGAGGGAAATAAAGATTACGAGGAAAGAGGTGTTGGGGCTGTTAGGCAGCTTAAAGACATATAAAGCTCCGGGCCTGATGGCATTTACGCCAGGCTGCTAAGGGAGTTGAGGGAAGACCTAGCTGGGCCTCTGACGCAAATCTTTGTCTCTTCCTTGGACACAGGTGAGGTCCCAGAGGACTGGAGGATAGCAAATGTAGTAACGTTGTTTAAAAAAGGTCAGAGGGATAACCCAGGGAACTATAGGCCGGTGAGCTTGACTTCAGTTATAGGTAAGCTAATGGAGAGGATCCTCAGGGACAGGATGTATGAGCATCTGGAGCGCTGCGATCGGATCAGGGATACGCAGCATGGCTTCGTCAAGGGGAAGTCTTGTCTTACAAATCTAGTGGAATTTTTTGAAGAAGTGACAAAAACGGTTGATGAAGGACATGCTGTTGATGTCATCTACATGGATTTCAGTAAGGCGTTTGACAAGGTTCCTCATGGTAGACTGATAGAGAAGGTGAAGGCGCATTGGATACAGGGCTGGGTATGTAGATGGGTCGAGAACTGGCTCGGGAGGAGGAGACAGAGGGTAGTAGTGGAAGGCTCTTTTTCCGACTGGAAGCCTGTCACTAGTGGAGTGCCACAAGGCTCAGTACTAGGTCCTCTTCTATTTGTGGTTTACATAAACGACTTGGAAGTTGGGGTAGGTAGTGAGATCAGCAAATTTGCTGATGACACTAAGATGCTTGGATTGGCGGGTACAGAGGAGCAGTGCCAGGCAATACAACAGGACATAGATAGTTTGGTAGAATGGGCAGACAGATGGCAAATGGAATTTAATCCGGATAAATGCGAGGTGATGCATTTTGGCCGGAAAAATGTAGAAGAGAGTTATAGGATAAAAGGTAAAACTATTCGGAGTATAGAGACGCAGAGAGACTTGGGGGTGCAGGTTCACAAGTCTCTGAAAGTGTCTTCACAGGTGGAGAAGGTAATAAAGAAAGCGTATAGTATGTTAGCTTTCATAGAAAAGGGTATAGAATACAAGAGTAGGAGTTTGATGTTGCAATTGTATAGAACGTTGGTTAGGCTCACTTGGAATACTGCGTCCAGTTCTGGTCGCTGTACTATCGGAAGGATGTGGAGTCCTTGGAGAGAGTGCAGAGGAGGTTTACCAGGATGCTGCCTGGTATGGAAGGACTGTCTTATGAGGAACGATTGAATAGACTGGGGTTGTTTTCCCTTGAAAGACGTTGGCTTAGAGGGGATCTAATAGAGGTGTATAAGATTATAATGGGTATAGATAGAGTAAATGGTGGTAAGCTTTTTCCACCTTCAGAAATGGATAGGACGAGGGGTCATGGCCTTAGGGTGAGGGGGGCTATGTATAAGACGAATATTAGAGGGCAGTTTTTCACACAAAGGGTAGTGTGGGTGTGGAATGCACTGCCGAGTAAGGTGGTGGGAGCAGGCACGCTAGGGCTGTTTAAGGGTCTCTTGGACAGCCACATGAGCGGTATGCAGATAGAGGGATATAGTAGGACTGTTTAACTATGACTTTTTTTTCCACAGGTAATTCGGTCCAACTTGACCAACAAGGATCATGCATTCGGCAGGTGGTGCGAGGACAGCTCTTGGATGTTGATTCATGGGTTGTCTGGTGCTTCATGTCGTAAATGAGTGCTTTATCTGGACCATCTGAAGGGCACCATGACAGCTCAGTGACTATCGCTGTAGCTGTGCAGACAATTGGAATTGGGCCGGTGTCTGCGGGAGTTTGCGCGTTCTCCCCGTGGTTGCGTGGGTTTTCTCCGGGCGCTCCGGTTTCCTCCCACTTCCCAAAAAATTCGCTCTTAGGCTGATTGGGAAACAAATTGTCCCTATATTGAGATTCTTCCATATTAGGAATAACCTAAAATTAGAATAGGAAAATGGAATTGTTACTATAAAGTTATGACGGCGGCGCGGGCTGGTTGGGCCGAAGGGCCTGTTTCCCGTGCTGTGTTGCTCTAAAAAAAAATATGGTGACCAACTCACTCCAAGAAGGTACGTTGTTCCTTTAAATACCATAATGAAACATTGAACCTCATTGTCATGGAATTTTTTTAATTTAACTGTTGTCAACTCTCAGGAAACATTCGATTTCTTTGAGGTGAGGATTGAATTCAGGTGGTATGCCTTTATACCTGGATCATCATGTCTGCCTGGGGAACTTGAGTTTACGCATCCTCCTCAGAACCTGCAGCAGCCAACTTTCCCCATTAGATTCTTCAGATTCTTACCGTTGGTCTTTGCCCCCACTCCCTCTGCCCTTCTGGCCTCTTCTGCCCCTCCAGCCACCTCAGACTTTTTGTGCCCAGGTCCCTGATTCTCTTCACATGAACCTGCATCTGCACTGGCCCCAGGACTCTGGTACGAACATCCTGGGATTGACTTCCCAATCAAGTCCTCATTGAGTTTATTGTCATTGCTTCAGGTGTAGATCTATCTGCAGAACTGGAAAACATTGTAGCATGACTGCAATTTTAAAAACATAACTGGAAACATCTCTCACTGGATGAATTAGGAAGCAGAAAGATGAAGAAAATGGGAAGGTTTCTATATATTTTGTGCTTTCATTTCCAGCTTTAGTGGTTTTGTTTTTGACTGATTGATTGCTGTATCGTCAGGTTCTATTCACCAATATATTACCTACCAGCCACCTGTTGGAAATTGGGAACACAGGTGTGACTAATTGCATTTCTGCTTAGTTAATATTTTATGGACAATGTTGGCCAGGTGATCTCAGTATTTTTCATCATGTATACATTTATAATTCAACCTTTATTGTGTGTTTCTTGATAAAATCAGTCTGTTCTTGATTACAAATCCTTAACTTTGAATTATTGAATGATTATAGGAGTTTGTACACGTACAAGTACCTTTATTTGCATTGCGTGTGTGTTTATTGTGTGTTAAAACAGCTTTTACTGCTAAAATTAATGCAGGTAGTTTAAGCAGCATCACACAACCACAGCTGGGGTAAACTCAGTTCACTTAACATAGAGTGAAATCAAGCCCTCTTTCTCAGATAGCAGCTTTTAACAGAATGAAATCAATGTGGATTAAAAAATAATCGCACCAATTTCAACTGCTGGGCAATAAAATTTTAAAATACCTGTCTTTAGAAGAAACACTAGGCATATCTTTTTAAAAATTAAAAGTAGTTCTATTTTTATGTATGATAAAACCAAATTCTAAATTAGATTAATTTGGCCAGAATACAAAAGGAATATAAGGCGATATCTGGGCAAATTTCATACAATTTTGGTTTTAATGTGTTCATTTAAAAGCAGTATGTGATGTCAGCACTTGATAAAGACATTGGACTAGATTATACATTCCCCTGCTAGCAGGATTGAGCATCTAAAATTCAGTAGGTATCCTGCCTGCCTCTGCCCCCACCACACTTAAGTGGGGTACATCAGAGCCCATGGGCCTTCTCCTATTGCTGCAGGTATTTTGCCCATGCCAGTCAAGAAGTGCAACTGTTTCAGCTGCACACTCCATCAGGCAAGAATGTGAAGGCTCTTTGCAGGTTTTGGGGCCTGTTGGGAGCACACCTGTCCAAGATGACACTGCCTCACCTTTAACCTTCCCTTAACATCTCAAACGTTCCCTCCTATCCCTCACCCACTTGCCTCTTACTGGGGCCTGCCATTCTAGCATCAGTGCACGCCAGACACCAGATTTGTTTGGACTCCTTGGCATGCTGAGACTGCTTGTACAACTACATGCTACACCACAGTCAAGTTTGAAGATTGGGAAAACATGTAGAGTTCATAAAACACAGCCACCTATTGATAACTGGGAATGCGAATGTGACTAATTGTATTTCTGCTTAGTTAATCCTGCTCGCATTCCAATTAAAAGCTGCTCTCCTAATACTTGGATTTCAGAAAGTAATCTCACAACACTGGGTTAAAGTCCAACAGGTTTATTTGATAGCATCAGAGCGCTGCCCCTTCATCAGGTGACTGGTGTTATGAGACTACTTACCATGCCCACCCCAGTACAATGCTGGCAGCTCCACAGCTTGGATTTCAGAGGCCTGGGATGATGGAGAATTTGGAAATGATGGTTCAGACTTTGGAGGCAGATTTTAATAAGTGGGAACGTGGGATGTGAACAATGGGAATAATGAAAAGTATATATTTTATCTCTTAGGAATAGGCTGACAAGTGAGAAAATAGTTAAATGCATTTCGGACATGATAAAAGTAAAGGTTTTGAGTTTCTTGTGACTGACAAAATGTATCTGTCTATCCCATATTAAAATATTACATAGGTGGGAATATCAATGTAAAGATCATTTGTCTTCTACTGTGCCCTGTGATAGCAGTGAGTGGTACTAAGTATATTCTGAACTCTGGGCTTTTGTACCTCCCGATTGGACTGCTAATGACCGTGTATTTTTTGGCACAAATCACTGGATGCTTTCTGGAAAGATTTCTGTTTGTGTGCTTACTGAACTGGAAAGTACACTTACTGCAATAACCCAGTTTAATTTAACCACTGTCATTTTGTGTGATGTCTTTACTGAAAGCATCAATGAGGGGTGGCACAATAGTGAGCACTCCTGTCTCACAATGTCAGGGGCTCTGATTCGATTCCTGGCTTGGGAAATTCTGTTTAGAATTTGTACACTCCCCCCATATCTGTGTGGGTTTCCTCCGAATGCTCTGGTTTTCTTCCACAGTCCAAAGATGTGCGGATTAATTGGATTGGCCATGATAAATTGCCCCTTAGGGTTCGGGTGTCTCACTAAGGTAAGTGCATGGGGTTGTGAGAATAGGGCAGGCTGTGATTGTGATCATTGCAGACTTGAAGGGCCGAGTGGTCTCCTTCTGCACTCAGTGATTCTCTTTTGTTGAGAGCTGTGACTGTACTATCTGAATGCTTTGTGGAAAGTACCTTGTCCCTCCTTTTCCAGGAGGTATCAGAGCATTCAGTTATCTGAGCATCTGGCAGCCTAGGTCTTTGGGGAAGTAGTTTGTGAAATTTCCAGAGAATTAATTTACCGATTTCTAGCCTAACATAATAATAAAAACACTGACAAATGTTTACTTTCTATATGCTTGTGAAATTAATTTAGAACAATATAGGAGGACCCTTGAGGAACCAGACAAGAGGAGACTTCTGTCCAGCTAGTGTTTATTGTGTTTGAACCTACTTCCTAGAGATGAGAGACTAATATTTAACTCATTGTTATCTCTAGTCTTTTTTGTAACTGTCTTCTGGTTTTAAACATCTCTGTTGCTTTGTGCTGCAATCCAAGCTGGATATTTGTGCTTTTGTCGTTGGCTGAGCTTCAGTGTGTTCATACTATTTCCATCAGACAATTCTCACAAAAACGGGTCAGGACTTAAATATGTTCTCTGGTAAATAAGCTATTTATACTTCCATTTTTGAACTTGTTACTTTAAAACATTCCTGCTGAACAACTGATAAATCATCTCATGCACATCATCAACTTTTCTAGAAATAGATTTTTTCATGTTTATTTCTTCTCTCATGGCAGTTGCAGCCATTTTTTAAAAATCATTTTGAACTTATTTTTCTCATGATATCTTGTCTAATTTATATTATGTTTGTTTTACCCAAGTATTTCCTGTATTCCAGAATAATTTATGAATATAAATCATAAAATGAATACTTAAATTTGTAAAAGATGGCCTCAATGTAACTTAGGATAGCCTTCTGATGGACTATTGTGCAAGCTTTCCACAGATTCAATGCTGAACACTAAATATGAAGGTTTCAAACTTAGTCCAAAGTCACTGCTGAATGAATGACCACACCTGGGCTGATGACAAGGATGATAAAATTGTGTATGCTGCTCTTTGTTTGGGAAAGGGAAGAAAGAGCAGCCTGGTGACACAGTGGTTAGCACTGTTGCCTCTCACTGCCAGTGACCTGGGTTCAATTCTAGTCTTGGATCGCTGTCTGTGTAGAATTTGTTCTCCCTGTGTCTGCGTGGGTTTCCTTTGATTTACTCCTACAGTCCAAAGATGTGTTATGTTGACCGGTCATACTAAATTGTACCTTAGTGTCAGGGAGACTCGTAGGGTAAATACATGGAGTTATGGACTTGGGGCTGGGTGGGATTGTTGTTGGTACAGGCTCAATAGGCTAAAAGGCCTCCCTCTATACTGTAGGGTTTCTTGTGATTCTATAAGTCAGATCATTTCCATTGTCATGTAATAATTGGATTGGCAAGTTTGTATGTGAACTGATTGAACCTGACAGTCCCATTGTCACATTACATGCCACCATTTACTGCCAAGGCTCCTGTATGAATGATGGACTTTTCTGTGAGATGCTTAAGAACAACCAGCATAACCCTGAATGAATATCTTCAGGTGACAGGGAGAAAATTTGCCTGGCATAACCTCAACACAAGAATTTTTTAAAGTTCATTGTATTCTAACTAACAAAATGTGATTGAGTTTTAATATGGATTTTTAAATACAGAATTTGTTGAACTGCCTATGTTGTAATTTTTCAACAGAAACATGTATCATGCCTTGCCTTAGTGACAGAATATTCTGCTGATTAGAAAATAAATAGTTCAATTTATTTTCCATCTAATGCTTTGTTCAGGGCAATTATTGGATTACTACATAGAGAGCTTTTTAAAAACATATGAAGAATCCTTTCTTGGCAGAAGCCTAATGCTGCTTTGGGACCACTCTGAACAATAGAAAAAATTCTCAGGCAATTATCAGCACAGTGACGTAGATTTCAAATGCACTTAAATATAAAAGGCTGTGCTTATTTTCCAGTGACATATATCAAATTAGTTAATACTTTAAGAAAAAGGCAGCTACTCTTGACTGGTCTGCCATGACCTTTGTACAAGCCATTTGTCATCATCTATGTATTCATTCATTCCAGCGATCTTGTATTTAAGTGTAAGTTGAATGTATTTTGGCAGCTCTATTTCCAACAAAATTTGTCTCTGCATTTCATTGACACTTCCACGCCTGTTTCAAAGATAGATGATGCTGCTGCATATTTATCCGAGATCTCTGAGCATTTGTCTCATAGAAATTTGGCATGTGTGAGGCATAGCAGCATCTCCTGAAAGACAAGATTTGAGAGTGCAACCTTCTTTGATGGTACTAAACTTGGAACTTTCGCCCAGGAGCCTTTTCTCCTCCCAGTACTACTTCATGTGTTGGCATTATTAGACTCAGATCCCCAACCTGACCCACATTCCCAACACAAGGAAATGCAATGGTGGCTGTTGTTGAGACCTGGATTAAACACCTTTACACAGTAGCACTTTTAGTGCTTTGCATGGGATGCATTTCCTGATCGCAGTCTTCAGCTGGGGAAGGTCATTGAGCAATGGTGGTTGTACACAGAATGGTATGTAGGTTGTGGTCAGTCAACTAAGGTCCTGTGGATTTGAGGTATGGCATTAGGTCATAGTAACATCCAGGGGAGGTATTTCTATTCTGTATGTCAGTTGCTGAAAGTCGGGAGGGGGGAATTGGATTCCTTCCTCCCGGAGTGGTCTCGAAAGGTTAGAGGCATATGGCCTTCAGAGGGGATGTCACATTGGCAAATGCTGTGACATCAATATTGAAGAGATTAGGAGCAGAATAGGAATATTAACACATGCAGTGATGGGGTCAAGGATAAAGTGTTGATGCAGGTAATTATAGGAATTAGGCAGTGGCAATATGGAGGAAGAGGAGAAAGGAACTTGGTAAGTGATCGCAAGGGGTTGCAAGCTGCTCACGCTCAAGTTTAGTGAGCCAAATTAAGTGATCAATTATACAGTTGAAAAAACAACTTTGAAAAGAATGATATGAAGGTGTCTCAAGGTGTGTGGCAGAAGTTCGGCACTATTATTTTGAGTTGATGGAAATGTCTCTGCTCAAAAGACATTGAGCAGAGCTCAGCTGAGTGCTAGAAGAGCTCTGCAATTTTACTAATGGTGAGCATTCAGGCAAGAATCCATTAGGTTTTGATTCTGCAGTGCAGCTGCTCTTAGTGGCTATTTGATCTTCACAAAGGCTTATGAAAAAGGAAGGAGGATGAAACAATAAAGGACCATGTTGCTACACAGAAGCTAAATGGCACTACAAACCTCAATATTGAAGGCACCATGCTTACAATCATAGCATAAGTACAAGGCCAGATACTTCAGCAGTCTGGTCTAGTTTTAAATACAGCCTGGTCAAAAGGCCTGTAATTTACTCCATCACAGTTCCTGTTCCCAGGCAGGTTTGTTTGCAATTTAGAATGTTTTTTTTACCATTTGGTCTTCACTTTTTTGTTGCATCTTTTATTCCCACACTATAATTCATAAAACCTAAACCTAGCAGAGTCTAACTGCAATTGTTTAATTTATTTTGAGTTTTCTGTAATTTTCAACTGTGGCCTGTATTGTGAGCTTTTTGGTTCTTTTGGTTTTAGATTTTTTAAAATCTACTACTTTTTCAGTGTTTAATGCATTTTCCATTTGGACTTTCCTGATTTTTTTTCTTTTTAGAATTGTTACCAATGTTGCTTTATGCTGACATTTGGTGATCTTTGAAATACTTTTAATTTTGATGAACGTAACATCAGATATAGAATGATAGATAATCCCATTTTGATAGAAAAGATCAGTTTACAAAGTCACTTGTCTAAGTTTGGGCAAACTAAATTTTATTAGTTCGTTGAGCCAAATTCACTACACATTTACATTGCCCTGTGCTGAATTACTTGAACTACAATCTATCTCCATTTCATTATAGTTGTATTAAATAAATTACAATTTATTTTCAATGAATTATGTTCAGTTCTCTTCACAAATCCTCAGATATTGAAGCAGTTTTGTCCAGCAAGACTGGGACAAAATTCTAATTTGGCCTGACAGGTGGCAAGTAATATTTGTGCCACACAGACTGATAGACAGGAAGGAAAGCATTCCCCTTAACATTCAACAGCATTATTATTACTAAATTCTCCTCCCATCAACATCCTTGGGATTACCATTAACCAGAAACTGAACTGGACCAGCCTTATAAATACTCTGATTACAAAAAGAGGTCAAAGGCTGGAAATTCCTTGGTGAGTATCTCATACCCTGACTCTCCAAAGCCTCCCCATCATGTACTAGCCAGGAATGTGATGGGATATCTTCCACTTGCCTGGATGAGCGCAGATCCAACAATACTCAAAAAGCTCAACATCATCCAAAGCAAATTAGTACCACATTCACTGTTTTCAGTTGTCACTCCCAGAGTTACTGGAACATAATACCTACACCAAGATACACTGCAAGAACTTGCCAAGGCTTCTTTGACAGAAGATCTTAAACTTTTGACTGTAGTCCAGGACGTGGACAGCAGGGTCATAACACCACCACAACTTTCCTTCCAATTCACATGCTATTCTGACTTGTAATTATATTATTGTTTCTTCATTATGACTGGGTCTAAATCCTGGGATTCTGTATCTAACAGCGCTGTGGGAATATCTTCACCATGTGGACTACAGCAGTTGAGGAAGGTGTCTCTACCACCACCTCCTCAAAGAGAGCTTGGAGTATGCAATAATCGGTAGTCTTCTTTCTACTTAAGTTGGCTGTCCATTCTTCCAGCTTTGTGTTGATCCTTTATTACCTTCCTTTCTGAACTTTGGCATTGAATAATTGAAACCCCATCCCTCTTGACCAGAAAATATTTCTGATCTTCCCTATTAGTCGACTATCCTCTATTCTGACCCTAACCTGTCAATCCCTCCTACTGTGCATTACAGAATTTTCACTGCGTACTGCCAATGTTCTGGCGTTATATTCTGTTCTATTTATAAGCATTGCCTTCTGCCCCTATCCTCATACAAAGTTTATCCTTTTTTTATGTTTGTTTTCCTGGGCAAGGGAAGCAAAAGAACTGACCTATAATTCGTTGGAGTCTGACCGACATTTTATCTCTTATGGTAAATAGTTTTAACACCTTCAAAATCTTCCAAAGAACTGTATTGTGGTAGTAAGCCCTGTGGAATTAGAATAAAATTCTACAATGTTGCTAAGATTTACTCCCCCAGTTTTAAGACATGAACCCCTGAGAAGCTTGAATAGTTTTGAGATTCACTTTTTTTGGTAAATCCAAACAAGTGGTTTGATTACCCACCATCTTTGAGTGGGATGTTGTGACTCCCGAGTAAATGGCACAGTGGTTAGCGCAGTTGCCTCAAAGCATCAGGGACACAGGTTTGATTCCCGGCTTGAGTCATTGTCTGTTGGAATTTGCATGTTCTTTCCGCGTGCGTGCATTTCCTCCAAGTGCTCCGGTTTCCTCCAACAGTCGAAAGATTTGCTGGTTAAGCGGATTGTCCATGGTAAATTGCTCCTTAGTGTCAGAGGGACTAGCTAGGGTAAACGTATGGGGATAGAGCCTGGGTGGGATATGTTTTGTGCAGATTCAATGGGCCAAATGGCCTCCTTCTGCACTGCAGTATTCTATGATAGACATCTCCATCAAAATTGCTGGGAGCTGAGAACATGTCATGTGTTATCGGTGGGAGATGACAAGGTGAGGCATACCTGCCTCCAAACCCAGCTGTGTCTCAAAATGAAAACTCAGCTCCTGGTGCCTTAACAGCTAAAGCACACTGTTGACAAATTGATGTGTTTTCTCAAGTCCAGTTTCCAGTGTTTACTGGCAACTGCAGTGGTGGGGCTTCAGGGCACCTGCTGCGGCTGTTTATCGGAAAGGTCAGCACTGTTGAAAGATGAGCCAGTTCACCCAGCATGTTTTTCAATGTTGCTTTGCTCACACTGAAGCTTAATCCCTACTTTGACAGTTTGCATTACGTTTGGGGAATAGCTGTGGCATTAACCATTCATTTTACTAGTTGCATATAAATGTGTTATTAATCTTGAGAGGTGTTGAAATATTTCTCCAGCATGCAGAGAAGATCTGGATTACATTTTCTCAATGTTTGACGCCAGGATTGAGTTCCAGACTATTATATTTACAAATTAACAGCTTCTCTACATTTCTTCGGCAGGCTTCATAATGAGTTAAACTGTTCTCATGACAGGTGAGGTTTCAGTTTTTGAGTCAGAATGATGCAATGCATGCTTGACACTGAAAGCCCTCTGGGAAACTGAGAATAAACACTAAATATTGCCTTGTCAGTTTTGCCCATATCTGAAGAATTATACAAACAAAAAGTGTTGTGTTTAATCAATGTGTTTTTAACCTTTTTAAAATTATTTATTTTGTCATTGTTGAGCTCTGACTAATTCTGGATAAACAGGTACTGAAGTCTTTGATAGATTGCCTCTATGTTCATTTCTTATACGTGAATATTGGAATGCTTTTTAACTCTGTAAGAATTCACAAATAGCCTGATTCTGTAGCTGGATATTAATAAGAATGGAGAGACTCTGACTTTTTAATTGTAGAGCTTCTATATTTGCTGTGGCTGAAACTAATGAGACAAACCAGAAATTTACCCTGGTGTCTACATATTTGAGTCTTTCTGTCATTTTTTACAAGATGATGATTTATCAGTGATTTTGTTCACTGTCCACTTCTTTATAATATCTGTTCATGGCTAGGCCAGCATTTCTTGTCCATTCTTAATTGCTCTTGATAAGACTGACATCTTGAACCAATGCAGTCAAAAGAAGAAATAGAAGATAGGAACTAGGTTGAAATGAAAATTAAAAACCTCATACGATGAGTCACTGAGTACCTGTAGCCACAGTGGCCACTGATATTGGCCATAATTTGCTGTCAAAATAAATAGAAATCGAACATAAAACATTGCAACGTAGTATAGGCCCTTCAGCCCCCAATGTTGTGCAGACATGTGAAACCAATCTAAAGCCCATCGATCCTACACTTATAAATGCTCTTAATGTTGACAAGCCCACTACTGTTGCAGGCAGGGCATTCCATGCCCTTATTACTCTCTGAGTAAAGAACCTACCTCAGACATCTGTCCTACATCTATCATCCCTCAATTTAAAGCTATGCCCCCTCGTGCTAGCCATCACCATCTGAGGAAAAAGGCTTTCACTGTCCACTCTATCTAATCCTCTGATCATCTTGTGTACCCCTATTAAGTCACCTCTTAACCTTCTTCCCTCTAACGAAAACAGCTTTTCTCAAGACCTTCCCACCGTACCAGGCAACATCCTGGTAAATCTCCTCTGCGCTCTTTCCAATGTTCCCACATCCTTCCAATAATGCGATGACAAGAACTGCATGCAATACACCAAGTGCGGCTACTACAGCTGCAATATGACCTCATGCTCTTAAACTCAATCCGTCTACCAATAAAAGCTAATACACCATACTCTTTCTTAACAACACTATCAACCTGGGTATCAACTTTCAGGGTGTATGCCACATGGACTCCGAAATCTCTTTGCTCAACCATATGACCAAATATCTTACCATTAACCCAGTACTCTGTATTCCTGTTACTCCTTCCAATGTAAATCACCTCACACTTTTCCGCATTAAATTCCATTTGTCACCTCTCAGCACAGCTCTGCAGGTTATCTGTGTCCCTCTGTAATCTGCAACATCCTTGTGCACTGTCCACAACTCCACTGACTTTAGTATCATATGCAAATTTACTAACCCCTCCTTCTATACCCTCATCCAGGTCATTTATAAAAATGACAAACAGCGTAGCCCCAAAACAGATCCTTGTGATACACCACTAGTAACTGAACTCCAGGATGAACATTTCCCATCAACCACCACATCTGTCTTCTTACAGCCAGTAAGAAGTCTGACAACACCAATTTTAAATCCAACCAATTTATTTGATAGTAAACTTGCTAGCTTTCGGCCTTTGTAGCCTTCCTCAGGTGATTTAGGTGTTCTGGTCTGCATCTGCTATTGCAGACCAGAACACCTCATTCACCTGAGGAAGGCTACAAAGGCCGAAAGCTAGCAAGTTTACGATCAAATAAATCAGTTGGATTTAAAACTGGTGTTGTCAGACCTCTTACTGAGTTTACCCCAGTCCAACGCCAGCATCTCTATATCATTCTTACAGCAAGCCAATTTCTGATCCAAACCACTAAATCATCCTCAATCCCATCCCTCTGTATTTTTTGCAATAGCTTACCGTGGGGAACCTTATCAAACACTTTACTGAAATCCATATACGTTACATTAACTGATTTACCCTCATTCACCTCTTTGATCACTTTCTCAATATGGATATACTACTAGTCAAGGCTATACTTTGAAGGTGTATATTGTTGTGTATTACCAATAAACATTACTATTCAATGATATAAACCCCAAAACCTCTCAGTGAGACACTATACAAACCGTACAATAGTAACAAGCAAATTGGAACTCATGAATGTGCTATACTGATTTCCAGAAAGCTTTTGAAAGATGCCACATTGAAGATTACTACACAAGAGTTCATGGTGTATGTGGTAATATTTGAGAATGGATAGAAAATTGATTAACTTACAGGAAACATGGAGTGGACATAAATGGATCATTTTTGGGTTACAGGAGGAGATGAGTGCAGTTCCATAAGAGTGCTGGAGTCTCAGCTATTTACAATTTATATCAATGGATGAAGAGATAATGTATGGTTCCAAAATTTGTTGATGGTGGAAAGATAAAGTAAGTCGTGAAAAAGATGAAAGAAATCTGAAAAGATATAAGTTAACTCAAGTGTGAGTAAAAATTTAGCAGATGAAGTGTAATATGGGAAATTGTGAATTTGTCTGTGTTAGCAGGAAGAATAAAAAAGCGCATATTTAAATAGAGAAAGATTGAAGAACTCGGAGGTTCAGAGGGATCAAAGGGCGGGATTTTGTGGTCATGCCCACCTGAGACCAGAAATTCTCGACCGAGATCAACGGACCCGTAAATGGGCCATCTGCCCGTGATGATTTCCACAGCAGTTGGGACCAGAAAACACACCTTTAGGTGCCCTGGTACATGAATCAGGAGAAGATAGTATGCAGGTGCAGCAAGTGATTACAACGGCCAGTGGGATGTTGTAATTTATTGCAAAAGAATTGACATATCACAGTAGAGATGTTTTGCTACAGTTGTATAGAATGTTGATGAGACCATGGGTGAAATTAACTATGAGTAAGTGGCATAATGGTGAGAAAACAGGAGCAATCATTTGGACCTGACTGCAATCATATTTTGGGATAGTGGTGAGTTGTGTCTTGGTTGTATGGGTGGGGAGGGGTGGGGTTTTGGTTAGCCTGACTGAAAAGCAATTATCCCCCTCCCCCATCACCACCACCATTCTTGGCGGCATATGCCCCCACCCCTTTCCTGACACAAATTGCCAGCATTGGGGTCCTCCCATTGGATCCCGCTTCATGACACCCAACATGCCCACCCCTTTCATGACCCCACCGTCATAACCCTGCTAGCATAGCCCTGCTCAAGCCCCACCCCCATTCAGACCATATTCCTTTGGCACTGCTCCAGATGGGCACTGCCTCGCCATATTCCTGTCCAAGCGAGGGTTTCAATGGCCATCAAAACCCTGGCATGGCCATCTCAGGGCATCTAATGAATAGGTAAGTGCCTCTTCCACAAAGAACATCGAAGAGCCATAATAGGGGGCTTGTCCTCGGTGGCAACCAATGATTGGGTGTGAGCCATGTCTATCTCATGTTTGAGCCAGAATCTTCGTCGTCCAGATGATTGGCTCTTTTCATTTTTAGAGGGTGGAGTTTCTTGTCCACAGGCCTGTGTGAAGGATGCTAACAATGGCATGTCCATAGAAACAGTGGGCAGTTCCCTGTGATGAAGGTGACCTATGAGCTTCCCTGGTCTTGAAAATAACTCCGGAATTCATGACAGCCATTGCGAAAGTTCCTCATGTGGACTGTATCTCCCGGTTTGAAATCTTATCTGCTCTTGACCATCATTGCCCTTTTTCAGACCTTGTTTTAACTTGATATTGCTGGCCAAATTGAGGAATGTCAGGCTAAGCTTAGTCCAAAGATGTCAGCCTATCAATCGCTGGCTGGGTGGTAGAGTGCTAGGAGGGTCGCCAAGTTTGGTATAAATTTTCCATAGTAAGTTATGAAACCTAGCAAAGATTCACTTTAGCTTGTCTCTTTGACAGGGTGTAATCCATCCTTGTTAACTCTGTACCTGTGGTACATTATCCCATGGCAACATTAGAGAAAAACATTAATTCCTCTTCCAAACGTCCCTTTGCAGTAGGCCTGAGATTAAAACATCATCCAGATAAACTGCCACTATGGGCATTCCCAGTGGGATGTTTTCCATCACTTTGAAAAATGGCGCAAGCTGAAGCCACCTCAATGGGCAAACAAGTGTAGTCATACAGTCCTTTAAGAGTGTTTATGGTGACATACTTTCTGGATGACACCGCAAGCTCCCATTGGAGGGGGGAGTGGCTAATGCCTAATTTGGAAAACATATGGTGCCACCAGCTTCGCATGCAAGTCTTCTAGGGTAAAGTGAGAGGTGCTGTTGACCATCAATTTATAATTCCCACAGAGATGGACCAAATTGTCAGGTTTTAAAACTGGGCTACTGGTGCAGTACATTCAGCAAATTGTGCTGGGCATATAATGCCAAGTTCCTGTAGACATTCCAATTCAGCCGTTATTTCGGCATGTAGGGCATGGTTGCCCAAGGCTGAGGACAGCATCAAACCTCTGAAACTCATAGGCCCCTTCTGTGTTTTTGCAGGAAAGGATCAGTTCAATGGTTGGGTCTAGAGTGGTTGAGTCAGTAGCTTCCTTTAGTTGCAATGTTATTCCACACACTAAAGTAATCCCATAACATTTTCTGGGAGTGCTGGCCCATTCTGGCATTATATACATTGTCCACACCTATTTTAAAGATCTGTTGCTAACCCAGGTGGACTTTCTATAGCCAATCCCTTCCCAAAAGGCTCGGTTCTAGGCCTGGCATTACTATTAGCAGGAGTTGGACTATTTTTTCCCTTGGTGTAACTGGAGTTACAGTGGTCCCAACAATATGGAAAGGCTTCCCATTGTGTGTGGCCACCCTAGCCTTGGTGTCACCAGTCTTAAAGGCAAGATGCCCAATCGGAGTTGCCTAAACGTTTGTTCCCTACTAATAGATACAGCGACTTCTCTGTCTACCTCCATGTGTAAGGGAGTTTAATCTTGATTGGAACTACTTTGGTATGTTAGCAGCATCAATCCTTCACTTTTGGTCTGGCTTATTTGTAAAGCCCTGTCATGAGGTGACTTTGTTCTTTGGCCTGGATGGTACATGTTTTTCCTGTTTCGGTAGCCTTGTCTGGCCAGACCCAATGACTACAAGGGCAGCATGATGTATCCACTCCTCATTATATTGTGGAGAAATATCCTGTCTAGTTCTGGAATCACATGGCCTCTGATTCCAATTGGCATTTCTTGGCAGCAAATGGGAGATGCAAGTATTATATAATGGGGATTTGTTCTGCAACATTTGGGTTGCCCAAGACTGAGGACAGTATCGAACTTCTGAAATTCTTAGGCCCCTTTTTCTGTATTTTCGCAGGAAAGGACCATTTCAATGGTTTGGGCCCAGAGTTGGTTGAGTCAGTAACTTCCTTTAGTCACAATGTTATTCCACACACTAAGTGATCCCATATATTTTCCAGAAGTGCTGGCCCATACATTGTTCTGCCAATTTTTGCATTCTCATCAAGAATCCAGTGACTGGTTTCCCAGGGCTGATGAAAGCAAGCATGCCATATGCCTTCTTGACTACCTTCTCCACCTGCATTGCCATTTTCAGTCTCCTGTGTACCTGTACATCCCAATCCCTTTGCCTATCAATACACTTAAGGGTTCTGTCATTTACTGTATATTTTGTGTCTGTATTAGACCTTCCAAAACACATTACCTCATTTTTGTCCAGATTAAACTCCATCTGCCATCTCTCCGCTCAAGTGTCCAACTGATCTGTATCCTGCTGTGTCCTCTGATGGTCCTCATCACTATCTGCAAATCCACCAACCTTTATGTTGTCTGCAAACTTACTAATTAATCCAGTTACATTTTCCTCCAAATCATATATATGTATTACAAACAGCAAAAGTCCCAATACTGATTCCTGAAGAACACTTCTAGTTACAGCCCTCCATTCAGAAATGCACTTTTCCACTGCTACCCTCTGTCTTCTATGACTGAGCCAGTTCTGTATCCATCTTGCCAGCTTACCTCTGATCCCATGTGACTTCTGTGACGGTCTGTTTCCCGTGCTGTGTTGTTCTTTGTTCTTTGTTCTTTGTTCACCTTCTGCACCGGTCTGCCATGAGGGACCTTGTTAAAGACCTTACTGAAGTTCATGTAGACAACATCCACTGCCCTACTCTCATCAATCATCTTCATCATTTCCTCGAAAAACTCGATCAAGTTCATGAGGCACAACCTCCATGTTGCTTCTCACTAATACATCCACTTATTTCCAAGTGGGAATAAAGCCTGTCTCGAAGAATCCTCTCTAATAATTTCCCTACCATTGTAAGGCTCACCAGCCTGTAATTACCTGGATTATTCTTGCTACCCTTTTTAAACAAAGAAACAACATTGTCTATTCTCCAATCCTCCAGACTTCCCCCGTAGCCAGTGAGATTTTTCTCAAGGCCCCAGCAATTTCCTCTCTTGCCTTTCTCAGTATTCTGGGGTATATCCCGTCATGCCCTGGGGACTTGTCTACCTTAATATTTCTCAAGAATCTCAATACTTCTTTTTGATTTCAACATGACTCAAACTATCTTCACATCCTTTCCCAGACTCATCATCCACCAAGTCTGGGGTTGATTGGTGGGTTATAAATTTCATGATGCTGAACTATCGGGACTTCACAAGTGGCCAGGAGTAACCTTTTGCTGGTCATCCCCTTCCAGCTCATTGTCCGGAAGAAATATCGCATTCTTTCGGCATAATGGGGCTAATCCTCCACACCTGCATCATAAGCTTCTAGTTTCCCATATAGCAGTATTTTCAATATATCTCCATCACTCTTAACGTTTTGTTCTATAGCAAAGTTGTCTGAAATATTTCTTGTTCTTCGTCACCAATATATTAACTCAAGGAACCCAGCTGAAGTGTAACATAGTTTTTTATTACAGAATGCAAAGTAAAACCACTACCATGGTGTATTCCCTGCCTGGAACTACAGTTCAGCAGGCCCAGTCCTGGACCTGCCTTATAAAAAGCTCAACTAATGAGTTCCAGCCGGCGGTGGGGAGGAACTCGGATCTCCTTGTGGGGTTGGTTGAGTCTATCAGTGATTCCCCATGGACCTTATGGTGGTTATAACTGAGTGGATCTACATGGTGATGATGTTCCTATGTGTCTGCTGCCCTTGCCCTTCTTGGTGGTAGCAATTGTGAATTTGAAAGGTACTGCCTAAGGAGCTTTGCTGAGTTCCTACTGTGCATTTTGTAGGTGGTATACTGCAGTCATTGTGCATCAGTGGTAGAGGAAGACAATGTTTGTGAAAGGGATGTCAATCAACGGAATGCTTTGTCCTGAACATTGTCAATCTTCTTGAGGATTATTGGAGCTACACTCATCCAGCCAAGTTGAGAGTATTATATTACGCTGTTGACTTGTGCTTTGTCGGTAGGCTTTTCAGGAGTTGAGCCACTCAATCGCAGAATTCCTGGCCTTTGACCAATTCTTATATCCACAGTATTTATATGGCTGGTCCAGTTTATTTTCTGGTTAATGGTAAACCCCAGGTTGTTAATAGTGGAGGAGTCAGTGATGGTAATTTCACTGAATGTCAAGGAGCTATGGTTAGATTCTCTCTTGTCAGAGACTGTCATTGTCTGCCACTGGTGTGGAGTGAATGTTACTTATCACTTCACAGCCCAAGCCTGCATGTTATCCAGGTCTTGCTGCATTTGGACATGAATTGTTGTGCTATCTGAGAAGGTGTAAATGATGCTGAACATTGTGCAACAGTCAGTGAACATCCCCACTTCTGATGTTTATTAATCAAGATGCTGTTCTGGTCTTGAGCCTTGACATTTTCCTCTGATTTTGAATTTTCCCATTCCTGATTCTTCCCACCTTCACTTTAGTGGTTTAAAGCCCTGTCTACTGACCTTGTTATTCGATTTGCCTGATTTAAGTGGAACTCATCTGTTTGAAAAACTTCATTAATTCTTCAGTCATTGGCCCAGGAAATAAAACCCCTACCATCCACACCACTCCTTCAGCCACATATTTAAACTTTTAATCTATTATCCTGTTGCCAATTGATGCATATCACTGATAACATTTCAGAAATTATCTTTGATGTTCTTTCTTTTAATTTGGATCTTAATCTTCCAATTCATCATAATGTCATTTCTAGTTAAAATCATAGAATTCCCACAGTGCAGAAGGAGGCCATTTGGCCCATTGAGCCTGCTCTGACAACAATCTTACCCTTTTCCCGTAATCCCACGTATTTACTCTGCTAATTCCCCTGACACTAAGGGACAATTTAGTATAGCCAATCAACCTAACTGCATGAATTTGGTGTATGGGAGGAAACTGGAGCACTTGGAGGAAACCCACACATGCTCTGGGAGAATGTGCAAACTTCACATAGGCACCTGAGACCGGAATTGAACCCAGGTCGCTGGTATTGGGAGGCAGCAATGCTAATCACTGTGCCATCAACAGAATCTTCCTCTGCCCACTTTTTAGTTCTTTCCAACCATGAGGCATGTCTTTAATCCTGGTACTGGACAGGCAATACAACTTCTGGAAGCCCTAGTTGTAGCTACAGAGTACAGTATCTGTCCTCTTCTTTATCACTACTACTACAACATCTTGGATCTCTATACCTCCTTGACAGACAGTCACATCCTTTTGGCCCTGACCATTGGTCAACTCCAAAGAGCTCCTTATCCTAACGGTCCTTACTGCAACATATCAACACTCCCTTCCTGATACCGTGCTGTGCTACAACAGGGACTCCAACTCAACAAATTCTGAATCAAATTTTTTTGAACTGTGGACATTCACTATACATATGGTTGTTTGGGATTATGAAGGGTAAGGATAGGGTGTATAGGAAACAGCTTTCCCCTTAGTTGAGAGGTCAATCACAAGGAGGCATAATTTTAGGGTAAGGGACAGGAGACTCGGAGGAGATTTGAGAAAATTTTTTTTATTAAAAGGATGGTGGGAATCTGGAATACACAGCCTGCAAAGTTAAAGAGGTCCTTTAAAAAATATTTGGATGAGCACTTGGAGCATCATAACATTCAAGGATAGAGGACAAGTGCTGGAAAAGGGGATTAATGCAACTTTGATGCTCGTTATTGTTGGTGCAGACTCAATGGGCCAAAGGGCCTTTTCTGCACTGTACAACTCTATAGCTCCACAATCACTCACATGCTGCAGTTACAGTATACCATCTGTCCTGCTATGTCAATTTGACATTTTATTTACTTGTTAATAAGTTCATTTTTAATTGAATCAACTATGATTAATTTATTAATATATGTTTCTAATTCATAAAATAAGGAATTAGTAATTTACAATTTCCTATCTTAGGACACAAGAAAACTGCTCTGTTCAAATCTGTCGTCTGGCTGTCAACTACTACTCTTAGCAATTTAAAAAAAAAATCAGCACATATTCATCAATCACACCACAATCCCACACTTCAGGGATTTCTGATTGAAGGCTGCTTTAGTTAAGGAAAGAAATGACTTGCTGTTTGCTTATTTGATTTATGAGGTCCTTTTTCCATTTTTACTCTGGTCCTATTGATGCCCTCACTATGTCAGAATTCTGATGAGAGATCCTCTTTTGCTGCTGCTCCTTTTTAATCTCATTGGATTCATCCCTTAATGCCCTGCGCTGGCTCAACTTTGTCCTTCTGCAAAGTTCTCCAAATCTGTCCAGATTTACTTCAGCTGAAGCCTTGATTGACTCCTTGAGCAATTCATTGTAACGCACATAAATAATGTTCCCGTTCCCCCTATGATTTTCCCAATATTATCAAAATATTTGGATAACGAGCAAATAAATCAAGACCAGAATTTTACATTGCTTAGGCAGACTCATGAAATTGTGTGAGAAGATGTCAGGTGCAAATCCCAACATTATTGTGCATTTTGTGTGATTTTTCAGTCGACAACCCATGTGAGACTTGGGAACATGCCCATGGATAATCAGACAGGTGATTTAGCCCAGTAAGGAGCCAGTTGAACATAATTTCACATGGCCCATCTGTTTTTATGGTTGGCGAGCAGGCTGATTGCCAGGCAGTCTTTACATTTTAGCTTCAAGCTCGCTCCACGGTGGGATAAAGTTTCAAGGCTGAAATAAAATTTAAAAAGGTGTTTGAGGTTGTGCTTGAATGTGCTACCTAGACACTCTTGGCTGTGTTTTTCCATCGCAATTTATTTTTACAGCTCTGCAGCTCCCTGGGACATTTCTACGACAACAGTCCCTCTGTGGCAGTATGTTAGAAGCGCCAGCCTGCATCCTCCCTTTTCTTGGTGCCCGCCCTCTTCTTACTTCTTTGGCAGCACTGTGCCTTCCCAGCACCATTTCATATGGCTGCTTGTTATCAGGCCAGCCGCCATGAGATCATGTTCCAGGGCCGATTATGTGCTGGAAGTGCTCTTGTGTGTAATTTGTGTGTTCCATGGGCAAAAAATTCAGGCTCATGCTTTACCTTTACAACTAATAATTAATTGTTGCTGAAAACACACCTGGGTACCCACTTTCCTTCCTTAGCTGTCACACTGCCCTCAATTATAAAACTTTCAGCTTCTAGGCTTTGGTTATGTCTGTTGAATTTCATTTTTATGTAAGCAAAGCCCTCTTTAAAACTTGAGAAGGGACCTTTGTGTTCCAACCCTTATGCTGCTGACTTATTTAGGTCATGTAGTGCTCACTGAAATCGTTGCTTATGCTTATTCTTTTAGAAATTAATTATCAAAAGTTTCTCTTATGCTTGTTTTTTATGAACTGTTCCTATTCACCATTGATGATATTTTAATGTTCTTTAATTGCGCTAACCTTATACAAGTCTTATAGCTTACATTTAATTTGCTAAACAAAGTTTGAGGACAAATTTTTAAATTTTATTTGATTGGCTTTAGATACAGAGCATTTAATGTCATCATAAATATTGGAGTAAGACACACCTTGAATATTCTGGAGGATGAAGTTCCTGTTCTGTGGAAAACTTCAAATCTATAATCAAAGACTGCATCTTCAAGAGCTGTTTCTTTAGCAAAGTCAGTTTGACGTTGAGTCTGACTCTTTGCCTTAAAATAAATTGGCTTCATGATCTTTGCAGATTGTAAGGCCATCCTTGTGATCAAGTGCTTCTTTCATCTTGACTGTAGTTTACATAATGCTTGATTACAAAATATGGAGTTTTTTAGGGAAAGCCAAAGATAACATAAGCTTCAGTAACATCCAGAGCGATTTAAAATTGCTGAAGTGAAGACCACTTCAGTGTTCAAAAACATGAAATGCACAATTTTTCTTAAGCAAAACATTGGCCAGACTTCTCACTGCCACCGAGAATTTGGTGCTCAGCTAAATCTCCATTCACTGCATCAGAACCAGAGAATCCCAGATGTGGGCAAGGTCAGAGAATGCGGCCCATCATTACAGTGAAAGAACTTGCTATAATTTGTCAGAGATAACTGCTGGGAATTAGAAGTCACCTTTAACAGTCGCAGATGACAAGAACTGGATTTGAGAAGATTGAAATCATTATTAATCATTGCTGTCTGGGCATTCTTTGCTCAGTTGCTGTAAACAGGACATTGAAGATCTGAAAATGGTCAAGTAGTGACACCAATCTGCTCTGGATTGTAGATAGTCAGGGGATCATTTTCACATATCAGTTCTAGTTGAACTCTGTGACTCTAAGAATAAAGTCATACAGCATAGTTATGGTGAGTAACTGTTTGTTTCCCTGTTGACTACGAATGAGAAGGTTTTGTGGCGCAGTGGTAGAGCCAGAAGCTGCGAGTTCTAGATCCACTTTAAGGCTTGATGACTCTGGAAGTCCATTCATAACTTGAACAAACAGGTTGATTATCAGCCTGTAAATACTTCCAATGCACCCAAAGTGCTGTCTAAGGAAGTGACAGAAACAGGTGAGTTTCTTGGTCAGCCATACTGCAAACGGTTGCAGTAAATTTCTCAACAGAGTCATGGACCTATCAAGTGGAAGTCCATGGTCAACACTGCCCTCTTAGTGCACAATACCGGAGGAGGGCAAAATGGCAACAACGGAGAAAATAGGGCTTAAAGATCAACAAGATCATCTGTGTGCGGAGCCACAAGAGATGGGGAGATCCTAAATGAATATTTATTATCAGTATTTATTGTTGAGAAAGGCATGGATATTAGGGAACTTAGGGAAATAAATAGTGATGTCTTGAGAAGTATACATATTACAGAGATGGAAATGTTGGAAGCCTTAAAGCATATCGAGGTAGATAAATCCGTGGGACCTAATTGCTGGAGATTGGAGGATGGCAAATGTTGTGCCTTTGTTTAAGAAGGGCTGCTGCGAAAAGCCTGGGAACTACAGGCTTGTGAGCCGAACATCTGCATTGGGTAACTTGTTAGAAGGAATTCTGAGAGACAGAACCTAAAGGCATTTAGAGAGGCAAGGACTGCTTAGGGATAGTCAGCATGGCTTTATGAGTGGAATATCATGTCTCATGGATTTGATTGAGTTATTTTGAAGGAGTAACCAGGAAGGAAATGAGAACAGTACTTCATGGTACATTGTTGCATAAGGTTAAATCTCCTGAGATCCAGGGTGAGGTAGCCAATTGGATCCAAAATTGGCTTAATGACAGAAGACTGAGGATGGTTGTAGAGGATTGTTTTTCAAACTGCAGGGCTGTGACCAGCAGTGTGCCTCAGGGATTGGTGCTGGGTCCACTGTCATTTGTCATTTATATTAATGATTTGGATGAAAATTTAGAAGGCATGGTTAGTAAGTTTGCAGATGAAGCCAAGGATTGGTGGCATAGTGGACAGTGAAAAAGGTTATCTAGGATTGCAACGTGTTCTTGATCAGTGAATGGCAGAGTTTAGTCTAGATAAATGCAAGGTGATGCATTTTGGTAGATTGAACCAAGCAGGACTTACTCAGTTAATGATAGGGCACTGAGGAAAGTTATAGAACAAAGAGACCTAGGGATTCATATTCATGGAGTCACAGGTGGACAAGGTGGTGAAGAAGGCATTCAGCATGCTTGGTTTCATTGGTCTGAACATTGAATACAGGAGTTGAGACATTGTGTTGAAGTTGTACAAGACATTGGTAAAGTCACACTTGGAATACTGTGTACAGTTCTGGTTGAAAGGATATTATTAAATTAGAAAGAGCAGAAAAGATTTACTAGGATGCTACTGTGACTTGATGGTTTGCCCACTTGATTGTTGCCATAACTACAAATATGCACTCCCTCAACCACCAATGCTCAGTAACAGCAGTGTGTACTATCTATAAAATGCACTGCGGCGATTCACCAAAAATCCTTAGGCAGTACCTTCCAAACCTATGACCATTTCCATCTTGAAGAACAAGGGCAGCAGATACATGGGAACACCACCATCACCAAGTTTCCCTCTAAGCTAATCACCATCTTGACTTGGAAATGTATCGCCATTCCTTTGTAGTCGCTGGGTCAAAATCCTGGAATTCTCTCTCTGACAGCATTGTGGGTCAACCCACAGCATAAATGGATTGCATCAATTCAAGAAAACAGCTCACCATCGACTAGTGAAGGGCAACTAGGGATGAGCAATAAATGCTGGTCAGCCAGTGACCACCATGTCCCACGTATGAATAAAAGAAATGTCCCTCTGCAGTCCAATGCCAACTGTAACTGCTGACATTCAGTGCAGGAGATTGCAAATGGCCTTACAGGGAGATCTCAAGCAGCTCTGGACTCTTGAGAGCCTAACTTTGGATGCCAAAAGGATACTGGCAGAGTGGAATTAGTGGGAGATGGCGGCAACATAGGAGGACAAGATGGTCAAGAAGACTTAGAGCATGCTGGCTTTCATCAGTTGGGACATTGAGTATAGGTATTGCAAAATAATGTTGCAGCTGTATAAGACTTTGTTTAGGCTACATTTGAAATATTTTGTACAATTCTGGTCTCCACGCTATCGGAAGGATGTTGATGCATTGAAAGGGGTGCAAAAGAGATTTACCAGGATGTTGCCTGGTTTAGAGGATATGGACAATGAATAAAGTTGAACGAATTTGGATCATTTTCATTGGAACATCAGACGATGACAGGCTTGGATAGAATGGATACCCAGAGTCTTTTTCCCAGGGTTGAAGGGTCAATTACTTGGGGGCATTGATTGAAAGTGAAGGAAGAAAGTTTAAGGGAGGTGTAAGGAACAAGTTTGTCACTTGGGTAGTGAATGTCTGGAACGTGCTGCCAGAGGAGTTAGTGGAAGCAGATTCTATAACAAAGTTTACAAGGCATCTGGATAGGCAGGAAGTGGAGGAATATGGTCCACGCAGAGGTAAGAAAATATTAGAGAGGCATCTGTGTCAGCACAGATTTGGTGGGCCAAAGGGCCGTTTGTACTGTTCTTTGTTAGGACCATCTGTGGAGAGAGAAACTGAGTTTTTCCAGCATTTTTTATTTCCATTTCAGGTTTCGAGCTTCTATGATTCTACAGTTTCTATGATTCAACGTCATGTTGCAACTGTACAAAACTCTAGTGCGGCCGCACTTGGAGTATTGTGTGCAGTTCTGGTCCCCACATTATAAGAAAGATGTGGAGGCATTGGAGAGGGTACAGAGGAGGTTTACCAGGATGTTGCCTGGTATGGAGGGCAGGTCTTATGAAGAGAGGCTGAGGGATTTGAGGTTGTTTTCGTTAGAAAGGAGGCGGCTAAGAGGGGACCTTATTGAAACATATAAGATGATTAGAGGTTTAGATAGGGTGGACAGTGATAGCCTTTTTCCTAGGATGGAGAAAGCTAGCACGAGGGGACACAGCTTTAAATTAAGGGGTGATAGTTATAGGACGGATATCAGAGGTAGGTTCTTTACCCAAAGGGTGGTTCGGGAGTGGAATGCCCTGCCTGCAGCAGTTGTAGATGCGCCAAGTTTGGTGGCGTTTAAGAGGTTAGTTGATAAGTTTATGGAAGAGAAGGGAATGGTTTAGTTTGGAGGGTCATTGCTTTTTTATAATGGTCGGCGCAACATCGAAGGCCGAAGGGCCTGTTCTGCGCTGTAATGTTCTATGTTCTATGATATTTTGCTTTTAATTTGACTAAGTTTGTCTACCACTTGCTCAATGGGTCTGGGCCAATCTCTGCACACAGTATCAGACTAATCAGTTTGTCTCCCGCCCCACCACCCCCATCTTTTTTCTACAAAAGCTCCTTCCTGAGATTTCTGCTTACACCGCACTCACACAGGCTGTGCTGTGCTGTTTTATTTATCTCTACAATTTTTTTTTGTCATGAACACAAATGAATCAACCGGATTGTTTTTATTCATTTTGACAGTCATAATAGAATGTGCATAAGACCAAAATTGGCAAGCTTTAAAATTAAATTTAAAAAATTACAACCAAGTTTCCTAGCTTTAGTGGAATAGGACTGTTAAATTTACTTGTTAGGCAATTTCCAGTTGATGGAGCATAGTGCCACTTCTTATGCAATAGTACTGAATCAATGTCAATTGTTTCTCCAATCCTACTCCTGTAACGCTGAGATATTTTTAATGTATTGCATAACTTATTTATTGAGAGTTTTGTTGATGGCTTTGTTTTCTAATTCTTGAAAATACTGGGTTTCCTGCTCCTAATTTGCATGATCCTGCTATCAACAATCATAGCTGATGTTTAATACTGCAGCAAAAAAGTTCATCAGCACTCCTTCTGTGTCATTGCATGATTTAACAATCAAACAAAACGATCCGTTCCTGCCTTAATAGGAATTTCATTTGAGGGATGGGTATGGAAAATTGATATTCAGTTCATAGTTACTCTTGCACACCACCTAGTGACAGTCAGAAGAAACACCATTGAAGTTGATCACTTGTCCTGAAACTTAATTTGCAGAAAGCAAATTATCCTTATATTAAATTATTCAGAACTTCTTAAATAGGCTGAAGTAAGTTGAAGTTAAGAATGCCATTTTTTTCTTGGAGTAACTTTATATTGAAATATAATGCATGCAAAATGAAATATTTGTTCAAACAAATATCTGTTCCTGTAGGATGTCTAAAGTATTCCAAACATTGGTGTACTTCTTTATAAGGAACAAATTCTAGTTGTCTGTTTGAATCACGAACATAGCTGCCATTATCCAATAGAGCTGCTTCAACTGGAACTTTGTTTGCAACAACAAAGATTGTGCAGCAATATGTGTCATAACCTTTTTTAGCACAGTTCTACTAAAACTGTGGCAAAATTAAATATTTATAATTTTCTTCAAATATTAATGTTTTGTCAAACGAAAAGAGTACAGAGGAATATTTAATTCCATTTTGTATCTGTTAAGGCAGCGATTAAATTTCGTAAATCATGGTGCATTATATTTTAAAAATATAATTAAATATTTGAGAAAAAAGTGATAGGTGAGTGACATCTGGGGAAAATTGGAGTTTTTAAAATTAGAATACATTACTATAAGAAGTCATATTTGGAATAATAGTGAGGCTAACAACGCTCACTGCTATAACAGGGTAATTTGGACTGTGACTTCCAGTGTCAGTACATGAGCAGTTAAACATGTAATTCAGAATTTGCTATTACAGATACCCTGCTGCCCTCATATCTATGAAGTCAACTGGTGGAATCTTTACTGGTCAACGTGGCATTGAAATAAATCCAACATTCTGAACTTGTGCTACTTGTCCACTGATTCTGCACAAAAAAAACAGCTGAGAAAGAAAAGACTTGTGGTTCAGGAATAACTGAATTTTGAAGCGTGATAAGTGATAATTAACTCAGGAAAAAAAAACAAATTATACAAGTGTGGAATTTCATTTTCTCAGCAAAATGTTAGTGTCACTCAACCTCTGCTGCTCTCAGCTTGCCTTTATGGTCTCAAACATTACCTTCCCCCTCCAAGCTACTGCAGGGGCCCATAATCTATCCCTGTTGATGGGCACCAGCTGTGATTCCTGCTGGAAAGCACCTCTCCCAGTGAGGTCACAGAGGTAAGTGAACCCAGGCGATTCCAACCTGGGCTCATTACATCAATGTAAATTTATATTTAAGTATATTTAAATGCATTATTCAGCCTCACACTGGAAATGGGCATGAGACTGATCGTGCTGGATATCTGGTACTGGTAAAATCTCGAAAGGCGAGAAATCAGGTATAAATGTGATTCCTCAGCTCTCATAGGATTTTAAGGCCCTGCCCTGCCCATTGGAGGGGGAAGCATAATAGTATCACCCCTGCATGTCTCTGTGTGGAGTTTTCAATCTAATTGACTGAAGAACTTAGCAATTTTTTCATATGCTCAGACATTACAGATCCCCTACTGACCTAAGAAAACCTTCAATGGGTTCTTCATCGCTATCTACTGTCTTTACCAGTTAATTACATGTTGGGATTCTTATAGATCCACATGCTATAAGACTGACCTCATCAGCTGTCACATAAATAGGGCCCTAGCTATTTGCTCAACCTGCAAGCTGAATGCAGAAATAGGCCATATCAAAGCTATCCTGCAAGACAAAGCTATTCTGATATCATTGTTTGCTATGTACTGTGTAAATGGGACAATGGTTGTCACTTTCACACCTGTAGAATGTCTCAGTTTATCTCAAATTACCTTAGAAAAGCAAAGTATTTCAAAAATTCGGAAAGCAGATGAAGGAAGCTGTGTCATGCTACTATGCAGCGGCTTTCCAAGTGATATTTTCTGCAAATAAGACGCTGTTCAGCAACATTGTGTGCGAATCCCAGTGATTAGCCGATAGAATCAAATGGCATGTTCTGTTGTTTGTTTGTAATAGGCAGGGTATAGATTGTACTCAAACAGCCAGTGCTTACAAAATCCAAAACATCTACTGTTAGATGTGATTCTGAGATTGCGCAGAATGTGCTTAGAAATCTTCATTCTGTTAATAGCTACACTACTACTACTGATATAAGTTAGTCAGGAGTACTTGTAATGTTTATACACAGGAATCTGTTCCTTTGGAACCAACAGAATATGTTCAATCTTTGTGCAATTTTGAATTACATGGGAGCTTGGGGAGCCTATAGTGCCCCACTTATTTCTCCACAGCACATGCCTTGATCATTCAGAGTCCAATTGCCAACCAATCAGTACCCTTTTTTCTTGCAGTATTAATTGTGATCATTTGAAATTTGGCATCTTGCATTCGTTCTGATGATTGAAAGATGTGAAGCCTCAGTAACATCTCTTTTTTAACAATATTCAACACTGCTGCCTCACAACACCAGGAACCCAGCTTTGATTACAACCTTGGGTGACTTTGTACGGAGTTTGCACATTCTTCTTATGTCTTGCTGAGTTTCCTCCAGGTGCATCAGTTTCATCCAAAGTGCAAGTTAGATAGATTGGCCATGCCAAATTGTCCCGTAGTGTCCAAGGATGTGTAAGTTCGGTGGATTGGCCATGGTAAACGTGCGTGGTTATGGGGATAGGGCAGGGAGGTGGGCCTGGGTAAGATGCTGTTTCAAGGAATTGGTGCAGACTTAATGGACTGAATGGTCTCCTTCCATCATTAAGTTGTACACCTATAAATACGCAAGAAAGAACATCCCTGAACTCCTTGACAGCTACTGGCAAAATGTAAGTAACGGTGTTCCCATATGTGCTTCTTCTTCTAGATGGTAAAGGTCTTGTACCTGGAAGGTACTGTCGAAGGAGGTTTGGCAAGTTGTTGCAGTGCACCCTATAAATGGTGCACATTGCTGCCACTGTATGGATATTTTGGAAACAGCAGATGTTTAAGCTTTATTGGACAGGTTGATGATCAAGCAAGCTACTTTGTCCTGAATTGTGCTCAGTTTCTTGAGTGTTGCTTGAGCTGAATTCATCCTGGTAAACATTGAGCATTCCATCATGTTCCTGACTTGTGCTGCACAGTTGGTGGACAGGCTTTAGCAAGTCAGGAGGCAGGTTACTCACTACGTAATTTCCAGCCGCTGCTGAATGTTAAAGGTAGTTAGATTTTCTCTTGCTAGAGATGGTTATTGCTTGGTACTTATGTGGTCATATGCTGTTGGCATTTAACAGCCTGATGGTCCTGACTACTTCAGTATTTGAAAAATCACAGACTTTACTGAATCATATATTATGTCCCTATGTCATTTAAGGTCAAGATGTTTTGGTCTAGAACACTATCTTGAAGAAGTCCTGCAGTAGTTTTGTGGGGCTTAGATGATTTTAGTCCAAGAACCGCAGTCATCTTCCTTTGTGCTGGGCTTGACATAAACCTCTGCAGATTTGTTTGGATCTGTTGGTTGTGGAATTGCTTAGCTCTATCTTTTGCATGCTGGTTAGGCTTATTGTCATGCAATTCGTTCTGGGTTATATTTGTACCAGGTTGACACCTCATCTTTAGGTATGTTCCTGTTTCTTCTCCTGACATGCTCTTCTGTATCTTTATTGAACTAGGGTGGATCCCCTTCATTGATGGTAATTATAGAGTGAAGAATATGCGAGGTTATGAGGTTACAGATCATAATCAAATATAATTTTATTTTTGTTGATAGCCCATAGCACTTCAAGGGTGCCCAGATTTGAGGTACTTAACCTGTCCTGAAGCCATCCCATTTAGCAAGATAACAGTACCACACAACATGATGGACAGTATTCTCAAGTGAAGACAGGACTTTGTCTCCTTAAGAACTGTGTGGTGGTCACATCTGTCAATACAATTCAAATTTGAACACAATGGATTTTTTAATGTACTAAATATATACATTGCCATGTTTATATAACATTGCAAGATGTATATTAGAAGCCAATGATATATCCTATTTTGGTAGACTCCATTACCAAGCACAATATGGGCATTGTTGGCTAGGCCAGCATTTATTGCCCATTCTGAACTGTCCTTAAGAAGGTGACGGTGAACTGCCCTTTTAAACTGCTGCTATCTTGGTGGTGTGCACCCAAAGTGCTATAGGGAGGGTGATCCAGTATTTTGACTCAGTAACAGCAATAGAATAGCGATAGAGTTCCAAATCGGGATGATGTGTGACTTGGTAGAGAACTTGCAGCAAGTTAAAAATACCCATTCCTAGCATCTGTATGTTTAATTAGATAAAGATCGATTTTCTTGAGAATTATAACATTTGAATTGTAACTTGAATTAAGGTTCCTGCCTCACCTTTGGCTACATTTATGTAAAAATTGGTGTTTGTCAATATTGGCTAGGTAAGAGTGGGTTGGTCATAATGGTATATTTGTGTATCCACACAATGATCATAAAGAAAATTTGTAACATGGGTTTCTATTTCTCTCCATTCTGTATGAGTTTCCTCAGGATGCTCTGGTTTACTCTCACAGTCCAAAGATGCGCAAGTTAGGTGAATTAGCCAGGGTAACGCATAGAGTTATGAGGATATCCTCATAAGGGAAGTGTCTAGGTGGGAAACTCTTTCAGAGGATCAATGCAGACTTAAGGGGCTGAATGAAGTTTTCCTGCACTGTAGGAATTCTATGATCCTACTGTGACAAAAAAAAAGGGCAAAACTCAGCCTGACTATCATTGGCCGATATAGAACATAGAACATAGAACATTACAGCACAGAACAGGCCCTTCGGCCTTCGATGTTGTGCCGACCAAAATAAAAAGCAATGCCCCTCCAAACTAAACCATTCCCTTCTCTTCCATATACTTATCAATTAACCTCTTAAACGCCACCAAACTTGGCGCATCTACAACAGCTGCAGGCAGGGCATTCCACTCCCTAATCACTCTTTGAGTAAAGAACCTACCTCTGATATCCGTCCTATAACTCATACCCCTTAATTTAAAGCTGTGTCCCCTCGTGCTAGCTTTCTCCATCCTAGGAAAAAGGCTATCACTGTCCACCCTATCTAAACCTCTAATCATCTTATATGCTTCAATAAGATCCCCTCTTAGCCGCCTCCTTTCTAACGAAAACAACCTCAAATCCTTCAACCTCTCTTCATAGGACCTGCCCTCCATACCAGGCAACATCCTGGTAAACCTCCTCTGTACCCTCTCCAATGCCTCCACATCTTTCTTATAATGTGGGGACCAGAACTGCACACAATACTCCAAGTGCGGCCGCACTAGAGTTTTGTACAGTTGCAACATGATGCTGCGGCTCCTAAATTCAATCCCCAATTTAGGAGCCGCAGATTGGCAAACTGCCATAGACTGTAATGCATGGTCAGGTGGTTGGGAAACTGTTTATTATGTATGCTTCTAGTTCATTGTAATATGAAAGACACACAGTATTATCCTTTTGGAATTTAATTGTATGTATTATTCTTTGGAATTATAAAAAATTTATTTGCTTTTTCAGTAGAATGAAGGGTCGAGCTCCACTTCCACCACCTCAGCCAGCGCCATGTCGGATCCTCACTTCTACCCAGAATTGTAAAGTTAAACACACACATCAAAATCCTGGAGATGTCAAAGAAAATGTGTTGCCTGGAACAATGGACTTATTGGTTTTCTTACCAAATGGTGCTGAAAAAACAGTTGAAGTGAGTGAAAGGTAAGCAATGGACAAGAATTTAGTCATTGGGCTGCAGATGTATAAATAAAATTCTCTTTAACACTAGTAATATTGCATTCATGTGGAAAAAAAGTTTAATTAAGTTGAACTTTGCATTTGAATAGCTAATGGACGAACGTAGATTATTACATCATTTGAATTTTAATTTCCCAAACAGCATGTCATGTTTCTTTAAGATTGCTCAACGTGGATTATTGGTAAAGACACATCAAAAATCAGTTATGGTGGTGTATAACTACTTTAGATTTTTATATTGGTAAATTCGAGTGGATAGTAAATTAATTTTTGTGCAGCGAGACTTATACTGCAACATAATGGAATCCTGAACAGCGAATTTACATTTAGTTTGCGATGCAAATCTAGCTTCTGCCATTTATTTTGCTAGTTTCTGTAAGTTATTTACAGTAATTAAAAGACAAAACAAAACAGAAATGATAGAAATCTACAGCAGATTAATAAGCACCTGAAAGATGAAGGCAATGCAGCAGCTGATGTCAATTCTTGCTTCAGACTAAACATTTCCAAGAAATCATCGGCTATAGTTGGTATTTTGAACAAGTTATTCTGATATGAAAAGGTACTATGACCAAACAGCTTTAAACAATAATTGTAATTCTGATTTCTACTGCTGTGGTTGGCCTTCACTTCAAGCAAAAAGCAAGAGAAACTTAAAAGCCTCATCTAAACTGCAAATCTCTGTCTGCATTCAATTTGGGTCATGATGACACAAAACAAATGGTATTAACTATGGACTTGTAATAAAAACTGCACAGCATTCAGTCATGCACTTCGGAGCATTAAATTGCTAACAAACACATTTGTGACTTTTAATTTATTATTTAATCCGTGGGTGATTCAGGTCAGACCCTCATTAGCTCAATGATAACTTCTACCTTTGCAGCTAGAGACAATAGACTGCATGTTAGTAGGAGTTTAAAAACTCATTTTTTATTAGATAATTGCTTTCATTATTTTGCCCATGTTCATTTCCTGCACCATGTGTTGTGAGTTCACAATAAATACTTCAACAACAGGAATATAAACAGGAAACTTACTTCTGATCCTATATATGCCAGGGGTTCAAGCTGTTGCTTGAAGATTGCCACCTTGGCTGCTCTCCTTTAGGTGTTATTGCCAGGAAACGTTATTGTTGCCGCTTTTATAGTCGTGAAATATTCTCACTGAGTTACATAGAAACTAAAAGCAGGAGAAGGACATTTGGCTCTTTGAGCCTGCTCTGCCATTCATTTTGATCATGGCTGATTATCGTATTCAATATCCTGATTTCCCCTTTCCGCCCATATCCTTTGATCCCTTTAGCCTCAAGAGCAATGTCTAATAATTTAATTGTGTAAGAAATATTGATAAAACATTGTAGGGAGTTTTATTATTTATAGACGTATTTTTACTTCTTGTGAAATGTTAATGAGTCTGCAGTTTGTGGGTTCAAATCCCAGTCCAGAGAATTAGGCCCAGATTATCACAGAAGAAAAGGAAGGACTGCAGAACGAAGATGGATGGAAGTCAATTCCAGGGTTCCCACCTTGGTTACCTATCCTTCCCAGTTTTCACTAGCATGTGGATAGAAAGCCCACACCCTAGCTGTTTCCATCACATTTTTAATCCCCCATAATTTTCGTGGTGTCAGTCCAGTTGTCCATGACTCATTGCTCACAGACCTCAGAGGAATTGTGATTGATTTTGGAATATCTTTGAAAGGTAACTTCAAAAGGTCTTACTGATGCCTCTCTTTGCCAACTCATGGCTCCATATATCCTCTATGCCAATTCGTGTATCACTGTTCCCTCACTGTGGCTGGGTCAAAATTCTGGAATTCCGTCCCTAACAGCAGTGCGGGTGTACCTACACTTCCAGGACTGCAATAGATCAAGAAGGCAGTTCATCACCAATTTTCGAAGGGCAACTATGGATGTGTAGTAAATGCTGGCCTAGCCAGTGATGTCCATATCCCATTAATGAATATTAAAAATCTCATGGCCCTCCCCATGCCTGTTTACCCTGTATGCATTCTGTACAGAATTAATAAGCCCTATACTAACAATGATATATATGAAACTGCTAAAAAACACACCCTTTAAAGATTGTTTGAACAAAAAACTGGTTGTAATTAAAAGTCAATACAAGTGTCAAGCAACCAGATCATTAAAGTATCAATGACAGAAACACTTTATACCCCTTAAATCTTATGCAAATAATCTTTGAGATGTTGACAAAATATATCACAAAACAAGTAACTTACACCCATTTAAAGTTGTCAGTCAAGTTCTCTGTACTTGTGTAAACAAACTCTTCATGTACTTGTTTTATGAAATTTTGGGTTTTCAGCCAGTTTTTGGGACTATGAGGGGCTATGGGGGTGGGGGCATGAATTTGGCATGGAAGTATAGTGGCATGGGAAGTGGATAAATGGATGGAAGGTGATAGGGGGGAGGGCTAGAGGGCCTATAATATAACCTAATAACTGGAACCAAGATGGGCTGTGAAACCAGCTTGCCTCAGCTTTCAACTACTCTTGTGCTCACCTCTGATATCAGGTCCCACATCTGCCTCCCAAGACTGAAATCAATGTGTGAAGGGACACTTTATACTGAAATGTTGAGTCAAGAAATTTCCCAGCTCAATCTATTCATCTCAGTAGCGTAAATCAGGTTGTTAATTTAAGTGCATGCTCCAGTACAGTACTGAGGAAATGAATTTTAAACTAAAATCCTGTCAGTTCTCACTGTGGGGGTGTGAAAGGTCCTGCAGAGTTAATTGAAGAAGGGGAAGGAATGTCCTTGCCCAGTATCGTGGATAATATTGATTTCTAAAATATTAATAGCATTTATTACATTGATGTAATAAATAGGAGTTTGATGTGTTTCCTACATTTCAGCAGTGATCACATTTAAAAGTACTTCACTGACTTCATACTATTTTGAGTTGTCCTGAGATTGTGAAATATGCTATATGTATTCTGAATGATGGCAAAAACTGCTCTAATATCTAAAATATTGTTAATATTTCTAACTTCAAAGCTGTATCAGATCTATTGAGGAAGGCGCTTGAGTTTATATGAATTGACTGTTCTTTAAGAAATATACAGAATACAAAGAAATGTTTCCTTTAGACGAGTACTTACTACTTACAACAAACCTGTTGACTACATGGAAAGTTAGCAGTTGCACTCCAGCCCTTTCAATCTCTTGGTAATACAGTTGACCACAAAAGGTGGATTTGGGTTGCCCAAGTAAGCTGATTGTCAGCCACTAAATTCTTCTGGTAAGCCCATGGCAGGTGGTAAGAACAGGAGAGCTTCCTGGCCAGCTAGAACCATGTGGCAGCTGCAGCTCAATAACTTCGCCAAGTTGCAAAACTCCACACAAGCTCCAGGCTTCAAGGCAAGCATCCTCTTTATTCTGAGGGACTGGAAGAAAAACATGACAGATTGTACAGTTCTATTAGGTGAGGATAATAGGCACATTGAGAAAACACGATGCCTTCAGTGCTTCATTTATTCTCTATTTCACAATGCCCAGTTACTCCTGAGTTCAGTTGCCTTATCACTGACTGATGTCCAACCTGTCTGAGCCTTTGGTACATAATCTCTGCCTTGCTGTGTTATGCCTGATTGTCCACTTCTCTTCTATCTCTGACACTGGGCAGGGAGAAATAGGTCACACTTTGTATCACTCACAGGATCTAAGAAGCTGTGGTATGGCCTGCAGAAGAACTACAAAATGTTTTTTTCAAAAGGAAGATATTAACTTAAACCCTTGTAGACGCAGGCCTCCCACTCATGGCTACGCTTTTGTGTGAGTCAATTGTGTCCTGTCTGCTGACATTTAATATTTTCATATGTTTCTCTGACCATCTGCTCACAGTTAGTTGTTTATTTCCATTTTTGAATTTCCCTTGTTTAACTTTTAACATTATAAATTGCACAATTTAAATTCTCTTTCTGCTGGCCTCCAGCAATTTGCATTGTCCCGGTTTGTTCTTCCTCGGCTTATAGCAACTCTGTGTGGAATTCAGCTTCTTTTGTCGTCACTGGAGAATGAACATTTGTTTTTTAATGTGTTTCTGTTGAAAGGACTGTGGCAACAGTTTTTTCTTTTGGACCTCACTTATGTATTTATATCCCCTTCCTACACTGTCAACTCTTATCTCAGCACAATACCTTTACCTCAGCTTTGCCATGCTCACTCCCCATAAGTCATACAAACAAACAAATTAGGAGCAGGAGTAGGCCACTCAGCCCCTTGAGCCGACTCTGCCATTCAGTAAGATTATGGCTGAACTGATTGTAACTTCAATTCCACATTCCTGCTGCCAATACCCCCTCCCAACTTCCTGATAACCTTTCACTCTCTTGTTAATCAAGAATCTATCAAGCTGTACTTTAAAAATATTCAAAAATTTTGCTTCCACTGCCTTTTGAGGAAGAGAGTTCCAGAGACTCATGACCTTCTGAGAGAAATTTTTTTCCTTATCTCTGTTTTAAATAAGCAACTCCTTATTTTTAAAAAGTGACCCCTAGAATGAGGTTTTCTGATTGTTGCTGCTAGTGGGATTTCCTGCCTATAGTGACCCCCTGTTGCTGATTCCCCAGTGGCAGGCGGATGATGCAAACAATGATGATGGCAGCGGGACCAGAAGATCCTTCTATTGGCCAGCAGGAAGCCACCTCTGCCACTGCAAAACAAGCCATGGGGCCCAAGGGGTGGAAAATCCAGTTCCTTTTTCCAGATTTTCCCACAAGAGAAAACATCCTCCCGACATGCACCCTGTCAATGCTGCTCAGAATCTTAAAGGTTTGATCAAATCATCTCGTACTCTTCTAACTACCAATGGATACAAACCTAACCTCTCCAACCTTTCCTCATAACATAGCCCACTCATTCCTGGTGTTAGTCTTGAAAATCTTCTCTCAATTGCTTTTAGTGCATTTACTTATTTCCTTAAATAAGGAGACCAATCTTGTACTCCAAATGTGATCTCACCGGTGCTAAGAACAACTGAAGAATAACCGTATTTTTGTCATAAGCTCTATTCTCAATAAACAATAACATTCTATTAGCTTTTCTAATTACTTACTTACCTAGTTTATTCCTGCCAGAGTAACCAGTTTTACATTTGGTCACATTATACTTTTTTTGCCTATTCACTTAACCTACTTCCCTTTGTATCCATCTTATGTCCTATTTACAATTTACTTTCATACCTAACTTAGTGTTGCCAGCAAATTTAGCAACCATACCTTCAGTCCCTTTGTCCAAGTCATTTATATACGTAATAAAAACTTGAGGCCCCTTAACTGATCCCCTATGGCACACCAGTTGTAATATCCTGTCAACCAGTAAAAGACTCATTTCTACCAACTTTCTATTTCCTGTTAGCTAGTCAATCTTCAACCCATACCAATATGTTGCACCTACACCGTGAACTTTTATTTCCCCCAATAATCTTTGATATGACATATCAAATGCTTTCTGAAAATCTAAGCGTAGTCCATTCACCAGTTCCCCTTTATCCACAGCATATGTAACTCCTTCAGAGAGTTGTAATAAATTAGTTAACCATTATTTCCCTTTCACAAAACCAAGTTGCCTCTGCCTGATTGCCTTGAATTTTTCGAAGTGCCCTGTTATAAAATCTTTAATAGTGACTTCTAACATTTCTCTGTTTCAGATGTTAAACTATCTGGCCTGTAATTTCTTGTTTTCTGTCTCCCTCATTTTTTGGATTAAATGGTTGCATTTTCTATCTTTGAACCTCATGGGACTTTCGCCAAATCTAATCCACTGCACTGGGAAAATAAATCAGAGCTTTCCTATGGAAGCTTTTAGCAATCTTCAACTCCAGCAGAGGTAGTCTCAGTGCCTGTCTATGGATCCGGCTGTCCCCGGCCCCAGCATTTCTTCAACAAATATTTTGTTTCTGCAGGCCATCCAAGATAATAAACTACATTTATCTCTGACTAATGGCAGAGCAATAGAATTCAAGAAGGCAAACTTTATCCTTTATTATCCTTTGTTTATTGCCACAGGAAATCAGAATGATATTAAAACAAAGGGACACATTGACAACTTTATGACTAGCAAAGGGATAGCCTTGGGATGGGGGCACCGGGAGGACAGTCTCCGCAATTCCCTGTCCTCAATGATGGATGAGCCCAGAACAATAGTGCAAAAGACAAGGCTAAAGCATTTGCAAATGTTTTCAATCAGAAGTGCTGAATGGATGATTCATCTTAGCCTCTTCCAGAGGTTCCCCAACATCACACTTGCCAGATCATTTGATTCCCTTTGCATGATATGAAGAAACAGCTGAAGGTATTGTATACAGCAAAGGCTATGGACCCTGTCAGCATTACGGTAGTAGTACTAAGACTTGTGCTCTAAAACTAGCTATGTCCATATTTCCAGTTACAACCTGGTCCAGAGCTACAACTCGGGCATCTACTTGGTAATGTAGAAAATTACCCAGCTATGTTCAGTCTATAAAAACCTGGCCAATTACTGCTCCATCAATCTACTCTTGATTATTAGCAAAGTGATGGAAAGTGCTGTTAAACTGCATGTACTCAGCAATAACCTGCTCACTGATGGCTCAGTTTGGGTTCTGCCAGGGCCATCAGCTCCTGACCCCATTGCAGGTTTGGTTCAAGCAAAAAGAGCTAACTCAGAAGCTGAGGTGAGAGTGACTGCCCATGACATCAAAGCAGTGTTTCACTGAGTGTGGTATCAAAGAGCCATTGCAAAATTGGAATCAATAGGAATGGGGGGCAGGAATGCCTCAGCTGGTTGGAATCATATCTAGCACAAAGGAAGATGGTTGTGGTGGATGACAATTAATCATCTTAATCCCAGGACATCACTGCAGCAGTTCCACAAAGTAATCTTTAGGCCAAACCATCTTTTTGATTTGATTTATTATTGTCATATGTATTAATATACACTGAAAAGTATTGTTTTTTTATGCACTGTACTAACAAAACATACAGTACATAAGAAAGGATGAAGTGCAGAATGTAGGGTTGCAGTCATAGCTAGGATGTAGAGAAAAATCAATTTAATGCGAAGTAGGTCCATTCAAAAATTTGATGGCAACAGGAAGAAGCTGTTTTTGGGTTGGTTAATACGTGTCCTCAGACTTTTGTATCTTTTTCCCAAAGGAAGAAGATGGAAGAGAGAGTTTGTCCAGGATGTGTGGGGTTCTTAATTACATTGGCTACTTTTCCAAGCCAGCAGGAAGTGTAGACAGAGTCAGTGGATGGGAGGCTGGTTTGAACAATAGACTGGTCTTTGTTCATGACCTTTTGTAATTTATTGCAATCTTGGACAGAGCAGGAACCGTACCCAGCTATGATACAACCAGAAAGAATGCTTTTGATGATGTATCCGCATAAGTTGGTGAGAGTTGTAGCAGATATGCCAAATTTCCTTAGTCTCCTGAGAAAGTAGAGGGTTGGTGCACTTTCTGAACTATCGCGTCCACATAGAGAGACCAGGACAGGTTGTTGGTGATCTGGACATCTATAAACTCTCGACCATTTCTACTTCATCCCCATTGATGTAGACATCTTCAAATGTTTACAGTAGGCAGTACTGTTTAAAAATCAATTTCTAAGGACACAGTTCACCAGAACTGAAAAACACTTCAACAGTTGAGCTGCTATGTAATCTCAAATATTTTGGAGCCTGGCAACTGAACAGGCAGTTATTTTTGATTTACCAGTTAGCAGACAGGAAACAAAAGCAGCCTGAAGTCTGTCCATAGTCCTTAGAACCAGGCGATTGGTTGTAGAGTAACCCATGAGTTGATATTAGACATCTTGGGTGCTTCAAATATAGCAGAATTGCGTATAGTATGTGTGATTGCCCAAATGTGGAACAATGAAGAAGGCCAAATCTATTCATAAAACTTAAAATTGCAGGATATGCAGGTCAGAGGCGAGGAATCCTGTGGTGAGTAATTCACCTCCTGTCTCCCCAAAGTCTGTCCACCATTCACAAGGCACAAGTCAGGCATGTGCTGGAGTACTCTCCACTTGCCTGAATGAGTGCAGTTTCAACAACACTCAAAAAAAAATGTGACACCATTCCAGGACAAAGCAGCCCATTTGATTGGCATCCCTTCCCAAACATTTACTCTCACCACCACCAATGCACAGTGACAGCAGTATGTACCATTTACAATATGCACTGCAGGAATTAACTAAGCTTCTTTAAATAACACCTTCCAATCCCACAATCATCAAAAAGACACATTGGAATACCACCAGCTGGATGATTTCCTCCAAGCCACTCACCATCCTGACTTGGAAAATATTGCTGATCCTTCATTGTCACTGGGTCAAAATCCTGAAACATTGTCCCAGACAGCATTGTGAGTTTATCTATACAACATGGACAGCGGTTCGTGAAGGCAGCTCACCAATGCCTTCTTAAAGACAATTAGTGATGTGTAATAAATGCTTGTCTGGCCAGGGACTCCCATACCCCAAAGAATTAATTAAAAATATCCACTGCAAAGTGCGGCATGGTAACACAGTGGTTAGCACTGCTGCCTGACAGCACTAGGGACCTGAGTTCGATTCCTGGCTTAGGTCACTGGCTGCGTGGAGTTTGCACATCCTTCCTGTGTCTGCACAGGTTTCCTCGGGTGCTCTGGTTTCCTCCCACAATCTAACAGTGAGCTGGTTAGGTGCATTGGCCATGCTAAATTCTTCCTCACTGTACCCGAACAAGGGCTGGAGTGTGGTGACTAGGGTATTTTTACAGTAACTTCATTATAGTGTTAATGTAAGCCTGCTTGTGACTAATAAATAAACTTTAAACTTTATAACTGCATTCTGTGCACAATCAGAATAAATAACTGAACAATTGACTGAAGGATTGCATCATACAGGTTATAGCCTAACATTGAAATGGCCCCACACCGGGTTCAGATCAGTTAATATTTAGCAGAGGATTGGCCCAGGTTCATAATAACAATGGTTCAGTGAAAATACCACTTGAAGAAGTCATCTAGAATACAATTTGTGGTTGGAAGTAAAAGTAGGATTCTCGTAACTGTTTTCTTCTCCTGCAAACTAGTGTATGTGGTAGAAATTTTATGACTGAGTCATCTGAGGAGAAGAGAGTGTTGGGGACTCAACTTGATTGGAGACAAAAAGCTTCAGTGTTTACAACGGCAGCCGGACGTGGCAAAACTGCAACTCCAGTACTGGTAAACAAGACATGATAGTGTGGGAATGTGGTGGTGTGGAAGACATTCTGAAGTTTATTTATTAGTGTCGTGAGTAGGCTTGCATTAACACTGAAATGAAGTTGCTGTAAAATCCTCTAGTCCCACACTTTGGCACCTGTTCAGGTAAACTGAAGGAGAATTTAGCATGGCCAATGCACCTAACCAGCATTGTCTTTCGGACTGTGGGAGGAAACTGGAGCACTTGGAGGAAACCCATGCAGACATGGGGAGAATATATAGTATCTGCACTGACATCGAGCCAAGCCGGGAATTGAACCCAGACCTCTGGCACTGTGAAGCAGCAGTACTAACATTGTGCCATTGTGTTGCCCATCTTTTGCGACCATATTGATGTTGAGACCTTCAGGAGGACCTGGGGTGTCTTTCCACATTATTTAGCAAAACGTACTCGACAACATTGATTGTATACAAGAGGGTTTGAAAGCTTAAATCACCGAGCACTGAGGAGATATAGGGCTAAAATTTGGTCTGTATCCAAATGCTTAATAGTTCATGATCCACCCATTCCTGGTCGCATTGAGGAAGATGGCGCACAAACTTTGTGTTGCTTTCTGATTAGAATGATGGCAATGGCAGCTGAATGTGACCAGGTTGCTGGCTGACTTCATGCATAATAGAGGGCCTAACAGTGTGTGCAAGGCCAGCATGTTTCATCTAACCACCAATTTTGGAAGGCAATCTGCTGCTCTTAGAGGGAGGTGCAATGACTGGGAGGAAGCTCTTGCTGATGTGAGTACCCCAAATAGTGACAACAAAAGTGGAGCATCAGGGTGGAAAGAATCTGTCCAGGTTAATGGATAAAGCATTGGAGGCTTTAATCATGGAGCTAGCTGGAGGAGAGAGGCATGTTTCCACCTGGGAACGGGCACAAGAAGTCATTGAGGTACACCCTCCATGCTCCGCATTGAGAATGGGAGCAGTTGGCAAAGGAAGATTAATGAATTTGTCATTGATGACTTGAAAAGTAGAGTTAATTTGGATGGTTAAGTTTAGTGAATGGATCTGCAAATGCTATCCCTTACCCATCACACCACCCACCACTCATACTACATAATGCACCACACCCCCCTCACTCACAGAACAGAAGTTACTAATAGCCTGGATTCAGGCCTAACATTCACATATTCTACCTCACCCTCTTATACCTTCAGTGATACCAGCCTCATACCTATCACCACCTCCATGCACTTGCATGGAGGTAGTTCATGGCAGGCACATTATCCAAACACAGTGCAACAAAATCACTGACAGTTTTCAGAGCAAGGTGGCTTGATACAGAAGGGAGAAGAATAGAAGGAAAAAGGCCAGGTCTGCCTCAATCCACTGAGCTCTATAGATGGCATGCTGCAACAGCACTGTGAATCTGGCTACAACAGAACTCGTTGTATTCTGTGTCATCACGAGCATCTTGCTTTATGGCCCTTCTCAACTCCCATCACACCTCTGTCAGCATGATGTGCTGGCTGCAGATTTTATGACCCCTTGCTTTCCACCCCACTCTCTCATCTTGCCTCACTACAACTTTACCCTATGATTTTTGGCTTTCTGATACTCAAGAATAGATAGCTATCAGTTTCAGCAGCCTGAGGAAAAAGCAGTAGCGTATCACTAATGAAGTAACATTTCATCTTGCATTTAGAGCCTCCAGCACAGATACAAGAAATGCCTAAACTTTTAGAGGCTAGCATGATACCTCAATCAGCAAGTGTGAGTCATAGAGCACACACGGGCTGCAGACAGAAAATGTAGCATATGGGCCAGCTCCCCAGAGAGAAAGGTTATAGATAAGTTTGCAGGTGATATAAACATATGTAGAGGTGGTTTTAAGGAAGCAGGGAGGTTGCAGAGGGACTTGGATAGATTAGGAGAGTGGGCAAAGAAGCGACAAAATACAATGTGGAAAAATGAGACGCTATGCATTTTGGAAGGGGGAATGGAGGCATAGACTATTTTCTAAATAGGAAAGTGGTTCGGCAATCAGAAACACAAAGGGACTTGGGAGTCCTTGTTCAAGATTCTCTTAAGATTAACATGCAGCTTCAGTCGGCAATTAGGAAGGAAAATTCAATGTTAACATTCATGTCGCGAGGACTAGAATACAAGAGCAGGACTGTATTTCTCAGGCTGTGTAAGGCTCTGGTTAGACCCCATTTGGAGGATTGTGAGCAGTTTTGGGCCCCATATCTAAGGATGTGGTAACTTTGGAAGGGATCCAGAGGAGGTTCACTAAAATGATCCCTGGAATGAAGAGCTTGTCGTATGAGAAATAGTTGCGAACTCTGGGTCTGGACTCATTGGAGTTTGGAAAGATGAGGGGGGATCTTATTGAAACTTACAGGATACTGCAAGATCTTGAGAGAGTGGACATGGAGAGAATGTTTCCAATGTTAGGAAGAATTAAAATCAGAGGCCACAATCTCAGACTAAAAGGACGATCCTTTAAAACAGAGATGAGGAGGAATTTCTTCAGCCAGAGTGGTGAATCTGTGGAACTCTTTGCCACAGAAGGCTGTGGAGGCCAGGTTGTTGAGTGTCTTTAAGACAGAAATTAACAGGTTATCGATGAATAAGGGGGTCAAAGGTTATGGGGAAAAGGCAGGAGAATGGGGATGAGAAAATTATTAGCCATGATTGAATGGCAGAGCAGATTTGATGGGCTGAGAGGTCTAATTCTGTTCCTATGTCTTATGATCTTGTAGTCTTATAGTTCTGCTACAGAGTTGGCAGATGAGGAGCCTAGTAGGTCAAAAATCAGGAGAATGTGGAGTAGCGCGGTGGCATAGTGGTTACCACTGCTCATCGCAGCACAGGGACCAGGTTTCAATTCCCAGCTTGGGTCACTGTTGGTGCGGAGTCTGCATATTCTTCCTGTGTCTGTGCAGGTCTCCTCCAGATGCTCCAGTTTCCTTCCACAGTCTGAGAGACATGCTGGTTAGGTGCATTGGCGATGTTAAATTCTCCCGTAATGTATCTGAACAGGTGCCAGGGTGTGATGATGAGGGAATTTTCACAGTAACTTTGTTGCAGTTTGAATGTAAGCCAATTTGTGACTGATAAATAAACTTTAGCTTTAACATACAACTGAGATATTGATGCATTGACAGGCCTGCCAGACAGCCTTCTGTCACTGTCATTGAGCCTAAAGGAATTGGGTCTGCTGTGCAGAATCTGGAACCCATCTTTGTAGCATAAACACAGTAAACAAGACCATTTCAGCATTCATGGATCCAGCTGTCATTTGAAGGCCATTGTCTCAATTTCCACAGTAGTCAGGCAGAAGCCACACAAAGCCTGATTTCTGCAATGGAAACTTCGTTGGAACTCATAGAAACAATGAAGCCATGAAGATTTAGACTATCCATCATGGCTATGGATCTCAGTATTCTCAGTATGGGAAAGAGCATGTCAGCTCTCAAGCAAATCCAGCAATTTCCCCTCCAGCAGATTAGTGGGATTGCTGAGGTATGCGTCCACTGGAAGCAACAGTGACTTTGTGGAGCATGAACCTGCTGTTCTCTGTCAGGGTGACATCATTTGTGTTTCCACTGATAACTTTACTCTTGCCTCTCAGTCAGGCAGCCCAGACAGCTGCCACCCATTCTGAGATGGGGCAATGTACTGAAGGCCCATGAAGGACTGATTTACCAATACTTCTTATTCTGTTGAAAAGCTTGTTGGCAAGCATTCTGTATTTAACTGTAATTTTCGAGCCAGTGGAAAGCAAGTGACAAACTCAGTTGATGTTTCCTTTAAGTAGTGCTGGTGTGGGGATCCTTTATGCTACTGAACGTTTGCTCAGTTGATCAAGGTTAAGAGAGGGTCTTAGCTGGAGCATTCAGTGCAAATATGGCACAGCTGGTGACGCGTAATGATCTGCTGATTCTGCATACTTTTGTCATGCATTCCCAGTGCCTGTACGACCTTCCAAAAATTGTGTCTGTTGGGGCCTGTATTTTAGCATTTTGGCACCAAAGCAGCATCTGCAATTCCAAAAATGCAGGTGATACAGAACCAAATTTTACAACACTAATTTATAATCATCAATACACATGTAGCATTGTACATTAGCAGATAGAAGATAACATACTGTAATTTCTTATTAGCATACAGAACAAGAGATATTCTGAGCAACTTGGATTGAAAATTCAGTGAGTTTCCTGCCCTGATTGTTGTCCAATAACTTAGACAAAAAAATCTATGGCTGGGTGCATGTCCAGGTTTCGTCTTGGCTTTGAAAGAATGAAAGCTTGTATGGGATGCCAATAAAAACATAGTGTGTCACAAGTAACATTTTTCAAAGTTGGACGGGAGGAGAAAATAATCAAAAATTGAAGTTGAAATATCTTTTGGCCCAGCCACTCAGTTGAACTTACGAGTGTGCAGCTGAATGAATACATTTTCATCTTTCTCCTGATGCACTTGCAACTTGCTACCTGTGTTTAACTGGGGTCAGTTCCAGCTGGCTGTTGCATTATTCCATAGATTTAGTATTGACTTCAGTTTGTTTCAGAAGTTTAAACCTCTTGGCAAACCAAGTCTTTTTTTTTGGTTTGAAGTTTTTCCTCCTTATAAAAATGATCAAACAATTCTATGTTTTGGCAAGTGTTTGTTTGGTGGGTTTTATTTTTAATTGTTAATATTGGTGATCCTTGAGTGAGGTTTCCCTCAATGCTTGACTGTAGCAGCGATATTAGTTGCAGAATTACTCCACAGGAGCTCAAGTCTCAAGTGGTTCTATTGGTAATTGTGCATGGAGTGATTTCAGACTGGCTTGAGAGCAGCTCAGACTGAGAAAACCACATGATGAGCAAAATTATACAGTCCTTCACCTGCAGGTTTGTTTCCCACCTGGCTTCAATTTTGAAGCTGGCACGAGGAGCCCAGGGCGATAGTGGGGAGAAGCCCAACAAATCAGCTGCTTGTGCTTCAGGCGGGAAATCCATGGTTGTCTCCATTACTGGTCTACTACATTACTGTTTTCCAGATTGAGCACCTCCCAGCATCTATAACCCCGATGGCAGAGCGAGCTTGAGGGGCTGTATCGTTTACTCCAGCTCTTATTTCTCAGCATCTTTTGTTTATTTATACTCTATTTTTTACTTTTTGTGCACCCACTATTACTCAATCCAGATGCAGCAAAAGCTGGACAATGTCCAGGTTTGGGCTGACATCTATAACCCCGATGGCAGAGCTAGCTTGAGGGGCTGTATTGTTTACTCCAGCTCTTATTTCTCAGCATCTTTTGTTTATTTATACTCTATTTTTTATTTTTTGTGCACCCACTATTACTCAATCCAGATGCAGCAAAAGCTGGACAATGTCCAGGTTTGGGCTGGTAAATGACAAGGAACATTTCTGCCAGACAATGACAATCTCCAACTATTGTCCTTGACATTCAATGGCATTACTAATACAGAATCTCCTTCGATCAACATCCTGGGTGTTACCATTGACCAAAAATTGAATCAGACTAGCCATATAAATACCAAGAATATAAGAACAAATCAGACACCAGGAATCCTGTAGTGAATAACTCCCTGAAACCTGCCCACCATCTACAAGGAATAATCTCCTAGATGCCTAGATGGAACATAGAAAATAGGTGCAGAAGGAGGCTGTTTGGCCCTTCATGATCATGTTTGATCATGAACTTTCGATACCTCACTCCTACTTTCTCTCCATACCCTTGATCCCTTTAGCCACGAGGGCCATATCCAACTTCCCCTTGAACATATCAAATGAACTGGCCCCAACAGCTTTCTGTGGTAGAGCATTCCACAGGTTCACGAGAAGTTCCTCCTCATCTCAGTCCTGAATGACTTACCCCTTATTCTTAGACTGTGATCCCTAGTTCTGTACTTCCCCAACATAGGGAATATTCTTCTTGCATCTCGCCTGTCGTCTGTCCAGTCCCATCTTGATTTTATATGTTTCCATGAATCTCCTTTCATTTTTCTAAATTCCAGTGAGTACCAGCACAGTTGATGCAGTTATGTCAGTCCTGCCGTTCCAGGAATCAGTCTGGTGAACCATTGCGTTTCATCCACAATAGCAAGAATGTCCTTCCTCAGACTCAGAAACCAAAACTGCACATAATATTCAAGGTGTGGCCTCACCAAGGCCTTGTATAACTGCAGCAAGATATCCTTACTTCAATATGCAAATCCTCTTGCTATGAAGACCAGCATGCCATTAGCTTTCCTCACCACTTACTGTATCTGCATGCCAAGCTTCAGCAACTGTTCCACCATGACACCCAGGTCATGTGGCACTTCCCCTTTTCCTAAACTGCCACCATTCAGATAATAATCTTCCTTCCTGTTTTTGCCACCAAATGGATAACCTCACATTTATCCACATGATATTGCATTTGCCAAGTATTTGTCCATTCAGTCAGCCTGTCCAAGTCACCCTGCAGCCTCTTAGCACCCTCCTCACAGCACACACTGTGTCAGTTTTGTGTCATCTGCATATTTGGAAATATTGCATTCAATTCCTTCATCCAAATCATTTATGTACATTGTGAATAGCTGGGAACTCTGCATTACTCCACTAATCACTGCCTGCCACTCTGAAAAGGACCTATTTATTCCCACTGTCTGCATCCAATCAGTTCTCTATCCAAATCAATATATTACCCCCAATACCATGAACTTTAATTTTCCTCACTAATCTCTTGTGTGGGCCTTGTTAAAAGATTTTTGAAAGTCCAGATACATAACATCCACTGGTTCACCCTTGTCCATTCCACTGATCATATATTCAGAAAATTCCAGAAGATTTGTCAAGCACAATTCCCCTTTAATGAATCCTGTTGACTGAGACTGATCCTGTCACCACTTTGCAAATGCTGTTATTGCACCCTTAGTAATTGACTCCAGCATTTTCCATACCACTGCGGCTCTATAATTCCCTGTTTCCTCCCTCCCTCCTTTTTTAAAAAGTGGGGTTACATTAACTATCCTCCACTCTACTGGAACTCTTTCAGAGTCTATAGAATGCTGCAAAATGATCACCAATGCATCCAATATTTCTCGGACCACTTCCTTAAGTACTCTGGGATGCAGAGCATCAGGCTCTGGGGACTTGCGTGGTTTTAAGCCCAGCAATTTCCCCAATACAATTTCTGACAATTAAGGTTTTCCTTTAGTTCCTCCTTCATGCCAGACCCTCTGTCCCCTAATATTTCTGGAAGGTTATTTGTGTCTTCCTTTGTGAAGAGAAATCAAAATATTTATTCAGCTGGTCTGCCATCTCTTTATTGCCCATTATGATACTATCTGTAAGGGACCCACATTTGTCTCCACCAGTCTTTTTCTCTTCACATATCTATAGAAGCTTTTGCGGCCTGTTTTTATGTTTTCTGCAAGCTTACTCTCATTTTCTATTTTCCCTTTCTGAATTAAACCCTATGTCCTCCTCTCCTGGATTTTAAATTTCTATAAGAAGTCTGACAACACCAGGTTTAAATCCAACCGATTTATTTGATAGTAAACTCTCACAAGCTTTCGAGGCTCTGCTCTTCGTCAGGTGAATGAGGTGCTCTGGTTTCAAACAGCACATATAACAACACAGTTTACAGATTACCGATTAGAATGCGAATCTTTACACCTAACCTGCTATTCAAGTCTTTAAGTGGTCGACAATGTGTGTGGACGGAGCACTGAGCACTGGTTAAAGAGATGTGTATTCTCTCCAGACAACACAGTAAGTGAGGTTTTTTGCTCACCGAGGCGAGTCATGGGGGTTACAGGTAGTGTGACATGAAGCCAAGATCCCTGTTGAGACCGTCATCATGTGTGCGGAACTTGGCTATCAGTCTCTGCTCAGCAACTCTGTGCTGTCATGTGTCATGAAGGCCCCTTGGAGAATGCTTACCCAAGCATTGTTCGCCAAGTTCTGCACACATGATGACGGTCTCAACAGGGATCTTAGGTTCCTGTCATACCTATGACTTGCCTGGGTTAGCAAAAAACCTCACTTACTGTGTTGATTGGAGGCAGTACACATCTCTTTAACCAGTGCTCAGTGCTCCGTCCACACACATTGTCGACCACTTTAAGACTTGAATAGCAGGTTAGGTGTAAAGATTCGCATTCTAATCAGTAATCTGTAAACTGTTATATGTGCTGTTTGAGACCAGAACACCTCATTCACCTGACGAAGAGCAGAGCCTCGAAAGCTTGTGTGAGTTTACTATCAAATAAATCGGTTGGACTTAAACCTGATGTTGTCAGGCTTCTTACTGTGTTCACCCCAGTCCAACGCTGGCATCTCGACATCATTTTAAATTTCTTCCAGTCCTCAGGTTTGCTGCTTTTTCTGGCCAATTTATATGCCCCTTCTTTGGCTGATCTATCCCTGATATATCTTGTTAACCATGGATGAGTTACCTTCCCTGTTTATCCTTACGCCAGACAGGGATGGACAGTTGCTGAAGTTCAACCATGTTTCTTCACGTCTGCTGTTGCCTATCCAATGTTAACCCCTTAAATATCCTTTGCCTGCTTATCCTAGCCAATGCATGTTCATACCATGAAAGTTAACTTTGCTCAAGTTCAGGACCCTAGCCTCAGACTTAACTGTCGCTCTTCACCTTAATGAAGAATTCTTTCATATTATGGTTGCTCTTCCCCAAGGGATCTTGCATCACAAGGTTGCTATTAATCCTCTCATTACACAATACCCAGTCGAGGATGGCCAGGTTTCTAGTTGATTCCTTGGCATATTGGTCGAGAAAACCTTCCATTGTATATTCCGAGAAATCTGCCTCTATTGCATTGCAACCAGTTTGGTGAGCCCAATCGATATGCTGATCAGAGTCACCCATCATAACAGCTGTGCCCTTACTCCATACATATCTAATTTCCTGCTTGTTGCCATCCCCAACCTAACTATTAATGTTTGGTGGTCTGTACACAACTCCCATTCACATTTTTTGTCTTTTGGTGTTCCACAGTTCCACCCATATATATTCTATATCGTCCAGGCTAATATCCTTCCTTACTATTGCATTAATTTTCTCTATAACCAGCAACACTACCCTAACTCCTCTCATTTCTGCTTGTCTTTCCTGAATGTTGAATACCCCTGGATGTTGAGTTCCCATTCCTGGTCACCCTGGAGCTAGGTTTCTGTGATCCCAATTACATCATATTCGTTAATGATTATTTGTGCAGTTAATTCTTCCACCTTATTGTAAATGATCCTCACATTGCTTTTTTGGCATTTATTGCCTCTTAGTATTAAGATATAATGTGACCCTTCTTGATTTTTGTCTTTGGTTTCTTGGCCTCCACTTTTCCACTTGGTGACTTTTGTTTCTGTCTCCACTTCCCTCTGACTTCCTGCATTGATTCCCATCTCCCTGCCACATTAGCTTAAATCCTCCCCAACAGCACAAGCAAACACTCCTCCTAGGACATTGGTTCCAATCATGCCCAGGTGCTGATCATCCAATTTGTACTGGTCCCACCTTCTCCAGAACTGATTCCAATGTCCAGGAATTTGAATCCCTTCCTCTTGCACTATCTCTCAAGCCAATAGTCTTTTTAGCTTTCCTAATATTCCTACTCTGACTAGCACATGGCATTGGTAGTGATCCTGAGATTACTACCTTTGAGATCCTACTTTTTAGTTTAAGTCCTAACTCCCTAAGTTCAGCTTGTAGAACCTCATCCAATTTGTTACTGATATAGTTGGTACCTCAATGTACCATGGCAGCTGTTCACACCATGCCTCTCCAGAATGGCCTGCAGCTGCTGTGAGGCATGTTTGACCTTTTGCACCAAGAAAGCAATACATCATATTGGAGTCTCGTTTGGATCCACAGAAACGCATGTCTATTCCGTTTACAATTGAGTTTTGTATCACTGTAGCTTTGCCACTCTTTTTTCTGCCCTCCTGTGTAGCAGAGCCAGCCATGGTGCCATGAACCTGGCTGCTACCATCTTCTCCTGGTGAGCAATCTCCCCCAACAGTATACAAAGTGGTTTTTCTGTTTTGGATGGAGATGACTGTATTGCCTTCCTACTCTTCCTCTGTCTGGTGGTCACTCATTCCCTACTCAGTAATTACTTCCTCAGTAATTTTTATCTGCGCTGCAACTAACTCACTAAACATGCTTTCCACAACTTCCTCAGCATTGTGGATGCTCCAAAGTGAATCCATTCGAAGTGGTCTAACAGGACCTGCAGCTGGATGTGAAGGAACCTGGGACACTGGAAGGGTCCCTGAATTCCACATTGCATGAGAAGAGCATGACACAGATCTGGGATCTCCTGCTGTGACTTCACTGTTAAGTTAACAACAACTACAGTGCCAAGAGAAAAAAAGAGGAAAAAGAAAAGAAAAGTGACTTTCCAGTCACCAGCCAATCACTGATTTCTTTCTACTTCTCACTTGCCCTTGAGTCTCCCATGCAGGTCTGCCTTTCCACTGCTCCGAAAGGTGAGCACCTCTTTCTCCTCAGCACTGAATTCCCTCTCACCTCCAACATTTCCTATACTCTCACTTTGACTGAATCTCACTCTGGCTAGTCTCTCTCCCACACACCAATGGGAGAGTGCAGATCTAACAACACTCAAGAAGCTTGACACCCTCCAGGAGAAAGCAATTTGTTGCACCACACCCACATTTAAACCTTCCACAGTGACGAAGCACAGTGACAGCAGTGTGTACCATTTACAAGCTCTGCAAGAATTCACCAAAACTCCTGAGATAGGACCAAACCTATGATACCAAAAAATCTGGTCTGGAAGGATATGTGCAACAGACATGGGAACACTATCGACTGGGAATTCTCTTCTAAGCTGTACATTATCCTGATTTAGAAATGTATTGTTGTTCTTCATTGTTGCTGGGCCAAAGTGCTGGAACACTCTCCCTAACTGTGGGTGTACTGATATCACATTGAGTGCAGTGGTTCAACAGGGCTGTTCATCATCACCTTAGGGGCGATTAGGGATGAGCAATAAATGCTAGCCTAGCCAGTGATGCCCACACCCTAAGAATTAATTTAAAAAAAACATGCCTTAACCTCTTCAATACTATGAAATTTTAAACATGACAAGTCTCATTCATCAGAAAAGTAAATACAGGAGAATGTGGAAGCTCCCTGATACAATATTAACATCTCCTGGACAAGTCATTTTCCAAGTCCTTGATAGGGAAGATGTGAAATCACCTAACTCATGCAGAACACAAATGTCTAATCAGGGGACTGCATTGCAGAGATTCCATAGATTCTATTCAATGTCAAAATCACTCAACATCACAGCAGAAACAAAAACTTTACACAAATCTGAAATTCATGGTATGATATGTGCCATCAAGAATAAATGTGGTTAGAACAGAACAATTGGATCCTATGTTACACAGTCCAGTACAACATGTGCAGCTTCTTCCAGTCTATCAAGATTATCTATGGACCTAAATGATCCCTCCCTTCTCTGAATGGAGACAACAATGCCCTGTTCAAAGATGATGCACTATTCAAGACTGGTGGAAGAATCATTCCATCAGGAATCAACAGTACTGGACAAAAGCATCCAACTAATCCCTTGGTAGCTTGGGAGACCATGGGGACGATTCTTCCCCCCAGAAAAGCAGGAATGTGGGTGTGAAATAATCTCCAGGACACTATGTATCATGGAGTGTCACAGGGAGATTCACACCGGTAAGGGGGGAGACCCAGAACCTGTCGGACAGGCTGGAATCAGCGCACTGAGGGGGCCGTTGCACATGCATGGACCTGTCAGTGGGTAAATTGGCCCAAGCTAACTGCCCCCCACCTCCTGGCTTCTATGACTACTACTCTTCCCAATCGTATGACCCACCACGCTGATGTCTAGCCTGACTCCTCCCATGTTCAGCCCACATTGTCTCTCCCCATGTCCAGTCCGATTGCCTTCCTATGCCTAGCCTGATCTCCCCCACCTCACCTCCCCCTCCCCCTCCGACCCATGTGTAGCCCCAATCAAACCCTCCCACCTGACCCCATCAATTCCTAATGCAGAGCGCATAGCCGGTCCCCATCATGAAATGGCCCAGGCTCCAACCCTCAGGCACCACCCCCTTGGAACTGGCTGATGGGCAGCACCAGAATGTCCATCTGGCATTGTCCAAGAGGCACCTCCCTATCCCTGAACTCCTGAGGGGGGCCTGAATGCCCTCTGTCCAATGATGGGGTCAGCTTTAATTCCTGCTGGTGGGAACCTGTCCCAGTGAGGTGAGTATTGAATTTGAGATTTCAAATGATAATCAGCTTCACACTGATTTCCAGTGTGAGACTGATCTTGTAAAAAAAATTGAGAGAGCCATGAAGGGCTGGACGTTAGTTATGAAGGCTGCTAACACTATAGTTAAGAAAGCCCTCCAACGCCTCTACTTTCTCAGAAGACGAAGGAAATTTGGCACATCAGCTATGACTCTCACCAACTTTTACAAATGTACCATAGAAAACATTCTTTTAATTGTATCACAGCTTGATATGACTCCTGCTCTGCCCAAGACCACAAAAAAACTACAAAAGGTCATGAATGTAGCCCAATCCATCATGCAAATCAGTCTCCCATCCATTGATTCTGTCTACACTTTCTGTTGCCTTGGCAAAGCTGTCGACATAATTAAGGACCCCACGCACTCTGCACATTCTCTCTTCCACCTTCTTCCTTTGGGAAAAAGATACAAAAGTTGAGGTCAAGAACAGCTTCTTCCCTGTTGCTTTCAGACTTTTGAATGACCCCTGCCTTGCATTAAGTTGATCTTTCTCTATACTGTAGCTATGTCTGTAACACTACATTCTGTCCTCTCATTTCCTTCCTTGGAAAGAGTGCTAGCTTTGTCTATAGCACACAAGAAACAATACTTTTCACTGCATCTTAATAAATCAAATCAAAATAAATTGAAATTGGTGCATTGGAGAAACTTACCATGAATTGTGTCATGTAGCAACACCTCATCCAACAAGCAACAGAACAGTTGGGAATATATTGCACAAACTCTGCTGCAAAGAAGCGACATGAGTGGAAGGAGAGAGAGAGAGAGAGCAGAACCTTTGCTTGAGGAATCCACTTTCTCAATGAAAATTCTCTACCCAAAGATGTGTGACCCAAGAATAGCTTGCTGAGTCATCTGTGGACACACACTTCATGAAGCTTGACAGACTTCATCCTTCATTTGAGGGACTAATGATGGCGATGACAAGATCATTTTATATGCTGTAACCTACAGGGTGACAGGCCAGAGCCAGAGGATTGGACGAAATTGCTCATTCAATAGAGCAGGCATAATGGGTTGAGTGCCCAACTTCTGTGCTGTGAATTTGCTATTTCTTTGAAAGCAGATGCACATTTTATGCCATTGAATTGTAAAGGTTCCACCGTTGGGAAAATGTTTAAATAAGCAGAAGAATTGAATTTTGTGTGTTGTCTTTATCGGAGATGCAGAGACAGTTAAATGTTTCAAATTTTCCTTCTTATGATCTTTTAGTTTCTTTTTCTCTGGACCTTTGATGTACTTAATATTTTAATCATTCTGTAATACATTTAACTCAGTTTATGGATTTCTAAGTTTTAATATCAGCTTCTCATTCCAGTGTTCCATATTGTTCCCCTTGTCTATTTTGCAACTTTTAAAATTTGCAATGTAAACAAATTACATAAAACAGTAAAACACCACAGCATGTGAATGAAGAATGGAAAGGAAAATGCAACTGAAGTATTCAAAGTAACCACATGAAACTGCTAAAATATCATTGTAATAGTCTGTGACAATTTTGCCTTTGGAAGTATTTATTTTTCTGTTGTGCTTTTACTCTGATGTCCTTCCAAACAAACCATCCCCATTTGTTCAGTTATAAAAGTTGCATCTGTTTCTATGTGGCATTTTAATGTCCGTGTTCTCAGAAAATTAAACTATAACATCTGTTTCCCAGATTCTTAAGTTGCTAACTATCACCATTAAATAGAAAGCAAGATACATAACGAAGTGTGATTTCCATCCTGACTGTTGTCAGCATATGCGAAATCAAAATTTAATTCCCTGCTGACATAATTCTGTTCTCTTTTCCCTGCCACTTCCCGCTCACTTCAATGATAAAGCTTTTATGAACATTCCACAGGTATGAAGTCAGACCCTGCAGAAAGACTCCACCTTATTCACAGTGTAAATTGTATCATAAATATTGGTCCAATTTTCTGTCACCAAAGGGGCTCTAACATTCAGGGCAAAAACCTTGCAATTACATTGTAAGAATCTCATGGTGCCATTGGGCCTTAACTTTTGATATCCTCAAAACTTAAAGGTAAAATAAAAATGATACTAATCATGGACAGAGCTGTGCGCAGAGTTAGGCACATCTGCGAAGTGGATTGGCAAGGGAAACTTGTTGAGAGTGGGAATTTGGTGCAGATTAGGAAGGCGCTGCAAATTATTTAAGATGAGAAGAGTGAATATGAAATGTCACATGACATAAGGTTATAGTCCAACAAATTTATTTGAAATCAAAAATTCTCAGGGCACTGCTCCTTCATCAGATGAAGTGGAGCAAGGTGCGCAGGCAAAAAGTATATCGGAATAGTGGAATCACACGCTTGAATACTTTTAGTGTGGGACCATCGTGGTATGACCTCTCATCTTGTTCACCCCAGTCCAACACAGACATCGATCTCCATATCATGAAAATATAAATAACCAGAGTAATTAATTAGAACTAAGAGAATAACATTAATGTTAACTAAATATGGAATTGAAACATTAATATGATGTGAATTACACTGAATAAAAAATCTGCAATACATAGATGATTAAATATTAAATCAGAATGATTAAATGGAAACACATTGATATAAAAGTACATAGACATTTAAATAAAATGATGGGAGCCTTGCAACTTGTTGCCTGCAATTTCTGTTTAATAAGGGAACTGTAGGATCCTTTATCTGCCTTGGATAACCATGTGTTCTAATGGTTTCTGAGTTTGATTGGCAGATGTTATTTAAAGACTGAAATTTCCTGGCATTTGTATTCCAGAAGATGTTCACCTTGCAGCTACAGAGAGTTCAAGAGAATTACAAGTAACCTTTCAAGTTAGGAAGAGGCAAGCAGTAGATGAATCCTCTAGAATAGTGGCACTCTTAAAATGTTTTTGAATTCTGCTAAGAGAGTGGACACCTCAGAGAAGTATCATCAAGAGGATATCCACGGCAGATTAAGACAAGTGACTGCATGGGGAACACAGCAGTATAGACATGCAGTTGTCATGAAGGATTTGGTGGATTTCTGGAATTGCATGTGAATGATGCAAGGTATGTTATCCTCTCTCGTGCTTGGTCAAAGGATATCACTGTGAGGGTGCAGAACATCGTAGGGAGAGATGGGAATCAGCCTTAAGTAGTGGTCCTTGTGACAACCAGTGACTTAAAAAGGAAAATGGTTGTCCAGCAGGCTGAGTTTCCAAAGCTTGGGAAGAAATTAAAGCACAGGACTCAAAGGTTTAAGTGTGCTGTCATTGTTCTTAAATGCCTAGCTACTTTCTTAAATGTATGCTTCCATTTAGTGTCTGGTTCCTATTTAACCTCTGGATTACTTTCAGTGCCATGTACTAATGAGTATAGAAAGAGAAGGATAAAACAGGTCAATATGTGAATGGAGTAATGGTGCGAGAGGGAGGAATTCACTTTTCTGGGATACTAGGGCTACTTTGGTGCAAGAAGGACCTGTTCAAGGTAGGTTTTCATCTCAACAGAGTTGGGACTGATGACCTTGCAGCAAGTTTAACTGGTTACTGTGTGGGTCGATCTAATCTATTTTGAAAGGAAGATTAGTAATCAAGATGAATTGCTATAGAGGAGAAAAAGAAAGCCCAAATGGGAAGACAAATAGCACTAAAATATAGTTCAGAAAATGAATGGATTAAGAGTAAATGGAGAGCTAAGAGAGGACACGAGAAGACTTTGGCTGATAGGATTAAGGAGAATCCTAAAGCTTTCTTTAGATATGTTAAGAATAGAAGATTGGTTAGGACAAGATTAGGGCCAGTCATAGACAGCAGTGGGAAGTTGTGCGTGGAGCCTGAAGAGATTGGAGAGGCACTGAATAAATATTTCTCTTCGGTATTCACACAGGGTGATGTAAATGTAGTTATGGAGAACACTGAGGTACAGGGTAGCAAACTGGAAGGTATCGAAGTAGATAGGGAGGATGTGCTAGATATTCTCGAGGGTTTGAAGTTGGATAAGTTCCCTGGGCCGGACGGGATTTACCCTAGGATTGTCTGGGAGGCAAGAGAGGAGATTGCAGAGCCTCTGGCTCTGATCTTCAGGTCGTCGTTGGCTACGGGTGTGGTTCCGGAGGACTGGAGGATAGCGAATGTGGTCCCATTGTTCAAGAAGGGGAAGAGAGACCTTCCAGGGAATTATAGGCCAGTGAGTCTTACTTCTGTTGTGGGCAAAGTATTGGAGAGAATTATTAGGGATAGGATTTATAGTTATTTAGAGAGAAATGAATTGATTGGGGATAGTCAGCATGGTTTTGTGAAGGGTAGGTCGTGCCTTACTAACCTCATTGAGTTTTTTGAAAAAGTGACTAAAGAGGTGGATGGGGGTAAGGCGGTTGATGTGGTATATATGGACTTTAGTAAGGCGTTTGATAAGGTGGCCCATGGAAGACTTCTGCAGAAAATGCAGATGTATGGGATAGAGGGTGATTTAGCTAATTGGGTTAGGAATTGGCTAGCAGATAGAAGACAGAGGGTGGTGGTTGATGGGAGATATTCATCGTGGAGTTCGGTGACAAGTGGTGTACCTCAGGGGTCTGTTTTGGGGCCCCTGCTGTTTGTAATTTTTATAAATGATCTGGATGAGGGTATTGAAGGATGGATTAGTAAATTTGCAGATGACACTAAAGTCGGTGGAGTGGTAGATAGTGAAGAGGGGTGTTATAGTTTGCAGAGAGACTTGGACAAGTTGCAGAGCTGGGCCGAGAGGTGGCAAATGGAGTTTAATGTGGAAAAGTGTGAGGTAATGCACTATGGCAGAAATAATAAATGTGTAGAGTATAGGGCTAATGGTAGGATTCTTAGTAGTCTTGATGAACAGAGGGATCTTGGTGTATATGTGCATAGATCCCTGAAAGTAGGCAGTCAAGTCGAGAAGGTTGTTAAGAAGGCATATGGAGTCTTAGCTTTTATTGGTAGGGGGATTGAATTTCGGAGCCGCAACGTCATGTTGCAACTGTACAAAACTCTAGTGCGGCCGCACTTGGAGTATTGTGTGCAGTTCTGGTCCCCACATTATAAGAAAGATGTGGAGGCATTGGAGAGGGTACAGAGGAGGTTTACCAGGATGTTGCCTGGTATGGAGGGCAGGTCTTATGAAGAGAGGCTGAGGGATTTGAGGTTGTTTTCGTTAGAAAGGAGGCGGCTAAGAGGGGACCTTATTGAAACATATAAGATGATTAGAGGTTTAGATAGGGTGGACAGTGATAGCCTTTTTCCTAGGATGGAGAAAGCTAGCACGAGGGGACACAGCTTTAAATTAAGGGTGATAGTTATAGGACGGATATCAGAGGTAGGTTCTTTACCCAAAGGGTGGTTCGGGAGTGGAATGCCCTGCCTGCAGCAGTTGTAGATGCGCCAAGTTTGGTGGCGTTTAAGAGGTTAGTTGATAAGTATATGGAAGAGAAGGGAATGGTTTAGTTTGGAGGGGCATTGCTTTTTATATTGGTCGGCGCAACATCGAAGGCCAAAGGGCCTGTTCTGTGCTGTTATGTTCTATGTTCTAAATATTTTTGTATTAATTCACAGGATGTCAGCTTCACTGGCTAGGTCAGCCTTTATTCCCCCTGCCTCATTGCCCTTGTGAAAGTGGTGGTGAACTGTCTTCTTAACCTGCTGCCCACCATCTGGTGTAGATAGACCCACAGTGTTGTTAGGGAAAGAGTTCCAGGAATTTGACCCAGCAACAGTGAAGGAATAGTGATATATTTCCAAGTCAGGAGCTGCTTGGAATGAACTTCCAGGTAGTGTTGTTTCCATATGCCTTATCTCTTCCCAAGAATGTCATAAGTTTCCCAAAGGTGAGCAGAGACCATTTCCAAAGAGAAGATGTTGCACTGTTAGAGGATCAGTGCTGAGGGAGTGCTGCGCTGTCACCAAAAGGGTATTCTGTTCTTCTGTTTTTGAGAGACAAGACCCAGTCTATCAGTCCTTTATTGATAGGAAGACTCAAACATTTCTGAACATAAGAACTAGAAGCAAGAGTAGGCCATCTGGCCTCTCAAGCTTGTCCTGCCATTCAATAAGATCATGGCTGATTTTTTCATGAACTCAGTTACACTTAGCTGCCTGCTCACCATAACCCTTAATTCTTTTACTGTTCAGAAATCTATCTTTGCCTTAAAAACATTCAATGTGATAACCTCAACTGCTCCACTAAATGGGGAATTCCGTAGATTCACAATTCTTTGGGTGAAGAAGTTCCTCCTCAACTCAGTCCTAAATCTGCTCCCCTGTACTTTGAGATTATGCCCTCTAGTTCTAGTTTCATCTACTAATGGATATAACTTCCCTACTTCAATCTTATCTATTCCCTCCGTAATTTTGTATGTTTCTATAAGATCTCGCCTTAATCTTCTGAATTCCAATGAGTATAGTCCCAGTCTACTCAGTCTCTCCTCATAAGCCAATCCTTTCAACTCTGGAATCATCCTAATGAATTTCCTCTGCACTAGGAGTGCCAGTATATCCTTTCTCAAGTAAGGAATCCAAAACTTTACACACTACTCCAGGTGTGGTCTCATCAGTACTTTATACAGCTGCAACATAATTCGCCGATTTTAAACTCCACCTCTCTCGCAGTGAAGGACAAAATTCCATTTGCTTTCTTAATTGTGTCTGCAAACCAATTTTTTGGATTCATGCACAAGGAGACCCAGGTCCCTCTGCTCAGCAACATGCTGCAATTTTTTACTATTTAAATAACAGTCTATTTTGCTGTTATTCCAACCAAAATGGATGACCTTACATTTACTAACATTGACTCCATCTGCCAGATTCTTGCCCACTCACTTAAACTGTCTGTATTCCTTTGCAGGCTTTCAATATTCTCTGCACACTTTGCTCCATCACGCACCTTAGTGTCATCTGCGAACTTTGACAGTCTACAAAATTGTAGTAAATTGTGTAAATTGTAAACAATTGAGATCCCAACACTAATCTCTGAGGCACATCACTAATCACTGATCGCCGACCAGAAAAACACCCATTTATCTCCACTCTTTGCTTTCTGTTAGTTAACCAATTCTTTATTCATTTTAACACATTACTCATAACACCATGCACCTTTATCTTATGCAGCAGCCTTTTGTGCAGCATCTTGTCCAATGCCTTCTGAAAATCCAGATACACCACATCCACGGATTCCCCATTGTCCACCATGCTTGTAATGTCCTCAAAGAATTCCACTAAATCAGTTAAACCTGACCTGCCTTTCATGAAACCATGCTCCCAACTTCTAATGAGACAATTTCTATCCAGATGTTTCACTATTTCTTCCTTGATGATAGATTCAAGCATTTTTCCCACTAACCAGCCTGTAGTTACCCGCCTTTTCACTACCTCCGCTTTTAAACAGTAGTGTCACATTTGCTGTTTTCCAATCTGCTGTAACCACCCCAGAATCCAGTGAATTTTGGTAAATTACCACTAATGCATTTACTATTTCCCTCTCCATCTGTTTTAGTATCTGGGATGCATTCCACCAAAGCCAGAAGACTTGTCTACCTTTAGGCTCATTAGCTTGCCTAACATTACTTCTTCAGTGCCAATAATTATTTCTAGCTGCTCACCAGCCATAGCCTTCTTGTCATCAATTTTTGGCATGTTATTTGTGTCTTCTACTGTGAAGACTGACACAAAATACCTGTTCAATGCCTTGGCCATTTCCTCATTTCCCGTTATTAAATCCTTCTCCTCATCTTTTAAAGGACCAATGTTTACATTTGCAACTCTTTTGTTTTAAATATATATGGAAACTTATGCTATCTGTTTTTATATTCTGAGCTAGTATATTCTCATACTCTATCTTACTTTTTTTGTGGCTTTCTGTTGACCTTTAAAGAATTCCCTCTGATTTCCCACTAATCTTTGCCACTTGGTACGTATTTTTTTCACTTTGATATCCTCCTTTATTTCCTTAGATGTCCATGGCTGATTATCCCTTTTTCTGCAGTCCTCTCTTATCACTGGTATATACTTCTGCTGAGCACTGTGAAAAATCACTTTGAAAATCCTCCACTGTTCCACAATTGTCCCACCTTAAAGTTTTCTCCATATCAGCCTTGTCATGCTGTAGTTACATTCCTCTGACCACCCGATGGTACTGTTGCAACCTGAAAATCTACCCTGCAAAGAACTGTAAATTTTACAAATCTGTAATCTGCCAGGTAAGGTTAAACTCCAAACTAATTTTAAAGACACAATATATCTTTTAAGAATATACAAATCATTTTTAAAACTTGAAATAAAAGCCATATATGTGTGAAATTTGACTCTTATCTGGAGTCACTAACCTGTTCCCTGCTCTTTTTCAGGGTCTCTGATCCATTCCGATTGAAATGGACCTAATTTCAACTTTGCCTGTCAACTGCCTACTCCTGCCAGCTCCTCTTCCTTGTTACACTTTTCTCCCTTGTCTTCCTTTCCTAGTTAACCTCCCATTCTATTTTTTGGTCTTCTCTGAATTACTAGAATCTGTCTCTGTTATCTTAATCTTACTGCAGCATTCCAGTTTGCACCCTTACCTTTCCCAGCTTCATCTCACTGCTTTCAGTTGATTGACCAGTTTCTCGCTCCATTCTCCTCCTCCTCTGATCTTCACCTAATTCTTGATTTGAGGCCTTTTGTTCCTAAAGGCTTACGCTCTACTTTTCTTCTGTATCTCCACCTGCAGGCCTTCACTATTATCACAATTGCAAGATAAATGTGTTACACAACATCTCCTTCAGTTGAGTAGTATTAAGGGTCAATGTTTCTTTCACAAAACCTATAACTTTTATTTTGATTAAAGTTATTACAATCTTTCCCAATCTGGTTGGAGTTGGGAGAAAATATAGTTATTATTTCATTACAGGATATATTCTATAGGACACCAACTACTACAAAAGAAGACATATAGAAGGAAATTTACGGGGAAATCACATATTTGAAATATAAGATATGTGGGCATCACAGAGCCTTGATTACCCTTGAAAAGGTGGTGGGAACTGGTTTCTTGAACTGCTGTAGTCCCTGGCATGTAGATATACCCACGGTGCTGTTAAGAAGGAAGTTCCACAATTTTGACCCTGTGACAGTGAAAGGATGGCAATATGTATCCAAGTCAGGATAGTGAGTGACTTCGAGAAGAATTTTCTGGTGGTGGTGTTCCCAGGTGAGTTGCTGTAGTGAATCTTGTAGATTGTACACACGGCTGTTACTGTCTATTGGTGGTAGAGAGAGTTATTGTTTGTGGAAGGAGTGCCAATTGAGCGGGCTGCTTCGTGGATGATGTGGAGCTTCTTCAGTAATGTTGGAACTGCACTCAACCAGGCAAGGGGAAAGTATTCTATCACACTCCATACCTGTGCCTTATAGATAGTGGACAGGAGGTGAGTTACTTGCCACAGGATTTCTAACCTCTGAATCACTCTTGCAGCCTCAGTATTTATGTGGTTAGTCCAGTTCAGTTTCTGGTCAACAGTAACCATCAGGATAATGATAGTGAGGGGTTTAACTGTGGTAAAGCCATTGAATGTCAAGGGACAATGATTAGATTCTCTGCTGTTGGAGATGGCCATTGCCAGCACATGTCTGGTGCAAATATTACTTGCCACTTGTCAGCCCAAGCCTGACTATTGCCATGAATGATGCTGAACATTGTGTAATCATCAGTAAACATCACCACTTCTTTTGATGGAAGGAAGGTCATTAATGAAGCAGCTGAAAATGGTTTGGCAGACGATATTACGTTGAGAACTTTTGCAGTGATCTCCTGGAACTGAAATGATTGAAATGGCAACAGGCCTACCGGAGTCAGTGGGGAACAGATCTCCATCGACTCTCCAGATGACTGATGCCATGTGCTCACCATCCTGAAAATTCAGCCCAGTGTATTTTCCTTAAGACGTGTCAGAGTCAAAGATCAGAGTATTTCCTTCATTCTTTCCCCTCCTTTATTTCGATATCTATATACCTTCTGGAGCATCCACACCTTTTCTCAACCTGCTACTTCTGCTTGTATGTTTTTAGAAGAAACTATTGTTACTATAGGAAAGTACTGCTTCGAGATGTGTGTGCTTTTTAGAAGCTTAGAAGTGCACTGAAGTAAAAACATCCTTTGTGGATAGTCAACTCTGAAGTAGTTCCATTCCTGTTCAACAACTGTTGCAGGAGGTGTTTTATTTCAGTGAGCAGATTTTTGTAAATTTACGTAATGTACAGCACCCAAATTGAGAGAATAATAAGTTTGCTGTTTGCATTTTTGTGCCAGATTTATGTCCACCACCACATAATTTGCACCAAAGTGATTATTAAAACTTGATTTGGCCCTTGTGTTACCAGCATGACTATGACCAGAATGTTATCACTGTTCATGCTGGTGGAACTTTCCCAACCCACCACATGAATGAAGATTTGGCTGGCTGCCCAATTCTCTGACCTCACTGCAGTGGGAGTGTGGCGTGAACGACAAGTAAGATCATGCCGTGTAATCTCTGTGGCTCAGTGCATGAGAAGCTGTTCCAGTTCTCCTGATATCTGCAAATGATATAGAGGCCCATAAGTCAGTAGTTACCATGACATCACTGTCTCATAACATGCAATATTAAACTTACTTACCCATCTATTAATGATTTATTCTTCTTGCCCATTAGAGTAGCAGATCCGTTGGGAAAATTGTGAATTCATCACTATTCATTGCAATCTCTCTTGAATTAACTTTTGAAACAGCACCCATAAAAGCGCTGTATTTTCCTGAACAAGCTGCTGCCCCCAAACGTGCTTACATGATCAGTTTTGATATATTTCCTGTTATGAAACAATAAGTGTAACTGCTAAGCAGGTTTTCATATGCTGCATTTATGCTGTGAATGAATGAGAGCTACTTATCAACTGCTAAGTGATGCATATGTTAAACATTGACCAAATCACTGCGTATTAAAAAAGCTATGTAATAATCCATTAAGTGTCCTAGCAGTGAAGTCCGGCGTTTAAGTATTTTATGCATCTGCTCAATAGGAAGCACTCAATCTGATGCACATCACTCATGCAGAAAACAACATGGCAAGCAACCATTAATCATTAGACAAGCCTCTACGCCCTTGTCGTTATTCTTACTAATTGCACTGTTATTCAGCATTTTTGTATGGGATGGAAACAAAGCAACAATTAAGTCCATTGTGTAAGAAATGCATAACCTGGTAATCAGTTCCTGTGCAATACTATTTAATTTCTTTTCACATTTATCAATCTGGCACCTTTTTGGATGCAAATATTTTTTACAAGCTGCTAAATGAATATATTACAACTAAAGTAATCAAATAATTCAAGCTCAAAATACAGTGGTATCGTTTTTGAGCTGTGATATTGCTTCTCCCAGCTGGGAATGTTGATAACAAGGAAGCAGCAGTTACGTTTTGTTAATTCTTTTGAATTTCTCTGTGCATAATTTTTTTTATCACATTATTACATATTTGCTGAATATTTGGAAGAAAACATTAGAAAATTCAATCGTTTTATGCAAGTGCATTTTAAACTTCCAGCACTCATGCTTATTTGGTCATGTTTGATAATTGGTTAGATGCAGCTACACTATTGTAGGTTTTGTGGTATGACTACTTTATGTGTCGTGGTTTATTTTGTTGAAAATCAACAGAAGTGAATGTACTTTTTGTATTAACAATACATACCATCTTTGCTTTAATTTTAAAAAAACTATAATAATTCTAACTGCCTTGAATAAAATTGAATTTAATGTAGTGTACATATCAATTGGTATTTTTAGGTTTTCTCAATGTTTGCTACAACTCGTAAGATATGCTTATGCATTTAGAGAACAATTTTCTTGAAATTGTTTGAAAGAACAGCAAAAATGAGCAGATACTGTTTATACTGAAGTCCAGACTTGGCTTGTGTTAGCCCAGGAGTGCTGTGGCTTCCATTGATGCAGGAGTAGAGCTCATATTTTCTAGGTGCAGACCTAGAATATTCATGTAAAAGAAGGCGGAATGAATGTCCCCAGTGTGATACCATAATGAATTGGACATCCCATCCGCTCCACAATCACTGTTGCATTGGGAAAGTGCCTCCATTTCAGAATGAATGATTGAATCATGAAAAATGGTGTGAGAATAGATTTAAAAATATATATTTTTGGGGGGAATATTGTGAAGACGGCTGTGTGTCTTTGTATAAATGATTCAGTTAGGCTGGGAAAAGATTATGAGAGATAAATTGTTTAGGAGATTTAAGACATGAAAGGCTAAAGATGTTAGGTTTGTGAATTTGGAATGCGACATTATGATGGGTTTCGGATAAATAGTTTGGATCTACATTTTTAGATAATTTGAGAGTTTGTTTGAAGATCAAAAGGAAGTTGAAGGTAACAAGAAACATTTTTGTATTGTACACAAATTCCATGGGGAACAGAAGAGGGGATGTTACGTTTCATTGACTCAAAAGCAAGGACAAAATAGAAACAGGAAAGATTTAATATTTGGAAGGATTTGATTTTCAAAGAAGTGAGAGAACAATGGAACTTTAAATGAAATGGGAGGAAAGGTATTTTAGAATTTCTGTGGAGAGTATAAGGATTGTCTGTGTAGGGAAGATATCCTGAAAACAACTCTGGGCTGGGAGAAGGTGCAGTTTGAAGGCAGAAGGGCTGCAGAAAGAAGACTTGTTCTGAAATTCTTGGGTTTCCACAGTAGAGTGGAAGTGAGTTTGAGAGCTTGTGTGGTATACTTTTTAAAGCGGCAGCAACTTTACCTTTGGTAATATTACTGGCTTTTTGTAGTTAAACATTGAGAAGGAAGTGTTTCCTGAAAGATATTTACTCGTGGATATGACTAAATAAGGAGTCTTTTGGAGATAAATATTTTGTGAAGTTAATTTTAACTATGTAATTGTAATCTTAGTGTATTTAATATTTTTTCTCCCTGTCAATAAACATTTTATTTTAATTTGTAAAATCGCAAAAGAGTTTGGATTTTGTGCTGCTACTTTTAGAATACAAAAGAAGTTTCACTCTTGTATTTGGTTTGTATGGCAATTAACATCTACTGTGGTCATAACAACATTCAAATGGTAGATGTCTTTCCTTCGTGATCTTCAGGCCTTGGGGCCATCTAGTTGATGTTGTCTAATAGCAACAGGAACATGACCAAGAAATAAAGCAAAAAAAAGAGTTTGGCCAACCATGTCAGTTTTACCTACATTGGTGTGGTTGTGAAATATGACTCCATAGTACCCATTCTTTTGGTACCATGGGTGTTGTTCCTGTATTAAGGCTTTAAGAGGTGAGATCAGACTACATATAGCCTTGATTGACATCAACAGTGCCATTTTTCAACTTGGTTATTCCAGCCAACAGCCTCTCTGACATACACAGAGTTGAATATGCTCTTAACCAATGCTATATTGAAGGGAGCATCAACTAACTTCAGCTTAATTGCTGATTGAGTTCTCTTTGCTCCATGTGTTTGTGGAAGTGAATTTTGGAGGTGCTAAAAACAGAGAAAGCCTTGATTGTGACTTCAGGAGTTGGGGTCAGACCGCTTTCTCTCAGTTATGAAAGGTATAAGTGTCATCCCCTTTGTTCTGCAGTGAGAGGAAGTCTGAGAAGAGGCAGCACAGAAAAAGATAAATTTTCAGAGATGGATAGAATCAGGGGAGAGTGGCATTCAGCAGGAGGCCTTATGTTTAGAGTAAAGAGTTAATACCAGAAGCAAACATGATGCTAATGGAATAATTATGTCAGATCACATGACTGAAGAGTAAGAGAAATCTCAAAGAAGGAGAAGCTCCAATCTCACATAAAGGTACAAAGATGAAAATAATCACTCTAAATAAAGAGTAATAGTTTTGAGAATCTAAAGACTCAAATAGCATACTTTGGGAGGATTGGCAATCAATATTGTTGTTACCCAGAATTTAGAAGTAGTTTTAATTCTAACTTTTCTTAAATACCCCACAGAAGAGCAGGAGTTTCTGTTTTATCAGATAAGTTAACTGGCTCAAACAGATTACATTGAAACCCTCATCTATCAAGTTACAGGACCCTGGTGGGATAACTTTAAAAGTTCAAAGCGAACTCATGGCAAAGAAGAATTATAAAGACTGAAAAACCTTCAAATTTCTCTGTTATTTAAAATCTAAAGTGGTCCCTACTCAGCAGAAAGGCATGTCTAAAATTAAAATTAATCTAAAAAATGGATGAAGTTTCTGATGCAATCTACAGCAATAAATTTCTAAATAATTTCCAAAATTGTTTCCAGGGATAGGGAATCTAAATATCAAGTACCTTATAACCCTACGAGCTGATACCAAACCAATTTGCCTTCTTACATCAGGGAATTTCCCTCACCCACTCTTGGACAAAGCTAAGAGTGAAACTGCAATAAATGAAGTAACGGAGGTTAATCTACTAGTAACCATACTCATTATTTGTGGATCGGCTGTGATTCCAGTGATTTGTAGTATGTGACTGAGAAATTTGATCAATGATTTGGCGATCTCACATTGTTCATTCAGTGTTAGACTCTCAGATCTGTTCTGACTCTGCCTTCATGTTCTTTCCCGTTGGAGCTATGTGGAAAGTATGTTGTCTGTGTGGCATACTTCTCCTTCCGTGCCTTCTGGAATGTGAAAACATTCCTGGAGAGTTGCTATTCCAAAAGGCAATCTATTGAAATAATAATGGCAAATGACATTATAAATCAGAAATCTGAATTCTTCATCCAGAGGCAACTGCCAAAGTCCATTGTTCCCATTCAATTTGGAAAATGAAGTACCCTTGGCTAGTTTGAAGAAGTTCTCATCCACCGAACCAATTTGGTGGATCTCATATTCGACTGATATATTTAATTGAGTTAGACTATTAATCCTGCTAACGTTCTGGAAACCCAGGTTTGAATTCCCCCATGGCAGATGGTGGGATTTGAATTCAATAAAAATACCTGGAATTAAGGATATACAGATGATCATGAAAGCATTGTCGGATGTCAGAAAAACCCATCTGGTTCACTAATGTCCATTAGGAACGGAAATCTGCTGTCCTCACCTGGTCTGGCCTACCTCTGATTCCAGAGCCCAGCATTGTAGAACATAGAACATAGAACACTACAGCGCAGTACAGGCCCTTCGGTCCTCGATGTTGCACCGGCCAGTGGACCCTCTAACCTAAACTATTCCAATATCATCCATATGCCTATCCACCAAACATTTGAATTCCCCCAAAGTAGGCGACTCCACAACTGCTTCAGGCAGGGCATTCCACGCTCTCACCACCCTCTGTGTAAAGAACCTACCTCTGACGTCCGTCCTATAACTACCACCTCTTAATTTAAAGTTATGTCCTCTCGTGTTGGTCATCACCATCCGAGGAAAAAGGCTCTCACTATCCACCCTATCCAATCCCTTGATCATCTTATACGCCTCAATTAGGTCACCGCGTAACCTTCTTCTCTCTAATGAAAATAACCTCAGGTCCCTCAGCCTTTCATCATAAGGCCTTCCCACCATACCAGGCAACATCCTGGTAAACCTCCTCTGCACCCTTTCCAATGCTTCCACATCTTTCTTATAATGCGGCGACCAGAACTGTACGCAATACTCCAAGTGCGGCCGCACCAGAGTTTTGTACAGTTGTAACATAACCTCACGGCTCCTAAATTCAATCCCTCTACCAATAAAAGCTAACACACCGTACGCCTTCTTAACAACTTTATCAACCTGGGTGCCAACTTTCAAAGAGCTATGTACTTGTACCCCAAGATCCCTCTGCTCGACAACACTATTAAGGGTCCTTCCATTAGCCCTATATTTCATATGCCTGTTATTCCTACCAAAGTGAATCACCTCACACTTATCTGTATTGAATTCCATTTGCCACCTCACGGCCCAGCTCTGCAACCTATCTATGTCCCTCTGCAAACTGTAACATCCATCCTCGCTATCAACAACTCCCCCCACTTTGGTATCGTCAGCAAATTTACTAATCCAACCCTCTACACCCTCATCTAGGTCATTTATAAAAATGACAAACAGCAGTGGCCCTAAAACAGATCCTTGAGGTACACCACTTGTAACTGCACTCCAGGTTGAATATTTCCCATCAACCACCACCCTCTGTCTTCTATCAGCTAGCCAATTCCTAATCCAAACTGCTAAATCACCTTCAATCCAATGCATCTGCACTTTCTGCAGTAGCCTACCATGGGGAACCTTATCAAACGCTTTGCTAAAATCCATATACACTACATCAACTGCCTTGCCCTTATCTACCTCTTTGGTCACCTCCTCAAAAAACTCAATAAGGTTTGTGAGGCACGACCTACCCTTCACAAAACCGTGCTGACTATCCCTAATCAATTTATTTCTCTCTAGATGCTTATAAATCCTATCCCTTATAATTCTTTCCAAGACCTTGCCCACAACAGAAGTCAGGCTCACCGGTCTATAATTTCCAGGATGGTCCCTACTCCCCTTTTTGAACAAAGGGACAACATTTGCCATCCTCCAGTCTTCCGGCACTATACCTGTAGCTAACGAGGACATGAAGATCAAAGCCAAAGGCTCTGCAATCTCCTCTCTAGCCTCCCAGAGAATCCTGGGGTAAATCCCATCTGGCCCAGGGGACTTATCAATTTTCATACCCTCAAGATTCGCTAACACCTCCTCCTTATGAACCTCAATCCTGCCCAGTCTACAACCTAGTATCGCAGTATTCTCCCCGACAACATTGTCTTTCTCCTGCGTGAATACTGACGAAAAATACTCATTCAGTGTCTCTCCTATCTCCTCAGGCTCCACGCACAACTTCCCACTGCTATCTCTGACTGGCCCTGATCTTGCCCTAACCAATCTTTTATTATTTATATACCTGTAAAAAGCTTTAGGATTCTCTTTAATCCTATCCACCAAAGTCTTCTCGTGTCCTCTTTAGCTCTTCTCAACTCCCTCTTTAGCTCCTTCCTGGCTAATTTATAGCTCTCCATTGCCCTAACTGAGCCTTCACGTCTCATCATTATATAAGCCTCCTTCTTCCTCTTCACCAGAGATTCAACTTCCCTAGTACACCATGGTTCCCTCACTCGACCACTTCCTCCCTGCTTGGCAGGTACATATTCATTAAGGACATGCAGAAGCTGTTCCTTAAATATGCTCCACATTTCAGATGTCCCCAGCCCCTGCAATTTCCTGCTCCACCCTATGCATCCTAAATCTCTCCTAATAGCCTCATAATTACCTTTCCCCCAGCTATAACTACTGTTGTTCGGTACGTGCCCATCCCTTTCCATCACTAAGGTAAACGTAACTGAATTGTGGTCACTATCACCAAAGTGCTCACCCACCTCCAAGTCTAATACCTGGTCTGGTTCATTACTCAATACCAAATCCAATATAGCCTCGCCTCTTGTTGGCCTTGAGTCATGAAACCTTCCTGCACACATTGAACAAAAACTGATCCCTCTAACGTACTTGAACTATAGCTTTTCCAATCGATATTAAAAAAGTTAAAGTCCCCCATTACAACTATCCTGTTACTTTCACACCTATCCAGGATCAACTTTTCAATCCCTTCCTTTACTTCTCTGGAACTTTTTGAAGGCCTATAAAAAACTCCAACAGTGTGACCTCCTTTCTTGTTTCTAATCTCAGCCCACACTACCTCAGCAGACAAGTCCACATCAAACGTCTTTTTTGCCACCGTAATGCTGTCCTTAACTAACAATGCCACTCCTCCCCCTCTTCTACCACCACTTCTGCTCTGACTGAAACATCTGAACCCCGGAACCTGCAACAACCATTCCTGCCCCTGCTCTATCCACGTCTCTGAAATGGCCACAACATCGAAGTCCCAAGCACCAATCCAGGCTGCAAGTTCATCCACCTTATTGCGTATGCTCCTTGCATTGAAGTATACACACTTCAAACCACCCTCCCTTTTGCCACTATACTGCTGCGACCAATGTAGTTGACTGTCAACCGCTTTCAGGAAACTCGGGATGGACAATAAATGCTGGCCAGCCAGCGATGCCCATGTCCCATGAATGAATACAAAAATGCATGTAGATTCTTATGGAGCTGTTTGACTTTGGGACTGTGACCATTCCTGAACTCTGCAAACTTTTGACTCTTATTTCAGCATCCATAATCAGAGAATTCCCACAACCAGGGAGGTAGCTATTTTCAAAGATTCCTTGGGGTAGTGAGCCAAGTACATCAATGACCACTTTAGACAACTGTTGAGACAGGGTCCACAATGGTTCTGGAAAGTGAGCCAGAAAAATGCTTCAGAAAGGAATACTGACCAAAGTCATAGAATCATACAGTGTAGAAGGAGGCCACTTAGCCCATCGAGTCTCCACTTATTCTCCGAAAGAGTGTCTTACCAAGGCCCTATTCCCATAACTCCACATATTTATTTGTTAATCCCGCTAACATACACATTTTAGAACATAGAACATAGAACACTACAGCACCAACAGGCCCTTCGGCCCACAAGTTGTGCCGATCATATCTATACCTACCAGGCCATAGAACTATCTGTAACTCCCAATGCCATTAAATCCCATGTACTCATCCAGAAGTCTCTTGAAAGACCCCAGCGAGTTCGCATCTACCACCACTGACGGCAACTGATTCCATTCACTCACCACCCTCTGAGTGAAAAACTTACCTCTAACATCTCCTCTGTACTTGCCCCCCAGCACCTTAAACCTGTGTCGTCTTGTAGCGACCATTTCAGCCCTGGAAAATAGCCTTTGAGAATCCACTCTATCTATTCCTCTCAACATCTTATAAACCTCTATCAAATCGCCTCTCAACCTTCGTCTCTCCAGGGAGAAGAGACCTAGCTCTCTCAACCTATCTTCATAAAGCATGCCCCCCGATCCAGGCAGCATCCTTGTAAATCTCCTCTGCACCTCTCAATAACTTCCACATCCTTCCTATGGTGAGGCGACCAGAACTGCACACAATACTCCAAGTGAGGTCTGACAAGGGTCTTATAAAGTTGCAGCATTACCTCCCGACTCCTAAACTCAATTCCTCTATTAATGAAGGCCAGTACACCATACGCCTTCTTGACCACCCTCAAAGTAGCAACAGCTTGTTTGTTTCAGGTCTGAGGACGGTTTTATTTGAAATGCAGGTCAGTCTATGCTCCTAGGTCAAGAACAGAAACAGAAGAACATGAACTGCAGCAGTTCAAGAAGGTAACTTACCATCACTTTCTCAAGGGCAGGGAGGAATGAGCAACAAATGCTGGTCAATCCAGTGACACCTACATCTCATTGAATACATTTTTAATAATATTTGCCATCCCAGAAACAGGAGCTTTGTCAGCAACATGACTGCGCAAAAAAAAAATGCTCAGGCTATGTCATGTAATTGCATTTCAAAATTGAAACATGCCACAAGCCACAGAATCACCCTTCTGAGCATGAAAGTGGTTGTGAAAACACTGCCCAGAATCCACTAGTTCAGATGAAGATTGAGGAAATATGACTCCAACACAGAGTATGTGCAAGGGAAGTGCCAAATAATGACAACATTGTGATAAATAGCATCAGAAGGAACCAAACAAAAAGGCTTACACTTCATTGAAGAGGTTGAAGTACATACATCCTTACTCACACACCACTTATTGCAAGAGTTACAGCCCAGCAAGGTGATGATGAATATCAGTAAATCTGAGAATATTGTTTGGAGGGATGGCCAAACTATATCCCCACTAATGTGATAGCACAAAAGTATTTTGAATGGCACAAACACCACATGATCATTGACAGCTTACTATTCTTCAGTGAGAGAATAAACATATTGAGAAAACTCCAGCTTGATTTCTGCAAAAGTTTCGCCAAGGGCATCGCCAGCAAAATTCTGTGCAAGAACATAACAATCAGCCTGGTGGCCAAGCATTAATTGCTCTGTTGAAGAAATGATTTCTGACTGTCCTAGCAGCCAAGAAAAGTATAACCTAATATCACCATGAATGACCACACAAGGTTAAAATGGTGAGAGAAAGAACAGAGAAGCAGCCATGCTCAGAATCTTAACTGCAGGCATGGAGCAAATGAGATCCCAGTGCTGAAGTTTGGGGAAAACATATGGGGCCAAGGTCAACAGAAGGAAGGCAAAGCCATTGATAAATCTCCGCAACCAAGAATATACAACATTGATAAAGACCAGTGTTCCATAAGAAGAAATTGCAGCACCTTAATATTCTTGGAGAAAGAAACAGTTGGAACTTTGACTTTAAGACCCAGATCCTGTTGAAGAAGAAGGAATATTTAGTACAAACTCTACAGACACCCAGGAGATGATCACTCGCACTGACATAAGGAAAAGTATGGAATATCCTCATTCTCTAAAGGAGATCAGAACAAACTCAGGGAAATTGTTGAAGGTACCTCAGAGACTAACTCTGTGAAGTCTAAGAGTTTGATGGAAGTTGCAGGAGGATGCAAATGTGATAGGGATAAATACTTGGAGATATATAGAGTTAAGAGTTAACATCACAAGCATATGATGTTGATATAACGATGGAACTTCACATGAATGAGAATTCGGAGAGATCTGAAAGGAGGAGAAGTTCCAACCTCATGTATAGGTTCAAATACGTATACATGTGCTGCAAATATAGGGTAGTAATTTTGAGAAACTGTAGACTTGAGTGTACTTTGGGAGACTAGACAATCCCCAAAACCCCCATCTACACCCTGGCCTCAAAAGAAACATTCCCACCTTGAGCATTCTGGGATTAATTCTGAATGTCATGCTAAGCTAGAAAAAATGTCATTGTGTCCATTTTACTAAGGAAGTGTTCACTGATATGTGATACCTTTTGCTAGCTGACCTGCAACACCAGACCTAGGCAAGGATAATACTGCCAATGGTTGTGAACATAACTATGACCACAAATTCCTTTGCACTGGGATTCCTTTAGGCCAGAGCAGTGACATCTCCAACAAAGAGGAGGCAGCCAGAGATAAGCAGTTGGAGTCTGCACATGGCTTTGCCATGATCACAGTCTCATCCATGATGCAGTGTGCCATCAGTTGCCCACATGTGGCTTTATGGATGTTGCATCTAAATTAAGATTCATAACCATAAAAGCTTTGAAACCCTGGATGTGCAGTTAGTCTGTGACCACCCTTTGTTTATTGTGCAGGAGGCAGAAGTGTAGTGTTGTTGTCCCTAGGCTAGTAATCCAGAGACCCAGTGTAATGCCGTGGGGACCTGGATTCAAATCCCAACATGGTAGATGGTGAAATTTGAATTCAACAAAAATCTGGAATTAAAAGTCTCATGATGATGAAACTATTGTCATGAAAACTCATCTGGTTCACTGATGTCCTCATTGTCCTGGAAATGGGTCTGCCAGAAGTGAAGGTTGATCAAGTCCACAGTGGGCAGGTTAAAAGGCCCACTTCCGTTTTCACAAAATATCAGCCTGATGCTGATCAGTGTCTCATCCATATACAGTTGAACCTTCTAACCATTTTAACCTTCCCAACCCCTCACATCTTAGTATCCTCAACCCCTCACCCTTCTTATCTCTGTTGTGTTTTGCATGTTCAGTAGATCTCATAAAGATGTCTGAAAATCGCTGAGGACAGAAAATAGATGCAGAACCTCCAGCTACCCATTTCTGCCTCTGTTTGGTCTGCTTTTAGCTTTCTAGGGGCAGTCTGTCAACTAGATACAAATACCTGCTACCCACATTAAGCCTTTGCTCCAGAAACACTGCTCCAGGGGTAATCTTTTCTCCTTCCCATCTCATTTCTTTCTTCTTTACAATCCATCATATCTTGAATACATGACAGTAACATTCATATACTGTTGTGAAACTCTCCGTGAAGGGTTGTAGCATTGACCTTAATGACTGGGAACAGCTTGCTATTAATCATTCAGAATTGCAATAACTTGTCCATCAAGTTGCATCACTTTTTGACTTACAATGCCTTAATGATGATGCAAATTGCCAGCAGAAAGGGAAACAAATCCTGCATTCATCCCATTGCTCCATGGGGTGTTTACTCCATGTAGTCACAGCTCACTGGGTCAGGAATAAGTTTGTCCAGTCACACAGACTCAGGCATGAACTCACCAATCTGAATAGACAGCTTTGCTGTTTGCAGGAGGTCATTGACCCATTTGCGGCATTGGGCTCATTCGTGCTGCTGGACTGCATGGCTGCACATCTCTGCAGCAATTTTCATCCAGGCTTTCTTGTTAACATGTGATGACCTTCTTTTGCCATCTGCAGAGAACAAAATAATGCACCCTTCTCAGGTTACGTGGAATGGAACCCACAGGGAGGAATCACTGAACCGTGAACCCATTTGTATAGAGGCCATCTTTTCTAAACTGCTCTGCCTTCTTTCAGATACTTCTTTGAACATTGAGCTCTCAGATTTATTTGGTGCACATTGGAGGAACAGCAGCTCGTTGTTTTGGACCTTTTAATTTGCAGTGAATGGTTTCTACTTTAATGCTGATTTTATGTGGATAGAATTGAAAAGTAGGAAAGTGGTGCCAAACGAGTATCAAATCTTGCTTAGACCAAACTCAAGACTACTTTGTGTGGTTCTGGTCAAGGAGGTTATAGAGGTAGTGGAGTGGGCACAGAAAAGATTTATAAGGATGAACCAGGAACATATGGGAAAGAATTGATAGGCTGGGTCTCTCTTCTCTTGTAAGAAGATGGGAGATGGCTTGATAGAGGTCATTAAAATTATGAAAAATTTTGATTGGTTGGATGCAGAGAGAATGCTACTTCGTTTTGGGGGGGAGGGGGAGTAGTATAACTAAAGGGCCTTAATACAAATAGTCACCAGGAAATTGAATGAGTAGTTCTGAAAGCACTTCTTTATCCAAAGAATATGAGAATATGGAACTGGAGTGGTTGAAGTGAGTAGTATGTTGCATTTAAGGGCAAGCTACATTAGCATTTGAAGAAGTGATTCGAGGGTTATGATGATAGATTTATATGAGGAATGTTTGGAAGAAGATTGAGTGGAGCGTAAATATCAGCATAGACTGATTGGAGCAAATGGCCTGTTTCTCTGCTGCATAACCAGTGTAATCCTTTGTAAATATTTGTCAGGCATGGTTAACTCTTTATAATTGATTTGTGTGATCAGTTGAAAATTCCCAAGGTGTTCAGTCACCCGAACCTGAATTCTAGACTCTAGCAATGTCTTGATTCCAGATGTTAGGCTAATTTGCCTATAATTCCCTGATTTCCCTTTGTTACTTTATTTAATACAAGAGTGATGCACCCAATTTTCCAATCTAAAGAGATGGTTCATGAATTGAGATAACTTTGAAAAATTACAATTTAACCTTTCTGCTTGTGTTCACACCTGTTTCCTTTAAAACCCTGTGATGAAAACCATCTGGTGCTGGGAATTTGAGTAGATAGTAACTTGATTTGAAGACTAATAAATTTGGAGACTAATAAATATAAGTTTAGACATGCTTAAGTTACCAAGCAGATCGCTTGAGTTACTTGTCTCCTTGATCAGATAATCTGAATTACTTGGAATTTGGCATTCCACCACTGTTTCAAACATAATACTCCAAAGAATACTTCTAGTGAGGGAAATATCCCATCAGGTAAAAAATATGATTTTAATAGAAGTTAATTATGGATAATGAATGAAACAGTAATTTATAAGATTAACCTGTCCACCATCTACTCGGCACATGTCAGGAGTGTACTACACTCCACTTGCCGGGATGCGTGCGGCTGCAACAACACTCCGAAAGCTTGACATCATCCAGGACAAAGCAGCCAGCTTGATTGCAACCATTCTCACAAAAGTCAATTCCTCCACTACTGACAAACAGTGGCAGCAGTATGAACCATCTACAAGATACACTGCAGGAACTCACCAAGGTTCCTTAGGCAGCATTTTCAAAATTCAAGACCATTGCCATCTGGAAGGACAGAAGCAGCAGATACCTGGAACACCACCACTTAGAGGTTCCCTTCCAAATCACTCATCATTCTGACTTGGAAATATATCATGATGTGGAGATGCCGATGTTTGACTGGGGTAAACATAGTAAGAAGTCTCACAACACCAGGTTAAAGTTCAACAGGTTTATTTGATTGCAAAAGCTACTAGCTTTCAGAATGCTGCCCCTTTGTCAGGTGAGTGGGAGTTCTATTCACAAACATATAAAGACACAAACTCAATTTACAAAATAATGATTGGAATGTGAGTTTTTACAGGCAATCAAGTCTTAAAGGTACAGACAATGTGAGTGGAGAGAGCATTAAGCACAGGTTAAAGAGATGCATATTGTCTCCAGACAGCACAATTAGTGGGATTTTGCAAGTCTAGGCAAGTTGTGGCGATATTACTCATTACATCACTTTAACCTGTGCTTAATGCTCTCTCCACTCACATTATCTGTACCTTTAAGACTTGATTACTGTAAAGACTCGCATTCCTATCATTATTTTGTAAATTGAGTTTCTGTCTTTATATGCCCTGTTTGTGAACAGAACTCGCACTCACTTGATGAAGGGGCAGTGCTCCGAAAACTAATGACTTTTGCTACCAAATAAACCTGTTGGACTTTAACCTGCTATTGTGAGGCTTTTTATTTGGAAATATTTCGCCATTCCTTCAATGTCATTATGTCAAATTCTTGGAACTTCTTCCCAAAAAATGGCAATAAATTCAGGCCAGCCAGCAAAGCCCACATCCCATAAAAATAAATTTTAAAAATGTACTTTTTTTAAAACAGCCTCATCCTTGTTTTTGAGAAGATCCTTATAAAATGTTAGCACCTCTTTGAATCCAGCTGTACGGAGAATGCTATAGTGGATAAATATATGCATCATGTTGGCTTTTGTTCTTGCTAGCTTTGGACAGCTTCTCTCATCATGCAATGCCATTAAAAAGCTATTTTTCCTTCAAACTGACAAGCAAGCAGAATGACGGTCTTTATTTCACTTGGCACATATCCTGGTTAAATTCTTTCTGTTGAAATCATAAATAATTACTTGGATGACCCAGCCAATTAGTATCTTTTCCAAGTACAATAGACTCTCCCTAGAACACCTTATGATAATAGCAATCATTACTTATATCTCCCTTGTTAAATGAAAAGCTTTATGAAAATCAATTCTGCAACATACTCCTTGCAATATATGTTATTTTTTGGTTTCAAAATACATTATTTTAGAAAGCTTCATTGGAGCTGGGGACAGGTTAAATAGAAAGGTACCTAAAGGAGCTATTTTATTTAACAATATTTTTCATTACTTGACACAGTTAATTGACTACTGCAGTCCTCAAGATTTAAAGTGAAAGTATTTTACTGAGCAGTGTTAAAAGTGCACAATCAATATACTGCTTATTGATTTGAGAAAATGTCAATTTAACAGGTGGCAGTCAGACTTAATAAAGACATGTACATCATTGCTGCTATCCTGCTGCCATATTCCAGAAATTGACACAGTGGGCATAAAATTAATGTGTACTTCAATATTAAGAGAAAATAAGGAAGAGAAGAACCTGTACCTTAATCTGCACTGTCGTGAACTTGAGCTAATTTTTTTGAAAGCATAGGACTGTGGCTGAGAAATTTGGCCCCATTGTGCTGGCGCTGCAGAGGTCAAAAGGCTTAAAATGAGACTGGCTGGTTTTCCGACTACTTGTGTAGCTAACACAGTATTCTGTGCTGTGAAGAGCACTAGCGTGTGTATGTTTTGTGTGCATAGGAAGTTCCAGAAGAAGTCTTAGCATGACATCAAACAATCATTTTGTCTGATTTGGCACCCATCTTAGGCTGTGTATGTGCACTGAACTCACAGCTGAACATAAGCCAGCAGCATGGTTGCCCGGTAGAATTATTGACACCAACGAGTGAGGAGTTTTTCCTCTGATTCCCATTGACCCCAATTCTTCTGGGCTGCTTGATTCCAGCTCGGCTAAACACTGCCTTGATGTCAAGGACAGTTACTGTCACCTCATTTTGTGTTCAGCTCTTTTGTCCATGTTTGGACCAAGGCTAAAATGAGGTCAGGAGCTGACGTGGCAGAACACAAATTGAATGTAAGTAAGCAGGTTATTGCAGAGCAAGCGTTGCTTGATAGAACTGTTGTTGATCCCTTCTATCACTTTGCCAAAGATTGAGAGCTTACTGATGGGGCAGAATTGACCAGGTTGGATTTGATCTGCTTTTTATGTACAGGATGTAACTGGACAGATTTCTACATTGCTGGGTAGCTGCCAGTGTTGTAAATGTACTAGATCAATTCGGCTAGGGGTACAGCTAGCTCTGAAACACATGTCTTCACTATTTTTCTGGAACATTTCCAGGGCCCACAGCCTTTGCAGTATCCAGTTCCTTCAGCTGTTCCTTGATAGCACGTGGTATTAATTGATTTGGCTGAAGAATGACATGGGAGGTGAAGCTGGGGACTTCAGAAGGAGGTTATTCCACTCAGCATTTCTGCTGAAGATGGTTACAAATATCATTTGCATTGATATCTCAAACATTGAGGATTGGAATATTTATGGAGCCTCCTCCTGTTAGTTGTTTAATTGTCCACCATTATTCATGACTGGACATGACAGGATTGCAGATATTAGATCTAATCCGATGATTGTGGGATTGCTTACCTCCGTCTCTCTCGTACTGCTTCCACTATTTGGATCAGAACAGTGCTGTGTTGTAGCTTCAGCAAGTTGACATTTTTAGCTATGACTTGTGCTGCTACTGGCATGCTTGTCTGCACTCTACCGTGAGGATAGAGTGGGGATATGACAAACCATGAGACAATAGATCATGGCTTGAGTGTACTTCTGTTGTTGCTGTTAACCCACAGTGCCTCATGGACGCCCAGTTCTGGATCGATTTGAAATCTGTTGCATTCAATTGGGACATTGGGAATTAAGGTGAATTGTTTTTTGTTTTGAATGTTGTTAATTGTTTTACAATGTTGTGGATTGTTCCAGCTGCTGTGGCAATGTTTATTACAATGAGTTCAGCCAGGCAGAGGAGTGGATGAGGACCACTTGGGATTCTGTTCAAGGAAGAAGTAGACAACTCTAATACCATCCTGTTGGGAGATGGAAGTGGACAGGGATTGGATGTCCGTAGTGAAGAGGAAACAGTTAGAGCCAGCAAATTGGAAATTATTGAAGTAATACAGGGCATCAAAAAAAAATCAATGATGTAGGTAGAGGAGACACTGCAAGGGAAGAGAAAATGGAGACAAGTAGGAAGAAATAAATTTAGTGTGGCAGAAACAGACTGAAACAATGAGTCAGCCAGGGCAGTCTTGTTTATGGATATTGGGAAGGAGGTAGAAGTGGGCCGTTTGGGGTTTCGGGACTGAGTTGGAGAATGTGGAGGGAAGATCTCCAAACAACATAAGATCAGTGAGAGTACTGGATACAATGGCTTCATATTAGGTCATGGAGTCAAGGTCCACGATGAGGAAGGAGAAACTGTCAGAGAGTTGGAGTTCAGCTTCTGCTACAGATCAATACCATAGAAAACAGCGTCATCCTTGCCAGCAGGTTTGATGATCCATGTTAGGCTTAGACCTGAGAAACAGATTGGAGCAAGTACAGATCAGCAAGACAGGTGAAAGTGAACAAAATTGAGACAACTGATGTCATGTTGGCAGTTCTCACTGAAAAGAGGGAGGAAGAATACTGTTGACAGGTGAAGTGATCCATTAAGTGGCAGGAACACTCATTTAGTCTGACGTGTTTTCACAGAATAAGCTTTTCTCTGCATTGTTTAATAAGGATGCTTGTTTGCAAACCTTGTCTCTTACAGTCCAGAAACTATATTTCCTAACTCAAAAGTGCAAACTATCATGTGACAACACCTCTTAAAGGTCTCCAGCTCACCAACAAGCAACAAAGGAGATGGGACGTGCACTGTTCATAGTGGCGTAGATGGATGGTGCAGCTATATTTTGATATTATAGAATTGAAGTGGCACCAAAGATGTCCCATTTTGAAACTAAAAGGCATCTTGATTCCATCTAGTTGGAGGGTGAGTGCCAGCTGAGTCAATATTGACACTTAGGACCGATGTATCCGGCTAAAAATAGGGAAGACATAGTGTGCATCGGGAGAAAGATAACAATAAGTTTTTAAAAAATCATTTTTACAGTTTCTTTTCCAGCCCATCAATCATAGCACAAACCTAACTTAAGAATTGCTACATACGGTTTTTTTGCCTGCTCCTAGTTCATATGTATCTTTGCAAACATTGTGCATAATTGTTACTATTTGGCACCCATGCTTTTTCTGTTCCTGAGTCGAAAGTTATACCTTCACAAGGATAGAAATGGCAATAAAAGCACAGCAAATAAATGGAGAACTTTGCCTTCTTTCTGTTCAGTTGCCAACTGAATGGAACTATTAGCACTGCTCACAGTGGTGCTGCATCAATTCTAGTAATTTGCTGCATGGCTGTGACACCTGCAAATCCTTTGAATGCAAATATCTGCAGTCATTATGGCAACAAACCTACCCTTCCTAACTTCTGCTGCAGCACTTGAACATTGGGTGGCTGCTGCTTGTGCTGTAGCAAAAGTTGAGACCATCGCCATCAGTTGCTGCATCATGTTTGGGTCCACAAGCGTGCTAATTGTTCCAAGCTAGAAAGATTGAGCTCCAAGCTTTGCCAAGTTCGTGCCATGCAGATCTTCCAAACTCATTGACAATGATAGCAGATTTTCTGGCTGACCTCTAAATGCATAATGATGCTCAAAGTATTTTACCATTTACCCATGAGCCTTCTTCTGTAGTTTGCCCATTTATAGTGCCAATCTGGATCCACCGCAGAAGTACCTTTGGACAACTTTGACCTCCAGCTGGCTGGAACTGAACCATCTGTGCCTGGTGGCTCATGTGCAAATCCAGTTGCTATTCTAAATTTTAAAATCACACAAATAATCAATATCTGAGTTGGTGATTGAAAGTGTGTTGAGTGACAATATGTCTTTTCATTGTTATCTTTTTGTTCTACCAACTCTTACCTTTTCAGGTTGCAGTTTTTGGCTATCTGAAAGGGGAAAGACACAAGACTGTAGTGAGGGGAGGGTGTGGGTGGGAAGTAAAATGTGTATGCTTACACAATCAGCAGCTTGTAAATCAGAAAAGATTATGAGATGAGAAGAAAGTTGTTGTGAGAAGGACATTTCATTAAAATTAGGAATTTAGAATATTGTTCATGTGACAAATAATTCCATCCAGTTCTTCCAAAATGCCAATCATGATATGTTGAAAGGTCTTGGGCACTGAGGCAATTACATACGAACATATAAGCATGCAAATTAGGAGCACAAGTTAGTCTGTCAGCCCTCAAGTCTGCTGTACCATTCAATCAGATCTTGGCTGATCTGATTGTAATCTCAACTCCACTTTTCCACCTAGACCTGATAATCTTTCATCCTCTTATCAAGAATCTAACTATCTCTGCCTTAAAAATATTCAGACACTCTGCTTTCTCTGCCTTTTGAGGAAGAGTCACTACCATCTAAGAGAGATAAAAACCTCATTTCTGTCTTAAATGGGTAACTCCTTACTTTTAAACAGTGGCCCCAAGTTCTAGATTCTCCCACAAGAGGAAATATTCTTTCCACATCCAACCTGTCAAGATTCCTCAGGATCTTATACAGTTCAACCAAATCATCTCTTACTCTTCTAAACTACAGCAGATACAAGCCCAGCCTTCCCTCATAAGACAACTCTCCGAATGCAGCTATTAATTTAGTAAACCTACTCTGAACTGCTTCTGACAAATTTACATCCTTCCTTAAATAAGGAAACCAATACTATACAGAGTACTATATAAGTGGTCTTACCATTGCCCTGTATAATTGAGGCACAACCTATCTACTTTTGTGTTCATGTCACAAGAAATAACAACTTCCCAATAGCTTTCCTAATTTTTTGCTGTACGTGAATACAAACCTTTTGCAACTCATGCATGAGGTCACCAAGATCCATTTGCATTTAAGAGCTCTGCAATCTTTTTACCGTTTAGATAATAAATGTCTTTCTAATGTTTCCTGCCAAAGTGAACAATTTCTCAGTGTTGATGGGTTTTTGAGGTGGCTGAGTACTGTCAGAAATCTCACACAATACAAGACTTACAAAGTCATTGTCTTAGTTTAAAGGTGTAACCTTTATTGTAACCAGCAGTTGCTAGAAGAAGCGATCAGAGAATCGGAGCAGCTCCCGAGGTAGAGCAGCTAGACCTCTCCAATGAAATCTGACCAGTACAATTCAAAACAGATCAATTATAGATTTTCTTATGAATTATTCCCGCCTTGCATTAACTTTAAATCAAACATCTTCAATATACGTAAATCAACAAATATATCTGTCATATACCTTAGCCAATCACATCTTACCGTCTGGCATAATGGCATTTCATTCCCCGTTAGAATCCGGATGTTCCCATTTTGGCTAATTCAACACCCTGTTTCCCTTAGGAAGCAGACACCAGCTACAAAGTTTAATGGATACGTTTCCATACAGTTCATTGCAAACCAGATTAATATATGACTCTATTTCCGGGCATGTATCTGTCTTATCTGGACAGTGAATATACCCTATATTCATGAAATTTAACTCGGTGTTCTGAATGTTCTCTCCATTAGAAACTCCACTAATAAAACTTGCATATTTCCAAAGTTTCAATATTCCGTATGAACATGGCTTTGTTCTCATGTCTTTTACCATGATCCTTTGCAGCAAACTGCCTTTGGTTGAAGTGAACAATTATTCTTAAAAATACATTAATATGTTTGAAATATCAGGATATGAGTTTTTAAATCATAATCACTCGTTTAAATCTCTTACTGTATTTTGTATATGTGTAAACAGCTTTCTTGTTAGCTTATAAATCTGTTTTAAAGTCATTTAACTCAATGCTGGTAGTTCCGTCAGTATTTTAATATCTAATAGTTTAAAAATATTACTAACCTAATAGAATTTTTCCTCTTTCACACATTTACCCCACACTGTGCCCCATTTGCTTGATCTTTGCCCACTCAGTTAATCTATCTATATATTTTTGTAGCCTCCTCTTCAGATCTTATATCCTAGATATATTTTTACCAAATTTAGCATCTATACTGTTGAATTCTGGTTTCAAACTGTTAGATTGTAGCTTCAATTCCTAGTTCCTAGTTCTTTGGAGAGTGAATCAGTGGTGAGGCACAAGCTTTTGATTGCAAACTTTTATTTCAAAGGCACAGGGTGTTCAGTACAGTGTTGTAACAAAAAAGATTTTCTTGTGTCCCTTTTTTTGTTGCTGAACAAGTTTTGCAACTCAAGCAACACTCAGTAAGCACCTTGCCATTGTTCTCTAGGCTGCAGCTTGAACCATTCTAACCAGCTGCACAGCCACAAGCCTGTTTGCAAACAACCTTTTGTCTACCACCACAGATTGCAATAGTTTGATCCATGATGCTTCATATCCCTCAGTCTCCCCTTTGAAACAATTAACGCTTCCACCAGCTAATTGGAGTCGTAGAATCATAGAATTCCTTCAGTGCAGAAGAGACCATTTGGCCCATAGAGCCTGCAACGACAACAATCCTATCCAGGCACTATCCCCATTATCCCTCTATTTATCCTGCTAATCCTCCCACCACTGAAAGGCAATTTAGCATGGCCAATCAACCTAACCTGCACATCTTTGGAGTGTGGGAGGAAAATGGAGCACCCAGAGGAACCCACTCAGATTCAGGGAGAACAGTGCAAACTCTACACAGAACGTGACCCAAGGTTGGAATTGAACTCGAGTCCCTGGCATTGTGAGATAGCCGTGCTAACCGTTGTCCACCATGTCGCCCACAACAGATTGGAATCATACCTAACATGAATGTTATCCTGGCACGAACTACTTAGAACTACCAGCATAAGAAACTTAGCAAACTCAATCACACATTCGGAAAAATGTGGCTTACATGACACACCTGCATCTGGTTAAATAAAATAGGAGATCCCAACATTGAGAATTGGAGGAAAGACCACATGAGTACCATGGCAACAAAATACTGAATAACTTTGAAAACAATCAACGTAAGTGAGAGGAAAGCAACTGATAGTAATAGCTTTTGTATGATCCATATTCCTATGCTTCAGAGAATGCCCTCAAGTGACCTAAAAATAGCCCAAGGTTTTGAGTTTGCCTTGAGGGCTTTAACCTGTTTGTGAATGGAAGCAAAAACAGTGCTGGAATAGTCAAGGATATGGTACAAAAGAAACATTCATGTACCATCACTGCACATTTCTGCCAATAGGAAACCTAAGGCCATTCAGTATTGTAACACCATCTTCCGAATCTAGCTACCTCAGCATTTATGCTACAGCTATTACCTATTTTTTCAACAGCTTAGAGCAGATGCCTTATTTTGTCTAATGCAACTAAGACTGTATAATTTGGGATAAGAACGGAGAAAAAAACATGTGGGAATGACTATAGCCTCTTCGGAACTGTAAAGGTTGTGTTTTGAATAGGGTGAACCACTATCCTAACAGCAGGGACTGTGTAAGCACCATAGCACGACCCTGATTAATGAGTAGAGAACTATTCGTATGCCTTAGTACCACAAATAAACATAGTACCAGTTACAGAGGCCTGGTTAGTTCCAAACCATTTCGAAGAGAGTGAAGTGATTCTCGTCTCTTCCTTCATGGACCGTGCTGTCTGGAGCCCATGTGGAACAATTATAAGTACACTTACTATTCTCTAATTTAGGGCCAATTCCCAGCACCATAGTCTATTGGGAGCATAGGATTACTTAATAGGTGTATTTGCTTTATCTTTAGGAATTGTTTTGAGGTAAAATTTCACATTGTTATCTAGGTAGACACTTCACAGCATTCCATACAGTTACATAGGTGATCATAGGAAATGTATGAAATTCCTTAGGTAGCAAACCACAGATCCAACATTTTCAATCTATGATCCTAGAATATGCATGTGTGGCCTGAATGAAGAGGTTAGCACCTGGGATATTATACTTATCTTCATAATTGAGGGAGTGGGGAGTGGGGGCGAATTAACAGTGATCATGCCCTGCTCGAAGACATGACAGAATTAAAAGCTGCACTTTCATGTCTAGTTCTGTGGGTGATTCGTGTATGGTATGATTTAAAACAATGATAGATACATAGATTGTAGCAATAAATCTCGGTCTTACAATTAAGTATTTCTGACCTACAGAGTGATTCCTCTATGTTATATGTATGATGTTTGCAGTATATCTATTTTAGTATGATTGATGGGGTGAAAACATATGTGAAAATCAATGATACAAATTCTGTTTTCTCTGTATCTATAAAGGCATTCTGCAAAGCATAATAAACATTAGTCCATCCATTGATTCTAAACAGCAATTACTTCTAGCTTGTTTCTTCTCTAAATGTCTTCATCCTCTCCCCTCCCAAGGAGGTGGACTCAGCAGTTTCACTCTGATTGTTTGTTACCTTTATGGTTTATTACTCAGCTGCGTAATCAAGTAAGGGAGAGGTTACCAGCACATCACCTCACTGCATCTGTTGCAGAGAACCATTAATCAGTTTGCAGTGACTGGCATGAATCCACTTCGTTGTATCAGTCACTTTTGACACCTGAATTGGTAATTAACAGTACATGATAGGGATCTTGGCCCCCAGAGGCTGCATCTGTGGCTTCTGGAGACACAATCATTGGACAGGAACCAGAAAATATTCTCCTTCTGGTGGGCTGTCCCAAGTAGCTCGGACCTGTTGGTAAGCAATTTATTAGATCGGGTTAGTCCATTACAAAAATCAATCAAAGAGTCAGTCACTAAATGAACAGTGGTTTTTTTCAAATCAGGCATCCTAGGTAGGGTCTGGCCATGATGACCTCATGTGGACTCAGCCCATTTCCTTTTTGGCAGTAGCTCTGATAATGCAGAGCACCATTAGTAGGGCTATCACCCAGTTAGTCCTGTCTTGATATATTTTAAACAGACGTTCTTTGATGATCTGGTTCATTCTCTCAACATCCCTGAAGATTGTGGATGATGAGGGCAGTGATATGACCATTGAATGCTCAGTAACCTGTATACCTTTCAACACACTGTCTTTGTAAAATGTGTCCCTTAGTCCGAGTCAATTTGTTGCAGTACTTCCTATCTTGAAACTATGTCTTACACCAAAGTTTTGACTGTGTGAGAGACCTGGTAGGACTGCCTCCACCCATCTAGAGAACTTATCCATAATCACCAAGACTTATGTGTACCTTTACACACTGGTAATGTGATATAAGTGACAAAAGAGTCCTGGAGGAGCTGGTGTACCCACCGTATGTAGCTTGACTGCTGTTCCCGTGTTATTTTTCTGACAGGTGATGCAGGTTTCAGCCACTATCTTGGCCTGTGCTCTGAAACATGGGTTCTACCATGTCAGGGAGAATCTCTGAACTATTTTGTCTATTCCAACATGTCCCAAAGAGTGAATCTGTGTCTCCAAATAAGGAAGAACTGAGGTGGGAGCGACCACTCGATTACTTAAGTGTCTCCAGACACCATCATTAAAGAGTTTTGTTCCATTTTCCATTCATTCCACTTCTCCTTGCCATATCTTGCATTTCTTCTATCTGAGACAATGTCTGAGGGATTGTATACAGTTGTCGTTACTTTGTTGTTTCATTGTCATTCTGTCCACCCTCCCTTGAGGCTTGTCTTACAGCTTCATCTGCTCATGCATTGCCTTTAGCTTCAGGAGTATCTTTTTTTACACTTGAGGATCATGACCTCATTTGGGAGCTGTCAGCTTCTACAAGTCTCTGGACTGGTCGACCATTTTTATCAGGAGTACTAGTTGCAGTAAGGAACCCACAGTTGACCAAAATAATGCACTATTCCAAACGCGTGTCCAGAGTCAGCATAGATATTGACACACTAACCTTCAGCCAATTTACAGGCTTCAGTTCTTTAGTTCTGCTTGTTGGGCAGAAGTACCTTGATTCTCATGCTAAAACAATATTTTCTGTTGTCACAGCCCAGCCTGCCCCTTTCAAGTTCTGTCTTCAACTATGGATGACCCATCGGTATAGAGAACCCAGTGTAGTTAGAAAAAGTTTGCACATTTCTTGCTGTGATTCCGGAACTTGAATAAAATCTACACAGTTATGATGCTTCCCCTGTGGGCATCATGGTAACTAGTTTGGTCTTGAGAAGACGCACATGGGCCATCCCCCTTTTGTCTAAATCATCGATGTTTGAATCTGGAATCCTCAGACATGAATCAGTTTCAGCCCTGAGTCTCCTCCTATTCTCTCTCTCTCTACCTCCTCCAAAATCGGATACATGCTTGCTGTAGGTAGAACTTGCGGGAGCAGTTGAGACAACTTTTATTGAGAGCTCTCAGTTCTTCTGTCAGCCTCTTCAAATCAGCTTCTGCTTTCTCTCTCCTCTGATGCTCCTCACTGATTTTCTCAGATATATCACAGACATTCTGTTTTTCCCTATCTAGCTGTGATTTTAGGATGATAATCTCTTGCTATTGTAACTGTGACATTGTCAAATGCATATAGACAATTTCTTTTTGCATCTCTTTCCTGAGTCATGTTTCCAAATGTCCATTGGATGTCTGGTAGGGGCCATACCCTGTTACGATCAGTGTCAATAGTAAACTTTTGTCATTAAACTTCTCTTTGTTTCTCCAACTGCAACTTCTTTTCCTAAGGTTAACTTATTTTATTTTGTATCGCATGTTTATTAATTTCAGGGGGCTTCATGCCTCCCTTCACAGTTGTACATTTCTTATGCGAATTGGCCATTTTTGTCACAGAACCCACATAAACTCAGTGGAGACATCCTGTCTAATTCAGTAGAAACATACCATTTCCTTCAATTGTTGATTAATCAAGGCACCCTGTATTTTATTGCTTCTTTAGTATTGTTTCAAAAGTATTGACATTCCTTACAGTGTACCTGATTACTTCATCAGTTAACTTCTTCTATGGTGTATCATCTGAGACAAAAAATGATTATGAGAAGGAAGAATGAATGAAACCTTACCTCCTTTATATTATGTGCACTTTTATTTCTCTTTCTCTTCTCTTGACTTCAATGCTTCCTTTCCTGATCTTCAGATGTTAGTTATCCTGCTGACTATGGGTTAGGTGGATTGGCTATGCTAAATTGACCCTTAGTGTCAGAGGGACTAGCTAGGTAGATATGTGGGGTTATGGGGATAGAGCCTGGATGGTACTGTGGTGGATGTAGACTTGATGAGCCAAATGGCCTCTTTCTGCACTGCAGGGATTCTATGGTTCTATGCAAACTGTTGGATCCTGGCTTCAAGCTGGTAGATTTTAGCTTCAAATTCTTGTTCTTTGGAGAGTCAGTGATGAGGCTATTCATTACAAATTTTTTTTTAACAACACATGATGTTCAGTCCAGCTATACAGTGTTGCAACAAAAAGGGTTTCATTGTGTTCCTCTTTTTAATACTCACTTTGTTGATGAACAGGTTTTGCAATTTAAACAACCTCTCAGTAAGTATCTTTCCATTGTTCTCCAGGCTGCAGCTTGAGCTGGTTCTAACCAGCTCCATGGCCACAAACCTGTTTGTAAATAACCTTTTGTCTTCTGCCACAGATTATAACAGTTTGATACATGATGCTTCAAATCCCTCAATTCCTTTGGTCCCTTCATCCAAGTCATTTATATAAATGGTGAAAAGTCGAGGCCCCAGCACCTGGTCTCTCTGGCACACAGCTTGTTACATCTTACCAACTAGAAAATTACCTGTTTATGCCGACTTTTCATTTCCTGTTAGCCAACCAATCTTTTATTCATGTCAGTATATACCTTTGCAACTTTAATTTCTGCAATGACCTTTAATGTGGAACTTATCAAATGCCTTCTAGAAATCTAAATGCAATTCATCCACCTCTTCCCATTCATCCACAACATATGTTACTTCTTCAACAAACTGCAATAAAGTGATTAAACATGATTTTCCTTTCATAAAACCAAGCTGATTCTGCCTGGTGACCTTGAATTTATCCAAGTGCCCTGCTGTAACACCTTTAGTAATAAAGAACAAAGAACAAAGAACAAAACAACATGGGAAACAGGCCCTTCAGTCCAGCGAGCCTGCGCCACCACCCCGATGTTCCCACCTCTACCCGTGACTCCTGTCTATGTTTATAGATCTATGGATTAAAAACCAAATTTGAGACAATTTAGGGAGAATTTGTTTTACCAATTAGCCTAAAAGCACATCTTTGTGATGTGGGAGGAAACCTGAGCACCCAGAGAAAACCCACGCAAGCACGGGGAGAATGCGCAAACTCCCACAGACAAAGGCCCAAATCCATGTATCTGCACAGCACAGCAATAGTCACTCAGCTGTTTTGTTGCCCATCAAATGGTCCAGGTCAAGCATACACTAACGACGTGAAGCATTAGAATACTCTCGAAAAAATCCAAGAGCAGCCCTCTCACGACCCATCGCGTGTATGCCCGTTGTTAGACAACAAGGTGGACCAAAGCACCTGTAGGATAAAAACAAGTACATCAATATCATCATCTATTTACACACTTCCCAGGGACTCCCAAGGCTCATGATCCCTATTTTAAATCAGTTTTCTATACCCTCCATTCCCATTCTGTTCATGTGCCCATCTAAGTATTTCTTAAATAACTCCAGAGTGCCTGCCTCCACCACTTTACTTGGCAGCGCATTCCATACCCCCACCACCCACTGTGTGAAAAAACTCCCTCTAGCATCCAAATTATACCTTACCCCGCCTCACCCTATGCCCGTGACCCCTCGTGCTATTCAAGTCCATCCTTGGAAAAAGCTTAACCCTGTTTACTCTGTCTATACCCCTCATAATCTTGTACACCTCTATTAGGTCTCCTCTAAGTCTACGTCTTTCTAAGGAAAACAGGCCCAATTTGCCTAACTTCTCCTCGTAACTCAGACCTTTCATACCAGGCAGCATCCTGGTAAACCTCCTCTGCACTCTCTCCAGAGTCTCCACTCACTTCCAGTAATAAGGTGACCAGAACAGTATTCCAAATGAGGTCTAACCAATGTTTTATACAACTGCAACATTAAAGGCCAGCTCTTGTACTCTATATCCCTTCCTATAAAGGCTAGCATACTATATGCTTTCTTCACAACCTTCTCCACTTGCTCTGCCACCTTCAGAGACTTGTTCACCTGCACCCCCAGGTCCCTCTGCGTTTCTATACTCTTAATAGGTCTACCCTTTATCATCTACCTCCCCCCTACATTCTTTCTCCCAAAATGCATCACCTCACATTTATCAGGATTGAATTCCATCTGCCATCTATCTGCCCCAGCTACCAGCCTATCTATGTCCTGCTGCATTGCCTGACAATGCTCCTCACTATCCGCAAGTCCAGCCATCTTTGTATCGTCTGCAAACTTGCTAATCACTCCACTTACTCCCTCTTCCAAGTCATTTATATATATTACAAATAGAAGAGGTCCCAGTACCGAGTCCTGCGGCACACCACTAGTGACCGACCTCCAGCTAGAGAAATACCCTTCCACTATTACTCTCTGTCTCCTATTACTAAGCCAGTTACTTATCCATCTAGCTACCTGTCCTTGTATCCCATGAGCCTTGACCTTCTCAACTAACCTCCCATGAGGGACTTTGTCAAATGCCTTACTAAAATCCACATAGACGACATCAATGGCTCGCCCTTCGTCCACCGTTTTCGTCACCTCCTCAAAAAATTCTACCAGATTTGTAAGGCACGACCTCCCCTTAACAAAGCCATGCTGCGTATCCCTAATCAGATCGCAACACTGTAAGTGCCTATACATCCTATCTCTAAGAATCTCCTCCAACAGCTTCCCTACTACTGACGTCAAACTCACCGGCCTATAATTCCCAGGGTTATCCCTACTACCCTTTTTAAATCAATGGTACAACATTAGCTATTCTCCAGGGGACCTCATCTGTGTCCAAAGAAGAGACAAAGATTTGCGTCAGATGCCCAGCAGTTTCATCTTGCATGTCCCTAAGCAGCCTTGGGTAAATGCCATCAGGCCCTGGAGATTTATCAGTTTTAATGCTACCTAGAAGCTCTAACACTTCCTCCCTCGGTATGGATATTTCCCTCAACTGCTCCACAGCTCCCTCAGAGACAGGAACGGTCAACAAGCCCCTCTCCTTCATGAATACCAACGCAAAGTATTCATTCAGGATCTCCCCCATTCCCTCGGGCTCTAAGCACAGTTCCCCTCCTCTGTCCCTAAGAAGTCCTATTTTTCCTCTAACCACCCTTTTATTCCTAACATAGGAGTAAAAAGCCTTTGGATTTTCCTTAATCCTATCCGCCAAAACCATTTCATGCCTCCTTTTTGCCCTTCTAATTCCTTGTTTGATTTCTCTCCTAGTCTCTCTGTATTCCTCCAACGCTGTCTCCATTCCCAGCTGCTTTGACCTATCATACGCCTCTCTTTTCTTCCTAACCCAGTCCTCAATATCCCTAGTAACCCATGGCTCTCTAATCCTACCTTTCCCATCTTTCCTCGTAGTCAGCACATATCTTTCTTGCAACATTTTTAGTATTCCCTGGAAAGACTCCCACATGCCTAGCGTGGACTTACCCTCGAACAATCATTCCCAATCAGTTTCCATAAGTTCCTGCCTAATCCGACCATAGTTAGCCTTCCCCCAATTCAGCACCCTGCCCCTCGGGCAACAAGCATCCTTTTCCATCTGTACCCTAAAGTAGACAGAATTGTGGTCACTGTTAGCCACGTGTTCCACTACTACAACATCAACCACCTGCCCTGGCTCATTACTGAGAACTAAATCCAATATAGCCCCCTCTCTAGTCAGGCTAGCCACATACTGCTCCAATGATCCTTCCAGTACACATTTTACAAATTCCTGCCCGTCCAAACCCCCAGCTCTAGGTACTTTCCAATCCACCCTAGGAAGATTAAAATCTCCCACTATAACGACTCTGTTCTTTCTGCACCTATCCAAAATGTCTTTACATATATAGTTTCCAATGTTCTTCCTATGGCAGGTGTTAAGCTAATTGGCCTCCCCCCCTCCTGCTTTTTGTGTCCTCTTTTTGAATAAAGGAGTGGTGTCCTCTATTTTCTGATCTAATGAAATCTTCTCTGAGTCTAGGGAATTTTAGAAAGTTACCGCATCAACTAGTTCACCAGCAATTTCATTTAATACTTAAGGTTGAAGTCCATCAGGACCTGAAGACTTGTCAGCCCATAACTTCAATAGTTTCCTGAGGACCACTTATCTGGTGATTGTAATTTTCTTGAGTTCCTCCCCCGCTTCTGTTTCCTATTTACAGCTATTTCTGAAATGTTACTTGTGTCCTGTATCGTGAAAATCAATGCAATGTACCTGCTTAATTCATCTGCCATCTCCCTTTTCCTGTTACTAAATCCTCAGCTTCACTTTCCATTGGACCAACTTTCACTTACTCTTTTCCTTTTTGAATACTCTTATCTGATTTTATATTTCTAGATAACTTTCTCTCCATTCTAATTTTTCTCTGCTTATTAATATTTTAGTCATTCTTTGCTTTTTTTTACATTTAGTCCAGTCTTCTGACCGGCCAACCACATTTGTGCAATTATATGTTTTTTTAAAGTTTGATACTCATTTTAATTTTTTTAGTTCACCACGGATGGTGGGTTCTTCTCTTGGAATTTTATTTTTCATTGGAATGTATCTGTTCTGTGTATTCTAAAATATCCCTTCAAATGTCTGCTATTGCACTTTTCTTGACCTATCCCTTAACTTAATTTGCCAGTTAAATTTTGCTATCTCTGCTTTCATGCCTTCAAATTTGTCCTTATTTAAATTTAAAATATTAGCCTTGGACCCATTCGCCTGTCCCTCAAACTAAAGGTAAATTCAATCATATTATTAGCACCGTTATCTGGAGGTGTATTCACTTTAAGGTCATCACTCAATCCTATCACATTGCACAGCATCAGGTCCAGTGGAGTCTGCTCTTTGGTTTGCTCCAGAATATATTGTTCTAAAAAAACTATCCCAAAAAACATTCTGTGAGCTCCTCATTGAGACTATCTTTGCCTATCTGATTTTTGCAGTCTATATTATGTGAACACCATTAAGGGGCCTGCAAAGCACCCCCCAAAGTGACTTCTTGCCTTAACAATTTCTTATCTCTAATCATACTGTTTCCAATCCTAGTTTCTTGATCTGAGGTCATCCTTCTATTGTGGTAATGCCATCATTAATTAACAGAACTACCCTTCCACCTGTTCTTAGCTTCCTGTCCTTCCTAAATGACATGTACCCGCGTCAGTATTAAAGTCCCAATCTATTTCCTCCTGCAGGTATAATTCTGACTCTCAGATTATCCTTATTTATTTCCATTTGAAGTTGAGTTCATTTTTTCTGTTTTGAATGCTATGTACGTTCAGATACAGAGCCTTTAGTTTTGTCATTTTATTATTTGTGTAACATTTAGCCTTATCTACTGATTTAATCTTAGGTTTGAATTTTCTATCTATCTTGCCATGGTATGTCATTTTTCTTATCTTTCTTTCCTGCCTTCTCTTTATCCTTTTACTTACCACACCTCACCAGATTTAACTGCAGATACAAGGTGGCTAAAACAGTACTGGCCGAAGGGCATGATAGATATGTTTAACAACTTTGACACCTCATTGAAAAAGAACTGCTAGAAGCTGCTATTGGTATCAAGCTCAGTGAAAACTGAACGCCTTTTAAGTCTCACCAACCTTTTGTAAACAGATGCCATGGAGTAAACTTCTCTCTCAGTGACCTTGTTTAAGTGCATGACTTCCACGTAAATGCGAAGTAAGCCATTAAGCTTGTGTATAAATTCTATGGCAAAATATCAAAAAGTGAATTGTGAAATTGGCCACATCACTCCCTGGTGTAGCATAGAGTCAATCTTTCATGTCACCTTTTTCAAGAGATGGTTGGGGATCTTTTGTGAGATAAATAAATATACCAGCTTGGTATTTAGCTTTAAAGTAATATGGTAAGTCATGTGGGGGTATCGCAGACCAGTAAATAGTTTCTGAAATTCCCTTCTGAATTTATCTGGCTTGTCTTGGTAGTTCAGCTCTTCTCCCTTGTAAAGAAGTTACAGATCTGAGCAGGCTCTCTGGTTCAGTTATGGGCATCTCTGCTGTGAAATAGCATAGGCAATTTCTATATTTTATCTTCCTTCATAGCAAAGTGGAGCAGTCATCTGCTCTTGCATCTTGAGTGGTGTATCACTGGACCATCCAGTCAAGTGATAAATGATTTGAGAAATTCAGATTTCAGCCATGTGAAAAGCAAAAACTCAAAAGATGATCCATGAGGTTGAGACTGAAAGCTCAGAAAACGCACAGCCATGCTTCTTAGGCGAAGTTAATGATCTTGGTTTTGGAATGCAGTTATTTCAGTTAAAGGCCATTTACTACTTTAGAAATTAGACACAGGAGCCAGTCCTTTTAGACAAAGAATCATGGCTGGTGACCCAGTGGCTGATGTTCCTCATGACACCCCTTTATGGGACAGTTTGCTTAAAGATCCTGATGAAACATAGCCTGTGATGAAGAATGAAACAATCCGTGAGATGGAATCGTAGCATCCCTACAGTGCATAAAGAGACCATTCAGTCCATTGAGCCTGGACCAAAAGCAATCCCACCCAGGCCCTATCTCTAAAGCCCCACGTATTTACCCTGTTAATCCTCCTGACATTAAGGGACAATTTAGCATGGTTTGTCAACCTAACCCACACATCTTTGGATTGTGGGGAGAAATCAGAGCACCCAGAGGAAACCCAGGCAAACACGGGGAGAACATGCAAACTCCACACAGTCACTCGACACTGGAATTGAACCCATGCCCATAATTATTTTGATAATGATTGCCAACTAATCCTTTCTCATTACACAATACCCAGTCAAAGATGGTCTGTTCCCTCGTTGGTTCCTCAATATATTGCTCCAGAAAACCATTCCTTATAACTCCAGAAGTTCCTCCTCTATTGTACTATGACCAATTTGACTCTTCTAATCTATATGCAAATTAAAGTCACATGTAATCACTGATGTTCTCTTAACACATACATCACTGATTTCCCGTTTAATACTTTTCTCAACATTACCACTACAGTTTGATGGTCTATATAGCACTCCGCCAATATTTTTTGCCCCTTGTTTCTTAACTCAACCCATATAGATTCCTAATACCTTTCCTCAATAAAATATCAATATCAGCTTTGATCAACAGTGCAACTCCACCATCATTTTCCTTCTGGCTGTCCTTCCTAAACACTGAATAGCCCTCATTTAGTTCCCATTCTTGGCCACCTTGAAGCTATGTCTCTCTAATGCCAACTATATCATACCCTTTTACATTTATCTGTGCAACAAAGTCAACCATTTTGTTTCGAATACTCCATGCATTCAGGTACGAAACCTTAAGGTGACCACTTTTAACATTTCTTTTCCCTTTTCTATTATTTTTTACTCAATATTTATCTGACTCTGGGGATTTCTGTGCCTAACACTTTCCTTATTTCCTTATTGTCATTTCTCATATTCTTAATTCCTCCGTTTCTGAATGCTTACAATGGTTCCCCTTCCCTTGCCACATTAGTTTAAACAGTCGCCAACCACTCTACTAAGAACCCTGCTCAGGACATCAGTCCTGATTCTGCCTAGGTGTAAACTGTCCAGTTTGCACAGGTCCCATCTCCCCCAATGCTCTAGGAATCTGAAACCTTCTCCCTGACGCCATCTTTTCAGCTACGTTTTATTCCTATGTATCCTGCTGTTTCTATCTGACTAGCACATGGCACAGATAGTAATCCCAAGATCACTACCTTTGAGGTCCTACTTTCAGCTTCTTCCGAGCTCTCTATATTCTGTTTTTAGGCTGTAATCTCTTCTATCTATGGCATTTGCACTAACATGTACTACAACCAGATTGTTTACCACCCCCCCCCCCCCCCCCCTCCTTCAGAATGTTCTGCAGCTGTCCCAAGACATCTTTGACTTTGCCACCAGGGAGGCAACATACCATTCTGGAATCTCATTTGCAGCCACAGAAAGAATTATCTATTCCCCTTACAGTAGAATCTCCCGTAACTATTGCATTCCAACACTTCTTACTCCTTCTCTCTGCAGCAGAACTAATTGTGGTGCAATGGATATGACTGTTACTGTTTTCCCCTGAAAGGCCATTCTCCTCAACAGTATCTAAAATGGTACATCTGTTTTGCAGGGAAATAGCCACAGGAGATTCCTGCACTGTCTGCCCAACTCTCTTGCTTTGTCTGGTGGTCACCCATTCCCTTCCTGCCTGTGGAGTCTGAGCCTGTGGTGTGACCACCTCTCTATACGTGCTATCCATGTTACTCTTTGCCTCACAGATGCTCCCTAGCTGCAGACCCAGCTCTGAAATGTGGGCTTCCAGGAGCTCACACTTTCTGACAGTAATGTCAAGACACTTCCTGCGTGCATGCTGACCCCGGGTGTTGAAAATGTTTCCAGCCTCCTACATGCAGCATGAAGAGCAGTCCACAGCTTGGAACTCTTGTGTCTTGTCTTACTCCTTTAAATTAAACTTTTGAAAGATGTTTTCTTTCAGAATAAGCCCAACTCTCTAGGACCATTCTTTCCTGCACCTCATTACTACCAAATATAACCTGTACGTATAAACCACAGAAGTTACTTCTGAGACCTCAAGTAATAAAATGATTAAACACTTACCTGACCTTTCTGCTTGCCAGTCAGCTCATTCTTCCTTCTGTTTATTTTTGGAGGGTTTCTTCCTCTACCCAGTTTACTGTCAAGGTGACTGCAACGACTTCTCCCAGAATGCTCCTCAGTGAAGTGTCTCTGCTGCCTCTGCGGTGGGGGTGGGATTTGGGGGGGTGTGGAGTGGGGGGTGTGGGGGAGTGTGGTGGTTGCTAGAGAATGCGGTGAGCCATTCAGACATCAGTTCACTTCAGTGGGAGAGGGACTGGAAGTTCCCACTAACAGGAAGGGTCAGAAAATTCCAGCTTTTGTGTTCCTCAGTATCTTCTATTCCCTGAATACTGTTTGATCCACTTGATCTCTCTTTAAATTTTTAACCGGAAAACGGAAGTTTCCTGTTGCTGCAGGAGTATACTATTTTAAAATGTCCCCTCTTGTGGCAGGAGTGATACTTGTCATTAATGGCTGGACAGACTTTGTGTCAATAAAGTTTAATTCTGCCATTGTGTGGACAAGGAACAATGGTGCTGATAATGGTTTCTTCTGTTGTCTAATAGCTCTGTGGTTTACGAATTGGATTGGATTGGTGGTCTGTCCCCAAGAAGGCTCCCTGTCCCTCTGAATGAATAGCCTATGTAGTTTGCAAAATTCAGACTGCCTGGCTAATTATAGTGCTTTTAACAATTTAAGATGTTCTCAGGACTTTAAGAAGTACAATAATGCTCCATCAACCACTTCCACCATGTGATCTCTGATGAGTTTCTTTCAATGCCCCATATTCACAGTTACCAGCTAAGGAAAACAGGTCATTCATGAAAGAATCAATACTCACTAGGTTCCTGAATTTTGCCTACTCTAAGCAAAAGTAGGAATCAAAAGCCTTGATGATCCCTTCATATTTAGCAGGTCATTCTTAAAGTATTTTCGGCGCAACTGCCAATTGCCGAAACAAAAAAACTGATCTGATCCTTGCCTGGTTTCTGGACTCAGGCAGTCCAAAATTGATTAAATTGGCAATCTCAGTTCCTCCAGTGCAAGGCTTGGTCAAGGCATTCCATGAGGTCCAGGAGCTTGGGCAAAGGAAGACTTTCTCCATAGTTGGTGCACTCGTAGTCAGCTGTTGTGAGTCTCCAGTAGCGATTATAAAAGCAAAAAATGCTCCAGTCAGACTTGAAATGTTAGCTGTGTTTTCTCTCTCCACAGACCTGCAGTCAGACCTGCTGAGATTTTCCAACACTTTCTGTTTTTGTTTTAGATATGGAGATTCCAGCATCCACAGTGACTTAATTTTATCCAGTAGTGACTAGTTGCTCTGATTGCTGCTGCAGGCTTTTCTCAAGTATGCTCTGTTGGGACGATGACCTTCACTTTTCCAATGTTAACTCAGTAAATATTTCACAGACTGCTCAATCATGTATTGTTATCATAACTGGGTTCAGGTTCCTTAATTGAAGAGAGCTGGAAACCATGCTGTTACAAAGTAGTGAACCTTTATTGATTCTTTTATACCATTTACAGAGGCAAACTTTAGCACGAATCCATTAGAACCTTCTTCCCTCAGGTTCCAGCTACAAATGATCAGGCATTTTTAAAAATTCTTTCATGAGATCTGGTTGTCGCTGGCTGGGCCAGAATTTGTTGTCCGTTCCTACTTGCCCTTGAATTGAGTGGTTTGCAAGGTCATTTCATCTGATATCAATGATGATACGCTCTAGTTATTGGCGTTATTACTATTAACTTTGCGTGTGTGTGTGTGTGTGTGTGTGTGTGTGTGTGTGTGTGTGTGTGTGTGTGTGTGTGTGTGTGTGTGTGTGTGTGTATTTACACTGTGCATGTGACGGGGAATTGAGCTTCACTGAGTCCTCCATTACCGTTGAATATGGGGAGTCTAGCTGAAATCTACATGGTTACATAAAGTAAGAAAGTTTTTATATTGTGCATTAGAAGTGCAGTTTCATATTTACTGATGTATTATTGATCTCTGATATGCAAACTTTAATAATAAACCAAATGTTACTATCTGTTTTATTGCTGTTTGGTTTTTGCTGGCATCTGGCATAAAGTTGAGTAAGGTATATATTGTTCAGGGGATGTGGACGTCACTACTAAGTTGTCCATCCCAAATTGCTTCCAAGAAGGTGGTGGTGAGTTAAAATGAGGTCACATTGAAAAAGAACTTGTGAAGCACCACCGTAGTCCTTTGTTTTGTTTTCTATGTACATAACCTCGCAAGGTCATGATTTGTTGTTAGTATGGACTTCAACCTGTATCGTGTGCGCTGACTGCTTTGAATGATGAAATGCTTAGGTCACTTTGGTGATTTGATGCAAATGCATTGGTTCATAGACTCGATAGTAATAGAAAATAAACAAAGGGAAAACTTTTGTTTCTACCCACTTGAAATTTAATAATTCTACCTCTTTGAGGAACCTGGAAACACTTGTATTTCACTGCTGATCTTAAAATTGCTTTAATTATATGATTTCTTTTCACAAAAGAGTTTCAGACATTCTTGTCTTTGGCTATTAATTTGGCCTTTTTGTCTTTTGCCACTCTTACTTTTAGAACTAGTCTCTGAATAACCCAGATGGACATTATGGTGAATGGACAGCATGGTGGCACAGTGGTTAGCGCTGTTGCCTCACAGCGTGAGGGACCCAGCTTCAATTCCAGCTGTGGGTTACTGTCTGGGTGGAGTTTGCATGTTTTCCCTGTGTTTGCATGGGTTTCCTCCAGGTGCTATAGTTTCCTTCCACTGTCAAGGAGCGCAGGTTAGATGGATTCGCCCTGCTAAATTGCCCCTTAGTGTCCCAAGATGTGTAGGTTAAATGGATTAGCATGGTAAATGTGTGGGATTATAGCATAGGGTCAGGGAAAGGGCCTGAGTAAGATAATCTGTCAGAGAGTCAGTGCATATTTGATGGCTGAATGGCCTCCTTCTGTACTGTGGGGATTCCATGATATAGCCTTTTTCTCAGAGCCCTTTTTTCCATCCTCTTGCTATTCTTTCAGCAGATCTGCCTACCTACTCATGTAGTCATGAGTACAACTTGGGTTTGTACAGAGACCTTGTCATAACAAAGACTTTTGGCACTTCCACATTATTTACTGTAGACTGACGCAACTTGAAACAACTATATCAACAATAGATGGCAGGGTAGCACAGTGGTCATCACTGCTGTCTCACAGCACCAGGGACTCAGGTTCTATTCCAGCTTTAAGCCACTGTCTGTGTGGAATTTGCATATTTTCCCCATGTCTATGTGGGTTTCCCTCGGCTGCTCTAGTTTCCCCCCACAATCCAAAAATATGTGGGTAAGATTAATTGACCATGCTAAATTGCCCCTTAGTGTATAGCAGGGTAAATATGTGGCGTTATGGGCTTAGGGCCCAGGTGGGATTGTTGGTGCAGACTCAATGGACCAAATGGCTACCTTTTACACTGTAGGAATTCTATGATTCTATGATTCAAAGCACCAAACATTAGTAGAGTTCTGCTAATGGCCGGAAGAGTTCAATAAGCAACAAACCTGTAGGTAGTTGATGATCCCTTTAAATGGAACTAATGGAGGGCCCTATCAACTGCTGAATGTGTGTTCAGCTGTGCGAGTTTCAATGAAAGTTATAGTATTGGTCTCCAAAATGACATTGCTGGTGTTATCTTAGCATCACACATGCAAATGGCCTCATCAAAGGGCCTTCCCCACAAGTATGCATGTGTCATGGATGTCAGTTTGGAACTCTGTGCTGCTTGTAATGCTCAAAAATGTTGGTGCTAGTAATCTATATTTCTCATCCATAGTTCTCACTTTTATTTATAGGATGAAAAAAATCCAAGATGACTATTAGATAATTTCAGAACAAAACATTTTTTACATAAATATAGTTCATGATGAAGCAGTTAGGCTTGTCATTACTGCATTGATATGAATCATGCAATTCCAATTCTCTTAGCAATCTTGATCCAACTCAAGGACTGCAGAATCGTAGTGACGCTTCTGAGAATAAATGTGCCACTAATTGGAAACTGGAAATGAAAGGAATCTATTGTTGATGGAAATTATGTTATTTGCTTAAAATTTCATTGTATTTAGTCCAGGTTTTTGTGGGGTTATATTGTGAAGTTTGAATGATGATCATTTGACTCAGATCTTATTGTTGTATTAAAAAAGAAGATATTAATGAAAAGTTTACAGTGTTACATGTTAAGGTTTTCTAAATGTTTGTGTATGCCTGCTTAATTATATATTCTTGATTTATTGTTTGATGTTTGATGTGTGCTAAATTAATATAATTTCACAATGGACGAATACCTGAAATATATTTCCATATTTTGTGACTATTTTTCAGGAGAGAATCAAATTAAGAATCATCCAAAAAACACTTTTAAGATAATGTTTGTGCTAAAGGGGTTAACTTAACAGGAAAACAGAGTTATGAGATATATATTATTATCCTGCTGATGGGGTGTCTGAACTACCATCCCATCAACAATAAAATATGATTTGACATTTCAGCAGCTACTCACTCTCAATGCTGTGACAACCCTATTCATCTGAACTCCAAAGGGGTCATAGCCAAGTTAGGCTGGTGAATCCATGCTGGACAGAGGTTGTGGATCATCAAGTTTGACTTAAAGCTGAATCTACAGTGAAGATTAAAAGACAAGGTCTAGTTTTTGGAAGTGAGACTGAAAGACAGTCAGAGAGCAAAAGCTTGCAAAAGACAGGAAAACTGTAGCAAGAAGAGGTTCTGCCCTCTCTAAGACAGAATGTGAAAGGTCATTCTGATTCAATCAAATCAATCAACCCTACACATTCACTACATTAACGTTGTTACAGGAAACAAAATTGTATCAATTAAACTGTACAACTCTGATCGTACACATTGTTTTATATATTTCACTTCACTGTGGAATTAGGCAATGTACTATTGAAATTAAGCTCCATCCTACATTTGAAGAGGTTAAACAAATGCACATAAAAGATCCAGTTATCCAGTTCTGGTCACAAGAGAGTTTTATTGTTTCCCGCCAGATTTTATTTCCTTCTCCCAACTAAAGATGGGGCAAGATGAATCCGTTCTCTGAAATATAAGATGAACAAAATGCTTATCGTGGGGTGACTGATACCATGAAACCACCAAAAAAGAGGAACAATTTATGGAAGATCCAAATTTGAAACACTGCTCAATTAAAAATTAAACTTATAACGAATAGTAACAAAATCACCCAAGAGAGTGAATCGATTAATGGAATGTTCTAGTAACCATTTAGTTTTTCTTTAACAATCTTCAGCGTGCCCTGGAGACATGTCTATTTGAAGTGTCACATATGTAATATTTAATTTTAATGGCTTTTTTTTTCTGTTACAGTAAAGCACTGATGGATCTACTGATTGATTTGTGCAGCCAATATCATTTAAATCCAACCCATCATACTCTTGAACTGCAATCCAAAGAGACACACAAACCATTAGGCTTCAAGCCAAACACTCCAGTCGGAGTTTTGGCCATAGACAAAGTGCTCATAAAGCAGAAGGTTATTGAGGAGAAGCCAAGAAGACCCCCACCTGTAGTGCCTGAAGTAGGTAACAAATCAGTAGCTTTGTTATGCTTAATTTAAAAATAGCTTTTTATGTTAATTGTGGCTTGCCATTAGGAACATGATTCTGTGTACTAAACTGCAATGTCACTGAATTTGCTGTGCTCACTATATGTAATTCCTATTTAATTTTTATCCCATTTATCAAAATCTTCACAAGAAAATGCACAGTATTTTGGTGAAGTATGAAAAGTTAGCAAACCATATGGTCGGGTCTGGGAATGAAGGATGACAAATAAGGCTGTAATAATGATACGGTTTTTGAAAAGCTGATAGTTTATGAATGCTCATTTATTTGTCAGTTTGATGGATGTAATATATTGTTCTAGGATTTCATTCTCTTGTCCCCACATAAATATGTGTAATTTTACTGTGTTCTATTTACCAAGCGCTTGCAAGTGTTGTTCATGTCAGAATGTTACATGCTAATAAAATGGTTTACAAAATGAAAAGTGATTGAATGAAGGATTTATCTATTGTGGTAAACATATTGCTGTCACTTGACTTGATTCTCAATGTAAGCGCTTTGACTGTTACAGAAAACTGTGAGGTTGGTGGTGAATTTCCTCAGGACACAAAAAACTGTGGTGCGAGTCAATCCTCTTGTGCCTTTGCGTGACCTGATGCCAGTCATATGTGAAAAGTGTGACTTCAATTCTGAGTACCTTGTTCTGCTGAAAGACAACATCAGAAGGGAAAAGGTGGACCTTTCAAAATCGTTGAATGATTTGGAAACCCGGGAATTATATGCCCTGGATACCAGCAGAGGTGAGTTTGTCTAGAAAGACATCAGTGACAGGACGCATGACATAGCTTTGCCTAAACACGTTGGGAGCGCTTCTTCCAGCCAGAAGACATCAGCGGAGGTCATTTCATGGGCTTCCAGCTGAGTGCCATGACCTTTGGGGTCCAGACTTTTGGCATCATGGCTCTGCATCAAGAACTAAAGTCTCTGGGACTGTTGGGGCTGATCCTGAGATATCTGGGATGCTAGCAATGGAAGGTAGGGGGGTGGGGTGGGGGGGGTTGGTGGGAGGGAGCAGAGGGGCAGCGATGCAGGTTTGCGGGGTTGGCCAGTGATAGGGAAGCTAGCGGTGAGCTGATCTTGGCATCGACAAGTTGGTGCATACACAGTGGCCCACTTAGTGATATGATGCTAGCCTCTTCGACGGGAGAGGCTGGCAGGCCCTGCCCCTGAAAATCCATTGTGAATATCGCTAGGGCACTCTGCAGTGCACAGAGCGTGGGAGAAAAATCATGCCAAAAAAAACTCCAGTTTTTATGTAATATTGACACTTAGAATTTTTTTTGGAAGAATCCCAGCCATTTACTTTAAAGTTATTTGACCAAGTGTTTAATCCCTGTCTCAGTACTATTACAGCAAACTTAAACCACAATGATTGTTTTTCTTCTAGGAAAATGTTTGCAATTTGTAATTCCAATTTTATTTATCATATATGTACAAATCTGCCCTAGCCAGCAGTTCTCTGCTAAATGAGAGGCAGATAATAAACTTATGTTAATTCAAATGGAACCTCGAGCCTGGATTATAAAGACTGCACCTTAGGTCATAGAGGATTAAAGCATGGAAACAGGTCCTTCGGCGCAGCTTGGGCATGCCATCTTTTTTTAATCCCTAATTTTTTTTGCCTGCTTTTGGCCCATATACTCTATACCCATCTTACTAATTAACTGTGTAAATGTCTTTTAAAAAACAAAATTGTACCTGCATGTACTACTAACTACCTCTGGCAGCTTGTGGTCCCACATAGGGAGTCTTGTTTACAAAGAAGCCTTTGGAGGTGTCATTGTGGAGAATATTTAACTGATTTTTTATTTTAATATTGTTATGTTAATATTTTCTCAACAGTAGAGTATTTAAAAAGGCCTGTAATTCTCCCATCTTGCTGTGCTAATTTCTTAACGCAGAAAGCTGAAAGATTCTCACATCAGCTGATTCATGATGTTTGCGCATGCATTCCTGCTGCAATAGTGTCTTTCAGCACCAGATTTCCACCAGCATCTATTCCACACTGGACATCAGAGGGGAGATGGGAAAACCATGACCATATCCACTTTCATATCATTTAAAAGAGATTAACATGCCCGACATTGAAAGCTCAGGGCCTACTAGTATCTCCTCCCCCATCAGAGTGGTTCATTCCAAAGGAGATTACAATAGCCCCCCACTTTTGGGAACTAGTGGGCCAATCCTGATGGAATGAAGGAGGGGGCAAACAAAGCCCCACCTCTCTCCTGAGTCAGGCACTAGGAGGATGCTCCCTGGGCATCGGGAGTGTTGAAAGCTCGCTATTTTACTATCAAATAAATCGGTTGGATTAATAATTGGTGTTGCTAAATTCTTACTGAGTTCTTACCACTCCAATCCAACGCCGGCATCTTTACATCATCGGCATCTCGGCAGTGCCAGACTGAGTCCCTGGCAGTACCCAAGGGGCAAAGTATCAATGTCCAGGGGCACTTTGGCACTGTCCATTGGGCATCAGGCAGTGCCCAGGGTGGGCCTATGGGGCAAGGGCATAAGACAGGGCCTGTTTGGGTCAGGGAATGCTGGGGTTGCCACTCTGCAGTTGGGATCGGTGGACGAAAGGAGGAAGGCCAGTGATTGGTGTGGGCAGGGGAGAGTGGAGGTTCAGCCTGCTATGAGGGCAGGTCAGGATTGAGGGGGGGAGCTGTCATGGGGAGATGCGAATCAGTTGGGGGTGGTGGTTGGAGATTGGGGTGGGCCGAGAGTTGGGGGTCAGGATTGGGCCTGGGAATGGTCGAGGGGGCTATGATCGGACAGGAGAGAGTCATGGTGCTGGCCAGTGATCAACAGTGCAGGGCCACAGCGCATGCTCAATGGCCCACTCAGCACTATGCTGCCGGTTACTCTAGTGGGAATAAGCTCTGCCCCCTAGTTTTTAATAGTATACACATTAATGACCTGTGCAGTGCACAGAGCATGGGAGATTCCTCTCTGAACTCCCACTTAAAAAACAATGGGATTCATTCTAGTTTTCACACAAATTTGGCACTTAAAATTTTTTTAGGAGAGTTCCGGCCAGGGTGTTTTTCTCTTGGAAGGCAGGACATACCGTATTAAACTGTCAGGAATAGTTTGTTTTGAGACATCGATGATGGTAGTTTAAAAAAATCTTTTTTCTTTGTTTTTGTTCCAATTCAATCAAATCAAGTCCAATTCAGAGAATCATCAAGTTGAGACATTCCCGATCCAAGCCGACAAGACAGGGCTCCCACCTCCTGTCTTGGGCTTGATGTACATGATCCAAGCTGATTGGAATAGGTACAGCTCCTCCTCCAAGGCTTCATCTCATTTGCATCTTTGCCAAAAGGCCAAGATGCCACTTTTAAAAATTGCTTCAAATAAAGCTAAAATGTAACCCAATGACTTCAACCAAGCACTATGCTACTGGGGCAGCATGGTAGCACAGTGGTTAGTACTGCTGCTTCACAGCTCCAGGATTCGATTCTCAGCTCAGGTCACTGTCTGTGTGGAGTTTGCACATTCTCCTTGTGTCTGCATGGGTTTCCTCCAGGTACTCTGGTTTCCTCCCACAGTCCAAAGATGTGCAGGTTAGGTTGATTGGCCATGCTAAGAAATTTCCCCTTAGTGTCCAGGGTAGCGGAGGTTATAGGGATTAGTGAGTATAATATGTGGGGATATGGGGGTAGGGCTGGGGTGGGATTGTGTTTGGTGCAGACTCAAAGGACCTTTTTCTGCACTGTAGGATTCTGTGATTGATTCTATAGCATGTCGATATAACACTTCATCTTAGTCTAAGACCACTCTGTTAGAGGTTACATTGTTACATGGCAGGAATGAGACACATGGTTATTTGCTAAAATGATCAAGGGATCAAAGGTACCCTGCATCAGAACCCTGTAATTCTGATCTTTTATTTACTTGTTTGTTTTCACATGTAGTTTGTTTTCACATGAGGAAATAGAAACTAATGCCAAAACTACATGTCCAAAGTGTTGAAATTTGAATACTCGCCAAGATGAATGTTCACTCCTGTAGCTCTTCACAAAGCTCCTGGATTGCTTTGCCAAGTCAACTAAAAGCAGATTTGTATCTTAAATTCCAGTGAGCTTTGATAAAACATAGTTTGCAGCAATTTTCCCTTTCAGCTGCGCACATGCGTGACTTGCAAGAATTATTCAAGTATTATGCAGTCCACTCTCAAACCTACCTCCTTTAAGATACTGCATGCACGTGATTGAGTAAAAAAGATTGAGCAAAAAGATTTAATGGTACCATGCATTGAAACAAATAGGCCACAGGCAACAAAGAAAATCTACAGTGATCAAAGGTTTTACAGTTTTAACGTCAGGTTATATCCATTTATTGAATAGCCTGGGGAACATTACTATTGCCTTAGTTCTTGCTCAGCTTTATGCATAACTGAACTGAGCTATGATTTAACTCAAGCACCTGAAAAAGAAAGAACTTGCATTTCTATAATTTAGAACGTTTCCCTTTGAAATACTGTCTCTCAGATTGAAAAAAAAACACATTCTGTTTTTGCAAGATGAATTTTTGATACCCATATTTGGCTACGTTAGACACCTGTGACTTCAAACCCATTTCTGATGATGATGTTTTTTAAGTAGCTCCAATTTATGACTTATTTGGTTAATATTGTGACCTTTGTGCCATTCTTCGGTCTCAACCATATTCTGCTACTGCACCTCTAAGTTATAGAGATATAGTGGGCTTGATGTATTGCTTTTCCATTTTCTGTGCTGCTGTAGCAGGTCTATTATAAACCTCACATTTTTAGAAATCAAAAGCTTGATGGCTGCCACTGGTTGTGGCAAATGATGATACTTTGTACGATTGCAGTTTTACATGAACATCAGAGTATAAATGAAATGCTCTCTACAAAATTATTTTCTGACTTTGGTAGTCTTGAAGGACAAGGCATTGCAAATTACTGTTGTTAAGCGAATAGGACACTACGACAAAACTGTTCACTATTCCAGAATCACCCTAGAATGCAAAGATAATGTCTGGTTTCCATTCTGCCCTGCAAAACATCTTAAATTCCTCACCTCTGCCTCTTGCACCCTCAGTTTGAACAAGATGCTTATTGACTTATTTGTCACTAAGAATGAGGCTGTGTCTGTTGCTTCCCTCTTCTCCTGGCACATGGCCCAATCATTTAAGATTCTCTCTGCTCCAACCTGGAATTTCTCAGGGGGTCTCTCTGCCCAGTTACTGTCTCTAGCCCCTTCAACTCTGCTATCACCCTTCTCAAAAAACCCCTGCGTGCCTGCAAATTGTTGCTCCATCTCTAACCTCCTTACATTATATCCTGGTTCACAGGAACACCAACAACTTACAGTATTGTGTTATTATTATAGTAAAATATCCCAAAGCACTTCAGAGAATTGTTCCCTTTGCAAGCACTTTCTCCTGGGTGAATGGGCTGAGCTGGGAATTTTCCCAACTCCTGCTACCTGCCTCGATGTTGAGATCATTATGGCAGATCACCAAAAGCCTGAGGGAGTAGTGCTGGATGAGTAATGGGGCAGAGGTACTGTTGTGGGGCCTTTTGGTGTTCACCGTTTTAATTTCTTACAACTTTGTTCCCTTAAAGTAGCCAGACCAAGTTACAGAGTTTCTCACAGCAGCGGTTTTATTCGAGCTATAGCGAGGACCTTGGATGCCAGCTAGTGGTCGCTAGAGTCCAGAATCCAGGATTACACAAGCAGATACACTTTCAGATTTGTTAACAAATAATTAACATATACCGATCAAGATAAAGGAGTTATGTCCATCCACTCACAACTATTGATTAGGATTACATCATGCATAAGATACTATTGTTAAAAACCAGCCACAACTATTGTATACCTACTTAATTATAAAATCCAATCAGTGTAATTGTTTGATCATGTTAGCTGTCCATAGTTTCAAGTTACTTTTGACATCCCAGTTTATGCCTCAATTTGTAGATATCAATTACTCTTCCATGTCCAGATGTTTGAATTAATTATTTTTTTCAGATTAACGGCCATTATTGGATTAAAAAACCTATATTCAAAGGTTTCCTTATAATAAGGCCTTGATGCTTATCTGGGTTGTATTTAATAAAGACCTGTGTTTTCTCTCATAGCAGCTTGTGTGATTTTTAAATTTGTGTGTCTATTAACCTTTTCAGGCATCTTGAGCAGTGTGCAGGGTATGTGTTGCACTCACTCATTTTGCCCACTTAAATAAGATTATTAAATGTTCCACAGCACTGCTGCCATGCCCTTGGTGCTATGCTCTGGGTACTTATGACCCTTGCCACCTGCTCCCAATCCTTTTGCAGAATTAGTCAGAGAAGGAGTGAGGGTTGCCTATTCCTGCTGGAAACATGGCCTCCTTCCTGATCTGAAACTCTCTATAGAATGAGTCAAGAGTGTCATCAAAAATTTTGGAGTCTTCTCATTCCCTTGCTGAGTCATTGCTTCTCCCTGAATGGTAAAATAACTTGCTTTTTTGGGAACTGTGTCTTTAAGAAGGGAAGGCTGCTAGGAGTATATGATTTTTGAAGAAAACTAATTGGCTCCCCTGGTATTAGAAGGGCGAGAAGATGCCTGCCCTCATATGGAGCCACTCATAACTACATTAAAATGAGTTGAGTAGACACATTTTCTATTTTCATCATATCATGAATTGTTAGAATCCCTGCAATGTAGAGAATGCCCATTTGGCCCATCAGGTCTCTACCAGCTCCCCAACAGAGCATCAAACACAGGACCACCCCCAACCCTATCCCCTCAGCCCCCACATCCTGCTAATCCTCTAACCCACACACCTTAAGGCACTAAGAAGCAATTTAGCATGGCCAATCCATCTAGATTAGACTGGGAGGAAACCCACAAAGATTTGGGGAACACATGCAAACTCCACAGTCACCCAGGTCCCTGACATCTTGAGGCAGCATTGCTGAGCACTGCAGCCCCATGAGTATGGGCCACTATAAATCATGTCCAAGGTGCCCAAATATTGGAGGTGAATGAATTTTGTACTCATAATATCCAGAATAGAGATGCAAAGTGAGGAGCTCCATGGGAAAATAACAGCCCAAGGATCATCTTGAAATAGCCTACTTTAATCCAATTAATTGTCGTCAAAAATCTTGAACAGGGGTTCCTTCTGCCTGATAAATATTCAACTTTTGGATAGCCAAAAGCCTTATAACATGATAATACCTAGATTCCAAAACGAATTCTGCTACTTAGGAATGAAGTGATAGGAATTCATGGAGAAACTAGAAATGGATAGGAAAAATGGCTGAAGGATGAATGGCAGTCAGTGATGCCAGGGGGAGGAACATCATATTGGTCCAATGACTGAATGATATGACCCTGGATTCGAGGTCAAAACTCCTACTGTTTCTAATTTATATTCATGCAAAATTCAGAAGTCCAGTGCAATCTAGTTAATGTCACAAATCAACTAAGAGGGAAGGACAGCTCAATTTTATGAGACAAACAAACAGCTACAAAATGGGTTAACCAACAGACAGTTACAACCAACAATAGACAGAATTTGGTTTGTGCAGATACAATTAATTGCACATTGACAGATAAAATAGGCAAGGATACATACTGTATATGAACAGGGTTAAAATTACCAAGGTGAAGTTGAGGAAATCTAGGAATGGTAATAGTTCACTGTGCAGCAACGTCAAGCTAAACAAACAGAAGGCTGAACTGTACAGCAAGAACAGTTTGTACATGTAGTTTGATATTCTGTTGAAATTGAACAGAGTCCTTTTCAGAATGCAGCTTCAGTATTACTTCCATTTACGTTCACGGAGACACACGAGAGATCTTCAGAGCTTAGAACTGACGGTGAGCCAATATGTTAATCACTAGTATCTGCAAAGTAAACTATAAGAGTAGACTGGAGAAGCTTGTGTCTATTAGCCTTGAAAGGAAATGTAAAATTACCTTCTAGTAGTGTATGAGAGTAGAGTATGTAGAGGAAGAGTATTAGCAAAACTGGGCTGAATTTTACTAGCCCTCTGGAAATAGGCTGGAAGGTGGAGGTGTAAAATGTCAGGAGGGATGCCCAATGCCTTTCTGCTGCCATGCCACACTTTTAATGCTGCAAACCTCAGGGTTATGACCGTGTCCCAGACCGTCAGTTATATCAGTTAAGTAGCAGATTAAAGGCCAGTTCTCACACTTGTTAGCATTTTAATTGGAAAACCCTAGGTTTTCAGAATTGAGGAGCCTTCTTTATGATTGCTCTAATGTCCTACAGAGAGGACACCCAACAGCAATGGTTGACCCTAGAGTTGGTCCCTTGCACCCTCCCTCCCTTCCCCCGTTCCAAACACACCGGATCCTGCTTGCCCTGTCCTGGCATGATACAAAAAGAAAATTTCCCTGTCTTTGAGAGCCCTCAACATAGAGGCTGCCTTGCCTTTTTGTCTGGCCATCTCAGTGGGTGGTGTGCTGCCAAGGTATCAAGTTACTTGCCGTCAGATTGGGGTGCCCGTGGGTCAGGCCCAGTTTTTGGTCTTGGCAGCAAAACATCTTGCCTCTTGACGCAATCTTAGTATATTAAGACTACATAGGACAGTAAGGCTCAAGAGGCACATTTTCAAAGTGACAAAAAGACAACTTTTGAACAAAGACAGTAGGTCATTCACCAAAAGATAACTGACCTACAAAATAGGTTAGCCAACAGGATATTATATTGAGAATGGGAGTTTGTTCTAGATGGACAACCAAGATGATCCAAATGACCTTAGTACAGCTTGCAATTGTGCACCAGTAGCAGAAACACTCATCTGGATTTTAGAGCATAGAACATAGAAAAACTACAGCCCTCAAGTTGCATTGATGATATCCATGTCTACTAGGTTTACCTATAACCCTTAATTCTATTAAGTTCCATGTACTCATTCAGAAGTCTCTTAAAAGACCCCATCAAATTTGCCTCCAACACCACCGACGGCAGTCGACTCCACTCACCCAACACCCTCTGAGTGAAAAACTTAACCCTGATATCTCTTCTGTACCTACTCCCCAGCACCTTAAACCTGTGTCCTCTCATAGCTACATTCCAGCCTTTGGAAAAAGCCTCTGAGAATCCACACAATCTATACCTCTGAACATCTTGTACACTTCTATCATCTCTCATCCTTCGTCTAAGGAGAAAAGACCGAGTTCCCTCAACTTATCCTCAAAAGGCATGCCACCCAATCCAGGCAACATCCTTGTGAATCTCCTGTGCATCCTTTCAATAGCTTTCACATCCTTCCTGTAATGAGGCGATCAGAACTGAGTACAATATTCCAAGAGAGATCTGACTAGGGTCTTATAAAACTGAATGGGCACTCTGATTCCAGCCATCACGGTTGAAAAGTCGAGGGTGGGGGAGGTTGTTGTTCAGGCTGTGGTAAGTTTAAAGTTTTTTTTTTATTAGTGTCATAAACAGGCTTATGTCAACACCACTGTGAAACGTCACATTTCGGCACCTGTTCAGGTACATTGAGGAAGAATTTAGCATATCCGGTGCACCTAACCAGCATGTCTTTAGGACTGTGGAAGGAAACCAGAGCACTTGGAGGAAACCTACGCCGACAAAGGAAAATGTGCAGACTCCACACTGACAGTGTCCCAAGCCGGGAATCAAACCCAGGTCCCTGGCGCTGTGAAGCAGTAGTGCTAACCACTGTGCCACCATGTCTGACCAAGCTATAGCAAAATGAATTTATAGGCAATGTGAATGTTAATATACCAGAGGAGGACAGGAAGTCCTGCCTCCAAGAGTTGTGGACCAGTCAGAGACTGGCAGCTATCTAACTATTGGCAACCACACAAAGCTGGTACTGCACTTGGAATTTGAGAAGTTGAGCTGTGCTGGATTATAACTTTGTAAATGTCTGATGGTTTCGTTGGGTGCCAAGCTGACCGGCCCTGGTGAAGATGTTTGAAAGACCATGGGGAGAGGGGAACCTGGACGGATGGTGATGGGGGCAGGGTGGGCAGCAGCACTTCAGAAGGAGTTCACTATGGGCCTAAAGTCTGTTAAGGAGGGATCCCACCCATCTGCCACCAGCCAATGCAGGGAATCATGCAAAGCCAGATGCTTGGAATGGGCTTCCTCTGCCACTGTTTAAATTCTGATGACAATGGAATGAGGTTCTTAAGGAAGTATTAAATGTCCATTATGGGCCTCAGATGGCCCACTAGTGGCTTGACAGTCAGTCTAATATGCTGATAAGACTGTGATGGGGCAGGGGGGGTTGGGGTAGCTTTTATGTGCCTGTCCGCTGTTAAACCACCTGTTGTGGAGCATATAACCCAGCCATCTGAAATCTGAGAATAGTAGATGTGAAATTAATTTAGGCAACATAGATCAAACAAGGCCAACAACAAAGAATAGTGGCAGCATCACATAACAGGAACAAGAGTAAGCCAGTCAGCCTCTCTATCTGATCCGTCATTCAGTTGTCTGTATTTCGTCTTGTTACAATCCTTGGCCAGGCCCCCAGATTGTTGAGAAGATCCAGCTTGTAACCAATCACATTTTGTTTAAAATAAACAAAGTTTGAGATTCGAAATAATTACACGGTGAATGCACAAAATTCATTGGATTTTGGACCAAAGCATAACCTTTGCCTATAAGGCAGAATGACAAAACCATTTACCATATCTATTTTATATTCTAACATTCAGGCTTAATATGAGGAACATGTGAATTAATAGGAAAACAGTGGTTGAACATACACTGCACAATAAATGATAGGTGCGACCAAGATAAGAGTCCATGGATTTCTCAGCAATCTGCCCAGAAGTCTGTAAACACCGTGAATCCATCAATCTCATTGAAAGTCAATCTCACTCACAAGGAATTCTGGTCTTCCCTTCGACAATTTAACTTAGGAATTCTCTCCAAAGGTTGCTGCACTCAGATGGCAACAATGATGGCTCATCTTGCAGTGTTTCAGTCTCGTCTCCCAAGATTCCTTGCACTGAATTCTCTAGTATGCAATCAAGCAGCAACTCACAAGCACAAATCCAGCTCTTCAGTTTGCTGAGCAGAACACTATTGCTTTGTTCCAATGTCCCAGAACAACACAGTCACCAATCGCTGTGCCTTCTTGAACATTCAAAGGTTCTCTCAGCCCTCTTTAATTATCAGGCCCCAAACCTTCTTCACTGAAAGTATGCCATCTGCAACCCTTTTCCTATGTGGAGTCTGTCTCTCTGTTTTTTCTTTACCATAACTCAGATTTGTCTCTGTCCCTACTTGGGATTTCCTTTTGGAACCATGCTTGTTGCCTCTCCATTTGGGAACTCTCCCTGTCGCCTACCTGGAACACTGGTCATCCACGGCACTTGCTCCGAGTCATCTTACCAAAGCTTTTGCGCTATTCTCCTTAGCTGCACTGGCACACTGTGTCCGTCTCCAGCCTAAAGAGCTTACATTGCAGAATTATGCATGTTTATGGTGCTCCTGGGCTACACACACATGGAAAGTTTGGCATTTGAAGTTCCAGGCCTCTACTCTCAATGCCAAAATAGGCTTGGTTTTCATAATAAACTCCACTTACTTTTGCTCCAAGGCACTTAATGCACTTACTCAATTATCCTCAGCTTGAGCATGTCAGTTGACCCCTGCAGCATCCACTATCTTACATAGAATCATAGAATTGTACAGTGCAGAAAGAAACCATTGGGATTATCAAGCCTGCACTGACAAGCCCATCTCTATAACCCCATGTATTTACCCTACTACAAAGGAATAATTTAGCATTTAACAATCAATGTAACCCACGTATTTTTGGAGGGAACAATTTTCAGATTTCCACAACTCTTTATGTGCAAAACATTCTTCCTGAGTTCACTCCTAAATGTCCCAGCTCCAATCTTAAAATTATTCCTTCCTTTTTTTCTGGATTAACACATTAGAGAAAGTAACTTATTTGAATTTACTATATCGAACCCCTTTATCATTTTAATGCAAACATCCCTCAAGCATCTAAACTGAAGAAATTACCAGCCGTGTTTATGAAACCACACCAAATAATATACACTTAAAGCCCACTGTAATGATGGTGAGTCTAACTTATGAAACAATCACAGAATCTTTATTGCCACAGAAGAAATTATTTGACCCATCGTGTCTGCACATGCTCTCCAAATGAACATTATGATTTTGTGTAATTTCCCTATTTCCTGTACACCCACACATTGTTTCTATTCATATATTCATCTTGAATGATTCTTGAGTGCCTCAATTGAATGTGCCTCTATCACACTTTCAACCTGAGCCACTTGAGTGGAAGAAGTTTCTTTTCCTACATTACATTTGCTTATTTTGCAAACCACTTTAAATTGGTGCCCTCTTGCTCTTGATCCTTTTATGAGCTGGAACAAATTCTCCCTATCTATCTGTTCGGCACCCACATGACTTTGAACATATCTGTCAAATCTCCTCTCATTCTTCTTCTCTGCAAGGGGAATAGTCCCAACCTCTCCAATCTATCCTCATAAATGATGTTTTGCATCCCTGGAATCATTCTTGTAAAAATAGGTGGAGTTTCGATTTGGTGGGATAGAAACATTCTTAAGATCTCAAACCTGAATCCAAACGCTAATCTCGCCCCAACTAGGTCATGAATATTGGGCACAGAGCCAACTTCTTCTGATTAGGTGGATTGCTTATGTGAATAGTTTTATTGAGGCTTTATCCCTCAGATGTTATCACTCTTCTGAGTTTGATCTTGGCCTGCTGAATTTTCTGAGCCTGAGGAAATCCAGCAGCTAAAAAGAGGTGTGGAAGAGGTAAATTATTTTTTGGGCAAAGAGCAGAAGGAATGCTTCCTCCCATGCCTTTCAAGCTGACCTGCTTTCTTTTCCATGGTCAGAACACTCCCATAACATCACCAAATCCCCACGATAACTGACTTCCTCTAATTCAATCACCAACCAAACCCCTCTCAAGTCTTCCATCTCTGTCTCCGCTGCAGTCACCCCCAACACTATAAGTTCCACTCTACCAACCCCTTCCCCAAACCCCCCAAACCCCCCAAACCCTTTCACTGCTCTCTTGCAATGCATCCTCCAACACCAGGACGCCTATTTGCTCCTTGGCTGTGACCTTTTTACCAATGTTCCCTGTTGGACAAGGAACCAGGCGTAGTTGCCAGCGTGGTTTCCAGTAGGAGCTTCTTTGAAAACAAACCTCATACACTGTATTTGGGGAAACTTGGACTTCTAAGTTTCCCAATTAGAGCTCTTACCCCAGTAAAGATTGAGGCAATGAAGTGAGTTATATTTAGTTGAGTCTCATGATGGACTTGATTCTTCTGAGTGTCACTATTCAACATGTTTGAACTTTGGGTAAGTACAGAAGGTATATTTTTATAGTGTTGGCTTCTCCACTTTTTTCTATTAGGTATTGATTATTTGTTGGTTACATTATTATACATGTGAACTGTGTTTACAGTACTATTTTCATGAGTTGCTTTTATTTCTTCCACTTAGTATCTGTGCTACTAAATATTATTTTTGAGCTGTATTGCAAAAATTACTTTAGAATTTAATTAACTTTAATATAATAATTTGTATTAAACATTCAGAGTGTTAAAGTAAGTTACCAGGACATGTTGGGTGAACCATATTATTAAGCTTATTTAATTTTCAACAGTCGAATGCATTCCTGTTTCCCAGAATTGCCAGATTTGGGGCCAGGATTTTCACTTCCAAGGCAGGTAGCTTGAAGTGGGAAATTTCCCAGCTCACTGGATGATGGGATCTTTCCTCCGAGGCGTAGGTTGTAGCATGGAGTTGGGCCTATTGTCCCTGTAAACAGATCTGAGGCAGTCACGGGTACAAGCAAGTGTCAAGGTGGGTTGGTTAAAAGCTCCTCTTCAGTTCTCAGAGACTTTGCCTCATAGTGTCCTCAAGCCCTCATCTCCTCATATTGTTACCCCTGCACTTACTTTCCATAGTAATTCCATGTCCCATGCCAACTCATCCAGGCTTGTCTGGGAGGTCTGATTTGATTTGAATTGATTATTGTTACATGTATTACACAGTGAAAAGATTTGTTTTGTGAATGCCATACAAAGCATACCATACATAGAGAAGGAAAAGAGAGAGTGCAAAATATAGTGTTACATTCATAGCTAGGGTGTAGAGACAGATCAACTTAATACGCAGTAGGTCCAGTCAGAGGTCTAAAGGCTGCAGGAAAGAAGCAGTTCTTGAGTTGGTTGGTATGTATTCTCAGACTTTTGTATCTTTTTCCTGGTTGAAGAAGGTGGAAGGCAGTATGTTTGGGGTGAGTGTGGTCCTTAATTATGCTGGCTGCTTTTCCAAGACAGCAGGAAGCATAGACAGTGTCAATGGTTGGGAGACTGGTTGAAGATGGAGTGGGCTTCGTTCATGATCCTTTGTAGTTTCTTGTGGTCTTGGACAGAACAGGAGCCATAATAACTGATACAGCCAAAAAGAATGCTTTCTATGGTTCATCTCTAAAAGTTGGTGGGAGTCGTAGTGGACATGCCAAGTTTCCTTAGTCTTCTGAGAAAGTAGAGGTGTTTGTGGGTTTTCTTAACTGTAGCGTCAGCATGGAGAGACCAGGACAGGTTATTGGTGATCTGGACACCTAAAAATTTGAAGCTCTTGACAATTTCTACTTCATCCCCATTGATGCAGTCAGAGGCATGTCCTCCATTATGCTTCCTGAAGTTGATGATGATCTCCTTCATTTTGTTGACATTGAAGGAAAGATGATTATCATTGCTAACACCTCACCAGATTCTCTAGCTCTTTCTTGTACTCCGTCTCTTCATTGTTTGCGATCCAATCCTTTACGGTGGTTTTATCGACATTTGAAGATCGAGTTGGAGAGGAATTTGACTGTAAAGTCATAGGTATATAAGGAATATAGTAAAGGGTTGAGGACACAGCCTTGTGAGGCACCGGTGTTGAAGATGATTGTGGAGGAAGTGTTGTTACCTATCTTTAGTGATTGTGGTCTGTGGGTTAGGAAGTTCAGCATCCAGTCGCAGAGAGAGGAGCCAAGTCCCAGGCCACAGACTTTGGAGATGAATTTTGTAGGAATAATGATGTGGAAGGCTGAGCAGTAGTTGATAATTAGGAGTATGATAAAGGTGTCTTTGTTATCTAGTGTTCCAGGGTTGAGTGCAGGATCAGGGAAATGGCACCTGCTGTGGACCTGGTGTGGTAGTAGGCAAACTGTAGTAGATCCAGGCAATCTGGGAAACTGGAATTGATTCATGCCATGATTAGCCTTTCAAAGCATTTCATAATGATGGCTGTCAGAGCCCTGGACGATAGTCATTAAGGCACGCTGCCTGTTCAGACCTATATAGGATTATATGAATGAGCTATTATTCACACTGTTAGAGAGAATCATTTGTTTTTCTTGCTTGACATTTTTATGTGGTTGTAATAAGTTATTTTTCCATGTATTGACAACTTACTTTAATATTTTGAACTTTTATATAAGTTATTAGATCAAAGTGGATATAATTCTAAAATAAATTTTACAATGTACCTTTAAAAACACTTTTGGTAGCACAAATATCAAGTAGCAGTAAAAACCAAACCTCAAGAATATTGTTTTGTCAATATCTTCCTGTTTATTTACACAAGATTAAGAGGTGTGAAGTACTTAAAGCTTTTGTTATAAATACTTTAATGATCTGTTTAGATAAAGTTTTACCAGGTTGTAGGAGTATCATATTTTTCAAAGAATCATGAGTGGATTTTTTTTCTAAGCAGTTTCATGCATGCCTTTATTACAATAGGCTCATTGGTTCTGCAAATGGTGTACAGTGGTTGAATGGGCATGCATAGCTAGAAGATGGCAAAGAGCATTTGGATGACCATTGAGTGGATAGAGGCACAAGTTAACATAAAGTTGGCGTGAAGTTATAAAGGAACCATGTAGGTAGGTATGAAGTTGGCATGGAGGAGACATGGGCACTTGGATTAGACCAATTGAACTTAGCTTTCAAAAGATGTTCAAATCCAGACTATTGCTCATAACTTTTGAGATCCATAAAGCATGAGTCATGGAGAAACTGGCCTAAAAATATCTTTGATGGTGAGAATCTCAGAATTGGATCCTGCGCAGCATTTTGAAGTGGTGCCCGAGTTGGAGGCCTACCTCAATTCATTGAGAGCTTTAAATTCTTCTTTGGGTTGTGAGTCCCTGTGTTACATAGAAGTTGCTTTATGTTGTTCTCATGGAGGGGATGAAGAAAGTTAACATTGGTAGTTTTATCAGTCTGAAATCCTGCCTCCTTTCAGTCCATCATGACGGGAGTAAACATGGTACTTAACCAGAATGTTGGATTTTTCCTTTGTAATTGATCTGATGATGAGAGGTACTTGGGAAAAAAATTAAAATAGGTAGGGAACAAAAAGGACAATGCTTGTACTCAAAACTGTTGCACATTTGTTATAAAATGTCACTTCAGATTATCAAAGGTTCATTGTGCTGATTCAAATACTTGTGTGCATTGTTTGACTATTGAATGCAAAATATTACTAGCATCTGGGTTTGAGAATTGTCCTAATAGATTACTGGATGTTTGAAAATCTTTTGCTATATACAGATATTTTAACTGAAGTAAATTTAATTGACATTTTTTACAGAGTTGAGTCAAAGTGCTTTAAGTATCTCTGATATGAATGAAAAGGAGGAAAAAGGCCTATTGGGCTTCTTCAAACTTGGCAAAAAGAAAACAAAAGTAAGTATGAAGTTTTTCAAGTCTACCATTCCTGATGTCAGTAGACATGATATTAATGTGCTGCTCACCCTTCCTTGAATATATTTATTGTTTTGTTGGTGTTGTTTGAGTCCAAGTTTGTTGTGCTTTCCTCCTCGCCAGACGAAATGATTCTGGTAAGTCTGAAGCAACCATAACACAATGATGGCAATTCACACTGTGAATTCAAGGTGACCGCCTGTCAATAAAGTCATAATAATTGCTGTTTCAATATGATGATCATTTTATTCATTTAAAGAGAGTTTCAAAGGCAGTACTATGTGTCCATGGTGCGACCACAGCAGAGTAATCCCAAATTTATTTTTTTCACAAATTGCTTCCCTTATCTTTTCTACCTTGTTCAAACAGCCTCATGTGTGTAGGCATGTCTGAATAGCTTATGGACTTCTAACCTAAAGCTATCTTCTCTCTCATCTCCCCATACGAGATACATTTCTAGCCTTTGTGAACTTCAGTTTCTAGGAACCCAGTAACCATCCTCTATCCCTTCAACATGTGTCTGGCCACTCAATTGCTTTTCCTCAAGTTGGCACTTGTCAACCGTTCATTTTTTCGGATATTCTTACTCTCCCAAGTAAAACTGCAGTTATCACACTCTCCATTAAAATATAACCCTCAACCCCTACCATCTATTAAAATACTGGTTCATCTATTTTCTCCCCTTCCTCTTTAAGGTTTTAGAATGCTGCAGTATAGTCTTGCCTGCCAAAGTCAGTTTACATTCTTTCAACCTGGTTTCCATCTTAGATCAAGACTGCCGTGGTCATTAGTGATAACAATGTTAACTGCATGTGGCATACTTTCCTTTCTTGCCTTTTCCAGTTTCTCCATAGCTTCTGACATGTTTGATTTACTCTCTGTTGTATTCTCCTCCATGGCACAATATAATCATGATTAAAGTCCTTCCAGGAACAATGTAATCAGTTCAATTGCAGCAGTCCAAGAAAATGGCTTGCCAACATCTTCTCAAAGAGAGATAGGTATGGGCAATAAATGCCAATCTTGCCAGCGGTGCAGCCATCTCAAACAAATTTGGAAAAGTATCCCTTCTTCAGTGACTTTCCTTTCATAATTGAATGACTGCTTGAAATGTGCACTACATCCTCATCCCTGTTTTGTTGCTCATTAGTTTTTTGCCTCTATGAACATGGGGTCAAAATCCATTGGTGATCAAAATAAAGCATTTTTTCCCCCAAAAGAAACGAAGTGCCAAATTCGCGTTAAAATGGGAGCAAAACCTGCTGTTTTCTCAGCAGGATTTTCAAAATGTATCTCCCACACTTTGTGCAGAGTGCACTGGCATGAATCTCATTAAAAAAATGTTAGCAGGGCCTATCCCCCCTGGTAGCATAGTGCTGAGTGGGCTACCATGCATGAGCGATGTGTCAGTGTCGAGATCAGCACATAGTAGCCTCACTCTGCCAGTCTCACAATTCATGCAACCCAGCATCACTGGCTGTGCAATCCATCCCCCAACCCGATCGTTGGCCTTCCATGTCCAGGCCAGCCTCAACCCCCCTTGCCCTTCCCTTTCCGTAGCCCACTTTGATCCCCTCCCACCCCTTGGTAGTTCCAATCTCCCAATTACTGGCCTCCCACCATAGCCCAACCACCCCCTCCCTACCACCTCAATTTCCAGTCCAAATTGCTGGCCTCCCTCGCTCTGTCACCAAGTCCAAGTGCAGAATGGCAGCGGGACCTCCCACTTCCATGGTACTCTCCCCACAAGCCCCATCCCTTCTATGACCACCTCCTTGGCACTGCTTGATGCTTGGAGGCCAGCGTCAATGTGGCCCCAGACATTGCCACTTTAACTCTTGACAGTGCCAGGGGCCAGATTGAGACTGCCAAGCTGGCAATGCCAAGAGGGCACCCTCCTTAACCCCGACTCTTGGGAGACGTCCATGGCCCCTCCACTCCACAGGGTCGGGCGGCCAGTTCCCCACTGGTAGGAGCTATTGTAAACTCCACTGCAGTGAAACACTTCTGGCAGGCGGAAGAGAGGCTTGCGGGCTTGGAGACGTTAGTTCTGGGCCCACAAATTATATTAAAAACTGCATTTGAATAATTTATTCAGAAGTTGGTACAAAGCTGACAAGGCTGGAAATCTGGCGGCAGGAGATGTGGGAAGCTGTGGCACCTAGCGGGAAGCCCGCTACATGGCCTCCATTTGAGTCTTCTGGTCCAGTATGCTGCTAAAGCAGTCTGGGAGAATCACACCTTACATTTATACCAAAATTACCCCTTCATCCACAACGCTTTATTTTGACCATGATTGTTTCGGCTTCACATGGAGAAGCTAGTCCTTTCTTTTGTTTAAGAAAAAGTATTCTGTTTGACTCCCACCAGGAACTTCAACAACATGAGCAACAATAAAAATTTGCAATTATACAGCAATCTTTACATCTGAAATCTCATCAACAACAAGCTCAATTAAAGCTTGGCCAATGAGATAGCTTTTAAGGAGCTTAGTGAACTTTTAATCACATTTTAATTAAATTAATTGGGAATTAGCCACAACCTTCAGCCCTCTTTCCAACAGCTTACTCAGAGTGAGCCCAACAACCTTTGAGTCCTCTTTGATTTTGAATAGAATTTTAAACACACTGGCCCATTACAATAAATACTTATATTGCACCTTTAACGTAGGAAAATTTATCCCAAGGCACTTTGCAGTTATATATTCAGATATGAATCAGTAGCAAGCAACAGAAATTGATACTGGGAGAGATAACCAACACTTGGTCGAAGTGCATTTTATCGGAGTCTTAAAGGACATGAGAGAGATGGGAAGGCTAAGTTTGGATTGTGAATTCCAATGTCCAGAGCCAAAATAACAGATGTACAGCCACCAATGCTGCACCAAAACCAGAAGAATTCACATGAGACCATAGTTTAGAAACTGGAGAGTCAGTCGGGTGAAAATTGGATTGCTGGAGGAAGTTAGAGATGGCAAGGGAAATGCCACAAAGGGATTTAACTTAAGAGTGAAAATCATAAACTTGAGACTTTGGAGGACCAGATATGAAGCTCAACAAATTGAGCCTTTGCTGTCTGGAATTTTGAAAATTGAGGGGTGCTGTTATTGAAACATCCAGATTTTAATGGGTTTGACAAGCGAGACACTGAAAGATTATTTCCTTTGGCTGGAGAATTTAGAACACAGGGCATATTCTCAGGAGAAGGGATGAATCATTTAAGATTGAATGAGAAGAAACTGCTTGACAGAAAGGGTTGAATCTTTGGAATATAGAACATAGAACATAGAACATTACAGCACAGAACAGGCCCTTCGGCCTTCGATGTTGCGCCGACCAATATAAAAAGCAATGACCCTCCAAACTAAACCATTCCCTTCTCTTCCATATACTTATCAACTAACCTCTTAAACGCCACCAAACTTGGCGCATCTACAACTGCCGCAGGCAGGGCATTCCACTCCCTAACCACCCTCTGGGTAAAGAACCTACCTCTGATATCCGTCCTATAACTATCACCCCTTAATTTAAAGCTGTGTCCCCTCGTGCTAGCTTTCTCCATCCTAGGAAAAAGGCTATCACTGTCCACCCTATCTAAACCTCTAATCATCTTATATGTTTCGATTAGGTCCCCTCTTAGCCGCCTCCTTTCTAATGAAAACAACCTCAAATCCCTCAGCCTCTCTTCATAAGACCTGCCCTCCATACCAGGCAACATCCTGGTAAACCTCCTCTGTACCCTCTCCAATGCCTCCACATCTTTCTTATAATGTGGGGACCAGAACTGCACACAATACTCCAAGTGCGGCCGCACTAGAGTTTTGTACAGTTGCAACATGACGTTGCGGCTCCGAAATTCAATCCCCCTACCAATAAAAGCTAAGACTCCATATGCCTTCTTAACAACCTTCTCGACTTGACTGCCTACTTTCAGTGATCTATGCACATACACACCAAGATCCCTCTGTTCATCAAGACTACTAAGAATCCTACCATTAGCCCTATACTCTACACATTTATTATTCCTGCCATAGTGCATTACCTCACACTTTTACACATTAAACTCCATTTGCCACCTCTCGGCCCAGCTCTGCAACTTGTCCAAGTCTCTCTGCAAACTATAACACCCCTCTTCACTATCTACCACTCCACCGACTTTAGTGTCATCTGCAAATTTACTAATCCATCCTTCAATACCCTCATCCAGATCATTTATAAAAATTACAAACAGCAGGGGCCCCAAAACGGACCCCTGAGGTACACTACTTGTCACCGAACTCCACGATGAATATCTCCCATCAACCACCACCCTCTGTCTTCTATCTGCTAGCCAATTCCTAACCCAATTAGCTAAATCACCTTCTATCCCATACATCTGCATTTTCTGCAGAAGTCTTCCATGGGCCACCTTATCAAACGCCTTACTAAAGTCCATATATACCACATCAACCGCCTTACCCCCATCCACCTCTTTAGTCACTTTTTCAAAAAACTCAATGAGGTTAGTAAGGCACGACCTACCCTTCACAAAACCATGCTGACTATCCCCAATCAATTCATTTCTCTCTAAATAACTATAAATCATATCCCTAATAATTCTCTCCAATACTTTGCCCACAACAGAAGTAAGACTCACTGGCCTATAATTCCCCGGAAGGTCTCTCTTCCCCTTCTTGAACAATGGGACCACATTCGCTATCCTCCAGTCCTCCGGAACCACACCCGTAACCAACGACGACCTGAAGATCAGAGCCAGAGGCTCTGCAATCTCCTCTCTTGCCTCCCAGAGAATCCTAGGGTAAATTCCGTCCGGCCCAGGGGACTTATCCAACTTCAAACCCTCGAGAATATCTAGCACATCCTCCCTATCTACTTCGATACCTTCCAGTTTGCTACCTTGTACCTCAGTGTTCTCCATAACTACATTTACATCACCCTGCGTGAATAACTACATTTACATCACCCTGCGTGAATAACTACATTTACATCACCCTGCGTGAATAATATGTTTGTCTCCATCATTAAATGTGTTTTTAATCTTGGAATTAAGAGACACGGGAAATGGATAAGAAATGGAATTGGGGCACAAGATCAGACATGATTGTGCCAAATGATCGTTCAGGCTCAAGTAGTCTTATGATCTACTCATGGTCGTAACATTATGTTCTTATCAATGTCAGCAAGGACAGGACTGGTGGATGAATAGGAAAAAGTCTAGATAGAAGAGGTTTTGGATGTGCTGAAATTTATAAATGGTGAAAAAGAGAAAACACTGGAAAATTTCAGTTATAAACAGTCTAGATGAATTGAACTGGGGAAGGGAATGGAATCCTTGACAGAATGCTGAATTGGTAGTTGAAGACAATTATAATGGAGGAAATCTGGAATGTAGGGAAAGCTTTGAGGCTCTTGAGTCTATTCTGCCATTTAATGATTGATCCCACATTCAGTCCCTTCAGGATTGATCTGTGATACAACTTCATATATCCACTTCTGCTCCAAATCTCTCAAGAATTTTGGTTAACAGACGTCTAACAATTGACTTAGCAAAACTGGATATTGGACAAGGTGGCACAGATCAGAGCTAGTGGGGGAGGTAAGAGAACTGATGGAGAAGTCGATCAGGAATTTGTCAACATACACATTAAAGTTGATACCATGTCTTCAGATTACGTCAGCAAGAATAGATTCTTGTAAATGGATTTCAGAGATAATGGTGTGGAGTAGGATGAGAACTATGGTTGGAGATGGTCTGAGTATGATTGGATTGGTTTGGTTAGAGTGAATCCAAGTGATGGTTGTCAAACTGTGATGGGTGAAGAATTTCTGCCTCTAATGAAGGAGAGGTTTGCAGAAGGATGGTGTGATAGGTGTCAATAGTTGTAGAAAACTTGAGGAAGTCTTGGTCACAGTTACAGAAGCTATCATTTTAATAGCACTAGGTGAGTTTGAGGTTATGTTTCTTGAAGAGAAATTAATGATGATGGTTTAGAAAGGAGAGGCAAACAATTTGAGAAGTAACCATGTACACTATTAAAAGGCACTGGAGTCAGGATAAGAATTTGGGGGGGTTAACAGTTTAATGGGAAGAGATCAGGGAAATAAGTGATGAGTTTCATGGAAAAGATGAGCTTGAAGAAGGATGAGGAAAGAAGAGAGATTAAGTAGAGTTAGAAGGGAGAAAAAGGCTAGAGCAAGGGAAAGGTTGATGAGATTTTGCTTGTTAGGCTAGGAGGTATCAACCGAAACTGTTGAATATATGATCTCAAGTTTGCTGATCACACCCAGGAGCTTTTTGCATTTATTGAAGGTGAGGGTGATTGGGTCACTGGGAGAAATGCTCAAGGAGATGGCTAACAATGGAAGAGAGAAGCCAAGAGTTCTGTTTATTCTCCAGGGTGAAATGGAATCATGGGTAGCAGTAAATGCTGGTCTTGCAATGCTCAAATCTCTTGAAAGAATAAAAGTTAAAACTTACACTGCAGAAGGAAACCATTCATCCATTGCGTAAATGCTGTCTCCATGAAACAGCTATTCAGTTAGTCCTATCACCTCCTCTTTTCCATAGCCCTGGAATCTTCATGGATTTACCTAATTTCCTTATAAAAGTCACCATGGACTCTGCTTCCATTGCTCTTTCAGGTAGTGCATTCCAATGCATAAGAATTTTCTGCAAAGAACTCCTTCACCCTCTTCTTGTTATTTTGCCAATTACGATAAGTCAGCGTGTGCTGATTATTGATCCTAGTACCAGTAGAAACAGTACCTCCCTATTTGCTTTATCAAGTTCCAGGTCTGATGAGATCTGTAATGCATGGCTAATTTAGATATGTGAAATCTGCTATATGAACACAGTGAACCATTTTAAATAAAACTATAATCTCAACATAAATTTCTTACACATTTTTATAATTTTTTTGTGCCAAAATGGAGAAGAAACAAAGAGATACATTTTCGAAATGTTCTGACAACTATTTTGAGCCATTCAAATTTCCAAGCTTGTTGTGCAGTTTTCCATGGTCAGGTTATGCAGAGTGGCTCTCATGCCAATTTTGAAACAGATTTCATACCTTGTGTACATTCTGCTATCTGAAATGTAACAATAACGTTACTTGTGGAGGTATTAGCTACAATTAGCATGCCTTGAATAGCGTGACAGGGCTCGAGATTCTAGCTGGCAGAAAACTGACTAGTTAAAATAAAGAAGAAAATTGAAGAGAAGGCTGTCACCTTTAACATGACAGTAAAAGTGTTTTTTCTCAAAGTGATTTGTGAACAAAGAATTTTTGTGTATGTGAATGTAGCCCCCTGTTTAATTTGTGAGTAGTTCAATTCAAAATAATACAACAGTCAAAAGAATAAAGCTGAATTCATCACAAAACTACAGCTGCAAGTTACTTAAGTAAAAGTGATTTAAAATACAAATATTAAAAGCAGATAAAGAAATATTAAGTTAGTTTCAGTAATGGAGACCATGAAACTGTCATCAATTGTTATAAAACCATCTAGTTCACTAATGTCCTTTCAGAAAGGAAATCTACCATCATGCCTACATATGACTGCAGACTCACAACAATGTGAATGATTTTAAACTGCCCTCTGAAATGGCCTACCAAACCATTCATTCCAAGGGCAATTAAGGGTGAGCAAAAAATGCTAGCTTTGCCAGCAAAGCCCACATTTCATGAAAGAATCAAAAATACCTGAAGTAAGTCTCTTCCCAGGAGGACTGTTCCAATACAGTTATGACACCAGCATCCACCTGACTTTGCAGAACCTTGCCTAGTTATGTCCTATGTATAAGCATCAGGATGAATCAAACCCAACCAATTATCACCCTCCCAAATACTGGATTGGAAAGTCATGGTCTGTTTTTGAAGTAATGAGGATAAAGAAATTGGTTCAGAATAACTATAGTGCAGAGTGTAATGTTAACTAACTGCTTGACCTGCCTCTGTTAGAAAAAAATAGAAAATATACAGACCATTTCCTAAAGATGAAATAGGTTGGATCGAGTGCAAGTGTGTGGATGGCACTTGGTCCTTGGGGTGGGCTTGAGGTTTGGAAAATTGTTTTTTCAGTTTATGCTTTCTTCACCTAGATCTTTTGTTCTTAATTTTCCTCTATTTTCTTCCCCAGCAGTACATTGGCACTCTGGTTAGTACTGCTGTCACAGAGGCCAGGGACCCAGGTTTAATTCTCGCATTGGACAACTATTTCTGCAGAGTCTGCATGTGCCTCTGTCTGCGTGGATCTCCTCCAAGTGCTCTTCCCACAGTCCAAAAATGTGCTGGTTAGGTGGATTGACCACGCAAAATTGCCCCTTAGTGTCCAAAGATGTGTGTGTTTGGTGGATTAGCCATGGTAAATGCACAGGGCTATAGGGACAGGGCAGAAGTGTGGGCTTGGGTGAGATGCTCTTTCAAAATTGGTGCAAACTCGAGGGGCCAGATGGTTACTTTCTGCACTGTTGGGATTCTATGATTCTAAATTGGATTCTCCCAGTTTGCTAGAAAGAAACTTAATTTTCTGCCCTTAATCGCAATCTTTACATTCTATTCCTCATGCTAATCAGTGCACTAATATTGTCTCATTAATTTGGACAGTGCGACATGATATGGTATCATAAGGTTAACAGCTGCACAAATTCACATCTGATACACGGATAAGATAAGTAATTTCATGATGGGTGAAATTATTATCTTCAGTTCATTTAAGTATTCAGGTTGTGGTGATTTTCTTTATAGAAAATGAACATCTTTATCCTGGAATTCTGAGGTACTTGAATGGATAGGTGGAAACTATATTTGTATAGACATGGCATAGATCCAGAATACTGGGGCAGTTCTCCCCCAAAAAATTCTAATATCGCATTTGCATAAAATCTGGAATCAGTTGCACTCTTTTTCTCAGTGGGAATTTAAAAATGAATCTTTCACACTGTAGAGTACCTCAGTGTAAATCTTGTTGAATATCAGAGAAAAAGGTCTAATCCTGCTGGACAGAATGGCAGCATAGTGCAGAGCGGCCACTGTGTGTGCGCTGATCTGTCAGCGCTGAGATCAGCACAGGCATAGTGACCTCTGTCTGCTGCTTCCTGATTGCTGGCCAGAGTGAAACCTAGATTGTGACCCCCGCATTGCCACCCTCCATCCCCCCCATGGCCTGATCACCAGCCCCCCAAACATGCCTGGCCCCAGCTGCGAACAAATCCCTCCCGACCCTGCCTTGATCACCCCACCCACAGGCAGTCCTGACCCTTATCCACCTCAGGCCTGCAGTGCCGACCCCGGCCCCTGCAGCATCAACTCCGCCCCCCCCAGCGGACTGCCCACTCCTCCCCACCTCAAGCAGGCTGCCCAACCCACCCCAGTGACCAGCCCTAATGACTAGCCTCCTGCCCTCTGTCACCAAGTCCAAGAGCAGAGTGGCAGTGGGAAGCCCCACTCCCACCGATGACTCCCCCCCCACCCCCCCCAGAGGTTCTGTCCCATCAGGTTCAGCTCCACCCTTGGCATCTCCTCTCTGGGAGAGCCTCAATTGCCCCCTTCTCCCCACCCCGTTCATTCCAGCTGGGTTGGACAACAAATGGGGACAACTGTAAACCCAAATGGAATGAACCACTCTAGGGAGATGCTCGTGGGCTTGAGGATTTCAGTTCTGGGCCCGGTCGTGGCTTTGAGATGATATATAAATTAGTGGCTGCATACATTATGCAGCTGAAATCGACACAGAGCTAACAGTGCCAGATATCCACCACTGCGAGACACGCTCAGGCCCAGAAGCCCCAGTACGGACCATGTGAATCAGGTGCTGCTTGAATCTCCTTGCCGGCTGTGCTAAAAAATCAGTGCATTGGATGGGAGAATCATCCCCACTGTTCTGCAATGTATCCAAATGTAATAAAGGGTACTAAGGACTTTGAAACAAACCAGTGAGATCTGGAGCTCTTTGATCCTGATTTATTTGCTACAATGGAAAATCCCAGAAATATCGATTTAAGTACATTTGCTACGGTTTATGTCCAAACTTTCTGATGCTTTTTCATAGCTATAGCTGTTCTTTTTCCAAAAAAAACAATTCTACAAGAGGCATTATACCCCCTCAGATTTTTCACTGACCTCATGAATTGTAGAAGTCCCGTTGCAGAAAATGGAACACAAAAACCTAGGCTAATACTCCAGCACAGTATACCACCAAAGCTGCTATCTTTTGGATGGGGCGTTAAACCGAGGCCCATTTTGCCTGCTCAGATGGATGCAAAAGAACCCAGAGCACTATTTCAAATAAGATCAGGGAGTTGTCCTGTATCCTGGCTAATATTTACCCTTCAGTCAATTTCACAACAGACTATTGTTACAATCCCAGCTGATGTTCATACTGGATAGACTAGATCCCAGAATGAAACCTGACTTGGTGGATCCAAACTTCATTCTCTTTAAAGAAAATCATGGCGATCAGTTACTGAACACATTCATAAAAAATCTGTCAGTATACTTTTAAATGAATAATAAAATGTTTCTTAACCAAGTGCCATCCTACACTAGACAATAAATTGGGAAGATTTCAGTACAAATACCAGAAAATGATTTAGCCTCACGCCGTTCCTTTATCCCAACAATATCTTTACAAATACAAAAATCTTATGAAGATTTGGGCTGGTTCAGTTTCAAACAGTTTTCTTTCAGTCAACTTCTGAATGTTCATCAGGTGCCCTTCCTCAATTGATGTGTCCCAAGACAACCAAAAACCGTACTCTAAACTATTACTTTTACTTCAAAGCAAACTCATGAGTTCTGTAAACTCAGTTCCCCAGTAGTCTGCCGGATTTCATCCTAGAGAATTTTAGACTTTCTGCCTGCACTCTCTGGTATCTATATACTAACACTGTGATGGCCTAGTTGTACTATCCTGGACTTTTACTCCAGAAATTCATCTAATTTCCTGGAGCCTGGGTTCAAATCCCACCATGGCAGATGTTGGAATTTGAGTTCAATAAAAAGTATCTGGAATTAAGGATTTATTGATGACCATGAAACCGTTGACGATTGTCAGAAGAATACATCTGATTCACCAATGTCCTTGAGGGAAGGAAATCTGCCATCCTTACCAGGTCTGGCCTAGAGCAGTGTGGTTGAATTTCAACTGCCCTCTGAAATGGTGCAGCAAGCCACTTAGCAAGGACAACCAGGAATGGACAATAAATGCTGGGCAGCCAGCGACATTTATGTCCCACGAATGAATTAAAAATAAACTGACTGCCTACACTGCTGTCTTTTCTTGTGCCGGTGTGTGCTTGGACCCCTGTTATTAGGCAACAGTGTAGTTTTTTTGACTTTATGTTTTTTCTTAACTTCACTAAACTATTCATCCATTGGAAATGTACCTCTTCATTTCAAAAGTTGTAAAAGCTTATTAATAATGCATGTATGTCACCTGAGGGGCAACTTTTTTACACAAGGGTGGTGTGTATCCGGAATGAGCTGCCAGAGGAGGTGATAGAGATGGATACAATTACAACATTTAACAGACATTTGGACAGATAAATGAATGGGAAACGTTAAGAGGGACATGGGCCAAACGCACGCAAATGGGCCTAGTTCAGTTTAGGAAACCTGGTCAACATAGACAATGTTGGGCCAAGGGTTTTGTTTCCATGCTGTATATCTGTACGACTCCCTGGCATCTAACTCACAAAAAAACTCTAAATGAAACTAGACCCAAGTTTCATTTTTCTTGATACATAAATATAAAATATAATTGAACTTACAAAGCTATATCTTGTTCCCAACACTGACTGTGGATTTAGCTGTGTGTCAAACTTCCTGCATTACAACAGTGATTAGACTTCAAAAGTACTTCATGAAGTAAAAAGAACTTTGGGGTCATGAAAGGTTCTCTGTAAACGCCAAGTCTTCCATGTTTCCTTATCAGCCAGAACTATCAGTTAGAATTTCTTCTTGAATTATTTATCATATGAAAACGTTGTTAAAGGAATAGAAATTCTTGTTTCCTGGAATGTTTTTATAAGTGTCTTACGCACAAATGTTTTACACATAAGAGTAGGTTTCTTCTAGTTCGCATATTTTTCAATATTAATATTTCATTCACAGAAATAAAATTTGAAAGATTTTATTTAAAAATTTAAAAGATTCTTGCTGTTCTGGAGCCCTCACCTTAAAGTCCTCTTGACGAACAAGCAACGTGACAAAAACACTTGTCTAATGGATTAGGTCCTTCACCTGCCAGGTTCCTTGAAGCTCAGGGATCCCCGCCTGCAGTCATTAAAACTTAATGTTAATTTAAATTGGAGACACACAATCTTTTTAAAATATTTTAGTGATAAAGATATAGTTGGTCACCTATGTACCAGCCTCCAGTTCCCTTCGGGCACCTGGCGGTGCACTAAGGCAGACTTTTGTCTGTTTTTATACCTAGTAATTCGTGGAACAGTAAACTAGTTCGTCGCCAGAGGCTTAAAGCTTGAGGGCTGCCACTCCATATCAAGCATAGCTGATCAGGAGTCTCTTCTGCTCTTAATGGCAGCCACTGGCATGTTGAAAGGATATGCAAGTTTGATTTGCAGATTGACACTCACCCTGTTTGACTGCATTGGTCATCAAGTCCTGGGATGAGACTTGAACCTGAAGCTTCTGGTTCAGAGTTAGGTAATGAACTCCAGCGTAGGACTTCCTACCTTAGTTAAAAATGGAAGGAAATGACTGTGGTCAGTTTGCTCACTTATTTTTATTTTTAGCACTCCTACCTTTGCATTTCCGCTGGATGACTAAAATTATCCCCACGCTGTGAATATTAAATATATGTGAACATTCACAAAAACTTACCGCCAGCAATCAGATGAGGTTCATGGCATTCAGCTAGGCCTGATTGGAATATGGATCTCTGAGGCAAAACACTAGTTCTTCATCCAATTCAACATCCAAGGTCTTTGGTTTTTAGTTTTATTTACTGTATCGCAATATCTAATTCATTCCTTCTGTTTTTTAGCCCTCTTTACCTCTCATGAAAATGTTTACTCGTTGCTGAAATATGCTTCTATGAACAAACCTATGTTTACATATTGGCTAGTTGACCACATGAAGCATCACAGCCAAGCTTGATCACATTGGCAACATATGCATGGCTTTAACATTGATAGCTGGAGACATCTGATCTCAATTTCCTTTGGGTTAGGGAAAATAAGTTAGATTAGTTGAAATAATCCTACAATTGCCTGCTTTGCGGTAAAACTGTTCCCACTTGTGAAATGACTGAGAAAGAGAGGGCAGAGACTTAAAGTAATTGGCAAAAGAAGTAAAAGCAATATTAGAAACAATCTTTTTACACAGCAAGTGGTTTGGATCTAGGATGTATTACTTGAGATTGTGGGTGGAGGCAGGTTCAATTGAAGCATTCAACAAGGAATTATATGATTATTTGTTTAAAAAGCAATCTGTAGAAGAAATTCTGGATTCTGCGATATTAGTCAATAAATTATGTTTTCAGAGGCAGTAATTATTTATTAGAACATGGGAACATAAACATGTGTAAATAATCATCCCAGAATTAATCCATTTTCATAGAAAAAGCATAGTGATATAAAATTGAAGTCAGTATTGTTCGTTGGTTCCCAAAACAATTAAGTTTAAAGACCAAATACTGTATGTATGCGCATTTTCATGGCGAGTCCTGCCAGATACCAAACTGGTGAGGACATTAGCACTCAGGCAATGAACAGCTGCCAGAAGTTTGCAGAGCAGACAAGTCATGATGATGATCAGTGTACAATTCTGATTTGATGCCATTTTGGAGTTCAGTACTCTAATTAATATCCTGGTCAGACCACATGGGGAATACTGTGCACAAAATTGATCTCCTTTTTTAGGAAAGATGGAAATGCATTCTAAGCAGTTCAGATAAAGTTTACTCAATTAATACCAGAAACAGGCAGGTTATCTTCTGAGGAAAGATTGGACATGCATGGCTTGTACCTGCTGGAGTTTAGAACATGAAGAGGTGACTTGAATAAACATATAAGATCCCAAGGAGTGTTGACAGGGTGGACATGGAAAGGATGTTTCTTCTTCTGGAAGAATCTGGAACTAGCAATCATTGTCTTAAATGGGTACCCACTTATTTTTAAACAAGGGAGTCTTTCCCTTTCTCAAAAGACACTGACAGCAGGGTATCTGAATGTTTTTAAGGCAGAGGTGGATAGTTTTTTGATTAACAAAGTGGGAGTTTTGGTCAGATCAGCAATGATGTTATTGAATGGCTCAAAGAGCTGGACAGTTTACACCTGTTTCTTGTCTATATGATTGGATGGCACAGGATGCTTTTGATTGCATGATGTTGCTTTGTGGATGTAATATATCATCTCTGCCCTATACCAGAACTGAAAAGGATTCTACTCCCTCAACACTCAGCGGCTGTGTAACCAAATGCAGAGAATCATGTAGGTCACGATCTGGTATCCTGGCCTTCATTCTGTGGCAGCCTGCTCCACCAGCTGTATTTGAGCCATCAAAGTATGTTGAATGGTTAACAGAATTATTAATGCTGACTCAGTATGCACAAACCAAAATGACTCACGTGCAAATCATGCAAATATGCACAACACATGCACAAGTGTGCAACATGCATAAAATAAAGACATGCTACCACATTAACTGTGAAATGGCAAGACACATTGGTATCATAGAGTCATAGAGGTTTACACCATAGAGGTTTAAAAACTTGTATTTTTAAAACCCCTAAGTTAATCCCAATTGCCTGCATTTGATCCATATCCGTCTCTACCTATCTTACCCAAATAACTGTCTAAATGCTTTCTAAAAGACAAAATTGTACCCACCTCTACTAATATGTCTGGCAGCTTGTTCCAGACATTGACTACCCACTGTGTGAAAAAAATGCCCCTCTGGACCATTTGGTGTCTCTCTCTGCTCACCTTAAAGCTGTGCCTTCTAGTTTTAGACTCCCAACCTTTGGGAAAAGATGTTGACTATCTAGCTGATCTGTGCTCTCATTATTTTGTAGACCTCTTGAGGTCACCCCGCAGCCTTCTACACTCCAGAGAATAAAGTCTCAGTCTATCCAGCCTTTCCTTATAACTCAAACCATCAAATTCCGATAGCATCCTATTAAATCTTTTCTTCACTCTTTCTAGTTTAATAATATACTCTTTCATAGGGTGACCAGAACTATAGACAGTGTGGCCTTCCCAATGTCTTGTATAACTACAACAAGACATTTCACCTCCTATATTCAGTGTTCTGACCATTGAAACCAAGCATGCTGAATGCCTTCTTCACCACTTTGTCCACCTGTGACTCCACTTTCAAGGAGCTATGAATCTGTACCCCTAGATCTCTTTGTTTTATAATTCTCCCCAACACTCTACCATTAACTGAGTAAGTCCTGCCCTTGACCAGTCTACCAAAATGCATCACTCTGCATTTATCTAAATTAAATTCTATCTACCATTTGTCAGCCCACTGGCTCAATTGATCAAGATCTCGTTGCAATCAGAGATAACATACTTCACTGTCCATTATGACACCAATCTTGGTGTCATCTGCAAACTTACTAGCCATGCCTCCTATATTCTTATCCAAATCATTCATATAAATGACAAATAACAGTGGACCCAGCATTGTTCCCCGAGGCACACTGCTGGTCACAAGCCTCCAGTTTGAAAAACAACTCTCCAGAAATACCCAATTTTATGTCCATTTAGTTACCTCACCTTGAATCCCGTAAGATTTAACCTACCATGCAGTATCTTGTCAAAGGCCTTGCTAAAGTCCATGTAGACAACATCAACTGCACTTGCCCCTTTTGATTACTCTTTCAAAAAACACGATCAGATTTGTGAAACATGATTTTCCACTCACAAAGCCATGCTGACTGTCCTTAATCAGTCCTTGGATCTCTAAATGCTATTGATCCTATCTCTTAAAATATCTTCCAATAATTTACCCAAAATAGATGTGAGGCTCACTTGACCTGTAGTTCCCAGGCTTTTCCCTGCAGCTCTTTTTAAATAAAGGCACAACATTTACACCCTCCAATCTTGAGGCACTCACCTGTGACTATCGATGATTCAAATATCTCTGCTAGGGCACCCACAATTTCCTCCCTAGCCTCTCACAATGTCCTGGGATACACTTCATCAGGTCCCAAGGATTAATCTACCTTGATGTGCTTTAAGACTGACATCCCCTCTTTCTCTGTAATATGTACATTCTTCAAGACATCACTATTTATTTCCCCAAGTTCCTGAACATCTCTGCTTTTCTCAACAGTAAATACTGATGAGAAATATTCATTTAGAATCTCACCCATCTCTTGTATGCTGAAATATAAAAGTTTGGCTGCACCAAACTTGAAGAACTATGTAATCTTTGACAGACTGGGTGTCGAGTTCTGGTGGTATTCTGCACAACCTCACCATCGTAAGGAATAGCCCTTGCCACCAGCTACACTATGAACTGCTCAGGAGCAGAAGGAGAGGATAGTCTGCATAGGTAGTGTCTGAAGAACTTAACCAAATGTGACATCATTAACAATAGCCATTCTTCCCTATTCAGCAATGGTTCTACCCCTTAACTTCACTCTGTCACCGACCAATATAGTGTCCATTTCCAATTCCAATTGGATTAGGAATTGGCTAGCTGATAGAAGACAGAGGGTGGTGGTTGATGGGACATATTCAACCTGGAGTGCAGTTACAAGTGGTGTACCTCAATGATCTGTTTTGGGGCCACTGCTGTTTGTCATTTTTATAAATGACCTAGATGAGGGTGTAGAGGGTTGGATTAGTAAATTTGCTGATGATACCAAAGTGGGGGGAGTTGTAGATAGCGAGGATGGATGTTACAGTTTGCAGAGGGACATAGATAGGTTGCAGAGCTGGGCCGTGAGGTGGCAAATGGAATTCAATACGGATAAGTGTGAGATGATTCACTTTGGTAGGAATAACAGGCATATGAAATATAGGGCTAATGGAAGGACCCTTAATAGTGTTGTCGAGCAGAGGGATCTTGGGGTACAAGTACATAGCTCTTTGAAAGTTGGCACCCAGGTTGATAAAGTTGTTAAGAAGGCGTACGGTGTGTTAGCTTTTATTGGTAGAGGGATTGAATTTAGGAGCCGTGAAGTTATGTTACAACTGTACAAAACTCTGGTGCGGCCGCACTTGGAGTATTGTGTACAGTTCTGGTCGCCGCATTATAAGAAAGATGTGGAAGCTTTGGAAAGGGTGCAGAGGAGGTTTACCAGGATGTTGCCTGGTATGGTGGGAAGGCCTTATGAGGAAAGGCTGAGGGACCTGAGGTTACCTTCATTAGAGAGAAGAAGGTTACGCGGTGACCTAATTGAGGCGTATAAGATGATAAAAGGACTGGATAGAGTGGATAGTGAGAGCCTTTTTCCTCGGATGGTGATGACCAACACGAGGGGACATAACTTTAAATTAAGAGGTGGTAGTTATAGGACGGATGTCAGAGGCATGTTCTTTACACAGAGGGTGGTGAGGGCGTGGAATGCCCTGCCTGCAGCAGTTATGGACTCGCCTACTTTGGGGGCATTCAAATGTTCGGTGGATGGGCATATGGATGATATTGGAATAGTTTAGGTTAGAGGGTCCGCTGGCCGGCGCAACATCGAGGGCCGAAGGGCCTGTACTGCGCTGTAATGTTCTATGTTCTATTTGGTTGCAATGCAAAAATAAAAAGCAACCCAGATAAACATTTCAAGTCAGATTTGCATATCAAATCATTCCATAATGCATATAAAAGTCAACCAATCATCTTTGTACTTTACCTCAGTTTCTGTCCTCTGTGTTCCTTTGCTTTTCGTAGTGTTCCTACATAGTGCTATTCTAATAGTGCTACTCTAGTGAACGGATACTGAATTTCAGTCAGGGAGACGAAAGATAACCTTGGGGCATGTCCTCAAGTCTAGAAGACCATTGGACATTGACTAGTTTGGTTGACTGCCAGTCAATAGTAAGCTCACCAGCCAAGTGGCATTGGTTGGGAGGATGAATGTTCTCTTTCTGTCGGAGGACAGAGCGTTTGTATTCTATGGAGCTACTACTGAGAGGCAATAGCTCAGGAATTTGGATGGCAGCTGGACCATTGTGATATCTTACAATCCCCTATTTTTAATTCATTTTTGTGATGTGGTTTTGTGATGTGTATTAATACAAAGTCAGCATTTGTTGCCCATCCCTAATCACCCCCTGCGAAGGTGAAGCTGTGCTGTCTCCTTCAGCTGCTGCAATTATATAAAAAAAGTGCAATGCAACTGCGGAGGGATTTCCAGGATTTTGATCCAGCAACAATGAAGAAATCTTGTGTGACCGAGGAGGATCTTGCACTCCATGCATCTGCTGTCTTTCTTGGTAATAGGAGTCAGGGCTTTGTGAGGAGCTGTTAAAACCTTGGCAAGGTGCAGCAGTACATATTGTTAATGGCCCACACTGCTGCCATGATGCCCCATTGCTGGAGGCACTGTGCATTTAAAGTGGTGAATGAGGTGCCAGTCAATTGGGTTATTGTCTCCTCAAGGGTATACAAGCTTCTTGAATGTTATTGGAGCTGCACTAAGGCAAGTGGCAAATATTATATTACAGTCTTATTGTGCCTTATTGATAGTAAACAGGCTCTGAACATTCCAGAGGGGCAATTTTTTCACATGGACGGTGTGAGTATCTGGAACAAGCGGTCAAAGGTAGTAGTAGAGGTGGCTATAATTCTGTCTTTTAAAAAGCAATTAGACAGTTACATGCGTATGATGGGTACAGAGGAATATGGGCCAAATGTGGGCAATTGGGACTAGCTTAGTGGTTAGAAAAAAGGGATGGCATGGAGAAGTTGGGCTGAAGGGCCTATTCCAACCTCTATGACTCTATATGTCAAGAAACAAGTCACTCGCTGTAGAATTCCCAGCCTTTAACCTTTTTTTGTAGCCATAGCATTTATGTTGCAGGTTAAGTGGTAGCTCCGAGGATGTTGATGGGAGGGGATTCAGCAATGGTAATACCATTGACAGTCAAGGTGAGATGGTTAGGTTCTTTTTTTGTGGCATGAATGTTATGTGTCACTCAGCAGTAAAAACCAGAATGTTGTCCAGGTCTTTCTGCATGCAACCTTGGACTGTGCAGTGTCTGAAAAATTGCAAATTTAACAGAGTACTTTGAAATCATTAGTGAATATCTGATCTTATGTAGGAGGGAGAGTCTTTGATGAAGCAACTGAAGGTGGTTGGACCTAGAACACTGCCCTGAGGGACTCCTGCAGCGATGTCCTCACGCTGAGATGATTGGTCTCCAAAAGCCACAGCCGTCTCTCTTTGTGGTGATATGACTCCAGCTCATGGAGAGTTTTCCCCAGATGCTGACTGATTTCTCTTTTTCTGGGGTTCCTTGAAGCTAAACTTAATAAAATGCTGCTTTGATGTCAAAGGCAATCATTTTCACCTCAATTCTTGAATTCTATTCTTCTATCCTCATTTGAACCAAGGCTGCATTGAGGCCTGGAGCAGGTTGGACTTGGCAGAACTAAATTGAACATCGGCAAACAGTTTGCTGCTGAATAAGTGCTGCTTGATAACCCCAACTAGGCTGTTGGTTCTGTAATTGGCTAATTGGATTTGCCCTACTTTTTGCGAACAGGATATAATTGAACAATTTTCCACTTTTACCTGATAGATGTCACTGTTGTAACTGCACTGAAAGTGCTTGGCCAGAGGCACAGGTTATTCTGGAGCACAAACCCTCAACATTATATTCAGACGTTGTCGAGGAAGACAGCTTTGCGAGATCCTGTGGACTCAGCCATTTCTTGATAGAAAATTGAATGAACTCTACTGGCTGAAGACTTGTTTCTATGGTGTTAGGGACCTGCAGGAGGAGGCCAAGATGAATTATTCACTTGGTACTTTTTGCTGAACATGATTGCAAAACCTTCAGCCATGTCTTGTGCACTCGTGCTTGACCCAGCCATCATTGAAGATGGTTGTTTATAGAAGCTTAGTCAATTGTTTAATTATCCAGCACCATTCACAACCAGATATGGCATCACTGCAGAACTTTGATCTAATTGGTTCATCGTGGGATTGCTTAGCTCTGTCAATCACATCTTGCTTCCATTGTTCAGTATGCATGTAATCCTGTATTGTAGCTTCACTAGATTGATACCTAATTTTTAGGCATGCCAGGTGTTGTTTTTGGTATGCCCTTCCATACTATTCATTGAAATAGAGTTGGTTCCCTTGCTTAATGGAAATAACTGAGTAAAGGATATTGTTGGAGCTTTTTTCAGAGGCTAAGTATTAAGCTGGCTTTCATGGGAGGGATTTTTCTTGTTAATTACAGCTCAGGTAACACAAAAACTCATGGAGACAGTTTTCTGGTTAAAGATGTTTCTTTATTTTCCAAGTCTGGTTGAATGTATGAGGGAGAATAATTTGGGAGGTTCCAAATCACTTTGAAATTACATCACTCTCAGTATTACGATCATAGAATTTTCGAAAGCCATTTGCCCACTCCTTTGCCAAGTAAGAACCAGTCATTATTAGTATGGATTTTTTACCTTGGCCAATAGCATTTACTCTCTGATAGCATGTGATTATATGAGTTTGTGAACTTCAAGAGTCTTTCTCACAGTCTACTAATACTTTCTAGACCATTTAATCTGGTGAAATGTATGACCTATCCATTGGAACTGTCTGATATTTCTGGGACTGTCTGGGGCCCACACTGACAAGAGTTGCTTTTCTTTTCACTCAGTAGCTGCATTGTTCCAAGGAATGTGATTCTTTTTACTTGACTATGTCCTATCATGCCTTAGAGGATTGTATTGTTGATCAAGTATATGCTTTTAATACAAAATGTTCAAAAATTCATGTCTAAGTTCTCTAACAGTGGTTATATGTTTCTCTATATATCATGTTACAGTGCTTTTTTAAATTATATTCTAGCCATTTTGTAACTTTTCTATACTGTATTTGCTCTACCTATTAGTCTTTTAGCTCTAAGTTATTCTAAACTTCTTCTTACAGATATAGAACATTACAGCACAGAACAGGCCTTTCGGCCTTCGATGTTGTGCCGACCAATATAAAAAGCAATGCCCCTCCAAACTAAACCATTCCCTTCTCTTCCATATACTTATCAACTAACCTCTTAAACGCCACCAAACTTGGCGCATCTACAACTGCTGCAGGCAGGGCATTCCACTCCCGAACCACCCTTTGGGTAAAGAACCTACCTCTGATATCCGTCCTATAACTATCACCCCTTAATTTAAAGCTGTGTCCCCTCGTGCTAGCTTTCTCCATCCTAGGAAAAAGGCTATCACTGTCCACCCTATCTAAACCTCTAATCATCTTATATGTTTCGATAAGGTCCCCTCTTAGCCGCCTCCTTTCTAACGAAAACAACCTCAAATCCCTCAGCCTCTCTTCATAAGACCTGCCCTCCATACCAGGCAACATCCTGGTAAACCTCCTCTGTACCCTCTCCAATGCCTCCACATCTTTCTTATAATGCGGGGACCAGAACTGCACACAATACTCCAAGTGCGGCCGCACTAGAGTTTTGTACAGTTGCAACATGACGTTGCGGCTCCGAAATTCAATCCCCCTACCAATAAAAGCTAAGACTCCATATGCCTTCTTAACAACCTTCTCGACTTGACTGCCTACTTTCAGGGATCTATGCACATACACACCAAGATCCCTCTGTTCATCAAGACTATTAAGAATCCTACCATTAGCCCTATACTCTACACATTTATTATTTCTGCCATAGTGCATTACCTCACACTTTTCCACATTAAACTCCATTTGCCACCTCTCGACCCAGCTCTGCAACTTGTCCAAGTCCCTCTGCAAACTATAACACTCCTCTTCACTATCTACCACTCCACCGACTTTAGTGTCATCTGCAAATTTACTAATCCATCCTTCAATACCCTCATCCAGATCATTTATAAAACTTACAAACAGCAGGGGCCCCAAAACAGACCCCTGAGGTACACCACTTGTAACCGAACTCCACGATGAATATCTCCCATCACCACCACCCTCTGTCTTCTATCTGCTAGCCAATTCCTAATCCAATTAGCTAAATCACCCTCTATCCCATACATCTGCATTTTCTGCAGAAGTCTTCCATGGGCACCTTATCAAACGCCTTACTAAAGTCCATATATACCACATCAACCGCCTTACCCCCATCCACCTCTTTAGTCACTTTTTCAAAAAACTCAATGAGGTTAGTAAGGCACGACCTACCTTCACAAAACCATGCTGACTATCCCCAATCAATTCATTTCTCTCTAAATAACTATAAATCCTATCCCTAATAATTCTCTCCAATACTTTGCCCACAACAGAAGTAAGACTCACTGTCCTATAATTCCCTGGAAAGTCTCTCTTCCCCTTCTTGAACAATGGGACCACATTCGCTATCCTCCAGTCTTCCAGAACTATACCCGTAACCAACGACTACCTGAAGATCAGAGCCAGAGGCTCTGCAATCGCCTCTCTTGCCTCCCAGAGAATCCTATGGTAAATCCCGTCCGGCCCAGGGGACTTATCCAACTTCAAACCCTCGAGAATATCTAGCACATCCTCCCTATCTACTTCGATACCTTCCAGTTTGCTACCCTGTACCTCAGTGTTCTCCATAACTAAATTTACATCACCCTGCGTGAATACCGAAGAGAAATATTTATTCAGTACCTCTCCAATCTCCTCAGGCTCCACGCACACCTTCCCACTGCTGTCTATGACTGGCCCTAATCTTGCCCTAACCAATCTTCTATTCTTAACATATCTAAAGAAAGCTTTAGGATTCTCCCTAATCCTATCAGCCAAAGTCTTCTTGTGTCCTCTCTTTGCTCTCCTCAATTCACTCTTTAGCTCCCTCCTGGCTAATCTATAGCTATCCATTGCACTAACCGAGCCTTCAATCCTCATCCTGACATAAGCCTCCTTTTTCCATTTAACCAGCAAATCAATTTTTTTCGTACACCAAGGTTCTCTTACTCGACCATTTCCTCCTTGCCTGACAGGGACATACTTATCAAGGACTCGCAGCAGCTGCTCCTTGAATAAGCTCCACATTCCAGATGTTCCCAGTCCCTGTAGCTTCCTAGTCCAATCTATGCACCCTAATTCTCTCCTGATGGCCTCATAATTACCCTTCCCCCAGCTATAACTACTGCCCCCAGCTTCATGCCTATCCCTATCCATCACTAAGGTGAACGTAACCGAATTGTGGTCACTATCACCAAAATGTTCACTAACTTCCAAGCCTAACACCTGGTCTGGCTCATTGCCCAGCACCAAATCCAATGTAGCCTCACCTCTAGTTGGCCTATCTACATACTGAGTCAAAAAACCTTCCTGCACACTTTGTACGAAAACTGACCCCTCTAACGAGCTAGAGCTATAGCTATTCCAATCAATATTAGTAAAGTTAAAGTCCCCCATAACAATTACCCTATTACTTTCACTCCTGACCAGAATTGACTTTGCAATCCTTTCCTCAACCTCTCTAGAACTTTTAGGAGGTCTATAAAAGACTCCCAACACGGTGACCTCTCCTTTCCTGTTTCTAATCTCAGCCCATACTACCTCAACAGACAAGTCCTCATCAAACTTCTTCTCTGTCACTGTGATACAGTCTTTGACTAATAATGCCACTCCTCCCCCCCTTCTACCTCCTTCTCTACTCCGACTAAAGCATTTGAACCCCGGAACCTGCAACATCCATTCCTGTCCCTGCTCTACCCAAGTCTCTGAAATGGCCACAACATCGAAGTTCCAGGTACTGGTCCAAGCTGCAAGTTCCTCCCCCTTATTGCGAATACTCCTTGCATTAAAGTATACGCATTTCAAACCATGCCCTACCCCACCCATACGCTGCTGTGTTTTACAGCTTTCCTCTATGACCCCCTTACTCTCATCCCTCTTAGCACCCCAACTACTTAGGATCCCACCCCCCCTCTGAATCAGTTTAAAGCCCCCTGCATAGCCTTAGCAAATTTTCCCCCCAAGATATTAGTTCCCCTCTGGTTCAGGTGTAGACCATCTCTCTTGTAGAGGTCCCACCTATCCCAGAATGAGTCCCAATTGTTCAGGAACCTGAACCCCTCCCTCCTGCACCATCCCCGCAGCCACGAGTTCAAACATTCCCTCTCTCTATTCTTCTCCAAACTATCCCTTGGTACAGGCAAGAGTCCAGAGATAACCACTCTGCCAGTTTTGGCCCTAAGCTTCCACCCCAACTCCATAAATTTCTGTTTAATATCCCCTTCCCTCGTCCTTCCTATATCATGTGTCCCTACATGAACTATGACTTGGGGTTGACTCCCCTCTCCCTTAAGAATCTTAAAAACCCAATCTGCGACATCCTGGACTCCAGCCCCTGGGAGGCAGGACTCCAGCCCTGAGTCACTTTTATTACCATTTACTCTCCTATCTGTCCCTCTAACTATGGAGTCTCCAATTACTAGGCCCAATCTCTTATTCCCCCTACCCACCTGAGCATTCTCAGCAGGCTCACCCCCAGAGACCTCCTCCCTTTGGCCATCTCCAGTTGATTCTTCCTGAACTGTAGACTCCAAGACAGAAAATTTGTTTTGGAGGGGAACAGCCCCAGGGAATTGTCTACCTAATTGCTTCTTACCCCTCCTCCAAATAGTTACCCAAGAATCACTTTTAGGAGTGACTATCTCTTTGTCACTCCTGCCAATATCCTCCTCAACCTCTTGAATTATCCTGAGTTCCTCTAATTCCAGCTCCAGCTCCTTAACACGATCCTCAAGGAGCTGCAAATGGGCACACTTCCTGCAGGTATAATCAGCAGGAACACTACTGGTGTCCCTCACCTCGTACATACTACAGGAGTTGCAACGTACTGCCTGCACTGCCATCCCTGATACTTTAATTTACTTTAAGGAGAGAAAAAAAACTTCCCACACACTTTTATTATTAGGTTAGAGGAGGGGGGAGGGTGGGATACTCTACCTGTGTAGAGTATCGGGTTTCCTCTCTGGACCAATTTATAGAGACAGAGAAAACTACAACTACCGGCAGCCTCCTAATGACGACTTCCGGTTTCTTGTTAGTTTAAATAAAAACGGCAAAAACTACCCCCGCTCGCTATTTTAAACAAAGAGAAAAGTTAAAAAAGTACTTAACACTCGAACTTCACGCTTTCCCAAATCGCTGCCTCTCCGTGCTGCTCCAAGGGAACAATGAGGATGAACAATGAACAATATGCTGGCCATAAGGCTATAGATTCTTGTGGAATACAATTGTGCTTCTGCTGATGGTCCGCAGCTCCTCATGGATGTCTATTCTGAGCAGCTGAATATGTTTTGAATTTATCATATGTAGCTCACTGGTGATCTTTCCATACCGTAACCTGTAGTCAAGATGGCAGCAGTCTGAACCTGCATGACTTCAGCCTGAGCTTTTACTGCAGCATTTTAGACTTCTGAGGAAAATGCAATGAAACATTGAGACATCAACCATCAGAGGCTGCATCATGATTGGGAGTACAAGAAGGCTGATGGAGTTGGCCAGTACTTCCATGCTTGAAATTAAGGACTCCAGGCTCTGTTTTCTTTTCTTACAGATGTTGCCTGATCTGCTGAGATTTTCCAAGACATTTGAACAGTTTGATAGTTGGAGGGAAGTAAGCAAAAGGGTTTACTGAGATCATTTTCCAAGGGTAGAAGTGTCAATTACAAAGAGATCGAGGTCCAAGGTGAAAGGGGGGGAGTTTAAAGGAGATGTATGGGGAAAATTTTTCATGCTGAGTGTTGTGGGTGCCTTGAACGTGCTGCTAGAGAAGGTGGTGGAAGGAGGCATATTAGCAACATTTAAGAGGCATCTGGATGGGTTCATGAATTGGAAGGAAATAGAGGGATACAGAGCAAGTAAAGGTGAAGGGTTTTTTTAAGTTTAGTTCAGACATCATAATCGGCACAGTAAATACGGTTGGGGACAGTTTAGAGCAGGTTTACTGGATTGATACCTGGAATGAGCATGTTGTCTTCTGAGAAAAAGTTGGACAACATGGGCTTGTTTCCACTGGAGTTTATAAGAATGAGGGCTGAATTGATTGAAGTATATAAGACCCTCAACGGTCTTGACAAGGTGACTTGGCAAGGATGTTTCCTCTAGTGAGTATAGAACTAAGGATTGGGTTAGTTTTAAAAACCACAAAAGATGATTAAAAAAAGATAAACTATGGGGGTAAACTGGCAAGTGATATAAGAATGGACAGTCAGAGCCTCTTTAATAGTATAAAAAGGAAGAGAGAGATCAAAGTTAGCTTAACATCTTTCAGTGGGTAAATTTTAGAGTCAGTTATAAGGAACGTAATAACGCAGCATTTGTAAACACATAAATATAATTAAGCAGTCAGCATGGCTTCATGAAGGGAAAATCACAGTGACATTGTGGTTAGCACTGCTGCCTCATAGTACCAGGGACCCCAGCTTCAATCCCCAGCTTGGGCCACTCTCCGTGTGGAGCTTGTACATTCTCCCTCTGTCTGTGTGGGTTTCCTCCAGCTGCTCTGGCTTCCTCCCACAGTCCAAAGATGTGCAGGTTAGTTGCATTGTGTATCTAAATTCTTCCTCAGTGTATCCAAACAGGTGCTGGAGTCTGGCAACTTGGGGATTTTCACAGTAACTTCATTGCAGTGTGAAATTATGATTAATAAATAAACTTTATTTACTTTACTTTATCATGCCTAACAAATTTATTAGAATTCTTTGAGGTGGTAGTGAGCAAAATAGATGAAGGGGAACCAGTAGATGTAATATACTTAGCTTTCCAAAAAATATTTGATAAGATACCGTGCAAAAGGCTACTTGATAAGATAAGAGCTGATGGTGTTGGGGTGGTATATTAACATAGGTAGATGATTGGCTAATCAGTGGAAGACAGAGAGTTGGAATATTAAGAGCATTTTCATGAATGCATGCTATACCTACTGGTGTGTCACAGGATCAGTGCTGGATCCACAATCATTTCAATGTATATAAATGACTTGGATAAAGGAAGTGAATATACTGTTCCAAGTTTGCAGATGATAGTAAAATGGTGGAATGGCCACTATTGAGGATGATGCAAAGAGTCCGCAGAGGGATACAGGCAATTTAAATGAACGGACAAAAATTTTGTAGATTGAATATTGTATAGGAAAATGTGAAGTTATGCATTTTAGTAGGAAGAATAAAGAAGCTGAATATTATTTAAATGGAGAAAGACTGCAACAAACTGCAGTGCTGAAGGAGCACAGCAGGATTTGGGGATTCTCATGCATAAGTCACAAATAGCTGGTAGGCAAGTTCAGCAGGTAATAGGGAAGGCAAATAGAATGTTATTTCAAAGGGATGGAGTATAAAAATAAATGTAGTGTGTTCGCTTTTATTGCAACGAGGTTGCAATATTAAGAGTGAGGTATTTTTATGTGATTAAATAAGGCTTAGATGAAACCATACTGATAGTATTGTGTACAATTTTAGTCTCCTTACCTAAGGAACAGCCTTCAAGAGGTTGTAATGAAGATACATTAGATTGATCCCTGGGTTCTGTGGACTGCCATGTGAGGAGAGAGTGATTAGTATATTCTCCGATGTTTGGAAGAATAAGAGATACCTCACTGAACATAATGTTTTAAAAGAGTTTTTACAACAGTGGTATCCAAATAATTGATCATGATTGGTCCTTGGAATCTCAAAAAGTCAATGGTGATTTGGCTGTCAAACCACTGCCAAAAATGTGTGGGACTTGGGCAAATTGTGATGATGAGCAAATCAGCTCATTGACTACCAAAATCAGCTGTCAAAACGTGGATAAAGCTGGGTGAAGTAAAATGATGAGGGAGGAGTCACAGGCCTCCAAGAATGAAAATGTTTACCATTTCTACCAGGAATGGGAAAGTAAATTTCTTTTTCTGAATGTCAAAGGCAAGACCATTGTCTCATTTGTCAACAGAGTAAAAGAGGTAATTTGGAACAGCATTGTATGACAATGCAGGCAGAATTTCAAGAAAATTTCCCTTTCAACAGCACCATTAGGACAAATGAAATTGGGGAGTTAAAGGGCATGTTGCAAGCTCAATAGTCACTCTTTTCAAAACCTACGGCTAAAGGCAAGGCTAGCAATAAAGCTGTCTTTTCGGATTAATCATCTGCTGGCAAAATTATCAAAGAGACAATGATGATTGCTGCTGACACTTCTTCAAAGACTTCAAAAACAAACTGTTTTCATTCAAATGGCATTCAAAGATGCAAAGAGGACTTCCTCATTCTGTTGCCATTCAAAGCGAAGGCCAGAGGTGAAGACATCCATGACAAATTTAAAAGATCTATGATCTGGAGATGCCGGTGGCTGGAGTGGGTGCAGTAAGAAGGATCACAACACCGGGTTAAAGTCCAACATTTTTATTTGGAATCACGAGCTTTCGGAGCATCGCTGCTTGATCAGATGAGGGATGTGAAGGAGGTGGGGGATCACCTCCTTCATTCACCCGATGAAGAAATAGTGCTCTGAAAGCTTATGATTCCAAGTGAACCTGTTGGACTTTAACCTGGTGTTGTGAGACTTCTTACTAAATGATATATGAGTGAGAAAATTATTCCAGGCAAGAAATTGGTTTCATCACAACTGATGATGCGCCTTAACTGCCGGTGTCAAGGCAAGCTTTGTTTGCAGAAATGATCTGACTTACCCTCCTTTGCCAATTACCACTGTGTTGTCCACCAACGAGAACTAGTGAGCAAGATTATTGTCTTTTCTGATGTAATGAGAGTTGTTGTCAAGATCATCACTCAATTTGTGCTGGAACGCTGCAATATCACTTGCTGAAATTGTTACTTGATTAGCTTGATGCCACCTATGATGAGCTAACCCTTCATGCAGATATGAGGTGGTCAAGTCGAGGAAAAGTCCTCCAGAGATCTGCTCCCTAAAATTGTCATCTTCTGTAAATCAAGAAGTGAGGTGCACATGGAGCTGTTAGATAATGTGTGGTTTCTTGACTTGACTTCTTATGGACATAAGCGCAAAGTTGAATGAGTGAACCATGAACTGCAGGAGAGGGATGGAGACTTGTCACACATGAACAGTGCAATAAATATGTTCAAGTTAAAGAACAAAATTACTGAGCATTTCCCAAATCTCGAGTAAATCCAACAACAAGTCAAACAGAATGGGTTCCATTCAAATAAATTCTGTGACTACCTGAACAAATTGGAAAAGGAATTCAACAGTAAATTTTAGGAATTAGACAAGATGGAACACATCATTATATTTGTCTCAAGTTCTTTTCAAGCAGACATTGGAGAATTGACGGCAAAGTTATAACAGGTATTCAAACAAAGCAGTGGATTCGACAACGAAATAATCACCATACAAAATGACATAAAGCTGAAAGTTAGGTCAAGGCACAAAGATTTTTGGGATTCGTAAACAGAGTACTACCCTCTTCTACTTTGTGTGCATGCATGATGAAGGGTTACTTTAGTTCCATATAACTGTCTGAAGTGGCTTTATCCCAGATGAAAATCATCAAGTCCGAGTATCGGCTTCATCTCAGATAACCATTTGATGGATTGTATGAGAATGGCCATCTCAAATTACGACCCAGAATCCACAGCAGTCAGATTGTATGCAAGCACAGGTATCACACAAAGAATAGATAAGTATTATGCATAATACATTTTAGTGGGTTTTAGTAAAATCAAATCTTTAAGATGTGTGTTGTATTTTGATGCCAGAAGTTGATCTCTTGCATAAAAAGATTGTAGACCGCTGTTTTACAGGGTAGAAACTGAGGTACAGTTTCTCCTGGCTGGAAAGTCTAAAACTAGTGGTTATAGTCTCTGGATAAGGAGACAAGGAGGCAGCTATTTAGGACTGAGATGAGAAGAAATTTCTTCATTTAGGGGGGGTTTTGAAACTTAGGTTTTTTCTACTCCAGAAAGTTGTGGGTGCTCTAGAATACATTCAAGTTGGAGATTGATAGATTCTTTGACATACGGGAAATCACAGGACATGGAGATAGATTGGAAAAGCAGAGTTGACTAGATATTCAGTCATAAATTTCACTGAATGGCAGAGCAGGATCAAGAAGCTGTTTGGGTCTATTCCTGCTGTTATTACTTTTGTCCTTACATGCTTCATAGCTTTCCAGTAGTTGAAACTCTTGTTTTAAATACAAAAAAAGGAAGAAGCCAAAAGACACACTTCACATTGAAAAGCAACTTTCTTTTTTCATAGCAGTCATTTAATTTTGTTCTCTACACAGGGAATGTTAATCTGCCAAAAATAAAAATTGCCCTAATTTTTAAACACTCAGGAGAATATGTTTCCATCTACGTTTGAACTGGAGGATATTTTTAATTAAGTACTGAACGTTAATTTGATAGTCACTGAAAGGTTCAGCCTGAAAGGTTTTGTGGTATTCTAACAACATAAACTTAATTTACCAAAAAAAACCCAAATGAGCCAGTAACATTTCTCAAATATCTTTTAAATGTACTTTGTCATCAAAAACATGAGAATAATGAGCAGAGTTTTACCAGACCCTCCAATTAGGAGACTATCTGTGACAAATGTGCCATACCAACCCTGCTGGCAGGCTGAGGAATCACTTTTTTGCTACGTTTCAAGGTCCTGAACACGATGATCAACTTCAGCCCACTGTCCCAACTACTTCTGGCCCATATGAATAGTGGGATAGGGTGGGTGGTAGTGGGCTAATGATGCACTAAGAGCTTCTTCTTTTTGTAAATCAGACAAGCTGAGCTCAAAAATGGATTATTGGCATGTTTATTATTTGAGAATATTTCATATTCCTTTTATTATAAAGATTTCTTGGAATTGTTTTAAATGTCAACAGTTGTGGATCAGTCAAGTTTATTCTTTTGCTCACATGGAAATGATTGATTTGATTCAAATAGATGGAAATGCCTTGTATTAATGAAATACTGTGCTTGCTAAGCAACATCGCCATGTAAATAGCAATGACCTATGTTGGAGTTTGCTAGTTTCTCAGAGGTCACTTTGACAAAACACCACATTGGAGTGTAGATATAAATCATGATATTGCTATTACTCTCCTGCTTACTGTGTAAAAACAAACAAGTTTTGTGAAGGTAGATGCTATATTTATAAGGTTCTCTGACATTTTAACTAGATTACATTTTAACTAATTAAATAGAGCTGAAAACCAGTTCATTAAAACTATGAAATTTTGACCTGTTCCCATCTCATGCCTGCCTATTCGGCTGGATCAGTGTTATTGTTAACTAACATTGGAAAGTTTCTGACCTCAAAGTTTGGCTCCATAGTGCTTGTAGTTTTGCTGCTACTGGGAACAGTTCAGGTTAAAAAAAAGTATTGGCAGGTAGTTTCTATGCTTCTGGCCCACATGAATCAGGGAAGGATGATAAGAGGGGCATTCCGTGCATGGACTAGTAGAATGCAAAGTAGGCAGATCATGACACCAGTCACAGCCTAATGCTGATTTGATGCCCAATCTGCCATTTTCGACCTTGCTAAACCTACACAGTTAACATACACCACAAAACAATCAGTCCATGTCAACACATCCCATAGTGCATAAAATACTCAACCAATCGCTATTACATTTTTTACATAATGAGTTATTTAGCCTAAATTAGTTCTCCCATGGAATTCTGACCCTGTGGCTTCAACATGAATGATGGAAGAGAGCTAATTTTCAATGGGGGAATCAGCAGAAAACCGAGTCAAGATAAATGACTCATTTTCATATTGGCAAACTGTAACTTAGGGAGTTCTCCAGGCATCAATGCTGGGGCCTTGACAATTTACAACCTATGTTCCAACTTTGATGAAGAAATGGCATGTATTGGAGCCAAATTTTCTATCAGTGCTAAAGTAGGTGGAAAAGCAAGTTGTAAAGAGGATGCCTGGAATCTGTAAAAAGGGATGTAGATAGATTAAATTGGATCAGTTGAATACTTTCTTTTATTTCATTGGATATGGGTGTTGCTGGCTAGGCAGCATTTGTTGACCATCCATAATTGCATTTGATAAAGTGTTGATAATGTGAAGATATCTACTCTGGTAGGAAGAATAAAAAAGCATAATGTTATTTAAATAGAGAGGGACTACAGAATCCCGTGGTACAGCGGGATCTAGTGTCACCATGTATGAAACTCAAAAAGTTAGTTTCAGATTATGGTGTCACTCATTTAAGATAGAGATGAGGAGGAATGTTTTCACTTCAAAGGTAATTAGTATTTGGAATTCTCTATCTCAGGGAGCAGTGAAAGCTGACTCATTGAATATATTCAATGCTGAAATTGACATTGAGTTGTAGAGGAGTCCAGAGTTATGAGGAAGAGAGCAGTAAGTGGAATGAAGGCCACAGCCAGATCAACAATGATCATGTTGAATAGCGAAAGAGGCTTAAGGAATCAAATGGCCAATTCCTGTTTCTATTTCTAATAGCATAGGACAACCTTGAGCAGCTTTGAACTTTGAAGGCCCATTATTGAACTGCACCAATCTTGCCTTCAGGTGAGTTGACACACACGCTATCCTTTCTCGCTGTCCTCACTGCAGTCCATTCATGCATAAGGCCTTCCCATGGTCAAATCCATATCCATAATAACCTTGAAAGTATGCCTGATGCTAATATAGAATCTCTCCAGTGCAAAAGGAGGCCATTTGGCCCATCAAGTCTGCACCAACAACAATCCCACTGAGGTTCTATCCCTCACATATTTACCCTGCCAACCCCCTGACAATTAGTGTCAATTTAGCACGGCCAATCAACCTAGCTGTTGGTTACGGGTGCTAAATCAAGTGGTGGTGCTTCATTCTCAAAAGTCTGATCTTTCTCTAGGTCACTAGAGTTGGCTAGGGTTTGTGAATTCATAAATGCATCAGGGGAAAGTTGAGGAGAGGGAACATGATGATGGGGACTGTAAAGTGGGAAGTATGGGAGGTAATGTTGAGTGAAAGATAGGAGGTGCATTGTTACACTATTTGTAGCTTGTACATCATTTCAGGATGAAGTGCAGTGGGATTTGAGAAGGAGCATAGTGTGGGAGTATAATATACAGCTGGCCTTGCCCTCAGTTATGACTACTGTTTACTGCTAGCCATACTATCAGCCACTGGTTCCTTGGAAGCATCTGTCTATTATACACATCTTGTCCTGCAAAAGAGAGCGAAGAGTGTCATTAACTTGCAATGTCTTTAGTTGATGTGCTTGCTGTTGTTGAATAGCTAGCAGTATGTGGAAGCCATTAAATGTTAGCATGCAGCCATTATCAGTGCTTAGTAATGTAAGGGTGAAGTAAAGCATATGAATGTGAGGTTTGAATTCTGTAGCTTGCTCGTGGTCAAAAGGGTGATTCAATCAATGTATGAGGCTATTGATGTAGTTAGCAGGACTTGGTATGTAAAGATGCATTCATTGACCATGATCCCTCAACTGAGCTCATTAAACTGTTATCCCTTTCTGATACTCATGACTCTGCCCAACAACTGTGGGATGACCAAGCCAGGAGCACAGCAAAGACCAAGGTTTAAAGCTCTGGCATCCCTTCAAATGCTGATTCCCTGGAATGTCCCTGCCTACTCCACCTGCTGTGCATCTTCAGCCGTAAGGTACTCACTAGTGAATGAGCCTGCCTACCGATTGGACCCACCAAGGTTTGATTTCTGTGTGGGTGTCGGTGACAGCTGTGACTCTCCAATGGTGGGGTTGGAGAAGACCCTCTTTGAGCTGCTGGAGTCCGGTAGATCCAAGGGCCATGAGAATGATTGGCCTGTTCTGCTGGCCAGTGTGCAAGAGAAGGGACATGGCATTAGTGCATTATAGGAGATACGGAGGGAACATTGATACTGATTTGAGGAATTACAGCATATGTATTGAGGATTTTCACATTTCTCTGCTGTCCCCACTTCACTAGCAGTGCAGGCATCGTCTTCATCCTCCCTAACTAGCTCAAGGGCTTACTTCTTAAAGCGTGTGAGGTTTTAGAGCTCTGGCGTGACTCCAGATAGCTGCGCCTGTTCATGCTTGTTGTGGTTGAGTTTATCTTGTAATGACACAGGTAGGTCATATACTATGACCATAATAAACATCTCCGATTACTTGCTGTAGTGCTATGACTTTTCCAGCCCTGCTCTTCTAGGGAATGAAGCTAGGTAGGTGAAAAGAATATCAGTAGGAAAACATTTTAGTGATGGCAATCAGATTTCAGCTAGATTTAGTGTTGTTATGGAAATGGTCAAAGGCTATCGAAGAATAGATTTTTTAATTTGAGGAAAGGCCAGCTTTACAAAGCTGGGCTTTGCTTGGTAATAAACCAGTGTCAGAGAAATGGGAGATATTCAAGGATGAGGTAGCAAGGATTCAGAATAAATATGCTACCACAAAGAAAATGATGTAACACCAAATCTGAATGTTCCTGCTGCTGCCCACAGTCCGACCCCAAAATGGGAAAGAGTACACAGAGCAGGACAAGGCAAGAAAGAGAAGCTTATATCAGGTACTGAAAGCTTAACTATAGAAAGCTGAAGGAGTATAAACAAAGCTGAGGTGAAATTAAAAAGGAAATTAAGAAAACAAAGCAAAGAAAAAAAGAATTGGCAAATAAAATCAAAAAAATCCCAAAATGCTTAATAAATACATAAAGAATAAGAAGATAACTATGAAAAAATAGGGCTAATTCAAGTAAAACAGATTAGTTAGCTATGGAAGTAAAACAGATTAGTTATCTATGGAAGTAAAACAGATTAGTTATCTGTGGAAGTGGATGACATGAACATGATTCTTAATGAATGTCTTCACAAGTGGGGGAATAATGTTGACATTGTAGTTAAGGAGGAGGAGTATAAAATATTTGATTTTTTAAAAGTGTGTTATTGGGATGTAAATATTGCCCAGAATTTTACCACCTCTTCTGTCACAGGAATTGGAGTGGGCAAGGGGCAGAGCATGGGAGGTCCATTTCACTGTTTCGAGACCGGTGAGGCCATAAAATCCTGTTCGCTGTTTGGAAGGCCAGCTTTTGTTGCCAATCTCTCCGTCCCAACAGTAACAGAAAATGCAGAGCTGATAGAAAGGGAGGAACCGAGAATAATCAGCATTTATTGCCCATTCTTAATTCCAGTTGAGAATGTAATGATGAGCTGCCTTCTTGAGCTGCTTCAGTTCATGTAGCTTAGGTGCACCCACAGGGGGAAGATTTCCAGGATTTTGACCCAGCAACAGTGAAAGAGCAACAATATAGTTCCAAATCAAGTTGGTGAGTGACTTGGAAGGAAACTTGCAGGTGGTAGTAGTAGTGTTCCCATATATCTGCTGCCCTGATCCTTTTAGATGATAGTGGTTGTGGATTTGGAAGATGCTGTCTGAGGAGCCTTCATTAGTTCCTGCAGTGCAACTTGTAGATGGTAAACACTTCTGCTACTGTATGATGGTGACAGAGGGTGTGGTTGTTGTTGCTGGGGTACCAATCGAGCAGGCTGCTTTGTTCTCGATGGTTTTAAACTTTTTATGTGTTATTGGTGCTATGCTCAGCCAGGCAAGGCCATCACACATATGGCCAAATGGTGAGCAGACCACCCACCACCTTCCCCACCACTGGTAGGACATCAACAAAAGCACAGCACTGACTGCCATCCTACCTAATATTACATCCCTTCCCTTCCCAACCACCTACAATCTCATTCCTATAGTGAATGGGCAGGGGATGTAAATTCCAATAAGTATGCTCTGGAACTGACAATGTTAGGTCTTACTATTTTTAGTAATGAATAACAGCTAAAATAAATAAATAACCTGATAGTAAGGAGCATTTAGCAAACTGAACACAACATGATAGAGTTTAACATTAACTTTGAGAAGCAGGAAGATGACATACAAACCAAGGTTTTATGCTTCAGTAAGGCCCACTTTGAAGAAACAAATTATAATTTGAACGTGTTGAACTTGACTAAACTTGAGAAAGAAGCAGAGTTAATGTTTTGAGTCTAATATAAAATGTTCAGTTCCAAAGAAGAGTTTTTGGAGTCCGAAAACATTAGGCGGAATTTTCCTAAATCCCCGCTGGCAGATTTGATGTTGGACATGGGAAGAATGTAGCAGGAGGCCCAGAAATCAGATTCACATTGGCATGAATTTACAGGATCTTCCGCTGGTACCCACAATGGCAGGTTAGAAATCCGATCAGAGGATGGAGTGAAACTTATTTACATCTTATTAATGGGATGTGGATGAAAGTCTGACCTGCACCATACCAGATTTTCTGCAATGCCAGTGGAAAAACAAGCCAGCTTGAAACAGGTTTGGAATAATATGGTGTGCAGATGTCAGGAGTCATCTGAACAATGTCTGGTACTGCCTGTGAAGTTCAGGATGGAGGTTGCCAGCAACCCTGGACCCTGAAACACCAGAGAAGTGGATGGAGGGAGCATCTGCAGGTGGATCTTCCAGAGTTGATGTCTGGAAGGGGTCTATCTTCCAGCCTTAGAATTTTCCTGGAGATCCATCTTTATTCTCAGGAGGTCAATCTTCTGGACTTGGTGTGCTCTCGAAGATTTATCTGTCTTTTCAGGCAATTCAATTTCTTTCTTCAGTGGTGGGTCAGTGATGTTGGATGCTTTTCAATATGGTGCCCAGATAGGACAGCAGACAATATGCCATCCAAGCCTACCCTGCTACTGAATATCATGTTAAAAAAACTGGAGTTAAAAAAAAGTCTGGGCTGGAAGATTTGGTTTGTTTCTCACCAGCCTCTGCAGTGGAAATCACTCCAAATTCCCGAGTCTACCACAGTCCTTAGCTCTGTTTCTGTCTCCACAGATGCTGCCAGATCTGATCAGTTCTTTTTGTTCTTACTTCAGATGTCCAGCATCTGTAGTGTTTTGCTTTCATTTTTGTGCACTAACTGGTTAATAGTTAAACTTACAGAATATTAGGGGGAAGTATTTAGTGAAGTCTACAATACAACTGCTCCGCCACAATTCACCCTAAAACAGAAAAAAATCTACCTTGACTGAAAAATCAGCTGAGGTAAAACACAATATGAAGCTGAAAGAAGTGACTCACATCAAAACAGTGAAGCAGGAGAAAGACAGAAAGCAATATATGGACACAAAAAATATTAAAAGTTTCAAAAATAAAAAAACTTGTAAGTAATTGTAAGGAATAATAAAAAGCCTTTTGTAAATATATCAAGTGAACTGCTTAAGGAAGTGGCTGTCCATTGGAGGCAAACACAGATGATAAAAATACCAGTGATAGGAGATAAATTAGATCTATGCACACAAACTCCCCCTGTTCATACAGAAATATTTAAAACTCTTATATTTAGTATATGGCCCCTCCTTATTCCCAATGCCAAAATGCTTGACACACACGTATCTTTATTAAATTCCATCTGCCACTTGCCTGCCTGCTCTATTAACCAATCTATGTCCTGTTATGTCAATTGACATAATTTTGAATATTCATTATTTCATTATTCACCATCTTTAATGATCAAATTTTACTCTGTATCCCAGGCCATTTATATATATATCAAAAGAAAGCAGTGGTCAGAAGCACCGAACCTTGAAGAACAACACTGTGCACTGCCCTCCAAACTGAAAAAAACTATTTCCCATTTTTAAAATTGGAGATGACACTGACCTATGAGACCCTCTGTTTTGATAATGTTTTATGTGTTACTTTGTGAAAACACTTCCTTAAAATCCATATGGATAACATCCATTGTCTTCTTCAACCTGATCTGTTACTTCATCAAAAAAATATATATTTTGTCAAACCTGCACTGTGTTTTACAAATCCATTCTATCTCTCCTAAGTTAATTCAAATCAACTTTTTAAAGAAGTAGGCGCAGAATTTGTGGAAGCATTGGTCATATATTTCAAAATTGGATTTGGGAATTGTATTGTTCGATTGAATGTTTGCCAGTGTAACAGTGTATTTAAGGAGGGTGGAAAAAAGAAACATGGCAGTGAATCTTGAAATTGGAATTGGGCACACTGGCCCGATGCTTTTTTGTATAATCTTGTGTGGTGTCGTCACATTGCCAAACTGAGACCATCATACTGTCTCTGATAATACAGAACCCATGTATGACGAATAAAATGTTTTCTTAAATCTTTTCCAATGGCTGTTGCGTGGTGCTTTTCCTTCATACTCAGTAACTGCTCAGTAACAGGCTGCTGACTGTTATGGGTTAATTTTAGTGTGAGTCTTTTGAGGGCCTTGGTGTGCCCTGCACAGTATTGCTGGAGCATTCTGAGGCATTTTTGCTAATGACGAGAGGTGGAGGAAAGGCTGGTCCCATCAGAAGTGCCCATTGAAATGCTTATCAGCCATCCTGAGGTCTCTTCCTGCTTTTTCGTGAGGAACTAAGTCCTGGAAATAAATCCAGCTGCTTTGTCCCTCTTTCAATTTGGCTTTGGGCATCAGAGTTCATGTACAAAGTGACAGAGTGCAGGTTAGAAGCCATACCTATATCTCATCAATGAGCTCCTTGGCTTGGCTTTCCATGACAATCACCAGCCTCTCAATAGAGTAAGTTATGAATCCTGAAGAGAGGGTGATGCAACACTCATGGTCTGGATGGACTCCTCCACTATCGGTACCAGTGCGCACAACTCATGAGAAGCTCTGCCACATTTCAATGTACCCAGCCCTATTTGTCCAACATCTTTCACGTGATGGATGATTCCAGAGGCTTGTCATCAGCCAGGGCTCATCATCCAGATCACTTCCAGCACTCCTCCAAGTGTCAGAGGTCTGCACTTTCACAGCCTCTGACAGTTGGTCCTGTGACTGTGATGTGCCCTTAAAAGGTTCTCTATCAGCCAAGTTGTACAAATCCACCAAGGTGCATTCATCTGTGCTAGTATGAGGTGCAGTGCAAAGATGTGAAAGTGTACCATCCAAGGCTTTCTCCTCTACCTCACAGGTTACCATTGGTCTGTCCTCACAGCAAGTGGCTGGAGGGCAGAGGTTTTTGTGGGGATGTGACTGTAGCTGTTTAAAAAAGGTAGCTCTCTCGCTCTGAAAAGTCCTCTCTCTCCTGCTCTAAGACTGTTAACAAGTACAAGCATGTAAGCCTGTATTATTTGCTAAATGATTTTAAAGAGGGATTTTAAGTCTGTGAGAGGAATATTACATGAATTGTAACTAATAGAGATAATAGTTAAGAATTATATACCTTGCCACATTTAAATATTTTCAGATGTTAAATGTTAAACAGACTCATTTGTTATAGTTGAACTGTATAATTAAATAAAGTTTGCTTTGCTATAATCTGTCAGTAGAATCTCACCTAGAGTGAACTATCTTATCCTCACACTAATGCCAGAAATAGCAAACTGTTGGGTTTAGTCTGGCTTCATAATATAGGTCGCTGAGCCTCTCATGACACTGTAGCCAGGTCCAACGGATGGCCCCATGGTTCTGATCTCTATTGAAGTTTCATCTTAACTTCTTTAGGCTGGTGGGGAGGTTCCCTCTTCCCATCAGCTGGAATGAGGATCCATCCACTGATCATTCATAGCCTGAAGGAGGGCACCAGAGAACCATGGAATTGTCCTTGGAATGGGCCACTCCAACTCCCCATCCACCTTTTATCCTGGCATATGTAAAGCTAGAAATTAATCTTCTACCCTGGTGGAAAGACAGACATGGTTAAAGGGCAGAATGTGAGTCTTTTTCTGAGCATTTCTTATTCAGAAAGAGAATGGGATAAGTGTGCTCAGATGTTCTTTCCTCTCTGGTAAAGGTACTGAATGAGACACTGCAAACACAGTAGTTATCAAAATGGAAAAACATGCTCTTATTTGCTGTGGCTTCAATATTTTAATGTGTTCAGCCTTCTGAACAACCTTCTGTCATTGCAATTCTTCTTGAACAAGGAGATGTCTTGCGCAGCTGCTAGGCAATGCCAGGGGGCCTTTAAATTGATAACTGTGATAGAAATTCTGATTCTCAGCCTGACCCCTCTCTTGGCAAATGTTCCTCGCTTGAGTCCTGATTGGGTGTACTGCCCACTCTTCCCTCACCTAGTTTGCTGGCTTCCTGCCTGATGGGCGCTAACAGCCACAACATGCAGTATTTGGGGTAGGAGTTGGTGGACATTTCTTGGTTGGCCTCCCACATCCTGCCCAGAAGTATAAAATGCATGCTGAGATAATGACAGTCCTGACAGTTGTGGGGAAGCCACTAGAATTTATGTATTAGAGACGCAGTGAGAACTTGAACAGACAGGAATTGACCATAGAGGGGCAGCATGGTTTTAGTAAGACGAAGTCATGTTTGACTAATCTAGTAAATCTTTAGAGGAGATCACTGCTAATGTAGATAAGAGACGAGGTGAGTGGGCTGAACTGGGGTGAATAGGATTCAAAATGGACAAGACCCAGAGAAATAAATCAGACAATTATCTAAACAGGAAGAAATTTAGAACTTCAGAGAAACAAAGATATTTGGGAATCCATCTACACAAATCATTAAAATGTAATGCAAGGCATTTGCGATGTTAACCTTAGTTCAAGGAAGCTGGAATACAATGGAGAGGAAGTTATGCTTCAATCATATAAAATTATTTTCAGATTGTGTAAGCAGTATGGATAGACCACACCCCAGGAAGGATATTTTAACCTTGGAATCAGTGTTCCTTTTTTGCTGTGCATGGTCACACAGCAACCTGGGAAGCATAGCACAAGTCATTCACAGATTATGCATGTACGTAGCCTCAGAAAAATTTTAAAGGCATTGCACATGGAAATGAAGTGGTCATGCACAACAAAACAATAATTACAGGGAACATCACTTGGTGGAGTGCAGGTTCATCAGGACCTGGAGGGTTAAATTATCATTTGCTAATTAGAAATTTGGTATGGTAGATAGACAAGAAAAAATCCTCTGATGGAAGAATGAACAAGGGGACATAAAGGTAAAATTATAGCGAAGTGATTCAGGAGTGAAACCTGATAAGGATAGTTGCATTCTGAAAGATTGATTTTTGTTAGATAAGGATATCAACTGATAAGGGGAAATGGAGGTTAAATGGAGCTGAGATGCAGCACAGCCTGGACTTAATTGGTGAAACATGGCTGAAGAGCTGAAAAAGTCCATTCCTGTTTCTGTGGTTATCTGTCATATATATTTGAATAAGCCTGTAATCATATGTGAAGTGATGCATGCCGAATATTCTTTCAGAAATTAGTCTTCTAAGGATTTACAGGATCAGTGCAATCTTTTCCATCCTTCATTGTACAAATTAAGAACATAAGAACATAAGAAATAGGAGCAGGAGTAGGCCACACAGCCCCTCGAGCCTGCCCCGCCATTCAATAAGATCATGGCTGATCTGTAATGGTTCAGTACCACTTTCCCACTTTCTCCCCGTAACCCTTAATTCCCTTGTCAATTAAAAACCTACCCACTCTTGACTTGAACATATTCAGCGAGGAAGCCTCCACCACCTCATCAGGCAGAGAATTCCAAAGATTCACCACCCTGTGCATGAAGAAATCCCTCCGCAACTCCGATCTGAACCACCCCCCCCCCCCCAATCTTGAGGCGGTGCCCTCTAGTCCTGCTACCTTTGCTAAGCGGGAAGAGTCTCTCAACTTCTACCCTATCCTTCCCCTTCATTATCTTACACGTCTCTATAAGATCCCCTCTCAGCCTTCTAAACTCCAAAGAATGCAAACCTAGCCTATTGAGTCTCTCCTCATAATCTAACACCCTCATCTCCGGTATCAGCCTAGTAAACCTTCTCTGCACCCCCTCCAAGGCCAATATATCCTTCCTTGATTGTGGCGACCAAAACTGCACACAGTACTCCAGCTGCGGCCTCACCAGCACCCTATACAGCTGCAACAGAATCTCCCTACTTTTATATTCTATCCCCTTAGCTATAAACGCCAACATTGCATTTGCCTTCTTAATCACCTGCTGCCCCTGCATACTGTGTTTTTGCGATTCGTGCACAAGGACTCCCAGGTCTCTCTGCATTGTCGCATGCTGCAGCTTTTCTCCATTTAAATAGTAGTCCTTCCTACCATTATTCTTACCAAAGTGGGTAACCTCACACTTGCTAACATTATACTCCATCTGCCAGGTCCTCGCCCACTCACTCAACCTATCCAGATCCCTCTGCAGGCTTTCTACACCTTCCACGCAATTTGCTTTTCCAATCATCTTCATGTCATCAGCAAATTTCATCACCCTGCATTCTGCCCCTTCCTCCAGATCATCTATGTAAACGGTAAATAGTTGAGGCCCCAGCACCGAACCTTGGGGCACTCCACTAGTCACCAGCTGCCAATCAGAATAGCAAGAACTCAGTAAGAATCTAGCAACACTAATTTTAAATCCAACTGATTTATTTGATAATATTTGCGAGCTTTCGATCTTTTCGTCTTCGTCAGGCAAATGCCGTGTTCTGGTCTGCAATAGCACATATCAGCACAGACAGTCACAGATTGCTGATTAGAATGCGAATCCTTACATCTAACCTGCTGTTCAAATGTTAAAGTGGCTAACAATGTGTGTGAAGGGAATCCTGAGCATTGGTTAGAGAATTGTGTATTTTCTCCAGACAGCACAGTAAGTGAGGTTTTTTGCTAACCCAGGCAAGTCACGAGGGTTACAGATAGTGTGACATGAAGCCAAGATCCCTGTTAACACCGTCCTCATGTGTGCGGAACTTGGCTATCAGTCTCTGCTCAGCAACTCTGCGCTGTCGTGTGTCATGAACGCCCCCTTGAAGAACATTTACCTGAATGTCGGAGGCCGAATGCCCGTGACTGCTGAAGTGTTCGCCCACAGGAAGAGAACTGTTTTGCCTGGTGATTGTTGAGCGATGCTCATTCATCCGCTGTCGTAGTGTCTGCATGGTGTCCCCAATGTACCATGCTTTGGGACTTCCTTTCTTGCAACGTATTAAGTAGACAACGTTGGCCGAGTTGCAAGAGTATGTACCGTGTACCTGGTGAATGGTATCCTCACGTTTGATGATGTCGTCCATGTCAAAGATCCGGCATGTCTTGCAGAGGTTGCTGTGGCATGGTTGTGTGGTATTGTGGTCACTGTTCTCCTGAAGGTTGGGTAGTTTGCTGCGAACAATGATCTGTTTGAGGTTTTGCGGTTGTCTGAAAGCAAGAAGTGGGGGGATGGGGATGGTCCTAGTGAGATGTTCATCATCATCAGTGAGATGTTCATCATCATCAATGATATGTTGAAGACTCCGGAGAAGATGTCGTAGCTTCTCTGCTCCAGAGAAGTACTGGACACACAGTATTAGCACCCATTAATACCTACCCTCTGCTTCCTATTAGACAACCAATCCTCTATCCAGTCCAACACCCTACCCCCAACTCCCTGCACCTTAACCTTCTGCAGCAATCTTTTGTGAGGCACCTTATCAAATGCTTTTTGGAAATCCAAAAACACCACATCCATCTGTTCTATCTACTATCTAATTAGAAGCTTCTTCATACACTTGTTACTGGAGGTTACTATTAATCCAAAGCTGAACAAATAAACCAAGCCAAAAAGGACTACAAGAGCAGGTAAAAGCTTCATACCCTGTGACAAGTGGCTTCTCGCCATGTACAAGACACAAGTCAGGAGTGTGATAAAATTCTCAACAATTTCCCTGGATGAATGAAGCTGTATCAAGAAGGTCAACACCATCTACCTTGCTTAATTGGTGGCTTTGTCATAAGGTTCTGCTCTTTCATTGCATAGCTGCAGTGAGAATGATCTTCAGAGTGCCCTGCAACTACTCACCAAGTATCCTGTTCCCCTTTGCTTCACTTATCAGAAGGTTGAGCAGTATTTCTATAGGAACACTACCAACTCCAAGAACTTCTGTGAGAATCTCACTGCTTTTATTTTGATATTTTGCGGTTATACATGGAATGGTATAACAAGTACAGTTACAAGAAGTTTCATCTGAGAGTTTACTTATATTGAAGCTAAAATAATGTAATTTTCCGATGTTTGTTATGTTCATAGAATAAAATCATAGAATTCGGCCTTCGAGTCTGCATCAACCACAATCTCATCCAGGCCCATTTCCATAATCCTACATATCTATCCTGCTAATCCCCTGACATTAAGGGGCAATTTAGCATGGACAGTCAACCTAATCTGCACATCTTCGTGGTGAGAGAGGAAACCCATGCAGACACAGAGAAAACGTACAAACTTCACACAGATAGTGACCCAAGGCCAGAATTGAACCTGGATCCCTGGCACTGTGAGGCAACAGTGCTAACTACTGCATTACCATGCTGAGTTGATAATCATTTTAATCCAAAATGATCTTCAAATACTGCAGATAGTTGATGCAACCTTTACATCACTAAATCATTTTTAAAACTTATGTATATGCATTATTTTTGGGGTTGCTCTTTTTATTTATCCCTGAGTTTAATCTAGTTAATTAGTTTAACTAAAAGAATATATACATTATGTTTGTCATCACTGGTTAATCAATTCTTTCTGTACTAATTGCAGGGCCATTCAACAGCTCCATCCACACCAACTGTTACCATGCGATCATCCAGTTGGAATCCATCACTTTCTGCCAGCAACATATTGAGAATATCTCAAATGACAGACGTAAAAAAACGTAGAGCACCTCTTCCACCATCAGTTTCTCAAGAGCACAGCAGTGTTAAGCTTGTGAATCAGAGTGCACAAGAGGTAATGATACATTCTGACTATATGTAGAAGGAAAACTTCATGCCACTGAACAAGTAATTTTATGCTTTCCCCATTGATGAGCGGATTAATTATATTGAAATGAGAAATGACAAATTTGCTTAGAATCCATTTTCTTTTAATTATGAGTGGCTGGGAATCTTGGAGTTATGCTTTTGATTCCTTTCTCTGTGTTTTTCCAGTGTACAATTCAGACAAGTAGAAAAACATCTGAGATGGAGGAAAGTGAGAAAAACTAAAAATAAATGGAGGCAAGAGGGAATGAATGATACATGTGTGAATCTGTAACAGAAATCTGAGCTGAAATGGATATAAAAGGAATAAATAGACTCAAATGGATAGTTTGGAGAAAGGAGAGAAATCGATTGAAAAATCAATTAGTAAAATAAATGATGCCAGAGAGGAAAACATTGCTCTTTTAAATAAATCATTAATGCATATTTATGTGCTGTGAACATCACAACGTTGATTTACATAAACCTATTCCATGATTTGATGTGAGTTCCAAGTTGCTTCAGAAAGATTTACCAAGTGAGTTTTTGAGAAAGATCCCGTCTGAAAACTCCTGATCTTTAATGAGTTAGCTGAACTAATTCAGGGCGAAGATAGAGGTGGTACTATTAATGTCAGTGCCTCTGTGTTAGTAAAAAGTAATATTGGCTATGTTACTCAATCCAGATCAAAAAATCTTGTAACACTTGTTTATAAAACTTGTAAATATTGGTGGAAACATTATCTCTGTGATGATACTTCTTGAGGTTAAATAGACTGTTGTTGTTCACTGTCAGAGTTCACACATGAATAATGGTTAGTTGTGCAAGTGACTAGCAACCATGGAACCATATCCCAGCAACAAATCATTACTGTCAGGAAAAGAGAGGAGGGAAAGTAGAAAATTTAGAAGAAACAAAAATCATATGTTTAGATCCATGAAGCCACCGTTTATGAAAAATGGAGGACTTTGTAATATGCAACCAGTCTGGCAGATAATTATACATGGAGTATTTTCTAATTTCTGAGGAAATTATTTTCTAAGGAATTATATTTTCTAAGGAATAGCTATAGCTCTAGCTCGTTAGAGGGGTCAGTTTTCATACAAAGTGTGCAGGAAGGTTTTTTGACTCAGTATGTAGATTGGCCAACTAGAGGTGAGGCTACATTGGATTTGGTGCTGGGCAATGAGCCAGACCAGGTGTTAGGCTTGGAAGTTGGTGAACATTTTGGTGATAGTGACCACAATTCGGTTACGTTCACCTTAGTGATGGATAGGGATAGGCATGAAGCTGGGGGCAGTATTTATAGCTGGGGGAATGGTAATTATGAGGCCATAAGGAGGGAATTAGGGTGCATAGGTTGGACTAGGAAACTACAGGGACTGGGAACATCTGAAATGTGGACCTTATTCAAGGAGCAGCTACTGCGAGTCCTTGATAAGTATGTCCCTGTCAGGCAAGGAGGAAATGGTCGAGTAAGGGAACCATGGTGTACTAAAAAAGTTAATTCGCTGGTTAAAAGGACAAAAGAGGCTTATGTCAGGATGAGGCTTGAAGGCTCAGTTAGTGCAATGGATAGCTATAGATTAGCCAGGAGTGAGCTAAAGAGTGAGTTGAGGAGAGCTAAAAGGGGACACGAGAAGAATTTGGCTGATAGGATCAAGGAGAATCCTAAAGCTTTCTTTAGATATGTTAAGAATAGAAGATTGGTTAGGGCAAGATTAGGGCCAGTCATGGACAGCAGTGGGAAGTTGTGCGTGGAGCCTGAGGAGATTGGAGAGGTACTGAATAAATATTTCTCTTCGGTATTCACGCAGGGTGATGTTAATGTAGTTATGGAGAACACTGAGGTACAGGGTAGCAAACTGGAAGGTATCGAAGTAGATAGGGAGGATGTGCTAGATATTCTCGAGGGTTTGAAGTTGGATAAGTCCCCTGGGCCGAACGGGATTTACCCTAGGATTCTCTGGGAGTCAAGAGAGGAGATTGCAGAGCCTCTGGCTCTGATCTTCAGGTCGTCGTTGGTTACGGGTGTGGTTCCGGAGGACTGGAGGATAGCGAATGTGGTCCCATTGTTTAAGAAGGGGAAGAGAGACCTTCCAGGGAATTATTGGCCAGTGAGTCTTACTTCTGTTGTGGGCAAGGTATTGGAGAGAATTATTAGGGATAGGACTTATAGTTATTTAGAGAGAAATGAATTGATTGGGGATAGTCAGCATGGTTTTGTGAAGGGTAGGTCGTGCCTTACTAACCTCATTGAGTTTTTGAAAAAGTGACTAAGGAGGTGGATGGGGGTAAGGCGGTTGATGTGGTATATATGGACTTTAGTAAGGCGTTTGATAAGGTGGCCCATGGAAGACTTCTGCAGAAAATGCAGATGTATGGGATAGAGGGTGATTTAGCTAATTGGTTAGGAATTGGCTAGCAGATAGAAGACAGAGGGTGGTGGTTGATGGGAGATATTCATCGTGGAGTTTGGTGACAAGTGGTGTACCTCAGGGGTCCGTTTTGGGGCCCCTGCTGTTTGTAATTTTTATAAATGATCTGGATGAGGGTATTGAAGGATGGATTAGTAAAATTTGCAGATGACACTAAGTCGGTGGAGTGGTAGATAGTGAAGAGGGGTGTTATAGTTTGCAGAGAGACTTGGACAAGTTGCAGAGCTGGGCCGAGAGGTGGCAAATGGATTTAATGTGGAAAAGTGTGAGGTAATTCACTTTGGCAGGAATAACAAATGTGTAGAGTATAGGGCTAATGGTAGGACTCTTAATAGTCTTGATGAACAGAGGGATCTTGGTGTATGTGTGCATAGATCCCTGAAAGTTGGCAATCAAGTCGATAAGGTTAAGAAGGCATACGGAGTCTTAGCTTTTATTGGTAGGGGGATTGAATTTCGGAGCCGCAACGTCATGTTGCAACTGTACAAACTCTAGTGCGGCCGCACTTGGAGTATTGTGTGCAGTTCTGGTCCCCACATTATAAGAAAGATGTGGAGGCATTGGAGAGGGTACAGATGAGGTTTACCAGGATGTTGCCTGGTATGGAGGGCAGGTCCTATGAAGAGAGGTTGAAGGATTTGAGTTTGTTTTCGTTAGAAAGGAGGCGGCTAAGAGGGGATCTTATTGAAGCATATAAGATGATTAGAGGTTTAGATAGGGTGGACAGTGATGCCTTTTTCCTAGGATGGAGAAAGCTAGCACGAGGGGACACAGCTTTAAATTAAGGGGTATGAGTTATAGGACGGATATCAGAGGTAGTTTCTTTACTCAAAGAGTGATTAGGGAGTGGAATGCCCTGCCTGCAGCTGTTGTAGATGCGCCAAGTTTGGTGGCGTTTAATAGGTTAGTTGATAAGTATATGGAAGAGAAGGGAATGGTTTAGTTTGGAGGGGCATTGCTTTTTATATTGGTCGGCACAACATCGAAGGCTGAAGGGCCTGTTCTGTGCTGTAATGTTCTATGTTCTAATATCTGGCATAGGTTTATTGGAAATTTTGAGGTCAACAATAAAAACGTCAAGCCATTGTTTAAGCCATCATTTTTATGGGAAGTACGAAGTATTTTTAAGGAAGAACGTCAATAGAAAAGATTTCCTTCCCAGATCCTTAATTTTTCATAGTAACCCTATTTATAGTTGCAGTACTGGCATGGGTAGCAACTGTAAAGTAAAATCTGCAAGTTATATACAAGGCTTATTCCAGAACATTTGAGAAGTGCAGAAGTTACACCTTGTTCAAAACAGCTATTATGACAAACCCAACATCAACAGGCCAATCTGTTTAACCAGAGTGGAGGGAAAGTTTTTAGAATGATAATGTGGGACAAAATTAACATTCACTTGAACAAATGTGGATTAATTAAGTAAAATTGGCATAGGGTTGTTAAGGGTAAATTGTGTTTAACTAATTGAGAGTGCTGAAGAGGTAACAGAGGGTCAATGAGACATCATGGCCGGAACTCTACCAACTCGTCTGCCGTGTAATTGGCCTGAGCAAGGATCCAACAACAAAAATCTCCATTGACCTCGGAGAATTTCAGCCTCGCCTGAATGAGGCCATAAAATCCTGCCCCATTTGTTTGAGGTAGTTTAAATGGACTTGCATTTGGTGTTTGATACGGTGCCACAGAACAGTCTTGTCAGCAAAGTTAAAACTTGTGGAATAGAATATACAGTGGAACCATTGGTGGGAGGGAGGGGTGATTCTCTCATCACCACTGGCAAATTTTCTGGTAGGTTGGGTCAGGAGATGGTGTTTTGGCCATTTTGCGGGATTCACGCATGTGTTCCCGATTCATGCGTGTCTCCCAAAGCCAGAAGACAGGTGCAGTCAGGACTGTGCTGGAAGCCAGCAGGAAGAGAGGTAACTGGGGAGATCGCCAGTGCTGGGGAGGGGCCTGGAGATTGGGGCGCTCTGGGATGGGGGCGGTGGGGGGGTGCAGGTGGTGGTCGGGACTAGTCTGGGAATTGTTGTGGGGACTGTGATCAGGCTGTGGTGATGTTGGGAGGGACAGCACTGTGAGGGTCGTGGACTGGCCAGCAATCGAGCAGGGGAGACTGACAGATTGGGGCTACTGCACATGTGCAGAGTTCCAGAGCTGATGAGCCTCTGGCGTGAATAGGTCCTTCTCCCCAACCACTACCCCCAGCTTTTTAATGATGTTCAAGTTTGGGACCTCTGCATTGCACAGAGTGGGGAGATTTGGGTCTGATGTTGCATTGAAAAAACAGTCGTGATCTACATCAGTTTTCTCGGCATTTCAGCACTTTTGGTAGAATCGCCCTCATGGATTCAAAGTTGGTTGAGTGATGGAAAAGCCAGGATTTTTGGACTGTTAGGATTTCCCTGAAAATTGAGGCTGGATGGGAAATGATGCTGAAGTGGTCAATAATTTAACATCTTAGGGCCCCTCCTGTCTCAGTGTAAAATTAAGGAATGGTCAGAGAAGGCAGGAGCTCAGTGGGAAAGCTACCTGAAAACTTCTCTGGTCATCCCTCGCCTACAAACCTGCTGGTGGGGGAATGTAAAATTGTGCCCAAAGAGTCATGGTGAACAGATATTATTTTCCCTCAGGGATCATTATTAGAGCCACTGCTTTTCTTGATCTACACGAATGACCTAGACTTAAGGTAAAAGCGCACAATTTCAAACTTTCAAACGAAGGAAGATAGTGTAGGCTGAAGGAATAGCAGGGGCATGTGACAGATGAAATTTAATACAAAAATTGTATATATGAAACAGTTGGTAGGGGAACAAAGGAAGACGATAAAAAATAAAAGATATAGTTCTATGGCGGCAAGGGGTGCAAAAGCAGAGGGACCTAGGGTATATGTGCACCAGTTATTGACAGTGACAGAACAGGTTGAGAAGCTGATTAATAAGGCATGCGGGATCATGAGCTTATTAAATAGAGGCACAGAATACAAAAGCTTCGAAGTTATCTTTATAAGATAGTGGAATATTGTATCCAATTCTGGGCACCCCACTTTGAGAAAGATGTGAATATATACGAGATTGTGCAGAAAAGAATTACAAGAATGACTCTAGAGATGATTGACTTAAATTGGAGAAGCTGGAGATGTTCTCCTTACAGAGAGAGAAGGCTGAGCAGAGATTTGATACAGGTGTTGAAAATCTTGAGGGGTCAGGACAGAATAGATAGAGAAGCTGATACCATTGGCAGAGAGATCAAGAACTCAGTAAGAATCTAGCAACACCAATTTTAAATCCAGTTTATTTGATAGTAAATTTGCGAGCTTTCGACCTTTTTGTCTTCATCAGGCAAATGCAGTGTTCTGGTCTGCAATAGCACACATCAACACAGGCAGTCACAGATTGCTGATTAGAATGCGAATCCTTACATCTAACCTGCTATTCAAGTGTTAAAGTGGCTAACAATGTGTGTGAAGGGAATCCTGAGCATTGGTTAGAGAATTGTGTATTTTCTCCAGACAGCACAGTAAGTGAGGTTTTTTGCTAATCCAAGCAAGTTACGGGGGGTTACAGATAGTGTGTCATGAAGCCAAGATCTCTGTTAAGACCGTCCTCATGTGTGCGGAACTTGGCTATCAGTCTCTGCTCAGTGACTCTGCGCTGTTGTGTGTCATGAAGGCCCCCTTGAAGAACATTTACCCGAAGGTCGGAGGCCAAATGCCCGTGACTGCTGAAGTGTTCGCCCACAGGAAGGGAACTGTTTTGCCTGGTGATTGTTGAGCGATGCTCATTCATCGCTGTCGTAGTGTCTGCTTGGTCTCCCCAATGTACCATGCTTCGGGACATCCTTTCTTGCAACATATTAGGTAGACAACGTTGGCCGAGTTGCAAGAGTATGTACCGTGCACCTGGTGAATGGTATCCTCACGTTTGATGATGTTGTCCATGTCTATGATCCAGCATGTCTTGCAGAGGTTGCTGTGGCAGGGTTGTGTGGTATTGTGGTCACCGTTCTCCTGAAGGTTGGGTAGTTTGCTGCGAACAATGATCTGTTTCAAGTTGTGCAGTTGTCTGAAAGCAAGAAGTGGGGGGGGTGGGGATGGCCCTAGTGAGATGTTCATCGTCATCGATGACATGTTGAAGACTCCGGAGAAGATGTCGTAGCTTCTCCGCTCCGGGGAAGTACTGGACAACAAAGGGTACTCTGTCCACCGTGTCCTGTGTTCGTCTTCTGAGGAGGTCAGTGCGGTTTATCGTTGTGGCACGTCGGAACTGTCGATCGATGAGTCGAGCGCCATATCCTGTTCTCACGAGGGCATCTTTCAGCGTCTGGAGGTGTCTGTCACAATCCTCCTCGTCTGAGCAAATTCTGTGTATACGGAGGGCTTGTCCATAAGGAATGGCTTCTGAGGTGCCACCGTCATACTGAGCAGAACGGATTACTGTGAAGAAGTGTACCGACAAGTAAACAATGTGAAACATTACAGACAGTTACCAGCAGATCCGACCAAAGAACACACTCGTCAACTCAACACTCTGAACAAAACCTTTGATCCGGACCTTCAGAACACCCTCAGGGCTCTCATTCCATGTACTCCCCGCATTGGAGATCTCTACTGCCTCCCAAAGATACACAAGGCAAACATACCCGGCGGTCCCATCGTATCGGGCAATGGGACCCTGTGTGAGAACCTCTCTGGCTATATCGAGGGCATCCTGAAACCCATTGTACAAAGAACCCCCAGCTTTTGTCTTGACACTACGGACATCCTACAGAAACTCAGCACACATGGAGCAGTTGAACCAGGGACACTCCTTGTCACAATGGATGTCTTGGCGCTCTACACCAACATCCCCCACAACGATGGTATTGCTGCAACTGCCTCAGTACTCAATGCCAACAACTGACAGTTTCGGATGCAATTTTACAACTCATCCGCTTCATCTTGGACCACAATGTCTTCACCTTCAACAATCAGCTTTTCATCCAGACACACAGAACGGCCATGGGGACTAAATTCGCACCTCAATATGCCAACATCTTCATGCACAGGTTCGAACAAGACTTCTTCACCACACGGGATCTTCAACCAAGGCTATATACTAGATACATTGATGACATCTTTTTCCTTTGGACTCATGGTGAACAATCATTGAAACAACTGTATGATGATATCAACAAGTTCCATCCCACCATCAGACTCACCGTGGACTATTCTCCAGAATCAGTTGCATTCTTGGACACACGCATCTCCATCAAGGACGGTCACCTCAGCACTTCACTGTACCGCAAACCGACAGACAACCTCACAATGCTCCATTTCTCCAGCTTCCACCCTAGACACTTTAAAGAAGCCATTCCCTATGGACAAGCCCTCCGTATACACAGAATTTGCTCAGATGAGGAGGATCGTGACAGACACCTCCAGACGCTGAAGGATGCCCTCGTGAGAACAGAATATGGCGCTCGACTCATCAATCGACAGTTCCAACGTGCCACAGCGATAAACCGCACTGACCTCCTCAGAAGATGAACACGGGACAAGGTGGACAGAGTACCCTTTGTTGTCCAGTACTTCCCCGGAGCGGAGAAGCTACGACATCTTCTCCGGAGTCTTCAACATATCATTGATGACGATGAACATCTCGCTAGGGCCATCCCCAACCCCCCCACTTCTTGCTTTCAGACAACCGCGCAACCTCAAACAGATCATTGTTCGCAGCAAACTACCCAACCTTCAGGAGAACAGTGACCACAATACCACACAACCATGCCACAGCAACCTCTGCAAGACATGCCGGATCATAGAAATGGATGACATCATTCAACGTGAGGATACCATTCACCAGGTACACGGTACATACTCTTGCAACTCGGCCAACGTTGTCTACCTAATACGTTGCAAGAAAGGATGTCCCAAAGTCTGGTACATTGGGGAGACCATGCAGACACTACGACAACGGATGAATGAGCATTGCTTAACAATCACCAGGCAAAACAGTTCTCTTCCTGTGGGCGAACACTTCAGCAGTCACGGGCATTCGGCCTCCGACCTTCGGGTAAATGTTCTTCAAGGGGGCCTTCATGACATACGACAGCGCAGAGTCGCTGAACAGAGACTGATAGCCAAGTTCTGCACACATGAGGACGGTCTTAACAGGGATCTTGGCTTCATGTCACACTATCTGTAACCCTCGTGACTTGCCTGGGTTAGCAAAAAACCTCACTTACTGTGCTGTCTGGAGAAAATACACAATTTTCTAACCAATGCTCAGGATTCCCTTCACACACATTGTTCGCCACTTTAACACTTGAATAGCAGGTTAGATGTAAGGATTCGCATTCTAATCATCAATCGGTGACTGTCTGTGTTGATGTGTGCTATTGCAGACCAGAACACGGCATTTGCCTGACGAAGACAAAAAGGTCGAAAGCTCTCAAATTTACTATCAAATAAATCAGTTGGATTTAAAATTGGTGTTGCTAGATTCTTACTGAGTTCTTACTACCCCAGTCCAATGCCGGCATCTCTACATCGAGAGATCAAGAACCAGAGAATACCAATTTAAGGTAAATGGGGGAAAATAATAAAAGATGAGTGGTTAAGATCTGGAATGCATTACCTGGAGATGTGGTGGAGGCAGATTAAATAATGATTTTTAAAATAGAATAGGATAATTACCCAAAGAGAAAAAAATAATTGCCAGGCTACAGGGGAAATACTGGGATTAAGAGTAACTGAGCTGACATAGACAACTGGCCAACTAGCTTGTTTCTACACTGCAACAATTCTACAATTATAAATTCTAGATTGAAGAAAAGTGTAAGTTATGTCAGTAATGTACAGGTCAAATTGATACTTTTGCACTGAACTTTATCCCTACTCTTTATCTTTGAGGAAACAAGATGGTCGAAAATCAATAAACACAAAATTAAAAGCATGTTTTTGAACTCCAAGCCTATTTGGACTTTATTGCGAAGGAGCATTTTTTAAAATGGATATAGACCTTTGTTACTATGGCTGTGAAGGCCACTGGGGATCAGTGATAGATCTCCCCATGGACTTTGTAGAATATGAGCTTCTTCATTGAGCAAGTAGAGACTTACTCAATGAGAAGCAGTCAGCGAGAGTTTTTAAACCTGCTGCGCAGTCTGTACTGTTGTTATAGGTCTGATGTGTAGACCGTCTAGCTGTGAGCTGCCAGACGTAGCCCTTCTCTGGTGCACATTAAAGAGGGTTGGTGACAAGAAACTGGTGTTTGGCTGAATTACCACATTGGCAGCAAGGAGAAAAACCTTTCTCTACGTCTTTCCGTCCGGACAACCACTTTTCACAAAACTTGAGCCCTGTGACTCCAGTAGGTAAGACTGGGTCCATTACACAGAGCGCATGTGTTCCTTCTTCTATGCTAACAACATTAAAGGAAATAAAAAAACAAAAGGTGATAATATTGATGGCATGTGAGCGTGATAAAATATCTGATTCCCCGACTGAAAAGCATTTGATGAGCTATTAGATCTGTTGAAAAACCACTATAACCTGAAGCCCTCTGTAATCCTCCAAATGTATCACTTCAACGTGGGTAGGAGAATCCCTGGGGAACCTGTCACTGAATTCAGGCGAGGTTGTGGAAATGGGCTGAATATTGTTAATTTGGACCAGTGCTTCATGAAATGTTGTGCGATGGATTGGTATGTTGCAAATAACCTAACCACCCAAAAGAAGCTGTTGGCAGAACCCAATTTGACTTTAAAAAAGGCATTGAAATAGCTTTAACACTTGAAAATACAAAAAATGTGGCTTAGTATTAATGTCTCCAACTGAGGGCGGGGAGGGGTGAAGGTGGGAGAGCAATCTCATATAATCAGTTTTCAATGGAGAATGTTTGTGTAAATCAGGTCTTAAAGGGCCCCTTTTGACAAAAGAACTCTAATGTCACCATCAGACAGCATGAAAAGGCAGTGACAACCCCAAGAGTATTACTCCAGAAGGATGCAGTTGACAGACAATGGATTACTGAAAGCACTGTCAAAGGTTACAGCTAAATTGGAGCTTCAGGAAGAGGCAAAATGTGTGCCTAGGAAGAAAGCTGAGGCCATTATCTGATCTTACCATGCAGGTATTCACTCTCCTAGAGACATAGACATTACTACTGAATTGTATCACCACAACAGAAGTTGTCCTAATAATGGTAGAATTATTAGCAAATGGCCATCCCTTGAAGATGGAGTTGACACAGGAGCTGCAGCCTCCATTATTAGAGAACAGATTTATAGCACCTCTAATTGGATATCCAACTCTTGAAGTTGAATGTATGAAGGCCAAACTAGCCACCTACACAGGGGAACCTTTACAAAAAAAATAACTCCAGTAAATTAGAAGCAGCTCATCTCATTTTGTACAGACCAAGCCTTATGGGACTCCAGCAGATCCAGCTGAACTGATTGGAGATCTTCAGCTTAGGCATGGAGGGAGTGTATAAAGTTATCAGTAGGTACCCCAGTGTTTTCCAAAAGGGCCTGGGAAAAATAAAAGGAGCCAAAGCCGAAAATACACATTGACTTACACAACTTATCTATTTCAGAGCGGGAGCAGTCCCATACTCCATGCTAGAGAAGGTGGAAACTAAACTAGGGTGCCTTGAAAATTTAATAAGGAGTGTCACAACACCAAGTTAAACTTCAACATATTTATTTTGAATCACAAGCTTTCGAAGTGCTGCTCCTTCATCAAGTTAGTCACCTGATGAAGGAGCAGCATGCTGAAAGCTCTTGATTCCAAACAAACCTGTTGGACTTTAACTTGGTTTATGAGACATTTTTACTGTGCCCAATCCTGTTCAATACTGGCATCTCCACATCTTGAAAGTTTAGGCGTGGGATTCGCCCCAGAAAACTTTTAAAAATTTGCATAAAAACTGGAGTTAATCGCGCTAGTTTTTTCAGTGGGATTTTCAAAATGAATCTCCCACACTCTGTGCATTGCACAGTGCGCTAGGGTGAATCACTCTGAAAAGTGGTGGGCAGGGCTTATTCCTGCTGGAGATGTTGGCAGCATAGCACTGAACAGGCCACTGCTCATGTGCTGATCTGTTATAGCGGAGATGGGTGCATGCGCAGTAGCCCCACACTGCCAGCTTCTCAATCACTGGTCAACTCGATCGTTAGCCATCCCCATGACTCCTGCATCGCTGGCACACAGACACACCTTCAACTTCCGAGAGGATCTCCATGGCACTTCCCTTCTCTCCAGGGGGATCGAACTGCCAGTTCCCTGCTAGTGAGAAGCTATTGTAAACCCCGCTGGAGTGAAACACTCCTGGCGGGGTGGAGACTCTTGTGGACCCTGAGACTTCAGTGACAAGGCCACCAATAAGATGCTGATAATAATTTAAATAATTTATTCGGCTCCTTGCCCATTTTTGGCATGGAGTCATGATTGAATGGCAGAGCAGACTTGATGAACCGAGTGGCCTAATTCTGCTCCTATATCTAATGGTCTAGGCTACGAGAAACGCCTCTGAATATTTTTATTTGCAGAATGGGCTGCACCTGTTCTCTCTGTTCTTAAGCCCACCAAATCGGTCTGTTTTTGTGGGGACTATAAACTAACAGTCAATTGGGTCTCCAAACTGAATAGGTAATCCATACCTGAATCAAAGGTAACAGGCGGCAACACGTTCTCCAAGTTGGACATCAACTATGCCTATCTCCAGCTTGAATTGGAAGAGTTCTCTTGAAATTATGAACTGATCAGCATGCATCAGGAATCTTGTGAATATACCCACTTGCCCGTTATCATTTCATTAGCGTGTGCTATTTTCCAAAGTTCTAGAGTTAAGGAGAACATCCTTCAAGGGCTACCCAAAGTAGCAGTATACTCAGATGCTGTCTTGGTTCTGGGGGCTTCGGAACAGGAACACCTGGCCAACTTAGAAATTTTGCAGAGATTTTCTAGAGCGGGTGTTCACGTAGAGAGGGAGAAATGCATTTTTCAAATGATTGAAGTAAGCTATTAGGCTACCGATTACATGGCAAGGGACTACATCAGTTGGACGATAAGGTAAAGGCCATCAAGGAAGCACCAAGCCAAGGAACACCAGAGTTAAAATCCTTTCTGGGATCAAAAAATGATTATGGAAAATTTAACACATACTTGGTTTCCATGTTGATTTTCTTGCACGCCCTGCTACGAAAATACCAGAGATGGTTCTAGGAAGCTCCGCAGGCAAAGGTTTTCTCTGAAGATAAACATCAGCCACAGCCATCTAACATACCGGCCCATTTCAACCCTAAGGATGCTTGCATTCGACTTGGGATGCTTCCACATATGGGGTTAGGACATTGTTCTCATATCGCTGGCAAGATGGGATGGAAAGACTTATTGGATATGTCTCCAGATGCAGAAGCAGGGCAAAGATATTTTCAGATTGAGAAAGAAGGATTGTATTTGGTTGAAAATGTTCCACCAAAGTGTTTATGATAGACATTTTTGTACTGACTAACCATAAACTCTTATTGGCCTCTTCAAAGAGGACAAGGCAATCCCATCCCCCATTGCCTCTGCTTGGATACAGCGCTGGGCTTTGTTACTGGCAGCCTATAAATATCTTCTGGAGCACTGCTCTAAAGACTGAATCGCTAATGCTAACACGCTCAGATGACTCCCATTGCCCACAAGCCTGGATCCTTCATCAGTATTGCAGGAGGTTGTGATGACTGTGTCCATTCTTAATGGAACTACATATTGGTTGTCTGAAAGTATTAAAAATGAAGATGCTGGTGAAGATTTATGTCTAGTTGCCCAGAATTGTCTCTGACATCATGGACTTGGTGAAGGGATGTGCCTGGTGCCAGGAAAATCAAAAACTCCCACTCTCAGCTTCCCTACACTAGTGAGAACAGCCTGGCAGGCTATGGGTGCATATATGGACTTTGCAGGGCTCATTATGTTTCCATCTTTTTAACCATGGTTTAAACACACTCCAAGTTATTGATGTTGCACTGCATGGACTCTATGACTTCTCAGATTCCAAAATTATGACAAAGCTTCAGCACAGGGAACACCGAAAGTCCTAGTTTCTGATAATGGCATGGCCTTCACTTGCAATGATTTCCAGAACTTTATGTTCTCCAATGGTACCCAACACATCTGAACTGCATCTTATCACCATTGTCAAATGGACTGATGGAATGGGCAATTCAAACCTTCAAAAATAGCGCGAAGAAACCACCAGCAACCTCTATGGGAACCAAACTGGCACAATTTTTGTTTGATTACAGGACCACACAGCACACAACAGGTGTTGCCCCAGCAGAGCTGTTAATGGGATGATTGCTTCATACCAGATTAAGCCTGCTAATTCCGAACCTGGCAGGGAGAGTGGAGTCCTACTAAGAAACTAAAAGAGAAGTTATGATTCTGCAAGGACAGAAAGAACTTCACAAAGCATAATCCAGTTCCCGTGAGTAACTTAACGAATAGTCTCAGCTGGATCACTGGGATTGTTATTGGAGAAAAGAGGACCCGTATCTTACAAGTTCAAAGTCCAGGATAAAACCTTAAATAAACATTTGGACAGTCTCAGAGCCAGGGACTCCCTATCCCGCAGGCCTCATGACTGGCCCTGGAGATAGTCACTGAAAGTACCAGCCCTTGTCTCAAAGCTGATTCTGCACGGGTCCCTCCAGATAGTGAAGGTATGGATTTGGAAACAGAAGCTGAAGTATGAGCCTTCAGTCTGAAGTGGAACCTGAGGAGGAATCCACATCGGTAACCCTGTGGTGCTCTCTCCAGAAACAAAGGTCCCCTGTTTGGTTTACATTGCTTGACCCAGTCCCACCTTCAGATTTCAGACCGACTGCTAAGTGAGGGTGCTGGAAGAGACACAAACCTAAGTGGGGAGGGATGTTATGATGGTCATGAAGGCTATGGAAAATCTTCGATAGATCTTTGTGGAGTACAAGCTTCCTTATTGAACGAGTGATGGCTCACCCAATAAGAAGCAGTCAGTGTGGATTTTTAAAGCTGCTATTTATTTCCAGGCAACTAGACATAAATCTTCACTGTTGTTGGTCCTGGGATATCGGGTGTCTGGCTGTAAGCTGCAATCACGATCCTTCTCTGTGGTGTACAATACAGGGTGTTGGTGTTGGGAAACTGGCATTTGGCTGAATTACTACAACATAGTTCAAACCAATGGGTGATGCAGCATATTTTTGTTGCAGATGGTCTTTGTTCAATTTTATATCTGCTACTGAAAGGAGTCATTAAAGCATCATATTGATAATAATTTTAACAGAAGAAGAAACAATTGTCATGTTAATTAGAACAATATCGTTTGGTCAAGTGATCATTGTGTAGAAGGATAGGGCAGCAGATACATGGGAACACTATCACGTAGAAGTTCCTCACCATACTGACTTTGAAATATATTGCCATTCCTTCACCCTTACTGGAATTCTCTCCCAAACAACACTGTGGGTGCACCTACACCATATGGACTCCAGTGATTCAAGAAGGCAGCTCACCATCTCCTTACTAAGGCAATTTGCAATGGGTAATGAAGCCAGCGAAGCACTGATCCCTTGAATGGATTTAGAAATACTTGCCACAGCATAACCAGCAAGCTTAAAGTAGATAGGCCTGTAATTCTAGGGACTATTTCCTGTTTTCACGACAGAGTATGAGTAAAACCCCAAGAAAAATTGTCATTTGAAATCTATGCCCAAAGACTAGGAGAACCTGTGTGGAATTTAAGGGCCAAGTATCTAAGGTGATACTTCTGATGAAATACTGAAACATGTTTATTTTATGATGCAAAATATGGCTGGCAAATTCAGCTTCTTTGCTCAGCAACATTTCTTTCCACTGTTCATTGTTTATTTCATGATAAGATTGATCTCTTGAAAATTAACTCTCAAAAATTAATATTTTTGTTCATTTGTTGTTGAAAGTTATGAACACATTGAGTAAAGATCAATACAAGAACTGCATCTGGAACTGAATTAGCAAGTCATATCACATGGTGGTCTGTAAATGTTCTTTTATAAGATATTGCCGTGTAACAGAAACAGATGTACATGGTGGTGAATAATGGACAAAGTTGACATCTGTTATTTTCTCAAAAAAATCAATAGAGATGCACTTAATTTTAAAATAATGTTTTAAGTAGCTTGGGATTTGAATCAGCAGCCAATTACCATTGAACATGAGTTTGACCAATCATGGGAATCGGATCAGTGCAACAGGTCGAACTGGATTTTACGGCCTCACTTGTCCTGAAACTGTAAAATCCTGCCCAAGATCAACGGTCAGTGTCTGTGTGAGTTCAACACATTCTCCCTATGTCTGCATGGGTTTCCTCTGACAGTCGAAAAGTCATGCTGGTTAGGTGCATTGGCCACACTAAATTCTCCTTCAGTGAAACAGACAGGTGCCAGAGTGTAGCAACTAGGAGATTTTACAGTAACTACATTGAACTGTTAATGTAAGCCTACTTGTGACACTAATGAATGACCTAATCCATCATCAGACTTTTAATTCCATATATTTTTTAATGAATGCAAATTCCGCTATCTGTTGTGATGGAATCTGAACTCAAATCCCCAGGCATCACCCTGGATCACTAGATTACCAGCGCAGTGAAATATCACAACATCTCCCCAAACATCTGTATGGTGCTTCCCTTATTACGGTGGGCAGGAAATGCATCAGGGATCTTTTGACTCTTAAGCCTGTTGAAGCTCTTAAGTGGCCAATAAATGTTTACTTAAGTGTTTCAGTCTGCAAGTCCGTCCTATTTGCCCAGTAGCATTCACTGTGCGAACTACTGCCAGACAAGGACTATCTCTTTCGGAGTCTCTCTGTGTCTATCGCCAATGCTACCAAAATCAAAAACCTCCCCCATTAACTCCCTAACTCTTTAACCCAGGCCCGCATCCCCTTCACCACCTTGCTGGGGTCTCCCAGCAGGGCCCCTCTAAAATACTGAGCTTACTTCTGTGTTTAGTCTCCATCACTCTTCTTCCTCAGGCACTCGTTTGGCCACTGTTCAATTCAATTGCAGCTGTGACTACAGAGTTGCTGTCCAATCAGATTGGCTGATGATTCCCAGATGGGGGCAGGAGACCCATTCTGAATCAGTTTGTACTGCTTCCTGCATATTATTATTGCAGAGCAGCTGGTTTCGGAGTTGAAATACTCACAGCCAACTTTTCCATTGGGAGCAGGGAATACATCTCCATGATAAATTCCAACCCATTATGAATTCTTCATATTGCTTTATGTGGAATGTTATTGTCAATTTCTCAATGATATATCTTTCCAATCAATACTGACGGATCTTAAATGCATTTTATAAGTGCAGCCAACTGTACTTATTGCAAAATTGGTTTAAACCATTAAGTTCTAAACAGGCAGATTTTGAAACTTTATTAAAATTCGATGTTGTTTCCTTTAAATCTTTAAAAAACATTTTCCTGCCTCTTTGTGTGCAGAGAATGTTGCACAACTTGACATTCTGTTGATGATGTATTGATAACAGTTCCAAATGAGCTTCCAGTAGCAAAGATAAAAGATTCTGGACATAAGAAAAGGGTTCCAATAATCTAATGGTTAAGCAAATGTACCCAGAAAGCAGCTAAACAACAGACTACAAATGCCTTGGGCTTGATTCCTGATGTGCGCTGAGTGAGCTGGTGTGGTTCAATACCCCTGAGTTACAGATTAGAAAACTGGTTGGACTGCTCACTTCTGCTTCACCCATCATTCTGTGGTTTGTATTGGAAGAGTGCACATGTGTGGATGTCAGGCGAAGGCTACAGTGCCTACCCTCCTCCTCCCATCACCCTATCCTGCTTCTCCCATCCCCATAGTTGAACATAATGCTGACAGTCTCTTGGCAAAACTCAGAACTGAACAATTCTTAGTCAGGAGAATGTACCCAAGGGTCATCAGCACTGTGATATAATATGCCACATTCCAACAAGTAGGTCACTAGGAGGAGGGAGAGGAATAAAGGAGCTTGGAATTTCAATTAACTGTGATAATATCATCTTTGTTCGTCTTAATTCATTGTGCTATGAGATAACGTTCTTTAATGAAATAAAGTCAGTTTTTTGCTACTGTACGTTTTACAAGTGCTGCTGGAATCTTTCTTCAGCAAATATTTATAAAATTATTAAACATTGCTTACGTATTTACAAATACTATTTCTATCTGGGATACTTTTTAATGTATACAGCAACACTTCACTGCAGCTTTATTTTTAATATGAGTAGCGGAGGTGATTACATTGTATTCTGTGGACCAGAGGAAGTGCATTTCTCCACCAAAACAAACATCCTTCGGCCATTATGCTCCAAGAGTTTCAATTCATGTGAAAATACTTGGTGTTACAGCGCAATTTCCTTAGTGGAAATGTGAAATAATAATAGAATCCAGTATAGAGAGGAAGTCCCAGCTATTCTCGACATTTAAATGACTTGAATGTTTATGGGAATTTTCCTGTCCTATCCTAAACATAACAAAGTTGAGATATCTGAAGATGATTTGAATCCTTTTAATTACTGAATACTTGAATAATGGACACGGCACAAGAAACATTTAAAATATGTTTTTGACTTGTTCCAGTGTTTTATCTGTCTTTTGGCATCAGTTACTTCTTACCTGCATAATCTTTTCTTATTATTTATTCTTAATATATAAAATTAATAAAAACTTTATTGATCTGTATGAATGAGTAACAATTTTATGTATACTTGCGTCACAAAATTAAAGTTAATGAGTAGTTGTTATTTCCTTTCTCACAGTTAGACATGGAACACTATAATTTTTAAAATCCCCCTTCATTCATTGTTCTGTAATGTAAAAAACAGAAGTCATCTAAAAAAGACTGCGATAAAGGTTTTTTAAATTCGTTCATGGGATGTGGACATTACTGTTAATCATCCTTAGTTACCCTTGAACTGGCCATTTCTAGGTCATTTAAAAGACAACTACATTGCTATGGATCTGGAGTCACATGTTGGCCAGATCAGGTAAGGATGGCAGATTCCCTTTCTTAAAGGTAAATTTGTGAACCAGATGGGTTTTTATGACAGTCAAAAATGGTTTTATAGTGATCATTAGACCTTTAATACCAGATTTTTATTGAATTCAAATTTCAACATTGGCTGTGGCAGCATTCAAACCCAAGTCCCCGGAACATGAGCTGAGTTTCTGCATTACTAGTCCAATGACAATGCCATTTATGCCATCTCCTCCTCTTATGCTTCTTCCTGCTGGACAACAATTAACTGTACATTTTTAATAGCTACTTATAAATGAACAAGTTGCAACTGCTTTATATGTGATCTAAATAACAAGTATGTTGAAATAAATTATGGGCTATGATACAGTCTCAAGTTACTTAGCTTTTGCAGTCCATGACCTGTGAGTCTGATTATCATTCAGACTTGTAAAACAGTCAAAACCAATGGGAATATATATTTGAATACATGTACACACACTCATAACACAACACTAACCATTACCTTTATTGGTTACAGCGCTAAGCAGGTGATTGAGAAGAAGATTAGTAGGATGTGTTGATCAATCATATGTTACCATCATTAACGACAGAAGTGAAATCCTGTTTTATCAAAACTGGCCCATATTCAAGAGCAATTGCTCTGTTCCTACATGGTCAATAAAGAATACAATGACTATTCTGTCCTTATGCTGGAAGCTGGTAGAATAATCAATGTTTAACCAAGGTTGAAGCAATGAACTGAGCTAACATTGCCAATAATTTTTCAGAACAATAAAAACACACAGTACTTTTAACAAGCAAGGCAGTTGTGCAGACATAAATCAAAACCCTGCAGTTGGTCAAAATCTAAAACAAAACAGAAAAGGCTGGAAACAGCAGGTTAATCAGCAGTGAACAGATTGAACGGAATGTCTTTCTCTATCTGTCAGTAAATATTATCAGAGAGAAAAAATAGATGATGGAGAGTACATTATTCACTCAAGTAATAAATGAGAAACATTGAAATAAAGCCTGTATCAGTCTAAGGAAAATGCAAGAGAACCTAGAAAGATTAGGTTTGAAATTAGGGTAGATTTGTGAATGAGAATATAACTGAAGCCTTAGTTATTGAAGTCAATAAATATGAATAGCTGATGTGGAACATTACATTTTCCATCATGAGTGTTTCTGTTCCTTTTGAGCATGGGTGCTACTTCAGAAGTTTTCCAAAACTTTCAGAAGCACAATAAACACTGGTTTATTGCAGCTGATTAACTTAAAAAAAAACAAAATACTGTGGATGCAGAGATCTGAAATTAAAAGCAGAAAATTGTAAACTGAGTTAATGTTTCAAGTCCAATTTGATTCAAAACATTAACTCTGTTTCTGTCTCCGCAGAGGCTGTCAGACTTGCTAAGTTTTTCCAGCACTCTGAGTAACTTCAATTATTGGCAAAAGTGCATTAAAGGATTTCAGCCTCAATTGAAGTTGATAATATTGCTTTAAAGTAATAAGGTAAAGCAAGACAGTTCCAACTCAGGACCATTCTGCAATCCTGTTACAGTATGACCAGCTCGGTTTAAAATAGAGAGGTATTGCAGTCCCAAAAATTTATAATGAATAGGGCAGGCAAAAGCAAGCTTACAGAAAAATAAGGGTCTAAGGAGAATATGGAAAAAAACTAGTTTCTTAATAATGTGCCAACTCTGAAATGGACAGTGGTGAGAGCTAATGAATACTGAAAGGCAAATTGGATCATAAACTACATTATGAACTCAACTCAGGTGAACTGTAATGGGATAGTGTTTCACCACTGGGGGAGCTTGATTTTCTGAAGCCCTCACAGTCTTGTAGCAGGAAAGAAAAACAGATCAAGCAATTTATGTTTTTTAATTAAAGAATTAATTAAACCATTAACAGAATACAAATTAAAAAGAGAAATCTTAGAAACCCTACAGTACAGAAAGAGGCCATTTGGCCCACTGAGTCTGCATCAACCACAATCCCAGGCCTCTCCTCCATATCCCTACATATTTACCCACTAATCCTTCTAGCTATGCATCTCAGGACACTAAGGTCAATTTTTAGCATGGCCAATCAACCTAACCTGCATATCTTTGGACTGTGGGAGGAAACCCACGCAGACACAAGGAGAGTATGCAAACTCCACGCAATGACTCAAGCCAGGAATCAAACCCAGGTCCCTGAGGCTGTGAAGCAGCAATGCTAACCACTGTGTAACCGTGCCGCCCTTGAGAAGTTAAAGGGATAACATAAAGAGGAACTAAAATGAAAATAAACACCTGTGGTCCTAATTGAGAGAGAATAGTCAACTAAGTTAGAATGCCCCAGGGAAGTAAAACTTAAAAGGGGATTTCTTAATGTAAACTAAATGAGAACAGAGCACCCCAGCTAAAAAGGACATTACACTGTAAAGGGACAGTGGGAGAAATATAAAAAAGAAGACAGCTGAGAGAAACATAATTGAGATGGAGACCAGAAAATGTGTTTGCTGTGGGATGCTGAAAAGGCGGGATCAATATGGTCAAGGGGTGAAAAGATGCCTATTATTGAGTAAGCTTAACGAAAAAAATGATGGATTTAAAGAGCAAGAGAGGTACTTTGGTTGTGGTGGTGTTGAGGATGGTGGATGGGTGGAGGGTGTTTTGAGACTGAGGGGAGAGCTTTCAACTCTCAATTATTTGTTGGAATTCTACTGTCTCACCCACCACGGAATTGCATTGGGCAATGGGCCAACAGTGGAAATGTCCATTGGCCTCAGGCGGAAATTTCCAATTTTGCTCCTCGAGCAAGGCCGTAAAATCCTGCCTATTATATGACTGAGATAGCATCAGACCTTGAGATTTAAATGATGAGTGCAATTGGGAAGAATTATAATAGGAGAAAAAGAGCTGAATTTATCATAAAATCCTGCCACCAGGGCTGAAATTCGGAACCCACAACATTTAACTCGCATCAACAAATTAAGAGCCTGCTGCTGGGACTGCTGTCCAGTTAATGATGGAGGCCCATCCCCTATTGATACTGGTCCAATCAGAGGTCTGGCAACCTCAGCATCACCCATTAGCTATCACTGCAGCTGCATCACTGGTCAGAGGTGCTTCAATGGCAGGGCACCTTTGAAAACAAGTCATTGTAGTTGGAGAAGTTGAGTTCTGGCTGCCAGAGGCTCATACACGTCCAGGTGCTCAGTCATTGATCTCTGATGATAGATTTCAGTAATACCCCCAAGTGACAGGCCTGTGGTCATTGGTTTCTTGCTTCTTCCCTGCATAAATGTGGAGAATTATGACCAATTCATCTGCATTTCTCTGGGTTGAAGTCTTGAAATTTATTTATCCTGCCTCTCGTTATTTCCCCATTATGTTTTTACTCATATTAAATTCAATGAGTTTCTTCAGTTAGTTTATTTTTAAGTTTCTTTGTACTGCTGATATTTTGCCTTTTTCCTCCACTTATAACATGAATTCAAAGCATATATTCAACGAAACCACAATTTCTTTACTGTCTATTGTAATCCTGTCTTCACACCACATCCTGCCTTACCACTCTTTTCATGTATTTAATACATCTTTGCGGTTAGCTTTCAGTTTTTTCTCACATTCCATTTTTGCACCTTATATTTTTCTACATAAAGATTTGATGCCTTAGAATTCTGCAGCAGTTCTGATCTAACTTTGGTGAAAGAGTAGTAGAAGTCCAAAAGAAGCTGAATAAATATCTATGGGGCTATTTTCTTGGGTCCACTGATCACCTGCTGAAAATACAGTGGGAAATTGAGAGAAACTCCATGAACTTTTGAGGCCTATATTTCAACCTTTGTATCACTTCTGTGTGTGTGGAGGGAATAAAAAGATTGCTATGAGTTTTGGGTCATAACTGGGCTTGCCACTGATGTTATTTGACTTCATCCTTAATCTCTCCATTCTGCCTGTTCTTTGCAGCTGTGGCTATTGGGTACTTTGTGAAAAAGCCATCAGTTCAGCTTTGGAATTCCCATATTTGTTTCCAGCTGGGGTCTATTTTTTGACCCACTCGCTGCAATAACGCACTGAGGTATTCTACTAGTATGCCACATTAAATACATTTGCACTTCAAATTCAAACTTCTGTTGAATTCCTTCACAAAGGCAGGAAAGTAGGACTTTTTTTTGTTTCCAGAATCAATCGAGTTTCTTTTTATTCTTTGGTTATTACTCCTGAACTGTCAGAAATAGGTCATGCGGTAATGTTATGAAGAATATAATTGACTTATGCTTTGTAAAAATGCATTTGGGGATGAAATTTTTCCAGTTTCAGGACTACATTTAATTGACCAAAAGTGCTGAAAATATAAGGATTAATCTTGTGAGAGGAGCTTGAAAACAGGAACAGTAGTAATTGCGACATTCCAGCTGATCTGTTAAATGGAAGTTGTGGTTTTAAAGGTTTGTAAAGGAATTACTTGAGATAAGATTGTTAAGAATTGAATTTCCCATAAAGGAAGCAGTAAGCCATAACAAATGACTTCCACGACTATTGTTTTGATACACAAGAGTGCAATGAAAGATGTATTATTTTGTTGGATTTTGGCTTCCTACATTTTGGCAAACAAGTAGTTCGTCCACAGAACAAAAATCATTTGTTTTTATAAAATTTGGACCAAGATTCATGTTTTCTAATCTTGTTTGAACTTACAAAGGGTGCCACCCTAATTGATTGAACAGACTACTGAACAAATCCACTGAACTCTATTCAACATGACTGAAATTTGGAGTTCTTATACAGTTGAAGAAAAAAGCATCTGCATTTTTTTTAAATGGGCTATTTTATGCAAGGAGGGAGACTGCTATAAATGCCATTCAAACAATGAGTGGCTTGGGGTGCACGTGCAGTGAGGCAAACCAAATGTGACTGTTTTTCCCTTTATTAAAGGAGAGTGTCTCGTCATATTGAGATGTTCCTTCTAGTGCTCTGGTTAAGAACTGATGAAATGCAATGTCAGCAGGGACTTGTAGCCTGGAGACTCAGAGCTTTAGTCATCTGGTTGGGAAGCAGGCACCCTACCACCAGTTCTTATAGAGCACCCTGATGAAAACAAGTTTCAACATTGTTAAATTTGTTGTGCATGACATCATTCTCTTTCACTTTGATAATGAACCATGCTTGAGTTTTTTAATGTTTTTTTTATGAGAGGCTGTCCAAATTCTCAGGGTGTTCAGTACCATGTAGTGTAACCCCCTCTTATGGGTGGTCTGGTTTGTTTTTAATTGAAGGACTGATTAACTTTCTTTTTTGGCACAGAATACTCATTGTGTGATGTGGTGCTGTGCCAGTCTTGGTTCGATTTGCCAAGCTTTATTAAGCTGTGTGGATTGTTGACATAAGAGAAATATTTTCAGTTTGATATTGCACAAAAATAAATTAATTTATCTGAATAGCTTTTTAAAATTTCATACATAGGAGCTGAATCCTATGTATGCTCACAGGGCCAGTACTTATTGCCCATCCCTAATTGCTTTTGAGAAGGTGGGGGTGAGCTACTCTCTTGAGTCACTGCAGTCTACCTTGCGCAGGTATATCCACAGTGCTGGTGGGTAGTGAATTTCAGGATTTCTATTGATTGACAGTGGTAATGTAGTTTCAAGTCAAAATAGTTGTGGTTTGGAGGGTAACTTGCAGGCAGTGCTGTTCCCATATGTCCACTGCCCTTATCTTTTTAGATAGTGAAGATCGTGGGTTTAGAAGGTGCTGTTGATGGAGCCTTGATAGGCTTCATACTTAGTGTATCTTGTTGATTATACACACTGTTGCAACTGCGCATCCACAATGAAGGGAGTGATGAATGGAGATGTGTGAGGTGGTGGGTGGCATGTCAATAAAGCTGGCTACTTTCTTCCACAAGACATCGAGTTTCGAGTGCTGTTGGAGTTGCTCTCATGATGTAGAGATGCCGGCGTTGGATTGGGGTAAACACAGTAAGAAGTCTGCAACACCAGTTTTAAATAAATCAGTTGGATTTAAAACTGGTGTTGCAGACTTCTTACGGAGTTGCTCTCAAACAGGTAATTAGGAAGTATTCAATCATGACTTGTTCCTTGTAGATGATGAACAAGCTTTGGGCAATCAAGGGGTAAGTTACTTGCACAGAATTCATAGCTAGAACTACAGAAATAATAAAGCACAGAAGGAAGCCATTCAGTCCATCTTATCCACGCTAGCTCAAAGACACCCAGGTGTCATTTCTAATTCCATCTTTCTGCACACACCCCATAGCCCGGTAACAACATTCTAGTAAATCTTCTCTGCTTTCTCTCTCCAGTGCAATTACATCCTTCCTGTCATGTGGTGATCAGAACTGTACACAATAATCCAGTGTGCCTCACCAATGTCTTGTACAGTTCCATCATTATATCCTTACTTTTGCATTCTATGTCTCTGCTAATGAAGGAGAGCATTTCATGTACCTTCTTTATAACCATACCTATCTGTATTATCTTTAAGGACTTGTACACTTGCATGCCAAGATCTCTCACTTCACCTACCCCTCTCAGTAGATTCACATTTGTTGTTCATTCACTTTTACTTTGTGACCTCCCTAAATATATTACCTTACATTAATCAGCTGAACTCTGCCTGCCACTTTTCTGCCCACTCTACCAATCTATTCGTACAATTTTGGAGCCTCATCACTAATCAGTACACAGGCAATTTTTGTGTAGTTTGCACATTTCCTTATTGTGCCCCTAAGGTCAAGTCCAAATTGTTAACGCGTAAATAAATAGCTGGGATCCCAACACTGAGCTCTCAGGAGCACCACTTAAAATAGCTTTCCATTCAGTTGGTTAACTAACAGAAAGCGAAGAGTGAGGATAAATGGATGTTTTTCTGGTTGGTGCCTCAGGGTGAACAATCATTGAAACAACTGTATGATGATATCAACAAGTTCCATCCCACCATCAGACTCACCATGGACTATTCTCCAGAATCAGTTGCATTCTTGGACACACGCATCTCCATCAAGGACAGTCACCTCAGCACCTCACTGTACTGAAAACCGACAGACAACCTCACAATGCTTCACTTCTCCAGCTTCCACCCTAGACACGTTAAAGAAGCCATTCCCTATGGACAAGCCCTCCATATACACAGAATTTGCTCAGATGAGGAGGATCGTGACAGACACCTCCAGACACTGAAGGATGCCCTCGTGAGAACAGGATATGGCGCTCGATTCATCGATCGACAGTTCCGACGTGCCACAACGATAAACCGCACTGACCTCCTCAGAAGACAAACACGGGACACGGTGGACAGAGTACCCTTTGTTGTCCAGTACTTCCCCGGAGCGGAGAAGCTACGACATCTTCTCCGGAGTCTTCAACATATCATTGATGACGATGAACATCTCGCTAGGGCTATCCCCACCCCCCCACTTCTTGCTTTCAGACAACCGCACAACCTCAAACAGATCATTGTTCGCAGCAAACTACCCAACCTTCAGGAGAACAGTGACCACAATACCACACAACCCTGCCCCAGCAACCTCTGCAAGACATGCCAGATCATAGACATGGACGACATCATCAAACGTGAGGATACCATTCACCAGGTACACGGTACATACTCTTGCAACTCGGCCAACGTTGTCTACCTAATACGTTGTAAGAAAGGATGTCCCGAAGCATGGTACATTGGGGAGACCATGCAGACACTACGACAGCGGATGAATGAGCATCGCTCAACAATCACGAGGCAAAACAGTTCCCTTCCTGTGGGTGAACACTTCAGCAGTCATGGGTATTCGGCCTCCGACCTGCAGGTAAGTATTCTTCAAGGGGGGCCTTCGGGACACACGACAGCGCAGTGTCGCTGAGCAGAGACTGATAGCCAAGTTCCGCACACATGAGGACGGTCTTATTAGGGATCTTGGCTTCATGACACACTATCTGTAACCCCCGTAACTTGCCTGGGTTAGCAAAAAAACCTCACTTACTGTGCTGTCTGGAGGAAATACACAATTCTGTAACCAATGCTCAGGATTCCCTTCACACACATTGTTAGCCACTTTAACACTTGAATAGCAGGTTAGATGTAAGGATTCGCATTCTAATCAGCAATCTGTGACTGTCTGTGCTGATGTGTGCTATTGCAGACCAGAACACTGCATTTGCCTGAGGAAGACACAAGAGTGTTGAAAGCTCGCAATTTTACTACCAAATAAATCGGTTGGATTAAAAATTGGTGTTGCTTAAATTCTTACTGGGTGCCTCAGGGATCAGTGTTGGAACCATAATTGTTTATGATTTACGCAGATGAGTTGGAGTTGGGAACCAAGAATAGAGTGTCAAAATATGCAGATTACATGAAGATGAGTGGCAAAGCAAAGTGTGCAGAGGAAGCTAAAAGTCTACAAAGGGATATGGAGTCTAAATGAGTGGGTGAGGGTCTGGCAGATGGTGTACAATGTTGTTAAATGTGAGGTCATCCATTTTGATAGGAATAACAGCAAAATGGACTACTATTTAAATGGTAAAACATTGCAGCGCGCTGCTGTGCAAAGGGTCCTTGGTGTCCTTGTGTAAGAATCGCAAGGATTTGGTTTGCAGATGTAGCAGATAATTAAGGCAAATGAAATTTTGTCCTTCATTGCTTGAGGGATGGAGATTCAAAACAGTGAGGTTATGTTGCAGCTATATAAGATGCTGGTAAGGCCACACCTGGAGTACTGTTTATGGTTTTGGTCTCCTTATTTGAGAAAGGATATACTGGCACTGGAAGGGTGCAGAGAAGATTCAGTAGGTTGACTCTAGAGCTGAGAGAGTTGGCTTATGAGGAGAGACTGAGTAACCTGGGGCTATACTTAATGGAACTCAGAAGAATGAGGGGAGATCTTATAGAAATGTATAAGATTATGAAGGGCATAGGTAAGATAGAAGCAGGAAAGTTGTTTCCATTGATAGGCGAAGCTAGAACTAGGGAGCATAGCCTCAAAATAAGGGGGAGAAAATTTAGGACTGAGTTAAGGAAGAATTTCTTCACACGAAGGGTTATGAATCTGTGGAATTCCTGTCCAGTGAAGCAGTTGAGGTTACTTCATTGAATGTTTTTAAGGCAAGGGTAGATAAATTTTTGAACAGTAAAGGAATTAAGAGTTATCATGAGCAGGTGGGTAAGTGAAGCTGAGTTCACAAAAAGATCAGCCATGATCTTATTGAATGTTGGAGCAGCTTGAGGGGCCAGAAGACCTACTTCTGTTCCTAGTTCTTATGTTTTTGTGTTCTTATTCACAAGGGCAGCCTTCAACCATTACCTTTTGTTTTCTGTTACTCAGCCAACTTTGGATTCAATTCGCTACTTTATCCTGTATCCAGTGGGTTTTTACTTTTTGACCAGTCTGCCATGTGGGACCTTGTTAAATACTTTACTAAAATCCATATAGACAACATCCATTGCAATATTTCGTTGATCCTCCTCATCACTTCTTCAAAGAATTCAAATTCCTACTCTTGCAGTCATTCTATTTACATTAAATTTCTGGTCAGTGGTGATCCACAGGAGTGTAATGTTAGGAATTCAGTGATGGTAATGCTCTTGAATGTCAAGAGGAATTGGCTAAATTCTCTGGTTGAAGATAGCCATTGCCTGGCACTTATACAGCACAAATGTTGACACTCATCAACCCAAGCCTCAGTTTTGTCCAGATCTGGCTGCATGTGGTCACAGAACTGCTTCAGTATCTAAGGAGTCAGGAATGCTACTGAATATTGTGGAATTTTCTCAATTTCTGGTCTAGTAACAAAAAATACATCTTTGAGGAAACAAGGTGATTGTTGAAGATGATTAGAATGTGGGAACAACATTGATGGATTCTTCCAGTGATGTCCTGGGGCTGAGCTGATTGGCCTCCAACAACCACAGCCATCCTCCTTTCTGCTAGATATTACTGCAGTCAGTGGAGAGTTTTTTCCTGATTTCCAATGACTTCAATTTTGCCAGGGTTCCTTGATGGCATACCCAGTCAAGAGCTGCTTTGAATTCAAGAGCAGTCACCTCACATCACCTATTTAGTTTACATTTGAACCAAGTTTTCTCACCACCTGCTGCTGACACCGTCTAAGAGAAATGTCCTTCTAGATCTAAAACAGCTTGGTGAGTACTGGTGCTGCTGAGCCATTCTTAGGGCCACTTCCTCCAGACTAAATACCATTGTGACACACGCATGTGGACATGCACAGGGAAAGTGATGTGGAGTTTAGGACATTGGCTATAAGATATGACTTGATTCAGGCTGCTTCTTGACAAGTGGGACAGCTTCTCCAATTGTGATACAAATCCCCAGATGATCGGGTATGTTCTGCTTTGTTGATTATACTGCTTATGTCAAGTAGACTGGTGCCATCCTGTTTTATTCTTATTTGACTTTTCTGTAGCAGTTTGATGCACCTGAGTGGTTTGCTAAGTAATTTCAGAAGGCAATTAAGAATAAACTATGGTGTTCTGGGTCTGGATTCAAATGAAGACTGGACTAATTCAGGATGGCAGATATCTAGAAATCTAATAGTAGTTCCAATATTATCGTTACAGAGACTGACATTTTAATTCCAGATATATTAATCAATTGAACTTAAATTTCCCCAGCTATCATGATGGGATTTAAATTCATTCTACTGGTGCATTAGCCTGGGACACTGGATTACTAATCCAATAATAACATTATCAATATATTATCTGATCCCATTATGTAATCTTTACAATGTAAGGAGTTTAGGAGCATGGAATTAACTTGTAAATACTGGGTGGAATATGTTACTTGTTAAATAATAAATTCTAAACTGATCTATTTTTATGGACAACATTATTGACATTATTGACAAAGTTGGGAACTGGAGTAAAATTGCTTGTATGGATTTCAAACCGGATCATACACAATGTAAGAATATTTAATGTCATGTTTTCTATTTGATGTGTAGATTGGTGCTGAATCCCTAAATTCTACTCAGAAAAAACGACGTGCTCCATCCCCACCACGTCGTATGCCAAATACATTAGATGGGACAGAGTTTGAGAAGAGCAGTACCTTTGGTAAGTGGCAGTGACTTCTTCTGTTCAGTCTAGATTTTCAGCATTTTTTGGAGGTGCATGATTCTGCTCTAATTGTTGGGACATCAAATGAAAACTAATAGCTCTTTGATCAAGTGTTACTGGTGAACAAGTACAATCTAAAAAGTAAACTGGTGAGCTTACTTTAATTTCTGAATAAAGCATCATCATTTAAATCAGGTTATAAAGTAAATCTTAGTGACTCAGCTATGCATATCTCTACTTTTAGCTATGTTAACTATTATCATGTATAATGAGCCAGTTATATTGCAGTTTCTGAATTTTTAGAAAGTAGTTTGCAAAAACTGCACAATTGTGAATCCAAGTCACTGGCATGTGGGCACTTTGAAGTTTGCAAACTTCAGAAAGTAACATTAACACCATTGAGTCTTTACAAAGGTTGCATTATAACTGCAACATGCAAGTTTTTATAATTGACTCTTGCTGACGTTAAAAGTGTCACTAGCACATTCATTATCAACAAGTTGTGCTCTGCAAGTGCCTTTTAAGTCCACAAGTACAGATCTTCATGTTGAAGTACAGAGCAGACTGCGTTAACTTTGTTCTGCTTACGAAAGATAACATGTCAGTCTCAAATTAGTGTCTTCAGCGTACAGGTGGAGTTGTTGTTTATGATGTGTTGCAAAGATTGAATTATCAATATACGTTAATCCAAGCAATACAAAAATTTAACCATATCAAGTACACTGTTATGGTAAATTCAGTTGTGTCACTGCTGATTTGTCACTACAATGTACATTAAAAACAAAAAGTGTTGGAAATATTCAGCAGATCAGGTGGCATCTGTGGAGAGGGAAATAAGATCAAGATTTCAGGTTGTGATGTTTTATCACAACTGGAAAATCTTAAGAGATGTAGCAGGTTTTAATTAAGTACAAAGGCAGGAAAAGAGGCAGTAAGAAGGAAAGTCAAAATGTCAAGTCTGTGATAGCGTGGAAGGCAGGAGAAATTAGATGACGAAAGGGATAACGGTGCAAAGCAAAACTGGGTATGAAAAGAACAAGCAAATAAACAAAATATGGGTCTAGAGGAGATGTAACGGCAGAACCAGAATCATTATCAATAGCTGCTGTCTGACAAAAATAAAGGTGCAAGTTATGATCTGTAACTATTGAATTCATGTTGAATCCAGAAAGTTGTGGAAGGTTTAATTGAAATCTGCAATGCCATTCCTCAAGTTTCCTCTCAGATTCACTGGAATAGCATAGATGGCCACCAGCAAGGAGGTCAGAGAGGGATACATCAAATAGCACATCTCTAAAATGTATTAAGATGAGGGACTACAGACAAGCCTGCTGCTAACATTTCTCTCTGCCTCCAATCAATAGGTAAATGCAAGTCTTTGCATGACTGGTTTTGAACATATCTGCAATGAAATTATTGTTATAAATCTGAACCAATCCTGAATTATTGCTAATGTTCTGATTATGTTGCTGAGAGCTTTGGTTATATTTACTTAATACTGTTTTTGTCTCTTTTCCTCAGATTGTGTTAAAATTTGTATCAGATTGCTAGACGCTTACCATTATATATCCCAGACATACTTATTACCCTACTTAATCCCCTATCTAGGTATTGCTGGACGTCAGGTGCCACTTAAGCCTCCAAGAGCTTCATCGCCAGTGTCAGGCAAACTGCGTAGTCCACCCCAGTTAACGATTCCTCCTCCCCCACCATATCCACCTTCTGCAGATATTGAGATTACCAACCAGCCAGGAATGTCACCAGAGTATGGTTTCACTAACACGGTACCTGATGTTACTGAACATGGTGAATCGATGCCTGAATGTAGGTCCTCTAAAAAGTACATTCTATCTTCTATATCTTAACAGATCAATCATATGTTAAGACTTAGTAGTTCTCTAGTTTACATTAGCCATTTCAAGACTTTTTTCTACACATATCAAATTTAGGAACTTGCTTTTTCCAAATAAGCAATAGTTTCAATGAAATATTATCAACAAAATGGTATGGTGGGTATTTTGTTAACTTTGCTTACAAAAACATTTCAACTTGCAATGTTTCATGAGTCATACATCAGAAATATGAATATATTTTTGAAGGGTGAAGCAGGGAGTGGGGAATTCCATTAATTGTTGGGCATCCCTCTGTAAAGCTTGTTGTATAAGATGAAAACTGTTTTTGAGAAGACCTCTGCCATATTAAATGCCCGTCAGCAGTGGGTCTCCCTGTGGTCAAAAACCCCAGGGGTGAATATGCTATTCTCCTAGAGCTCCCAGCCTATTTGAGGTAGGCAACTCTTCATTACACAGCAATCCGAGCAGGGAGAGGCAGTAGCTTCTGCAGGTATTTTACCCACCTGAGACCCAGGATCATCACAGACCTATGCACAAGCAAGTGAATGATAGCAGGAGCATCACAGTGTGATTATAACAGAGGAGGGATGTCGGCAGCAAAAGCAGAAGGATTGCTTTCTTCCTGCTGCTGTGTTCCCTAATTTGGCGCTGAGTGCTTGACACAAGGGACCCTGCCCAAAAGCCTGCATATTTCCAGGTCCCCACATAAAACGTTTCCCCTCTGTGGCTGGATAAATGCCAGCAATAGTGAAGTGAGGCCTTTAAATGGGCAGGTATGCCCTCCCCTACCCCCCATCCACGCAGCACTTTCCCACCTGATTAAATGCCAAACTCATCACAGGGAGTGAATGATAGGGAGAGTTTAGAACAAGGGGACACAGTCCAAAAATAAGAGATCTCCCATTTAAGACAGAGATGCAGAGAAATCTTTCTCTGTCTGGAACTCTCTTGCATCATGGAACTCTCTTCCCCAGAGAGGAGTGGAGGAAGGCTCATTGAGTAATTTTTAAGGCTGAGTTGAGGAGTCCAAGGTTATGGGAACTGGACAGAAAAGTAGGATTGAGGCCACAATCAGATCAGCAATGATCTCATCAAATGGAGAAGCTTGAGGAGTTAAATGACCTACTCCTGTTCATATTCGTACATTTGCACCTTCATAAATATTTTTCCTCAAGCTTACCACAACAGATATTGGGAGCAAAAAAGCAGCATATCCTTCAACTTCTGCACCCAATCTTACAAAATTCCCACCTTTTACTCTTTGGCTATGATGTACAGCTTTTATGACATCCTTGTGCGTCAGCTGAAACTTTTTAACCAACTTGTTAAGTCACACCCAGGTTACAAGAGCACACACATTCCTGCACACAGTAATAAATCATTTATTCAGGCAATCACTTCCAACAAATATATATACCTAACTGCCATTGATAGGCTACCACTGACGGATTGTTTCTGTTTATTAGCTTGCAGTTGGAATTCAATGTTAAATTAAATTTCAGTTTGGGAAATACCAACACTTGATAAGAATTTCCATTCCCACCAATTTTCCCACTTTGGTTATCAGGATTTTGAGAATCAGGATGTAAGTTATTTTCTGTAGAATCCCCAATCTCTGATCTGGCCTAGCCGTATTATTTCTATATCTGGTCCAGTTAAGTTTCTGGTCAGTGGTGACACTGTAAAACTTTGATGGTGGGCTACTCGGCAATGGTATTGCCATTGAATATCAAGGGAAGGTGGTCATTTGTTCCCTTGGTTATTGCCTAGTATATGTATGCCATGAATGTTACTTGCTACTTATCAGCTCAAGCCAAAATGTTGTTCAAGTATTAATGTATGTGGGCACAGCTCGCTTCGTTACCTAAGAAATTGTGTATGGAGCTAAAAAGTACAATTGCCAGTTAATATCCACACTTCTGACCTTATGATGGAGGAAAGATGATCGATGAATCAGATGAAGGTGATTAAGCTTAGGACACTACCTTGAGGAACTCCTGAGATTCAAGCACTCTCCTGAGGTTGAGGTGATTCACCTCCTTCAACAACAATCATCTTTCTTTGTGTAAAGTATAATGCCAACAAATAGGAAGTTTACCCCCAGATTCCCTTGTTGTTAAGGGCAGTAACTCTCACCTCCCTTCTTAACCTTAGCTTTTTGTCATTGTTTGGTGAGGTTTGTAATGAAGTTTGCAGTTAAGTGGCATTGGACAGAACACAGATTGAACACAAGAATGCAGGTAATTGTAAGCAAGTGTTTCTGTATATCATTGTCGATTGCATCTTCCATCACTTTGCTGAAGTTTAAGGGGGTCTTTTGGGTTTTGCTGAAGTTTAAGAATAGACTGATGTGGTGATAATTTTCTGGATTGAATTTAATGGATAGGATCCTGGTGATATTCCACTTTGTTGGATAGATGTCAGTGTTGTAACTGTACTGGAATAGCTTGGCTCAAGGTTACAGCTGGTTGTGGATCACAAATCTTCAGTACTGCAGGTATGAAGTTGTCAAGGTCTTTGCTATATCCAGTGTGTCAGCTAATGGTGGATATCGTGTGTGTCAGCTGTTGCTCCGTTGATAGCGGTCTTGTCTCTGAGTTATAAGCTTCTGGGTTCAAGTCCCATTCTAGAGCTTAAGCACTAAAGTCAATGGTGAAGCTCTAGTGCAAAACTGACAGGGGGAATTCCTGGATGGGATTTACGGCTGCGCTCATCCAAAGGTTGGAAAATCCTATCTGAAGTCAACAGATCTTTACACGGTCCATGTCCCGCCACTATAATTCCCATTTCTTTAAGATGAGATTCTAAACTCAAGTGCCATCTTGCTGCTTCACATGGATCTGAACAATGTCATGGCAATAATTCTAAGGAGTTATCCCTGATTCCTGTCCTGGCCAATTTTTATCCCTCAGTCAACATCACAAAAACAGATTTTCATCATTATCACATTGCTGTTTGTGGCACTTAGTATGCATAATCTAGCTGCAGCTAGCCTTACACTGCGACAGCGAGTACACTTCAAAAGTACTCCATTGGCAGTAAATTGCTTCGGGATACCTATTGTATGCCATTGCCAGCACCTCTGATCAGATTGTCCTGCAGATGGGACAGGATATACTGTGGAAGGATTGACTGAGTCTGGGACATTGACAGTAAGGTATTATTTGATGAGGGTAACTATGTCAGGCTGGTGCTCTCTCAATTTTGGCACAAATCCCCAGATGTTAGTGAGGAGGACTGGGCTGGTGTATTTTTGACATTGTTGGGCACTGTGTCTGGGTCCACAGGACAAGAATCCTGGCATTAACTACGATGGCCAACTGCTCCCACTGCCTTCTGAGTTCATGTTTTGCAGCCCCGTTTTTAGTAATTACTCCTCTAACAATTCTATTTTCTGTGTCAGCCAGAATGTGTTTCACCTTGAGGAAGTGCAGTTTGGCTTTAAATAGTGCAGGTTAGCTGTAAGTAGTGCTAGCCTTGCACAAATTTGAGCTCCATGCTGTGACATGCAGACATTTGCCATGCAGCAGCATGTTCAGCGCTGGCCTGAATAATGCAATCATTATAATTAACAGCTGCAGAATGTTTATGTGATGCCCACATCACTCTGAACATGCAAGAAGTAAATTGCACACTGTAATCCCTGTACCCGATTTTGGCAGCTTTCCAGTTTAGTCTCCATAATGTCACACTAGCTGATAGTTCAAGGATATTGCATGACAGTTCTCTTTCATTCAAAGGCTCACCTATTTTGAACAACAAGTATGTTTATCTTCATTATCAAAATATTTTGTGGTCCTGCAACAATCATTGCAGAAATTTGAAAAATCTGAACATTTTAACCGCACAAGAAAAACTGCTGTGGTTGTTTCTTTACAAAACTTCTACAAATATTGTTTCAAAAGTACAAACAACCAATGAAAATACCCAGATTAACGACAGGTTGAGCTGAATTTTCCCAGTTCATTGAAATTGACCTGAGAGTTAGGATGACTGGCAGTATGGTTGAGGACATTGCCAAAGAGGTCTGTGCCTAACTAGCTTCTGCTGGCAAGTCTTAAAACATAGTGTGGGATTTTCCATCCCACCCCATGGCGTGTTTTGCAGAGGCAACCCTCTATTGGTCAGTGCTTGGATCTTCTGGTCCTTCTGCTGTCAATGACGTTTCCCATTGTCTGCACCCTTTGCTGCCGGGGAATCTGTAGCGGGCACTGACTGTTGGTGGAACAAATCAATCCCACTAGAAGGAACAGCCAGAAAATCCTCTAATTCAACATCAGTTGTGCTTCTGCCATTGTGCTAAGAACTTCACTAAAAAAAATTTAAGATTATCAGTCAGGCTCACAGTGTAGCTCACTTGCTAGAAGTTATACATGTCATTTACACACAGAGCCATGTCCTTTGCAGACAAAAGAATTGTGTTCACACATTGTGCCTTTTTCAACGAAACAAAAGCTTGGGGTAGCCATTTCATTGTTCATTCCCCATGCAATGCCCTGACCAATCAGAGTTCACCTACCTGGTTTAAGTTTGAATTGAAAGCCTGGCAGTTAGCTGTTCCTTGGTGCATTTTCCATGACAATACCTTTACCAGTCAGAGTCTACTTGCCCTTCTATTAGCACTCTCTTCATGCAATATAAATGAAGAATCCCTTTACTACTTGGTATCCTTGTGAGCTATCCAGGTGGGATCAAGAAAAAAGGTATTTTCTTTCAGCAATGCTATTGATTAAATTGAAGTGAAATGCTCTTTTTATACTTGGAAGTGCATTCAAAGAACACATGCCTTGACATGTTTAGAAAGTTTACACTAAGTGTGGTGGTAGGAATGTTATGAGTTGTTAAAGTAATACCAGATGTAATACAATTACTGTTTTACTAACCATTAACTCTAGTGATATGATGGAGTGCAATTTTCCAAAAACATTTTGTGGTAATGTGCTATACATTGGAGAAAGGGAATCTATTATGTTTATTGTCATAATATAATATAAAACTTTTTAAGTTATCTATTAAGGCTATCTCATGGCAATAATTTCTGTTCATGACAGATAAATATTCTGTGTCTATACAGTTTTATGTTCAGTTTATTTTAACAATGGTTATATTTTAAAAGATTCAATTGCTGAGAAGACAGGTTCATTAGATTGACTAAAAGATGAGTAAATCTATTGTCTGACTATGCTTCAGAAAAAAAGAATAATTGTATATGGGGTGTTGTAGTGGTACTGTCACTGGACTCATAATTCCAGAGACCCAGAATAATACCTTGGGTACTAACTCATATTAGTTTCCCGCCATGGCAGATGGTGGAATTTGAATTCAAAAAATCTGGAACCAAAAATCTAATGACCATGAATCCATTGTCGATTGTCATAAAAACTCATCTGACTTTCTGGAAATCACAGTAAGAAGTGTCACAATACCAGTCCAACATGTATATTTGATAGTAAATGTCCCAAGCTTTCAGAATGTTGTTCCTTCGTCAGGTGAGTGGAAAGTTCTGATCAGAAACAGGGTATATAAAGCCACACACAGTTTACAGAATACTGATTAGAATGTGAGTCTTTACACCTAATCTGCTATTCAAGCCTTAAAGGTGCAGACAATGTGAGTGGAGATAGCATTAAACATAGGTTAAAGAGGTGTGTATTGTCTCCAGACAGGAAGTAAGAGAGATGTTGCAAGTTCAGGCAAGTCATGGAGGTTACAGATAGTGTGACATGAATCCAAGATCCCAGTTGAGGCCGTCCTCATGTGTGCAGAACTTTGCTATAAGTTTCTGTTCAGCGACTCTGTGATGTTGTACATTGTGAAGGCCGCCTTGCAAAACCTTTACCCGAAGATCAGAGGCCAAATGCCTGTGACCGCTGTCCATAGCACATACTGTTGCAACTTGGCTAACGTTGTCTAGCTAACATGTTACACGAAAGGATGGCCCGAAACATGGTACATTGGGGAGACCATGCAGACGCTATGACAACGGATGAATGAACACTGCTTAACAATCACCAGACAAGACTGTTCTTTTCCTGTCGGCGAATGCTTTAGTGGTCACTGACATTCAGCCTCTGATTTTGGGTATACACTCTCCAAGGTGGTCTTCACAACATACAACAGCGCAGAGTTACTGAGCAGAAACTGATAACCAAGCTCTGCACACATGAGAACAGCCTCAACTGGATTCTTGGATTCATGTCACACTATCTGTAAGCCCATGACTTGCCTGGACTTGCAACATCTGTCTTACTGTCCTGTCTGGAGACAATACACATCTCTTTAACCTATATCTAATGCTATCTCCACTCACATTGTCTGCATCTTTAAGACTTGAATAGCAGATCAGCTGTAAAGACTCGCATTCTAATCAGTATTCTGCAAACTGTGTATGCTGTTATATGCCCTGTTTCTGATCAGAACTTTTCACTCATTGACAAGGGAACAGCATTCCAAAAGCTTGTGACGTTTACTACTAAATAAACTTGTTAGAATTTAACCTGATGTTGTGAGACTTCTTATTGTATTTACCACAGTCCAGTGCCGGCATCTCCACATCATTTCTGGAAATCAGCCATCCTTACCTGACCTGGCCTTCATGTGTCTCCAGGTTCACACCTATAACTATTACTGCTCTCTGAAATGGCCTAGCAAACCATTCAAACCACTAGAGAATCAATAAGGAATGAAACCGGATGGACCACCTGGCATCAATTTAGGTACCAGAAACAAAAGAGACAAACTCAGCCCTTTCGACACTGGAAAGTACTCCTGACTAACATATGGGGGCTGATGCCAAAATTGAGGGAACTGTCTCACAGATTAGACAAGCAACAGCCTGATATAGTTATACTCATAGGATCTTAAGCTACAGATCATGTACCAGTATGACCACTACCATCCATGGGTATGTCAGAACAGACTCAGCAGTCAGTGGCAGCACTGTGATATACAAGAAGGAAGATTGTCTTATGAGTCCTCAACTCCAGACTCCATGAAGTTTCATGGCATCAGGTCAAACATAGGCCTGACTAAGAGCCTCCCTCCACCTTGCTCTCCCGCCCCACCTCCCCTCACTGCCTCCGTACTCACCTCTGGGGATGCATTTAATTTCACCCAGAGTGTTCTTTTTCAGAGGCAATCTTACTGGGATTTGGAAGAGTGTAAGTTCCGGTGAGAAAAATGGAATGTTTCTCCCTAAGAAACAAATTGGTTTTCTTTCTAGGTTTTACCACATCCTGTTAAAAATGAATGGCTGGACAATGTTCAAAATATCATGTAGGAAGTAAGGCCTACACACGCCAGAAAAGCCTGCACTGAAATCGGCATGCTATGTTTAAAGGATGTTGCAATCAGAACATGAATGAAATTGCCACCTAGCTGATCAGTGAGGTCTCAGGGGAAACCCCTACCCTCCACCCTGATCGGAATCGACATTCACCCTGCCCATCCCCTGAATCAGTGCTGCAGACACCTGCCCACCCAAACAACAGACCCCTCCCCCATCCCCTAATAGTCACTGCTGTCACTGCTGCTGAACATTTTACCCCTTGCCCCCCTTGCTACCCTTGACCACCCCCCCCCCCCCCCCCCCCCCCCCCCCCTCCCGGGTATTTTGAACACTGTCCAGCCATTCATTTTTAACAGGATGTGGTAAAACCTAGAAAGAAAACCAATTTGTTTCTTAGGGAGAAACATTCCATTTTTCTCACCGGAACTTACACTCTTCCAAATCCCAGTAAGATTGCCTCTGAAAAAGAACACTCTGGGTGAAATTAAATGCATCCCCAGAGGTGAGTACGGAGGCAGTGAGGGCAATGCCGGTATCTCATCTTCCCCTGAACATCGGACCCTTTTGCCATCTGCGAGATTTATGACTTAAGGTTTTCGCCACATCCTGACCACCTGCCAACGGTGTCAAGAACGGCAACCTTCTACTTGGCCATCACTTTTTCAGATTCTACGAAATGTAATTAATATTTGCTTTCTTATTTTCGACTCACTGTATAATTTACAGGGGCAAAGCTGATTTCAAAAGCAGTTCTGTGCATTTGGAGTTTATGTTCCATTTGGTTATCTGAATCCGCCAGCAGCAGAAAACATGCTAACTTGTCTGAGTTGTTTGAACTTATTGTTTATTCCAGACCAGAAATGTATTTGTTGCTGTGACTGAGGTTGTGTTTCTTCAATGAACAGAAGTGTTTAGATTTATTTTATGCATGTTTAAATTTCCTCTTCTCCTTCCCAGTCCTTTGGCTCAGATATCTTCCATTGCTGTGGAAGTGTGTTACTGGGAAGTGACACCATTAGTTTGGTTTGAGAGAAGGGGACAGTAAGAGAATTTCTGAACTCAGATTGGTAACGGCCATTAAGTTTGTCCAGTCTTGCCTTTGCTTTTGGGCTGTCAGCAACATAGTGCAAAAACATTCAGATTCTGAAACAGAAATCATACAGGACAGAAGTAAGTCTTAGAAATTGAGGTTCACCTTTGGGTTAATTTGACTGGAGTTTGCTTGCCAAGGTGGGTTTTAGGACTTTTCAATTCCATTTTATTTCAAACAACTAGCTTTTGTTATGATATTAATTAGCATGAACAATATATTGGCAATTTATATTGATGAACAATTTCTGTCAGTCATGGGATTTTTGTTTTCATGTACTTGTGAATGTTTAACTTCACTCTACTGTCCTCTCATTCTTTTCCAGTCACCTGTTGTGCACCTGTCCCTGTGCGAGTGAATCGCCTCTGACAACCTTTGCTTCTACCTCTGAACTCCTCCAATCGTGACCTTTCCTGTCATCATCTGAACTTTAGTCCTTCTTTCCTCTTGATGGGCCTTGTTTCACAAAGACCTTGGACTGACTGCTTGTTTGTATATTATTTTAATTGTGATCACTTACAAAGAGTGCTATTTATAACCTGTTCAGTAAAAGTTTCTAGTGCTAAAATGGTTTAGTACAGGGGTGTCCAACCTTCTGCCTTGTAGGCCGCATAAGCACGTACTATTTAATATTAAGAGCCATGAGTAAAATAAAATCATCAACTAAATTATATATATCATTCAGTTAACAGTTAAGAATCATGGCACTTGATTCAGGATTTGTTCATCAATGAGGAATTGGTGGTTAATCTGTCCTTTTCAAATTTTAAGATTTAAGAAATTCAAAGTGGACAAGATATGCGTGCATAAAAACAATCAGAATTACCTGACATCAAGAATACTTAAGGGACACATGCATAGAATATTAGTGCAGAATGTTGAACACGTCAAATTTTGTACATTGGTATACCTTAATTCTCCTGCAAAATCTTATGTTCTATATACTTTAAATGGTCAGTTCATTAAACATGGGTAAATTTTACAAATTCATATTCCTGGCGTGGAGCTTAACCTGCTGGAGGTGCCGATGTGGAATTTGAGCGGGAACTCAGCAGGCCCTGCTGTCTTTCCCATTACTAATGGGTGAAAAGTCCTAAGGATTAACTCATGTCATGCCCATGTTCTCAATACTCTCTGAGCAACCAATGCTGTGCACCAGGAGTTTGGATTTGTAAAATTACTCCTGAAACTATGCAGTACTGTACTTAACATTTTCTTTTGCATCTAATTACTTTGATTGATGTCTTCTTTTGCATTTCATGCTTATTATTTGGATATCACAATAATTGTGTTGTAAGTAACTTTGAAGCACAACACGATATTAAGGAAAAGTTGAATTTAATTTTGGATGCTTCATGAAATGTTTCAAGCGGTTTTACATGTTAAATTTTTGTATTACAGTTATTCTTTTTATTCCAGTCCATTAGTTTGCTATGTGAATACATCACTACTTTGGAAATGTGCCCATTGTGGTGACATTGCGATAGATGCTGCAGCTATTAACTGAGAGGCTTTCCATGCCTCAAGCTGCTCTTTCTTTGTGTGACTGTTTGTAAGATTGAAACTAATTAATAGTTAATGGGCCTGGGTAACTGCTAATCACATTCAAATTTGGGAAGAAACCAATGTCAAAGCTTCAGTTTGGGAAAGGAGAATAGGTTTGAATTGAATGTTCAGTTTTACTTTCTGTAAAAGTTTTTGGACATGGAAGTTTTTTTTGTGTCTGTACAACTATTGGAATGACGGTGGGAGTAGAAGAAATAAGCTAGCTGTAGAATTGACAATCTTTGAAATGTCTGCAATCTTGGAATACAATGCATGGTATTTAATCATGATGCATTTGAAAAACTTATCTATCCTAAAATGTTACTTCCCGAAGTCTAACTACTAACTAGATTTTATTGAATCTGCATATAACCAAGTAATTAACTTGTTGAAATGAAGTTGGATGCAAGAGCTTTGAAGGAAATACTTTTAAAAATATGGATGGAACAGATCTGAGATTAGATAACACGCAAATAATGGATCAGATAATAGTGCCATATGAAGTGACCAGTGACCATGAAGTAAACCTTTAACTCACAAGAAGTGTTAAGTTTGGAAGAAAATTTGTTGGCTTCCTTTTCATAAAGAAAATTAGCTGAACAGTTAAATACATTTAGTGGTCTTCAGAAATAAATGAAATATCATTGGAATGGAAGATGCACAAATTGACAATTTTCAGAAGAGTATCTAAATGATTGATACATTGGTTCTTTCTAAGTAATGACATGCTGTGGTTTGATTGTTGTTTGCATTTGGTGGTAGGTTCATTTTTGGATTTCAATTTATTCCACAGGAAATGAGGCCAGAATTTTGACATTTAAGGAGTGATGGGCAGTTGGACTCAATACATGGCTTAAAGTTGTGTTGCAGTTAAATGGTGGACTCTTGGGTTAGCTTTGCAACCTTCATCAGTGATATTTTTACTGCAAGATCATTTTGCATGCAGTGTTGAATTATTTATTGTGTATCACAGTGCACCTACCAACAATTTAACTTGTAAATTTTCATATTTTATGAAACTGAATATTTTAACTTTGCCATAGAATTTTTGAATTCAATATCATCAAGTTAGCATTTAAAAGCAAAGCAAAGGAGTGGGCATCTTCGTGATGTTTACCAATGGCCTGCTAGGTTCAGTGGAAAGCAAGCTTCATTTCAGGAGATTGTAAAAATCAGCAATAACCTGGCATAAATGCCTGAACTTTCTGAGTGCTAGCATAAAATCATAAAACGTTTACAGTCCTGCATTTTTTATCTTTTTGGATAATGATCCGATTCCCTTTTGAAAAATTCAATTGAAGCCTCCTCCACTACACTCTCAGCATTCCAATCCTAGCCACTCGCTGCATGAAAATATTTTTCCTCATACTGTAGAGATGCCAGCGTTGGACTGGGGTAAACTCAGCAAGAGGTCTGACAACACCAATTTTAAATCCAACCGATTTATTTGATAGTAAACTTGCTAGCTTTCGGCCTTTGTTGCCTTCCTCAGGTGAATGAGGTGTTCTGGTCTACATCTGCTATTACAGACCAGAACACCTCATTCACCTGAGGAAGGCTACAAAGGCCGAAAGCTAGCAAGTTTACTATCAAATAAATCGATTGGATTTAAAATTGGTGTTGTCAGACCTCTTGCTGAGTTTCCTCATACTGCCATTGCTCCTTTTGTTAATTACCTTACACCTGTGCCCTTAGGTTCTCGATCCATCTATCAGTGGGACCAGTTTTTCTCCATTTATTCTTCCCAGATTCTTCATCATTTGAAATACGACGATCAAATCTCTTCTCAACTTTCTCTTCTCCAATAAAAAGTCCTAACTTCTAAATAACTGAATCCCTGGAACCATTGTCACAAATGTTTTTTTCATTCACTCAATTGCCTTCACATCCTTCCTAAAGTGTGCTGGCCAGAACTGAATGCATTACTCCAGATGAGTTTGAACAGTTGTTTTGTAGAAGTGCAGCATAACTTTCTTGCTCTTGTACCCTATGCACCTACTGGTGAGGCCCAGAATACCATATGCTTTATTAACCATGCACTCAACCTATCCTGGCTCCTTCCGTGATTTATGCACATATAAACACAGATACCTCTACTCTGGCATCCCGTTTAGATTTTTTCCTTTATTTTGTATTATCTTGCTGTATTGTTCCTTCTGTCGAGAGAGCTGGCCCTCTGCCTCTAGACTCTGTCTTGTGGTTCTCACTTACTTTGAGTTGGGCATCTGTATCCATCCTCTCTGCCATGTGGAACAACATGTGAATGAGAAGCCCAATCTTGCTACTCCCAATATTATTGCTGCTGCTCTGACGCATTGTTCTTCCTTTTGTTCCTTGTCAAGGGCTCAAGGTAGAGCTGGATAAACTACTACCAAGCTATGTTGAAAACTAGTAGCTGAGAAATATAGATCAAGTGCAGTTTAAGAGGGCAGCTCACCACCACCTTCTCAAGAGAAGTTGGCATGATGGCCTTGTCAACAATGTTCACAAGGTGATTTAATTCAAGACAAATGAACTGACTTCCACAATATTAGAAATCACCAGTAAGACGGTGAAAGCGCACTGCAGTGCTGTGAGTACCAGCCACAAAGCCGGAATGCAACTATTCAGTTTCACTCTTTAAAGGCTTCCTAGTCTGACGGTTCCACTGAAGAAATACTGTGTGTTGCTCTCTAGTCTGATTGACCCCTTGAGAAATCAGCACTCGGGCAGTTAAAGCTAGAATTCTGGGTTAAATCCTGAGTTAATTGGGAACTCAAATATGTTAATTATTTAACTGAGTTCCATGGGGTGCCCTACCTGCAGCTGGATAGGATAATGTCAGGCCTTGGCTCAGGGCTTTGACATGCCATCCCTCCTCCCCTCCTCCACCCGAGGACCCCCACCCTATCCAACATGCAATCCGCCCCTCACCCTCCCCGACAGTTACAACTGTGTCCATTGTTCTTCACTGAAATTCATGTTAGAGAATTGACCTTTGAACACTTTGGGCAGGAAGGACTTTCTGTGGAGTGCCTTATTCCCTCCCTTCCTTACTCTTCTAGTAACTTGCTTTAGTCTGCATGACCTTTGATCAATCTCCCTCTCATGCTGCACTCAAAAGGGAAAATCTGCTATTGCACCTATGTCAGAAAGCAACTGATTTATGCAGAGGTCTTCATGCCAGAACTAAGCCTTTCAGTATCACACAATTCCCTATCGATTTTAGCAACTTTAAATATCTCTGGAAAGCACCAAATACTTATACAATCACAGCAACAGCCACCAGACATCAATCTACTCATCTGATTGTAGTTGATGATCCCTTTAGATAGTACTGAATGGGGTTTCCTTCCTGTTGTCAAATCTTGTTGTGTGATGCGTGATTCAGGGAGATTACTAGTTGTCATGCTGAGATCCGAAGTGGCAAGACTGCCTGTTCTGCATATTTCCAATGTGCTTTCACTGTGTACTTGCTACCCTATTCATCAATATGATGTCCAGCAAGATTCACAGGAATATATATATGTGCATTGTATACATCATTTTGAACCTCCAAAGTCACTCAGAGCATCCCAAAAATTGACACTGAACATCCAGGTTTTCTGTCATTTGTATCTGTTTTACCAAGAATGTTAGGCATTGTAAGTAGTCTTCAGGAATAAATGTTCCCATAAGACCAGAAGATATAAAGAAGAATTAGACCATTTGGTCCAACGAGTCTGTTGCTCTATTTAACCATGGCTGATATGATTTTCATCCTCATTCTCTTATCTTCTTCCTGTAACACTTGACCCCCTTATTGATTAAGAACCTACCTACCTCTGTCTTAAAGACACTGAATAACTTGGCCTCCATAGGCTTCTGTGGCATTGAATTCCACAGATTCACTCTACCCAATAAATAAATTTAAACATTTTTAAATTTTAATTGGTTTTCATAAGCTATTAGTCATGCACCAGATAATCTATTCCTACATTTTATTTTTATTTATCCCGTACAGTGTGCTCCTTCTCTGTGTTTCAAAATACTTGATTACACTGTAAAATTGCTGTGTTGCAATGGAATATTTCCTTAACTTCAACAGCATCATTGTTCTATGAATAGATGTAACTTTCCGGTTAAATTATTCACCAATTACATAAACCATAAAAATCAAATCAGTAAAGCCAAGGAATAATTAACTCAGTTAGTTTAACTCACTATGATAAATTTAATGTCTAAAGTTTGAATCACTGTTCTTCTGATCAAACATTGAAAGACTCAAGGATCAAACTTTGAAACTGGCTTATAAGTTTGGCGTTACAAAGTTTATATTTCACTGCACGTCATTTATAAGTAGTCAATTACTGCATAAACATTATAAATCAGAATATAGATTGCAGCTTCAAACGATTGTACATGTATGTGCACACAAACATGCTCACTATGTTTTCTGTCTGTACTGTTGATTTTGTTAATTAATAGTTTTGATTTTCCCCTTCTCTATTCAGATTCATTTTAAATGTTTAATTAAATGCGTTACTAGTTTGGTTTTGTTTCTTTAAACTAAAACTTTCAGTCATATTTCAATTTCAGTCAATCTGTAAGATTTCAGTTTTTATACTTTAAGTGCTTTATTTATTTTATTTTCTACCTTATATTTGCTTCTTCAGGCTTTTATTAATCCTTAGATTGCTTTCTCTCCTCTGTTTCTTATGTTCCCATTATTGAAATTTTTATCTGGCAATACCTTTTACATTGTATCCACTTTTTTGGTCTGTTCTGCTCACTTGAATTATTTTTGTACCTGAATTTTCATTCAGTTTGTTCTGGAAGCAAGAGGCAAATGTAGACTAAGACTCGAACAATGTGTTTGTTGGATTCCATAATTCGTATGCTTTAGCAGTAGAATTTTTAGGTGAAGCAATTTCAGGACTAAATCATAAAAACCCTACAGTGCAGAAGAAGGCCATTTGGCCCATCGATTCTGCACAAACAACTGTCCAAATCAGGCCCAATCCTCATAACCCCGCATATTTACCTGCTAATTAATCTAATCTATGCATTCCAGGACACTAAGAAACAATTTATCATGGCCAGTGCATCTAACCCACACATTTTTGACTGTGGGAGGAACCCGGAGCCACCGGAGGAAACCCACACAGTTACAGGGAAAATGTGCAAACTCCACACAGACAATGACCCAAGCTGGGAATTGAACCCAGGTCCCTGGAGTTGTGAGGCAGCAGTGCTAAACAAAAAAGGGCAAAGTGTGGTTTCCAGCAAAAAAACCGGCGTATTTCTCTCCAGATCTATGACATTGCCAAAAAAATCAAAAGGCATGTTTCACATCATCATACAGGAGCCGAGGCCTAAATACATCAGCAAAACCAGTTGCACAGAGATCTTTAAAGGGCACCCTGATCATAACCTGTACAAAGTTCCTCCACAGCCAACTACTGAGGTCTTAGGAGTTCCCCTCCCCACCTCTGATCAGAGTTGGTCCACCGACCTGATCATGGGCCCTTTCTTCCCCTGATCAACAGCCCCCCACACACCAATCTTTGGCTCTTTCACCTCTTCCCATTTCCCCAAAGATCTCCTCTCCTTCCCACCATGGTCATCACTGGTATCCTCTGCTCCTCTGTCTGCTCCCAGTCACCACATCTAAATGAATTCATTTACATGAGTCACTCTACTGGGGCAACTCTTTGGCACAGGTTGGCTCTGCTAGGTTGGCAAGATCATGGTGCCAACTTGGCAGTGCCGACCTGTGCCAAGGGACAGTGTCAGGGAGAATTGCTAAGCCATTGCCAGGCCAAGTCCCTCTCTTCTTAGGGCTATATTAACTTTTGCACCCCTGAGAAGATCCACACAACAGATTCACATCTGTGTGAACCAATTGTAAACCACATTGAAATGGCGTTATGTTGCCACATTGTCAATATACAGTGGAAGGAGAGATCAATATCTGGTTAAAGGACAGGTTAATAATATTTAAGTCAATACAAAGCAGATTCACACCCTTTATAGGCACGAATGTGATGACGTTGCCGACGAGAGGCAAGGGAGATCTGAAATTACTTTCTCACCAGCAAGAACTGTAACTTCCAGAACTTGAACCCCACCAGCATTCAAATGGATGGCGAACACAGGCTGGAGATCATTCCCAAAGCATTAAATAGTTAAGTAATAAGTGGAAAAGCCTGGGTGTGAGAATAGTTAATGTTTGCATAAAGAGATAAAAGATAGAATCGTGAAATCATAAAATAATGGATTGCTATTCCTAAGTTTCTTGATAGAGATGAGGAATAGAATCAAGGTGTGCCAATTGAAGACCAGCACTATCTCTTTTCGGGAATGCCCATCACACCACAAGCTTACCAGGCAGAGTTGAAACCAACAACAGGCCTTCCGTCAGAATTGAGATTTTGGGATGGAGGTAGCACCTCTTGCATCTAACAGAGCCAGTGAGGAGGCCTGTTTCAGAAGGACAGGGACCACAATCTAGACCTCAAATAAGTGGCTGGGTTCATAGGGTGATGGTCATGGGGAGAGGGGTGCAAGAGGTTGGCGGCAACTCCAAAATGGTGGCTCTCAATTCCAATCTCTCAATCAGGCACTGATTGCTTTTGATCATTGAAACTACCCCTATGGAGATTGGAACGACCCCCATGGCTACCCAATTTTAGCTGCTATGTTAGCTGCCTGGTGATGACCCGTCAGTCACTAATTATGACAGCGGCAGTGAGATGAGGTCCTTAAGAAGTCATTAATTGGTCACTTAAGGATCTCAAAAGACAGTCATGCAGGAAGGTTGACCATAGGCCTTTCCACCTCGTTAGAAGTGGTTCTAGCAGTGACAGGAAGGCAGTGGGATTCCAGGTATGGCGTCATCTCACCTAATTACATCCTTCTCGTCTCCAAGCTTCCTGCCAGTGAGAGCAGAAGGCTTCGTCCAAAAATTTACAGTTGTCTTCACAAGGTTTAAATTAATCAGATCAAATCAGTTCTCAGATCAAAGAAGCTGAAAGCACCTTTGTAAACAAGGGGGCTTCTTGTGAATCAATAAGTCTGGGAAGAGGGCCATTAAAACTGTTATTTATGTGGGTCACAGAATCAAAATGTTTGGTCTTGACATCCCAACTAACCGCTGTTACCATAGAAATGAGTGATTCAGAGTGGGTCCTTGGTTGAAATTCTGCAAAGTTGTCTGTGGGAATTTGGCCAGAAGGTCTTTGAGGTTGGAAATGAAAGCACCTGACTTGACATGTGCAAGTCCTGAGTTCAGAAGGCAGAGGAAAATGATTTGCCAGGACCTGTGGGCCAAGAGAGTAGAGCTATTAGAAACCATAGTTTTCTTCGCATCTTCTCTTAAAGTCACTGCACAGGAATTGCGAGTTAAGTTTAGATTTGAGTTGAAGCGTCCCTGACTCTATAACGCAGCCATGGAGAAGTTTGGAGTTAGTGTCAGGAAAGTGGATAGTCTTCAAGAACCTGACAAGTAGGCAAAGATTTTGTGGGAGGAGTCATAGTGACAAAGGGGAGGTCCAGCATAGAGTTTTAGTATATATGATTTTGATTTAGTGGGCTTTTTGCAGAAAAGTAAAAGTAATTACCTAAGACAGTATTGGCTTTTCTTAAATCGTACATAGTAATATTTGTTCATTATAAAGCAGGGCTTCCCAAATGGTTGGTCGCAACTAAGTGGTTTGTGAGACTCCTTTCGGTCCTTATGTTTTTTTTTAACTGTGTATGATATCTAACTGATAGATCTTTGAGGCATAATTCCTGGTCCAAAAAAGGCAGTGAAAATGTAGGCGCTGGTGATGGTGGGAAAATGTCCCAGTAGCACTGTTTTAAGTTGTTTTGGAATATTTCTTCTAAGCATTAATGCTACGGAGATCAGAGCAGATGAGAGACATTGTGATTATGAAGAAAGGGAAGTAGCGTTCAACGTGATTCAGGCATTGCCAATCGTCAGATTAATGAGGAATGAAATGGAATACATTTGCAAAGAATAAAGAGTGAGGAATGATAGAGAACTAGAAATGAAAGCAAACAAGAAACTGAAAAACTGAACAAGCCAGGGAGAGTGAATAATCAGAGCACAGAGGGAAAAAGTCAAAAAATTCAGCAAACTAATGTAAGGAAAGTTCCAGCAGCGTAAACCAAAAATACTTAGATGTCAAATATTCCAGCTGTGCTTGAAATATATTCTCGTAATTTATGTTCCTTTGATATCATCCAAGTTTTCAAGACTCTCAAAACTTGTTTGGGGAATATCAGAGACCCTTTTCTCCATCACACTTAATATTTTCACAGTGCACTTAAATTCACAATAGAGAAAATTAACTATAGAAGTGATTTTGAGTCTGCACTCTCTGTCTCAGGCAGTGGTGGCGTGTGCTCAAAATTCAGAAAGCACGATTCATGCCAGCAAGTCGTTCCAATCCTGTTGGCTTCTTGTCAGTGGAGAGGCATAAGTTTCTTGTTGTAAGAGTCCGTGCTTTGCTAGAGTGATGGGACATACCACGTCTAATCTTTTTTGTAGTAGTTAAAAGGACAAGATCTGGAGAGAGAACTGGCAGTGGAGCAGGAGAGTTCCATACCAGGTTTCTCACCAGACCTGACTCTCTGCCAAATTCTCATAAGATTCTGTCCATAATTTCTGTCTAAAAATGCAATCTTCTAAACAATGGATCTTCAACATTGTGTTTTTTTAAAAAAATTACTTCATATTTAAAGTTACAAAGTCAATGCACGGAGTGGAGTGGGCAGATCTGAATCCATCTGCTTCTTTGCGTCAAAAATCAATTCAAATTCATGTTGAATCCAATTTAGGGTCCCCTGTAGAGAGACGTACAAGATCAAAGCTGACAAGAAAAGACATTGCAGCCCATCTTGGGCTTGGTCTGATGCTTGATATTCAGCATCACATTATTGAACACATTCGCGACATGTTCTGTTCAATCAAAGTGCCTGAATCATTGTGCACAACAGACCTATCAATGCATCTTCAATTAATGTGCCTTTCTGAAAATAAATTTCTCTATATTCTTTCAAAGAAGCGGCAACCACTTTACTCACCAACAAGTATCAGTAAGAAGATGATTATCAGATCATTGCTATTTTACTATTTGTGGGAGTTTTCCAAATGCAAATTGGTTGCCGTGTTTCCTGCATTACAGCAGTGACGACACTCCAAATTGCTTCATTGTTTGTAAAGCACTTTGGGATTTCCTGAAGTCTTGAAATGCTAAATAAATGCATTTCTTTCTGACCCTTCGGACCTATGCATATTCTACTGTCTTCTCTCATCCCTACCTATGGTGTGATAAGGTCTGATGAAAATTATTTGATATTTCTGAGTGCTACCCCAACAGATCTGTCACACCCACTGCTTTTTATTGAGATAGGATGGGCGAAGCTGTTGGCGAAGGAGCAAAGGGGTGATTTTTTTTTAACTCTTGTAGCATCTCGTTTTGAGCTGCATTTAAAACTACTTCAAATACTTTGCTGCATTGGCTGGTTAATCTTGCCTTCCATCTATCCCTTCTTCAGTCATCTGAGCAGTTGGTTAAATGCAAATGATATCACAAAGAAATAGCTGTTTCGTCCCTGTTTCTATCTGCCACACCCTTAGCCACCTGTTAGAAATGTGAAACCCACCGTCAAAGATTATTCAAACTGACTCCCCAGCATTTCCAAGCCAAAATTGATAGTCTACTGAAATGCAAGGTCTCAATATACACAGCTGAAGTAATTGCCAGAGAAAATACATCTATTAATTTGAGATATATCCATATGGACTCATCTGTTGATGGAGTTGTCACAGGCTCCATAGTAACCTGCAGATTTTCCAGTTCTCTCACATGGCCACAGAGATTTTTCAGTTGTATTTATGCACAATACTTGATTTATGCTTTTAAAAGGATATAATAATTAAAATAGGTAAAGATTGAGTTTGTCCATTCAGGAATGCAGAGGTGAATCTAATTGTGGAAGAGAAAGGAATGACAGAAATTTTGGACGGAATTCTTCCAAAGGACTCCTAAGTAATTCCTCAGTGAGGAAACCGGTGAGATTTCCACTAGGTGGTTTGGTGTGATTCAGTTCACAGTTCATCCACACGTAGAAATTTCTTTTGAATACAGACCTAAAGATGCTGGCAAAACCAGTTCCTTTGAGAGGGTGCTCCAATCTTTTGACAGCCTAACCTTGTCCCACCCCACTCACCAGCTAAGGTCTGCCCATCCCACTGACACACTGGTACCAGCACCCCTCCTCCCCTCAAGTGAGTGACACCCCACCTACTGTGGAGTCACAAAAGGCCCTTCTTTCAGGAGCCCTCTCCCTTCATACTCCTGCTCTTTGGCACTGCCAAACTGGCATCCTGCACTGCCAATTTGGCACCCTGGCAGTGCTAGTCTGACACTGCCAGCTAGCACTGCCTGAATGCCTGGGGTAAGTGCCAGGGTATGACCCAGCCATTTGCCTAACCACTGAGGGCATTAATGGTCTACGAGGTCCTAGCATAACCATCACAACTGATCTTGGTTTGAGAAGATACATAGTGATTCACATTGGGTTCCCGCTGCTGCCAAGGGTCAAAGAATTGCAGGAGCTGGGAGAATCCGGCTTTAAACGGACCCTGCATATTTAAATGAATATATGCTAGGGAGTAGGGGCTGGGAGAAACCCACAAGAGGTTCTCGCTGGTGCTAACTATGCTATAACCCTGCCCCCACAATTTTCTGGCCCAAAAGCAAGAGCGCACCGGGTCAGAGAATTGTGCCCGTTAAATGATCGAAGAAATAAGGATGGAAAATAGTTGTTAGAACAAAAGGATTTTTTGACCATAATTTTTCAGTCAAGCTTGAATATGTACTGTGAACTGACTGGAGAATAGCAACCTTGTTTAAAAAATGGTAGTAGGATGAGCTGGGTAACTATATACAAGTGTGAGTTCAGGACAATTTCATACAGCACATAATTTGTGATAAAATTGAGCATTTAAAAATAGAAGAACTAGCTAACATAGCCTTAGAGTCAAGTAATAATGGGCAAATTTAATGGAAGTTTTTTGCAGAGTGACTGCTCAGATAAATAAGAGCAAACAGTAGATGTAACAGATAGATAATTTTAGAAGGTGTTGATACGGTGGCTCACAAGAGAAGTGTTAGAAAAATGTTGGCATACGTTACAAGAATTTTAGCATTATAAACGGAAATTGGTTGACGGGAAATGAAAGATGTACGGTAAATTAGTCTGCAAAAGGTTAGGGATGGTGTACTTTATGAGTTTGCCCTGGCCCCACTTTTGTTCTCCAAAAAAGAGACATTTAGGGGAACGTGGCCTCAAATTTTATTGAGTGCAAAAATAGGACAACATCAAAGATATTTGCTGAAGGCCTCAAGGAGACATAGAGAGGTTAACAGAATGGGCAGATAGTTGGCAAATGAAGTTTAATATGGAGAAATGTGAGGTAATGCATTTCGGCAGGAAAATGAGGAATGGGAATTTACATTCAATGGAAACAGCGAAAGATGCAGGTGAATAGGTACATGTGATGATTCAAATATATAATTCTTTGATGATGCGGTCGATGAAGTTGTAAGGAAACCAACAACATTTTGAGGCACAGATAGAAGAATGAATATATTTATACAATACATTGATCCTGAACGTTTAGATTACCGTGTGCAATTTTGGTTACCCAACCATGGAATGAGCAATAAAGTAATACACCATGAATTCACCAAGACAATAACAGACACAAGAAATTATATTTAAGAGAGACTTCAGATACTGGCTGGAATTTTACCAGCCCACCTGCTGCAGAAATCGGAATGGGTGATGGGCGGAGCATGGAAAAGTCCTTTGGCATCAGATGGATTTTGGAATGTGTAAAGCTGTAAAATCCCTCCTATTGTGTTTATTTTCACTAAAGCAGAGAAGATCTAGGTAAAATGTAATCAAAGTTTTTCAAGTACATATTGATTTAATTGAATACCAGAAAAGTTTGCTGTGGTTAGGAAGGGATCATTCATTTTAAGTTGTTAGGAAAATAGAGAAGCAAGGAGAATCTTTTGGATGCAGAGCATTGTTAAAACATAGTGAGGTTTGCCAACGAGCAGAGGCAGAGACTATTGTATCTTTTTGGGGAAAAATGGATCAATATTTGAAATAGACAAAGATATAGGACAATGGTACATCCCAAGCTGATGCATTCAGTTTTCAATTGCTCTTGCAAAGAATCAGAAATGACATAATTGGCTAAATGGCCTCTGTTCATGCTCAAAATCTGAATGCTCAATGCTTTCATAGAAGACAACTTTCATAATGTAAGAGTTCATGGACTGCTAAGGGACAATTTAGCATGGCCAATCCAAATAACTTACACATCTTTGGGCACTGGGAGGAAATCAGAGAATCTGCAAGAAATCCATGCAGGCATGGGGAGGACATGCAAACCCCACACAGACAGTGACGCAAGGCCAGAATCAAACCTGCGGCTGATGCTGTGAGGCAGCAGTGCGAACCACTGTGTCACCTTATGATAGGCAAATGCACACTGCATTAAGGGAAAGGTGATTTGTTGATGTTTGTGTACAATACAGCACAGTTTGAGATATAAATTTGGTTGGAATGTTTATTTTGTAGTTGCATTTTACTTTTATATTGTGATCAAGCAGATGATGTGATGGTTTGGAGTAGAGGGAAGATAAAATGTAGAATTCTGGGTAATTGAGGAGTTGGGATTACAAATACTTGTATTGCATTCTAATAATTTTTTGACAGAGTGCCTGGCCAGGAAGGTTAACTTTTGCTTCCTTCTCTTCCCCCTCTTTCTCCTGCTGGTCAGATGGTGACTGTTTAATAGTTAGTTGTGTCACTCTGTTCATTTTCCTTGTTCTGCAGCAGTTCACAGAAAATGCCCAACAACCAGTAGTTTGTGCAGGATCCTTAAAGTCAGCTGTACCTAGCATAACTTCTAGTTCTGTCCTTTACTCTCGTTCTGCACCCTAACTATGACTTTAACACTACATTCTGCATTCTCTTGTTTCCTTCTCTATGAATGGTATGCTTTGTATAGTGTGCAAAAAAAATACTTTTCATTGTAGTTTAATACATATGACAATAATAAAGCAAATCAAATCAAAAAAGGTTCTTCAGCAGCAGCCATACTATTTCCTATAGATTTTAACAACTTTAAAGAGAACCTGGAGATTGTAGAAATGCTTCTTTAATCAGAGCAGCAACCAGTAGAAATCAGTTAGCAACTGACCTGTAAGTAGTTGCAGATCTCTTTGTTTAGTTCTGGTGGGGATCCTTCTTGTTGCTGAATGCATGTTTCATTGTGCATGTACATTGAACTCCAAAATGGCAGCCTCCAAGCAGCTGCTTGTTGTCACACTTTGTCTACGCAGCATGCTGCAAGCAGTGCTCCCCACATGCATTGCTAATTTCCTCACCAAGAACATGCAGTGCTCACATCAGAATCGTGTGGCACAGCCATCATTTTGGATCCAAAATTGTACTTGAGGCACCAAAAATACAGTTGCCAAAGATCAGAAATTTGCATGCCGAATGTCATATTGTGAGTGAACTTCGTGTGGGATGTTGGCCATGAGTTTGAGATTTTCTTTTTTGCTCATCTAATCTCACCTTCAGTGGGTATGGGAAGCAGCATTCATTTTATTCACCATCCTCAAATGTGTGTTGTACCTGATGACAGAAAAGGGGGGTCTCCAGGCTTGAACTTGTACATGGCTATCTTCTTCTGATGCAACTTTTCCAGCAGGTCAATTAAATTATCATCATTGAAATGGACATCCAACATTGTCCATTGTTGACTTTCCATAATTGCTTTCCATTGCAGTCAAAATAGCCAGATTAACCTCTCTTTAAGAATTGTTATTCCAATAAGACCCTGTCTGCTTTCATTTATTCCACTCACCACATATTAAAATACACATCCAATTGGTGATAATAAGCTGACTTTGATGAAAGCCAACTCACTTCTCAAGTTGCATGGGAGCAATGGAGATCATGAGAGCCTAGCTGGCTCCTGGCTATATTACCAGGATTGCTGAATTAGTCTGAATATGTTACTTCTCAGATAATGTTAGGTCTATTTGGAATAAGTATGGTTTCAAAATTATCTTGAATAAGATTGGTTTGTTTTCAGATCGATTGTGGTTTGTTTAGCTATTTTTTAGTCACTTTGTTCCATAGAAATTGGTTAATGCCAATGCTAGGATACATATGTTCATGGACCATATGGATCACATTTTAAACTCAGAAGCTGCTCAATAAGACTTTATTTTAAATTGAATTTTGGGAAAGAAAAGTTATCTAGGAGGTATTATTTTCTGTTGCTTCAAATTCTCATTTAAAATTCATTGCCTGGATTGGTGTTTGCTACTATTTTGAGAATGATGAAATGCTTTGCAATGAGATTAGATAACGTTGAATTCAGCATTATCTATGTATGTATCTTTTGAACATCTGTACAATTACCACTGCCTCTGTTACATTCAAGTAATTATCAGGTTTACAGAAGTGATTTACCAGTACTCCTTATTCTGTTGAAAAACTTGAAATCTGCTGGCGAGCATTCTGTACTTACTGTGTTTTTCACAGGAACATTGCATTTTCATACTGAAAGTATTTTTAGTGATTAATTAATCTGAGTGTTGACTTGTTTCTTCAAAATCTTCATTAAGCATGTATTCCACTGCCTTTTGCTCTGTGTCTCTCATTCACAGACAGTGAAAACCATGACACCAATGAACCGTTTTGTTGCTACTAGTTTATTTGGAGATAAAAAAAATTATGTGCCATAGAAGTCCTACAGTGCAGAAGGAGACTATTTAGCTCATTGTATCTACACCAACTCTCCCAAAGAGCTACTTACTACGCACTCCACACCCCCCCCCCCAAAAAAAACACCATAAAACTATACATTTACCGTGGCTAATTCACCTAACCTGCACTTTTTTGGACTGTAAGAGAAAACTGGAACACCCAAAGGAAACCCACACAGACACTTGGAAAACCTACAAATGCTGCACAGAAAGTCACGCAAGGCTGGAATCGAATTTGGATCCCTGTCGAAGCAGCAGTACAACCATGCTGCTCCTGTTGACTTTACAAAAAGACCATCTTCTTCCTTTTCAGTTCAATTCCTCTAAGATTTCTATGCCTCAACAGGCCTGTTATTTCCAGTCATTCTCCAGGAATGAATATGCGACTTGATTTCATTGGCAAAACTTGGAGATCTACTTAGTTTTCACTGAGGACAGTAGCTTCAGGGTAATTTTTTTAAATCCAGGGAGAAAGACCATTCAGGACCTTTTCTCAAAATCATAGGCTGTCCAACTATGCTGCCAACACAACAATTCCCACTTGAATGCCAAATAATTGAATTACTCATTGAATTGTACAAAAAAGATGGATTCCAGCTTTGATCTATAGGGTATTTTTCCATTCACTTCTGATATATTACAATTGTTGCCATTAAAAAATTAATTCACTTTACAAATACTCAGCCAGTTGACAAACACAAGTCAGCCTTAATCTCAGGAGAGTTTTGCTTTAGACTCAAGTCTTCTGCGATAGATTTCTTTTTGTGGGCTCACCCTGCCTTCCCTTAGGGCTTGAATATTTCTGTTGTGCCTTGGAAGTTCTTCTATTGGCCCCAGTAGTTTTTTCCCCTTGTCAGTTACATAGAACATATGTACACACTACAGCACAAACAGGCCCTTCAGCGCACAAGTTGTGCCGATCATATCAGTACCTACCAGGCCATAGAACTATCTGTAACTCCCAATCCTATTAAATCCCATGTACTCATCCAGGAGTCTGTTAAAAGACCCCAGCGAGTTCACTTCTACCAACACTGACGGCAGCCGATTCCATTCACTTCACTTCATGTTATTACCTTTATCCACATAAGCTCACCACTTTTGTTTTGGCAGCACACATTAGTCCTTGGTACTTAAATTAAAAATTTGTTTCTATTGTGGCCTGAACTACAGATTGTATAAGTCTTCTTCTCACAGAGGCCTATTCAGCATAATTAATGTGAGCAGTGGAGGTTTCAGATGTAGCTGACAAGTCATAAAATTACAAGTAAATTAATTTGCCAAATATGTGCAAATAAATATTATTTCAGAAAAGAACATTTTATAACCTACAAAGTATCAGTAAACCTCCAAACTGTTTAGACAGGGAACAGGTGCTGTGTGTAGAGTTTTTTTGTGCCATAACAATTTCCAATTTCACCATTCATTCTGATAGTTTCAGTTTCACTAAAATGGTATAAGGTTTGAATGTTTACAGTTGTTTAAATATAATATGAGGTCACTTATCGTGGGAATATTTTGTGCGTCTTTGTACATCATTACAGTGTCACATCTACATCATGAAGCTTGGTACTGAGGTGGTAGTACACAGAAATTACATTTTGCATTCTCATGCACACAGCAAACTTTGGTTCTGTATTTGACATGTAGATCAGCATTTTAAAATTCCACCTGTTTCATTGTGGTTTACATTTTAACAAGTAAACTCTACCTTAGTAAGGCAAAATTCAATAATTGGGTGGTAGGCCCCTTCACTAGCTGGAGAGCCATTGGCAACCCGCCTTAGGCATTATCAGGAGGCCTGATGGGATTAAATCCCATTCAGGAAGTCTGTTGGCTGCCACTGGAGTTCTTGGGGTCTACAGGGTGCACTTCCAGCTTCCAAAAGTTGCCAGCGAATCAGAGAGTAGCAGTCCTCAAGCCCTGGCAGCACTACCTAAAGTAGTGGCCACTGCTGATACTGCAGTAGACCCTAGGAGAAGGAACTCAGAAAAGTGGGGCAGGATCGCTGGGGCCAATCAGGCTGGCTGTAATAGGTCTGGGAGGTGGAGTGATTGGGGGATCAGTGTGAAGGGTGTTTTCCCATGGAGGCAAGCAGGAGGAACTACCTGAGGACAGATCACAATCAGTAAATAATGGGAGCTTGTAAGAAAGATACCAAAGTAATTGTGTGGACTTATGAACTTCATAATGTTTGGGTTAATCAAATTGGCTAATGTTGTTTGAGGATAATTTCTATTGCTAATAATTCCTGGAACAGATCGCTAATCTGTTACCTTGGACTTATAGCCATTTCATGGCTAACCAAAAGTCTTATCACCAGCCATTGGCATGTTTGGAAGTATTTATAACACACTCCTACCTGTTTATGTTATGAAGCTTCCTTGACCATCAAGTTCGGGGTGTGACTTGATACTGGAGCTTCTGATTCAGAGGTAGGGGTGTTACCCATTGTGCCACAAAACATCCACAAATGCTTTTAAACACTTTCTTATCATGCTCTGTTATGTTTAAGGGTTTGTGTTAGTCGACATCAGAGTCTGTCCTCTGCTCATTTCCACTTTTCAAAATGGTGTCAGTCGTAGTATATTGTCTTTCCCCAGTAGTCTTTCCAAAATGCATCATTTCACATTTCTCCACATTGAACTCCATCTGCCATGTTTATGCCCACAGTAGGAACTATGGATTTCAAAGGAAATGTTTTTTTGAGTGACATAAAAATTGAAAATGCTGAAAATACTCAACAATATCTGTGAAATGAGAATCAAAGTTTCATCTTGACGATCTTCCATCAGAACAGGCACATTATCATAAAATCCCTATAATATGGAAGGAGGCCATTTGCCCCATCGAGCCTGCACTGACAATAAATGTCACTCTATATCTGTAACCCCACATATTTACCCTGCTAAACTACTCCCCCCACCCCCAAAAAAACTAAGATCAATTCAGCAAGACAATCAATCTAACCTGCACATTTTTGGACCATGGGAGGAAACTGGAGCACCCGGAGAAAACCCACACAGACACAGGGAAACTCCACACTGTCAGTGACCCAAGCCAGGAATCAAACCGGGCCTTTGGCACTGTGAGGTAACAGTGCTAACCACTTCGCAACCATGCTGCCTATTGGAGATGTTTTAAGTAAATAGATAGGAAAAGTGTTAAGGGAAAAAAGAACAAAAGGGAATGTCTAGAATAGTGTAGATGACAGGAGTGATTAAATGACTAAAGGGATGATGGTACTTGACAGAAATGATGCTGATGGGACAAGTAAAGACAAAGGATGGATCTGGAGGAAGTCAGGAGTCAGCTGTAAAGGAACCATGCTTTATTGCACAAAATAAAGGAAAGCAAAACTAGAAGCCTGAGGCAAACACAAATCCTAACTGTTTCAATGCAGTAAGGGATACAGTCAGGGGCCTGCTTTAAACAGGGTTCAGTATACAAGTTCCACCTGGTGAATTAGTTACCAATCCCCAGGGAGCTCATATTCAATGAATCCTGTAGGGATGTCAATCAGTGATTCCCCATGTAAATCCTGGAGGTTATCACAAGGTATAAATGTGGAAAGCAGAATCAGCTACCATTCAAACAAAAACATAAAAAAAGGGGTCAGAGTTTATGATCTGTAATTATTGAACTCACTGTTTGTGTTCACTGTGAAGTTCCTAATTGAAAGATGAGATGCTGTTCCTCAAACTATATTGAGTTTTATTTGAACAGTGTAGAAGGCCAAGTTTGGAGTGGGAGTGGAATGGAGAATTAAAATGGCCTGCAATTAAAAACTCACGATTACACTTCCAAACTGAATGGAAACATTCAGAAATGTGATCACCTAATCTAAATTTTGTGTCCACAGTATGAAATCATAGAATCCCTACAGTATAGAAAGAGGCCATTTGACCCATCAAGTTCATATCGACCCACCAGGCCCTATCCCCACAACCCCACACGTTTACTCTGCTAATTCCCTGACACTCTGGTCAATTTACCCATGGCCACTCAACCTAACCTGCACATCTTTGGATGGTGGGAGGAAACCAGAGAATGCACAGGGAAACCACGCAGATATGTGGAAACTCCACACAGTGACCGAGGCTGAAATTGAACCTGGGTTCCTGGTATTGTGAGGCAGCAGTGCTAATCACTGTATCACTGTGCTGCTTGGCATGAAGGAGATGACAATGTAGGAGAATTAATACAGAATACTAAAATGTAAGAAGGACAAGAAAATTGCTCTTTCAACTGAATGTGGTATTTGAGGTGCTAGACTGTGCGAAGGGTGGAGATGAAAGAGCAGATGTTGCATCCGTGTACTTGTAAGAGACGTTGCTAGGTGAATAAGAACACAAAATTGCTAAAGTGGTTGGTTTCCCCAGCTACGGAAATGCTGTGGGAATGTTTAACATGGGTTAAGATTGAGTAAGTTTCAAACATTTTAAATGATCATAAGCTCACCCCATCTAGTCAACCCTCACTTCTAGGTTTTAGAATGGCAGAAGAGGGGATAGGCTGTTAACCCACTCTCAGGACGGGTGGTGGGGGGAGGAGCGTTGGTTTGGTCATTAATATATTGTCAAGAGAGTGAGAGCCTCATACTTAATAGCTTTTATGTATTTAATCCTGGCCAGCTGTTTCTCAAATCATGAGAAATCCAACCAGTTCAAAGAAAGTGGGGACAAATTTATGGAAAAACTAAGCATCTTTGAAGCACTGCTTCTAGGCGAGGAACAGAAAAAATGCCATCTTACAGCCCCCAAGGCTCTCTTGTTCAGTGACATTGCACCCCAATCAGACCTCACTACCAATTGATTGAAAACCTTTCCCAGAGGATTGGGATGTTACCTCCACACTTCCTGCCCTGTCCCCAATATACTCCATGAGCAGCTCCCAGGCAACTGACGCTTGTTTTAGAATACTCCCTGCTCAACTAGAGGCAAGCCTATGAGTCAGGCTAGCTTCAGGATTGAGATCCTCTGAAGAAAAAGATCACATAATGTGGAGTTAAGAACTCCACAGCACATGGAGAAACATCTGAATTTCCTGTTCGAAACTCCTCCGCAATCTCAATAAACTATCACTTCTTAGTAATGGGGCTATTCAGTCCAGTTACTGGCACAAATGTGGTTTGGATGATGTCAGACTTCCATCAGTAACTCATTTGATTGAATTTTGTTAACAGTGTGGTTACAAATTAAAGGCCTGACTTTAACACTATATTTAACATTGAGTCAACATCCTGCCCACACCACAAGATATTATTTTAATTTGTTTTGAGCAGATGGATGGGTCAACCACTGTAAGATTATAAGCTTCTGCTTTAAGCATTTAGATTGGACTTTGATGATGTCAGTGAAATGCCACTGATAATTTTATTTGAGACTACCCATCAGGTTAATCTTTCGACAAATGGATCCTGTATGCATTAGGGCTGTTTGAAGAGAAAGCAAGAAACTGATATGTTTGCACCCTCAGAGTTGCAAAAGGGTGTCTGCAGCACAGCTACCTATTCAGTGAATAGTCACCAAAAGTATGCAGAGGAAGAGGAATATGATATCAATCAGTGTTGATTCAATGCCAGTGATGCATCCTTGGAGCTCAAAGTTCCAGTTAACATCTTCTCTTCACACAGTTGAGCTCTCATTCAGCAACAATAAGAATAGCCAAAGGGAGCATTAAATATTTACAGATTAGTTGCTGGCCTGATTTTATTTTCTGGCTATTGCTACAATTCTCTATGGGACTGTCTATAGTTGGTTCAAGTTACTAAGTCTACAGAATGGTGAGGCTGGTTTTCATAGAATCATAGAATCCCTATAGTGCAGAAGGAGGCCATTTGGTCCATCGAGCCTGTGCCAGCAACATTCCCATGCAGGACCTAACCCCACATATCTGCCCTGCTAATTCCCCTGACACTAGGGGGCAATTTACCATGGCCAATCCACCTAACCCATCTAACACATCTTTGGACTGTGAAAAGAAACCAGAGCACCCAGAGGACACCCACATGGGGTGGCACAGTGGTTAGCTGCCTCACAGTGCCAGAGACTGAATTTGATTCCTGGCTTGGGTCACTGTGTGGAGACTGCTCGTTCTCCCCATGTCTGCGCATGGGTTTCTTTCAGGTGCTCTGGTTTCCTCCCACAGTCTGAAAGGATCATAGAATCTTATAGTGCAGAAGGAGGTAATTTGGCCCACTGAGGCTGCACCGATCACAATCCCACCCAGGCCCTTATTAATTAGGATAACCCCATGCATTTATCCTAATTAATCTCCCTGACACTAAGGGGCAAATTAGAATTGCTGGTTAGGTGCATTGCCCATGCTAAATTCTCCTTCAACGTACCCAAACAGGCGTTGGTGTATGACAGCTAGAGGATCTTCACAGCAGCTTTACTGCAGTGTTAATGTAGGCCTACTTGTGACACTAATAAAAATAAACTTTAGCCAGCCAAGGCTGAAATTGAACATGAGTTCCTAACACTGTGAGGCAGCAATGCTAGCTACAATGTCAACAATAAGGACCTTTTTTTGATTTAAGGCTTCTGCATAAGCTGAGGAGAGAGGGGCAATAGTGCTGCGGTCATTTTATTTTACTGGACTAAAAATTCTGAGGCTTAGACTAAAGGTCCAAAGTTACTAGAAATTTAATCAAATAAATTTGAAAAAATGACCATAAAACTACTGGGTCATTGTAAAAATCCATCTCATTCTCTTTTGGAATCTTTTTTGAAACACATCTGGGAGTCTGACTGTAGACTCCCAGATATGTGACTTAACTCTTAACTACTGTCTGAAGTAATCTAGAAAACCATTCTTTTATACTCACAAGGTGATTTACCACCATCTTTTGAAAGGTAGTTACAGATCAGCAACAATTGCTGGTCTTACCATGATGACCACATCCTGAGTATGAATGAAAAATAAAGTTGCTCTTGGACATGGTTCTGCTAATATGTATTCCTTTTGCAATACAGTACGACTTGGAGAATTAGCATAGAACAAGCTTCCAAAAGACGAAAAGGAAGCAGGGGAAAATACTTGTTCAGGGAGCAATTATCCAGCATGAATCTCACTAAAGAAAGAAGTGTGAGACGTTGGTGTTTCAGTAAGGACATCCTCAGTGAAATATGCCACCTGCTATAGCCACTACTAATGGTTGGTTAGTATACAGTCATACTTAGCACATCATGCCGAGCAAATATCTGTTACCCTGGAAGCAGTTTCCATGCTCTCATTCTGTACCAGTCAGTTGTTCTAGCAATCTCTCAATCACCAAGCCAGAGGGTGGCTGCTGGTTATCAGGGCCATCTGTTTTAAACCTTGATCACTGAATGCTAGAATGCTTACAGTTCACACCCCATGTGTACTTAGCCACCCCTCCTCCCTCCCCACCTCATCAGGTGCATGTAATCACCCATCCAACCATCTCATACCAGCTCTTTGCAAGAACAATTTAACTAATCCCATTCTGCTGTTCTTTTTCCATAATCCAACAATACTTTTACTTCAATTGCTTATCCAATTCCGTTTTGAAAGCCCCAATTGAATTTGCCTCCACCATCATCTCATCCAGATCCTCACAACTCACTGCATAAAAACTTTTTCCTCATTTCACCTCTGATTCTTCTGATGATCAACATACATAAGCATCTTCTGATTTTTTAATCTGCCAACTGGAACGATTTCTGTTTACTTTGTCTAGAACCCATGACCTTGAACACTCTCTCTTCTCTCAGGAGAATGATCCTTTCCATCCATAGAACTGAAATTCTTTATCTCTAAAGCCATTCTTGTGAATTTCGACTGTATCCTGTCGAATGCCTTCAGATCCTTCCTAAACGTGCTGCCCAGAATTGAACACAGCATTCCAGTTAAGACCAATCCAGTGTTTTATAAGGGTTCATCATAACTTCCTTACTTTTGTACATCTATTTACAAAGCCCAAAACCCCATTTGCCTTTTTAATCACATCCTCATGCTGTCCTGACCTTCAACAATTTGTGTAAATATAAAGCTCCAGGTCTCTTTAGAATTGTCATTTCTCATTTCTTCAAGCAAAGTGTATATCCACTCAGCTCTTGGCATTAAATTTCATCTGCTACCTGTCCACCCATTCCATCCGCCTGTCCGGTCTCATTGGTATCTTCTGCAGCGTAGGTCTGACTGGCTGACTGACAGGAGACAGCAGTGTTACTAGATGAGTGGCAGTGCTGTAAGGACCAATGCTGTCATCCTGAGGAAGGTCACCGGGTTCCTCCTTTACGCAGCTAGTACTACTTCCCTGAGTTGTGCCTTAGGAGTAATCTGTCAGAAAACACATTGCCAAAGTGCTTTTGAGCCCCTGTATCTGCAGCAATGATGGCAGCAGTCTGAGCTTCTGTGGCAACAAACTGAGATTGCATGAGCTCAGTTTAAAGTTCTCCTGCAGCACTCAAACCATGAGCTATAATGAAACAACAACATCAGCCATTAGATGTTGCACTATTGTCAGCTTTGTGAGTACTATTATGGAGTTGGTTAGCATTTCCATGCAGGAAAACATGAGCACTATGCTCTGCACAAAGACCTGCGCTGTTAAGGCACTCTCAGGCACTTGGATACTGACAGCTGACTTTCTGGCAGGTCAATAAATGCATCGAGTATTTTGTGTGCATGTCCATCAGCCTTTTCTTGTACACTATCCCATTGAAGTCCTCTGCTCAAATCTCTGCAACAGAATGCATGTGTGACCACACTTTCCAGGGAGCTGACACATGCATGATCTTTTCTCACTGTCTCAGCTGCAGGTCACTTTGCCTGTGACTCACCATGTGCAACTCCTGCCTCTGTGCAGGATTTATAGTATGCCTTTATATTATGTAAAATATTTGCTGTGTCAGTATCTGAGCAGGTGGCTGGGGATCAGATCAAGTGACAGTGTTTTTTCCTCATCAGTCTTCCTCATCTAAGCCCTCAGCTTCCTGTGCCACTGGCTCAGTAAGCGGTTCTTTCTGGTATTTGCCTGTGCTGCCTATTAGCTCCTGCTTTAATCTAGAATGTACCATTTTGCCCAATAAGATCAAGAGAAATGCATCAGTGAGTGAATGCAATGTTTGGGTTAATGTGCCTGCCACAGTTTAATAGCTGGCTGTTTGCAAGCTGTGGTGAGAGCGCAGCTTGCAGCAGTGCTATCCATGTAATGGTGATGTGAAGCTATGAATTTGAGGTTGTTTAAATTATGATTGATATTTATTATGGGTAGGCAGGTGAAGGGAGTGATGAATGAAGTAATGTGCAAGGCATTGTCCTTTTAGGACAGCGATGAGAAGGATTTTGTTTCTTTCAGAAGATTGTATGACTTTGGAGTGCTGCCTCAGTGGAAGCAGGATCACTGAATATTTTTAAGGCAGAGGCAGGGAAATTCTGGTTAAGTAAGGAAATGGAAGGTAATCGGGGTATGTGGGGTTCGAAACAAACAGATCAGCAATGTTATAATTGAATGGGTGGATCAATATTGAGGAGCCAAATTACCTACTCAGCTCCTGTTTCGTTAGTTGGCATGTAGTTGTGCAGTTGGTGGGGATATGATGTGTAACATTGACTTCACTGACCTTGACTACTCATCGGAGGTCATTAAACTTCTTCCAGCACTGTGTCAAAGTTTTAGATTGTTGGCATTAATCACAACAACTTTCTGCTCCCACTGCCATCTCAGGATCTCTCTGGAGAGCCTTTTTGCAACCCAAGGAAAGAGAACCTCACTCCCCCTTCAATCCTTCGACACCAAGGCCTCCTGTGCAACATTAAGGAATCCTGTATAATATTTTCTGGTTTGTGCGTGACTTTTGTTGGTTCATCCTCGTCTTTATTTCTTCCTAACCAATTTCAGATCCTGCTGCAACTAGAAAGAACCTTATATTTGCACATTGGTCAGCACCAAATGTAACTCCTCGGATACTGAAACACTCCAAGTCTTAATGTAACAAGACCTGGACAATATTTAGGCTTGAGTTGATAAATGGCAAGTAACGTCTGCACTACACAAGTGCCAGGCAATGACCATGTCCAATCAAAGAGAATCTAACCATTTTCCTTTGACTCTCATTGGCATTATCATCACTGAATCACCCATCATCAGCATCTTTGAGTTACTATTGACCAGAAGCTTTACTGAACGAGTCATATAACCACTATGGCTACAAGACCAGGTTAGACATTGGGTATCCTCCAAACTCGCCAAAGCAAGTGGCAAGTAACATTCACGCCACACAAAATGCTGGACAAAGACCATGTCCATCGAAAGAGAATCTAACGATTTCCACTTAACATTCAATGGCATTACTGTTGCTGAAACACACACCATAAACATTGACCAGAAATTTTACTGAACTAGTCTCCAATGATGATAAGAGCAAATCAGAGGCTGAGTATCCAACAGCAAGTAACTCATCTCTTGACTCCCCAAAGCCTCCACCATTTCCAAAGCATAGGTCAGAAATGTGACAGAATACCTTGCACTTGCTTGGATGAGTGCAGCTCCAGTAACACTCAAGAAGCTCGACGTCATCCAAGAATAAAGCAGTCTACTTGATCATCCTCGCATCTATCATCTTTAAAATTTACTCCTTCCACCAGTGGTAGGAGTGGTAGTACCACAATGGTAACTGTAGTCACCATTTACAAAATGCACTGCAGCAACTTGCCAAGGTTCCTTCAATAGCTCTTCCCAATCCTGTGATCTCTACCACTGAACAGGAAAAGGGCAGCAGACACGACCATCTGCAAGTCCCCCTAAAAGCCACACACCATCTTGACTTGGAATTATATTGCCATTCCTTCACTGTTGTTGGATAAAAGTCCTGGAGCGCACTCCCTAACAGCACTTTAGCAGTTCAAGAAGGCAGCTTACCACCATTTTCTCAAGGGAAATTAGGAAAGGCAATAAATGTTGGCCTAGCTAGTTCAAATCCTACAAAAATAATTAAAAATAATTATCACAACATGCAGACTGACTTTTGGAACTACTAGCTTTATATAAACTTGTTTCACCTGCTAAGGTGTTCAACCATTCAACCATAAATTCAGCACTGGAATGTAATTCACAATTATTGTAATCGGCAAACAACATGAAGTTTTCATTGAATCTAGATCAGTGAATAGATGCAGTTAATCGAGCATTAGGATCCTGTGCTTGATTTTGGGGTTATCCAATTTAGCTCTCTGTGAATTTATCAATATTAGCTTACATCTATTTTTCTCATTTAGTGTTCCTTTATAAAAATTGAACAGCCTGGAATATTTAGCTCCCCATAATGCATTTTTGCTGCAGGAAAAAGAAGTGAACGGGTGCATTTTTCCGACTACCATGGAGATCTTCTTGACGCATCAATGCCAGTGGTGTTTTGCTGACTTACCAGCTCAATACCCAGGGATCTATCACGAGGTGTCTTCTTCACCAGGACTGGAAAATCCAGCCAATGAGAAGGCTGGAAAATCTTTGTCAATATTTCCATTTTATTACCATATACGCGTAAACATCAATTTCATATAACAGTTGATTGTTGATTTTTTCACATTGCCCATGTGAAAATTGACCTTAGATTCTCAGGGATCAAAGCACATTTTCTGCCCTGCTCCCCTGTTTCCTCCTCTGCCCACTCCCCTCTCCCCCCATGACCCCTTCACGCACTGACTTCAAAAGGCAGCAGATAAGAGACACTACCCAAGAAAACCCTGATGTTGACCTGCTTGTCCTATGTGAACTGCTTGATTTGATGGTCTGCTAACATGGTGATTGTGGATAACCCCAAATCACTGTGCTCCCAGAGGAGGCACAACCATGATTGAACAATCTGTTGAACTCACCCTCTCGCTCTGGGGTTCAGGACTAAACAGTGTAATCGGTCTAACTGCGACAGACTGGATTTCGCCATGCTACACACATTCATATCATAGCAACAGGTTCAAGGCAGCTGGCCAATCAGTGGAATAATTTAGATAGCCAGTCAATATACAGGATGCTGTCTAGCCTCAAATCAAGCATGCATGTAAACCACTTGGAAAGTCCTTCTCATGCAAACTCTGGATCTTAAATTTTTGTTGAGAAAACGGTCTCAAAAAATCGAATGATATTTGCTTTAGTTGGTTGATTCCATCGAGTCGGCAGCTGCATTTTGCTGATGAATGGATACAAGTGAATTCTTATAGTACACATGATACAAACCAATAAAAGAAACAAACTTTTAATTTTGTATTAAACTTTTACATAAATATCATTCATGCTGTGATCCCCCTCTTTTTACACAATGTTTTAATCAATTTTAATTAATCGCTACATTTTGCTGCTCTTCTCTAATTGCAGTCTGTTGTCCAATTCAAGCATGTTAACGTTTGAAGTATAATTACTTTGATTATTGTTGTTAATCAATGAAAAAGTGTTGCACCAAAACATATGCATTCATAATGTAGGGACAAAATTTTGGATATTTTAGTAAACTTGTTCACATCACTCATTTTTGAAACTTTTGACAATATTAGTCAATTTTCTGCACTGCAGAAAACATGATGAAATTATTATGACCATTATATCCCTTAAATGTTCATTACCGATTCCAAAGCTTTAATTGGAACAAAACCTTCTTGTCCGTCAAAAGAAAAAACTACAACCAAACCTTTGAAGATTTTTACTTTCTTACATACATACATATATATATTTGTTATTTCTCAAGTAATATTTTACATGTTCTGTCATAAATGTTCATGTTTATCTTGGTTATACTTCAAAATACAATAAATTTAATAACTTGTTCTAGGAATAGTTTGCTTAATGTTTAAACACCAATAATTTATTAGGTAAATGCTGTAATTATGCTGCTTTGTATAATCAGTAAAACTAAACTGTGCAGAATGAGTTTTTCCCATGTTTACAATACTTACATTCAATAGTTAATCAAGTGATTAGTAAAAATTGTCATTTAATACACTTTCTACTCTAAGTATTTTAATTGTATTACTTCTTTTTTTTAATCTTCTGTCCTGGATTCTATATCAGCGGGACTGGGATCAGAACAAGGTAGTGGAGTTGATGATAATGTAATGCAAACAGAACCCGGAGACAGGGAAGAGACTGCATCAATAAGAAGTAGTGACAATTTTCATCGAAGTTTCTCAGAATACACTGCAATATCAGAGGATGAACTGTTGAATGCTGATGACTCTGAGACTATAAACTCCCAGCCTTTCCCAGCCCCCCTCACTGGCAGCTTCAATTTAAGAAACAAAATTGCTACGAAAGAGTTCCCAAGTGCCTTGAATAAGATAAGTGGCACTGAAGAATATTCAGCATGGAGTAGTGAACAGTCTTCTGAAGAGGAATCAAATTCTGCTGGGAACTACACAAACAGGTATGAATTTGCTTGTCAAAGCCTACACCTTTTATATACATTGCAACATAAAATGGCTCTGCCTAAATTTACTCCGAGAGCTAGGACAACACTTTTTCTTATTAGCTATGTTTGGCCATTAAGTCTAGACTTGGCAGAAGAGAATTAAAAGCAGGAAAGGTGTCGCCTAGTTTTCACTTCATGTATCATAAACAGTAAAATGCTGTATTAATTGGATTTCATTGTAACCTTCAGCTAAGCTCACTGTGGTGGATTCACAGAATCACAAATATTTCACCAATAGTATTCTATTACATCCATTATTAGTATTATATTGTAGTAATAATAATAATTAGTATAATATTGAAATCATGCAGTATTTGAAACACCTGTTGAGTAACAAGACAACCATTTGTATAACACTTGAACAGTCAACTATCTCTATCTTTTGGGTCTGTAATAGTTAAATGCACCAACGTCCAAAAACACTTTCATATTTTTGTTGGCGAGCAACCAAAGCATTTCTGTCCATATTAGATAAGAGAGCTTTTCAAAACAAGTGCAACTGTCCCAATTTTGAAACACTAATCCACCATATCAAAAAATATCCTAGCAAACTTGAACTGTAATTACAAACTAAAAACTCAGAATTTGGCTTTATTACTTTGTTACAGTAAATCTACTTTAATCAAAACATAACAAATTTAAAAAAAACATGCATCTCCTGAAATGTATCTAGCTATAGTGTGCATTATGGCTGAGTTAATAGTACTTTTGCTGTTGAGTCACAAAGTTGTAGGTGCAAGTTACACTCCTGGACTTGACCGTAAAAGTCAACTCTAACACTCCAATGAAGTATGAAAGAGTTGTTGCAATGTTGGGAGTTCAGATATGTTCAGGCTCTCAGGTGGATGTGAAAGATCCTATAACATTGTTTTGTGGAAAAGCAGAGAGTTACACTCGATGTCCTGACAAATAATTATATTTCCATAAATATCACACAAGCAGGTCATCCAGTTATTATCATGTTGCTTTTCATATTATACGCACAGCTTTAGTTCATTTTTAAAAAGATATTGGCCCATAGTTTCCTGGCTTCCCAGCATCAGAATTGGGAGGTATCCCAAGGAGGGTGGGGTGCTGTTGGAGAATCCTCCTGCGAAGTTCCCATGTAAGGATTTAAGTGGAAATTTTTCAAAAGGAGTAACTTTCCCCAGACAATTGCATTGGACTGGGAACTATCTGACAGGGTGATTTAAAGAATTAACTTTGAATAGTTCAGCCAGTTTCACAACGAAACTTACCCAGAAAGAATTAGAAGGGAAAAAAAGTTCTTCTAACTTCAGAGTAACTGTTTTAAATACCCACACTGAGATGGCATGGCACACCCCAATTCCATCCACCCCCCCAATTCAGAACCACTGGTCTGAGTCTCAATCCCTGCTTGTGTCATGAGAAAGAGTCTTCTCTCTGTGATCCATTTACTCTGTGCCAATGCATCAGGTTGCATGCTTCAGTGCTCATGCCTCACCCATGGTCTGAGTGAGGACGGTTAGGCCAGACAGAGGCTTTGCAAGCTGAGCAGGAGTAAGACACTCCAGAATGACAGCCTGCTGATGATTGCCACTCCACACAAGTTACAGGCATTGTATCAGGTATAATAGTTCCATTATCTCACTTTAATAATTGAGGGCAATGAAAGAACTGCACAAGACAAAAGTTTGCTCATAACAAAGATTTGCAAATATCTGAATTAGGATGCTGTATTTGAATTAACATCCTTTCTTAAAATAAAACCATAAAATGTTGGAAGTACTCAGTAGGGCATATATGATCAGTGGAAAAACAAACAGAGTTCATTTTTGGGTTTATAATCTTTCATTAGAACTAAGAAATCTTAGAGGTGTAAGACGAAAGTGAAAGCAGGGGCAGGGAAGAGGCAGAACGAGAAAAAAAACAAAAAGGAACTTTTGTGACTGGGTAGAAAATAAGAGAGATAAAATGACAAAAATGTTGATGGGTCCAAGCTCAACTTCTGACTGTTCACACCAGTGGGATTTTCCCATCCTGCTGCAGTGAATGGAGATTTGGCCTCTTACCAAAGTCTGCGTCTTCGCTGTAGTGGGAGAGTGGCATGAGTGGCTGATAAGATCATGCCCAAGATATAGCAACAAGATATATGAATGGCAGAACGAAGAATAGCTGCTCTCTAAAAGCAAAAGATTCTTTATTGTTCTCCTGAAGCAATTGTATACTTAAAGAACTTACATTTGTGTTTCTAATCCTTAACTATGTTCGTTCAATTTGAAACTGACATAAGCACTGGATGTCGTTGGAAGTGGGAAGATGAGAGCTCCTTAGAAACCGAGATACATCAAACCTTGGCAGGATTACAAACAGAACTGGCGGGTAAGAATGTGAGCTTTGCTGGGCATTTTACATGAAATAATGATGAGTAAGAGTTAATTTTTCTATAAAAATATTGAAAATACTTGCACTCATATTTTGTATGATATAGTTGCATTTGTGTATTACATTGCATAATTGGTGCTGTAGCATTTATGCATCCACCTTGTAGTTTTTATTTACTTGCGTATCCAAAATCAGATTCTATTTTGATTGCAGCTCAGTATCAGCATTCTAAATCCCTGGAGATTGTTTTCAATATACTGATGTAGTTACACAAGAAATTCTGTGATGTCAGTGATAAAGCAGTGGAGAAGCACAGTAGTGTGAGCTATTGACTCTTGCTTGGAGTGGAGAGTAGGCAGTAACATCAGCCATATATTTCACTTACGTATAACTCCTGCAAATACAACCTAAGAGCTTGTCAACATCAGATCCAAATGAGATACTGTTATATTTCCCATAGTGAAGTACCTACCAATACTACCTTGCAGGAAGCAGGGCGTCATGGTAGCACAATGGTTGGCACTCCTGCTGCACAGTGCCAGGGACCTGTGTTGGATTCTCGGCTTGGGTCACTGTTTGTGTGGAGTTTGCATGTTCTCCCCGCATCTGTGTGGGTTTCCTCCAGGTACTCCAATTTTCTCCCACATTCTGAAAGACTTGATGGTTCAGTGCATTGGCCTGAACAGGCACTGGATTGTGGCGACAAGGGGAAATTCACAGTAACTTAATTGCAGTGTTAATGAAAACCTTATTTATGACTAATAAATAAACTTTAACTTCATTATCTTGGTCACATAGGAAGAGTGACCACTTTGGAAGAACTGAGGGAGGGTTGGGGGTAGTGAGTTGGAGGGGAGACTGTTGGATCTGTAGAACTGGAGAACATAAAAATAGGAGCTGATGTAAACCATCAGCACATCAAACCTGCTTGACCATTCAAATTAATCAGGGGTGATTTTCAACTTAAACTTCAATTTTCTACCACTCCCAAATTCTTTGATTTTGTGCAAGACCAAAATCTAGTCAGCCTTAAATACAAAAAATGATGAATTATCCACAACCCTCTGTGTAGATAATTTCAAAAATTCACAATTGCCAAGAACTGCAAACTTCCTCTGGGCAATTGCCATGTGATGAGAACTGTCTGAAAAATGTGACTTTGATCAGAAACTTCTGATGATTCCAACAAGGTTGCACCAGTAATTACTCAGAAAAAGTTAGAAGAATTTAAACCTCATCTAACCTCTGGATAACTATTGTGAACACCCAGGCACAACTCACATCCTGCCGGACTAACCCCCTCTCACAGTTTTTCCCAGCCCTTAACCCCCACCATGGAATTCCTTCTCCCCCACAACTTCAAAGGAATCCCCTTTCCCCTATCCAACCGTACCTCCAGCACCCTGTCTTCCCCCTCCCTCCCAATTGCTCACCCAACCCGAAACCCTTCCCACGCAGTCCCACTTCCCACAACCTGACCACTTAGAGGTGCAGGTCCAACCCACTCTACCATCCCCAAACATTCCTTCCCCCACCTGAGGTCAGCAAGGAGCTCAGAAAAGGGTTTGGTCGTGAAGGACTCACAGCAGCGTGATTCTCTGGTCCCTGATTTGATTTGATTTATTATTGTCACATGTATCAGTAGACAGTGAAAAGTATTTTTTCCTTGCACACTATACAGACAAAACATACTGTTTATAGAGAAGGAAAGGAGATCGTGCAGAATGTAGTGTCACAGTCATAGCTTGCAGTGAATGGAGATTTGGCTGAGCGCCAAATCCTCCATCCTCACTTACAGTAGCAGCGGGACATGAATGGCCAGTAAGATCGAGCCCTTAGAATTTCTTTGGGAAAAATCCATCCCACATTTCCACCATCTGCAGTATTCAGCTTTTTGGTAAGTACAGGTTGAGTTTCATTTATGTAATTAGATTTCACATTTTACTGAAGCAATATAAAAGCTCTGACAAAGACAAGCTACAAGTTGAGTATGAATTTTAGAGCACTTCTTGGCTAATTCTAAATGCTCTTTTCCATTAGTATAATACCCTAGATTAACTGGATTTATACCAAATCTTCTCTACCAATGAAATGTCAGTCATTTCAAAGCATTTTGTAAATCAAAGAGTTTTAAAACTATTTGCGCAATGAAAATGCAGCATAGCAATTTATTTCTGAAATTGGGAGGGTGGTGGGAGTGGGGAAGATAACATTAAGAAACCTTTGTTTGTACTGTGCTGTTTGCAACCAGGAACTTAAAGACTTGTCAGCAGCTTTTGGTTATTTTCCTTTTGCAGCTAGGCAAGAATTGACCTTCAAGAAATCTTCCACAGTGTTTGGCAGAACTACTGATGAACAGGAATCTGTCCCAGTGACAATCATTGATGAAGTATCGTCGACTTGCCACGAGGAAACTGATGAGAACGCATTACTGGAAAAAGTACCCGAGCTTGCAACAGTAACAGAAATTCATGACACAGATGGGAATTGGCAAACAAGCTCAAAAACAGTAACTGGAACTTTCGTAAGCAGCATTCATGAGCAGTCACTATCTGATGTTTCATTTGATGCATTCTATCCTGCAAGTATTGCCAGCTGTACAGACATTCAGCAAGAGCCTATTAAAAAATCAATAGAAGGTTTACGAAGAAAGATTAAAAATGTCCAGCATGAGATCAAGTCAGGAGAGAACAAATTTGAAATGATTTTGCCTGCAACTAAACTAAAATATGGTATGCAGGTTAAAGGGAATGGTAGGAAGGAAGTACACAACATTGCACCTGTAGAAGTCGAGCCAGTAACATCGGAAGCCAGGAACTGTGTGGAAATACTGAAGAACGTCCAAGCAGGACATCTGACGCAAGCTGAGGATTGTTCAGCAGCAAAGTATACTCCAGAATATAAACATTCATCAGACAGGTGGCTAAACACTGCCAATAAAATTACCAATGAGTGTCTTCCAAAAATAGGCATGAGAACATTCACAGTTATTCCACCAAAACCGGTCGTAAAGTCAAAGGAAAGAGAAGAGTTGTCATTAAACACAGGTGCAATTAAGATTGATGACCTGGGCAATTTAATACATACAAAGATCAGTGAAAGAGAAAATAAAGAGACTTCAGCAAACAGTGCAGTCAGTGATAAAGAATCACTTTTAGGAAAAGCAAAGGCATTCTGGAATGTGAAAAGTATGGATAAGGATAATTTGCATTGTGCCAATTCAATTACAAATATGGCAATAAATACAACTGACTGCACAGCTGGTAGACTGCAGCTACAAGAGGCAGCAAAGCAGTTGACCAATATAACCCCCAAGTTTGAAGCAGTTATTACACAGACAGCTGCAAGTAGCAAGCCGCTTAAGACCAACTCACAAACCATTGAAGAAAAGCCATTGAATATAAAAAATGCAAGCATACCAGAAAATATCCATCCCAAAGCAAATAGTAATTTTATCAAGCCCTGCAGAAGAACATCAAGTCAATATGTTGCCTCAGCTATTTGCCGTTATACAGGCATGCAGTCAGCAAAAACTACAGCCTGGAATGAACCTAAAACTCAGAGTAACACTGAATTTGAGAGTAAGTTTCAGAATAAACATAAATTCAGATCTGCTGACGAGGAGTCTTCTCTTAAGCTCTCACAAAAGAAATCCATAGAAGGCCAACTGAACGCACGGTTTACACTCCCCTCCAACTGCAGCATAGAAAACGTTGAAAAAATCATTGAACACAAAGCAGCTAAATCTGTTCCAAAGCCAAATTGGTCAATAAAAGAGGTGTCAGATCAAACAAGTTCCTTTAATGAGGTTACTTCCCAATCACAACTTTCTCAGGTAATCATAAAGGAGACCTCTCTTACTAACAAGCAATGTCCCACTGCAAAGAGGCAGATTCGGCAAAGTACATTGCCTTCACCTTTTGTGAAAGATGTGAATTCCAGTGCCCCAAGTGATCAATCAATTAACTCATCCACGACCTTTACATCCACTCCTTCTTTAACTGCATTCTCAGATTCTGTTAAAAATCATACGACTGCTGTGAAACAGAGTGACCACAATGCACATAATTTGTCTGCCTCAAATCTGCCAGCAATGCCTGCAGTCTCTTCAGCTACTGAAACAGTATTTGCAGTACAGTCAGAACCTTCACCTTTTCATACAGATTACTTCAACATCAAACTGAATACCAACATGTTTGGGCCTGTGAAAAAATTCAAGCCCATCATTCAGAAGCCAATACAGAAAGATGAGTGTTTACACAGTTCTCTAATGGATGCTATCCAATCAGGACAAAATAAAGAACGGCTTAGAAAGGTATAAATCTCCATTTGGTTGTATAGTACTGATACAAAGATGTTTTTCATGATAAATCTAGCTACTGCAATATGTCACCTCTGATAAATGTTTTCTGTGCCTTATTTTTGCCAGATTTCTGATACCTTGATAAATGGTAACCAGAAAAAATCATTATCCACTGCACCAGAAAATGAACATTCTGCACTCTTGGCGTCAATTAGAGCACACAGTGGAATTTCAAAACTGAAAAAGGTAGGAACTGTGTCAGTGATGTATATCATTCTTATAAATTCAGAAAGAACATCATGAATATACCACCGCTCCCACTTTGCAAGCATCGATTTTCTTCCAGCTGAGAATGTTGCAAAATCTAGCATTCTCCTGTAAAATTGTTCAATACTATAAAACTCTTGCCATTTCAGTAGTTTAAAAAATGAAAGCTGGAGATCCAGGTATTTAGCCCTTTTTATTGCATTATATAAAAATGATTCTAGAACATAGTCTTTTGTGTTGAATTTATATCTTGTTCAGTTGTCCTGTTATGTTTTCAAGCACTCTGGCACTTTGTTAAGATAGAAAAAATGAATGAAACAAATGACAGCCCTCTAATCTTCAACCCCTCACCACACCCATACACTCCCCATGTCAATGTATGCCCCCTCACCCACATCTCCATGGTCTGTTATACATTTCATGCCAACCTATGCCCCTCCACCCATCCTCATGGCTCCTCAAGCCCTTGAGCCAACTTAGTGCCAACTGATGCCAATCTATCCATCTACCAGTCTTTTTCCTTACAGCTTCCATATCCAGCATGAGGAGACCTCCGGACTCATGCTAAAATTAAGTGTTGTTCTTTATTGTCTTTTGATGATTTCATTATTTAAAATAAGTCGCATTGATAAGACCGTATTCAGTATAATTCATTCCCTCAAGTACTTCCCTTATAACAACAAACATTTGTATTCATAGCCCCACTTCAAAGACTTCATAAGCACAGAAACTGTTGATCAATTGCAAACTAACCAACACCTGGCTGTGACAATGATAGGTTGTGAAATCAGTCATGCAGCACCAAATCAGTAATGCTAACCCTCAGGCTTAGGTCAACAGAGAGAGTGAAATGACAAGCGCCATTTGTTTTTTAAACCGCAGTCAGTTTTTTCAGATATTTTAAGTGCAGGAGATTCAAATTTCCTAGTAGCTTGACAGTTCCATTTAACAATTCCGTTAAGCTTGAAAGCTTCAATGTGTTTATCCAGTTGTAACACATATTTATGTCTAGCAGATCAAAGTAAGAAGTCTGACAACAAGAAAGCTCATGATACCAAATAAACTTGTTGGACTTTAATCTGGTGTCCACCCCAGTCCAACACTAGCATCTCCACATCATAGCAAGTCAAACACAGAGGGAGTTACTGACTTTATTTATGGGAGAAAATATAATTTATCAGGTCAAGTATTATGGAAAATTGCTGAAAAGCAGTCAAAGGAAACAATTTTTTGAATGTGTTGTCAAATGCTTGCAATAAAATATTGCAAATGATGTGAAAACAAATTTAAAATAGATATTTTTGACACATTTTCTGTTTCCACCTATGTGTTGAAATCACTTTAGCAAACTTGGGATTCCCAATGTGAGAGCTCAAATATAGAAATAAAGAATATACATTTATATAATGCCTTTCACAACCATGCAATGTTACAAAACACTTTGCCTCCAGTCAAGTACCTTTCAAAATTAGTCAGTGAGATATTTTCGGTGATGAGGCTGCTGATTTTCACACAGCAAGGACCCACAAACAGAAATTACATATTGACCAATGAAGAAGGTTGAAGGATAAATATTGGCTAGAATTGGAGAAGCCCTCACCTCTTCTATGAACAATGTCACAAGTTATTTTATGCTAATCTGAAAGAATACATAGTTAGGTCTTCTTAGTTTAACATCAACCCAAAAGACAGTCCATTAGACTCCACTACAGAAGCACTGCAAACTTACACATCCAATTCTTGCCCCACTATGATGTCATGAACAGTGGGGGAAATGTAGGCGGGTTGCCTGGCTATAGCTCAATTGAGGCTCTTAAGTGGACAAATAGTGTCTGTCTAAGAGTTTTATCCTGCCACCACTTTGATTTAGTGGGTGCATGGAGAGGTCTGTGCCTAACATGGAGCCCAGCAGGTAATTGAAACCTGATGGATTTGCACCTGTGAGGGCTGCTGGCGAGTGAAAAGTTGAAATTTGGGAGGGTGGGAGAGAGGTGTGGTGTATGGCCGTGTTGGTGTTCTGCCTCCCTTTCGGGTCCCACATGCCAATCAGAGCCCTTCAAGTAGTGTTCCCTCCTGATATCTGTCTCTCTTCCTATCCTGATGAACATGTTTGCTGCTCCACTGATTACACCCCGCATCCCTGACATATCTGAAAGTCTGGGTACTTCTCTGAATGTCTCCTTCTCTCTGCAGTTCAAGCAGAGGCCACCACTGCTCAGCTCTCTGAGGGAGGACGCCTACAGGAGAAGGATGGAAGTCTCCTCTCATTATAATTAAGCTGTTTCAGCTAAAATGATAACCGGACAAGAATGACAACCGGAGGCAGGCTCACTCCCACACTTAATGTGGGATTCGAGAACCCAAACTGCAAGATACAATCCATCCTATAATAGGGCTTGATCTTAAAGCCCCTCAGCGGGCATGTTTTTGACATTAAGTCACCTATTATGACAGGTGTCTAGTGCACTGCTATCCTATCCACCCTTGTGACCCAGGCCAGATAAATTGGTAGGTGGATAAGTGTTGTAGTCACAATCCAGTCCCCATTCTGAAAAAATAATTAATGGGCAGTTGAGCTTCTTAACAAGCCAGTTGGCCCTAATATTACCCTGCTCGAGCCATACAGTTGGTGTGTGCAAGCAGATGGGAGTAACAAGGCATTTTTTTATACCCAACTGGTTAAAAGGCAGGAAGGATGGAGAGGGGTACATCCTTTGGGCAGTACCCTATGCACGTCGGGGGCACCCCCCTTCAAGAAGTTACACTACCCATTGTCATGTCCTGCTTGGCCACTAAAATTTGCCCACTACCCTTCACATCCTTCCCAAGGCATCTTGAATCCTCCCCATCTGGAGCTCAGACTTACCGCTTACATTCAGCAGCCATGTCCTCTTCACCCTGGGGTTTGTTGCACCCAGCAGCCCATCACTGAGTAATAGTGCTGTCAGCACTACTAGAGCTGTAAGCCAATTAGATTAGCTGGCAGCTCTTGAGGACAGGACTCCTTCTCATTGAGAGTTGGACACCCTACATTCATTCCTTAATGTCAGTCAGCATTGGATTTCACTGTGGGGTGGCCTTGTTTGATGTCAGTCAGTTTGTGACTGACATTTACTCTGGGGGACTGAGCAATACTTCAATGCATAATTCAGTCAAATGAGTTCAAATCAGCATGTGGGGAAATTTAAACTCATCAAATAAATCCAGAATAAAATACTCAGGTCAGTAATGAAGACCATTAAAGTACTGTTAACTCATAAATTCTAATTCAGAGGAACAAATATATCATCCTTACCCAGTCTGGTCAACGTAGAACTTGAGCTGCAGCAATATAGTTGATTCATAACTTCTGAAATCGTCTAATTTTACCAAACCATGACAGAAAAGTTGAAATAGAATAAAACAGACCAGCGTACCCGGCATCAACCTCAGCATCAGAAACAACAAAGACATTTCCTGCTTACTTGATCCTCCTCACTAACATTTGAGGACTTGTGCCAAAATTGGGAGAGCTGTTTCATAGGCTAATCAGCCTGATATTATCATCCTCGCTCTGAATCATATCTTACATCCAATATCTCACAATCTTACATCACCATTTCTGCGTTTATTCTGGGTGGCATCACAATAGTCAGGAGGGAGTGGCCCTCCAAATCTGCAATGTTGTCTCCGAATTCTATGAAGTCTCATTGCATCAGGTCAAATATGTAAAAGGGAACCTCTTATTGATTGCCAAATATAGCCTTTCCTCTGCTGATAAAGCAGTGTTCCTCAATGTTGAACACCATTTGAAAGAAATGCTGAGGATAACAAGATACAGAATGTGCCCCAAGTTGGGGGCTTCAATATCCATCACCAAGTGTGGCTTGGTAGTATCACCACTGACTGAGCAGGTCACAACTCAAAGGGCATGTTGGCCAGACTGGACCTGCAGAAGCTGGTGAGCCCTCACAAACTTACAAGGTCACAGAGGCATCTGTTTATGACAATACTGATAGGAATAACCACTGTGCTGAATCGGATAGATTCATAACAGATCTAGCAGTTGAAAACGTGATGGCAATGAGGTAATATGAGTCATCTGCAGCAGCAGAATTGTTTTCAACCACAATCTATAACCTCATGGCCTGGCATATTCTTCAATCTATTATCATCATCAGCCGAAGAATCAACCCTGATTCAATTAAAAGTGCAGGGGCAGAGGCAGACTTACATCTTTGGGGGCCCATTCTCTTCCTACTCCATGATGTCACAACCTATATGCCCAACTCCCCCACCCATGGTGATGTCAAGTCCGCTCCAAGTGATATCAACCCCAGTCCCTAAATAACACCATTGCCCTCCTGGCGAAACCCACCTTCAGCTCACACAATGCAAGCTGCAAAAAAACAATGAAAGTACACAGATCACTGCTCCGGTGATCTTTAATTTATGGAAACAAGCCCATATTTGATGAATTCAAATCAGTAATGCAAGCCACAGGAATGCGACAAAGTACAAATATGCAAACTGCTATAGATAGCAGTTTGACTGTGTCAATGACATGCATCAGCACCTTGAGAAGTGTAAGAACACTTCTTTTCAAACTGAGCCAATAATGCAGAATCAATTCTCTCCGATGATTTACATCTTTGATTGAACACACACATAGCCTTAATATGACTTTTGGAAGTTTCATGATCAGCAAGATGTCTTCCACCATTTCTCCAGCTGAAGTACCTATTGATTAATGATTGTTTCCGTTTACTGGAGTCAGGGAATAATTTGCAAACATAACAGTAGACTGCCTTAGAGGTTTCTGAAAAAAGTCAACCAATTTCTCCTTTCTGTCATTGCCATTTCTCTTCACCCTCAGAAAATAGAACTCGTGAAGACTTTTAAACTACTTTTTCTAGAACTAGGCACATTTGGAATATTACATACAATCCTCGGTCATCACACTACCTACCAGAAGAATGTGGAGGCTTTGGAGAGTGTACAGAAAAGGTTTACCAAGATGTTCCCTGGTTTGGAGAATATGAGGAGAGATGGGACAAACTTGGTTTGTTTTCACTTGAACATCGATGGGCTGAAGGGCACTCTGATAGAAATTTACAAAATTATGAATGGCATGGGTAGAATGAATAATTGGAGTCTTTTTTCCCAGGAAAGAAATGTCAATTATTAGAGGACATAAATTTAAGTAAAGAGGGGAAAGTTTAAAGGAGATGCAAGAGGCAAATTTTTTACACTGAGGTTGTAAGTGTCTGAAATGCACTGCCAGAGGGAATGGTAGAAGATACAATAGCAATGGTTAAGAGGCACCATTTCAAGTACACGAATAGGCAGGAAACAGAGGGATACGGATCACGTAGATGCAAAAGTTCTTCAGTTTAGAAAAATGTAATGTCTTGGTGGACCATAGGGCCTGTTGCTGTGCTGTACTGTTCTTTGTTTCTTTGTAAGTATATACCTTAAAAACCCAGACTGAAGATAACAGAGAAATCATTTGGAAATGAGTGCATCCTTCACGAAGTGGCCACTATAAAATAATTGTGACAAAGGAAAGCTGAGAGAAAAAAGTAAGTACAGACACAGATTCATATAAAATGTCAAATAGAGCTGTGACAAGTCAAAGAAAGAACAATAAAGAGATTACAAAGTTTCATCAGATAAGTTGTTAGAAGCTAAAATAATTGACAAGGTTGATGATGAAATTCAGAAGGAACAAAAATCGAAGTAACAGTCAAAATTCTCAGGAAACTTAATTGTCATATCAAATTCAAAGGAATTGGATGGGGAATATAACTGCAAATCTTATTCCCATAAAAAATACCACTATTTATATTTTGTTGGTACAACATTGTGACAAAGAATTGTATTTATGTTGTGAAAAATTTGGATCAGTGGGGATTATGGGTCACCGCTGAGTCTGAAGACTGTGACATTAAACCTACTCCAGAACATGGGAACAGAATTAAGATTTCCTTTGCTGTTTTTTGCTTCCCTGCAGCAGATGTTATCTTGAAGTTTTGCAATACTAAATAAATATGCATGTTGCTTGATTTACAACAATTTCCTGTGTCAAGTCACTTTAAGATTTCTACCACCCTATTGTTTGAGTTAGATTACCTGTATTATCTAATGCTGCAATATGGTGATGTAAGATAAGCATTCAGCCTACTTTTTTTTATTAACAGTACCACATAGAGTGAACATTATTCATACTCCTGATTGTTCAGCACTCATAATTCACAACTATGCAGGTCCTTTAAGATGTTTTTAATAAATGATGCCAGCTCTGGGTATCTACTCCCTATAAAATCAAGCACAAAGATCATTGGGCCGACAGTAGTCCCCAAATAAAGAATCATAAGCCAGAGCTTCAGGAGTAAGCATGCTAACTGTGCACTTGATTCATTATGTCCTGGATTTTATTTCGGTGGGTGGTCCTTAACAGTATTCTAGATGTACAGTACCCATTTGGAATGGATGCTTATTAACTACCTGATATAAAATAGGCAACCGTAAACCCATCTTATGTTTCCTGTATGGTGTCAGTAACTAAGCTTCAAAAGTATTTCACTAGATATAAAGCACTTTGAGGTGTCCTGTAGTTATGAAAGACTATACATAAATGCAATACTTTTTTGTTGCTTTTTCACTGGTTGCTGATATTCAATAATATGGCCAATTGCAACATTATTATAAGACCAGCTGGAGCAGCAATAAGTTATGTTAATGAATAGACTGCATAATGACAAGTTTCCATACACAGAGCAATGGAGCAGAACCAGTACTGCTTTTGAGCCAATTAATCAACTCAATGTATCAGGAAAACTGTATTTACGTCTTCTCAAAGCTTACATCAAGTCAACTAGCTTCTTCCTAACATGTATTAAACACCACTGGATCCTGCGCACACCATTAACTCTGTTGGCTATCTGCTGCTAAGATATTGTAACCCATTTCTGAGTGATGTCGTATAACGGTCAATAGTTCTTTCCCTAAATTTCTTAAAATACCATCTCTATCTCAGGAACCTAATCTTTCTCATGCTATCCTTGCAGTGCTGCAGGAAAGAAAAGTCCTGACCTGCTTTCCCCTATGCAGTGTACAGGCTTAAATGAGAAGGTCCTGGGGTGGGGGGGGTGGGGTGTGATTGCAGAATAGCAAGCCAGGAGACTCAAGTGGAGGCCGTGTAGCGGGCTTCCTGCTGGGCACGAGGCCTCGCGCATCTCCAACTGCTGGGTTTCTGGCGCCATCAGCTCCGCATCAGAAATTGTGATTTAAATATAATTAGTGGACATGGGACTAAAGTCTCATGCGAGCCTGAGACTAAAGCGAGCCTGACACTCGCTGCAAGTCGCCAGGAGTGTTTCACTTCAGTGGGGTTTACAATAACTTCCCACTAAAAGGGAGCTGGCAGCCCAACCCCACTGGAGTGAAGAGAAACCACTGAGGCCCCCAGCAGGCTGAGGTAAAGGGTGATGCCTTCTGGTTATTGCCAGCTTGGCAGTGCCAGTCTTGTTACCTGGCACTGCCCAAGAAGCAAAGTGCCAATGCCCAAGAGACACTTTGGTACTGTCCATCAAACATCAGGCAGTGACAAGATGGCAGGGCTAGTGTGTCTGAGGGGAGGGAATGTGGAGGGGTTGGGAGGGAGCTCAGTGGAGGCTGGGGAGGTCTAGCTGACACTGTGCACTCAGCGGTGATAGAGGGAGGGATCGGAGTTGACCATTGGGTTGGGTAGGTGGGAGTCAGCCTGCTGAGGGTGTTGGACTGCAGAAGGTGGGGAGAGGGATCATAGTGCATTGGGGGGTGAGGGAGTGAAATCGAGGTGGGCTGGTGGGTGGGTGTTCGGGGCAAGAGGGGTCACGCAGCCAGCAATGGAGGGTTGCAGGGCTGGCCAGCGATTGACAGGCTGGCAGTGTGGGGCTGCACAAGCACCAACTTCCACTATGAACTGATTGATAGTGGCCCGCTCTGCACTGTATTGCCAGCCTCTCCAGTGGAATAGATCCCTACCCTGGATTTTTAATGGGATACACATTAGGGCACTTTGCAGTGAACGAAGTGTGGGAGATACATTGTGAAAATCCCACTGAAAAAACCAGCAGGATTTACTCTAGTTTTTAGGCAAATTCAGCAGTTAGAATCTTTTTGGGAAAATCACCTCTTGTGTTTACATGCTATCCTTAGAGCCTATTTTAATTTGGGGGTGATACTTAAAGTTGTGGGGGCTGAAGTGGGCAGTAAACCTTCTCTAGGCAAGCAGTCATCCTGTTCCTGAATTCAGGCAAGTGAAAATTGCTAATGGTGGGATGTCATCAAATGCACTGGAACAACCCTTCCACCCCTCAAACCATTTAACAGCATCACCTGTAATATTTCAATATTTCCTCCAGGAGTTTGGTGGGAAATGGGGATGGGGTGGCAATGATCATATTTTTCTCCAGTAGCAATTTCAGACAGGAAAGTCCCCTTGGTTCTTCAAGCCCACCTAACCATAATATTCTTTTGGTAATAGTGCCAAACCTCCATTTGCTAATAAGAACCTCTCTACTTCCTCTTTCAAGCCCCTTAAGTTTTCCTGAACCATCGCCCATACCAGTAATCTATTTCACATACTTTTCACTACTGTCATGAAAAAAGTCTTCAGCTCCTGATTTGTTTTGGCTTTAATTTATAAATATAGCCATAAACACTTGCTGTACGTGGCACTTGAGCATATAAGCTATGGTGCCTCTTTAGTACAGTACTGGAGGAGCACTAAATTGTTGGAGCTGTCTTCTTTCATCTGAAAATGCCTCTTAAGATTTCATTAAAAGAACCCAAGGATATTGGGGCAAGTTTTGTCTTTGCAACATCTTCTCTGCATCTTCTCTTGTGCTTTGTTATTGACTGTGTGGATGTCAGATGAGATGTGCACCTATTAAAGCATCAAGATTGGGAATTAAGTGGACTAAGGAAATTTACTAAATGAATTTCAGTAGCAGCTATATCTAAACAGTGGCTTGTTAACAGTATGTAAAATGGAGATAAATATCTGACAAAAATTGTGGAGAAAGTACCTTCCAAAGTCTGGAGCTTCAGTCATTTTATTGACAGTATGAGCTGGTATCACCTGCCATGAAGCCAAGGGATTTGGAGATGAAAATTAATGTGAGATTTGAAGACATTAAAGAGTCATTTATGAATCCCGAAATAAGATCAACACAAAAAAGAACTTGCGTTCAAAACACCTCCTTTTCTCTGCCATACTAGAAGGAATTGAAAGAACCTTACGCTCTGAAAAAATGAAGATCATGTTTCTGAGCAGATTGCTGCCAAAACTTTGATCAAATGTAATAGGGTAATGACAGGGAACAGCAACAGATGTACAAACAGTAGAATCAGCAACTCTGAAATAAATGTAACAAAAGATGAAGTATTCCACTTCTTAACTGGGATGTTTACAAACCAGAATATAAATGTTAAAATTTAAGTGTATTGTCACCTGATAAAAAGTAAAACTATTCGTCTTCAACGGAATAATATCAGGTCTTCAAAAGTGGATATTATCATGTCTGGCCTCACAAGTCTTTGCAAAAATAAGAATGTTATTATATCAAGAAAGTTACCTTATTTTGCTCAATGTGCCACAGAAACATATCACATTTAATAGGTTAGAACATTGAATAAAATCTGAAATCAGCATGAAAGTCAGATAAGTAAGTGCAAAAAAGACAGTATTGAAAAAATATTTCACAAATGGAAAGGGATTAAATGATTAACTTAAATGTCATGACTGTTTCTATGTGTATGTATTAATGGAGGTGTTTATAAGATCACGTGCATCAAGGGCAGTTGTAATTACAAAAGTTCAGACGAGTTGGATTGCTGAATTCAAGCTCGTACCAGTGCAATAGAAACAGTTAAATTAGGGATTTTTTTTAACCTAAGGTTCATTTTATAAATGATGCTCTCTCCAACTCAACACATATCAGGAATTTGGAGGGAGAGGTCTTTGAGTTCCACAGGATTTTCTAACCATTTAAAATTAATTGGTGCTTTCATGACAGCAAAATGTCAACATGAAAAAAAGTCTTCAGCTCCTGATTTGTTTTGGCTTTAATTTATAAATATAGCCTCAAACACTTGCCGTACGTGGCACTTGAGCATATAAGCTATGGTGCCTCTTTAGTACAGTACTGGAGGAGCACTAAATTGTTGGAGCTGTCTTCTTTCATTTGAAAATGCCTCTTAACATTTCATTAAAAGAACCCATGGATATTGGGACAAGTTTTGTCTTTGCAACATCTTCTCTGCATCTTCTCTTGTGCTTTGTTATTGACTGTGTGGATGACAGATGAGATGTGCACCTATTAAAGCATCAAGATTGGGAATTAAGTGGACTAAGGAAATTTACTAAATGAATTTCAGTAGCAGCTATATCTAAACAGTGGCTTGTTAACAGTATGTAAAATGGAGATAAATATCTGACAAAAATTGTGGAGAAAGTACTTTCCAAAGTCTGGAGCTTCAGTCATTTTATTGACAGTATGAGCTGGTATCACCTGCCATGAAGCCAAGGGATTTGGAGATGAAAATTAATGTGAGATTTGAAGACATTAACAGAGTCATTTATGAATCCCGAAATAAGATCAACACAAAAAAGAACTTGCGTTCAAAACACCTCCTTTTCTCTGCCATACTAGAAGGAATTGAAAGAACCTTACGCTCTGAAAAAATGAAGATCATGTTTCTGAGCAGATTGCTGCCAAAACTTTGATCAAATGTAATAGGGTAATGTCAACATTTTGCTGTGGGACTAGAGTCGTACTAGCATAAACATGGCAGATTTCTGTCACTAAAGGACATTGATGAACTCGTGGAGTCTTATAAGCAGTTATGTGGTCACCTTTGCTGTTGCAGATAATTTAAATTGAATTCAAGTTCTCATGCTGCCATGGTAATTTGAATTTGCATTCTCTGGAATTTAAATACAGGTTTATATATTACTAATATAGTAAAATACACTATTATACCAGTCAATGTCCTCCAATATGAAATAAACATCTTGATTTTCAATTCTTTAAAGATGCAATTTTTTCATGTCCTTGCAAGTCCCACCTACTGCACCCACCTCATGGTTCTAAGGTGAGGTTTCACTTGTAAATAGTCTTGGCCTTAGTATATTTTTTGATCTCAAATGAAACTTTAAAACACCTCCATTACTAAAGCTTTCAAGAAAGTTAAGATTTTTCATATGTCATTTTTTTTCTCCTAAGAAATTGTAATTTTTCAACACAATGGGGCTGATGTTACTTTTTTTTCTAAGTGCTGGGCAGATTTGAAATTGGGAGAATTTCAGTTCCATCTACTGAGTATGTTTTCAGGCCTCTCCATACACTCCCTGTCTGCATAATTCTGAGCAAATCTGTTGTTCAATGCAGAAGCCTGTGAGCAGGGCTTAACGTGTCTGAAACCCTGTAGTGGGAGGGAATGCGCATGTGTAGGTCTCTGATACTACACATGCGCATTAGCAGTAGCAGGGGCCTGACAGAAAAGAGAGAGTTGTCAGGCCCTCCTAATGCAGGCTGCCTGAAGTAGGTCCACCCCCTGCAATCACGGAGGCCCACAGTATAAGATGCAGCTCCCACCGACCCTCCACACATCACCTAGACTGATCGTAGAATCCCCCTCCCCCACTAGTCACAGACCCACCACCCTCCCCCCACTGATCCCTCTGTGGTGGCATTGGGTCCCTTTTCCCTCTCTGTCACCAACCGATCACTGCAGAGAGGCAGCAGATCTCATCTCCCTCCCTTCTCCCCACTGATCCCTGCAGATGGCAGCATGGTGGGCATTACCCAGATGAAGGGGTGGCATACCTAGTCTAGCACCCCCCTTTGCCCTCACTATCCCCGGAGAGCCCTAATGATCTCTGGTTTCACTGGCGAGGGCAATTCAATGGTTCCATCTTCATGGAGAGCATGTCTATTCCTCGCTGCTGAAACCTTTCCCGGAAAGGTCATAAAGTGGGGCAATTGAGCACTGAGCTCACCAAGCAGATATAAAATAGCATTAGAATAAATGTCTATTTATTAACCTGCCTCTCGCTCATTTTGGGTGAGATGTTGACCATGCTGGAAATCCAGTGTTTGTAAAATGGCACTGGTTATGAAAACCAGCATTAAAAGCAATAAGCGCTTAGTGCCCAACCTTACCACTGCATTGTCCCCATTTTCACATGTAACATGTAACATAATCGTCCCCATTATGTTTATGTCAAGTTCTGTTTCTTAATTAAACCTATAACTCAGGTAAACAATTCAAATATACTAACCGCTGTGCTAAAAATAGTACACTAATAAGTTTCAGTCTTTAAAAGTCTAACTCTGTCAAAAGATTTACTGCTTCCAACTTGGCCAAGCTCTTTCACTCTCTAAACAAGATGTAAGAAAACTTACATCAGATGACAGGTTGATTGGTTGGGCGAGTGATTTGAGGTGGCACTGCATCTTCCCACAAATCCTGACAGTTCTTAAACTGACAGTGTGTCATGCAGTTTGCAGATTGAGCCCTGTAATTTTATATTAAATCCTGCAGCATTTGCAGTTTCTTTCCTCAGAAGATTTGAGTAATCATACACTTAGCCTCCTGATAGAAAATCCTCTTATCTCTAACTTCACTCAATTTGATTTTTCTCCATCAAAACCTACTTCTAAATGATTGTCCCTTCTGTGGGCATTGTCACTGCTGAGATTAGGATAGATTTTATTGTTTTCTACTATAATTCATTCTTTCCACAGGTTTGAAAATTATGTAATTCCTCAGTCTTCCTTTCCCCCTATAGTCTCGAAGATAGTCACTTGGCAGTACAAAACTTGAACGTTACTGAAAAGAAAGTGTTGCCAAACCTTTTTGTCTTAGACTTATCAGGACAAAGTCCAGAATGCCAAATTTCAAGTGATCATAACAATTTACGCTACAGGTGTAAGGGGTGCTAATTGGTTCACAAGATTACTCCTCTGTAAGCAGAAGGAATATTTAACCCTTACAAATTATCTGGGAACTTGGACAGCCAACAGTTCCCCATTTCTTTCTCCGTGGCAACACTTCAGCCAATCAGTATCAACTTGCAATTGTCCAGATGTGTGCAAGGTGAAAAGTTTCTGCAACATGTCTCTCTTTTCAACAGTAACCCAGAAGATTTTAAAATCTAAGCTTGATGACACTTCATGACTAGATCACGATGTACTAGTCATCTATCTTTTCAACCTCGCTCATGTCTTGCAATGTGGATCCGAAGCTACACATGCAGCTTTTTGTTAAAAAGGTGGAATGTATCACTGATAAAACAACTTACATTTCTACTTCCTGTGCTCACCTACAATCATTGATGTCTTGTTACTTACATTGTTTTGATGACACAAATTTGTGCTTTCCTTGCCTCTGCGAAGCCTTTAATTTTTTTTTGCTCTGTGTAGAATCATCTGTGGCAGAACTGCGGATGCAATGCAGTCCAGTTTCACAGCCTGTGGTCAAATGTTAACTGCAAATTCCCAACGGCAGAACAGGAAGTAAAGAGCCACTTCTGGCTGTCTTGCGCTTTACTGGTTTCCTCACAATTACAATTAAATTCTGAAGTGCCAGTGAGTTTCCCATGCACCATCACATGGCACAGGACACTTTTAAGTAGTGAAACCTGGCATCAGCTGACAATGCAGCAGGCATGGGTAGGCTGTAAAGGAGTCTCCTAGTCAAACAGGGAGGCTCTGCATCATAGCCACAACTTTCCTGCCAATTCCATTGCCATTGACACAAAACTTATTCAGAGCACAAAGATGGCACAAAAGATTTACAAATTTTAATTTCTCTTGTGAATATTTTTGTGGTCCAATGGGGAATCGGGGCCAGGTGCTTGACCAGATACATTGACATTGTTCAATGAACCAACCAGGAGAAAACATGTGCTGCTAACCTTCATGCAGTGTGACCTGGCCTCTTAAGCAGTCACTTTGCCAATCTGACTTGCCTCTGTAATCTGCTCAAATTCTTTTGAGAGGTGACGAAACAGTTTGGAGAGTTATTCACTATGCATAAATTACTTTGGTTTTCAGAACCAGCACATGATAATATTATGCACATGAGAATTTGTTTTAGGATTAAGGATTGTGAAATTAATAAAATGAATATGTGAGTTTGAAAAGTGACTGGGCAATAGGAACTGCAAGGATGAGAGATGTGAAAAGGAATTCTGCCTGCAGGCAATGATAAGTGAAGTTCCACTAGGTTTTCTTTTGAGTCTTTTGTTCATATTATTTATAAAATTACTTGGCAGAAAGTAGTTGCGTTTTTAAGTTGATAGTTTTTGAAAATTATGTGATTGGATGAGAAGAGAAATAAACAGCATTAAAAGTTATCTCGATCAGTTAAGCAGAAGGTGTAAGAAATAGGGGATACATTTTAATGAGAAATAAATTCACATGGAACAAGAAATAAGCAAATATCTACACAACAAAAGATTGTTCATTAGCAAAGTTGAAGAAAGGGAGAAAAATGTTGTGCTTTTTGATCATTCATAATATCCAAACACTGATGACACTTGAAGCAGATTTTCCTTATCTCTGTGTTTTCCCTTATGAAAGGAATTATCCCCTCAGCATCTACAAATCCTCTCAGATTCCTCATGTGCAGTTGGTGTGTGGCCATGCACAGAGCATCATGTCAGTGAATGTCTGCTATCCTGGCAGCAGTCTTGATGCGTTCTTGCTGCATCAGTCATTTGTTCCTGTCATTTTCGAGAAGAGTCCAAGGGATTCAATAACAGTCTAGTCATTTTAATTTCTGTTTAACTACTCAGCTTCTGAGAAGTCTGTAATTGTTGGGCTTATCCTTACACACTTTTTTTTATATAAGTGTGTAACATTTGCTTGTTAAAGAACATAGCCAAAAGAAACCTGTCATTGTCTGGATGGGTGACTTGAGGATCCAGTGGTAATATATTTGTCAACACCATAGAAGTTTATGTTAAAGGGAAAAGTGGGCCAGCAAGGCAGAGAAAGTGGAAGTATGAGATGAAGGACTGACCATTAGGCATGGGCTATTCAATGTAAGGAACTGCAAGAGAGTGTGGAGAGCCATGATTGGCAACCTTTGGACAACTGAGGAGGCTGCATGAAGACGAAGAAGAAAGAGAACATTTGCAATTCTCCAGTTCTCTCTTACCACCTCTATTTAAGGAAGATTGGAAGATTATATCTAGTATCTTTGTGATTTTTACCCTTCCCTCAGTATCCTTGGATGTATACGAACTGGTCCTGGCCACAACTAGACTTCCCAGTGCATTCCGTTTATTAATTTTCTGCCCATCCAGTGTCTCAAATACTTTCACTTTTACTGTGTCTTTGAGAGAACCTTCTTCCTTGATAAAGTCAGATGCAAAGTACTAATTTTGTATCTTAGCCGATCCCTCTGCCTTCCTGCATAATTGATCCTTAATCAGCCCCAATTATCCTATTACTGATCTTTTACTATTCATATATTTGTAGAAGATCTTTGAATTTACTTCTATATTAACTACCTTTTTGCCTACTCTTTTTTTGCTGCTCTTATTTCTTTTTCTACTTCCCCTCAGAACTTTTTATGTTCAACCTAGTTTCTCATTTGTATTATAAAACTGACATAGGCCACTCAAGTAGGCCTACTGAAGTAGGCCACTCAGCCCATCGAGCCTGCTCTACCATTCAATACAATCTTGGTTGATCATCCATTTCGATGCCTTTCTCCCACACAACCCCCATATCCCTTTATATCATTAATATTTAGAAATCTATCAATCTTTGTTTTAAACAAACTCAATGACTGATCTTCCACAGCCTGCTGGGGGAGAAAATTCCAAAGATCTACAAGCCTCTGAGTAAATGAAATTTTCCTAATCTCTGTCCTCAGTGGCTTCCCCCTTATTGTGAAATTATTGCCCCTCGTTCTAGACTCCCTAAGCAGGGAAAACATCTAACCTGCAGCTACCCTGTCTATCCCTTTAAGTATTTTGTCGGTTTCAATATTGTCAGCTTTCATTCTTTGAAATGAAAAAATACAGGCCTCGTTGTTTGAACCATATTAATAGGACAGTCTGTTCATCCTGAAAACAACTCTAGTGAACCATCATTGCAATCCCGCTTTGGCAATAATGTCCTTCCTAAGATAAGGGAACCAAAACTGTATATAGTATTCCTACTCTTATGATAAAGGCCAACATACCAGTCACCTTCCTATTGCTTGTTTCACCTGCATATTAGCTTTCAGTGTTGATAGTGGGGGATGTTGACAGTAGGAAATTCAGCAATGATAATACCATTGAATATCATGGGGAGATTGTTAGATTCTGGGTGAAATCTTACCAAAAAATGGCAGTATCATGTTTTCCAGTAAGAAAACCAATGTGTTTCTGTCTTGAGAAACAGGTTTGTTTTTTTTCCAGATCCTATTACACTCTACCAAAAAATATCAAGAGAGCATATTTCACACTGTCATGCATCAGGATCTCAACACACGGGGAAAGTCCGGCTTCACTGAGATCAGGGTGCTATCTTTAAAAGGCGGTCCGATCAGAACAACAATAAACTTCCCCCCCATCCCACCAGGATGGTCTTAGGGTCTCTTGCCCTTGACCCTCCCCCAACCCCCACAATTGGAGCTGGCATTCAACTTTGATACTACCACTATAGCATCATCTTCTCCCAACTTTTCACATATCAAAATACGCTTTTACAGTCTGTCTTTATAGTTCTCGCTAACTTGTATTTATATTCCCATTTTCCTTTATTTATCAGTTTCTTGGTCCTCCTTTGCTGGATTCTAAATTGCTCGCAATCCTTGGGGTTACCACTATTTCAGCAACCATACAAGCCACTTTTGTTGATTTAATGAAGTTTTTAACTTTTTTGTTGGCCACAGTTAATTTATCATTCCTGTTAGGGAAATCTTAAATACTACAGATGGGATTTTTTTAGGATCGATATCCTTTAATGTATCCATTGCCTTCATCCATTTCTTGACATCATGAGAGTGAACTGAATTGTCAAGGCCTCACATTTATGATTATGTGAACCTGTGGATTAAGCTGGGGTAAAACATCTGTTTGGCATTTCTGCCTGACGCTTAAGTCTCGCCTTTTGCATTAACTTGCTTGGTTCTAGCACCATTAAGGATGGGGGTGTTTTTGGAGCTCCCTTCTCTTGTTGATTGGTATTTATCTACCACCATTTACAATTGGATGTGGCAGGGCTGCCAAGTCCAAGAACTTTCAAAATTAATGGCAACACATGTCCATGTTTGAGGGGCAGTATGTTTTTAAGCAAAGGCTGCGATACACAGCACTTGGCCTAGAGAACTATAAGTTAAATGCAGAAGGTCAACTCTTACAGTTGAAAATTCATTAGAGAGAAAGGTGTCAGCTTACTAAAATAGTGGAGCTGAAGTTTATCTCTTCCCACCGTTTGAGGAGTGAAGCAAGTTTGAATAGATTTACATTGACTGTTTTACATACTCATTTTCTGACTGAAATAAAATAGCTTCATAATTTATATCTAACCTTTTCTCACCCAAGTGATTTAGGTCACCTTAGAAAAGTTAGGAGACAAATTCAGGGGTATATGTAAAAGACACATTCTGTGGCTGAGATCGTGGGAGATTCTGCAGTAATGTCTATGGAATTGCACTGCAATAATTAAATGTTGGGCAGTACAACCACCTTGCTAAATGCAAGATATTCAGATGCCCATTGGAGTGACCAAATATGTGACAGCCACATTTTCAATTTGATACATAAGCAAATTGCAGGTAATCTGTAGTGGTTTCGAGGACCAGTGTGGTACAGTGCCAAATACAACAGGACTATAATTATATCTAAGATAAAAGTAAATTACTGCAGATGCTGGAATCTGAAACAATAACAAAGATCTCAACAGGTCTGATAGCATGTGTGGGAAGAGGATGGAGCGAACATTTTGGGAAGAGTCATTCAGACTCAAAACGTTGGCACTATTTCTTTCTCCACAGATGCTGTCAGACCTGCAGAGATTTTTCAGCATTTTCTGTTTTTGTTCCATAATTGAAAAATTAGACAGGCAAATTTTGAGATGTACTGAGCAGAACTATAATATTTTTGAAGCAGAGACCTTCAATAAAGTTATATTGTATTTTCACAACAAATCATTTCACACAATAAAGTTAAAAATGCATGGCACATGTTTAAAGTCAGTGTACTCATCATTGACCCTTTCTAAGGTTCAAATAATTTTTGATATGAAAACTTGCCTCTTTAAAAGTGCATGAGTTTTATATTCACAGATAACTTGCAACAATCACAGCAACTTTCTGTTTTGTTCATTCATAATTACCGAACAAGTTGTTACACACACTTTTGGTAATAATTATTAACTATTTTGACAGACATCTTCAGCAACATCAAAAGAACTACATAATAAAACAAGAGAATATTGTCAAACTAGACAACCAGCTACAGGATCTTCCAGTGGTCTTCCTCCTGGTCCTCCTCCAGATTTTCCTAAAAATGAGAAGTTTGCCACAAAATCGATTGCTAATTTAGAAGAGGCACGAGCTGCATTATTGGAAGAAATTCAGTCTGGCTCTGGTGCATCTCGCCTAAGAAAGGTAAGAGTTCTTTAACAATTACACATTGTTTTTTATATATTAAAATACAGTTTCATAATTCATTTCTTTTTCTCCCACCATAAATTTTCATGTGATAATGATTATCTGGCTGGTGATTAGTTGGTTCCCACAGAGAGCATTGAATAGTTAAGGAATGTTAACCAGGGTCAGAATGGCCATTTTCCTTTCACCCATTTCCTAGTAGCCAATTTTGGATCTGCATTGTCAGGCAGCAGTTTACTCCCAACTCCTGGACATCAGGTGATCTGCACGCAAAGCTAAATGAGTAACGGGAAATTGAGAAGCTTCAAAAAAATAACTTGGGGCCAAAATTCGATGGGTATCTGTTTTGGTGAAAGTCCCAGGAAACTGAAGGGTAAAACAGCCTCAGATTTACTATATATAATGTAAAACACAGCCATTGGATGTGGAACCAGGGTGGTTACTCTGTGAACAGGGAATTACCTTTCCTGAACCTGAAAGGGAACTTGATATAGCAATGGCAGCTTGTATGCTACATGAGTTTGGGAGTACAGGTCTCCACAAAGCTTTGTGAATGTGCCACTAAACCAGGCAAGCTTCTTGGACTCACTAGGCATATAATTGTGACAGGTCAGCTTGTATATTCTGCAGGGAGGAGGTGGGAGTGGATGAGTGAGCTGACAGGATCAGGTGTAGGAAGACAATATCTGAGATAAATAACATCTGTTAGTCAGCAGTACTTTACTGCACGAAATAAATAACTGATTTTTTTTAATGAAGTGCCTACAGTTGTAACCAGTTCCCCATCACTACCATCCTTGGATCTTGAAGAGCACCACGATGCTTAATTCATCAGGTTCTGCTGCAGAGGAGGATTTTCCAAAGCCCTTCCTGTAATTAAAAAAACAGTGCCCTTTTATGAATTAGCATGTAACCTGTGCACAACAATTTATACCAGATCGTGCAAGTCACAGACAAATTTTGAGAAAGCACTCAGAATTTTTTCGTTTTACACCCATCCTCTATTTACCACTCTTGGTTTTGTGTAGAGAGGAGCTGATCCTTGGATAATCAAAATACTCACTCACTTTCTATTTTTTCATTTTTCCTTAGCATCTATACACATATAGGCAGGCTCATCATAAAATTGCAATTGATGTTGTGAAGCGATAATTCTGGTGCTTGGATACAACAAATGCATACTCAAGTGCCAGGCAGTCAAAATATCCAATACATTGTTATTTAATGCATTTAGCATGTCACATAAAAAAGACATTCACTTGGAAAACCTACCTTTAATGGCAGTGTTGAGGAGCACCTAAAAACTCAGGAGGTTCGCTCTAAAGCAGTTTGCCAGAGGCTGCACAGGATCTAATACAGGATGTGATTGAAGAAGAATCCTCAATGGATCTTCTCCCTCATCACTCTTTGCACGTATCAACCTCTGCAATAAAAATTACAAAATGGGCAGATTTTGTGACTAAATCATTTGTCAAGGAAACAGCTGGTTGTGTGTGACATTAGTACCTGTTTTTCTCATTATCGGTTGTAAGTGTTGTTTCCAAGGTCAACATTTATTGCCCATCTGTAATTGTCCTTGAGAAGGTGGTAATGAACTGCTAGTTTGAACTGCTGCAATCCATGCAGTGTAGGCACATCCAAAGTGCAGGGAATAATATTGCAGTTCCTAGTCAGGATGCTGTGTGACTTGGAGGGAAACTTGTGGTGTCCCCATGCATCTGCTAACTTTCTTCCTGGTTGTAGAGGTTCTAGGTTTGAAATGTGTTGTTGAAGGAACCTTGGCAAGTTGCTACAGTGCGTCTTGTAGATGGTACACTCTGCTCCCACTGCCCTCCATTTGATGGTGTTCTTGGATGGTGTTGAGTGTCTGAATGTTATTAGAGCTGTAATTATCCAGACAAGTGGAAGGTATTGTGATGCACTTCCGTGCTTTATAGATGGTGGACAGACTTTGGGGAGTTAGGAAGTAAATTACTTGTCATAGAATACTCAATCTCTGACTTGCTCTTGTGGCCACAGCAGTCATATGTTCAGTTCAATAAAGTTTCTGGTCAGTGTTTATGTTGGGGGTTTCAGCAATAGTAATACCATTGAATATTAAGGGGAAATGATTAGATTCTCTCTTGATGGATATGTTTTTGGCCCAGCACTTCTGAGTGTGATTACTACTTGCCACTCATCAGTACTAGCCTGAATATTGTTCCTGTTTTATTACATATGGAGATGGACTGCTTCAGCATCAGAGGAGTTGTGAATAGTGCTGAATGCTGTGCAACCATCAGTAAATATCCCCAGTTCTGACTTTCTGTTCAAGAGAAGGCTATCATTGCACTTGCTACTAGAGTTGTATAACAAATCCAAAGAAGACAGGAAGTGATGCTTTGAATTTTATGATCTTAATATCCAGGTGCAAAGGCATCTGGTAAATTTGATCAAACCTTCCATTGGTCAAAGGGATTGAAAGAGCCTGGTGGCAAGTTGAAAATGAACTAAAAGTAGATTGTAATTAGTTTTAATCTTGGTTTGATATTTGGGCCTGAAGTCTTTCTGAAAAGGCTCTAAAATCAATGGCAGGTCTGCTACTCTTCTGCCATAATTCCCAAATACAAGGCCCTGCCAGAAGACAGATCTGCATCAGGAATGTGAAAAGAGCTTCCTTCAGTGTCTTAATGTTTTCTAACGTTTAGTTCAGACTAATAGTAAATAAAGACTGCTGCAAAGAATATCACCAATTCCAATTGGTGTGTACTGATTGGATCTGGTTACACAGCTGGGTCCTTCTCACCTGGAAGCTGGTTATTAACTAATTTATCAAAATGAATTAAGACATATCACTGCAGTATAACCTTGATCTTTTGGTGTTAACGAAGTTGCGTTTTTCCAAAATGGCTTTCAGCAAATTCAGATGTTTGGTATGTTATTTGGGGCATGATTTAAACCAAATCTTGTCTTAAGAGAGACAAGTGCAAAATATAATCACCGATCGAGTTATCAGGCCTAGCATTTGATGAATAAAAAGAGAAAATGCTGAAAAACCCAGTAGGTCTGGAAGCATCTATGGAGAGAAAAAGAATTAATGGGCAGTATTCAGGCGTGAAGCAGTCATAAAGAGGGATATAAAACAATTAGCACGATTGACACCAGTTTTCGTGATGGTGCCATTTTATAACAATAAGATTTTAGTACAACCAGCCTCTCTTTGGAAATGCACGAGAGGTTGGTCAATTTATAAAAATTTATTTACATTAGCATTTCAATTTTCAGGGCATACTTATCTTTATGGCCTCACTAGGAGAGGTTCTCAATGGCGAGGAATAGACATAATCCCCATGAACAAGGAGCAGTTGATTTGTCTTTGCCTGTGGTTCCGGGGGCCATTGAGGCTCCCGGGGAGGCCGAGGGCAAGAGGGAGAGTGCTCCTTGGGCAATGCCAGACTGGCAGTGCCAGCCTGGCACACAGACAATGCCAGCATGACACTTGGGCAATGGCCACTGGGCACCTGGGGAATAGGGCCAATGTGGGAGGGATCAATGGGGATGGGGACAATGGGAGGAAGGGCCTGCAGCGATGGGTAGGTTCTGGGCAGTGAGGGATTCAGTTGGGGGTTCACCTCAGGCTGCGGGTCCCCACAATTGCAGGGGGGGCAGCTGCTTCAGGCTGCCTGCAGCAGAAGGGGCCTGACAACTCTCTCTTTGTTAGACCTCTGCTACTGTTAATGCGCACGTGCAGCATCAGAAGTCTGCACATGCGCTCTATTTCCCTCTGCAGGCTTTTGGGTGCATTAAGCCCAGCCCACAGGCTTCTGCAGCAAGCAACAGACTTGCTCAAAGTTTGCAGCCAGTCTGCGTATGAGGAGGTCTAAAAACGCATCCAAAAAAATCAATCAGAAACTCTCACAGCTCCAGGCCCACCTGGCACTTAGAAAAAACTGGCAAAATATTACCCAATGTTTCAAGTGTGTGTGATTTCTTTTCAGAGTGTTTTGAAGATTCATAAGGGATAACAAAAGTTGACCCTGTTTCTCTTTCCAGCAGATACTGTCAGACCTTCTCGGTTTTTCCAGGATTTCCTGTTTTGATTTTAGTTTTCCATCATCTGCAGTATTTTGCTTTTACTTAGTGCCTGGGCCTTGTTTAAATATGATGTGGACATTCCCATCAGTCACATTAGGGATTGGAAGCCTTCCATTTTTTGGACATAATTTTGTCACTCAAGTCCCATGCCAAGTAGAATTACACCTCTTAAAGGGAGTTGTATTCCTGCATTGCTCGCTTACTGCTGCAAAGTAGAAGGTGAGTCATAAGCAAATCTGCAGATTCACTGAAGGTGTTGGTGAATGATGGGTGGACAAAGAGAAAAGTTCATTTTCTCACCAGCGGAAGGAAGAAATGTAAAATGGAGGTTTACCCTACCTTGACCAAAGTATTGGCAGGTCTTCAGTGGCGGTAGCATCACCTCAAGCCATTTGCTTCCCATTCAATATCTTCTCCATTTTGATTGTATCTTGCATCTTTTCTCAATATCTAAAGTTGCACGAAACAATAGCGAGAGTACAATTTTGTTCACCACATTACAGCAAGGATGTGATCACACTGGAGAGGATGCAGGGGTTGTTGCCAAGGATGAGGATGTTGCCAAGATTGGGAAATTTCAGCTCGAAGGAAAGATTAGATAGGACAGGTAAAATTAGAAGCGTGATAGGTTTTTATTGGATGGAATGGGGGATAGCTTAAAAGGAAAAAGGAGAAGGTCTGTGACAAGGTGGAAAGGCAGAGAGATGAATGACGAAAAAGTTGTTGATGCAAGCAAAAAGACTAGTAAAGATACAAAAAATGCTTTTTGAGGAGGTGTGAATGGCAGAAGGATGAATATCTGCCATCTGAAAGCAAAAACAGGAGAAATCTAAGAATAAGACTGAAAAATGCAAAGAAAAAGAATCAAACTGGGACAGAGATTTTGAGCTGAAATTGTTGAGTCTGGAAGGCTATAAAGTGTCTGATCAAAAGACGAGCTTGTAGATGATGTGATCAACAGGTTTGTATATGGCATGAAAATTAGTCAGATGGTAAATAATGAGGAGCAGGGCTGCAGACTGCAGAAGGAAATCAATGGATTGCTCAGGTGGATAAAATAGTGGCAAACGGAATTAACCTGGAAAAGTGTGAAGTAATGTTACTGGGGAGAGCTAATAAGGCAAAAAGGATCATTGTATGAATGATAGGACCCTAGAAAGTACTGAAGATTAGCAGGGTATGTCCACAGCACTCTGAAGATGGCAGGACAGATAGATAAAGTGGTTAAGAGGGCATATGGGACACTTGCCTTTAGTCACCAAGACATAATAGAAAATCAGGGAGATCATGCTGGATTGTATAAAACATTAGTTAGACCTCAACTGGAGTGTTACATGCAGTTCTGGACACCACATTATAGGAAGGATGTGATTGCACTGGAGGATACAAAGGAGATTCACCAGGATACTATCTGAGTTGGAGGGTCTGAGCTATGAGAAAAGATTGAATAGGCTGGGGTTGCATTCCTTAGAGCAATGAAGGTTCAGTGGGGACCTGATACAGGTGTATAAGATTATGTGGGGCATAGATAAGGTGGGTAGAAACACATTTTCCAATAGTAGAGGGGTCAATAATCAGAGGGCATAGATTTCAGGTAAGAGAGTTGAAGAGAAATGTTTCCACCCAGAGAGTGGTGGGGCCTGACACCTCATGTCAGAGGGTGGTTGTGTCAGAAACTCTCATAACATTTAGGAAGTATTTAGATATTGACTTGCACTCCCGTAATGTCTAGGGATATGCACTGGAAATGGGATTAGTGTAGTCAGTTCTTTGTTGACCAGGTGGACCTGATAAGTTAATTGACCTCCTTCTGCACTGTAAATGTCTATGAATCTTGCTTTGAACTTGTTGGAACACTGCAGTAGGTCAAGAATAAAGAAGTCAATGCGACGGCAGAATGGCAACTTAAAATAGTAGGCAACATGAAGCTGGTTCATGCTTGCAGACTAACTGCAGGTGTTCTGAAAATTGGTCAATCAATCTGATTAGAGCAGACCGCATATCCCGTAACTGTCTGAGAGATCAAACATCTCACCTGTAAATATATTCAACAACGGAGCATAGGATAAAGAATTGCAAAGATTTACAACACAGTGAAAAAAATTCTCAGCATCTTAAACATAAATGGTTGGCCATTTATCCTGAGACTGTGCCCGCTGTTTTTTTATTTCCTGCCCAATGGAAACAGTGCCTTGCATCTGCTCTATCAAACCCATTCAGAATTCTGAGCTATTAATACGATTATCTCTTATTCTTCTAAATTCCAGAGACTATAACCCCAATTTACTCAGTTTCTTACCAGAAGACAACCTCTTCATCCCAGGTATCAATTTAGTGAACATTCACTGTATTGCTGTTGTTTTCCTAACTGCTTGCTGTGCCTGCTTGTTAACTTCCTATATTCCTTGCACAAACATGCCCTAATCTCTTTGAACACTAACACGTGCCAGTTATTCACCTTTTTGAACAATGCCCTTTTCTTCATTGACAATCAAAATGAATAACTTCACACTTCCCTATATTGTACTCTATCTGCCAGCACAACAGGAGTGAGTACTACCACCATTTGCAGCTTTGGTGAGAATTCAAATGACTACTTATTTTTGATTCTGGACTCCAAGTTGATAAAAATGAGTGGTTGGAGTGCATGGCACTTTCAAAGCATCACTTAATATCTGCTGTTCTGCTGGTCAGTGGATGATGAACCTAAGCCCATAGGAGCGGGAGTAATGTAATGAGTGTTGTACATGTTGCTTTCTGTCAGGATGTCAGCATATCTGCTCCTTTGCCCCCTACGAGCACACCATGATGGCAGAAATCCAGTTTGACTAGACTTCCCTAATAATAGGCTAAATATTACAATCTGCAGCTGGGCCCTCACAAGTGTACCAGAAGTTGCCAATCATGAGCATCTCAAAGGTCCCAACATGAGGGAGAGCTGCTGGTCACCAATTTTCTTGAAGAAAATAATTTTTTAACAGAAGATTTATGAGTTGACATTTGGATGATAGACATTCAAAGCCATAATTATGTTAATCATTAAATTGATTACAACCTGTGGTTGTAGCATCTTCTGATGTTGTTTGTCACTGATTCATTCGAATAAAAATTGGTTAAATGGTTTCAGTCGGGTGAAATATATTTTGAGCAGCAGTGCAATGTGAGTGATAAAGCACTGGTTTACACTCCAGCCTTTTTACTTTTCAATTGTAATCTGCAGAAGAAAAAGTAGGTTGAATGTAAACTCAGCTGCTGATGTGCAATCATCCATTTTGTACAACTGCCCTGGACAAATTTCATCTCCAGTGTTCTTCAATACAACAATAAAGGATTGTGAAGAGGATAAAAGAATTATTAATACAAAGAGACTTCAGCTTGGATTTTAGCAGAGTCGAGACAACTTTGGAATGACTTAGAAATTGCAGACAGTACTGATTCCAGGATTCTTTCCTTCATTGCCAACAGCAGCAATTTTCACCAGGAGGATAAACCTGCATCCTGCACTCTTGGTCTGGCCAGGTCCATTGTGGGGAAAGGCATCTCCTGCATTCTTCCCCCTGCAATATTTGTGGAGTTAGGCCATTGTCTCCATCTCCATGACTCATAATCAAGGCCTCTCACAGGAGTTGCAAGAATCTTGCCCATGTCTCCAGCCACTCCCCATGTCACTCATACCCTCCATAGCAATTCATGCCACCCAGCCACTCCCATAGCTTTACATACTCTTCATGCCAATTCAATGCCCTTTCCATGCCCATATGCCCACTCACCCAACAGCCAATGAGCTTTTTGGCAACAATGGCAGGTTTGGAACTGCTGAATAAAAACAGCCACGCTAAAAAGTCCTTTGACAAAAAAACTGCTTTTTCAAGTATCAATCAGATAGACCATTTAAGAAATAGTAACAGGCTTCAACACTTCACACCTCTTTATCTACTCCAAATAAATAGTGGGACATTAACAAAAGAGATCTCAGAAAGACTGATAACCACTTAAAAATGTCAATCATGTAAAGTCAACAATTCTCTTGTCAAAACAGATTACCTGTTAAGCTAATTTTTTATATTAGTATGGGCTCTCAGAGAAGCATGCATAATGAGGAAGGGACTGAATGAACAAGTCATCAAAAACTGATTCATGCCACTGACTGCAATGCATTGTGTTCATCCTCTTTGTGCTCCTCCTTTCTTCATCAAATTATTCCTCATTTGATGATCACTCTCCCAACTGTTCTGCCTTCTCCATTTCCAATCCTTTTTCTACTGCCATGATGTGCAACATGTAGCATACTATAATAAATTGATAAATTTTGTGTAGGCCTATAATAGGGATTCTGCTGCCCTAACAGATCTATCCTTACATCTAAATCTTGTTTCTTAACAGTGTGCTTAATAATGTTCTATTTAATGCCACGGCAGTGATTGAACTTTCAGTTATGGTTGCAGACAGAATCAGAAGCTACGTATGAGGGGCTTGTCCCCAAATGGCCAACCTTTTGAATCCGAAGGCCACGGCCATCAGCAACTATCTCCAGTTGTCACTATCAATGTCCACCATCTTCACATAATGCTTGCAATTGTTGTTGCAGCGAAGGTCTGCACGTCCAGCAAGTTGTGAACCACGCACTGCAGAGTGGGAAATGTAAATAATTTTTATATTAAGTCCTGAAAATAGCCTAAAGCAGAAGGTTAAGAATGATGGTAACTTAGACCACCCCTGTCAAGCCATATGGCATGTTAGCCATCGTCACAAGGAAACTTGAGGACAGATGTAAAGATGTTTTGCTGCAATTGTAGAGAGCCATAATGAGACTGCATCTCCGCATCTGCAGTATTGTGCACAGTTTTGGTCTGTGCACTGTTCTTTCAAGGAAGAAACACTTGTCATAAAGACGGTAGTGAACCTTTGGAATTCTTTCTCGGAGGACTGTGGAAGTTCTAATTATAGAGCATGTTCAAGATAGAAATCTATCGATTTCTGGATACTAATGCATCAAGGGATTTGGGGGCAGCACAGGAAATTGGCATTGAGGTAAATGACTAGTCACAATCAAATTAAACAGTGGAGCAGGCTTAATGGGAGCTGGGGCTTTTCTCTTTGGAGTGGAGGAGGATGAGAGGTGATTCAGTAGAAGTTTATAAGATGATGAGAGGGATTGATAGAGTGGATGTATAGAGACTATTTCCTTAGGTGGATATAGCTGTTACTAGGGGGCATAACTATAATGTTCATGGTGGGAGATATAGGAGGGATGTCCGAGGTAGTGCTATTCTGGTTGGCAGTTGGTGACTAGTGGAGTGCTGCAGGTATTGGTGCTGGGACCTCAACTGTTTACCATTTATAAAGATGATCTGGAGGAGGGGGCTGAGTGTAGGGTAACGAAATTTGTTGATAACATGAAGATGAGTGGAAAAGCAAATTGCGTGGAAGGTGTGGAAAGTCTGCAGAGAGATATAGATAGGCTGAGTGAGTGGGCAAGGACTTGGCAGATGGAGTATAATGTTAGCAAGTGTGAAGTTATCCACTTTGGTAGAAATAATAGTCAGAGGAATTATTATTTAAAAGGCGAAAAGCTGCAGCATGCTACGGTGCGGAGGGACCTGGGAGTCCTTGTGCACAAATCACAAAATCCCAGTCTGCAGGTGCAGCAGGTGATCAAGAAGGTGAATGGAATGTTGGCCTTTATAGTGAGGGGGATAGAATATAAAAACAGGGAGGTCTTGCTGCAACTGTACAGGGTACTGGTGAGGCCGCAGCTGGTGTACTGTGTGCAGTTTGGTTGCGGCATTTGTGGAAGGATATATTGGTCTTGGAGGGAGTGCAGAGAAGGTTCACTAGGCTGATACCAGAGGGGGTTAGCCTATGAGGAGACATTGAATAGACTAGGTCTGTACTCGTTGGAGTTTAGAAGGCTGAGGGGGGATCATATAGAGATGTATAAGATAATGAAGGGGATAGATAGGGTAGAGGTAGAGAGATTCTTCCAAATTAGAAAGGATAGCAGGACTAGAGGGCACAGCCTCAAAATAAGGGGAGGGGGTGCAGTTTAGATCAGAGTTGAGGAGGAACCTTCATTCAAAGGGTGGTGAATCTCTGGAATTCTCTGCCTGTTGAAGTGGTGGAGACTACCTTGCTGAATATATTTAAGTCATGGGTAGATAGGTTTCTGATAGACAAGGGAATTAAGGGTTATGGGGAGAAAGTGGGAAAGTGGAACTGATCCACTTCAGATCAGCCATGATCTTATTGAATGGCGAGGCAGGCTCGAAGGGCTAGGTGGCCTCCTGCTCCTATTTCTTATGTTCTTATATAATAGGACTCTGGTTTGTATCTAACAATCACCATGTATTTATGAGTACTGGAGCCACTTAAATGTTGTAAGTAGTTGAGGTAGTAGTGGTCAGTAGAATTAAGCAGTGGCATGGGGTAGGTAGTCAAATGCCTTGAAAGGCCGCCCTCCACCCCATTTCCATTAGGTGAAATGGGTTAAAATTGAACCTCAAAAGTTAGATCAATCATAAATTTCACTGGCTCAACATCGGAAGTACCAAATCTGTTGACTTTGGCCTCTGGCAGAAACACAATTCTCTTGCCACTAATTTCATATCTCTCCCTGGTAACTTTGTTTTAAATTGGACCTGACTGTTCAACCCTGAGTTGAGCTTTAAACATCAGGAAGAAGTTTTCCCAAAATAATTCTAAGTGCCCAATTGGTGGGAAAATGGGAGGTTCTCCCACCTGTTTTTGGGCATACTTAGTCGGATAAGTTTCAGACAGTCTGTGCCGAAGGCCTAAAACTATTTGTGAAATATTATTTTACATTAAAGGAATTAGAAAATGAAAGTTTTACTCATGTGAATTCTCCTGTTGCACATAAGTACAAAATTTTGTGCTGTTACTCTATTTTTTATTATAGGTTAATGTTGCCAGAAATACAATGCAAATCAATGGAAGGACAAGTTCTGTTCTAAAATAAAGCTGTTCGAACCCATACATTTCTCCATGAGCAACATTGGAAATAATCGTACAATGGCCTTAAATTCTCGTTCAAACATTTAATATAAGACAGCAAAGAAGAAATGAAGAAAATAATTTTATTACACAGCTATACATGACAGTCTGCATAATGTGGTTCTTTTTACTTGTGCAAGTGAGGATATATTTTAAGTCGAACTCAATAAAATGAAACATTTGATTGACCTTTATCAGTGTATTGCTAACAGTATAGAGACATCCACTGTTAAGAAGCCTTTGTAGGCAGCAGAATCTCCTAATTCGTGCATAGTGACTGTTCTGCAGTAACCTTTCAATGATTAAAGTGATGTCAATGCATAAGCCCACAAAATATTATTGAACAGTATTTCTGGACAAAGGTTTGTGCTAACTGTGCCGAAAGCTGTTTTTAAAAAATTCCTGCAATTGCAGTCTTGCCATTGAACTGAATTATTGTTTGGCATTTAACTAAAAGTATTTGCATTGCCAGTATTCTAATGTAAACTATAAGATACATTTTTAATTTATATACATTTTGTGATCTAACTTTGTAATTATCTAGAATAACTGATTTTTTTATTCCTTTGACAAAATGAAGATCAAAATATGTCCTATAAATTTGCATTAATTGAGCTATTTTTCTATATATATTATATGATTGCTTGCTGGTAAAAAGAATTTATATGATTGAACAGTTTCTGAAGAGAAAAAGCTGATTGTGTATAATGTTCATGTAAGTATTACAAACAACTTGTGCCATGTTAAAAATTGACATAATAACATGTCCATTTACTGAGTATAGAGTTGTTGTTTTTATTGAATGTTCTTACAACAATCTTAATCTGATTTTTAAATTAGACCTGTGCATAAAGCACAAAATTAGTAATTAACACTCTTAGTTACTACTTGAGACACTCTCCATTGTGCTATATGGCATTAAAATGCCACGTGGGTCGAGTAAAAACAGATCCAGCAGCTGAAAAATGTCCATTCTTAAGGTATATGAGCCATCAGCACCAGCAGAATAGTATGCCTGCATATTCTGTGAACTTATTTCTCTAATCTTTCCATCATCATCCCGCCAGGTAGCTAAATCTGGTTCAGTTAAAAAAGTAAAAGATCATGTGACAACAGCACCAAGCATACCTGAAAATGAGTTGCCAACGTGGTGAAACTACAACATCTCGAAAATTGGTGAAAGCTTTATATTTTTAGCAAAAGCACTTATGGGAGTGACTGGGACTAGGGGGCAGAGAATAAAAATAAAAGGTCTTCCTTAAGATAAAGATGAGATTATCTTTCTCTTAGAGGGTTGTTAATCTGTAGAACTCTCTTCCCCAAAGAGCAGTGGAGACAAAGATCATTAAATAGATTTGTCTGAATCAGACAGATTATTGACTGACGAGGAAGTGAACAGGTATAAGGGCAGACAGGAAAGTAGAGGCCAAGATCAGATGAGCAATGATATTTTAAAAGATGCTACTCCTCCTCATTCATATGTAAGTTTGAAAAAAACATCTGTAGTTAGGAAGCACATATACATAAGGATCACCTTTAAGGCAAGAGCATTTGGGGAACACTGATTATGAATTCATTAAGTTTGGAAAGGGGCAGAGTATAATTAAGCATAAAAATACTCAATTGAAGGAGTGCTAATTTTAGTGAGTTGAGAAATGATCTGGCCCAGGTGTACTGAAATCAAAAATCAAAAGGTAAAACTTTGAAGCAATGATTCAGATGCAAAGTTCACACATTTCTGTGAGGGAATAAAGGAAGCACTTCCAAAGCCTTTGCTTCATAGATGATTAAAGATATAGGACTAAAAATTCGCTTTGGCCCATTAGATCACTAACGGCCATTTGAATAGAGGCAGTCAGCTCCCAAGCAGTCAGCGTGGGTATACACAACCTTTATTTTGTCAGGATTTGAAACATAAAGCTGAGCTATTTTTTCAGGGCTGAGAGGTTTAGCAACTTAGGACATTTCTGTCCCAAATCTCGTTGCATCAGAAGTTCATCAGAATTCTGATGAAAAGGCATCAACCTGAAACATTAACTCTGTTTCCTTTCTGCCTGACCTGCACAATATTTCCAGCATTACCTGTTTTTACTCCTCAATATCTTTTGTTTTCTTCTTTTCCTGCTTGGCAGTTAGTCCAATTGATGGTCTGGTCAGTGACTGGGAGGGAACACCATCAGCAGGAGACTACAGCCAGGAAAGCTTGGGGACAGTTCCTTGGAATTAGGAAAGGGGACATAGTGGAGAGGTCAGCCACTACTGTGAAATGGCAACATTTGTGAGTGGAACTTGAAGGAGGGGAGGCAGAGAGGTCAATATGAGAAGGGGAAGTGATTGATATGAGAGAATAGTCAGCAAAGGAGAATAGAGACCATGATCAACAGTGGAGAAACCGAAGACTGAAAAAAAGAGAATGAGTGCAAGAAAGGTTTACTTGATAGTTTAAATTACAAGGAAAAACTCGACAGACTGGGACTTTTTTTCCTGGAGCATCGGAGCCTTCAGGGTGATCTTATAGTGGTCAATAAAGTAATGAGGGGCACAGATCAGCTAGTTAGTCAATATCTTTTCCCAAAGATAGGCGTAGGTTTAAGGTGAGAGGGAAGAGATACAAAAAGATTCAGAGGGGTAACTTTTTCAGTCCAAGGGTGATGAGTATCTGAAACAAGTTGCCAGAGGCAGTAGTCGAGGCTGATACAATTTTGCCTTTTAAAAAGCATTTAGACAGTTACATGGGTAAGATGGGAACAGAGGGATATGGGCCAAACACGGGCATTTGGGATTAGCTTAGAGGTTAAAAAAAGAGCAGCATGGACAAGTTGGGCCGAAGGGCATGTTTCAGTGTTGTAGAACCTCTATGATGCTATGACCTCCTTGAGAAGCGAGGGCAGCACATTTGCAAAAATGGCAAAAATACTGATACACATTATTAATGACACACAACTGAACACCATAGCAACAGCAATATTGCTCCTGACATGCAAGTAAATTTTAGTCCCTTAATTGTGATGAATATACTAGTATGTGTGACTGATATGTTCAACATAATGCTTCTTTATTCCTATAAGATTATGCAAGATGGTTGGCTGCTGTGTAGCAAGAGGCTGTTGTGATTGAGGGGGTCTTCTCGTTCTATTTTATTGCTATGAGGGTGATTTGGGTCTGTATGTTTTCTGGCTCATGGACATTCAGTGATGGGAAGAATCTGGCATGTGTTGTCCAGAATTGTGAAAGCCTCAAACAAAAAGTTATTTCCAAGTAAACGCCAGCCTGTCCAAGGCCATTGAGAGATTATGTTGCATATTAGAACCAAGGACTCAAAAGAGAGGTTTTAAATGCCCGCAAGAGGGGGATTGAGACAGGTAGGAAATATAAATTCTACAAATTTCAAGCACAACCACAACTCACACCCAGTGCAATCACTTCCAGGTTTAATGGTGGCACATTTTTCTTCAAGTGCATAACCTGCATGCCAAAGATGGGTTGATCATTCGCACAAACATTGCAATCATGTAATAATAAAATAATTTTCAAATAGTTAGAACAGGGATTTGATTTTAACACCCTAGCAGCTCAGGAAACTTATCAGTGAAACAATGGCTGGGTGGCAAGATTGAGCAACACTTCATGGGCGTGTTCAAAATTAATTTCAATTTTGATAAAAGCAGTACTTATTATTGCTTTGTCAGTTACATTTGATGAACATTTTGTGAAGAGTTCTTCTGTAATTTTCTGATTGGAGGCTTTCAAAAGATATTAGGGTTGAAAAGGAGGCCACCCTGGACATTTAACAGACATTGGACAAGAAAGGCAATCAGCATCCAAAGTAGCAATGCCATGCCGTGTGGGATCTGCAGATGCACAAGGGAGAGCTGTACTACGTAGGATTGGTAAACACAAATCTGCATTGCAGTGAAGCATAGCAGACAGCAAAACACATAGAAGATTTAGAAAAAAGAGATTGGAAAATAACAGAAAGAGAAATAAGGCCAAAAATCACAGGATGCACCACATGTGTATGAAACACCTAAGAGTGTCGGCAGTGGCTCCAATTATTTAACCTATCTGCAAGATTTCCAAAGAGTCAGATTGACACAGCAGATGATCACAGATATCTGCAGCATCTTTCCAAGAGTTATTTCCTGCTGAATCTGGTGGCCAAAAACTGTGTGTCATCATGTAAGTCTTCTGCTCTAATTTATCTGTCTTTGGCTCTTTGCAGGGTGCCACAAAAGGCATCCCATGAGAGTCTTAATTGGTTGACATGAATGTATAAGGCAGGTGATGGATAGGTTGTTTGTCAGGACATCAACGTATCAACTTCCCACACTGCTGGACTTGCTCCCCAGAGATACAGAATGCCATCAACTGCCCACACATACGGCAGTACTAAACTGCCAAATTAACCAACCAGTTTTCTCAAACCCCAAGGATTTCATCACATCAACGTGCAGCTGGTGTGCAACCACAAGAAAAAGTTCTTGCAGGTCTGCACCATGAATTATTAATAGTGCCGTCATGCCTTGGCAAGCCAAAATCAATCCAACACACTTTATAGCAAGCAACAGAATTAAAGGGCTGGTTTGCAAGAGAAATGAATAATCTCTACAATCTTAGTGTAATGTGGAACATCACAAGTGAAATGCAAGCACAATAAAAGAGGCACATGCACGGGGTCTAAAAAGCCATTTGCATGTAGAAGGTGCATTTCAGATACCCTTGTAGGTTTGGAAGCAACCTTAGGTGCTCAACAGCAAGGACATCTAGAATCATAGTGGTGCGCTGTGTCTTGCATAACAGTGTGCAGCAGAAAGCATTATTTGATTTGATTTTATTATTTTCACATGTATTACATACAGTGAAAAGTATTGTGTTTTGCGTGCTATACAGAGCATACCATTCATAGAGAAGGAAAAGAGAGAGTGCAGAATATAGTGTTAAAGTCATAGCTAGAACATGGAAAAAGATCAACTTAGTACAAGGTAGGTCCATTTAAAAATCTGATGGTAGTAGGAAAGAAGCTGTTCTTGAGCGAGTTGGTACATGACCTCAGACTTTTGTATCTTTCTCCTGATGGAAGAAGGTGGAAGAGAGCATGTCCAGGGTGCATGGGGTCCTTAATTATGCTGGCTGCTTTTGTGAGGCAGTGGGAAGTGTAGACAGAGTCAATGGATAGAGGCCAGGTTTGCATAATGGATTGGACTACATTCACAATTCTTTGTAGTTTCTTGCAGTCTCTGAGGTGGAGCTCAACCAAGGATTTTCTAATAAGAGGAACACAGAAGAAAAACATGAAAATGAGGACAAGGAGCAATATGAACATGGGATGCCCATTGCTTGGCCAGTTGTTTATATTGTTGCCTGGAATACCCTACTAGCTTCAAAGTTTTTCTCTTGGTGATGCACCACTGGCGAGATCCACCAATAACATTCCATATACCCTGCCTCTTTTGCATAAAACAATCCAAAATCAATCCAACACACTTTATAGTCCTTTAACCATTCATTCAGCCATTGAACATCTGCCCAACAGGTCCTGTCATACATGACATTCATCATGAAGAAAGTGAAAAGGAAAACCGGCACTTGAAACACAATGGGAAAAATGTCAAATGATGTTAATTAATACATTTCACAAGTTCTTACAAAAAGCTGGAACTTATCAACATAATGTTTTGACATTATGTTGGTGTTCACCTTTGGTGAATGCAATTGCTTTAAGTTTAAATTTATTTATTTGTTAGTGCCACAAGGAGGCTTACATTAATACTGCAATGAAGTTACTATGAAAATCCACTAGTTGCCACACTCTGCTGCCTATTTGGGTACACTGAGAGAGAATTTAACATGGCCAATGCACCTAGCCAGCACATCTTTTGGACTGTGGGAGGAAACCTGAGCACCAGGAGGAAACTCACACAAACACTGGGAAAAAGTGCAGACTCCACACAGACAGTGACCCAAGCTGGGAATTGAATCTGGGTCCCTGGCACTGTGAGGAAGTAGTGCTAACCACTGTGCCACCGTGCTGTCCAGTGGATTACTGTTGCAGGTAAATGTAAGAATGTCATCCATAATCAGTTTTTATGTCCCCGATCTTGTACTCTATGTTTTCCCTTTTCAACAACTCCCTTTGGGTGCGATCTGACCTCTCGTCATGCCACATTTCTGCTGCAGCAAGCTCAGAGAATTTGGCAGTCAGTAAATCTCTGTTCACTGCAGTGGGTTGAGAAAATCATGCCGGTGTAAACAGTGACAAAATTTTAGCCTTTGCCTTCCTTTGCTGAATTTAAAACTGCTTCAATTCTCAGATCTGCTGTTTTCCTCTGCTCAATTTGTATGCCTCTTCCTTGGACCTAATGCTATCTCTAATTTCCCTGGAAAGCCATGGTTTACTATCTTTTCCCTTTCAGTTTTTGGCCAGACATGCACTTTTTGAATGTTTGCCTTTGCCTATCCACCATTATCCTTTTAAGTTACACTTCCAAATTCATCATAACCAACTCGCACCTCATAATACCTTAGTTTTCCATGTTTAGATTCAGGACTCTAGTCTCAGAATTAATTACTTCACTCTCCATCTTGATGAAAAATTCTATCATGTTATAGTCACTCTTTCCCAAGGGACCTTGCACCTTGCACAACCAGATTGCCAATTATTCCTTTATCATTACCAATATCTAGGATGACCTGTACTCTAATTGGTTCCTCAATGCATTGGTTCAGAAAACTATTCCATACATATTCCTGGAATTCCCCCTCTATAGCATTGTTACTAATTTGATGTGTCCAATTTCTATGCAGATTAAAATCATCCATAATTACAAATGTTCCATTATTGCATACATCTCAAACATACTGTTTAAATGCTATTCCCAACGTCACTACTACAATGTGGGGATCGATATCCAACCCCCAAGAATGTTTTCTGTCCCTTAGAGTTTCTCAGCTCTACTCATATAGATTCCACACTGTTGGTGCTTCCTCGCTATCGCACTAATTTCCTTTTATCCAGCAATGCAATTCCACTGCATTTTACTTCTTGTCTGTTCTTCCTAAATATTGAATACCTCTAGATGTTCAGTTCCCATTCCTGATAACCTTGCAGCCATGTCTCCAGAATCCCAATTACATCATACCCATTTACATCTATTTGCACAATTATTTATTCTTTTACTGTGAGTGGTCCATGCTTTAAGCCACAAAACCTTAAGACTTGTCTTTTTAACACTCCTTGTCTGGTTCCCATTATTTTTCACTGCGATTCTGTTTGATTCTGGCCCTTGGTTTCTCTGTCTATCACTTATTCCCCCTTCTGTCATTTGTTCTTATGCTTGTGTCCCCCTCCTCTGACTCCTTGGTTAGGTTCCCATCCCCCTGCCATTCTAGTTTAAGCACTCCTCAACCACTCTGGCAAATACTGCTCTTTAAATATCAGTTCCAGTTCTGCCCAGTGCAACCCGTCCAGTTTGTATGGGTCCCACTTTCCCCAGAACTGGCCCCAATGTCCCAGGAATTTGAAACCCTCCCCCTTAGATCATCTCTTCAGCCACATATTAATTTGATAGATCCTGCTATTTCTACTCTGACTAGCATGTGGCACTGGTAATAATTCTGAGATCACCATCTGAGATTGAACATAGAACATAGAACACTACAGCACAAACAGGCCCTTCGGCCCACAAGTTGTGCTGATCATATCAGTACCTACCAGGCCGTAGAACTATCTGCAACTCCCAATCCCATTAAATCCCTTGTACTCATCCAGAAGTCTCTTAAAAGACCCCAGTGAGTTCGCCTCTACCACCACTGATGGCAGCCGATTCCATTCACTCACCACCCTCTGAGTGAAAAACTTATCTCTAACATCTCCTCTGCACTTGCCCCCCAGCACCTTAAACCTGTGTCCACTCGTAGCGACCATTTCAGCCCTGGGAAATAGCCTCTGAGAATCCACCCTATCTATTCCTCTCAACATCTCATAAACCTCTGTCAGGTCGCTTTCAACCTTTGTCTCTCCAGGGAGAAGAGACCTAGCTCCCTCAACCTATCTTCATAAGGCATGCCCCCCAATCCAGGCAGCATCCTTGTAAATCTCCTCTGCACCCTCTCAATAGCTTCCACAACCTTCCAATAGTGAGGTGACCAGAAGTGCACACAGTACTCCAAGTGGGATCTGATAAGGGTCTTGTAAAGTTGCAGCATCACCTCCGGACTCCTAAACTCAATCCCTCGATTAATGAAGGCCAGTACACCATATGCCTTCTTGACCACATCCTCCACTTGCCGGGCCAATTTAAGAGTCCTATGGACCCGGACCCCAAAATCCTTCTGCTCCTCAACACTGCCAAGACTCCAACCCTTGAGATCCTACTTTTCAACTTCCTAGCTCCCTTTGTTCTGCTTTTAGATCTTCACCTCTCTTTTAACATATGTCATTCGTACCAATATGTATCACAACCACTGATTTTTATGCTCCCCTTCCAGAATGTCGCTCTGGAACATTCTAACTCTAGTACTAGGGAAGTACCATACTATCCTGGAGTCTAATTTGCAACCACAGAAACAATTATTTATTCCCATTACAATTGAAACCCCAATAATTATTGCATTCCTGTACTTTGTGCTCCTCTCCCATGCAGCAGAGCCAATCGTGGTGCAAAAATTTAACTGCTGCTGCTTTCCCCCCACATTAATGGCTACAGGAGACTCCTGCACTGCCTATCTGACCCTCTTGCTCTGGCAGGTGATCACCAATTCCCTTCCTGCATGTCAATTCTTAGCCTGTAGTGTCCATGATGCTTTCCACTCGCAGATGCTTCACAGTGTCCCCAGCTGCTATCTCCAGCTCCAAAACCCAGGCTTCCAGACATGGCAACTGGAGACACTGCACACATGTTAGTCCCAGCAGAAACTGAGCATTTTCCTGTTCTAGGAGTGTCCATGGTGGCTGCCATCATTCTAATGATGACATTGGTGCACTTGCATGCCTGAGCTACAACATCAGATAGAACATAGATGGACTCTTTCATCCTTTGTTTAACTGTGCTGATGGTTCTGATGCCAGCATCTAGAGGAGAGTGCAAAAGGAGAACTCCAGGACACTGAGATAGACACCACCCAGAAGAGCATTTAAGAAGAGACTGAAAATAGCGTAAGCATGTAGTAAGAAATATGAATGTGAACTTGGAACTCCTGAAGTCACATCAGGATTCAAAAGTGAAGCAGGGGAGTGGAAGCAGCTGATTGGGTGAGTATATTCTTGTAAATATTTACGCCTTTTATCGCCTACAGTTCATAAGATCTTTGTTTTGTAGTTTATATTTTGCAAGAGCTGTAATCTGTAGCAATGAGGGCCAGAGAAGAAGGGCCCTAGAGTTAATGATATTATTTGATTTTAAGTATCTTCCAAAATATTTAATTTTAAGGACTTAGGTCGTGGCAGGAGAAATCAAAGCCATGGTGTGTACCTCCTGCTGTATGTGGGAAGCCTGGAAGATTTCCAGTGCCTGGATTCAACATATATGTGGGAGTGCGGCTCCTAAAAGCTAGCTCTTGAGTGATGCTCACCCGTGAACTCTGCCATATAGTAATGAGCTCTTCTTCTCCTCACTTGCATTAGAGCCATCAAGAAGGCAGTGTTGCCTGCAGCCTGGATTCTACACTTCTTTGTATATGTGGCCAGACATGATAGCACCTTACTCTTTTAATGCTCTCCATAAACAAGCCAAGGAAGCCAGTATGGAACCAATTGTGAATGTGATTGATAGTCTTGATCTTTCCTCAAACGATTTTCTGTGTTTGTCCCAATGCCTTAGGTCAATCTGATCCTTTCCTTTCCCTTCATGAGGCCACATGTATTGTGGTTTTCAGAGAACTCCTGCCCCCATAAGACCTTCCAGTACCAGCCCATGATTTATCAGCTCCGATTATCTGGATGTGGATGCCTCCCCTGATTGTGACTGTGCCATCTGAGTCCCAATATGAATCCTCCACCCTGCATATCAATCTCCGCATCACACTGACTCACACCCTGCAAAGCATATTGCTCCTGACTATCACTGCCTAGAGAGGCCTTTGCCCTTCTGGGAACAGTCCAAGATGTGTGTGCCATGCAGGATCCTTTAGCATGACGCACTCAGCTCCCCCACCCCCCCCACAGTCTCATTGTGGTTTCAGCACAGGATTACCTCACATGATTACCCTCCGTACTTTTGACAACACCACTTCCAATCCCCCAATCATACGCTCATGTTCCACTCTTCCCTAGCTCCACTCAGTCCCCTGTGTCATGCCCCTGCCTTTCCCTCTTTTACCTCTATTGCTCGATTCAATACCATCCAGTCATGTTCTGTTCTGTTTTGATGTTTCAATAAAGCATTTGTATCATTTATTATTTAAATATTTTGTTTTAATGTTTCATTAGACAACAAGGTGGACCAAAGCACCTGTAGGATGAAAACAAGTCCATCAATATCATCATCTATTTACACACTTCCCAGGGACTCCCAAGGCTCATGATCCCTATTTTAAATCAGTTTTCTATACCCCTCCATTCCCATTCTGTTCATGTGCCCGTCTAAGTATTTCTTAAATAACTCCAGAGTACCTGCCTTCACCACTTTACTTGGCAGCGCATTCCATACTCCCACCACCCTCTGTGTGAAAAAACTCCCTCTAGCATCCAAATTATACCTTACACCCCTCACCCTAAGCCTGTGACCCCTCGTGCTATTTGAGTCCATCCTAGGAAAAAGCTTAACCCTGTTTACTCTATCCATACCCCTCATATCTTGTACACCTCTATTAGATCTCCTCTAAGTCTACGTCTTTCTAAGGAAAACAGTCCCAATTTGCCTAACCTCTCCTCGTAACTCAGACCTTCCATACCAGGCAGCATCCTGGTACACCTCCTCTGCACTCTCTCCAGAGTCTCCACATCCTTCCGGTAGTAAGGCAACCAGAACTGGACACAGTATTCCAAATGAGGTCTAACCAACGTTTTATACAACTGCAACATTAAAGGTCAGCTGTTGTACTCTATACCCCTTCCTATAAAGGTTAGCATACTATATGCTTTCTTCACAACCTTCTCCACTTGCTCTGCTCTGCCACCTTCAGAGACTTGTTCACCTGCACCCCCAGGTCCCTCTGCGTTTCTATACTCTTAATAGGTCTACCCTTTATCATATACTTACCCCCTACATTCTTTCTCCCGAAATGCATCACTTCACATTTATCAGGATTATATTCCATCTGCCATCTGTCTGTCCAATCTACCAGCCTATCTATGTCCTGCTGCATTGCCTAACAATGCTCCTCACTATCCGCAAGTCCAGCCATCTTTGTATCATCTGCAAACTTGCTGATCACTGTACTTACTCCCTCTTCCAAGTCATTTATATATATTACAAATAGAAGAGGTCCCAGTACCGAGCCCTGCGGCATACCACTAGTGACCGACCTCCAGCTAGAGAAACACCCTTCCACTGTTACTCTCTGTCTCCTATTACCTAGCCAGTTACTTATCCATCTAGCTACCTGTCTTTGTATCTCATGAGGCTTGACCTTCTCAACTAACCTCCCATGAGGGACTTTGTCAAACGCCTTACTAATCCATATAGACGACATCAAAGGCTCGCCCTTCATCTATCGTTTTTGTCACCTCCTCAAAAAATTCTAACAGATTTGTAAGGCACGACCTCCCCTTAACAAATCCATGCTGCATATCCCTAATCAGATCGCAACGCTCTAAGTGCCTATACATCCTACCTCTAAGAATCCCCTCCAACAGCTTCCTTACCACTGATGTCAAACTCACTGGCCTATAATTTCCAGGGTTATCCCTACTACCTTTTTTAAACAATGGTACAACATTGGCTATTCTCCAGTCCTCTGAGACCTCACCTGTGTCCAAAGAAGAGACAAAGATTTGCGTCAGAGGCCAGCAATTTCACCTCACACCTCCCTAAGCAGCCTGGGATAAATGCCATCAGGCCCCGGAGATTTATCAGTTTTAATACTACCTAGAAGCTCTAACACTTCCTCCCTCGGTATGGATATTTCCCTCAACTGGTCCACAGCTCCCTCAGAGACAGGAGCTGTCAACAAACCCCTCTCCTTCGTGAATACCGATACAAAGTATTCATTCAGGATCTCTCCCATTCCCTCGGGCTCTAAGCACAGTTCCCCATCTCTGTCGCCAAGAGGTCCGATTTTTCCTCTAATCATCCTTTTATTCCTAACATAGGAGTAAAAAGCCTTTGGATTTTCCTTAATTCTATCCGCCAAAATCATTTCATGCCCCCTTTTTGCCCTTCTGTCTCCCCGTTTGAGCTCCCTCCTAATCTCTCTATATTCCTCCAACGCTGTCTCCGTTCCCAAGTGCTTTGACCTATCATACGCCTCTCTTTTCCAAATCAAGTCCTCAATATCCCTAGTAATCCACGGCTCTCTAATCCTACCTTTCCCATCTTTCCTCTTAGCTGGCACATATTTATCTTGCAACATTTTCAGTAATCCCTTGAAAGAGTCCCACATGCCTAGCGTGGACTTACCCTCGAACAACCGCTTCCAATCAGTTTCCATAAGTTCCTGCCTAATCTGACCGTAGTTAGCCTTCCCCCAATTCAGCACCCTGCCCCTAGGGCAACAAACATCCTTTTCCATCTGTACCCTAAAGTAGATGGAATTGTGGTCAGTGTTAGCCACATGTTCCCCTACTACAACATCAACCACCTGCCCTGGCTCATTACTCAGAACTAAATCCAATATACCCCCTCTCTAGTCAGGCTAGCCACATACTGCTCCAATGATCCTTCCAGTACACATTTTACAAATTCCTGCCCGTCCAAACCCCCAGCTGTAGGTACTTTCCAATTCACCCTAGGGAGATTAAAATCTCCCACTATAACGACTCTGTTCTTTCTTCACCTATCCAAAATGTCTTTACATGTGCTTTCTTCAACTACCCGCGGTCTGTTGGGTGGCCTATAATACACCCCTAGCATAGTAATCGCCCCCTTTCTATTCCTCAACTCCACCCATGGCGACTCCGCTCCTAACTCCTCTGTATTCCTCCTTCTGCACCACCGTGATGCTCTCCCTAACTAACAACGCCACTCCTCTTCTGGACCCTCCTCTGTCATGCCTGAAACACTTATACCTAGGAATGATCAGTTGCCACTGCTCCCCTTCCTTTAACCACATCTCCGACACCGCAACCACATCCAAGTTCCTCGCAAACTTTAAGGCCCTAAGTTCATCCGTTTTTCCCGTTACGCTCCTCGCATTGGAACAGACACATTCCAGACCTCCAAGCCCACTTGGAACCTCCTTCTCCCTGGTGTATTTCTTCTCATCCAAGCTTACTCTATCCCCCATCTCGCTCTCTACCGAGCTATCGGTCTCAGCCCCTCCCCCCCTCCATATTAGTTTAAATCCTGCCGAAACACTCCAGCTAACCTTCCAGCTAAGATATTCACGCCCTTCCCATTGAAGTGTTCCCCGTCCCTTCTTTACAGGTGCCCTTCTTTCACAAAGACTTCCCAGTTATCCATAAATACGAAACCCTCTGCCCTACACCAGTCCTTCAGTCATGCATTCAGCTGTAGGATCCCATTTCTCCTGACTCCGCTATTACCCGGCCCTGGAAGCAGCCCTGAGATCGCCACTGAAGAGGCCCTGCTCTTCAGCCTACCCCCCAACTCCCTGAACTGCCTTCATATATCCTCCCTGCTCTTCCTTCCTACATCCTTCTCTCCTACGTGAATAATCACATCCGCCTGGGTCCCCTCACCCTTCAAAATGCCCTCTACCCTCTCAGACACATCTTGCACCCCTGCTCCAGGGAGGCAAACTACTATCCTGGAGTCCCACCTTTGACCACAGAAGCGCCTATCTATTCCTTTAACCCTCCCATCCCCCACCACTATCTCCCTTTTAGCCTCTTTCCTCCCCTTTGAGGTACTCTGGTCCTCATGCCTTGCCTTTTTTAACCCTCTGCCCTCGATATTTTGGGGGACTACCACTGGGGAAGTCTTTGGACTGTCTCCCCTCTCCTTTTTCCTCTTCCTTACAGTAATCCACCTGTAAGGGTCAGGTTCCCCCCGCCTTAGGCTCTGGGTCCGCCACCTTATTCTGCCTCTTTCCATGATTGCCTCGTTCTCCTTGACTAAAAATGCATCTTCCAATTGCCACTCTAGTTGCTTGACCCGAGCCCTCAGACGTTGCAGCTCCAAACACTTGACGCATACGTGGACTTTCGGGAGAGGTCTTGCCTCCAGGAACTCCCACATATGACACCGTACACAGGTGAGGCATCTTCCCTTAATCCCTGCCATTGTCATGAACTCAGTAAAGTTTTACAACACCAATTTTAAATCCAACCAATTTATTTGATAGTAAATCCGCGAGCTTTCAACGCTATGCGCCTTCGTCAGGCAAATGCAGTGTTCTGATCTGCAGAGACACTCATATCCACACAGACAGTTACAGATTGCTGATTAGAATGCGAATCCTTACATCTAACCTGCTATTCAAGTGTTAAAGTGGCTAACATCATTCTACATCATTGTCATGAACACCTTAGGAGGTGTGAATGCAACTGGAAAACCAGTAGCACACTGTGCCTAAGCCTGCTCTTACCTGAGCCCCACGAGCCAAAGCCCTTATATCTCTCACTCTGCTTTCCTACTCACTCACACTGCCTGCTCCCAACACTGCCCGCTATCTACTGCCACTTTCTTTTTATACTCCCGGTTCCCTTCCCAGCTAGCCCCATGCCTAACTACAGCAGCAAAAAGCACTTAAAAAGAGAGAGAGAAAAAAAGCAAATTGAAAAATTCACACTCAGCCCCCAAACATTCTGTCCCAGAGAACAATGAGATAAATTTGCCTCATCTTTTCAAATTTTTGACAAAATGTATTTTTCTTCTTAAAACAAAGATCAATAAAATATATTTATAGTTCTGTTGTCTCTAAACAAGGAGATAAGACAGGATATGGAAGGCGTGGGAAAGGGGGAGGCAGGGAGAGGGGAAGGGAGGATTTGAACATAAAATATATATATTTTACATGTAGCCTGACTTTTCTGTGCTTACTTTGAAGTTTCAGAATAACTTCAGTTAAGAAACCAAGATAAAAGTGTGATGGACTGGCAATATCTATCAGATCGAGAGTTCACATCAGCTTACAGGAGACTTGCATATTAAGGAATATGCTTTCCTGAACATTTGAATTAGCCTAATTATATACTTCCCATTGTAAATGTAAAAATCATTTCACCAAGAGGCTTCTAAGGATCAACATTGCATCAGGGATATTGAGATTAATCTTATCCCAGCCACTAATGTCCACTTTGTTATATATTAATGTACTTTTTACTGGAATTAGTATGTCATGACAAAGTTGTGGCTTTTTAAAATCTTTTACTTTGTGCTTATATTTATGTGAAAACATCTTTTAAAACAATTACTAAAAAAAAATTAACCCACCCAGAGAATGACTGCTGCCTGTATTCACTGCAGCAAGACTCCAAAAATATTGTGCCAGTAAATAAATGTAAATACTCACCTATCATCAGAGGAAGTGGCAGAGGTTAGGGAGAGATTCAATCAGAGATTTCAGGCCCTATTTTACTGTTTTGATTTTAAGTGCTGGGTGGAGTTGAAAGTGGGAATATTTCAGAATCGACTTTGGATCCTTTCTCAGGTGGCCCCATATGCATTCTGCCTGCCTGCCTGTGAGTCTGAATCGCGCTGCACAAGTCTGTGGATGGGGCTTATTGCCGGAAATCCTGCAGCTCCAACTGATGCCTCCAACTGCACATGCACAGAAAAAAAAACAATAAAATGCTGCTTCCCATCACATTGTTCCCGGGCTGGATTATGCCTCCCCCAACCCTTATACACATTGTCCCAGCATCACAATATTACTGACCCCCTTATTCCCCCAAACTCATCATCCAAACCAATTGTGGACCTTTCCCCCTCATTGACCTCAGGCAGGGTGGCAGTGGATCCACCTTCCCCCTCACCAATCTCAGACAGAATGGCACTGGATCTCCCTTTTCCCACCTCACCAATCTCAGGCAGAATGATCCACCTTCCCACTTCCCCCTCACTGATCTCAGGCAGAAAGGCAGTGGACATCATCCCCCCCCTCCCCGCGCAATGACTTGAAGCAGAGAGCCATCAGATGCTCTTATTAGCTGGAGCACCCAAATCAGACTTTTGTAGAACATGTCTGTTTTGTGCTGATTCTGGATGGGCAAACATGTTGGTAAAAGGGGAAGTGACAGTAAGATTGGGCATGCAGCCCATTAAATCAATTTAAATGCATGCAAATAGATTTAAATGGCCATCGTGTCCATTTAGGGCATGGTCCTGTTCACAACCATTTTTGGGGTTTGTTAAAGGGGGAACTGGTCTGGAGGCAGACACGGATCGCACTACTCAGCTCACGCCCGACTTTACCAAGGTACGCACCTGAACATGGGAGCAACTTGATGATAACATTGTGCCCTTCAACTTGACATGCTTCCAGTATGCATATCTGTGTGTTGGGACTTCTGTATTGTTCCAATGTGCAACTGGGACACACAATCAACCTAAGTTGGAATTTGGCCTGTTAGTTACGGGCCATGATTTTCCTTTAGAAAATCATGTTGATTTATCCTCATCAACTCACATTTTCCTATGTGACTACTAACTCAATCCCAAATTTAATTGCTCTTAAACTAATTTACCTGTAATCGGTGGATTTATCCTCACAAATGTTTTTGAACGTGGGCAAAACATTTGCAATTCTCCAGTGTTCTGGCACCTCCCCCCACAGTCTAATGCAAACTGGAAGATTATTGCCAACGCCCCTGCAACTTCCATTTTCACTTTCTTCAATATCCTTGAATGCATCTCATCCAGTCCCTGTTTCTTGTCAAGTCTCAGTACTGGCAGTCTATTTGACAGTTCCTCCTTATCAATTTTGACCCCTTATAGCGACAGTTTCCTCATTTGTCTCCAAGGTCTGGGTAGCAGCTAACTCCTTGGTAAGACAATTGAAAAATATTCATTTAACACCATGGCCATGCACCCAGTCTCCATATGTAAATTCCCTTTTTGGTCCCTAATCAGCCCCACTCCTCATGTTACTATTTACGTGAGAATAGGGGACTTTAGGATTTTTCTTTATGTTGGCTTAGAAAAGCTAAGAAAGGAAGAAAAGGAGGCAATATTGATTAAGAAGAATATTGTAGAACTCTGAAGAAGAGTGTTCAAGAGGAACAAGGACAGAACCTATTTGACTTAAATCTAAGAAATAAAAAAATGCATTGCTTTGCATAATCAATAGACCATTTATTACTGGGAAACCTCATTTGGAGTATTGTGAGCAGTTTTGGACCCCATATGTAAGGAAGGACATGCTGGTCTTTGAAAGGGTCCAGCAGAGGTTCACAACAGTGATCCCTGGAATGAAGAACTTGTCATATGAGGAATAGTTGAGGACTCTGGTTTGTACTCTGGTTAGAATGATGAGGGAGGATCTCATTGAAACTTACAGGATACTGCGAGGCTTAGATAGAGTGGATGTGGAGCGGATGTTTCCATTGGTAGAAAAAACTGTAACCAGCGGGCACAACCTCAGGCTAAAAGGATGATCCCTTAAAACAGAGATGAAAAGAAATGTCTTCAGCCTGAGATTGGTGAATCTGTGGAACTCTTTGCCACAGAAGAATGTGGAGGCCAAGTCATTAAGTATCTTTAAGAAAGAGAAAGATAGGTTCTTGCTTGATGAAGGGATCAGAGTTTATGGGAAAAAGGCAGGAGAATGGGGATGAGAAAAAATCAGCCATGATTGAATGGCAGAGCAGACTCAATGAGCCAAATGACCTAATTCTATTTCTATGTCTTATGGTCTTAGATGTGGAGGAATAGATTTGCAATGAAATTACAGAGAGATGCAAATTAACTGGTGGGCATTAATTATCTGAATATGCAACTGATAGTAGTAGTGCAATGCAGAGATGGACATGAGTTTCTAGAGTGATTCTAAGAGATTTTTCTAAAGCAGTATGTTTGCAAACCAATGAGAAAGGAGTCCTTGCTAGACCTGGTTCTTGGTAATGAGGTGGGCCAAGTTGATCAGGTTACAGTCGGGGAATATTTAGCAGCAGTGGTCATCATATATATGGTTTAGGTTGACAATGGAAAAGGGACAATGAGGAACCTAGAATAAAAGTGATTATCTCAGGGAAAGGCAATTTCAATGGGATGAGAATATACCTGGCCCAGATAAATGGGAATCAAAGATTAGCAGACAAAACTATAACTCAACAATGTCCACCTTTAAAGAAGAAATGGTTCAATGATATTCAAATCATATTCCCATGAGGGGGGAAAAGGAAGGCAATCACATCCAGAGATAACTGGATAATGAAAGAGTTAAAGATGAAGCAAAAATGTGTCGTATGACAGATGTCAGGCAGGTAATACAGCTGAGAACCAGTCTGAATATGAAAGATTCATAGGGGAATTGAAAAACAAATAAGAAAAGCAAGAACAAAATAAAAGAAGAGACTGATGGCAAATATAACAGGGAATCCAGAAGTCTTCTTTAGGCACAGGAAGAGGAAATGTATGGTAAAAGGAGGAGAGGGACTGATTCAACCTCTAATAATGCAAATTATGTCAGATTTTGTCAGAAACAGAAAAAGAATTTATTAATAAGAAGAAATGGTATAGAGGCAGACAACACCCCAGGTGCCCTGGAGCAGTCCACCAGCTGCCCCAGTCTCTATATGTCTACTACATGTCTTCTGGATTCTTCTGCCCAAGAGAGAGCTCCATCCTCTGGGATGATTACCCACTTCCAGTCCCAACTGGTCCCTCAAGCCAGGAGATCCTTTTCTGCTGTGTTGCTCTTAAAGGGTCAATCACCATAGGTCCAAAAACACGATTTATGCATTGAGACAAGAAGCAAGGATGAGGTAGTAAATGAATACTTCACATCTATATTTACCAAGGAAGAAGATGTTGCCACATAGTTCAGATACTTGAAGGTTTAAAATTGATCAGGGAGAGATATTGGATAGGCTGCCTTTACTTAAAACTGATAAGGTATCATGTTGAATTCATTTCCTTGAGTTTTTCTGATGAGAAACTATGAGTTGATGAGGATAATGCTGTTGATGTAGTATAAATGGACTTCCAAAAGGCACTTAATAAAGTGCTGCACAACAGACCTGTGAAAAAATTAGAGTTCATGGAATAAAAGGGACAATAACAATATGGATCTAAATTGGCTAGTGATAGGAAATAGAGAGTAGTGGTGAATGGTTGTTTTTTTTAATCTGGAGGGAGGTTTATGTGGAGTATCCAGCAGTCTCTTCCTGACATACATTAATGACTTAAATCTGCACCCAACATTTTCCTTTATGTGGATCACTAAGATTGTCACCAAAACTTTTGTGGACCACAATGTATGCAAACTATTTTAAACATTTTTTTACATAGTTTATAGCTGACAGGATATCAATGGGTCTTAAAAACACAGCTATTTCTTATAGTTTATGATGCATTAACAAATACATTACACTCATTACAGCACAATTATCTGCAGTAAACCTACCACTGAAAACAGATAACACTTACTTAATGTGAAGGCTGATGTTATTTCACAGACATCAAACACTGGAGGACAGCACAGTGGCATTGTAATTGTCACTACTGCATCACAGTGCCAGAAAACCCAGGTTTGATTACTGCCTTGGGTGGCTGTCAGTGTGGAGTTTGCATTCTTCCCATGTCAGAGTGCTCCAGTTTCCTCCCACCATCCAAAGATGTGAGGGCTCAGCAGGATAAATATATGAGTAACATGGAATAGAGCCTAGGTTTGATTGTTGTTGTTGGTGCATGCTCGATGGGTTGAATGGCCTCCTTCAGAACTGTAGAAATTTCATGGATGTCAGTTCCATGGCTGACATACAGGCTCAATAGGAGATCAGATTCAGTGTTAAGTTTATTCTGATAATTGATATTCAGTACGATAAGCTCTGAAAATCTAGTTTCCAAAAGTTATGCTGTAGGAAAAGAAATCAGAAACTTGAGTGCCTTGTCAGACAGTTCTGGGTAACCTGAAGCAACTTTAAGTGAAAAGTCAGTCAGGTAGTTCTGTGATAAATCCAATTTTAAAGCACTGTCACTGGGCAGTTTCACAAGGCTGTCTTGCTATCTCAAGGTCATGCTAGATGGGAAGCCATCATCATGGCTCGCAAAGAGATTTCACATCCAATTGAACTTTGTGTTGGGAACAGGGATGTACTCATGTAGCTGTGTTTTGAAGCTTTGCAGATGCTGTCTGATATTACGTTTCACACTGTTTAGAAGCTGCATTTCTGCCATGGCCAAAAATTCTGACATTCACAAATGAGTGATAATTTTGACTTACCACGTCATTTGGCATACATCTCTATTTTCTTAACTATCATAGAACTCTACATTCAGAAAGAGGCCCTTTGGCCCATTGAGTCTGCCCACAATCTCACTCAGGCTGTACCCCCATATCCGTGCTTATTTTACCAGCTAATCCCTCTAACCTAAGCATCCTAGTACACTAAGACGCAATTTTAGCATGGTCAACCAACCTAACCCGCACATCTTTGGATCACTTTTATCTTGTCCAGAATATAGAAAGTTTTCACTGATTCTGCAATAAAATCATTGCTTAAGGTTATCTGCAGATCGAGAAGCACTGTCTGACAGATTGATGCTGAACTCTCTAGGGTCCTTTTATCACCACCTGCAAACTCTGAACAATGTTGAGTTAGTTGACAAGACTGAGTTTGGGTTGGAGGTTGAATTTATTGACCAAAGTACTTGAGAATTGTGACTGTTGTGGCCAATTCTGGATTTGTCTTTAGCTCATTCTCTCTTAACCTTTCAAACAGATTCAATCCATGCTGCTAAGAAATTGAACAAAATGTTAAATGGGATGTCATGAGCTTCATCTGTGTGTTTACTCGAGGAGACTTTCTCCAGCTGAATATTGGAAAACAACATGTCATTTAACCCAATATTCCTGTTCTCTTTGGAGATCTCCATTCTCTCACACCCATTTGCAAACTCTACATTTTGATCTGATGAGTGATCAACTTCCTCAAGGAAGTTGAGCTGCGTTGACCCATTACTTTACCTGTATGTGCTCTGTTGAGTTAATAGACTGGATATCTATCTGCCTCTGGAAGCTGGTGGTCACTTATGTATCTTCAGCCATATTCGTTCCTTTATTATCAAGAGAGCTTTGTAGCTTTTGCTTCTATTCTCCAACTATATTGCCAATTTCAGAACCAGTCAGGTCAAATCACTTTGTCGTTACATCTTCTGCACTGTGCAAAGTCCCACCAGCAGCATAACTCAAATCACATAACTGGTTCAAAAACAGAAAATGTCCTTCATCCAGACTCAAAATGTTGGCTCTATTCTTTCTCCACAGATGCTGTCAGATTTGCTGAGATTTTCCAGCATTTTCTATTTTTGTTTCAGATTCCAGCATCTGCAGTATTTTGCTTTTGTCACATTACTGGTTGTCTAGCGCTGCAGTGAAGTTCTGCACACTTCTCATTCATTTATCATTCATCCCTTTGAATCAGGGAGAGTGGTTTCAGTTTGCTTGTATCCCTTAGACTCCGACTAACATCCAGCGGTGGTGCTAATGGCAGGCTCAGCACTGGAGCCAGAGGAATCACCTCCATGTGTGAAGAACACCGAAGCAGGGCACTGTAGCTCCTGTTAGTGAAGTGTATGGATAAGTAACATCATGACATCTGGGCATGATGGCACTCCCAAAAATGTTTTTTGCCCTCTTGTGTTTCTTAACTCGACCCACACAGATTCCACATCATCTATGCTGATATCTTTCCTCAATATAATTTCCCTCATCCAAGTCATTAATACATTGTTAATAATTATGTGCCCAGCAATGATCTCTGTAGGGATTCTTGAAAACCTTCTTTTATCTCAACTCTCTTCAATTAGTTAGCTATTCCTCTATTTTATTCTGCTTTATTGTATTATGTATTTCAAAATATTTTGCTATTTAATCCATTTTAATCGACTTTATGGGTTTGATTTTATCATCAGGTTGCATCTGTTTCCGGGTGTGAAAACTTGGTAAAGTTGTGCGTGAAGCAAGCATTACGATCCATGTCTGCCTTCGCACCAGTTCGCCCTTTACCAAAGGCCAAAAATGGCCAACGTCAGGGCTGTGCTCAAAAAGTCAATTTAAATGCATTATGACAGGCTTGGATAGAATGGATAGTCAGAATCAATAAATTGACTTAATAGATTGCACGCGCAAACTTACTGGCACTCCCACCCCTCCTCACTTTTACCACCGCGTTCACCCATCTGGATTCGGCGCAAAACAGACATGGTCCGCAAAAGTCCACTTCTGAGGAGGTAAGTTCCAAGCTTCTGGCGGCTCTCTGACTTAGATCGGTGGGGGGATGGAGGTGAATCAGATGGCTGTCTGGTGGGGGAGAGGTGAGTTAGATGGTTTTTTTGGTGTGGGGGGAGGGAGGTGGATCAATGGTTTTTTAGTGGGAGGAGGAAGATGGATCAGATAGCTCTCTGGTGGGGGAGAGGTGAGTTGGGAGAGGAAGTGGATCAGATGGTTCTTTAGTGGGAGGAGGGAGCTGGATCAGATAGCTCTCTGGTGGGGGGGTGGAGATGGGTCAAATTGTTCTCCAGTGGAGCAGAGGAGAGGGAGGTGGGGGGCAAGGTGGCAGGGACAGATGGGGGTGGAGGGGTTTCCGCTACCATTCTGCGTGTGATCAGTGGGGAAGGGGAAGAGGGAGGTCCACTGCCACTCTGTGTATAATCAGTTTGTGGGGGAAAGGGAAGGGTCTGCTGCCACTCTTGTGCAATCATTGTGGGGGAGACAGCGGGGAGGAGAAGTCTGCTGCCACACTGCATGTGATTGGTCTGGGTGATGGGAGGTGGGGGGATAAGAGGGTCAGCTATATCGTGGGGCAACATCTGCATGGACTGAGGTACAGGCATTATCCAACCAGGTTGCGATGTGGCAGAGGAATGTTTCTCTACCTTTTTAACTGCTCATGCATAGTTGGAGGCATTGATCGGAGCTGCAGTGTTTTGGGCGCGATTCAGAATCGCTCTTTTCTTTTCAGGCAAAGTGTGTATGGGGCGCCAGAGAAAGTTAGATCTGAAACACTCTCAGTTTCATCTCTGCCCAGCATTTAGAATTAAAATGGTAAAATAGGAAAATAGGGCCTTATGATTTTCTCAATGAGCTATGTTAAGCTAACTGGCCGATAGTTATCTATTTATTTAATAATGAACAAAGAACCATACAGCACAGGAACAGGCCCTTTGGCCCATCAAATCTGTGTGAACTCTAACCTGATTTTTTTTGCCTCTACATTGTCCACATGCCTCTACTCCCTGCCTATTCATGTATCTATCCAGGTACCTCTTGAACGTTGTTGTACAATCTACTTCTACATCCTCTGGCAGCACATATCAGGAATTCACCAGTCTGTGTGAAAAACTTGTCCCTTGCATCTCTTTTAAACTTTCCCCACTCACTCTCAACCTATGCCCTCAAGTAATTGGCCTATCAATCCTGGGAAAAAGATTCTGACTATCCATTCTATCCAAGTCTGTCATAATCTTGTACACCTCTACCAGGTCCTTCCCTCATCCTGCGATGCTCCAATGAAAATAATCTAAATTTGTCCATCCTTTCTTCATAGTTCATATCCTCCAAACCAGGCAACATCCTAGTAAATCTCTTCTGCATCCTTTCCAATGCATTATCATCCTTCCGGTAGTGTGGCAACCACAATACTCCAAATGTGGCCTAACCAAAGTCTTATATGACTACAACATAATTTTCCAATTCCTACACTCAACACCTGGACTGATGAAGGCCATCACACCATAGGCCTTATTAACCAATTTGTCCACCTGAGTTCCCACTTGTAGATCTGCATGTTTAGATCTTTCTGTAGCTAATACTTCTAAGGGCTTTACCATTATTGTATACTTTCTTTCCAAATTGTCTCCTTCCCTTTGAATAAGGGTGTTATATTGGTCCCAATCATCCGAGACTTTTCCAGAATTTAAAGATTATTGGAAGATTACTCCCAGTGAATTCACTGTTTAGCTACTTTCTCTAATATCCTGGGATGCAACCCGTCAGGTATAGTGGATTTATCAGCTTTTAGCTCCTTGAATTTCCCTTTTTCTCTATGATATTTATGCCCTCCCTACTTTTGTCCCTTGATTATTTAGTATTCTTGAATGCTATTAGTGTATTCTACTGTGAAGACTGACACAAAGTGTTTATTTAACCCCTCTGCCATTTCCTGATTTCCCCATTACTATTTCCCTTTTCTCATTGTCTAAGTTTACTTTGGCCTATCTCTTTCTTTCTTTTGATATATTTAAAGCTGCTGTTACTCTCCATTTTTATATTACATGTTAGTTTACCCCCGTAGTTTATCTTCTCCGTGTTTTTTATTATTTTGGCAATCTTTAGTTGGTTTTTAAAACTTTTCCAATCCAATCCTCTGACTTACCACTAATCTCTGCCACATTGTATGTTTATTTTCTTTCAGTTTAATGCTATCCTTAACTTCTTTGGTTGACCATGATTGATTTACCTCTTCCTAGAATTCTTCTTCCTGGGATGTATCTTTGCTATGAGTCATAAACTATTTTCATAAATATCTGCTGATCAGCCACCTTTCCTGCCTAACTCTTTTCCCAATCCACTCCAGCCAACTCCTCGTTCCTTTATAATTACCCTGATTCAAGTTTAGCATAGTTGTTTCTGACCCACTGTCAAACTGAAAGCTAAATTCTACCATGTTATGGTCACTGTTCCACAGGAGATCTTTTATTCTGAGATGTTTATTAAACGTGCCTCAATACACATTACCAGATCCAAAATAGCCTGATCCCTGGTTAGATCCACAACATTGTTCTTGGAAACTGTCCCAAATACACTCCATGGATTCTTCCTTGTGGCTCACTCTGCTAATTTGATTTTCCCAATCCACATGAAGATTAAAGTCACCCATGATTAAAGTACTGCCTTTTTTACATGTCCTTATTTTCTTTTGATTTATTCTTCATCCTACAGTACAGCAAAGTGTTATGGGGCATATGACTACTCCCACCAGTATCTTCTTCCCTTATTATTTCTTCTTCCACCTATATAGATTGTACATCTTTTGATCCAAGATCATTTCTTGCTATCATACTTGTTCCATACCCGTTAATACTTAAATCCATGCTTTGATCTTGTAGCTATGCCTCGGCAACAAGATCACACTCATTAACCTCAATGTGTGCCATTAATTAATTTTGTGTTGAATACAACATGCATTTTAGTAAAGAACCATTAATTTTACTGTGTTACCATTTCTTCCCCCTTTGGCTATATTTTGTTTTTTGAATGTTTGTTCACCTTGTCCCTTCCTGTTACACTCTGGATATCATTATCTAAATAGCTGTAATGCTGCTATATCAATTTTGCTTTGTAAGCCTATGTATCCCCTTTCCAGAACTATTCCCATTCTGTTTGGTTTAAAGTCCTCTCTACCTCTCTCGTAATGCAGTTTGCAAGAACACTGGTCCCAGAAAGGTTCAGATTCAGGATGTTCCAACGATGCAGACCCTTTACCCAGTACTGATGACAGTGCCCAACAAACCAAAACCCACTTCTCCCACACCGGTTTTTGAGCCATGTATTCATCTTTCTAATTTTATGTATCCTTAGTCAATTTGCATGTAGCTCAGGTAATAATCCAGAGATTATAAAATTGGAGGTTATGTTGTTTAATTTAATACCTAACTTTTTAAGCTCTCTATGCAGAACTATTTCCTCGTGGTCTCTATGTCACTGGTATTTACGTGGACGACAACAATGGGATTCTCTCCCTCCTACTGCAAGTTCCTTATGTTCCTCTCCAGCCTTAACTCTGGCACCAGGCAGATAACACAGCTTCTGAACTCTGACTCTGTTGCAGAGAACAGTGCCAATCCCTCTCACAGAACTGTGTCCTAGTGTCAGTATATTTTTACATACTCAACTTGAGTGGCTTCTAGTCCCACGGTGCCATGGTCAGTCAGCTTGTCCACCTACCTCTACTCTGATCTAAACAAGCTGAGAGAAACTCAAACCTGTCAGACAATTGCAGAGGCTGACATCTCAACCCTCTGGATCCCCTTACTTACTTCAGCTGCAGTTATACCCCCTGTGTCATTGACCACCTTCCAGACTAGAAGACCCTGTAAAGGGTATGATTACCTTTTGAAGCAAAGCATTCAAGTAACTATCACCCTCCCTCTCCGATGTGTCACAATATCTGCAGCTCAGCCTCCAGATTCTCAAGCTGCAAGCATTTACCGCAGACATGTTTGCCCTAGATCACAATGCTATTAAAGAGCAAGCACATGCTGCAACCTTGACACATCACCTGTCCTGCCATCGTTATTGTGTTTTAAATAATTAATTAAATGATTTGCTTCTTTGTGGGTGCTTTTTATATAGTTTATTAAATAACCAGCAAATTGTGCACTGTTTTAAACCCAAAGGAAAGAGTAGAATTTACCCACTTGCCAGATTCTCGCCAAACACCTTTCCCTGTTGTCCAGAAACAGCCAGTCCTAAAGGATGAGAAGCAAAGAGAAAAAAGTTTCTAACACCCAACTTCACCAAACTCCCCTTTTGCTAAATTCCAAGCTTGCACTCTATTTGCATCTCTATCAAATCTTCTTTTAGTCTTTTCTTCAAGGAGAGTTGGAATGTTTTTGTTGGAGAAGCTAGAGAGAAATTTGAAAGTGTTACTCAAAGTAATAAAGGGTTTGGAAAGAAGATAGGCAGAAACTGTTGGTGGAAGGATCAAGAATCAGAGGGAACAAATAAAGGTAATTAGCAAAAGAAGCAATCATGATGAAGAAAAACATTTTTGGATGGCAAGGTTAGGATCTGGAATGCACAGCCTGAGAATGTAGTAGAGGCAGGATCATTGAGACTTTTGGAAGATACCTGAATAATTATCTTAAAAGGAAATATTTTAAGAGTTACGGGAAAAAGGCAGGGGAGTGGCACCATGTGACTTGCTGCTTCAGAAGATCAGGACAGACATGGCAGGCTGAATGGCCTTTTGCTGTGTTATGATCATTGAAGATTCAAAGTAGTAATGCCAGGATGTTTGCAGGGCTCATAGCCTTTGGAGGAGGCTGTGATGAATCATACACTTGGTAATTCTGGCTGAAGATGGCTGCAAATATTTCAGCCTTGTCTTCTCTACTGACATACTGGGCTATCCCATCTTTATGGATTGGGATATTTGTTGATCTTTTTTCTCTAGTAAATTGGATTGGGCAGGACTCACAGCAGCCTCCTCCAGAAATCCAGTATCACAGATGTCAGTTTCCAATTTATGACACTGGATAGAACAAAGACTATGAGTCCTGAAAATATCTTGGCAGGTAGTATTGAAGACTAATAGAATTATAGAATCTTAGAGTACTTAAAGAACTGGCTCGTGAAATAGTGGTGGTCATCTTCCAAGGTTCTACAGCCTCTGAACAATTTGGATAGATTGGAGGGTAGCTAATGTAATCCCATGATGTAAAATGGGAAGTGCAAAGAAAACAAGGAATGAGAGACCACTCAGCCTAACGCAATGATAATTCTAGAATCCATTATCAAAGATTTTATAGTAGGCACTATATAATCAGTGGTAGAATTGGACAGAGTGAGCGTGGATTCACAAAAGGGAAATCATATTTGGCATATATACTGATATTCTTTAAGGATGCAACCAATAGATTTGATGAGAAGGAGCCAGTGAATGTGGTTTATTTGGACTTTCGGAACACTCTCAACAAAATCTGACTTAAAAGATTAGCATATAAAATTAAACTGTATGGGATTGGAGGTAATGTAATGAGATTGAGAGCAAACTGGTTAGCAGATAGGAAACGAACAGTAGGAATAAATGGGTCACTTTTAAAATTGCAGGCAAGCTCTAGTGGGGTACTGCAGAGATCAATGCTGGAAATCCAGCTATTCACTATCTATATTAATGATTTACATAAGGAAATTGCATGTAATATCTCCAAATTTGCAGATGACACAAAGCTGGGTGGAAGAATGAGCTGTGAGCAGGATGCAGAGATGCTTCAGTGTGATTTGGTTAGGGTGAAGGAGCAGACAAATGCATGGCAGATTCAGCATAATGTGGATAAATATTAAGTTATGCACTTTCGTAGCAAGAATAGAAAGATTGTTATCTGAATAGCTACAAATTAAGAGCGAGGAGTGTGAAAGGAAGCCTGGATATTTTCATACACTGGCTGCTGAGGATAAGCATATAAGTGCAGCAGGCAATAAAGAAGGCAAATGTTGACCTTCATAACAAGAGGATTCGAGTACAGGACCAGAGATGGCTTGCTACAGTTATACTGGGCCTTGGTGAGGCCATACTTGGAATATTGTCTGTAGTTTTGATCTCCTTATCTGAGGCAGAATGTTCTTACTAAGGAGAGAGTATACAGGTTTACCAGACTGAAACCCAGGTTAGCAGGATTCGCGCATGAGGAGAGTTTGAAAGGGTTAGGATTGTACTCACTGGAGAATTGGGTGGGTTGGTGGTTGTGGGGTGGGGGGGCGCTCATAGAAAATTTTGACAAGACTGGACAGGGTAGATGCAGAAAGGATGCTGCCAGTGGTGGGAGTGTCCAGAACCAGGGTTTATAGTCTAAGGATGGAGGGAAATGTTTTAGGACTCAGATGAGGTTCACCAGAGTGGTAAACTTGTGGAATTCTCTACCACAGAAAGCAGTTGAGGCCAAAATATTGTATGTATTCAAGAAGTTGGATGTAGCACTTGGGGTGAAAGGGATCATGGAATTACAGAATCCTTATAAGGTGCAAAAGGAGACCATTTGGTCCATCAAATGTGCACTGACAACAATCTCACCCAGGCCCTATCCCTGTAACCACACGTATTCACTCTGATACTAAGGGGTGATTTAGCATGGCTAATAGACTTAACCTATATATCTTTGGAGTGTGCGAGGAAACCGAGCATCCGGAGGAAACCCATGTGGACATAGGAATAACATGCAAACTCCATAGTGAGTGATCTGAGGCCAGAATTGAACTCGGGTCCCTAGTACCGTGAGGCAGCAATCCTAACCACTGTGCCATCGTACTGCCCAAAGGACCCAAGGACATGGGAAGAAAGTAGGATTAGGCCATTGGACGATGAGTTGGATGATCAGGCTTAATCATAAGGATGAAACAGGCTCAAAGGGCTGTTGTTCTTATTTTCAAAACTTCTGAGTAGCAAGTGGGTGAAGAACTTTCTTTTGAATTCCCAATTTTATTTCTTTATTTTCTTATACTGATGGCCTGTAGTTGTGCTCTTCCCCAGTAGATCATTATTGTTGTATCTACTTTATTAAAACCTTTCATTTTGTCATTCAATTTGGTCAATCCTTTGATTGTTTTTCAAGAGAGAAGAGACTCAGCCTGTCAATTCTTTCCTGATATGTATGCCCATATGTTTCTGGTATCATCCTTGTAAATCTTTTCTGCACTCTCTCCAGTGCCTCTCTATCTTTCCTCAATCTCTCTACAGGGCGCTTAAGATTTGAAACCTGTTTAGCATGACATCTTTACTGCTTAAATCAAACCCCCTAGAAGTAAAACTCAATTCTTTGTTTTCTAATCTGTGGTACAACTTGTAGTGGTTCATCTAGTTCTGCTCAGAGATGCCTTTGTTCCTCCATCCCACCAAGATTTGTACCCTCCAGGCAATAAGTGACTTCCCTATTATTCCTACCAAAATGCACCGCCTCATATTCTTCTCATAAACCTCATTTACCAACAATGCAAATTTATTAATGTGCTCCTATAATTTATTGCAGGCCTCTTAAGTATCATCAACAATTATGACTGATTCCAAAATCCAAATTATTAATATAAATTGTGAACAGCGATTTGGAACACCTCTTCCATTCTACTGTTGCTCTGAACAATTATGCTTTATTTCCACCTTCTGTTTTCTGTCTTGAAGCCAGCTAGCAATCCATTCTGCCACTTGTTCCTCCGACTCCACATTCTCTGAACTTATTCATTTGTCTATTATGGGCCATGTAATCGCAGGCCTTTTGAAAATTGAAGTCATGTACTGCATTATCATTGTCTACTCCCTGTTATTGCCTCAAAGCTTGTCTCTAGCTTTTCATCTTGCACTTATCAGGACAGACACGAGGACAACAAATGTCAAAGGAAAGAATAATTTATACTGCTTGAGAAAAGTTTTTTTTATAAAAAGAGGATTGTATTTATTGTACTTAATCCACTCTAAGCAAAATAATAAAGTTCTCCAACTTTAATGCACAAATGCATAAAGATACACAAAAGTTCACTGATATCTGAATGTTCAATAAAGATCAAAGTTATCCAGTTCTTGTAGATTATAGACAAGGGTAGAGTCAGGCTGCACTTGGTGGTCTTACTCATTTTGATGTCACAGCACTTTAAAGATGTAGACAAATGATTTCTCTGTTCTTTTAGAGAAAGCAGCTGCTGGTTTGATTGAATATCTGCGTGTAGCACACGGATAGTCAAAAAGCAGACTGGATTTGAGCTTGTAAAATATTTGCAGAGAGAGAAGCCCACATAGGATCTTATCACTTTGCCATAATTTCTGCTTGTCTCTGGATTCAAGGATAGTTATTTTGTCACATGATTCTCTCAACTACCCTGTTACCAAAATATTGCCATAGTTTCAACTTGATTAGATTGCGGCTAGGTGAATTCCCTTCTCACCCAAAGTTCATTGTTTAAGATGCTTACATTTGATGTATTGTCCCCTTCTGCGAATGGGTTAGGAGATGATCCCATTCGAGGAATCCTTCAAGGTAACTGTCTTTGCTGGAGTACTCTAAACAGGTTGTCTTCACTTAATGGTTTTGGAATTTGTCATGTACAATGATGTAAATGTTCAGTCATCTTGCATCTGTCACTGGAATGTCTCATTGTCTCAATCTTTCAATTTATTGTTAAATATGTGTGGTTTCTTGTCTTTCAGATGTGTGAATAATTGATTCCCAGACTCCAGTTGGCTTTCATTGGATTAAGGTAAGAAGCATGACAAGGTAGAAGTATCTTTCTACAACATGTAGTGTAAAAATGCATGTTACCTTCAACTTGGACTCCTTGGGGTTGGCTCAACTGGCTGGATAACCAGTGTGAATTATGTTGATATCAACAGCGTAGGGTACAATTCCTATTCTGGCTGGGATGGATTTGGACTCCTTCTTCGATCTACCTGTGGTGAAGGTTGTAGTGCTGTGGGTCTGCCTTCAGGTGCAGAATTCAAGAGGATGAAATATCTTTACGTACAGAATTGTAATTCATAGAATCCCTACAGTGTAGGAGAAGGCCATTTAGTCCATCAAGCCTGCACCAACAACAATCTCACCCAGGCCCTAGTTTGTAAGCCCCTGTATTTACCCTCATTCTCCTGATATTAAGGGTCAAGTTACCATGGCTAATCAACCTAATCTGTATATCTTTGGACTGTGGGAAGGAAAGGAGCACCTGGAGGAAACCCATGCAGACATGGGGAGAACATGCAAACTCCACACAGGTAGTCATCTGAGACTGGAATCGAACGTGGTCCCCGGTGCTGTGAGGCAGCAGTGCTACCCCCTTTGCCACCATGTCGCCCAAATTCTTCAACTGAAGAATCCAAGAGTTCAAGACTTATATTTCTGTGAGACTGCTAAATCCTTAAGAACACCTGAATGAATTGTTTGTCAAAAAACATTTCTATGATTCTTGATACATTTGAACTTAGAATGCAGAAGGAAGGACCATATTGTGCTTAGAGGAACACGTGCCCTCCAGTTTAAGTTGCATTCTATATTCATTTCCATACACCAACAGAGCACATGCATTTACTTCGACTAATGGAGGTATGTTAGTCAATGTTCAGATTTTTATGTTTATTAAAATGATTCAAGAAGCAATGGTCAGCACAACAATTAGAGACTGCTGTTACTTATTGATTAGCTATCTCAGTTTCAACAGAGTGGAACCATAATTGTTCAACTGAAACAACTGACCAAAATGACCAATATTAAATGAAATATATTTTATTTCATATTGTTCACATCATTAACTTTCATCAAAGAATTAGCAAAATGTTCTTTTTCTAGTTCTATGAATTTAGTGTTTTTCATTTTAAAATTGGATTCAAGTAATTGAATCCCAACAGAGAATAAAATCAAACAGTAATCAAATTAAATTAGTTTGAAATGAAAGAGAAATGTAAAACTAAATAATCATGTGATGTTATAATGTTAATATATTTCTTACTGTAATATGTATTGCCATTAATTTCACGTGTCATAGTTATTTTTACCAAAAACGTTTTCTGTAAAATAGATAACTTTATCTCCTTCCTAAGGAAACCCTCGAATTAATTTGTTAAAATTCCTGTGATCTAGAAAGGCTTAATATCTCAATACTTCATGGAGAACTGAGTGAAGATATTTGGCCTTTTTTTTGCTACTTTTTCTATTGTTCTTACATCAGATCTTTGAATACCGTTCCTCTGCTTATTGAGAAATGGAGATTAAAGAGTAAATTTCATTACACTTTCAACTCCCTGTCTATAAACAGTTGAAATAATTTATTTTATTTTTTGTCTTTTAGGGAGAAATAACTTTTCAAACAAGAACATTTATTGTTTTTAGTTGTCCACCAGTCCTTTCTTAATATTTGTGAGTAAAGGATATCTGTCTTTGAAACATAGAAACTTCTAACTTTATCAGGAATTTTTTTAAAATTTAAATTTGGTTCTGAAAATCTAACTGACTAATCTAAATTACAAATTTTCCCCTCTCCAAGACCACCAGCAGTCCTCTTGCAAAGTAGTTTTTAAATCGCGTGAGCCTACACAGCGGGAGTGTGCAGATCATTCCATTGTGGACGGCATCGCACTTGAACCTGGCTCTATTCTCATCTGATATTCTCACATGTATATTTTCCAGGAGATGTTAGTGAATAGCAAACCTTGCAGTGGTGAAGGGAGCTGACGTGGAAACAAATTGAGAACACAAAATTGCAGTTTTATGTCGAAAAAAAAAGGCTGGAAAATCTCAAGATCCCTACAATTTCTTTCTTAGTTTCAGATTCCAGCATCCATAGTGTTTTGTTTTTATTTTAGTTTTAAGTCGAAGTCTGACAATTGTCATCTAATATTTTAATATTACACTCTAAAGCTACCAACATTTACATAATGTACATACATTTCAGCACAATGTATTCCTCTCAAAACAAACTGTAGAAAATATAAACGATAAATAGTGGCTTCTAATTTACCTTCTCGTCAATTTTGAGTTGCTCAAGCCCCTATCCCCTGGTCACGCATTGATCGGGATATTGCTGCTGACCTTCACTGTGAAGCAAGATCGACAGACATATTCAAAATGAACACACTATGATGCAGCTTGGCAAGAGTCTAATCATCTTTCTTCAGCGTACACACAGTTTAGTTTACTTTTTTTTTGTTTCCCTTGGCCTATCTTTTTTCCTCACATCTTGACGGGGCGAAAACACATCTCCTTGTGAGATTATAACAGCTAACGAGCGTCTTTCTGGATCAACTATGGACTCAGTAAGAATTTAGCGACACCAATTTTTAATCCAACCGATTTATTTGATAGTAAAATTGCGAGCTTTCAACACTCTGTGTCTTCCTCAGGCAAATGCAAAAACACTGCATTTGCGTGAGGAAGACACAGAGTGTTGAAAGCTCGCAATTTTACTATCAAATAAATCGGTTGGATTAAAAATTGGTGTCGCTAAATTCTTACTGAGTTCTTACCACCCCAATCCAACGGCGGCATCTTTACATCTCAACTATGGACGTCAGGGAAGCAGAACACAGCTGGGCTAGTAAAGCAGTTCATCGACTGCCGGAGAAAAGTGTTCAATCTGCCAAGCTGGGCTACTCTGCAAGGCGACTGCAAAAAAAAACCATCGCGTAAAAATAAATAAGGATCCCCCCTCCCCCCCGTTGTCAACATAAAATCTGGGGTCTCAAGACAAGTGGGGAACCCGAGCAGCAGTAAAGTGGAGGATTATAAACTGGACTCTTCCAGATATGGTCACTCAGGACTCGGGCTTAAAAACTTTTGGATGCGAGTAAAAACTTTCCGTCAGAGCTGCGCAAGGAAGACCCCTTTAAAGACAGGATAAAGCTGAGCGCGGCCGGTCGTTGTCCTCTAATAAACATGTTTGGTTGTTGTAAGAGAGAGAGAGAGCTCCTTATCAAGAGGACGCCTGCAGTGTTGGCCATGTGCGTGTACGACTCAACCGGAAATTTGCGGGGGGGGGGGGGGGGGAGGTGGGAAGAAAGCGCGGAAAAATAATAAACAGTGTAACCTTTGAGTGAAGTAGTGCGGGAATAAACGTGGAGCTCAGCCTCTGTAACCATATACGTACACGGTTTAGATGTGGGCACGCAAAACATTTTACACTCACTACACCTCCCGCCGGCCGGCCGGCCGCAAAAGTACTGGAGGAGGTAGGCGACGCTGACGTCTTGGACATTTTTTTTTAACGTGTCCACCCCGAAATTGCACCATCGCCTACTCCACTAATGTATTTTTTCTCTCTCTCTGCAAGGCGAGAAGGAAAGCTTCGGAGTTTTAACCCTGTCGGTTGCTGCTTGGCGTCTGAGCGCCGCTCTCTCAGTTGGACTGCAATTTCCCACGCGTTGTGTCCGGGCGGGCGGGGGGTGAAGAGATGTGGAATATTAATACAGTTACGGGAACAATCCTTCATGTACGATTTTGTTGATGGGAGTTGTGTTTGGGGATGGGGGGGTGGTGGAAGTGAGGAAATTTAAATGAAATTTATTCCTTTCGTCCCACACTTCACCGACCCCTTCCCCTTGACCTGTGTGTGTAACTGACGGCAGCGGTGTTCTCTCCCCGGGGAGGGCAGTTGGTGCTGGCGCGAGCGGAGTCCGTTGCTTGAACGGCGTGTGCTCACGCGCTAGCAGCGGCAGTTACTTTAACTTTGCGCGAAGCGGGAGCGGGGTGGGGGACGCAGAGGGAGGAAAAAAAAGTTGGGATTGCGCGCGCGCGCCTAAGAATGCGTGCACGCCAGCGAACCGCCGCCATTTTTAAATAAAAGTGATGGTGGGGTGCGCGTGCGAGACGGCGTGCACGCGTGTGCAGGCAGCGAGGAGGAGCCACCGAGTGTGAGTGAGCCAGTTTGACTCTAAGCACCACCAGCGCCCCGCAATCAGTGAGGGGGCAAGGATAAAAAAAATCAAATCATCATCATCTTAACAGCAGTAGGATTGAAGTAAGTGCTCTTTTTGCTTTATCTTTCCTACTTTTAGTTTGCTTTTCTTCCGTCTTCCCCCCCCCCAACTTATGATTAATCTGTTCGTGTATAGTGTCTGTGTGCTTGAGAGGAGAAGGAGCAGTTAGAAAGTTTTTTTTGCTACATTGTGGAATGTCTGGTTATCGATGAGTGTAAAAGTAGTGGCGAAGTGTGTCTTGGCAGTGTTTTAAAGCCCGCATCCCTGTGCGTTTGAGGTGGAGGCGCTGCGGTCAGCGCACGTACGCAGTGAGATACAGTCGGCATCCAGTGGAGCTGGAAAGAAACCTTGAGTTCAACTTGATTTTAATCAAGTACAGACCAGGCACTCAGACATACACAACTTTTTTTTGTCTCCAAAAAAGTAAACCTTTGACTTTAATCTCGGTACTCCGTTCCTCCTCACGCTTCCCACTAGGGAACTCAGTAGGTGATACGGAACCAAGAAAAAGTTATGCCGGTTAGGCAGTCTTTTAATGACTATGAATTTCGTCAAAACTATCTCCCCCCCGCTCCAGCCCTGCATTCTCCTGACTTCGAGATACTAGGACCTGAGCAGGGCCCCGCGATTCTGAAATACCTTAGGTATCCCTTTAAACACAGTTTACCAACTCTGGGCCCTGGGGTAACCGAGGGAGTGCAGTGTTCACTGCTTTGGAAAGGGAAAACTGTAATGGGGTTAATAAACTGCTAAATTATATGCATCTTGGTGGCATCAAAGATACTCGGAAAGAAAATCTGGCTCCTTTGCTCATCGCGTGCGTGTGTATTCGGTTATACATTACTGCGGAGAATATAACAGCGTTTTACAGCAAATGAAGCAACTTCTTTCCTAAAAAATGTTAACGTCACTTCCACTTGGGTGGAAAACTACATTCGATATTGATATTGAAAGTCTGTAGCTGCTCGATGCAAACGACTGGAATGGATGGGTGTAAAACAATTTAGATAGTGAACTGTGAAGTTTTGAATATCTTCGGTATCGTTGAAGATGGAACTTTTTGAATGTGAGTTTACATACAGAAAACTGATGCAGCATTAAATTCTAATCGAAAATAAGTCAGGCTATGAAGCGACATTCCTAGTGATCAGTTGTACTTTCCCTTGATTGATTGCACTTAGTTTGTTTTGGGGGTGGGTATAAGTGAAGTGAAGATTGGCAATAGTAGATAAGATTGTGGAACTATTGATTCAAGGTAGTGAAGCCAAACCGTTTCACATGGTTGCTTGTTTAAAAAGTGCATATATACTAATCTTACCAAGAATTATTTTCCTTTTTAAATAAACAAAGGTTGAGTCTGGAAATGGTTTTGTAAAGTCTTGCTGAACTTTTGGGGAATTTTCAAAGGCCTAAAAAGTATTTAATCGTTTCTTTCTGTCAGTTAGTTCAAAAGTACAGCTGAATCAGCAATTCTTCGGAGAATGGTTCTGTCTTTAATTGAAAGTAAATCCTGCAATTGAGCATGAACCCAAGTCCTTGATTAAATACAAGGTGAACATCACACTTTTAAGATGAAATTCTATAGTTACATACATTGGCTTTGAGGAGATTGTTCCATATTAATCATATTGCTGTCGTATTGGTAGGATTGTATTTTTTTCAGCAGACTTCCATGAGCAGTTAACTTGTTGGAAAGACATATGATGGGTACTGTGATAGAAGGGGTTAGTATTATCGATGCAGAGTTCAGAAACTTGTAAATATTTTCTTGGTTGATTCCAAAAATGTAATTCTGTTGGTATTTCAAATTCTTCCCTATTGATATATGGGGACTGTTGCTTAATGTTGAATAAATTGAAACTTCGTTCAAATGAACTACTTCTTGAGGATTTTGGTTTTTGTTTCCTGATTTCTGTTTTTTTTGAAAAGCGCTCACCACAAAATAATGGAGAATTAGAATAGTCATGAACATGGACATGCTTGTCATTCTGATCAATGATGTTCTTTGGCAGGAATGCTGAGAAATAGCACATTAGTTTTCCTTTCTAAATATCATCACAAAAGTGCATTCATTCAGTGTTTTATAGATTATCTGGGCTAATTAATCAGTTGTCAAATCTCACTTCCCAAAAGAAGTATAATTTAGAACAGAGATTGAACTTTGGCTTAACAGTAGGTATTGTGCTGCTGTTATCATGATTTTACTTGTCTTCGATGAATCTCTATGGCACATAGATTAGCAATGAGTTCATTATACAAAACCAATGCAGAGTTTCTAATACCATGAGGTATTAGAAAAAACGCTTGGTTTAACAGTGAAGCTCAAAGCAGCAGTTTGACTGTTTTCATTAAAATCTTTTAAAGATGCAAGTTCTGTAAGTCCTAGTTTTGTACATACACTGAAAATGGGCTGGAAGTCGGGGTGAAGGATGTTTTAGTGAAACTTTAATTTATCCCACTGAACTAATAGCTCTTGAAGACAGTTCGATATATTGAATCGGGCTATCAGGAGGTAAGTAGGAGTAGGCCATTTGGCGTATTTTTGCGATTCAATATGGTTATGGCTGATCTACCTCAATTCCATCTTCCTGCACTATTGGATACTGTCATGAATATGTTCAGTGACTTGAGCCTTGGGAGTTGAGAATTCCAAACATCTGCTGGCCTTTTGAGTGAAGAAACTTTTCCTTTTCTCGATCCTAAATGGCCAGTCCTTTATTTTTGTCTATGACCCCATTGGTAGCAGGAAGAGACATTCTGCTAGTGTATATCCTGTCAAACCCCTTAAGAATTTTGTGTCAATGAGATCCATGCTCATTGTTTTAAACATTATGGAATATATGCCTAGTCTACTCGACGTTTCCTCATAGTGCAATTCCCTCATCCAAGTAATCTTTGCATTCCCTTTCAGGTTACTGCATCCTTACTTGTATAAGGAGACCAACACTGTACAGCATTCTGTGCTCTTAAGATGATGAACAATTGCACTAAGATTTCTTCACTCTTGGTGTCTGACTGCTTTGTAACTGATGCTTATATACCATTTGGTTTCCTGATTATTTGCCTCATCTGCATGTGATGCTTATAATTCATGAACAGAAACATCCAGATCCCTCAAACACCAGCATTTCCCAGTCTCTTGTCATTTGGGGAAAAATTAACCTTTCCATTATTCAGTTTATCCATGGGAGCTGGAATGAATTTGTAAAGAGTATGTTAGGTAAGACCTACTGATTGACATTCAATATTTTGAAGAGTCTATGGATATTATTTCTGTGGACTTCCAGATGGGATTTAATAAAGTTCCTCATAACGAACAAGTTGGCTAAAGTTGGACTCCATGGGACTGAAGGCAAATTATTGACCCAGTTAGGAAATTGGCTCAGTCATAGAAGGCAGGTGAAGAAACTTTTCCTTTTCTCAAACCTAAATGGCTAGTCCTTTTATTTTTAGATTATATCCCCATAGTAACAGGAAGAGACATCCTGCAAGCCTTTAAGAATTTTGTGTCAATGAGATCCATGCTCATTGTTTTAAACACACTCAGGGGATTCTATGATAAGTAATTCACCACCTGACTCTCCAAAGCCTATCTGCTATCTCCAAGGCGCAAGTCAGGAGTTTGATGAAATATTGAAATCAGCTTCAACAACACTCAAGAAGTTTCACACTTTCCAGGCCAAAGCAGCCATTTGATTGCTACTCTGTTTGCTATCTTTGTTCTTTCCCTTCATTACTATTGCAAGTTGCAGCAGTGTGTACCATTTTCAAGATAAACGTGGCAACTCACCAAGGCACCTTTGAAAGTATCATCCAAACCAATACCTCTTCCTCCTGGAAGGACAATGCAACAGATACGTGGGAACACCACCTGCAATTTCCTTCCAAACCATAATTATCCTGATTTTGAAGCTATGTTGCTGTTCCTTCACTCACTATCGCTGGACCAAAATCCTGGAACTCCCTTTCTAACAGCACTGTAGGTATACTTGCATTACCTGGACTGCAGTTCAAGAAGCTGACTTACCACCACCACCTCAATGGCAAATATTTACCATCTTTTTTGCTCAGTCATTCAAAATGGTCTTTTCCCTTTGTAGCCTTTTTGTGTCCTCTTGATAGCATTTCTTCCCACCTAACCTCATCATCAGCAAACTCCAATACGTTATGCTTGATGATACCATCTGATACAGATTGCTTTGATCTCAGCCATTCACATCGATCAATATCGTACCCTGCTGGTTACAAGCATCCAACTTGCAGATGGCGCTTTTTACTTCTACTGTTGTTCATCTATTAAATAATCTTCAATTAATACTGTTATTACCCACCAATCTCATGAGCTTTACACTTTTGTAATAACCTCTTGTGGTATCTTGTTGAAAATTCTGTGGAAAGCTAAATGCATTGCATCCTCTGATACTACCTCATTTGCCATGTTAGAACTGCAAAAAAAATCTGTCCTTCTATAAATCTATGCTTCTATCTAATAATTTTAAGTGCTCTGTTACTGTGCCTTCATAAGATCTTAGCATTTTCTACACTATTATGATCAGGTCAACTGACCTATAGCTCCTAGTTTTTTCAGTCCCTCATTTCCTGAATAAATGGAGTTATGCTTGCTACTCTCCAGTCAATGAGGCAGTTCTTGAATCTAGTAACTCTGGAAGATCAAAACCATTGCTTCCACTCTTTCACAATCCTAGGCTGCAGATCACCAGGTCAAGGATAAAATTCTGTTAATTTCTCTTGTATTATTTGTTTTGTAATTTTGGGTTCAATTTCCAATAGATCTTTGATTTCTCTTTATTTCGAGAAATTTTGTGTCTTCTCACATGTTACTTTTGAGTAGTTTGGTAAGGATTGATGTACACATATCGTGAGTAGCAACAAACCTATTTTCTTTACACAAAGTGAGAAAAATAAGGTACTTGGAAAGAAGGAAAATAATCTGAGATTAGAGGAGCAAAGCAATCTCTTATACACAAGCCATTGTAAGTACTGAATTAGACTAACAAGGATATGTTTTTATATTTTATATTAAATATTTAAATAAAACATGAGGTTTTACTTCTTGGTGGATGGAATTACAGCAAATCTTGGTTAGGCCATACTGAAGTACTGTGAATAATTTTGGTTGCTGTATTATAAAAGAGGTATTGAGCCTCTGAAGGATTTGCAATTATAAATGTAAGGATATAGACTGAATTTTTCTTCTTGAAAAAGTGATGGCTGAGGGAATGACCTAGTAGAGGTGTATAAAATTGTACCCAAGATTAACTCTGGTATAGAGAAAGCAGTGTTTCCAGAAGCAAAATGCTGGAGATGCTGAAAATCTGAAAAGCTGGAAATGCTCAACAAGTCAAGCAATATCTATAGAGACAAACTGAGTTAATATTTCAGGCCAATAGGCTATCCAAATGTGGCCAAGGGAAAACTAGAGGCTATTCATGTGTAGCAGTAAGAGAAGAACTATCAAGAAATCAAATAGCAAATGCAAGAGAATTTTTTCTTTTACCAGAATGGTGAGAATGTGGAAATTGCTACCACATAATTGGTGAAGTGTAATGATGTATAATGAGGAAGTCAGACAAGGCTACGAAGAGATGGGAACAGAGAATAATGCTGAGAGTTGAGTTTGAAAGAGTTGTGAAGAGGCTAGAGTGGAGCATAAAAATTGATATGGACTGATTGGGCTGAATGGCCTGTTTCAGTGCTGTTTGTTCAATGTGAAAATTGCAGATTGGGTGAGCACTTGAGTCCCCAAGTATGAAAATCGGCTTTGGTCCAGTGGCACATTGTTTGTTCCAAATCTATGCTTTATACATTAGATTTTTAAAAGTACATTGTATAACTATTCAATTCTCTATCTCACCTTCACCTCTGTTAACTTCTTGCACTTGCGTCAAAGCTCAGTGTAACTTTGAGGAATAGCATATCACCATAACAAGTGAGCTCTAGAGTGGTAATTGTAGGATAATCCAAAGATATACCTTTGCGGTCCCCCTGTAAGGATTGCACAGCAGTGGCCCAGAAAGTTCAAACTTCCATTGAACGATTGCCCTGTAGATGGAACCATTTGAAAATGATTAAAAATTGCGTGGTTCAATTCTGTCTTACTGTCTTAAGTAATAGCTAACCAGGAAAAATCAGAATCTGGGTAACTATAGTATTAATTCCCCTACATGCTACGTGGGTTCCACTGATGACCCAATACCACCATCTCTTTCCCTCCTACCCCCAATATACATCTGCACATCTCCCAACTAACCAATGCCCCTACCCTTTTAGCTTACAATCTCCTGGCTCTCACAGTGGCAGGACCTTTATACTTACCTGCTTTATGGTAGTTGTTGACATAAAAAAAAGCCCTGGGGGACCTGCTGTTTTGCACAGTTCGCATCCAGCCTGAGTTGGAAGGAACAGCTGGATTTCAAGGTTTAAAAAAAATCTAGGAGAGGAATGGCAGCCCAATTCAGATTGCAACTTCATGGATGTTATGTGCCTTGATTTAAACCTCATTGCCTTGTTGAGTTCAAAAACACCAAGTCATGATTACTGCTGTCGTTTTCTTGAACTGCCTATGCTGGTAAGGGTTCAGCAGTTATGCTTATTAATGCCTATTCCAAATGTATCTTTTGTTTACTTATCCCATTATCACTCATTTAATTGCTCCTGCTGTCTGCTTGGTGCTGCTGCCTTTGTTCTGCCATTCCTCCTTTCCCTGTGCTTTCTGCAAAACTGTTGAATCTTCAACTATTTCTAGTTAATTCTGACAGATCATCAATCTGAATGAACTGTGAATGTTTTCATCATTTTCCAGTTTACCTGATTTCGAGGAATTGCAATACTTGCCTTCAGTCTTATTTTCATCAGTTCTATGTTTAAAAAAAAAGCAATTTTATGCAGCACTTTTCATCACCGGAATTCTCAAAGCATTAAGTACTATTGTTCTGGATGAACTCAGCAGGCCTGTCAGCAGTTTGGAAAAAAAGTTTGAATCCAATATCAATTATCTTCAGGACAGAGAAGAGGTAGAAGTATGATGGATTTTATGATGGAAAAGGGGACAGAGTCAAACAGAATGAAAAGGAATATCTCAAATTGGTTAGAAGCAGAAGATTGAATGATGCAGATGTCATGGAACAAAAGGCAAAGGTAGTATTAATGGTTGCAGTAAAGAAATAAAACATTGGTCCGGAATAAGTGTTAATGGCAGAATAAAGGACAGCTGTGTGTGAAAGCAGAAGTGTAAAATCTATGTACAGAAAGACACCTGGCATAAAAAAAGTAAAATTGGAGGATAGGTTCATGATATGTACACTTCATATCATTCTCAGCCTTTATCATCACCATTTACATTTTCTTTGCCTTTTTATCTACGCCATTTATATCAATTACAATCCCCCTCACAGTATAAATCTTGTTCGATTTTCAGCTCTGATAAAGGATCATCCTGACTTGAAATGTTAGTGCTGTTCTCTCTTGACAGATGCTGTCAGACCTGCTGAAATATTCCAGCATTTTCTGTTTTGTTTCATGATATGAAGTTGTTGAACTCTATTGAATCCAGAAGGCAGTAAAGTCGCTAATCATAGAATAAGGTGCTGTTCCTTTTCCTTGTGTGGCATTTCACTGAAATGTTGCAGCAGGCCAAGGACAGAAATGTGAGCGTGAGAACGAGGTGGTGAATTAAAATGGCAAGCAATACATCTTGCTCTCTCTTGTCAGCATTTTGAAGGAACCATTCCCTTTGGGTCCACTGCTTGGTCACCCCTTACAACTCCTCCCACTCCTCCCCTTCCCACACAATGTTACAATACAATAGCAAGTGTTTACATTTTTACCTCCTGTTGCGAAGTTGATATTTGTAAAATTGTCTATTTAAAAACATCTTTTTTTAAAAAGAGATGCAGGTGCAGATGTAGTACACAGACTGAATTATTGTGTTGAGAGGTCAGGCAGTAACGTTGCCAAGACAACAGGCTGTTTTTGAATTTTAAACAATCAATTTAAACTGGGCATTTAAATAACAGCAACATATCAGATTTGAATTTGATGTTTTGGTAAGCTGAGAACCACTCCTTTTGTGGGGAGATTGGAATGTCATCTGGGGTATAAGAGACAGCCAGCAATTACTCTCTGACACAATAATGGCCTCTGCCACAGCTCATTTATGTCTTAAAAGAAAACCTCACCTCAATAGGTGAAGATAGCAAGAAGACAGAAGGTTCTGCAAGATGTATTTTGACAGTGATTATAAATTTTTTTTTGTTAATTGGGAATTATATTTTATCTATTAGAATAGTGTTTTATTCAGCTTGTTATTAGTTTAGTTTGTGTTCACTGTTAGCTAGATAAAGTGCATGTTGATTTTGCAGAGAAAATCTTAGGTTATTATTTTGATTTAACCACTAAAAGTTGTTGAAGAGCAAATCACGCATCTCTTCACGCTTTTAGCATTATAAAATGAGGTACTCCTCTTTCAGTGGTTAGTTGTTGGCTGTCAGAGAGGGGATCAATCTCCTCTTTATAACATCTCTTTCTTACTGTCAGTCCCAAACATTCCTTTCAGGTGAAGCATTGATTTACTTGTATTTTCAATTTGGCCCACTCTGTTCACTGCTTTTATGTGCTTCCTTTACACTCGGAAACTGGGGATTGCTTTGTGGAATACTCTACTCAGACAGCAAACGTGAGCTTAACTTTCTAATTGTTTTTTCCAGTACTTTGTTTTAGTGCATTTGTTTTCACGTGTAGCTGTCCATTAACACTTAGCCAGGACCAATGCTTTATTTTTTTGTGTTGCAACCATTAACACTTCATTTGCCTTTGGCTCGATGACATCTTTGCAATGTAACCTCTTCCACCACTGGCCTTCCTTGTTGTTCTACGTGATGACCACCCTCACTCCCCTTTCAACAGTACACAAGATCTGTCACATTTCTACCCCTCAGATCCAAAGGGGATTCATATTGGACTCAGTGATAATGCCATTTCTCTCTACACAAGTATCCCTCTCTGTACCTTCATCATCAAGCCAAGGGGCCAATCCTGGTTTTTTTGAGGGTTGTCAGAAGGGCCTGCTAGAAGCAGCACAGACCTATTTAAATAAGATGCCAGCCTGATTAAGCTGTAACATGGAAAACCATGCTTTATAAGCATTGATAGCATCATGTTGTACAGGGTTCCACGATCAACTGGTCAGATCAAAGCTTCACAGTCTTGCTGCATGCATGTAATCTCTACAGTGTAGGAGGTGATCATTCAGCCGATTGACTTTGCACTGCACTTCTGAATGATGGTGGAGAATTAAACAAGTAACCGGGGGGGCTGTAAATACTTCCATCCTTGGTGATGGGGAAGTCCAGCTTGCAGAAGATGAGACTGTCATATTTGTATGGGCTTTGATAACATCTCCACAGCATTGCTGAAGATTTGATGGATTGAGGAACAGTGGGCCATGGGGAAATGGCATAGAAAAAAAGTTGAGGCTGACATATATAAGCCATGATCATATTGAATGGCGGGGCAGCTTGATGGACCTAGGGCCAACTCCTGCTTCTATTTCTTACGGTTGTAAGACCATGCTTTTAGTCAAGACATTCCGTACAGCTATAACACTGACATCTACCTGATAATGGAAAATCAGCCAGGTATTTCCTGTCCACTGGCGAATTGTGTTCTCACTGCCTACTCTCGACCATCAATAGTATTGGGAGATGTTATCATCTCGTTGCAATCAAGTAGCACTTGCCAATAACCTGTTCACTAATGCTTAATTTAGATTCCACAAGGATCTCTAACCATCAGACCTGATTTATAGTCTTGGTCCAAAAATTAGCAAAGAAGCTGAATTCCAGAGGTATGCTCTTGATAACAAAGCAGAATTTGACTGAGAATGGCATTGAAATACCCTTGTAAAATCTGAAGTCAATGGGTCTTGAGGGAAAATTTTCTATTGGTTAGAGACTTGCAAGGTACAAAATAGATGATTGTTGGAGGCAAATTATCCTAGTCCCATAACATTGCTTGATTGAATTTTTCAGAAACATCCATTTCATCAATGACCTTCTGTCCACCATAAGAATTGGTGATGTTCCTTGTTATTTGCACAATATTCGGTTCAAGTTGCAACTCGTACAATTATGGAATGTTTACAGCACAGATGAGGAATCTTGCTACACATACATGCTATATCCCTGTATGAACAATTTAGCTCATTCCATTTGTCTACTTTTTCCCCTTGCTCATGCAAATCTTTGCTCTTCAGGTCCTTAGACAAGTGCATCTTTCATAGCCCCCATTGAATTTGTCTCCACCACCTTGTCAGGTAGTGCTTTTCAAATCCAAACCACTCTGGATAACATTTGTGCAACACAAGTGCCAAGCAGTGACTATCACCAACAAAAGATCATCTAACCGTTGTCTCATGACACTTCAAGGCATTGCAGAGTCTTTCACTTTTAACACCCTGGGATTATTACTGATAAGAAACTGCACTGGACTAGCTATATAAATGCTTCCGAAGTGACCAACGAATAGCTCACCTGACTACCCAAAGCCTGTCCACCATCTGCAAGTCAGACAGAAGATCCCAAGTGTGATGATACAATTGCCTGAATGAGAGCAGTTCCGAAACCATCCAACACAAAGTAGCTGTTTAATTGGCTCTACCTCCACAAACATTCACTTCCTCTAACTAGAAGGACAAGGGAAAAAGCGACCTGGGAATACTACCACCTGGAAGTTCCTCTCCAAGCCACTCACCATCTTGACTTGGAAACGTATTGCAGTTCCTTCACTGTCACTATGTCAAAAACCTGAAGCACCCTCCCGAGCAATACTAGGTCCACATGGACCACAGTGAATCAAGAAGGCAGCTCATCAGTGTCTTCTAAAGAGCAATTCTGAATGGGAAAATAAACGGCCTAGCTAGCGATACCCATGTAAGCATTTGTTCCTTTGGTAACCAGCTTAAAGCTGTGTGGAATGATTCTTAATACTTACACCAATGGGAATGTTTTCCCTCTGCTCTATCTAAATTCCTCATTATTTTGAACATCTCTCTTCAATCTGTTCTGTGAACAACCCTAGCTTCCTCAGTCTCTGACTGGAGTCTTTCATATCAGAAAGCATATAGACCTCTTCTGAAAAAAGACACTGCTACTGCTTCCTGCCACTCTGCTAATTTCTTATCTATTCCGTCACCTTTCTCTTAGTCTGTGGGCTTCATGTTGCTTGCAGGCAAATTTATTAGGTAGCACTCCTCAGTGTGGCAGAGTGCCAGGCAAAGATCATCTCCAGCAAGCGAATTTAACCACCTCTCCAGTCTTGATTCTGCTACCTAATTAAAAATCATAAACCTCCTTTGTAAATATTGTCTGAATAAAATAACATTTTTGTGTCATTACAACACAGCCAGAGGCTATTTGGCCTATTGAGTCTTTGCAGGCTATTTGTTGAACATTTGGATCAGTTCCTTCCCCTGATCGAGCCACACAGCCTGCAAGTATATTTCCCTCAAGTTGTCCAACTAATTTGATTTTGAAATCATCGTCTCTAACCACCTTTGTATCTCGAGTTCCAGGTCTTTGCTACTTATGTATAAATCATAGAGAATGATAGAATCCCTGCAGTGCAGAAAGAGGCCATTTGGCCCATCAAGCCTGCATTTACCCCACTATTCACTCTAATCTACACTTCTGTGGACGCAGGGAATTTATTATCTTTGAACTATGGGAGGAAACCGGAACATTCGGGCAGAAAATGTGCAAACTCCACGTGGATGGTCATCCAAGGCTCGAATTGAACCCAGGTCTCTAGTGCTGTGAGCCACTGCACCATCCCATTCTTGCTTCTGTTGTCACCCTCCCCAACCCCTCATACCTCTTCCTCAAATCTCTTGTCATTTTACCATCAGCAAATGGAAACAACTTTTTTTTAATATAACTGCCTCATTCAGACCTGTTATAATCTGGAACACCTCGACCACATCTCCCCATAATCTCATTTTCTCCAAACTAACATTGTAGCCAAAATCATTCCATCTTTGCAATGCTTATGATAAATTTCTGCACCTTCCCTAAAATGTGGTGACCAGAACTGGGTGGATGCGATGCTCTAGTTATGGTTTAACCAGAATTTTATAATGATTGGCATAGTTTCTCTTTTGTACACCTACATGCTATTTATGAAACTCAAGATTTTGTGTGCTTCTGTAACTTGTCTCTCCAAATGTTCTGCTACCTTCAAAAACCTATGAACATAAACTATTAGATTTCTTTGTCCCTGCACACACTGTAACCAAAGTCTTAAGCCTTTCTCTTTGGCCAAATTGCAGCCCCTCTTATTTTTCTGCATTAAATTCTGTCTGCACATTCTGCTTGCCTATCTATGTTGTATTGCAGTCAATGTTTTCAATATTGCTCTATTTTCCAATATCCAAGTTGTTTTTGTATATCAGGAAGCAGTGGTATTAGTCACTTGGGGAACACTATTGCCTTGATTTCCAGTCTGGAAAAATAACCATTGGCCACAATTTGCTTTTTTCAGAAGTTTCCAAAAAATTCAATTAAACTAGTTGAGCATGATCTGATTCTGACTCAAACCTCTGCAAGCACCTGCTGAATTTTTTCCCCTATTATTTGTATATCCTGACACACGACTCATGTTAAACTGATCAGCCTGTAGTTTCTTGATTCAGGGTGCTACTTTTCAATCCTCTGCCGCCTTCCCCATATCTCGGTAAGATTATGGAAAGGCTTTTTGCTATGTCTGTGCCCACTTCCATTAACAACATGAGCCAGCTGACTTATTTATTTTAAACAAAGCCAGGCTTTTCAGTATTTTCTCTGACTCAGTTTTCACTTCATCTGTTATCTTAACCATCTTAGCTTCAGCCAATACTTTTTCAGTATCCTCTTCAATAGACATGCATACGAAGTATTCAAAGGCGTTTGCAAAGTTAGAATACTTAAAGCATATATCACCCTCTTTGTTGCAAGGGGACCTCCCAGCATTCTATTCACATGAAAGTGGATTTTTTTGGATGTCTTATATGAACTGCCATTTTATCCTCTTACTCTCATTGGTCCTATTTTCCCTTTTTTGTCTGAATTCCAGCTCAATATGCATCAATTTGATTTACTTCTGTATGTTGTCTATCTCCCGCCTAATCCAAAGCACCCTTATTCCCCTGTCCTTGATGAACGTAATCTGAAAACTTTGGAAATATTTTCCTGTCAGTGTTGGTTTGATTTTACCTGGGCTAGATATTTTATATTTCTTCAAGTTTGGAAGTTCTACTTTAGGTTGTTACTTGGCTCCATTTTAATGTAAACCTTATGATTCAATGTCATTCATACCAAAGTGTTTTTCACTTGTCCCATCTCTATCACCGGCACAAGATGCAGCATTGTCTCCTTTCTAGTTGATTAAAAACATACTGGTCAAGGAAGTTTCCTTAAACACATTTCAGAAATTCTGTTCTGATGATACCACTTTTAAAAATGGCACTTGTGACATGCCTGTCTTTTTCATTATCCTAAGCTATTCCATTGATTGTGGTTGACAGGACATTGAACTGGGTTTGATCCATTTCCTACACCTCTGACTTCACCCCTTCCCATTCTTTCCAGAAGCATGATAAGGTCTCTCTTTGTGCTTGCTTTCTACCCCACCAACCTCTGCATTCAAAAGATCAGCCCCTGTCATTTCTGCCAACTCCAGCATGATGCCACCCAATCAGCATTCTGCATGAACTGTTTCCCCCATGATATCCTGACCCACTCCTCTATCATCCTTTATTCTTCATGCTCTTCCCATGGCACTTTCCCTTGCAGTTGTAAGAGACGTAAAACTATCTCATTTACCTCATTTTAAGTAAAGCAACGTTTCATGTACATCTGCTTCCATTTGGTCTACTGAATTTGCTGCTTCCAATGCACTTTGTTTTACATGAAGGAGAGTAAATATAGAGAAGTGATTATCTTGTGGATCACCTTCACTCAGTCTGCAAGCATGACCCCAAGACTTGCCATTTCAACTCAGCATCCTGCTCTTATGCCCACATTGGCCTGCCACAGTGCTCAGTGAAGCTCACACAGACTGCAGGAGCAGCACCTCATCTTCATTTCTTGGGATTTGATGTTGGTTTCAATAACTTAAGACTGTAACCTTTTTCCTCCATCTTGACCTTTTTTTTTATATCGAAATATTTCTTGTCTCCCCCTTCCCCTGGTGGACCAACTGTCACTTGTCTCCTGGTTTTGCTTATACTGAGACTTTATTCTCCTATTAATACTTTCTAATATCTTACCTTTATGACATCATCTGCATTTTCTATTGCCCTTCAAACTGTTATTAACACTTCCTCTTTCTCATGACCTATACATCTTAGTTGCAATCTCTCCAAGCTCTCACCTATCGTGACCTTCTAATCTGCTCCATCCTCTCTTATTCAGTAGATAATATATCTCTCCCTTTCTTAGCTCTGAAGACTTATACAGATTCAAAATGTTAACTGTATTTCTCTGCCAGATCAGTTGAAAATTTCATTATTTTGTTTTTTTGTTTCAGAAAATCCTCTCCTTCCTTTCCCCTTGCACTAACATTGTTCCAATAAGTAACTGAGTGATGACTTTTGTACATCTTGGTGATTTCATTGCAGATTTACTCCGCTCTCTCGCTCGCACATGCACAGAGTATTTGGAAATCTATAGAATATCCCCAGTATCATGTTATACCCTTTTTGTTTAGCATTTCTAACCAGATTCTGTCCGTGTCTTCTCGAGGACAGCCTCTTTTCGATCTTACATTATCTTCCCCTAATCAGTACTGCCAGTTTACCTGCCTTTTTTCCTCCTCTCTTTTTTGAACACTTTGTATCCATGGCACCCAGTGCTGAAAGTTTGAAAAAAAAATTCCAATACATCACATTTCCACTGGGCTATATGTGTGTGCAGCTTATTAACTTTCTCGCCACCCCTTTTTATTCTTTCATGGATATGAGCACTGCTATCAAGATCAGCATTTGTTCTAAATGGTGGGCTTACTGAGTATTGTGGCAGGCCAAGTATGGTAACGTGGGCATGAGAGCAGAACGCTGAGTTGAAATGGCAAGTCTGGGGGTCATTCTTAATTGCCTTTAAATTGAGTGACTTGCTGACTTTTCAAAAGCCATCAAGAGTCAACCACATTGATAATGTTCTCCAGGCCAGACTGGGTAAGGATGGAAGATTTCCTTCTGTCCAGGCTATTGAGGGGTTAACTATTACTGAGACTAGCTTTAAATTCCCAATTTTTTTTAACTGAATTAAAATTACATCAGCTGCTGTGCTGGGATTTGAACCTGTGTCCTTGCTGTCATGCCCACAAGCCCATCCTTGATCTGCTGCATTGTTCTAACAAAGCCAGGCACAAGCTTACGGAGCAGCATTTCTTCCAGTTGGGCATTATGCAGCCCAAGTCTTGACTTTGAGTTCAGCAACTTCTAAATTTTGATTTTTCTCCTTGATCTTAAAACTCCATCTCCCTTTTTCAAATTATCTCATACATGTATTGCCTCAATTCAACCCCTCCCTCCCCGCCCCACCAAAATACCAGGCCATCTATCTTCTACTGTAAATGTTACTACTTTCTGTTGGAATTTCTACAGTTCTAACACATTCTCCCATCTTTCATTTCTGAGGAGGAGTCTTAAAACTTGATGTCAACTCTGTCATTCTCCTAACTGATGCTGGCTAGCTTAAGTTTTTCCAGCATCCTGTGCTATTCTTTCCCAGAAGATTAGTTAGCCAAGGCCTCTAGATTACGAATTCACTGACATTGCCACTATCTCCCTTACTTTGTGTTTAAAAAAAAAACATGCATACTTTGTCTGTGAATTTCTCTCAGTTTCCTTAGTCTGTTTCTATCTAATATGCTTTTTCCTCTATTAAATCTTATTCCTTTATAAACTTTCAACTTCATGTAATTCTATATGCTGGCTCCCACCCACTTGCTAATTTAGATTAAACTTTTCCCAATTACACTGGTGAACTTTTCTATGAGGGCATTGGCTCCTGTCCTTTTTGATTAAGTGCTTCTGCTCCGGAACTGGTTTCAATGCACCAATAATCTGAAGCTCTTCATGCCTCAGCCACATATTGATTCTTCCTTAACGTAATGTTTCTACTCCCACTAATTGAGAATTGTTGGTTAGGATATGTAGTTTATTGGTTTTATATATTTATTTGTCAGTTGGAGAGGTGGTATTCTTGATTCCTGTGTATGTATTGATAAGCCCAAATATTGTTATTTGAACTCAGTCATCCAGAAAAGTTTGGGTAAATATAAAAGCAAAATAGAATAGTTGACGGAAGTACTCAGATCAGGCAGCATCTATGAAGACAGAAAAACAATTCAAAGGGTGTTATTATGGTATACCTTTTCAAGAGCTTTGAATAAACAGCAGCCCACTTCTTGTGCTACTGCTCCCTTTTTGAGCAGCCATTGCCTTGTGTGTAATAGCAGCTATTACAGAGGTTAAGAAAACACAACATGGCAGTAGCCTATGGGAATTTTAACATCTCAACTTTTTAAATACTCTTTCACACCTTTTGGAGAAGTCCTTGTCATGGCCATTATCAATTCTACAGTAACCTCAGGCCCTGAATGTTGGTTCCATCTATCCAGGGATTAAGGGTGCTCTTTTGGAACAACAAGAAAAAAATGAAAAAGATACATGATAGTCATGCTGGAATTGAAGTTTCCAAATAAGTGGTAGGACAACAGGTAGTGATATAGAATCCAAGAATTAGTACCTGGAGTACTGCACAAGTCTCCAGGGTTCATCCAGAACCACGTTCGTACAAGGTTGTAACTTGTAATAGCTTTATGTTGCATCAGAATAGATGTCAGAAAAGAGCAGTTCATGATCCTAGATCAATGGAAGACGATCAGATAAGACCAAAGACTAATTCCAGTGGATGGTTGCATTTTATATTTAGAGTTTCGATAAATATGTTTCAGGTTCTAAGACTTATTATCTTATTTTTGTAGTATAGAACATAGAACATTACAGCACAGAACAGGCCCTTCGGCCTTCGATGTTGCGCCAACCAATATAAAAAGAAATGACCCTCCAAACTAAACCATTCCCTTCTCTTCCATATACTTATCAACTAACCTCTTAAACGCCACCAAACTTGGCGCATCTACAACTGCTGCAGGCAGGGCATTCCACTCCCGAACCACCCTTTGGGTAAAGAACCTACCTCTGATATCCGTCCTATAACTATCACCCCTTAATTTAAAGCTGTGTCCCCTCGTGCTAGCTTTCTCCATCCTAGGAAAAAGGCTATCACTGTCCACCCTATCTAAACCTCTAATCATCTTATATGTTTCGATTAGGTCCCCTCTTAGCCGCTCCTTTCTAACGAAAACAACCTCAAATCCCTCAGCCTCTCTTCATAAGACCTGCCCTCCATACCAGGCAACATCCTGGTAAACCTCCTCTGTACCCTCTCCAATGCCTCCACATCTTTCTTATAATGCGGGGACCAGAACTGCACACAATACTCCAAGTGCGGCCGCACTAGAGTTTTGTACAGTTGCAACATGACGTTGCGGCTCCGAAATTCAATCCCCCTACCAATAAAAGCTAAGACTCCATATGCCTTCTTAACAACCTTATCGACTTGACTGCCTACTTTCATGGATCTATGCACATATACACCAAGATCCCTCTGTTCATCAACACTATTAAGAATCCTACCATTAGCCCTATACTCTACACATTTATTATTCCTGCCATAGTGCATTACCTCACACTCTTCCACATTAAACTCCATTTGCCACCTCTCGGCCCAGCTCTGCAACTTGTCCAAGTCTCTCTGCAAACTATAACACCCCTCTTCACTATCTACCACTCCTCCGACTTTAGTGTCATCTGCAAATTTACTAATCCATCTTCAATACCCTCATCCAGATCATTTATAAAAATTACAAACAGCAGGGGCCCCAAAACAGACCCCTGAGGTACACCACTTGTCACCGAACTCCACGATGAATATCTCCCATCAACCACCACCCTCTGTCTTCTATCTGCTAGCCAATTCCTAACCCAATTAGCTAAATCACCCTCTATCCCATACATCTGCATTTTCTGCAGAAGTCTTCCATGGGCCACCTTATCAAACGCCTTACTAAAGTCCATATATACCACATCAACCGCCTTACCCCCATCCACCTCTTTGGTCACTTTTCAAAAAACTCAATGAGGTTAGTAAGGCACGACCTACCCTTCACAAAACCATGCTGACTATCCCCAATCAATTCATTTCTCTCTAAATAACTATAAATCCTATCCCTAATAATTCTCTCCAATACTTTGCCCACAATATAGAGAATTAATATTGAACATGTAAGTATACTGTCTGCATTAATGATGTAAGTAATAGACAGTATATGAAGAGAGGGGGAAAGTTCCATGTAGAGGTTTGTGCAGAGACTACTTTGTAAATAGTTAAGATAATGAGTTTTCTAACGTATCCTCTCCAGCCTTGCTCCTAAGGAGCATGACTACCAGACCAAAGACAATAATTGAGCTTTTCGACCAGGTTGTGTGATTAAGCCACTTTTGTTATTTTAATTGATCTGGTGATACTATGCCTTTAACAAAAGTGTTTAATCAAGTTTCTCTGAAGTGTGTCAAGCAGGCCTTGGTGTTTTGTTTGCAGTGATATCTTGTATTGTTACTGAAGCAGTATAATTGATGTGTTTGTTTTAATCTGATATAATGCAGTATTCTTGTGTTCCTCTGGGATTGCAGAGTAGAGATTAATTGGAATAATAGGTCAGGTCATATGACTGGGACAGCTATACTTTCACAGAAAATTCCAGCTTGCTTGTTTTCAGATATTGTTCGGAGTTGAGAGAGGGAACAGTAATGACTGCCAACTGTTTCCCTGCCAGCTGTTGGTTTCCCTATTTTTAAATTATCCAATAACCTGATATTCCTGTAAAAACACTTCCATGTCTCTTTCAAAAAAATAAAATCAACTATATTGAACTGTCTTCCTTTTTGTTTGGTTTAATATTTTGTTTTTCTTGAAGTTGTGGGTGCTATTCTTGCTACCTTTAAATATTGACAAATACTAGTAATTGATAATAGTGTCCTCAATCAAAACAGATTCAGTGAGTTAAGCTATGGATGAATGTTTGTTATGGAATGTTTTTATAACTAGAATTGCAGGATAATGCAAGTTTTTAAATGTTCTAAATCTCAGTTAAAATTGGCTGGCATATTCAAAACATTGTACCTGGTTCTGCTTGCAGAAGTATGTCTTTTGGAGTTGTTTAAAATTTGGACAAACTTGTTTTGTAAGAGTGCATTGTTGATTTTTAGTAGTGTACGTGTTGTATATTAGATCTTTGCCACTGAGATCAACTAGAATCATAGAACCCTGCAGTGCAGAAGGAGACCATTCGGCCCACCAAGTCTGCACCAACCACAATCTCATTCAGGCCCTACCCCTATAACCCCATGCATTTACCCAAGCTAGTCCCCCTGACAGAGGGCCAATTTAGCATGGCCAATCGACCTAACTTACACATCTTTGTACTGTGGGAGGAAACCGGAGCACCTGGACAAAATCCACACAGACATGGGCAGAACGTGCAAACTCTACCCAAGCTGGGACTCGAACTCGAGGCCCTAATGTTGTGAGGCAACGATGCTAATCACTATACCACTGTGCCATATAATGAAATATAGTACTTTCATACCGTGCTAAAAATAAACTAGCTATTTTGGGCAGCGGCCCAATTAGGGAGCAAGAATGTATAGCTCTGATTCGCTGCTGATTTACTGCAATCTTTATTATTTTCAGATTTAAATCTTCACAACACAACTCACAGAATACTTTGCCCATGGCTGATAGAATCTGAGGTGCTACATTCACTATCAACTGTAATTAGAATATGTGGGATATTTTGCACAGCGTAAGCAAACCTCACTATGGTGGCTTTGCCCTTTGGGGTACTGCAACACAGCAAATTGAAATAAAATTGCATGGTTGCCATTTTAAGCTAGATGGATGCAAGTTTCATTGTCTCCTAAGTCAAATTTGTCAAGCTCAACCTGGGAACAGAGCACAAGAATTGACCAAGTATACCTCTATGCTTGAGATGAGTGGAATTACCAGAATTTCTCCATCAATATTTTGTAACTACTTTAAAATATACATGTGCAAGCATCAGATCAGAATTGAACTGAATTTTGATGCCTTCTTTGAAGAATGGCTTATATTAAATAAACATATAAACATGGCTATTTGGATGAGATACTGGACTGAGGCAGCAACAGAATTATACTTCAACATTCAATACCTTTGAGAAGTGAGGAAAAAGTTGCAATGGAAAGGTAAATAATAACATTTTGTAGTAAATCTCATTTTCTTATCTTGGATCTATCGAATAGGAGATAGATAGTGTTGCAAGCATGAGTAAAATTACCATAAATATGCTATTAATCTGTAGTTTATTGCTCCAAATGCAATATACTAAGGTAGTAATAAAAACAGATGCTTTTAGGTTTGCAAAACCAAAAAAGGGTATTAAGCTCGACAAGGTCGGTTTGTCTGAGCTCAGTTGATGGAAGCATAATGCAGACATTTCCAGTAGGAGAGGAGAAATTTGAACTGCACTAACTCCCAGCTGTATATAACCATGTTGGCAACAATGGAGAGTTGTGTACTGTAGCTAAAAATATCACTATGGAGGATGAGGCTGGTGGATAAGTGCCCTGTGAAGATGCAAAATGAATGAGATAGAGAAATAAATTTGGTTTTGTATCTGTGTCAAATACAAAACTTTGAGTTTTAAAGTTTGCTTTAATTAGTTATGAGCTAGGAACTTGACCAGATCCTTGCCTTAATAAACAAGACATAACTGCATTTATACATCACTTCTTCAGAATAACAAGTGCTACATATTTAATGTATTATAGTTTTGAAATATGCTTAGTTATCTAGGCAAATATGGCAACCAGTTTGTACACTGGAATACATCGCAGAAAAACAAATGAGACCAATCAGTGTGTTTTGGTAGTATTGATTGAATATGTGTCAGCTAGGAGAACTCATCTTTGAATCAACAGTGAACACACTTCAAAAGTGCTTTCATTGGCTGTAACATGCTTTGAGATATCTGGTAGTTGATAAAAGTGCTATATAAGTTACACTTTTTTTTCCTGTTGGTAGTGATGCAGGATGCATGTTAATTTGAACAGGTTAAAATGATCTTTGTTAATGGCTCATATGAGAGAGTGCATCCTGACTGCTGCACTAAAGGATCAGCCGACATTATGCCTAAACATGGTCACGAGCATTAAGGTAAGTAACAGTCCTGAAGATCTGATCCTCAACCATCATGGAGCCAAGTATGTTGGTGTGAGAAAAAGCTGAAATATTTGCAAGTATCTTTAGCCAGATGAGCTATGAACATTATGTCTTGGCTTCCTCCTGAGATCACAATTTTCTTAGATACCAGTGTATAACCCGATTCAGTTCACTCTAAAATATCAAAGAGAAAGCTAATACAAAAAAAACACTGCAGCTGCTAGAAATCTTAAAGCCTAAAAATGCTAGAAATACTCAGGTCATTTAAGTGGAAACTGCTCCAGTAGACATTCTACCAGACGTAATAGTGGTATCCAGTTGAAATTAGTTTATTTCCATAATTAGTTTGTGTGCACGTAATTCTGAGAAAAAGAAATTAATAGTTTATGGCCTTTTTTCAGTTTAGAGATGTCTAGAAATCTCCCGTATTATGACTTTAAGTTTAATGGAAGGGTGATGATTGGAACACTGATGAAGCTTTTTAATTCTGTTTCTGTCCCAATATCATACTAATTTGTAGTAACCCAAGGAGGAATTCAATCCTATTAAATGTGAGGTGATGCATTTTGGGAGAAAGAATATAGGGGGGAGATATGTGATAAAGGGTAGACCTATTAAGAGTATAGAAACGCAGAGGAACCTGGGGGTGCAGGTTAACAAGTCTCTGAAGGTGGCAGAGCAAGTGGAGAAGGTTGTGAAGAAAGCATATACTATGTTAGCCTTTATAGGAAGGGGTATAGAGTACAAGAGCTGACCTTTAATGTTGCAGTTGTATAAAACGTTGGTTAGACCTCATTTGGAATACTGCATCCAGTTCTGGTCGCCCTATTACCGGAAGGAGGTGGAGAGTCTGGAGAGAGTGCAGAGGAGGTTTACCAGTATGCTGCCTGGTATGGAAGGTCTGAGTTACGAGGAGAGATTAGGCAAATTGGGACTGTTTTCCTTAGAAAGACGTAGACTTAGAGGAGATCTAATAGAGGTGTACAAGATTATGAGGGGTATAGATAGAGTAAACAGGGTTAAGCTTTTTCCTAGGATGGACTCAAATAGCACGAGGGGTCACGGGCTTAGGGTGAGGGGGGTAAAGTATAATTTGGATGCTAGAGGGAGTTTTTTCACACAGAGGGTGGTGGGGGTATGGAATGCGCTGCCAAGTAAAGTGGTGGAGGCAGGTACTCTGGAGTTATTTAAGAAATACTTAGATGGGCACATGAACAGAATGGGAATGGAGGGGTATAGAAAACTGATTTAAAATAGGGATCATGAGCCTTGGGAGTCCCTGGAAAGTGTGTAAATAGATGATATTGATTTACTTGTTTTTATCCTACAGGTGCTTGGTCCGCCTTGTTGTGGGGCATTCACGCGATGGGTCGTGAGAGGGCTGCTCTTGGATTTTTTTTTTTGAGAGTATCCTAGTGCTTCACGTCGTTGGTGTACGCTTGACCTGGACCATTTGATGGGCAACACGACAGCTTAGTGACTGTCGCTGTGCTGTGCAGATACATGGATTTGGGCCTGTGTCTGTGGGAGTTTGCGCATTCTCCCCGTGCTTGCATGGGTTTTCTCTGAATTCTCTGGTTTCCTCCCACGTCTCAAAGATGTGCTCTTAGGCTGATTGGCAAAACAAATACTCCCTAAATTGTCTCAAATTTGGTTTTTAATCCATAGGTCTATAAACATGGACAGGGATCATGGGTAGAGGTGGGAACATCGGGGAGGCGGTATGGGCTCGTTGGGCTGAAGAGCCTGTTTCCCATGCTGTTTTGTTCTTTGTTTTTTGTTTTTTGAGTTCAGGACCATTTTGGCCACACGGCACCCATTCTGCCATGCATATGTTTGCTCCTTACCCATAACTGTGTCTTTGATTTAGAATAGAAATCAAGCCACCAAAGAGTGGCTTGGCAGCAGCACTACTAATCGAGCTAATGGGTCTTAAAGGATATAGCTGCTGGACTGGATCTGTGACAGGTGATGAGGGAACCAACAAAAGGGGAAAATACATTTAACCTCATTCTTACCAATCTGCCAACTGCTGATGCAACTGTCCACGATAATATTAGTAAGAGTGACCATTGCACAGTCCTTGTGGAGAGGAAGTCCTATCTTGATATCAAGAATAATCTCCACAGTGCTAAGTGGGACAGACTTCAAACAGATTAAGCAACTCAAGACCGGGCATCCATGAGGAATTATGGCCATCAACTATGACCATGTACATCAGAACAATCTGCAGTGTCATGGAGAGGCATATCCCCTTCTCAACCATTACCATCAAGCCAGGAGATCAATAAGATTCAATGGAGAGTGCAGGAAGGCATGCCAGGAATAGCACAAGGATACCTAAAAATGAGGGGTCAACATGGTTGAGCTACCAGACAGGACTAGCATGACAAATAGCATAAACTTCAAATGATAGAGCAAAGTGAACCCACAACCAATGGATCAGATCCAAGTTCTGCTATATCCAGTTGTGGATCACTGGAGGAAGAACCCAGCACTTCATTGCAAATGATAAGGCTAAGCGTTTGCAGCAATCTTCAGCCAGAAGTACTGAGTGGATGATCCCCCTTGGCCTCCTGCAGCAGTCCTCAGCATTACAGATGCCAGTCTCAAGCCAATTTGATTTACTCCATATGTTATCAAGAAATGTTTAGAGATGCTTGATATTACAAAGGCTATGGACCCTGGCAATATTCTGGCATTAGTACTGAAGATCTGTGCTCCAAAGTTTACTGCGTTTCCAGTACAGTTACAACACAGGCATCTTCCCGACAATGTGGAAAACTGCCCCGGTATGTTCTGTGTACACAGCAGGACAAATCCAACCTAGCATTTACTGCCCCATCAGTCTAATCTCAATCATCAATAAAGTGATGGAAGGGGTCATCAACAGTGCTATCAGCAGCACTTGCTCAGTGACTCCCAGTTTGGGTTTTGCAAGGGTCACTCAGCTCCTGACCTCACTACAGCCTTGATTCAAACATGGACAAAAGAACTGAATCCCAGAAGTGAGGTGAGTAACTGTCCTTGACATCAAGGCTATATTTGACCGTGTGACATCCAGTGCCCTAGCAAAACTGGAATCAATGGGTATCGGGGCAAACTCTTCACTGGCAGGACTTGTACATGGCACATACGTAGATGGTTATGGGGATGTGTCATCTCAACTCCGGGAAATCTCAAGAGTTTCTCAGAGTAGAGTCCAAGGCCTAACTATCTTCAGCCGCTTCATCAATGACCTTCCTCTGTCACAAGTTTAGAAGTGGGGATGCTTGCTGATGATTTGCTCAACACTATTCATGGCTCCTCAGATACTGAAGCAGTCCATGTTCAAATGCAGCAAATCTGCACAGTCTTGGACTGACAAGTGGCAAGTAACATTTATGTCACACAAATGCTGAGCAATGACCATTACCAATAAGAGACACTGTAACCACCACCGCCCTTTTGTGTTAGCATCACTGAACCATCCACTGTCAGTATCGTTGGGGTTATGTTTGACCAGAAACTCAACTGGACTCACCGCATAGTGGCTACAAGAGCAGGTCAGAGGCTAGGAATACCATGATGAGTAACTCGCCGTGATATTCCTAGCCTCTGGTAATTCCTAGTCTCTTATTGATAATGGTCATTGCTTGGCATTTGTCTGACACAAATTTTACTTGCCAGCCCAAGCCTGCCTTTTGTCCAGATCTTACTACGTTTGAATATGGACTGTTTCAGTATGTGAATCATCGTGAAAAGTGTTGAGCAAATCATCAGCAAATATCCCCATTTCTATCCTGTGCACCACCTGCAAGACACAAGTCAGGAATATGATGGAACACTACCCACTTATCTGGATTAGTGCAGCTCCAACAGCACTCAAAGCAGCCCACTTGATTGGCATCACATCACTGTCTCCACTGCTGATGCTCAGTGCAGTCAACAAGATGCACTGCAGAAATTTGTCAAAGATCCTGAGACAGCACTTTCAAACCCAGAACCACTTTCATTGAGGACAAGGCAACAGATACGTGGAAACAGCGCCACCTGTGAGTTCCCCTCCAAACCACTCACCATTCTGACTTGGAAATATATCATTGTTCCTTTGCAGTAGCTGGGTCAAAATGGCATTGTGTGTCAATCCACAGCACGTGAACTACAATATTTCAAGCTCACTATCACCTTTTTGAAGGCAACTTGACAATATATTGCTGTCCTGCCAGCGACACCCATGTCCCAAAAGCATAATAACTGAATAACATATTTTAGACAACCAGAGTCTCATCTAGTGCAACATTTGTATGCAGAATTTCAATGTCTCTTCTAAAATGTGGTATTAGGAGCACAGGGTACAAGTAGTGAGTTACCATCTCTAATAAAGTGGTATGTATTTTTAATGTAACCACAGTGCTTCTGCACTAAGAGGTTCCAATACATATTTCATTAAAGCACATGGGTGTGTGGGATAAATTAACAAAATGAATTACTAAAATGTGACATTATATAAATAAGCCATTCATTATCTGATGGTTAGTTTGTTCCCCTTTTGCACGGTTGGACCTTTTGGACCTCAGTATCCTTTCATTTATTAAAAGGCTGTAAATGAGAACCTTTTATCCAATAGGCTATCTTGTGCTAAGTTAGAATTTTCCTTTTGGAAATGGCAGAGGGAGATTTATTTCTAATAATTTCATGGCATCTCATTTATAAATTTAAACTGAAAATATTTAACTGGCTATATGTGAATGCAGTCTGGTATTTGTGTGTCATTCTTTGTATTTGTTTTTTATGGTTTCCTTTGGTTTGATAAGGTTACTATATGATTGCACCATGTAATAAAGGAGAAGTGAGAATAAAAAAAAGCCCTCAAAAATCAAATCTCAGGGGAGGGCAAGAACAGGGTAGCATTTTGCTGAACAACACAATAAGAACAAAAAACAAAACAGCACGAGAAACAGGCCCTTCGGCCCAACGAGCCCACACCGCCACCCCGATGTTCCCACTTCTACCTGTGATTCCTATCTATGTTTATAGATCTATGGATTGAAACCAAATTTGAGACAATTTAGGGAGAATTTTTTTTGCCAAAGAGCACATCTTTGGGATGTGGGAGGAAACCAGAGCACCTGGAGAAAACCCACGCAAGCACGGGGAGAACACGCAAACTCCCACAGACACAGGCCCAAATCCATGTATCCGCACAGCACAGCGATAGTCACTGAGCTGTCGTGTTGCCCATCAAATGGTCCAGGTCAAGTGTACACTAACGATGTGAAGCACTAGGATACTCTCAAAAAAATCCAAGAGCAGCCCTCTCACGACCCATCGCGTGTATGCCCCTTGTTAGACAACAAGGTGGACCAAAGCACCTGTAGGATAAAAACAAGTACATCAATATCATCATCTATTTACACACTTCCCAGGGACTCCCAAGGCTCATGATCCCTATTTTAAATCAGTTTTCTATACCCCTCCATTCCCATTCTGTTCATGTGCCCATCTAAGTATTTCTTAAATAACTCCAGAGTACCTGCCTCCACCACTTTACTTGGCAGCGCATTCCATACCCCCACCACCCTCTGTGTGAAAAAACTCCTTCTAGCATCCAAATTATACCTTACCCCCCTCACCCTAAGCCCGTGACCCCTCGTGCTATTCGAGTCCATCCTAGGAAAAAGCTTAACCCTGTTTACTCTATCTATACCCCTCATAATCTTGTACACCTCTATTAGATCTCCTCTAAGTCTACGTCTTTCTAAGGAAAACAGTCCCAATTTGCCTAACCTCTCCTTGTAACTCAGACCTTCCATACCAGTCAGCATCTTGGTAAACCTCCTCTGCACTCTCTCCAGACTTTCCACGTCCTTCCGGTAGTAAGGCGACCAGAACTGGATGCAGTATTCCAAATGAGGGTCTAACTAACATTTTATACAACTGCAACATTAAAGGCCAGCTCTTGTACTCTATACCCCTTCCTATAAAGGCTAACATACCATATGCTTTCTTCACAACCACCTCCATCTGCTCTGCCACCTTCAGAGACTTGAACACCTGCAACACCAGGTCCCTCTGCATTTCTAAATTCTTAATACATCAACCCTTTATCATCTACTTACCCTCTACTTTCTTACTCCCTACTTACACCACTAGTGACTGGCCTCCAGCTAGAAAAACACTATTACTCTCTGTCTCCTATTACCAAGCCAGTTACTTATCCATCTAGCTACCTGTCCTTGTATCCCATTAGCCTTGACCTTTTCAACTAACCTCCCTCGAGGGACTTTGTCAAACACCTTACTGAAACCCATATAGACGACATCAACGGCCTGCCCTTCATCGACCGTCTTCATCACCACCTCAAAAAATTCTACCAGATTCGTAAGGTACGATCTCCCTTTAACAAAGCCATGCTGTGTATCCCTAATCAGATCGCAACGCTCTAAGTGCCTATACATTCTATCTCTATGAATCCCTTCCAACAGCTTCCCTACCACTGACGTCAAATTCACCGGCCTATAATTTCCAGGGTTATCCCTACTACCCTTTTTAAACAAGGGGTACAACATTAGCTATTCTCCAGTCCTCTGGGACATCACCTGTGTCTAAAGAAGAGACAAAGATTTGCGTCAGAGGCCCAGCAATTTCACCTTGCACCTCCCTAAGCAGCCTGGGATAAATGCCATCAGGCCCCAGAGATTTATCAGTTTTAACGCTACCTAGAAGTTCTAACACTTCCTTCCTCGGTATGGAACTAGTCCACAGCTCCCTCAACAGGAACTGTCAACAAGCCCCACTCCTTCACGAATACCGACGCAAAGTATTCATTCAGGATCTCTCCCATTCCCTCAGGCTCTAAGCACAGTTCCCCTCCTCTGTCCCTAAGAGGTCCGATTTTTTTTTTTATTCCTCTAACCGTCCTTTTATTCCTAACATAGTAGTAAAAAGCATTTGGATTTTCGTTAATCCTATCCGCCAAAACTATTTCATGCCCCCTTTTTGCTCTTCTAAGTCCCCGTTTGAGCTCCCTCCTCTCTCTATATTCCTCTAACGCTCTCTCCGTTCCCAGCTGCTTTGACCAAAAGTACGTCTCTCTTTTCTTCCGAACCAAGTCTTCAATATCCCTAGTAATCCACGGCTCTCTAATCCTACCTTTCCCATCTTTCCTCTTAGCCGGCACATATCTATCTTGCAACATTTTCAGTATTCCCTTGAAAAAATCCCACGTGCCTAATGTGGACTTACCCTCGAACAACCGTTCCCATTCAGTTTCCATAAGTTCCTGCCTAATTCGACCGTAGTTAACCTTCCCCCAATTCAGCACCCTGCCCCTAGGGCAACAAGCATTCTTTTCCATCTGTATCCTAAAGTGGTCACTGTTAGCCTCATGTTCTCTTACTACAACATCAACCATCTTCCCTGGCTCATTACTCAGAACTAAATCCAATGTAGCCCCCTCTCTAGTCGGGCTAGCCACATACTGCTCCAATGATCCTTCCAGTACAGATTTTACAAATTCCTCCCCATCCGAATCCCCAGCTCTAGGTACCTTCTGATCTACCCTAGGGAGATTAAAATCTCCCACTCTAACTTTCTTTGTGCGCCAATCCAAAATGTCTTTACATATGCCTTCTTCAACTACCGGTGGGCTGTTGGGTAGCCTTTAATATGCCCCTAGCATAGTAATGGCCCCCTTCCTATTCCTCGACTTCACTCCTAACTCCTCTGTATTGTCCTCCCTCTGCACTGCTAACTAACAATGCCACTCCCCCACCTCTTCGGGACCCTCCCCTGTCACGCCTGAAACATTTATACCCAGGAATATTCAGGTGCCACTGCTCCCCTTCCACAAAATAAAGTGACCTATTAAAATTGAGTGAAAATTTTACTTGGAGCTCGAATTCATCTGCCACGTAGTAAAATAGTCATCATTATGAGGGAATGATCTGAGTTTCGGGAAGATATTACAGAAATTTTTTAAAGCAGAAATCTTTGCCAAACCATTTCCAACTTATGTTATTGATGCCTTCCCCTCCATTAGAAGTGGGGAGCAGTCCAAGCTTTGTGTTTAGTTAATTTCACCAACTAATATGGAAAAAGCACATGTTGTTCTGGCATAGGACCTGCGCAACATCTGAATTTGGGTTGACAAGTACATGGGAACACATGCAAACAAGAACCTAGTAATGACCATATGTAACCAGAAAATCAAAACCCATCTTGTAACAATCCATATCCAGTGAAGTCATTTTCGACCAAAACTTAAACTGATTCAGTAGTATCAACACTGGCAACAAGAACAATGTAGAGTTGAGTTTTTCTACGATAAGTGGATTATTTAACGTTTGGAAGCCTCTGATCTTATTGACAAACTTTGTAGATGGCATACTGGTGTGCCCACATTATTGATATGTCACCAGCAGTCAAAATTTGACATGATTCAAGAGCAGCGAAGTGTGGTTGGTTGATTATCTCGTGATTCTCTATCAGTGTTTTCCCCCAAAACATTACTTCCGCATCACTAGTTTCATGTAGTACAATAAATACTATTGACACACACCACCACAGCACCTTGTCATCTATTTACAATATAACATGGAGGGCAAAAGCAATAATATCGTTGGAATACCATCACATTCAATTACAGCATCATTTTGGCTTGCTATTTCAGAAAGTTTTCATTGGGTAAATTATTTGTTTATTTATCATATTTCTAGCCACTGTTGCTTCATGCTATTGTATCCCATTAACTGTAAGTACATGTTCCCCCTGATCAAGCATGTAGGCTTTTCCCAATCATATTCACAAATGTAGATGCTGCTGCCAAAGGCAGGTATACTATCATGATCCCTGTGGAATCGAATAACTGAAAAAAAATTGAACTGCCAATGAATGCCTGAAAAGACTACAGACCAAGATCTGCTTTGTTCACGGAACCTGTTTGTGATTGCATGTAAAACTGTCATACTTCTCAGAGAGCCTGTAACTCTATCCTAAAATAAATTCCTATGGACGGTAATGTGAATCACATGGGCCTTCTATTCAGGATGAAATGTCTATTAACTAGAAGTGGCAAGTGGATGATCCGTTTGCCTCCTCCTGAGGTCTTTGCCAATTTGATTTACTCTGTGATATCAGGAAACATCTGAAGATGCTGGAAGATACTGGCAGTTGGCCCTGACAAGATTCTGGCACTTGTAATCCAAACAAACTTCTAACCAAGTTGTTCGAGTAGATTAGCATATACCTGACAAAGTGGAAAGTTTTCTGGATCTGTCCTGTGCACAAAAACAGGATAAATCCAATCCAGTCAAATATTGCCCCACTTTTGATCAACAGCAAACTGATGAAAGGGGTCATCAACAGTGATACAAAGTGGTACGTATTCAGAAATGGCCTGTTTACTGACATTCACTTTATGCTCTGACACACCACTCAGCTCCTGATCTCATTATAGCCTTGGTCCAAGCATGGACAAAACAACTTGAACTTGAGCAGTGAGAGAATGATTGCCTCTGACAATGCACTTAATCACTTGGTGCAGATCATCTCAGGCAGAGCGAAAGGCAGAATGAGGCTGGGCAATGGTGGAGCCAAGTGGTACCACAAGGTGCTTGGCAACAAAACCAAAGTATCATCAAGCCAGCCATTTGCCAGCTTCACCTTTTAAGTTGTTTCAAGCACAAAACAATGACAGCCATGAATGTGGTGTATACTCTGAAGCTCCACAGATGGACCCTGTATGGCTTCGGTGGTTGAGGGCACTTTTAAGAAAGATTGTAATGTGAAGGCAGCATTTATCTAAATATGGCATTAAGGAGTCCTAGCAAAACCTGTTAATGGAAATCGGAGAAAGCTCTGTTTTGTTTGCAGACATATTTATCGTATAGGAAAATGGTTGTAGTTGTTAAACGTTGATCATTTCAGTCCCAAGACGATATTGTAGAAATTCCACAGGATACTGTGTACATGCCAAACACTTTCAGCTGCTTCATCAAGGACCTTCCCTCCAAAAGGTCAGAAGTGGAGATGTTGCACAATTTTGAACATTATTCGCGACATCACAGATGCTAAAGCATTCCATGTCTGTATGAAGCAAGAGCTGGATTTCATTCAGACTTTGGTCGATAAGAGGCAACTAACATTCATTCATGCCACACATGTTCCAGGCAATGGCCATCATTAGGAAAAGAGAAGCTGACTATCTTTCCTTGATAGTTAATGGCAGCACCATAGCTGAATCCCCCACTGTCGACATCCTGGGAGTTTTCATTCACCAGAAACTGATTTGGACCCGCCACAAAAATACCTTGGCGATAAGAGTAAACTCAGTAAAGTCTGGCAACACCAATTTTAAATCCAACCTATTTATTTGATAGTAAATCTGTGAGCTTTCGGCCTTTGTGGCCTTCGTCAGGCGCATGAGCTGTTCTGGTCTCCAAAAGCACACGTATCAGCATAGACAGTTTACAGATTGCTGATTAGAATGTGAATCCTTACACCTAACCTTCCATTCAAGTCTTAAAGTGGTTAACAGCAGAGGTTGGAGAGATGTGTATTGTCTCCAGACAGCACAGCAAGTGAGGTTTATTGCTAACCCAGGCAAAGTCATGGGGGTTACAGATAGTGTGACATGAAGCCAAGATCCTTGTTAAGACCGTCCTCGTGTGTGCGGAACTTAGCTATCAGTCTCTGCTCAGCGACTCTGCACTGTCATGTGTCGTGAAGGCACCCTTGAAGAACATTTACCCGAAGGTCGGAGGCCGAATGCCTGTGACTGCTGAAGTGTTCACCCACAGGAAGAGAACTATTTTGCCTGGTGATTGTTGAGCGATGTTCATTCATCCACTGTCGTAGTGTCTGCATGGTCTCCCCAATGTACCATGCTTCGGGACATCCTTTCTTGCAACATATTTGGTAGACAACGTTGGCCGAGTTGCAAGAGTATGTACCGTGTACCTGGTGAATGGTATCCTCACGTTTGATGATGTCATCCATGTCAATGATCTGGCATGTCTTGCAGAGGTTGCTGTGGCAGGGTTGTGTGGTATTGTGGTCCCTGTTCCCCCTGAAGGTTGAGTCATTTGCTGCAAACAACGATCTGTTTGAGGTTGCGCGGTCGTCTGAAAGCAAGTGGGGGGTTGGGGATGGCCTTAGTGAGACGTTCATTGTCATCAATGATATGTTGAAGACTCTGGAGAAGATGTCGTAGCTTCTCTGCTCTGGGGGAAGTATTGGACAACAAAAGGTACTCTGTCCACCATATTCCGTGTTCAATTTAAAATTAGTGTTGCCAGACTTTACTGAGTTTATCCCAGTCCAATGCCGGCATCTCTACATCATGACTACTATCGACACCGCGTACTGCCAGATCCAAGTGGAGAGGATCTCCAAGAGGATTGCACATATCGACACAGACATCAAGTTTCTACAGAGATGCAAGAAAGCAGACAGGATACCAAAGGGACTACAGATCACGAACCCACTCAGGTCAACCTATAACACAGACGACACTGAGAGGCTTTGCCATCGCACCTCTCTCACACTCCTCAATCACCTCATACACCAGCTCTATAGCAAATGCCACACCCTGGAAGGTAGAATGGAATACATATTCTCAACTTGCACTCAGGACGCAGACCAGCTGTGAAATTTTGCCAAGCACATGAGACCAAGAAACTCCACCATTTACATGCACAGCAAGAACAGGAAACTTGAAAAACTCAGCATCGACACCAGCAACAACCAAGCCTCTCTTGGCACCACAGTAGAAAACAGCACTACTACAGGGAGGTCCATTGTCAACTTGTCGGACTACACACTTCAATCAGAGGAAATCGACGTTCTCAGCTGAGGGCTCAATTTTTGTCCCATCACCAAAATGGACCCCGTCAGTCTTGCAGCGGACACAGAGGAATTCATCAGGCGAATGAGGCTGCGTGAGTTCTTCCACAAACTCCAAGAGGCCAATAGCGAACTCAATGAGACAGCTAATGATCCAGAATAGCCGACAGAGCGATCCGCAGTGCAGGAACCGAAGAGGAAGGAATCCAATTGGACTCCTCCGGAAGGCCGCTGCCCCTGACTGGGCACGTATGCCCAAGCCCTCAGGAGATGCGTGAACACCCGATTCATCAACTGCACTTACAAGACAGTCCCGAACATCACCCAAGCACAACACAACACCATCTGTGCTCTCAAGACCAACCGCAACATTGTCATCAAACCAGCAGACAAAGGAGGCGCCACCGTCGTACTGAACAGAATGGACTACTGTAAAGAAGTGTACCGACAACTAAACAATGAGAAACACTACAGACAGTTACCAGCAGATTCGACCAAAGAACACACTCGTCAACTCAACACTCCAATCAAAACTTTTGACCCGAACCTTCAGAACACCCTCCGGGCTCTCGTTCCATGTACTCCCCGCATTGGAGATCTCAACTGCCTCCCAAAGATACAATGGGACGGCCGGGTACATTTGCCTTGTGTATCAGGCAATGGGACTCTGTGTGAGAACATCTCCTGCTATATCGAGGGCATCCTGAAACTCATTGTATAAAGAACCCCCAGCTTTTGTCTTGACGCTACGGACTTCCTACAGAAACTCAGCACACATGGAGCAGTTGAACCAGAGACACTCCGTGTCACAATGGATGTCTCGGCGCTCTACACCAACGTCCCCCACGATGATGGTATTGCTGCAACTGCCTCAGTACTCAATGCCAACAATTGCCAGTTTCCGGATGCAATTTTACAACTCATCCGCTTCATCTTGGACCACAATGTCTTCACCTTCAACAATCAGCTTTTCATCCTGACACACGGAACTGCCATGGGGACCAAATTCGCACCTCAATATGCCAACATCTTCATGCACAGGTTCGAACAAGACTTCTTCACCACACGGGATCTTCAACCAAGGCTATATACTAGATACATTGATGACATTTTTTTCCTTTGGACTCGTGGTGAACAATATTAAAACAACTATATGATGATATCAACAAATTCCATCCCACCATCAGACTCACCGTGGACTATTCTCCAGAATCAGTTGCTTTCTTGGACACACACGTCTCCATCAAGGATGGTCATCTCAGCATCTCACTGTACCGCAAACTGACAGACACTCTCACAATGCTCCACTTCTCTAGCTTCCACCCTAGACATGTTAAAGAAGCTATTCCCTATGGACAAGCCCTCCGTATACACAGAATTTACTCAGAGATGAAGAGGATCGTGACAGACACCTCCAGACGCTGAAAGATGCCCTCATGAGAACATATGGTGCTCAACTGATCGATTGACAGTTCCGACGTGCCACAGCGATAAACCGCACTGACCTCCTCAGAAGACGGACACGGTGGACAGAGTACCCTTTGTCCAGTACTTCCCCAGAGTGGAGAAGCTACGAAATCTTCTCCGGAGTCTTCAACATATCATTGACGACGATGAACATCTCGCTAGGGCCATCCCCAACCCCACTTCTTGCTTTCAGACGACCCCGCAACCTCAAACAGATCATTGTTCGCAGCAAACTACCCAACCTTCAGGAGAACAGGGACCACAATACCACACAACCCTGCCGCAGCAACCTCTGCAAGACATGCCGGATCATTGACATGGACGACATCGTCAAACGTGAGAATACCATTCACCAGGTATACGGTACATACTCTTGCAACTCGGCCAACGTTGTCTACCTAATACGTTGCAAGAAAGGATGTCCCGAAGCATGGTACATTAGGGAGACCGTGCAGACACTATGACAGCGGATGAATGAACATCGCTCAACAATCACCAGGCAAAATAGTTCCCTTCCTGTGGGCGAGCGCTTCAGCAGTCACGGGCATTCGGCCTCTGACCTTCGGGTAAATGGGGGCCTTCACGACACGTGACAGCGCAGAGTCGCTGAGCAGAGACTGATAGCCAAGTTCCGTACACATGAGGTCTTAACAGGGATCTTGGCTTCATGTCACACTATCTGTAACCCCCATGACTTGCCTGGGTAAGCAAAAAACCTCACTTGCTGTGCTGTCTGGAGACAATACACATCCCTCTAACCTCTGCTGTTAACCACTTTAAGACTTAAATGGCAGGTTAGGTGTAAGGATTCGCATTCTAATCAGCAATCTGTAAACTGTCTATGCTGATATGTGTGCTTTTGGAGACCAGAACAGCTCATGCACCTGACGAAGGCCACACAGGCCGAAAGCTCACAGATTTACTATCAAATAAATAGGTTGGATTTAAAATTGGTGTTGCCAGATTTTACTAAGTTTACCCCAGTCCAACGCCGGCATCTCTACCTCATGACAAGAGTAGGTCAGAGACTGGGAATCCTGTAGTGAGTAACTTTAACTTTCATTTAACTTTCCAAAACTCATCCACCATCTGCGAGGCATAAGTCAGGAATGTGATGTAGTGTGATGTAATACTATCTACTTGCCTGGGTGGGTGCAGCTCTAAACACAAAATACTTTGCTCCATTCAGCACAAAGCTGCTCTTTTAATTGGCACCTCATTCACCAGTTTCATTATTCAACCCCTCCATCACCAATGCACAGTGACAATGTGTATCATCAACATATGCACTGTAGCAACTCACCAGTCTCATTTGACAGCACCTTTGTTACCATTGAAGGACAAAAGTAGCATATGTATGAAAGCAAACCTGCAATGTTCTCTCCATGCTATTCCGCATCCCGACATGGAACTATGTTACTGTTCCTTTGTTGTTGCTGGTTACCTACATCACATGGACTGTAGTAATTCTGATGCTCATACTACCTTCTTGAGGGCAATTAAGGATGGGCAAAAATACTGGCTGAGCCAGTGACATCCAGAGAATGAAAGGAAGCTATCCCTTAAACTTACACCTTCATTCTATCTTCTATGTCAGTGGTAAGTTTAAAATATTACTGTTGACAAAAGCTGATTGTTATTAACATCGCTCGCTCTCTCGCACTCTGATCCCCACTCCGAGGCTTGCTGCAAACAAAATTCACAAGTCAAATGATCCCCTTCATTCCTCCATTTTGCCTCAAATTAGAGATGTCCCAAGATCTTGCAAAGCCTTGTGTGTCTGCAATTCCAGATCCTCAGTCTTCTGACATGGCTTGGCAAGCCACTCAAAGGCAATTAAAGCCGTTCTTGCTGTCAACATTAACATTGCAAAAAAGAATAAAGGAAAAAAAAGTTGAATTTAATTTCATCTAACATCTCAGTTGCCCTGAAGTTGTTTACAACCTTCGGGTGTACACACGGCAGAAATAGGAGAGTTAGAATTTGATATGTGGCCTCCATGTCCAGGTCCAGGTAATTTCAACACACCAAAAACAGAAATGGTCCCAACATTGACCCCTGGGAAATGTGTGTTTACATCCCGCCTCGGATCTGTAAACGTCTATTAACCACTATTCTGTTTTCTGTTCTTTAACTAACTTCCTACCTATGCTGCCACGTTTCCCTTTTTACATGAATCTTCATTTATCAACAGGCCTCTTTATTCACGTTGATTAAAATAAGCTCAATACTCATAGGAGAGACTTCCTATTCCACTATTAGGCCAGTTTCCATGTCAAAACTCTGTTTATTTCCTGTTGACTGTTGTTTGTAAAACATTTATTGCAACAAAGTCTAGGTATTAGTTATGAACTCGGGACAAATCAAAGCCACAATTAGAAACGGGAGAAAAATACCTGAAATGAAACAAGTCTCCTGATGGATTTTTCTGGTTTGCAAACAGTTCCTGTATTATTTAACTCGAGATCTTTTGCTGTGCCCAGTTTATCCTTCTTTAACCGGAGTTACCAGTCGAGAGCCCTTTGGTATCTTTGCTTATGCACAGTTTGAAAACAAATCCAAATTGGAATGGTAATTTGGTACTATTGGAATCATTGAATTCCCCTCACAAATATGTCTTTGCACATCATATTCCTGCTGTGGAAGACTGAGTTTTTATGATTTTATTTCAGCTTGCAGAGTCCATGGAAATTCAGGCACTAGTTACTGCAGTCAGTTCTTAGTGCACAAGGTAGTCTTCCGCTTCCGTTTATGGTGGCATATTCTAATCCAGTACTGCATGAGCTGCAGCTCAGTGGCTACTTGTGGCCCATCAGAGTTCTGCTTGCGACTTGAGACATTTTGTTAACTGTTGCCCACGCACAAATTTGCCAGATTCTACTGGTTTTCATCTGCGTAGCTTTTTTACTACCGAAATGACTAAAATGATATGAAGTGATTGTGACAGTATGCTTCCAATCAATGTGAATTTTTTTTATTTACCACTTGAAGTTGATAGTTCTATTAATATATAAATAAGCATTTTCTATAACATGGAATATTTAGCATATATTAAATGTATTCAATCTTATTCATTCGTCATAGTGAACAAGGGTGATTTCAATCTTGTGGTTCACTGAGATGGAGGACTATTTACTAGCCTTAAGTCGCTCAAAATGAACAAACTGGATAATATGCGTTCTGGCTGAAAATTGAAGGGCTTAGCATTGGGTCTTTTAAAAACTGCAAAATTTTGTCAGATTTGGGAGGTATTGTTCACTGAGGAGGATAGTGAAAGATCTCGGAGGACATAGACAAGATGATGTAACAAGCAATGGGAAAACAAAAGGACATCGACAAGAAGATGCAATGGGAAAACAAATGGTGACTAGGATTTATGCAGAGAAGTGTGAAGCGATACATTTTAGGAGGCAGACTGAGGACAGGCAATATAAAACAAAGGAGGCAATTCTAAAGAGGACACAGGAAAAGCAATACCTAGGTTATATATGTGCAAATTGTTCAAGGTGGTGAGGGCAGATTAAAGCCCAGCATCTCCCACGCGCTTTGCAAATAAAATACAAAAACAAGGAAGTTATGATGAATCCTTAGAAAACAATGTTTGGCCTTGACTGGAGTAATGTATCCAGTTCTAAGCACTACACTTACAGAAAGCTTTCACATCCTTTTTGAAGATGAAGAAAAGATCTACGAAAGTATTTCCAGGGATAAGAAGTTTAAATTACAAAAGTAAATTGGAGAGGTATAAGTTATTCTCAGAAGATAATATTGAGAAGAGATTTGATAGGTCTGGCGCGCAGTCCCTCATGGCACCAGGGATCCAGGTTTGACCCCTGGCTTGGGTCACTGTGTGGAGTTTGCAAGTTCTCCCTATGCCTGCGTGTCTGTCTTCCTGTGGGTGCTCCAGTTTCCTGTCACGGTTCGAAAGACCTGCTAGTTACGTGCATTCGCCATGCTAAATTCTCCCTTGGTGTTCCTGAGCAGGTGCCGGATGAGGCGACTAAGTAATTTTCACGATAACTTCATTACATTGTCAATGTAAGTCTAATTGTGATGATAAATAAAAAGTGTTCAAAATCATGAAGAGACTGGAGAGAGAGAAAGAGAAAAGATCTGTTCCAGTTGACAGAAAAGTCAAGAAATAAGAGGTTATTTACTCAAGCTGAAAGTGACGGAATATCTTCTTGGCAGTGAGTGGTTAGGATATGGAAAACACTGATTGTGGTGGACTTGGTTAAAATTGAATGTTTGAAGACTGTATGAAAGGCAGGAGACCACTGTTGAATTGCTCTTGTGGAGAGCTGGCAAAGAAATGGGTATGCCAAATGACCTCTGTGCTGTAACCATTCTGTTTTGACTTTTTTTCCTCATAACATGTTTGAGTGTTCTTGTGAGTTTATTTAGACTGCCATGATAGAGTATACTGAATGTTTTTTTTCTTCTATTTAGCTGGTAGTTTTCCTGATGACATGTGACTTTATCCTTGTTCTTAATCACATGCAAAGGCCTTCTTTGTCTTTTTGTCACTGCTGAATTAGACCCCAGTGGTTGTGCGCAGGTATATGTGTGCATTTGAAAAGAATGAGTATTTCCAGTCTTTTCAAATGGGTTGCAAGTTGAGTTATCCTTTCTGCACATGGCTAATTCTTAACACTGGGAAGACAAGGACTATTATCATAAGCACCAGCTTTAAGTTTTGTACCCTAATATCTGATTGTACTGCTTTCCAGCCACCCATTATTGAAACAAATAGTTGATTATTTCAGTCTCCCATTTTACTGAATCAAGTTTCCAACACACTGTTTCATCGCAAAAATCATCTATTTCCATTTTTAACATCAAACAAACATCCATGCTTTTGTTCTCTTTGTATTGACTGTAATAATGTACTCCTGGCTTACATCCCATATTCTACCCTCTGTAAACTTGAGGTGATCCAAAAGTTGTCTACTTTCTAATGTGTACAAAGTTCAGTTCACCTTTTCCTCCTGTGCTCCGACATATATTAGTTTCTTGTCAAACAACACCTGAATTTTAAAATTGTCATGTTTATTTTAAGTTCCTGATGACCTCGCTCCCTTTCCAACTCAATAATCTCCTTCAGCCTTTGAACCCCGAGAGGTATTTGCGATTGTCAATATTTGGTCCCTTGCACATTTCTAATTTTGATTGCCACCATAGCAATGGGGCTAATGCCTTCAGGTGTCAAACCCCTAAACTCTAGAATTCATTGCCTTCCTAATGTGGTTTATCTCTCTATCTTTCTTTCCTCCTTAACTGTTCTAAAAGCCTTTCTGATTCAGCTTTCGGGTTACTGAATCACAGAATTGTAATGCTGCAGAAAGAGGCCGTTGGGCTCCTCATTGCTGCACAGTCTCTCCGAATGAGCATTTGGACTTGGTGCCATTCTCCTGCCTTTTCTCTGTACTCCTGCACATTGTTTCCATTCAATTCACAACCTAATACACTGTAGAATGCCTCAATTGAACCTGTCTCTTCCACACTTCCAGGCCAGACCTGAACCACTTGTTGAGTGAAAAAGGTTTTTTTCACATCATAATTGCTTTATTTGCAAATCACTTTAAATGTGTGCCCCCTCATTCTTGATAATTTTTGAAGTGGGGAGAGTTCCTCCCTATCTTCTCTGTTCAACCCCTCATGATTTTGAGCGCCTCTATCAAATCTATTCTTTGTCTCATCTTAATTACTCTGTTTAATCACCTAGAGCTCCATGTATTCAGAGAAAAGCCAGTATGGCTTTATGCAGGCTAAATAGTAGAACTGAGCTAGCTAATTTTTTTTTTCAAGAAATGTATTAACATGATGGATGAAAGCATCTTTCGAAGTTGATTACGTGATTTTTCCAGAAAGCATTGAAAGCTCCTCACAGGAGACTTAGCACAAATAACTAATGGCTAGCTGGTGGCTTTTGCTACCAAATAACCTGTTGGACGTTAACCTGATGTGAGACTTCTTACTGTATTTACCCCAGTCCAACACCGGCACCTCCACATCATGAAAAAAATAGACATAGGTTGGCTGGTACCTCATAAGCCTCCTTCCGTTCTTTTGGAACAGTCCCTGCGTAGTAAGCTGTTATATATAGGAAACTGAGAGGCTCATTTAATGCGCCTCTTATTTTTACTTGAACTGTACCCTAGGATGAATGCTGAGACTGAACAGCCTGATTTAGTCAAAAGCGAAATAATTTTTATTTCAGAATTATGAGATCTGTGCATGACCAGTTATCCACTTGGTTTTTGCTTTAATGTTTATCCTCATGTTCATCCATGTATCTGTTCCCTATCAGCCCATCTGTTGCTGAATTCTTCATCTATATCTTTGTCACCTCCAGACTAATTTCAGTTTTCCGTTCACCACTTTCGTGGAATAAATTTCAGCTTATTCAATACCATGCCCACACTCTATGCTGTAGCTTCTGTTTGCACTTGCCAAATGAGTGACTTAGGTTAGCTTTCAGTTCTCAATCTTAAATTTGACATTCTCATGTGCAAATGTAAATCCTTTCCTGGCCCTTCTCTGTAATCCTCATCAACTCTGTGGCTGTCAGACTCTCTCCAGTTCTGGCCACTTGTGCATTCCATACTTTTTTTCACTCCATCTAGCTTGCAAACCCTGGAGCGTCTTCCATAATTCTCTGTGCACCTTTCTAAGACCTTGCTTTGGAACTTACTCCTTGGACCAAATGTTTGGTGTCTCCTCCTAATGGGCTTGGGCTCAATGTAGTTTTTATTTGAACCTTTCATGAAGCATCTTAAGCTGTGTATGTTAAACATTATGTAAATCAGATCAGTCTTTGCAATTTACAGGTAGATGATCAAATGAGTTGCTGTTGAACTTTTGCATAACATATGAAGGGAAAGGGTTTTATCAATGCAGTGCATTACTGACTCTTTCTAATGCCAAAAAAACAGTGGAGCATAGCATCCGTTGCATGATTTCCTTCAGTCAGTTGTTTAGTTCGGCAGTTAACTACAGCTGTATGATTTCTTTTCTGATTAAAATGGAAATAGTCCTTTTTTTTCTCTCTTTTGGCCCAAAAGATTTTGAAGGATGGAAAAGAACAGCAAAGTAACTAAAGTTTGTCGATTAAATTTAGTGGTGAAGAAAAAAACCAAATCCTATGTCTTTGCAAATAAGGCAAATGTTGGATACTGACGTCCTTCTAGAGTGAATTTCATGATATTTAATTTCCATGCTATCTCAACTACTTTTAGATAATTGAGAATTCTGCATGCACAATTCAGCATTGCTTTGTAAACTGTGAATTTGATTATAGTGGATGAAGTGAACTTGTGTAATTAGGCAACCAAGACAGTATTCAGCAGAAGCACAGTAAGAAAGTGGAAATAGGTATGAAGAAAATAATATCAAAAATAATGTTTTTATAAACTGTGGCAAAAGAGGACTCCAGTCCCATTAAAAATGATGCCCACATGATTATAATAGAATCATACAACACAGAAGGATAATAGGGAAAATAGACTTATGAAGTGAGTATTTTGCATATGTTCTCAGAGGAAGTGGACAAAATGCCAAGGGAACCTATGAATATCCAAAGGGAAAATTAATTTAAAATTTTAAAGAGAGTAATGAGAAAATAATGGTCACAAGATAGCCAAATCTTGAGGATCTGATGGTGTTGAGTTAAAGTAGAAACTCTGATCTATAGATTCATCAACTGTGGTAGAATTTTGCTGGAATCTGTCTTTGGAAATAATAACGGAACACTTAAAAGTGTACATTTGGTCGTCAGTGAGCTGATCAGAGTGTAATTATACGTCGATGAAAACTGTTTGTTTGCCTGGGGTATGTTCAAATCCCAGTGATGTAGTCAGTAATGGGAGATCAATCAACAGCAACGTGGCAGTTATTCTTGATGGCTGCGCCTCATGATTATACTATGTTGATCCTTCGTCCAGCCTTTCATGTGAGCATAATGAAATTCTTTGGAAAAGGTTTTGCTTAAATATCACATTCAGCTTATGCAAAATGGAACCTCCGTAAATTACATCTTTGTGTGGCCAGTTGTCTTTGCAAGGATTTCTTTTTTCACCAGTCTTGGTAACGATCTTGTTTACTGATACGTCAAAGTTTTATGAATATTTTCAGTGCTGACCAATTGAAATGCATTCTCTCAATGCCAGGTGACAAATCAACGCAAAGTTGGTGTTCAGATGGCAGATGCTGTGTATTTTTCTGTGTTCTGCCAGAGTAGTAAATTACATTTTGTCCACTACCTGACACTGTCCTTAAATTTTGGAATATCCACTATCATCACGTCTTTGAAGGCATTGAATCAGATGGCTGCATAGATGGAAACATGATCATTTTGACAATTCTTGTTCAGTCTATATGTCACTTTGCACAATTTAAATTGACAGTACATGCTCATTCTTAATGGTGTTGAAATGGAATATGTGCTACACCAGTCTTGCCCATTGGCTGCGAGACTGCTGCTGGAATTGGCAGAAAGCAACGGCAAATGCCTTCAAATTAATAACTGTTGTAATGACCGTTCATTGTAATTATCAGTAACGACATGTTTGATTTCTCCTTTTAAAAAAAACTGAGTAACCTTATGACTAGGTATATGAGAAATCGCAGTTATTAGGCCAAGTCATGGGATCAACTTTTAAACTATCTAATTTTACATGAACTATACACAATATTTCCAAGATGGGGTGTGGTGAGTGGAACTTGGTGCTCCCATCTACGTAGTGTCCTTAACCTCCTAGGTGATGCATGTTGCAAGTTTGGCTGCAATTGTTGAAAAAACTGAGTTGTTGCTGTTGCAGTTGCAATGCATTTTGTCAGTGGTCCACATTGCAATCAGTTTGATGATGAAGATAGTGAATGCTCAAAGTGTGGATGGAGAGTCAGGCAAGTTGATAGTTTTGTCAAGGCTGGGGACAAATCATTTGGGTGCTGGATCTGCATTCATCCAGGCAAGCAGAGAATATTCTATGATGTTCTTAAACTTGTGCCTTTTAGCTGGTGCCAAGGGCTTTGGAGAGTCAAAAGTATTGCTAATCACAAAGTCTATACAAACCAAAAAATACCTAACCTCTGACTTGCTTGTGGAGCTACACTACTTGGTCCAGTTAAGTTTCTGGTCAATGGTGGCTGACAGCATGATATTGGAAGACCAGACGATGGTAATGTTGAATGTCAAGGGGCGGTGGTTAGACTCCTTTTTGCTGGAGATGGTCATTCCTGACACCTTAATGTTGCAAATGTTGTTTTGTTAATTGAGGAGCTGCAAATATAACTGCTGCTGACATCCCCACTTTTGTCCTTCATCATGGTGGGAAGGTCATTCAAGTGGTTGAAGATGGTTAAACTTAAGGCAGTACCCTGAAGAACTTCAACAGTGATGTCCTGGCTAGGATGGTAGACCTGCAACAGGCACAGCAATTGTTTCTTTGGACGAGGTTGACTTTTGCTCAGGCTTCTTAATGCCACAAATGCTATCTTGATGTCAAGGGAAGTCACAGTTACTTCATCTCTTGAATTCGAACTGGCATGGAGTTGTTATCACTGCCTTCTTCCAATTTCTGTCAGAAATTGGTGGCTTTCAAGGAGAGCCACACACAGCCTCAATTGGTTATGAACCAAACACGATAATTGAGCCAGTGATCAACCATCCTCTGAAGAAGAGCGATGAAGCCTTGCTGGCAGACTTTGGAGCTTAAAAAAAAATTCAAATGTAGGATGCAAAGGTGGTAACTTCTTTCACTAATACAGAAACCGGCAGAAAATTCAGATGAATGTTTGATTGAAGAGTCGATGCAGGAAATCTGTAATTCCTGAGGCACCTAGACCAGTTCCGCAGGAGATGGGACTTGTGTACGTCATACTTATGCCACAGCAGGGGCTTTTCCAATAAACTGATGGATTTGTGAATACTGCAAGAGAAAGGTCAAATGGGTTTGACAGGGATATGGGAAATTGAGCATAGATTCAAAAGGGAGAGAAGGAAATAAAAAAGGAGGAACATGGAATGTCAAGAAAAAAAAGCCATGTCTGTTGAAATTGTAGTGAAGAGGCTGCAAGAAAGCATCTGTCTGGCAACGGGAGGAGAGACATAAATGTTTATCTGCTGGCAAGAAGAGGAAAAGGTGCTGTGAGAAAGCATCTTCCTGCAGCAATGGGGGGGAATATGGAATTAAGATACTTCCAACTTTTCTCTCCAAACTTGCTTACAGAAAAACCTGTTGAAGTATGCAAAACCTGTATTCCAGATGCAGCAGGACTTCTTCTGTCTTTGCATGGTACCAATTGATTTTCACTTGTAATGCTTATAAAAAAAAGTAATTAATAGCAAAATAAATTTCTAACATGGCTCATTGGCCCCATGAATAAGGAAATAAATTGACACGATCTCTTGCAGAAAAAAAAGGACACTCCTTTATTTAGAAGGCTCATGAGATGAGGCTATATAGATTAAATGGCAGGAGAGTGCTTAACAGTGCTGCCTCAGCACTAGGGATCCAGGTTCAGTTCTGACCGTAGGTGTAAAGTTTGTATGCTCTCTGTGTCTACGTGGATTTCCCCCAGGTACTCCAGCTTCCTCCCACAGTGCAAAGATGTGCAGGTTAGGTAGATTGGCCATGGTAAATGTCATAGGCCCTCTCCCTCTCCCCACAGCCCTATGTAAGATATTCTGTCAGTTTGTACAAATTTGATGGGCTGAATGGTCTCCTTTCTTAAATTTTCTATGAAATAAACGGAGGACCAAACTCATTATTACGATTGACCTGCAAAGAATTGAAGGGAACTAGAAGGACCAAAAATGTAGGCGTATTGCTGAGAAGGACAAACAAAAGGACTGTGATGACTTTAATAATACCTTAATAGTAATTGTAATAAAAGGTATAGAAGGTGCAAAACTTCAAATCCGTTTAGGGTAGGCGGCAAAGTGCAGGTTGCAACAGGCTTATGAAAATTTATAAAATACTATAAATTCTGCTAGTGTAAATGTTAACGGTGGTGAGACACAGGTGGATCTGCTGCTTTTAATCAGCAAGCACATGCTTTGCTGATTACACGTGTGAAGCTTTTGAGTAGAGCTATCAGTTTCTCTGTCTTGGGTTGCTTTTTAATTGGAAATCAGCATTTGTGTATACGTACATAACTTTGAACTGTTTATGAATATTATATTGTCATATGCAAATATAATTAACTATGCCTAAGAAGGAAAACATAGACAAAGAATAACATGCTTTTTTTTAAGGAAATGGAAATAATTGTATTTGTTACTGAAACAAGTGGAAAACCTTTTATGCTTGTTATGTTTGCAAACAGTATCCGTTGCCAAAGAATACAACATTAAAAGATACTATGAAACATACCACATTGATATTTATGGCAATTACAGAGGCAAGCTATGAGAAGACAAATTGGCAGAATTTGAATAGTTTGAAAAAGCAACAATGTTTGTTTACAAATGTGACAGCACATTAAAAACAAGTTTTGTATCATAGAATCAAAGAAATAATAGAATCATCGAAACCCTACAGTGCAGAAGCATGTTATTCTTTGTCTATGTTTTCCTTCTTAGGCATAGTTAATTATATTTGCATATGACAATATAATATTCATAAACAGTTCAAAGTTATGTACGTATACACAAATGCTGATTTCCAATTAAAAAGCAACCCAAGACAGAGAATCCCGCCCAGGCTGTACCCTCATATCCCTACATACTTACCCAGTAATCCCTCTAACCTACGCATCTCACGACTCTTAAGGGGCAATTTTTAGCATGGCCAATCAACCTAACCTGCACGTCTTTGGACTGTTCAGTCCAAAACTGCTTCAGAGCCGTTTTCTGAAGAAAAGTTCATAAATGCATGATGAAAACTGACCTTTGTCTGTCCAGGTAACCAGTTTTTTTCAAAATATTGACGTGTGAATTATCAAAAAATTTGACAAATCATCAACTCTGGGAGAAGGGAAAAGCTTTCACAGCTATTTCAGTCGTGATTGAGCAAAGTGTGGAAGCATGTGACATAGCACAGTTAGCTGTTTTTATTTATGGTACTCATGAAAGACTGACGGATTTTATGGAGTTGGTGTTGACCGACAGGCAGACATTTTTAATAATGTAAAAACAGATCAGATAAATTTGACATGGAGTGGAGTAGAGTGCTGAGCATTTCAAAGATGAAGCACGATCTCTGGTGGGCAGAGAGGTAGGAATAAACTGTGAGATTAAAACAAAATCTTGAATAAAAATCCTGTAGTGATATTTGGGCATTTCATTGCGTTCTCCACTGAGAAGCACTCTGTGCTAAAACCCTAGAAATGGAACATGTAATGAATACCATAAAAATAGATGATTTTTTTGGGTCTTAAATGACCCTTCTACAGAACTGAAGAAAAGTAAAAATATAAAGAATTATATATTTGGAAATGGAGCAGAGGAGGTGATGCAGAATAGGGATAGGTTGGGGCAAAGGAGAGATTTCCATGTCAGATTTGTCAATAAGACTTGTGATGAAAACAGAAAATGCTGGAAAATCTCAGCTTTGATGAAGGGTCACCCAAATTCAAAATGTTGGCTCTATCGTCTCCAAAGATGTTGTCAGACCACCTGAGATTTTCCAATTTCTGTTTTTGCCTCAGGTTCCAGCACCTACAGTATTTTGCTTTTATTAGACTGTAACTAGTGTTGTTGTAAAAACTGTCAATTTTATCCATGCTGTTATTTATGAAACATCTTGAGTTTTGTTCTATCACTTTCCAAGTTTTTCTTGTCCTCTCTTTTGCATTCCTAATTTCCTTTTTATTTTATTATTTGTAGATCCTCTGGGTTTCTGGAAGAATTGTGCACTTAGTTTTGGACTTTACCTTTTTTTGTTTATCTAACTGTATGCCCATGGATATTCAGGAAGTTCTTAGTGCCAACCTTTTTATTTATGACAATATCTCCCTCTCATGCCTCCCACTGCTCATTGAAATATTCTCTTGCTGATAATTATTTTATTAAAGTTAAGTCCAAAGTTGTTCCTTCTCTGACCAAAAATATTTTCCTAAATCAGGAATATCAAACTCAAATAATCTAAGGTCAAATTTCTTAAAGAAATAGTGGCAAGTCATACCAATACTGTTTAACAAAAGAAATATCTTTAAATATGTGTGACATGAAACACATATTCCGTTTATAAGAACATTAATAAGCTGAGTGTGCATTATAATTGCACTCCTTGTCCGGTGAGACAAGGAGGTTTTGGTAGGACGCGGGAACCGTGGTGCACGAAGGCTGTGGTGAACATAGGAAGAAAAGAAAGGTGTATAAAAGGTTCAAAGAGCTAGGAGATGTTGGGGATCTAGAGAAGTATAAGGCTTATAGAAGAGAGCTTAAAAAGGAAATTAGGAGAGCCAGAAGGGGTCACGAGAAGGCCTTGGCTGGTAGGATTAAGGAGAATCCCAAGGTCTTCTACAAATATGTGAAAAGTAAAAGGATGAGAAGAGAAGGGATAGGACCTATAAAAGGTGAAGGGGGAAAAGTGTGTATGGAACCGGAAGAAATGGCAGAGGTGCTTAATGAGTACTTTGCCTCAGTATTCACGGTGGAAAGTGATTTGGGAGGATGCACTACAAGTTTGCGGCAGACTGAAAAGATTGAGTATGTAGATATTAAGGAAGCGGATGTGTTAGCATTTAAAAGTTCTATCAAGATAGACAAGTCTCCGGGACCAGATGGGATGTACCCCAGGTTATTGTGGGAGGTGAGGGATGTCATTGCAGAGCCCCTGGCGATGATCTTTGCGTCGTCGATGGAGACAGGAGAGGTTCCGGAGGATTGGAGGATTGCGGATGTGGTCCCTATTTTCAAGAAAGGGAACAGGGATAGTCCTGGAAATTACCGACCGGTGAGTCTGACCTCAGTGGTTGGTAAGCTGATGGAGAGGCTTCTGAGGGACAAGATTTACGAGCATTTGGAGAAGTTTCGGTTGATTAGAAATAGTCAGCATGGTTTTGTAAAAGGCAGGTCGTGCCTTACGAGCTTAATTGAGTTCTTCGAAAATGTGACTGAACACATTGACGAAGGAAGAGCAGTGGACGTGGTGTACATGGACTTCAGCAAGGCATTTGACAAGGTCCCACATGCAAGACTTCTTGAGAAGGTGAGAGGCCATGGGATCCAAGGGGCTTTGGCCTTGTGGATCCAGAACTGGCTTGCCTGCAGAAGGCAGAGGGTGGTTGTGGATGGCTCTTTTTCTGCATGGAGGTCGGTCACCAGTGGAGTGCCCCAGGGATCTGTTCTAGGACCCTTGCTGTTTGTCATTTTCATAAATGACCTGGATGAGGAAGTGGAGGGATGGGTGAGTAAGTTCGCCGATGACCCGAAGGTCGGTGGTGTTGTGGATGGTCTGGAGGGATGTCAGAAGTTGCAGCATGATATCGACAGGATGCAAGACTGGGTGGAGAAGTGGCAGATGGACTTCGACGTGGATAAATGTGTTGTGGTCCATTTTGGCAGATCCAACGGGAAGAATGAGTACACTATCAAAGGTAGGAGTCTTAGCTGTGTGGAAGAGCAGAGGGATCTTGGGGTCCGGGTCCATAAGACTCTCAAATCGACCTCCCAGGTGGAGGATGTGGTTAAGAAAGCTTACGGTGTACTGGCCTTCATTCATCGAGGGATTGAGTTCAGGAGTCAGGAGGTAATGCTGCAGCTTTATCGGACCCTTGTTAGACCACACTTGGAGTACTGTGCTCAGTTCTGGTCGCCTCACTATAGGAAGGACGTGGAAGCTATTGAAAGGATGCAGAGGAGATTTACAAGGATGTTGCCTGGATTGGATATTTCCCAGGGCTGAAATGGTCGCGACGAGAGGGCACAGATTTAAGGTGCAGGGAAGCAAGTACAGAGGGGATGCTAGGGGAAAGTTTTCACTCAGAGGGTGGTGAGTGAATGGAATCGGCTGCCATCGGTGGTGGTCGAGGCAAACTCGCTGGGGTCTTTTAAAAGACTTCTGGATGAGTATATGGGATTGGGGGTTATAGATAGGTCTATGGCTGGGTAGGTTTTGATGTGTTCAGCACAACTTGTGGGCCGAAGGGCCTGTTTGTGCTGTAATGTTCTGTGTTCTATAATAGCTATCAAGTGGCGCGTGGTCTGGAATGCGTTGCCTGGTAGTGATGGGTTGCCTCACATCCTTTTTAAAAAGTATCTGGATGAGCAGTTGGTACATCAAAACATTCAAGGCTGCAGGTCAAGTTCTGATAGATGGGATTAGATGGGAGTTCAGGTGTTTCTAGCACATCGGTGCAGATTCAATGGGCTGAAGGGCTTCTTCTGCCTGGTATGATTATGAAATAAAATTAAAATATTTTATCAAAGAATAAATGACAAATGTAACAAATTAAGTTGATTTCTGCGCCAGGCATTTGACTTTGTTTTTCCATCACCAAACTTGTCCCGTGGGTTGGTTGGAAACTACTTTTAGAATAATGTTTAAGTGCTTGTCAAATTAAAAAACAGTTTGGATTTCTTCGTATTGATTACAAATTGTCAGTCTCCAAATTTCAAACTGTGTAGTAAATGGAAAAAATAATCTGAAGCATCTTGTTTTTGATTAACTTCCATGTGCAAAAGACATTGCAGTATTTTTCTGCAAAATAGTGTGATTGGTCTCTAGTGCAAAATGAAAGAACTTATTCTCCTCAGAATGTAAATGTGAGCAGATGTGGACAACACAGGCCAATGCCTCTGCACTACTCGGTAAGATCATCATTGATCTTTGACCTTGATTTCACGAGTTGCCTGATACCCAAATTTACAAGTCCAAACATATATTAATCTTGGCCTCGTAGTATACTCAAAAACTATGTCCACGGCTCTAACGGCCAGAGAATGACAAAGTTTCTTTGAGTAAAAAAAAACTCTTAATCTCAATCCTAAATTGTTGACCCCTTTGTCCTGAAACAATGCCTCGAGTTCTAGATTTGCCAGCTAGTAGAATCCACTTTGCAATATTTAACCTGTCAGACCTCTTCAATTTTATGTTTTAACAAAATCACGAGAGCAGCTGCCAGTAGCACCATGGAGTTCCATCAAAATTGTAGTCAACGGAAATCAGGGAAAACGTCCTTCTGATTGGAATCCTACCTGAAACAAAGGAAGATGGCTAGTTGGAGCTATAGGAGATGACTCTGGTGGTTGAAGGTCAATTACTTCACGCCCATGACATCATAGAGTTCCTTCGATTATTGGCCTTGGCCCAACTATTTCAGGTCCTTAATCAATGACCTTCCTGCTATTATAAGATCAGAAATGGGGATGTTTGTTGCTGATTGCAGATTATTCAACACTTGTTTCGATTCCTGAGACATTGAAGCAGACCATGTCATAATAGCAGCGATAGCCTCTTTACTTTAGTACTCCAACTTCTTTTTCAATTGAGGCCAATGTGCCATTTGTTTTCTAATTTATAGCCACAGCATCACTTGCAGTAGCATCACTTGCAATGGCTTCTCTTACCGCTCTTGCACCATTGTTTGTCTGTACAAGAACTCTGAATCACATTCTAAGAGGGCATTGAGAAAGTATTTGTAGAAATGGGGATGGTAGGGTTAATTGATGCAGTGAAAAGCTGGCTCTGCTTAGAGTGGATAAATCATCTGTCTGATGGCTTGTAACATAGATAGCTAAAGGAAATGGAAGTGGAGAAGATAGCAGAAGGGTGCTATAATCTTTCAACTCCCCTTTGATATGGGGGAGTACCAGAGGATTCATGCCGCCATATACATCGTATCCCCTTTTCTTGTTTCTTCACATTCTTTATCTTCTTTATTGTGCACGGAGCCCTGGCTTTGGATTTCCTAAGTTTCCCACTTGTTATAATGTAACTAATGTGTAGCTGAATGTTTTCAAAAATCACTTGTTCTGTGACAATATTTATATTTCGTCCTGACTAGGATCTACTCTACTCCAGTTAGAATAGTTGCCTTCCAATTGATAAGTTCTACTTTAGTTGGTTCCTTGCTCTTTTCCATTTCTAATCTAACCTTTATGATGTGACAATCACTCTCACAAGTTCCTACATAAGCATTTGCTCCACTTAGCATCTCATTCCCCAGCATCAAATCCTACGCGATGCCTCTGTCCTTTGGACCAAGAGCACAAGAAGTTCTCCTGAACTTATTTACAGGTGTTCTAGATTTTCCAACCGGGATGATCAATCTCTGTTTAATCGGTGAAATTTCTTCAGAATTTTCTATGTTTCACTATGTTTTCCATGTTTTTAGTTCCAAAGCAGATAGGTCCTAGTTACATAACCTTTTCATCTAAGGACAGTCCCATCATTACAGTCAATTTGATGCCGTCAGGGATAGAGGTTGTGGATTTAGACATCTGTCATCAGAGCCTTGGCAGTTTGCTACAGTGCATCTTGTAGGTAGAGTATATTGCTATCATTGGGGAATGTGCTGGATGGGGTGCCAGTCATGCAGACCAGTGTGTCCTAAATGACGTTGAGCTTCTTGAGTGTTGATGGGGGAAAATGAAAAATATCCCAACACTCATGACTTCCAGGAACGGTCAGGAGGTAAGTCCTTGCTATGGTGGCACAGTGGTTAGCACTGCTGTCTCACAGCGCCAGGGATCCAGGTTCAATTCTGGCTTCGGGTCACTGACTGTGACATTCTCCATGTGTCTGCATGGGTTTCTTCTGGGTGCTCTAGTTTCTTCCCAAGGTCCAAAGATATGCGGGTTATGTTGATTGCCCATGCTAAATTGACCCGAGTGTCAGGGGATTAGCAAGGTAAATATGTGGGGTTACAGGAATAGGGCCTGGTTGGGATTGTGGTCAGTGCAGACTCGATGGGCTGAATGCCCTCCTGCATTGTAGGACCTCTATGAAAATTCAAAGCCCTCAACCCACTCTTGTAGCCATAATATTTATGACCAGTTCAGTTTCTGGTCAATGCTAAACCTGTCTTGAAGTGGGAATTCTGTGATGGTAATGCTGTTGAATGTCAAGGGAAAGTTGGTTAACTTGTTATTGAAATTGATCATTTCTGGACACTGGTGGTGATAATATTATTTATGACTTATCAGTCCAAGGCTCAATGTTGTCCAGGTCTTGCTCCGTGTGGACACAGAATTGGTTCATTATCAGCTTACTGTGAAATCGTCAGCTAGTGTCTCCACTTCTGATGTTGAGATGTAGTCATTGAGGAAGCAGCTGAACTTGGTTTGATCTGGAACTTGTGCAGTGGTGTCCTGCAGGTATAGTGGTTGTCTTCCTCAGACTTCTTGCTTTTTGTGTATGTTTTGGTTTCTCAACCCTCCGCCCCCGCCCCCTGAATCAATTCTGTTTGACGGAATATTGCTAGGACTCCTTGCTGCCACAATGTTATTACATGCACCCTTGACCTCGAGAATAGTTATTGTCTTCCCACATATGTAATTTTGCTCTTCTGAGCTTTGAGTTATGTAGTTTGGTATGATGCAGTTCATTCTGGAACACAAAAATTCAATGCTATCATTAGAATGTTTTCAGGGCCCTGTAGTTTCTTTAGCTGTATCTTTAGCTGTTTCTTGATATCACAATGAATATAATTGGCTAAAATCTGACATCAGTGATGTTGGGGTCCTAAGGAGGAAGCAGAGATGAGTCATTCCACAGCACTTCTTGCTGAAGATGGTGGTAAATGCTTCAGCCTTATCTTTTGCACAGTTGTGCTTGGCTTCCCCATCATTGAGGATGGAAATATTTTTGGAGCCTCCTCAAAAAATATTTAGTTGTTCAATTGTCCACCAACATTTTTGATTGGATGTTTTAAAGTTGATTATTTTTGCCACAAGTAGACTTACATTAACACTGAAATGAAGTTACTGTGAAAATCAGAACTGCAGAATTTTAAACCAATCTGTTGCTTTTGAAGCTGCTTGAGTTGTTTATCGCATTGTTTTTGCTGTTATCATGCATGTAGTCCTACTTTGTAGCTTCGCCACACTGAAGCCTCATTTTTAGGTATGCCTGATGCTGCTTGTGGCATGTTCATCTATACTTAATGAACCAGGATTAGTTCTGTGGCTTGGCTGTTCTGTTGTCTTCACCTCTGACCAACTCTTTTGATCAAGAGTCATCTCTGTATCTGCCTATAGTATTTTATCTTGGCCTGGATCCCCCTCCCAAGTTTATTACCATCTTGATCCGTTTTCTAAACTGTCAATGTGACATTGGCTTGTCTGGATTTCTCTCTAAATTATCTCTGTCTGAAATTGCTAAATTCTATTCTCTCATGTCCGATCCTAACATTGTTATCAAATCTGCTGAGAAAGATAATGCTGCTTTCATTTGGTACAATGACTGACGCTTTCTTCCCACTCTCCTGGAACATGACCTTACCACTGAACGTTAAACCATCAAGTCAAGGCTGAGGTTTGACGTTCAGTCCTACTTACCTCATTTATATCTGGAAACCATCCTTTTAAAGTTAGCCCAACTCCGAAAAACCTACTCCTATCCTCTTCCCAAGATCCACAAACAGGACTGCCCTGGTAGTCCTATCATTTCAGTCTGTAACTGCTGTACTGAACTGTTTACTTCCTATCTTGACTCTTTTTTCCCCCTTGGCTAACCTCTTACAATCTACATCCACCAGTTTCCTGCACACTGATCTACACTGTGGGCATCTATCCTCACTGGGCTTGTCTAAGGGCTTGCTTCTTTAAATTAAAGCCCAACCACTCATGATGCACAATTGCCCTTCTCTGCTTGGCTGAACTTTGAACACCTCCTTTACCTAATTTTACTTCAGAAGAAAATCCAAGGATCAAGTGGGCTCTTAATACCTGCTCAAGTCCTGGATATACTTGTCTTTTTGTGAAACATTCCCTATTCCAGCCCAATTTTTCTTGTCCTCGTCATTATTTCTGGTACTATGATGTACCCGTGCTCGCTGTGAAACGAAGCATTGTTTCTGCTTTCCACCCTTCATTTGGTTAATTTCTGACACTAGCCAATATCTTCCTTGGCTCCTCAGCCTGACCTCAAAGTGGAGACAATAATCAATATTTGTTATTAACCCGCTGATGTCCTCACTCTATTTTCTGTAAGGATGATACAGTAAGTCCTCACTTTTAAGTTGTCTGTTTTGAGTTGTTTAGATTAGATATTGGTCAGTTGTTTAGCTTTGGGAATTTTGGTTTGATCTTGTTTTGCCCTAGGTGGGATGTAGGATTGCATGACCCTATCAGGACCTCCTCATCAACAGTCCAGCTTGTACGTTGCCTCTGTGACATGCAACTTGAAGCTACTTTTTTTTAGAGCAACAGCACAGGAAACAGGCCCTTCGGCCCAACGAGCCCGCGCTGCCGTCATAACTTTATAGTAACAATTCCATTTTCCTATTCTAATTTTAGGTTATTCCTAATATGGAAGAATCTCAATATAGGGACAATTTGTTTCCCAATCAGCCTAAGAGCGAATTTTTGGGATGTGGGAGGAAACTGGAGTGCCCGGAGAAAACCCACGCAACCACGGGGAGAACGCGCCAACTCCCGCAGACACCGGCCCAATTCCAAGTGTCTGGACAGCTACAGCGATAGTCACTAAACTGTCATGGTGCCTTTCAGATGGTCCAGATAAAGCACTCATTTACGACATGAAGCACCAGGCAACCCATGAATCAACATCCAAGAGCTGTCCTCGCACCACCTGCCGAATGCATGCTCCTTGTTGGTCAAGTTGGACCAAATTACCTTCTACTCCAATATTGCTGTTCCTGTCTTGCTGCTCACCTCTAGATTCCTCAGCCTCAAAGAGGGTTCAGTAGAGGTAAACAAAAAAGGCAAGAGCATGAGGATTGGCTATCGACCCAAGAGGTTGGAGCGGATAGTTTTGTGAGCCCCATGTGCAGGTATTGGGAGAGGCAGACGTTGCAGGAGAGACAAGCAGATGAGTTATTTCATCTATGAATATAGAAATTTAAGAACTACAACACTTCCACTTGCAAGATATAACAGGTTTCAATGCTTTTTTTGAAAAGGGTCCTATAGAATTCAAGTGCAATTTTTATATTGGTTGCAATGGGACAATCTGGTTCATTTTTACTTAAAGTTGCATTTATTAGGAATGCTACTGCAAGATCAACTTGGTATATTCAATTTTCCCAGTTTCTGTTTCCATTTTAAAACATAAAACCATAGAACATCGTAGCATAGTACAGGTCCTTCGGCCCTTGATGTTGTGCCAAGCTTTGTCCAAAACCAAGATCAAGCTGTCCCTCTCCCTATCATTCTGGTGTGCTCCATGTGCCTATCCAATAACCACTTGAAAGTTCTCAAAGCGTCCAACTCCATTATCACAGCAGGCAGTCCATTCCACACTCCAACCACTCTGAGTTAAGAACCTTCCTCGGACACCTCTTTTATTTCTCCCACCATGAACCTTTATAGTCGTGGCCCCCTAGAAACAGCTACATCCAACTGAGGAAATAGTCTCTGCACATTCACTCTATCTATCCCCCCTCATCATCTTATAAATCTCTAAGTCGCCTCTCGTCCTCCTCAGCTCTAAAGAGCCCCAACTCCCTCAATCTTTCCTCATAAGACCACCCTCCAAATCAGGCAGCATTCTGGTTTATTTCCTCTTGCGCTCTCTCCAATGCTTCCATGTCCTCTTTATGGTGAGGTGACCAGAACTGCACACACTATTCCAAATGTGGTCTCACCAAGGTCCTGTACAGTTGCAGCATAACCCACGACTCTCGAACTCTAACTCTCTGTTAATAAACACTAACACACTATAAACCTTCTTCGTGGCTCTATCCACTTGAGTGGCAACTTTGAGATCTGTGGATATGAATCCCATGATCTCTCTGTTCCTCCACATTTCTTAGAACCCTGCCTTGACCCTGTAATTTGCATTCAAATTTGTCCTACCAAAATGAATTGCATTGTGCTTAGCAAGGTTAAACTCCATCTGCTATTTTTCAGCCGAGCTCTGCATCCTGTTCTCCAGAACAATGTTTGGAAGGGCTGGTGGCTGTGATGAGAGAGAATTTTCGAATTGCTTCTTTTTTCTCTATTTCCACTCTGCGTGTTTTTTAATTGTTTTTTGCTGCTGTAGTTAGACGCAGGGGTATTTGGGAAGGGAGTGTGGGAGTATAAAAAGAAGACCGCAGTAGACAGTGGGCAGCGTCGGGAGCAGAGTGAGAGCTTTAAGGGCTTTGGCTTGCTGGGCTTAGGCAAGGTGTTGCGGGTTCTGTCTTTTTTTCCACTTCTGCGTTCATACCTCCAAAGATGTTCGGGAAAATGGCAGGGTCTATGGGAAGATGCTTCAACTGTGTACGGTGTCATATGTGGAAGTTCCTGGAGACAACACGTCTCCCGTAAGTCCACATATGCGTCAAGTGTTTGGAGCTGCAGCATCTAAGGGTCTGGGTTAAACAATTAGAGCAGCGTTTGGAAGATGTATTTGTAGTTAGGGAGAACAAGGCAATAATGGATGGGAAGCATAGTGAGGTGGAAATTCTGGAGCCTGGGTTGGCTGGGGGGGGGGGTCCAGTCTCTAACAGGTGGGTTACGATAAGGAAGGAGGGGAAAAAAGAGGGGTTATCGTCCAAAGTGGTAATCCCCCAAAATATCAAAGGTAAGGTAGGAGGACCAGAGTACCTCAGAGGGAAGGAAGGAGGCTAGAAGGGAGCTATGGTGGGGAATGGGAGGGTTAAAGGAATAGACAGGCAGTTCTCTGGTCAAAGGCAGGACTCCAGGATGGTAGTTTGCCTCCCTGGAGCAGAAGTACAAGATGTTTCTGAGAGGTTGGAGGGAATTTTGAAGGGCAAGGGGACCCAGGCTGATGTAATTATACATGTATGAGAGAAGGATGTAGGAAGGAAGAGCAGGGAGGATATACAAAGGCAGTTCAGGGAGTTGGGGGTTAGGCTGAAGAGCAGGGTCTCAGGGCTGCTACCAGGGCCAAGTAACAGTGGAGACAGGAAACATGAAATCCTACAGCTGAATGCATGGCTGAAGGATTGGTGTAGGGCAGAGGGTTTTATGTTTGTAGATAATTGGGAATTATTTGTGAAAGAAGGGCACCTGTATAGAAGGGACGGGGAACATTTAAATGGGAAGGGCACGAATATCTTAGCTGGGAGGTTAGGTGGAGTGTTTCAGCAGGGTTTAAACTAATATGGGGGAGGGAATGAGACCGATAGCTTGGTAGATAGTGGGATTGGGAGCGAGACGGGTGATAGAGTAAGTTTCGATGAGAGGAAATTTACCAGGGAGAAGGAGGTTCTGAGTGGGCTTGGAGATCTGGAGTGCGCCTGTTTTAATGGAAGGAGCATAACAGGAAAAACAGATGCACTTAGGGCCTTAATGTTCGCAAGGAACTTAGATGTGGTTGCAGTGACAGAGGCGTGGTTAAAGGAAGGGGAACACTGGCAGCTGAATATTCCTGGGTATAAGTGTTTCAGGCGTGACAGAGGAGGGTCGGAGCAGTGTTGTTAGGGAGCACATCACAGTGGTATAGAGGGAGGACAATATAGAGGAGTTTGGAATTGAGACACTGTGGATGGAGTTGAGGAATAGGAAGGGGGCAATTACTATGTTAGAGGTGTAGTATAGGCCACCCAACAGCCCGTGGGCTGTGGAAGAAGGAATATGTAAGGATGTTCTGGACAGGTGCAGAAAGAATAGGGTTGTTATAGTGGGGTGGACCTAGAGCTGGGGGTTCAGACAGGGAGGAATTTGTAAAATATGAACTGGAAGGATCATTGGAGCAGTATGTAGCTAGCCTGACTAGAGAGGGGGCTATACTGGATTTAGTTCTGAGTAATGAGCCAGGTCAGGTGGTTGAGGTTGCAGTATGGGAACATGTGGCTAATAGTGACCACAATTCTGCCTACTTTAGGATACAAATGGAAAAAGTTGCTTGTTGCCCTAAGGGGAGGGTGCTAAATTGGGGGGAAGGCTAACTACAGTCGGATTAGGCAGGAACTTACGGAAACTGAATGGGAAGTCCACATTTGGCATGTGGGATTCTTTCAAGGGAAAACTAAAAAGATTGCAGGGAAGATATATGCCGGCTAAGAGGAAGGATGGGAATGGTAAGATTAGAGAGCTGTGGATTACTAGGGATATTGAGGACTTGATTCGGAAGAAAAGAGAGGCGTATGTTAGGTCGAAGCAACTGGGAACGGTGAGAGCATTGGAGGAATATAGAGAGAGTAAGAGGGAGCTCAAACGGGGAGTTAGAAGGGCGAAAAGGGGGCATGAAATGATTTTGGTGGACAGGATTAAGGAAAATCCAAAGGCTTTTTACTCCTATGTTAGGAATAAAAGGGTGGTTAGAAGAAAAATCGGTCCTCTTAGGAACAGAGGAGGGGAACTGTGCTTGTAGCCCGAGGGAATGGGAGAGATCCTGAATGAATACTTTGCGTCAGTATTCAGGAGAGGGGCTTGTTGACCAGTACACTCTCGGAGGGAGCTGTAGACCAGTTGAGGGAAATATCCATACCGAGAGAGGAAGTGTTAGAGCTTCTAGGTAGCATTAAAACTGATAAATCTCCGGAGCCTGATGGCATTTATCCCAGGCTGCTTAAAGAGATGCGCGGTGAAATTGCTGGGCCTCTGATGCAAATTTTTGTCTCTCCTTTGAGCACAGCTGAGGTCCCAGAGGACTGGGGAATAGCGAATGTTGTACTGTTGTTTAAAAAGGGTAGTAGGGATAACCCTGGAAATTATAGACCAGTGAGTTTGACGTCAGTGGTAGGGAAACTGTTGGAGAGGATCCTTAAAGATATGCTGTATATACACTTAGAGCATTGCAATCTAATTGGGGATATGCAGCATGGCTTTAAGGAAGGTCATGCCGTACGAATCTGTTAGAACTTTTTGAGGAGGTGACAAAAACGGTTGATGAAGCCGTCTGTATGGATTTCAGTAAGGCGTTTGACGAAGTCCCTCATGGAAGGTTAGTTGAAAAGGTCAAGGCTAATGGAATACAGGGACAGGTAGCTAGATGGATAAGTAACTGGCTTGGTAATAGGAGACAGAGTAGTAGCGGAAGGGTGTTTTTCTAGCTGGAGGTCGGTTACTAGTGGTGTGCCGTAGGGCTCAGTACTGGGATCTCTTCTATTTGTAATGTATATAAATGACTTGGAAGAGGGAGTAAGTGGTGTGATCAGCAAGTTTACAGATGACACAAAGATGGCTGGATTTGAGGATAGTGAGGAGCAGTGTTGGGAAATACAGCAGGACATAGGCTGGCAGATTGGGCAGATGGAATTTAATCCTGATAAATGCGAGGTGATGCATTTCGGGAGAAAGAATGTAGGAGGGAGTTTATATAATAAAGGGTTGACCTATTAAGAGTATAGAAACACAGAGGGACCTGGGGGTGCAAGTGCACAAGTCTTTGAAGGTGGCAGAACAGGTAGAGAAGGTTGTGAAGAAAGCTTATGGTATGCTAGCCTTTATAGGAAAGGGTATAGAGTGCAAAAGCTGGCCTTTAATGTTGTAGTTGTATAAAACATTGGTTAGACCTCATTTGGAAAGGGTATAGAGTGCAAAAGCTGGCCTTTAATGTTGTAGTTGTATAAAACATTGGTTAGACCTCATTTGGAATACTGCATTCAGTTCTGGTCGCCTTACAAGTGGAAGTACGTGGAGACCCTGGTGAGAGTGCAGAGGAAGTTTACCAGGATGCTGCCTGGTGTGGAAGGACTGGGTTACGAGGAAAGGTTAGGCAAATTGGGGCTGTTTTCTTTGGAAAGACGGAGACTGAGAGGAGATCTAATAGCGGTGTACAAGATTATGAAGGGTATAGATAGAGTAAACAGTGGTAAGCTTTTTCCTGGGTTGGAATCAAATATCACGAGGAGCCACAGGCTTAGGGTGAGGGGAGGGGGCAAGGTGTAATTTAAATGTTCGACAAAGGTTTTTCACACAGAACGTTGTGGGGTTATGGAATGCAGTGCCAAATAAGGTGGTAGAGGCAGGCACACTGGAGTTATTTAAGAGATACTTAGATGGGCACATGAGTGGAATAGGGATGGAGGGATATAGAAAACTGATTTAAATTGGGATCATGAGCCTTGGGACGTTCCTGGGAATTGCGTAAGTTGTGCATGTTATTTCTCTTTTATTGTACAGGTACTTCGGTCAGCCTTGTTGCCCAACAAGGGGCATACACGCGATGGGTCGTGAGAGGGCTGCTCTTGGATTTTTCGAGAGTGGCTTGGTGCTTCATGTCGTTAGTGTACGCTTAAACTGGAGCAGTTGATGGGCAACATGACAGCTCAGTGACTATCACTATTGCTGTGCAGATACAGGAATTTCATCCGGTATCTGAGAGTTTATGCATTCTCCCTATGCTTGCGTGGGTTTTCTCCAGGTGCTCCGGTTTCCTCCTACACCCCAAAGATGTGTTCTTAGGCTGATTGGCAAAACAAATTGTCCCTAAGTTGTCTCCCCAATTTGATTCCAATGCAGACAAGGGTCATGGGTGGAAATGGGAATGTTAAAATGGCGGCGTGGGCTCATTGGGTCGAAGGGCCTGTTTCCCGTGATGTTTTGTTCTTTGTTCTTTTTTCTCTTAATGTCTCTTTGCAGCCTATAAGAGCCCTTCACCTCATCCATTACTCCACCAATCTTGGTGTCATCAGCAAATTTACTGACACACTCTTCAAACTCCTCTTCCAAGTCATTGATAAAAATCTCAAAAAGCAGCGGGCCCAGCACTGATCCCTGTGGTACATCGCTGGTAACTGGTCTCCAGTCTGAAAATTTTCCATCCACCACCACCCTCTGTCTTCTATGAGACAGCCAGTTACTCATCCAATTGGCTAAATTTCCCTCTATCCCACACCACCTTACTTTCTTCATGAGCTGACCAGGAGGAACCTTACCAAACGCCTTACTAAAATCCATGTATACGACATCAACTACTCTACCTTCATCCACGCACTTAGTTACCTTCTCAAAGAATTAATCAAATTTGTGAGGCAAGATTTATCTTTCACGAATCTGTTGACTATCCCGGATTAAGTGCATCTTTCCAAATGGCCATAAATCCTATCTCTCAGGATCTTTTCCATTAACTTACTGATCGCTGAAATAAGACTGATCAGCCTATAATTACTAGGGTCATTGCTATTTCCTTTCTTGAACAGAGGAATAACATTCACCACTCTCCAGTCCTATGACACTATCCCTGTGGACAGTGAGGATTCAAAGATCAAAGCCAAAGGCTCTGCAGTCTCCTTCCTTGCCTCCCAAAAAATCCAGGAATCCTGTTCTGTTGATGCAGTCTTCCTGCCAGTGCTTATGGTATATTTTTCTTTTGCCTTGGAGAATTTCCCCACCATGGTTGAGCAATTTTGCCCATGTTGATCGCTTCCCAGAATCATGATTGGGTTCCTTTTTGAATTCACCTTCCACCGGACCTCTCTGTTCAGTGGATCATCATTGTGCCACATCTGGTGTGCTGCTACTACTGATGCATCTTCTCTTTAAATCTTAGGACTGTTTGCTCTGTGACATCTAAGCCCTCTCAATCATTCCCCCATTTCCATATAAGTGTAGGAGATGCAACTCCTTCACTTATTTTTCTTCTCTCCTCACCAACTGCTGCCTATTTATTTGGTATTTGTGTACTTTCACTTTTGTGTTGTTGAAGCTTTCTGTCTTGCATACATCAGGACAGATTTACAAGAATACCAAGTTTCAAAGGAGAAGAAGGTGCTGATTGGTTGGCCATTGGACTCTTGTAGTGGGGTTGCCATGGATAATGCACTAGGGAAAAGCTAACTGCCAAGCTTCCATTTAAATTAAAACCAGGCAGGTTGACTCTGGTCAAGGCATTGCTATGGGGTATGAACCGGGGAATGGCTGCCCCAAGCTTATTTTTAGTTGAAAAAAGCACAATGTGTGGAAATCACTTTTCTGTTTATAACAGGCAAGACCATGAGTACATAACTAGTCTTTGACACACGTAAGTTAAACTGAGCCCAATAATGATCTTACATTGGTCATGTGACTTTCAGCACAGTCACAAGTGTTGTCTAATTGTGGAATCATATCTAATGTTTGACACAGTTTATTCAGCATCGTTGTTTGTATATGGTCAGTACTTTATCTGTTGCAAACTTCTGAAGGGATGTGCTGTTTAATATGATTCCTGTATGTTGGCACATAGAACCTATATATCTTTTGTGTTCTCCTTAAAGCTGCCACTTTGGGGTATAATAAAATTTAATGACTTTGCCTTATTTATTTATTTATGACATTTTTTTCAGTTGTAAACCCCCTTTTCCTTCTCCTGGAAATTTAACAACTGAACATAACGGATCTTTTTTAATCTCTTAAAGGCAAATTTCTATCCGTCTCTCCTTTACTTGTAGAACATCCAACTCAGCCATATGCAGTTAAAGGTGACTGCTTTTCAAGACTACACCCTTTGATGTTTTAAACCTTGTGTTTCAACTGTATTCAGTTTAATTAAATTAGTCACATACACGTGCACACACCACAATCCTGTTTCAGGGATGAACCCCAAAAATACTTGTTTTCTTCATAAGGCTGAATCACAAAATTTAAAAGAGCAAAAGTTCGCAAGTTTTGTGGCAATGCATGATTTAAACAAAGGAAGAATAAGAATTTGATATTGTTGAAGTTCAGATTTTTTTGAAAAAGACTTCACAATAGTAGGTTGTGCATTACAGACCTCTATTGTGGAAAGCAAGTGGAAAAGAAAATTTGCAGTTCGGTTAAAATGGATGAATCTGAATTATGATCGAATTGTTTGTAACAGAGTAAATAAATGAAGCAACAATAGAATTCCTAAAAATGGCTACAGGAACCCCTTATGATGTACCTTAATAGATCAAGGATAGAGGTATTGCTGTATCTGGCAAAGGTACTACACTTGTTGGAATTTGGAAGAATGCAAGGTGAACTTATCAAAACAGATATGATTCTTAACTGCTTGACAGGGTAAATGCTGAGAGGATGTTTCTCCTCATGGGAAAGTATAGGACCAGGGGCCTTTGTCTCAGAGTAAAGGGGCGCCAATTTAAAACTGAGATGAGAAGGAATTTCTTTTGAGAGTTTAGTCTTTGGAACTGCTTTGCACAGGAAACTTTAGGGGTAGAGTCCTTGCATATGTATAAGGCTGAAATAGATTTTTGATCAACAAGGGAAGAGTGTTAGGGAAAGGACAGAAAAAGGGAATCAAGGGGTGACAGGGAACTTTTAAGTTTATTAATGTACTAGTGCCACAAGAAGGCTTACATTAACACTTTAATGAAGTTACTGTGAAAATCCCCTAGTCTCCACGCTCCAGCACCCATTTGGGTACACTGAGGGAGAATTTAGCATGGCCAATGCGCCTAACCAACACGTCTTTCCAACTGTGGGAGGAAACCAGAGTATCCAGAGGAAACCCACACAAACAGGGGAAAATGTGCAGACTGTGCATAGACAATGAAGCCAGGAATTGAGCCCGGGTCCCTGGCGCTGAGATGCAGCAATGCCATCTACTGGGAAAGGAAGCGAGAAATGTCGAATCAGCCATGACCTTTGTTAAATGGCGGAACAGGCTAAAAGGGCTGAATGGCCTCCTGTTCCAATGGCTTCGGGCCTTTTGTATCTGGTAGATGAGATTAATGTAGGTGAGTGTGTTGGCAGTCATAATTTGCAGGCATTAGTTCACAGAATGTTAAAGGTAGCATCTCTAGTTAATGTAACTTTTCTTAATAAGAGATACAGAAATTCTGTTTTTACTTCTATTGTAAAACGTTGGTGATAATTTGTTTGTATAAAATTGTGTGCATATTGTATTGTACACCATCAGTCAGATTTATAGTGCATAAAATACAGTTTCAGTTGAATGCTGCCTTGTCTTAGGAAAGTTGGACAGATAGAAACACACAAAATAGAAACAGGAGTAATCCATTTGGCCCTTTGAGCCTGTTCTGTCACTTATGATAATCATGGCTGATTATCAAATTCAACACCCTAATCCCTTCCACCCCTTGATCCCTTAACCCAAAGAGCCGTATGTAATTCCTCCTTGAAATCTCTCAATGGTTTAGCCTCAACTATTTTCTGTGGTACCGAATTTGATAGATTCACACTCTGGGTAAGGAAATTACTCCTCAACGCTGTCCTAAAATTATCCTTAAACTGTGACTCCCCCATCCTCTGAGGCATTCTGAATCTCCCCTGTCTAATCCTGTTAGAATTTTATAAGTTTCTATGAAATCCCCTACACTCTTCGAAACTCCAATAAACATAATCCTAACCAACTTGGTGTCTACTCACGTGATAGCAGTCTGGTAAACTTTTATTGCACTCCCTCTTTAGGAAGAACATCCTTCCTTAGATAAGGACATCAAAACTGCATGAAATACTCTAAATATGGCCTTATCAATGACTATACAATTACAGTAAATCATCCTAATTCCTAAAAATCAAATCCTCTTGCTAAGAAGGCCAACATGCCATTTGCTGCTTCTACTGCTTGATGCACCTGCACGCTTACTTTCAGCGATTCTTGCATGAAGTCTCGCTGAATATCCATCTTTCTGAATTTGCATTCATTCATATAATAATAAGCTTTCGACTTGTGCTATTGAAGTGGATAATTTCATATTTGTACATATATTATTGCATCTGCCATGCATATGTTCATTCCTTTAGTCTAACCAAATCACACTGAAGCATCTCTACATCCCCTCACAGCTCCCCCTCCCACCCAAATTTGGAGAAAATACATTTAGTTCACTTATCCAAATCATTAATATATAATGTGAACAGTTGAAGTCCTAGCGTTGATCAGTGGGGTACCACAGGCATCACTGCCTGCCAGTCAGAAAAAGACATTTATTTCAACTCTTGCTTGTCTGCTAACCAGCTTTCTGTAGTTTGTAGGATTGGGGAGATTAGAGATAGAGGTGGGCAAAATCTTGGAGGGATTTGAAAACAAGGATGAAAGTTTTAAAATCGAGTTGCTGGTTGACCAAGAACCAATAAAGAAAAGAAGCACTGAATGGTAGGGGAGTGGATTTTCTGGAGTTCAGACATCGACAGCAGCATTTGGGTGACTTTGGGGTATTGTTGGATGCTAGAGTACAGCATCCTGTTTTCATCTCTTTACTTAAGAAAGGACATTATTGCATTAGAAACAGTACATCAAAGGTTATTCAACTGATTCTTGGAATGAGGAGATTATCCTCTGAGGAGAGATTGGACAAGTTGTGCCAATATCCATTGGAGTTTAGAAGAATGAGAGGCGAACTTATTGAAACACACAATATCATGAGGATCTTGACAAGGTGGATGCCCTTGTGTACAACAGTTTGAAAATAAGGGGAATTACGTTTAAAGCCAAGATGAGAATTTTTTTCTCTTGAGGATCTTGCAGGAGGCATGGCGTTGAATATTTTAAAGACTAAATTAGATTGATTTATGATTGACATGGAAGCCAAAGGATCGAGAGAGACAGGATCTAAGTGTAGTTGAACTTACAGTTGGATCTTGTTGAATGGCAGAGCAGGCATGAGGGGCAAAATGGTTGACTCCTTTTAATTTACAAGTTTGGTCAGACCATGTCAGAAATGACTATTTTTTTAAGTTGTGCAGAGCCCCAGTTGGGTGTAATTTGGGTATGGGTTGTACTTTGTGGGTGGGGTGATTGTTGGATCAGAGAGGTAGTCAGAGTCAAGAGGATGTCTCTGACTTTGAATTGAAGTTTTGGAGTGTGCCAGATATAGGGTAATAGGCCAACAGTTGAAACTTCATCGGCAATTCCTGTATGGACAGGGACTTCTGACAGCTTCTTCACAAAGTAACGCCAGAGTATAGTCCTCAAAAGTGTCGAAGATTTTGATTACTAGGTCAAGAAGCAAGGATACCAATTAGAGCCCTGAATAGTATCTAGATTGTTGCAGCTACATCCATCCATCTTAGTTTCCCATTATAATCCTGATTTGGGCCTTAAATTTTTAGGTTTTGAAGGAGTTACTAATTGCTGAGGACCGAGTTCCTGTCCTGCTTTTGGAATGATTCCATTGGTGTGTTTGAGGTCCTTATGACTCCTGCATTTTGAATTCAAGGGTTGCATAAACATTCATATGTCTCAATTAGGATGCCTGCTGAGTGTATATATGAAATAATTTCCCTGGTTTGTAGAAGTAGCTGTTCCTTGGACAAAAATTTCAACACTTTCATCCTGATCATATTGTATTCAGCACAAATAAGGAGATGATGTCCTTTGAACCAGCTGCATGGTCAGATGTTACCTATCCTTGTCGTTAATTAGTACAGTAAAGAGTTTGGAATTCACTCAGTGTTGTCTGTTTCTGCAGCTGAAATTGCCGGATTATTCTCAATAGAGCTTTAAGACGTGGATGCCATTTATGTGGAATATTCTTAGTTGAAGAGAAAAATCAACATGGCTTTGGCCGGCTGCCCAGACTCTTTTCTACACCATCCGTACTATCAGGTTGGACAATTATTACTGTATTTGTCATTTTAACTAACGAATGTATGTCTAATAATTATAGACAGGGGCTAACTAATCTTAGATCTGTTTATCCTTGGTCATCACCAAAGCTACTTTGAAGGAAAGCAGAGTTCCTGTGCTTGAAATATTACTGAAGTTTTGATTTCAAGAGAAGCTCCACAATTTTCTCAATAACTTGAAACACTTGCATTCAAAATTTATTTTGATCATTCCTTCGTTGAATTAACTTCAATGAAACTGTTTTGAAGGTGTGCTGCCTAACCTGCTGTATAGTATCCATGTGCTATATAATATTTCAGTATAGCTCTAAAATTTGAACCAGAAAATAGAAGTATAGGGAAACATATTGACAATCATGGTCACAACATAATTGAGAAGGATATAGTTTACAATGACAAATTGGAAAAATGTTGAAAAATAAACTGGAAAATAGGAACAAATAGACATGAGAGCAACAGGTGGGAAACATCTAAAACAATGGTATCATCTTGGAGGGAGGGATCCGAAGAAGCAAGAACAAACTAGCCAGTTAAGGCGCACCATGAATGAATAAAGAAATACAGTGAAACTGAAAGCAAAGGAAAATGCATAGACAATGATGGTAAGAGAGTATGAATATAAAAATTTTCAGAGGACAAATAAACAATTCAGAAAGTGAACAGAAGTAAATAAATTATCACAATTATAAAAAATGTATTGCGTGGACACAGCAATGAAAATCAAAGCAGGGTTGAGACCACAAATATGCTAGCTCAATTAATTTGAGGTCTGATATGAATAGATTTTTCTAACCAAAAGTTTTGAAGAGATGTAGAGGCAAGGCTGGTAATTGGAGTTAAGATACAGACACGATTGCTAACCTTGCTCGTAAAGGAACAATGACAGAAATGTTAACTACTAAGGTGGAATAATTATCTAATAGGGAGATTAACATGATGAATGTGGATAGAAGATATAAAGATAATTAAGGTAGAAAGTAGGACGATGATTAATAAATTGTATCTGAAGCAAATAATGTTCTAGATCCAGGTGGATTTCATCCTTGTTTGTCAAAAGAAGTTTGGATGGAGAGTGAATGTGATCCTTGTACATGGAAAGGAGATGGACTAAGTCTAGGGAAATATAGATCAATTAGCTTAATGCTGGTGGTAGGAAAGATGATGATAATTCCTCAAAGGTGTGATAGAAGAACATCTAAAAACTGAAAATAACCATCAACACTAATTGGAAAAGGGAAGTGGTGTTCAGGGCAAGTGGACATGATCTTAAAATCACTAATCCATTCAGGAGAGAGGTTAGGAAACACTACTTCACATGGTGATATAAGTGTGAAGCAGTTTCTCAAAAAGCAGAAGATGCTAGCTCAATTAATTTGAGATTTGGTGTGAACAGATTTTTCGAGGCAAAGGTTTTTAAGTGATATGGAACCAATGCAGGTAAGAGTAGAGGTGCAAAAAAAAAACCTTGAGAAGCTGCATGGACTACTCATTTTCCTATTTATCTATAAATTAATCTCTGGAGGTATGTTTTGTTTTTACAGTGTTGAATGTACAGTGGAATGATCCAAAATGCATTTGATATCTGATCTGAAGGATTAGTTTTCCAGGATGTTTGTTAATTAAGTCATGGTTGCTGTTCTATTTTCTTTTATTTGTGTATATTTTTTATGTATATATATTTAATTTATATTCAGTGCTAAAAGTAAAACTGAACAAACAAGCTAAATGTCAGTTAATACCATGTTGCTGTGGCAAAATATCAAGGAAAAAGACCTTCAATTTACTGCATCATCATAAAACATTCTAGTGTTATTTTTATAATTTTGAGGGAAACCTTAGAAACAGAGTGCCCTCTGGTGTACTGATTTTGTCATTGTAAAATTTAAATCACTAACTTTTGGCATTGCTGTACGTTATTTTGAAATTCAACTTTTGTCAAAGTTTTAATGTGCACTAGTTGCCTAGGACAGTAAGAAAAAATGTTCATTTTTCCTGAGTTATTCTTCAATCATTATTAGCGATTATTGAGCATACATTTGCACGAAAAAACAAAAGATTGGATTATTCAATCTTGACTCCACTTGGAGAAAGATCATGCAATTACTGAGATTATCTCCAATAAGGTTGCCAAAAAAAAATCAATGTCAGTGCTTGCATGGAACTTTTTCAAACCTTTACTATGAGAGATTCGGATATAAGCAAAGTTACATTCCCAGAAGGGAGAAAAGTAGAGCAAGCAAAGCCAGACTTTCCTAGTTTTCAAAATAGTAAAATGAAACAGAAAAAGCTGCATATGCACATGACACATATCATGGTAATGCATGTGAGAAGCATGCATATTCTGGAAAGCTTAGAGGGTAAGTGATAAAGGAAATAAAGATAGGAAAGGGAGAATATGGAAGAAACTGATTACCAGTGGAAAAGGGAATCTAAAAGTCTCCTACAGGTATATAAATAGTAAAATCATAATAAGCTAAGTTGAGCTGATCAGAACTGAGAAGAGGAGTGACAGCTGCAGGCAGAAGGCATGGTTGAGTACTTCAAATTAGTACTTTGTATCTTTCTTTATCAAGGAGGAAGATGCTGCCAATGTCATAGTGAAGGAGGAAGTAGTTGAGATCCTGGATGGGCTAAAAATTGCCTGACTGCATTTAAAGTTGATAATCACCAGGACAAGATGGGATGCATCCTACGATGCTGGAGGAATAAAGGTAGCAATTGCAGAGACCACAATCTTCCAATTGTTATTGGATATATGTGGTACCAGAAGGCTGAAGAACTTTGGTTCACACTTGTTCAAAAATGTGTGCAAGGATAAAGCAAGCAAATGACAAGTTTAACCTTTGGTGGAAAACGGTAATTGGTTGGAATCAATAATTTGAGATGAAATTAACAGCCACTTGGACAAGTGTGAATGAATTAAGGCAAGCCACTGATTTGTTAGAAAGCAAATCATTTTTAACTTGAGATTTTAATTAGGCAACATTAGGGTCGAAGAGGGTAATGTAGTGCAATGAACAAAAGATAAATAAACTTAGAGGGATAAAAATGACCTATATACAAAAGCGACTAAGTATGGGAAACACAGGTAGTTATGTTTGTCTCTTGCACTGGGGAATGTATACAGGAGTTGGTCCTATCAGTGCTTTTAATGTATATTAATCATGCTGACCTGTGTGCAGGCACTATTTCAGAATTTTCAAATGACGCAAAACTTGAATGTATTGTGTGCTGTGGAGAGGATTCCGATAGAGTTCGGAAGAGCGTGAACAAGCTAGTAGATTGGGCAGACATGGCAAAGGAAATGTAGAGAAGTGTGGAACAATGAGCTTTGGTAGGATAAATCAAGAGAAGCAATATTATATTAGTGGTACAGTTTAAGTGCAGAAATGTATGGGCAAATGTGCCTGAAGACTTTGAGTAGCAGAACAGTTTGTGAAGTTTTTAAAAGGCAAACTATATCCAGAATTTATGAATGGAAACATAAGGTATGAAATCGGGGATATTGTGATGTACAGGGCATTGGTGAAACTGCTTACAGGCTTAGTTGAGGCGGTATATGCATGCATTGAAAGCAGTTCAGAGAAGGTCTGTCAATTAATTCCTGGGATGAAGGGATAGTCTTTTGAGGAAAAGTTGCGTTGAAACTCATTGGAGTTTAGAAAAGTATGAAGGGTAATACTGAAACACAGGATTCTGAGAGGGTTTGGCAGGGTGGATGATAAAGATATTTCCTCTGAGAGGAACTCTAAAGTTAGGGGCCACAGCTTCAGGGTGAATCGTCTCCAATTTAAGATAGACGTGGGAGGACTATTTTCTGGAAGTTATTAATCTTTGAAATACTCTTTCTGATAAAGCTTCGGAGACTGGCTCATTGAATTTGATCATACTAATTTAAAAGGAATTGAGGCTTGTAAGTATGTCAAGGTGACAAACAGATTCACTGTAGCCGTATTGAATGCCGCAGCAAGCTTGATGGGCCAACTCCCTTGCATTTATTGTTCCTCTTAGTTTATTTGGTTGGTATTAAAAGAAATACCAAATTATTCTTGGGAAGTCGGTGGCAAGCCATCTTTTTGCACTGCTGCAGTCAATGCATTACACCTACTATGCTGTTAGAAAGGGATTTCCAGGATTTTGATTCAGCGACAAGAAGAAATGACAATATAGTACCATGTCAGGATGGCCTGTGTCTTGGAGGGGAACTTGCAGGTTGTGTTTCCATGCATTTGCTGCCCCTGTCCTTCTGCATGGAAGAGGTTTGAGTTTACAAGGTGCTGGCGAGTCGTTGCAGTACATTTTATAGATCGTACGCACTGCTGCCATGTGCTTTCATGTCCAGGAAGTAAATGATGAGAGTGGTGGAGGGAGTGCCGATCAAGTGGGCTGCTTTGTCCTGGATGATTTTCAGCTTCAGAAGTATTGTTAAAACTATGCACACTCGGGCAAATGGAGAGAGAGTATTATATCTCCTTCCTGACTTCTGCCTTGTAGAGGTGGGCAGTTTTTGGGGAGCCAGCAAATGTTGCTTGCCACATAATTCTGAACCTCTGATCTGCTCTTGTAGCCACAGTATTTACACATACAGAGAACACAGTTACAGAACTTGTCAAAATAGCATGCCATTAATTCTCTGGCAATTCTCTAGCATATTCTGTGAACTGTTAATTTGTAGTTCTTTATCAAAAGGCATTCTGAGTGTTGCACGCATACCTTGTAACTGAGTTTCTTGAACAGAGACTCAGGACTTTATAAAAAATATGATAATATAAGAATTGAGAGCAGGAGTAGACAATATGGCTCCACAGGCCTGTTCCATCATTCAATGCTATCGTGGCTGATCATCTTCACTTTCTTTCATGTGCCATTGAAAACACACCGAGCCAGACTTGCTGTCAGTGAAGGAACAAATGTGCCTGCTGCTGTCTGTGATTGTAACTGCCGACTTACAATTTTACATCTGAGCTTTTGCATCTTCCAGATCCGGTGACAAGTAGAGTTGAGAAGTCAAGTGACAAACATAATTCCAGCAAAGCTCTATCCCTTTTGTTTAAAATGGTGACTAATGAGGTAGTAGTTGATGTGGTGATAATTTTCTAACACTTGAAATTAGCAAATATAATCTCCATTCGAGGGAGGGAGATAGGAAACCATAGGCCAGTTAGTTTGTGAGGAGAGGTGTCAGAATTCATCATTCACGTTACAGCTGGGCACTTGGAGAGACTCAAAGTAACCAGTAAGAATCAGAAAACTGAGGTTATTGGAGTTCTGGAGTAACGTGCTGTGGATAAAGGGGAGCCTGAAAATGTGCTGTACTGAGAATTCCAGAAGGCATTTGACAATGTGTCATAACAAATATTTTTGTGGAAAATATAAGCTCATCCTGTAGGGCAGTAACATTGGTATTGATAGAAAATTGGCTGTCAGAGGATGCATTAATGAATCTTTTTTTCTGATTGGCAGGATATGACACTTGGAGTCCCACAGAGCCTGTACTGCAGCCTTAATGTTTTACAATTTGTATCAATGACTTAGTTGAGGGAAGTGAAGGCCTGGTACCTAAGTTTGCAGATGACCTACTGATAGAGAAAAATGTATGTTATAAAGAGGACATGAGGTTGCAGACAGATATAGATAAGTTGAGTGAATGGGCAACCTGGCAGGTGGAGTACAATGCAAGCAAAAAGTTGCAGTTTGACAGGAAAAATAAAGCAGAGTATTACATAAGCAGAGAATAGCTGCAAAGTTTGGATCTGGAATAAAGAAACTGACAGCACAGGAACAGGCCCTTTGGTCCTTGAAGCCTGTGCCATCTGAACTAAAACCCCCTACCCTTCTGGGAACCATATTTCTGTATTCCCTTCCTATTCATATATTTGTGAAGACAGCCCTTAAAAAATCATTATCGTAGCTGCTTCCACTACCTCCCCCAGCAGTGAGTTCTAGGCATCCACCAGCCTTTGTGTAAGATAATTTGCCTCGTACATCTACTTTTAAATCTTGTCTTTCGCACCTTAAACTTGTGTCCCCTAGAAATTAACTCATCCATGCTGGGGAAAAGCTTCTGGCTATCTATTATGTCCATGCCCTTCATAATCTTGTAGACTTCTATCAGGTTGCCCCTCAAACTGCATCATTCCAATGAGAATAAACAAAGTTTCTCCAATATCTCATAGCTAATGCCCTCCATATGAAAGAACATCCTGGTAAATCTTTTCTGCGCTCTTTCCAAAGCCTCCACATCCTTCTGGTAGTGTGGTGAATGGAATTGAACACTGTTGCAAGTGTGGCCTAAACCGAGGTTGTATAAAGCAGTAACATGACTGGCCAATTTTTAAACTCAGTGCCCGGCCAATGAAGGCAAGTGTTCCGTTTACCATCTTGATTACCTTTTCCACCTGTGTACTTGTACATCCAGATCCTTTTGCTATCTTCCAAATGCATTACCTCACATTTGTCTGAATTAAACTCCATCATCATCTCTTTGCCCACGTCTCCAACCGATCTGTATCCTGCTGTATCCGCTGATGGTCCTCATCGCAATCTGCAATTCTACGAACCTTTGTGTCGTCCACAACTTACTAATCAAACCAGTTACATTTTCCTCCAAATCGTATATTACAAACAGCAAAGGTCCCAGCACTGATCTCTTAGGAAAACTCATAGTCACAGTCTTTCATTCAGAAACACACCCTTCCACTGCTACTCTCTGTCTTCTGTGATTAAGTAAGAAGTCTCACGACACTAGGTTTAAGTCCAACCAGACTATTTGATAGTAATCCCACAAGTTTTTGGAAATGGTGTTCCTTCGTCAGGTGTGCGGAAGGTTCTGATCAGAGAAAGGCATATAAAGACACACGTAGTTTACAGAATACTGTAAACTGAAAAAGCTGACAAGATACAGACATTTGTACTTCTATGACCAACCCAGTTTTGTATCCATCTTGCCAGCTCACCTTTGATCCCATATGACTCACCTTCTGCACCAGTCTGCCATGAAGGATCTTGTTAGAAACCTTACTGAAGTCCATGTAGCCAACATCCATTTCTCTACTTTCATCAATCATCTTCGTCACTTCCTTGAAAGTATCGACCAAATTTGTGAGACACAACCTCCCCTTCACAAAATCACGTTGCCTCTCCCTAATATGTCCACTTATTTCCAAGTAGGAGTAAATCCTGCCTCGAAGAGTCCTCTCCAATAATTTTCCTATCACTGATTTAAGGCACACTGACCTATAATTGCCTGGATTATTCTTCCTACTTTTCTTAAACAAAGGAACAACATTGGCTATTCTTCATGGGACTTCCCTGTAGCCAGTGAGGATGCATAGATTTCTTGCAAGGCTCCAGCAATTGCCCCACTTGCGCCTCTTGGTATTCTTTGGTATATCCCATCAGGCCCTAGAGACTTGATTACCTTTAATGTTTTTCAAGAACTCCAATAACATTTTTGATGTCAACGTGACCTAAACTATCTACACATCCTTCCCCAAACTCATCATCCACCAAGTCCTTCTCTTTGGTGAATACTGGCGCAGAGTACTCAGTAAGTACCTGCCCTTTTCCTCTGGTTCTACACAAAGGTTCCTTCCCCTGTCTTTGTGGATCAAGGTGTCGCATCCCTTGACAATGCTGACTCACCCAACAGTGCTGACACACACTGCTCAGACAGGAACTTGGTATGCCCAAAGTTGAGTCAGGAGAGGGGTGCATATTGTTGGGGAAGAGGGTGAGCATTGTGGTGGGCAGTGGGAGCTGTCTGGTGGGAGTGTAAGCTTTTTTGGAAGGGAGTGAACATTATCTGGAGACGCTGATGGTGAACTTTTCCAGAGGATGTTATGAATCTACGAATTAGAGCAGGAGTAGGTCACTTGGATCTGCTGTGCTATTCAATCAGATCATTGCTGATCTGTTGCAACTTCAGCCTGACATTTATGTCACTACCAAAATCCCACCCTCTCCCCACCTTCCTGAAAACTTTCACCCTCGGTTAATGACAAATCTATTTAGCTCTTAAAACCTTTCAAAGGCTCTGCTTCCACTGCGTTTTGAGGAAGAGTTCCAGAAAGTCTCAACCCTTTGACAGAAAAAAAAATTCTTCACCTGTCTTAAGTGAGCGACTCCTTATTTTTAAGCAGTGACCTCAAATTCTAGATTTTCCGATAAAAGTAAACATCCTCTTGGCATCCACCTTGTCAAGACCCCTCGATCTTAAAGGTTTTGATCAAGTCAGCTCTGACTCTTTCTAAAATCTAATGGATACTGATGTAACCTCTCCAACCTTTCCTCATGAGACAACCTGCCTTTTCCTGGTATTAGTCTCAAAGTCTGAACTGTTAACACATTTACACCTTTCGTTAAAGAAGGAGATTGTACACATTATTCCAGATGTGATTTTACCAATTTCTTGTAAAACGGAGCATAACCTCTCTGTTTGTAATCAATTCCCCTCACAATAAATGATATTCTATTAGCTTTCCTAATTACTTGCTATACCTGTATACTTTTGTGATTCATGCACTAGGGCACCTACTCCCTCTGCGTCTCATGCTCTGCAATCTCTCACCACTTAGATCATTTTTATTCTTCCTGTCAAAATAGACATTTATTCTTCCTGCCAAAATATTTTCCCCTACACTATTTGCCAGATATTTTTGCACACTCAGTTAACCTATGCGCTTTGTAGCCTCCTTGTGCCTTCTTCACAATTTATTTTCTTGCCCAGGTGGGAAGTACAGTGGTTAGCACTGCTGCCTCATAATGCAAAGGAACCGGGTTCGATTCTGTCCTTTGGTGACTATGTGTAGTTTGCAAGCTCTCCGTGTCTGTGTCGGTATCTTCTAGGTATTCTGGTTTCCTCCCACAATCCAAAATGTGCAGGTTATGTGCTAAATTACCCCATAATATTCCAAGATGTGTAGTTTTGCTGAATTATCCACAGGAGGGACATTGATGGGGGCAAGAGTAGGGACTGGGATTGTTTTGGGTAAGGTGCTCTGTTGGAGTTTTGGTGCAGACCTGATAGACTAAATGACATCCTACACCATTAGGATTCTCTGGTTCTATCTTTGTGCTATCAGCAAATTTAGCAACCATACCTTTCTCCAAGATGTTTATGTAAGTTGTAAAAAATTGAGGTCCCAGCACCGATTCCTGCTCATCGTATCCTGTCGATCAGAGAAAAGCCCACTGAAACTGTTTCCTGTTAATTAGACCATCATCATCGATGCCAATGTGTTACACCTTCGTGCGTTTTTATTTTATACAATAGCCTTTGATGTGGTTCCTTTTCAAATCTTGCTGAGGAGAATTGCAAAGTAAAGATGGGAAAGGGCTGTGAACCATGTCAGGGATGCAGGAAAATTACTGTGCTCCTGAGCAGACTTTACACCTGATTGGAAAAGCTCTTAGTAAATCGGTGTATAAAACTGGTAAAGTGAAAACACACAACCCAAGCCTTCATGGTTATGAACATCTCATCTCACTGTTGTAGGAAATGGCACAGCAATCTGGGCAGAATAAAACTAACAATGGGATGTATCAGTTACCTAAAAAGTATGCAATTTCACATGTTGGAGTTTTCTTGTGGTCTCGAGGCACTAAAACGACGGAAGTTGAGTCATTCATTGCACCCATAATGGAAGAACATAGGATATTACAGCGCAGTACAGGCCCTTCGGCCCTTGATGGTTCCACTCGTCGGCACAACAATCCAATGACCCTCTAACCTAAACTATTCCAATATTATCCATATGCCTATCCAATGACCATTTGAATGCCCTTAAAGTTGGCAATCCACAACTGCTGCAGGCAGGGCATTCCACACCCTTACTACCCTCTGAGTAAAGAACCTCCCTCTGACATCTGTCCTGTATTTATCACCCCTCAATTTAAAGCTATAAATTTAAATTTAAAGCTATAAATAAGATTCAGGCTCACTATATAGGTTTGTTAGAATGGTGTAATCCCATACCAAATCTTTTATGCTGGAATTGAGAACACCTGGTGTTGATGGCAGTCACTGTTGGTTCAAGGATTCTCTCGTGCATTCTCTCTCTGTGCTGCTCCTCTCACGCACTCTCTCTGTCGATGGCCCTGCCATCTCTCCTGCATGCTCTCCTTGTTGCTACTGTTCAATTGTGCTCTCACTGTTCATGGTGATGTAACTATTCTATATGGAAAGGCTGTAAAGCAGAAAAGTTCATTGAGGGGATGACTTTGAGCGAAGCAATCATTGTGAGTACTGCATGAAATAGGCAGGTAGAGGCCTGAAACTAAATGTTGACAATCAGAGTAGCACAGAAGTAATCAATGACAGCACAGCAGTGAAGATATTGAAGTTATCTTTTGAAGAATACAGTTGGGCATGCCAGGAACAATACCAGGCGTACTTCAAAGATGAAGTATCAACCTGGTGAAGATACCACATAGCCAAAGAGCATAAGCTGAGTGGAACAGCTGATTGATTCCAGAAGCAACAGATCAAATCTAAGCTCTGCAGACCTGCCGCATGCAGTTGTGATTGTGTTGCACAATTAAATACCTTGCTGAAGGAGGGTGTCCATAAAAATCCCATCCTAGATGATGAAAGAACCCAGCACATCAGTGCAGAAGAAGAGGCTGAAGCATTTGCAACAGTCTTCAGCCACAAGTGCTGAATGGATGATCCATCTCAACGTCTGGAGGTCTCCAGCATCACATACCATTTTTTGGTTAGCCTGATCTACTCTGAACAAAAGGCTTAAGGCAGTGACTAGTGGAAAGGCTATAGACCTCAACGATATTCTGGCAACAGGACTGAAGATCTCTGCTGCAGAACTTGCTGTGACCCTAGTTAAGCTCTTCCAGTAAAGCAACGACACTGACGTCATCCCAGCAGTGTGGAAAATTGTCCTGGTATATCTTGCACGTAAAAAAATTGGACAAATCCAACCTAGCCAACTACCACTCCATCAGTCTACTCTCAATCATCAATAAGGTGATAGAAGGAGTCGTCAAAATGCTGTGAAACTGCACTTACTTCACTATAACCTGTTCACTGACATTCAGTTTGGATTTTGCCAGGATGAGTCAGCTCCTCACCGCATTACAGTTTTGGTTCAAATATAGGCAAAAAAGCTGATCTTCAGCAATGCAGTTGAATTGCTTCCGTTGATATCAAGGCAGTATTTAATTGAGTGTGGCATCTGGAAGCCCGAGCAAAGAGTCAGCAAGAAGCTGGGAGAAGAATGTTGGATAATGACATAGCCACATAAAGATAGTTGTTGGACATCAAATATCTCAGCTCCAAGACCTCACTGCAGGAATTCCACAAGGTAGTGTTCTTACCCCAACCATGTTTGGCTGCTACATCAATGACCTGTCTTCCAAGATAAGGTCAGAATTACGGTTGTTCGCTAATAATTGCACAAAGTATCAAAGAAGTGCCAGGCAATGATCATCTTCAACAAGAGGATCTAACCACCACTTCTTAACATTTTTAACTGGGAATCTAAAACTAGAGGGCATAGATTTAAGGTGAAAGGAGAGAAATACAAAAGTGTTCAGAGAGGCAGTTTTTTCACAGAGAGTGGCGAGTGTCTGAACAAGCTGCCAGAGGTAGTAATAGAACCAGTACAATTTTGTCTTTTAAAAAATGTTCAGATAGTTACAATGGCCTGATGAGTATAAAAGGATATGGGCCAAATGTGGGCAACTGGGATTAGCTGAAGGGTTTTGTATAAAAAAAGGGTGCTATAGACAAGTTGGGCCGAAGGGCCAGTTTCCATGTTGTAAACCTCTATGATTCTATGACTCTGTTCAATGACATTACCATCATCGAATTCCTCACTTTCAATGACCTGAGCATTACAATTCACTCATAATTGAACTGAATTAGCCATATCAATACTGTGGTTGCAAGAGCATAGTAGGAAGTCTCACAACACTAGGTTAAAGACCAACCAGTTTATTTGATAGTAAACCCACAAGCATTCATTAGTTAAGTGGAGAGTTCTGATCTCAAACAGAGCATATAACAGCACACACAGTTTACAGAATACTGATTAGAGTGTGAGTCTTTACAACTAACCTGCTATTCAAGTCTTAAAGATGCAGACAATGTGAGTGGAGGGAGCATTAGGCATAGGTTAAAGAGATGTGTATTGTCTCCAGACAGTACAGTAAGTGAGGTTTTGCAAACCCAGGCAAGTCATGGGAATTACAGATAGTGCGACATGAACCCAAGATCCCAGTTGAGGCCATCCCCATGTGTGCAGAACTTGGTTGTCAGTCTCCGCTCAGCAACTCTGTGCTGTCATGTGTCGTGCAGGCAGCATTGGAGAACGCTTACCTGAAGGTCAGAATGCCTGTGACCGCTAAGATGTTCGCCAACAGAAAGGGAATAGTCTTGCCTGGTGACTGTTGAGCGATGTTCATTCATCTGTTGTCGTGTCTGCATGGTCTCCCCAGTGTACCATGCTTTGGGATGTCCTTTCCTGCAGCGTATTAGATAGACAACGTTGGCCAAGTTGCAAGAGTATATGCCGTGTACCTGGTGGATGGTGTTCTCAAGCGAGATGATGTCATCCATGTCGATGATTTGGCATGTCTTGCAGAGATTGCAGTGGCAGGGTTATTTGATATTGTCACCGTTCTCCTGAAGGCTGGGTAGTTTGCTGTGAACAATGGTCTGCTTGAGGTCGTGCGGTTGTCTGAAGGCAAGAAGTCGGGGTATGGGGATGACTCTGGCGAGATGTTCATCTTCATCAATGATATGTTGAAGACTCCAGAGAAGATGTTGTAGCTTCTTCGCTCCGGGGAAGTACTGGGCGACGAAGGATACTCTGACCACCGTGTCCCATGCTTGTCTTCTGAGGATGTTGGTGCGGTTTTTCACTTTGGCATGTTGAAACTCTTGATCGATAAGTCAAGCACCATATCCTGTTCTTATGAGGGCATCTTTCAGCGTCTGGAGGTGTTTGTCACGATTTTCCTCATCTGAGCAGATCCCGTTTGTACGGAGAGCTTGCCCATAGAGGATGGCTTCCTTAACACGTTTAGGGTGGAAGCTGGAGAGATGAAGGATAGTGAGGTTATCTGTGGGCTTGCGGTACAGTGAGGTGCTGAGGTGACTGTCCTTGATGGAGATGTATGTGTCCAAGATTCTCTGGAATCGGTTGTGTTCTTGTGCACATGTACAACACATGAGGAGGATCGTGACAGACACCTCCAGATGCTGAAAGATGCCCTCATAAGAACAGGTGCTTGTCTCATTGATCGAAAGTTCCGACATGCCACAGCGAAAAACTGCATCGATCTCCTCAGAAGGCAAACATGGGACACAGTGGACAAAGTACCCTTTGTTGTCCAGTACTTCCCCGGAGCGGAGAAGCTACGATATCTTCTCCGGAATCTTCAACATATCATTGAAGACGAACATCTCGCAGGGCCATCCCCACTCCCCCACTTCTTGCCTTTAAATAAGTGCACAACCTCAAACACACCATTGTTTGCAGCAAACTGCCCAGCCTACAGGAGAACAGTGACCACAATACTACTAACCTTGCCACAGCAACCTCTGCAAAACTTACTGGACTTTCGACATGGATGACATCGTCTCATGTGAGAACACCATCCATTAGGTACACAACACATACTCTTGCAACTTGGCCAACGTTGTCTATCTAATACGCTGCAGGAAGCATGATACATTGAGGAGACCATGCAATGCTACAACAATGGATGAATGAACATCGCTGAACAATCGCCAAGCAAGACTGTTCCCTTCCTGTTGGTGAACATCTCAGCGATCATGGTCATTTGGCCTCTGATCTTTAGGTAAGCATTCTCCAAGGCAGCCTTCACGACACACAGTGCAGAGTCACTGAGCAGAGACTGATAGCCAAGTTCTGCACACATGAGAAAGCCTCAACCAGGATCTTGGGTTCGTGTCGCACTATCTGTAATTCCCATGACTTGCCTGGGTTTGCAAATCTCACTTACTCTACTTTCTGGAGACAATATGGCAATTTGGCATATGGAGTCTTAGCTTTTATTGGTAGGGGGATTGAATTTAGGAGCCACAGCATCATGTTGCAGCTGTACAAAACTCTAGTGCGGCCGCACTTGGAGTATTGTGTGCAGTTCTGGTCGCCACATTATAAGAAAGATGTGGAGGCATTGGAGAGGGTACAGAGGAGGTTTACCAGGATGTTGCCTGGTATGGAGGGCAGGTCCTATGAAGAGAGGTTGAAGGATTTGAGGTTGTTTTCGTTAGAAAGGAGGCGGCTAAGAGGGGATCTTATTGAAGCATATAAGATGATTAGAGGTTTAGATAGGGTGGACAGTGATAGCCTTTTTCCTAGGATGGAGAAAGCTAGCACGAGGGGACACAGCTTTAAATTAAGGGGTATGAGTTATAGGACGGATATCAGAGGTAGGTTCTTTACTCAAAGAGTGATTAGGGAGTGGAATGCCCTGCCTGCAGCTGTTGTAGATGCGCCAAGTTTGGTGGCGTTTAAGAGGTTAGTTGATAAGTATATGGAAGAGAAGGGAATGGTTTAGTTAGGAGGGGCATTGCTTTTTATTTTGGTCGGCACAACGTCGAAGGCCGAAGGGCCTGTTCTGTGCTGTATTGTTCTATGTTCTATGTTCTAATACACATCTCTTTAGCCTAAGGCTGATGCTCCCTCCACTCACATTGCCTGAAGCTTTAAGACTTGAATAGCAGGTTAGCTGTAAAGACGCATTCTAATCAGTATTCTGTAAACTGTGTGTGCTGTTATATCCTCTGTCTGAGATCAGAACTCTCCACTCACCTGACGAAGGGTGAAACTTCAAACTTGTGGGTTTACTATCAAATAAATTGGTGGACTTTAACCTGGTCTTGTGGGACTTCTTATTGTGTTTACCCCAGGCCAACGCCAGCATTTCCACATCGTTACAAGAGCATGTCAGAGGCTAAGAATCCTGTGGCGAGTAACTTGGCTTCTGACTCCCCAAATTCTATCCATCATCTATGAGAAACGGGTAAAGAGGGTGATTGAATGATTTCCATTTGCTTGGATGAGTGGAGCTCCAACAATGCTGAAGAAGCTTGACACCATCCAGGACAAAGCAACCCACTGAATATACAAATATTCAGTCTCTTCACCTCCAAGATGTATGGAAGCCATCTGGAGATTCCTCTCCAAACTGTCCTGACTTGGAAACATTTCACCATTCCTTCAGTGTCACTAGGTCTAAATCTTGGAGGAAATTTTTCTGTAATAGCATTGCAAGTGTACCTATACTGTATGGACTGCAGTTTCTTAGAAGGCAGCTCATCATCATTTTCTTAAGGACAATTAGAGTAGGCAATAAATGTTGGCTGAGCCTGGATCTACGTCCTAGAATGAATATTAAAAATCCTCTTTATGCCAGGGGATCAGCCAAATGAACCTTCTTGAACTACTTCCTATACATGCATGCCTCTAATTAACTAAAAAACTGTTAATATAGTTCTCTAGATGTGATCTCACCAATTCTCTCTGCAGCTGTAGAAAATCTTCCTTATTTTTATATGCCATTCCCAATCTCCAGTTGGCATCTTCGTCCATGTTAATATTATAGATTGCAGATAATTTTGGCCCTAGTGCCGATTGTTGGGCATATCAGATACTTCAATTTAAAGGATCAAAATTTTATGATCCCTTAATCAGGTGCAGGATCACAAAGAGCGATTAACCCATACCTGTTGAAACAGCAGCCCAACTTTATATACTGCCTCCTGATCTGTATGATTACTGTATTCAGCTAGTACTGAAGACATTGTTGAATGTTTGTGTAGTCAAGGAGGGAGGTCCAATTTTGTAACCAACTGGTAGCACTTAAAGCCAGCCCATGCCTCTGAAATGGGGGTTCATTCTGGTTAGAGAAGGTGCCATCTCCTTTTGGAACTGAAACATGGGCCAGGTAGTGGTGAAAGAGCAAAGAATGGAAAAGCAGCAAAATGGACATCAAGATGAAATATTGTTGATTTCACTCTCATCCACTAACTCAGCTACTTAGATGAGCTAATAGTGTTATAATTTATTGTGAGTGGAATAGAATACAAAAGTAGGGAGATAATACCTCAGTTACACAGGCACTGGTGAGACTACATCTGGAGTACTGTATACAGTATTGGCTCCTAATTGAAGGAAGGATGAAAATAATTGGAAGCAATGCAGTGAAGACTTAGTTGACCAATACCTGGAATGAGCGGGAAAAGGTTGAACTGCTTTGTTTATATCTGCTGGAGTTTAGAAGAGTAAGAAGTGACTTAATTAAAATGTACACGAAGACCCTGAAAGTTCTTGACAGGTTGGAAGTGGAGTTTAATATATATGTATGTTGGGGGTTTGGGATATGTACTGCCCCTTAAGAGTGCTGGTCACTTGACCACTGGGGGATTAGCTCCTCCCAGTGTGGACTGTGGTTAAGCAGTCTAGGATTTGACTTTGGGGCAGTGCACACTTAGAATTTCCCACTGTTTAAATTTGAGGGCTATTTTGTTGTCGTTCTGGCACGGTACTTCGCTAAATGCATATATAACAGGGAGGATGTTACCTCTTGTGGGAAAAATCTAGAAGTAAGGATCAATGATTAAAAATAAATGTTTCATATTTAAAATATGATGGAGGCAGATTATTTTCTTGGATCGTTATGAATCTTTGGGACTCTCTCCCTGTATGGAAGCAAAGTCTTTGAATGTTTTAAGACAGAAGTGAATAGATTATTGATAATCAAGAGGGTAATAAGTTTTCTGGGGTAGATGGGATATAAATTTGAGGTTGCTATTAGATTAGCCACGATATTAAATGGTGGAGCAATTTCAAGGGGTCAAAACCCAAGTAAATACTGCCAATGCTCATATGAAGTTTTGTTTTGAGAATTAGTACTCAACTTGTGCTGCAACTGTTTCAGTTCCTCGCATATCTATTGATTGCTGTCTTGAAGCCTGGTCATTTTTGATTTGTCACTCCAATGTCCACCAAAAATTTAATTCTGCCTGGAATAAATTCAATGGCCCAGCCTCCATAGCTTTCCATGAAAGAGGATTCACATTCTAATGACCACCTGAGAGAAGATATCTCCTCACTTCTGTCCTAAAAGAGCTCTTAGTCCTAAACTTTCATCCCAGTTGCAGTCTCTCCCACAAGAGGAAACACCCTCCTGTATCCATCACACCAAGTCCTTTCAAGATCTTGTATGTTTCATTCAGATCACTTCTCCTAGTTCCAATGGATATAAACCCAATATGCTAAACCTTTGTGTATCAGGTAATGTCTGTTTCCCCCTTCAGTATGGTTGATAGGTCTTGTTCATTTATGGGATGTGGCTTTGTTGGTTCGGCTAATGTTTATTGCCAATCTCTAATCCTTTTAGAAGGATTTTGACACAGCAAGCAAAGTTCAGCTTTGCCACTATGGACAGAATAGGAACCCAAGCTAGGTTTTTGATCAGCTGAGATCTTTTCTATGGTATTTCAACTCTCCATCACCTTCCAAAAGGATTAGAGATTGGCAATAAACATTAGCCGAACCAGCAAATACTACTGCTATGTATTTTTAGCATCAAATTCCTCGATTTCACCTTTCTCCCTTTTTCTTATCCCCATTCTTGTCAATGGCCTATATTGTATATATTTTGGCATGTCATTTAATTTTATCCAAAATGTAAAATAGCACCGTAGACAAGGCATCATGTGTTCAGCATTGCATACAATGTGAAGGTTATGGGATTATGCTTAATCTGTGTTGGGTATTACATTGTGATATCTCCCATGGCTTTGGGCACTGGAGACAATATTGATGGTAAAAAAAAATCAAAAAATTATTTGGGCCATTTGTTTTTCTGAGAAGTTTGTAGTTTTGAAGAATTGCAGCCATTGACAATTTGCAAAGTTAATCAGATATTGATATGAGATGTAATGTAGGACAAACTTTAATCGCTTATCAGTACAGTGCAGAAACTTGCCAAATGCTTGCACTCTGGAAGGGTTTTCTAGATATTCAATTGTATAAAATGGATTAAAACAGTGAATTCAGTAACTTGGTTAAAGTGGTCAGGAATCTTAAAGTTACTTTTGTACTTCAATTGTTTGGCTGAGTTGAGATGCCATCAACCATTTTCATTTGCTCTAACAACGGGCCATCCATATTTGAAATATTAACTCTGTCCTCTCTGTCAGACTTGCTGAGATTTTCCAGCATTTTCTGTTTGTTTCGGATTTCAAGATCTGCAATGATTTGCTCTGATTTATTTGCTCTACACTGTTTGTTTAACGTTATGGACATGCATTTTTTCCCTTCATCATGGAGCTGTTTGTAGATTTCCTCTCACAGTCCAAAGATGTGCGGGTTAGGTTAATTGGCAATGCTGAATTGCCTATTAGTATTAGGGGGATTAGTGGAGTAAATGTGTGGGATTGTGGGGATCTGGCTTGGAGTGGAATTATTATGGGTGCAGACTTGATGGGCCAAATGGCCGCCTTCTGCACTGTAGGGTTTCTATGATTCTGTTGTTAACACACTTATTTGAAATAACGTATATATTGTGATGTGCTTCCATCGTCAAATTTTGACTCCTTCGTTGGAAACAATGCTAGAATATCTGGTTTATTTATGTAAGATACAAGATATATTTTAAAATAGTCATACATTCGATTTTTGTTTTCCATTTCAGGACAATGTTGACCGGACATCTCATAGACCTAGAGGAGAGATGGGATCTAGTTTCCAAGCTTCCTGCAGTCATAATTCACCTTGCCATCAAGGTTTGTTAAATCCGTCATTTGCTAAGGGATCGAGTGCTGCGTAATATTTTTGGGACATTGTGACAGAACCTAGCATTCCTTAAGCATGTTTAAACATAAGAAAAATGTTTTCATGTTCTATACAATATACAGCTAAGGAAACTGATCAACTGTTGATTACTTTACAGTCCTCTTGGTTTTATGGTCAGAGTTTGAAATTCATGCAGCTGACAGGATGAAAAGGTGTTTTTTTTTGTGTAGTTGGACATTTATGCCAAAGTGTCACAATTCAGAACAAATTGATAACATTGTCTAAAGAGCCATATGAATATCATCTTACAATTGCAGGAAAAAAATAGGTTACCTGGATGTTTGTTTTGGTTCAGTGTTAACACATCAGAACAAGGGAATACTTTTAACATTTGAACTAAGCCAGTTAGAAACCAGAAGCAGAAAAGGCTTTTCTCTCCTAGATAGTGTAAATCTGGAGCCATCTCCCAAAAGGCTGTGATGCTGGGTTAGTTGGAATTTAGAAGACTAATTTTTTTGGGTAAGTTTCTGAAGGAATATGGAGCAATTCGGGAATACAGTTGAGAACCAGAGAGTGTTTTTTTTAATCATCCCATTGAACAAACAAACTAAAATAAACCGAGCATGAGAAGTGATTGGCAGCTAACTTGAAAGGAAATTCAAAAACCTTGGTAATTAAGTAGCATAAAGGTGATAAAAGGATAAGTGGGGAAGATTCAGGATCAAACAGGGCATTTATAATTGGAGTTACTGGGCATGACTTGGATGCTAATTGAATACTCTGTATGCCTTTACTAAGAAAGAAGCTGCTGCTTATGTTGTGGTGAAATGCAAGGTATTGAATAGGCTGGCCATATTTTAAAGCTGAATACGTCATCAGGGTCAGATGAGACGCATCCAAGAATACAGGAAATAAGAGTGGAAATTGCAGAAATACTTGACCATAAGCTTCCCATCGTGCTTGGATGTAGGGACAGTGCCCAAAGACTGGAGATTTTCTGATGTTGCATCTTTGTTTAAAAAAAAATGGGTTTAAGGATAAGAGTCATGATGTGGAGATGTGGTGTTAGACTGGGGTAAACACATACAGAAGTCTCATATCACCAGGTTAAAGTCTAACAGGTTTATTTGGTACCACAAATCACTAACTTTCAGAGCGCTGCCCCTTCATCAGGTAAGGGCGAGTTCTGTTCACAAACAGGACTTACAAAGACACAAATTCAATTTACAAAATAATCGTTGGAATGCGAGTCTTTACAGGTAATCAAGTCTCAAAGATGCAGACAATGTGAGTGGAGAGAGGGTTAAGCATAGGTTAAAGAGATGGGTATTGTTTCCAGCCAGGACAGTTAGTGAGATTTTGCAAATTCAGGCAAGTTGTGTTGTGAGAGTTACAGATATGTGACATGAACCCAAGAACCCAGTTGAGGCTGTCCTTGTGTGCAGAACTTGACTATCAGTCTCTGCTCAGCGATTCTATGTTGTCATGTGTAGTGAAGGCTGCCTTGGAGAATGCTTAACCAAAGGTCTGAGGCTGAATGTCCGTGACTGCTGAAGTGTTCCCTAAATAGGAAGAGAATACTCTTGCCTGGTGATTGTCGAGTGGTGTTCATATGGCCTCAACTGAGATCTTGAGTATGTATCATACTATCTGTAACCCTGACGACTTGCCTAGGCTTGCACTAACTGTCCTGGCTGGAGACAAGACGCATCTCTTTAACCTGTGCTTAACCATCTCTCCAGTCACATTGCAAGTAAAGAAATCTTAAAGGTACAGACAAAGATTCGCATTTAATTGAGTCTGTGTCTTTATATACCCTGTTTGTGAACAGGGTATATGATGAAGGGCAGTGCTCCAAAAGTTAGTGGTTTTTGCTACCAAATAAACCTATTGGACTTTAACCTCGTGTTGTCAGACTTCTTACTGTACTTAAGGATAAGTCCAGCAAATGTAGGCCAATTAATTGCACCCTAGTTGTGGGGTTGCTTGACAGGGATGGATTGACGAAGGAAAGCTAGGGCACCTTTCTAAAAGGTAGATCATGTTCGACTAACTTATTTCAGTTTTTTGACCAGGTAACAGAGGGGTTTGATGATGAATCATATAATTTGTATGTGGAATTCCAAAAGGCATTTATTTGATGAAGTACCATATAACGGTCTTGTCAGCAAAATTGAAGCCCATGGAACAAGAGGGACAGTAGCAATATGAATACCAAGTTGGCTAAGTGACAGGCAACAGAATAGTGATGACCAGTTTTTCAGACTTGAGGTAGATGTATAGCCCACTCCCCAGAAGCCAGTGTTGGGACTGCCATTCTTGATCTACATTAGCAATTTAGACTTGAGTTTGTAGCACACAACTTCAAAGTTTGTGGGTAACATAAAATTTGGAAGCATTGTGAACTGTAAGGAGGATGTTGATTAACCTCTCTAAGAAGTCTTAGATTAGCAAGTAAAATTGAATGGAGAGAAGTATGAAGTGGTTCATTTGGTAGGTAGAATGAGAAGAACTAATGTAATATTAAGGATTTAATTGTGAAGAACAAGGCCAGAGGTCTATGTGTGCAAATTGAAGAAGGTAGCATGATGGGTTGAGGAAATAGTTTATAACAAATATGGGATTCTGGACTTAATAGATGCACAGGATACAGAAGTAATCATTATGATGAACCTATATAAAAATCCTAGTTTGGTGTCAACTGCAGTATTGTGTTGAATACTTTGTGTGTAATTCAGGAAGGATGTGAAGGTTTTGCAGAAAATGTAGAAAAGATTCATAAGAATGTTTCCAGAAATGAGGAACTAGAGCTATGAGGATACATCTAAGAAATTAGGCTATCCTCTCACAAGAGAAGATTGAGGAAATTTGATAGTGTTTTTCAAAATGATGAGGCATTTGGACAGAGGAGAATTGTACCATTTATTTTGCAAGAGCACATGTTTAAGAAAAGGAAATGGAATTAATTTTTCCCAAGGCAGGAGGAAGGATGTCATGTCCATAGCACAAGAAAGAGATCAGATGTGCTTAAAATTAAATATTTACAGAGCATTAAAAAGGGGTTTAAAAATAGTTTTTGCTGGACCAAAAACGTGGCTGCAAGTTTGATTTGCAAGTTGCCTACCGTTATGGAAACTTCCAACAGTAACTACAGGACAGAAGCTCAACCATCGTCCTTGTGAAAATGATCGGTGAAATTACTATCAGCAGAGAAAAAGTATTGAAGAAATTTAAGAGACTGGCAAATGTTATTCTGCTATTTCAGAAAAGAGGGGAGAGAAAACCAGAAACTGCAGGGCAGTTAGCCTACCATTAGTACTGGAGTCAATCATTAATATAGTGTCCACAGTGCACTTAGAAAAGCATAGTATGACGAGAACAAATCAGCATGCTTTTAAAAAAGGGGAATCCTGTTTAACAAATTTGGGAAATGAAGAACCTGAAGATGATGCATGACTGAATTTCCAAATGGCATTCAATAAGGTGCCGTTCAAAAGATTTGAAGTGAAGCTAATTTGGCAGATGGTGCATAGTGGAGTATCACAAGAATCAAAGCTGAGGCCTCAGCTATTTACAATCTATACGAATGACTTGGCTGAGGAGGGAGACTAATATTTCTCAGTTTGCTGATGATACAAAGCTGGGTGAAAAGCTAAGCTATGGGAAGGCTAGACAGGCACAAATATGGCAGATGGATTGTACTGTAGGGAAGTGGTATGTTCAGAAACAGAAAATGCTGGAAAATTGCAGCAGGTCTGTTCTCTCTTCACAGATGCTGTAAGATCTCCTCAGATTTTTTCCAGCATTTCCTGTTTTTATTTCAGATTGCAGCTTCCAAAGCAATTTGCTTTTATCAAAGTATTTGTTTGAAATGATAGGAAAGCTGACTTTTTAAAAAAGTGATAAACCTGTTAACATTGATGTTCAGAGACCTTGGTGTGTCCGTACGATGGAGGTAGAATGTTAGTGTGCATGTATAGCAGTCATTTAGGAAGGCAAATAGCATGTTGCCTTGGTTACAAGGTGATTGTGCACCGGAATGAAAGTCTTGGTGGCGTGGCATAGGGTTTTGGTGACTGCACACGTCTGGAGTACTTTGTGCATCGTGATCTCCACGTATAAGAAAGGATATATTTGCATTGGAGGCAGTACATAGAAGGGTCACAAAATTGACACATGGGATGAGAGAGCTGTCCTGTAATAAGAGAATAAGTTGGGTTCTTCAATTTTAGTACACACCACTAATGTAAAAAGAGAGAAAATATTTTAATACTTCTGTGAACAGAATGGGAATGGAGGGGTATAGAAAACTGATTTAAAATAGGGATCATGAGCCTTGGGAGTCCCTGGGAAGTGTGTAAATAGATGATGATATTGATGTACTTGTTTTTATCCTACAGGTGCTTTGGTCCACCTTGTTATCTAACAAGGGGCATACATGCGATGGGTCATGAGAGGGCTGCTCTTGGATTTTTTGAGAGTATCCTAGTGCTTCATGTTGTTAGTGTACGCTTGTCCTGGACCATTTAATGGGCAACACGACAGCTCAGTGACTATCGCTGTGCTGTGCCCCTCCTGTGGGAGTTTGCGCATTCTCCCCGTGCTTGCATGGGTTTTCTCCGGGTGCTCTGGTTTCCTCCCACATCCCAAAGATGTGTTCTTAGGCTGATTGGCAAAACAAATTCTCCCTAAATGGTCTCAAATTTGGTTTTTAATCCATAGATCTATAAACATAGACAGGGATCAAGGGTAGAGGTGGGAACATTGGGGTGGTGGCGTGGGCTCGTTGGGCCGAAGGGCCTGTTTCCCGTGCTGTTTTGTTCTTGTTCTTTTGTCACAGGTCATCTGCTCACTGATGCTCAGTTTGGTTTCTGCCAGGGCCACTCACCATGGAATTCCATTCCCTCTTAAAAGCACCATGGGTGTATGTACACCACATAGAGTGCGGCAGTTCAAGAAGAAAGTGCACTGCTGCATTTTCATGGGCAATTAGGGATGGGCAATAAATGCTGACAGCACTACACTTTAGTGCTGGTCCTTGAGGATGCTCTGTACCATTCAGATTTTGCCTAGTTTGAGACAAAAGCTCACACAAGACAGAATTTTATGTAAGAAACAAGGAGTAGAATGTCAATCCAATGTTGATTGTCATTGGGAAAGTACAGACCCTTTAACTCAAATTGGTGTACTGAGCCATGAAAAGGATTTAATAAAGGCATTATTTTATGCATTGCAGGAACAAATACTGAACTGAAAATAATTAATGAAATAATTTCTCAATTTAAAATCAAAGCAATTTCAAAAATCTTATGCTTTTCTTTTCCTTCCAGAAGATGATGTAGACCTGGAAGCTTTGGTGAATGATATGAACTCTTCATTTGACAGTTTGTATTCTATGTGCTGTACTCAGTCAGAAACAACTCCACTTATTCATAATGGTCAGCTTGTCTGTAGTCATTTGGCAAATTCAGGAACAAATTCACCGCAGCCAACGTCACCAAGGCAGAAACTGCGACGTTCTCAGCCAATGCACATTCTGACAGTCAGGTAAAGTGGAAAAAGTTTTTTTTCCTTATTGTTTTACTGTATTTAGTTTATATTTGTCTATTATTCAAAGTAGTATAAATTTTATCACTCGAAGGAATACTTGAAAATTAGGCCTTAATTTCCCCACAGATCAAATACAAAATTATTTTATTCCCATCTAATTATTATATTTAAATGCATCATTCAGGAGCTCATGCAGCAACTTGTGATATATAGGCATGTTAGAAATTAATGTATAACTTTGATGTACCTCATTTACAAGTTTTTGAGTATCAATAGACAATTTCAAATCTTCCAAATCTAAAATTATATGCAGGAAATTACTTTAATCTTGTAGAATATTGATGTATACAAAAATGATGCCCAGAAGTAAAAAGCTGCTGCTTTTCACTTTTTCTGGCTGCACCCAAGTGCCTTTTGAGCTATGACAGCCCAATACCCATCTGTCCAATAATTCCATTTTAAAATTCTTGACTGGCTTGAAGTTTTCAGTGAATACTACGGATCTTCTACAGAACAATAATAACATGATTACTGTCACCAAACTAAAATTGTTAATGACAACTCCTATTTGCTGCAGAAAAATTCATGCCATCTTTTAGATTGCCAACGAACCATGAGCAAATTAATTATGTTCTGTGGATTCATGGCATGTAAATTCCATTGTAGTTGCTGGCACTTAACCAGTTTCTGGCTTTGAAATTTGCCTAGTTTCTTCGTGAAACACAATTATGAAGAACAAGTTGTGATCACAGTTTCAAAATCTAAATCATTCTGCTTTTTATTCGAGTTGTTGAAAATAACAGCTGTGCAGATGCTTTTCAAGTAAAACTATTTTGAGATTAACCTTCAAATAGATTATCTTGTTTATCCTTGAAGGTAAAGGTGACCATATTCCTGCCATGTTTAATACTGTTCTAATGTGACTTCTAAGGCTGATGGGCTCCCTGAAGGTTCTGTTACAAATAAAACAAGATACCATAGACAGGAGTTACTGGCTCATGATTTCCTCTCCTTGCACTTTCTCTCTGTCACTTATTTCAAAAAAAATTCAAGGGACATGGGCTTCACTGGCTTGGCCCATCCCTAAACCGCCCTTGACAAGGTGGTGGTAAACCGCTGCAGTCGGCTTGCTTTTGCAGGAGGCTGCATCATATTTTATTTGTTCGTGTGAAGTGCAGTGATTTTGGGAGAACTTTTCTCGAGACTTGAACTTGATATTAAATCTCTTATGTGAAGCATTCAAAGAGTTCTTTTAGTATTTCTTTTGGCTACTGTGAAAGCAAACACCTGACCAAAGTTCTCCGTATGAGATTCTCTTAGCGAGTATCAGGCATTCTGGCTATGTGACCAGCCCTACTCAGTTGTATTGTTTATGCTTGATATGTCAGTTTGGGTAAGCACCTCCATGTCTGACATTTTGTCCTACCAGCTAATCTTCAGAAGAGGGTATCAGATGATTAATTGAATAGAAACAATGTGCAGGTGAATGGGGAAATGTGGGGAATGATGCCAAGTCATTATGCTCACACGATGGGCCAAATGCTGCCCCCTGCACTGTAACAAGACTGTGATTCTGAAGATAGGCAGCTCAAGTGTAAGTGTCTGAATTAGTTTACATGGTGCTAGTGCACAATCTAAGTCTCGTGCATAGAGCAGAATGGCCAGGATTATTGCATTCTAGATTTTATCTGATAAACAGACTTAGTCCTCTTTGTTCCCTAACTGATATTTAAATTCTGCACAAGGCTATGCTTGGCACTTAGTGCATATATTGTGTTGTCAATATAGCTAGCTCAACAAACAGATATATTTAAAGATCCCAATTTTAGGCTTTCTGTTAGATAGCAACAAGTAGATTACATTTGACAATGTTTTGCCAGTTGCTTCATTATGGCAATACAACAAAAATTGCATGTATAAAAAAAATACTTGAATTTATATATTATCTTTCACATCTTTAGAATGTCCCAAAGCATTTAATAGCTATGAAAACACTTTTGAAGTAATCATCTGCTTTGTAGACAAACGTAGCAACCAGTTTTCACACAGTAAAATATCACAAACAGAAACAAGTAACTAATTAATTTGTTTGTGATGTTAAAGGGATAATTGTTGCTCAGCACACTGAGGGAGCTCTTCACTCTTGTGAGGATTACTGTAGAATCTTTAACTTGAACAAGGAAGTTTGGACTCCATATTTCCAATGATGCAGCTCTCCCTCAATAATAAGAACGGAAACAATTAAAGGACTTCGATTTGTCAATTCCTGCATCAGTGGCTTGTTAGAGGCCAGTTAACCCACAAATTGAAATAGTCATTGCAACATGGTTTTGAATGGGGAAGGTCTTGTCTCACCAACTTATTTTTGAAGAGGTGACAAAAGTAATTGATGAGAGAAGGGCTGGAGATTGAGTTTACATGGCTTTAGTTTGACGAGCCCAAATGGCAGACTGATGCAAAAACTAAAATCACTTGGGATTTGGGGACTGGCTAGATAGATACAGAACTGGCTCGGTTATAGAAGATGAGAGCACCTGTAGAAGGATGTTTTTCAGAAGGGAAATCTGTAGCCAGTGGTATTCCACAAGGATCAGTGTTGGGATCTCTGTTGTTTTGTAGTATAAATGATCTGGAGGAAAATCTGGATGGTTTGATTAATAAGTTTGTGGATGACATAAAGATTGGTGGAGTTGCTGATAGTGCTGAGGATTGTCAGAGGATAAACAGGGTATAGATTGGAGACTTGAGCACAGAAATGGCAGATGAAATTTAATCCAGAAGCGATGTGATGCATTTTGGAAGATCAAATTTAGGTCTGAATTATGTTGTAAATGGCAGAACCCTTAGGAACATTACCATACAGAGGGATAAAGTTTTAAAGTTTATTTACTAGTCATAAGTAAGGCTTACATTAACACTGCAATGAAGCTGCTGTGAAATTCCCCTAGTCGCCGCACTCTGGCATCTGTTTGGGTTAATGCATCTAATCAACATGTCTTTCAGACTGTGAGAGGAAACTGGAGCACCCAGAGGAAACCCACACAGGTGCAGGTCTGCAGTTCTTTAAAAGTGGCAACATGGCAGCCAAAGTGATTAAGGAGGCATGTGGCATGCCTGCCTTCATCAGCCAGGGCATTGAGTATAGGAGTTAAGAAATCATGTTGCAGCTATATAAAACCTTGGCTAAGCTGCAAGCAGTTCTGTTCACCAGGGAGACACAGTGGTTCGCACTATTGTCTTAGAGTGCCAAGGGCTCAGGTTCGATTTCCAGTTTGGGTCACTGTCTATGCTGAGTCTGCACGTTCTCCCCGTGTTTGCTTGGATTTCCTCCAGGTGTTCCATTTTCTCCCAAAGTAGAAAGACATGTTGGTTAGGTGCATTGATCAAGCTAAATTCTTCCTCAGTGTACTCGAACAGGCGCTGGAGTATAGTGACTGGGGGATTTTCACAATAACCTCATTGTAGTGCTAATGTAAGCCTATTTGTGACACAAATAAATAAACTTTAAAACACACATTATCTGAAGGACGTGGAAGCTTGGAGAGAATGCAAAGAAGGTCCACCAGGATGGGTGTTGACTTTGAGGAAAGGTTGAATAAATTAGGGTTGTTTTCACTGGGAAGACAGAGGCTGAGGGAGACCTGATAGAGGTCTACAAAATTGAGAAGCATAGACACAGTGGATAGTCAGAGGCTTTTTCCCAGAGTGGAAGGTCAGTTACAAGGGGACACAGGTTGAAGATGAGAGAGGAGAAATTTAAGGGAGACGTGTGGGGAAAATTTTTCCCGCAGAGTGGTGAGTGCCTGGGACGTGCTGCCAGAGGAGATGGTAGAAGCTGGTATATTAGCAACATTTAAGAGGCATCTGGATGGGTACGTGAGTAGAGTGGGAATAAAGAGATGCAGACTGAGTAAGGGCAGAAGGCTCTTCTAAGTTTAGTTAGGGCATCATGATTGTCATGGGCTTGGAGGACTGAAGGGCCTGCTTCCCTTTGCTCTGTTTACTTTGCTCTGTTCAAATTATTCTTGAAAACAAGGTAAAGCAAAGTTTTGCTGTTGCTTGTAGCAGATGAAACTGAAGTCATCACCCCCTACCAAATAAGATTGTTCCCATCACTAGTGCTGAAATAAAATTTGATTGAAACCAGCATTAAAATGATTGCCAAATAAAAATAACATAATAATCAAGTTCCAGGAGTTGCAAGTGAAAATTTAGTGTTTGGAAAAGTGGCTGCTATTCTTTAACAAAAATGATTAAGTTATGCAACAAATTAATGTAACATGAAGATAGTGAAGCAATCAGAATAAATGGACATAAAAATTAACTTGTTACTTAATGGATGCTTTGGGAGGATGGAGAAAGAAAATTGCTACTAGAGGAAACAAGTTGGAGAGGGTGGGGAGAAAATGATTACTTCCACATTATTCAATAATCATGGAAACTTGCTTTATAACTTGGAAACAAAGTACCACGGTTGCTCTTTGTTTACCTAAGCAGACTTTCAGTGAAGCAACTCCTTGATTTTAAAATTCACATCTTTGTTTTCAAATTGTTATGTAGTCTTGTCGCTCCCTTTTTCTGTATTTCTTCCAGCCTCTCAACGCTCATATCTGTTCTCCCCTGTCACCTCTTGGGCATCCCTAGTTTTAATTGCTGCATCATTGGTGGCTGTGCCTTCAAATCCAAAGGCAATAAATAGAAGCTGCTGTCATCATTGACCATGAGATTTTTCTCTTATGATTTTACTCATTACCACAATAGACCGAATAGAATGTCTGAAACATTAGCTATATTTCATTCCTGTTTCAAGTGCAAGATTCATTAACTCTTGGAAAGGTCAGTTGGCTTATAGTGGCACAGGCTATAGCGGTGAGCACTGCTGTGTCGCAGCGCCGGGGAGTTCAATTCTGGCCTCTGGTCACTGTCTGTGTAGAGTTTACACATTCTCCCTGTATCTGCGTGGGGATTTTCTGGGTGCTCCGGTTTGCTTCCATAGTCTAAGGATGCATAGGTTAGATTGATTGACCATGCTAAATTGACCTTTAATATTAGAGAATTAGCGGGGTAAATATGTCGATTTACGGGAATAGGGGCTGGGTGGGATTGTAGTCGGAGCACACTTAATGGGCTGAATGGCCGCCTTCTGCACTGTGGGGAATCTATGATTCTGCAGCTTTGGGCACCATTCTTTAGACAGTGGTAGGAGGTAAAGTTATGAGGATGATGATTTTTTCGCAGATGAGACTGAACAAACTGAAGCAACAAAACGATGCAAGTAAAAAGGAAACAATGAAAAGAAAAATATGAAAAAGATTGAATTGAAGGTGGGATATATAAACCAGCGATCATCACCAAAAGAGGTTAACAATTTATCTAATGGTTTGAAATCTTGCTCTGATTAATTGACTGCCATGTTTTATATTCCAAAAATAATTCATTTGGTGAGGTTTCTGGTGTCCTGCAAATATGAGAAGGAGCAAGCAGAAATGCATACGTGTTGTATGCAGCCAAATAATCCAACGGCTCAGATTAAAATTCTGCAATTTTTTCACATCAAGTTTTGAATTATGGCGACAATTAAAACTGCTAATAGGAGGATCAGGCCTCAAGGATATCGCTGCCTTGAATGACGGCAGAATACAGCATACCAGTGCAAGACTTGAAGCATTTGTAACCATCCTTGGCCACAAATGCAGAATCATTAATCCAACTTTGAAGTCTCAGGCATCTATGTGATCCACTCCATGTGATAGCCATGTTTTTCTTTTTTCCCATCGGATGTGGTCATCACTGGTAAGGGCAGCACTTGATGCCCAACACTAATTACCTTTGAACTGAGTGGCTTGCTAAGCTATTTCAGAGGGCAGTTCGGAGTTGACCACCACAAGGTCATATTTAGGCCAGATTAAGTACCTTTGGCAGATTTCCATCCCTAAAGGACATTAGTGAACGAGATGGGTTTTTATGACAATCGATGATTGCTATTGTTGCAAAGACTTGCTTTCGATTCCAGATTTATTGACAGAGTTCAAATTCCACCAATTGCTCTGCTGGGATTTGATCTCTTATCCTACAAAGCAGTAGTCTAGGCCACTAGTCCAGTGACATTATCACCATCTCCCCATCATGATCATATAATGGCAAGAATTATCTAAGTACACTGAATATAGCAAAGATCCAGGCACCTGACAACAACTCTTTACGTTTCCAAAGTCTTCTGCTGTAGAACTAGCTGAACTCCTAGGCAAGTTGCTCCGATGTGTGCGCATGGTTGCAATGATACTCTACTGCGGCAGGACAGCATTGTGTGTTGCAAGTCTCAAGCAGGGCTGTACTTTATAAAATAGACTTAACCCTTTTTTATTTTGTTCATTGAAATGGTTTTGTAAAACTGAAAAATTGAGTGCAAGCTGTATAAGACTGAAGACAAACTAACAGTAGACTGTAGTACCTGTGTCAGTTTTTTTAAAATGCTGTATTGCAGGTGGTGGAATGGTGTAAATTCTGCAGATACAGTTGATAAATGCAAAATTTTACTTTTGAATTATTTAACTTAATTTTTTATGTATAATTTTATGTTAATGTTACAGGAGACTTCAGGAAGATGAACAGTTCCGCACTTCATCTTTACCTGCCATCCCAAACCCTTTTCCAGAACTGTGCAGTCCCACTAGTTCTCCAGTGTTGACTCCTGGTTCTATGCCTCAAAATCCACCTTCCCATAATCATGTGAGTATAAATGCATTTATTGCTGTTTCAAGATATGAACTGTTTCACATATGCGTGAATTACTGTACATTTCTAGTGCCATAAGTGATCTTTTAATTTTATGATGAATACAAAAAGTTTTAAATGCATATTTTCAACTTGTATTGCAAACAATGCAAATTATTAGCATTTGGGAATGTGAAAGTAATTGGAGGTCATCAACATGGAGAAAAAGTCAACTGCTCTTTAACATTTGGTGCCAGATGTTGTTTGTAAATAATGGTGCTTCCTTTTAGTGTTCCCACCTCCATGAGTATTTTTAAAGTTCATCTTTATTGATTAAGTCATTTATATAACTTGATAATATTATATAACAATGTTTAGTTTAAATGCTCCTTGACTGCTGGAGGATATTCTGGATAGTTGATGCTTTTTTAAAGTCTGAAAGTGATTGCTGAGGAATCAATGATTTTTTAGAGCTATTAACTATATACTGTACCCATCTCAACACATAATGTGCTAGCATCTATCTGATTTGGTGTCAAGCACACTGACATTGAAGCAGTGCTTCACACGACTGCCATCCCATAGCAGCGTTGGTCTTATTGACAACCCACTTATTAACAGAATCACAGAAATGTTTCTTCATCTGCTTGCCAAATGAACATTATGACTTGGTACCATTTTTCTGCCTTTCCTGGCTTCCATACACACCGTTTCTATTCAAATAATCCAACGCCCTCTTGAATACCTTGATTTGAACCTGCCACTACCATACTTGCAGGCAGTGCACAAACCACTTGTTGTGTGAAAGGTTTGTAATCGCATTGCATTTGATTTTTTTTTTTTGAAAATCACTTTAAACTGTGCCCTCTGATTCTTGATCCTTTTACGATAATTTCCCCCTATCTACTCTCCAGCTCCTCATCATTTTGAACATCACTGTCAAGTCTCATCTTGGCCTTCTCTCCAAAGAAAACAATCCCAACACCTCCAATCTATCCTTATAACTGAAGTTTCTCATCCTTGGAATCATTTTTGTGAACCTGTTTTGCATTCTCTCCGCATTCTCTTCCCATAGTGTGGCACTGAAAACTGCACACAATAGAGCTGCTGAGGTCAAACTATTGTCTTGTATAAGTTCAGCATAATCCCCTTGTACTATATACCCCATCAATAATATCCAGTATGTATGCTTTCTCCAATTTTCCTGCCACCTTCAATGATCTCTGCATATATATCCCTAGTTTTATATTGTCTCTCCATATTCTTCCTACCAAAATGCATGACCTTATACTTCTCGCCATTAAATTTCATCTATCTGCCCACTTCGCCGACTTGTCTGTCCTTTTGAAATTCTACGTTATCCACTTCACAGTTTATGATGCTTCCACATTTTGAAATTGTCTCCAAGATGCCAAGATTTAGTTCGTTAATATCTGTCAAGAAAAGCAAGGGTCCCAGTGCCATTCCACTACAAACCTTCCACTACCTCTAATAATATTCGTTGATACATCTGTTTCCTACTACTCAGCCAGTTTTGTATCTTTGTTATCCCACAGTTCTATACGCTGTACCGAGCGATGTATTTTTCACCCTTTGTGTTCCTCAGCTCTAGCCAAATTGATACCTTCTTTTTCTTGGACTGCAATGCTCTCCTTAAACAAACTGCCACCCCTCTGTTTTTCCTCTTTCCCATCTTTTCTAAACAGACACAGGAATATTTAACTCCCAGTCCTGCTCTTCTTTAAACCAGGTCATTTTTTTCTCACTCTGGCATCATATTGTTGCATGTCAATCTGCGCATTTAACTCACCAATCGCATTTATTATACCCTGTGCGTAGTAACCCTGATTCAGACTTCACTTTTTCCCTTACTCCAAATCTACTTATTAAGTTGCTATTCTCTGTATTAGTGGTATGTGTGTCTCCCAGTACTTGGGGACCCTGGTATTCCTCTTTAATGTTCTCTTTTGGCCCTCGCATCCCTGCTGAGTTATTTTAAAGTCCTCCCAACAGACAAAATGCCCTGCAAGAAATTCTGTTCTAGTTCTTTTCAGGTCCCATTCAGCTTATGCAGGTGCCATCATCTCTGGAACCAGTCTGTGTGTCTCTTATGCCATCTTTTCAGTGATAGATTCGTCTGTCTTATCCTCCTCTTTCTATACGTATTTGCACATTGGCACTGTGAGTAATCTGGAGACTGAACAAATAACAAAAAAAATTACAGCACAGGAACAGACCTTTTGGTCCTCCAAGCCTTCACCAACTAGGCTGCCCACGTGAACTAAAACCCTCTCCCCTTCCAGAGACCATATCCCTCTATTCCCAGCCTACTCATGTATTTGTCTAGACACCCCTTAAAACTCACTGTTGTATCTGCTTTCATTACCTTACCTAGCAGCGAGTTCTAGGCACCCACATCCTCTGTGTTTAAAAAAAATCCGCCTCGTACATCTCCTTTAAATCTTGCCCCTCGTACCTTAAACCTATGTCCCTTAGTAACTGACTCTTCCATCCTGGGAAAAAGCTTCTGACTATCCAGTCTGTCCGTGCCCCTCGTAATCTTGTGGACTTCTATCAGGTTGCCCCTCGACCCCTGTCGTTCCAGTGAGAACAAACCAAGTTGCTCCAACCCCTCCTCATAGCTAATGCTCTCCATACCAGGCAACATCCTAATAAATCTTTTCTGTATCCTCTCCAAAGCCTACATGTCTTTCTTGAAGTATGGCGACCAGGATTGAAAATTATATTCCAAGTGCAGCCTCACTAAGATTCTATAAAGCTGCTATATTTGCAGTATTGATTACTAGCTCCCTAGATTCTGCTCAAGGTACCACATCCTCCTTCCGATCTAAGTTGTTGGTGCCTATTTGGACCACAATGTCTTGCACTTCACCCTCCCTCTCTGTGATGCCTTTGACCCTGGCACCAGAGAAGCAACACACCATCCTGGAGTCACATCTATGGCTACTGAAAAGCATGCCTCTTCCCTTTCTGCCTTCCTATACAACTGAGCCACTCGTGGTCCCACAAACTTGGCTCTGATTGCACTTCTATAGAACCAATGCATTCAGCACCTTCTAAAATAGAAAAACAATTTGTGAGTGCAACCCCTGTGGATTTTCGCACTATCTGCCTGATTGTCTTGGATTGCCTGGTGGTCAACCATTCCCGCTCTGCCTCCAGGCTCCCAAGTTGTGGTCTGACCACCTCTCTGAATGTGCTATCCATTGTAGCTCTCAGTCTCACCGGTGTACTACAGTGACTCTAGCCACTGTTTGAGTACTAAAACCCAGAGCTCAAGTTTCTGAGGCTAACATCACTTCCTGCCATGTATTATCATCTAGGACGCTAGTAATATCCATTACAGGATACACACACCATTTGGCAGTGCTGCACTGCCATGTTTTAATTTCCCTTGCGTTAACTTATTTTACTTTGGGTTTCTTGTTTTACTTCATTATACTGGCTTTGACTTTCGCTTATTCCTGGTGCTTCTTCCTTAAACCCAAGCATAACTACTTTAAAAATAAACACACTTTTTAATTTACAGCAACTTAAAGTCAAACACCTGATGCTCAGAGTATTATCTTTTTAAAATGAGACTGTTGGAGAAATTCATAGGTTAGAGAAATTTCAAATAATCAAGGATTTAAGCCACTAATAAATTACTAGCAGAGAAACTCTATACGAAAACAGTATGAATAGATATTTAAATAAGTATGAGATTTGAATAGGGATTTCTGATTTAAACATGTTTGGTACTTTAAAATTAAAGTAATTGTACACTTTAGCCAAAGGCAGGCTGTTGCATGAGAGGGTAGGATGAAGTCTTAACAGACAGAACACATTCTTTGGAGCAATGAAACCACAGTGCATAGTTTTGTTAGCAAAGTTCCCAAAGCCACTTTATGAATAAGGGTGTTCAAGTGCCCTGAAAAGAGTTTTCTTCAGATGTGAGAATTTTAGCTGCCTGTTTCGGCCATTCACCTGGACGAGAATTCGTGGGAACAGTAACTTTGACCTTTGTTGCTAAGCATCTGGGTTTGCTAAGCTATGAGGGAAAGAAGCACCTGGATTCTGTGGACCAATGAAATGCCACGATGTCAGAGAATAGAATGCAATTGGCCAAGGTATATGGCAATTATTAAGTGATGGATTTGTATTAATAATTGATTCATAGTTACCAAAGAGTTAGGAGAAGTAAACTTGAGAAATGTATAATTGTTTTGATGAATATATTGTAACCTCAGAGTGGTATTTGGAATGCTCAAGGCCTTCACTCAATGTTAATCTTTCCCTTCAATCATTGGTTTAATGAAGATGTGTCTTTAACTGGGCATTGGCTTTGTGAGTCTTTGTATTTGCTAAAGTTTTTAATGATACCTCATCTCAAAAGACCCCACAACAGAGATCAATAGTGTGATATTAGTGTACCTTTAAGAATGTTTTTTTTAAAATCATGATCTCTGCAATTCTTTCAGTCAGCATTTCTTAGCTCACAGCTTCAGTGATGTTATTGTTGCTGGCTTGATTGGAAGTGTCCTTTCATTGCTACTTAAGTGGCTTAAATGGGGTTATCTGTGTTTCCTCTGGGATTAATTTTACCATCGTGCATTGTTAGGAGGATGGTCACATGTTTTTGGAGTTTTTATTATTAGTTTGGAGCTGCAGATTTGTGTTTTAGTTTTTGGAATGAACAGCAAGCTGAAGGGATGTATTTTCACCTTCTCCCTGTTGTTTTGAAAATTATGGTTTTTTTTAGAGCAACACAGCACGGGAAACAGGTCCCTCGGCCCAACGAGCCCGCGCCGCCGTCATAACTATATAGTAACAATTCCATTATCCTATTCTAATTTTAGGTTATTCCTAATATGGAAGAATCTCAATGTAGGGACAATTTGTTTCCCAATCAGCCTAAGAGCGAATTTTTGGGATGTTGGTTAGTGAATACAAGATCCTGTTTTCCTGAAGGGTGAAAATTTGTTGTTTTTGCGGACTGGACCAGCTTTTGGTGTGATCACACCTGGAGGGTGGGTTTTGGCCTCCATATTCAAGGAAGTATATACTTGTATTGGAGGCAATGCAACAAAGGTTGACTCAATTGGAACCGGGAATGAGAAGGCTGATCTATGATGAAAGGCTGAGTAAATTGGAGCTGTGTAAATGAATGAACCGAAGATACGGTTACAGAATTTGACAATGACACTAAGGTTATAAAGTAAATTGCAAAAAGGACATAGGGACATAATTAGGTTAAACTTATGGGCAAAGATCTGGCCAATAAGATATGAGAGAGGCAATGTGAAATGGTTTGTTTTGGTGGGAATTAAAAAAAATCTTTATGAAAAATCGTGAGAGATGACAGAACTCTGAGGTTCAGGAGGATGTGTCCTCGTGCATGAATTTCAAAAGGCTAGAATGCAGGTTCAGCAAGTAGGAAATCTAATAGAATGTTATAATATAATGAGGGCAATTGATTACAAAAGAAGGGAATTATTGCTTCAGTTGTACAGTGCACTGGTGTGACCACATCTGCAATATGATGTACAGTATTAGTCTCCTTCAGAAAAGATATAAATGCATTGGAAACAGTTTTACAGAAGGTTCACTAAACTAATACCAAATATGGGCAAGTTGTCTTTCGAAGGAAAGTTGGACGGTTTTAGCTTGTATCCGAAGAGTAAGATGACTTCATTGAAATGTACATAATCCTGAGAGTCTTAATAGGATAAATATGAAAATGATTCATTTTGTGGGAGAGTCTAGAACGAGTTGTTTCTACTCAAAAATAAGAGGTTGCTCATTTAATGATGATATGAGGAGAATTTTTTTCTCAGTGTCAAGAATCTCTGAATCTCTCTTTTCCATATGACAATGGAAGCAGAATCTTTGAATTTTTTAAGGCAGAGCCAGATAGATTCTTGATTAAAAAGGGTGATAGTTATCGGGGACAGGCAGGAATGTGGGGTTGAGTTTCCAATCAGTTTAGCAATGATTTGATTTATTATTGTCACAAGTATTATTATTATTATTATTCTTGCATGCTAGACAGACAAAGCATATCATTCATAGAGAAGGAAGAGAGAAAGTGCAGAATGTAGTGTTACTGTCATAGCTAGGGTGCAGAGAAAGATCAACCAAATGTGAAATGGATCCGTTCAAAAGGCAGCAAGGATGAAACTGTTCTTGAATTGGTTGGTGTATGTCATTGGACTTTTGTATTTTTTTTCTGACGGAAGAAAATGGAAGAGAGCATGTCCAGAGAGCATCGGGGGGGGTCCTTAATTATGCAGGCTGCTTTCCCAAGGTGTGGGAAGTGCATACAGTGTTGGTGGGAGACTGGTTTGAGTGACTGAACTTCGTTTACCACTATTCGTAGTTTCTTGCGGTCTTCAACAGAGCAGGAGCGCCAGACCAAGCTATCGTACAACTATAAAGAATGCTTTCTGTGGTGCATCTGTAAAAGTTAGAGAGAGTCGTAGTGGACATGCCAAATTTCCTTATTGTTCCATGTCAAATAATCTTATTGAATGGCAGTGCAGGCACCTTGGGCCAAGTGGCCTACTTCTCGTGATAACTATGTTCTTTTCTATATTCTATGCAGTTTAGAAAAATGATGGGTGATCTCAGTGAAACATCCAAATTTTTGAAGCACAAGTTATTTGCCCCTGTTGAGAATGTTCCGAATCAGAGGTCACTCATTTAGGAGTGAGATGATGAGAAAATTCTTTACACAAGGTTGGGAATATTTTTGAGTTTTGTACCTTAAAAGGGTTGTGGCTGCTCCATTATTGAATATATTTAAGGTTGAGTTAGATAGATTTTTGGTGTCTGAGAACCAAGAAATTAAGGGAGAGGATGGGAAAGTGGAGTTGAGGCCCAAGATCAGCCATGATCCTGTTGAATGGTGGAACAGGTTTGAGAGAATAGAGACATTGAAACTAGAAGCAAGAGTCGGCCTTTCGGTCCTTCAGGCCTCCTCCGCCATTCATTTGATCAAGGCTGAGTATTGAATTTAGTATCCTGATTCTCCACCCTCTTCCTTCACCCCACAATATCCCTTATATAGAATGGATGGTTGACTGCTCTTTCTTATGTTCTTAATTACATTCAAGGCTGCCCAGAATTTTGAGGACTTGTTTTATCAGAATCAATGATCTGAAGTTAAATTATCTTGAGTATTGCTGTAGAAAGATATTTTATCTAAGCTTTTCATCTTGCAGTCATCAGGACAGGGACAAGAATACCAGTGCCAGGGGAAAAAAAATTATTTTGTATGAGAAGAGGTTGCTGATCGGTTAGCACCTGGCTCTGGTGGATGTGTTGCCATGGAGAATGCACCAATGGATGGTCATTAACAGTTAATTGCTAAGCATTGCTCAAAAGTTAAACCAGGGAACTTGACTCCAAGTGATCAAGGCATTGTCCTGTGGAGTAAACCAACAAATGGCTATCACTTAGCTGAAACAAGCTCATTGTGTGCACATGTGCTTTCTGTCTGCAAAGAACAAGGGCTTCTGCATTAGTATATGTAGCCTGTAGTGCATGTAAATGTTCAGTTGTGATCCTTACCAATTACCTTCTGTAAGGAAGCAATTGTTTGGAATAATATAAAATTGCCAAGTGTCACGATGAATGTGTTGAGTGTGATGATATAAAAATGGAAATTGGTGGCAATACTTATCGCATTGTAAGAGAAAATTGACGGCAGGGTAACTGGTTAAAAGCAAAATGAACAATATGATCCTTTTGTAGTGAGGCAGTACTGTCAACATTCACCCTTTATTAACCTGAGGGACTGACTTATGGAATCTACTCACGTTAAACTTGGAAATTCATACTTATCACTGATTCTCTGGTCTCTGCAAAAGGCAATCTTTAGAAATCACTGAATTGACAACCTCTTCTAAACTAATATTGTTACTTTAAAAAACCCTTGTTAATGTGAAGAATTGGATTTTTAATTATGTATGTGTTTGAATTCCTAAATGGCCTTTCTGGCCCTGGAAAACCAATTCTACATTTGTACAATATAATGTTTTTATTTAATGCTTTTACCATAATTTTTAATTTATTTTATATTTCAGCATTTCATTTATCATCTTGTCTCTAAAATTTAAAAGAAATTTGGAATATTTTTCTTCCTGGTTTACTGTCTGAGAATTCAATAAGTTGGTTGGCCGTCTACTCTGCTCAGTGACATCACTGTTGCTTGGACATTGCTTAATCTGCAACTAGGTTCAAATTAACTTCAGGAAAGACTTAAAACATGCAGAACAATTACTAGATGTTTGTTTCTATTGTTACATAAATATAAGCCTCATAATTTAAAATTTAGTTTGCCTACAGAAAGGTAAAGTGATGGGATCTAGAACAAAGTGCTAAACTGGGACTCACCCCATTATCTAATGCAGAAGAGTCTTGATGGCCTCATTGGGAGACTCATCCGACTGCCCAACTGTCTTTGGAAGCACTTTTTAATCAAAGAAGGTTATTATTTTGCATTTGTAAAACTATGTGCATGCTGGCAACTTTGTTGTCATCTTCTGCAACTATCCATATATCTCATTACTCAGTTGATAAGTTTACAATCAAAACCCAAAGTTGACTGATCATAATTTAATAGGGCAATTAATGCAGCACCATCCTTCTACTTGAGTTTAAGTCAAAGTAATCATTTTCAATTCATTACAGACATGCATTGAGAAGTTTTATTCATGGTCATTGAAGATTTAGATGTATTTTGAAAATTAACTCTTGCATGATACAAGATCTTTGCAAATATGAGAAGTTGAGTATTTTAAATTCACTTTCTCATTTCTTTCCTCCTTCCAACATCAATATTTTACTCGGTTTAACATTCAGTGGAGTGCACAGAGTAATAACAGGTGGTGGACAAGAATAATCCTCTAATCCAGTCGCCTGCTTCTTTTGACCCTCCCCCTCCCCATTAATCTGGGTATGCTTCTGGAAGGGCAACATAATATATTTACAAGTGCTGGGTTCATATTTATTTTGCGTTTATTTATGCAGGATATTTAAGATACAATTGAACAGTTCCAGAAGGTTGCAGTTGATCCATTTTACCATACCAGAAGATATGCTACCAAGTATTACTTTGTAATGACTTCACAGCAGCCAGCAAGTATTTATGAAAATGTATGACTTCTGACCGTATGAATATAATACACTAAGTATATTAATTTTTGTTCATTTTGACCTAACTTACTTAATTTAAGAGGTCTACATTTTTATCCATTTGAGCTTTTCTATCTTTTGTTTTATTTTACGATCGTTTTTTGGGGCTTCAGTACAAAGTTACCCACAGTGTTGAGTCCTGGACCAGTTTCACTTTGGATAATTCATCATTTTCTTTTATCTCATTGATTCAAAACCATTTAAAAACTTGCATCATATTTGTCTTAGAATATCTTATGAAGATATTCTGTGTAAGATTTTAGTGAGCATATGCAGGAAGTTCCATTCATTTAGTGTGCAAGTTAAAACTATTCCCAGTTTTATGTTTCAGTGCAATACTTGGAAATGTAATTGCTCACTGAACAAAGGTTTTCCCTTGATAAAATGGCTTACTTGCTTTAATTGTATATTTAAATTAAGACATTTGTTCAAAATGTTCTAGTATAGGCTAAATTCTTTTCACTTTGACTTCTAAGTCAAAACCTCTTGGACCTACACTGGACAATCTGAAATCTTATTAAAGAAAATAGCTGTAATCTAAATTAAAAGTTCATCAGTTTGGGTTTAAAAATGCATTGATTTTCCATTTTGCATTAGGAGTGATTTAAGGACACATGCTTTTAATACATTAGTATGATGTATTTATCATTGACTTTAGATAGAAAAAAAGAAATAATTTTTATGGTTTTGTTTTGTTCTGGGGGAATAAAAATTGTTTAAACCACTTCCAGATGGAAAAAGGCATTTGTGTTGTGTGTTTTAAGGCTGAACTTCAACAGAGGAAAATTATTGTATAGCATGGTTTGATTACTGTTATTCAAGCCTATAAATTTAAGCTTCTGAAGGGTTTTTGAAAGTGATACATAGAGGATGAAATATTTAACTCCTTTCAGTGGAATTAAAAATGTAACTTGGGGGAAAAAACTGATCAAATGGAACCTTGAACGTGCTATTCCCTTCAGTACAATCTTGACTGATTTACATCTGTTCTATTTTCCTGCTTGATTCCCATATCACCTGTTTTTTAATTGCTACATGGGATTTGGATGTCATTGGCTCGTTTGTATTTATTCTCTGTTCCTGATTCATTTGAAGGTGGTAGTGAGTTATCGCCTTGAACCACTGCAGTCCACGTGTTGTAGGTAATCCACAACGCTGTTGAGGATAGAGTTCCAGGATTTTGACCCAGCAACAATGCAGGAAAAGCGACATAGCTCCAAGTCATGATGGTGTACTGTTTGGAGGGGGACTTGCAAGTGATGGTGTTCCCGTGCACCTGCTGCTAGGAGGTAGAGTTCACAGGTTTAAAAGATTCTGTCTAAGGAGTTGCTGCAGTGCATCTTGTAGCTGGTACCCCATGTTGCCACTGCACATCAGTGATGGAGGAAGTGAATGTTTGTGAATCGGGTGCCAATCAAGCAAACTGTTTTGTCCTGGATGGTGTTGAGCTTTTTTAGTGTTGTTGGAGCTACACACATGCAACTGGAGAGTATTCCATCACACTCCTGACTTGTGCCCTGCGAATGATGGACAGGCTTTGGGGAGTTGGTAGGCAAGTTACATGCGATAAGAATACTGATCTCTGACCTGCTATTGTGGCCACGGTATTTATATGGCCAATTAAGTTGTTTCTGATAAATGGTAGCTACCTAGGATATTGATATTGGGGATTTAGCAATGGTAATACCATTGAATGTCAAGGGACAATGGTTAGATTCTCTTTGGTTTTGGTTATTACCTGACACTTCATGGAGTGAGTACTATTTGTCAGTTGTCAGTGCAAGCTCGAGTATTGTCCAGGTCTTTCTACGTTTGGACATAAAGTGCTTCAGTTGCTGAGGAGTTGCAAATGGTGTTGAACCATAAATACCTCCAGTTCTGGCCCTATGATGTATGAAAGATAATTAATGAAGTAGTGGAAATTGGTAAGGACTCATGATATTTTCTTGACGGATTCCTGTGTGGTGTCCTGAAACTCTGATGAATGACTTCCACTAACCACAACTATTTTCCTCTGTGCAAGGTATCACACTGTAACCTGTGGAGAGATATGATTCCACGAGTATAACTATGTCAGGTTGTTACTTGACAAGCTTCTGAGACACCTTATGATGTTGGTAGAACTTCTCGGTCTTGGTTTGATGTCATTTCTTGTGCCTGGGTGGATGCCAGATGGTCCTTAGTGACTTGCTAGTGCTTGATACAAGTGAGTGGTTGGCAAGGCCATTTTGAGTCAACCACATTTCTGTGGAACTGCAGTCACATACAAGTCAGACCAGATACAGGTGGTAAATTTCTTTCTGTAAAGAACATTAGTAAACCAGTAGTTTTTATGATTGACAATGGCTTCTGGGTCAGTGTTAGACTTCTCATTCAGTATTTTTATTGACTGAGTTTAATTCAGCCGTCTTGGGTCTCTGGATCGTTAGTCCAACAGCAATATTACTATGGCATCATCATCCCAGAATTTAAGTGCCAGTGTCCTGTTCCCAACTTATGGCGTTACTCTCATTTCTAATCATTCTATGAAGTAGTAGTTAATATTAAACCAATTCTTTGATTATTTTTAATGAAGTTCAACTGAGTCTAATATGAGGAATAGATAGGGTGGACTCTCAGAGACTATTTCCCCGAGAGGAAATGGTCAATACGAGAGGACACAGATTTAAGGTGCAGGGAAGCAAATACAAAGGAGATGTCGAGGGTAGGTTTTTCACTGAGGGTGATGAGTGAATGGAACCGACTGCCGTCGGAGGTTGTTGAGGCAAACTTACTGGCGTCTTTGAAGAGACTTCTGGATGAGTATATGGAAAAGAATATGATAGGGGGTTATAGATAGGTCTGTGGATTGGTAGATGTGATCGGCGCAACTCGGCCGAAGGGCCTGTTTGTGCTGTATTGTTCTATGTTCTAATATGTTTGCTATCTGATTTGAAATTTTTAGTACTTTATCAGTTCACTGGAAATTCAACTTTGTGGTGACGACTGTTTTGTGTAGACAGTTTATTGTATTATCTCTTGGTCATTTGAGTTAGGCTGTTTGCGAACTTTAGCTCTTGTTTCCTGTTCACCTTTTAGCTGTGAATTCGTAACTCGAAATACATGATATTTTCAATGCTCCATGCTTTATTTTGATCTGTACTTGAGCTCTTTCTCACCTTTCACCTTGTTTATTTATCCAGCCCATGATGCTATCCAAAGCTTCATACATTAAGAACAACCCCTTTTTTCGCTCTTATTTCGGCAATATTTCACAGATGATTTCATCAGTCTTTGACCTCTGCTTTTTCCTTATGTTCCATATCAATTTTGTATTCTAGATATTTTCTAAATATGATCTACTGTCTCCTGTTTTTCCATCTGGTAGTGCTGCACTGTTCGGTTTATTTAGCTTGTTCTCTCAAAATTTGGACAATTATCTGAAGAGAAAAGAATTCAGGGCTCGGGAAAATTGTGGGAGAATGGAACTAGGTGAGTTGCTCTTGCAGAGAGCCGGTACCGATGTGGTGTACTGAATGGCCTCTTTCTTTGTTGTAGATATTCCCTAAACTGCTTCTAAGATATCTTCCTTGGGTAAGGGGTCCAAAACTGTTTGAAATACTCCAGATGCAATCTCACCAGTGCCCTTTAAGTTGTCATGATGTGGAGATACTGGTGTTGGACTGGGGTAAACACAGTAAGAAGTCTCTCAGTACCAGGTTAAAGTCCAACAGGTTAAAATTAGATTTGCATTCCAACCGTTATTTGTAATTTGAGTTTGTGTCTTTATATGTCCTATTTGAACAGAACTTGACGAAGGAGCAGCGCTCTGAAAGGTAGTGGATTTTGCGATCAAAGAAACCTGTTGGTCTTCAATCTGATGTTGTAAAACTTCTTACTGTCTTTAGAGTGGCAATAATACTTCTGTACTTTTATTGCTAATAGAATAGAGTATAAATGTCGAAATTCCATTTCCCTTCCTTATTATCTGCGTGATCTTGGGATCTGATTACTGAACCTTGTGACACACTATTGGTTATAGCTTGTCAACCAGAAAAAAACTCTCTCTTTATCCCCGCATTCCTTTATTTTCTGTTGGTTAGCAAATCCTCCTCGAAGCTAACATATTTCTCCCAACTCTGTGTGATCTTACTTTGTATATTAACCTTTTGTGCAGAACCATGTTAAATGCCTTCTGGAATTCCAGCTCAAGTACATAGTCATAGAAACATACAGCACAGTGTAGGCCCTTCGGCCCTCGCTGTTGTGCCCAGTGAAGTCCAAACCCATGATCAAGCTGTCCCACTGCCTATCATTCTGGTGTGTTCCAAGTGCTTATCTAATAACTGCTTGAAAGTTCTTAAAATGTCCATATCCAGTTTCACAGCAGGCAGTGCATTCCACACCCCAACCACTCTAAGTAAAGAATCTATCTCGGACATCCCTCCTATATCGCCCACCATGAACTTAAAGTTATGTCCCCTAGTAACAGCTATATCCACCCGAGGAAATACTCTCTGCATGTCCACTTTTTCTATTCACCTTATTACCTTATAAAACTCTAAGTTGCCTCACATCCTCCTCTATAGAGAAAAGCCTCAACTCCTTTTCTCATAAGATCTACCCTCTAAACCAGGCAGCATCCTGGTAAATCTCCTCTGCACTTTCTCCAATGCTTCCAGATCCTCTTTATAGTGAGGTGACCGGAATTGCGCACAATATTCCAAATGTGGTCTCACCAAGGTTGGGTATAGTTGCTGCAGAACCCCACAATCTTAAACACAAACCCCGTGTTAATAAACATTAACACACTGTAAGCCTTCTTCACGGCTCTATCCACTTGAGTGACAACCTTCAGAGATCTGTTGTTATGAACCCCAAGATCTCTCTGTTCCTCCACATTCCTTAGAACCTTGCCATTGACCCTATAATCCACATTGAAATTTGTCCTACCAAAATGAATCACCTCGCACTTATCAGGGTTAAATTCCATCTGCCATTTCTCTGCCCAGCTCTGCATCCTATCAATGTTATTTTGAGGTGTACAAGAGACCTCCACCTCATCCACCACTATACCAATCTTGGCATCAGCAAATTTACTAACCCGCCCTTCAGCTCCCTCTTCCAAGTCATTGATAGAAATCACAAATAGCAGAGGACTCAGCAATGATTCCTGTAGTCCACTGCTGTTAACTGGCCTTCAGTCCGAAAATTTTCCCTCCACCACCACCTTCTGTCTTCTATGAGACAGCCAGTTACTCTATTCAATCATCAAAATTTCCTTCTATCCCACACTACCTTACTTTCTTCATGACTCTACCATAGGGAACCTTAACAAATGTCTTACTAAAATCCATGTATATGACATCATCTGCACACTTAATTATCTGCTCAAAAAATTCAATCAAATGTGAGAGGAGGACTTACCCTTCACGAAACCATGCTGACTATCCCTGATTAAACTGCATCTTTCCAAATGGTCATAAATCCTATCCCTCAGGACCCTTTCCAATAACTTACTGACCACTGAAGAAAGACTAATTGGCCTATAATTACCAGGGTCATTTCTATTTTCTTTCTTGAAGAGAGAAATAACATTCGCCACTCTCCAATCCTCTGGCACAATCCCCATGGATAGTGAGGACCCAAAGATCAAAACTAAAGGCTCTGCAATCTCATCCCTTACCTCCAAAGTATCCTAAGATGTATCCCATCAGGCCCAGGGGACTTAGCGACCCTCAGATTCTTTAAAATTGCTAATACATCTTCCCTCAGAACATCTACCTTCTCCATCCTATCAGCCTGTATCACACACTTATCTTCAAAAATATGGCCCCTCTCCTTAGTGAACAATGAAGAAAAGTATTCATTCAATGCCTCATCTCTTCTGACTCTATGTGCATAGATCCCACCTTCCCTGTTGAGGCACAGGGATGGACTCAGTGCTGAAGATCTGGTCACTGTGGCCTTCCATTGTAGCTTGTTCCCCACAACAGTATTCAACGTGGTCTCCTTGTTGCTGAGGGGAACAACCAAGGGGATCCCTGCACAGGCTGCATTCTGGAAGCCATTTTATTTTAATAATTTGTGCATGGGATGTGTGTGTCACTGACTAAACTAGCATTTATTGCCCGTTCCAAATTACCATTGAGAAGGTGATGGTGAACCACCATTTTAAACACTGCACTCTGTAAATCAGGAATACCCAGGGTGCTTGAAGAAGCTCGTAGAGCAGGATTGATGGGCTGAGTGGCCTTCTATATTGGATGAGGTATCTAGATTCTTGAATTCGTCGAGAATATTTATTGGAATCAGGTCGTGACAACTCGAGTCAAGAACGGTCATAAAGGAAAATGAAAGCTATGGGCTTCCTCTTAATTGCAAGGAAAAATACACTGTGGTCATGACAAAAAAAAGACATTACAGTCTGCAGCAGAGTGGAAGCAAGTAAATCAATCAGAAGTAGATAAGAGTAATGCCCAATGATGAAGCAACACTGAAATCCCGGAAGTTTCAGTTAATTTAGTTAAGCCAAATGTGTGTTTATAAAATGAAGCAACATTTTAAGAAACATTGGCTTGAAGTTTGAAATGAGAATCCATTTGCTAAAATGGCGTGACTGACCAGTGATGAATGTGAAATTTAAAGCTTTGGGGGAAAAAGAAAGGAAAAAAATTCATCAGCTTTGAAATGTTATACTTAGAAGGACTCTGAGGATAAGTTGAATGGAGAGCAAAACTAATGAATAAGTACTGAATAAAGCTAGATGATCAAGGGCGTTATTAATATGAAAAAAATGGATAGAGTCTGTCAGATATGTTATCCATGTGGAAAGGCTACAGTGCTGAATCACCACCAGAAGGGTTAAAGAAACAAGGGCAAGAGGCCAACGGTTAAGGATACAATTAACGACACTATTGAAAAGTTGCTTCATCAGAATGCAATAATTAAGCTGTTTTTGCTATGAACAGAAAGTTTGGAAGATCATGGTTGCTTATGACACTTGGATACTAACAAGAATAAACCTAGTTTTTTAATGGTCCTTAATTTAAGATCATTTCATTCATGCGGTATCAATTAAAATTGCAGCTATTACCTAGGCATCAATAGCAAAACAAAATAGCAAAAACATGAACCTAAGACATTTGGGACATCAAGTAAGTTGTGGTAGGTGTTTCAGATTAATAGATCATAATTAAAAAGAGTACTCTTTCTCATGAAAATTCAGTGGTATAAATACTCCTAACAACCATTTCCATCTCACTCTCTCAACCCTTTCTATTGCCTCTGATTTGTCACATGGCTTGTCTGATGCCTATCCTGGATTATAGTCCTCCAATTATATATTTAGAATTAAATGAAATATTCAGCTCCTCTTGTATTCCTTCAACTTACTTCTCTGGCATAATCTTCTATTCCCTTCAATTCCGTATGCTAATCTAGTCTTACCTTAAATCTGTTCTGTTCGCCTCATCCATTCTCTGTAGTGAGTTCCACATTCTCTCGACACTGGGTAAAATTCCTTAACTAGTTTGATTTCTCAGTGATCATTTTCTATTGATGACCTCTAGTTATGTCTTCTCATCAAATGGAAGTACTCACTCTGTCTATCCTTAATCAAAATCTTGCACAATTTGCAAGACCTCCATTTGGTCATCCTCATCTTTCTCCTTTTCAAAAGAAGGATATAGTCATTCGTGCTTTGTTAATGGATATTACTTATCATTTGTGGTGCTATCTTTGCCTCCATAATCCTCCTATTTGGCAACCAGAATTGCCTCTGGTTGCACACAGATTCCACTTGCCTTAACGGCTCCGTCCCTTCCTCTGACTAGTATCTGAGGCTGAACCAGGTGGTTTGCAATTCTATTTCATCCTGTGATGAAATTTCTAACTTCATGTTTGCTCCATTTCCAAGACCATCTACTTTCATCTCAGTAACTTTGCCTGTCTTGGATTATCTATTCCAATGCTGTCCTGGCCAAACTCCCATTAAACACCCCCCACAAACTTGAGCTCATCCAAAATTTTATTGCTCGCATCATCAAGTGCTGTTCACACATCATGTCTCTGTTCATTCACCTGTATTGGCTTCTAATCCAAAAAAACCTACGTTTTAAAATTCTCATTCTTCTTTTCAAACTTTTTGATGGGTATTTCTGTCCATTACTGGAATGTTCTGCAATTATACAACCCATTATCTTGCCCAAGATCTCTGCATTTCTTCAATCGTGGCCTCTTAAATATTCCCAAGTTTAATTCCCCTAAAGCTTAATTAATTGATTGCTGCACCAGCAGTTGTCTGAAGCACTCGCATTGAGCTCCTCTTGCCTTTTGCACTGTTCATTAAGATTATGGCAGATTTGCTAACTTTATATACCCAGCCCTTAATAGGTAGATTACTCAAAATCTATCAGTCTGATTTCAAATAAACAACTGATCTGATATCAATTGCTGTTGGCAGAAGATTAGGAAAAATATTGCATCACAGCTCCGTAAGTATGCTTTACTTTTAAATTGAAATGTGCGCAAGATTTGGCATTGCCATTTTTTTATTCATCCCATTCTACTTTCTATGGTCGCGGTAGCAGACTTACTGTTGATAGTATGTCAGAAGTGTGTTTAAAAAAATAAATGCATAAAGTATGTACAAGTGTTAACGCAATTTTTTGGTGGCAGTTTTGTAGCACTGTTAATTAAGTTGGAGGTTTTATAAGCACAAGGATGTTATATTTATATCATCGAGCACATTATTAGTATTTGGGATGACTTTTGGACCAGGGCCATGTTATGCAGCAGTCCCACTGCAACCCGGTCAATCCTGTGCATACTTCCCTAGAAACTATTGCTTAACTCCTCCTCAAATTTTCACGTGTCCGATATACTCCAACTGTCACTTGGTATTACAGCACTTGAGTATTGCTAAAAAGAGCAACATATTACTAAAGCTTTTCATCATGCACTCATCAGGATAAATGCAAGAATGCAAAATTCTAAAGATCACAGCAATTTTATACCAGTGGAGAAAAAGAGTGCTGATTGCTTGGCAAGCCTACTCTGGCTGAGGTATTGACATGGAAAAAGCAACAGGAAGCTAATCAAAGAAGGCTTGAGGCTCGAATGCTTTCTGTTTTGCAGAGATTATATCCTTAGGTATGACTATATGTTGCTCCTAGCAAGAGTAAATGAGGCATCTTGTTCAAAACTTGAACAGCAGTTTGAGCAAGCCGTTGTATAGTGCCACTGTGCAATGACAACACATCGCATTTTTCATTGACAGGATGCTGCTATCAATCCCAAGAGGTTTTGTGGACCACGCAATTAAGCAATGTCATGTATCAAATTGCATTACTGATGCCAGGTTTGTAGTTGAAGTTTATTCATTAGTATCTCAAGTAGGCTTATATTAATAGGCCAATGAAATTACTGTGAAAATCCCCTAGTTGTCACACTCGGGCACCTTTTCGGATAGACTGAGGGAGAATTTAGCATGGTTAATGACTTAAGCAGCACATCTTTCGGACTGTGGGAGAAAACCAGTGATCCTGGAGGAAACCCGCACAGACATGAGGAGAACATGCGGCCTCTGTACAGACAGTGACCCAAGCCAGTAATCTAAGCTAGGTCCCTGGCACTGTGAGGCAGATGTGCTAACCACTGTGCCACCATGCTGCCCTATAGGCAATACGTCCTAGAGATTGACTAACTGGATCGAACTGCATTTCAGGGCGACATGCTAGCACAGTGGTTAGCACTGCTGCTTCATAGTTCCAAAGACCTGTGTTTGATTCCTGGCTTGGGTCGCTGTCTGTGTGGAGTTTGTACATTGTCCTTGTGTCTGCATGGGTTTTCTCCCACAGTTCAAAGGTGTGCGGGTTAGGTTGATTGGCCATGCTAAATTGCCCCGTAATGTCCTGAGATGTGTAGGTTAGAGGGATTAGTGGGTAAATGTGGAAGGATGTTGGGGAAGGACCTGGGTGGGATTATGGTTGACACAGACTTGATGGGCCAGACAGCCTCTTTCTGCACTGTTGAGTTTCGCTGATTCTATGCATGTTCCTTTAGTTATTTGTAATGGGCACAGAATAAATGAACTGAACTAGCCCACACTAACAAAGCCGAAAGGAAAGTATTTATGATACCATAAACGGGCAGCATTTAACGAACAATCTGGAGGGTGGTGAATAGCTTCCCGTTAACGATTTGGTTAATCAGTCAAATGCTTGACATGGTTCATTTACACTTAAGTCAATTTTGATTGGCTGAACAATCAATCAACAAACTCTTGTCCTGTGGAATAATTTATTCTCATCATTTGAAATTGTGTACAGTTTTGGTCTCCTTACTTGAGAGAGAATATACTGGCAGTGGAGGGACTGAAGAGGAGATTCGCTAGATTGATTCCGGAGTTGGCTTATGAGGAGAGACCAAGTAGACAGGGGCTATACTCATTGGAATTCAGAAGAATGAGGGGAGATCTGAGAGAAATGTACAAGATTATGAAGGGAATAGATAAGATAGAAGCAGGGAAGTTGTTTCCACTGGCAGGCGAAACTAGAACTAGGGGGCATAGCCTCAAAATAAGGAGAAACAGATTTAGACTGAGTTGGGGAGAAACTTCTTCACACAAAGGGTTTGTGAATCTGTGGAATTCCCTGCCCAGTGAAGCAGATGAGGCTCCCTCATTGAATGTTTTTAAGGCAAGCGATAAAGGAATTAAGGCTTATGATGAGCGGATGGGTAAGTGGAGCTGAGCCCACAAAAAAATCGGCCATACTCTTATTGAATGGCAGAGCAAGCTGAGGGGCCAGATGACCTATTCCTGCTCCAGTTCTTATGTTCTTCTGAAAGTTGGAATCCTTGCCTAATGAGTGAATATGAAAAGCTTTGGAAATGTGTCTCTCCTTTCAGCAATACTATCAAACTCAACTTCTGGCCCTTCCAAAATATGGACTTTCAACTTCATATCTTTATCATCCTAACGCTTTTTACTTTTTCATCTCTTTGCACCTTTTTCACTCATCTCTACAACTCATAATTTCCCTTACTTTTGTCACCATAATTTCAAATGCTTGTTTTACTACTCAAACTCTCTCCACCATGCCACCAACAATTGTACTGCATCCCAAACTTTTCTCTCTTTCAACAAGGTTGAATTACTCTGTCTTTCAACAAGGTTGAATTACTCTGTCTTTCAACCAAACATTTCACCCAGTTTTGAACTGATAACAAATTTCACTATGATTATTTCCCCTTTATTTCATGCGTAAGATTTGCTTTCAAAATGCACATTTTCTGTCTCAAGTTGCATTTATTCCATTTCAAAGAACAAGAACAACACAGCACGGGAAACAGGCCCTTCAGCCCAATTTCGTTTCATGTGTACTCTGCACAAAGACCTTTGCTCATTTTTTTCTATTGCTTCATCTGGATTTATTTTCTTGGGATTTTTTTTAGTCAATGGTGATTTTGTCATTGCCTTTCCATTCTTATGGAAGGACAAGGAGGTTAATCCTCAGTATACTTCAGCTGGAGTGGTAATCAACCCTGCATCTTTTGCATGATTCTGAGCTGCACACCAGCCTTTTAGCCAGCTGATGTAACCAGTCTTCTTAAGTTTGATTTTTATATAGTCTTTAATGTACAAAAGCATTGTGGTGCTCTGCAGTGGCATGATCAGGTAAATATAACACAAAAGCTTGGGGTATTCAGAGGAGTGATTACAAGGACCTGACATTTCAAGCTCACCAACATAGATTAACATGGTTTTTAATTAAATTTAGTCTTTTATATATTTTTATAATTTTTATCTAATGTAATGTGGAAATTATAAATGTATATATAATTGACACATACAATCTATTTTGCATTAATATTCATTCTCTACTTGCACACCTTGAATAATCTATGATTTACGTACAACTAAATGTAAATTCAGTTTCCAGTCAAGTTAATCGTATGCTGTTCCAGATATTTTTCTTTTTCTTTAAAGAATTCATTTCTAACCAGCGTTAGTTTTATTTTGAATAAACCATTTGAAAATCATATAATCTTTGCTTTTTAACAAATAGCAGCTTTCTTGACAGATAGCAATGCAATGAAATTTGAGTTTGAAATACTGCAATACTTGAATAATAGTATTAACAAAATAAATTGGATTGACTGAATTGAAAGATACTTTAGAGTTCCCTCTGCCAGTAACATTGGAGAGTAATCTTATGGCACGTTAAATGAGCAGATCTCAATGTTGAACTTACCTGACCACCAGATGGTGCTGTGACCAGTTGTAAGTCTTATGTCTCAGAACATAATGAGCGAATGAGGCTGTGAGTGTTCTTCCAGAAACCCCAAGAGGCCAATAGCGAACTCAATGAGACAGCTAATGTACCAGAACAGCCGACAGAGCGATCCGCAGTGCAGCAACCGAAGAGGAAGGAATCCATCCGGACTTCTCTGGAAGGCCTCTGCCCCCGACTGGACATGTATGCCCAAGCCATCAGGAGGTGTTTGAACACCAGATTCATCAACCGCACTTACAAGACAGTCCCGAACATCACCCAAGCACAACGCAACACCATCCGTGCTCTCAAGACCAATCGCAACGTTGTCATCAAGCCAGCAGACAAAGGTGCCACCGTCATACTGAACAGAATGGACTACTGTGAAGAAGTGTACCGACAACTAAACAATGAGAAACACTACAGACAGTTACCAGCAGATCCGACCAAAGAGCACACTCGTCAACTCAACACTCTGATCAAAACCTTTGATCCGGACCTTCAGAAAACCCTCCGGGCTCTCGTTCCACGTACTCCCCACGTTGGAGATCTCTACTGCCTCCCAAAGATACGCAAGGCCAACATACCCGGCCGTCCTATCGTATCGGGCAATGGGACCCTGTGTAAGAACCTCTTCGGCTATGTCGAGGGCATCCTGAAACCCATTGTACAAAGAACCTCCCAGCTTTTGTCTTGACACTACGGACTTCCTACAGAAACTCAGCACACATGGAGCAGTTGAACCAGGGACACAGCTTGTCACAATGGATGTTTCAGCGCTCTACACCAACATCCCCCACGACGATGCCATTGCTACAATGCCAACAACTGCCAGTTTCCGGATGCAATTTTACAACTCATCCGCTTCATCTTGGACCACAATGTCTTCACCTTCAACAATCAGCTTTTCATCCAGACACACGGAACAGCCATGGGGACCAAATTCGCACCTCAATATGCCAACATTTTCATGCACAGGTTAGAACAAGACTTCTTCACCACACGGGATCTTCAACCAAGGCTATATACTAGATACATTGATGACATTTTTTTCCTTTGGACTCGTGGTGAACAATTATTGAAACAACTGTATGATGATATCAACAAATTCCATCCCACCATCAGACTCACCATGGACTATTCTCCAGAATCGGTTGTATTCTTGGACACACGCATCTCCATCAAGGACGGTCACCTCAGCACCTTACTGTACCGCAAGCCAACAGACAACCTCACAATGCTCCACTTCTCCAGCTTCCACCCTAAACACGTTAAAGAGGCCATCCCCTATGGACAAGCCCTCTGTATACTCAGAATTTGCTCAGATGAGGAGGATTGTGACAGACACCTCCAGACTCTGAAAGATGCCCCCGTGAGAACGGGATATGGCGCTCGACTGATCGATTGACAGTTCCGACATGCCACAGCGATAAACCGCACTGACCTCCTCAGAAGACGAATGCAGGACACGGTGGACAGAGTACCCTTTGTGCTCCAGTACTTCCCTGAAGCGGAGAAGCTACGACATCTTCTCCGGAGTCTTCAACATATCATTGATGATGATGATGATGAACATCTCGCTAGGACCATTCCCACCCCACCATTTCTTACCTTCAGACAAGCACGCAACCTCAAACAGATCATTGTTCGCAGCAAACTCCCCAACCTTCAGGAGAACATTGACCACAATACCACACAACCCTGCCACACAACCTCTGCAAGACATGCCGGATCATCGACATGGATGACATCCTCAAACGTGAGAATACCATTCACCAGGTACACGGTACGTACTCTTGCAACTCGGCCAACGTTGTCTACCTAATATGTTGCAAGAATGGATGTCCCGAAGCATGGTACATTGAGGAGCCCATGCAGACACTATGACAGCGGATGAATGAACATCGCTCGACAATCACCAGGCAAGACTGTTCCCTTCCTGTGGGCGAACACTTCAGCGGTCACGGGCATTCGGCCTCCGACCTTCGGGTAGATGTTCTTCAAGGGGACCTTCACGACACATGACAGCGTAGAGTTGCTGAGCAGAGACTGATAGTCAAGTTCCGCACACGTGAGGACGGTCTTAACAGGGATCTTGGCTTCATGTCACACTATCTGTAACCCCCATGACTTGCCTGGGTTAGCAAAAAACCTCACTTACTGTGCTGTCTGGAGACAATACACATCTCTCTAAGCTGTGCTCAGTGTTCCTTCCACCCACATTGTTAGCCACTTTAAGACTTGAATAGCAGGTTAGGTGTAAGGATTTGCATTCTAATCCGCAATCTGTAAACTGTCTGTGCTGATATGTGTGCTTCTGGAGACCAGAACACCTCATTCGCCTGACAAAGGCACAAACGCCGAAAGCTAGCGAGTTTACTATCAAATAAATTGGTTGGATTTAAAATTGGTGTTGTCAGACCTCTTACTCAGAACATAGATCCATACCTTGAGTCTTTCACCACACAGCCAGGTCATGATTTGCTGATTTGAAGTTTTAACTTTGGCTCCAAATACCGGCTTTTCCCATTTGATGTATTTGGTTACAAAATCTGCCAACCTCAGATTTCAAATTAACAATTGACTTAGCATTAATACTGTTTGTGGAAGCTTCTACACTAGTTGCACGTAGAAATGTTTCCTGATTTCACTTAAAGATCTGGCTCATTTTTTTTTTTGAAGGCTATGTATACTTGTCCTATATTCCCCAGTTTGCAACACTAGATTTTCCCCTCTCTACACAATTGATTCTCCTTAGTAGTTTAAACTTGGGTCATGTCACACCTACCCTTCAAATTCCTTGCAATGCAACTCTAGTTTGTGTAATATCTCCTTGTATTTTAATTCTTGGAGTCCAGGTGTCAGATTTATCAACATTATACAGATGTTAGATGAAAGCTGTTTTGGAGTGAGATATGAAATATAAATGGATTTTACTTCCAGTTCCAACTTATTTTCTGATCACTGTTCCAACTGATTATAAAGTTTTGGAGCATAAAGTTTATCTGATAAATCTGATTCATTCCATCCAGACCCCAAAATGTAATTTCTAGTGCATGCTGCCCTAAACCCCTCTCTCTGGTCTGACTGTGGCCTTGCGAGGATTTTATATAGGCATTGGATAACTTCTACTTACTTGCAATTTTGTCCTCCAGATAGGAAGTCTGCTGTCCTGTTAGCATTTTTATTCATTTTAAGTACATATCAATAATGTTTCAAAGATCTATGAACATGGACTCCAAGATCCCACTGTTTCTAACTTTTCATCAATCACCTGATCTGTTAATATCTTTGTAATTTCCCGTTTATACTGCTTTCATTGTTTATCTTTGTGGCATTGGTAAGCTTGGATATACGGCTGTTTCCTATCCAAACCTTCTTACATAAGGTCATACCCGAAACCCCAACACTGATCTCAGTTTGCTACCTCTGATCACATCCTCTTAGTTAGAATGATTGTCCATGTTTCCTACATGGTCTTGTTGCTCAGCTGATTTCAAAATTTGGTCAATTATTTACTTTAAAGTAATTGGGCTTCAATTTTTGTTAATCATCTTTATACAATATAAGTTAATCATCTTTATATAATATATTGAAACATATAAGATGATTAGAGGTTTAGATAGGGTGGACAGGGATAGCCTTTTTCCTAGGATGGAGAAAGCTAGCACGAGGGGACATAGCTTTAAATTAAGGGGTGGTCGTTAAAGGACGGATGTCAGAGGTAGGCTCTTTACCCAGAGGGTGGTAAGGGTATGGAATGCCCTGCCTGCGTCAGTTGTAGATGTGCCAAGTTTGGTGGCGTTTAAGAGGTTAGTAGATAAGTTTATGGATGAAAAGGGAATGGTTTAGGTTAGAGGGTCATTGCTTTTTCCTAATTGGTCGGCGCAGCATCGAAGGCTGAAGGGCCTGTTCTGCGCTGTTATGTTCTATGTTTAATTAAAGATTTTATCAAATCCTAAGGGAAATCAATATAAATAACATTCATAACCATTGCCTTTTTACTATTTCAATCACATTTTCAAATCTAGTTTTTCAGGCATGACTGGCCCTTTACAAATGGATATTGGCTATCTCTGATCAGCTAAACTTTTTCTAGGTGTACATTACAGTTCCTGATTGTTAATTATCTTTAATTATAATCTCAAGTAATTTTCTGAAGACAAATGTTAGGCTAACTAGTCTATAACTTTTTTTTCTCATTTGCATTTCTTAGAACCAAGTGATATGCAGTTTTTCAATCTAAAGGAATGATTTCCAAATCAAAAGGGCTTTGCCCTTTAACTGTAAACTTCCAATGTTCTAACTTCCTTTAAAGCCCTAGGATGGAAGCCATCAGGACCAAAGGATTTGTTGCTCTTAAGTACAATTCCTTTTTCATTTTGATTATTTTGATGAATCCAGAAGCCTTAGGCAATATTAGTTCCCTTGTGATTTCCAGCACGATCATTTCTTCCTTTACTGTGAACAACTATTTATCATGTTTGGCATTTCCTTATTTTCATTGACCAGTGAATCCAACTAATACTAAAGTGCAGCAGGGGTAATCTCCTTTACCTGCAACTTCTACCATTAAGAACTCAAGACAGCAATGTCATGAGAACATTATCATCCCTTAAAGTCACTTTCAAATCCCCTGCCATTTTGATATGGGTATTCTACAATTGTTCACTCAAAGGCCAGGTCAGTAGCTTGAAATAAAACTTCTTAGACTATAGTGGGAGCACCATCTGCGTAAGAACCTAAGTGGTTCAAGAAAATCTGATACTACCACCTCTGGGGAACTGGCAACAGGCAATAGCCTCCTCCTGGCACCCAGATCCCAGGAATAAATATTTAAAAAAAACTCTTACAAAAGAAATTCAGAGAATTTTGGGATTTATAGAATCTCACTTAATTGGTGTATTAATGGTTATTGTTGCATTAATGGTGATTGACAGCCTTTATCATCTTATGATATTAAGAACACTTCTGCTTTAACCATCATAATGACTCCAAGTTGATGCACTTTGGCAAGTGAGGGAAGATTGCCTCCAACCATGACAGTGGAAATTTTGGCCAATTTGTATTTTTTTTATATAAATTTCATATAACTGGATGTAGGCATTGCTGGCTCGGCTTTCATTTAGGTCCCATCCCTAATTGCCCTCAAAAAGGAAGTAGTGTTCCTACTTGTTGTCAAGGAAGCAACTCTTGAATTGCTGCAGTCCATGTTGTGTAAGTACATCCACAGTGATGTTTAGGAAATGCCAAGATTTCTGTACAGCGACAATGAAGGAATGGTGATATAGCTGGGATGGTGTGTGGCTTGGAGAGCAATTTGCAGGTGGCAGTGTTCCAGTGCATCTGCTGCTCTTGTCTTTAGAAATGGTAAAGGTCACAGGTTGAAAGGTGTTGTTAAAGGAACATTGGTGCAATGCTACATTGCATCTTGTTTATGGTGCGCAATGCAACTGCTGCTGCTGGAGGGTGTGAATGTGGTAGGGGTTGTCAATCAAGCTGACTTCTTTGTCCTGAATGGTGTTGAACTTCTTGACTGTTGTTGTTGGAGTTGTGTACATCCAGATAAGTAGAGAGTATTCCATCATAAGTTGTGCCTAGTTGATGTTGGACAGGCTTTGCTTTGCTTTGATTTGATTTATTGTCTCACATATTAGTATTCAGTGAAAAGTATTGATTCCTGCACAATAAATAGACAAAGCATTTCGTTACCTAGAGAAGGAAAGGAGAGCGTGCAGAATGCAGTGTTACAGTCCTAGCTAGATTGTAAGGAAAGATCAACAAAACACAAGGTAAGTCCATTCAAAAATCTGATGGCAGTAGGGAAGAAGCCTAGGGAACAAACCAACTCTTGAGTTGGTTGTTACGTGTCCTTAGACTTCTGTATCTTTCTCCCGATGGATAAAGAGAGCATGTCCGGATGTCTGGGATCCTTAATATTCTGGCTGCTTTCCTGAGGCAGCAGGAAGTGTAGAGAGAGTCATTGGATGGGAGGTTGGTTTGCATGACGGATTAGACTTTGTTCATGATCCTCTGTAGATCTTCGCAGGCTTAGACAGAGCAGGAGCCATACCAAGCTCTGATACAAACAGAAAGAATGCTTTCTATGGTGCATCTATAAAGATTGGAAAGAGTCGTAGTACACCCGTTAAATTTCCTTAACCTCCTGAGAAAGTAGAGGCATTGGTGGGCTTTCCATAACTATAACATCAGTATGGAGGGACCTGGACAGGTTGCTGGTGATCTGGACACCTAGAAACTTGAAGCTCTCAATCATTCCCATTTCGTCCCCAGTTTTTTGATATTGATAGGGGCATATCCTCCTGACGTTGATGACTAGCTCTTTGTTTTGTTGGAGTTTGGAGGTGTGTTACTCGCCACTTTCTGACTTGCCTCAGTAGCCAGAGTTTTAATATGGCTTTTTAGTTGCGTTTCAGATCCCATGCTTTTTAATTCAGTAATGGTTGAACGCCAAGGGAAGATGGTTGGATTTCCTCTTGCTGGAGATGATTATTGTCTGACACTTGGGTGGTGTGAATGTTATGATGTGGAGATGCTGGTGTTGGACTGGAGTAAGCGCAGTAAGAAGTCTCACAACACCAGGTTAAAGGCCAACAGGTTCATTTGGTGGCACAAGCTTTTGGAGCATTGTCCCTTCATCAGGTGAGTGGGAGTTATGTTCTTGTGTTTGTGAACACAACTCTTACTCACCTGAAGAAGGGGCAGTGCTCCGAAAGCTTGTGCCACCAAATAAACCTATTGGACGTGAACCTGGTGTTGTGAGCCTTCTTACTATGAATGTTGTTGCCAGATATCAGCCCAGATCTGAATGCTGTCCAGATCTCACTGCACATCTGGAGTACTGTGTTACAAGGTGGATGCTGAGGAGGTGTTTCAACTTATGAGGGGAACTAGAAATAGGGGCAGCATTTGAGAGTAAGAGTTCTCCCTTCTGAGTCAGAGTTGAGGACAAATTTCTCGGAGCATTGGTAGTCCATGGGAATTTTCTTCTTTGGAAACTGGCATGAGTTGAGCTGTTTAGATTTTTGATAGATAAGTGTATCCAGGACTATGGAGGCAGACGGAAAAGGGAGTTGAAACCACAATCAGTCATCTTATCAAATGTGGGGAAGGCTGAATGGCCGCACTTTGTCCTAAGTCCTATGCTCATATGTTGCATATGAACTTGGGCTAGGAGTTGCAAATGGTGCTGAACATGTGGCTTTAATTATTTATCAGTGCAACGAGTGGGCTTATATTAACACTGCAAGAAAGTTATTGTGAAAATCCCCTATTCGCCACAATCCGCTGCCTGTTTGGGCACACTGAGGGAGAATTTAGCTTGGCCAGTGCACCTAAGCAGTATGTTTTTTGGATTGTGGGAGGAAACCAGAGCACCCAAAGAAAACCCGCGCAGTCACGAGAAGAACATGCAGACTTCGCACAGCTCGTGACCCAAGCTGGAAATTGAACCTGGGCTCATAGTGCTATGAGGCAGCAGTGCGAATCACTATGCCGCTGTAATGCCCTCATGATTGTGCAATCTTCAGCAAACCTTTGTTCTTTTTTTGTTAAACCTCACCACTTCTGACCTCTGGATGGAGTGACAATCATTGATGCAGTAGCTGGCCACATATATCGGATGAGTATAATTATGAAAGAGTGAGATTATTATTATTATTATGCTCCCTTATCCAGAATGTGATCTTGGGCTTTACAAAGTTTTTTGTTCACCTAGCAATTTGGTGACAATTGCTATTTTCCAGTACAAATGCAAATGGCAAGATTCCTTTTCAAGACTAGACTTTTAATTCCTCCAAAGTAGTCACTACTGAAACAATTGTATGGAATAAAAGTATGGAGTAAATTGGCAAAATACTGCCCTACCATCTCTGGAATCATTTTCTGTGCTAACAGCTCCTGAAATTGACTTGAACACTCTCCAGATTGGTTTGAATATCAGTTATTTCTGCAAAACTGTTCATCATTTAACTTAGTGAGCAGCTCTGGTTAAGGATAGATATAACTGCTTTGATTGTAATCCCACCCTTGCCTGATAAGATAGGTGGATGGGAGGAGTTGAGATCAGCCTGAATCCAATTAATAATCTAAAGCAGCACCATTCCCACCCAATGACAGTGCATCTTCACTGATGTTGAAGTGTCCAAGCTTCCTGCTGCAGATTAGTAGAGCCTAATTTAACATTTGATTATTTTTCTAAATGAAACTCGTTAGGAAACTTGGGGAGATGCAGCAGGAAAGCCAGAGGAGGTCGGATTAAATTTTTTGTTTAATTATCAGAATCTTCAGAAGGCAAGAGGGACATGAAAGAATCCATCTGTCCTTTGCTTCCCCCTCTTCTGTTGTACTGGTATCTGTTCAGTACACTGTCCTTTAGGTCTGTGTTGATATTGGTTCCTGCATTAATTTGCATTCTGACCCATGACCTTAATAATATTCACACTGATTATGAGTGGGACACCAATTTCAAATGTCGATCCTCAGTTAAAATAGCCTGAGTTTGCTTTTGTGCTCGTGCACTTTTCTGTCCTCTGCCTTTAAGATTAGACCAACGTACCTTGTTTGACATTTCACAGACTGCATTCTCTTTGTTTAAAATTCAGAGTTTTGCTTGTGTAAGGAAATTTGTAATGACAAACAGCCTTCTTTCTTCTTTTGAAAACTAATTATTGCTCAATTTGAGTACTCTGGGAACTAGGCCTTCATGTAAAAGAAAGGCTTTCATTTATATAGTGCTTTTCAGGACCACCAGGCATCTCAAATCTCTTTAATAGCCAATGAACTATTTTTGAAGTGTAGTTACTGTTATAATGTAGGACAAGCAGCAGCCAATTTGTACACAGCATTTCTCACAAACAGCAATATGATGACTTGGCAATCTTTTGTGATGTTGAATAAGGAGTAAATATTGTTCAAGACAGTGAGAAAGTCTCTTTGCTCATGTGGGTCTTTAAATCCACCAAAGCAGTCAGACTTGGTTTAACATCTCATCCAAACTGCACAAAAGTGTTAGCCATTTGATTGTGCTCAAGCTGTGAAATGAGACTTGAACTCGTAACCTACTAATTCAGAGGTGAGAGTTCTACCAAGTGAGAACCACAACTGACACAGACAAGAGAAAGTAATTTGTTAATGCAGTTCAGCTCAGTTAGTGATGCACTTTTCTTGAGTATGTTATGAAAGGTTTGAACGTAATTTCGGTTAACGGTATCACTGCTATACTAATCACAGTCATTCAAGGCACAGAAGGGGGCATTTACAGAATTAGACTTGTTACAGTCCAGAAGGCCATTTCGTCCATAGTATGTGCACCAGCTCTCCAAACAAGTATTATGGCTTAGTGCCATTCCCCTAAATCCCTGAACGTTTCCATTCAAATAATCATCTAATGCCCTTTCGACTGCCTAGATTGAACCTGCCTCCACCACATTTTAAGGCAGTGCATCCCAGACCTAAAATTACTCATTGTGTGAAAAAGATTTTTCTCTCGTTACGTCTGTTCCTTTAGCAAATCACCTTAAATCTGTGTCCTCTTATTCTTGACCCTTTTATGATTAGAAGCAGTTTCTCCCTATCTGTTCTGTCCATCCACATTATGATTTTGAACATCTTGAGCAAATCTTCTCTCCGTGGAGAAGAGTTCCAACCTTTCCAATCTATCCTCATTATTGAAGTTTCTCGTCCCTCGGACCATTCTTGGCCATTGAGATTGTGGTGACTCCTTAGAGAACATTCCAGACATTCACAGTCCCTGCTCCGTCCCTGTAGTCCTGAGACTTTATTTCCTTCAAATGTCCAACCAATTTCATTTTGAAATCTTTGATTATTTCAAATCCTCCAATCTTGTCAGCAGTTACGTTTCAGGTCCTTAATCAGTGTTTGTAAAAGTTCTTCCTTGTATTTCCCCTTCATTTTTTGTGTAAAATTTTAAATTTTAGTACAAATAGCTAATGAGAAGAATTTTACTATGTTTACCTTATCAACAGGTCATAAACCTGTACACCTCTAGCAAATCTTCCTCTAAGCTCCTTTGCTTCAAGGAGAACAAAAGATACCTGGGCAATATTTGAAAACTGAACAAATATGACAAATATCCCAAACTGCATTATTCCTGTTTGTGTGATCCAAAGATGTGCAAATTGGAAAACACACTTGTGTGCAAAATAGAAATTGCAGTAAAGTAATTGGTTAAGAAGTTGTGGAATATCTTGAGGATGTAAAATGCTGTAAAGATGCAGAACATGGATGATGGTTTTTGATGCCTTATCAGTATTAGATTTTTTGATATCTAAATCTAAATACTGTACACCAACATATTATTCATCTATTGCTAAGAGGCAACAGACCCTACTCCTATGCTTGTGATGTCATCATATTCATAAAATAGTTGAAACCATACAGTGCAGAAAGAGGCCATCTGTCCCATTGAGTTTGCACCAACCACAATCCCACCCAGGCCCTACCCCCAATTCCTTACACTTTTACCCGCTAATCCCTCTAACCTATGCATCTCAGGACACTAAGGGGCAATTTTAGCTTGGCCAATCAATCTAACCTGCACATCTTTGGATTGTGGGAGGAAAACGGAGGAAACGCATGCAGGCACGAGGAGAACGTACAAACCCCATATAGACAGTGACCGAAACTGGGAATTGAATCCAGTTCCCTGGAGCTGTGAAGCAGCAGTGCTAAGCACTGCCACCCATATTGAATAGGGATAGTTCTTGTCTTTGAAGAATAGAACATGAGTCTCAAACTGAAAATGCACCTAAAGACCAATTGCAGGGCTTCTATCACTGCCCTGATGAAATCTGAGAAAGTAGCACTAATAGAGGGCAAGCTTGGTTCCTTCTAAGTTCGATGCACAATACCTTGCCACATTGTGCATTTATCCTGCAAGGCATAACAGAAGATACATACAATTTTTTTTTTTGAAGACCGCAAACCAAAGATCAAACTGAGTAACTCATTGGAACAATTTAATCTGTGCAAAATATAGATTGGAAGATTTGTTTCAGCATTGTCAAATCCCACTTTACCAAAGAGAATATGTAGAGTAAGTATGAGGTTGATTTGATTACTTCAGGTTGTTTTGAACTGATTGTTTTAGAGCTAAATACGCTTTTGCTTGCTGATGCATTTTATAAATGCAGTAGATACATACCCTGACTTCAACTTCAGCAGAGGATAGCAGAAACAGTCAAATTCTAGAAAATGCAGAAGGTACCTACCTGAAAGTATGTTGTCAATCAAATCTATTTAATCTCAAAATGATTTGAATTCTGAAGTCTTCACAGGCTTAAATTCACAAAGCAGGTCATGATTAATTTCTGCAAGGCTCTGCAGGAGGATGTGCAGCTGAATAGCAAGGCAGGCTAAATGCTGGCAGTAAAGCTGGCAGCTGCCTGGTACTTTCTTGCCTTCAGGGCCAATTTGAGATATGAGCATCAATCAATCTGCAGTTTAGTGCTGCCTAAACAGGTGCTCAATTAATTGTTTGTATAAATTAGGCAAAAGACAGTGCTAATTTTATTTTACCTACTCTTCAAGCTTCTCCACATTTCTGAGTGGCTATACATGTTTTTTATACACTATGCAAACATCTATCTCCTACTTGTAACATGGGATTCCATTTGATTGTTTTTTTTTGTACTGCTATTAACAGAAAAATACATTTGAATGTAAATCTCTCTGGCAGCGGACTTGAGATGACTTTATTTTACAACAATCCACTAAGCTCCAATTATTTGCTGACAGTTAGCAAGTCAAGAGTTGGATGCTGTGTGACTGCGCTTACATGCTGCAATTGTGGTTCACCATATCTTTTGCATTTGACAGGAGCAAAGCAGAGGTGTAAAGTAAGTTTAGGGCTCCAACTAATTTCATTCCTGATTCCATGTTCTTGTATGTGATATTACTATTTATCTCGATAAACCAGCCCATTTCTCTCCAGTAACAAAAGTAGGAAAGTTGCATCCTCTGTTATTTGCATTGAGTTTTTTTGGTGGTATATTGCCATATTTTTATCTGCAATCCTTTCAATGGTGTTGTTGTGGAAAGAAAGGATGTTTTAAGTTAATTTAGCAGTGTTATGATGTATAATGTCAATTTGGGAGCCTTATTTAAGTAGAATTCTGAATATTAAACCAAGTTAATGATGAACAAATACTTCATAACATTATTTATTAGGAAAAACACTGGGTAATATTTTGTCTATGTGGGTGGGGGGTTGATATGTTTATAGTTTCAATTTACCAGAACTTTTCCTGTCTCCAGAGAGTTTTGGAATACTGTAACCAGTGGATCCATTATTTCCACTGCCACTTCCTTTAAGACAGTAGGATGTGTAGGCCATCAAGCCATTGGGGCTTGCCTGCCTTCAATCCCAATATTTATGTACTTTTTCTCCTTGTGATCTTTCTCCCTTTCTATAATCACTGCATTTTTTGTCATTATTGGGATGGTGCTCTTCTTCTGTGAAAACTGAAGCAAAATATTTAGTGTCTCGGGCATTTCTGCGTTCTCCATTATTAACTCCCCAGCATCATCTTTCAAGGAACCACTTTATCTCCACACTGCTTCTTTATATACTCATAGGAGCTTTTGCAGTCTGTTTTTATATTTTGCATGAGTTTTCTTTCATAATTTACCTTTGCTCTTTCTTCTTTTTAATAACTCTTTGTAGATTTTTAACAGCTTCCCAATTTTCCAGTCTGCAAAAACACTAGTCCCAGCATGATTAAAGTGTAAGCTGTCTCAATGGTGCAGCCCTCATTTTCCCCAAACTGAAACCCACTCTTCCCACACTAGTCTTTGAGCCAACTATTCATCTCTCTCATTGTATGTACAATTTGCACGTGGCTTCGGTCATAATCCTCTGAGGCTCTGTTCTTTATTGACTAACTCTTCAAACTGCCTGCACAGAACTTCCTTCCACATTCTATCCATGTTGTTGGTAACTACATGGACCACAAACTTTCCATTCCACCACAAATTTTTCTCCAGCCCAGAGCAGATGTCTTGAAACGTAGCACCAGGCAGACAATACAGCTATGCTGGCTGCAGAGAACAATGTCCATTCCCCTAACTATACCATCTATAACTACATTTGTTTTTCTCTCGTTCCACTTGAATAGTTCCCTGAACCATGGTGCTGTGGTCAGTTTACTCATCCTCCCTAACATCTCTGTTTTCGTCCACACGAAGCAAGAATCTCAAACCTGTTGGACAAGGGCAGGGACTGAGGCTTCTGTTGTACTATTTCTTGGATCCTTCAACTTCCCTTACTTGCAGTCACACCCTTCAGTCCCTGATCACTTACAGAATTTAAGGTAGTTAATCTAAGGGATGTGATAGCATTTAGGTGACTCTTGCCCCTCCCTGATGTGATCAGGTGTCTGGAGCTCGGACTCCAGCTCGGGGAATTGAATACAAAAGTATATGAGAGGTATTGGTCATCTTATTTAAAGGATGCAAATGTGTTCTTCCCATGGAAGAATCTGGAACTCGAGGTCACTGTTTAAAAAAAGATGTTGGCCATTTAAGGCAGAGATGAGGAATTTATTTGAGAGTAGTGTGTTTTTGGAATTCTTTTCCTCAAAAGGTGGTGAAAGCAGAATCCTTAAATATTTTTATGGCAAAGGTAGATTGATTTTTGATAAAAGAGAGAAAATGTTTTTGAGGTAGATGGGAATGTGAAGTTGAGGTTGCAATCAGGTTATCTATGATCTTTGAATGGCGGAGCAGGCACAAAAGGCCAAGTAGTCTACTCCTGTTCCTAATCCATATGTTTATTCATAGGTTTGTTAGATTGTATAGTAGCTTCACATTTAGAGACAAGGTACAAATCTGGTGTCTATCTTTTCTCGTGGTATACCCTCCTACACATCTCATTGAATCAACGTTGATCCCTTCACCTGATGATAGAGTGAGGGATATGCGGGCCATGAGATTTTGGCCTCTCATGTTGAACATCCCTTATGCTTCATAAATGCCTAGTTTTGAGCAACTATAATCTCTCCCATTTAGTGCAGTAATTGTGCCATACATCACAATGGAAAGTGACCTCATTTTGGAGGTGGAACTTCATCTTCAGAAGGACTGTCTAATGATCAGTCCAACAAATAACTGTTGTGGTCATGTGAGTCTGAAATAAACAGCTTGTTAAGAACAAAGTCAAGATGTTTTTTCCTTACTGTTGGATCTCCCACCATCTGCCGCAGACCCAGCTCTGTAGCTTCAGAAACTTCCCCCATTCTGAATGAAGAACTACTTAGCTAGCAAGTTTAAAAAAAAAAGCAAATTTGCAAACATTTCAGCCACAAGAGTTGAATGGATGGTCTACTTCCACCTCCTTTAAATTAATTAAAGTGAAATTCCAGTATTGGCTGCCTCATTGTTCTTTGAGATTGTGTTTTCTCTAAGCTGTGAGGCCACACAGCAACCTGAGAATACCCATGCAGGTTGCGTAAGGTTAGCCTTGAAGTTACCATGTATATTTGGCTGCACAAAGAATGTAAAGGGGTTCAGCACTTAAATCTCCAAACATGACAAAAGGACATGTGTTGGTCTAACATACATTTGTTGCTTGTATTTAGAAGTTTTAGAAATCAGTATTTAAGAAATATCTTGAACCATTCAGGCAGAATAGGTCTTGCCTGTCTTGACAAGAAGTGTATAAGAGCTCCCCTTTTTACTGATGCTTCTAATTGTTTATATATTTTTATTAACAGTGGAATATATTAACCATTGCTATTCTGGCTCTACATGTGCAGTTCCTTAAACTCTTATGGGTCATGTTAAATCTTTCCATTTGTAGTTATCCACCATTAATAAATGAATCTTAGCTTAAACAAACCAGATTTAAACATGGGTCTTCTCTTCTCAATCTTAAAATTAAGGAATGGAAATGAAGTTTTGAAACAGAATATTAAAATTTGCTCAACTGCTGCGTGCAGTCACTGCTTAAAAGTAAAAATAGGGTTGAGGTTTATGTTGATTTATTTCCTTTGTAAAGCCAGTGATTTATGATTGCTAACAATCCAGCAATCAGCGCTACAGGTGACTAGACCTGACAGTGCTGCAGGAGTGCAGTGCTTAAATTGCATTTTGATTACATCAGTTACTACAAAGCTCCATTGTGTGGTGAAAGTTGGCAAACACGCTAGATTATAAACTTCATGTTTGCTTTTATCTAGATTTCTAAACCTTTTTGTTTTCATTAATATGTTAATATGTGTGAGATGCTTCATGACATCATATGTGGGTTCTCTTGAAACACATTTTCAAATTGGCTGGAACAGCGAATTAAATTGGAACACTGTAATGATCTGTGTGGGAACTGATTACATCAGCCAGAAAAGGTTACTCTGATTGGTCAGCATGCATGGTTTGATTCCCTACCTAACTGACTGTGTGTACTAACCCTTTGTGGAGCTCACCAAATCCTGTACACACCCTAGAGTAATGTAATCTCTTTCAATACTAGTCAGTGCTTGGAGTATGTGACAGGTACAGTAATCCATTGATGCATTATAACATCCTGAGTGTACTACATTACTAAAAGGGTTTGCAAGAGACAAAGAACCCTAGCTAAAGCAGCAGGCTTAATTTTAAAATGCCATCCTGTTCTGCTAACTGCTATCTTTTCCAGGCTGAGGTAAGATATTCATAGCAAATTACCCTGAAGGTTTCCTTCCTCTTCTGATGTCATGTGTCTTTATTGGTGTGAGCTGATAATACTAACAGGACTGTCTAAATCCAGTTCATATTAGCATTCAATGGCATCCTTCAGTTAGTGTCAGGGGGAGGGAGTGATAGAAATCAAGTTATTACCATACAGCTGATTAATTTGCCACAGTTCACTGTTCTAAAGTCCTTTAAAAATGCAATAAATTATCATTTGAAACGTTTGGAAGAGATATAGTATTGTCTGCAGTTGAAAATCTTGTTATGAATAATCTTAATGGTGAGTAGAAATTAGTTTCAAAATATTTGCTTCTGTATTTCTTGCACTAACTCATTTAATTAATGTAACATTGAAAAATGTAGTACATAGTGCTTAACCAACTTTTTATTATATAGTGATCAGTGGTTCCTTTTTATTTCGTAGGTCATTAAAGTTTTCAGTGAAGATGGAACAAGCAAGGCAATTGAACTTCCATCTGACATGACTGCCAGAGATGTCTGCCAGCTGTTGGTATACAAGTGTCATTGTGTTGATGATAACAGCTGGACATTAGTCGAACATCACCCACATTTAGGTCTAGGTAAGAGTGAAGTTAAAAATTAAATGAATTTAGGAATTTTTTTTATCATTTGCTGTAGAAAAGTAAAGCCTATCCAAAACTACTCTTAAGTCATAGCTTCATAAGTATTTTTCACATCTGTACAGTTAAATATTTAGATGTTGGTAAGCGGAGCAGAAATGAAATCTGAGGAATATGTTGACGAAGGTCCTAACACACTTCAAGTGAGTTAACGCTGAAGTGATTTTTCCTGAATGCATTACAACTTGCAATTTGTGTATCTTGTTTATACCACTTTTTTAACTTTGAAATTCATTTCAGAACATTTTTGCCTGGGCTGTCATTTTTTTGTCATTCTTTATTAATACAAGGTTTAATGTTGCATGCTTCTTCACCTATTTTTTGAGATGACTACATGAAGGAGTAGCAGCTAATTTCAGAGCTAGATCTTATCAAACAATTGGCATGCTAGGAAAATAATGCTTGGCAAGTAATAAAAACAATGAGGTTAGTAGCTCAAAAAATCGTGAAGTACCTCAAGTTTTTTTGACAAAAGCAACTTGCTGCAGATGCTGGAATCTGAAAAAAAACAAAATACCGGAAATTCTCAACAGACCTGATGGCATCTATGGAGACAAAGCTAATGTTTCGAGTCTAGCCTCAAAATGTTGGATATTTTTGTAATTGTGTACAACCTCCAAAATAAACAACTACCAGTTGCAAATGGACTAATCCTCTTTCAGTTACTTAGAATTATGGAATCTCAACAGTGCAAAAGGAGGTCAATCAGCCCATCGAGACGGAACTAACAACAATCCCGTACAGGCCGTATCCTCTTAACTCCATGTATTTACCTTGCCAATCCTTCGCCACTAAGAGTCAATTCAGCATTGCCAATCAACCTAACCTGTATATGTTTGGACCACGGGTGGAAACAAGTGCACCCAGAGGAAACCCATACAGATACAAGGAGAACATGCAAACTCCACAGAGTCACCTAACTTTAGATATTTTGCACCAATTATTATGGAAACAATCAGCATTTCTGCTCAAAATACTGGTATTAACAAGCTTAAGAAATACCAAATTTTTGTTTTATCACATTAGGGGAATTACCTTTATTAATTTGACTGTTGAGATGCATGTTCATCATGACTCCAGAGTTGCGCAGATTGTGATGCTGCAAGCTTGTTACTGGTCATTTGCAGTGCTTTTCATTGCAGTATTTCCACCTATAAAAAAGTCCTCATTGGTGTACACATACAGACTATTCACTTCTATAGTCTTAACAGAATTTATAAAACAGTACAGCACAATACTTGCCCTTTGGCTCTTGATGTTGTGCCAAGCTATGTCCAAACTCTCAATCAAGCCATCCCACTCCCTATTATTCTGGTGAGCTCTATGTCCCCATCCAATAACCACTTGAAAATTCTTAGTGTCCAACTCCACTATCACAGCAGGCAGTGCATTCCACACCCCAACTAATCTCTGAGTAAAGAATCTACTTCAGACATCCTTCCTTTATCTCCAACCATAAATCTTAGATTTATGCCCCCTAGTAACAGCTACATCTACGCGAAGAAATAATCTCTGCATGTCCACTCTATTTATCCCCCTCATCATCTTATAAATTTCTATGAAGTCGCCTTTCATCCTTCTCTGCTGTAAAGAGAAAAGTCCCAGCTCCTTCAACCTTTCTGCATAAGACTACCTTCCAAACCAGTTTGGTAAATTTCCTCTGTGCTGTCTCCAATGTTTCCACATCCTTCTTATAATGAAGTGACCAGAATTACACACAATATTCTAAATATGGTCTCACCAAAGTCCCGTATAATTGCAGCAATACCCCACGACTCTTCAACTCAAACTCCCTGTTAATAAACGTAAACACACTATAAGCCTTCTTTGCTGTATCCACTTGAGTGGCAACCTTCAGAGATCTGTGGATATGAACCCCAAGATTTCTCTGTTCCTCCACATTTCTCAGAACCCTGCCGTTGACCCTATAATATGCATTCCAGTTTGTTCTACCAAAATGAATTACCTTGCACTTATCAGAGTTAAGCTCTGTCTGCCACTTTTCTACCCACCACTGCAACCTATCAATGTATCTTTGCAGCCTACAAAACCTCTCCACATTTATAGCATCTTTATAGATGCTTCAGTTTTATGAAGAATCTCAACTCTTGTTTGAAATGTTGCACATAGTTTTGAGATGGTCTAGAAGCATTCGCACTCAATGTAAAAGCAAATTTCAAAGGTAAAGACAAGATGCGTTAAAATAGTCAGAGAAATGAAGAAAAATGGAAAACATAAAAATTGCAAACATGCAAAGAAATTAGAAGTAAATGTGAGAGAAAAATAGCATGGTAAATTATAATGGCAGCAAACTAAATTGGTAAATTGCTCTAGTTTGATCAGAATTTTACTGTGTACAAGTGTCACTTCAGTTTAGCACGCACTAAATTCAGTTGTTCATTTCGGCATAGATTGAATATTTATAAAGATGTAAAAATAAATATGCAGAATAGAAGGAAGCAGGTTATACTAGTTAAACTGAGAGAAATAACTTCATCATGCAGAAGATAGATTACATGCAGAATGGCACGTGAACACGTATGTTCACCCTCATTATGAATGTGAGAGACACTGCAGGGTATATATTACTTCAGGATGTAAGCTGAGAAAGCACTACATCATTGAAAATATCATCCTTTGGATGGGATGTTATAATGATCCTGTGTGAGTATAAAAAAAAAGTTGACCCCTGTTCTGGGCAGTTTTCACCCAATACCATGTATAGATTAACTATCATTTAGTTTGTTTGCTGTTTCGGGTAGTTTGCTGTGCACAAGTACAAAATAGTGAATATGTTCAAAATAAATTTATGCCTGTAGACCACTTTAGGGCATCTTTAAATATGTAAGGTGAAGTACAAGTACACATTCCATCTTTCAGAGAAATAATAGAAACAGTTTTCACGTGATTGTGTGTGTGTTTATGTATCTATGTATTGCTTAAGAGAGCAGTGTGCATGAGTAACCATATTCATTCTTGCACAAAACCTGTGCACACCTGATATTTTTAATGAATTGGGTAATTTCCCTCTGCTGCTTTTATGACCTGCTAAGTTGAATTGAGGCATCTATTCATCTGATATGTTTAACACCATGCATTTAAAGTTATTCCATTGCTCTAGCTGAAGTAGAGTTGTTAAAAATTTTCCCACCAAATTAATCTATGTTCATTTCATGGTGGCATAGGGACTAGCAATCCAGAAACCCAGGGCAATGCTGTGGAGACCAAGGTTCAAATCTCACATGACAGATGGTGAAATTTGAATTCAATAAAAGTCTATTGATGACCATGAAACCATTGTCGATTGTTGTAAAAATCCATGTGTTTCACTAATGTCCTTCACAAGTGATCTGGCATTGTTACCTGTCTAGCCTGCCTGTGACTCCAGATTCACAGCAGTGTAGAATGCTCTCTGTAAAGACCTCAAGTCATTCAAAAGGCAATTAAGGATGAGCAATGAATGTTCCCAGCCAGTGAGGCACACACCTTGAGGATGAAATTTTTAAAAATCTTTTGGCATTGGTCTTTTAAAATCAAGAAAGTTATCCCAGTTAAGTGGTGAATGAGAAGGTCAGGAGAAAAGCAGTAAATGGGAGAATTGGTGAGCAAAGCAGCACATGCTTTTTAAAAAAAAAAGCATTAACAGCACTAAAATTAATAGGGAGATGGTACTTTTTAGGAACTCAACTAATTTGCAAACTATTCAAAAACCTACTCTGAACCTCCTGTTTGCCACTTTTTCCTTCCGACTCTCTAGTGGACAGCAAGGGGGAAACAGCAAGGGTATAAAAGAGGGAAGCGTTGAACAGGTGAGCTGGGAGAAGGTGGTGTCAAGTGAGAGAGCTGGAAGAAAGTTTTGAGCAGAAGAGTCAGGAAAGAAATATGAAGATTTGAGAGAAATGGTGTGCAGGAGTTAGGTGGAAGAGGTTAGGAGTTCACAATTAGGTTCAAGACAGTTAATAGGTTTTTAATGCAAAAATACAGGTCAGGAAATAATCCAACTGTTTTCTTATGGGAAAGTGATTTTCTTTTCGCGTGCTTTTTTTTTAGGACTACGTTAGGAATGCTAAAAATTAGGGGTGGCAGTATATATATAAATATATATGTCTCTACCCATTGCTCTTCACCATCATTACAGTATTTTTACGAAAATTTGACAGCTACTTAATTTCATTTTGTCTGGTACAAAATAAACAGTATGCTTGTTCCCAACATGAATTAAAAAAACTATATAGTATGATTCTGACAAAGATCATGGGATAATATTTAGCAAGACCTACTAAGCCATCCTTAAATGTGTTGCTATATATGGTTAAATATTAGTGTATTATCTGCTATTTATTGTGACATTATACCTCCATGATTCCGCTTGTAATATTGAGCAGAGAAATTTACCACACAAACTTTGTTAAACATTTTCACAGAACGATGCTTAGAAGATCATGAACTGGTAATACAAGTACAATCCACGTGGATAATGGGAAATGAAAGCAAATTTTTATTCCGAAAAAACTATGCCAAATATGAATTTTTTAAACATCCAGTGGTAAGTACCTTTGCATCTTGTAATTGATATTTAAAATGGCTTAACATATTTTTGAATCATTTATGCCTTAAAAGTCACTCCTACCAATACTGCCACAGACAGCTGCATCTGCGGCAGGCGTCTTGGTAAGGATGAGGTCAGATACACTTTTACACTTTTTTGTTCACTCACTACCTGCTTCAGATCCAGTCTAGTTGCTGTGTCATAGAATCGTAGAAAAACTACAGCACAAACAGGCCCTTCGGCCCACATGTTGCGCCGATCTTATCTCTACCTAATAGGCTTACCTATAAGTCTCAATTCTGTTAAGTCCCATGTACTCATCCAGAAGTCTCTTAAAAGACCCTATTGCGTTTGCTGCCTCCACCACCACCGGCGGCAGCTGATTCCACTCACCCACCACCTTCTGAGTGAAAAACTTATCCCTGACATCTCCTCTGTACCTACTCCCCAGTACCTTAAACCTGTCACCTCATGTGGCAGCCATTTCAGCCCTGGGGAAAAGCCTGTGAGAGTCCACCTGATCAATACCTCTCATGATCTTATACACCTCTATCAGGTCCCCTCTCATCCTTCGTCTCTCTAAGGAGAAAAGATCGAGCTCTCTCAACCTATTCTCATAAGGCATGCCACCCAATCCAGGTAACATCCTTGTAAATCTCCTTTGCACCCTTATAATGGCTTCCACATCCTTCCTGTAATGAGGCAACCAGAATTGAGCACAGTATTCCAAGTGGGGTCTGACCAGGGTCTTAGGATTTTAGGACTTGAGCAACTGAGTCAGTAATGGTGCTACTGAGTAACTCTTGGTAGTGGATGTTGAAATCCCCACCCAGAGTACATTCTGTGCTCTTGCTAGCTTCAGTGCTTCCTCCAAGTGGTGTTTAGCAGGAAGGAGTACTAATTCATCTGTGAGCTGGGATGATTACCATGAGACTTTGTGGGGTCTGGAATCAATGTTGACTCCAAGAACAATTCCCTCCTGACTGTATATCACTGTGCAGCCACCTTTGCTGAGTCTGTCCTCCCCAGTGAGACAAGACATACTCAGGGATGGTGATGGTGGCATCTAGGACATTTTCTGTAAGATATGATTGTTTGTGTATGTCATGCTGTTTGACTTCTCTGGGTGAGAGAACTCACAGTTTAGGCACAAGTCCTCAGACATTAATATGAGGGCGTTTTGATCATGACCAGGTGGTTCACCTGGTTTCATTGCTTTTAGTAGTTTGATACAACTGTGTCTTGCCCGGTCATTTCAGAGGGCATTTTAAGACTCGGCTGCATTACTGATTGACTACACCATATAAGGATAGCAGATTTCCTTCCCTGAATCATGTTAATGAACCAGATGGGGTTTTACGACAATGGACAATGGTTTCATGTTTCATCATTATAATTTTAGTTTCTGATATGTTTTTTAATTGATTTCTAATTCCACTGCCTGCTGTGTTGTAGTGTTTAATATTAAACCAATTCTTTGATTACTGTTCAGTAAAGTTCAACTAGGGCCTGATGTCTTTGATTTGAAATTTTTAGTACTTTCTCAGTCCACAATGATTCCAACATTGTGGAGACTGCTCACAGTTTCCTCTGCGTAGACAATCTGTTGTATTATTTCTTGACCATTTGAGTCAGGCTGTTTGAGAGTTTTCAGTTACTCTTCTTTCCTTTTCACCATTCAGCTGTGAATTTATTTGTAGGAATACATGACTTCTTCAATGCTCCATCCTCTATTTGAATCTGTACTTTAGCTGTTTCTGATCTCTTTTACCTTGTTTTTTTCATTCGTCCAACCCACCATGCTACCCAAAACTCCATACATTAAGAATAATGTCTCTCTTAGCTCTTATTCCAGCATTATTTCATTGGTGATTGTATCAGTCTTTGAATTCTTTTGTCACTTTTTCCTAATGTTGCATATCAATTTTTTTATTCTGGAATATTTCTAAGTATGATCCACTGTCTTCTGTTTCTCATCTGACAATGCTGTACTATTCAGTTTCTTTAGCTCGTTCCCTCAAAATTTGGATAATTATCTGAAGAGAAAAAATTTCAGGGCTCCAGGGGAAAAGGCGGGGGAATGGGATTAGGTGAGTTGCTCTCGCAGAGAGTGATACAGATGTGGTGGGCCAAATGGTCACTTTCTGCTGTAACCATTCTGTGACTCAATGAAAATTTGTCTTTCTAATATTGAATGCATCCACTGTACTTACTTTCTTCAACTTAACCTTAAAACTTAAAATCCACTGTATTGTGGTCATGGTTGTCATTCTCTGATTCTATCATCTCTTGCCTGTACAATAAAATCAAATCCAAACTCACCCATTCTCTCCGGTTCTGAAGAAGTCATGTGAACTCAAATGTTAATTCTGTCTGTCTCCACAGATGCTGTAAGAAGCCTGACAACACCAGGTTCAAGTCCAATTGATTTATTTGATAGTAATCTCACAAGCTTTCAGTATTTGTCCCTTCATCAGATGAATGGAGAGTTCTGGCCTCAGACAAAGCGTATAACAGCACAGACAGTTTACAGACTACTGATTAGAATGCAAGACTTTACAACTAACCTGCTATTTGAGTGTTAAAGAAGCCAATAATGTGAGTGGAAGGAGCATTAAGTGCAGGTTAAAGAGATGCGTATTGTCTCCAGGCAATACAGTAAGTGAGGTTTTGCAAACCCAGGCAAGTCATGGGGGTTACAGATAGTGTGACGTGAACCCAAGATTCCTGTTGAGACCATCTTCATGCGTGCGGAACTTGGCTATCAGTCTCTGCTCAGCGACTCTGCGCTATTGTATGTCGTGAAGGCCGCCTTGGAGAATGCTTACCCGAAGGTCAGAGGCCAAATACCTATGACCGCTGAAGTGTTCGCCAACAGGAAGGGAACATTTTGCCTGGTGATTGTCAAACAATATTCGTGCATCCATTGTCGTAGCATCTGCATGTCTCCCCAATGTACCATGCTTCAGGACATCCTTTCCTGCAGCGTATTAGATAGACAACATTGGCCGAGTTGCAAGAGTGTGTATCGTGTACCTGATGGATAGTGTTCTCACGTGTGATGATGTCATCCATGTCAATGATTCGGCATGTCTTGCAGAGGTTGCTGTGGCAGGGTTGTATGGTGTTGTGGTCACTGTTCTCCTGAAGGCTGGGTAGTTAGCTGCGAACAATGGTCTGTTTAAGGTTATGCGGCTGCCTGAAGGCAAGAAGTCGGGGTGTGTGGATGGCTCTGGCGAGATGTTCGTCTTCATCAATGATATGTTGAAGACTACGGAGAAGATGTTATAGCTTCTCTGCTCCAGGAAAGGTACTCTGTCTACTGTGTCCTGTGTTTGTCTTCTGAGGACATCAGAATTTGGCCCCCATGGCTGTTCCATGTGTCTGGATGAAAAACTGGTCTTTAAGGTGAAGACATTGTGATCCAGGATAAAGCGGATGAGTTGTAAAATTGCATCTGGATACTGGCAGTTGTTGGCGTTGAGTACTGAGGCAGATGCAGCAATGCCATTATGGTGAGGGATGCTGGTGTAGAGTGTTGAGACATCCATTGTGACGAGGAGTGTCCATGGTTCAATTGCTCTGTATGTGCTGAGTTTCTCTAAGTGTCGTGACAAAAGCTGGGGGTTCTTTATACAATGGGTCTCAGGATGCCCTCGACATAGCCAGAGAGGTTCTTACACAGGGTCCCATTGCTCAATCCGATGGGACGGCTGGGTGTGTTTGCTTTGTGTATCTTTGGGAGGCAGTAGAGATTCCCAATGCGGGGAGTATGTGGAATGAGAGCACAGAGGGTGCTCTGAAGGTCTTCCTATGGAACCTCAGTACACACGGAGCAGTTGACACTCCTTGTCACAATGGATGTCTTGGCACTCTACACCAGCACCCCTCACGACAATGGCATTGCTACAACTGTCTCACTACTCAAAGCCAACAACTGCCAATTTCCAGATGCAATTTTAGAACTCATCTGCTTTATCCTGAACCACAATGTCTTTATCTTCAATAACCAGTTTTTCATCCAGACACATGGAACAGCCATGGGGACCAAATTCGCACCTCAATATGCCAACATCTTCATGCACAGGTTCGAATAAGACTTCTTCACTGCACAGGACCTTCAACCAATGCTATACACTAGATACATTGATGCCATTTTCTTCCTTTGGACTCATGGTGAACAATCACTGAAACAACTATGTGATGATATCCCACAAGTACCACCCCACCATCAGACTCACCATGGACTACTCTCCAGAATTGGTTGTATTTTTGGACATGCATCTCCATCAAGGGCAGTCACCTCAGCACTTCACTGTATCGTAAGCCCGCAGACAACCTCACAATGCTCCACTTCTCCAGCTTTCACCTTAAACACGTTAAAGAAGCCACCACTATGGGCAAGCCCTCCGTATACAGAGAATCTGCTCAGATGAGGAGGATCATGACAAACACCTCCAGACACTGAAAGATGCCCTCGTAAGAACAGGAATATAGTGCTCGACTCATCGATGGAAGTTCCGATGTGCCACAGCGAAAAACCGCACTGACCTCCTCAGAAGACAAACATGGGACATGGTGGACAGAGTACCCTTTGTCATCCAGTACTTCCTGGGAGCGGAGAAGGTACGACATCATCTCCGGAGTCTTCAACGTATCATTGATGAAGACGAACATCTCGCCAGGGCCTCCCACGCTCTGACTTCTTGCCTTCAGACAACCGCACAACCTCAAACAGACCATTGTTTGCAGCAAACTACCCAGCTTTAGGAGAACAGTGACCACAACACCACACAACCCTGCCACAGCAACCTCTGCAAGACATGTCGAATCATCGACATGGATGACATCATCACACGTGAGAATGCTATCCATCAGGTGCATGGTACGTACTCTTGCAACTTGGCCAATGTTGTCTATCTAATATGCTGCAGGAAAGGATGTCCCGAAGCAAGGTACACTGGGGAGACCATGCAGATGCTACGACAACGGATGCATGAATGTTGCTCGACAATCACCAGGCAAGACTATTCCCTCCCTGTTGGCGAACACTTCAGCGGTCAGGGCATTCGACCTCTGACCTTTGGGTAAGCATTCTCCAAGGCAGCCTTCACGACACATGATAGCGCAGAGTCGTTGAGCAGAGACTGATAGCTAAGTTCTGCACACATGAGGATGGTCTCAACAGAGATCTTGGGTTCATGTCGCACTATCTGTAACCCCCATGACTTGCCTGGGTTTGCAAAACCTCACTGTATTGCCTGGAGACAATACACATCTCTTTAACCTGCGCTTAATGCTCTTTCCACTCACATTGTTGGCTTCTTTAACACTTGAGTAGCAGGTTAGTTGTAAAGACTTGCATTCTAATCAATAATCTGTAAACTGTCTGTGCTGTTATATGCTTTGTCTGAAGCCAGGACTGTCCAGTCAGCTGACGAAGGGGTAAACCCCAAAAACTTGCGAGATTACTATCAAATAAATCGGTTGGACTTAAACCTGGTGTTGTCAGACTTCTTACAGTCCAATGCTGGCATCTCCACATGGTGTCCACAGATGCTGCCAGACCCGCTGAGTTTTCCAGCATTTTGTTTTTGTTTCACCCGTTCTCATGTAATTCCTTGGCTAATTCCTCATAACATTCCATGTTGTGTTAAAGATCATACTCTCACTGACATTATACCTTCCGTACATTCCTTATTTTTTCTGATAAATTAAAATCATATGTAAAACAACATAAATATTATCTATCTACAAGATTTTTGATCCACTTCCCTGGAGGCTAGTCATTAATTTCCTTTTTTTATTTATTTTCCACTTGCCTACAATTGAGTTTTTTTATTATTGTCACAAATAGGCTTGCATTAACACTGCAAAGAAATTAATGAAAACTCTCTAGTCACCACACTCTAGCGCTTGTTTGGGTACAGTGTGGGAGAATTTAGCATGGCCAGTGCACCTAATCAGCATGTCTTTAGGACTACGGGAGGAAACCAGAACACTAACAGGGTAGATTCCATATAAAATGTGATCTAAGTCGGGAATTGCACTTGGGCCTCTGGCTCTGAGAGACCGCGATACTAACCACTCTGCCATCCATGATTGACATAGGGTCATCTTTGTTATAATAAAGTTCCCTTTCCGATGAAAGACTTCAAACTATCAAGCAGAGGGGATGCAGCCTGAGGGAAATGGGGTGGTATAAAACAATGTAGACTTTGGTTCTGTTGAGAATCTGTCTCTGCTAGAGAATAGGAGATTGGTCAATTTAATACTCTTTTCTAAAAAAGCGAAACATAGTTAATCTGGGTTGTTCGTTACTTTTTGGCTCAATAGCTGTAGTGAAGCAACTTAGGAATAATCAGCTGTTATACGTAAAATAATACCTCTGAGACTGTTAATGAGTCAAAATACAATGGTTTTTATTTCAGAGCTCGGGGGCTTATTCCAGAGTTTTGAGAGAAGCAGGGACTACCAAAATTCTCATAGAATACAAACGCAAGTGGGCATTTATACATCATGAGTCTTAGTGTTAGTTGCAACTCAAAGTTCCAATCCTTGCCGGACCTCTGAGTCTTCCTTCCTTGGTCGTGATACAGCCCCAGATTTAATCAGAAATCACAGTCCAGCTGGCAGCTGCAGTCATGACATAGGCTTCAATCCGGTCATGATTCAAAACCCTTCTGCAGCAGTACAGCATCCCTGTTGTTGAAGTTACTTGTGCGATCGCAGCTGTCCCAGCAGGACTCTACCTGTCAAAAGCTGATATCGCGATCAGTCACCAGTAGCTGTCAAAAGCCAATATCGTAAACTACCATCTGTGTAACGATGTCCAACTAACACAAATAGGTAAGATTTGCAAAGCAACAAAATAAAGTCATATTAAACGATCTGTCTTTATAAAAATAAGAGTTAAAGCATGTAATACGTGAACAAATAACATAATAATGTCAGGAGCGGTATAAGCTAAAGAGGATCAGTCATAATGAAAGGTTATGTTTGTGACATATTCTAGATACAAAATCCATTAACCTTTTCCCTACTTCATCAACTCAAGGTGAAATTGCTAAATATGTCTATGAGAAATATAGAACCTACCAACACAAACTTCAGAAAAGAAGATTATGCTTAACAAACCTGATTGAGTTCTTGTAGTAAGTAACAGGTAAAGTAGTTGGGAAGTGCAGTGTACAAATATTTTCAAAAGTATTTAGCACAGTGCTGTGCAGAAGAGTGCTCGGAAAGATAGTTTCTGATAGTTACTTCAGTACGTATAAATGTGGTACATAAAATTCTGTTCTATAACCATTTCTGTTCATTTGCATCAGTGATTTCAATATGATGCAGTGGGTACTGGACTAAATTCACAGACAGTATTATAGTAGGAGAATGGTAAATGTGTGAACCAAGGGAAGCTAAAAAATGTTGAAATGCACAGAGGGAATTCAATTAGTCTAAATTTTGGTTGAGAAAATTTCTGTGAATGAGAACAGACTTGTTGATGTGAGAGCAGATTTTGATATTTAAGAAGAAACGAAAACATTTGAAGTGGCTAAAAAGCAAAAAGTATCAATAATACTGGGTTTTAAGGCAAAACATGTCGAATATATAAATTGAGTTGAGGCCGTGAACTTACAAGACTGGCAGTTGGAGTACCGTGTTTAGTTTTGACTACTCATTGTAGAAATGCCACTCAGCTGATGAAAGAGCAGCAATCTGAAAGCTCGTGGTTTCAAATAAAGCTCTTGAATTTCAACCTGGTGTTGTGAGACTTCTTAATGTGTTCATGATAGAATGGATAGTGATGCAATGGAGAGGGTACAGTAGCTTGAATCAAATGCAACTTAGGATAAGAAATTGGAACATTTTTCATCAGAACAGATTAGGGGTTTGATTTAGAAGAGATGTTTCAAGTTATGAAGAGATGAGTAAAGTAGAAATGGTCTTTGCTGTGATTAAAAGGGGTTTTTCAAGGCATGCATGTTTACCCAGCATATAAGACAATCATTTTTATTGGTGCCAAAATGCATGCTGTCTTATACTCGCATGTATAAATCAACTCCCCCATCCCCTGTATTTCAGCTAATAAATGCACGTTTAGGATTATACTTGTCTTCTAAATTGGTGCATGGGATCGAGCAGACGAATCGGATTATGTTACCAAAAAGATGCACGGGAGTTTGATTTGTCCACACACAACAAACCATGCATGGTGACCAAGCAACAGAAATGTGTCCTACAAAAAGAATTAAGCTATCAGTAAAATTTACTAATTCATTAAACAATTGAATTCCCTTGCTGCAGTACAATGTTTATGAAAAACTAGTGCAAGAATAGAAGAAAGAAGCCATCCTCAAAAAAATGCATAAGACTATGTGTGCCATGATAACAGGGACCAGTCATTGGTCTGATCTTGGGAAGCATGTTTCAGAATAAGTGTTGGAAAATTGTCAGAAGGTTACATTGTCACCACAAATGCAATGCACGTATTCAACTTTAAGTAGACGAAACAAATTCAGCAAACATTTCAGAGCAATTGTGAATTGGTGTAGTTGCTTTGTGGAGCAAGACTATCTAGGACACCAAGGTTGCTCAAAGACTACGAAATAACATTGCCAAAATTACCATAGTGATTCATTATCAGAGAGCGCAAAAAAGCACAAACACCCATTATGTCACATCTTCAGCCTGAATAAAATGTCCATGATGGGGCTGCACTGTGACACAGTGGTTAGTACTGCTGCCTTACAGCGCCAGGGATCCAGTTCAATTCCGGCCGTAGATGACTGTACAACTTCACACGGGCATTCTCACACAGTCTGCGCAAGTTTCCTCCAGGTGCTCTGGTTTCCTCCCAAAGTCCAAAGATGTGCAGGTTAGATTAAGTGGGTAAATTGACTCGAGTGTCAGGGGGATTAGCAACGTAAATATGTCAACAAAATGAACGAGATTGTCATTGAATTCAGGAAGCTGAGGAAAGAGCATGCCCCTGTCTATGTCAATAGGCACAAAGTAGCAAGTGTTGAGAACTTTAGGTTTTTAGGTGTTCAGATCACTGACAACCTGGACCCCCATTGCAACACTATAGTTACGAAAGCTCGCCAATGCCTCTACTTCCTCAGAAGAGTAAGGCAATTTGGCATGTCAGCTACGACTCTCAGCAACTTTTACAGATGCACCAGAGAAAGCATTCTTTCTGGTTGTATCACAACTTGATATGGCTCCTGCTCGACTCAGGATCGCAGAAGACTACAAAAGGTCGTGAATGTAGCCCACTCTATTATGCAGACTAGCCTCCCACCTAATGACTCTGTCTACACTTTCAGCTGCCTCAGCAAAACAGCCAACAGAATTTAAAGACCCCACGCACCCTGGACATTTTCTCTCTTCCACCTTCTTCCATTGTTAAACAGATACAAAAGTCTGAGGTCGCGTACCAACTGACTCAAAAACAGCTTCTTCTCTGCTATTGTCAGATTTTTGAACGGACCTACCTTGCATTAAGTTGATCTTTCTCTACATCCCAGCTATTGCTGTAAGGCTACGTTTTGCAGTTTCTCATTTCCTTCTCTATGGGATGGTCTGCTTTGTCTGTATAGCACATAAAAAACAATACTGTTTACTATATGCTAATACGTTTGACAAATCAAATCACGTGCGGGGTTATGGGAATAAGGCCTGGTGGCAGAGGGGGGTCAATGCAGACTCGATGGGCCAAATGGTGGCCTCCTGCACTATCGGGATTCAATGATTCGATGAATTTCAGTATGCCCATAAATGAAATGTTTAAATTGAATTAGATATTCTGTATTTTTTGAACAGTATATGATGAGTAAGATAATGGGTGCTCATGTTTTTTTGCCACTGTCTGATGATGAATTGCTATGGTAACTTGGGCAATTTTTTTTCTCTGACCAACCATCTTGCCCTGTCGCAACACTAGACGTGCTTTGTTGTTCAGAGTTGATTATGAAACCAGCAGCACCTCATATGATCCAGAGTGGAATACTTGCAATTATGCCACAGCCAGTGACTCAGGATAAATTGATAAACTCGACTGGGGAAGAAATAAAGGAAGAGGCAGTTGTTTAATTAAAGAAAAAATTACAGTGCTAAAGAGAAAATTAATTTTGAAGGGTCATGGTTGGAGTTGAGCAGCACTAAAGGAGCTATAATACTACTCATAGTATTTTATAATGTACTGAATATTGAAAGGAGATAGATGAGTAGATTTGCGAGGTGGTTCCTGAGATATGGAGTTGTGAAAATGCGAATTTGCCCAAATATTAAATGTTTCAGTGATTGCATTAAGGGAAAAGAAAGGGAGGAATTTCTGAGTTCTGATCTGGAGAAATTTCTTCATCAGTGTGAATCCTGCCCATTGAGGGGGGAAGCATTCCTGAATTTAGTTATAAGAACATAAGAAATAGGAGCAGGAGTAGGCCATACAGCCCCTCGCGCCTGCCCCGCCATTCAATAAGATCATGCCTCTTCTGCTGCTGAATTAATTTGTTTTAAAGTTGTTTTTTTTTTTGTTAATTAACCAACAGTAAGTATTGCATACATTTTAATGGGACATGCTTATTGACCAATGTTTTAAAAGTATCGTTTGTTTGGACAGAGCTTCTTTCCAGAGCAAATGATAGCTTGTTGCCAGGAGCTAAATGGAAGTAACCCACACTCACAGGTCTTGCAGGTAAGGTTATATTTTAGAGTACGTTGCACAAAATGTTTGAGTATGGAATTGTGTGTGTTTTTAATCAAGGCAAGGTATAGAAGTTAGAATGTAGAACACTACAGTACAAACAGGCCCTTCGGCCCACAAGTTGTGCCGGTCATATCTATACTTACCAGGCCATAGAACTATCTGTAACTCCGAATCCCATTAAATCCCTTGTACTCATCCAGAAGTCTCTTAAAAGACCCCAGCGAGTTTGCCTCTGCCACCACTGACGGCAACCAATTCCATTCACTCACCAGCCTCTGAGTGAAAAACTTACCTCTCCTCTGTACTTGCCCCCCAGCACCTTAAACCTGTGTCCTCTCGTAGCGACCATTTCAGCCCTGCAAAATAGCTTCCGAGAATCCACCCAATCTGTTCCTCTCAACATCTTATAAACCTTTATCAGGTCGCCTCTCAACCTTCGTCTCTCCAGGGAGAAAAGACCTAGCTCTCTCTTCATAAGGCATGCCCCCCAATCCAGGCAACATCCTTGTAAATCTCCTCTGCACCTTCTCAATAGCTTCCACATCCTTCCTGTAGTGAGGTGACCAGAACTGCACACAGTACTCCAAGTGGGGTCTGACAAGGGTCTTATAAAGTTGCAGCATTATCTCCCGACTCCTAAACTCAATTCCTCTATTAATGAAAGGTTGTATGTTGTAAGGTTGGAAGAATTTGAGATAAATCAGATGACTGTGACTGAGAGGCAAAGATTGGGTTGTTTTAAGGCTCTGGAACACTGGAATTCAGTAGGAGTTTGTGTGATGGTTTGATTTCCAAGACAATTTTAGGGGGAAGAATGTATAGTTAATTTTAGTTCATTCGATGGACTACAGCAAACTGAAGACAAATACTGTTCACAATCTCCATAAAATGTGACAGAGAGTGAGGTTAAAGGTTAAAGGAACTGCAATTCTGATCATAAGTGTGAATTCTATATGTTTTGAATCTGTCAGATGTGGAGATATCAAAACAGGATTTTTGTAAAAATATTTTATGGGATATGGGTGTCATTGGCAAGGCCAGCATTTGTTGCCTATGCCAAATGACCCATAAACTGGCTCACTAAGCCATTTCAGAGAATAGTTAAGAATCAACCACTGTTTTGAGTTTGTAGGCAAGACGAGATAAAATTGGCAAATTTGTTTCCTTAAAAGGACAGTGAACTGAATGGGTGTTTGTAACAATCAGTGCTATTGTCATGTTCACCATTACAGTAACTAGTTTTATGTCATAGATTTATTAATTGAATTCAAATTCCACCAGCTGATATTTGAACTTTGTCCCCAGAGTGTTCACTTTAGCCTCTGGAATACTTGTCCAGTGGTGTAATTACTCTGCCATCATTTTCCTGTAAATAGTTTGCTTCAGTGAGCCGTCTTGTGCTGTCATTTTTTTAATCGTAGTTCCTGCTATTTATTAATGTACCTTAATAATATTGCATAAAGAGCTACCGATGTTGACAGCACACTTGGTCAAATGGAAATTGGATATATGCTTGAAAAGAAAAGAAATTGGCAAGCTATCTGCAAAGAGCAGGCAAGTAAGATTAACTCACAGAGCTAATACAAATACGATATACCAAATTGCTTTGTGTGCTTTTTTATTTCATGAAAAATGTTTAGCTTTGATTATTTGCTAGAGAAATCCATGCTGAAACAACTTTATATTGATAAAGGGTAGACCTATTAAGAGTATAGAAACGCAGAGGGACCTGGGGGTGCAGATGAACAAGTCTCTTGAAGGTGGCAGAGCAAGTGGAGAAGGTTGTAAAGAAAGCATATAGTATGTTTATAGGAAGGGGGTATAGAGTACAAGAGCTGGCCTTTAATGTTGCAGTTATATAAAACGTTGGTTAGACCTCATTTGGAATACTGTGTCTGGTTCTGGTCACCTTACTACCGGAAGGACGTGGAGACTCTGGAGAGAGTGCAGAGGAGGTTTACCAGGATGCTGCCTGGTATGGAAGGTCTGAATTACGAGGAGAGGGTTAGGCAAATTGGGACTCTTTTCCTTAGAAAGACGTAGACTTAGAGGAGATCTAATAGAGATGTACAAGATATGAGGGGTATGGATAGAGTAAACAGGGTTAAGCTTTTTCCTAGGATGGACTCAAATAGCACGAGGGGTCACGGGCTTAGGGTGAGGGGGGTAAGGTATAATTTGGATGCTAGAGGGAATTTTTTCACACAGAGGGTGGTGGGGGTATGGAATGTGCTGCCAAGTAAAGTGGTGGAGGCAGGTACTCTGGAGTTATTTAAGAAATACTTAGATGGGCTCGTGAACAGATGGAGGGGTATAGAAAACTGATTTAAAATAGGGATCATGAGCCTTGGGAGTCGCTGGGAAGTGTGTAAATAGATGATGATATTGATGTACTTGTTTTATCCTATAGGTGCTTTGGTCCACCTTGTTGTCTAACGAGGGGCATACATGCGATGGGTCTTGAGAGGGCTGCTCTTGGATTTTTTTTTTGAGAGTATCCTAGTGCTTCACAGCGTTAGTGTACGCTTGACCTGGACCATTTGATGGGCAACACGACAGCTCAGTGACTATTGCTGTGCTGTGCAGATACATGGATTTGGGCCTGTGTCTGTGGGAGTTTACGCATTCTCCCCGCGCTTGTGTGGGTTTTCTCCAGGTGCTCCGGTTTCCTCCCACATCCCAAAGATGTGCTCTTAGGCTATTTGGCAAAACAAATTCTCCCTAAATGGTCTCAAATTTGGTTTTTAATCCATAGGTCTATAAACATAGACAGGGATCGCGGGTAGAGGTGGGAACATCGGGGTGGCGGCGCGGGCTCGTTGGGCCAAAGGGCCTGTTTTCCATGCTGTTTTGTTCTTTGTTCTTTATATAAAGAAATATCTGGTAATCTTTTCAATCTTTTGGTAACAATTTAAAGTGATGATTTCTAGTCCATGAATACCAAACCTGAAGAAATTTGTTTTTTTTTGCCAAATCAAAATTCTCTGCACTTGAAAAGCTCTCTTTGAACAGATTCCCTTAATCCCGATTCCCTGCTCATTGCTGCAGGTTATCATGCCATTGGCCAGAGAGGATGAACCTCAGAAGCACAGTTTTAGAATATTGGGTCATCTATTTATGAGTGAGATGCAAAATCGTTTGACTGAGAGGGTTGGAAATCTTTTGGAATTGTCTGCTCAGTGTACTGTGAATGCCTATGTTCAGCTTTGCAATCAATAGATTTTTGGGCAGCAAGGGAAATGGGAGATGTGGGAATATGGCAAGTAACTTGTTGCTATATCCATTCGGCCAAGACCATATTGAATGGTGGAGCATGCTTCAGGGACCATGTAGCCTACTTCTGTTTTTGATATTACCATTTGTAGTTTTGCCAGTCTTCATGATGATGGAGAATTGTCAGCTGGCCTGACAGCATTGGTGGAGTGAAAAACAGAGCTTGTGTTTCATGTGGATGATCACCTTTCAAGAACTTCCAGTGTTCCTAAAGTCTTATGATCCTTGTATGCTTCTAAATCTTGGAGCATCTGTGAAATTATAATTTGGACTATGAATCTCCATCTCAGTACTGTAGCCAATGTTTCCTTCCTCTTTGCAAGTAGTTCAGTTTCCCTTGCGTAACAACTTTACATTTTAAAAAAAAATTGATGTAATGCGAGCAAAGCAACTTCTGATTTAATGTGAACAATGTAATGAGAGTTCTGCTAGTCCATAAGAACATAAGAAATAGGAGCAGGAGTCAGTCACCTACCCCCTCGAGCCTGCCTGGCCATTCAACAAGATCATGGCTGATCTGAAGTGGATCAGTACCAGTTTCCTGCTTTCTGTCCATAACCCTTAATTCCTTTGTTTATCAAAATCTATCTACCTGTGACCTAAATATATTCAGCGAGGTAGCCTCCACTACATCAATGGGCAGAGAATTCCAGAGACTCACCACCCTTTGAGTGAAAAAGTTCCTCCTCAACTCTGTTCTAAACTGCCTCTCCCTTATTTTGAGGCTGTGTGCTCTAATTCTGCTATCCTTTGTAAGCAGGAAGAATCTCTCTATCTCTACCCTACCTATCCCCTTCATTATCTTATAAGATCCCCCCTCAGACAGACCCAGTCTATTCAATCTGTCCTCATAACCCCCTCATCTCCGGTATCAGCCTAGTGAACCTTCTCTGCACTCCCTTCAAGGCCAGTATATCCTTTCGCAAATGTGGCGACCAAACTGCGCACAATACTCCAGTTGCAGCCTCACCAGTGCTCTGTACGGCTGCAGCAAGATCTTCTTGCTTTTATATTCTATCCCCCTCACGAAAAGGCCAATGTTCCATTTGCCGCCTTGATCATCTGCTGCATCTGCAGAATGGGTTTTTAAGATTCATGCACAAGGACCCCCAGGTTCCTCTGCATGCGGCAGCTTTTTGCCCTTTAAATAATAATAATCCCTCCTGCTATTATTTCTACCAAAGTGGATAACCTCACATTTGCTAACATCTGCCAGGTCCTCGCCCACTCACTCAGCCACTAAAAAATATTGAAAATATTAAAAAATAAAAAATATTGGTCTACAAAACCTTGCATGTAGTGTGTGTTTGCTTTCCATGAACATTTACGCAACTACTCTTGTATTTTTGATCTTGACTTTTAAACTAAAATGTTATTTGTTACAGAACTTTTTGAATTCCAGCAGTTGTCCAGAAATTCAAGGATCCTTGCATGTAAGGGAAGTGGGTAGAAAGTCCTGGAAGAAAGTGTATGTGTTTCTGCGAAGATCAGGACTTTATTTTTCCTCAAAAGGAACTTCAAAGGTAAACTACAGTTTGAAATCTTTAAATCTATAAGAGGACAGTTTTGGGGATGGAGGTTTCTCTCAGTTTTTCTCCCACTGACAAAGTCCAGAACTCGTGTTGTAGGACAGCACCAAGGTTGAAATGAATCAGACAATGAACACAAGAGCCACTGAATGTCCTCTATTCTTCAATCATTTCATGCACCCAGTAAGACCCAGCCTGCAAATTGCCAGATGATTCAATGGATAAGTAAACCACGTGGTGTAAAGTTAGATTGTACTGACCAGTAAGATTACACCTGCAATTGCACATCTTCAATATATCTGCCGTTTCCTTCAATGGTACTGGGTTATATAATCAATGGAAATTTTGGGAGCATGCTTTGGATAGAAAACCAGTGCTTGTTAACCTGTCAATGGATTCCACGTTATTTAATCTCCTTGGTCTTCTTTGACTTCGTTTGGATAAATCAATTTTATCTGGGGGTGTGCTATTAAAACTGGATTTTGTTGTGCCTTAAGCTGTGGTTTGCATAACTAAACATGTTTATTGTTTGGTTTCTGACTCATTGTTTTAATTAACTTATGTTTAGAGGGTACTGATAATATCCTAGTCCATGAAACAGGAAAGACTTTGCATTTTTGTTATGCTTTATTGGTTCCTCAGAAGGTTCCAATGTACATCTCAACCAGTTAGTTTTGGATACTGTAGTCATTGCTGTTATATAGGAAAGAGGTCACCAATCTAAAAACAACATATTGATCAGGATGTATTCTGTTTGTCTGGGTTAAATGATCAGTGGAAACCTCAGGAACATACTTTGCATAGAAAATCAGTGTTTGTTTCACTGACCTGCATGTGCACTTAACGTTATTTAATCTCATTAGCCTTGCATAGTAGCAAAGTCCCTACTTTTTGTGTTTGAAAAAATGCTGAGACCTGTGATATGTGCCCATTCCCAGAGTTTTCAACAGTATTGGGAAAATATCCCCTCATAGGATTCTGAGTTGATTCATTATGATTTCTGTAATGATTTCCATATACGGCCCTATAAACTGCAATAATCTTTGTCATCCAGCTGAAAATAAGATGCATGAATGCCAGAGTTACATTTGCTGTGAATTCTCTTGCTCAATCACTTTCTGACTCATTGTTAAAACTTCCAGATGAAAAGTCATTATTTGGTTTCAAAGTGTTTCCAGCATCATTTTCAGGAGAGGAATGGGATAGAAGGATGGTGAGATTTGAAAGCAGGACACTTGTTCTTTTGCAAATGAGAATTACCTTCTTTTAAAAAAGCATGCGAGATTGGTGGTTTTCCTGGGATCATTGGATGTTGGAACTTAACGGACAATTGTTGTATAAATCCTTAACTGGACTTCTGGGTGGGATTCCCCAATGTGTCTTTGGAGGGTTGGGAAGTTATGGACCACTTTTTTTCTGTAACAAGCATTAAACTACAGAAATTTTGTGGTTTCGTTATGTGCAACCTCAATTTAGTATCATTAGCAATAAAAAGTGTATTCTTAAGAATTAGATGCAAAACTTTTTTTGGACCTATAGAATTTAGTTCAAAGGTGCAACCCCTATGTGAAATATTATGTTGCTTCCTAATGGATCTCATAGTTTAATCACTGTTAAATATATTCATTGTATATCTTGAAAGATAATACTTGCTGTAAACATATAACCACTTCATTAGAAACTGCATACTCAGTGTTGAAAGCTGATGACTTAATTGCACAATCACTTGTGCTCCAGAATTAGCCATACTCCAGCTGTTTAAAAAAAAATTAAGTGTATGTATTAGTATCATGGGATTATATTAACATTGCAATGAAGTTATTGTGAAAATTCTTTAGTTCCCACACTCTGGTACTCGTTTGGGTACACAGTGAGAATTTAACATGGCTGATGCACCTAACCAGCATGTCTTTCAGACTGTGGGAGGAAATGGAGCAAACCCATGCAGACATGGAGAAACATGCAGTCTCTGCATGGATATCACCCAAGTTGCGAGTTGAACCTGAGTTTGTGGCATTGAGGCAGCAATGCTAACCACTGTACCAACGTGCCATTCCAGTTCCAGTACAGCTACAATACTGACAGCTATCTAACAAAGTAAAAATTATTCATTACCACCTCAATAATCTACTTTCAATCATCAGCAAAAATAATTAAAGATAAAAGCAAAAAACAAAAGCAATTTACGGCAGACATTGGAATCTGAAACTAAAGCACAAAATGCTGGAAAATCTCAGCAGGTCTGATATCATTTGTGGAGAGAGAATAAAGTCTGGAGACTCAAATTAAAGATGTTTGCAGTGCTATCAAGCAGTACTTGAGTTCACTAACTTCAGACCCTGTTGCAGCCTTGGTCCAAACATAGGTAAAAAAATAGTCTTCCAGAGGTGAGATGAGATTAAGGCAGCATTTGAACCAATGTGGCATCAAGTACCCAAGTAAAATTTAAGTGAATTGGAATCAAGGAAAAGATGTCCACTAGTAAGAATTATGCTGAATGTAAAGGAAGACAGTTGTCATAGAACCCTACAGTAAATAAGGAGGCCACTTGCCTCATTGAGCCTGCACTGATGACAGTCCCACCCACACCTATCTCTGTAACCTGGGTATTTATTCTACCACTCCCCCTGACGCTAAGGGGCAATTTAGCATGGTCAAACCACCTAACCTGCACATCTTCAGTGTGGGAGGAAACCAGAGCACCCAGAAAAAAAAACGGAGCTGAGAAGAACATGAAAACTTCAAACAGTCACCCAAGGCTGGAGTTGAACTTGGGTCCCTGCACTATGAAGCAGTAATGTTAACCATTATACCACCATGCAGTGTCATTGTTGGAGGCCCATCATCTCAGTCTCAAGACATCAGGGGTTCTGACAACAGTGTCATAGGCCCAATGATCTTCATCTGTTTTGTTCATAACCTTCGCTGCTACATAATGTCAGAAGTGGTTGTGCAGTATCATTCACAATTTTGATGCAGAAGTATTCCATGCCTGCGTGAAGCAGACCTGGACAACATTAAAGCTGGAGCTGATGTGTGGTAAATAGCATTCATGTCACACAAGTGCTAGGCAATTACCATTCTCAATGAGGGTGAAGCTAAGCATGATCCTTTGATGGCTGTTGCCACTACCATTGCTGAATCCTTCCATTTCAACATCCTGGGGGGATAGTGCTGACCCAGAATCTTTTTTGGACCAACCATAAATATTGTGACTACAGGAGCAGGTCAAAGATTTGGAACTCTGTAGCGAGTAAGTTGCTTTCCAAAGCCTGTCCATTATCCACAGGACACAAGTTAAGAGTGTGAAGGAATGTTCCCCAGATGAGCAGTTTCAGAAACATTTGGAAGGGTGACATAATTACAGCACAAAGTAACCTGCTTTGACATCCCACTTGGCACACGGTAGCAGCACTGTTTACCAGATGCATTGCTGCAACTTTCTAGGGACTACTTCGACAGCATCTTCCAAAATTGCATCCTTTCCATTTAAAATGACATTGGCAGCAGATTCAAGGAAACATTATCGCTTACAGGTTCCCTTCCAAGTCACACATCTGATTTGTAATTATATCTCTGGGCCAAAATCCTGGAACTTCCTCCCAAGTAATACAGTGGGTATACCTACACCACATGGAGTGCAATGGTTTAAGTTGACTTTCCACCACACTTTCAAGAGCAATACAGTATGGACAATAAATGCTGGCCTTGCCATTTATCAATGATAAAAAGAAAGTTTGTATTTATGGCCACTGTTTTGCAAATTCTAAATGTGTTTGTCATTGTATTTGCACAGGAACCAAGACATCTTCAGCTCTTAGCAGACATTGAAGACAATAATATATTTTCGTTGGTAGCTGGCAAAAAAACATACAGTGCACCAACTGACTATGGTTTTTGTATAAAGGTATTTTTCTAATTACACTATCTTGTGCAAATACTTTGTTTGTGATTTTGACTTCTAACTATTCCTTGGTGCGATTAAAAACAAATGTTTTAGTGAATTGTTTATTTGTGATGTTTAATTCTGAAATCATGAAAAATAAAAATTGAACTTTAGACTAAACATTCAACAAATATATTCAATCGAATTTAAAACATTATCGGCCTGCTCTCATGCTAAAATTGTTTTAGCATCATCTAGCATCATCCTAGAATACAAAGGCAAGCACAAACTTTTGCCTATGGCAAATAATCATTTGAAATCCCCTTCCACTATGTCGTCCACCCTCACCTCCAGCAAGTATGAGGTGCTCGTGAACTTTGTCAGTAAGATTGAGGCAATCCAATCAGTTCCGTCTGCTGCTGCTGCTGCTTCTCTCCCATTATCCCAGCATTCAAACTTTCTCTAAGAGCGCACGATCTCTCTTGGGCATGTGCTGTGTCTGTCTTTCTCTCAGGCACGAGCCCTGTCTGTCTGTCTCTGTCTCTCGAGCGCGCACCCTGTCTGTCTGTCTGTCTCTGTCTCTCAGGTGTGCACCCTGTCTGTCTGCCTGCCTGCCTCTCGGGCACGCGCCCGGTCTGTCTGCCTGCCTGCCTCTCGGGCACGCGCCCGGTCTGTCTGCCTGCCTGTCTGCCTCTCGGGCGCGCGCTCCAACCCTGGTATCACATTCAAGTAACTGAAAGCTTTCTGTACATATGGCTATCCAAAACACCTGAAGCATCTTGAAGTTTCCACAAGCCATGTCAGATAATGGATCTCATATTGCTTTAAAAAAGATCCCTTTAGATTTAATTGCTTACTCTGATTATATAGAACACTACAGCACAAACAGGCCCTTTGGCCCACGAGTTGCACCGATTGCATCTATACCTACCAAGCCACAGACCTATCTATAATCCCCTATTTCACTAGTTCCCATATACTCATCCAGAAGTCTTTTAAAAGACCCCAGCCAGTTTGCCTCTATCACCTCCGACGGCAGCCGATTCCATTCACTCACCACTCTGAGTGAAAAACTTACCCCTAACATCCCCTCCGTATTTGCTTCCCTGCACCTTTAATCTGTGTCCTCTCGTAGTGACCATTTCAACTCGGGGAAATAGCCTCTGAGAATCCACCCTATCTATTCCTCTCAACGTTTTATAAACCTCTATCAGGTCGCCTCTCAACCTACATCTCTCCAGGGAGAAGAGTCCCAGCTCCCTCAACCTATCTTCATAAGGCATGCCTCCCAATCCAGGCAGCATCCTTGTAAATCTGCTCCGCACTCTTTCAATAGCTTCTACGTCCTTCCTATAGTGAGGCGACCAGAACTGTACACAGTATTCCAAGTGGGGTCTGACAAGGGTCTTATAAAGCTGCATCATTACCTTCTGACTACTAAACTCAATTCCTCGATTAATGAAGGCCAGTACACCATACGCCTTCTTGACCACATCCTCCACCTGCGAGACCGATTTCAGAGTCCTATGGACCCGGACCCCGAGATCCTTCTGCTCCACAACACAGCTAAGACTCCTACCCTTGATATTGTACTCCTTCATCCCATTGTTCTTGCCAAAATGGACCACTACACATTTATCCGCATTGAAGTCCATCTGCCACTTCACCGCCCAGTCTTGCATCCTGTCTATGTCCCGCTGCAACTTTTGACATCCCTCCAGACCATCCACAACACCACCAACCTTTGTATAGTTGGCGAACTTACTAACCTATCCCTCCACTTCCTCATCCAGGTCATTTATGAAAATGACAAACAGCAAGAGTCCCCGAACAGATCCCTGAGGCACTCCACTGGTTACCGATCTCCATGCAGAAAAAGACCCATCCACAACCACTCTCTGCCTTCTGCCGGCAAGCCAGTTCTGGATCCACGAGGCCAAAGCCCCTTGGATCCCATGCCCTCTCATCTTCTCAAGAAGCCTTGCATGTGGGACCTTATCAAACACCTTGCGAAAGTCCATGTACACCACGTCCACCGCTCTTCCTTCATCAATGTGTTCAGTCACATTTTTGAAGAACTCAAATAGGCACGTAAAGCACAATCTGCCCTTGACAAAACTATGCTGACTATTTCTGATCATTCTAAACTTCTCCAAATGTCGATAAATCTTGTCCCTCAGAAGCCTCTCCATCAGCTTACCAACCACTGAGGTCAGACTCACCGGTCCGTAATTTCCTGGGCTATCCTTGCTCCCTTTCTTAAAAATAAGAACCACATCCGCAATCCTCTGGAACCTCTCCTGTCTCCATCGACGACACGAAGATCATCACCAGGGGCTTTGCAATCACTTCCTTCACTTCCCACAATAACCAGGAGTACATTCCATCCGGTCCCGGTGACTTGTCTATCTTGATAGAATTTAACAGATCTAACACATCCTCCACATACTCAATCTTTTCCGTTTGCCTCATTTATATTTACCATTGCCCATTGTTTTATGGCATTCAGGATCTCTTTCCCCCTCTGCACCAAGCTGTCTTCATCAAATTCTTGTTGCCATTTTGTTTCACAACTCTCAATTTAGCAGATACAGTATTTTTTAGTTCTATGCTTTCATTAGCTTTCACCCTTCCACATTTTTTTAGAAGAGATTCAGTTGGTCCACACTTCAGAGCACTGAACGTTGATAGACAATTAGTCACAGTTTCGATACACTGAAATGACATTTTACAATGTGGATGAGTGGTGTTTCCTTGTGCATTACAGCCCATAAAAATGAGGAACGAAACAAAAGACCTTCGATTGTTATGTGCAGAGGATGAACAGAGCAGGACATGTTGGATGACAGCCTTTCGACTCCTCAAGGTATTTCTTTGTTTACTGTAAACATTCAATGATGTGGTGATATTCTTAAAATAATTTCTGCTTCTAAATTCAGCTAGTTCACTTTCTAATTTACTGGTCTTCTATGGAATTTAATAAAATCATAAAACTTGATTGTATCTTGCTCAGTTGACAATTTTGGTGTTTTATACAGTAAGGAGCTAAATTTATTAGCACCTGAAAATATACCCAGGAATCCTGAAATCAGATTAATCTGCAATGATTGCCTTCTATGCAGGCTGCACATCAACTTTGTGCTGCGTACTTAATTAACATGTTTACAATGTGCAGCATGTAGCCTGCCTTAACCACACGATTGAGTGGCTGACTGTGTCAGCAGTGGAGCCAAAATCATGAGAGACTAGTGCCAGTTCAAACCAGCCTGCATCACTTTTAGGGGAAATACATTGTGGTTAGTGCAGGTGCTGAAAGACAGTTGACAGTTGATTGTGACCTGGTGAGTATAGAAGAATGGAACCAAATGGGTGAGAGAAGGTGAAAGATTTTCCAACAATGCATTGCAGGTTTTGGTCGAAAGGGGACAGAGAGGAAAAACAAGATGTGCTCCGTCCACGGGTGGCTAAATGGTCTTCCAATCAAACTCTGTGTGACTAGATTGCCATGGTTATCAATATTCACATTCAGGTCCTGAGCACCTTGTTTCAGTGTCCACATATAGCCACAGACACTGCTCAGTCTCTGTCAACCAGACTTGTAGACACATTGATTGTTTTGACTCATATCCACATTCATATTCACATCATAAATCTGTGCACACAGCCCATTGTTGAACTATTGCAGTTATATCAACCAAATACATTGCACCACACTGTATCATCAGTCAGAGGCAGCAGCACCTTGCTGGTGGTGTACAGGCAGGGCTACATACCTTGCCCTCAAGGAGCAGACGATGCTTGCCACCATGGCTGAGGTTGTGGTCTGTCAAAGGACTGAAACTATAGAAGATGGCAGTCTCCTTATAACTCATTCTCCTCTCACTCACCACATTTTCCTCACTCCATAATCTCTCTTGATTTGATTTATTATTGTTACACATTGGTATACAGTGAAAAGTATTGTTTCTTGCGTACTATACAGGCAAAGCACACCATTCTTAGAGAAAGAAAGGAGTTCAGAATGTAGTGTTACAGTCATAGTTAAAGTGTAGAGAAAGATCAACTTAATGCGAGGTAGGTCCATTTAAAAGTCTGATGGCTGCAGGGAAGAAGCTGTTCTTAATTCGGTTTGTTCATGACCTCTGACCTTTGTATCTTTAGTTCAGTGGAAGAAGTTGGGAGAGAGAATGTCAGGGTCCTTAATTATGCTGGCTGCCCTGCTGAGACAGGGGAAGTGTAGACAGTGTCAATGGAAAGGAGGCAAGTCTGAGTGATGGCCTGGGCTTCGTTTACAACCCTTTGTAGTGTCTTGTAATATTGGATAGAGCAGGAACCATACCAATCTGTGAGACAATCAGAAAGAACGCTTTCTATGATGCACCTGTAAAGTTGATGAGAGTCATTGTGGACACACCAAATTTTCTGAGTCTTGTGAGAAAGTAGAGACTGCGGTGGGCTTTCTTAACTATACTGTTAGCATCGGGGGGAACCTAAAGACTTGAAGCTCTCAACCATTTCTATTTTGCCCTCACTGATATAAAACAGGGCAATGTTCTCCACTATACTTCCTGAAGTCGATGACTATCTCCTTCATTTTGTTAACATTTGAGGGAGAGATTATTGTCGTTGCACCAGTTCATCAAATGAACTGTCTCCTTCCTGTACTGTTTCGTCATTATAGTGGTTTAAATCTCAAACAATGTTGTCAGCAGCAAACTTGAAAATCGAGTTGGAGGGGAATGTAGCCACATAGGTGTATAAGGAGTATGGTAAGGGGCTGAGGACAGAGTCTTGTGGGGCACTGGTGTTGAGGATGATTGTAGAGTAGATGTTGCCTATCCTCACTGATTGTGGTCTGTGACTTAGGAGGTTCAGGATCCAGTCACTGGGAGGAGCTGAGCCCCAGGCCATAGTTTGGTGATTAGTTTCATTGGAATAATGGTGTTAAAGGCTGAGCTGTAGTTGATAAATAGGAGCCTGACAAGTATTTTTGTTAATTAGGTGTTGCAGGGTTGAGTGCAAGGCCATGGAGAAAGCATGTGCTGTGGACCTGTTGTGGCAGTAGGTGAACTGTAGTGGATCCAAGCTATTTGGGAGACTTCATAATGGATGTCAGATAGTCATTACGCGTGCTGCTTGGCTTTTCTTCAGTATTGGAACGATGGCCGTCTTCTTGAAGCAGATAGGGACCTTAGATTATTGTAAAGAGAGGCTGAAGATGTCTGCGAATACTCCTGTCAGTTGATCCATGCAGGATCTGAGTGCTCATCCTCTATTCCATCTAGACTTTCGAGAAGGCTGCTCTGACATCTGTGGTGGCAACCCCAGAAATAGGTTCATCCAGGGTTTCCCGGATGGAGGGCATGCTCTCACTGACTTCTTGCTCAAAATGGGCATAGAATGCATTAAGCCCATTAGAGAGAGGTGTGTTGGTGCTGGCAATTTTATATGCCTTTATCTTGTAGCCTGTTGAGTCCCACAGACCTTGCCATAGTTGGCAGGGGTCCGTGTCGAGCCTGGGACTCCAGCTTGGTCCAATACTGTCTTTGATGGATACCCTTAGATCACATCTGACCTTCTTGTAAAGTAAGAAGTCTCACAACACCAGATTAAAGCCAAACAGGTTCAAATAACTGCACAACCTCAGACAGACCATTGTCTGCAGCAAACTATCTAGCCTTCAGGAGAACAGTCACTATGACATCACACGATCCTGCCACAGCAACTTCTGCAAGACATGCCAGATCATCAACACAGATATAATCATCTCACGTGAGAACACCATCCACCAGGTACACGGTACATACTCTTGCAACTTGACCAACGTTGTCTACCTGATACGCTGCAGGAAAGGATGTCCCGAAGCATGGTACATTGAGGATTGGGGAGACCATGCAGACGCTATGACAACGGATGAATGAACACTGCTTGACAATCACCAGGCAAGACTGTTCTCTTCCTGTTAACGAACATTTCAGCAGTCACGGGCATTCGGCCTCTGATCTTCAGATAAACATTCTCCAAGGTGGCCTTCACAACATACAGCAGCACAGAGTTGCTGAGCAGAAACTGATAGCCAAGTTCTGCGCACGTGAAGATGACCTCAACCATGATCTTGGATTTATGTCACACTATTTTTAACCCCCATGACTTGCCTGGGCTTGTAGCATCTCATTTATTGTCCTGTCTGGAGACAATACACATCTCTTTAACCTATGCTTAATGCTATCTCCACTCACATTGTTTGCACCTTTAACATATATTACCTGTAAAGACTCGCATTCTAATCAGTATTCTGTAAACTGAGTGTGTGCCTTTATATGCTCTACGATCAGAACTCCCCATTCACCTGGCGAAGCCCTGAAAGCTAGTGGCGTTTGCTATCAGATAAACCTGTTGGACTTTAACCTGGCATTGTGAGACTTCTGACTGTGTTTACCCCAGTCCAATGCTGCATCGCCACATCATTTCTTGTACAAGTCAGGATCACCTGATTGAATTTTTCAGACCTAGCCTTCAGCTATCAGTGGATATCCCTGTACATTCATGGTTTCTGGTTGGGAAACACACAGATTTGTTTCTTTGGCACACAGTCTTCATATTTAGTTACTTTAGTGGCATACTCGTTCAGGCCGGTCACAGAGTCTTTAAATATGGACCAGTCTGCTGACTCTAAGCAGTCCCATAGGAGATCATTCCGTTCCTCAGACCAACATTGCACAACTCTTTTTTTCTTTTTGATGGATTCTTCCATTTCAGTTTTTGTTTGTAAGTCGGGAGCAAGAGCATAGCCTTGTGGTCTGATTTGCCGAAGTGCAGGCGGGTGATCGAGTGGTAGGCATGTTTGATATTTGTATTGTGGTGTTGTAGGGTGTTTTGGCCTCTGGTAGAACAGGATATGTGTTGGTGGTATCTTGTTAGGACACTCATGAGTTGGCCTGATCCCTAGCAATGATGAGCAAGGCCTCAAGATGCTTTGTCTTGAGGCTAATTTTAGTGATATGTTTCGTTCAGTATGATCTTCTCATCAGTATGGGGTGGGACATAAACTGCTGTCAGAATAATGGAGGTGAAGATAGTAGGGGTAGCATTTTAGCGTAAAGTATTCTCAGGGAGGAGAAATTCACCAGTGTTGCAACACCTAGGCACCATGAGTATGCCAATGGTCTGCTCTACATCTTTGATTGTATGCAATGAATATATGTTGTGCATAAATGCCTGGATTGGGCCCTGGACTCATCAATAATAATCCGTGTTGCTCGGTAGGTACCTTTTAGTTTGTCGTGGTAACTCAAATACATATGGCACAGCATATTGCAAAAGAATGAAAATACTATGACTTCTGCCTGGTTACCATCATTGACCTGCTTATTTGCTCTGTACGACTGCATACTAAATGGATGTTGGGAGAGTGAAATCCGTATCGGTTAAGGTGCATCTCAGTTGATATGGGGAATTCAAAAAATGCCATGCATGCAGTCAATGCACCCTATAACTTGGCAAAGCCAAGTTCGCTGCACCTGCTGTTCCTTGACAAGATGGGAGTAAAATATAGTCAACTCTCTTTGAATATGGAGCATTATTGACTTTCATTAAATAGAAATGGAAAACGGAGTTACAAATATCTCTAGCTCAAGCCTGGAAAGAGTCCAGTGCACAAAGGTTCATGGCCACAGTCACTTTACACAGCCACAGAGTGCCATGGTCACCATACTATGAGGTTGTCATTGTGGCTGCAGCAAGTTTTCCTGACCGAAACACAGGTATTTTGTACCCTGTCACTCATGGAAATTCAGGAAATTTCCTTAACCTCCCTGGGTGGATACGACATGCTACTGAGAACCCATTATCCCTCTTGTAGTTGCTGTGTCCTGCTTTATCTGTCCTCTGCTAATTCTTCCAGTCATACTGTCTTTCAAGAGAAATGCCAACCACTGTACCCATGTATGGAAGCAGCTGTCTTTTTCAGGAAATCGGGAATCAAGTCTTTCAGAATCACCAAACTACAGTCTGTGAACTTCAACAATATTAAAGAGCTTTTGAAGACGCTGAACACATAAACAATCTGAGCAATTGCCTTCAGGGAAGCTGTCTGTAACTGACTTGAAAACAGCTCATGACCACTTTTAAACAACACTGCTGGGGAATCTTCCTGCTGTTGAAACATATGTCAGTCATGTGTGATGAAAATAGGGCATATTCTGGCGCATTAAGCTACAAAATTTGACACTAGAACTAGTGTCAAATCAGCAATATAGGCTGGTTGACATCATGATCTGCATACTTACAGCTTGTACATGTGCTGATACTACACCAATATGACATCTGGCATGACGTGTGTTAAAGGTGTATGCATTGTGGCTGCCATTCAAATTTGCAATGGTGGTAATTAAACCTCTTGGTTAGGAAATGGATATGGAATCATTGTATTATCCAAAAGAATTCTGTTTGTAAAATGTGCTATTCCTTTTTGAAGTTAGCATTTTTTTCTCTTTTGTAGTATGGCATCCTATTGTATCAGAATTATCGGATTCCTCAACAAAGAAAAACATTACTATCTCACTTTTCCACACCAGTGGTAGGTCACTTTTTTTTAAACAATCCTTTGGATTCTATTTTATCCTCTCGTGAATTTCTGTGCCTTTTTCTCATTACTGTTGCTTTTTTTGACAATTTAAGTTAATTTTAAAAATACTTGCAGTATTCAGTAAATCAAGTAGATTTGTCATGTTACTCATGTTTCTATTATTCTTTTCAGAGAAGCATATCAGAAAATTCCTTGGTAGCTATGGACTTCTCTGGACATACAGGTCGAATCATAGAAAATCCTGCAGAGGCCCAAAGTGCAGCCATGGAAGAAGGTCAAACATGGAGGGTAAAGACATACACTTTTTTTTTGCTGGATTTAACAACTGAAAGCATTATCATGAATGATAAGAAAAAGGATTTCCAAGTGATTGGAATTAGTTGACTGGAGTTTGTTGGATGGGAGGCTTGTTGGGCTGGAATGAGGCAATAGAAGGATTTAAATTACCAGATTGATCATTTTTAATTTCAAACTTTGGACCGGGGATCACCGTAGGACTTGATTAGTACACAATGGTGGGTGTGTGGTGTAAAGGTAATATATATTATATATATTTTTATATCAAGAAAGTAAGGGCTTTGGATGAGCTAAAACCTATGGAAGTTAGAAAATGAGAAGGTGATTAAGAGTAGTGAAATGTAAAGGAGATGAAAAAGATATGAGCAAATGTTCTAATGAAAATGAGTTGGAGGGGCAATTAATGGGGTACAGTTAAGATCATCTTTTGATATAGTTAAGATTTTAAACTTAAAATTATTACAGTGACAGTTACAAAGTTTGATTCTGTTTGAAATGATGATTGGGGAGGGGTTCATTCAGTTGTAAGGGTAGAGTTTCTGCACACTACAAAAGCCTTTAGCTAGAGAAAATCTGGGATCATTCAGAATTGGCTCGAAAGCAAGCAGTGGGACAGCACAGCAGTGGAGGAAAGGCAAGATAGAGCTACATATCCAAAACCTATATGTAGTTGATGGCCCAAGGAGCAGGAAATGATTAGAAAAGAGCTCATCCTGAGTGAATTTGGACTTGATGGAAAGAGAAGTCATTGCTGTTGAACACTGCCTGCGATTAGGTGAGAGAGTAGAATCAAGCAACAGCTTGTACTCGTATTGCGTCATTCATGTAGTAGAATATCTAAGACAGCTCACAGAAGCATTAACAAACAAAATTTAACAGCAAGGTACATAAAGTGATGCTAGGGCAAAAATTTTGTCAAAGAGGTAGGTTTTCAGAGTGGTGTAGAGGAGGAAAGAGAGAGGTTGAGGGTGGGAATTACAGAATTTAGGCCTCCCAGAATTTAGCTGAAAGCACAGCTGCTAATGGTGGAGTGGATAGAATAGTGGAAGGTGAAAGAGACCCAACTTGGAAGAATACAAAGATTTCTAAGAGCTGTAGGAGGTTATCGAGAGGGAGGAGGGAGAGGTCATGGAGGGATTTGAAAACAGTGGTGAGAATTTTTGAATTGCTGTACTGCAAGCTGATATGGATCAGCGAACACGGATAATGCATTTAAGGGATGAGGTAAAATTCAAAAAGGAAATGGCTAACCCGATATTTAGTTGGAAGAGATTTCTATCTTTCTGTTACTTATTCATCACAGGGTGATGGACATGCAACCTGGCTATGATCAGCATACTTGTGGGGCTTGACTGTTTTCTGAGGGAGAGCATTTAGAAGTGAGGGCCAAAGGATAGATCCTTGGGTAATTCCAAAGGTAGTCTTGCTTGAATGGGAAGATAAGTCATTGCTCTGGCTAAAACTGGATAGATAGGAACAGAACCAGATGTGTGATCTGGTTCACACTGGACAATGTGAACTTAACTGGACAATGGAGGAGATGTTAGATGAGGGTGGCGTGGTCACCGTGTCAAAGTCTAGCAGTCCACAAAGGCCAAGAAGTATGCAGAACGATAGTTCACCATCGTCACAATCACATTGGATGCCAAATGTGACTTTAGAAAGCAATTTCAATACCATGGAAGGGGTGAAAACCTGAGTGGAATTCTGAACAAATGAGCAGAATATTGGGAGGGGACAGCATGTTCAAAGACTTTGATGCAGGAAGGAAGGTTATAAGTTGGGAGACTAATTTAAAAGTACAAAAAAGTTTAGAAAATTTTTTTTTGAAGGTCGGAATAATGAGAGATTTGAAGATGTGAGGAGAGAAAATAGATAATGATATTGGATCAGGGCCAGAAAGGGGCTTAACAGTTTGGTGGAAATAGAGTTGAGTGAGCGGTTGGTGACAAACTGAATTTGGAGAGGATGTGAGGAGCAATGGGAAAGAAACTACAGAAAGATGTGAAGTTAGGAATAGGTCAGGGAGACCTCAGAGGAAGCTTAGCCTTGGTGAGCCAGTAAAAGAGAGGGAAGCAGTGGAGGCAGCTGAATGGCTGGTCTCAGTTTCAGTGATGAACAAATCCATTAGCTCCTTGCACGTGAACAAGATGAAGGAGGCATGGGGAGGGATTGAACCAAATGAACCAAAAAATCCATGTCCCACACCATGCCAAACAGTTTGCAATTCTCCTGGTCACTTTCTACTGGCATGAAGCATTTGGGTGCAAGGGAAATTAGCATGAGATTGACTGTATTTAAATCTCATTAGCAAAATCAGCTCATGGCTCACCACCCTTGTGGGATGCACCCTCTCTCTGGCATGATGTCACACCAGTGCCAATCACTAAAGTTCCCATAAAGTATGGTTCAGGCACAACAGTTGTGAGGAAGTGAACACCAGTGTGCACCAATTCCCAAGATGCAAGAAGGTGGTTTAGCAGCTGCCATGGGTGGGGCATGGGGCTCTCCTGAGCAGAAAGGTTTGTGGTAGGGGGGGAGGGGGAAGGTGGGGGATGATACTCAGACTGGTCCAGGGGATTTCAGATTGGGTATTGCTGCTGGGTTTGGGTCATGTGACAAGCATTCGCCTGCCTGTTGGAAGACTCCGAAGGAGTTCGAGCTCACATCCCACTAATGTCGTTCCCTCCACCCTGTCAATTCTCAGCTGAAAGGGCGCAATGGTTTAGCACAGACATCCCATTCCTTGCCTAACTAACAGTCACAAACACCTAATAACTGCTGTCCCAATCAAGAGAACCTGGCAAGTATTAACATAACTTTCCATATTGCATGAACTCTGCAGTGCTCCCTGCAAGGATACTCATTGCAGAAACCAAGTATGCTTCATGTAGTCTCCCAAAATCTGTTGAGGAATGGCTAAACAAGTTGTCTGCCATAAACATTTGAGTCCTTATCCTTTGAATATTAGAGAAACATAGGTGAGCAGCATAGATAAAAGACAGTAATTGTTTTAATTGAAACTTGGATATCAAAGTTATTGGTGAGGGTCTGAGTGAGCAAATGACAGGGCTGACTAAGACTACTTTTGGGAATTTGAAAATGCAATTTTAAGTGACTTGGGAAAGAGTGTTTTCCTGAGGTGATTACAGATGGAAATGAGGATGAATGGGGATATGGGTGGGAGTGGCGCAGACAAATAATCAAAGATGGCGTGATCTTAATTGACACATTGAGAAGAATGAGGCCATTTGAGGTGGCACAGTGAAGGGGAATAGTCATTTCACATTTCCTTCCTATGATCAATGGAGTGAGGAATTTATTTGGAGGTAGAAGTTAAAGAAGGATCAGCCGCAAGGTGAAATGGATGTTGAAGTCACTGCGCGTCAAAAGTTGCCAAATGTGAAGTAATTAAGTTATCTCATGGTCTAATTTGTTGTGGTACTTGGCTGAGTAATATCACATTATTTTAGATGAGAAAGATCTTTAATTTCATAGTTTGTATATTGTTAATAAAATGCTGAAAATAATAGGGTCGTTGTTATAGGGGACTTTAACTTTGCAAATATTGATTGTAAAAGTTATAGCTCAAGCACGTTAGAGGGGTCAGTTTTTATACAATGTGTGCAGGAGGGTTTTATGACTCAGTATGTAGATAAGCCAACAAGAGTGAGGCTACATCGGATTTGGTTCTGGATAATGAACCAGACCAAGTATCAGACTTGGAGGTAGATGAGCACTTTGGCGATAGTGACCACAATTCGGTTACGTTTATCTCAGTGATGGAAAGGGATAGACATATACCAAAGCGAAAAAGTTATAGCTGAGGGAAAGGTAATTGAGGCTATTAGGCAAGATTTAGGATACATAGGGTGGAATAGGGAACTGCAGGGGCTGAGAACACCTGAAATGTGGAACTTATTCAGGGAACAGCTACTGCGAGTCCTTGATAAATATATACCTGTCAGGCAGGAAGGAAGTGGTAGAGCCAGGGAACTGTGGTGTACTAAGGAAGTTAGCTCACTAGTGAAGAGGAAAAAGGAGGCTTTTATAAAGATGAGACGTGAAGGCTTGGCTAGGGCACTGGACAGTTATAAATTAGCCAGGAGGGAGCCTGAGGAGGAGCCTGTACCTTCTCCCCTTGTCTGCATGAGGGAGCTAGAAGAGGACATGAGAAGATTTTGGCGGATAGGATAAAGGAGAACCCTAAAGCTTTTTATAGATATGTTAAGAATAAAAGATTGGTTAGGTCAAGATTAGGGCCAGTCAAAGACAGTAGTGGGAAGTTGTGCGTGGAGCCTGTAGAAGTTGATGAGGCACTGAATGAATATTTTTCGTTGGTCTTTACATGGGAAAATATCAGCGGAGTTAGGGAGAATACTGGGATACAGGGCTGTAGACTAGACAGGATAGAGGTACATAAGGAGGACGTGTTAGCTATTCTTGAGAGTATGAAAATAGATAAATCGCCTGGGCCAGATGGGATTTATCCCAGGTTACTCTGGGAGGCTAGAGAGGAGATTGCAGAGCCTTTGGCTTTGATCTTCATGTCGTCGTTGGCTACAGGTGTAGTGCCGGAAGACTGGAGGATGGCAAATGTTGTCCCCTTGTTTAAGAAGGGGAGCAAAGACCATCCTGAAAATTATAGACCAGTGAGCCTTCCATCTGTTGTGGGGAAAGTTTTGGAAAGAATTATAAGGGATAGGATTTATAGTCATTTCAGAAGAAATGAATTGATTAGGGATAGTCAGCATGGATTTGTGAAGAGAAGATCGTGCCTCACAAACCTTATTCAGTTTTTTGAAAAGGTGACTAAAGAGGTAGATAAGGGTAAGGCAGTTGATGTGGTGTATATGAATTTTAGCAAGGCATTTGGTAAGGTTCTCCATGGAAGACTACTGCAGAAAATGCAGATGCATGGAAATGAGGGAGATTTAGCAATTTGGATTAGGAATTGGCTACTGATAGAAGACAGAGGGTGGTGGTTGATGGGATATATTCAACCTGGAGTTTAGTTACTAGTGGTGTACCTCGGGAATCTGTTTTGGGGCCATTGTTGTTTTTATAAATGACCTGGATGAGGGCGTAGGGGGATGGGTTAGTAAATTTGCTGACGACACCAAAGTTGGAGGAGTTGTAGACAGTGAGGATGGATGTTGCAGTTTGCAGAGGGACATAGATAAGTTGTAGCGCTGGGCCGAAAGATGGCAAATGGAGTTTAATGTAGAAAAGTGTGAGGTGATTCACTTTGGTAAGAGTAATATGTGTGCAAAATGTAGGGCTAATGGGGACTCTTAGTAGTGTAGATGAGCAGAGAGATCTCGGTGTACAGGTGCATAGATCTCTGAAAGTTGGTACTCAAGTTGATAAGGTTGTTAAGAAGGCGTACAGTGTGTTAGCATTTATTGGTAGAGGGATTGAATTTTGGAGCCGAAATGTCATGTTGCAACTGTACAAAACTCTGGTGCAGCCGCACTTGGAGTATTGTGTACAGTTTTGGTTGCTACATTATAAGATGTGGAGACATTGGAAAGGGTGCAGAGGAGGTTTACAAGGATGTTGCCTGGTATGATGGATAGGTCTTATGAGGAAAGGCTAAGGGACTTGAAGTTATTTTCATTACAGAGAAGAAGGCTAAGAGGTGACTTAATTGAGACATAGAACAATACAGCACAAACAAGCCCTTCGGCCCACAAGTTGTGCCGATCACATCTACCAATCCACAGGCCTATCTATAACCCCTTGTCCTATTCGTTTCCATATACTCATCCAGAAGTCTTTTAAAAGACTCCAGTGAGTTCACCTCAACAACTCCGACGGCAGCCGATTCCATTCACTCAGCACCCTCTGAGTGAAAAACTTACCCCTAACATCCCCTCTGTATTTGCTTCCCTGCACCTTAAATCTGTGTCCTCTCGTAGTGACCATTTCAGCTCGGGGAAATAGTCTCTGAGAATCCACCCTATCTATTCCTCTCAACATTTTATAAACCTCTATTAGGTCGCCTTTCAACCTACGTCTCTCCAGTGAGAAGAGTCCCAGCTCCCTCAACTTATCTTCATAAGGCCTGCCTCCCAATCCAGGCAGCATCCTTGTAAATCTGATAAGATGATCAGAGGGTTAGATAGGGTGGATAGTGAGAGCCTTTTTCCTCGGATGGAGATGGATAACACAAGGGGACACAGCTTTAAATTTAAGGGGTGGTAGTTACAGGACAGATGCTAGAGGTGGGTTCTTTACTCAGAGGGTAATAAGGGCGTGGAACGCCCTGCCTGCAGCAGTTGTGGACTCGTCAAGTTTAAGGGCTTTCAAATGGGCAGTGGATAGGCATATGGATAGCATTGGAATAGTTTAGGATAGAGGGTCATAAAATTGGTTACATTGGTCGGTGCAACATCGAGGGCCGAAGGGCCTGTACTGCGCTGTAATGTTCTATGTTCTAATAGACAACAGATCAGGCAGTATCTGTGGAGTGAAATAGTTGATGGATTTAGTTTGACATTCCTTGGCTGTGTGATGGAGATGGAACAGAAATTAAGGGGATTCCACTTGTTCTTTGCCTTACCGTTTATGCCAGTGAAGCATCTGACATCTAATTAGTGGCCATCTGGTGGGAAGGAAGCCAGCTATGTAGGTGCAAAGGGCACTCTGTGCCCAACCTGCACTGTAGTGCCAGGATATCATGTGACAGAGGTAATGCTACAAACAATGAATCAGGCACAAAATCGTAAGTGCAAAATCTATTTTTTTTAATCAGAACTACAATGAAGTGATACAAGAACAGTGGGGAAAAAAAAGGCCTACCACCACAGTTGAATGTAGAATTATGCATACAAATGCTGCAATCTTCCTTAGCAGAATCTGCTTCTACATTCAACTGTGGTGGTAGACCTTTTTTTTTACAGTTTCTTGTATTACTTCATTGTAGTTCTGGTAAAAAAAAAATTAGATTTTGCTTCGAAAAATGTAGCAGGCAATGAAAATTGTGGACGGCTGAATTGTTAATGAGTTTTAATAGTTTTTTAATAAGTGATTTCAAAATGGGAAAGAGCTGCTCATTTCCACACCAGATCACCTTCTGTAATTTGGGAGGTTGGCATGATGATAATATATTGCTGACACTATGTAATCATTTCCTATTTCACTACTCCATGGGGGAGGGGGGGTTAACCCACCTGATTTGTGCATGTAAAATCCAGCCAAATGTTTCATATTCGTGACTTTTCATCAGAACTTGGAGATCTTTATTGCCTTTTTGTGATTTAATTTAGTATCGATCCTTTAAAGACATGTTAAAGCACTATTAGCTTTTGTTGTGATGTAATATATTTCAAATGTTTTGACTTACAGAAACGTAGTCAACGGATGAACACTTTGGGTAGTTCAAGTCCATTACATCCCCCCACGCTCAGCCACAGTAAGTTGCATGTAAATTGAAAATTTCTATTAATCTACTTATTAATGAAACGCACACTGAGATTTTGATGAAACTTGAAACCTGTATCACTAATTTCTTTAACTATCCAGCTATTCACAGAACTCAACCATGGTTTCACGGCCGTATCTCTCGAAAAGAGGCTCATAGTATGATCGAGAAACAGGGGCCTGTGGATGGGTAAGGAGAAATTAAGGGAAAAAATAATTTCAGTTGTGTAATCCAAGAAACATCGCTATTCTGCACATTGTGCCCATGTACAAGTGCAGTTAATAGAAAGCAAACATTTTAGGAAGTTATTGAAGATCATTAATTCAGTAGAAATATTTTTTGGATTGTTTGCATAAACCTATTATAAATTATTCAAAAGGTAATATTTTAATTCTTTAAACATTAAACTTTATTACTTTTCTTATTTATAAAATGTTTTCATAAATGCATCTTCCAGTCTATGACGCTGGTCACAAAAATGGTATCTGAATTTAGAATTAGACCATGCTATGTGTTTGTTTCTCACCAATTCATCTAACATTTTCATGGCAGCAAAAATAAAAATGAGCATAATTTTCTCTGGGGATGTGTCCTTTGCTTTGTATAGTTACCTCTAATGTGTAGTAGATGGACAGTATGTTTTAGTTGTTAAGTACTGGATATGATTATTGTGTTTTCTGTTGGAGTTGAAGTTTGTCGTTTTTAGTTTTGCAGATTATTTCCTGTTGCATCACTTGTAGCTCTAAGTTAACTTGTTTTTGTTTATTTATCCCACTCTTTTTCCCCTGATTTTTTTTTCGCTTAATTAATGTGTGTAATTGCAACAATGGTCTCCAATTTCATGAATCAAATACTTGGCATGTTAAAAGTGATTCAGATGTGGTTAGCCCAGCTAATGTTTCCAAAATCATTGCTTGTTGCATCTTGCTCAGTTTTGTTTCATACACAGCAGTTATCTTGGACAAGGTGACAGAAGCCATCGACAGAAAATCTTAAGGCTTGAAAATTAGAAAGTGAAACTAAGTTGTAACCAGGAAGTCTAGTGTGCTAGTTTCTAACTATTTATCCAATTACACCAGTCACCCAATGTTTATCCAGCTTTGTCAATCTATACATAGTAAAATAACCCAGTAAATATATTGAACATTGTTATTTGTCATAAATATTTACAGCATGGAAACAGGCATTTTGGCCCAACTTGTCCAGGACTTTTAGTTTTTTTAATGACTAAACTAGTCCCAATTGATAGCGTTTGGCCTACATCTCTGGCTAGCCGACTTACTTGTGTAACTGTCTAAGCACTTTTTAAGAGAGAAAACTTATCCACCTCCACCATTATCTCTGGCAGCTTGTTCCAGACACTCATCACCCTCTGCGAAAAAATTGCACCTCTGGGCCCTTTTGTATCTCTTTCCTCTCACCTTAAATCTACGCCCTCTAGTTTTAGACTCCTCTACTTTGGGAAATGATATTAACTATCTAGCTGATCTATGCCCTTCATTATTTATAGATCTCTATAAGATCACCCCATGCCACCTCCGCTCCAGAGAAAAAGGTCTGGTCTATCAAGCCTCCTCTTATAACTCGAACCATCAAATTCCAGTAGCATCCTAAGAAATCTTTTCTGCACGCTTTCTAGTTTAATAAATGCTTTCTCCAATAGGGTGACCAGAACTGTACACAGTATTCGAAGTGTGGCCTTACCAATGTCTTGCACAACTTCAACAAGATGTCCCAACTCCTGTCTTCAATGTTCTGACCAGTGAAACCAAACTTGCCGAATGCTGCCTTTATCACCCTGTCCACCTGTGATTCCACTTTCAATGAGTTATGAAATGTACCCTTAGACCTTTTGTTCTATAACACTCCTCAACACCCTATCATTAACTGACTAAGTCCTGTCCTGGTTGATCTATCAAAACGCATTACCTCGCATTTATCTAAATTAAACTCCGTCTGCCATTTGTCAGCCTACTGATCAAGATCCCATTGCAATCCGAGATAACCTTGTTCAGTATGCACTATGCCATCAATCTTGGTATCATCTGCAAACTTACTAACTATTCCTCCTGAATTCTCATCAAAATCATTAATATAAATGACGAACAATGGTTTTCCGAGCACCGATCCCTGAGGCACACCGCTGGGCATAGGCCTCCAGCTTGAAAAACAATCCTCTACAACCATCCTTTGTCTTCTGTTATCAAACCAGTTTTGTATCCATGTAGCTATCTCGCAGTTATCCTGTGAGATTTAACCTTATGCAGCAACCTACCATGTGGTATCTTGTCAAAGGCCTTGCTAAAGTCCATGTAGACAATATCAACTGCACTGCCCTTATCTACCTCCTTGGTTACCCCTTCAAAATACTCAGTCAAATTTTGAGAGATGTGATTTTCCACACTCAAAGCCATGCTGACTGTCTCAGATCAATGCTTGCCTTTCTGAATGCCTGTATACCCTGTATCTCTTCAATGGCTTCCACATCCACCATAATTGAAAAGTTAGGACCAAGCTGTTCAGGAGAGACATGAGAAAACAATTCTACATGCAGAGTGGTGGAGGCTTGAAACACACCATTTAAATATTTGAATGTGATTAATGGACCTGCTAGAATAAAACATAAAAAAGCTACAGCACGAACAGGCCCTTTGGCCCACAAGTTGTACTGAACATATCCTTACCTACTAAGCTTACCTATAACGCTCTATCTTATTAAGTCCCATGTACTCATCCAAAAATCTCTTAAGACCCTATCGAATCCACCTTCACCAACACCACTGGCAGCTGATTCCACGCACCCACCCTCTGAGTGAAAAACTTATCCTTGACATCTCCTCTGTACCTACTTCGTAGCACCCTAAACCTGTGTCCTCTTGTGGCAGCCATTTCAGTCCTGGGAAAAAGCCTCTGAGAATCCATTCGATCAATACTTCTCAATCTTACACACTTCTATGTTGTCTCCTCTCATCCTTCATTTCTCTAAGGAGAAAAAAACCGAGCTCTCTCAACCTATCCTCATAAGGCATGCCACCCAATCCAGACCACATCCTTGTAAATCTCCTCTGCACACTTTCAATGGCTTCCACATCCTTCCTATAATGAAGCAACCAGAACTGAGCAAAGTACTCCAAGTGGGGTCTGACCAGGGTCTGATACAGCTGCAGCATTATCTTCTGATTTCTAAACTCAATTCCTCGATTGATGAATGTCAGTACAGCATACACCTTCTTAACCACAGCCTCTACCTGCGAAGCTGATTTGAGAGTCTGATGAACCCGGACACTAAGACCCTTCTGATCTTACACAGTGCTAAGAGTCTTACCCTTAATATTATCTTTCTTCATCCCATTTGACCTGCCAAAATGAACCACCACGCATTTGTCTGGGTTGAGGTCCATCTGCCACTTCTCCCCTGTATCTCGTTGCAACTTCTGACATCCTTCCAAACTATCCACAACCTTTGCGTCATTGGCAAACTTACCAACCTATCCCATCACTTCCTCATCCAGGTCATTTATAAAAATCACAAACAGCAAGGATTCCAGAACAGATCCCTGGGGCAGTCCACTGATGATTGATCTCCATGCAGAAAAAGACCCATCTACAACCACTCTTTGCCTTCTGTGGGCAAACCAGTTCTAGATCCACAAAGCAACATTCCCTTTGATACTATACCGCCTCACTTTCTCAATAAGGCTTGCATGGGGAATCTTATCGAACGCCTTGCTGAAGTCCATATAAACTACATCTATCGCTCTCTCTTTGTCAATGTGTTTAGTCACACCTTCAAAAAAACTCAACCAAGCTCGTAAGGTATGACCTGTCTTTGACAAAGTCATGCTGACTGTTTTTGATTATACCATACTTCTCCAAATGTTCATAAATCCTGTGTCTCAGGATCCTCTCCATCAATTTATCAACCACTGGGGTTAGGCTCACCAGTTGATAATTTCCTGGCCTATCTCTACTCCCGTTCTTGAATAGAGGAACCATATCCGCAATCCTCTGGAACCTCTCCTGTCTCCATTGATGACGCAAAGATCATCCCCAGAGGCTCTGCCAGAGTATTTCACACCAGTGGGGATTACAATAGCTCCACCTTCAAGGAGCTAATGGCCTGATCCTGGGATGGGGGAGCAATTGGGGCCCGCAGGAGATTGGGCAGCAGGAGGATGATGCCCCCAGGCATTGGCATTCTGGCAGTGCCAGTCTATGCTCCCTAGCACTGCCCAAGGGGCAAAGTGCCAATGCCCAGGGGACACATTGGAGCAATTGGTGGGGGTCCTGTTGCCACTCTGCAATTGGGATCGATGGGGGAAGGAGGGAGGTCACCGATCAGGGTGGAGGGGGATCGCGGATCGGCTTTGCTAGTGTGGGGGTTGGAACAATGAGTATAGAGGCTGAAGATTGGGTTGGGCCAGACAGAGAGGGGTTGAGGTTGGACCTGGGAATGGTTAGGGGCCACAATTGGGTGGCTGGGAGCTGGTGTTGCGGGTGTCACAGGGCTGGCTAGCAATTGAGAGGCCATTATTTCGGGACCATTGCGCATGCTACAGTCTCGGCACTGACGCAGTGGCCTGATCAGCTTGCTGATTTCAGCCTCTCCAAAAGGAGTAGGCCTCGCCCCCTGAAACTTAATGATATTCACACTGGTGACCTCTTCAGTGTGGAGTGTGGGAGGTTCTTCTCTGAACTTCCATTGTAAAAAAAAACCAGCATGAATTACTCCAGTTTTTACACAAATTCAGCAGTTAGAATTTTTTTGGGAGAACTCCGCCCATTGAATAGATAGCTTTAGATCAGGCTTATAGTCATCTCTAGGGACTAATGCATCATTTTGAGAAACTCCCAAATTTGCAAAAAAAGATGCAAGGAACATGCATAAGAATGGCAGCAATGAATAATTCTGTCAAACAGCAGAGTTTCTAAACTGCTTTTGTATAGTGTACAAGTAAGTTAAGAAAGGTGAATAGGGGAAAATAAGAAAAGAGCATCAAATGCTGTTCATGCCAGCAATGTTCACATCCCAAGAATAAATAAAAACATTTCTGTACTAACTATGAATTTTGGTAAGGTTTCCATCCTGTCCCTGCCCCTCTCCTATAATCTTCAGCACTAATAATATGGAGGTCAGTGTCCTTAATTCAAGTGAGGAGACAACATTTGGAATGCTCCTTCCCATTGCGCCTTTGTCTTTATGGCCTTTGTCCTAAAAGCAGATACAACAATAGAAGCTGGAATTTGGAAGAACATAATTATGTCACCTCAGTGCCCAGCCTAAATGTGCAATCCCATGAAAATTCAGCACTCAAATACTTTGTGTCACAAATTGCTTTTGCAATGCAATGTGCAAAACTTATGTGGTGTGAGAAGCATATTTCTATACACCTAATGAAGTGGTCATGTGGCTGTGCATGATAATTTTGAGAGCTATTGACTTGCTTGAATGCTGAACATACTGCCTCAGTGACATTGCGTTTAAGGTGAGAGCAAGCGCGTCATAGCTTGCATCCTGTAACTATCTTTTGCTTAAGAATGGATAGTAACTGATTTCTGTAAGTGTTAAAAGTACGTTTCACTTAACAGACTTGATAGTGATTTAGATTTTTTAAGCTCATTTACAATTAGCCATTTCTCTGAGCAATAAGCCCCAAAGAAGAGCAAGTCTATTGAATTTAAATACAAATGTTTTATGGGGCACATTTGAAAATATATATTTTTGATAATTCTTTTGCGTTCAGCAAAATATTTTGTTTGGTCACAAGGAGGGTATTTCTCAAGCTCAACAGTTCAAATTGAAGGGTCTGTTTGAAATATACATAGTGAAGCAAGAGAGTCTTTGTGAATGGTGAAGAAAAATCTACTCTTCCATGACAATTGCTTGGTGATTAAAGTCATAGATATGTGTTATTTACTGAACTCTAGAGTCAATGGAGACTGTCAAAAGGCACTGAATGAAATCAGTAAATCAGAGTAAAGTGAAAAGAATTCTCAGCTATATTTACCCAACTGTTTAGACAAATGAAAGCACTGTATGAAATAAAAGGATCAGAATCTCAGTGCATGAGTGATTTATTATCGTCACACATACTAGTATGCAATGAAAAGTATTGTTCCTTGTGCGCTATACACACAAAGCATACTGTACTTAAAGAAGGAAAGGAGAGACTGCAGAATGTAATGTTACAGTCTTAGCTAAAATGAAGAGAGAAATAAAGTTAATACAAGTAGATGTGATCAGAAGTCTGATAGCATCAGGGAAGAAGCTGTTCTTGAGTCCGTTGATATGTATCCTCAGACTTTTCTATTTTCTTCCCTGATGGAAGACAGTGGAAGAGAGTATGTCTGGGATGTGTTGGGGTCCTTGTTGATGCTGGCTGCTTTTCTGAGGCAGTGAGAAGTGTGGACAGAGTCAATGGATGGGAGGCTAGTTTGCACGATGGACTGAGCTTCATTCACATCTCTCTATAGTTTTTTGGGGTCTTGGACACATCAAAGCCATACCAAGCAATGACACTTGTGATACTGTGAGTGATTTGAGAAGGATGGTCTGGTCAAAGAAGTTGATCCCAAAGACATTTAAGATTTAAAAATAAATTTCAGTCCACTCATCCCTGTTTTTTAACTTTGGTAGTAATCCTGAGATGGAGAAATTCTTCCTCATCTTCTCCCATGAGCTAGAGACAGGAGAATATATTCAATCACACCGTCATTTTAGGTATTTTCAGCATTTACTCTCAGGATATTGCTTAGCTCAAAAATTACAGTATCAAATGGGATCCTTGTAGTTCTCTCTGCTGCCTCCATTGCTCACTTTTGCAAGTGTAGCACTGTAAATTGCATCTGCCCATAAGTGGTTAATTTTGATTTTGTTCATACAGGTTGTTCCTTCTGAGAGATAGTCAGAGTAACCCAAAGACATTTGTGCTAACGCTATACTGTCAACAGAAGATCAGGCATTTCCAGATATTACCAGTAAGTTCTCAGTTATCTTTCTGATTGCCTTGGATTGATGTTATTGTCTTTTTTTTTATAATTCAGAATTTAGTATTTTACTGGCAAGTACTTTTCCAACTGACAACATAAAGATACGATTGCCTCCAGCTGTTTGTAACTGATAAATACTGTAGGTGTGTTAATTAGTTGAATGGTACTGACTCAACTCTACTCTCAAACGAAAATTTCACATGATACTTATTATTCAATGTTTCTGAACCTGTCCTTCAATGTAGTCAGTTTTTGCTTACTTAAGTTGATAACGTGTGGGATCACAAGCAAGTCAAAGCCAATGGGTGTTTTTAGGTTGGATCAATTTAAATAAGCACAAACTGACCATGTTGAAGAATAGGCTGAGAAGCACTTCTAGGTTGGAGGATAGGGAAGTACTTGAACAATTGTAAGTGCTAAGGGGAGAGAGACAGATGAAGGAGAAGAGAAAAAGGAAAGGGAGAAGGAGGTGAAGAGGAAAAGAAAGAAGAGAGTAGAGGCACACAAGATTGGAGGTCAGTGAAGAGTAGAGCAGAGAAAAGGATGAGTTGAGGAGAAATATAAAGATGCCAGAAGAGAGGAAGGCTGGGGATAGGATGAGGAGGGTATTAATTACAAGTAGGTGTATGGAGCGAAGGAGTGCATTAGAAGATAGTGAGAGTAGGAAATGAATGGAACAAAGAAAATTGGGAAGGGTTAGAAGTGGAAAGATTAGTTGAGATAGGGAAATGCGGATCACTGGACATGCAGGCACGAAGAGCAGGGGAGTCAAAAAGGAAAAAGGGACAGATACAGGAGACGTTGTTTGCCTTTGTTTGAGATGTAGTGTAGGCCTGTGAATTAAATTTGTCAGGATTGAGATTGCAAGGATTATAATTTTTAGCATCTGCAGAAGGGCCTTAATCATATTTTGTCTCATTGTTTGTTCAGGGCCTTTGGCTTCTGATTTTTGTAGTGAACAGTTGAAGTGGTTAGTGAATGGATTAAAGATTGTATGCAATTATAACATACTCTCCTTTGGCCTGGAGAGAGCTTTATGCTTGAGATGATTAAATGCTCTTTTTCCAATAATACAGGAACTAGCAATTGACAGAATTGAAGAAACTTATTCCACATTGAAGTTAAAAATGGCATTGCATTTTATTTTAAGGGAATCAGTTGCAACTTAAGACCTACTACTTTAAAAATATTTATTTTGGAATTACTGAATGCTACTGAAAATATTAAAGAAGTTAACCTCATTTGACATGTTACGATACTGTATGAGGAATATTTAACTGTTGTGCAGCACAGATGTCAGTAAGATTCAATAATTAATATGTCTTCGGTCATTATGATTCCATAATTCCATAAGGGATTATAGAGAACTGGGTAGGAAGCTGAGGAAGAGAAAAGCGAAGGCAGTAATTTCAGGATTGCTGCCTGCGCCTCGGGAGAATGAGAGCAGGAATCAAACGAGGTGGAGGATGAATGCATGGCTGAGGGACTGGAGCAGGGGGCAGGGATTCAGGTTCATAGATCATTGGGACCTCTTTAGGGGCAGGTGTGATGTGTACAGTAAGGACAGGTGGCACATGAATTCTAGGGGGACTAATATCTTGGCAGGTAGACTGGCTAGGGCTACTGGGGGATCTTTAAACTAGAAGGGCTGGGGGGTGGGAATATCGATGGGACGGTGAATAAGGAGGTTAGTTCCCAGGTCGGGAAGGACTGTAGGCACTCTGAGAGGGGGGTTAGGCAGGTGATGGAAAAGGGAAATATCCTGACTGAGGGGCTGAGGTGTGTCTATTTTAATGCCAGGAGTGTAGTAAATAAGGTAGATGAGCTTAGGGCGTGAATTGCTGCTTGGGAGTGTGATGTGGTGGCCATTACAGAGACTTGGTTGTCTCAGGGACAGGACTGGGTACTTCAGGTGCTTCAGAAGGGACAGGATTGGGGGCAAAAGAGGAGGTGGTGTGGCACTCTTGATCAGGGACAGTGTCATGGCTGTAGAGAAGGTGGAAGACGGGGAGGGATTGTCTACGGAGTCTCTGTGGGTGGAAGTTAGGAACAGCAAAGGCTCGATAACTTTGCTGGGTGTATTCTATAGGCCGCCCAATAGCGATAGGGAATTTGAGGTGCAGATAGGGAAACAGATCCTAGACAGATGTAGAAATAACAGGATTGTCGTGATGGGAGATTTCAATTTCCCAAACATCGACTGGAATATCCCAAGGGTAAGGGGTTTGGATGGTGTGGAGTTTGTTAGATGTGTTCAGAAAGGTTTCCTGACACAGTACATGGAAAAGCCTACGAGAGGAGAGGCTGTACTTGACCTGGTGCTTGCGAATGAGCCAGGGCAGGTGTCGGATCTCATGGTAGGTGAGCATCTTGGGAATGGAGATCATAATTCTATCTGTTTCATGATAGCGATGGAAAGAGATAGATAGGATCAGGCAGGCTAGGAAGGTGTATGTCTGAAGTAAAGGGAAATATGAAAACATTAGGCAGGTAATTGGATGCATAAACTGGAAGGAGGTGTTCTTGGGGAAGAGTACAGAAGGAAAGTGGCGGTTTTTCAAGGAATGTTTGTATAGGGCACTGCAAGACAACGTTCCGAGGAGTCAAGGAGGTTCTGGTAGGACGCGGGAACCGTGGTGCACGAAGGTAATGGTGAACCTAGTTAGGAAGAAAAAAAGTATACAAAAGGTTCAGAGAGCTAGGGGATGTTAGGGATCTAGAGGAGTATAAGGTGTGTAGAAGGGAACTTAAAAAGGAAATTAGGAGAGCCAGAAGGGGTCATGAGAAGGCCTTGGCAGGTAAGATTAAGGAGAATCCCAGGGCCTTCTACAAATATGTGAAAAGTAAAAGGATGAGAAGAGAAGGGATAGGGGCTATAAAAGGTGAAGGAGGAAAAGTCTGTGTGAATCCAGAAGAAATGGCAGAAATGCTTAACGAGTACTTTCCCTCAGTATTCACAGTGGAAAGTGAACTGGGAGATTGCACTGTAGGTTTGAGGCATACGGAAAAGATTGAGTATGTGGATGTTAGGAAAGAGGATGTGTTAAACTTGTTAAATTCTATCAAGATAGACAAGTCGCCAGGACCAGATGGGATGTATCCCAGGTTATTGTGGGAGGTGAGGGAAGTGGTTGCAGAGCCCCTGGCGATGATCTTTGCGTCATCCATGGAAACGGGAGAGGTTCTGGAGGATTGGAGGATTGCGGATGTGGTTCCTATCTTTAAGAAAGGGAACAGGGATAGTCCAGGAAATTACCGACCAGTGAGTTTGACTTCAGTGGTTGGTAAGCTGATGGAGAGGCTTCTGAGGGATAAGACATATGAACATTTGGAGAAGTTTGGACTGATTAGAAATAGTCAGCATGGTTTTGTCAAGGGCAGGTCATGCCTTACGAGCCTAGTTGAGTTCTTCGAAAATGTGACTGAACACATTGACGAAGGAAGGGCGGTGGACGTAGTGTACATGGACTTTGGTAAGGTGTTTGATAAGGTCCCCCATGCAAGGCTTCTGGAGAAGGTGAGAGGGCATGGGATCCAAGGGGCTTTGGCCTCATGGATCCAGAACTGGCTTTCCGGCAGAAGGCAGAGAGTGATTGTGGATGGGTCTTGTTCTGCATGGAGGTCGATAACCAGTGGGGTGCCCCAGGGATCTGTTCTGGGACCCCTGCTGTTTGTCATTTTCATAAATGACCTGGATGAGGAAGTGGAGGAATGGGTTAGTAAGTTCGCCGACAATACAAAGGTCAGTGATGTTGTGGATGGTCTGGAGGGATGTCAAAAGTTGCAGCGGGACATAGACAGGATGCAAGACTGGGTGGAGAAGTGGCAGACGGACTTCAACACGGATAAATGTGTAATGGTCCATTTTGGCAGGAATAATGGGATGAAGGAATACAATATAAGGGGTAGGAGTCTTAGCTGTGTTGTAGAGCAGAAGGATCTCGGGGTCCGGGTCCATAGGACTCTTTAAATCGGCCTCGCAGGTGGAGGAAGTGGTCAAGAAGGCGTACGGTGTACTGGCCTTCATTAATCGAGGAATAGAGTTTAGGAGTCAGGAGGTAATGATGCAGCTCTATAAGACTCTTGTCAGACCCCAGGTGGAGTATTGTGCGCAGTTCTGGTTGCCTCATTATAGGAAGGATGTAGAGGATATTGAGAGAGTTCAGAGGAGATTTACAAGGATGCTGCCTGGATTGGGAGGCAGGCCTTATGAAGATAGGTTGAGGGAGCTGGGACTCTTCTCACTGGTGAGACGTAGGTTGAGAGATGACCTGATAGAGGTTTATAAAATGTTGAGAGGGATAGATAGGGTGGACTCTCAGACTATTTCCCCGAGCTGAAATGGTCACTACGAGAGGACACGTTTAAGGTGCAGGGAAGCAAATACAAAGGAGATGTCAGGGGTAGGTTTTTCACTCAGAGGGTGGTGAGTGAATGGAACTGACTGCCGTTGGAGGTTGTTGAGGCAAACTCACTGGAGTCTTTTAAGAGACTTCTGGATGAGTATATGGAAAAGAATAGGATAGGGGGTTATAGATAGGTCTGTGGATTGGTAGATGTGATCGACGCAACTCGTGGGACGAAGGGCCTGTTTGTGCTGTATTGTTCTATGTTCGTAATCTCATAACAAACATAATGTACATATCAATCTTAAAATGCGTGTGGTGCCATTTTTGGGTGCCAATGTGGGTAATTTTTGAAATGTTTATTGCATATATTACGCATTTTTTATTCAATCATTTTTTTTTCTCCTAGTTTGAAGATAATGGACAACTTGTCTTCAGTCTTGATGATGGAAGTACCAAATTTACTGATCTTATCCAGCTTGTTGAATTTTATCAATTAAACCGAGGAATCCTTCCTTGCAAACTAAAGCATTATTGTTCCCAGATTTCTTTATAACCGTTGATTGTTGTTTACTGGTTTGAATTAGATAAAACAGACTTGAATTGCTGCCTGATTCTCTGCGTCAACTCTGGAGTCTTTTGGAGAAATGAACTGCGTTCGTTTAACAGAAATCCAATAAAAATATAAATTGAAGACTAAATAAATTGAGGCTATAACTTCTTGTTCACAAAATATGTGGTAATACAGAAGAAAAGATGGGCTGAGCAATTAAGTATTTGCAAGTTTCAATAATCACTTTTAGAAATTGAAAAAGATCTTCAAGATGAACTACAAACATATAAAAGATTTGTTTCTGACAACAAAAATTTGACTATAGCACCTGCTCTGGAATAATCTTGATACTGACTTTGTTTTTTTTAATGGGCTCATCTTTTGCTCATTCAAATGAAAAATAGACATCATCCTATTGTTGCATAAACATTTCATTTTCTACAGCACTTAATGTTTCTCTTACTTCCTGAATGCAGCTTAATATAAGTAATGCTCAAGTATAGAGATCACGAAAGAATGGGACAAATCATGTGGCTATCTTTTTTCGGAAGTTAAAACAGGTTGATCAAGAATGCAGATCCAACCCATTTTACTGCTGTGAAATAATGTATTTAAACCAAGTTTTGAAACAATAGTGCATTGAAGTTAAATCAATTTTAAGTACTTTCTGGAGATAGCTGAAAAATATTTAATAATGATGAATTTGCATATGAGAGGAGTAATTTTTACTTTGTGCGGGTGGAAATTGGCAGTTCCTGATGACTCTTATTCGCCCTTTGTTGACTTTAGTGGAGTGGAGGATCTGATGGGGTGTAAAATGGGCAACTGATTGGCAAGCTTCAGTTTACCCAAAATTAAAACTGCCTCTGACATTTATTAGCCCAGTTCTTTGACTATTCAGGTATAATCTTGTTTTCTGGGAATTTGCTCTGCGATAATAGATACTGTTTCCATTCTGAGGTTTAGCTGATTGTTTATCCACATGTGGAATTGATTTACTGTTTTATCTGCTGGAGAGTTCTGTTGTCTAGCCCTGGTAATGAAGATCATTCATGTTGGACAAGTCAGTGACCTTTGTTAGCCTACAGCAATAAAACATTATTTGATTTAGATTGCACAGGAGTACTATAAAACAAGTGTTTTCAAAATGTAATAAACCCATTCTTAAAATAGGCATCAAATATTTTTACAAAATCATGCATTTCTGATGATGTTGTAAAAGAAACCAATTGGTGTTCAAATGCAATTCTAATGAAACAACTATGAAGGCAGCCCTGTTTTAAAAGAATGTGTAAAAATAGAAACTATAGTTTACAAATTACAATTTCAGTTAGTATTTGTTGTATTGATTTTTTTTTTTCAAAACCTGTTGAGGGTAAGACTTGATTTGAGTTTAAGGACATTTGCCTTTAATACAAGTAAATGATTTTCATTTTTTTCTGCTGTATTGTATTTGTCTCAAAGTGCCGCTTTCAAAGAGAAGGTTGCCTATTGTACTGCCACAAAAGGATATACATACATGCTTTTATAATTTACATAAACTGCTCCACATATCCATTGCTGCCCTGAAGGCATTTAAATTTAACAAAATATCACTGGTTCCAAAAATTATATTCCAAAAGAGTTGAGTATTTTTGAAACCAAGCTCCAGATACCTTATCTGTAAACACTTAGCCAGAATTTTTAAATCAGTATTGCATCTCTTTGCATATTTATGAATGTAAATTATATTTAAATTTAGAGGTGGAAAAGGTGTTTAGAATGCCACATGATAAAATGTGGTGTCTGATGGTTTGAACACGCTAATTATTCATCATTTAGACTTATCCATTAGTGCAGCAGATAATGTGCATATATTATTAATCATATTCTTACTGTCAGCTTGACTGAGTTCCTCCATTGAAATTCTGGCACACTCTTCAATTTGACTGGGCTGAATAGGTTCAGCTAGCTGTCAATAACAGAAGCCAATGATATTTTATTTTTGTATTTGTGATATGAATGTACAGTAAAAGGGGACTCTCAGGGTTGATGAAGCTTGTTGATTTTTTTTCTTGCAAAAAAAAAATCATGCAGCATATCATTTTTGGTTTAAGGAGGATTTACCAAACATATTTGGTTATTAACATCAACATTGACTTATGTGTCTATATTTAATAGCAAGCTAATTCACCCATCAAACTGAAAATAGATAATGCACTTCAATTTGTATGGGTCTGCTCTCATTGTTATTTTTGCATGAAGATTTAACCAACCATTTGACCAATCAATGCACCTTTTCCAGTGATAGGATTTGCTTATCACAGATTAAATTTAACACAATGCAAAAACTGATTACTATGAAATGGAATACAGCAAACCTTTTTTTCAGGGAATGCTTGAAGGTATTAACTTTTTAAATGAAAATCTGTATACATAATATGCTTTGCTTCTTGATGTAAATAGCAGAAAGGCTTGTGAACTTAACTGTAACTGTTCAGGTATTTTTGTATAAATAAGGGACTGATATATTCTGTTTATTGTAATTAGAAATAAACATTAATGCAAACTTGCTCATTTACAACTATTTAGTTCAAATCTCAAGACTCTTCCTTTGCATCTCCAGTAAATTAATTTTGTCTCATCTTTGTACAAGTGACCCAAGAGTGGTGGCTTGAGTAGGGGCAGATGCCATGGACCACCGAAGTTCCACATTTTCTCTTGCACTCCACCATTTTCTCTTCTGATCCCCTCTGTGTATGGTGATAGCTCTTTGTTAGATTATTTTTCAGTGGGCTCTGTACATTCCTGTTAATTGATGATCCAAGGCAATAAGTATCAGTAGGCCAACATGCTCATGGGAAACATGATGTGTCGACTCAATTTTGTTGTGATATGACATCTACTTTCTGGTAGCAGTTTCTAAAGAAAGAACTGAAAATCTAGCTGCATTTTTTCACCTGATAAAGCCACGAAGATAATTGTAGCATTCTGTCTCATTTCTTGGTTGAGATTAATTTGCTTAGCACAAACTGGGGGTTGAAGTTGGGACTTTGTGGTCTGTCTCAGCTTATAATACACTATGTAATGCTGTTTGTATCTCCTCTTTGTCCCCCCTCAGAAAAAAAGCAACTACCGCACTTAATCTTAAAGAAAGTAGCAAATTATTTGAATGACTAAGCTGATAGATTGAAGGATATTTCTCTCAGCTCTTAATCAAAATGATTATAATTTAAGGTTAGCTTTCAACGTTTTGTGTTTTGCTTTAAGGAATTTTTACCTTTTTTCCCCTTAATCTATTGTTCTCTCTTTGAAAGCAAATAGGACAAAGGAAAATTTACTCTTCAATAACAGCACTAATAAGTTAGAATTGTAGGAGATTGGATTTCAGTTTAGTACTTGACAGTGTGTAATATTATTAGTTTCTCTTGGACGTGTGTGTGGAGAGAGTTCAGGAAAGAGGGACAAAAATAATGATCTGTATTTTGCGTCAGAAGCGAACAAACTGTTCACTATTCAATATATTTACAACTGCCTACGGATTTTTCAAAAGATTTTTAATAGCAATATACTTATTAGACATCTGATGCTTTTGGGAACAAGACAAGAAACAGCTTGTTTCTTCAAATGATCAGATTTAAGAATCCTTACTGAAGCATCTGGAGTCTGAACCAGGATGTCTAAGTTAGAATATTTAATTCGGATTGAATGATGCAAGAAGTAACCAGAAAGAGGAAGGGAAATATTGCCAAGTCAAAGAATTGTTTTGGTGCAGAAGGAGGCCTGTTAGTCCACTATGTCCACACCAACTCTCCAAACAAATCTCATGACTTAGTGCCATTTCCCTGCCTTTTCCCTATACCTTTGCTCATTATTTCTATTCAAGTAATCAACTAATGCCTTCTTGAGTGCCTCAGTTGAACCTGCTTACAGGCAGTGCATTGCAGACCCAAACCACTTATGCTGTGAAAAGGCTTTTTCTTCACATCACATTTGCTTCTTTTGCAAATAACTTTAAATCTGTGTTCCCTTGTTCTTGATCTTTTGATGGACAGGCAGTTTCTCCTCTGTGGGGTTTGGGGGGCTGGGGGAAGAGATGTGCCTGGGTAAAGTGCTCTTTCTGAGATTCAGTGCAGACTCAATAGGTCAAATATTCTCCTTCTGCACTGTGGGGATTCTATGGTTTCACCTACTTTGTCTAACCCTTCAAGATTTTGGACATCTCTATCAAATCTCCTCTTCTCCTTCTCTCCAAGGAGAACAGTACCAATGTCTCCAATCCAATCTCATATCTACAGTTTCTTATCCCTGGAACCATTCTTGTAAACTTCAGCGCACACTCCAAAGCGTTCACATCTTTACTAAAGTGTGGTGTCCGTGTCCAGCTGAAGTCTGACTAGTATCTTGTAGAAGTCCAGCATAATCTCCATCCTGTTGTCTTTTATGCCCTATTGATAAAGCCCAGATACTATATTCTTCATTAATTGCTTTGAGGACCTTTCCTGACACCTTCAATCATCTATGCACATGTACCCCCACATTTTTCTAGTCCTGCACCCCTTTAAGTACTTTACCCCTTATTTTATTGTGTCTTCTGACCAAAATGCATCATCTCATACTTACATGCACTGAGTTTTATCTGTCCACTCCACCAACTTGCCAATGGCCTTTTGAAGTTCTGCACTGACCTCTTTAGTGTTTTCAATACTTCCAAGTTCTATGTCATCTGCAAACTTTGAAATTGTCCTCTGCACACAGAGATCTCAATGCTCATTGTTCTTTGGGACAGAGTGTTTGGAAGTGCTGGTGGCTGAGTGTGAATTTTTCAATTTGCTTTTTTTCTCTCTCTCTCTTTTTGAGTGCTTTTTGCTGCTGTAGTTAGGCCTGGGGCTAGCTGGGAAGGGAACCGGGGAGTATAAAAAGAAAGTGGCAGTAGACAGTGGGCAGCGTCGGGAGCGGGCAGTGTGAGTGAGTAGGGAAGCAGAGTGAGAGATACAAGGGCTTTGGCTCGCAGGGCTTGGGCTAGAGCAGGCTTAGACACAGTGTGCTACTGGTTTTCCATTGGAATTCACACCTCCAAAGGTGTCCATGACAATGGCAGGGATTAAGGGAAGACGCCTCACCTGTGTACGGTGTCACATGTGGGAGTTTCCTGGAGGTGAGACCTCTCCAGAAAGTCCACGTATGCGCCAAGTGTTTGGAGCTGCAGCGTCTGAGGGCTCGGGTCAAGCAACTAGAGCACCAGTTGGAAGATGCATTTTTAGTCAGGGAGAATGAGGCAATCATGGAAAGGAGGCAAAGTAAGGTGGCAGACCCGGAGCCTAAGGGGGGGAAACCTGACCCTTACAGGTGGATTACTGTCAGGAAGGGGAAAAGGAGAGGGGAGACAGTCCAAAGACTTCCCCAGTGGTAGCCCCCCAAAATATCGAGGGCGGAGGGTTAAAAAAGGCAAGGCACAAGGACCAGAGTACCTCAAAGGGGAGGAAATGGGCTAGAAGGGAGATAGTGGTGGGGGATGGGAGGGTTAAAGGAATAGATAGACGCTTCTGTGGACCAAGGCGGGACTCCAGGATGGTAGTTTGCCTCCCTGGAGCAGGGATGCAAGATGTGTCAGACAGGATAGAGGGCATTTTGAAGGGTGAGGGGGCCAAGGCGGATGTGATTATTCATGTAGGAGAGAAGGATGTAGGAAGGAAGAGCAGGGAGGATATAAGAAGGCAGTTCAGGGAGTTGGGGGGTAGGCTGAAGAGCAGGGCCTCGAGGGTGGCGATCTCAGGGCTGCTTCCAGGCGCGGGTAATAGCGGAGCCAGGAGAAATGAGATCCTACAGCTGAATGCGTGGCTGAAGGACTGGTGTAGGGAAGAGGGTTTCATATTTATGGATAACTGGGAAGTCTTTGTGAAAGAAGGGCACCTGTATAGAAGGGATGGGGAACACTTGAATGGGAAGGGTGTGAATATCTTAGCTGGGAAGTTAGCTGGAGTGTTTCGGCAGGATTTAAACTAATATGGAGGGGGGGGAGGGGATGAGACCGATCTCTCGGTAGAGAGCGAGATGGGAGATAGAGTAAGCTTGGACGAGAAGAGATGCATCGGGGAGATGGAGGTTCCGAGTGGTCTTGGAGGTCTGGAGTGTGTCTGTTTCAATGCGAGGAGCGTAATGGGAAAAATGGATAAACTTAGGGCCTTAATGTTTGCGAGGAACTTGGATGTGGTTGCAGTGACAGAGACGTGGTTAAAGGAAGGGGAGCAGTGGCAACTGAACATTCCTGGGTATAAGTGTTTCAGGCGTGACAGAGGAAGGTCCAGAAGAGGTGGGGAAGTGGCGTTGTTAGTTAAGGAGAGCATCACGGCGGTGCAGAGAGGGAGGACAATACAGAGGAGTTCGGAGTGGAGTCACTGTGGGTGGAGTTGAGGAATAGAAAGGGGGCAATTACTACGCTAGGAGTGTATTATAGGCCACCCAACAGCCCATGGACAGTTGAAGAAGGCACATGTAAAGACATTTTGGATAGGTGCAGAAAGAACAGAGTCGTTATAGTGGGAGATTTTAATCTCCCTAGGGTGGATTGGAAAGTACTTAGAGCTGGGGGTTTGGATGGGGCAGGAATTTGTAAAATCTGTACTGGAAGGATCGTTGGAACAGTATGTGGCTAGCCCGACTAGAGAAGGGACTATATTGGATTTAATTCTGAGTAATGAGCCAGGGCAGGTGGTTGATGTTGTAGTGGGGGAACATGTGGCTAACAGTGACCACAATTCTGTCTATTTTAGGATACAGATGGAAAAGGATGCTTGTTGCGTCAGAGGCCCAGCAATTTCACCTTGCACCTCTCTAAGCAGTCTGGGATAAATGCCATCAGGCCCTGGAGATTTATCAGTTTTAATGCTACCTAGAAGCTCTAACACTTGCTCCCTCAGTATGGATATTTCCCTCAACTGGTCCACAGCTCCCTCAGAGACAGGAGCTGATAACAAGCCCCTCTCCTTCGTGAATACCGACGCAAAGTATTCATTCAGGATCTCCACCATTCCCTTGGGCTTTAAGCACAGTTCCCTCGGGGCAGGGTGCTGAATTGGGGGAAGGCTAACTATGGTCGAATTAGGCAGGAACTTAGGGAAACTGATTGGGAACGGTTGTTTGAGGGTAAGTCCACGCTAGGCATGTGGGACTCTTTCAAGGGAATACTGAAAATGTTGCAAGATAAGTACGTGCCGGCCAAGAGGAAAGATGGGAAAGGAAGGATTAGAGAGCCGTGGGTTACTAGGGATATTGAGGACTTGGTTAGGAAGAAAAGAGAAGCATATGATAGGTCGAAGCAGCTGGGAACCGAGACAGCATTGAAGGAATATAGAGAGAGTAGGAGGGGAGCTCAAACAGGGAGTTAGAAGGGCAAAAAGGGGGCATGAAATGATTTTGGCGGATAGGATTAAGGAAAACCCAAAGGCTTTTTACTCCTATGTTAGGAATAAAAGGGTGGTTAGAGGAAAAATCGAACCTCTTAGGGACAGAGATGGGGAACTGTGCTTAAAGCCCAAGGGAATGGTGGAGATCCTGAATGAATACTTTGCGTCGGTATTCACGAAGGAGAGGGGCTTGTTGACAGCTCCTGTCTCTGAGGGAGCTGTGGACCAGTTGAGGGAAATATCCATACTGAGGGAGGAAGTGTTAGAGCTTCTAGGTAGCATTAAAACTGATAAATCTCCAGGGCCTGATGGCATTTATCCCAGACTGCTTAGAGAGGTGCAAGGTGAAATTGCTGGGCCTCTGACGCAAATCTTTGTCTCTTCCTTGGACACAGCTGAGGTCCCAGAGGACTGGAGAATAGCTAATGTTGTACCGTTGTTTAAAAAGGGTGGTAGGAATAACCCTGGAAATTATAGGCCGGTGAGTTTGACGTCAGTGGTAGGGAAGCTGTTGGAGGGGATCCTTAGAGATAGGATGTATAGGCACTTAGAGCGTGGCAATCTGATTAGGGATACGCAGCATGGATTTGTTAAGGGGAGGTCGTGCCTTACAAATCTGGTAGAATTTTTTGAAGAGGTGACGAAAACGGTGGACAAAGGGCGAGCCGTTGATGTTGTCTATATGGATTTTAGTAAGGCATTTGACAAAGTCCCTCATGGGAGGTTAGTCGAGAAGGTCAAGGCAAATGGGATACAAGGACAGGTAGCTAGATGGATAAGCAACTGGCTTGGTAATAGGAGACAGAGAGTAATAGTGGAAGGGTCTTTCTCTAGCTGGAGGTCGGTCACTAGTGGTGTGCCGCAGGGCTCGGTACTAGAACAAAGAACATAGAACAATACAGCACAGAACAGGCCCTTCGGCCTTCGATGTTGTGCCGACCAAAATAAAAAGCAATGCCCCTCTAACTTAAACCATTCCCTTCTCATCCATATACTTATCAACTAACCTCTTAAACGCCACCAAACTTGGCGCATCTACAACAGCTGCAGGCAGGGCATTCCACTCCCTAATCACTCTTTGAGTAAAGAACCTACCTCTGATATCCGTCCTATAACTCATACCCCTTAATTTAAAGTTGTGTCCCCTCGTGCTAGCTTTCTCCATCCTAGGAAAAAGGCTATCACTGTCCATTACTATTACACTGTCCAAGTGTAATACACTTGACACTATACACTATACACTTGACACTGACACTATACACTGTCCAAGGCTATTACTGGGACCTCTTCTATTTGTAATATATATAAATGACTTGGAAGAGGGAGTAAGTGGAGTGATCTGCAAGTTTGCAGACGATACAAAGATGGCTGGACTTGCGGATAGTGAGGAGCATTGTCAGGCGATGCAGCAGGACATAGGCTGGTAGCTTGGGCAGACAGATGGCAGATGGAATTCAATCCTGATAAATGTGAGGTGATGCATTTCGGGAGAAAGAATGTAGGGGGGAGGTATATGATAAAGGATAGACCTATTAAGAGTATAGAAACGCAGAGGGACCTGGGGGTGCAGGTGAACAAGTCTCTGAAGGTGGCAGAGCAAGTGGAGAAGGTTGTGAAGAAAGCATATAGTATGCTAGCCTTTATAGGAAGGGTATAGAGTACAAGAGCTGGCCTTTAATGTTGCAGTTGTATAAAACGCTGGTTAGACCTCATTTGGAATACTGTGTCCAGTTCTGGTTGCCTTACTACCGGAAGGGCGTGGAGACTCTGGAAAGAGTGCAGAGGAGTTTTACCAGTATGCTGCCTGGTATGGAAGGTCTGAGTTACGAGGAGAGATTAGGCAAATTGGAACTGTTTTCCTTAAAAAGACGTAGACTTAGAGGAGATCTGATAGACGTGTACAAGATTTTGAAGGGGATAGATAGAGTAAACAGGGCTAAGCTTTTTCCTAGGATGGACTCAAATAGCACAAGGGGTCACGGGCTTAGGGTGAGGGGGTTAAGGTATAATTTGGATGCTAGAGGGAGTTTTTTCACAGAGGGTGGTGGGGGTATGGAATGCACTACCAAGTAAAGTGATGGAGGCAGGTACTCTGGAGATATTTAAGAAATACTTAGATGGGCACATGAACAGAATGGGAATGGAGGGGTATAGAAAACTGATTTAAAATAGGGATCATGAGCCTTGGGAGTCCCTGGGAAGTGTGTAAATAGATGATGATATTGATGTACTTGTTTTTATCCTACAGGTGCTTTGGTCCACCTTGTTGTCTAACGAGGGGCATACACGCGATGGGTCGTGAGAGGACTGCTCTTGGACCTTTTTTGAGAGTATCCTACTGCTTCACATCGTTAGTGTATGCTTGACCTGGACCATCTGATGGGCAACACGACAGCGCAGTGACTATAGCTGTGCTGTGCAGATACTTGGATTTGGGCCTGTGTCTGTGGGAGTTTGCGCATTCTCCCCATGCTTGTGTGGGTTTTCTCCGAGAGCTCTGGTTTCCACCCACGTCCCAAAGATGTGCTCTTAGGCTAATTGGGAGAACAAATTCTCCCTAATTTGTCTCAAATTTGGTTTTTAATCCATAGATCTATAAACATGGACAGGGATCGCGCGTAGAAGTGGGAACATCAAGGTGGCGGCGCGGGCTCGTTGGGCCGAAGGGCCTGTTTCCCATGCTGTTTTGTTCTTCTTCTTTGCTCTATCTCAAAAAACATAGGAGCAGAATGTGTTTACTCAGCCTATCAAGTCTGCTCCACCATTCAATCATGACTGATATTTTTCTTATCCCCATTCTCTTATTTTTCCCCATAACTCCCAATCCCCTTATTAATCAAGAACCCATCTCTGACTTAAAGACACTCAGTGATCTGGCCACCACAGCCCAGCCTTCTGTGGCAAAAGGTTCCACCAATTTATTACTTCTGGCTGAAAAAATTCTTCCTGTTTTAAAGGATTGTCCCTTTATTGAGGTTGTGCTCTCTTGTTCTCGTTTTTCCTGCTAGTGGTTAACATCCTCTCCACGTCCATTCTATCCAGGCCTCTCAGTATCCTGTAAGATCCCCCCTCATTTTTCTAAACTCCAAGTACAGACCCAGAGTCCTCATATGACAAGTTCTTCATTCCAAGGATCATTCTTGTGACCCTCTTCTGGACTCTTTTCAAGGCGAGCACATCCTTTTTTAAATATGGAGCCCAAAACTTCTCATGGGATCTGACCAGAGCCTTATGCAGCCTCAGAAATATATCCCTGCCCTTGTATTTTAGCCCTCTTGACATGAATGATAACATTGCATTTACCATCCTAACTGCCGGCTGAACCTGCACATTAACATTAAGAGAATCCTGAACGTGTTTCTGATTTCCTAAGCATTTTCCCATTTAGAAAATAGCCTATGCCTCCATTCCTCCTTCCAAAGTGCATAATCTCACACTTTTCCATATTGTATTTCATCTGCCATTGCTTTGCCCACTCTTCCACTTGTCCAAGTCCTTCTGGAGCCCCTTGCTTCCTCAGTACTTGTCCCTCTATATATCTTTGTATTACCTGCAAACTTAGCAACAGTGCCTTCAGTTCTTTCCTCCAAATCGTTGATGTATATTGTGAAAATTTGTGGTCCCAGCACTCACCTCTGAGGCATACCACTAGTCATTAGCTGCCATCCTAAAAAAAACCCTTTATCCCCACTCTCTGTCTTCTACCAGTCAGCCAATTCTCTGTCCATGCCAGGATCTTGCTCTTAACACCATGGGCACTTATTTAACAGTCTCCTATGCAGCACTTTGTCAAAGGCCTTTTGGAAGTGTAAATAATCACGTCCACTGATTCTCCTTTAACTTCCTTGTTAGAGCTTCAAAGAGCTCTAACAGATTTGTCAGGTATGACCTTCCCTTATGAAAGTTCAGTCCTATTTTATCATGCATTCCAAGTATTCTGCTACCTCATTTTTAAGATGCTTTCAGAAAGGCAAAGGTCCCATTACTGACTCCTGGGAATCATTGCTACAAATCTTCCTCCAACCTGAAAAATGTGCATTGACCATTATTCTGTACTTCCTATCAGCTAATTTTGTCTCCACATTGCTACTATACCTCCTCAGTTCATTATTTTTACTCTGGATTGCCTATAGTCCTTTCCTGTCATCATCATCAAACCTTACAATACAATGATATCTGTCTGCAAATGTTCTCCCACTGACACTTGGTCTACCTGGCTTACCCCGTTTCCCAAGAACAAGGTCCAGTAATTATCATTTGCTGGACTAGGCACATATTACTTTAGAAAGCTTTCCTCAACACTATCTACAAACTTTTGTCACTCTCCACCCATTACACAATGACTGCCCTAGTCTATATTCAGGTAATAAAAGTCCTCCTTTAAAACTATGATGTTTGCATAAAACAAAATACTGCAGATGTTAGAATTTGAAACAAAAACAAAATACTGGAAAATCTCAGCAGCTCCGAACACATCTATGAATGTGGAGAAAATAGAGCCAATGTTCAAGTCTAGAGTCTTTATAAATAAAAAGGAAGAGCCATCTCGAAACATTGACTCTCTTCCCTCCATAGATGCTGTCAGACCTGCTGAGATTATCCAGCATTTTTTGCTACAATATTTGCACCTCTCTTTCGGATTAGTCTTCTACATCCTTCTCAGTAGTTGGTAGTCTATAGACAAATGAGCAATGTAATTGCACTACTTTTGTTAATTCTAGCTAAATTAATTCTATCCACGAATCCCTAGGAACTTCTGCTCCAAGACTGCAGTACTCTCCTTAACCAATGCTGCCATCTCTCTCCTTTCCAATTTTTTTCTAAACATCTTGTACCCAGGAATATTTAACACCCAGTCTTGTTCTTTCTTGTATTAGGTCTCTGTTATTGCCACAACATCAAATTTCCACAATGTAATCTGCACCTGAATCTCCCCAATTTTATTTACTATACTTGATGTAACATGCACAGTAATTACATCATTACTTTCTCTCTTATTCTGATCTCACTTTTTAACTTACTATTCTCAAAGTAGTGCTTTCTGTTCCCCTCAGAGTTTTGTGCATCTGATATTGCTCTCTGATATTTCTTCTTGGTTCCCACACCGAGTTGAGTAAAAGATCTCCTAAACACCAATAGGGAAACTTAGCAAGGAACTCAGTCCAAAGTCTGTTTCAGTGTGATCCATCTGGCTTGTATGGATGCCAACTCTCATAGGGATAGTCTCAGTGCCCCAGAAAAATGAATCTCTCCCTCCTGCACTATCCTAACTATGCATTCATCTGTCTTGGCCTCTATTTTTATATTCACTTCCATGTTGCACTGAGAGTAATTCAGAAATTACTGCTTTTGAGGTCATGCCAATTTTCTGCCTAGCTCCCTAAATTCTGACTGCAGAATCCCATTCCCTTTCCTACTTAAGTCATTGGTATCAACATGGAACGTGATCTCTGGCTATTAATCCTCCCCCAGAAGAATGTCCTGCAGCCACTCTGACATTCTTAATCTTGGCACCAGGGAGGGAACATGCCATCTTGGAGTCACTTTGATGATTGCAGAAATGCTTGTCTGTTCCCTCGAGATGCATTCACTCTGAGGCATCAGGGAGAGTGAAAATGAACATGTTCTAGGACTCAGCCATTGTAAGGATTGGACAGAACGTAGAAATGTGTGCACTGATAAATGAGGTAGATTAAGTTAAATTTGTAAAGACACAAAATTAAAGGTACTGTATCTGAATGTTTGCAGCATTTGTAATAAAATGGATGAATTGATAGCACAAATAGAAATGAATTGGTTTGCTGTAATAGCCTTGAATATTCAGGAGTATTTTACATTTTGTAAAGTCTGGAAGAAAGGGAAAAAGGAGTTGGGTAGCTCTCAATAAAGGAGGAAATAAGTACAAAAGTGAAAAACAACCTTTGTTCAAGAAGCAGAATCAATTTGGATGGAGATGAGAAATAGCAAAGAAAAATGTCACAGATGAGCCTTTTTTTTAAAGCCTCTTGATAGTGATATACATTAGTACAGAGTATACATAAAGAAATAATCGGGCCTTGGAAGAAAGGTAATGCAAATACACCCAGGTGACTAATCTTTCCATCAATTATCTATGTAATTGCACTGCTTTTGTTAATTCTAGCCAGATTAGTTCTGTCCATGGATCCTCAGGGACATCCTTCTGCTTTCAGGACTGCAGTGCTGTCCCTAAATAATGCTGCCACCTCTCCTTTCCTATTTTATCTAAAGGAAAAATCATGCCCGACACATATATCAGAATTCTTTGAGGTGGTAATGAGCAATATAGATAAAGGGGAGCCTGTAGAGGTAAGATATGCTTGCATTTCCAAAAAATGTTTGATAAGATACTGTACCTCATAAAAGAGTACTTCAGTGATAAGTCCATGTTGTTGTTAGCATTTTGGCATGGATAAAATGTATTGGCTAACTGATAGAAGGTGGAGTGTTGGGATAATAAGGACATGTATAGGATGGCGATCTGTAATGTGTGGAGTGCCACAAGGATCAGTCTGTGGCCATAATTATTTACAATTTGTATTAATGATTTGGATGAGAGAAGTTTGATTTTAATTTATTATTGTCACATGTATTAGATACTGTGAAAAGTATTGTTTCTTGCACACAATACAGATAAAGCAGACCATTCATAGAAAAGGAGTGCAGAATGTAATGTTACAGCCATAGCTAGAGTGTAGACGAAGATCAATTTAGTGTGAGGTTGGTCCATTCAAAAGTTTCATGGCAGCTGGGAAGATGCTGTTTCTGAATCGGTTGATTCATAACCTGAGTTTTGTATCTTTTTGTCTCCCCCAACAAAAGATGATGAAAGAGTGTATCTGGGGTGTGTGGGATCCTTAATTATGCTGGCTACTTTGCCGAGGTAGCAGAAAGTGTAGACAGAGTCAATGGATGGAAGGCTAGTTTGTGTGATAGACTGGGCTTCATTCACAATCCTTTGTAGTTTCTTGCAGTTTTGAACAGAGCAGGAGCCATACCAAGCTGCGATACAACCAGAAAGAATGCTTTCTGTGGAGCATCTGTAAAAATTGGTGAAAGTCTTAAAGAGCATAGCAAATTTCCTTAGTCTTCTGAAAAAGTAGAGGCGTTGGTAGGCTTTCTTAACTATAGTGTTGGCATGGGGGGGTGGGGAATGGGGTGTGGTGGGGATACCAGGACACTTTGTGGTGATCTGGACACCTAAACACCTGAAACTCTTGACCATTTCTACTTCATCCCAATTGATGTAGATAGAGGTGTGTTCTCGTCTACTCTTCCCGAGGAGACACAGTGGCACAGCACTGCTACCTTACAGCATCAGGGACCCAGGTTAAATTCCCAGCTTGGGTCACCGTCTGTGTTGAGTTTGCACATTCTCCCAGTGTCTGCATGGGTTTTCTCTGGGTACTCCAGTTTTTTCCCCTCAGTCCAAAGATGTAGGAGTTAGGGACAATTTAACATGGCTAATTCACCTTACTGTCAGGGGGACTAGCTAAGGTAAATGAATGAGGTCATGGGAATAGGTGGGATTGCGGTCAGTGCAGATTCAATGGGTCAAATGGTGGCCTCCTGCACTGTAGGAATCTATGATTTCTGCTTTGTTTTGTTGACACTGAGGGAAAAATTATTGCTGTTGCACCAGTTTAGCTAATGTTGCAGATGACAAAAAGGTGGGATGGAAGATGGTGAGGATGATGCAAAGTTCACAGAGGGATATGATCAGGTTAAGGACGTGAACAAAAATTTGGTAGATGGAATATATTGTAGAAAAATGTAAAATTGTGTTCTTTGGCAGGGAAAATAAAAGAGCTGAATATTTAAATAGATACAGGGCTGTGCCACAGAGGGATTTGGGTTTCCTCACACACAAATCACAAAAGGCTAGCATATAAGCTTGGCAGGTAATAGGGAAAGGTGATCTTTATTTCAAAGGGAATAGTGTAAAAAAAAAGGGAAGTTTTGCTAAAACTATAAAGGGGATAAGTTAGACCAAAGCTGCAATACTGTGAATCGTTTTGGTCCCCTTACCTAAGGAAAGATACACTAGCACTGGAGGTAGTACAGAGAAAGGTTCACTAGTCGTTCACGTGTATGGATGGGTTTTATGAGAAGAGGCTGAGTAAGTTGGGCCTGTGCTCATTGAGTGTAGAAGAACGAGAGACAATCTTAGAGGCATAAAGAATTTCCAGGGTTTGACGGGGTTGATGCTGAGAGATTGTTTTCCCCTTGTAGGTAAGTCTACAAACTGAGGACATAATCTTAGTAAGGGGTTGCCCATTTCAGGTCAAACTGAGGAGGAACAACTTCTGAGGCTTGGTCATTAAGTACATTTAAAGCAGAGATTGGCAGATTTTTAATTAGTAAGGGAATCAAGGATTATGGGGATAAAGCAGAGCCGAAGATTATCAGATCAGTCATGATCACATTTGAATGGCGGAGCTGACTCGATGAACCAAATGGCCTATTTCTGCCCATACATCGTACAGCCTTACAAATTGATCTTAACAATCCCAGGTTGCCTGTTCCCAGCTCTCTAGATATCATGAGGTGTGACATTCCAGAAACAAAGAAAAAATGTCCAGTTTAATAAGGAAAATAACAGTAAGGATAACATTTTCAAATGTATCTAACAATGTTGGATTTATTTTTTGTTAGAGGAACTCAACAATATCAAAAGTATCTGAAGTGAGTTTTGTTCCTTTAGGATAAAACTGCGGATTTAGTAATGGGAAATGAGGAAATGGCAAAAGGTTCTGTAAGAGATAGCTAACGTGCCCACTAGCTTACAGCACTGATTTTCCAAAATTCCTCAGATTTGGGAATGGACCCATTTAGTTTGGAAGTTGACAAATGGCACATTCCTTTTCCAAAAAGGAAGAAAGAAAAAATAATTGCGAACCAGTTAGTTTGGCATCAGTTATAGGGAAAGTGCTGGAGGGAGTCTTAATGCATTTAGAAGAATAAAGAGGCACTAACAACTTGAAATGAGCTCTGCTGGTATTTGTCTGCCTGACTCTAGTCTCTGGAAGTAACTGCCTGACTTGGAAACTCCCAGGAGGGTGGTGGAAACACTTTAGGCATATTCTCAAATATTCCTGCTAACTCATGGGAGACCCTGGTTTGTAACCAACCAAATGGAAAACAAACTAATTTGGAATGGCACTGAACACAGAAAATACTTATTTGGGAACATGCATAGGCAACATTGAAATATTGGAGGGAAGTACACGATCTATCTACCCAACCTTCAAGCATTACGTGCCCCATTTGTAGTTGAGGCCACAGATCACTTGTTGGCCTTTTCATTTCAAAACCCATTGAATTGGGGGTAGTGGCGAGTCATCCCACAGGATTGTGTAAGAAGGATCAAAAAAAAAAATCATTAGTCTTTGCATAAATAGTTTGCCTGCAAAACTACAGGCACTAAAAGTAAATATTTGGCCATGATGCATTGAGACATCCTATTGAATGGCATTACATTAAGAGGGTAAGAAACCTGGGTAACATTGGACGATTCTAACTGATACAGCATGAGTATTTTTATAAGATGGTGATTAGCCATTTTTAATGTGAAAGTGACGAAGTTAACAATCAGTATGATGAAGACCAGCATATTAATATAAAAATGAAGCTCCATAGCTCTAAGAATAGCTAAGGAAAGGTCCTATTTATTTGGAATTTTAATAGAGAAAATGTAAATTAGGAATCAACAAATGGTTTCAAATCCAGGTTAATAACAGTGTGATTGTTTTCTGGTCCAGTGCATTATGAAGCTTCAACAGACAGCAGACATCTTGACCTAGTAATAAGTAATTGAGACAGTCAAAGAATGGAAGTCATAATACATTTGGCTGATATTAATCATTCTTTGTATGAAGCACTCTTGTGTGCATAGTGACACCTGAGAACTTTTGATAACAATAGATAGTTAATGCCATTAAGGGAGAGGGATGATCGGGAAAAACAGAAGTGGAAGAGACTTTGACGTGACAAAATCATAGTTGGACAGTATATTTTTAAAGGTGTTTGAACTTAGGTGAAAATGAAGCAGAAATGTCAAAGACAGGACTTGTAGAGGGACAAGAGCATGATGCTTGAAGCAGTTGCTTGTGCTGAAACAGAAGACAGTTCTTCCCGCAAACTGAATAATTAATGTGCCTAGGTTTCTTCATGAAAATTTTTTTTTGATTTTAATAAACAATAAATATTAATTGCTTTCTGATTCTCTATCAATTCTGGAATTATTAAGCCAAGGAGAGCTCATCCCTGAAAACAGTCTTCTCAACTGGTCCTGCCACCTTCAAAGTTTTCTGTATGCAAAAACCTCTCAGGTCTGTGTTCTCACATCCCATTTAAAATGTCACGTGTCTGCCTATTTCAATAATAGTTGGTCTATGTTCTCATGAATTTTCTTGCTATCTTTCTAACTGCTTATTACAAATTCTGAATTTCACATCATTTACAGATTATTTAAATTCCAAAACATGCAAGGCTATAAACCCAAAGCTTTGATGCGAAAACAATAGTCTGTCTCCTGACTCTGATGAGAATCAGATGACTTAGTACTTTAGTGGTTAGAATAAAAGTGAATGAAAAAGAATAGTTCAGTTTTGAGTTTGCAAACCATTTATTTTTCACAAGACATAAGCCAGTAACTGGTGTAAATATATTACTATTAATTATTTGCTTGAACAATGATTAAATAACTTTGGATTGCAATTTTATATGCAACTGTCATATTTTGACAGTTTAAGATGGAATGGGATTGGACCAGGAGTGCTTTGTTACCCTGGGCGTACAATCAGACAACCAGATGACATGTTGAAATGGAAGAAGCAGCACATACACAAAATAACATCATTCAAAAATATATATAGCATAACTTTGAAACTAAAAATGTAAAGCAATAATTTAATTTCAAATTTATTAAACACAAGTAATCAAAATAAAATACAATGCAAAATACACACATTTATGAATTACATTTGATTGAATGCATTAGACTGATTATTCCCTGGGCATCAAAAATCAGCATCAGAAGCCAGGTCATTGATGAAAATAAAATTAAAATGCATTCACTTAGCACAAATAGATATAACAATGAAAATATACTTTACTGATGGGCATTTATAAGATCATTGGTAATCTCCTTTATGTTCTGCCAGGCATATTGGACATGTTTACTTTCAGTTGTGTGTGCACAGATAGCAAAGCGGAGGACAAACTTGTCTCGAAGTTGGCATGGCACAATATGAATCTTTCCAATTTTGTTGATTTCTTTAATGAGATTTTCATTTAGATCATTGGAACCCTAAACAAAATGAAATACAAACAAAGATGTGAAGAAAATGTTTTTTATAACTATGTATCTTTTAATTCACTTTCGAATGTACAATCATGAAACGTAATGCATATTTGGAGGCTTTCAGCATGTCGTACCTGTACAAACTCTTTGAAAAAGCAGTCATGCTTTGTCCAACATCCCCACTTTTTGTCCCTGACACTAAATTCTTCATCCACAACTATCTGTCCAATTCCCTTTTAAAATTATGTATTGAATCAATTTCTGTAATTTAGGTGGATAGTTCCAGATCTGGTCGACTAAATGAAAACATTTTTTCCTCAATGCCCCGGAGATACTTTGTCAATAATTTTAAATTTACAAACTTGAACTCTTTTTTTGGAATGTTCACATTAGCTGGTCACTGTGGTGCATCTATGTAGTGCATAGATCTATGCAAAACATCTGTGTTTTGTGCATAGCACACATAGATGTGGTTATCCTGATATAATTAATGTTTCCCATTATCTGAATATATACTAGGATAGTAAAAGGGCAGAGAGGAGCAAAAGTTCCCAGTGTATGTTCAAGAGAATTTTCTGAATCTGTTCCTCTTCACAATGTCCTTAACCACCAAAGCCATACAGGGTCTGCCCTGGTGCAATCGCATGTGTACCATATTCATGGTGGTTACTGTTTTGCCAATGTTCAGTGTCGGTCACTGAATCCCTATCACATTTGCCAAAAGCACCTTCAACAATCTGCAGACCTCCTCGTAGATCAAGCCTGAGATACACTTGATGCCTCTGCGGTGAGCCAGTTGGCATGCTTGGTAATGCCTTGAACGTTGTCGTGTAGCACCTTGTGGTGTCACTTGACTCTGCCTTTACCAGTTTTCCCTCTCTGATGTGATCAATACCAAACGAGGAAAACTGTCTAAAGCAGTACGTTTCTAATTCATCAAGAAAGGAGAAATGCTAGAACTGGTTCTTGGAAATGAGGTGGATCAAATAGAATATTTCGGGTCCATGATCGTTGTATCATATGGTTTAGTTTGAGTATGGAAATGAAGAAAGAACAATCTAGATTACAAATAATTAGTTACCTGAGGGAAGGCCAACTTCAATGGGATAAGAATGAACGTGGGCCAAATATTTTGGAGTCAAAGATCGGCAGGAGAAACAATAGGCTACTTTCAAAGCAGAGATTGTGTATACAGAGTCATGGTGCATTCCTCCAAAGAGAAGGTAGAACAAACAAATCCAGAACTCCTTGGATGACAAAACACAAAGGCATTAAGGAAGAAAAGGTATGCTTATAATGAACATTGGGTCGAGAATACAACATAGAACCAGACTGAATGCAGAATGTTCAGAAGTGAAAAGAAAAAGCAAATAAGAGAGTATGAAAAAGCCTGGAGCTAACATGAAAGGGAGCCCAAAGTTATCTGTGGCATGTATATAATAAAATAGTAGTTAAAGGAGGAATGGGACTGATTAGGGACCAAATTAGAAATTTATACTTGGAAACATGGGAAATAGTTGAAGTATTAAATGAAAACTTTGCATGTTTCTTTACCAAGAAAGAAGATGTCACACAGGTCACTGTGAAACAGGAGGTAATTAACACATTAGGAGGTTGTAAATGTCATATTGATAAGAGTACTTAAAACTAAGAAGACACCATTCAAGAATTCTGACAGAGCTTAGAGTGGAAATTACAGAGGCACTGACCATCATTTTTCAATCTTCCTTAGAGTCAAGCGTAGTTCAATATACTGGAGATTGTAAATGTCACACTTTGAAAAAGGTGTATAAGTAGCCCAGAACTACAGGTCAGCCAACTTAACTTCAGGGGTGGGGAAACTTCTAGAATCAAATAAGCAGAATTAATAGTCACATGGACAAGTGAAGATTAGTTGAGGAAAGCCAACATGGGCTTGTTAAGGGTGGCAAAGTGGTTAGCACATATCAAGGGACCCAATTTCAATTCTGGGCTCAGGTGACTGACTGTGTGGAGTTTGCATATTCTCCCTACGTCTGTGAGTTTCCTCTGGATGCTTCGGTTTCCTCCTTCAGTCCAAAGATGAGTGGTTAGGTTGATTGTTCATTGCTAAATTAACCATTGGTGTCAGGCATTTAGCAGGTAAATACTTGGGGTTACAGAGATAGGGCCTGGGTGGGATTGTAGTTGGTGCAGGCTTGATTGGTTGAATGGTCTCCTCCTGCACCTGAGGCATTTATGATAATACAGAGGGTTGTGAGGATCATGCTGTTGATGTAGTGTACGTGGACTTCCAAATGGCATTTGATATATTGGCTCATAAACTTGTGAACAAAGTTGTAGTTCTTGGAACAAAAGGGACAATAGAAATATGGATATGAAATTGACTGAGTGAAAGGAAACAAAGTAATGACAAATACATAGTCTTGAGACCTGGCTGGAGGAAAATTTATAGTGGAGCTCCGTAGGGTTCAATGGTGTGACCCTTGCTCTTCCTGATATATTAATTGACTTAACGCTCCAAACACAGCAGACTTCCAAATTACAGATAAGAACATAGGAACTAGGAGCAGGAGTAGGCCAACTGGCCCTCGAGCCTGCTCCACTATTCAATAAGATAATGGCTGATTTTTTGTGGACTCAGCTTCACGTACCTGCCTGCTCACCATAAGCCTTAATTCCGTTACTGTTCAAAAATTTAACTATCCTTGCCTTAAAAACATTCAATGAGGTCACCTCAACTGCTTCACTGGGCAGGGAATTCCACCAATTCACAACCCTGAGTTAAGAAATTCCTCCTCAACTCAGTCCTAAATCTGCTTCCCCTTATTTTGAGGCCATGTCCCCTAGTTTTAGTTTCAACTAGTGGAAACAACTTTCCCGCTTTTATCTTATCTATTCCTTTCATAATCTTATCCAGTTCTAGAAGATCTCTCCTCATTCTTCTGAATTCCAATGAGTATAGTCCCAGTCTATTCTGTCTGCCCTCATAAGCCAGTCCTCAACACTGGAATCAACCTAGTGAATCTCATCTGCACCCCCTCCAGTGCCAGTATATCCTTTCTCAAGTAAGACCAAAACTGTACACAGTATTCCAGGTATGGCTTCACCAGCACTTTATACAGTTGCAACATCTCATTTTCAAATTCCATCCTTCTAGCAATGAAGGACAAAATTCCATTTGCTTCTTAATTACCTGCTGCACTTGCAAACCAACTCCTTGAGATTCCAGCACAAGGACACCCAGGTCCATTTGCACAGCAGCATGCTGTAATTTTTTACCATTTAAATAATAGTCCATTTTGCTGTTACTTCTGCCAAAATGGATGACCTCACATTTATCAATATTGTACTTCATCTACCAGACCCTTGCCCACTCACTTAGACTATCTATAATCCCTTTGCAGATTTTCAGCATCCTCTGCACACTGCTCTTCTACCCATTTTAGTGTCATCTGCAACTTTTGACACACTACACTTGGTCCCCAACTCCAAATCATTTATGTAAATTGTAAACAATTGTGGTTCTAACACTGTTCCCTGAGGCACACCACTAGTCACTGATCACCAACCAGAAAAATACCATTTACCCCTACTCTTTGCTTTCTGTTAGTTAAACAATCCTCTATCCATGCTAATACATTAGCCATAACACTGTGCACCTTTATCTTATGTAACAGTAGGGGGCCAATACACATACACTAGTCTCCCCACTGCATGTGGGATGGCCCATTGAGCATAACGATGCTGGCCTCCGAGACCCTAAACCCCACTTACAGGCATAAATCCCTCTGAAGCACTGTGGAGCACTGAATGCCAGAGAGTTGTAAAATTAAGTTTGCCCAAAAAATGGGCACCTAGGTTTTTTTGTGGGAGAATCCCAGCCATCAGCTTTTCATATTTGTCTTCCCAAAACTCATGACTTCATATTTTTGCTATTTTACCATCCTGTATCTGAAATTTTTAACTACCTTCAACTATACCAAATTTCATATAATCTACAAACTTTCTAAAATTATTCCATGCACCTAAGTCCAGATCATTTATAAACATTGAAATGAGTAATGGACCAAAAACTGATCCTTGGAGAATATCATTGCAAATCACATCCATCTGAGAACTCACTACTTCTAACCACTGCTTCCTATTACTGAGCCAGTCTTAGAACGTTACAGCGCAGAACAAGTCCTTCGGCCTTCGATGTTGTGCCGACCAATTAAGAAAAAGCAATGACCCTCCAAACTAAACCATTCCCTTTTCATCCATAAACTTATCTACTAACCTCAAACGCCACCAAACTTGACGCATCTACAACTGCAGCAGGCAGGGCATTCCATATCCTTACCACCCTCTGGGTAAAGAACCTACCTCTGATATCTGTCCTACAACTACCACCCCTTAATTTAAAGCTATGTCCCCTCATGCTAGCTTTCTCCATCCTAGGAGGAAGACTATCACTGTCCACCCTATCTAAACCTCTAATCATCTTATATGTTTCAATAAGGTCTCCTCTTAGCCGCCTTCTTTCTAATGAAAACAACCTCAAATCCCTCAGCCTCTCTTCATAAGACCTGCCTTCCATACCAGGCAACATCCTGGTAAACCTCCTCTGTACCCGCTCCAATGCCTCCACATCTTTCTTATAATGTGGGGACCAGAACTGCACACAATACTCCAAGTGCGGCCGCACTAGAGTTTTGTACAGTTTCAACATGACGTTGCGGCTCCGAAATTCAATCCCCCTACCAATAAAAGCTAAGACTCCATATGCCTTCTTAACAACCTTCTCGACTTGACTGCCTACTTTCAGGGATCTATGCACATACACACCAGGATCCCTCTGTTCATCAAGACTACTAAGAATCCTACCATTAGCCCTATACTCTACACATTTATTATTTCTGCCATAGTGCATTACCTCACACTTTTCCACATTAAACTCCATGTGCCACCTCTCGGCCCAGCTCTGCAACTTGTCCAAGTCCCTCTGCAAACTATAACACCCATCTTCACTATCTACCACTCCACCGACTTTAGTGTCATCTGCAAATTTACTAATCCATCCTTCAATACCCTCATCCAGATCATTTATAAAAATTACAAACAGCAGGTGCCCCAAAACAGATCCCTGAGGTACACCACTTGTAACCGAACTCCATGATGAATAATTTCCATCAACCACCACCCTCTGTCTTCTATCAGCTAGCCGATTCCTAATCTACTTAGCTAAATCACCTTCAATCCCATACATCTGCATTTTCTGCAGAAGCCTTCCATGGGGCACCTTATTGAACGCCTTACTAAAGTCCATATATACTACGTCAACTACTTACCCCCATCCACCTCTTTGGTCACTTTTTCAAAAAACTCAATAAGGTTAGTAAGGCACGACCTACCCTTCACAAAACCATGCTGTCTCTCCCCAATCAATTCGTTTCTCTCTAACTATAAATCCTATCCCTAATAATTCTTTCCAATACTTTGCCCACGACAGAAGTAAGACTCACTGGTCTATAATTCCCAGGAAAGTCTCTATTACCCTTCTTGAACAATGGGACCACATTCGCTATCCTCCAGTCTTCCGGCACTGTACCTGTAACCAACGACGACCTGAAGATCAGAGCCAGAGGCTCTGCAATCACTCTCTCGCCTCCCAAAGAATCCTAGGGTAAATCCCATCCGGCCCAGGGGACTTACCTAACTTCAAACCCTCAAGAATATCTAGCACATCCTCCTTATCTACTTCAATACTTTCCAGTTTACAACCCTGAATCCCAACTACATTTACATCTCCCTGCGTGAATACCGAAGAGAAATATTTGTTCAGTCTTGTATTAGCATTTGGCAAAAAGCCTTCTGATGGTCCAGATATACAGTAATTTTTGGTCAATCTTTCTTGTTGTCGCATCAAATAATTCAAACAAGTTTGTTATTTTTATTATATTCATTAACCTGATCAATACAGTTTGTAATTTTATTGTTTCTTAACTAACAAAAAATTAAATTAAAATCAAGAGGACAAGATGATGGCTTTTTTTTGGAAAGTGTTGTGGGTGTGAGTAACAATTGCTAAACTGGGATGGTAGATTTTAAACTGAGGAACAATGTATAAATGGTCCTTCAAGGGAGAAGCATGTAGTATCACTGAGAATGTTCATGCATTAATGGGCGATCACAAAGAAATATTTGGACTCATTTGTGGGTGGTATGAGTGAGAAACCCAGGGCAGTAGCCTTACCCTGATCTTCTTTCCATTTCTGTGGTCTCAAAAATCTAAGTGCTGGTGAGCTTTACTAGCCCTATAATTAGAAACCCTTCCTATTACAGAATGGATATGTCATCCTGCTTGCCCCCCATAACTGGGAGGAGGGCAGTGATGGGATGATAATTGACTTGCTGTGGTGAAAAGAGCAAACAGTTGGCATGCTGTTCAGAAAGTCAGCAAGCTTTCAGGCTACAGAATGGTCTAGCCAGATGTGCATATTCTGATGATATTTCACAATTCATGCCAGAATACCCAATACTAAAAGATTCTCAGCACAAATTGGTCTGGATAATGCCAAATAAAGAATTTCACTGGACAGAATTTTACCCTACTGCATTTACAAGCTGCCACAGCGTTGGGGCCATAGCATTTTACCCAATGCCCAATCTCCTGGTTTGCTTCTTCAATAGATTGCACTTGTGGAGTCAAGTATTAGACCTCAGCACTAAAGAGGAAAATGTAAGACAGGATCTATGAAGAGTCGTTAATATTAACATTATTTTTACATACCTTCAGTCTGAAGCACACCAGTCCCAGTATGACATCATTTTCAATTTCAAATCGTTCATCTTGACATACCAAACGCTCAAATTCATGTGCTAGAGCCACATGCTGCAGCAAACAAAATACAAACGGATGCTGAGAGCTCACTTTTTGACAAACATTTTCTCAGCAAAAATAAATGATGCCGCCACAAAATGAATAAAGTTGGAAAAATAATGTCAGAACATGGTCACTATTTACATGTAAATTAAACCTGAAAATATTTAGAAATAAAAATACAGGGCAAACTCAATTTATCAAGTATCTTTGTTTTGTACACACTGTCCACAATGACTATGTAACACAGCGGGCCCTATTTTACCACTGCCTTGTGCCCATTTTCGGGTGCAAATACACGATAAATTCAGGTGACAGGCCATCATTGCGAGCCACAGCGGTGTCCACACGGATTACTTTACCGAAACCCGGGAATGGCAGCGATCCGCTTCGCACCCAAAATGGGCTCAACGGCGATGTAAATGCATTTGCAAGTGTTTAAATTGAATGAATGAACTACCTGTCCAACTTTATCAGCATTTCCCCCTTTACCACCGCGTTTGCCAAGCCAGAACTGCACTGTAATGGACCTGCTGAATAAAAGTCGGAATCAGGCGCTTCATCAGTGAGGACGGGCAAGGTGGAGTGCATAGGGTCTGGCGGCTCTCCGCCACTCACACGTGTCCTGTTGTTGTGACCATTTCACTGTCTCGGGTCGGTGGCGGCTCTGCGAGTGTTGAGGGGCGGAACTGATGCTGTGCACAATCTCCGAGGTTTGTTCTGCAGCACGGACCCAGGTCTCAGCAGTGCTGCTGGGTCCAAGAACCGCAGCTCAGCTCAGGCTGAAGGATCTGCACAAAGCCTTGTGGATAACACTGCTGCAGCTCCCCCAACTTCACCAGGGGCTGTAATTGTGTGGAGCATACGGCTGGGGGGGGGGATTGGGGGAGGGCTGAGATTGTCACATGGCAGGACTTCCACATTTGTTCACCTCCAACTCCTTTCCCTCCACCCCCCCCCCCACCCCCTGCCTTTCAAGGTGATGAGATGGCATTTGTAATGCAACTAATCGATCTTGCTGTTCTCTTGGTTGCTGCTGGAGCTGAGGAGGAGGAGGACATGGAGGAAGAATTGCAGGCCCAGAAGAGCTGGGCCTTACCACTTGCAGGACCAGAGGGAGATGACCATCAGAAACAGGTGGTGGCCACCATTCACTCAGAGCAGGGGGATAGGAGGAGGGAGCCGAGACCCCTGCAGTTTCATGCACGAGTGTGCTTTCAGGAGATGCTGCCGATGTCTCCCATATCAAAAAGATACAGCGTGACATAGAACATTACAGCACAGAACAGGCCCTTCAGCCTTCAATGTTGCGCCGACCAATATAAAAAGCAATGCCCCTCCAAACTAAACCATTCCCTTCTCTTCCATATACTTATCAACTAACCTCTTAAACGCCACCAAACTTGGCGCATCTACAACCGCTGCAGGCAGGGCATTCCACTCCCGAACCACCCTTTGGGTAAAGAACCTGCCTCTGATATCCGTCCTATAACTATCACCCCTTAATTTAAAGCTGTGTCCCCTCGTGCTAGCTTTTTCCATCCTAGGAAAAAGGCTATCACTGTCCAAAATCTGTGATCTGTTGCAGGACCTGGTACCTGGAGGGGGGGCACCCACTCTGTGGCTGTCAGATTGACAGTTGCTGTATGCAACTGGCTCCTTCCAGAGCTCGAGTGGCGATGTCTGTGGCATCTTCCAGTCTGCAGTGCACACGTGTGTCAAGCATGTCACTGAGGCTCTGTAAGCCCAGGCTGGGCAGTACATCAAATTTAACCTGAACCAAGCCCATTAGGAAGCCTGGGCTGTGGGATTTGTTGCAATTATGGGGATGCCAAATGTCCAGGGGGTAGTCGACGGCACCTATGTCGCCCTTGGGGACCCCACCTACAGAATCCACGACGATTCATTAATAGGAAGGGGTTCCACGCTCTGAATATACAAATTGTGTGTGACCACAATATGACCATCATGTATGTCTGCACCAGACATCCAGGCAGCACATCTGACCGCTTCACTGAAAAAAAAATGTTATCCCCACAAGCATTTGAGGAGGAGTCCAGGCTGCGGGGCTGGGTTTGTTGGTGATGTGCGTTACCTGCTTTGTACATAGCTGATAATGCCTGTGTGGAGGCCTGTGTCTGAGGCAGAGGCCCGCTATAATGAGGCCTATGTAGCCACCCGCACAACAGTAGAGAGCTGCATTGGGCTCATGAAGGTGCAATTCTGGTGCCTGGGCCAATCTAGAAGGATCCTCCAGTACAGTCCCCTGATCTCCTTCCGTATCGTGGTGGTGTGCTGTGTCTTGCACAATCTGGCTCTGCTGCGAAGTGACCTCTTGGAGGAGGGAGGAGGATAAGAACACCTTGGAAAACCAACCAGGTGGTAGAGGGCTGGCATCTCAGCTGAGGCATGCAAGAGTGGCTAGGGAGGGCCAGGCAGGTTAATCCCCAAGGGATGGTGATTGTGGGTTCCATTCCCACTCCTGAAAAATGCCTTCTATTTATTCTGCACATTATCCCACCTGAGTGGAGGGCCTGAATACTCTGGGTGCACAATTTTTTTCAGGCAGGAGGGTGTTGACAACTCACTAAGCACCATTCTGATGATGCCCTGGTGCAAACCAGTCTGATTGCTACATGCCAGTACCTGGGCCGACGTCAGTCTAGTGGGTAAGGGATCCGAAACCCCCATACAGAGCCTGGGAATGGTTGGGTTGGGAGACAGAAGGCCATCACTCATGGGGTATGAGAGGCCAATAGCTTCCCTTTCTCAGTGACATCACATTGAGGGGCCTCCCTAATTGATATCACCATGAGGCATCCATCAGGTGACAGTCAATGGGGGACGAATCCTATTCGAAACAACCTATTCGCAGGTGGTTGTGGAGAGAAAACATTTATTTATAATAAAAGCATTCAGATAAGTTGGTGAAACACAGAAACTTGTGAAAAGAAAACACTAAGGTGCCTACAGTTTTTTCTAACTAGTGCAACCCTTCACCCGTGCCATTTCAGTACAACTACAATTTCCTAACCTTATGCTGCCTATCATTACATCTCAGGGACTCCCCAGAATGTACATCAGAGCTGGAGGGGGCCAGCTGCTGACCTTGCCCCGTGGATGGTGACGTGAATGCAGACAGTCCTGTGGAGGCCCCACACCTTGAGGTCCTGACCTGCTTCCAGGTGTCTGGAATGTTTCCATGACACCCTCTTCATCTCATTGCCTCTGCATTGCTCCAGTGTCAGGAAGGGGGAAGTTGGAAGGTGTTGCCATAGCCACAGTCTCCTGGCTGAAAGACCCCAGCATGGGCTCACATCCTTCCTCCTCCCTTGGGGTCCCTTTAGTCCCCTGGGTCACTCTATGGGACATTGGTGCTTCTGCAGTGAGCTCCAGAAGCTCTGGCATCACTTGGCATGCTAGTCCTAGAGGACCACCTGTATCCTACCCATGGTGGTCAACCCCTCCACGATTGAGTCATGAGCTGCCTCTCAATGGCTGCAGGAAGTGCCCTTTGAGACTAGGCCGTGCTCTGCAAGTCCTCAGCCATAGCCCTCTGAGACTGGGCCACCTTCTCAAGGATTGCTGCCATTGTCTCAGTGCTGTCCTTCTGGATCTTCTACAAGCTCTCGAGCCTCTCAGACATGAGCCACAGAATCTCAAGAAGCCTGCTCAGTCCCTTCACCATGCCTGTTGTGACTCAGCCATTGCTTGAAGCCTGCCATCCCACAGTGAGAATGGTGAGGATTCCCTGTCCCAGGCTTTCTACTGCAGACACCACCCTTGCAGTGTTGGCATCAGAAGCACGCATGACAGGCAATAGTTGGTCCGCCTTAAAGCTTTGGGACTCCTCTCAGAGCATCACTGTTGGTCCAATGTTTCTGTCAGCCCTTCCTGCAGTCCCTGGCTCTGTTGCTGCATCTGCATGCGGTTGAGGGAGAAGTGATCTCAGAGGCCCAGCATGTAGCCTGGGACCAGCTGAGTCCTTGCCTCTGGCAGGCCCCCACATTACAGAGGCCTCGGACATTTCCTTCTCCGCCTGATTCATCAGCAGATGTGTTGTGCTCACCAGATTGTGACCTAGAAACCTCAACACTAACTGGACCTGCCAATGTGTTTGTTTCTGTCATGGTGATTTGTGAGGTAGAAGCTGATGGATAAATGGTGTCGCTCTCAGAGGTCCTTTCACCCACATCCTCCGAGGCCTCATCTGAGCTATTGTTCCCAGGATGGATGGGAGCTGTACCCAGGGTCTGTGGACCAGAAGGCTCTGGGACGTCAGGATCTGTCCCTGAAACACAGGGCACAATGTTAAGTGCAAGGGAGGGAGAGGAATCCGGGATGCCAAACACATAGCTCCCTTGAACACAGAACACCAAACGCAGACAATTACATCATGGGAAAAGGCCCTTTGGAGATCCAACCCTGTAGCGACCAGGCTGCTCATCTGATTTGTTTTGTCCCCATATGCCTCTGTTCTCATCCTATTCAGATAGCTCTGGAGATGCTCCTTAAATATCCCTATAGTTTCCACTTCCTCGGCAGTGGGTCCCAGGCACCCCCTATCCTCTCAATGCAAGTAAAATGTCTCATACATCTCTTTTACACCTTACCCCTTGCACCTGAAAGTTGTGCCCCCAAGAAGTTGTCTCAAAGTGAGTGTAGGAATGACAGGTGCTTTGTCTGGACGACAGACTCACTACGCTGTCACTGACAGCCCTCGTCTCCCCATCTCTGGTGAGCTCCAGTGCCCGCTCCTCAGATGGGGTGAGGACCTGGAGGTCTGGCTCACCATCCCATGTCTTCACCCTCTCAAGGTACTGTGCTTGGTCTTCTTCTGTGGAGACAGAACAAGCCATGAAATAAAATGTGGCGTGACACATGCAGAAAATCTTAGAGCGCTTAGAGGGCAAACACAGTAGGGCTCACTGGGGGAAAGGAAGGAAGTGCTTCAGGGTCAAGAACTGGAAACATGCAAGGTGCTGGGAATAGGAAGATCTGGGGAAGATATGGGCGGGGGGGGCGGTGGAAAGCATGATGAATGGCGTTCAGCACTCACCCTTGCTGCATAGATGAGGTCACCAAATCTTTTCCGGCACTGCCTTGTGGCTCAGGGAGTCAGTGGCCTGGCACCAACTGAAGTGGTAACTGCCTCCCAGGCCGCATAGCCATCAGCCCTCAGAGGTCTATGCCCTTCTGGAAGGAAAATAGTGTCCTGCCTTGCCTCAGATGCATCCAGCAGCCTCCTCCAAGTCATTCTTAGAAAATTTGGGGGGTTGGTGGTTATGTACAAATTGTCCTTTACTGCAATTCTGTCCATTCTGGAGTTTTTATGGAGCTACCCCTCGTTAGGACAGATCAGCTGCAGGCAGTTTGACAGAGCATTCCAGTAAGTTCCATGCAGTCTGCTTATTAGCACTGAGAGGAAGGCAAGTGAGCACTTGTAGATGTGCTGCTGGGGAGAGGGGGCGGTAATGATGGGTGAATGCCTCAATGATTAGCGACAGAGGAGAGTGAGGAAGGTCTTACACAGCTATCGGAGTGTCAGTAGGATGGGGCCTTGTGTGGGAGGGTCGGGGCTGAAGTGAGGGGGATCACTCTGCATGATATCTACAGGATGGAGGGGGTATTGCTCTACCTGAGATCAGTGAGGGAAGGGGGACGATGCCATACCATTCTGCCTGAGATTGGGGGTGGGGGGGGGATGGTAGATGGGTCTGTAATGCTGTAGGGGTGAGAGGGAGGCATTATCTGGTCCGGGAGTGATGTGACAGGTGTGCTTTTTCAATTTTTTTTCCAACTGTGCATGCGCAGTTCACAGCTCCGATCATTTCAGACATGCCACGCCCCACCCACAGCGCGAATCGGACTAGAGATGGCTAACGGTGTATGGGGGGTGCCTGCAAGTGGATTTCTAAGTCAGATCTGCATATACCCAGATTCAACACTTATAATGAAAATGGTAAAATTAGGCCCAGCATGATAAAGATTACTGTAGTTTTGATTAATACAGAGATATAATGTGACAGATTGTGGTATACTTTGCAGACACTTTTATATTATATTTACATATGTGATTCTTGGTAACCTACCTTACGGATATGTTCTTGAAGTCCTTTTATTCCATACAATCGAAACACAAACCACATTTTCAGAGAACGGAATCTACGTCCGAGGGGAATCTGCCAGTGCTTTATGTAAACAGTGTTCGTTAAAATAGTTGCCATTGTGACTTGTGTCTCACAGCCTGAATCAAGTTGAGCAACTCGTAATAGTCTCTATTATTGTCCCTAATACTGGGATACGTAATTGGAACCAATAGTCAATGAGAAGGCTGATTGAATGAAAAGAATTAATTTAGACATAATTCACATAGCCCTGAATTTCCTCTGTATATTTCATTTGTTGCTTTGCAAAGTTGTGTCACTCATCAACGAATAGGTTTCTTGGGAAATTAATTTTTCTATGAAATGGTTTAATTTCTAGCATAATTATATTCTATAAGGGCAGCAAGCATCCCAGACCCCATTAAACCATAGTTGATAATGAATGCAGGTTTGGCAGAAACTCGAAGCAGAATTCTCAGTTTTTGTGCTGTGGTGGTCGCTCCAGTTGCAATCGGGATCCCACACTGGATTGTGCACTGAAAACCTTATTAATTATTCACAGCCAAAACTGTTCTGGATCACCTTTGTTTTTATTCATGGGTCATGGGTGTCACATATACACCAGACCAAGTAAGGAAGGCAGATTTCTTTCCCTAAAGGACATTAATAAACCAGATGGGTTTTTTACAACAATAGCTTCATGATCATCAGTAGAATCTTAATTCCAGATATTTTTTACTGAATTTAAATTCCACCATCTGCTGTGTTGGAATTCGTACCTGGATCCCTAGAACATTAGCTGAGTTTCTGGATTAATAGTCTAGCGATAATACCACTAGGCCATCGCTGGCCCAGCAAGTCAGTAGCTGATTCACCTGCCTGTCAGTTGGTGGATTCAAAGATCTGGGCGCCATACTTAAATAGCAGTTCAGCACACTCATATCATTGTCTTCAGTCCAACTGTCTACAGGAGATCCCCCAACATGTCATGAAGCCACAAGTAAAAGGTGAGTAGCCTCAAGGGGAAGGCAACACTGATTCTCAGTGCCAGGGGCGTTGAGGTTTTTATTCAGAGAGTGTGGGCCCACCAGCATGTCCTCTACTCAGGGATGGTTCAAAATAGCACACCCAACTCACATCTCCAGTCTTGGAGAACACTGCCCAGGAGGACAGCATGTCTGCCAACTGCCCACGAAGCATCATCTTGAACAAGGGACTGATGGATGATCTCATTACTCTGCCAAGGTAAGTCCTCTCTCAAATTTCTCCCCTATCCATCCCAGCATGGCATCATATACTCAATTCTTTTAATTCATTCATGGGATGCAGCGTTGCAGGCTGGGCCACCATTTATTGCCTATCTCTAAGGGCATTTAAGAGTCAACCACATTTCTGTAAATCTGAAGTCAAATATAGGCCAAACTAGATAAGGTTCGATAATGGTTTCATGGTCATTATTAGATTTTTAGTCCCATATTTTTATTGAATTTAAATTTCACCATCTGCCGTGATGGGATTCAAACCCGGGTCTCTCGGGAATTATGCTGGGCCTCTTGCTTACTAGTCTAGTGACAATACCACTGTGCCACTGCCTCCCTGGTTACTCTCTTCACAGATGTCACACATCCATTAGCAGGGGACACGTATCAATGCTCACTCTCAACAAGATTTTCACAATACTTCCATTTCATCTGCCTTGTTTCTCCCTCTTCTTTCGGGGGAAGGCATACTATACACGGGGAATTTGCATGTCAGCCAACTCTGCTCCATTCTCTCTGATCATATCCCTTTTGTTTTCATACAGGCCGAACATACGAATGTAAGCAAACCCAGACAGGGGGAGGAGTAGCAGAGATCATCCACCTCATCAAGTTTGAGGGAGCTGTAGTAGAGCTGAGGAGCAGCAGAGTGGTGATACTGGCTGTTGTGGGGAAGGTTTTCATTGGGCAGTCAATGAGATTTTCCATTGAATCTACCCTATGCCGCTGGGAAACCCCTCAATGGGAGCAGAAGATCCAGCTGGCATGAACAGCCTGAAGATCTCGCCCATATGTTCAAATTCCACCATGGGAGCTGATAGAATTTAAATACAATTAATAAATTTGGGATCAAAAGGTGAGAACTGTCAATTGTAAAAATCTTGTTCACTAATGTCCTTTGGGGAAAGAAATCTGCTGTCCTCAGTTATATATGACTCCAGAGCCAAATAACAAGGTTGACTGAAATGGCTCAGTGAGCCATTCAGTTGTGGCAGTTGGAGATGGACAACCAACGCTGGTTTTGCCAATTAAGCTCCGAGCCGCTGTCTCTCAGCTAAAATGGCTAAGAATGTATTGTAATCGCTTTAAAAGAAAATACTCCCTTTACTTTCTGAGGCACCGGTTCATAGGATTGCATGGTTGTACAGGTGGTGGTAACCTTTCCACTATTTTTCTCAGGTGATGATTCCTTAGCTACAATCTTGAATAAACAGCTGAGGACTATTACATTAGCAAGGCTACAAACCTGAGGATGACCATCTCCTCAATTCAACAGAAACAAATCAGGAAGCAGGGATTTTAACTTTTCTCCTCCCAACCTAAGGTGATCAAGGTCAGTATGTAATGAGGGGGGAGTTTCCCCACCATGCCCACCACAGGAATCGTAACAGTTGGGAGGACCATACAAAGTAGGGCAGGATTTTCTGGTTTTGGGGCGAGTGCGGTCAAGAAATCCCACCCAATGTTTTTATTATAGATTCTAAAGTATTAGTCTAATGTAGCCCTTCTTCATTATCAACTTAGCAGCCATATTCCTATTGGAAATTTTCTGAACTGAATTAATCATTTAAAAACTGGTATATTTTTCTTTGTTGCAAATTTTACTGAGAAATTATATGTCAATACAAGTTAATACTTTCCATTTTATGCTCTGACTTTTTTTAAAACAAATATTAACAAATAAGGAAAAATGTATAAATGAACTCACACTCTCACATTCCAAATGCGTACTTAAGAAGCTCTTTCAGAGTCAGTGCAGACTCAATGGCCGAATGGCCTCCTTCTGCACTGCAGGGATTTTAGGGGAAGCTGGGTAAAATGCTCTTTCCAACAGTAGACACAGATTTAATTGGCCGAATTGCCTCCTTCTGCACAGTAGGGATTCTATGCTGCCAATATATCCAGTTTTATATATCAAAAAGATTTCTTTAAATGAGAAACCTCCAGAACAATCATTTACGTTACTTATTCATAAATTGCAAAGCTGATTTCAAATACAAAAATGCCAATTTGTGAAATGTGTGATATCTTTTTTGAAATCAGCAATAAAGTAAAATAAGGATGTCCAACATCAACAGTTATTTTGGCAATTTAGAAACTTGTAGATTATAGATTCAAAATAGTTGTTGGTTTACATGGACTTCTACTTTAATTAAACACAATTTGTCAATAGTAATCTGTATTAAATAAATTATTTTCCCAATATCTCATACTGTAAAGATTTCATATAACGAGGGCTAAAAGACCCACGATTTAATGTTCTTCAGTGTCATGTTAGCTGATTTCTGCTAGGGGGCAGTAGAGGTGCAACAATTGGCTTTAGTCTCTCGGTTTGCAAGAAGAAAAATCAACTCTTGAGTTTTTGTTCACAGCATCATTCAGTGTTCATGTTTGTGGACATTGGGGAAGATTAGGTTTGATAGCAAAAGTTGAAGTTGCTGAATATCCCGACAATATTCACTGTTTAGGCTCACCCAAGGAGTAACTAAAGGTACCAGACAGTTAATATCCTAAACAGAAAAAATCTCCCAAGAAAACCAACACTTAGTTCAATGAATATATGTTTAAATTAGCCACAAAGCTGAAAGTGCAGATAAATCATAACTTGCAAATTTAGGTAATGCTAAACCTGATTTGAGCTGAAAAAAGATAACATACTTATCAGACTGTTTCACATTATTTCGTTTTAGAAATATTTAATGGGCACTCACCCTATAGTCAGTGATGAGTCCTGGAAAGAGAGAGTAAAACGAGAACAGTGGCTGTAAAATGTGACTAACTTGACTAATGCAACTGCAAATGATTGGATGAATACAAAAATACCCAATACCAATGGTTCCAATAGAATATACAGAACAATAAGCACAGCAAGATCCGATTGTCTTTGACCCAGAGGTAGTAACAGCAAGGAAAAATTGCAAGTACTTTAAAATGTTTGGGGACTTTCAACAGTTTGTATCAAATGTAAAAAGATCAGTGTTTAGATACAGAACTTCTTTGACACCAGGTTGGCTGACTATAACAAGGTGTCATGATGTGGAGATGCCGGCATTAGATGGGGGTGAACACAGTAAGAAGCCTCACAACACCAGGTTAGAGTCCAACAGGTTTATCTGTAGCAAACGCCACTAGCTTTCAGAATTGGCTGTTCCTTTGTCAACTCCCATCCACTTGATGAAGGAATAGCCAGTTCCAAAAGCTAGTGGCATTTGCTACAAATAAACCTACTGGACTTTAACTATATAGCAAGGTGTCACAGTGAGTTTGCATGTCTCTGATAATAAGATATTGGATAATAAGAAATACGGATCCATGTAACCTGGTGACTTTTTACCAGGAACAAAATTAAAATACAAAGGCTCTGTGGCAGACAGAAAGAGGAAAGATAAAGGTGATCCTGGTAGATCCGTGCTATCATGCCTTACAGGGAGCTGAGAGTTGAGATGATTTTAGAAAGATCTGTACCATAATGTAGAAGATCGCCATTGGCAGAATTTGTGTGGAAATTGCTGTATGGGAGAACTGGCTGGACCCTGAATTCTGCCATAGGAAGATCTGAGCTTGGGACAACTGTACAGTTGAAATTGGTGCCATGTAGCAAAGTGGATGACCTATAGGATCTGAGAGATTTACTTTTGCTGTATCTGCTAGTCTATATGTAATTTAGTTTGTACTAGCCATTGTTTGTCTGTTAATTTATGGTCAAATTACATTAGCTCTGATTTGTTGGGTTTATGGATCCTAGTAAGCAGTCTGACAACGCCAGGTTTAAGTCCAACCGATTTATTTGATAGTAAACTCATAAGCTTTCAAGGTTTCCCTCTTTGTCAGGTGACAAAGATGATTCATCTGACAATGAGAGGAACCATGAAAGCTTATGAGTTTACTATTAAATAAATCGGTTGGACTTAAACCTAGTGTTGTCAGACTTCTTACTGTGTTTACTTCAGTCCAACGACGGCGTCTCCACATTTATGGATCCTCGCAGGGATCGAAACAAGATAAATATGTTCCTTAGCTTTTACACTGAATTTGGAAACAGTTAAGAATATAAGAAATAGGAGCAGGAGTAGGCCATCTAGCCCTTCGAGCCTACCCCGCCGTTCAATAAGATCATAGCTGATCTGAAGTGGATCAGTTCCACTTTCCTGCTTTCTCCCCATAATTACCTTATCTATCAGAAACCTACCTACCCGTGACTTAAATATATTCAGTGAGGTAGTCTCCACCACTTCAACAGGCAGAGAATTCTAGAGATTCACCACCCTTTGAGTAAAGAAGTTCCTCCTCAACTCCGATCTAAATTGCACCCCCCCCCCTTATTTTGAGGCTGTGACCTTTAGTTCTGCTCCCTTTCTAAGCGGGAAGAATCTCTCTACCTCTACCCTATCTATGCCCTTCATTATCTTATATGTCTCTATAAGATCTCCCCTCAGCCTTCTAAACTCCAATGAGTACAGACACAGTCTATTCAATCTCTCTTCATAGGCTAACCCCATCATCTCCGGTATCAGCCTAGTGAACCTTCTCTGCACTCCCTCCAAGGCCAATATATTCTTTCGCAAATGTGGCGACCAAAACTGCACACAGTACTCCAGCTGCGGCCTGACCAATGCTCTGTATAGTTGCAACAAGGCCTCCCTGTTTTTATATTCTATCCCCCTCGCCATAAAGGCCAACATTCCATTCACCTTCTTGATCACCTGCTGCACCTGCAGACTAGGTTTTTGCAATTCTTTATACACAATACATTAAGTACTGTTCGTACCCCAAACATTTATGCATCGTACCCTGGTTCAGATAATTGTGGTTAATTCTTGTCCCTGGCATGATTCTAGTGCCTGCAATCAGTAATAATTTCTCATCCACATTGCAATGCAAATGAGACATCTATCTCAGAGACATGCAAACTCACTGTGATGCCTTGCTATAACCAGCCAACCTAGTGTCAAAAAAGTTCTGTATCTAAATGGGACACTTCTTGCACTATAATTGCTTGTTCTATGACCAACGATAATGGGTTTAAATTCTTGCTTGAACAAAAATGAAGGGACCTTGCACATGCTTATGAGGTGTAAATTGTTTTTGATAACATTTCTCAGCATTTAATTTTAAGTAGATGCACAATTTTAAATTTTCCAAGTAGATCACGTTACTTATCCTTTGAAGCTAACTGCTCATTCCTGAGCATCAGTTCCAAAAGGGGCCAAGTAGATATTAACAACATCCCACCACAGAATGTGCTGTAAAGTTGATGTGTAGACAAATCCAAAGCATTAAAGGCTGCTGCATTTCACTGTTATCTCAATAATACATTTTTGAGAAAAACATCAATATTGTTCATTAACGTATCTTGTTGGATGGTGGGGAAGTGTGGGGTGAGAGATGCTAAATGACCTTCTCCTTCTCCTAATTCTTTTATTCTTATTTGGTAGAAACTTTACTGAACATACAAACCTATGCATTAGAAACAGGCGAGAGCCTCTTGGCCCTTTGAGCCTCCTCCGCTATTCAATAAGATTATGACTGATTTGATTATAACTTCAACTCCACGTTCCTGCCTACCCCGATAACCTTTCACTCCCTCGTTTATCAAGAACCTATCTACCTCTACCTTAAAAAATGTTGAAAGGCTGGAATTTTCTGGACTTTCCCACCAGTGGGATATCCCGGTCCTGTCAAAGTTAGAAGACTTCTCAATGTCTTACCCTACTTTTTAATGTCCAACCGAGACAGGGCCAGAAACTTCCACGTAAGGACTCTGCTTCCATTTCCTTTTGAGAAAGAGTTCCAAAGCTCACATCGCTCTGAGAGACACATTTCTCCTCATCTAAATGGATGGCCCTTTTGTTTTATATAATGACCCCGGTGCTAGATATTCCCACAAGAGGAAACATCCTCTTCACATCCACCCTGTCAAGTCCCCACATGATCTTATAATTGTTTCACTCAAGTTGTCTCAAGTTTACTCTTCCAAACTACAAGGATGCGCCTAACCTGTTCAACTTTCCTCAGAAGACATCCTGCCCAATCCAAATATTAGTCTGATAAACCTTCTCTCTATTGTTTACACTGTATTTACATCCTTTCTTAAATAAGGAGACCAGTGCTATTCACAGTATCAAGGTGTAGTCTCACCAATGTGTTGTATAACTGAAGCATAATACCTCCACTTTATTCAATTTTAATTACTTACTGAACCTTTATATTAATCTTTTGTGATTCATGCATTTGGGCACCTAGATCCTGCTGTATCTCGGAACTCTGCAATCTCTCTTTAGATAATATGCTTCTTTTTATTTTTTCTTGCTAAAATGGATGATTTTACCTTTTGCGCATTATACTGCATTTACCAGGTCTTTACCCAGCCTCTTGCCTTATCTACATCCTTTTGTAGCCTCCTTGTGTCCTCTTCACATCTTACTATTCTACTTAGCTTTGTGACATCAGAAAATTTAGCAACCATACCTGTTTTCAATACAGCCAAGTAATTAATATATATAAATGGTCAAGGCTACTGCACTGATCCATGCGACATACCAATCCTTACATTTTGCAAACTAGAAAAAGATCTATTTATGACTACCTTCTGATTTTTATCAGCTAGGCAATTTTTTTCCATGCTAATATGTTATCCCCTACACAATATATTGCAACGACACTTGATGTGACACCTTTCCAGTGCCTTTTGGAAATCTAAACACAGTACATACATTGGTTCTCCCTTATCTACAGCACATTATTTCTTCAAAGAACTCCAATAAATCAATTAAACGTGATTTTCCTTTCATAAAGCCATGCTAACTCTGTCTGATTCATTGAATTTATCTAACTGGCCTGCTACAATGTCTTTAATGGTAGCTTCTAACATTCTTCCTATGATAGATGTTGAACGAAACGGCTTGTAGTTTCCTGCATTCTGCCCTCCCCACCTCCCTTTTTAAATGAAGGAGTTACATTCACTAGTTCCCAATCTAATGGAACACTCTCTAAATCTAGGGAATTTTGAAAAATTAAAACAAATGCATCAACTACCTCACTAGCCATTTCTTTTAAGACTCTAGGTTGAGGTCCACCCTAACCCAGAGATTTGTCAGACTGCAGCTCCAGACATTTTCTCAGTAATTTTCTTGAATTCCTTCTTCCTTTCCATTTCCTGATTTACAGCTATTTTGAGATGTTACTTGTACCCTCTATAATGAAGGTGATGCAAAATATCCTTATTTTCCATTATTAATTCCCAGACTTTCTTTCCGTGGGGCCAATGCTCACTTTGTTAACTCTTTTTAAACAACTGATAAAAACTCTCACTATGTCTTTATATTTTTATCTAGCTTTCTTTTGTACTCTAATACTTCATTTTTTACAAATGTTTGATCATTCTTTGTCTTTTTCATATTCTGTCCAATCCTCTGACCTGCCTCACCTCTTTGTGCAATTATATCTCCTTCTTTAAGTCTGATACTATCTTTAATTTTTTTTAGTTAACCATGAATGGTGGTTCCTCCATTTGGACTTTTTCTTACTGTTGGAATAATTATGTATTTTGAAATATCTCCTAAATTTCTGCCACTGCATCTCCCTTAACCTATCCTGCCAGTTCATTTTTGCTACCTGTGTTTTATGCCTCATAATTGCTCTTATTTAAGGTTAAAATATTGTCTTGGATCTAGTCTTCTTTCCTTGAAACTGAATGCAAAACTCAATCATATTATGATCGCTGCTACTTGCAGTCAGCTTCGCAATTAGGTAATTAATTAATCATTGCCCAAAACATCCTGCTCTCTGCTTGGTGTCAGAATGTGATGTTCTAATAAACTATGAATTCCTCATTTAGGCTACCTTTTCCGATCTAAGTTTCCTAGTGTACATACAAATTAAAATCACCCATGATTATTGCTATAATTTTTTGACAAGCTCCAATTATTTCTTCCTTCATATCCTATCCTACTGTATGGTTATTGTAACGGGCTCATATAACATTCCCACAAGCGCTGGCACATTAGTTAGCATTGCTGCCTCACAGTGTCAGGAACCCAGGTTCAATCCTGGTCTTAGGTGACTGTCTGTGTGGAGTCTACACATTCTCCTCTTGTTTGCATGGGTTTCCTCCAGGTTCTTTGTTTCCTCCTACAATCTAAAGACATGCGTGTTTGTTGATTGGTCAGGCTAATTTGTCCCTTGGTGTCAGGGAAATTAGCAGCGTAAATATATGGGTGCAGGACCAAACTGAGATTGTTGTCGGTGTAGGCCCGATGAGCGGAATGGCCTCTTTCTGCACTATAGGGATACTATGATCCTTTGACTTATTGCTATTATCATTTTTTATCTCTACCCAAAACATTTCTACTTCCTGATTTTCTGAACTTAGTTCATCTCTGTCTAATGTGCTCATGCCATTATTAATTAACAGAGCCACCCATCCACTTTTTGCTAGCTTCTACTTCTTTATAAATCTCATATCCCCTTCAATATTCGGGTCCTGTTCATTGCAGTTAAGTCCCTGTAATGGCTATCATTATATTTATTCATTTAATCGTGCTCTCAGTTCTCTCTGTTTCATTTCGAATGTTATGTGCATTTGGATATAGATGTCGAATCTCATCTTCTATTTGTACTCCCTCTAATCTGTCCCTTCCTGTTAAGGCCTTGGCACCACATCTCCATAATTTAATATACCCGATGCCAATTTGCACAAGATTCAGATAATAAACCAGAGATGATTGGATCCTCCCTCTCCCACTGCAAGGATGACAACACTAATAACAAATGTGAGAAATGCATTTTGAAAGGTCTAATACAGATAGGAAATATACAGTAAAAGGCGGAACCCTTAAGAGTATTGATAGACAGAGGGACTTGGGTGCACAGTACACAGGTCACTGAAAGTGGCAACACAGATGGAGAAGGTAGTCAAGAAGACACATGGCATGCTTGTCTTCATTGGCCAGGACACTGAGTTTAAAAATTGACAAATCATGTTGCAGCTTTATAGAACCTTAGTTAGGCTTTATTTAGAATATAGTATTCAATTGTAGCCGCCACACTTCCAGAAAGATGTGGAGGCTTTGGAGAGGGTACAGAAAAGATTCATCAGTATGTTGCCTAGTATGGAAGGTATTAGCTATGAGGAGCGGTGGAAGAAACTTGGGTTGTTTTCACTAGAACGACAGAGGTTGAGGGGTGACCTGATAGAAATCCACAAGATTACAAGGGGCATGGACAGAGCGGATTTTCCCAGGGTGTAAGAGTCAATTACTAGGGGGCACAGGTTTAAAGTGCAAGGGGCAAAGTTTAAAGGAGATGTACAAGGCAGATTTTTTACACAGAGTAGTGGGTGCCTGGAACTCATTGTTGTTGGAGGTAGTGGAAGCGGATATTATAGTGACTTTTAAGGGGTGTCTTGACAAATATAGCAATAGAATGGGAATAGAGGGATATGGTCCCCAGAAAGGTAGGGAGTTTTAGTTAAATTGGGTTGCTGCAGGCTTGGAGGACTGAAGGGCATGTTCCTGCGCTGTAATTTTCTTTGTTCTTTGATCAGGGGAGATGATAAGTTTATTCAAAGGAGAAAATCAGCAGGAGACGATGTCTTGGGGAAAAAAGAAATAACCTTTGTTGACATAGTTCTTTCCTCAGCTCAAGATGTTTCAAAACACTTCACAGCTCATGAATTTCTCCTTCAAAAGTTGTAACTGTTACTGTTTAGGTAAACATAGCAGTCAATTCATGATTAGATCCCCAGAACAATTTTGAGCTAATGATCCATTAAGTTTTTGTTACATGGTATTAGTTTATGGATAATGACTAGGATGTCAAGGTACACGGACATGTATTCACTTTTGCATCTCATCATAAAGAGCATTCACTTCCTATTGCACTGCCCTTTTGACCTAGATTATTTACTCATGTTCCGTAGTGGGGATTGGAGATATAACAAGTAGGCAAGAATGCATCCTTGAGATTGTATGTAGCACAGATGCACAGTTGGCTACTTTGAGCTTGATGAGGGACTGCATATACAGAGTTTATGAATCTCCATGGCCATGATCAACAAGTGCGTTAAAGGTTAGGGGGGAGGTGGTGATAACAGGAAAGGAAGTGGAGTTAAGGTCACATTCAGATCAGCTGTGACCTCATTGAATGTCAGAGTAAGCTTGAAGGGCCGAATGATCTCCTGCTTCTAATTCTTATGTTTTTTATGATCAATTTACTAAGTTACTGAGTCTTTCCAGATAGCAACAGGAGAGATTGGCTAAATTGCAGCTCACCATTGTAAAAGTAAAGTAACTGATACTAACTAAGCAGCAACATAACCAGCAAGTCAGATTGGGGCTTTCCATAGTCAATATTCATATTTGTACAACTATAATAGACTCCTCTGGTCTCTTGTCAGTTTCTGTAACAAAAGGCATTTTTACATGAACAATTCTTTAACCTGACTCACAGCCCCCTACCAAGAGGAAAAATAACTGCCTTTAGTTTCGCTCCTAACTTCTCTTACTGGGAGATATATTCACACTTTAGATAGCCCACATCTCCAGTCCCTTAAGTTCAGGAGACATAGACTTGAACTGGCATAACAGGCTATTTAGCCTTAACTGTCAGATTAGGCTAAATCATAAAAAGCACTAATGGATCATGCTTTTGTCTGCAAATCTTCCAGAATCAATTTTGAATGATGAAGTAATGTTTAACTTCTTTTCTCTCATGCAAGCTGTGGTTTAGATCCCTCCCTCCCTTCCTCTCTATCCTCATATCCAACAACACATGCAAGGAGCTCACGGACTTCTTTGTCATGAAGACTGAGACCATCTAATCAGCTGACCCTGCCACTTATATCCTTTCCCCAAGCCAATGGCCAGGCCTCGTCTGGGGGACTCTTACTCTCAGCCCAGAACTTGTAACTTCCTCTACTTTATCTCCAATCATCCCTCGCGCACAAGTTCATTTTATTCATGAGATTCTGCCTCCTGCTCTCCTGGTCCTATTCCTAATAAACTATTGACCACTCAGTTTCCATTTCTGTTTCCCACATTTGCCGAAATTGAATAGTTTCCTCTCCTTGGATATTTGTCGCCCTCTTCTTCAGATTATCAAGTCTCTCCTCAAAATCCTTGACACCATCTTGTCTCCATCCTTACAAACTGCTGCCCCATCTCCAATCTCTCATACCCTTTCCAAAGTCCTTAATTAGATTGTTACCTCTCAAGTCCACCTTTCTGGAAACCCATGAGCAGAATGTAACGATTGGTGGAGTTTGTTGGTAGGGAAGCTACTTGAATGTTAATAGGTTGGAGGCGAAAGTTCTACCCCCCTCACAGGAGGAATCCCCGCTGGCCAATCTGATTGGCGGGCAATACTGGGAGTGGTGGTCATCACTGGCACAACATGTAATCCCAGCAAAGAAAAGCCAGGATCTGGGTGGAAGCAATGTACTGGGAAGTGGGATTTTTCAGTGGGGATAGGGTAGGAAGCTCTTGGATAGAATACATGGCAGAAGATGGGAATCTTGAGTGAGGGGCCAGGGAGGAAGCAGAGGGAACACAGGAACCAGAAACACTCCTGGGGATCAGTCACTTGAACATGAAAGTGGGTTCATGATGGAGGTATCCCCTCACCTCTCACCCGAGGGTCAAGCAGAGCCAGGCTTCTCACTAACCTCCTCCCGCCGGAACGAAAACCGAGACTGGCCTGGAAGCAGCACTTGTTGGTCAATTAAGCTCAATTCAAACACAAGTGGGTGGACTGCTCTTGGTCTCACCCATCCCTAGTAGCATTGTGGACCCCCAGTAATGCTGAGAGCAAGTGGGATGGGGTGGGAAAACCACCTGGGGAATTTTACAGGCCTCCCTGCTGCAAACTGTGCAGCTGGGGGAGGGGAGGTGGTCCTGTAAAACGCTGATTCAGGTTTGAATTCCTCCTAATAGGTCTCCGTCTATGCCACAGTACTAACATGGCTTTTAACAAATTTACAAATGATACCCAATGTCACTGTGATAAAGGTAAACTTTACCTCTTCAACCAATCTCGACCTGTCTGTAATCTCTAACACAGTTGATTATAATATCCTCCTCCAACGCCCTTCCATTCATCCACTTGGCTGGACTGACAGTCACTTGGTTCCATTCTTATTTATCTAATTGCAGCTGGGAATCATCTGTAATGGCTTCTTTTCTCACTCCTAGAGTTCCCTAAGGATCCTTCCTCAACCACCTCCTATTTGCCATTTATATCCTGCCCCTCAGTGACGTTCTTTGGCCGTTCATGCTGACAGGATCTTCTGGTCGATAACATCCCATTTTAAATGAGGTAATCAATATTCTGCAGTTGAGTATGCGTTGGCAAGAGCAGAGGTCCTTAAGGTCTTGGCCTGTGATCACATGAGGCACTGGCCAGTTCACTGAAGATGTTGTTGCCAGTTTAATTTACTTTCATTTGAATAAAATAGATGGTTTCTAGCTTTGATGCAGCCACCCAAAATCAATGGGGATCACCAAAACCATTTAGGCTGCAGCTGTGGTGCAGTCTACACAATTGTGAATGAGTGTTCGCTCTTCCTCATCACCATCGATTTCGGTTGGCCCCTTACTGCCCCTATATTGTCATAGTGTATTATTGAGATCCAGTCCTGGACCAGCTGTAACTGCCTCCAATTCAACATTGGGAAGACCAAAGCCACTGTTTTCACTCCCCCCACTCCACCATTTCCATCTTCCTCCTTATATAAATGCAAAAGATTGTTCTTGTTGCTGTTGGTGATACAAAAACCAACAAAAATAATTCCTAATGACCATGTACTTTCTCAAGAAAATAATAATAATAGACAAGGCATTATCAGTTTAAGTATATCTGTAAAAAAAAAAATCGGTATAATTACACTCTGAAACCTGATGGCTGTGCAGGGCTCCTAATAATTATATATTTGAATGATGTGAGATGCATTCAGGTTAAGGTTAAAGATTCAGTCCATTAACACCACAATTCAAAAATAATATAACAGTAATCTGAAAAATACCAGAATCCTGATGATCATGTTTGAGGTAAACAGGGTCCACTTTAAAAGCTCCAATAAAATCTGATCTATTCTTCACCCTGAAAAAAGGACACAATGTTCATGAATTAGTATATTGACTTGCAGATTCTATCAAAGGTGATGCTTGTATGTATATATTTATTAGTTATGCAATAATGTACAAAGGCAATGTATTTCTAATTCTGTATTTGCTGCAATGCTCACAAGGATTTGTACATATTTGTACAGCATATACTTCCCTTTTTGCTGTGAGCATGAAATGAGACAAAATGGTGACAAAAGACTCGTAGCTAAGGAATAATTATCTCTCGTACATTAAAAGAAAATATTCTAAATGAGCATATACAGGATACACCTTACTGACAGCACATTATTATGCACTTTTACAACTGCAATAACACACAACTGCAATATCCAGGTGGAATAATTAACTTTCAGGTGAAAAATAATACCAGTGATTAATCATCACTTTCATTTGATGGTGATGTTGCCCAGAATACATATTAGGCATTTACTCCTGATATCATCCGTGTAATTTTTTTAAAATCAAAAACTCATTTTATTTAGCAGGGTTACACACAAGGCTATCTTCCAAGAGTAGAGATTAACTAAAGTTATGAAGCCAATTACACAGTCTGAATGCGGTACTGTCAGATAGCTGTTCAGCAGACCACGTCAACTCATTTATGTATGGAATTAAGATAGCACAGAAAGCCATGGACGTCACATGACACCATCTGGTGATGCCAATTTTTTTCCTAGGAAAGGTGATAGCCATTTCGACACTCAGAAAACAGGTAAAGGAGGAAACATGGCATTATATTCCAGAACATCTATTTCTCCCAGACGGACCATGTTTTGTGCTTAAGGATGGCACAGCTTCTCAGTGCTTTCTTATTGGAGGTCTTTATTAAACTGACAATGGCAGTGCACAGAGATTGCCTCATAGCAGAGGTCACTTGACTTCAGCGAGCCACATGGGGCATGTAATATTGTTGCATTTCAAAACTCAAACATCTCCCTTTCCAGAATGAACATAAGTCACAATATTCCCCTTTTCCCAGCGAAAAACAAATTAGCATGCATGATCATCTGTAAATGAGTTCCCCACTATACTCACTGGTCTCATGCATTAACAACTGTTTGCTTGATGAGCAAGTTTCTGGGCTGGATTTCTGTCCATGCTTGCCCAAAACTGGAAAATCCCGCCTAAGGTCAACAGACCTTTGTATGGTCCAACCCCCGGTGGTAGGTGGGGCACCCCCTGCCCCCCTCCGTTACCTGCATTGCATAAATAGTTATTAAATTGTGCAGGTCTGTTCATGGTATGGGTACGTGTTGTCATAGTCCGTTTAGTGTTTCTAATGAGTGTTGTTCCTGGAGCACTTGTTGCCATAGTAACTAATGTGGTTTCATTGTTGTTCTTGGGGGCATGTGGACTATTAGGATTGATGGTAGCTCTGAAGGATCTGTTTCAAAAGTTTTTCAGATATGCCTGTGGTTGCACCAGTATATTTGGCCTTTCATAAGAACATAAGAAATAGGAGCAGGAGTAGGCCATCTAGCCCTTTGAGACTGCCCCGCTATTCAATAAGATCATAGCTGATCTGAAATGGATCAGTTCCACTTACCTGCTTTCTCCCCATAACTCTTAGTTCCCTTATCAATCAGAAATCTTCACTTGCACTGTTTACAATTGAGGTGGACAATTCTTCTACTCATGTCCCAAGTTTCCATATGAGTTGACGCCTATTAAGAACACTGAATATTTGTGCCCTGACTGGCTCTCCAATTCTCAGCTCTGTCAATGGTTTGGTAGCCTTGTCAAACTGAAATTTAGCTTTCTGTTATTTCACCTTGATCTCTTCACTTTCACATGTCACTACTCCTGGTTTCAGTAGCTTTTTTATTATTGGATGAGTAGTCTGGTGTGACGTTGGTCTTTGGACTGGAATACATTCCATGCCTTCAGTCAGCATATTTCTCCACTTAGGAATAGCCTTGTATACATCTGTGCTAGATTTGTTCAATCTGTTAAAGAATCCTTGGGTGATTTTCACTGCTGTATTGGCATTTCCTTTCTACCAGGGATAATATGGAGATGATGTATAGTGTTGAATTTCCCAGTCTTTTGGGAAATGATTGAATTCTTCACATCAAGTGAAGAACATTGTCACTTATTACAATGTTGGAATGTCATAATGAGTAAAGTGTGGTTTCAGATATTCTACCATTTCTCCTATCGTCATTGAAGTTAGCTGATCTAAGTCCCAGTATTCAGAATACTAGTCTGAGATAATGGGAGAAGGTGGGGCAACGATACTATCACTGGACGAGTCATCTAGAGGCCCAGGTTGATGCTCTGGGGAACCTGGGGCTGAACTTGTTCTCACATTAAACAACAGCTGCTTTAACCCATCTCAGTTCCTCCAAATAAAATGTGTTGACATGAGTACCCACTTGGGCCTTAGCTAAGCCTGCCTTCTTTTAGGATATGTGGAGCATCCTTTGTTCCAGTCCTACACAGACTTCAATCTCAACTTTTCTTCCAGTGCACTGACTGCATCAATTCCATTTCCTATTCTCATCCTGAACTGGAAAACTTCAACTTTGCTTTCAATTCCACCTTTCTCTCACCTTCACAAGTTTGTTTCTGATTCCTCCCCTTTTTTCCTCAACTTATCGGTCTCTAGTTTTGAGAATAGGCTATAAACTAATATTGATTATAAATCCAGTTGCTCCACTCATTCTTCACCTCCTGTTTCCATTCCATCCTCCCATGCCTGCTCTGGTGATGCAATCTCCCACACCAGTGTTTCTGATGCGTCTTCCTTTTTCTTTGTAAGATTCAACTTAAGATTCTCCCACCATGGCTGACTATGTCTGACCTTTATCCTGCACTTCTGCTCTCATCCATTTCCCTCCCTTGGAGAACCACAACAGGATTCACCTTGTCCTTACCTTCCACATTGGCAACCTCCACACTGAGCAGAATATCCCCTGTCTTTGCCATCAGTAAGCACTTCTTTCCTTGTGCTGCTCTTTCACCATTTTGACAGGACTGTTCCAGTCCATGATGCCTATTCCATTCTTCAATCACTTACAAGCCCCTTCCCCAGCTCACAGTATCTTACCATGCAAGCACAGAAGATGCAACACCCACCTTTGTACCTTCTTTTCTTATTCTTCAAGGCTCCAGGCAAAGGTTCTATGTGAAATAATGATCGATGTGCACCTCTCTCAATTTTGTATGCTGTATTCGTAAACTTGAAATGCAGTCTGTTACATAAATTGGGTGACTAATTTGCAGAATCCCTCTGCTCAGTTTGCATGCATGGTCCTGAGCTTGAAGTGCCATTTTTATTTTCCACCGTGGTCTCACACTGTGTCCTCAGCTTTATTACAGGGTTCCAATGAAGCTCAATGCAAGTTTCATTATGCGCTTTGAATAAAACAAAAGCAAAATTCTGGCGGATGTTGGAAATCCAAAATAAAAATTGAGTGTGCTAGAAATCTTTTGGGGAGAAAGTTAACTCTTTCAATGAAATATGAATCTTCTTCCAAACATTTATAGGCACTTTGCAGCCTTCTGGACTTGAGATTTAAATTCAACAATTTCAGAACATAATCCCAGGCCCACTTTGTTTCTCTTCCTTCGCATGTTTCACTCTATCTTGTTCTTGTGTTTGGCTAACAGCTATTAATTTTTCTGCTATTCACAGCTCTGCTATTTGTTTCCTATTTCACTCCTTTTGGTTTTGTAGCATCAACTCATTTGTTATTAATATCTCCAGTCTTCAGCCCTGTCAAAGACCTTTTTCCACCCTCCCCCATTGACCTACTTATAACCTATTTGCAGTTGTTAAGTCTTTTTCTAGTTCTGATTAACGATCATCAATCTGAAATGATAGCTTTCTCTCCAGCTATGATGTCTGACCTGTTGGTTACTTTTCTCCTTCAGCTGCAGGCATTATGACGTGTATGCCATGAATTAAAAAAAAATGATTGGGGGCGTTATTTGGATAACTTACCACAAAGCAGAGCAATCGAAGTTCACCAAAAGCCATTTATGAGCATTGAAGTTGAAAGAATCTGAAAACTGATAAAGCAAAGAAAACTGTAAAATATTATCTAATGATTTCAAGTCCAGTTACGCAGTGTCATTATCGTAAGAGAAGAACTGCCTTTTGTACCGACTGTGCAAGTGGTATAGGGAACTGACTTCATGAGGTTAACTCTGGTTAATAATTGCCAAACACATTGGCTAAAATTCTGAATTGAATATTCAAAGAGTTCAGAACTGTTGTTGGTTGTTTATAGTTAAAACAGAGCCATATAATGAAAAGTCTCAAGGCAGGCTGATGGTAGTTGAAACCCTGTAAGGTGGAACAGGAGGAAGAATTATGGATCTTATTTCAGGAGATGGAGGGAAAGACTTTTTGGGGCTGAGGGCACTCTCTGATCAACAATACTGTTAGAATAGTTAAGATGTAGGTGGGCAAGCTATGGCAGTATGCCAGCTATTACGTTTAACTCCTGATTCCTCAGTCAGATCTCCTCCCTGTTCCTACCTGTCATTTGATTCAACATGCACCACAACAACTGGATTATTCTCCTCCCTTTCAGAAGTGCAGATTCAATGGCTGGAATTTTACCATCCTGCCCATCATCAGAGGGCAGACTATGGAAAGGTCCGTTGACCTCAGGCGAGGTTTTATGGTTTCAAGACAAATGAGGTCATAAAATCCCACCCAATGTGTGGAGGAATCAGACTCAGCATAATGCAGGACCTCAAATGCATCATTGCTACTAAATAGATTAGTGAGCACATTGAGAGAGTGCCCAAAAGCAGAGGAATAACAGCAATAAGCATGGAAACATTTGGTGTCTCAGAGCAACACATTTTCATCATGCATCTTCAGATCATGCTTCTTTAGATTCTTCTCTTTTACCACGAATGTATAGGCACATATATACCCAATAGGTGTCATTCTTATAATACTTTGGGCTTATTTGCTGTACAAGACACAAGTTAGTAATTATTTATAAGGGATTTTAAACATGTTGAGGATTTATTTATTAAGACTGGGCACATAGAACAGTTTATGCACAGATAAAAATTGTTATGATTCCAGTTGCTAACACTATTGGAAGGCAAGGTTCCAGGATGAAACCCTGGCTCAGAAGACTCCCTTTCAACTCATGGGAGATTGACTGGAGTGGCATGGTGGCACAATGGTTAACAGTGCTGCCTCACAGCATCAGGGACCATGATTCGATTCCTGATTTGAGTCACTGTCTGCGTGGCGTCTGCATGTTCTCCCCATGTCTGCATGGGTTTTCTGAAGGTGTTCCAGTTTCCTCCCACAGTCCAAAGATTTGCTGGTTAGGTGGACTAGCCAAGCTAAGTTCTCCCTCAGTGCACTGAACAAGCACCGGAATGTGGTGATTTGGGGATCTTCACAGTAACTTCATTGCAATGTTAATGTAAGCCTGCTCGACTAATAAATAAACTTTTAACTTTAACTGAAATGATGAAGGTTTGTTCAGGAAGGCACTAAACACTTGAAGAGACTTTGTAGGGAATGTGCAGGGGTGAAGTCAAGACATCGACTAAACAACCCATCTACCCAACCCTTCAAGCATCACCTGCCCAGTGTGATTATCAGCCACCTCGGAGCTCATTAAGACACAGTCGAATCAAGTTTTCTTCAATGCTGAAGGACTGCCTAAGAGCCTGGAACATTTTGAAGTGTGAGCACTGGGTGAAAACACAGTTGAAATAAATTTGATAAGAATTGCACATGAATAATGTCTATAAGGAACTAGAGGGTGACAGTTATGTATGGCATATACAAACTTAGCAAGAATGATCACCATTAAGGAGGGAGACTAAGAAAGATCAATAAAAAGTTGACAATTAAAGTCACTAGAGTTCTGCGAAAATATGTGTGAGTGGAAATCTAACCTGTTTGTGCTTCTTTTCAATGGCACAGTTGAGTGAGGATTGCGAAAGAATATATTGTTTGCTTTGATTTAAGTTCAATCAGTTAGTCATTGGGAACTGTGGATTTATTACCAATCATAAAATGTAATACTCTGCCAATAACATCTGTTTTATGTGCATCGCCTTTGTAACATTAGTAATTTTTGTTAACTGACAAAGCAAAGTGCCCTCAGCTTTTATTACATGCAAAGCAATTTGATTGTATGGCAATATGTAAGGATCTATTTTCTTTTAAATGAATGGCCAGAAAAGTCATTAACTCACCAACATCTGTATCTGACCTCAATATGCTCTCTTAATGCACAATGCTACAGGTTATAAAACATTAGGTATCACAAAAGAGAAGAGAAGTTTTTGGGATTGGAAATACATTGGATAATTACTAGGTTGACAGATGCAAGACATAAGGCTGATTAATGTCCTCAATATATCATAGGACATTATTATAGATTTAATCTACTATTGATGAATTATTTTTTAATCATTTCCTTGCAGTCTGGTTATTGTTTGAATTCCTGTCTGTTTCATACAATAGAATATTGCTTGTACATTGAATGAAAGCCAGTGAATTAGTTAATCTTAGCTGGCACTACCTAGTGGAATTAACAATAAAGCACAAGTTATATACCATATGTATTCTAAAGGAAACACATGCAATGTTGATAATAACATACAATATAAAAAAGAGCGCTCTTTTCTTGACTGAAAGGTTGATTGAGGGAACGATTCCAGTAATGAGGGATTTTAAATGATAATGTTAGGTTGGAGAAGCTGGGATTCTTCTGCTTGCTGCAAAGGAAATTAAGGGATGATCTGATCGAAGTATACAAGATAATTAATATAAAGAAATTATCCCATTAACCGATGGTACAAGCAAACAAAAATTTAAGGCTTTAAGATACAAGAGAAAAGGAAAGAAGCAGCTAGTAACATGGAACCTGCTGCCTACAACAGTGATGGAAGAAAAGATGATCAAAGATTTCAAAAGGAAATTGAATAGCAAGTTCAGGAAATTAAACTTGCAGGGCTGCAGGGATAGAGTGGGGGGAATGGTACTGAGCAGACAGCTCCACAGAGAGCCAGAATGAAATTGATGTGTCAGAAACAAATTAATTTATAATGGGGAACAAAGAAATGCCTGACCAAGTAAATATATACTTTGGTTTATGATTGAGTAAAGGGCAACTACAGAGATACAAGGGAGGACCTGGCCTGGGTTGATTGGGAGATGGGCCTAACAGGAAGGATGGTGGAACGGTGGCACAATGGTTAGCACTGCTGTCTCACAGTGCCAGAGACCCAGGTTGGGTCACTGTCTATGTGGAGTTTGCATGTTCACCCCGTTTTTATATGGATTTCCTCTGGATGCTGTGGTTTCCTTCCACAGTCCAAAGATGTCTAGTTACGTTGATTGCCATGCTAAATTGATCCTAGTTTTGGTGGGATTAGCAGGATAAACATGTGGAGTTATGGGATTAGGGCAGGATTGTTGTCAGCGCAGGCTAAATGGCCTCCTTCTGTACTGTAGGGTTTCGATGCAACAGCAATGGCAGGAATTTCTATGAGTAATTCAGGAGATACAGCAACATTTCATCCCAAGGAAGAAGAAGCATATTAAAGGGGAGGATGAGGCAACCATGGCTGACGAAGACAGCATAAAAGCAAAAGAAAAAGCATATAATGTAATGAAGATTAATAGGAAGCCAGAGGATTGGGAAGCCTCTAAAACCAACAGAGGACAACTAAAAAGGAAATAAGGTGGGAGAAGCTGAAATATGAGGGTAAGCTAGCCAGGAATATAAATGAAGATTGTAAGAGATTTTTTTTAGGTATATAAAAGGTAAGAGAGAGACAAGAATGGACATTGCACTGCTGAAAAATGACACTGGAGAAGTAGTGATGGTAAACAAAGAAATAATGGAAGAACTGAATAGGTAAAATGCATCAGTCTTCATGGCAGAAGACAGCAGTAACATACCAAAAATTCAAGGGAAGGTAAATGACAAAGACAAAAAGATAAAGGAAATATAAATGGTGGTGATCATGGCTGAGAAGGATGCTCATAGTGGCACATTAAGAGATCAGAATGTGTAAATAGCAGAGTAATGGTAGGCAGAGTATCAAAGAACAACCTGGTACCTGTAACAGATAACCCTGGGCAGTTTGAAGGAGGCAGGTGGAAAACAAGATGGAAAGTGAGATTTTAAAAAATGATGGAAGAAGTTAAAATATATAAAAGTTAAAACAATAAATAAGGTAAAATGAAGTAAGATAAAATAAAATAATGAATGAAAAAGGAGTGGAGTTGGAGAAGAGAGTTTATTTCCAATGGTATTGTAAGGGGACAGAATCTCCACCCATCCCATACAGAGCCGTCAGTGCAGGGATTTCCAATGTTGAGAATTCTTGGATTCCTGACTTTCACAAGCATCTAGCTTTGATTCATCAGCAGCGATTAGGTTATATGGTGATATCACCTAGCGTTTTCATCTGGTATTATGATGAAAAATGACTTTAAATACTTCAAAAAGTTACAAAGTGGGATGGAGTGAAAGAACTTTCCAGACTTGCGCACGTCCATTACAAATTGTGTATTTTTAGGTATGTGGACATTTTAGATGTGTCCTTCTTGGCATGGATGTATTCAACTACATATGAATCAAAGGATCTTTCCCTGATCTCCATAAACTTAAATTATTTTCCACTGACATATATGAGTAATACAAAAATTAGAAACACCATGAGATCAGCTTAAATATTTAATTGTAACCTTGCACTTTTCATTTTTATTTCAATATTTCCCCCTTTGTATATTTGTTTGCATGAATATTAAGATTGATCTAACTTAACCCATTTTTGAATCTCCCTGACAATGCGATATGTAACATTATTTACTTATGTCAAAATTATTCTTTTCCTAAAATGACTCCCCTTCCTATATTTATGAATAGTATGAACAGGTTGGGAGTAAAATATTGCATCAGATATTGCCGCTCCTTACCTCCACTCCGTTTAAAAGAGGTCTGAATTCTGGACAGATGAAAGCACTTCCTGCATAAGCAGCATCAATGTGCATCCAGATATTTTTAGTTGTGCCTGAAATGTTGCACATGAAATCAAATCATATTTTACATTTTATATAGTGAAATATGCCAAAAAGGAAGATGATATTTTACAATAATAACACATCCTTCAACAACACAGAAACATATAGATGGCAAACAAGGAACTTCCATATATTCAGCATTTTATACCAATCTCAGGATACCTCAAAGCAACCAATGAATCACTTTTGAACTGTAATATTGGCAAACACTGATATAATGTAGGTACAGTAAGAAATTTCACAACACTAAGTTAAAGTCCAACAGGTTTATTTGATAGCACAAACTTTCAGAGCACTACTTCTTCACCAGATGAGTAACCTGATGAAAGAGCAATGCTCTGAAAGCTCCATGCTACCAAATAAGCCTGTTGGACTTCAACCTGGTGTTGTGAGACTTCTTACTGTGCCTATCCCAGTCCAACGCCAACATCTCTACATCATAATGTACATAAACCTAAGTGTCAATTTTGACATGGCAGGCTCTCATGAGCACCACTGAGATAATGGGTTGACTATTTTGTAATGTTGGTTGCTTGAACAGTACCATTGGATTCTTCATGGCTTCTTTAGAGAACATGTGCTTCTGACTTAGCACCATTTGTACCAATGTTAGAATTAGAGGCAGACACCTACAGGGTGATACTTTAACTCGCTCAGAACCCATTGACTTGCGGAGAGTTAAAATTGGGCCTGTCAGCTCACCACTCTAGTTTGTGTAGAAAAAGTGTATGGTTAGGCACTTTGGAAGGAGGAATGGAGGCATAAACTATTTTTTAAAAGGGGAAATGCTTAGGAAATCAAAAACATAAAGGGTCTTGGTTGTCCTTGTTCAACATTCTCTTAAGGTTAACACGCAGGTGCAGTCGGCAGTTAGGAAGACAAATGCAATGTTAGCATTCATGTCAAGAGGGCTAGAATGCAAGAGCAGGGATGTGCTTCGGAAGCTGTATAAGATTCTGATCAATCCTATTTGGAGTATCGTAAGCAGTTTGCATCGTAAGCGGGCCCCGTATCTAAGGAAGGATTTGCTGGCCTTGAAGAAGGTTCAGAGGTCGTTCACAAGAATGATCCCTGGAATGAAGAGCTTGTCGTATGAGGACCAATTGAGGACTCTGATCTGTACTCATTGGAGTTTAGAAGGAGGACGGGGATGGAGATTTTAATGAAACTTACAGAATATTATGAGGCCTGGATAGACAGGATATGGAGGGGAATGTTTCCACTAGTAGGAAAAAATAGAACCAGAAGGCACAACCTCAGACTAAAGGGATGATCCTTTAAAACAGAGATGAGGGAGAATTTCTTCAGCTGGAGAGTGGTGAGTCTGTGGAACTCTTTGCCGCAGAATGTTGTGGAGGTCAGATCATTAAGTGTCTTTAAGACAGAGATAAAAAGATTCTTGATTAATAAGGGAATCAGGGATTATGGGGAAAAGCAGGAGAATGGGGATAAGAAAAATATTAGCTATGATTGAATGGCAGAACAGACTTGATGGGCTGAATGGCCTAATTCTGCATCTATTTCTTATGGCTACAGTTATGTCAACAATCAAAGGCATTAATATAATCAGTCAAAGTCAACATGGATTTACAAAAGGGAAATCATGCTTTACAAATCTATTAGAATTCTTTGAGGATGTAACTAGTAGAGTTGACTAAGGAGAACGAATGGATGTGGTTCATTTAGACTTACAGAAGGCTTTTGCCAAGACTTCACATAATAGACAATGTAAAATTAAAGCATATGGGTTGCAGGTAACGTCTTGAAATGGATAGAAAGTTGGTTAGGAGATAGGAAGCAAAGAGTTGGCATAAATGGGTCTTTTTCTGATCGGCTAGTTCCACAGGAAGCTATGCTAGGACCCTAACTATTCATACTATATATTAATGATTTGAAAGAGGGAACTGAATGCATTATCTCCAAATTTGCAGATGATATAAGGTCTGGTGGGAGGGTGAGCTGTAAGGAGGATGCAGAGATGCTTCAGTGTGATTTGGACAGGCTGAGTGTGTGGGCACATGCATGGTAGATGCAGTATAATGTGGATAAATGTGAGGTTATCCCCTTTGGTAGTAATAACAGGACAACAGATTATTATGTGAATAGGTATAAATTAAGAGAGGTGGCTACTCAGTGAGACGTTGGTATCCTCAAGCATCAATCAGTAAGTGCGCAGGTACAGCAGGCAGTAAAAAAGACAAATGGTATGTTGGTCCTCATAGCAAGAGGATTTGAGTATAAGAATAGGGATGTTTTGCTGCAATTGTGTATGGCATTGGTGAGACCACACCTGGAGTATTGTGTGCAGTTTTGGTGTCCTGAGCTGAGGAAGGATGTCCTTGTTATAGAGGGAGTACAGCAAAGGCTAGGCTGATTTCTGGGATGGTAGTTCTGTCTTATGAGAAGAGACTAAGTCAGTTAGGATTATATTCACTGGAGTTTAGAAGACTGAGAGGCAATCTCATAGAAACTTATAAAGTTCTAACAGGGTAGATTCAGAAAGAATGTTCCCAATGGTAGGAGAGTCTGGAATTAGGGGTGATAGTTTGAAGATAAGGAGTAAACCTTTTAGAACTGAGGTGAGGAGGAATTTCTTCAACCAGTAGGTGGTGAATGTGTGGAATTCACTACCATAGAATGTAGTTGAAGCTAAAATGTTATTTGATTTCAAGAAGAAATTAGATATAGCTCCAAGGGCTACAGGGATCAAGGGATATGGTGGGAAGTGGGGGATCAGGATATTAAATTTGATGATCAGCTATGTTCAAAATGAATGATGGAGCAGGCTTGAAGGGCCGAATGGCCTACTTCTGCTTCTAGTTTTTATGGAGGTAATCCAAAGGAGATTATTCACCAGGCTAATTCCTGGGATGAGAGGGCTTTCCTATCAAGGGAGACTAAATAGTTTGGATCTGTATTCTTTGGAGTTTAGAAGAGTGAGGGCTGACCTAATTCAAACATTTAAGATCCTGACAGGGTAGACGGTGAGATGCTTTCACTAGTGGGAGAGTCTTAAACAAGAAGACATAGATATAAGATTAGGGGCCAATCATTTAAAACTGAGGTGTGTAACTATTTCTAGTGAATATCTGGAATTCTCTGCCCCAAAGGATAGTGGAGGCTGGATCATTGGAAATATTTAAAGTGGAGGTAAACTATCAAACATTGAGGGAAATGGTACAAAGGAATTGAGGCCGGTATAGATCAGCCATGTTCATATTGAATGGTGGGGCAGGCTTGAAGAACCTGGTGGCCTACTCCTGCCTCTGTTTCATGTGTTCATTATGCCCTGGGTGCAACAAGGAAACAAACAATATTGGATTTAGTAATAAATAATGATCTGGATTTATTTGTAGCCTAATCATACATGGGCATTTTTCAAATGGTAATCATAACATGATTGAGTTCAGTGTGGTGTTTGAAAGCAAAAAGCACAAAACAGCTATTAGAATTTTAGATTTAGGTAAGGCTGATTTTAATGAAATTGACAGAGACTATCCACAGTAAATTGTAAAAATCTGATGTTGTAATGGGTAAAACAACTGAAGAACAGTGAAGAATGTTAAAGAAACATTGAACATAATGTAGAACCAATTTATATCCCTGAAAAAGGAATAGCAAAACTTCATAGTAAAAAACAACCATGGACAACCAAAAAGAAAAGGGACTGCATAAAATTAAACAAAAGGACTTGAAAGAAACTGCACAGACCCTGCTGAATAAGAAAGATACAAAGACCAGCAAAGGTATAAAGCAGCTTATAAGAGCTACTATATGGGATTTAAAAAGGAAACTTGCAAGGAACATCAAAATCACAAGTAATGTTATAGTTTACACAAAGGGAAAGTGCATGGTCAAGAGTAATGATGGCCACTAAAGACCAAAAGTGAGGATATTGTAAATGACTATGGGAAATAGCAAACATGTTGAATAATTACTTTGTCGCAGTATTTACAGTGGAAAAGGAGGGTATCTTGCCGGAAGTCCCGAGAAAATTAATAGTAGATCAGGGAAAGGGTTTAATAAAGTTAACCTAAGTTAAATATCAATAGTGAGGAAATTAATGGAACCAAAGACTGATAAATCCCCAGGAGCTGACAGTTTCCATCACGGTGTGTTAAAGGAAATAGGGGAGCACGTTGCAGGTGCCTCAAGTATAACCTTTCAGAGTTCCCTAGATTCAGGAGTTGTCCCTCTGAATTGGAAAATTGTGCGCATCACTCCACTTTTTAGGAAGGGTGACAAAGGAAAACTAGGGAATAACAGACCAATTAGCCTAACATCTATGATGGGGAAATTATTGGAGTGTATAATAAAAGATAGAGTAACTGAAAATCTCAAAATATTTTCAGTTAATCAGGGAGAGGCAGCATGGATTCATGACAAGTAGGCCATGCCTAACGCACTTCATTGGATTTTTTGAAGAGGTGACTAAGGTAGTGCATGGTGTGAATGATAGAATAACATCACAAAGGGATATTGATAGACTAGGTGAATGGGCAAAACAGATAGATTTCAATGTAAGTAAATGTGAGGTTATCTATTCCAGATGACAAAAAGATATATTAGGGTGCTTTCCAGATAGTATAAGTTAAATATACTGGATGTCCAAAAAGACTTGGAGGTTTGGATGCATATATCTGTAACATGCCATGAACAGGTGCAGAAAGTAATTAAGAAAGCTAATCGAATGCAGGCCTTCATATCTAGAAGACTGGAATATAATGCACTGAAATTATGCTGCAGTTATACAAAACCTGGTTAGACCCACTTGGAGTATTGAGGGCAGATCTAGTCATATCTTAGAAAGGATATATTGATTTTGGAGAGAGAGCAGCACACGTTTACAAGAATGATTTTTGGGCTTCAGGATTTAAATTGTAAGGAGAAATGATACAAATTAAGCTTGTTTTTAAAAGAATTTAGAAGGTGCTGAGGCGATCTGATTGAAATCTTCAAGATATTAACGGAAAAAGATATGGTAGATAAACTATTTTCACTGGTTGGAGATTCTAGAACTAGGGGGCACAGTCTAAAAATTGGGGGCAGAACATTCAGGAGAGATGTTAGAAAACACTCCACCACACAAAAGGTAGTAGAGTTTGATGCCAGTTGATGCTAGATCAGTTGTTCCCTTTAAATCTGAGATTGATCATTTTTTGTGAAGCAAAAATATTAAAGGATATGGGCCAAAGCAGGTATATGGAGTTAGGCCACAGATTAGCCATGATCTCACTGAATAACAAACAGGCTCAAGAGATTGAATGGCCTACTGCTGTTCCCATGTAGCTAGAAGAGCACGTGGAGGAGGAGGGTACATGGACATTGTTAGAGGAGGAGGGGACAGCTGATCAAACACTTGACCACAGCCATTGTACCAAAATCTGAAGTAAGCAGAGCCTTACATTGGATGGGCACAGGTGCTGCATGGGAGACAGTGAATGGAGAAGCAGGTCAACTGAAAGAGAATCCCAACAGGCAGCATTGGAAATACTCAGATCAGTGTGATGGGTGAACGTTCCATGTTTGTGGGAGGGTGTTTGCATGAGGCTCCAAAAGGCTCTGCCATACCCACAACACACATCTTCCTCCATATTCACTTATGGTGTAAATGCGTGCAGCTGAACTGTTACTGGGGTGGGGTTGCAGGGGGTGCTGGTTGATGGTGGTGGTGGTGAGGGGGTGGTGCTTTAATGTAGGCAACATTATAAGTACAAAATAAATGTATTAAAGGCATTCTTACAGATTGGTCCCAGCTCCAAAATGTTATCAAATGCACAGGAGGAAGTGGTGCCAAGCGTTGCACAAAGCTGTAGATATAAAAAGAAGAAAAATTTAAAAAATTAGCTGAATAAAGCATTCATTTAGGCCCTCACTGTCTGCCCAGTTACATTCATGATGTGGAGATGCCAGTATTGGACTGGGATAAACATAGTAAGAAGTGTCACAACACTAGGTTAAAGTCCAACAGGTTTATTTGTAGCAAACACTACTAGCTTTCAGAACTACCTGTTCCTTCATCAGATGGGTGGGAGTTCTGATCACAAACAGGGCATACAAAGACATAAACTTTGTGTGAGGTTTATGAAGAAAAATGAAGGAGCTAAAGGATATAAACTAGTGAACTTCATTTTGATGTGCATGTATGGGCAACACATTATTGGATGCTTTTGCCAGAATTTTAGCACCTTGCCTGCCATGGAATTGGAGTGGGCGAGGGACAGGCAACAGAAATGTCTGGTGACTTTGGGCCAGAATTGCTGGTCTCACTCGAGCAAGGTTGTAAAATCTCACCTTTTATGTGCATTAGCACTGTGCACATATAAGGTGCAAAACCTCAATGCAATTTCAATAGCTATCTATAAATTTAAACCATGTTTTCATTTGTTTCTTGATATATATAACTGCTCATATGAATCTTGTGTGAGAATAAGAATGCAAAATAACTGATGTATTAAACGGTTTAGGGGTGATATTAAAAAATGACATTGCCTGCAGTTTGCCATGTTTGAAGAACTGATTCCATTTCCAGCAGACATCTTTCTTCATTCTAACCACATATATTTACTGATGCATTATTAGATTTACTTTATTGCTCACAAATGTCCAGAAATTTATTACACCCTTAGGCTGAGGGAAACTGTAAGATAATGAGATTTACTTTAATCTCTGTGGCCATGTGTTAGCTGTACAAACAAGGCAGGAATCCTTGCAAGCTCAATTAGCTTAAGCAAATAATGCCGGATGCTCCAGTTATGCTTAACTTGTAGACAAAATGTATTAAGAAATAATGGATTCAGAATGTCAGAACAATTCATAAGCCATCTGCCTGGCATTTAGGCCCACAGATTTAGGTAATGCTAAGAAGAACTACTTACAATTGTAAAAAAACTTAATTTATCTATAAGTTCACCGTATTTTTGATCAGTATGCACTTTACTCTTTTCCACATTAATTTACAGCCAATGGATATTTTGACTTCCTTAGGAATCATTACTCATATTAAAAAGACAATTTTTCAGCTGTTTCCACCAGTGGGATCTTCCGGTTTCACCGGTGACACTCCCTTGCCACGAGTTCTCTGGCAGTAGAGTATGTGAGCAATGGGAAATCCCTTTGGCCAGCCAATGGCGAGCTACCTCTACAAAACATTGCTGTGGGACATGGAATCCCACCCAAATAATATTAATGATAACGCTGAGATTGTTATATCATTGTGTTAAAGAGTTGTATTGCTAAAGAGTTGTTTGCTAAACGTTATCATCTAAGATGCAGTTGCATTAATTAAATCTCAAATAATACTGAGGTTTTTTTTCAAACACCATCCAAAGTAGTGTGTCTATTTACATTTGGAAGGAACATAGCTTCTGTTGAACTGTTGCACCCAAATGGTAGTTTAATCAATTTGAGCATTGTACTGACTGTCCATCATGGGCATTGGGCCATGTTTATGATACCTTGGGCCACTCTCCTATCATCCCAGAGAGCTCATTTCCTTCCCATGTTCCTTCCATGCACACCTTCCACCATCATGTCTCACAAATTTGAGTGAATTTTTCAAACACGTAACTAGGCATGTAGATGAGGGCTGTGCAGTTGACGTAGTCTACATGGACGTCAGCAAGGTATTTTACAAAGTTCCAAATGGAAGACTGATCAAAAAGGTAAGAGCCCATGGAATACAGAGCAATTTGGAAATTGGATTCAAAATGGGCTTAGTAGCAGGAGGCAGAGGGTGATGGTCGAAGATTATTTTTGTGACTGGAGACCTATATCCAGTGGTGTACAGCAGGGATCGGTGCTGTGTTCTTGCTGTTTGTAGTGTATAGTAATGATCTAGATATAAATGTGGGGTGAATCAGTAAGTCTGCAGATGACATGATTATTAGTGGTGTCGTAAATAGCGAGGAAGAAAGCCTTGGATTACAGGGTGATATAGGCATGCTGGTCGCCTATAATAAGGATATTATTAAACTAGAAACAGTGCAGAAAAGACTTACTAAGATGCTACCGGACTTGATGGATTGAGTTATATGGAGAGGCTGAATAGACTGGGACTTTTTTTTCTGCAGTTTAAAAGGCTGAGGGATGATCTTACAGAGATTTATAAAATAATGAGGGACATAAACAAGGCAGATGGTCAATATCTTTCCCAAAGGTAGAGGAGTTTAAAACTAGAGGGCATAGGTTTAAGGTGAGAGGGGAGAGAAACGTTGGTTAGGCCTCATCTGGAGTACTGTGTCCAGTTCTGGTCACTGTACTACAGGAAGAATGTAGAGGCCCTGGAGAGAGTGCAGAGGAGATTTACCAGGATGCTGCCTGGTATGGAAGGGCTGTCTTACGAGGAAAGATTGAAAATACTGGGGTTGTTTTCCCTTGAAAGACGTCGGCTGAGAGGGGATCTTTTAGAGGTATATAAGATTATGTGGGGTATAGATAGAGTAAATGGTGGTAAGCTTTTTCCACCATTAGAAATGGATAGAACGAGGGGTCACGGGCTCAGGGTGAGGGGGGATATGTATAAGACGAATATTAGAGGCCAGTTTTTCACACAAAGGGTAGTGGGGGTGTGGAATGCACTGCCGAGTAAGGTGGTGGGAACAGGCACGCTAGGGTTGTTTAAGGGTCTCTTGCATAGCCACATGAGCGGTCTGCAGATAGAGGGTTATAGCAGGACTGTTTGAATATCAGGAGGACCAAATAGCAGTAGACTATCTTTTAGTTTCGTCTCGGGAATGTCTTAGTTTTTTTTTAGCATGTTTAATTAAGTCTTATTGGTTTCCGCAGGCAATTCGGTCCACCTTGTTGACCAACAAGGGGCATGCATGCGGCATGTCGTGCGAGAGCTGCTCTTGGATGTTACTTCAGGAGTTGCCTAGTGCTTCACGTCGTCAGTGTATGCTTAAACTGGACCATCTGATGGGCAACATGCCAGCTCAGAGACTATCGCTGTTGCTGTGCTGACACATGGATTTGGGCCTGTGTCTGCGGGAGTTTGCGCGTTCTCCCCGTGGTTGCGTGGGTTTCCTCCCACATCCCAAAAATGTGCTCTTAGGCTGATTGGGTATCAAATTGTCCCTATATTGGTCCCTATACGGGAATCTTCAACAATAGGCATAGCCTAAAGTCATGGATATGTCATTAAGACGATAGGACGGCAGCGTGGGCTCGTTGGGCTGAAGGGCCTGTTTCCCGTGCTGTGTTGCTCTTTGTTCTTTGTTTGTATACAAAAGTGTCCAGAGGGGCAATTTTTTCACACAGTGGGTGGTGAGTGTCTGGAATAAGCTGTCAGAGGTAGTAGTTGAGGCAGGTACAATTTTATCTTTCAAAAAGCATTTAGATAGTTACATGGGTATGATGGGTATGGGGGGATAATGGGCTAAATGTGGACAACTGGGGCTAGCTTAGGGATTTAAAAAATAAGGGCAACATGGACTCGATGGCCCAAAAGGCCTGTTTCCATGCTGTAAACCTTTATGACTCTATAGTCAAATGGAATTTAACTCTGAAAAGAGAGAGTTGATGCATTTTGGGAAGATTTAACAAAGCAGGAGAATATACAATGGGCAGTAGGTCGCTACAAAGTACAGGGGACCAGAGGGATCTGGGGGTGTATATCCAAAGATTCCTGAAAGCAACAGGACAAGATGGCTATGAAGACATACGCGATAGGGCACAGAGTATCAGAGCAGCTAGGTTATGATACAGCTATCTAAAATTCGCATTAGGTCACAGCTGGAGTACTGTGTGCAGTTCTGCTTGCTACACTATAGAAAGGATGTAATTGTTCTAGAAAGAGCGCAGAACAGATTCATCAGGATGTAAACTGGGCTGGAGGTTCCAACCAAGAAAAGAGGCTGGTTAGGCTGAGATTATTCTCTTTAGAGCAGTGAAGACTGAGGTGTATAAAAGTATGAGTGACATAGACAGGGTAGATAGGAAGAAATTTTTCCCTTTGCGGCTATGTAAGGCTCTGTTCAGGGTATTGTGAGCAGTTTCGGGCCCCATATTTAGGGGAGAATATGCTGGCCTTGAAAAGGATCCAGAGAAAGTTCACAACAGTGATCCCTGGAATGAAGAGCTTGTTTTATGAGGAACGGTTGAGGACTCTAGGTCTGTACTCATTGGAGTTTAGAAAGATGAGCGGGGGTGGGGGGGATCTTATTAAAACTTGCAGGATACTGTAAGACCCGGAAAGTGGACATGGAGAGGATGTTTCCACTAGTTGGGAAAACTAGAATGAGAGGGCACAACCTCAGGCTAAAGGAATGATCCTTTACAACAGAGATGATGAGGAGGAATTTCTTCAACCAGAGAGTGATGAATCTGTGGAACTCTTTGCCGCAGAAGGCTGGGGAGGCCAGGTCGTTAAGTGTCTTTAAGACAGAGAAAGATAGGTTCTTGATTAATAAAGGGATCAGGGGTTATGAGGAAAAGGCAGGAAAATAGGGATGAGAAAAATATCAGCCATGATTGAATGGTGGAGCAGACTCAATGGGCCGAGTAGCTTAATTCTGCTCCTGTGTCTTATGGTCTAGGTAGAGGGATCAATAGCCAGGATTTAAGGTAATGGGCTGGAGATTTAGAGGGGATTGGAGGAAAATCATTTTCATCCAGAGGATGGTGGTAACATGGAACTCACTGCCTAAAAGGGTGGTAGAGGTGTGAGCCCTCACAGCATTTAAGAAGTATACAGATGAACATTTGAATTGTCATTGCACAAAAGGCTATGGACCAAGTGCTGGAAAATGGGTTTAGAATAGATAGGCTTTTGATAGCTGGTGCAGATATGATGGGCTGAAGGGCCTCTTTCTGTGCTGTAAAAATCCATGCCTCTACGATTATGATTCCTGCCTCCTCACTCTCCAAGATCCCACTACTTCTTTCAGGTGGAGCAATGATTTGCTTGTACTTATTTCAATTTAGTAAACAATATTCTTTTCCTGTCAAAGACAGCTGACCTTTATTCTGCTATTAAACTGAATTTGGTCCAATACTTTGTTTCTTCACTACTGTCATTATCACTCTCTTTGGCTTTTGGTATTGAATCTGTCCTGACCTCTAACCAATCAGCGGCCTTCTCTTTTGTTTCACCTGATTTCCCCTCCCTCCTTTTCCAGAAGCATAAAAGCCTTCACATTGAGAATAACCTCCATTATGGCGCTATCACCAAGCTAAATGGGACAACTAGCGTTCTGGGAACTCAGATTTGAATCCCACCACAGCAAATGGTATGTTTCACTCTAGCAGGGTTTAGAATAGCTGTCCACTTTTGGGGAACTAATGGGATGACACTGCTGGAATGAGGGGGGCGGGGAATAGGTTTCTCTGGCAGTGCCAATCTGTGTCCCTTGGTACTATCCAAGGGGCAAAGTGTCAATGCCCGGGGGCACCTTGATACTGCCCATCAGGCATCAGGCAGTGCCAAAGGAGCAGGGTTTATTTGGGGGTGAAGCCTGATGAAGCAATCAGTGGGAGCTGCCACTCTGTGTAGGGATTGGTCAGAGAAGAAGGGAGGCCAGCAATTGGGACGGATCAGGGAGCTGGGGGGAGAATGGTTGGGTGTTGGGACTGGGCCTGGGAATAGATGGTGTGCCAGCTATCAGGCAGTGGGGGCACAGAGAGCGATTGAGCTGGCCAGAAAAAGCGAGGCTGTCAGTTCTGGGCCACCGCACATGCCTTGATCTCGGCACTGAAAAATTGGCGCGTGCACAGTGGCCCTTTCAGCATGCTGATTGCAGTCTCTCCAGTGGGAGTAGGTCCTGCCACTGAAATTTAATGATATTCACGCTGACGGCTTCTTCAGTCCACTGAGTGTAGGAAATCCTTCTCTGAATTCCCACTGTAAAAAACCAACGTGAATTACTCCAGTTTTCACGCAAATTCAATACTTGAATTTTTTGGGGGAGAATTCCACCCACATTGTCTACAAAAAGTAGGTCAGATACTAGGAATACTGCAACGACTAACTCACCTCCTCACTCCCCAAAGCCTGACTAGTATCTGAAGCTAGAAGTCAGGAGGGTGAAGGAATACTCCCTACCAGCCTGAATGGGTGCAGCTCCAATAACACTCAAGAAGCTTGACACTATCCAGGACAAAACAGCCCGCTTGATTGTCACCACACCACAAAATCCAGTCCCTCCACCACTGACATTCAGTAGCAGCAATGTGTATTATCTACAAGATGCACTGCAGCAATTCACCAAAGATTCTTACACAACATCTTCCAAATCCACAACCACTTCCATTAGATGGACAAGGGCAGCAGGTACATGGGAGCACAACTACCTACAAGTTCGCCTCTAAGCTACTCATGATCCTGACTTGGAAATATATTGCCGTTCCTTCACAGTTGCTGGGTCAAAATCCTGGAATTCCCTCTCTAACGACATTGCGGGTCAACCCACAGCATGTGGACAGCAGTCATTCAAGGTGGCAGCTCATCACCATCTTCTCAAGGGCAATCAGGGATGGGCAATAAAAGCTGGCCAGCCAGCGATGCCCATTTCCTCCAAACAAATAAAGAAAAACTGTCTACCTCTCTTCATTCTGAAAAAAGCCATATTGGACTTGAAACGGTAATTCTGTTTCTGTCTCCACAGATGCTGCCAGACCTGCTGAGATTTTCCAGGATCTTCTATTTTCATACTTGTAGTGTTATGGTTGTACTAAAGATAAAGTCCCAGATGACCATAGGCTGACTGGTGGTGATTTAACCTGAAGATCATCACACCTCAAGCAAGGGGCAAGGTTGAGAAGGAAGGGCCTTCATGAATAACCTCAGCTGGTTGAGGATTTGAAATCACACTGTTGGCAGCGCTCTGCATGATAAACCAAGTGGTCCAGCCAGTTAAGCAAAAGCAACCCAACCCATGAATACCAATTCATCTAATCTTATCAGTGGCTCAGTGTATGAGGGTACTAACATTTAAAATTAATTTAATGAGGTACAACTCACCAGGAAATCAGAAGTGTCATGAATCTGCCTCATTAATCTTTATGCCCATTGTCTCTCTATGCACCAGTAAAATGTCCCAGAGCCTCACCTCCCAAAATGACCTGTTAATGCCAAAGAAAGCCAGGATGCATGTTTTATGAAGGTAATCTACTGATGCAAGAAATGTACGGTTTAAGTCGTGGAATGTACGGTTTAAGAAGATGGAAATATAGAAAAATAATAGTGCAATTGAGTTTGTTTCTGACCAAGATAATGGAAATGTTTACTTACATAGAAAGGAATTAATCCCAAGGCGAGATCTTCTTCCAAAGCTTGTCTTAATGTTTCCCCACGGAGACTGAATTTTTCATCAGTGGGTAATTTTCGCATTTTGACACTACCAATCAATCCTGCTCGTTCAACAGAAGAATGAGCCTGACAAAGAAATAAAGATTGATTAAAAATTGGCCCTAAGTGGCAAATAAACATTAGTCGTACAATTAAGCCACCATTAAGAATCAATATTTTTCTTGCTGGTATCAGGGACTTCAAACTTTATGGGTCCAATTTTAACCGTGTGTAAGTGAGTGAGTTTTGAGGAGTTCAAATCTCGCCCATCTCTGCTCTCTGCAACCCCTCAAGTACCGCATCCAAGTTACCATTCAAGCACAGATCCAGGCAGTGCATGAAATATCAGCACTTGCAGAAATCTCAGCAAAGATTAATGAATGACAATCATGAGTGGAACCTTGGCTCATCCAGTCCCAGATGAGCAGAAATTCCTCCAATTAAACATAAGGAAGACCAAAACAAATAATCCTCCATCCCTACAAAAACATTGTCTCCCAACCATAGATTTTATCCTTGAAGGATCACGGTCATTGTCTCAAGCTAACCTTGCAATCTTGGTGTTCTATTCCACCTCAAACTAATATTCTAACTCCATAACCTCTCTCTCACAATTATCACCTAGTTACATCTAACATTACCTTACTCCACCTATCTCACTGTTTAACATGTTGTTAAAATCCTCTTCATTTGTTACCTCCAGACTTGATTATTTCAATAATTTCCTGGTCTGACTCTTATACCCTCCATAAACTTAAACTAATCCTAAACTCTTATCACCCGTATTCTAACTCGCCCAACATCCTGTTCACCTTCCAGCCTCATGCTTGCTAACCCTCATTGGCTCCAGGTCCACTAACTTGATTTTAAAATGGTCAGCCTCAAGCTCAAATCTCTCCATGACATCTTCCCTTCCTACCTCTGTAACCTCCTTCATCATACAATCGCTCAAGAACTCTGGCCACTTCTGCAGTCTCCATTTCCTTGGCTCCACCACTGATAGCTGTGCCGTCAGATATCTACACCTAAACATTGGAAACCACCCCCCCCCATAAATATACCTTGCATATTTATTCTGTTCTGACACAGAAATGGAAACGGTTTTGGGGATATGAACCATAAGGTCCTTCATATTATAAAGCCCTCCATCTGATATCCTTGAGTCTTCTCTTTTCCAAATAACTTACCTGATGAAGGAGTAGTGCACTAAAAGCTCATGATACCAAATAAATCTGTTGGATTTTAACCTGGTGTTGTGAGACGTCTTACTGTGTGCACCCTAGTCCAACGCTGGCATCTCCATATCATGTTTTCCAAATAATGATTGCTATTCTCGCTGCATTTTCTACTTCAATATGCCCTTTGTAGTAGGTGGAATGGCATACAACATTCCAAGAACAGTTAAACAACAATACAATCAATTCAACATTACTTCCTCTTTTATTCTATTCTTACATTAGTTCCTCTTTTGTTCTATTCTTCTAGGAACGATTCATAGTATTTTGTACTCTTTTCACCTTCGTTAGCCTATGCTGCTACACGTAAGAATTTATGGATTGATATTTACAGCTTTTTTTGATGGTTTACCACATTGTTTCATATCTTGCAGTGGATAAGTGTGACCTGTTCATTCCAAAATAAAACACCTCACAATTCTCCATAATTAATTTTATTTGTCACTTATTCACCCATTCTGCAAGCTTGTTTGTCTTCCTATATCTTAATGTTTTTCTCCTTATTATTAATTATTCTGTAAATTTGGTAGTATCTTCAGATTGCATTCTTTTACTTTTAATGAAAATCATTTATTGATATAAGTAACTATCATCTCACCATGAATCCCTATGACGAATCACTCCTTTCTGCCAGTCTGAAAACCAGGAGTCAGTCAAAGGACAGGGGGTAAACCATTTAGGACCGAGATGAGGAGCAATTTCTTCACCCAAAGAGTAGTCAGCTTGTGAAATTCTCTCCCATAGAAAACAGTTGAGGCCAAACATTGTTTGTTTTCAAGATGGAGTTACTAATAGCTATTGGAGTTAAAGGCATCAAAGGATATAGCGGGGGGGGGGGGGGGGGCGTTGATGAAAGTGGGGGGAGTAGGAACATGTTACCAAGTTGGATGATCAGCCATGATCATAAAGAATGGCAGAGCAGGTTCAAAGGGCCAAATGCCCACTCCTGCTCTTATTTTCTATGTTCCTTGAACATTCCACGATATTGTCCATGTCTGCTATTCTTCCAAAGGTTTCTTTTTTTCGTTTTATTCTTTCATGGATGACAGCGTGTCTGGCAAATCCAGCATCTATTGCCCATCCCTAATTGCCCTTGAAATGAGTGTCTCATTTGACCATTTCAGAGGACAGTTAAGATTACATTGCTTTGGGTTCGGAGTCACATGTAGTCCAGAACAGGGTAAGGATGGCAGATTTCCTTCTGTAAAGGATGTTAGTGAACCAGATGGATTTTTAATGACAATCAGTGATAGTTTCATGATCATCGTTACTGAGACGAGCTTCACATTCCAGAATTATTGATTGAATTCAAATTCCACCAGCTACCATAGGGGATTTGAACCCATGTCCTTAGAGCACAGACTGTGCCTCTAGATTACCAGTCCAATGGCAGTACCACTATGTCACCAACTCCTCCATCTCTAGGGAGAAGATTCTGGCATAGTGGTAATCTAGAGTGGTAATGCTCTTGGGATATGAATTTCAAATGCTCACCGTGGGAGCTGGTGGAACTTAAATTCAGTTAAACATAACATAAGAGTGAAGAGCCGTGAATGCTAGATATCTAAAATAAAGCATAACATTCAGAATCTGTGCCAGAAAACACAATTAAATTGGGGCAAATATTTGTGAGAACATCAGTAAAAATTCACTCCCAAAAATTAATATTGATCAATGTGTCATATCCTAATCAGTTCCCATATCTCCTTTTCGATTTCTAAAACATAATAGTCACCCATGTTAAGGCTTCAACTTCCCCCATTCAATCTGACTTTTATCCTTTCGTCTACTAGAATTGCATCCATTTTATTTCTCCAATCTAGCTCTTGCTTGCAATGACTGCCTTTATTTCATTCTGCTGCCCTGCCGGCTGCCCACGGAAGTCTGGCAAACGTGGACACAATGTACAAATTGCAAACCCCATCATTTGCTTCTGCCAAGTTGGCTGTAATTCCACCCTGGGTTTTCTTGCAGATGGGTCTCATTTATGGCTGTCACCCAATGTGCCCAATATTGCCATGAAAAATTCCTCCCCCCCCCCACTTCCTTGTTCTGAGCAACATTACTCCCATTGGAACAATTATTGCATTCATCAAAGGCACCTCATAAATTTTAACACCACTGTTATGTTAACTCATGGAAATGCCATTGTCCAAAAATTCTACATGTGCTTCCTTGGAGTAAAGCATCCTCCTCATTTTCATGAAATTGTACCTGTTAATAAGTGATCATGAATTTTACATGCCTATCTGCATGTCATTTTTACTTTTTTATTCGTTGTTTATGGGAAGTGGGCATTGCAGGTTGGGCCAGCATTTATTGCCCATCCCTAATTGCCAATGGATCTGGAGTCACAGGTAGGCTACACCACGTAAAGATAGCAAAATTCCTTCTCTAAAGGGTATTAGTGAACCAGATGGGTTTTTATGAACAGTTGACGATGTTTCATGATCATCATTAGAATTCCAGACTTTTATTTAATTCAAATTTCACCATCGGCTGCGGTGGGATTCGATCCTAGGTTGAATTACAAGGACAATACCATTACACCACCATCTCCTCATCACATCAGCAAAGACGCTGCAGTGTAGCTTGCATGCTTTTGTCCCAACTGTTGGACATATTCACAAACATAAACAGAAAGGTCACTTGTGTCCTCAGGCAAATCCTCCCACAGAAACGAACTTTACACTGTGCTACTTGTTGAAGTGCTGTCAGTTTCTATTTCTTATCATTCTGTCAGCAATAAATATGTCACAGCTCAGTATAATATAATTAGTGCATCAAGGATTAATCGGGTCAAAGTACTTCAATCCCACAAGCAAAGGAAGCAGCCATTTAAACCTTAACCACATATTAGTCCAGTTCTGAAGACAATATTTCACATGATTCTGTAATTGTAGCCACAGTAAGTTAGCATTTGGTAATATCTAATAAAGCCAGGTAACCTATTCAAGGTCTATGCGCCCTTTAATAAGGAAATGATTTCTCTTTGCTGCCCTATATGGGACTGCATTTGCTGTTGTCCCAATAGATTTGCAAGCAGCAAACTGCAGCTGCAATGATTATATCTGAAACTTTCCCAATCCCAGTCTAACACAATACCACTTGCCACGTATTCCCTCCGACCCTGTTACCAAATCAGGGTTTCTTCTTCAGATCACTTGAATATGCCAGGGAAATGCATAGCCATACTGGAAAGCCTAATACACAAGGCCAGGAAAATCTGGGTAAGCTTCAGGACACAAGTATTAGCATCTTCTGGCTGCTGCTGATGTTCGGCAACTAGAAGGTTACAATTCAATGCCCAAGATCCTAGGGTAGGAACTCGGAGGTGGCTTCACTGAAATTCTTTGGCCTGTCCCAGATCCTGAGCGCATTGTGGCCTCTCACACTATCTTCCTGCCTGGCCATGCTGATCATCCAGCGCAGTGTGTTGGCAAATTTGTGCCCTTTTTTGGGGAAAATTCAGCCCAATGTTTTGAATCATTGGGACAGCATTGTGGCACAGTAGTTAGCATTGCTATCTCAAAGTGCCAAGGAGCTGGGTTCAATTCCCAGCTTGGGTCACTGTCTATGTGGAGTTTGTACATTCTCCCGGTGTGTGCACGGGTTTCCTCCGGGTGCTCCAGTTTCCTCCCAGAGTCCAAAGATGTGCAGGTTAGGTAGATTTGCTATGTTAAATTGCCCCCTTGTACTAGAAGGACTAGCTAAGGTAAATATGTGGGACTACGGGATAGGGGCTAGGTGGAATTACAGTCAGTGCAAACTTAATGGGCCAAATGGCCTCCTTCTGCATTGTAGGATTGTATGATTCTATGAATCAAACATGATTTCTTCTTACTCAACTCGAAACATTAACTCTGTTCCTCTCTCCACAATGCTGCCAGACTTGCTGAGTTTTCCAGCACTCCCTGTGGTTATTTCGTATTTCCATCATCCTTAGTATTTTGCTTTCATTTACGTGGTGATCAGGCTTGTTCTATGCCAGGTGGAGCTAGGCAACCTCCCCCAGGAAACCTAAGGAAATTCCTTTTTCCTGACCTTTGTACATTGCAGTGGAGTGGGGAGGGTGGCAGGAACTTGACAAGTCTTCTTTGATTAAACTCAGCATTCTGGAAACACCTGCCTCACTTGTTACATTTCATTTCAAAGCACCAGGTGGTTACATCGCTAGTCTAAAAAAACACATCAATCGTGCTAAACATCTGTTACTTTTGTGATGCTTACTGTAGACATATCTATCTGCCTATACAATGAACACTGGCTATTATGAGTCTATAAAATAACCAAGGCTGCTGCCAAATGAATAAAAGATCTTTTCAGAATTTGGGTTAGATAATGAAACCCTTCTCAAGCTGCTGACAGTCCTAAACTATGAATGTGTATAGACAACACACACTTGTATATCCATCAGGAAGAAAATGTGAAGTAATAGTGCATGAAAGAAAAGTGGAAGATGGATATAAATGATAAAAATAATTGAAAGGATGGGAGAAGATTCTACATGGAAAGAGAGGAAAATACAATGGAAAAATACAGAGGTTAAATAATGGTAAACAATGAGGGAGGGCAAGCCAGGCTAATGACAGAGATAATCTTTCTTATCTAATAGCTCCTGGAGTGAGTATGTATGTTTTCATTAGAACATAGGTGAACTACAAATAAGAACTTGGGTTTATATGGCATATTTATTGTAATGAAACTTCCCAAGGCACCTCAGAGATGCATTATAAACAATGTATCACACTGAGTCACAAAGAGATAATGCAGCTGAATGTATGTGGAGTTTGGCCAATTGGGGGACCCTTAAAAATGATGAATGGGAGTCTGGTAAAGAAGTCCTGCATCTATTGCTGGCAGATCTCATTTTTACAGAGGGAAAAGCAGGGGTGTAAATCATACTGGAGCAAAACCCAAACTCAGCAAAGGTCACTTGAAATTGATGTTCAGTTGAAAACCCCATATTCAGTTTCAAAAGCCTTAACCCCTGAGGTGGGATTTTACAGCCAGTTGGCCTCAAGACTGGAAAATCCCACCTTAGGTTAATGGACCTTTGCATGGTCCATGTCTTGCCCACTACGATTCCTGTGGCAAGCGGGACAGGAAACTTTCACTCAAAGCATGAGTCACAAATTTATAGAAAAGGTAAATGCTTGTGAATGCCAGATCTGTTCAAGTGTCATTAACAGAAGTTATTGAAATGCCCAGACTTATATAAAAAAAGAAAAAGGCCACAGTTGTCAGAGTGAAAATAACAGCTACCTGTTGCTGGAGTACATTGATTGACAGGCTATCTGGTGTAGCTTAGCAAAAACTCATGAAGCCATCCTACAGTTTCAACAGATATAATTGTTGACATTTCCCATGGACTGAGTCCATTATGAATCATTGGCTGAATTTCAGAAGCTCCAAAACCAGTTAATGAATAGAAGTTGGTTTTATTTTTATGATAGGTTGACTACTAAGTTGAAATAGGTTCAAGGGAACAGGACCATAGAATCAATAAAACATTACAGCACAAAAAGGCAATGCAGCCCATCATGTCTATGCCAGGTGGAGAAGGTGACAAAGAAGGCGTATAGTATGTTAGCTTTCATAGAAAAGGGTATAGAATATAAGAGTAGGAGTTTGATGTTGCAGTTGTATAGAACGTTGGTTAGGCCTCACTTGGAATACTGCGTCCAGTTCTGGTCGCCGTACTATCGGAAGGATTTGGAGTCCTTGGAGAGAGTGCAGAGGAGGTTTACCAGGATGCTGCCTGGTATGGAAGGACTGTCTTATGAGGAACGATTAAATAGACTGGGGTTGTTTTCCCTTGAAAGACGTCGGCTTAGAGGGGATCTAATAGAGGTGGATAAGATTATAAGGGGTATAGATAGAGTAAATGGTGGTAAACTTTTTCCACCTTTAGAAATGGATAGGACGAGAGGTCATGGCCATAGGGTGAGGGGGGCTATGTATAGGACGAATATTAGAGGGCAGTTTTTCACACAAAGGGTGGTGGGGGTGTGGAATGCACTGCCGAGTGGGGTGGTGGGAGCAGGCACGCTGGGGCTGTTTAAGGGTCTCTTGGACAGCCACATGAGCGGTATGCAGATAGAGGGATATATTAGGACTGTTTAACTACGGCTTTTTTCCACAGGTAATTCGGTACATAATTTGAGCACGCATTCGGCAGGTGGTGCGGGTACAGCTCTTGGATGTTGATTCATGGGTTGCCTGGTACCTCATGTCGTATATGAGTGCTTTATGTGGACCACCTGAAGGGCACCATGACAGCTCAGAGACTATCGATGTGGCCGTGCAGACACTTGGAATTGGGCCTGTGTCTGCGGGAGTTTGCGCGTTCTCCCCGTGGTTGCGTGGGTTTTCTCCGGGCACTCCGGTTTCCTCCCACAACCCAAAAATTCTCTCTTAGGCTGATTGGGTAACAAATTGTCCCTATGGTGAAAATTTTCCAAATTAGGATTAATATATATATTATTATATAGGACTATTAAAATAGGATAATGATTTGGTATTACGGTGGCGCGGGCTCGTTGGGCCGAAGGGCCTGTTTCCCATGCTGTGTTGCTTAAAAAAAAAAGTTGATTTCAGAAGGAGCATGGAGGGAGATAGGAGAAAAACTAGAGAAAGATGTGAATTCAGGACTAGGGCAAGGGACAGCATCAGGAATGTTTAGCTAGGAGGACTACTGGAAAGGAGAAGCACAACACAGGCATGTCAGCAAATTGTCTCAATCTTAGTGAATGAAGTTCGTGAGCTCCTTATACTTACTTTTGTAGGAGAAGGTGGATGAGACAGAGAAGACGTGTTGAAGAATATAAGACATGGTTATGTTTGCATTCCATGATGAACGTGGTATAGTGAGCAGTTTTAGCAGTTGACAATGGGACTGGATAGTATTTTAAATGGTCTGGCCAGATCTAGCAGTGGATGGCAAAACCAGTTGTCCACCATATACTTTAAAGCCTGTGTCCCTTCGGTTTATGGAACAGAGATTGGAGCTGGTTCAGGAAGAATGGCCAGGGTGTGAGAGAGAACTGAACAAAATCACAAAGAGTGGGGAGATTTTAATGGAACCTGCGAGAATGGGAAATGTGGTCTGGCAGGAAAATGAATTTGGTGGGAGCCAAAATGTTAATTTCCTGACGGCAGATTGAGATGCAGATCATGTCAGTGGCATGTTTATGACATGGTACACCGGCCTGTAGAGGGTTCCCACTTCTAATATATTTGCATTCCATGAATACTCATTAGTGTGAAGCTTTTATAAAAAATTGCCTTCAATCTGTCTTCAAGGTTAGGCCACCGGAGTACGAGAATCTCATTGCACCCAGTTCACATTTGTTTAAAGGTAATTTGCCTCAGGTAAGCTTTGCGCAATTGTGATTGAGATCAGCAGTTTATCTTGTTGCGATTTGCAGTTTAAGGGAGAGAAGCAGGTGAATAGCAGCTTACATAGAGGCTTGGGACCAGAGGTTGGGCCTATACTCACTGGAAGAGTTTGGAAGAATGACAGATGATCTTACTGAAACTCCAGCATGAATCGGGTGCATGTCTCAATGACACACTTGTACAATGAACAGGATTTTCTGGTCCCCTCTGCAGTATGTTTTCCAGCAGCGAAAGCAGCTTGCCATTGACGGTGGTGGGATTTTCCAGTTCCACTACTGTCAACGTGGTTCCTTGTTGTTCACACCCTCTGTTTCCAGAAAATCCCACTCACTATTTCAGTCAGTGGGTCCCCTTTAGACTCTCGTGTGTGCCCACCAACTGACACATGGTGCCATTATGACACAGGTGATTTAGCCCATTCAGAGGTCAATTAGGTGGAATTTTATGTGGCCTGTCTGCTTTTACAGTTGGCAGACGGTCAACTGGCCAGACAGCCTTTATGTAAAACCTGAATCGAGGCAGAAATGAACAGCCTGGGCTGAAATAAAATTAAAATGATGTCTGGGACTAAGCTTTATGTTTGAATGTACTGCCTGGATACTTTGCATAGCTTTTCTATAATGATTTTTTTTAAAAACAGGTCTGCATCTCCACAATGGCTGTCCTGCTGAGGGAGCCCATTATAAGTGTTGGCCCACACCTTCTTCATGCCTGGTGCCTACCCTCTTCCTGTCCCCCACAGCAGCGGTGAAGCTTTCCCCAGCACGCGCGTTACACAGGCTGCCCCTTAATTGGCCAGACAGTGCAGGATCACATTCCAAGGCAAACCACGACGGAAACGTGTTTTGTACCCAATGCAGGCCTGTTGAGTGCACACTCCCAACAGACAGAACATTCAGGTCATATAATTTCCTGAGCGGTCTTGGGCTGGATGCTAAAAGGATGTTTCCATTCATGGCGGAAGCTTGACCTAGAGAGCATAGTTTGAAAATCAGCTGGAAATGAAGAGAGACTTCTTCCGTCAGAGGGTCATTAATCTTTGGAATGCTCTTCCACAGAGAGCAGTGGATGCTGCATCATTAAATATGTTTAAGGCTGAGCTAGACAAAATTTTGATTTGAAAGGAAGGCAAGGGTTACAGAGGTGCAGGAAGGCAGAAAAGAAGAGTTAAGATCATTATCAGGTCAGCCATGATCTTATTCAACGGTGGAATAAGCTCGAGGGCCTGGAAGGCCTACTCCTGCTCCTATTTTGATGATCTCTCATTAGAGATAGGGAATAAGCTAATTAAAGACTATTGAGTGGGGTTCCTAGGTTAGTCTAGGCATATTCCAGAAATGCCTTCAAACTACGGTCAACACACAAGGATGGGGGCAGCACTTATCTCAATCTCACACTCTCCACCCCACTTTGAGGTTGTGATTCAATATATAGTTTTTGTCATTTTTTTCCTCATCTAAATGAGCATTGCACTATGTTTGTGGCAAAACCTTTGCACAATATCCAGGCTGATATCTACAGTCTAATAATTTGCTAATTTGATGCAACTAAAAAGTGTGCTAAGTTGTAGATCTCCTGAAATCCAATTCTATTAAGTGCAAAACAATGGCACATTCAGTTCTATTTCAGTTCAGTTCCCTATTCACATCCAACATTTCTCGTCCATTATAAAATTAAAAATAGAATGTGATTGACTCTTAATTGCCTTCAGGAATAAGCAGTAAATGCTGGCCCAGCCAGCTATGCTCACATCCCATGAATATAAAGGAAAGACTTTCTTTTGGTTGGTTTGATAATAACATGATGTTCAAAGAGAAGAACAGAGCAACACTCACCTGCTCTGATGTATAAGCCACCAGCTTGGACATGATAGTGAATTCTTCAAGATCAGGATGTTGAGCTTGAACTTGTCGAATCATCTTCTTTTTTGCAGCAAGAACTGTCACCAGTGTACTTTCACTGGCTGTTCCCTAAATAGAGAATTAATCACCATGAATTGCCAGCAGTTAAACACTTTAAAATCAAATTGTTTAGCTTCTTAGAAAATTGTTTTTACACACCATGAACACCATTTTGGTTTGAGAATGGCATCCATGGTGCACCTTGCCTACAATGCTCATAATCCACAAAAAGATCAAAAAAAAAGTGCAAAATTCTGGTCATAATGTGAAGATGCCAGTGACGGATTATGGTTGACAAGATGAGAAGTTGCATCATACCAGGTATGATAGTCCAACAGGTTTATCTGAATTCACAAGCTTTTGGTGCTCCTTTGTCAGACTTCACCTGTAAGCTGCACCAACATCATTTCGGTGAGAGTACTTATGCGTGAGCAGGGAGCTTCAACCTGAAGTATGCAGAGTAGGCAGATTATAACATTCATCAGCTGATCACACTGATTAGATCCACAAACAACTTATTTCTAAAGGTGAATACTGTTAACCTTCTTCCCTGTTGAATGACAGCATGACAGGAAGAATAAGCAGAGGCTACACAAAGTAAGCAAGGTTGCTGAATGAGGGAAGAAAAGGCTGAGGGAAAGACTTTCAGCTGGAGACCTCACTGCCGGAATCCTCAAGAAGTAATTCTTCTATCTGTGGGAGACAGTGTGTTAGATATCTTGAAGAAGATCCTGACTGAAATCTACAGTTACAATTACAGCCTCAGAGAAAGAAAAAGCAAGCATTGTCAGTGGCTAAGAAGGTGCCTGTGGGCATGAATTTGTATGTGGTTCCTTCCAGGCTGGAGATCTTTCTCTTTTCTTCATTGCTATCTGGCATGTGGACATTGCTGGCTTGGCTAGCACTTGTTGCCCATTCCCAATTGCCCTGGAGAAGGTGATGGAGCAGAGGATTTCCTGGTTTGAATGTTGCCTGCATCAAAGTATTAGCACATTTTTCAATTTTGTGGCACTGCTAAGGAAAATGGGAAAATGAGATGAGAGTTCTATTCATGGGTTTGATAGTGTTACAATATATGAGGGCTGTTTTTACAGTATGCATTCAAAATCAACACTCTTAAGCCACATTTTAATCGCTTTTCTTTTCGTAAAGATCCTAGTTTCCTATATCAGTGCAGATTTGTAGATCTAAAGAGTTACATGTCCCTAAATTAAATCATCTGAAACTAGGTGTAGATATTGTTGTGGAAAGTTGTCAGAAACCAAGTAGAGGATTGCAGGTTTTTAAAAATCCATAAAAGGTAAAAGGGTTTTGGCATTATACATTACACTGGTCACTAAAGAAAAAATACCGAGACGATGGACCTGATTTTCACCAAGTCAGAAAGATTATGAAACAATGTGAAAATAACAAGGCAGGGCCTGATTCTAGAATTCCACGTTCATTCCCGGTACATCCAATTTTCAGTAACATGGGATAAATGTGTGGGTAACCCACTCGTATCCTATAATTCCGACATAAGTCTGTTGCACTGAGGGGCTAGACATCTCCTAACCACATACAATGTTTGCAGAATTGGGCCATCTTCTCCAGAACTCATGGGGCCCTCAGAGAATTTGTGTACTATAGTTTGGATTGAGGAACCTTTGAATGTAAGATCAAGAGATGTTACCCATGTCCCATTTAGGAAACATTCAGCAAGACTGGCAGCATCTGGGGAGAGAAAAAAATAATTAACAGCTGAGGTCTGTGACTTTTGATCAAAATGGGGAGAAGTTAGACATAGGAACATTAAATATGTAATAGGTTTTAAGCAATTGAAAGGGGTAGGATAGAAAGGACAAATTAAATGATAAAAAACGCGTGGTGCAAAGCCCAAAGGGGTGGACTGGGACATGTAAAGAAACAAAAGATGTATTTGGATGTCAGTGGATGGCTGGATCTTGAACAGCTTCTGTTTGAAAGAAGGAAATAGAGAGAAACAAACTGACAACAAAAAAAAAAGAGAAGCCAAACAAAGTAGTGCCAGAACTTACAATGCTGGGATCTTCAGATTCTGTCAATGCTGCACATTTCCTGGCAGGATGGGATGGAGTAAATAGGAAATCCCATTCACAGCAGCAGGACCATAGAATCCCTACAGCGCAGAAGGAAGGCATTCAGCCCATCAAGCCTGCACTGACAACAATCCCAACCAGGCCCTACACTGTAACCCCAGGTATTTACACTGTTAATGCCTCTGACACTAACAGTCAGTTTTGGCATGGCCAATCAGTCTAACCTGTGCACCTTTGGACTGTGGGCGCAAACCAGAGCACCCGGAGGAACCCCACACAGACACCGCACAGAGTGATTCAAGCAGAGAATCAAACCTGGGTCCCTGGCGCCGCGAAGCAGCAGTGCTTATCATTATGCCAACTAGAGGATCCCACTGCAGCCAAACAGCGCACCACCTCCCGCTGCAAGAAAGACACAGCAGGGAGACCACAGGACCCTGTCCAATATCTTAAACTAACGTACTTAATTCTGAGTCAAGAAGATGGTAAACTGCCTGGTCAAAAGGTGAAGTTTCTCGAGCTTATTTTGAGCCCCAAAGAGAACAAAATCAGCATGAGAGCAAGGAGATTAATTAAAATAACAGGTGACAGAAAACTAGAGACAAGACTTGTCAACTGAATGGGCATGTTCAAAAAGAAGTCAGCCAGTCTGCAAATGGTTTCTGCAACATAGAGGAGAGCATCTCAGAAGCAGTGAGTATAGAAACTGAATTAAAAGAAGCATTTTGGATTGTGAAAATGGAGGAGGTAAAAGGACAGCTGTGCATCTATTCTGTTTAATGGAAAAGTGTTTCTAGTAGTGAGAAGGGATATTGAAGTGAATCAGGATGTTGCAGGTAAAATGGTTCCTCCGGACTGAGCAGGAAGGTGATGGCATCACATTGGAGGTGATGGAAATGGTGACAAACAATCCATTGAATATAGAGGCTGCTGGGGTGGAAGGTGAAGATAAGGACAAGACAAGAGAAGTCCTTTGATAATTTTAGAAGTGAGGGGAAGGATAGGAGCAAAAAAGTGCGTGAAGTAGAACAGACATGTTTGATGGTCCCCATCAACCATGGAGGGTAGGGGATGCTCCCTCGTTGAAGAAAAATAGAAAATATATCAGAAGTGCTCACATGGAAAGTTGCATCGTTTGAGTAGATATGATGGAAACAGGGAACTAGGAGAACGGTGTGAGGAAGTACAGCCATGGCAGCTGCAAGAATCAGTGAGTCTATTGTGAAGTTTGGTTAATAGCATACGCCCAGAAATAAAGAAGGAAAATTTAATGCAAGCATTTAAAATTTGGAGAGGGCGTACACAATACCACAACCAACATCTGTTGTGTGTTAATCACTCAGGTCGAATTTCAGACTCTCTGGGATATAACAAACAATATGAAAAAAAACCCATAAATGCAATGGCATTATGCCTGTTCCTATCAGGGTGATTCAGTGGGTTCATTTACAATTTGCAAGTACAGTGCAAAGTTGTATTAGTGTAGCAGGTTGGCAATGGGCATTATTACCATTGCAGCTACCTGGAATTAATAACAATGATCATCCACAGTCTGAATCAATTGGCAAAGTTCATTCATTCCCAAAATATGCTACCAGATACAATATATTCTGTACTGACTGCTGTAACCAAAGAATAACCAAGGATGGATAATTAAAGATTCTGTCTACTGATCTATGAGTCGGCAAAAATGAGATTCAAGGAGAGTTTATAAGAAACTTTTCACACTAAGAATTTTTGGAACAGTAGGTTGTTATTGCCTGTCTATTGAAGCTGAGTCACTCAATATTTAAAACAGAATGATATAAACACAATTAAATATTAAAGGATATGATGAAATAGTTCAGGAATACAATAGTTTTAGATAGCTGGTGTAGACAAAATATGACAAATTTCTCCAACTTTGAACTTTTGTTTGATTTTAAATATAAATTCTGATTTTCCTTTTGATTTGCTGTTTAATTTAGTTTGCTATTTCACTTCATTTAAAACCACATTGCCACTCCAAAGACATATGGGGAAGTGAGGAAATCTGAAAACTGTATGTGGAAACCACTCTCATTCTGCGGAAACATTTTATGAATTTGCTCTCCAACCAAGAGCTTTACAACAAGAATTCAGGCACAAATTTTCATCTTCTATTATTGCTTAAATTATTCCTTTGATTTGGAGAGATTGGACCAAAGAAAAGTAAGGAATTGTAAACATGAAGCAACTTATAGTTTGTCATTGAATTCCTTCAAAACAGGAGGAGGCCATTTGACCCATCATGTCTGCACCAAGCACAAGCCCACCCAGACTGTATCCCTTTCATCCCATGTATTTATCCTTCTGGTCTCCCTGACACTAAGGGGCAATTTATCACGGCCAATCAATCTAACCTACACATCTTTGGACTGTGGGAGGAAACCGGAGCTCACAGAAGAAACCCACGCAAATGTACAGACCCCACACAGTCATCTGAGGTCGGAATTGAACCCGGGTCGGGTTTTGAGACAGCTGTGCTAACCACTGTGCCAACTAACTCAAGGGAGTGGTTTTGCATTTGTGTTAGCCTTGAATGCAAATGGCAACATGAGAGCAAATCTTGCAAGAAAACAGAAAACAAGATTATCATTTCCCAATTTTCACTGCTTCCTCAGTTTCCATCACTTAAATATATTTTAATGAATTTAAATTTGCTTATTGAGCGACCTTGCCATATGTTTCCCCTCACAGACGTAACATCACATCACTACGGTTTACAATTGCTTTAGAAAATATGTGAAGTGGAACCAGTACAGGCAGTCCCCTACCCCACACACAGGCTGAGATGACTATGTTGGGTCACTGCTAAGTGGCAAGCCCTCTGCGGATCTGCATTGAAGGATTGTCCTGGCGCTCATGGGTTGGGGGTGGGGGAGGAGGGGGTTCCATTATTTGTCTGTTGGTTGGGGGAAGTGGGAGAAAGCTCTGATGCTTGTTTAGCAGGCAGTGACGGGGCTTCCATATCTTCGAGTGGGGTTGCTTGCTGCTGGTTTGGGCAGGGGTGGCTCTTCTTATCTGTGGAGGGGACTGCCTCAGGGCATGTGGTGGGGGGGAGATGCTCTGCGTATATGTTATTTTTCATTCGGGATGCCCTTTAGCCGCAGTTGCCTGTCTATCAGGAATCAGCCCGCCAGCATTATGGTGTCAGAGATGTCTATAGTATTATTTGTTCTCCGCGTGCCGCAGTATCTTGTACGAAAAGCCAGCCGTGCGACCAGGATACCATGTGCTAGCTTTCTAACCAGAGTCAGAAAAGGGCTGAAAGTTTTGCCCTGTATTTCTGCTTAACTAATTAAAAAAGAACATTTCCTCTTGATATGGTACATTTGAATTAGTAAACAAACTTTTGTTAGTTACACTTGCCCCTGGATATCCATGCAGGAGTTCCCCAGCGTCGTTTCCAAAGCTACTTCAATGATCTTTTCACCAACGGTGTCAGAATTGGAGCTGTTCATTCACAATGTAATAATGTTCGGTACCATTCGCGATTCTTCAGACGTGGTAGCATGCATCACACCAGGACGCCAAGAGGCAAGTGTCACTGATGCTGGAGTGCTTAGTCTCCCACCACCTGGGGAATTACTACTGACCAGAAAATGATCTGGCCCAGTCATGTGGTTTCAGGAGCAACTCCAAGGCTGAGATTCCTCTGAAGTGTAACTCACCTTCTGATGCCCCAAAATCTGTCCATTATCTATAAGGCACAAGTGAGGGCATGGAATATTCTCCACTTATCTGCAGCTCAAACAACATTCCAGCCACTCGACACTACCAAGGACAAAGAAGCCTGTTTGGCTGGCATCTCATCCACCTCCTTAAATATGCATTCCTCTCCATAGCCGATACACAGAGGCAGCAGTGTATACCATTTATAAGATGCACTGCAGCAACTCGCCAAGGTTCCCCCAAGAGCACCTTCCAAATCCATAACCCCTCTGACCAATAAGGACAAGTGCACCAGATGCACCAGTTAATATTAAGAACACTGAAGATCTTGGATGGAATTCTTCTAAGCCCTCACCTGCAGGTTCAATGAAATATGATGGGATGCCCAGAAATAGCTTGTATACAAGGGTAGAAATTTTAAGGTTTGGCTGCAAGCGTCCCACCGTCGTAATACAGCATTAAGGAGTGTGTCATGTGACCAAGACTCAGTTTTATTTTGGCCTGGAGTAGAAGACAGACTCACAGCTCTGCAAGTCAGATACCCTCAAGATTTCTGCCCATGTAAATATGTTCACTTGTTTCTAGAATTAAATAAATTAACACACAACATGACTGATATTTTCCAGCCATTTCTGTGTGGGTTTCCTAGCACCAAAGAGTGGGAACAACAGGAAAACCCATTGATAGCAGTGGGATTGAAAGATTCTACCACCAACCAATGCCGGGCCATCTGCCTCCAGAAAATGCGTCACTGGGGGTGAGAAGCGGAGGGTGGAATTATACCATTATAACACACAGGATAAACATTGTCTCTGATCCTCGCTTGTTTGTAGCAAGGTCTTTATTGGCAGTGGATCCTTGCAATTTCTACCCAATTTTCTGCTAAATTCCTAACAAGTAGATCTTTAATCCTTGTTGCTTATCACACACCTCACTTTGCAGCTTTTTAGTTTCAGTGCCGGTAGAGAGGAAATCTCATAACAAGTTGCTAAGATACATTTTACTTCACGGCTGACACAATACAGACAATTGTTGCTATGGTGAGCCACGCATAAGAGGGAAAAGAAAATCTGGTCAAAGCTGACGCATACTCTTCCACTTGTCAAAAATCGATAGCTATAATTTCCTTTCATCATCAGTCTCTTTCAAGTGGAAGCTGAAATATATTTGCAATCAGGTCGCCTCCAGGTGACAGGCACAACAGATGACCAAATAACATTCAAGCCCATGCTTTGCCAGCATCAAAATTACATCTCAGTACAAAAAATGGATTTACGCGCTACCTGTCTGCTATTATCGAAGATGCAGAAAATCAATGTCAGTAGCAGATTCACGGATTCCAATTAAGTTGGAAAGGTTTCAACTTCCGCAAACATTTAACAACTTTGCATGAGCTGAAAATGCAAAGCAATCATACGTTCCTAACAAAGAGAATGACATTTGCAAAAGATAAACATCAAATAATGGGGCTGATGGCCCACAGGCTGTGATATTTGTGCTATTTTTATCAAAATAAAGATCACTGCTCTTGAATAGTTATTGCTTTTTCTGCCTGAAAGAAACATAATACAAATCAGTATTATTACCACCGTGGTTTTGAGTTTGTTTTAACCGTGTGTGATTCAAAAAGAAATTACTAGTTAATAACGATTCAGTCAAGCAAAAAGAGGCCTGTATTTTTCAATCCGACCTGAAAACAAGCAGTTTGGTAACAGAGAAAATAGGGAAATAAGGGTGAGCCTGACTGCGACATCACTATCCTGACCCATGCTTTTCTCTTCCATCATCCCAAGAGAAGGCCAGCAACCCCTTCAGCAACTACTGCATGAAAATGATGACAGGGAAGGCTGACAAGGTACGTGGATTTCTCTCCTTGCTGACACTGATATGGCCAATTCCAACTGCTAGGAAAGGGTAATGGAAAACCCAAGGTTATAATGGCAAAACCCCTTTATGGATTGATGGGAGAGAACCTCCTGTGCCAAGACGAGATTCCAGAATTAACGTATGAACATTTAGTACTCTGTTTGGTTCTTCTACCCTCTATTTGTGGCTTCCATCCTTTCTGTTATAGCAGCAGGGATTTTGCTGCAGCATTTGATTTCACTGTAATACAAGTTCATTCTTTTTTTTAAATGTGCCTAGCCATAGGAAGTGAAAGTTGTTGGCAAGGCCAGCATTTATTGTTCATCCCTCATTGCCATTAAGTACTTTCTTGCACTATTGCTGGCATGTAGTGAAGCTATCCTGCAGTGTTGTTAGGTAGGGAGCCGCAATGGACAAATATTTTCATGTCAGTGTGTGACATGGAGAGAATTTACGAGGTGGTGGTGTTCCCTTGTGGCTTTTGTTCTTTGAGGTGTTAGAGGTTTCATGTTTCAGGTGGGTGGGAGTTCTGACGAAGGAACAGCCAGGTCTGAAAGCTAGTGGCGTTTGGATAAACCTGTTGGACTTTAACCTGGTGTTGTGAGACTTCTCACTGTGTTCACCCCAGTTTAACACCGGCATTTCCACATCATGACAGCATAGAGTGCCAGTGATGAAGAAGAAGCGTGAGTAACTTCAACAGAAAAGTATATGTTTTGTCTGTTTTGCATCCAAGACCAATTTACTCCTGAGCGACATTATGTGATCAGCAATTATAAACTCATTCAAACTATTATAATTATCTGTTTGTTTTTTGATGAGAATTCATGTTTTCCTAATGAAAGCAATAAATCACTATTAAGCAGTTTATTGTTCATAGTAAAATGTAGTGTCCTGGAGCTGAGGAGAGGGATGCACTGGGACAGGACTTCCAACTTTAAGGCTTTCTAGAAATGCAGGGCAGGTATTTGAGTGTATCTTTGTAAGGCAAGGGGAAATCACTCCTTGAAAACACAGAAAATCATGAAGGTTTCCTGATTGTAGAAGAGGATTTGGAAACCAGCAATAAGCCTTCAGTTTCTGCTTCCTAAGCCTTGTCAACATTGTGTCCAACAGTCTATTTCCTTAATCAATGAAACGGGAAAAAGACTGAGCTACAGGAAAGGAAGTAGAATGAATTAGGTAGAGGTAAATAAAGGGAGGTAAAAGAAGACTGAGTGAAAAGAGAGAAATAAATAAACTGGAAAAGTCAGAACCACATTTTAAAATATAATATTTAAATTTTAAAAAACTCCAGGAATAATTTACTGTCAAAGAAGTGAAATTTCACAGGTTTGATACTTCCTTGTCTGGCCTTTCAAATTGGAATTCAGATCAAGTTGTTATTATGGTGTGATTTATACTTGTGATTTTTGAGAGTTTGATATCGAGTACATTGTAGTTACTGTCTAACAATGGGATAACAAGGATTGTCCAGCAATTTATGGCATTTTCACTACTCATGGCATGATTGTTTCTATATCATAGATTGCTAAATTTTGTACCCATTAATAATGACAGATGTTATGAATTCATCATTATTTATCCAACAATTTCTGTGCAATTGTAAATCTTTGCAATCTTTGTAATCTATCACTCAGCCATTTTGTTTTACCTGAATCACTCCACCCCCTCCTCTACCAGTTTCAGCTAGAAAATCTTCAGGCAGATTCAGCATCTTGCCCAGCCAGTCAAGCATCACAGTCTCCAACTCTGTACACGCAGGACTTGAAGCCTGAAGGGAAAACCAGGAAATCACTTATACCTCATCAGCTTAAACACAAATCAAATCAGATGTAGTTACATTGTTCTGCTGTTCAAAATAGAATGGGTTTTTAATGAACCACATTAGGGATCAAAGCTATGCGTGGGATTCTCCAATCTCGTTTACCCCACCACCATACCATTGGGAATGGGGAGTTAGGCGCTCAGCCAAAACTCCATTCACTGCAGTGGGATTGTAGAGTCCCATTTGTGGATGAGATTGGAGATTTTTGGCAAGGCATTTTTTTGTTGTTTTATGAGATATGAATATCACTGGCAAGGCCAGTATTTGTCACCCATTCCCAATTCCAAAAAGAGCAGCATAATGCTCTTATGTGTTTAACACAAGGGGTAAATTTACCTGGAGCTTTTTCAGCTCTGTCACACAACTGGGGTTTCCAATGAGCACGTACTAAAATTGTGATGTTGGCTTGGGAAGAACCTCAAGAGAAGCTAAATTTTTTTAGTGGCGCTAACTATTTGAGTTGCTGAAGAAACAGAAGTGACAAAATAAAGCATCTTCACAAGTAGTGAGGAAGTATTTTGGATAAAAAGATAGACTACAAGTACGTTTTGTCAATAAAGCAGCAAATTTCCAGCTGGCTGTTGCCACTTATTGCCGACCACACCTCTAAATCCCCAGCACAGTGTCTGGGAGGTGTCCCTCTCTTGTAAGGAGGCAGTGAGCAGCACTATGGGGAAGGCTCATGTATCATCTGCAATTTTGGCTCCAGTAGATTCAAGTCCATCCTCCAAATCATAAATATGTATTGTAACTGTTGTAGCCCCACCGGTCCCTGTGCCACACTATTCTTTACAGGTCGCTAACCTGAAATAAAAAACCTTTCCAGCCCATTAGCTAATTCTCTATCCATGGCACGGTGTGACTCCAAATGGAAGCTAAATTATATCAGCTCTGGATCCAGTTTCCCCCTGCTCTGTGAGGACACTGCAGTGGAAGGCTGCACACGGCCTGTCCTTCCTGTGTGTCACTCCATGGGTTAGCAACCTGTGTTCTTTACATGCTAAGGTCATTGGAAGGATTTTACTGCCGCTTTGTGGTGGAAAAATGAAGTAAAAATCAAGCATAAAGCGGTGAACGTGAACGGCACCAGTTTTTGCAACCAGCAGGATTTTATAGCAGCTGGATTTCAGGCGCGGTCAACCTCTCGCTGGAAATGGGTGAGGGGCTGGATAATGTATTTAATCTTTATTAACGTGTATTTTGTGAACCCGACACTCAATCGTCTGGGCTCGCTTGCCTTTATGGCCCCTCCAGGACTGATTCTCCCCAGTGAGGAAAACACCTGCTCCAAATGAACGGAAAATAATCCTGTTGACCTCATCCATGAAGCCAGAGGTAATTGAAGACCTTGGGCAGGCCGAGGGCAAGGTTGGGGTGCCCCTTCTGCCCCTACAGCAGTGCCATCCTGTCACCTTGGCAATACCCACTGGACATCTGGGCAATACCCATGGGGCAGTGCCAGGGCCCTGTTGCCACTCTGCAAGTGATTGATGGGGAAAGGAAGGGGATTCTATGACTGGGGGGGTGGGGGAGTGGGGGCCGTACCATTCTACATGCAATCAGTGGGGAAGGGAGGGGGCCTTGATCGGCCTGGGCAGCGGGGGAGGGAGAATGGTTGGCAGGGGCTGCTTCTTGGCTACTTGCCCCTGCAATTGCAAGGGGAGGAACTGGTTGAGGCTGTCTGCAGTAGCAGAGGCCTGATAGCTCTCTCTGTCTGTCAGACCATTGCTATTGTTAATGTGCATGTGCAGCATTAGAGATCCGCACATACACACTACTTTCCTCTATAGGCTATCCAGTGCATTAAGCCCTGCCCACAGCCTCTCTGATGTAGAGATGCCGGCATTGGACTGGGATAAACACTAAGAGGTCTCACAACACCAGGTTTAAGTCCGGCCAGTTTATTTGATAGTAATCCCACAAGCTTTCGGAAATGATGTTCCTTCGCCAGGACTATGGAAGGTTCTGATCAGAGAAAGTCAAATAAAGAACATATAAAGAAAGAGAGTGTGTGTCTTTATATATCTTTCCCTGATCAGAACTTTCCACATTCCTGATGAAGGAACACCGTTTCCGAAAGCTTGTGGGATTAGAACAAAGATCAAAGAGCAAAACAACACAGGAAACAGGCCCTTCGGCCCAACGAGCCCGCGCCGCCACTCCTATGTTCCCACCTCTACCCGTGATCCCTGTCCATGTTTATAGATCTATGGATTAAAAACCAAATTTGAGCCAATTTAGAGAGAATTTGTTTTGCCAATTAACCTAAGAGCACATCTTTGGGATGTGGGAGGAAACTGGAGCACCCAGAGAAAACCCATGCAAGCACGGGGAGAATGCGCAAACTCCCACAGACACAGGCCCAAATCCATGTGTCTGCACAGCACAGCGATAGTCACTGAGCTGTCGTGTTGCCCATCAAATGGTTCAGGTCAAGCTACACTAACGATGTGAAGCACTAGGATACTCTTGAAAAAAAATCCAAGAGCAGCCCTCTCATGATCCATCACGTGTATGCCCCTCGTTAGACAACAAGGTGGACCAAAGCACCTGTAGAATAAAAACAAGTACATCAATTTCACCATCTATTTACACACTTCCCAGGGACTCCCAAGGCTCATGATCTCTATTTTAAATCAGTTTTCTATACTTCTCCATTCCCATTCTGTTCATGTGCCCATCTAAGTATTTCTTAAATGACTCCAGAGTGCCTGCCTCCACCATTTTACTTGGCAGCACATTCCATACCCCCATCACCCTCTGTGTGAAAAAACTCCCTCTAGCATCCAAATTATACCTTACTCCCCTCACCCTAAGCCCGTGATCCCTCGTGCTATTCGAGTCCATCCTAAGAAAAAGCTCAGCCCTGTTTACTCTATCTATACCCCTCATAATCTTGTACACCTCTATTAGATCTCCTCTAAGTCTACGACTTTCTAAGGAAAACAGTCCCAATTTGCCTAACCTCTCCTCGTAACTCAGACCTTCCATACCAGGCAGCATCCTGATAAACCACCTCTGCACTCTCTCCAGACTCTCCACGTCCTTCCAGTAGTGAAGGCGACCAAAACTGGACGCACTATTCCAAATGAGGTCGAACCAACTTACCATCAAATAAACTGGTTAGACTTAAACCTAATGTTGTGAGACTCCTTACAGCTTCTCTGGCCAGAAACAGAGGGCCCAAAATTTTGCAGAGTGCATAAAATTGCACGTAAAAACTCGTCTCACAAAATGGATCTGGAACTCTCCTAGTTTCACGCTGGCCTGACACTTTAGAAAAAAATCTAGTAAAATTCTCCCCATTGTCTCTGGAACAGCTGCACTGCAACAGAAACCTGTGGAGTGTTTGTGACACACTGCCTTTGACAGCTTTGGCTTTTGATGACATGAAACATCAAGCTTCATCTCACTTGCCGCCTCTCACATAAATAATTTCAGAATATGATAGTATATAAAATACATAATTAAAATTGTCCAAAATCTCTGTATTTTGATATATCTGCAAAGCTCAGCGTCTGATTCAAAATAATCAATGGAAGGAGTGGTGAGCTGCAAATTTACACTGACATTTCGTAACGTGCCATGTGGGCAGTTGAAACAATATTGTCAAGTCGATCTGTTACTGATTCACAACTTCCTCAATCTGAAATAATCTATATACATTGGAGGAAAAACAATTTGCTGGCGATTACATGAACTCAGGCAGTCTTTATTTCCAAATTTATTTTCAAGTTTTTTTTTTAAAAAAGAGCAGCCGAGATAAACTGCGAGATCAGTGATTTAATTAAAGGAGAATTGGGTGTATGCCAATCGGTGCCAATGCTCTACACAGACTGACAGCTCTGAGTACACGCGACCGCTGGTGCCCTCCTCAATCCGCTGTCTGTAAAACAGGACGAAGACACTTACCCAGGAAAACCCAATGCAACCGATTGCACCGGACAACATATCGCCCAGAAGAGAAGGAAAGGAGATATTGGCGGGGAAATATGCAAAGAAATTAGGACTTTGCCAATGGGTTATCTGGGAAGGAAAGCACATAGCCGCATTAAAAACAATGTACAAAATCAGCTGTCAGAAAACTCTTTACTGATCGCTAACGTGGCCCTGACTGACCCAGTGAACAACGCGTAATTACAAATGCTGCCTGTTGCAGCAACTGGCCGTTTGGTTTCACCCTTGTACCTTTGTGATTTTTTTCCCCCATGTTGGTCAGTTCTTGTCGCTCAATTAATACGGCGGCTGGTAATTTTAGAAGTAGCAATGACTATTTTTTTTTAATTGCTGGGAGGAGGATTATGCGAAGGTTTAAGTCGAGGGAATGAATGAGCGCTCACCCCCGGCATGATGACTCTCTCAACGTCCCTCATCACATCCTGGAAGGTGTCAGGCTCCTGGGGAGCGCTGTCCGGAATGAGGGGTCGCAGGTAGCCGGGTTGCACTGCCGGAAAAACGGGACGCTGCTCGATGGATTTGTAGTATTCCGTGATATAATCCACCATCTCTTTGCCTCTTGTGCGGAACTCCTCGAAATCCATGGCTCCTCAGATTCCAACTAAAGAGTTTGAAATAAAATCGATTGGGAAAGTGTTGCACAGCCTAACGCACCGAGTCAACCTGTTGCTCAGAATCACTACACATCTGCTCTGACAGTAAAATGAACGGGGGGGGTCCCTCCCTCCTGACTCCAGATCAAATTCGATTACTGAGAACTGTTTGCATTATATACCCCTGTGCTTCACCAACCTAATCTGCAAACACACAAACAAGTCTATTTTACTGAGTGTACCCTGCTAACATTGCATTGTTACATTTAACATGGCTAACCTCGTATGAAATCCTTTCTCTTGAAGAGTAATCCCAGGGTATTAAACGCAGCTTCACACTGTGCAGTCGCTGGCTGGATTACTGTACCTGAGACTAAAACAGTTCAAAGTCACTGGGTCGGCGCTACAAGTATCTTTTCGCGTGGAATGCACTGTACTCAGCTCTGACCCCAGTGCCGCCGACATGTACTTTGTTCTTTGAAGTTTCTGGCAAACTGTTATTTTATACACTGAGAGGAACACATTTCGTAGTCCCAGCCACTCAAGGGGCAGGCAAGACTAAAATAGCCCCACCACGTAACCACGGTCACCAATCACAGAGGAGAAGATAGAAGAGTCTGAATGACGATATGGGCTTTGGTCTCTGACTAAATATAAAACTGTCATCAAAAATAAACTACTGCAAAAATTCAGGATCAATCTCCTCCTTCAATCTAGATTCACAAACGGGATTTAACATCCCGTAGCATCCAACATCGCCTGAATCAGAGAACTTTGAACATTCTGCTCATTGTGTTCACTGAAAAGAAGAGCTATCCAAGCTTCATCCCAAGATCAGCTCTTTATAAAATCATGGTCACGACCCTAGTCTGGTGGAACGAGACTGGAAGGTGAATGGGCTTTCCAGACAATAAGACATACCAAGGAGGGAGAGAGTTATTTGGACACTTTGTTTCAGGAGGTAGCCACACCCCTTAAGATAGGATCATCCAGTCTGGAATGTAGTAAAGGATGGGAGGGTGTGACAAAAGCTGAGACAGGTAAGGGGATCTAGCAGGCAGGAATGTCAGCCTCTGCAATTGCCCAATAGATTTGAAGTTCTTTCAGCTTGTTTGGATACAAATGGAGGCTGCAAGGTGGAAAAGATGTGATACAGGATGCCATTCAAGTTGAGGGAGGACATAATGTGATAGTAGTTTGAGACAGTATAATGAGAGGAATTGACACTGTTCTATGTAGTAAGGAGTGAGAGTTCAGGTGGCTGTGTTACCTGCCCATTGTCAGGGTTAGGGATATGTATTCTGGGCTGCAGGGGAATTTGCAATGGGAGGATCCAGTGGTTGTGGTTCATGTAGGTACCAACAGCATAAGCAATTCAGGAAGGACATTCTGCATAGCCAACATGTGGAGCTGGGTACCTAATTAAGAAGCGGAATCTCAAAGATAATAATTTCTAGATTATGACATGAGCTAAGTGGAAATTAACATAAGACAAATAAGATCAAGAAAATGAGTGCATGTCTCAAAGACTGGTGTGGCAGAAATGAGTTCTGCTTCATGGAGATCTGGCACAATTCTGGGAAAGCTTTATCATTGAGACTGTCTACAGCTGAACTATGCTGGAGTTGGTATCCTACCAAGCTGCATAACTAGTGAAGTAGAGTTTGAAACTAAATAGCAGGGGCAAGAGATCAAATTTGGGAAGATACGGTATATTAATAAGTAGAGACAAGGCAAGAGACTTAAGTGCTAATATGGGAAATGATAAGTGGACTGTGACAGAAGAGACAAAAAGCAGAAATCTAAGAGTAAATCCGCAGATGCCTCAAAAATAATAACACAATACCTAAGATAATGTATCTGTGTGTGCATAGCTTACAAAACAAAATAGATGAACTGATATGATCTGAAAGCTGTTGCAGAGACATGGCTGCAGGATGACATAGGTTGGGAAGTTAATATTGAAGGGTATATGACATTTAGGAATGATGGGAAGTTAAGACTGGTTGGAGGGTGGCTCTGTTAATTAATGATGCCATTAGCACATTAAAGACCTAAATTCAGGGAACCAAGGTGAAGAAGCGGTTTGGATTGAGCTAAGAAATGAGAAAGGCAATAAGTGCTGGCCTTCTAATTGTAATTACATGATAGGACAGAGCATAACATAAAGGATTATTGAAGCTAGTCAGAAAGGTACTGCAATAATGATGAGCATTTTAGTCTAAATGTAGGTTGGAAAAATTAAGTGGGCAAATGTAGTCTAGATGAGGAGTCCATAGAATGATTTTGGAATAATTTCTTAGAACAGTACATTTTGGAGCCAAACTGAGAACAGGCTACACCAAACATGGTATTGTGCAATGATGTAGGATTCATTGGTAGCCCACGATGTAGGCACTTCTAAGTAGTAGTGAACATGATATGATTGAATTTTACATTCAGTTTGAGGGAGAGAAGATTGCACCCTAGACTAGTATTTTAAACTTAAATAAATGCAATTATGATGGCATGAAAACAGAGTTAACTCACGTGAGTTATTTAAGGGATAGATCAATAGATGATTAGTGGTAGATATTTAAAGGGATTGTTACAGAATAGACGCATTCCAATGAGAAAGAAAATCTTTAAGGGAAGGACTCTTCACCTGTGGTTAACTAAAAAAAGTAAAGACAGTATTAAACTGAATGAAAAAGCAGATATTTGCACAAAGACAAGCGGCATATCAGAGAATTAATCAGGGATTAGTAGGAAGGAAAGCACTAGAGTAGAAGTGAAAGCTGGCCAGTACTATAAAAATAGACTAACAGGCATAGATATTTAAAGAGCTAATGGAGAAGTTGAGAGACTTACGCAGACCTGGACAAAAGTGAACCATACAGCAGAAAGCAAGTCACAGAAGAAGAGCTCGATCACATTCTTCACAATTACAGAATGGCTCCTCACTCAATTACAGTAAAGTCCAGTTTTCAGAAATAAATACACAATAACATTTCTGAGAAATTGAATGGGCACTTCATTATAATAGCTAGCCCTTTCACTAAATATGTTATTGATCAAATGAACGTCTTTTACAAATCTATTAACAATGCAACCCCAAAATTCATTATAAATATTGCAATCCAAGCTTGAATCTTCAGATTCATTAGGAGAATAACATGCACTACATTCTCCATTCTTTCTTTTCCTTTTCTATGTACGGTATGCTTTGGCAGTATCGCGCACAAGAAACAATAGTCTTCACTGTATACTAATACATGTGACAATAATAAATCAAATCAAAAAGAACTCATTAGATTCTCATTGATTGAATTCAGACTTGTTGGGTACCCAGTGAAACAAACTCGTGGATTAAAGTGATATCACTTTAACAATTGAGGATTTCCTTCCTTACTCTTAGAATTCTTTAATAAGTAGAAGAAACAAATATAAGAATTCTAAAAATAAGTGAAGACATTTTTGGATTTTCATATGGAAAAAGAACTAATTATTATTTCAGGATTTATTTAACTTTTCAAATTGTGCTCTTTGTATAACCGGCATGGTTTTTTATTATGACAAATTTATGTATATACATAAAAACTTAAATTGTCTCACCCAGTTTTGTGTACAATCACTCAGTGAGCCCAAACCCCATTCCCTTGATGGCGGAGGGAATATATACTGAGGATTTTAACCTGGACTATTATTGTATTCAGGAGGATTATGAGTTAGTTTAAATACCATTGAAATGTTGACAATTAGGAGAAGGTAAACCTCTTGTGTGATTTTCTTCCTGTGTCTGGGGATAGGTTGGATTCACTGGACCTAATGACATGTCATTTAGTCTAGCTCCCTTTGGTTGAAGTTGAGGGAAAAGATACTTTTGAACTTGTTGGCTTTATATAAAGGGCTAGGATTGTAAAACACTACAAAATGACAATGTAGTTGTTGTGCAACATGAGATAAAAATATAGAAACTTGGAGCAGGAGAAAGCCATTTGGCACTTTGAGCCTGCGCCACCATCCATAAAGATCATGGTTGATCATCAAATTCAATATCCTGATCCCACTTTCCCTGGTATCCCTTGATCGCTTTGAGATATTAAAGAGTTAATGTCCACTATAGAGGGCAAGGTAAACTATTGGGCTGGCAAGAACAGCAAAGGAAACAGCTCATGGGAGCAAACTGACAAGACAGGTTAACCACAGGCTCCAGCTTGCTGAGCCCAGCTGAGGTGCAAGTCTAGCTGAATACATGATAATGTTCTGTTTTGCTCTAACAAATGGCATATCCGAAAGTATTATACTCACTTTCTGCTGGATGGGGGTTGTAAGTAGTAAATGCATATTTTAATCGGATATCCTTTCCTATGCAGCAATTCCTGTAACGACTTGTTTTTGATTGAATTGGGTGATGTGTGCTTAAGTCTTGTTTGAAATCATATCTACCTGATGGGATTGTAAACTGTATAAAAGGGCTCAGCTTTGTTGCTTTGGGTACTTTTTACTAACTGACTTCCAGCACTGAGTGGAGGTTAAGTAGTAAAGGTTAGCCAGCCTACATATATAGGACAAATAAAACTTTGATTCTGACATTGGTTAGTGTTTGCCTTTGTATCAAAAACAGAAGAGTCTCATTAAAAACGAACATAACACTTTTAGCCTAAAGAGCTATAGTGGATGCAACAGTGAGCTAATTTTGAACATAGTGAAGATCAAGTGTAGTATTGACATGCTGTGCTTGGTTGAAGTTATTAGGTTACATTTCAGCTTCATTTGAAGCAATTTTTAAAAAGCTAAGATGCAAATGAGATCAAGCCTCGGGGAGAAGCTTTGCCTCCTCCAATCAACTTGAATCATGTAGATAAAGCCCCCAAGACCGGAGATGAGAGCCCTGTCTTTTCAGCTCGGATCGGGAATGTCTCAACTTGTTGAGACTCTGAATCTGACTTGTTTTGATTGAATTGGAATAAAAAAGACTTCATAGTGTGCGTAAACAATTTTGTTTACAGACACACTTTCTGGTCTTTCCAATTTTGTCGTTTCATTGTTGTACATATCTGCGATGCTTTATCTTATTTTGTTGCTACTTTCAAGTCAGTTTGTTTTAGCTACTTTGGCACTGTAACTTGGTTTATTTGGCAACCTTTCCTTCTGATTGTTGGCAAAAGATGTCGCAAAAGATTGTCCACTGGGTTGAGCTTGCCAGGCTGATACTTAAGCTACAAAACTATGATTTCTATATAAGAATCCAATGCTCTTTTTGAGTAGGTGATTTGCTGAATAGATTGTTGAATAAGTCAACTAATGGCCCAAGGTCAGTTAAGATATCAAATTGCTTCCGTACAAATAGAAATGAACATGAACGATACCCCATGTGATTGAGAGTGCTTCCTTCTGTTTGTGAATGACGTTGCTCTAAGGTTTTAGCAATCAGCTTGCCATCCTAACAGTTACTGTGTGTTTTCTCACATTAGAACTGCATCTAAGCTTACTTGACGAGTGATGTTTGATCTAGTATAAAGTCTGTTTGTGTAATGTAGCATACTCTCACTTTGGTGTTCTTTTTTGTCAGAGATTGTATAGTGAGATCAGGAATGAAGTGTTTCTGTACACACAATGAGTTCTATCAGACTCCAAACTTCGTTTGCATTTGTAAGATCCGCAGTGTTTTCAATGCCTTCACTTTTCCGTGAATCAGATAATATGCACCTGAAGAATTTGATTCTGCTTTCATTGAACAAGCTCTTCTCTTAACATCAAAGCACTTAATTGGAGCCTGTAAGTTGGATGTCACTACATGAGGGAAAAAAAATCAATCCTGAAAATGTTTGAAGTTTATTTATTAGTGTCACAAGTAGGATTACATTAACACTGCAGTGAAGTTACAGTGAAAATCCCCTGGTTGTCTCACTCCAGGGTCTGTTCGAGTACATTAAGGGAGAATTTAGCATTGCCAGTGCACTTAACCAGCAGGTCTTTTGGACTATTGGGGAGGGCGGGTTGTTAGTGGGGAGGAGGGGGAAACCGAAGTGCCCGGAGGAAATCTATGCAGACATGAGGAGAATGTGCACAGACAGTGACCCAAGTTGAGAATTGAACCCAGATCCTTGGCATTGTGAGTAAGCAGTCCTAAGATCCATACGAGCATGTATCCATCAAGAAACCTCAAAATTTGTGGAGAACAGAGTCAGGTCCCTGCAGGATAACCAAACACACTAGAAAATTTCCAACAATGGCTTCATATGTAATATTAGAATCAGATCCATAAATCAGGGTTTTGCTTCTAAGATGTTAGAGGAAATGACTAGATTTAGTAAAATGGGGAACAATTAGAGCTAATCTCCTGTATTAGAGTAAAGAGCGCATGGTAGTTATACCCTGAATCAACTTTAATCACCCAAAAGGACCTGATACCAGTAGAACTAGCCATCATAGTTGTTGATAGACATTGAAATAGGAGGAGATAACATGTCCTGCTCTGGGTGAAGGTTTAACAAAAAGCTATGTACACAGCATTGGAACTTAATACAATGTTCTGTTTATTAACTAACTGTATAAACACAGTGTGTACCTGTTACTTAGAGCTAAGGGAGCTGAGTGTCCTCCCTGTAAAGCCTGTATTAGATCGGAATGCTGTATTAGAGAAGAGTGCTGCTTTGCATGTTTCTCTGGGGTAGTGCTTTCCATGCTAGACTGTGAATAAATGATTGTAACCTCTACCTATGTCTCCTGTAGCTAGTTCATAGAAGTCCACAACAACAGAGGTAATGCTAACCTAGGCAAAAGAAAAAAATAGTCTCATTTCTGAGTTCTCATCTGTCAAGACAATGGGAGAGTCCACCATCCCAAAGATTAAAATTTGCTTCTCACATTTAGGATTTTCTTTGAGCTGATCACAATTGTATGTATCCAGAGAATCTTTCAATTATAATTGTTCCTGTATCCATGAGTCATGTGCTTGTTAAAATAAATAGCATGTTTTTTACTTCGACTGACTGTACAGTATGCAAACTGGGCATGGGGTAAGGAAGAAACCCTCACATTTCCTGGAAATCTATGTTAACCACTTGAAAGGAAACAGGAGATTATACAAATGCCAACTGTCAAGTACCACTGAATTAAGAAACTGAATGTCAGAATGGCTATGTGAATTCATAAGCACTTTCTTTAATGCCATGTTAGGCCATTTTTCTCATCCATCTCACCAGGCTATTTAGAGCTTTAGAAATATTTCCTTTTCACCTCTTTGCTCATCTAATTAATACTCCTGGGCTTCAGCTCTCATGTTCTGCTCCCACTGTTAGACTTTTTCTCTCAACCCACTCCTTCAATGGAAATGGTCAAAACAGCACCTCCTCTTTTACTGCACTGAATTCCCTCACACATCAAATTCCCAAGTGCGTGCTCTGTCATAATCTGCTGTCTTTGTGTTTGCTTCCTGTGCTTAGCAAGACCACCTATATTTACATTTACCAAAATGCTATGGAGATGAATCAGCACTGCTGGCTAGCGGAACTAATTCTAACTAGCTACTTAATAAGCTAAATAGGCAGGGTTTTATGCCTGGATTAGCTATGAGCGTAAACGGCGATGCAGGTTCAAATTATCGGGAGAGACGAAAATGAGATTCTTGTGGACAAAATCTAATTTTTTGATTTTTTTTTTCCCCAATCCTTGCCGGTGATGTAACAAGATTTCAGCCCAGGAAATTTCATTTTAATGTTTTAATATATCATTAGAGTTGTCTCACTGTCACTTCCAACGTCACTGAGTAGTCAAACCCTGCCAGGGTGACATCATGCTAGCATGGTTTATAAAAGTCCTATAATAATGTGACCCAGTGACCTCACCTGTGAGAGGCGATTTCAGAATTGAGCATTCAGGTTGCTACCATCCACTAGAAAATCCAGTGGAGGGGAGGCATCAAGAGGACATGGGGTGTGAGACTCAGAAAAGTTTCTTATGGTTGAGGGGGCTGCTGCGAGCTTCGTTATCTGGGGGAAGGTTCCATGAGTTTGGCACTTGGAATGGAGGGGGCATTGGGATGGGATATCACTGTTAGGCCTATGAGGGAATGCCTATCTGGGGTAGTAGCTGGAAGGGAGTGAGAGCAAGGGCAACCACCGAGTGTACACAAGGTGTGATGACATTGTTCTTAGGCTCAAAAGAGAGCCACTTCTGGCAGCTGGCCTTTGTGGGAAACAATGACAGAGGGTTAAAATTTGCTCCATGAGAAGAGAAGGACCCTTAGACTGAGGGGACAATGATGCCACTCACATCTTTTCCCTATCCTCAGACTATATTGCACAGCTATGGGGCCTGAGCAGAGTGGAGGGGCCCTGCTGCTGGAAAGGCTGGCCAATAGAGCAAGCAGGTTGCATGGGTGGCCAGAATGGAAGGCTTATTTACAATTTATATAAATGATTTGGAGCTGGAGACCAAGTGTGGAGTGTCAGAATTTGCAGATGATACTTAGATAAGTGGCAGAGAAAAGTGTGCAGAGGAAACTGAATGTCTACAAAGGGGTATAATTAGATTAATTGAGTGGGTGAGGGACTGGTAGATGGAGTACAATGTTGGTAAATGTAACATTATTCATTTTGAAAGGAATAACAGCGAAATGGACTGTTATTTAAATGGTAAGAAAATTGGAGCATACTGCTGTGCAGAAGGACCTGAGTGTCCTTGTGCAAGAATCTCAAGGAGTTGGTTTGCAGGTGCAACAAGTAATTAAGAATGCAAATGGAATTTTGTCCTTCATTGCGAGAGGAATAGTGTTTAAAAACAGCAAAGTTATATTGCAGTTGTGTAAGGTGCTTCTGAAGTCACACCTGAAACCTTGTGTACAGTTTTGGTCTCCTTGAGAAAGGATATATTGGCACTGGAAGCGACACAGAGGAAATTCATTGGTTGATTCCAGAGTTGAGAAGGTTGGCTTATGAGGAGAGACTGAGTAGACTGGGACTATAGTCATTGGAATTCAGAAGAATGAGGGGCGATCTTACAGAAGCATATGATTATGAAAGGAGAAGATAAAGTAGAAGCAAGGAGGTGAAACTAGAACTGGGGGGAATGATCTCAAAACAAGGGAGAGCAGCTTTAGGACTGAGTCGAGGAGAAACTTCTTCACCAAAAGGGTTGTAAGCCTGTGGAATTCCCTGCCCAGTGAAGCAATTAAGGCTATCTCATGGATGTTTTTAAGGCAAAAGAGATAGATTTTGAAAGGTAAAGGAATTAAGGGTTATGGTGAGTGAAGAAGGGAAAGGGTAAATGAATTTAACGCATTTTTTACCTAGCATATATCACAAACATAACCCTTTCTCATGGCTGATTTCTTCAAGCTTACACTGCTCTTGGCATCAATATAAATTATTTATTCATGTTTTCCTTACTTGTTCACATCTTTCATTCTTTAACTTTCAATTCCATAAAGACAGATAGTTAAATGTGAATGTTATCTTGCAGACATTGCAAACCTTACCTGTTTGTACTAGCTAAACATAGTTAAACAGCTATAAATGGTAAAACGCGATAACGGCTACTTGACAGGAAGACTCCAGCTGGGAAGCCGCGATCACACAAGTTACTTCAATAAAGAAGATGCCGAAGCCATCGGAAAAGCTGTGGATCATGATTGTGTCAATGTCTGCGTCATAACTAAAGCTGCAAGACAAACTGTGGGTCCTGGCTAAAGCTGGGGGCTGCCTCGTGACTGAAAGTGGAAGCATTGTGGGTCCTAATTGATCCCAGAGTTTGCGTTGTGACTGGTGCTGAGAATCATGATGTATAAATACCCACACTTATTTGTGTTCAGAGAGAAGCCTGGTAAACCACTGTTAGGTGTCAGGTCTCTCTCAAAAGCTTTTGAAGTAAAACTACTGTACTTTGATTCACTAACAGTCTCACAGGTGTCTTTTACCTACAATAATTTAGTGCCGAAACCCGGGATTCTGTTTTTGGGCCCAGTTGAATGGCCACAATCTGGGCATTGGAATAGGATACTGAACTTAATAGGATGAGTCAAACTACAGTGAGTGATCATGTGTGATGAGAGTCTGTGGTGAGAGTCTGTGATGAGAGATTGTGAGAATAAAAGACATCTGAACTGAACATATACAAACAAGGAAGCATTTGTCTTTAACACTCAGCCTTAGACCGGTTGTTAAGATGGTAGCGCCCCCCACCACCACCACCACCATCACCACTGTGAATGTCAGGATTTTGAAGTGGGTATGGAGACTGGAGAAAGATGTCTCGAGTGTGATATTCAGATGTAAGAAAGAGATTGTCTGACTGATCGCCGGAGTAGAAGGAAAAGAGGTTTAATAATGTAAGCTTAATAATGGAAGCTTACTAGTGTAAGCAATGATATGGAGGGATTTGATCGACCCTGATAAGTATCACCAGACTCTGATCAGAACCACGTAGGAGGGGGAGAGTGAGAAGGGAGAATAGAAGACTCCAAGTATAAACTTATCTGTATTATGGCGGGATCTCAAGGATAGTGGGGACTCCTGGGATCCCTGATAAATGAATATATGACAGAGAAGGACAGACTCATTAAACAGATGAGAAAAGGGGGGTGGGGCTCATCTCACCTGTTAGACCAACAACGGAAATGGTTGGAAAAAGAAAAGAAAGACAGAACTAAGAAAATTGGAGTTCTCTTAGTTCACCAATTAGTTGGACTAATTGAACAAGTGTCAATCTTGGGTAAGAAATGGGCTGATGACAAAAGCAAAACTCAAAATGTTGGAATCATGCAACAGAGAACTAGAAAAGAGAAACTAAATTTTAGTGGACACTGGCTGGGAATTCTTGCCTCTCTATGAGTCAACATAAAACACATGGCACCTGTAGGAGATTTTGACCTCGATGAGGAGGAGGTCTATAATCTTGTCCCCCTAATTTGGGGCGGGATATTACAGAACCCCACTGTTCGATATAAACCCTTTACTTCAGGAGAAAGACAACAAGTTTTGACTTCCTGGGAAGGCTCCAGCCTCTGAGTAACAATAGCAAATTTTGGGCAAAACTGAACGCCATTTGGGTTGGGCACCAGTTACAGTTGTGGGATATAAGGATGCTCAAATCAACTTTGCAGGTAGAGGATGTGGTTAAGAAGGCATATGGTGTGCTGGCCTTCATTAATTGAGGAATTGAGTTTAGGATTTGCTTTCACAGTAGGTGATAAGCAGTATACATGAGCCTGGCCATATTTCACTGGCTAATGAGTAAGATATTGGAACAAGTGGAGATCCCAGAGGAGAATACAATTTTATAGTATGTAGATGACATCTTGATAGCTTCTGAAACTAAAGCGGAACACCAGATGGCACTATACTCGGTCTTGAAGCACTTAGAAGATCAAACCCGAAAAAGGCCTGAACAGGAAAACTACAGGTATTATATTTGAGACTTTTAATATCCAAAGGGACCAAGGAAATGCCCGTAGACAGGAAAACAGTGATGCAACAGATGCCAACAGTAACTGTCCAAGGAGTAAGGAAGGTTGTTTAATTGTTTAATTGTATAATTGTTTAATTATAGCTGCAACTTCATACCAGAATATGCCAAATTAGTTGAGCCATTCCAAAGGCTGTTAAAAGGGGGGATACCCACTTTGGAAGCAGTGGAGTGGGGATCAGAATAGGAAGAGGCAAATAGTAACCTAAAGGTTGGATTAATATTGGCCCCGGGACTTGGGTTACCAGATGCTAGTAAAGATTTTTACATCTATTGTAACAACGAAGGAGGGAGTGTGCAGCATGTTTACAGAATTTTGAACGAAAGGAACTATGTTCTCTCAACTTATTAGGGAAATATTATAAATTAATTGGCAAGATGGAAAATTGATTAGAGAAAATCTAAGGTTGAGCTGATGATTTGAGTAGTTTTTAGATTTCAGAGTTTTAGCTTCTGGTTGCTTGTCAAGTGTAGGTAATTGTTGCATTAGATTGAGAGCAGGAGTTGTAAAAGCCTATTTGTTCTTGTGGATTATTTATTGCAGGCAATAAATGCTTTACACTTTGGTTTAACTTCAAAGGGGCTGAGGAAGTATTAAACTGTTAAAATATAAGTGTAATATTTCTTAAGTTTACTTCTGTTTTTGAGTTTAATTATGATTTGGAAGGAAGAAGAATGAAGATGACTGTCTTAATCTGTTTTCTTTATTTTCTTTCAACGTTTTATTTTCATCCCAGTTTCAAATATTGGATTTGAAAAAAGCATAGTGTGGAATGCATGATGGAAGCTTCCATATGTGTCTGTGTGTGTTTAATAAAGTGGTTGTGTGAATGTTTTTGTTGTTGTTGGCTTTAATGTTTTAATGTTCTTCCCCTAATTGTGATTTTACAACAGTGGGTTTGATAGAGAGATTAAATAAAAATTGGAAAATAAATTGAAATTTCAAAATTGAAGTACATAAATTGAAGTTTGAAATAACCAATTTGAATTTTGAATAATTCTGTGTTGAAATTTTATTGAGAAAGGGTTTAAATCTTGAAAGGAACCATATGCTCTTTCCCTTGTCTTGAAGAAATCATGACATCATCACATTGGAATGTGTTTTATTTCTTGTGTTTTTCTTAACTGGCAGAGATTTCACCATCTTCTCTTCCTAATTTGGCAATTAAAAAATTATATACATTGGAGGTTGTAAATTTTATTTTTGGTTTTGTTTTAATTTGACAGATTTTGAGATTAAATTCATTTGGCTCTAAGCTGAAAGTATTTTTTGTGTTTTGTTTTAAATAGATGGCTCATGAAAAACAATCTCGTAGCTTCAAGACTCCAAGATTGTTTATCACAACCTAACAATAATTGAGACTGGAAGAATTTAGCTCAATCAGATTTTCTCATTGTTAACTTTCAAATTAAAGTGATTGGTTATGCTTAAGCTTTACAGTTTCTGACATTTAATTGATAGAATAAATTGAGAATAAATAAACAACTTATAAATTGGAAGTTGCCTGAATTCTAAAGAAGTAAATAAGTTTAATTTTGACAAATAAAAGGTAATGGAAGAAGAGTCTGTATGGGTTTTGTGTTTCATAGAGAGAGACATTGAAATATATTCTCAGTTTATGATGTAAGTATTTGAATGTGACATAATTTTACAAAGTAATATCTTTTTGTTTTGTGATTTTTTTTACACTGGGTAAATGTTATCGGTGGTAATCCTCATGTTCACATGTCGAGTTTGTTTGGCTCAATGTATGTAAATGCTAATAAGTGGAGAGTTAATTTTTCTGAAAAGCTAAGGGTGCTGGAGAGTGTTAATGACTTTACAACAGATGACAGGATTTTTCCTAGTACTTAGTTATTGGGGGTTACAGGAGTTACTTATAAGGGGAACAAATAAACCACTTGTGCAGATCATGTTATTCATAAATAAATGGGTAAAGTAGACGGAATGATGGAGGAGTTCCCTTTATAATTTGTTAAACTGGAATAAAATCATTCGAATTACTTTTAACTTGTACTTTGGTTACATTGTGTTAATTGGGTCATAGCCGAACATTGTACATGTATGCCAGGAGGTGATAGATTTTGAGCTGTGACTGTGGAAGTTTAAATCTAAAATGGTACCTGTGACAAAAGGTGTTTATTATACAAACTTGGATCATTTTTAAGTAACAAATACTTTGGAGAGTTGAACCTACCTCTTCAGCACTTTTGGTGCATGGTCTCCAAAATTCAAATTTAAATGTTTTTCTCTTTGCATCTGTATCAATGATTTATTATTGTCCTGTGCATAACGCTGAACCTAAAATGATGTTTAGAATATGTGATTGTTTGTATTTGAGGGTAATTAACTAATTGTAATAATGATGCTTAGAATATGTGATTATTTGTATTTGTAGAGTGTTGTTGTCCATAGCTTCTGTAATGTCAATATGTTGTAGGAATGTATTATTATATGCCAATGTCTAGATCTTGTTTGATTGTTGGGTGACTAGAGAATTCCTGACAGATACTGGTCCTGAGTTTGTGATCCATCATGCTTCGCATTCAGGATCAAAGGGAGAATAGTGGCCAAATGGGCCATCTAATACGGCGATTTGTAAAGCACTCTTGGACAATTGGACATGAACTAAAATGACAGATTGCAGTTTAAATACAGAGACAAACAGGCTCCAATCCTGATGAGTGAATAAACAGGATAAGGGTCATCTCAGGATGAAAGAGACTTTCTGGTCACATTGTTTGTGTATCAGACATAAGGACACCGTGACCCCTTATTTAGGAGGGAAATATATGACTTTTGTGCCTCCAGCACCTACAGACCCGGCCTTTGGGGACATACCCAGAGATCAGTGTGGCAGCACTTGATTGGACTGTTATTGATCAGGGGCATCAAGTTCTGATCAATCGATTGGCAATGGTTAAAAGGGATGTGAAGCCAAATGAGGTATAAAGGGTTCTGCACAATCAGGAATCTCTCTCTGACCCCATGAACGAGCTACAACAATGATGATTATTGCCAGCGATGACCAGCATGAGGAAAGTCAATACACCCAGGAAGAAAGGAAAGAAGGAATACCAGAGCCAGAGTGCCAGGCCAGACCAAAGAACCAGACTACACAGAGGATGACCGAGAATGATGCTCGGATAAAGGCCAACGTCTGCTTGGGTACTTGCCATGATGTAAAGATGCCAGCCATGCAAGGTTAAGTCAAGGTCTCACATTGGACTTGAACTTTAATATTTTCCTGTAAAATAACTTATTGTTGGTTAGGTGAATGATTATTGATTGTGTGGGCACAAAGAACTCCAAGTTGTCCTTTGTTTTTTTTACATGGAGGTAGGCCCATAAGCTGGTAATATTTGGCTCTGATTAGTCATGGGGGCTGTGCTTAGACCTGGCCCCAGTCAAAAGGGGGGAGGGGACTGAAGAAGAGAAAGAGTTAATGAATTTAACGCATTTTGTACCTAGCATATATCACAAACATAACCCTTTCTCATGGCTGATTTCTTCAAGCTTACACTGCTCTTGGCATCAATATAAATTATTTATTCATGTTTTCCTTACTTGTTCATGTCTTTCATTCTTTAACTTTCAATTCCATAAAGACAGATAGTTAAATGTGAATGTTATTTTGCAGACATTGCAAACCTTACCTGTTTGTACTAGCTAAACATAGTTAAACAGCTGCAGAAGGTAGAATGCGATAATGGCTATTTGGCAAGAAGACTCCTGCTGGGAAGCTGCGATCAGACAAGTTATTTCAATGAAGAAGCTGCCGAAGCCACCAGAAAGGCTGTGGATCGTGATTGTGTTGATGTCTGCATCGTGACTGAAGCTGCAAGACAAACTGCGGGTCCTGGCTGCAGCCGGGGGCTGCCTCGTGAGTGGAAGCAGAAGCATTGTGGGTCGTGACTGATGCCAGAGTTTGCGTTGTGACTGGTGCTGAGAATCATGATGTATAAATGAACACACTTATTTGTGTTCAGAGAGAAGCCTGTAAACTACTGCTAGGTACCAGGTCTCTCTCAAAAGCTTTTGAATTAAAATTACTGTACTTTGACTCACTAACAATCTCAGAAGTGCATTTTATCTCCAACAGTGAGCGGGCAGTTAAGTGGAGCTCAGTCCACAAAAAGAACAGCCATGTTCTTATCGAATGGTAGAGCAGGCTTGGGAGGCCAAATGGCCTATTCCTATTCCTGGTTCTCCTGTGACACACCAAAGAACAAAGAACAATACAGCACGGGAAACAGGCACTTCGGCCCACAGAGCCCGCGCCGCCATTTTAATATTATGAGTGTCCTCCTCTGTCTATGACCTTGGTCTACACCTATCGGGGAAGATAGTCCAGTCAGGAGAACAGGAATTTATTTGGCAGTAAAACAAATAACCAATTAAGTTGGATCAAATAAATTGAAGGACAAATTAAAGCTGCTTAAAGGAATACTACCTGAACCAAAAAGCAAATCACAAAAGAAACATAAAAGATTTAACTAAAATGTGGTTAAGAGGATTGATAAGGCCACACTTGGTACAGGAAATTTACTTTAGAATTCAAATTTAACCATCTACCATTCAGAAATTCAAATCTGGAACTCTAGAGCGTTGCTCCAGGTTTTGGTTTACCAGTTCAATGTCCTATACCATTTGACTACAAGAGGAATGCAAAACTTTCCAGGTGACTCACATCTGCCACAAGGCGATTTACATTTGAGGTGGTGAGATTTGAAACTGGAACCTTAGAGCTTTGGTTTAAATTTATGGTTTAGTCAATTCATCCTCCTATACCTCTTGGCTGTAGGAGATTTATTTTGTGACAACCCAAAGAACAAATTAAAAGAAATTTAATGAACTGAGGGACATTTTAAAAGGGACAGCCCCTTAAAGAGATGCTTCCTTATACAAAAGCAAATCAGAAATGAAAATTAAAACATCAAACTAAGGTGTGATTAAGGAGGTCGATAATGCATCTCAGTCCCTATAGTATCCATCGAGGCTTTGTCAGTGCCAGTGGACACTCCATGCTCTCTTTCCAGAGATTCCCAGCCACAAATGTAACTGCAGCAGAACGGAAAACAGCTGGTTCAGGCAACTCCTTTTATTACCTGCTGCCTGGACATGGTAATGGCAAGTTTGACCAGGCCCAGGAGCATGACCACGAGGAGATCCTCCTCCTTTCCCGCTCCCTTCCTCACTGGCTGCCCATAGATCAGCAGCGTGGGGCTGCAGTGCAAACAAAACTGTAACAGGAGATTTTATAAATAATTAAAAAAAGATGCTGCCTGAAGCAATCTTTATAAGCATAATCTACACACTCCACAAGGCTGCAAAAAGGGTAAGCATCTTAGGAATCCATAAACTGATGCAACACACATAGGACTGCTGTATGCACATCCTCCACTCCAAGACCCTGATGTTAAGGAAAATGACTCCTCCGAACACCACACAACAAGACGTGTGTCTGGACAAGGGCAAGGAAGTAAAAGGGATGTAGTAGCAGCTCCTGTAGGAAGACCCTCCATGCAGTGTGAAAGGGTACAAGATTTGTTTCAAGATTTCATCATTTCCCTGGTGAATTGCTTGTTATTTATTTTGTAAGTGTTTACCAGCCATTAGGCTGATTCGAATACCAGCGCCATTGGTCAGCCCACCTGTGGTATGTACTTATGCAGTCTACCTTTTTTGAAATAAATATGTGCGTGAGACCCTGTATACTGGTAAACCCATTAGAACGCAAAGTGTTTATGATAGTATTGAGGATGTTGAAGTGCAGATTTTTATTGTGCTGCAGATTAAAAAGCGAAACCAAAGTCACTTATATGGAACTTACCAAATCAGTGGTTGCAAAATAAGCAATTGATCTTGGCAGGTAGAGAGAAACAGAAGTAGCTCAGGTTCCAATCTGTCCGTTTGAGAGCATATTATATCACTCAGATCTTGGGAGGGAGGGAATTGGGTGTCAAGATCTGGGGGCTTGAAAGTAAAGGGTCTAGGCATCCTGTGACTGATGTGAGATTGAGGAGCTGGGTCAGTAAGCTTGGGAAAAGAGGATCAAGCGATTTTAGGACAGGATTGTGATGATAATCCAGGACCATGGCCATAGATCCCAAGGTTTTGGAATCTCGAGGCCTGACAGCAGTGATTGTTAGGGTGGTTGGATAAGGGAAGGAGCATTCTGTTCCCTCCAGGAGTGCTAATATGTGGGATTCTGTAAATATAATATGACATGGCACAGAAGACATTTCTATGAGACAGCTCTCACAGAGCTTCAGCCACTGGCTTCCTCATGCTGAAATCAATCTTACCCAGATGACTGGCCTGGGGCCTGGAGGGAAGAGGGGTCCTCATCACTAGGATCACACCAGCACATCACTGCTTCATGATAGTGTGCTAAAAGGACAAGCATTCAGCTGCTATCCACGCTGAAAGAAGGTGGAGGATTGTTGGCCATCTAGCCTAGACACAGAAGTTGGCAAGGCATCCTTGTAATTGACTGTGCGGGGAAGCACTAAAAGGGTGCATAATGTAACTATTAATATATAAAATGGTGGCTATATCAGTGTTCAATATCTTATCATTGCCTAACATCACCTGCGTTCACACTGTGACAATAATTTCTTCCCTGCCTCACCCTATCATTTTATCTAGGTATGCCCCAGGATCCATAGCTGAAGTGGAGGTGGCCTGCTGACTGCAACACCTTGTTGTTTAATGGGCATCCCATGGAGGGTCATGACCTTGAGGGTCCTGGCCTGCTTTCAGCCAGCGCACGTATAGTAATCTCACAATGTGTCTGAAGCTGAGGGCGCAAGCTGATGTTTTCAAGCTTGCTTACTTTGAGCGCCAATACGACTGGCTCTAATGATCCCAAATGAAATTGTAGAGATACGTCAGTACTGTTGGCTGGAGAAACCAGTTCAAGCTAGCTACCTAATTAACTACTGCAACTCCAGCAGCATCTCTTCATCGCTGGCTGAAACTGAAAAAATCAAATTTAGTTAAATGATCAATGCAAACTAGGTTGGATTTACAAAAGACAGTAACCTTTAAAATTAACCCTTAAAATTCCTTCACTCTATCTCAACTGCACTTTATCACAAGACGCAAATTGTGTGCTTACTTACATTGTGCATTTAGTGAGACTAGCTGCGTATGAGCTGAATCTCCAGAAAGAAGATTCAGAAGAACTGGCAAGCAAAAACAGTTCAAATTGACTATCGAATTAACTAACTCTTAGTTAATGGCCTAATGGTCTCCCCAATATGGAGTTCTTTATCCCTTATCTTTAACAGTAAATTGCAGTTAAATGCTGAACACAATTACTAGATTTTGCAAAGAAACTAATCTTTAAAGCTTCATCACTCACCATATTCCCATGCCCAGGTCCCTCAATATCAGTAGAAGGAAGGAGATAGTCATTGATTTCAGGAAGCATTGTGGCGGACATGCCCCTGTCTACATCAACGGTGATGAAATGGAAAAGTTTGACAGCTTCAATTGTTTAGGTATCCAGATATTCAACAACCTGTCCTGATCCCTCCATGCAAACACTATAGTTAAGGAAGTCCACCAATGCCTCTATTTTCTCAGGAGACTCAGAAAATTTGGCATGTTCACTACAACTCTCACCAATCTTTACAGATGAAGCACAGAAAACATTTTTCTAGTTGTATCATAGCTTTGTATGGCTCCTCTTCTGACTAAGGCCACAAGAAACTACAAAAGGTTGTGAATATAGCTCAGTCCATCACACAAAGCAGTTTCCTATCCATTGACTCTATCTACACTTCCCAAAAAGCAACCAGCGTAATCAAGGTCCCCACATACCCTGGACATACTTTCTTTCACCTTCTTCTGTCGGAAAAAGATACAAAAGTCTGAGGTCGTGTATCAACAGACTCAAGAACAGTTTCTTTCCTGCTGACATTTTTTGAATAAACATATCACATATTAAGTTGATTTTTCTCTACACCCTAGCTATGACTGTAACACTATATTCTGCACCATCTCTTTTCCTTTTCCCCAGTGTTTTCTATGAACAGTATATTTTGTCTGTCTGGTGCGCAAGAAACAATACTTTACACTATCCCAATGCGTATGACAATAATAATTCAAATCAAGTTTGGAACAGAATTTTTGTGTATCAGATTCCTACAATGCCAAGAGAAGAGTCATCAGAGAAAATGATTTGTCTTAGGGGTAAGACTAGAATAAGGGATACAGTTTAAAAATACAGCATTTCCCATTTAAGATGGAAATGAGATTTTTATTGTCTCAGAAGGTCATTAGTCTGTAGAATTCTCTTCGCAGAGAGTAATGTAGGCAGAGTCATTCAATATTTTTAAAGTTGAGTGCGGTAGATTCTTCATTGATAAGAGAGCAAGTCAATTATGATCTTCTCAAATGATAAAGGGGCTGAATGACCTGCTCCTGCAGCTAATTCATAAATTTGTATATATATGTTAGGTCAAAGCAACTGAGAACAGAGAGAGCTTTGGAGGAATACAGAGAGTAAGAGAGAACTCAAATGAGGAGTTAGAAGGGCAAAAGGGGGACATGAAATAGTCTTGGCAGACAAGATTAAGGAAAATCCATAGGTATTTTACTCATATATTAGGAACAAAAGGGTGGTTAGAGAAAAAATCAGTCCTCTTAGGCACAGAAGAAGGTAACTATGTTTAGAACCCGAGGGAATGGAGAAAATCCTGAATGAATACTTTGCATCAGTATTCACAAAGGAGAGGGACTTGTTGTTTGGGAGTATCTTGGAGGCAATTGTTGATCCATTGGAGAAAATATCCATTATGAGGGAGGAAGTGTTAGTGTTTTTAGGTAATATTAAAACTCCGGGGCCTGATGGCATTTATCCCAGGCTGCTTAGGGAGATGAGAGATGAAATTGCTGGGCCCCTGATGCAAATCTTTGTCTCTTCTTTGGACACAGGTGAGGTCCCAGAGGACTGGAGGTTAGCAAATGTGATACCATTGTTTAAAAAGGGTAGTAGGGATAACCCGAGTAATTATAGGCCGGTGAGCTTGACATCACTGGTAGGGAAGTTGTTGGAGAGGATTCTTAGAGATAGAATGCATACATATTTAGAACATGGCAGTCTGATTAGTGACAGGCAACATGGCTTTGTAAAGGGGAGGTCGTACCTTACGAATCTGGTAGAATTATTTGAGGAGGTGACAAAAACGGTTGAGTAGGGACAAGCCGTGGATGTTGTCTATATGGATTTTAGTAAGGCGTTTGACAAAGTTCCTCATGGTAGATTGGTGAAAAACACAGAGGGACCTAAGTGTGCAAGTCCTTGAAGCTGGCAGTACAGGTGGAGAAGGTTGCGAAGAAGGTTTATGGTATGCTTGCCTTTATAGGAAGGAGTATAAAAGCTGGAGACTAATGTTGCAGTTGTATAGAATGTTGGTTAGGCTGCATTTGGAGTATTGCATCCAGTAGTGGTTGCTGTACTACCGGAAGGATGTGGAAACCCTGAAGAGAGTGCAGAGAAGGTTTACAAGATGTTGCCTGGTATGGAAGGTCTTAGCTATGAGGAGAGATTGGACAAATTGGGGCTGTTCTCCCTGGAAAGACAGAGAATGCAGAGAGATCTAATAGAGGTGTATAAAATTATGAAGGGTACAGATAGAGTGAACAATGGGAAGCTTTTTTCCAGGTTGGATACGAAAACCATGAGGGGCCACGGGCTTGTTGGGCCGAAGGGCCTGTTTCCTGTGCTGTGTTGTTCTTTGTTTTTTGAATATATGCATTTGTAGTTCCAGCAGTATCAGTGGCCAATATTGTGGCTACAAGCAGCATCAAATTCAAAGTCTCACACATAAGAACTTATAAATTAGGAGTAGGAGTGGACCAGTAGGCCATTTGAGCCTGCTCTATTCAATAAGATCATGGCCGATCTGACCTCAATTCCACATTCCCATCAACTGTTCACCCTCCATGATTGAATATCTATCTCTGCCTTAAAAATATTCAATAACTCTGTTTCCACTGCCTTTAACTAAGAGAGTTCCAAAGAATCATACGCTGGAATTTTACCACCTCGCCCTCTACTTTACCTACTTTACCGAAACCCGGGAATGGCCGCGATTTGCTTCACCCCTGAAACGGGCACAATGACTATTTAAATGCATTTGCAGCATTTAAATTGAATTAATAAACTGCCCCCTTTAGCACCACGTTCGCCAATCTGGAATTGCGCCGTAATGGACCAGCTGAATGAAAGTCTGAATCAGGTGCCCCAGCTGCTGAAGACGTGAGTTCAGAACTTGCAATGGCTCTCTGACTCAGATCAGTGGTGAGGAAGAGGAGGGAGGTGGATCAGATCATTCTCTGCTGGGCTGGGGAGGAGGGGGCTGAGGGCAGATTGTTGCCTGGTTGGGCGGGGGAGGAAGAAGAAGTGGGTCACATATATCTCTGGAGGGGGAGATGGGTAGAGGGGGAGGGAGGGCCAATCATTGTCTGGTGGGGGACGGGGGGGGGGGGGGTCTGCTGCTGTTCGGCGGGCAATCGGTGGGCAGAAAGGGGGCAGGAGTTGTGATCTGTCTGGGTAGCGGCAGGGGTGAGTGGATAAGGGGGACAGTGATATTTGTAGGGGGCCATCGCTTCCACTTGTTGCCCCGGGCCGCTTTCCGCAGCCCGGATGCAATTTAACACAGGCGCACTTTTTCGATTTTTTTTCTAATTGCGCATGTGCAGTTCAGAGATCCGATCATTTCGGGCGCGCTAAGCCTCGCCTACAGTGTGAATGGGACCCATGATTTTTTTTTCAGGCTGAGTGTGTATGAGAGCGCCTGAAAGCAGATTTCTAAGTCAGATCAGAATTATGCCCAGATTGAGGACTTAGAATGAAAATGCTAAAATCAGGCCCTCTGTTTCACTTTAAATTAAGAGATGTTTCAAAACAGAACGTAACTTTCTTGCAAAGTGCAGTATTCATAACACTCGTCCCCAAAGTCCCTTCCCCAACAAACAAAATGAAAATAAAAATACAACAATACTGACAAGTTAGATTTAGTGGGGTAGTTAACTGGCACTGTTCACTAATGGTGAGAATCCTGACTGTCCACTGAATCAGGCATCTGGGCTAAAATCAGGATTCCCTATGGACATGATGGCTATTGGGATTCACCCAACCCAAGGTCTGTTCATACCTGCAGATTCTGAGAGTGATAAAATCCCTGGTGTAGAATGGAGTGCTGCAGTGATTTAAAGGTGACTAGAACATGGATTAAGGTTGTGATATGGGTACACCCACTGTGCTGCTAGAAGGTAATTCTTGTGTTTTGACCAAGCAATGGTGAAGGAATGGCGATATATTTCCAGGTCAGGATGATGGGTGACTTGGAAGGGAACCTCCAGATCATATGTATCTGCTGCTCTTGACCTTCTAGATGGTAGTGGTCATGGGTTTGGAAGGCACTGCCTAAGAAACCTTGGTGAGTTCCTGGAGTTCATCTCATAGCTGGTAGACATGGTTGCCCCAATTTATCAGTGGTGGAGAGAATGAATGTTTGTGGAAGAAATAGCAATCAAGCTGGCTTCTTTGTCCTGGAGGTTGTCAGGTCTCTTGAGTGTTACTGGAGCTACGTTCATTAAAGCAACCGGACAGTATTCCATTACACTCCTATTTGTGCCTTGTAGAAGGTGGACAGGATTTGGAGAATCAGGAGTTGAGTTACTTACCACAGGATTCTTAGCCTTTGACCTGCTCTAGCCTCAGTATTTATATGGCTAGTCTCATTTAGTTTTTGGTCAATGATAACCCCTAGAATATTGATAGTGAGGATTCAGTGATGGTAATATTAATGAATGCCTTGGGATAATGGTTAGATCTTCTCTTGCTGGAGATGGTCGTTGCCTGGCACTTGAAGCATGAATGTTACCCAATACTTGTCAACCCAAGCCTGGATATTGTCCTGGGTTTGTTATATTTGGACATATATGGACACAGTATGACCCGAGGGTAGCATTTGTGAGGTTTATAATTTGTTTTACCTGGTTAATTTTGTCAAGAATGACATTGCTGATTGCGGGCAAATCATCTAGCTTCTGAGTACTGATGACAGTGAATTGAAATCCAAGGAGAAATCCCCTGTCATGTTACTTCTTGACTTTTGGATTCAGAAATTCATTTTATTTATTTTAAGGCTAGACAAGAAATATAATTTTAATTTTTACATTTTAAGAAGGACTCTTGACTATTCTGTTCTGTTTTAACTCCCCTCATCCATTTTCTTTCATTTTTGCACATCTTTTCATGTCCTATCTTAGTGAGTTTGAGTGAGCCAAACATCCAAATTGACCTGCATGAAGCTCAAAGTCACCTCATTCTATTTAAATTTAGAACCATGCTTAACTTTAAGCTGTTGTGACTTAACTCTTTGGTGTTCTTTTCAAGGAAATGCAGGTTTAATAATAACTTCTTCCATGCGAACCGCTCATTTTCCTGCTGAATAAAATTCTCTTTAGTTGCTTTAAGACCTTTATAAGGTTCAGCCAAAAAAGTCTGATACTCCTTTTTAGTTAATTCATAAATATTTAAAACGCTTATGTTCATGTTGTTTCTTCCCTCTTCACCCTGAGCTTTGAATAATATCTTTCAAGCAAGAGAGATTGCTTCTTTATTTTGAAATTTTAATTTATATTCAAGCGCATATATCTCTCCTTGCAGCCCTATCGTATCAGCATTAGATGCAACTGTTCCACTCTCCATCAAAGCATTTCTTATTTTCTTTCAATAGCTTTGAGTACTGTTGTTACCTGCTCTGTCACAACTGTACTTTTTCTTTCTGACCATTTAATTCTACTGGCTTTAATTCATCTACAATTCTTTTATTTATTTTACCCTCTGTGTTGCACTGTGCTTTTAAGATTCGAATCACAGAATCTTACAATGCAGAAGGAAGCCATTCAGCCCATCAAATCTGCACTGACCACAATCCCACCCAGGCCCTATCTCCATAATCCCATGCATTTACCCTAGCTAATCCTCCTGATGCTAAGGGGCTATTTAGCATGGCCAATCCACCTAATCCACTCATCTTTGGACTGTGGAAGGAAACTGAAGCACCCAAAGAAAATGTACTCAGATATGGGGAGATTGTGCAAACTCTACACAGACAGTGACTCAAGCCAGAAATCGAGCCCGGATCCATGGTGCTGTGAGTTAGCAATGCTAATCATTGCGCCACCATGCCATCAAAACATCTGCTCCACGTGAGGTATCTTAATTTTAAAAATACTCATTTACCAAAGCAAATCTCATATTAAGAGGTTAAGTTTGGCTGAGCTCCCATGATATTTAAAGGAAAGGCTAGAAGGACACTCTAAAAACTTAGTTGTGGAGTTTCGATGTTGACATTGAGGCTGGGGAGAAGCTCACTCAGGATTTCTGCACGTTGGTGCATCTAAATAAAAATGATGCAGCCTCTTTCAAAAAACAAACACACACCAGAAGCAGAGAAAATAATACAAAGAAGGGAAGTCGTAGGTCAGGACTTATCCAAAACTCAATCACCTGTGCTACTTGTCCTATTGTCAGCAAACTCTTCTTGGTGCAGACTGGCCTTAGCAGTCAATTACCTGCCCACTAGAACACTACTAAACACTCAGATAATGAAATTGGTCATTTTTGCCTTGAAGGATGAAAACCAAAAAGTTGGTTGAATTTCTAATCCAATTTAGATGCAACTTCAACCAGCTTCTTAATCAAAGTTTTATCCAAGTGCCTTTATTTATGAGAAGAACAAAGTACAGGTGCATATATATAATGCAACAAACTTTATTAAGTATAGTTAACCCATTATATAAACAAGAAGCGTCCAGGATTTGGCACGTTGAAATGGCTTGATAGGCTGTAGATCCAGTCCGTGAGTGCCTCTTATCATGTAGGTGATTTTTACTGGCCTTTTCCTTTCTTCCTTCCTTCTCTTTCCCCCGCTTCCTTTATTCCTTCCTTCCCTCCCTGGTCTGGTCCAGTGTTGCTCATCTCCCATTTCGAGACCTTGCTCCGGAATGCCTATTTTATCCCCTTGTGGCCTCATGCTTTTTCTACCTGTCCTTGGCTTTCTGCCAATGGAGTTTTGGGAGCTGGGGAGTGGGATTTCAGTTCCCAATGGTTTAGTTGATGACCTGTTGATAGGACACCTGAGCCCGTCCCGGGCATCTGGGTTATCGGGTCTGTGAATAACAGACTAGTGCATGTCAAACAGGAGCGATAATGACTTGATAGCTTATCAATAGGGTGGATCCAGATATGCCCCAGTTCTGTATATTCAAACTTTGACCTGGTCCAATTTTCTGTAGGCGATTAGTTGAAGCTGACTAGTTCAATTTAGAGTGCTCAATTCTTTAATTTCAAATATCCAATTTTTAATTTGGTGTCAGCACCACATTTTGATCGCATCTATAGTCAAAATAGTATTTTTTGAAACAGGGCTTCAGGAAATCATGGATTCTTTAATGTCACAGTTTATCTTGCAATTCAGTTTCCACAGTCTGCATGGATTTTCCTGAAATCATTGGAGGTACACTATTTTATCCCCAGCTAAATTATTTCCTAATAAAATATCTATAGCAACAATATGCAATTTATAAACAACACCCATAATTAACAAACAATCAGTTAAGGTGCATTTATTGGGAAAATCATATCCAAATGAATTGAGGTTTCCATTTAAAATCTGGAAGAGTGTTGCATTATTTGGACATTTGAATTTTTTAAAAAGTAAGATTTTTTTTTTAAAAAGGAAGACCTCTATGCAGAGTCTTCTAACTCTCATACAGCTTCCAAAGATCTAACTTCACATAGCAGAATTTCAGATAAAGAGATCTATTTTTTGGCAGATTGCAGTCTCCAATTTCCAGAGACTCAGACCTATTCCTTCTCTCTATACCTCCCAAATAGCAACTGAGTTTGTTTACTATCTGTGAGCTAGCTTCACCTAATCATATGACCTTATTCATCAATCAACCTAATCAAGCCCCAACTCTGAAAAACTGCAGAAAAAAATATTAAAGTAATAAACCTGCATCAGTCCAGATTAAAGCAAACATTTAAGCAATTAAGATCAATTATGCTGCTGCAGTAACAACATGGGCTGTTGAGTACAGACAAAGTGGCATAGATAATGATCTGACTGCTAAAATAAATCCTGCACAAGAAACATGATGCAAATACATTTCTTAAAGGCATGGTATCATCACATTATACACAGCTCACCCTCTAAATGCCCAGCTCTGTAGAAAATGTGTCTCATATATTCCGGGGTATTTTTAAATGGAATAGATACTTTTATGTCCAGAGTACAATTATATGTTCATCTGCTCTTACAACCTGTTTTTAAAATTGAATTTTCTTCTATAATAAATCAATTATTCTGAGTTTTTTGAAAGTATTTGAACTTAAGTGACTTTTATTCTGGATCTAATAGCAGGGAAGGTAAAAAAATTCTTGTTTTGGTGAGTGAATTAAATTTTTAAACTAATAGTGTGATGAGTGGAGTAGTGGGACTAGATATGCTGTGCATTCCTCCCGAAGTGTTTGTAATATAAACACTGGGTTCTTGCTGGATTTGAAACATGGACAACTAGAGATTGGTCATGGAATATTAATAAGTGTAAAAGAATAAAAGGATTGATACCAGAGGTGGGATTTTATGGCTTCACTTGAGCGAGACCAGAAATTCTTGAAGTCAATGGACCTTTCCATTGTCCACCCCTCACCCCTCCAATTCCGTAGTAGGCAGAACTGTAGAATTCTGGCACAGATTTATACATTTATACATAAACCAAAATAGATTTGGAAATCGCTAAAATTTTCTTAAGGCAAAAAATTTATACATGACCGTTTTATAATAAGTAACCAAAGCTCAACTAATAGAATTGGTGGATGAGTTGAAGTTAGAATTAAGTATAGGGGTGAGGAGAACAGACAGTTAAGGTAATAGAGCAGCATTTGAAATTGCAAGAGATACATAGGAACACCACCTGAAAGTTCTTCTCCAAGCTATCCTGACATGGAAGTTCCTTCACTGTCACTGGGTAAATATCCTGGAATTCCCTTCCTAACACTACTGTGGATGTACCTAAATCACAGAGCTGCAGTGGTTCAAGAATGATGTAGAGATGCCGGCGTTGGACTGGGGTAGTAAGAACTCAGTAAGAATTTAGCAACACCAATTTTAAATCCAACCGATTTATTTGATAGTAAATTTGCGAGCTTTCGACACTCTGTATCTTTGTCAGGCAAGAGGTTCAAGAAGGCAGCTCAACACCACCTTCTCAAGGTCAATTAGAAATGGCCTATAAATGCTGCCCAAGCTGGTGATGGCCACACCCTGGAAGTGAATAAAAACTATGTTCTCCAGAGCCAATTGAGTTAGATAAGATTCAGTTCCAATGAAGAATTTCAGCATGAAAAAAAATGGAGAAACTTAAACTTGAGAAAAAAAATTGAAGAACCTGAATTGGCTAGAGAAAGAGATATGAGAAAACTTCAATTAGAAAGAAAAGAAATGTGAAAAAAATGAGTAGAGGAATTGGAAATGTAAAAATTTGAACTTGACCTCCAGAAAGAGAAGTAAACAAGGAAAGAATGAAAGAAGAAATAACAGAGGGAATGACATCTCAAAGAACTGGCATTAAAAGAAGTCTGAGACGCTAAGGAAAATTCTGCTGATGAAAATCACCACCTCCAACCCAGAGCCTGCAAGGAGATGTTTAAATTTGTACAAGCCCATCCAAAATTTGAGGAAAGGCATGTAGAGCCATTCTTTATTTGCAAAGGTAGCTAAGTAAACTAAATGGCCAAAAGAAAACTGGACATTACTCCTTTAGAGTATGTTGGTGGTCAAAGCTTATGGGATTTATGCATTACCATCAGAAAAGATTTATATAGATGATGATGCAAAAGAAAAGGCTATTCATAATGACTTTAACCTGCTCCTTGGCAGAAATTTCAAAACATAAGGAAAAAGCCTGGGCAGACCTAGATTGAATTTGAGAGGACAAATCAAAATGTTTTTTATTATGCATACAGAAAGGATGTAAGAAGCTCTGAAGAGAATGATTCCTTGGAAGAATTTCTAAATTCACTTCTTCCAGTCCCAAGAGTTGCAATAGCCAGGCAGATACTGGATCACTGATGATCATGAACTAATCAATAAACACAAACATTTATTCCGTCACACCCGCAGCTTGAGAAGCACAGAATGTGGGAAGGTGAATGGAAGGCAAGTAGCCAGGAAAGAGAAGGGACAACTGGGAATGCCCTGGAAATTCCTCCTTAGACCAGAAAGGAAGGTGTTAAGGGTAGAAGTAGCATCTGAAGGCCAAAGTGTTTCCATGTAATGAAGAGGGAAATATTTGTGTAGATTACTAGATGTTGTGCAGGAATTATTGTGGCAAATATGGATGATTCAGGCAAAAGAATACTGCTTGAAAATACAACAGATCAAGTTATTTCATTAACTATAACTGTGAAACTGAATGTGAGTTCAAGAGAGACAAAAAAGACACATAAAGGTTATAAAGAGTTCTTATTGCTAGGAAAGATGACTATTTATCCTTCAAATAAGACAGCTAAACATAGTAAGAGATACAGGAGCCATTCAAATATTTTTGATGGGGAAAGGCATAACTTTTCTACTAGACAATGCATTAAAATCCAAGGTTTATTAAATGGTTGCAATGAGGAGTATATATCTTTTGTATCAGGTACACTTGGAATGTGACCTACTGTGTGGCATAGTGACAGTCGAGGTCATTTAGAATTATCCATAGATGAAGTCGATTTACTCCTTGGAAATAATGTAACGGATGTAAAAGTAGCAGCTCTTCCCATAAATATGGAAAACCAAAATGATATTAAAGAAATGGAGTAGCTATGGTCCAGAGTTGTCAGCGTCCTTCTACTTCTCTTGGAGCCGAAGTTCAACCCATATTTCATTCATATGGCTTCATTAGAAGAACCTTCTAAGATGTCAACCTCCTTACTGCTGTAATTAATTCCCTGATCAAAATTGTGACAGCCCCTCCTCTTTTATCTCCCTCCCTAAAGATCCTATATCCTGGGACATTGAGCTGCCAATCCTGCTTCTCTCTCAACCATGTCTCAGTGAAAGCAGTGAAATCCCAATGTTGTAATTTGTGTCTTCAACTCATTTGTCTTGTTCATCAGCCTCCTTGCATCAAAATAAATACTATCCAACCAAACATCCTTATGCCTTAACTGGCCTACAGCCCTTATGCCTTCCTGACTCATCTGCTGTCTCTTCTAGCTTTGTCTGTGCATCTTCCCTGGCTGAAACTTCCTGGAACTTTTCCTTTGTGTGGGATGACATGAGTAATGATGAAACAAAGTCCACCATTGGAGATCAAAGTGATACCACAGACAAATTATTCCGAGCCATGTAATTGTTAGCTGGAACTTTCTTTAAGGGCTTAGATAATCCAAAAGAAATATTGAGTAAATATTCTCTTGTTGAACTTGTTAAATATTCTCTTGGTACAAACATGAATCACAATCTCTAACTCATCACCTTTCCCTTTTAGGATGCTCTGCAACCGTTCAGTAGCATCTCTTACCCTAGCATAAAGGAGACAAAACACCATGCTGGAGTCATGTCATTGGCCAAAGAAATGTTAGTCTGCTCCCCTGACTGAAGAATCCTCTGTCACCAATGCTCTGCCTACCTTCTTCCTCCCACCCTGATCAGTCAAGCTGCTTGCGGTGTCGGAAGCTTGGTTCTGACTGCACTCCCCTGACATATCAGCACTCTTATCAACTTCCCAAATGGAATACTAGTTAATGTGGACTCCAGGGGACTCCTGAGTTATCCGCCTGTTCTTTCTGGCAACTGGTAATATAATTAACAGTTTGTTGGCCCATTCACCAGTCACCCACTTTGCACCAATCTCCTGTCCCCAAGCAGGAATGTCACCGGGCAGTCTTTGATATTATTAATCACAAGTGGGATATTGTGTGCTAGATCCTGAGAGTCTCATTAGCATCTTTCAGGAAAGTGAGTCCCTGCTTTCCCCCTGGAGTGAGCACTTAGCCTGAAAATGGGAGAATTCAGCTCATGGTGTCCAAAATTGGATACAGTAATCCAGCTGAAGCTGATCCAATAACATTTTGAAAATAAATGTTTTCTATCTACATGTTATTTCCTGCAACTTCTTCAATCAGTTCATGGCAAAATGAGAAGTCGTGATATTACAATCTAAAGACCAATAACTTTTAATAACAGATCTGAATTCCAGTTATTAGTCGAAAGAGTAAACAAATAAAATTTCACATTTTAAAAATTTTACTGTAACAAATGATTAAAAACACTATTGCTATAATATTATTTTCTTTTTCTAGTGAAATATACCTTAATTGCAGCAAATGACAATCTCCTTGTATACTTAGCACCTATTGCACACTGATGGAATTAGAATTCTTTTAACAAACAATCCAAAATCACTCCTGAGCTTCCAATGGGTTTCTATATCCACGTTTTGCTAAGTAGCAATTCAGAGTGACCATCTCCAGGCACTTCCCTTAGTTTCCGAAGAGTTTCTTCAATCCACCATCAACAGTATATAATTTTCTCATGATACTTCTCCCTGTCAAGAAAAATCTCCCAGGTTACTTAGAAGGCTGCAGGATGTGTCTCTTCAACTAGAGACTGTCTCCCTCCTGCATTTGACTGTGGCAGCTTACAAAGCCAAGCAATATTTTCTCTCCATTGAGTGTGCAGATATCTGTCTGCAAATTCAATGCTTTGAGGGAAGTGCATAACCTGATTTCAGGTGGTTTGTCTTTGACCACTGCAGACTCAATGGGCCAAAGGGCTTTTTTATGTGCTGCATATCTCTCTGGCCCTATATGATTATGACTAAATGGCTTCCTCTATTATCTTTCCCAAGACAAAATGGAAAACATTAAGGCTTGCATAAAGGTAGAAATGCTAATTAGTAATTTTTGCTGCTCACTCACTTCCATGTTACAAGTAAATAAAACTTTGCAGTGTAGTTGCTCACAACCTGATATTTACAACACTTCTAGGACTTTTGGAGAATTAGTCTATTCACAGTGAACTGAGAGATTGCTGATGTACCCAAATGTAAAATCTTTGTCTTCTCAGTAAAACAATTTAAGTTTTCCTTTGATCTCTAAAGTTTGAGCTGTGCAAACTTACTGTCAGCCAGATTGCTGAATAGGTCATGCGGCCCTCCTACATCTACCCTAAATTTGAAGTTACCAATAAAACACAATCTTATAAACCTCATTATTGTAACATTGATAATCACAAGCTGGTTGTGACCTCTAACTCTTTTTGAAATCCAGTATCTAAAAAAATATATGTATTCAATTTTCCGCCCTACAAAAATTTTACATTTTGTTTTTCCTTACCTCTGGAGTTAGCCCAGGTTTGGAGGAAGAGCTTCTAATTTCAATTTGATTCTCCCTCTTTCTGAGCCAATTGATCGCAGAAAACATACTGGTTGAAAATATATCTCATACTCATAGACATCTTTAATGGAACACAGTGCTGATTCTATTCACTACTTTAAAATCTACAGGTGCATGGATTGAACAAAATGATTTATATTTCGAATCTGCAATTAACATGAAATATGATGATCAGATCTAGAAATTATGGCGTCAGAGGATTAATTTAGTTTATTGGATTAGGCTAATTTTCTGCAATGGACATTCTGCACTATGTCAAGCTGCTGCTGAAGGGCTGATGGATGTAAAATGGCAACATTTCACAAGAGACATAGGTCAAAGGAATTTTTAAGTCTGTAGGAGGATGTGCCTTAAGTCAACAATGACCTTTTTAGTTATAAAAACCTGAGTTGTTGCAAAAAACAAAAGTTGAAGAGATTGTCTTTTGATGAGTCATATGGACATGAGACATTTCTCAACCATGTCCCACTGAAAGCGGTGAAATCCCCACGTTGTAATTTGTGCCTTCAACTCATCTGCCTCGTTCATCAGCCTCCTTGCATCAAAATAAATACTATCCAACCAAACATCCTTATGCTTTAACTGGCCTACAGCCCTTATACCTTCCTGACTCATCTGCTGTATCTTCTAATTTTGCCTGTGCATCTTCCCCGGCTGAAACTTCCTGGAAATTTTCTTTATGTGGGATGACCCGAACAATGACGAAACAAAGTCCGTCATTGGGGTCAAAGTGATGCCACAGGCAAATTATTCAGAGACAAGTAATTGTTAGCTGGAACTTTCTTTAAGGGCTTAGATAATCCAAAAGAAATATTGAGTAAATATCCTCTTGTTGAACTTGTTGAGCCCACAATGATTCCTAAGCGAGCAGGGCTGAAGAATCCACCCAAGAACTCTGGTTGTCTTTCCACAGATACTGCCAGAATAGTAGGGACTTTCTGACATTTCTTGTCCTTATTTCAGAGCCTCGCCTCTGGCTGGAATTGTCTACTCCTGTTACTCTGAATGGAGATTTGACCAAATTCTCTCTTCTCGCTTGCAACAGTAGTGAGAATTCTGGTCCAGATTTCTAGTAGAGACTATATCCAATTTATCTTAAAGGCCTATATCCACAAGTATCATAGGCATGTCATAGCAGAAGTGTACTCACCTTATACTATTGTTAGGGCTAGATCATTTGAAAGTGATAGGTTTTCATCAGGAGCACATGATACAATTAAGTTAAGGAAATGTAAGAGAGGAGCACTCTCTTGTCTGTCATGGATGCAAGTTGCCAAAGGCAGCAATGAATGTCACAGGACAATGTAGTTGAGAGAATAAAATCCCAACAGCACTTAATGTAGAATGCATTTTTTATTCATTCCTGAGACATGGGTGTCACTGGCTAGCCAGCACTTATTGCCTATCTTTAGTTGCCTTTGAGAAGGCGGTGGTGAGTTGGCTTCTTGAATCACTGCAACCCATGTGCTGTGGGTTGACCCACAATGTCATTAGGGAGGGAATTCCTGGATTTTGACTGCAAAGAAACGGTGATATATTTCCAAATCAGGATGTTGAGTGGCTTGAGGGGGAACTTGCAGATTGTGATGTTCCCATGTATCTGCTGTTCTTGTTCTTCTAGATGGAAGTGGCAGTGGATTTGGAAGGTGCTGCTTAAGAATCTTTGGTGAATTTATAATGGCAGAATAAATCCAATAAATTTCACCAGGAGGAATGAGATTGGTAACTGCATGGACAATGCTTGCTTTCTGCTAGTTGTTGGAAATCTTAAATAAAAACTGGCATCCCTTATTGACTTATTTTTTGCAATTCCTTTTGTTTCTCAAATCTGATCCTTCTTGGTGCACTTTAAATCACTTTGATTGCATGACTGTGCTTCCTTGAGCTCTTATATAATAAAGCCTGCAAAGTTAAATTATTCATGCCATCCTGAAACTTCACTTCTTTAAACCTGTGCAGCTGATCATGATGGAAGCAATTTGTATCAGTTTTCAAACATGTTTAGAATTTTCATCTTCATTTGGGTGTATGTCTAGTCAGTCATTTTAAAATCTGCCAGTCCTGGATGCCTAGATGCATATGTCCCATGATGTATGATTCCTCAGCCCTGGCCCTCTGAGACTCAGTCAAGCTCCAGACCCCTTTGCTACAGCATCCTGAGGGCGAGGCAGGTTCAAGCCCCTCAGCAGTAGCTCTCTGAGCCTGGGCTAAGTTGTCGAAGCTCTCAGCCACGGCCTGCTGTATCTCCAGAATGCCAATGAGAGTCCCAACCATGGCCAGCAATGTCTCCCACATGCTCCCGACACCCATGGCCATCAAACACAGTACCTCCTGGATGCCAGAAATACACTCGCCTATGGCCCATTGTGTCTCCAGGATGGCCTGGAGACTGTCACCCATGAGATAGATCACTGAGCCAGGCTTTCCACTGCAGTCACCACCCTTGAAGTGTTGGCCTGGTTCACATGCTTGTGTTGGCAGCACCCCCTACAAAAAGCACTCTATTTGACTCCCTTAAACAGCCTTGCAGTTGCAGCATGGTTGCTGACAGCCCTTCCACAACTCTCTGGGTTTCCTGATGCATCTCCACCAGCCTTGGGAGGAACAAACCCAGAGGCCCAGCAGCAGGCTGGGCACAGCTGAATCCTGACCTCTGGCAGAGCTCCGTGTGCCCAAGCCCTCGGATGCGCCCGCCTCCACCCGATGTACATTAGTGGCTTGATGAGCTCTCTAGTGATCCAGAAACCTCAATACTAAAAGTACCCACCATGGTGCTCGTCTCTGAGTTGATGGGTTGTGTGGTACATGCCGATGATGTTTCAGTAGTGCTGCTCTTGGAGGATTCCTCAGTGCTTCCATACGAGGTATCATACAGGGGGTTATGGGCAGTTTGCTCCAGAGCAATGGGAAAAGCAGCAACATCCAAAGGGCTGGGTTCCTCTGGATCCAGAGCTGGAAAAAAGAACACACATTAGGGGGAGGGAGGCAAAACATTACATGCAGCATCGCACTTGTTTTTAAGGAAGATCTATTTGAGGATGTGCTTCAGATCACTTGCATGCTGGATGCTGATCTGGCTGTTGGCGACTATTCGAGTTGTCCCATCACCCCCTGTCAGCTCCATGGCACACTCCTCCATGTTACTCAGCTGCCGCAGCTCAGCCACACCACCACCGGTCTGTGTCATCTCCTGTGCCCTGTGGGTTTTCTTTTCCTGTGGGAACGTAAGGTGGATAGCAAGCATTAACATATTGCAGTGCATGGTGCATAATACGTGCCTGTGTCTCGGGTGTTGTGCTGACAGTTTCGAGGGTGTTAGTTGAAGGGTGAGGGAAAGGGGTTAGATTCTGTTCCTGGGGAAGGGTCACTTGTCGCATGGCCTTCAGTGTCTAAGCAGGTTTGGAGATCCATGCCAAGCATGTGTGCGATTCCAAGGGGGATACTCCCTCACTTTTGCTGCTCTGAGAAGATTGTACTTTTTTTTGTGGCACTAACTGCCAGAGTGCAGTGTCAGGCTCCTGGTATTCACCACTTCTGCCACTTCCTCCCACAATGCCGTGGCAGATGCACCCCTTGGGTTAGAGCCCTGGCCAGGGATGATCCGCTCATGCCTATCCACCATCGCATCTAACAGGTGCTCCTGGTCAGCCTCCGAAAATCTGGGAGCTGGTTTATGAGCAGCCATCTTTGTGGTGTGACTGGCTGTGTGCAGCTTATATACAGCCCCGGTTTATTAGGAGAGTGCAGGTGTAGTGAGTGTGGCCAGTCAAGGGCCTGTTGGTAACAAATACTTGTGAGAGATTTTGAAGGCTGCATTCAGATGAGTGTCATTCATCCCTGAGGATACTAATCAGCTGCTATTTGATAGGCTGCTGTGTCCAGTGGGGGCGTAATACTCAGGGCTCCCATTCCAGAGAGGGAATGATCACAAACTGAGGTTCAGTATGTTCAAGAGATAGAGGGATTGGGCACCCGCATTATCCAGATCCATGGGGGCATGAGGTGAGCGGGCAGTCTTGTCTGTGTGTGTGGGGAGATGGCGGGCGGACGGCTTGGGGGGGCTGAGAGGTCAGTGATGAGGCCAGCGATGTCTGTGTGTGGGGAGGTTGTGGGGACCAATGATGTGTGTGGCGGTTTGTGGGGGCTAGCAACGAGGCCAGCAATGTCTGTGGGGGTTAGATGGCAGTGATCTGGATGCTGGGAGGTCTTTTCAACAATCTCCTAGCGATGTGCGCATGTGCAGGTTCCCACTCATCTCACTGATTTCAGGATTTTGGTGTGAATAATCCCCCCTCCTCCCCAATGATACGCATGATTGTGATCTCTGCAGTCCTCAGAGTGGGGCGATTTGGGTTAGAAACTGAACTGAGAAAACAGTGGGGATCTAGAATAGCTTTCCCTTCATTTCAGCACCATTCTCCACAATTTCTGAAGCTTATGGTGACTTTGGCACTGATTTGTTTCTGCCCCACAGTAGATTCTGCACACATTCTGGATTTCTATTCTCACAAAATATTTTCTTCCAGTGCTGAATCTGTGGAATCATCCAACAGATCAGTTATCACTGCCCTTTCTGTAACTTTCCCCAGAATATCGATCCACAAGTGACTGGAGCCCTTGTGATTGGGAATGACCGTGTCATAAGATCTGGAGATAAAACTGATCTGCTTTTATAGAACATAGAACATAGAACATTACAGCGCAGTACAGGCCCTTCGGCCCTTGATGTTGCGCCAGCCAGTGGACCCTCTAACCTAAACTATTCCATAGAACATAGAACATTACAGCGCAGTACAGGCCCTTTGGCCCTCGATGAAAGAGAAACATGCCATTTTTCTCACTGGAGCCAACAATCAGCTTTTTTTTTTGGTAAGATTCCCCCCAGTGGGTTGTGAGTTTCGAAGTTGTGCCATCTAAAGCACATAAGGAGTTCCCACTCATTTTCCCAACATAAATAATACAGACTGTTCTTGACAGTACATATTTATATCATGTGAATGAATTTAATATCCATATTATGTGCATTGAAGGTAATACCTCCGATAGCAGGGCAATAGTTTTATATTATCGTCACTATTACTCCAGATAAAATTTGATGGTATACCTATTTCCAAGAAAAAATGCAAATTTATTTACAATACACGTAACAATTTGAATTTTAAATTATGGGTTGCTATTAATATAATCAATTAAGAAGCAAACGGGCAGATAAGATGAAGTCTGAAAGAAACAATGTAGTTGCATTTTGTATTCAAATCAACCTGAAAGATTCAATGATTTAACTCATAATTTCAAAAAAAAACCCATTGATATTATATAAATGTCTTTATTGGTTCTGGGTATATGAAATGATAATTGCTAAATCTCACGCAGAACAGCATGATGGTTCCCTCCTTAATTTTACTTGTTCTAAACTTAAATACATCAATGCCTGCTAAAAGGATAATAACATTAGAGTGAACAATAGCCTACTGGCATGGTCATCTTTAATCATATTGCTTTATCATTTCATTTCATCAAGCTTCTAGATTCTCTTTTTCCACTATATTCATAAAGCCCTGGACTGGGATCCGTTCGGTATCCAGTCATCATTGTCATCTGTCCCTCAATTCAAAGAGGACTTCTATTCAGACTTGTGAGTTTCTGCCATGAATTGTCATGTAATTGAATAATTCTCATGCTACTCATCTTTGGGCACATAGGGCAGGATGTCCCATGTGGTGGTGGGATCCAGACTCGCGAGACTTCCTTTTCTTTTCTTCTCTGCCGCCACTTTGCTGCATCATTAAGATGTTGGCCCAGATCTTCTGGCCTCTCAATCGTTAGAGCCTGAATGTGTGAACCAAAATGTAAATTGCAGACTTCATGATACACTGATCTCCTAGGGAATCACCTGAGAAGTTTGAATTTTTGATGGGCAATTCTCTGCTCCCTGGGAATCTCTGCAAATGTCACCGACTCTGAAGTAGACTTGGAGACTTCAGACAGTTCCAACATACTTGCCTGGATAGTTACACAGGAAAATTTTGTTAGAGAACAAAATCCTAATCCAACTCTTGGGTAACTACAGGACTGGCCCTTCAATCACATAAACTGATCTCCCAGATTTTGGCCATAATCCTCTGATTCCGTGAATATCCTCCCTAACAACTTCCTGCGGCTCAAACCAAACATCTGACTCAACTACCCCTTACAACCATGCTAACCCAATCACTCAAATAACCCTGCAGACTCGACCAAACCTTCCATCACCCAACTGCTTTCTCCCAACCTGACTATCTATCCCAACCCAACTATCTCTCCAACTAACTTTCCTGACCAATCAAACTACCTGCCACCCTACCCACTTAATGACTCAACCACCACCCACCTACCTCACTCACCCTACCCATTCACTCATATTCACACTGGATAAACTTACATTCTGATAGCTGGTGTCATAAAAATGGGGCAAGTCCCTTTGAAACTAATCCACTAATGGGACTGAATGTTCCCATTTCTGGAGAAAACAGGCTTGGAAGACACAGCTGGAAATATAGAGCTGAACTGAGGTGCAGGTATGTATAGTCAAAGCAGCAATCCAATAGTGTGGACCTTTGTGGAAGGTCGGATTGTTGTAGTTCAAAGTATGATACAGCTTAATGGACAAATTGTTGCCATTTTGAATGATTGGTAGCAAGCTCCTCCCCATCATTAATGTGAATGCTGCCCCATTTAAGAAGAATTTTTCAGTGTTTTTAAAACATTCATTTATTCGCCCTGGAACATCGGCCATTTGAGAATTGGGGAGATAAGACTTTGTGAGGGAGTCTCTTTTCAGTCGTTCAAAATAAGTATCTAGTTTATCAAACTTGATTTTGCAGGAGCCTGCCCAGTACATTAAACGAAAGAAGTCATGCCAACTTATTGTTCAGCATGCATTGTTCAACTGAGGTCTAGGTCGAGGTTTTACCCTGAATGACAGCAACAATAACAGAGCACCTTTGAAATAATTAAACGCCTCACAGCACTCTTAGGAACATTATAAAATGAAAACAGCACCAATCCACACAAGGAGGTATAGATTAGGTGACCCAAAGGAGTATCTTGAAGATGGAAAGCAAGGCAGAGGTGTGAAGAGAGGGAATTCCAGACCTTAAGACCTAGGTAACTGAAGGCATGGCCAGCAATTAACTTAAAAGTGGGAATGCTTAAGAAACAAAATTTGAGGAGAGAATATATCTGGAGGAACATATAGAGGTAGAAGAAGTAAGGCCATGGAGGGATTTGAAAATTTTAAAATCAAGTATTGCTTTACTGTGAGCCAGTGTGAGTTCTGAAACACAAGGGTAATAGGTGAATGGAACTTGTTGCAAGTTAACACAATTAGCAGAGGTTTGCAGAAAGCAGAAAATGAAAGACTATCCAAAAGTAAAGTAAAAGTTTATTTATTAGTCATAAGTAAGGCTTACATTAATGCTGCAGAAGTTACTGCAAAATTCCCCTAGATGTCACACTAAGGTGCCTGTTCAGGTCAATGCACCTAACCAGCACATCTTTGGACAGTGGAAGGAAACTAGAGCACGTGGAGGGGACCCACCCAAACGCAGGGACAATGTGCAAATTCCATACAGAGAGTGAGCCAAGCCAGGAATTGAACCTGGATCCCTGGCACTGTGAGACAGCAGTGTTAGCCACTATGCCACCCTCGGAATGCTTTTGAATAGGGTGTTAAACTTCAAAGACCAATCTTTGGAGGCAAATGCTCTCAGCTCTTTCACAAAGTGACTGAAAATTATTTAAAATAAAGTTCCTCTTCCTGATCCTGCAGTGGGGTTAGTGTTTTGTATCAGGCAAACTTCCAATAAGATCCAAAAGCTGTACGCATTTGATTATTTTGTATATTTTACAAGTATTATTTAAATATGACTGATTCATTTTTTTGGCCACAGTCATAGGTCACTACAGGACATAGAGAGTATATTCCAGAATGATTTTCCTCACTTCCGCTGTTGGAATATTTTTCAACAGATACAGTTTACGCACCTCCATGTCTTGTGTGTTGTGGCTGACCATTGTCATGTGATTTCAGCGATCATCTTGACTTTGACAGAAGTCATTTTTATGCACTATGTGAAACATGATGTCAAGAGATTGTAGCTGAATTTGAATATATTTTAATGGCCATAAGGGAACATGGAACATTCCAGAACATTTTTCCCACTGTGATGAAGAGAGATATGAAAATTAGTTGAAAATTCTTCCTCTCTCAATTGCAGAATGACAAATTTAAGCAAGCAACCTAAACAAAGAAGAGTATCAACTATTATCAGTCATTGCACCCTCCATCTCACAGAGAAGCGAAACAGCCAGTCTTGTAAAAATTGAAGCATTGAAGATTACTTTGAATTCTCTATTAATGTGATTTATGAATGCTACATATTTAATATCAGAGCTTAGGAAGAAGGCGAGAATATTGATCAGTATCTTTGTCATCTCTTCAAAAATTCAATCACTGTACTAAGATGTTTAGCTGAATCTTGTGAGTTTGAGCAACTGAAATATATTGTCTGAGGAGCAAGTGATCTACTGTAAGAGCATGTCTGCTGAGAGAAGAGAAAGTTACTTTTGAGAAAGTTATTGCAAGTAGGAAAGAACTTAAATATTGAATAAAAAGGATCATAGAATGTCTTGAGCAAACAAACATCCCAAGACTTTTTATGCATATATTAGGAGCAAAAGGGTAGCAAGAGATAGGGTAGGCCTATTGAAGGACAATAGAGGGAAATTATGGTTGGAGCAACAAAACTGATCCTTGAAAAGAAGAGATCCTTGACGAATACTTTGTATTATTATTCACCAAAGAGAAGGACATGATGGATATTGAGGCCAAGAATAAATGTACTAATGCTCTAGAGAATGTTAATTTATCAAAGGAGGTAGCGTTGGATATCCTAAATTGCATTAAGGTAGACAAGTTCTGGAGCCAGATGGGATCTATTCCAGGTTACTGAAGGAGGCAAAGGAAGAAATATCCTCTTTGACCATAGGTGAGGTTCCAGTGGACTGGAGAATAGCCAATCTTGTTCTCTTGTTTAAGAAAAGAAGCAGGGATAATTCAGGAAATTTCAGGCCAGTGAGCCTTACGTCAATGGTAGGGAAGCTTTTGGAGAAGATACTGAAGGACTGGATATATGTACATTTGGAAGGAAATGGACTAGTTAGTGGCATACAGGCTTTGTTCGGGGAAGGTCTTGTCTCACCAATGTGATTGAATTTTTGAAGAGGTAACAAAGATAATTGATGAGTGAAAGACTGTGGATATAGTTTATATGAACTTTAGTAAGGAGTTTGACAAGGTCCTAGATGCCAAACTGGTATAAAAACTAAAATCACATGGGAGTCGGGGTGAGCTGGCTGGATGGATACTGGCTTGGTCTTGGAAGACAGAGAGTAGCAATGGAAGGTTGTTTTTCAGAATGGAGATCTGTAGCTAATGGTATTCCATAGGGATTAGTGTTGAGATCTCTGTTATTTGTAGTACATATAAATGACCTGGAAGAAAATGTGGATAGTCTGATTAGTAAGTTTGCAGATGACATGAAAATTGGTGGAGTTGTCAGTAGTGCTGGGAATGTCAAAGGATACAACAGGCTATAGATAGATTGGACACATGGACACAGAAATAGCAGATGGTGTTTAATCCAGACAAGTATGAGATTGGGAGGATCAAATTTAAAGTAAAGCTTATTTATTATCACAAGTAGGCTTACATTCACACTGTAATGAAGTTACTGTGAAAATCCCCTAGTAGCCACACTAATGTGCCTGTTCAGGTACACTGACAGAGAATTTAGCATGATCAATCCACCTAATCCTGCACATCTTTGGACTGTTGGAGGAAGCCAGAATACCCGGAGGAAACCCATGCAGACACAGGGAAAATGTGCAAACTCCACATAGGCAATGACCAGAGCCAGGAATTGAACCTGGATCCCTGGCACTGTGAGGCAGCAGTGCTAACCACTCTTTAGATGTGAATTTAGGTGTGAATTATACTGTCAATGGCAGAACCCTTAGGAACATTAATATACAGAAGGATCTGTATGTGCAGGTCCACAGTTCCTACAAGTGGCAATACAGATGACCAAGATGATGAAGAAGGCATATAGCATGCTTGCCTTCATAGGCTGGGGCATTGAGTACAAGAGTTGGCAAGTCATGTTGCAGCGATGTAAAACTTAGATTAGGCTGCACTTGGAGTATGTTCTGATCACCACGCCTCCAGAAGAAGTGGAAACTTTGAGGAGACTGCAAAGAAGGTTTCATCAGGATATTGACTGGTCTCAACAGCATTGACTACGTGCAGGGACTCAATAAATTAGGATTGTTTTCACTGGAAAAATGGAGGTTGAGGGGAGAACTGATCGAGGTTTACAAAATTATGAGAATCATTGACAGAATGGATAATCAAAGGCTTTTTCCAAGGGTGCAAGTGTCAATTACAAGGGAGCAGAGATTTAAGGTGAGAGAGGGAAAGTTTAAATGAGACTTGCAGGATACGTTGTTTGCGCAGTGACTGGTGGATGCCTGGAACATACTTGCTAAACAATATGGTGGAAACAGGCATATTAGCAACATGTAAGAGGCATCTGGATCGATACATGAACAGGGAAGGAATAGAGGGATACAATCCAAGTGAGGGCAGTAGGTTTTTATTAGTTTAGCTAGGGTATCATGATCAGCATGGACTTGGAAGGACAAACGGCCTGTTTCTATGCTGTCATTTTATTTGCTCTTTGTTCTAGGAGCAGGAGCTCTGTAGTTGTTATCATCAGCAGAAGAGTATGAATGTGAGAATTCACATGGTTTTGCACTACACTGAGAGACTGTCCAGGCTTTCCAAACTCTAGATACTGGAGAAAAGGTAGAACTAGTTACAAAAAGGCCATTAGAAAGATCAAGTACTGGATATCATTATTGTGGAGGACACCAAAAACACTAGCATTTTGTAGCAAGTTAAATTGGATGAAAGCAGCAAATTACACAATGAGATCCAAGCCTTCATATTCTATAGAAAGTAGAATTGGAGCAGTGGAGACTGAGGAGGGACAGGACTGAAATGGATAAAATTATGAGAAGCATAGACAGAGTAGACTGGAAGAAACTTTTCACCTTTGTGAAGGGATCAATGACCCATGGTAAAGATTTTACATACAGGGGATGTGAGGAAAATCTTTTTCATTCTAGGATTGATGGAAGTCTGGAACTCATTGCATGAAGAGTCGTGGAAGTAGAGACTCTCATAATATTTCAGAAATATTTAGATGTGCACTTGTGATGCCAAGGTACATAAGGCAATGGACCAAATGTTGGAAAATGGGATTAGAATAATTGGGTAGTTTGCCTTTGACTAGCACAGACATGATGGGGCAAAGGGCCTTTTTCTGTGTCCAGCTAGTGTGAAAATGGGAGAGTTGCAAATGTGCTTTTTGGGTGAATTCTTACACTTAGTTTGTGCACTTAGCGCATGAAAAATATAGGCTAGATTGTTTCTAGCTACTACAAGCAGTGAACGGGGCTTAATTCACTAGCCAGCAGCAGAGGGAGCTATTTCACATGTGCAGAACTCTGTGTCTGCATATGTGCAATTCTAATGGCAGAGGAAGCCATTGCGCATGTGCAGACCTCTGTGGCTGCACATGCACAATTAAAACAGCAGAGGTCTGACAGAGAGAGAGAGCTGTCAGACCCCTGCTGTTATGATCAGCCTCAAAATAGCAACACCTCTCCTGCAATTGCAGAGTCCGAGGGCGATCGCGAGCCCTTCACCACCCTGAAATGTAACTCCCATGGTTCCTGTCTTCCGGACTGATCATATCCCCCCTCCCCTCTTTGATGCAGAGTGGCAGTGGGCATCCCCTCCCCCTTCACTGATCGCAACTGCAGAGTGCATAGCAGGGCCTTCCCTCCTGGCGAGACGATAAAGCCAAGTGAACCTGAACGATTGAGCACTGGGCTCACTAAACAGACCTAAATCAGCATTAACATATATTTTCATAATATTTGGAAATTGGTGAGAGGCTGATCTCACCGGAAATCTGGTTCTGGTAAGATTGTGAGAACCAAGAAATCAGGCAAGATCCTGGTTTCTCAGCTCACGCGATTTTACCGGCTCGCTCCATCCACTGATGGGCAGTGTGAACGGGTAAAATTCCATCTGTTATCTCTAAAGAGATGAGAAGAGAGATCCTGAGGTGAATCCTTATAATCCATCAACGAATTGAGTCAACTCTTGAGGAAGAGATGAGAAATGCACTACTGAACAAAATGAGCAATGTGACCACGTCATTCGCTGCAGTGATTGTAATAAACATCATGTTCAGAACCACTCATGACATATAACATCCCAGAACAGACTAGAAAGAACAAGGACTTTAACAAACAGTTTTTTTGTTTATGATCGATGATTTTCTGTATGTAGATATCTTGCAAAAGAGAGTGCAAATGAAAAGGAAGGTGTTTGGAGTAAACTCTTTATGCAGTGTTGCCTCCTGCGTACTGTAGCTTGACCATGGAGATCATTGTGGGTAAAATGACTATTTTACACACCATGTGGATTGGAGACAACAAAACCTTTCAATACTTTATCCAGTAGCCATTCCTTATGTAAATATCCGGGTTGTAACTGAGTGATGGAGGACTTTGTATACACAAAAGTCTGCATTTGACCTAATCATATGATCTTCCTACATGTATCCTTTCCAAAAAGGTTCAGTGGATATTGATGAGGAGTGAGTGACCTGGCTGATTTCCTTAATTCAAGTCTTCTGATTATACAAGAAAACTGTAAGGTCTCCACCCAGTGGAAAGTCCAGGCAAATGCAGCTCATTAACTAAAAGTATGAACTATTGTCATGCAGTCAGTAGTGTTTTCTTTCGTTCCTGTGAGAAATGACGCAAACGGGCACTTGCAAAAGAACACTGTTGGTTATATCCCAATCTTCTAAATGAGAATTCCTTGCTCAACTTCAATAGAGGTTACAATAAGCAATATATTGCATCGTCACCATTGAACGTAATTCCTTCAGTAATTGCTTTTCTTGATTTAATATGGAGACTATTCTATTATGAACGTAATTATTGAGTACTTATATTGACTAGTGTTCCAATGCAAAACATGACTTTGCGAAGATATCCCAAGACATTTTTTGGTCAATTTATATTTTAGGATAAGTTTGTAGTTCACTTCAAGGGAAGCAGTTCTGCACTAGAAGGCATTGTGGAATCTACTCCATTTAAATCACACAGAAATGTGGCGACATCTAAATGCAGAAGACTAGTTTTTTTCAACATTTGTCTTTTGTATGTGACTTTGTTTCCTGAGTAGTTACTGGAAAAAGAAAAGGAAGCACTATATATGCAGAGCAGTTGATCTCTATATAACAAAGATAGATTTAACATTTTGAGTAGGACTCTTCATCTAAATACTTGGTTAGATCTGTTCAGGACATGCTGACTTACAGTTCATTCTTAGCCTACATGGCAGCTGCTGACAACGATGGCTATACTTGTAATATCTTCTGGTTCCAGAACTTGAGAAAACTTCTTTGTTACCTTATCGTCTGGAGTTAACTATGCCAGATTGCTTACATAATAACTGTGCTAATGCTGAAGTGCTAATGTTGCCACTTGGGACCATATTATCATCCATTCACCAAGATACAGGATAATTATGTGTATGTGTTTGTAATCATTCATCAATTTACAAAGACATGTGGGTTAGTTGGTTTGGCTGTGCTAAATTGACTCTGGTATAGAGGGGATTAGCAGGGTAAATGCGCAGGTTGCGGGAATATGGCCTGGGTGGGATTGTGGTCACAGAAACTTAGAAACATAGAAAAACAACAGCACAAACAGGTCCTTTGGCCCACAAGTTGCGCCAAACATGTATTTATCTACTAGGCTTACCTATAACCCTCTATCTTACTAAGTTCCATGTGCTTATCCAAAAGTACCTTAAAATACCCTATTGAATCTGTCTCCATCACCACTGCCGGCAGCCAACTTCATGCAACCACCACCCTCTGAGTGAAAAACTTATCCCCGATGTCTCCTCTGTACCTGTTGTGGTAACCATTTCAATCCTCGGAAAAAGCCTCTGAGAATCCACTCAATACCTCTCATCATTTTATATACCTCTCATCCTTTGTCGCTCCACGGAGAAAAGACGGAGGTCTCTCAACCTATCCTCATAAGGCATGCTCCTCAATCCAGGCAATGTCCTTGTACATCTTCTCTGCATCCTTTCTATGGCTTCCACATCCTTTCTGTAATGAGGTGACCAGAACTGAGCACAGTACTCCAATTGGGGGTCTGACCAGGGTCTTATACAGCTGCAGCATTACCTCCCAACTCCTAAACTCAGTTCCTCGGTTGATGAATGCCAGTACACCATATGCCTTCTCAACCACAGCCTCTAACTGCGAAGCTGTTTTGAGCATCCTATGAACCTGGACCCCAAAATCATTCTGATATTCCACACTGCCAAGAGTCTCGCACTTAATATTAAATTCAATCATCCTATTTGACCTGCCAAAATGAATCATCACACACTTATCTGGGTTGAACTCCATCTTCCACTTCTCCACACAGTCTTGCATCCTATCAATGTCTCGTTGCAACTTCTGGCATCCCTCCATGCTATCCACAACACCGCCACCTTTGTGTCATCAGCAAACTTACAAACCCATCTCTCCACTTCCTTATTTAAAAAAATCACAAAGACTAAGGGTCACAGAACAGATCTCTGGGCATTACACTGGTGACCAACCTCCATACAGAAAAAGACCCATTTGCAAACATCCTTTGCCTTCTGTGGGTAAGTCAGTTCTGAATCCACAAAGCAATATCTCCTTGGATCTCATGCTCCTTACTTTCTCAAGCCTTGCATGGGACACCATATCAAATGCCTTGCTGAAGTCCATATAAACTACATCTACTGCTCTCCCTTCATCAATGTGTTTAGACACATTATCAAAAAATTCAATCAGGCTTCTGAGGCATGATCTGCCTTTGACAAAGCCATGCTGACTATTCTTGATGATATAATGCTTCTCCAAATGTTCATAAATCCTGCTTCTCAAGATCTTCTCCATCAACTTACCAACCACTGAGGTTAGACTCACTGATCTATAATTTCCTGGGCTATCTCTTCTCCCTTTCTTGAATAAAAGAACCACATCTGCAATCCTCCAATCTTCCGGAACCTTTTCTGTCACCATTGATGACACAAAGATCATCGCCAGAGGCTCAGCAATTCTTCTCTTGCCTTCCACAATAACCTGGGGTACAACCCATCTAGTCCCAGTGACTTATCTAACTTGATGCTTTTCAAAAGCTCCAACACATTCTTTTTCTTAATGTCTACATGCTCAAACTTTTCAGTCCACTGCACGTCTGCACTACAACCACCAAGATTCTTTTCCACTGTGAATACTGAAATAAAGTATTCATTGAGTACCTCTGCTATTTCTACCAGTTCTATACAAACTTTTCCACCATCACACTTGATAGGTCCTAGTCCTTCATGTGGTCAGTATAGACTCAATGGGCCGAATGGCTTCCTCTGTACTTTAGGGATTCTATGATTCTACGATACAAAGTGGATTGAAGCCTTTCCTACTTACGATAGCTGTAATCCGAGTTTTATCGAACAAGGCGTTGAGTGAGAGAAGATTAGCCGTACAGTGGGCAGTGGTCAAGATTTACATTTTGTGGGTGAAATTATCTCTGTCTTGCAACAATTATTGCAGATCCATCATAAGAACATAAAACTAGGAGCAAGAATAGGCCATCTGGCCCCTCAAGCCTGCTCCGCCAATAAAGTTATGGCTGATCTTTTCATGGACTTAGCTCCACTTACCCACCCACTCACTATAACCCTTAATTCCTTTACTGTTCAAAAATTTATCTATCCCCTTTGCCTTAAAAACATCCAATGAGGTCGCCTCAACTGCTTCACTGGGTAGGGAATTTCACAGATGCACAATCCTTTGTGTGAAGAAGTTCCTCCTCAACTCAGTCCTAAATCTGCTCCTCCTCATTTTGAGGCCATGCCCCTTAGTGCTGGTTTCATCCAGTGGAAACAACTTCCCTGCTTCTATCTTATCTATTCACTTCATAATCTTATATGTTTCTTCAAGATCTCCCTTCATTTTTCTGACACATTATCCCCAATCACCCAGTACCTTTCAAAGTGGTGTTAAATGAACTATGTATAGAACATCCCACTCAAAGGACTAGTATGATGTCTCTGATGGCCAGACAATTCATTTCACATCAAACAACAGGGGTCTCGTCCTACGAAACAATGACTGGCTGACTGAGGCAAATAACTGGGCCCTGTCTCTGGGAAGCAACACTTCACTCAAATTGCAAACATGCAGTCAAAAGTGGCTATTAAACCACATGACTGAAGTTAACAAATTTGTGACCAGAAACACAGCAAAGTCATGGATCAAATTAAGGAATATTTTGATTAAAAAAAGTGAACCCTTTGAATATGGGGAAGGAAATCAGGTAATGCTTCAAAATTTTGTACCGATAAAGAATGTCTTTGATGTAAATGATAGGGCCTTATATAACCACTTATAAAATCATCTCAGAATTATAACAGTGCAGAAGAGGCCATTCAGCCCATCAAGTCTGCATCAACTCTCTGACAGAGTATCTTACCCAGACCTTCACCCTGTAACCTCACACATTTACCATAGTTAATCTGTCTAACCTACACATCTTGGAACACTAAGAGGCAATTTTGCACAGACAATCCATCTAACCGGCATATCTTTGAACAATGGCAGGAAACTAGAGCACCTGGAAAAACCCATTCAGGTAGCAGTGCTAACCAGTATGCCACCATGCCACCCTATCTTTGGAAAGTTTAAATCAGCAGTACACCTATCGCAGGTCTTTTATGGCCCTATGAAGGAACCAAAATTGAAATGGTTCTACATCAGTTACAAATTGTAAAGGATAAATTTAGTTGCAGGACCACTAAGAACCAATCATGGAGCCTTGGTAGTCATCATAATCACCTTGTTGATGGTAAAAGCAGCAGCAAACCAAATTATTAAAAAGGGAAAAGCAGTGACAATGGCAAAAGAGCAGCCCTGACTGCAGGAGGCTTTTGTTATTACACACAATTTGTGCTATTTCAGTCTGTTGTCAGACTTACTTTTGCACCAACAGGACTTGGACTGTCTCTCAAAGGGAGGAGATATCAAATTACAGACATATTACAGAAACGTGACTTCAAAAGCAAAGGGCCGGCATGTGGGTCCATTGCTTATGCTATGATAAATCTAACTGTGGACGTCCACATCTCAAAGGTTGCAGAAATCAGCCTCAGTCTGAGAGCAGCAAGGATTATCCAAAGATAGAGGAGAGTTCTACAAATGGCTTAGTCCTGAGGAAACTGCCAACGTGATTTTGAAATGATACCGTTTACCCAAGTCGTTCTAGGGTCATTTGACAATCTAGGAAAAATTAAGAATGCGTGCTTGAATGATACAAGAAAGAAAGCAAGAGGTAGTACCAGAAGAAGATGCAGACAAGAGCTGGAATTGCTTGGAATAGGAACAACCCTGGGAACACTACTAAAATTTATGTGATAGCATTGTGAGGTAATGAGAAGATAGCTACAGGATATACTGAAGACAACGAATCCAGCAACAACTGATGGGAATAATGAATGGAATATTAGGAGTCACCATAAAAGAGCTCTGCCTTTTTTGAGCAGATAGAATACAGGACAATGAATTTAATGGACTGGCAAAGGGAATGTGATAGCAACATTACCAAAGCTATTGTCTGTCATATATATGAATGAAAAAAAAATATGAATGATACATGTTACAGCAAGTAGACAAAATGCTAAAACAGATTGAAAAGGGTCAATTGCCACGTGAAATTACAAAGAAGATATTATCAGAATGTTGAGTGATGGACGTGTTTCCCATTTCACATAACCTCAGCGCTATCTTATTATACAAGATTAGACTTCCCAACTAAAGTATATGAGAATTTGATACCAATCATACAAAGAATGCCATCATTCAGAATTAACTTTTAATTCAGAAAGATGAAAGTTGGAAACTGCATTTAATATAATCAGTTGGAATAAATGATGGGGATGACTTGAAGTACACCCAACCTCCCTTGTAAATCAAGATTCCATGTAAGTATAAAGCTGCAGTAAAGATATGGGAGTACAATAATGCAAATATGATGTTACACAGAACACATTAAAGGATGTAATTCCCTCATAAAATAAAATGTCAGATAGGGATCAACCAAAACTAAGATAGCATATCAAGACAAGGACATCAAAGTGTGACCACATCTGTAAAGGTCCAAATTCCTACTAGACAGAACTGGTTTAGTTTTAAACCTAAATATTGAACTCAGGTGGGATATGAACGGGTTAATCTGGTGCCTCACTACAATATAACAGAGTGGAGAATTAATCTTAACATGCTATTTGAAAGCAATTAAACAGTGACTAACCTGAGGCACTCATTTTTCCTTTATCATTAAATCTATATGTGATTTTAGAGAAAACCAAGATGCCTAATCAAGGGGGGCACAGTGGCAAAATTGTTAGCACTGCTGTCTCACAACTAGATTTGATTTCGCACTTGTCTATGTGGAGTTTTTACATCTTCCTGTGTCTAGCTGGGTTTCCTCCAGATGTTCCAGTTTACTCCCAAAGAAATGCAGGTTGGGTGGACTGGTCATGCTAAATTGCATTTAGCATTTAGCAATTGCATTTAATGTCTAAAGATGTGTAAGTTAATGATGGTAAATGTGCAGGGTACAGAAATAGGGCTGCGATGGGGGTGGAGAGGGGAGAGGAATGTTCTTTTGGAGCGTTGGTGCAAACTCCATGGGCTAGATGATTTTTTCTGCACTGTATGGATTCTATGGTTCTTTGATTCTATGGTTCTATTGAGCATGTGATGCATCTGGAACAGAAAGATCAAAGTAATCTGTAAGCAGTAGAAAGTTTAGGAGCAGCTTACTGGTGAGAAATGACTTAAACAATATTCTTGATATAGAAAATACTTATGTTACTGATCCAAATTTTGATTGCTATAGTGTTGTAATTTTCACCATTTAAATAATAGTCCACTTTACTATTATTGCTTACAAAGTGGATAACTCACACTTGCAACTTTATACTCCATCTGCCAGATCCTTGCCCACTCATTCAGTCTATCCAAATCTCTCTGCAGACTTTCTGTGTCCTCCACGCAATTCACTTTCCCACTCATCTTCGTGTCATCAGCAAACTTTGTTACCCTATACCAGGTCGGCTATGTATATGGTAAACAGTTGAGATCCCAGCACCGATCGCTGTGGTACGTCAGTAGTCACCAACTGCCAACCAGAAAAGCAATCATTCATTCCAACTCGCTGCTTCTTGTTAGATAATCAATCCTCAATCCATGCTAATACTTTACCCCCAACTCTGAGTACCCTAACCTTCTGCAGCAACCTTTTGTGAGGCGCCTTATCAAAATCTAAAAACACCACATCCACCAATTCCCCTCTGTCAACCGCACTCATTACACCTTCATAAAAATCCAGTAAGTTCAACAAACACGACTTTCCCTTCATGAATCCATGCTGCTTCTGCTTGATTGAACCATTCTTTTCCAGATGTCCTGCCATTTCTTCTTTAATGATGGATTTCATTATTTTCCCGACTACAGACATTAAGCTAACTGGCCTGTAGTTATCTGCCTTTTGTCTGCTTCCTTTTTTAAACAGCAGCATCGCAGTAGCTGTTTTCCAATCAGCCAGCACTGCCTCAGAGTCCAGTGAATTTTGATAAATTACTATTAATGCATCTGCTAATACTTCTGCCATTTCTTTCAGTACCCTAGGATGCATTCCATCTGGGCCTGGGGACCTGTCTATCTGTAGTCCCATTAGTTTACCAAGAATTACCTCTTTAGTAATAGTAATCGTTTTAAGGGCCTCACCCCCTACAGCCCCACGATCGTTAATGTTCGGTAAGCTATTTATGTCCTCTACCGTGAAGACTGACACAAAAAACTTGTTTAAGGCCTCAGCATTTCCTCGTTTCCCATTATTAAATCCCCCTTCTTGTCTTCTAAAGGTCCAACATTTACTTTAGCCACTCTTTTCCTTTTTATATATTTGTGAAAACTTTTACCATCAGTTTTTATATTTTGCACCAGTTTAGTTTCATAATCTATCTTTCCTTTCTTTGCCGCTTTCTTAGTCATTCTTTGTTGTTTTTTAAAGCTTTATCAATCTTCTAATTCCCCACTAATCTTGGCACTCTTTATGCATTGGTTTTTAATTTAAAAATCTCCTTTATTTCCTTCGTTATCCACAGCTGGTTATCCCTTTGCTTATATTCCTTCTTTATCACCAGAATATATTTTTGCTGAGTACTGAGAAAAATTTCCTTAAAAATTGTTCACTATTCCTCAGCTGTCCTACCAACTAATCTGCGCTCCCAGTCCACATTAGCTATTATTCGAATGGTGAAAAATTACAACATGCTACTATGTAGAGGAACCTGGGGGTCCTTGTGCATGAATCGCAAAATCTCACTCTGCAGGTGCAGCAGGTGATCAAGAAGGCAAGTGGAATGTTGGCCTTTATCGCGAGGGGATGGAATATAAAAGCAGGGAGGTCTTGTTGCAATTGTACAAGTTTCTGGTATTTGTGAAAGGATACATTGGCCTTGGAAGGAGTACAGGGAAGGTTCACCAGATTGCTACTGGAGATGAGGGTGTTAGCTTATGAGAAGAGATTGAGTAGATGAGGCCTGTACTTGTTGGAGTTTAGAAGGCTGAGGGGTGATCTTATACAGACATATAAGATAATGAAGGGACTAGATAGAGTAGAGGTAGAGAGATTCATTCCACTTAGAAAGGAAACAAGAACTAGAGGATACAGCCTCAAAATAAGGAGGGGGGTTCAGTTTAGAACAGAGTTGAAGAGGAACTTATTCTATGTTCTATTTAGGTTAGAGGGTCATAAAATTGGTTCCATTGGTCAGCGCAACATCGACGGCCGAAGGGCCTGTACTGCACTGTAATGTTCTATGTTCTATTATTCTCTCAGAGGATAGTGAATCTCTGGAATTCTCTGCCCATTGAAATGGTGGAAGCTACCTCGTTGAATATGTTTAAGTCACAAGTACATAGATTTCTGATCGATAAGGGAATTAAGGGTTATGGGGAGCAGGCGGGTAAGTGGAACTGAACCACTTTCAGATCAGCCATGATCTTATTGAATGATGGAACACACTCGAAGGACTAGATGGCCTACTCCTGCTCCCATTTCTTATCTTCTTATTGCGTTAATAAAAACATGACATTTGAAGATGATGATTAGTCAGATGCCACAATGAATGGTGTAATTAGGAAATCTAGAGCTCCAACAACAGCTATTAAAAGGTTGAATTCATTTCTGAAGGGCCAGCTTTGCTTCATCATCAAGGTGGGGAAGTGTAGAGTAGGCAAAGAAATTTGTTAAATAAGCTTATTTTGTGTACAAAATGGTAAGCCTGTGTCACGACATAAGATTGTTAATTTAAATCACTCAGTTAAATTTTTCTTGTGCTTGCCCTGTTTTAAGTCTTTTAAATATTGATTATTTTGGTTGATTAATGATAGTTCAGAATAAGTTGGTTAAAGATGTATGTTAGAAAGTAAAGTGTAACTTCAATGCATTACAGTTAAGTTTGGCTAAAAAGTGAAAAGATGTAGCAGGTTGACCTGTAAGCAGGTCTGGGGAAACAAGCAGAAGCATCTATTGTACAAGAAATACCTGCTAAAAAATGAGAGAATTATGCAAGTCTGCTTGGTTATCATGGTTGGACAGTTCAGTATATTAACCGATTCAGATTGCATGGCCATAAGCATTACCAAACAGGGCAATTCTGAGCTAAGGAGCAAGGGACCAGTTACGTTGCCAAGAGGCAAACAAAATAAAAGAAGGCTTTTTTAAAGGTTATTTATAAATATCATAAGTAGGCTTATGTTAACACTGCAATGAAGTTATTGTGAAAATCCCCTAGTCACCGCATCCTGGCGCCTGTTTGGGTACATCAATTTAGCATGGCAATGCATGTAACCAGAATGTCTTTTGGATTGGGAAGAAACTGGAGTACCCGGAGGAAACCCACGCAGCCAGAGGGAGAAAGTGCAGACGCCGCTCAGACATTGACCCAAGCCAGGAATCAAACCCTGGTGCTGTGAAGCAGCAGTGCTACCCATTGTGCCACTGTGCTGCAATGCGGAGAAAGAAGATGTAAACTGAGGCTTCTGAGAACATGAAAGACAAAGAAGATAACACAAGACTGACTATTAAGATTGGTCAAAACATTGCGAAGAAACATGTGCCTCAATATATTGGGAATTGGTTCTTTGTATGAGGAAGTTGTCCTCGGCTGATTCTCTGAGGTTTAGAAAAATGAGAGATTATTTTATTGAATTTTTCAAGATACTGAGGGAAATTGATATGCTAGATAGTTGTCTCTGCTGGTTGGAAAATCTGTAAGAAGTCTTGCAACACCAGGTTAAAATCCAACAGGTTTATTTGTAGCAAACACCACTAGCTTTCGGAACTGGCTGTTTCTTCATCAGGTGGTTGGGAATTAATATCCTAACATATTTCTAACATATATTTTTAACCAACTTATTCTGCATTATCACTAATCAACCAAAATAATTAGTATTTAAAATACTTAAAACAGGGCAAGCACAAGAATAATTTAACTGAGTGATTTAAATTAACCCCCACCCAGTTCCAAAAGCTAGTAGTGTTTGCTACAAATAAACTGTTGGACTTTAACCTAGTGTTGTGATACTTCTTACTATATTTACCCCAGTCCAACATCGGCATCTTCACATCTTGGTTGGAAAATCTAACATGGGGGACAGTTTCAGGATAAAGGGCTCATTATTTAACATTGAGGTGAGGTGAAATGACTTTGTACAAAGGATTGTGAATCTTTGGAATGTTTATCCCAGAGATTTCTGGATACTTCATTTAGTACATTTAAAGCAGGTATAGGCAGAATTTGGTTTCTTGTGAAATCATGAGAAATGGGAGACAAGCAGGAAAATGGATTTGAAGCCCAAGATCAGGCATGATTGTATTGAATAGTGGAGTAGACTTGACTGGGTCTAATGGTCTATTCCTCATATTTTCTCTCTTCTGTTATCCTACCAATGCTGGGCTTGTACCTATTGCAGTGTTGCCCAGGTCTGCCCAGGACCCACATGGAGGTAGAAATCTGCTGGAATGGATTTCTGTCCTTTTTTCTCCTCCCTCGCAGTAACATCTGGGCGAAGTGGATTCTGAACCTCGAACTTCTTTTTGGGGATCTGCCAGATCAGGAACATGCCCTCAATAATTATCTTCCCCTGAGTTCAAAATAGCCACCTCCTGTAGAACTTATGTTGGGAATGAATAAATGAACAACTTCTCCCTCAAGGAAGGTCTTGAGGAAGAGATATTTGCTGGAATTCTATGAGATTTTTTTCAAAGTGTCCAGCTCACATGAAAAGAGTTTGTTCAGAGGGCAGTTCAGAGTCAATCACATTGCTATGGCTTTGGAGCCACATATAGGTCAGACCAGGTAAGGATGACAGATTTCCTTCCCTAAAGGACATTAGTGAACCAGATAGGTTTTTCTGACAATCAACAACAGTTTCATGGTCATCAGTAGATTCTTAATTCCAGATTTTTAAAAATTGAATTCAAATTTCACCATTATCATGGCGGAATTCAAACCTGGGTCCCCAGAACAATAGCTAAATTCCTGGATTAATAGTCTGGCATCAATATCACTAGCCCTCCCTATTCTAAAGTATAATGTCCTAATTATGTATGAATTCTACCTATTATCTTTATTTCACCTAACCAACCTAATATTTCATCACATGGGAACTGAGGTTCCTTTAATATTATGAAGAGGAACATTAGTCCTTTGTTCTTGGTATAAAAATATTACTCTGTCCGAAATGCAAATAAATCAATTCATTCAGAAACATTTTGCTGATTTAATGAAGAAAAAATACTATGTCTTTAGCATTAATCTTTTTTAACTAGAACATGATTACAAGGAGTCTGATATTTTTCCATTCACTGTTATAATGTCGAAATTCATGGAACTGTTTGTTATTCTCTCGTGCTAAATGCAGCTCATACCACCGAAATACTAATTAACAGCAGCTGCATACTGGCAGCTGCCAAGGTCCAGGGTATAATTGTATTGATGGGATAAAGCGCCTTGTCAATTATTATAATTTTTTACAATAGGTTTTAGTTGGTAACAAGGTTATGGAGAGCAGTTTCACTTGTTATCGCCTTGGGTTGAGACCAATGAAATGCAGAAAGATGAAACTAAATAATTCATAATTGTATAATATAGTTCAATTTTTTTACAACCGAAGCAAGCAAAACATCCTTGAAAGAGCTGTTTTCTTATTAGTATTTATTACTCCCATATAGACAAGTTAAACAAATTATTTTTGAAATATTTGAATATATATTGCAGAAGGGATTGTGCTTGAGTGCTAACGTCACTGGACAGTTAAAAAGGCTCAGACTGCATTGTGGGGGCATAGGTTCAAGTCTCACCATAGCAACTGGTAGTCTAAAATATGGAATTGAAAGCTAGGCTCAGTAATGGGATTATCCATGATTGTTGTGAAAACCTACTTTGTTCCTAATGTTCTTTAGGGAAGAAATCTACTGACCCCACCTGGTCTGGACTACATGTGATTCCAGATACCCAGCAAAGTGGTTTACTCTTAACTGTCCACTGAAATGGCCTACCAGCTGGTGAATTCAAGGGCAATTAGGGATGGACAGCCAATGCTGCCCATGAAGAATTATAAACTGTGTACTTTTCTTAGAAAATCACCGCCAATATTAATACTATTCACTTTGATCCAAAGTGGGGGTTCTACCAAAAAGCCTTAAAGACAGATGTTATTTTTCCTTAGGGAGCACAGCCTTGCAATTTTGAGATTGCTATGTGCATATATGTGTAAGAAGTTCTGCTATCTCTCCACTATCTTCAATGATAACACCATTTTGAGTTTTCCACATTGTGAAGTGGGCCAGTGCATCACAACAATGATTATAAGAACAGGTTCAGGCTAGCACTCTTCAACAAATGGGTCACTTCTTGATTCATCAATACTTTGTCACTAGTTGTAAAGTTCAGTCAGTAGGGGATGGAATAATCATCACCTGCATGGAAGAATGCAGTTCAACAATAGTCAAGAAGCTCTGACACTAGCCGCAATAGAGCAGTATATTTGAAGGTTGCCCTTGTCAATGTACCCAGTATTCAAACCCTGTCCGCAGATGCATTTTAGCTGCAATAGGTACAATGTAAAGGATGCCCAGTAGCAACTTACAAAGGTTACTTAAACAACACCTTCCTTCATTGCAACTTCTTTTACTAAGAAGAACTGTTTTAGAACATTATCATATTCATTCTGACTTGGACATGGTGGCTGATCAAAACCAAGGAAATTCCTAGTGAGCAGCATAGTAGGAGCAACATTACAAGGACAAGAGGACAGACAAAAAATGGATAATCCACTGTGTTACACGTTGGCTGCAGAATGTGGATCATAAATACATTTTCACAGAGAGACTAGAAAGTGAGTCCAGGAATGAGAGTAATCTCAAGGATTTTAACTTGGACAATATGGTGAAGGGGCTATAAAAACACATTGGAATATAGAGCAAGATCAAGAGGTCAAAAAACTATGTCAGGACTTTCTTTGCTGCCTTGGTTGACAACAGCTAACTTAAAAAGGGGACATGGATATAAAAGGGCCTTAATACACAGGATAAATGTATTTTAATAGAAGAATGAAGTTTGAGTAATGATCTACTGGAATTAGTGATTGAGGCAGAGATCCTGGTGTTGAAATTGATCACTATGAAACATGTGATAGCAAAGCTTACATTGATGTGTAGATAAAGTGAGTGTGGTGTAAAGTGTGCTGTCAATATTAGTCACACTTTCTGCAAAATTCTTAAAGAGCAATTTTGCCCACAAGTAAAATCTTGAAAATATCATAGAAACTCTTTGGAGCAGAAGGAGGCTATTTGGCCCATTGAGTCTGTACCAACAATAGTCCTACCCAGACCGTATCTATATCACTTTTTATATTTACTCCACTAGTCCCTCTAACCTACACATCTCAGGATACTAAGTGGCAATTTAGCATGGCCAATCAACCTAAACCACCCATCTTTGGAGTGCAGGAGGAAACTGGAGCACCTGAAGGACATCGATACAGATATGGGGAGAAAGCACAAGCTCCACAGAGACAGTGACCCAAGCCAAGAATTGAACTCGGGTCTCTGGTTCTGTGATACTGCAGTGCTAACCACTGTGCTATTATGGGTTGAATAGAAAATTGAAGGATAAGAAATAGAGGTAATTTGATACTGCATTAGGGCTATTACTCGCACGAAGTCAAAATACCATAGTGGATTGGATGAGCCTAGTAACTGTTTCTGAGTTGTAATTTCTATATGATTCTGTGTAAAAGCATAGATGAAATGTCAAACCATATGATCCCTGACAGCAACACCAGGCAATGTGTGGTACTCCATGAGGTCAAGGGTTGCTCAGATGAGTCCATGAACCACATTCACATCCTGGCCATTCAGTTCAACTTGAGTTTATTTTTACTCTCTGATTTTTCCTGTTAGGATGTTTCTTCTGTTCGAAATCTGGTGCCTCTTAAATTGGGTGTTATGTGCAACTAGTGTCCATGGAGATTAAGGGGAACATTAACTTCATGTACAGAACATCAAAGCAACTATTACCCTTGTGCCAACTCAATAAATATCACATTGGCATATAAACTTCTTTTCTCCACCCAACACTATCAAAGAAAAGCAAATTACTGTGGATGCTGGAATCTGAAATAAAAACAGAAAATGCTCAAAAATCTCAGCAGGATTGGCAGCATCTGTGAACGTGAAACGTTGGGCGGAATTTTACCAGCACATCAGCGAAGGTCGGTTTCTCTGAACCTCGCCCTGTAATCAGGGCCGGCGTGCCAGTAAAATTCCGGCCATTCTCTCCCACAGATACTGTCAGACCTGCTGAGATTTTCCAACATTTTCTGTTTTTACTTCACACAGCTCATTCTATTGATTTTCACATTCGATTGATTGTGTTCTATTTTCCTATTTAATTTTTGTTAACACAATTTCTAATATTTCCCTGTCCCCAGGAGGGGCTGAAAGGCTGACTGATGGACGGATCTCATTCACTCTGCAGGAGCTCGGGCGCTGGTAGGTATCTTTTTCCTTTGGACCCATGGTGAACAATCATTGAAACAACTGTATGATGATATCAACAAGTTCCATCCCACCATCAGACTCGCCATGGACTATTCTCCAGAATCAGTTGCATTCTTGGACACACGCATCTCCATCAAGGACAGTCACCTCAGCACCTCACTGTATCGCAAACCGACAGACAACCTCACAATGCTCCACTTCTCCAGCTTCCACCCTAGACACGTTAAAGAAGCCATTCCATATGGACAAGCCCTCCGTATACACAGAATTTGCTCAGATGAGGAGGATCGTGACAGACACCTCCAGATGCTGAAGGATGCCCTCGTGAAAATAGGATATGGCACTTGACTCATCAATCGACAGTTCTGACGTGCCACAGCAATAAACCGCACTGACCTCCTCAGAAGACGAACACGGGACAAGGTGGACAGAATACCCTTTGTTGTCCAGTACTTCCCCGGAGCGAATAAGCTACGACATCTTCTCCGGAGTCTTCAACATGTCATTGATGACGATGAACATCTCGCTACGGCCATCCCCATGCCCCCACTTCTTGCTTTCAGACAACCACACAACCTCAAACAGATCACTGTTTGCAGCAAACTACCCAACCTTCAGGAGAACAGTGACCACAATACCACACAACCTCTGCAAGACATGCCAGATCATAGACATGGACGACATCATCAAACGTGAGGATACCATTCACCAGGTACACGGTACATACTCTTGCAACTCGGCCAACTTTGTCTACCTAATACGTTGCAAGAAAGGATGTCCCGAAGCATGGTACATTGGGGAGACCATGCAGACACTACAACAACGGATGAATGAGCATCGCTCAACAATCACCAGGCAAAACAGTTCCCTTCCTGTGGGCGAACACTTCAGCAGTCATGGGCATTCGGCCTCCGACCTGCGGGTAAATGTTCTTCAAGGGGGTCTTCGTGATACACGACAGTGCAGAGTCGCTGAGCAGAGACTGATAGCCAAGTTCCGCACACATGAGGACGGTCTTAATAGGGATCTTGGCTTCATGTTACACTATCTGTAACCCCTGTAACTTGCCTGGGTTAGCAAAAAACCTCACTTACTGTGCTGTCTGGAGAAAATACACAATTCTCTAACCAACGCTCAGGATTCCCTTCACACACATTGTTAGCCACTTTAACACTTGAACAGCAGGTTAGATGTAAGGATTCGCATTCTAATCATCAATCTGTAACTGTCTGTGTGGATATGAGTGCCTCTGCAGATCAGAACACTGCATTTGCCTGACGAAGGCACAACATAGTGTCGAAAGCTCGCGAATTTACTATCAAATAAATTGGTTGGATTTAAAATGGGTGTTGTGAAACTTTGCAGGTAGGAGGTTCAGCCACCAGGTGGCGCAGGGGACATGGTCGGTCTGCTGGCGAGTCCCATCTTCCCCCTCGCTCGATGATCTTTGGTGAGAGAGAAAGAGCGCGAGCTTCAATCGGGTACCGGCTGCGGAATCGGCAGATTGGAACGAGGGCGGGTAAAGGGGCAGCGCGCGCAGGGTCACCGGGGAGGAGGGGGGAGCGCGCGCGCGCCGGGTCACGGTGGGGGGGAGGGGGCAGCGCGCGCCGGGTCACGTGGGGGGAGGGGGGCAGCGCGCGCCGGGTCACGGTGGGGGGGGGAGGGGCAGCGCGCGCCGGTCACGGGGGGGGGGGGGGGGGAGGGGGCAGCGGGCGCCGCCGGGTCACGGTGGGGGGGGGAGGGGGCAGCGCGCGCCGGGTCACGGTGGGGGGGGGGAGGGGGCAGCGCGCGCCGGGTCACGGTGGGGGGGGGAGGGGGCAGCGCGCGCCGGGTCACGGTGGGGGGGGGGGGGCAGCGCGCGCCGGGTCACGGTGGGGGGGGGAGGGGCAGCGCGCGCGCGGGTTCACGGGGGGGGGGGGGGGGGAGGGGGGGGCAGCGCGCGCCGGTCACGGTGGGGGGGAGGGGGCAGCGCGCGCCGGTCCACGGGGGGTCGGTTATTGGGGATGTGGCGCGCTGGCTGAGGATTACGGTTTGTTGTGGGGTGGGGGGTATTGTGCATTGGGCCGGGATTGCTGTGTTCGTAGACAGATAGAAGTCCAACAGGTTTATTTGAACTTTAACCTGGTATTGTGAGACTTCTCACTGTGTTTAGCCCAGTCTAACTCCGGCATCTCCACATCATGACTAATAGAACAGGTGTTAGAGGCTGGGAGAAGAGGCGGGTAAGGAGAAGCTGAGACCCTGGCCGGAGGATCTGTGCTCATATTCGGCCTGGAGGGGGGAGGTCAAGCCTTTCATTTTGAGCTGGCTTTGTGGTGTCCGGGCTGCAGTTTGCATATCCCTGAGCAGGTGGGAAAGTGGTGACTTTATTACTGTCTCTGCTGTCCTCTTTTGATTTTATTTATTGATGTATTGGGGTACAGTGAAAAGTATTGTTTCTTGTTTGCTAGACAAAGCATATCGTTCATAAAATATATAAGAGAAAAGGAAAGGAGAGGGTGCAGAGTGTAGTATTATAGTCAAAGCTAGAGTGTAGAGAAAGATCAATATAAAATAGGTCAATTGAAAAGCCCAATGAAAGCCCAACTTGTACCTGTGGCTTAAACCCACCAACTGACTCAAACACAGAAATGTTGCAATATCCTTAAAAAAATTTAAGCTTCAATATCCTTAAAAAACCTAAAGGCAGCATCTTAAATGCTAGTTTAGTCTGTGTACTCTGAATAAAATGAAGTTAAAAAATATTGAAGCAATGAAGCTTTTTAAAGAAGTTTGTTTTTTAGTCACAAGTCAGGCTTATACAGTATTAGCATTGCAATGAAGTTACGGTGAAATTCCCCTAGTTGCCACACTCCAGTGCTTGTTCGGATCAATGCACCTAAGCAGCACGTCTTTGAGACTGGGGGAGGAAACTGGAGCGCTTGGAGGAAACCCATGCAGACGTGGGGAGAATTTGCAGGCTCCACACAGTCAGTGACCCAAGCTGGGACTTGAACCCAGATCCTTAGTGCAGCGCTAACAACCGTGCCACTCCACCTGCTGTTAATGGACTTTTTAATTCTAGAAAGTTTAGTAACGAAAAATGCTGCAAAATGATTTAACAGCAAATAAAAAACATTTTAAATGTTGCTTTCTTCTACATAGGTTTGGTAAAATGCAGTCTTTTGATGCGGTCCATCTCGGTGAATGGCAGAAACATTATTTCAATATATTCTCCAATGATTGTACACCTGGTCAGAAGGCTGATGCTTATCGTGGACAAATTTCACAGTTGCAGTTTGCATGGGCAAACTCTGATATCTCTCGGGATTGCGCTGCCAGCTTATTCAGGAGATGCAGTGAAAAATATTCAGCCATTATTGACTCAGACAGTGCTGGCATTGGGTTGAATAATTATGCTGACAGTGTCCTGAGTTTGTCAAAATGTCAGAAGAATGAAAGCAATCAGTGGCAGTCGTTGTTGACTGAAGACAGTATTTTCAAATTAAAAAGTGTGCAAGAGATGTTTAAAGCTGGCAAAAGAGCTGGAGATTTGCTAGCATCCGCAGCTGATGTTTCAACTGTAGTTGGGAAAGCCAATTACGTGACAAACTTAGACTGTCATAAAGTAGAAACTGCATCTGTCAGTAATACAGAAGATTCAGTTCCTAAAATTAAAACTTCAATTTTGTCTACTGATGTGCCTTCAAAAAATGTGAATGAAAACTATTCTTCAGACAAGCCCTCCAGAGTTAGCACATTTACATGTCCAAAAATGGTTCCAAATCTGTCTGTTGCTAAGCCAGTAACTGATGAGACTAGTGCCTTGAGTTCTACAGGTAAATTTTCATTGGCACCTTCTAAAAACCTCTATAGTGGTCCTGTTTTTGGATTGGGAAAAGCAACAAGCTGTACTGTAACTCAAACAAGTCAAATAGGAACAGTATTGGGGCAATGTATGCCTCTTAATAGCAACTTAGCCCTTGTGGCACCTGGTAATACATCAAAGAGGAAATCCTCTTGGACACCGGGAGAGGTTGGTAGTCATTCATATAATAACATGAGTTATGGGCATTTTCAAAATCGAAACTGGACTAATTCTAATCAAAAAAGTTTTGATAATATGAGCAGAAATATGAAACGTGATCATGGTGCTACTGATGAACATTTCACAACAGATTTTAAAACGGCAAAGGACCAACTTTATGTTGATCAACAGAAAAAGTTTGGAAATCAATCTCAACCTCAGCGTCCACCTGTAACATCATATAATTGTTCAAAAAAGTCATTGGGCACACTCAGGTCTCGTGGTTTGTTTGGCAAATTTGTTTCTCCAGTTTCAAAACAGGATAATGGTGATGAAAATGGTGGATTATGTTCAATGCCACATGAGAACAGTTCTTCTGAGCCCACTCTACCAATGGATGAACGTTTAAAGAATCTTGAGCCAAAGATGATTCAACTCATCATGAGTGAGATCATGGACCATGGTCCTCCAGTGAACTGGGATGATATTGCTGGGCTAGAGTTTGCTAAAACAACAATTAAGGAGATAGTAGTTTGGCCAATGCTTAGACCAGATATCTTTACTGGACTCCGTGGTCCACCCAAGGGAATTCTGTTATTTGGCCCTCCTGGAACAGGTAAAACTCTAATCGGTAAATGCATTGCATGCCAGTCAGGAGCTACTTTTTTCAGCATCAGTGCTTCATCGCTAACTTCCAAGTGGGTTGGAGAAGGTGAAAAAATGGTACGTGCAATGTTTGCTGTAGCACGCTGCTACCAGCCTGCAGTTATCTTCATTGATGAAATTGATTCTCTCTTGTCTCAACGAGTTGATGGAGAGCACGATTCTTCTCGACGAATAAAAACGGAGTTCTTAGTGCAGTTAGATGGTGCTGCTACTTCAGCAGATGATCGTATTCTCGTGGTCGGTGCCACAAACCGACCCCAAGAAATAGATGAAGCAGCTCGGAGACGTCTGGTTAAAAGACTGTATATCCCGTTACCTGAAGCATCAGCCAGGAGACAGATAGTAGTGAAATTGATGTCTCATGAAAGTTGTTCCCTGAGTCCAGAGGAATTGGAGGTGATCATCGAACAATCTGAAGGATTTTCAGGGGCTGACATGACTCAACTTTGTCGTGAGGCAGCCCTGGGGCCAATCCGTAGCATTCAGATAGCGGACATCTCCACTATCACACCGGACCAAGTACGGTCAATTGCATTCATAGATTTTAAAAATGCCTTTGTAAACGTGAGGCCAAGTGTGTCTACGAAAGACCTTGAACTGTATGAGGATTGGAATAAAACATTCGGTTGTGGCAGATGATTATGGCAAAATTTCACAGGAATGTAGCAGTATACAGGATTGACATCTTTCAAACTAATTTTTTACAGATGCTTTTGTGATGTTGGGTGTTTATTCTGTCAAGCATGTGTCCTAAAATTATCTTTTACAAGGATTCATTCAGTAAAATATATTGAGATTAGTTTAAATTGTTTTGTTCCATGTTGATGCCATATTGTAATAGGCTGTATGAACCTTTATTATATTTCCATCTTCCATAAAAACAGTCTTTTTTTTTTTCAGTTTGAATTTCTAAAAAAAGCCACCAGTTAGGAAATCTAGTCATACAAGTACTGATTTGGTGGCACAAATGCAACTATCCAACTGTTACCAGCTGTTTTGTCCTTGTATTTGACTTAACATTCAATAGAAATTTTACAATGTTTGTAAATTCAGTTTCTTCACCCAAATAAATGTGGCTGACCAATTTCAATGCTCCTTCTGGATTTCAAGACAACTAAATTTATAAAAATGGTGGAAAATTTGAAATAAGTACATATAACTGTCCTGCTTACACCAATTTCATTAATACCAGTGAACAAAGGAAAACTTTTAAAACTGTCCTCAGGCAAAAATAAAATGTATAAAATTCAAAGGAGGAGGGATATGATAAAACAAATCTAAGTAGCTAGCTGTTGATATTACAAGAATCCATAAAGCTTGAACCAAAACACTTTTATTGATTAAATGAAAAATCCTAGAACAGTGGACTCCCTTAAGTTTCCCTTATGCAATCCAAAGCATTAGAGGAGCCAGAAGATTAGTTGGAGGAAGATTTTGGATAACTTACCAAGAGCACCATCTTTATGAGCTATGTTGGTTGTAAGGGAATGGTTTAAAAAAAACAGCTATTAAAGGACATTGGAATTTCAAAAAAGAAATTTTACTTCCATCAGTCTGGCAATCAGCAGTTAGAATCATAGAATCCCCGCACTGCATTTGGCCCATCAAGTGCATACAACACAATCTTGCTCAGGCCCCAGTCCTGCAACCCCACATATTTACCCTGCTAATCACTCAACAATAGGCTCAATTTAACATGGCTAATCAACCTAACCCACACATCTTTGGACTGAGAAGAATGTGCAAACTCTGCACAGACAGTGATCCAGGTGCATGGTATTGTGAGGCAGCGATGCTAACAACTGTGCCATCATGTTGACCACATTGCCATTGATGTATACTATTACTACTGAAAACAATAATGCCAAAGTGAATGCAGATTAAATCTAGGATAGAATAATGGGTCTCTTCTAAAAGGGCTAATAAATCTTTAAGCATTCACCTCTGGGTGCTAAAATTAATAAAGATGGTTTATTTATATTGGGTTATGTATGTGATTTATATATTTAGTGCATCGCTAGAAATGAGAATTATTCCCATGGGTGGAAGGAGGTTAATGTACCAATATTTTAAAAAGGCAGCAAGATAGAGCTGGATAATTATAAACCTATTATTGTATCTTCAGTTCTTGGAAGATATTAGAAGGGATCATCAGAAACATTGTGTATGACCACCTGAACAGAGTAGGATTTATTTGAGACTTGCTTTCCTGGAAATAAAGTTACATTTTATCAAGCTGATACTGTTTTGAAGAGGTAATTCATTTGGCAAATGAAGCTGTTAATCCAAATATATGATTATTGAAAAGCTTTTCACAAGGTACTCCACAATAGATTACTTCTATTGAAGAAGTTCTGTGGAATAGGAGAGAAGATCCTGAATTGATTGAATATAGAGTATTGGTAAGTAAATGCTTGCACTGTTGACAACATTTTGCTGATATAATAGAGGGTTGGGAAGATAATTGTCAGGATTGGATTTGTCCTGCTTTTTGTTGAGAGGATAAACATGGTTAATTTTCTACTTTGTCAGTTGTATGTCAATATTGTAGCTGTATTGGAACAGTTTAGGTAGACATATGGCTAGTCCTGGAGCATTACAGCTAGAATGTGAGTCGGAGTCACAATGCTATCAGACCCCCCAGGTATAGATTGCAGATTTCTTTCCTTACAGGAACATTAGTGATCCAGATTGGTTTTATGACAATCTAGTATTTTCATGACTAGCGTTTTATTCCAAATTGATTTAATTAGCATACAAATTCCCCAGTTGCCATGGGAGAATTTGAATTCCTGCCTCTGGATCATTTGTCCGAGTCTAACCCAATAACAATCCCACAATGTTATTTACCCATGTGCACAGCCTATAGCTATGTGGATAAGTTAGGAAAACAAAGGATCAAATATTTAAGGAAATATCAAATTAGATTATGTTTCTTCTTTGTTCATGAGTGAACATGCACTTAGTGGCACAATGAAACATCCCAACATTATTTAAGAAGATCAACTTCTCAGAAATTGATTACTTACTGATTATTGCTGCAGTCCTGAAAGTGCTTTCTAAAGTTTAAAGTTGCTAATGTTTTCAGGGTGTATGGCACATGCTGAAAAACTCTGCTGACTTCAGGGATTATGCACAAGCATAATCTCAAGATATGGATACAGGAGTATGCATGCCACTCGGACTATAGCATGACAGAGCAGCACAAAATGCCAAAAGGGAGAGAACAACTCCAAGCTATATCAACTGGAGTTTTCAAGAGCAATCTGCACCTGATTCAGCAAAACTAAAATGTCAGATACCTTTGCTTCACGAGATGTGTAGATTAGATGAAATAGCTCAGAGAAATATGTATAATTATGATGATAGGGCTGGAGAGAGGATCCGGGCAAGATACTCTCTCAGAGAGCTGCTGCAGACTCTGGGCTGAATGGTCTCTTCTGCACTATAGGGATTCTATAATATCCTCACTGAAATCAGTCACTTTCTGTAATCTCAGACCAGGGTAAGGTTGACATTGGCTGTGGCGATGACTGGCATAAATTGTAATGTATCTGGCTCCTTCCTGATGAGCATGCAATGTTTGTAACATATATGTCACCATCAGTGCAGCTCAATGCAAAGAGATGATTGCATTTCATTTTCTGCCAGAAAGAAGGTGGCAGAATGAGCATTCAGCTTTGTGGGAATTGTAGATTTCCCCATGGTCCAGGGTACCATTGACTGCAAGCATGTTACATTGCAGTTGTCACATGTCAACAGTTGCAATTCAACCAAGAGATATTCTACTCATCATCCAGTTGCTATGTGATCCTACGAAAAGTAGCATACAGGCCAATGCCTTTTATTAAGACAGTGCACACTTTATTTTATGACAGTCTGCTGTGCTTTCTTTTGAGCCATCAGGGAAAACCAGAAGTTGGCTACTAGGTGACTAGTATCATTTGACAACATAGCCCAGGACTCCAGTGCACAATCCATTGCAGTCAATTGCACTACACATTATAATAGAATCATGGGCGTGGTAGCACAGTGTTTAGCATTGCTGATTCACAGCTCCAGCGACCCGAGTTTAATTCCAGCCTCGGGTGATTGTAGAATTTGCACGTTCTTCCCTTGTCAGTATGAGTTTCCTCTGGGTGCTCTGGTTTACTTCTGCAATCCAAAGATGTGCAGGTTAGATGGGATTGACTGTGTTAAATTGCCCCTTAGCATCAGAGAGGCTAGCAAGGTAAATAGATGGTGCTGTTGTTGGTGAAGGCTGAATGGCCATTAAGGGATTCTGTTCGAAGAATAGACCTACACAAATTCTGATACAATACACTTGTGAGAATGAAATGCTTCTGCTGCATGGACTAATTGAGGGAGGTTTGCAGTGCTCTGTAGAGTCAGTGCAAAGGTTTGAGATGGTCTGATGTATGTGGCAGAACTTCATTGTTATGCCCTCGCCACCAACTATATGATGACCAGCTGAGGAAGTACAATAAGATGGAGGAGGAGGCAACCAATCCAATCATTTTCTGGTTAAGTTTTCTTTGATTAGTTAATATGACTGCAAGTTAGTCAACCCTTATTTTTCATCCATCATCTGTAATGTACAGACCATCATCGGATCCATTTGTAGAAAATTTCAGCAGGTCTACCAGCATCTGAGGGAAGGAAATAGAGCCAATATTTTGAGTCTAGATGACCCTTCATTAGAACTGTTTCTTTAGTGGTGTTATAGTGGAGGATGATCCTTTGAATGTGGAGACTGGTGGGATAAAAAATGAGGACAAGGAGGACCCTATCCTGGTTCTGGGAGGGAAGGGGTGCGGGTGAGAGCCGTAGCCCGGGGGATGGGTTGGACGCAGTTGGGATCCCTGTCAATCACTGGGTGGAAAACCTACAATTGAGGAAGATGGAAGACAAATTGGCAGTGCTATTTTAGAAACTGACATCATTAGAACAGATGCAGTTGAGGTGAAGAAACTGAGAAAATGGGATGGAGTCCTTTATAGGATGTGAGGTGTGAGGAGCTGTAGTCAGGTAATTGTGAAAATTGGTGGGCTTGTAATTCTGACAAAGAGTCATCTAAACTTAATGTTGACTCTATTCTGTCCCCATAGATGCTGTCAGACCTGCTGAGATATTACAGCATTTTCTGTTTTTGTTTCAGATTCCAGCATCCACAGTACTTTTTATTGCATTTATTTGGCCCCTGCAAAAATAATAAGTGTTAAAAATGAACCATTCAAAACCAACTCAAATTATAGAATCCCTACAGTGCCGAAAGGCCATTCAGCCCATCAAACCTGCATCAATGACAATCCCAGCCAGGCCCTATGCCCGTAATCACATTAATTTACTGTGTTCACATCCCTGGCATCAAGGGGCAATTGAGCCTGACCAATCGACTCCTTGCGAGTGAGCAAGCGAAAGGCCAGGAAGGCAAGTGAGCATGGGTGCCGGCCCAAGGGCGTATATTGGGGTGCATGAGAGGGCAAGCGGGAGTGTGGAAACTAACTGAAATTGTTAGGGTAATTAGCAAGTATTTGTCACTCTTCCTTATTTAACATTGCCGTCAATAATCTTTGCCTCTCTAATTGATCATTCTGGTTTTTTAAGAAACTAACAATTCTGCTAATTATTCAACTCTCACTCAGATTTATAGGTAAAGCACAGATTTCACCAGCTGGAGAATCAATGAAGTATATGTAGTAACCCTGGGAGTATTGCAGTTAGAAACAAATGCTACACTCCTCCCCTCCGGAGGAGGGGTCTCAGTAGCGAGGTAAGGGAGCAGAAAGAAGCATACAAGAGATGGACTCTAATCAATCAAGAAAAATCTATTCATTCAAAAGCTGGCAGCACAGTGTCACAGTGGTTAGCACTGTTGCCTCACAGCACCAGGGACCCTGGTTCAATTCCCAGCTTGAGTCAATGTCTGTGTGGAGTTTGGATATTCTCCCCATGTCTGAGTGCATTTTCCCCAGGTGCTCCGGTTTCCTCCCACAGTTTGAAAGACACGCTGGTTAGGTGCATTAAACTGAACAGGCGCCAGAGTATGGTGATTAGAGGAATTTCACAGTAACTCCATTGCACTGTTAACGTAAGTCTTACTTGTGACTAATAAATAAACTTTAAAGTTAGCTAATCATCTCTGTACACTTCCTTAGTCCTGTCTCTGTGCTTTTTGCTTATCTTTATGCTGTCAGTTGTATTGTATCCAATGGCTACAATATGACTTGAAAGGACTGCTATTGCATGTCTCTGTGAGGTCCTTTAAACATTGGTATTTGCAACCATGATGACATCAAGGTCATCTTGTGTGAGACTACAAGGCACCGTGTTGAGATTGCATGACCTCTGAGCTTCTACTTCAGCATTGATGGTTGGTTTCTGTTTGTATTGCAATAGAAGCTGAGACACCAGCCATTAAATATTGCTGCAAGGTTGTATCATTGCTGCAGGAGCTCCTCAGAGTAACATCCAGGATTAGCACAGTTGAGCACGTGCCACCGTAAACTTTTGCTCACTGCACCACTAGCCAGCAGTGTGCACAATTTATAAGGTGCAATGCAGCAACTTGCCAAGACTTCTTCAGCTGCACTTTCCAAAGCAGTAGCCTAGAAAGACATGGACATGAGATGCTTTGGAACAGCAGGTAGCAGGTTAAAAGATTTAATATGTATATATCTTTCTTAAAAAATACACACAAAAGGTGAAGATACTGTGCAACTACACTATCTAATAAAATAAATTGTGGAAATGGAAAATGTGCCTTGAAAACCAAAAGGCAACACCAGAAAATCAAGAAATGACCCTTGAGAAAATCTTGAGTGCTTGAAAAATCAGACATTTTGACCCCTGCTCCAATGAGAATAGAGCTCCCTGTTAAGAGATATAGGTTGGCTGGCTAGTTTGAACACTGGCTAGCTTCTCATGACTTTTGCATTCCGTGCAGCCACTCAATTGTACATTTGGCACTGACTACATGCTGCAATCATTTTAACAAGCAAACAGCGTAAAGTGTGGGTGCAACCTACATTTGGAAGCAATTAGGTAGGTCTGTTTCATCATAACCACTCTCATTTTTGAATCTGTTCAATTTCACAACCAAACGTTTGGATGGCCATTTTCAGTGGCTCTTAAGGATTCCTAATAATTATCCAATGAGTTGTCACCTTCAGAATCCGTGCCCATATTTTGTACAACTCCCATGTTTAAATCCTGTCAAATCAGGTTATTGTGAGATACAGTGAAGCAGGCTTGTGTGTGTCTCTAACAATTTAATCAAAGACGCTGCAATGTTTAAATTATCGAAAGAGTTAAGTGTGAAAGCAGGCATTTGATGTGGAATGAGTGAAAAAAATGCACGAGATAAAGGTTGGTTTTGAGTTTATTGAATTTCGAAGAGAAATAAAAGGTTTACAACTGGTAAGGATCATAAATGAATTAAACAAAGTTATTAAGCTAAAATATAAGCAAATTACTGCAAATGCTGGAATCTGAAACCAGAAGAGAAAACACAGGAAAATCTCAGCAGATCTGGCAAAGAGCAGATGTTTCAAGTTTAAATAAAACGTCATCTGGACTTGAAACAACTCTTTTCTTTCCTTACAGATGCTGCCAGACCTGCTGAAAGTTATTAAGCTCATTTTTCCTGAATGTAGTGGCCATAAAGACAACAATTTATAAAGTTTTTTTTACAAAAAGCGTCACTATTAACGAGACTGGTTTTATATCTCAGATTTGTTAATTGAATTTAAATTCCACTAGCTGGCATGGTGCCTTTTACCTTCCATTATGAATGTAGATTGGAAAAGCATGGTTGTTCTCCTTCGGAATGCAGCAAAAGTTGAGAGGAGATTTAATGAAGATGTTCGAAATCATGTGGGGTCTGGATAGAATAGGTAGAGAGAAAATTCCCATTGATGGAAGGGTCAAGGTCCAGAGGAAATTAATTTAAAGTGATTAACAAAAAAATCACAGGCAATATGAGCCCTTTTTATGTAATGATTGGTTGGAATCTAGAATGCACTGACAGAGACTGTGGAGAACAAATTCAATTATGGATTTCAAAAGAGAATTGAACAGAGAATTTGGAAAATCTCGTGAGAAAGACAGAGAGGGGATTCTCTGGGCCCAGCGGCTATGATTGTGAATCACGTTATCCTGGAGAATCGGGCATCGGCACACAAATGAATTTGGCACCAACATGATGCACTGGCCCAGCTTGCAGGGTCCAATTAGGTTCCTGCATTGAGGCTGGGGGGTAGGGGTGAGCATGTTCAAGGGGCCAGTGATTGAGCCATGGAGAGGGTTGAGATAGTGATGCAGGGATCATGGAGCTGGTCAGTGATCAGGAGGCTGGCAATTTGGGGTCACTGCACATGCACCAATCTCAGCACTGACAGATTGGCGCATGCACAGTGGTCTGTCCAGCACTACGCTGCCATCCTGTCTGGGGTATAGGCCCTGCCCATTGAATTTCAGCGTGATTCACGCTGAGGCATTCTGCAGTGCACAGAATGTGGGAGATTCATTTTGAAACTCCTGCTGAAACAAACAATGTGATTTACTCCAGCTTTTACGTAAATTCGGCACAGAATTTTTTTGGGAGAATTGTACTCCACCACCCCCCCACCTTTATTTTTCAATGGAATGTATTTTTGGTGAACATTTGAATTTTTTTTCAATGTTTCTCTCAATTAATGATCATACCTTTCAATTCATTTGCTCCACCAACTTTAGCTCGTTTTCTGCCATACCTTTGCAATTGGTTTTGTTTAAGTTTAATGTTTCTTGTGATTGGAGAATGCCACTTCAGGTTGAGGTAATCGTTAATGGTTGAGGTAAACATAATTATCTAGAAGGGTTACATTAATGAATTGGTTGCTGGCTGTTGATATCAGAGGGGGAAGTTTAAGATTGTAACACAACATATTGCAAAATTCAGTTATCATTGGATTTGTTGGTATGTATACTGCCATGATTTTGGGAATAAAAAGTATCAAGTTTCGAAAGAACACATTGCAATAAGCCGTGGACATTGAATTAAGTTGTTTAATGAAATAGAATGCTAAATTATATAAAGCTATTTAAGATTATGAGAAGTGTGATCAGAGGAAATAGGCTGAAACTGTTCCATCCGTGCAAGGACTGAGAACCAGAGGGCACTGACATAAGATGATTGGCAAAAGAGGCAATGAGTCATGGGGAAAATCTTTTTTTGCTAGCGAGTGATTATGATTGGAATGCTCTGCCTGTGAGTGTAATAGAAACTGAATCATGACTTTCAAAGTAAATTGTAGCATTATATGAAGAGGAAAGAAAATCACAGGACTATAGGAAAATGGTGCTTGTAGAGAGCTGGTACAGAGAAGATGAGCTAAATGGCCTCTTTCTGCATGTAACCATTAAATGATTCTAAAAGTGTGAGAACTACACTGAATAAGAGGATAACTATTACAATAGCAAAAAAAAGTGCTTATATCATGCCTTTCGAGTAGTAAAACTTCCAAAGCTGCATAACAAGGATGTTGTCAATAAAACATTTTGACTCTGATTCATGAAATGAGACATCAGAACATATGATTGCAAGCTTGAACTTAGGTTTTAAACACATCCAGAAAGAGGTAGAGATGCAGAGATTTGGGGTCGGAAATATTACAACCAATGTTTATTTTTCCTGTTATTTTATTAATATAAAAGCTTGTAGTAGTTAGTGGTTGATTTTGGGGCTTGAGGAAGGTTTGTTGTGGAGTTCTCTATGGCCAGTGTTGGGAACCGTACGAATAATCTAGAATTTGGTGCATAGGGGACAGTTTCAAAACTTACCAATGATATGAAACTTGGAAATATTGTTAACTTGGACAGTAATGCAAAATAGGATTTTCCAGCTGTGCATAACCCAAGACTGGAAATTCCTTTAAATGGTTTGCCTGATTTTTTTGTCTTGCCTGCTATGATGTCCGTGGTGGACAAAATGGGAGATTTTCAGCTGCAGAACTTCAAAAGGACTTTTGTGAGTTTTGATTTGTTTTGATTTATTATTGTCACATGTATTAACATATAGTGAAAAGTATTGTTTCTTGCGTGCTATACAGACAAAACATATTGTTCATAGAGAAGTAAATGAGAGTGTGCAGAATGTAATATTATAGTCATAGTTAGGGTGTAGAGAAAGACCAACTTAATGCAAGGTAAGTCCATTCAAAAGTCTGACAGCAGCAGGGAAAAAGCTTTTCTTGAGTTGGTTGGTACATAACCTCGGAATTTTACATCTTTTTCCTGATGGAAGAAGGCAGAGAATATCCGTGGTATGTGGGGTCCTTAATTATGATGGTTGCTTTGCTGAGGCAACAGGAAGTGTAGATCGAGTCAATAGATGGGAGGCTGGATGGAGTTGGTGGAACAGGCAAGCAGATGGAGCTCACAATGGAGAAATGTGAGGTGAGGAAAATCATGCATAGACAATACAAAATAGGGGGACAACTCAAAGGGGGTGCAGGTGAGGTTGAGAATGTGACTAATGAAATATTTGGTATCCTAAGCTTTATTAGTAAGGACACAGAGTACAAGACAATGGAGATTACGTAAGACCCAACTGGGTCAGGCCCAACTGGAGTATTGCACTCAGTTCTGAGCTCTACATTTTAGGAAGGATGTGAAAGCATTCAAGAAAGTGCTGAAAAGGTTCACAGGAATGTTTCCAGGAATGAGAAATATCAGTTATGAAATTAGATTGGAGAGGTTGGAACTATTTTCTTTGATGGAGGGAAGGATGAGATGAGATTTAATAGAGGAATTCAAAATCATGAGAAGTCTGGATATAGAATAGATGGGGAAAAATTATTCCCACTTGTGAAAGATTCAAGAATGAGTGGGCACAGATTTAAAGTAACTGACAAAAGAAGTAAAAGCGGTACAAGAAAAAAACCATCATGCAGTGAATGGTTTAAGTTCTGGAATGCACTGCCTAAGTGTGGTGGAGGCAGATTCGATTGAGGCATGTACGTTGTTATTCAAAAAGGAAGAATTTGCGGAGTTACAGGGAAAAGGCAAGAGAATGGCACTAGATAAATTGCTCATTCAAACAGCAGGTGCAGATATGATGGGCTGAATGGCCTCATCCTGTGCAGTAACAATTCTGTGATTATTTGAGTGAGAAGGAAAGTCACAAACATATTGTTTAAGCAACATTTAAAGTCTTCATTCAGATATTAAAAGTGAGCACTTTTTACTTATGATGAAATCTGTTTCTTTAAACCTTTTATGGTAAAATGCATTGTGCCTATTTAGCAAAAGGTGGAGCTGTTCACAACAGAATGAATGCTACTCTTTCCAATTAACTCAGAGAACTCAAAGCGACTATTTCAAACAACCACTTTGAGGCCCTTCCAACAATCATGACACAATAAATGTACACAGATATTCCTTAGCTGTGAAGTGTTCTTGTGGTAAATGAAGATACTCAAAAAGACGTTAGTTAAAAATATTTCAAGTTTACAGTTAGGATTGAGGCAGTTTACCTGTACACGTGATAACATTGGTCATAATCAGATGGAAAATAAATGCCACAATATTTTTTTGAAGGTGAATTAAAAGGCCCATAACTTCTGATACTTAGGGACTCATAGATGGGGAGAGTGCGAATGGCGAAATCGCAAAGCTATACTGGGAGACGTTCCCGGAAGGATTGTATATCAATTGTCCAGGAATTTTCAAACTTACATTAGGCAAATTGCCCTCCAATGGGGACTATCCAATGCTTCAAATAAATAAACAGGATGGGATTTTCTGGCCTCTTCTTACAGTGGGATCTTCCGGTTCTACCAAAGATGATCCACCCACGATGGGTTCCCAAGTAGTGGTGGGGTGGGCGATACATACAAAACGCTGTTTCTTCGGTGGGACCAGAGATCCATCCTTCTCAAATAAGGGGACCAAAATTATGTGCAGTAATCCAGATGCAGTTTCATCAATGCTCTATACAGTTTCAGCAGCACTTCTCTATTTTAATACCCTATTCCATTATCCAAAATTCCATTTGCCTTCCTTATTTTCTGGTGCACTTGTATACTAACTTTCTGTGATTCATGCATGAAGACCTCTATTTCCCTCTGCTGTCTCTATTTAGATAATAAATTGCCTTTTTACTCTTCTGATCAAAATGGATAACCTCACCTGTATCCACATTAAATTGCATCTGCTAAATTTTGGTCCACTTACTTAAATATCCACTTCTAAATTTCTTATTTCCCCATTTCAACTTAGTGTCACCTATAAATTTGACTATAGTACATTCTATTCCTGCACCAACGTTTTTAGTATAGATTGTGAGTAGCTAAGGCCTGAGGACCAAAAATTGTGGCACACCTCTAGTTATAGTGTACCAGCTTGGTCAAAGAGGTAGGTTTTAAGGAACATCTTAAAGAAGGAAAGTGAGGTAAAGAGAGGCAGACTGGTTTAAATGGGAATTCTACAGCCAAGGCCCAGAATGATGAAGGCACAGATATGATTATTGGAACAGTTAAAATTGGACATAAGCAAGAGACCAGGGCACTGATATCTTAGAGGATTATGGAGCAGGAGGAGGGAAATAGGGAGGAGCAAGGCCTTGGAGGGATTTGAAAATAAGGATGAAAATTTTAGAATTTGAGGTGTTGCCAGTGCAGGCCAGTGAGCAGAGGGGTATTAGATGAATGGAACCTAGTGAACGGAACTGAATTTGTTGATTGTCACCATCCTTCCTCTGTCCTAATTAAGTCCAGGGTTGGAAATACTTGTTGATGATTTTCTAACTCTGCTGCTAATTGGAGCTCTTAACTGGCAATTAAAAACCTTATCCCCCACCACTAGCAGTCACCCAGCAGTGGGCATGGCACATCCCATACCACATGTTCACTTGTGGGCTTCCAAGATGTGTGGGCTCCCACAATTCAGTGCCTATTGAGAGATCCAGCACTGAGAGGAGTGAGGCCCAGAGAGAGCCACCTTATACCTTTGCTGCCAGCCCATCAATGCTTCACTCCCTTATGGTCCTCATCCTACAAGCCTCATCATGTCATTATTTAACTTTTGACGTGAGTCCCTTGGTGATCCTGGGCCTCTGAAGGATTGCCAGCAGCAATCACATTTCCTGCTGGTGCTGCCAAGTACTGGACAGGTCTAACTCTAAGTTAATTTATTAGTGTCACAAATAGGCATACGTTAACACTGCAATGAAGTTACTGTGAAAATCCCCTAGTTGCTACATGCCAACGCCTGTTCGAGTATACTGAGGGAGAATTTATTTTGGTCAATGCACCTAACCTGCACATCTTCAGAGCACTCAGAGGAAATTCATGCAGACATGGGAAGAATGTACGAACTCCACACAGTCAGTGACCCAAGCCAGGAATTGAACTGGAGTCCCTGGCACTGTGAGGCAGCAGTGCTAACCACTCTGCCACTGTAGTAGCTCTCAAGTGTGGGATTTCTGCCCCTGGAGTCCTTGATCCCTGGGAAGACCTGCCATTGCCCTGTTAATGCCCAATTGGCACATAATTTGATGGGCTTTCCCAAAAGGAGGTAGCGGCAGGGATCTCACCAGCTGACAGGCAGGAGTCTTGTTGTTTTCATATCACGCAAATTTGCAAAGAATGTGGTTTTGCCTCAGACAATGCCAGGAGAGCAATGGAGTTGGTGTCTGGGGATCAGCCAAATACAATTGTGTTGATTTCCCAGTATTTATTTGGAGAATATTTCTATCCAGTACATGTGTTGAACAATTAGTCTGACAATTTGGAGAATATGGCGAATCATAATACAGCGCAGAAGAGCCCCTTCGGCTTGTGGAATCTGCGACGACACTTTAGAAACACCTGAATTTCCATTTAATTTCATCTACCAGCATTTGGCCTGTAGCCCTGAATGTTATGATGTGTCAAGTGCCCATCCAGGTACTTTTTAAAGGATGTAAGGCAACCTGCCTCTCCTACCCTCCCAGGCAGCGCATTCCAGACTAAAAAAAACTTTTCCTCACATCCCCGCTGGATTTCCTGCCTCTCACCTTGAATCTATTTTCCCTTGTGACTGAGCCTTCAAATAAGAGGAACAGTGCTTCTTATCCACTCTGTCCATGTCCCTCATAATCTTGTTCACCTCAATCAGGTCGTCACTTAGTCTTCTTTTGCTCCAATGAAAACAACTTAAGCCTACCAAACTCATCATAACTCAAATGATCCATTCCAGCAGCATCCTGGTGAATCTCCTCTGCACCCCCTCCAGTACAATCACATCCTTCCTATAATTTGGTGACCAGAATTGCACACAGTACTCTGGCTGTGGTCTCACCAAAGTTCTGGTCAACTCCAAGTGACTTGCTGTTTTGCAATCTATACCTCAATTGATAAAGGCAAGTATCCTATATACTTTTTTCACTATCCTACCTACATGCCCTTCTATCCTCAGAGATCTGTAGACCAACATGCCAAGGTCCCTTTGTCTCACAGTACTTCCTAGTGTCCGATCATTCATTGAATTCTTCCTTTTCAGATTACTCCTCCCAAAATGTATAATATCATACTTTTCAGAGTTAAATGCCATCTACTACTTATCTGCCCACTTAACCGTTCCGTCTATATCTTCTTGTAGCCTAAGGCACTCTGCCTTATTGTTAGCCATCTGGCCAATCTTTGTGTCATCTACAAACTCACTAATCTTATCATTCCCCCACCACCACCCCACCCCCTCCCTCCCCAACAGTCATCAATGTCATTGACAAATAATAGGGGATCCAACACAGACTCCTATGGTATGCCATTGGATACTGGCTTCCAGTTTACTAAGACAGTCTTCTGTCACCACCCTCTCTTTCCTGAAGTTTGATCTCTACTACAAAAGGCAATTGATGCTGGATCACTTATTATTTTTAAATATGAGACTTATAGATCTTTGTTTATCAGAGATGTTAAGGAGCATAGAAGGGTATATACGTATATTAACTGTGATTTTATTGAATGGAAGAACAGGTTTGAAGGGCTAAATACATATTCCCTGATCTATTTTCTATCATAAAAGCTGTATTGTTCACCACATAATTAAAAAGAACTTTGATAATACCTAAAACTGCAAAAATGTCATGAAGTTGCACACAGGATTATCATAAATATACCAGTTGTTAAAAATGGAAACTTAATGTAACATCAATGAACAATTAGGAACCTTTTAAAATATTCAATCTAATTTGAGTATGATATTTTAATTTCCTCTTTATTCTGCAGATCCTACCATGAGCAAGAGGCTTGTTTTATGCCAGTTGCATTAGAGAACTTATGTCCTCTGTGTAAATATTCTCCTTGCTTCCATTTCAATGCATTCTTTCAGAATAATGCAGTAATGTGAATTAAGTCAACTGGTAAGAATAAAGGTTTAAATGTGATTCAAACCACTGGTGTGATTTTGAATTCAAGGTATAAAATGTGATGTCAGTTAATTGGATCCCTCTGTTTCCCTGCCCACTTCCATCTTCTCCAATCAGAACTACATAATTTACATTTATTTGGTCCACTGGCATATTAATTTACAATGAATTAATTGAGCTGCTATTAATATTGCCACAATTAGTTTAATATATACACATTACTGTCTACTGCTGTAAATAGAAATATTGCGTTGACCTCAATGTTCCAGGTACCATGAATGCTAATTTGTTGGAAGTTTCATAGAATCCCTACAGTGCAGAAAGCGGCCATTCAGCCCGTTGTGTTTGCACTGACTCTCCAAATGAGCATCCCATCCGGACCCTCCCTCAACTCTATCCCAATAACCCCAAGCATTTACCACGATTACATGTGCCTTGCACATCTTTGGACACCAAAAGACAATTTAGCATGGCCAATCCACTTAATTGAGGATTGGTAGTCTAACAGGAAGCAATGGGTGCTTTTCTGGTTGGCAGTTGGTGACTAATGGAGTGCCACAGAGATCGGTGCTGGAGCCTCAACTGTTTACCATTTACATAGACGATCTGAAGGAGGGGGCTGAGTGTAGGGCTACAAAGTTTGCTGATGACACAAAAATGAGTGGAAAAGCGAATTACGTGGAAGGTGTGGAAAGTCTGCAGAGAGATCTGGATAGGCTGAGTGAGTGGGCGAGGACCTGGCAGATGGAGTATAACGTTAGCAAATGTGAGGTTATCCACTTTGATAGAAATAACAGTAGGAGGGATTATTATTTAAAGGGCGAAAAGCTGCAGCATGCTACAGTGCAGAGGGACCTAGGGGATCCTTGTGCACGAATCGCAAAAACCCAGTCTCCAGGTGCAGCAGGTGATCAAGAAGGTGAATGGAATGTTGGCCTTTATAGCGAGGGGGATAGAATATAAAAACAGGGAGGTCTTGCTGCAACTGTACAAGGCACTGGTGAGGTTGCAACTGGAGTACTGTGTGCAGTTTTAGTCCCGCATTCGCGAAAGGGTATATTGGCCTTGGAGGGAGTACAGAGAAGGTTCATCAGGTTGATACCGGAGATGAGGGGGTTAGCTTATGAAGAGAGATTGGATAGACTGGGTCTGTACTCAATAGAGTTTAGAAGACTGAGGGGGTATCTTATAGAGACTTACAAGATAATGAATGTGTTAGATAGTGTAGAGGTAGAGAGATTCTTCCTGCTTAGAAAGGATAGCAGAACGAGAGGGCACAGTCTCAAAATAAAGGAGGGGAGTGGCAGTTTAAAACAGAGTTGAGGAGGAACATATTCACTCAAAGGGTGGTGAATCTCTGGAATTCTCTGTCCATTGAAGCCGTGGAGGCTACCTCGCTGAATATATTTAAGTCATAGATAGATAGATTTCTGATGGACAAGGGAATTAAGGGCTATGGGGAGAAAGCTGGAAAGTGGAACTGATTCACTTCAGATCAGCCATGATCTTATTGAATGGCAGGGCAGGATCAAAGGGCTAGATGGCCTATTCCTGCTCTTATTTCTTATGTTCTTATGTAACCTGTGTTGAAAAGTTTTGAATTTCCAGAATCAGTTATTTTGGATTTAAACATGGATGGAACACTATAGGTTACAGACAGTGGATCGGAGGTTAGCCAGGAGAACATTAAAATGGTTGAATTTGGAGCTGGCAAAGGCATAGATGATAATTTCAGCAGATTGAAGTGTGACATCAAAGAAAAAGACAGAAGTGATTGGTGAATATTTTTCTCATTTATCTTTAAAACTCAAGCAATTTAATAGTAATGGTAAGTTTTTATTAGTTGTAGTATAGTTTGCTGGCAGTAATTAAGATTATTGGCAGTAGTAGTGCTTAAACTATAAATGAATTCAGAAAAAAATAATTAACCCATAATAAAGATGGAAGTGTAGATGAGTTAATTAGATAATCATTTCTAATTATACGTTGCCAGGATTAAAATAACATTTACCCTGGTTGTCTCCAGAATATATTGTTTTAAGAAATTGTTCCAAATACACCTTATGTACTTATCCCCCAAGCTACTTTTGTTAATTTTATTTGCCCAGTCTATATGATAATAGAAATCTCTCATGATTATTGCACAACCTTTCTTTCAAGACCCTGTTATTGCTTGATTTATACTCTGTTCAATTTCAGGAGGCCTATAAACTATTCTCATAGTGACTTGTTTCTTTTGCTATTCCTTATCTCCACTCAAATTAATTCAACATTCTGAACCAAGATAATGTTGGGGATTCTCTAACCTCAACGCACTGTTATTAGATTGACTCATGCTGGAAAATAGCATGAGTCTAAAAATCTGTTTTACGCAAAACAGTTTGCAAGTCTCCCAGCCTCTTTCCAATGGCACAAACTGTTTCACATCCATTGTCAGCTTGAAAAGAAATTCAAGTGATTAACATGAGATTGACTCCATCTCAGTCTAAAGTTTATTTATTAGTCACAAATAAGGCTTACATTAACACTGCAATGAAGTTACTGTGAAATTCCCTTAGTTGCAACACTCTGCTGCCTGTTCGGGTCAATGCAATCCAACCAATCTTTCAAACTGTTGGAGGAAACCAGAGCGCCTGGAGGAAATCCACACAGACATGGGGAGAACATGCAAAATCCGCTTAGACAGTGACCTAAGTCGGAAATTGAACCTGGGTACCTGGCATTGTGAGACAGCAGTGCTAACCACTGTGCCACTGTGACATCCCATTAGTGAAATTATTAGCGAAATCGGTATGCGCTCCCCTCCTCCCGGAATATAACCACCTAATGTTACATTGGCATAAATCACTACTGCTCCCATAAAATATGGTTCCGGTGCAACAGTTATGAGAAGGAGAATATTGCTGTGTACCATCCTCCAGAGTGCAAGAGGATAGTTTAGTGCTGCTATGGTGGGTCAGTGGCAACTATGGATGCAGGGATTTGGGAGTCTGGGCCAAGAGTCCACAAGTCAGAAGTTTCTGCTGAGTTAGGGTCATGTGGCGTGCATTTTGTCTGCCTGCTGAAAGACTCCCAAGGGGTTGCAGAGGTAGAGATCAAATCTCACTCATGTTGCACTCTCCACCCTATCATCTCGTGGTTGGAAGGGCTCCACAGTTTAACACAGACATCACATCCCCAGCCCAGCTAACATTGATAAGCACCTGGAAACTGCTGACCTGAGCAAGGGAGCCTTACAGGTATTAACATGGATCTTCACACTGTATGAACTCTTGTCATGATTGGTGCAATAGCCATCCATTGCATGGAAGTCAGGAGGTCACCTTCCTAATGTCAGTGTAACCTAGACATCTGCCTGGAAGCCATTTTGCACCAAACATCCAGCTGGATGTACACATTGCAAGTGTGCTTCATTGAGGACCTCACACGGCCACCCTTGTGTTCTGCATGCCAGAGCACTGAGCCCAGATTGCATTATGCTGCTGTCATTGGCCTGTGGTATCAGGGGTCTCTATCCAGAGGGGTGAGAGGATATTTGGCAATCTGGAGAAGCAGCTCTGTACCACACACCAGTGGATCTTGGATTGCAACTGTATTGGAGTCCCTGCTCCTGGCTCACCTTCCTTCCTGAGGCTACAGGGCCTGCCTCTCCACCATGGCATCCAGCAGTCTTCCAAGCTCTGCCTCAGAGGGCTGGTCTGCATGGTGCCATCTTCCTGACATGACTGGCTGAGTACAGTGGGAATGTTTAAATTGAGTTTCCCTTGTTAATGATGCACAGCTTTTAGATTTTTTTTAGTTTATTTATTAGTGTCACAAATAGGCTTATATTAATAGTGCGATGAAATTACCATGAAAATTCTTGAATTGCCACACTGCAGCGCCTGTTTGAGGGGACCTAACCAGCACATCTTCAGCCATCTCAGATGAGTCACATGCCTAGCAATTCCATAAATGTTATTCACATGAAGACTCTTCCAATGCACTGAATATCAATGTATTGCAGTGCGGAGCACACCAAGGAGACTGGCACAGATCACTCCATTGTTATTGCCTTTATGAAACCTAGAATCCTTTGGTCAGTTCTGATCTCATCCTTTATTTACAAAACCACCTCACCTCCCTTTTCCTTTCTTCCAGCTCCTCTAAAATATTGAATTCCCTTGAATATTCAAGTTCCAGCAACGGACACCTTGCAACCCTCTCTCTGTTATGACTATCATATACTCATTTATTTCTATTTCTTCAACAATTCATTCATCTTGCTTTAAAGGTTGCATGAATTCAAAAAGAGAGCCTTTAGTTCTGTCTTTATAGTATTTTCACTCTTCTGACCTTATTTGTTGGTGCACTGTTATGTTTTTGCATCTGTCCCTTCCTGTCACACTCTGATTTTCATTAATTGCTTCTGCATTATTGTCTTATCCTGTGTCTTCAATTTTCTAAATCTTCCCTCATCTGAAGCCTTCCTCCCCTATTTAGTTTAAAGTCCTCTGTGTAGCCCTAGTCCCAGTGTGTTTCAGGTTACAGCTATCACAACGGAGCTGCTCCATCTTACCTACATATCCCTGTGCATACTAAGGGTGGGAGATTGGCCGCTCTGTCTATCGAAGAGATGACGAGTCCAAATCTGATTAACACCTGAAGCTGGCTCGCCTTGTGAAGTTTTGGTATGATGCTCTTTTGGAAAGTCGATGCAGACTCAGTGGGCTGAATAGCCTCCTTCTGTGCTATAAGAGTTCTATGGAAGTCACAATAAGGTGATGTGCACACAAATGGGTAGTGGGATGCCCAACATCCTGATCTGTCATTTTGGAGATGGATGCCCTGGACTTTGAAGGCAAGCAAGGTCCTTGGGTGTAGTAGAGGCTGGGTATTGGAGATGATAAGAGTTCAGTGGACAAATGCGAGACCAGGGAATGTGCAGGAAGGACTGGCTTATAGTATTTCCAGAGAGAGGGGCAAATCCAGAGTTTTTATGGATTGGTTTACCATGGTAAAACATGACAAAATCAGCATGGTTTCTTGAGGGAAGGTCAGAGTTGACAAATTTGTTAGAATTCTTTAAGGAGGTAATAAACAGGTTAGACAAAGGAGAGCCAGCAGATGTTATCTACTTGGATTTCCAGAAGGTCTTTGACAAGCTGCTGTACAGGAGGCTGCTGAGTTAGATCAGAACCAATGGTGTTAGATGCAAGGTACTAGCAGAGATTGAAGATTGGCTGACTGCACAAGGGAGAGAGTGGGGATAAAAGAGTCCATTTCAGTGTGGCAGTAGGTGACTAGTGAAGTTCTGCAGGGATTAGTGTTGGAACAACAACTTTCCATTTTATACATTAATTATTGAGATGAAGGAACTAAGGGCATTGTGACTAAGTTTGTAGATGATACAAAGATAGGGGGATATTGTAGGGTGTCACCGCTGCCACTCTTGATGTATGTGTCTCTCCTGCAGGTGGAGGAAATGGTGGGAGTGTTACACTGGGATGACTTTGCAGGATAGACAGAAAGTGAGCCACTATTTATGCCTGACCTGTGAACCTGCTTGATTGAGCATTTCCTGGGCGCCCGGGTTTTAGACTTCAGAATTATGTTCCAGCTCTATGATCCATCAGAATGAAAAGAGAAATGAGTGGGTGGCACAAAAAGCCAAATTTTATTTAAGAAGAAATTAAATTAACCAGACCTATCAACATGCGTGTATAACAAGTTACTATGCTTTGGAAGGAAGAGACTATAATGACACAATGGATATTTTTAGGTTTACACAATTATACATAATTTCCAACTATCCTTTCTCAACAATTAGCTAATTGGGGATTTTTGGGAACTGAAGATTATATTTACCATTCCTGCGATCAAAGGGGCAGCACTGTCTTTAAGAAAAGGTCAGGGCCGTCTTGTCTTCAAGGGGCATGCACCTTAGTCATGTGGTCAAATAGGTATAAAAATCTTTGCTGTGCAACCGAGGCCTTCAGTCTGGGGTTGTATCTGTTAAAATGTGGTTTCTTATATCCTGGATCTTTGCTGGTAAGTATTTGTTGAATTTCTTTATTTGGTAGTTGAAGAGTAATTTTAGAGTTCTTTCAGTTGTTGGAGGCAATAAGGAACATGGTTGCAAGTCAGTCAAAGTTGATTGGCTCTGCTTAGAGAAGAGTCCCGGGCTGTAGCTGTGGAGAAGTGAACAACCTATGTACTCTGGCTAAAAAAGTCTCCTGCCCTTTGTCTTAATCCAATTTTAAAATAATGCAACCTTTGGAATTCTGGTAGCCCTGGAGCAATAGCTGGTCAAATTTTGATAAGAGTGCTTATAGCTGATGAGGGTGAAATGGTTTTTGATGGTCCTCAGGAGGCATTGATCGCTTTCCCATCGAGAGGTTTTGCAAGACACAATCTGCCTCCAAATCTATTGGATTTTGCAGACAATTTGGAATCTATAAGGTGTACTGTCCATAAATGTTATAATGGGTGGCATTGTTAGCTAGGTCTAGCAGGACCCGTTTTTGCATAACCAGCAGGCTCATTGTCCTTTGCCAGCTCAAGCAACTTCCAGATGGATTTGATAAGGCTGTGTATCTCTTTGTCTGTCAATGTCTTGTTTGCAGCAATTTCAAGTCCATGTGTTTTGAAACACAGAATTTTAAGTCTGTCCGTATTTTAGCCAGTTTTGTCCATATTCCACGTATTATATTCCATTAAAAGGTGGATTTATCTCATCTTACAGTATTGAGGAGACGGGGAGGCTGCAGAAAGACTTGGATAGATTAGGAGACTGGGTAAATAAGTGATAGATGGAATACAATGTGGGAAATTGTGAGGTTATGCGCTTTGGTAGGAAGAATAGAGGCATAAACTACTTTCTAATTTGGGAAATAATTCAGAAATCAGAAGCACACAAGGATTTAGGAATCTGAGTTCAGGATTCTCTTAAGCTTAACTTCGTAGTTAAGAAGGCAAATACAATCTTAGCATTGATTTTGAGAGAACTAGAATATAAAAGCAAGGATGTACTACTTAGGTTTTATAAGGCTCCAACCATTCCACATTTAGAGTATTGTGAACAATTTTGGGCCCCGTGTCTAAGGAAGGATATGGAATTCATTGCCATAGAACACTGTGGAGGCTAGATCATTGAATACTTCTAATACAGAGATAGATAGGTTCTTGATTGGTAGGGGGATCAAAGGTTATGGTGAGAAGGCAGGAGAATGGGATTGAGAAACTTACCAGCCATGGCCGAATGGTGGCGCAGAGTCAATGGGCTGAATGGCCTAATTCTGCTCCTATATCTTACAGTCTTATTACCATCATCAGCTTCTTCATCCTTGAAGAACTCTAGTCTTAAACTGTTTTTATTTTGGGAGACACCATATGACTGACAGAATAGTAATAGGATGGTTTTTTTAGACAACTAATAATCCAGCAAACAATTAGCAGAAAAAGAGGACCTAACTGAAAACTCTCTTACAAGGAGTGTTAATTCCATTTCTCTTTCCACACATGTTGCCAGACTTGCATAGCATTTCCAGCATCTAATCACCAATTAGGTGACAAGGCATTTGGCTAAGAGAGTCATAGTTACTCCTTCCGTTTACCTGCACTTCATTGAATTTCTTCACTTTGAAATTCAGAACACTGGGCAGAAATCACGGAATTTTTCAGCCCAACCTGCAAGTGGGATCTCCCAGTCCCGCTGAAGTCAGTGGAAGTTTGACAGCTTGAGGCTGGGGAGACTGTCAAGGCAGGACCAGGAAATACTGATCTCTGTTTTTATTTCAGGTTTCTAGTATCTGTAACATTTTGCTTTTATATTGGGACAGCTATTCCTGCGTTCTTTCAGCATGTAACATGCTCTCCAATGTCTTTGTGGTTACTTACTCACTGGTACCAAGTGTGCTTCAGACTGCATGGAAGAAACCAGATAGGTGGATAGAATTTGTTACTGAATGTAAGTATCTAAACATGTCATTTTTTTTGGAATTACTGAAGTTATTATCCAGATTCATTTTGGACACAGGTATTATTGCACACAATATGCAAAAATGATTGGAGATTGTGAGGAATTGGAAACAAGTGTGCTGGATTTCAAACTTACTTTGTAAAAATGTAATACTGTAAACACAAAGGAAATGAGGCAAGCATTTTTGGGAACAAAAAGAAGAAGCAAAAGGAAAACATTCTTCTCCTTCCTTCCTTTTTTCTCCTGAGAGAGAAAAAAAAATCCAGCAAAAGGACAAGAATTGGGTGTAATGTGTCCTTCCCCATTTCTGGAAATTACACTCTGACCTGGTTTGAATTTTCAGTATTACTTCAGTGGGCCTACATTTCAAATGCTTGCCTAAAATAATTCAAACTGAAACCAGCACCAGAAACTGTGAGTGATCGTTTTTTTAAAATTCACTCCAGCATTCTGCATATGCAAACACACAGACAGACGTTTTTAAAAAAAGTAGGCTAAAAATTGAAGCACGGGCAGAAATGTTTAACAAACAAGAAGTGAAAGCAGCTAATTTTGTTTAGATCCATGCAGAACATGAAAGGGACAATTTGTGTACTAGATTATCCCCTTTATGCAAATGTTCTTACTGACTGGTTTGTTTCCAGTTAGGCACTGAGAGAAGCAGTGGTGCATCTGCTTCCCGTTTTCTCAAGTGAAAAGTCTGACCATCTGCTTGGCCTCATCCCGACTGGCCTGTTTAGTACAGATCAACTTCCTCAGGCTGCCACCTTAGCCTTCAGTGCCTGTTGTAACTGATTTTTTTTTAACTCCATTGGTCACAAACCAGAATCTTCCACTCAGCTTGAAGAGACAGGAAGGTGCTGCTATGTGTAACTTCCAGTTAGTGACAGCAGTATTGTAGAACTGAACCATACTTCTCATGTGTGGTGTTGGTAGATAAAGTTGGGAAATGTTCCATTCTTTTCACTCTGCCCTCAAATATACATTCCACTTTTTTGCCTCTGGATTTGAATTTCATAGAATCCTTATGGTGCAGAAGAAGGCCATTCAGCCCATTGAGTCTGCTTCGCACTCAGGCCCTAACCCCTAACCCCACATTATCTACCACACTAATCCTCCTAACCTACATATCTTGGGATCCTAAGGGGCAATTTAGAATAGCGAATCCACCTGACTCTCACATCTTTGGACTGTGGGAGAATGCCAGAGCACTAGGAAAATGTAATCTCCACACAGGCACCCAAGGCTGGAATTGAAACTGGGTCCTTGGTAAGGTGAGGCAGCAGTGTTAACCATTGTGCCATCATGTAAAGCATTAAAAGCTTGAATAAGTTTCTTTACTTTAACCAACATAGCTATTTTATATCTAATCCATTCTATGCAGAAATCAGATGAACTATAATGTATCTGTAAATCCTTGATTTGTAGTTCAGCTGTGAAGTCAGATAAATGCATATTTTTTCGAATAGCATATGAAATGCATTTTTAAACCAGCCGCCAGTCTGGAATTCTCGCATGAGATCAATTTACTTGGCAATTACTCAAGGATCCAAAATCCATAACTTCCAGTTCAAAGTGAAAATTAACTAATTACATTTGAGAAAATCTTTGTTGTGAAGGTCACCATCTACCTGGATAAAAGCAAATTACTGCAGATGTTGAAGCTTGAACCAAAAGAGAAAATGCTAGAAAATTTCAGCAGGTCAACAAAAACAAAGAAGATTGTCATCGACTTCAGGAAGTGAAGAGGAGAACATACCCCTGTCTACATCAATAGACATGAAGTAGAAAAAGTTGAGAGCTTCAAGTTTTTAGGTTTCCAGATCACCAACAACCTCTCCTGATCCCCCCTGTAAACACTATAGTTAAGAAAGCCCACCAATGCCTCTACTTTCACAGAAGACTAAGGAAATTTAGCTATGACTCTCACCAATTTTTACAGATGTACCATAGAAAGCATTTTTTCTGGTTGTATCCTGCTCTGCTCAAGACTGTGAGAAACTACAAAAGGTCATGAATGTAACCCATCACACGAACCAGCCTCCCATCCATTGACTCTGTCTATATTTCTCGATGCCTCTGCAAAGCAGTCAGCATAATTAAGGATCCCACGCACTCCGGACAATCTCTTGTCTGCCCTCGTCCTTCAGGAAAAAGATATAAATATAAAATTATAAAATAATCATAAAAAGATATAAAAGTCTGCCATGTACCAACTGACTCAAGAACACTTCTTCCCTGCTGCCATCAGATTTTTGAATGGACTTACTTTGCATTAAGTTGATCTTTCTCTACACCTTAGCTATGACTATAATACTACATTCTGCACTCTCTCATTTCCTTCCCTATGAATGGTATGTTTTGTTTGTATAGTGCGCAAGAAACAATAATTTTCACCATACTAAAACATGCGACAATAAATCAAATCAAATCAAAAAGGTCTGGCAGTATCTGTAAGGAGAGGAAAGAGCAGATGTTTCAAGTTCAAACGACCCTTTGTCAAAGCTAAAAGGCACAGAAAATGGGAGATATTTATAGTGTAGGATGAGGGAATTAACATATAGAACGTAGATCACTAGAGCACAAACAGGCCCTTCAGCTCACAAGTTGCGCTGATTATGTCCATACCTACCAGGCCATAGAACTATCTGTAACTCTCAATCCCATGTACTCATCCAGAAGTCTTTTAAAAGACCCCAGTGAGTTCGCCTCCACCACCATCGGCAACTGATTCCACTCCCTCACCACCGTCTGAGTGAAAAACTTACCTCTAACATCTCCTCTGTACTTGCTGCCCAGCACCTTAAACCTGAGTCCCCTTCATAGCGACCATTTCAGCCCTGGGAAATAGCCTCCCGAGAATTCATCCTATCTATACCTTTCAACATTTTGTAAACTTCTATCAGATCGCCTCTCAACCTTAGTCTCTCCAGGGAGAAGAGACCTAGCTCCCTCAACCTATCTTCATAAGGCATGCCTCCCAATCCAGGCAACATCCTTGTAAATTACCTCTGCACCCTCTCAATAGCTTCTACATTCTTCCTGTAGTGAGGTGACCAGAACTGCGCACAGTACTCCAAGTGGGGTCTGACAAGGGTCTTATAAAGTTGCAGCATTACCTCCTGGCTCCTAAACTCAATCCCTCAATTAATGAAGGCCCGTACACCATACGCTTTCTTAACCACATCCTCCACCTGCGAGGCCGATTTAAAAGTCCTATGGATCCGGAGCCCAAAGTCCTTCTACTCCTCAATGCTGCTAAGAGTCCTATCCTTGATATTGTACTCCTTCATCCCATTGGTCCTGCCAAAATGAACCACTACACGTTTATCTGCATTGAAGTCCATCTGCCACTTCTCTGCCCAGTCTTGCATTCTATCTATGTCACGCTGCAACTTTTGACAACCCTCTAGACTATCCACAACACTACCAACCTTCGTATCATCAGCGAACTTACTAATCCATCCTTCCACTTCCTCATCCAGGTCATTTATGAAAATGACAAACATGAAAGATGAGTCATAGCCACAAAAACAAGAGGAAAGGCTGCTAATGGCAATCCATTGAGAGAATAAAAGGTGTGAATGGCCAAACAGCAGGGAAGCTGAAATCAGAGGGTAAGCTGTGACAGATGAAGATGTGGGGGAGGGGGTGTGGGAGAGAGATAACATTGAGAAAAAGGGGGAAAAAGGTAAGGAAAGAAGGACAAAAAGGGGAAAGAAAAGGAAAGACAATAAAGAAATAAAAGATAAAGAACAGTTAAACATTAAATAAATGAAAACAAGATGGGCTAGAGCTAATCATCTGAAGTTGTTGAACTTGATGTTGAGATGAGATGCTGTTCCTCCAGGTTTGTGTTGAGCTTCACTGGAACGTTGCACCAGGCCAAGGACAGACATGTGGGAGCGGGATTGTCTGTTAAAATAGCAAGCAATGGGAAGGTCAGGGTCCTGATTGCACACAGACTGAAGGTGCACATCGAAGTAATCACCGAGTCTTTGGTCTCTCCGCTATAGAGGAGACCACATTGGGAGTAGCAAGTACAATAGACCAAATTGAAAGAGGTGTAAGTGAAATGCTGCTTAACCTGGAATTAGTGCTTTGGGCCTTGGATGGTAAGTATGGAAAAGGTAAAGGGGTAGGTGTTACATCTCTGCAATTGCACTGGAAGGTCCATGAATGATGACAGAGGTGTTGGTTCTGAGGAGGAGTGGACTGGGTTATTCTGGATGGAACAGTCTCTGCTGAATGCTGACAGAGGGAATGGAAGAGAAAATGTATTTAGTGGTAGCATTACGCTGGAGTTGGTGAAAATGGGAGAGGATTATGCTTTGTACGCAGAGCTGGTGGGATGAAATGTGCGAACAGGGGAACTATCCTTGTTCTGAGAAGAAGGGGAGGGGGTGAGGGTCATAGTGCAGGAGATAGACTGCCCTGATTGAGAGCCCTGAGGACAACTGTAGGTGGGAAACCATGGTTGAGGAAGAAGGAGCATATATCAGAAGCACCACTTTGGAAAGTGGCATCATTGAAACAAATGTGATGGAGTGAAGAAACTGAGAGAAAAGGATGGAGCTGTTACAGGATATAAGGTATGAAGAGCTGTAGTCCAGATAGCTGTGGGAGTCAGTGGGCTTGTAATGGATATTGGAAGATAGTCTATTGCCAGAAATTGAGACAGAAAGGTCAAGGAAAGGAAGGGAAGTGTCTAAGATGGACCAGGTGAAGGTGATAGAGGGGTGGAAACTGGAAACAAGGTCGATGAATTTTTTCCAGGTCAGAAAGAGAGCATGAAGTGACATCAAAGCCGTTGTGGAAGGGGACCTGGGTAGGCGACTAAACTTGAAATGTCAGCTCTTTTCTTTCCTCACAGATGCTGATAGAGCTGCTGAGATTTTCAAGAATTTTCTCTTTTGGTCACCATCTATCTGTTTTTGTTTTCGCCAGATGATACATTTTTCCTGAAAGGTTGTCCACAGATACTGTCTGATCTATTGATTATTTTACTATTTTCAGTGCATGTCAAATAAACTGGACAGGTATTAGTCTAGCTATTTTGAGGTCTTATCTTACATTCATATTTTATTTTGTTAGTAGATCTTTCTATCCAATACTGCAGATTTTACAAGCTAAAATATCAGAATATTTAAAAAAAATCAATCCCAATAGGTTCCACTGAGCTAATAGGGCTTGACATGAAGTTTATTTCATTCACAGGGAGAGCAGCAACCAGTCCTAACTTTGAAAATATAAAAATGCAAACAGAGAGAAAATGAGTACACTTTCACAAGTTTTCAAATATGTGTAGAGAACAGTACAGGAGTACTTTCAAAAATTAATGGAACAGGTGGTTTTCACTTTGGGCTTCATGAGCAAAGAGCTAGCACAAGCATGATGAGATAAATGGTCTCCTATGTTATAAATTTCTATGGTTCAATGTAATACAAATACAAACTAATAAAGAGCTAGTATAAATACATTTAAATCAAAAGAAAGAGAGAGAAAGAAAGAGAGAAAGAAAGAATGAAGTGGTACTTCCCAAAGGCAGATGAACGTTGAGGTTCCAATGCATTACCTTGAAAGGTACATCGTTAATAATCCTTTGCCCATTGTACATCTGATGTTGCTGCCATGGTCCTGACTGGGGATAAAATCTGCATTTGTGATGTTGATAGTCTTTCTGGGACCATATTGGGGGAAAATGGCTTTAGGCTTCTTAGCTCTAATCAAGGAACTCACCAGTAGAATGGAATGAAGCTGTGAGGCCCTGCGCAGCCACTATATTGAGAGTAGTCCCATACTGCAAAATCAACTACCACTGAACACAACCGGGCATCTTAACTGGCATGGCCAATAGTGTAAGACATGGATAAATTCACACCAATGAGTGCTTGTTTAGGCTTAAATTAAAGGCATATTCTTGGAAAAGATTTGAAATAAGAAAGCTGGAAAATATAGAGCAGAAAATTAGCAACTAGATTCAATTTGGATCATCAATGCAAATGATGTAATTGCTTTTCCATGATGCTTTAGAATAAATCTAATTAATTGAAATGTGGGTAAAATAATTAAAAATACATAAAATAATATTTCAGTAAGCACACTTTTCAGAGTAATGTTTTCTATTTGTTCAACACTTCACGCCATTCTTGACTTTTACAGGTAACAAGCATCAAACAGTACAAGCTTATTTAACAACTCCTTCTGGAAAACTCTGAAAGTAAATTTCCACAGGTGTTCCAGTCTTCCCTGGTGTTGCAACTCCAAAGAGTGGAGTTGAGTTGGACTGGTAGACTTCAGGGTGGAACTTTGGTCCCTCAGTCTTGGTTGCATACAGAGCTCTATTTATTTGCTACATAAAAAAGAGAAAGGACTTTCTGTAGCTCTTTTCATGGCCGTTATTATTATTCTTCTTGAATGAGCAGAGTTATGTTTTCCCTGATGTCTCAACACTGTCTCTTTGCCTTTTTGCTAATCCCAAACTAACATCCACTTCATTTTGAATATTGCTGTCCAATGTGTCTTACAATAATGGTGTACTTGATGAAGTGTGGCTGCTGTCACCATATAAAAACACAGAGCCTATTTATGCACTGCAAGATTCACAATTGCAATGTGACAATAATTAGAAAATCTGTTCACCAAGCCACAATTGACACTATCAATAGTGCAATGATGAATGGAAAATGATGAGCTTTGGATGATTTTTGGTTTAAGCAATTCCTGAGAAGAGTTTGGGAAACTAAATGATAGCTGTCTTAACTGCAAGATAACCTACTTACTTTAATGACTGATTGCAACCAAAAATATAATTTGATTTGGCTCTATCATATCCTGAGGAATGCAAATAAGTGATCCTGTAGACTTTAAGGGGAGGCAATGGCTGCATGATGTTATCACTAGATATTAATCCAGAAACTCAAATAATGTTCTGTGGACCTGGGTTAGAATCCTGCCATGGCAGACAGTGGAAATTGAATTAAATATAAAAAAAAGTCTTGAATTAAGCATCTACTGATGATCATGAAACCATTGTCAATTGTTGGAAAAACCCATCTAGTTCACTAATGTTCTTTAGGGAAGAAAATCTGTTGTCCTTACCTGGTCTAGCCTACATGTGACTCCAGAGCCACAGCAATATGGTTGATACTTAACCGCCCTCTGAAATGGCCTAGAATGCCATTCAGTTCAATGACAACCAAGGATGGGTAATGAAAGTTGGTTGCCATCGATGCCCATGTTCCAAGTATTAATTAAAAAAGATGGGAGTTTATTAAGTGCCTGGTAGCAACCATTTCAATTTCCACTAAAAGTATATTTAAAACATGTTCTATATATTGTATATATTGCTGTGCATCTCCTATTCATTGAATATTTGATATGTTTAATTTTTCCTTCTATGGCCATGCAGGGGTGGTAGGAATGGAGTGTATTTTAAAGAAGAGACCTTTTGAGTGGCCTGCATAATAACTTCTGGGGTCACTGACTAAGACCCTTGACTTCCTGGGTGTCTTGACTGCCAGTACAAGAGTGGCAGAGCAGACGTTCCATCAGTTAGCTAGCTAACCCTGAACTGGGGATCTCATTACTCGCACTGCGGAAGGAGTCATTTCCACAGGGAAGATAGGTACATTCTCATAGCAAAGGCATTCTTGCTAGAAAAGAAAGTGGTACACAGATCTGTCTCAGATGCCCAGATCCAAGTGCGCTAGGAAAAGAAAAAAAAAGTCGTCATTAAAGCTCTTCGCTCTATTGTGCCTCATAAACATTTATTTGTAGTTAAAGTTTTTGGCATGTATTAGGCCAACAGCAGAATATATGGGCCGGAATTCTTCCAGAAAAATTCTAAGTGTCGAATTTGTGTGAAAAGTGGAATAAATCATGCTGTTTTTTTTCAGTGGGAGTTCAGAGAAGAATCTCCCACAGTCTGTGCACTGTAGAGGCCGCCAACATGAATATAATTGAATTTCAGGGGCCAGGGCCTATTCCCACTGAAGAGGCTGACATCAGTGCGCTGAGTGGGCGGCTGCGTATATACCGATCAGCCAATGCCAAGATAGGCCCCACACTGCCACCCTTCCAATTACGGGCCAGCTGACCCTCCCCACCAACAGCTCCCCCAACACCCCCCTGAACTGGGTTGTTGCCACTTTGAAAATATGTACAGCCTAAGATCTACATGCAAACATACAAATTAGGAGCAGGAATAGGCCAGTCAGCTCTTTGAGCCTGATCTGCCGTCATCCAAGAAGACCATGGTTGATCTGATTCAACATTAATTCCACATTCCTGCTGACCTTAATAACCTTTCACCCCTTTGCTTATCAAGAATATATGTACCTGTTGTGGGAAATTTACCACTCCGGAGTCAGACTTGGAGGTTTCAACAATGAAGACACGAAGCTTCGGAGAAAGCACTGGTGCTCCGCAGTACTTGGCAGCCATCTTCTCAACTACACAATGGTAGTTGACCATTTTTATATCTTTTAAACAATAGGCAGTACAGACATTAACAGCTAACATATCGTTACAAGTTGAGTAGGCAGATGCGGAAATCGATAGTTAACAGATCGGTACAAGCAGACAGGTATGGACACAGACAGTTAACATGTCATTGTTCATAGAATAGATACATTTACACAGTTATGCCCTTTATCAATGACTGATTTCAATCTATTCAGTGAATGATCTTGTTACATTTATGTATCTATGTCCCCATCTTAGATGATCTCAGATTCATTGTTCTAGGCCTGCCCTTATCTAAAGTGCCTCAAGCTCTGACCAGCTTCCTGCAGCTTTCTGGATTCTGCATGTTTTAACTTCTAAGTGACTGTCTGTGCTTAAAAACCAATGCCTGTTAATGTCTGTTCCCAGGCAACCATTTTGTGTCCATCACTTTAATACCGTCACAACATACCTCAGCTTTAAAAATATACAAAGATCCTGGCATAGATTTTCTGGTCCTCTCTTCCACAGGAATCATAGTGGGTGTAACAGAAAATTTGGTGGACCGTTTAAAGGCCCGTTTATATTGGGTGGGGTTTCTGGGTCTCGGGGCATGTGCAACCAGAAACTCCAATCTTCTGTCTCCATTGCCTTGCAAGGAGGAGAGTTCTAATGACTCACAATCGTCTGAGACAAAATAATGTTTATTTTTAAACAATGATTCCCGGTTCTAGACTATTGCACAAGAGGAAAATACATGCCACACTCACCCTATCAAATCCTCTCAGGAACTTATATCTTTCATTCAAGTCACCTTTTACTCTTCTAAATGCCGATGGATGCAAGTCTGTCCTCAGAAGACAATATGTGGATATGCCGGTATTGGACTGGGGTAAACACAGTAAGAAGTCTGACAACATCAAGTTTAAGTCCAACTGATTTATTTGATAGTAAACTCGCAAGCTTTCGGGGTTAACCCCTTTGTCAGGTCACCTGATGAAGGGGCTAACCCTGAAAGCTTGTGAGTTTGTTATCAAATAAATCGGTGGGACTTAAACCTGGTATTGTCAGACTTCTTACTCAGAAGACAACCCACCCATTCCAAGTGTTACTCTAGTAAATTTTCTTTGAACTGATTTCAATGCTTTTACATCCTTCTTTAAAGAAAGGGACCAATACTATACACAGTTCTACAGATATGGTCTCACAAAGTCCTGCATAATTGTATCATAACTTCCCTTCATTTGTATTAAATTCCCATCCTGGTGAATGATAAAACTCTTATTAGCTTTCCTAATTACTTGGTCTACCTGTATACTAAACTTTTGCAATTCATGTACGTGGACAGCAATGTCTTTCTGCATTTCATTACTCTGCAATTTCTCAACATTTAGACAATATGCCAAAATAGACAATTTCACATTTTCTCACATGATACTTCCCAAGGGCGATTTAGCCATCACGTTGCACCTGTTTTCGGGTGCGACACGGTGGTAAAGTCGGGTGTAAAGTGCTTAGTGCAATTGATGGTGGTTTTTGTTGGATTTTCAGCGCAGTCAACCTCTCAGCAGAAACGAAGTGGGGAGGCAGGTTAATGTATGGAAATTCATTATAATGCTATTTTACTTATATTATATTATATTATATATAAGCATTATATTATAATGCTTAGCGAACCCAATACTCAATTATCCAAGCCTGCTCCCCTTTATGACTCCACCAGGAAAGATTTGCACCGGTGGCAAGGGTGGGGGAGGGGGTTATCGCCTTGGGCAATACCAGTCTGGCAGTGTGTAAGTGTCACCTTGGCACTTGGGCAATGTCCATTGGGTAGTGCCGGGGTGGGGCCATTGGGGAGCAGGTCAGTGGGGGTGAGGCTACGTGGGGAGTGGCTAATGAGGGAGAAGCTCGCTGCCACTCTGCAGGGATTTGTGGTGGTGGGGGAAGAGAGAGGAGGAACTGCTGCCACTCTCCTTGTGCTCTTTTATCCTGTGCCTTCCCTGCTTTCCTCACTCTGTTATATCTTTGTCTCTAAACCAGAACATTTCCTTTAGGTTCTTTCCAGATTGGCTCCTTTCAATATTTACAATCAGTTTATGGTATTGCTGAAAACAAATTTGATAATTCTCAAAGTTTAGAACATTTTTCTCCTACTCGGCTCTTGATTTAAGAGAGTTAGTGGTGCCAATTTATGGAAAAGACCAAATATACTTCTGTGACATATGTATGAGTTCCTGCTTCAGAACAATCTAACCATATTTCAAGCTCGCCAAAGTTCCAAATCTGTACTTAGACATTCCAATGAATAAGTTGCCATGAATAGCAAATCATTATGGCTTTAAGACTGAGACTTGCTTACACACTGATAGAACAGAGTCACCATATCCATAGCTGGAAAAAACAAGGTTTCTACTCACTATCATTCAAGTCTGGTTAAATTCAAACTTTTGGACATGATTGAACAGTTAGATATCTGTTTACAATAAGGCTATAGGAAATACATTGAAAACAGCTTTAATGCACCTGAGAATTTTTTCAACTTCATTATCACCTAATGGAATTAATTAAGCCAAAGTACAATGATGACTACTTTGAAGTGGTTTCATGCTGATTTTACAAATTACACTGCATGGTCTCCATCAGTACTGAGCAAAAATTACTCAACATGCATTGAAACTGCATAGTGTTGCATAATTGCCATTTAAGAGCATTTTCTCTGGTACCATTAATGCAAGAATATTCTTCGATTTAAAGTGTACACAGTAATGACACTCATTTTTACAGATTCATCATTGAAAGCATCCTTTCCGGATGTATCACAGCTTGGTATGGCTCCTGCACTGGCCAAGACCGTAAGAAACTACAAAGGGGTTCTGAATATAGCTGAGTCCATCAGTCCATCACACAAACCAGCCTTCCAGGCACTGACATTGTCTACACTTCCTGCTGCTTCGGAAAAGCAGCCAGCATAATCAAGGACCTCATGCATTTTGGGCATTCTTCCTTCTACCTTTTCCATAGGAAAAAGATACAAAACTCTGAGAGTACATGCCAACCAATTCAAGAACAGCTTCTTCCCTGTTGCTATCAACCTTTGAAATAGACCTACCTCATATTAAGTTGATCTTTCTCTACACCCTATCTATGACTGCAAAATTAAATTCTGCACCCTCTCCTTCCCTTCTCCCTTATGTGCACCATGAACAGTATGCTTTGTTTTATAGTGCACAAGAAGCAATACTTTATACAATCTAACCATATTTCAAGCTCGCCAAAGTTCCAAATCTGTACTTAGACATTCCAATGAATAAGTTGCCATGAATAGCAAATCATTGTGGCTTTAAGATTGAGACCTGCTTACACACTGATAGAACAGAGTCACCATATCCATAGCTGGAGAAAATAAGGTTCCACTCACTGTCATTCAAGTCTGGTTAATAAATCAATAATAAATCAAATTAAATCAAATCAGTGGGTCACTTCTTTTAAATGTCTCTCCACCACTTGTCCAGTTGAGGGGATGGTTGCAAAGAAACAGCATCACGATTTTCCAAAGGAGCCTTCACCATGTTCTTGGATGGTATTGGATATGGGCTTGATGTCCTCCAAACCTTTTCCGGAGACACCCATTCACCAAGGTCGATTCACCCCTGCCTGAGAGGCAGGGCCACTATAGCAGAAGAGGACGCAGGCAACACTGCCACAAGAAGATGAATTACCTTCTTCGAACAGCCAAGGTAAGTCTGCCTCACCTTGTGCCCTGCTGCAATCTTAACACACCTTTTACAGCTTCACAATGATCTTTCACCCAGCCACCTCACGAATTCCCAACACCTCTCAGGCTGCCCTGACCTCCCTCCACCCTCAATTCCCATAGTCCCAATAGCCAATCTGTTCCTCACATTCCTGCTCCCACTCAAGTCCCATGCATGCCAGACTTCATCAGCATTGTACCTGACAGGACGCCTGCCTACCCTCTTCTTATCTGTCTCGTTGCCAGACAAACTTGAGTACGACCGTTATGAGTGGGCATAGTCAGCTAGAATCATGTCCAAGCTGAGATGCCTCTGCCCTTTGAGGAGAAAGATCTTGAGCTGCCAAGTAAGGAGCAGGACCACATCTGTGCGGAGAGCTAAAGGGGGGCAGCAGAAAAAGTGAGAACCCTCAAGGCTCATGTGAGTGATCTTTCCCTAATTAGTTAACCCCCGTAATGCACTAATGCCAACTTGCATGGCAGGTCTTGATGAACTGGGTTTCAATCAGTGGCACACTCATGATAAGTTTGACAGGTAAGAGGATTCCTCTAGTGGCAGGCAAAGCACACCTGATTTGTGTAAAGACTGCAATCAGCATGCTAGCCTCATCCTTCATTTCGCCACAAGAGCTGCAGATTAAATGAGCCATTTATCTGCAACAGCCTGCCACCCTGACACTAATCCCTGACAGTCAATAAGAGGGTGCTTCACTTCAATCTAGCTCATCCCATTTGGCCTCATACTGCTGCCTGAGTGCGGGGTTCAAATCTCACTGCAGTCATCGCACCCCCCCACCCCTGAAGAAGGCCTTCAGGTCCTCTGAAGGTAGGAAAGTGCTCCTTTTATGAGTTTCCAATTCTGCCTTAAGCAGCCTGACATCTCACAGAACCCACCCACGAACCCCATGGTCATCCCCAGTGTTGAGCCTCTGTATTCATTTGGTTCCACCCTCTTTCCAGCTCCTACTATAGAAAGATATTCGCTTAGCAGCAATACTGACACAAGTCCAGCAAGGAGTACATGGGAACCACTGCCTGCATGCCAGCCGCCAAACCGCTTTAAAACTAGAGGTATCTCGCCATTTAGGGAAGGTAACTAGCATTAAGAAGTGAAGGGTGACTTTTGCGCACATCTCTGATATCACTTTTGGAGGTGAGATTGCCAGGTTCACATTTTTATACAATTGTTGTAAAAGATGTTGGAATGATATTAGTGTGGCATGCACTGAATATTTAGTGAGAGGGAAAGTCCCAAAGTGAACACTCACTGATGACATGCTAACATATTAAAATGAGGGTCTCCAGCTTCTGCCACAGTTTTCACGTTACTCTGCCATTGGGGGATGGTTTTGAAAATCAGAAATTGCAATCTCGCTGGCAAGATTCGTGTTTTCTCAATCTCATTGGATCTTGTGTCCACTTTGGTGATCCTATGCACTGCTAACTCAAACTCAAAATTGCCCTTACTGAGTACAAAAGAATTGGAATGTATTTCTGGGAGCAAATGAGGATGGATGTTACAGTTTGCAGAGGGACATAGGTAAGTTGCAGAGCTGGGCCGAGAAGTGGCAAATGGAGTTTAATGTGGAAAAGTGTGATGTGATTCACTTTGGTAAGAGTAATATGTGTTCAGAATGTAGGGCTAATGGTGGGACTCTTAGTAGTGTAAATGAGCAGAGATCTTGATGTACAGGTGCATAGATCTCTGAAAGTCGGTACTCAAGTTGATAAGATTGTTAAGAAGGCGTAGAGTGTGTTAGCATTTATTGGTAGAGGGATTGAATTTCAGAGCCGAGATGTCATGTTGCAACTGTACAAAACTCTGGTGCGGCCGCACTTGGAGTATTGTGTACAGTTTTGGTCGCCACATTATAAAAAAGATGTGGAGGCATTGGAAAGGGTGCAGAGGATGTTTACCAGGATGTTGCTTGGTATGATGGGTAGGTCTTATGAGGACTTGAAGTTATTTTCATTAGAGAGAAGAAGGCTAAGAGGTGACTTAATTGACTCATATAAGATGATCAGAAGGTTAGATAGGGTGGACAGTGAGAGCCTTTTTCCTCGGATGGAGATGGCTAACACGAGGGGACATAGCTTTATAGGACAGATGCTAGAAGTGTGTTCTTTACTTAGAGGGTAGTAAGGGTGTGGAATACCCTGCCTGCAGCAGTTGTGGACTCGTCAAGTTTAAGGGCTTTCAAATGGTCAGTGGATAGGCATTGGGTAGCATCGGAATAGTTTAGGATAGAGGGTCATAAAGTTGGTTCCACTGGTCGGCGCAACATCGAGGGCCAAAGGGCCTGTACTGCACTGTAATGTTCTATGGTCTATGTTCTAATTCTGCTCATCACATTCCCAGATGTAAATTGAGATGTATTTAGGATATGAGGAAAAGATTAACCTGTGCCCAGTTTAATTCCAATGCCTATCAATTCGACAATTGCCTCCCTTGAGATTCTTTCCTGAACTCCAGAACAATCATTAGAGGACGAAAGCCACACGGAAACCCAATTTTATGGCAGCCGACATTGGTTGGAAATTAACTATGTGCTAGTTTTACTGTTATCCCATCACCTCCAACTGTAAATCCAATTTAACTGACAATTTTACTATTTATCTATGCTGTTTCTCTGATAAAACAATATCAATGAGTGATCCAAAGGAGGAAAATTCATGGTTGACTAAGCTTTATCTTGCTTTTAACAATCTTTCCGTATTTCAGTCAAATCCACAGACTTTTAATGAATACACATGACGGTAATTTCAAAGAAAACCAGACCATATTTTAAAAGTACATGAAGAATAAATCCAAGCTTATTAAATATGTTATACATTTTGGTAATTTATTTTACATAGAAAAATTCAAATACATTTTTGGTAATAAAAGTACATTTTAAAGCACTTTTAAAAGTAGATTTTTATATATAGATTTGTATTATTGTTATTATAATAGCATTTCCTCTTTCTATCTTTTCCCTTTCTGAAAATATAAAATTAGATTCTTTCAATAATAATTCATTTTTCTATAATTAGATTGTGAACTTAGGCTGCCACAATTCTAAGGATAAATGAAAAACAGATTCAGCTTTTTAATTAGGAGAAACACTGGCTGCTCATGCAAAAAACAGGAAAAATGGAAGGAGTAAATCCTAGCAGGAATAAAGCTCTGATTTAATCCTGGATTTGGGGATATACTTATGGATCCCCGCTGTCCTTAAGAATAAGTTTGCACGTAACTAATCTATTAGTAAAGATCACTCATTGATTCACACAACAGCCACCCCAGATTAATTGTTTTGTGAGCAAAAGGTACTAAAAAATAGAAAATGGTTACATTGCATTCCAGATTCGCAAGGTTTCGTTCGAAGATTGAATGAAATTAAAGCTGAATCACAGAGACAAAGCAAGTAAGTTCAATGAAGGCTGGCCCAGCAGAAACTACTGTGAATCCTTTATCCAAGAACATCGGATTTTCTCATGAAAGAATGGCTTTATTAAGCCAGACTAAATGATGCTCACTCCAATCCTCACTGCTCACCCACTGATCCACACTATCCCGCAGCTCAAGGAATCCATTGATCAAGTAAAAACGAGTTCTGCATTTGGAAGAGAGTTTGTAAATGAAGTTGCATTGAGTATGTCACAGTAAAAATGTTTTACTAGGACTTTTCAGGATATCAGGATTATATTAGGTGGAATTTTCCATTCTGTGCACAAAAGATGTGCGGTTAAATGGATTGGCCATGCTAAATTCCCCCTTACTGTCAGGGGAACTAGCTGGGGTGATTGAATATGATATGGGAATAGGTCTGGGTAAGGTTGCAGTCAGTGCAGACCCAATGGGCTGAATGGCCTCCTTCTGCATTGTAGGGATTCTATTATCTAAATACAAGGGTAGATGTGAAAAATGAAGTTTTCCCAGCCGGTGGCAATGGCAGCTTTCTGCACCGTATCATAGGCTTCAGCACTTCAGCATGGGGACCTTGGTTCAAGACGTTGGTCCTACCAGTACTGGAGATTTTAGTGGCACCCATCAGTTCTTTTTATTCATTTACATGATTTGAGCATCACTGACTAGGCCAGCATTTATTGACGTTCTCTAGTTGTCTTTGAGAAGGTACTAATATTATTATAAAATCATAGAATCCCTGCAGTGCAGAAGGAGGCCATTCAGCCCATCAAGTCTGCACCAACCACAATCACATCCAGGCCCCACTCCCACAGCTCCACATATTTACCTTGCTAATCCTCTGACAATTTAGCATGACCAGTCAACCTAACCTGGGGGAAACCAGAACACCTGGAGGAAACACCCGCTACACGGGGAGAACGTGGAAACTCCACATAGTGAGCCACAGCCAGAATTGAACCCAGGTTCCTGGTGCTAACTATTGTGCTTCCATGCCACCCGTGGTGAACTGCCTTCTTGAACCATTGCAGTCTCTGAGGTGTAGGTACACCAGAGTATGGTTGGAGAAGATATTCCAGGATTTTGATCCAACAATAATGGAAGAATAGTGTTATATTTCCAAATCAGGGTGGTGAGTGACTTGGAGGAGAACTTCCAGATGATTGGAGTTACCAAGTATCTACTGCTCCTGTCCTGCTACATGCTAGTGGTGATAGTTTGGAAGGTGCTGCCTAAGGAGACTACAGTGCATTTTGGTGCTGGTACACACAGTACTGCCATAGTTCATTAGTGGTGGAGGGATTAAATGTTTGTTGAAGGGATAGCAATTAGGTGGGCTGCTTTGTCCTCGATGATGTCAAGCTTTTTGAGTGTTGTTGGAGCTGCATTCATCCAGTGGAGAATATTCCATCATACTCCTGACTTGTGCTTTGTAGATTATGGACTGGCTTTGGGGAGTCAGGAATGAGTTTCCTTGCCTTTGACCTGCTTTTTGTTTATGTTGTTTATATGGGCTCCCAGAAAATACACAAAAGGGCTCACTCGACAAGTCATAGCCCATGAATATCATCAACACCATGACTTATTTTTAATATCAACACAGGGGGTCCCTCACTGCTTGTTACCTAGTAGCGGAGGTAAGAATTTCTTTGATCTTAATCTCTTGGTGGGACAATGAGAATGCAACTCTCCTACATAGGCTTCACAAAGTAACCTTCAATCTCTCTGGGTCTCAACCTCCTGCTTTCCCAATTACTTCCTTTATCAGTCTCCCCATTGTCTCAATCAATTCCATTGATAGATTCTCCCTCCGATCATATCCAATTGCAGATCCCTTTATTGACTGTCATACCACAGTAGCAGGATTGGGAAGCAGGACTGTAAGAGGCAATACATTGTGAGGGCTATATTGGACACCCTTTGAAAATGGGCACAGGAATCATGATGAGCAGCCATCCTTCATCCATTTGAAATGATGCCAGCACCATGGCATCTTTGCGCAGCCTGCATACTATCTGGATTTCTGCATGCAGCCAGCACTAACCATGCTACATGCATCAGTGGAGGCCAAAAATGTTATTTGCTATCATTAGTTAACACTAGCCTGCATTGCTTAAAGCTGGTCTACAGCTCTTGTGCTTTGTGACTGCTGCAAGTGCTGATATCTTTTGGAACGTTGCTGACCAACAAAAAGTGGTTGACTATGGGGCCTTGAACTGGATGAAGGAGGTAGTAAAGAGGAGGGACGTCCTGTGTCTGCAGGGGTCAGGAGGTCCTCCAGACTCATGGTGAGAAGGCAATAGGTAGCACATACTGCAAGCCTCAAACCCCATAGCTAATAAAGTACACACATCACCAGTATTCAACCATGACCTCTCATCACCCAAAAACATTACCTAGCACTCATTGGCACATTTCCCATTTTCTTCCAGAAGGTGGTGCACAGAGGTGCAGCAACTAACTGATGGGCTGGAGAGATGCAAGGGCATGGGGGAGGCAGTAGGTATCATTGGAAGAGCCATTATGGAGCTAATGGTTTAGAACAATGATTGAAGATGACAGTATCCTCAAACTTCATCTTCCTTACTTCCACTTACCTCTCATCCCACTCCATTTTACAGACTGCAGGTGGTGTTTGCCTGCACTTCCTCCTTCCCCCTCTCGCTCCTCAAATCAGTACCTGTGTGTCTTATTGCTTTCAGATAAACAAAAAATGCAACCTGACCAGTGAAGTTCAAGAAGACAGTGATGATTGCATCATTTTATAGTCGCTGGCACCAGCTTAGATACTAACGCGATGAGTAAATTCAAGAAGAGCATATAATCATATAAACGTGGTGATTCACAGGGTACATATCATTGCAGTCAGAGCTGGGAACAAAGATAGCACAAATGCTAGTTCACCAGAAGGCAAAGTCACACTCAAATTCTGCTGCAGAGGACCCAGATGAGGACTTTGATTGACCAGACTATAAACATAAGCTGGTGGATGTACAAAATGATTGGTGTACTAAGGAGGGGACAGAATGGTGGATAGAGTCATATTCACAAGAGGGCATCAGTTAACCTGTCACTGGATTCACCTTCCTGACCTGCTTAGATTACTAATGTGCCTTCTGCACTGAATCTAAGAGTTTGGCATAAGACATTCTCCTCTGCTACCTGCAACCATCACTTCTCGTTTTGCACTGCAGGTTTCTTCCTCGTATGGGTAGGAAGAGGATCTTTGTCTTACAATTCCTCATGGCCCCCAGTAACATTTCCAGGAAGATATCAGTGAAACAAAGCACAGTCTTTGATGATCCAGACTCCATTCTGATACTTCCTTTTCCTTTGGTTCCCCAATCTAAACTCCTTCAAATTGCATGTTTAAATACTGAAGTAGAGACTGTATCATGCTAGTTCCCATTATGCCCGCTCTCACAATAAACCTCAATGTAAAATTATAATAAGCTGGCTGTGTAAAATCCACTGATAGTGGTGGGTGCACTTATTTCCATGCTCCCAGCACATCATGGAATTAAAATTGGAACCAGTGGGTCCAACAGGCATGACTGCAGCATGGCAGATGCCTTAATGTAGTTATATTCTGATCTGATTTTTTTCCTTCATTTCTGTGAATAAATGGTAGTGGTAGAAACAAGTCAATGAAGACTGTCAATTGCTGTCCATTCTCCATTAGTTTGCAACTCAAAAGATTAAGACAGCAATAAATGTCCAATTGATGCAATATTTTCAAATTATTGCACAGTTACACTTATTGTGTAACTATTGCATCATCTTATTTCAGTGAGGTTTCAATGTAAACAAAAACGTTTCAGCATTTGAAATATCATCTTAATACACACATCATGACCAGACTGAGATGCCACTACTTTAGTCGAGTCTAACACTGTTTTATAAAGCTGTTGATCCTGTTCAAAAGGAGTTTTTCTTTTAGGTTCTGGTTGATTTCTGGGATCGTGACAGAACCATCTGTCATGCTCCTGTGTCATTTCTACATTTGCTTTTTTGTTCCTTTATTTTAGGGAATATTTTCCTTTGTTAACTGGTGGGAACTCAATGTTGGTGTTTCAATCAACACCCCAACCGAGATCAGCTATTTCAGCATGAATCATGGATGAAAAAGCAATTAGGGATAAACATTGAGCGCTAGCCGAGCCAACGATACCCCACAATCCCTTAAATAAAAATATAGTGGGAGATTCTCCTATTCTGCTGAGCTGCTTTTGTGGTGCAGCAGGCCGGGATACTTGAGCTGAGGCTGTTTTGCGGACTCCCTGCTGGGTACCATGAACTCTGCGAGTCTCTGGCAGCCAGATTTCTGGCACGGCATGGAGTTGTATAAATTATTGTAATCTTCATTACCACATATTTTAGTTAGTGGGCCCTGGACTGAAATGTCCAGGCCTGTTGACATCCCCCCATCCCACCCCCAGAAATGGTTCACTCCACTGGGGTTTAGTATAGCTCCGCATTGCAGAGATCCGGTAGGCCAACCCCGCTGGAGTGCGGGGGAAGGTGGCCCCTCAGAGAATTGGGTACTAGGGGATGCCTGCTCGTCATTGCCAGCCAGGGCCCCCTGGCATTGCTCAAGAGGCCAATAGCCAATGCTCACTGGGCAGTGGACAGTGCCAAGGGGATGAGGCTTAATGGGGCAGGGCCTCTGGGGGTCGGGAGGGTCCTGCTGCTGCTCTGTCACTGGGCTGAGTAACAAAGAGGGGGAGGCCAGCAATCAGGGATGGGAGCCAGCCTGCTGGGGGGTTGGTGCTGCAGAGGGACTGCAGGAGGGCAGGGATTTGGCGCTGCTGGTGGTGGATGAGATTGGGAAATTGGGTTGCTGGGGGTGAGGGGGTGGGAGAGAGATGTGATGATGAAAGTGGGTTGGGGCAAGGCTGGCATGGATGCATCGGGGGGGGATCAGTGATCAGGCAGTCCAGGGGAAGGGTGGGAGGGGGGAGGTGGGAGGGTTTCACGGCTAGCAATGCAGGGGGTCACCTGCCTGGCCAGCAATCAGGTGGTCAGCAATGTGGGGCTACTGCATATGCGCCGATCTCATCGCTGACAAATTGGAACATACGCAGTGGCCCACTCATCAATATGCTGCCAAGTGGGAATAGGTCCTACCCACTGATTTTCAATGGGATTCACGCTGAGGCATTCTGCAATGCACAGAGTGTGGGAGATGCATTTTGAAACTCTCATTTTTAGGCAAATTCGACACTTAGGATTCTCTTGGAAGAATCGTCCCCACTGTTATTTTCTAAAATTCACAAAGAAGTGACCTGCACAAACCAATATTGAGTTTATTCCTGGGATGTGGGTGCTAGCTGGGCCAGTATTTATTCTTGAGGGCAATTAAGAATAAACTACATTGCTGTGGACTTGGAGTCACATGTAGACCAATCACGTAAGGACAGCAGTTTCATTTCCCTCGGAGGACATTAGTGAACCAGATGGGTTTTTGCGACAATCAGCAAAACTGCAATAGTAACTTTTTTCAGGTGTCTTCGTACTTTCAATAGACAATAGACATTTTGAAGAGTTATACTTTTTAATTATTTTCCTTTTAGCAAGCATTGTCTGTTTTTTCCATAAGATTAAAGGTGCCCAATATGGTACAACTTCTAATGGAATAAAACAAAGCATCACTTTGTCAATCTTATCTGATAAACATGATCAACAAACTGTATAAGCATGAAGACATTACATTTTAAAACATGAATTTATTAAAGATGTTGTTCTTTGTACCAAAATTGCAAAGACATTTTCCACAGGAATGTTGTGTCCCAAAGAACACATGAAGATAACATATCAGACCAAGTGTCTTTGTGCTTGCTCTCTCTCCAACAAGGACTAATTTCATGCGAGTATATTTGATACTTCTTTTAAACGTAATACGAAGTCTTGTAAAGTTCTACAAAATTTAAGACACTGATAACAAAATTTAAAACGTCACGTGTTGAAAGTTGATGCATTGCATTTGAAAGACCAATTTAGGATAAGGAACTCTGAAACAGGAGAAGATCATTCAGCCCCTTCAACCTGTTCTACCATTCAATTAGATCACTGTTAGTCTGTTTTTTTTACATTACATACACTTTAGGATTCATTGTTTAAAAAGAAATTGAGTTTTACATTTCTGATAATAGCTTAAAATGAATACAATGCAACTTCTTTACATTCTAATTACATACTGTAACAGTTTTCTGGTCAAAAGCGTTTGTACAAGATATACACAGATTTTAACTCAACTACTAGAGATGGAACATAATTTAGAAATTCATAAAAGTTACCGATTTTACTACCAACTTTTTGTGCCTTTCCATTATGCGTAAAACAATGGGTAACACTGATATTGTGGGTGAGTTAAGTGGAAAGTTTTTAGTCCATTTGAAAATTAGCTTCCATGTAGTAGTGGGCTGAAAATTAAGAAGCAAAATAAAAAGGGAAGCAGCAATACTAGATCACACTATAAAGTTAGTCCATTGAATTGTCTCCAGCATCTATCCATCCAATTTGCAGAGACCTGATGCAAAACAATTTGGAAGGAAGAATAAAAGAGGACATGTTCACTGGATAGTAAAATTTCAAATAGATTAGGAAAGTGCAGAGATTTAAAGATTCAGACACAAAAACATCTTCTAATGTGGGAAGGCAAATTGATAAAACTGTCAAATACAACGTGAGATCTTAGGTTTTAGAGTAGAAAAGTAAAGAGGAAATGCCAAACTGAGATAAATCAAACTGAAAATGTATTTAGTAACACTGTAGTTTGAATATTGTGTTCAGTTTGTGGTGTTTTTATTAAGGAAAAATACCAAGGCTATGGAGAGGGTATAGGGCAGGCTCATTATGATGATACCACTGACTTTAAAGAGATGTAAAATTAAAACTCTCTCATAAAGGTGTTTCAAATGAAGAAATATTTTGTCATATTTTGTTTTAGAATGCCTCTGTAAAGCACCTTGTATTAGGGAAAATATAAACACAAATTGCTTTTGTGAAGTTAAGCAGAAAAAAATCTATTTCCACTAGTTAGTGAGTTGTCAACTAAAAGACATAAACACAAGATCACTAAAAGAACAATAGTGAGATTGGGAGAAACGTATTCACAAAGAGTTATTAAAATATGAAATTTGATACTGGAAATAGTGGTAGAGTGTATCTATAATATATTTTAAAAGTGGATAAATATTCAAAAGAGGAAAAGAAAGGTGTAAGGAGACTGGGCGTGGAAATAAGATGAAACAAAAAGTTTTTTTTGGCTAATTGATGCATGCGTGGAGGGATGAAATGTCATCTTGTGTGATGCCAAATTCTAAAACTATAATTTATTGAGCCACAATTTAAATACATTTTGGTTATCCACATTTTTAGTTATTCACAATATCATGCCACCACCGCCCCCCCAATCTGAAGATCGAGAGATTGTAACTTAATTTTTAAATTAATACATATATATATATAAAACTTTTTGTGCCGAAGAAATAATAATGACTTATTAATGTTTCACATTGAAATGTGAGATGGTTGATCCAGTTTAAAATTGAACAATTAATATAATAAATAATGCAAACCTTATTGGATTTGAAATATAGATAAACATCAGTAAACACCTATACATTTATAGAACCAATTAAATTTTTTTTGTCAGAAAACTGTTTCTGTAATGTAACCAACATATTAGGCACAATTTCTGTGTAAATGATGAACCTCAAGATATTACGTAGACATGGCTGCTTTTTACCAGATCAAAATGTAAATAATATCTTAATGAAGTTCTCGAGTTTTAGCTGGTAATTTAGTACAAAAAGGCAAATAAACAAGACCGTACAGTGCACCTACAACACTAAATCACTTACATTTATCAATCCTTTTTATAAAAGACGCTAGACTAAAAAGCTTTACATTATTTAAAAATTCTAGTACCGCTTGTTGCAAACTACAGTAATAAAATTGCAAGCTCTTAACTACCCACTGATTTCTGGTTTGTGATGAATAGTTCACATATACATTTTCAGTTTGGTCATATACATTAAGCAAATAATTTAAGTGCCAATATGATTAAATACAATCTCAAAGAACATTCCTTCAGATGTATTAATTCTGAGAGGTATGACGATACTGTTTGGTGTATAAAATCCTGCCTGTGCTTTGCAGTAAACAGTATGAAGTATGAAAATTATACAAAGAAGTGAACTAAGGATTTTATTCTTTTTTCTGTGCTAATTGTAATCAAAAGCACAGAATGGAAGGCAATGTCAAAACGGTAGATGGAAATAGTTCACTAGTTCATGTGAAAACGATGTTCTCCTCTTGTTATGTGTGAAGAGAATTCATATCTATCCTGGCTTCGGTACCCACACATGTTGCATTCAAAAGGGTCACGGAATCCATGGCAACCCATATGTATTGTAAACATTACGTGATCCAGGAAAAGTACCCTGCAGTGCTCACATTTATAAACCTTCACATGTTCTCCATCACTGCCAATCACTTTGAAGATTTCTTGATTGGGTTCCATGCCTGGTCTCAGAATGTCATAAGATCTATGGTCTTCTTTTATTAAAGGCAAGCCATTTCTTGGAGTTACATGATTTGTTAGGTAAATCAGGTTGTTCCGTTCTTCGTTGTTGCTCTCTGTATCTGTGGAGTCAGGACAGCTGTTGCTTGGAGATGGTTCTCTTTCTGATGACTGTGATTTTGTTTTTGAAATCAGCACTACGTTTTCTGCTGCACCATCTTGGCTTGCAGCACTGTTAGCATGACTGTGTGTGTCTGAATTGGTTTTATGCATGGTGTACATGTTGCTTATTACTGGTATCACTTCACAGCTTCCAGCAGGAGTTTGGACAAGTGGACGCAAGGATTCAGCCCCTAAATAATTGATAGCATTGTTAATTGCTTGATCCAAAACATGAGTCTGCATCATTTCACTCTCCTTTTCATAATTTGAATTAGCGTCATACTGAAGCTCTGAAATACCAAGCTGCAGCTTCTTTTCACCTGTGTGATTAGCATATGAACAACCAATACAATATTACTTTACACAGATTGGATATACAACAGACTTCCCATTATAAAAATAAAGGATCCTGCAGCTTTAACACATGCATAACCCATAAAAAAATTGCTTAGTCTGAAGAAGGTAGTCAAAAAGATTAAGCTGTTTCTTTAGTATTAACAATAGGTTAAGTAGTACAAGAGAGACATATAATAAAATCTAAGATGTTTACCTTAATAAGACTGACTCTAAGCATTCTTATTATTGACTATTAGTTTACTTCTTATACTGGAAAATATGTAAATCAAGCAAATTAGTACCAATGTTCTCAGGCAATTCAAGCAATTGAGAAGGCTTCAAACAAATATAGCAAGAGCAGAGCTGGATCTTTCAGCACATGAATGGGTGGTTAAGAATAGGTTCAGTGAAGAGGCAAAATAATCTAAAATACTATATTAGTGAGTATACGTGAAAAATCTCACATTGGGCAGGCAGAAGAGGTTAAATAAAATGAAAATGAAAGATAGAATTTGAAAAAGGGAAAGGGAATTAAGTAGAATATATCTTTTGTGTTTTTAGTGTTTCAATGTCAATGTAAAAACATTAAAATAATTTGAATGACTAGAGCCAATTGGAAATCGTCAGCGGGGATTTTTAAAGGGAAGGTTGTGCTTGATGAATTTAGATTATTTTCTCTGCGGAAATCCTAGAACGTGTAAGTAAAAAGGACATTCTAGATGTGGTACAGCATATTTTCAGAAGACATTTTACAAAATGCCCTAAAGCAAAAGTGTTGTCAAGATTGAGACAAATGGTCTTGAAGAAACCATAAGTGGTACGGATATGGTGGATATTTGGGGACTAGAAAGAAAAAAGTAGCAGCTATTGTTTTCTCTATTTGTGGTATCAGATTGGTACCTATTCTGTGCCTCACGTTTTAAAATGATTTGGAAATAAACAGCAGATACATTATATCTTGATACCAATTAGGGGACATGTGAACTGTGAGGAACAGTGTAGGAAGACAAATATGTTGGTAAAGTTAGCAAACAAGTGCTGGTTGCAATTTAATTCAGAGACATGTAAAGTGAACTTTGGGAAAAAGAATATCCTAAACAGTAAGATTCTTAACAGAGTGAAAAAATGTAAAAAGCAAGCGGATTCTTAGATCTTTGAAGGAGTGAATTTAGGATGCAAAGGCCAAAGGAAGACAAATGGATTCCTGGGTTTACAGCTAAGAACCCAGAATATGAAACAAGGGAGTGAGTTTGAATTTTTGCAAATCATTGGTTAGGTAACAGCTGCACCATTGTGAGCAGCTCGAACTCCATTATACAGAGGTTGCTAAGCCATAAAATTGAATAGTCAAGATTCATTACAAAGAGAATGTCTAGTCATTAAGAAGGACTCAAAAAAGTGGATCTTCTTGGCACTGGAACCAAGAAAGCTAAGAGGTTATCTACTGGATGCTTACAAATTATAAAAAATTGTGAGGATAAGTAGTGAAAGATTGCTTCCAATGACTATATCAGTAACAAGAGGGTACTGATTCCTGACTAGTATTAGATAGTGAAGAGGGAAGTTAGAGAAAATTGTTTAGAGGCAGGGGATTATTAGAATCTAGAGGGCTAAATAATACATTTGGCTTCTAGAGCAAGAAATATATACAAATATACATATATAAAAGGACATGGGGAAATTGAATTAGAATAATATGTTCTAATTAGAGTGCTAGACTTGGTACAGGCACAATGGTAGAAAATCTGGAATGTGATTTCTAAAATATCTGAATTCTTATAGGAAGATCAAAATCAATAATTCCTATTTTAGATGAGGTTTATGCTTTGTAAGATAGGAATGATATGTTTTCCCATTAACCTGATTATCAACATCAAACTGCTACTGCAGCAATACATGTACAAAATAAAAATAATCTTTACAATTTTGCACCAGTGCCATAGCCTTTTGATGAATCAAGACTTATGTGGTTGTAAATTGGGAATGCAAACCTCTACATTGAAATTCCAAATAGGTGCTTGCATCTTGAAGATTTATACCAGGAGCACAACATTTTAACATTTAACCTGTAGCTCCTTCTGTACTTAAACTGCCTGATAATAAATGTTATTGTATTGGTATTAACTAATTTGTCCATTCCAATGAAGGAGGTAAACTATTTATTTTAAACTAGCTGAAGCAAAAGATTTGGTACAAGTGTATTTATTGGACAGTGTCATTTCAACTCACATCTGTTGCAGCCTTAAATTCAGAAAGCATCAACACAAACAGGAGATTTAAACTCATTACCTGAGGGTAAAGGACAGAATTCTAGCCTATTGTATTACCCAGGCTCCAAATTCTACTTTTACAAATATCAAGAAATCTGTAGAGCAGAAATGGCTAATTCTAATATATAATTTCCCATGTGAAATGCCTTGAGCCATCTGACCCTCTACGGAAGTCCTAAATACATGCAAATATTTCTTTTTCCCCTCTACATTCGAATACAAGATGTATTATAATGATGCCGCCATATTTCTTAATCCATTCTAATTGTAAAATATCTTGTGGGTCCCATTTCATTCAAACTAGTAAGGAAACACTTCAGTCCACTGATTCACAAGTAAATCATGGGGAAAATGAATGAGATCATTGATTACTCTGTAAAATCAGAAGTAAAATATTTCCATTGTGAAAATTGCTTTTGGCCATTCAGTCCAATCAGCTCATCCTGTTGTCTGGAATATTTTTCAAACCTGGAACTATATATTCAATGTATTCCAGTCTTTTTTTCAGTATTGTTTGAATATAAGATAGGCTATTTCTTTTGTGATTTTGATTTTTTTAAAATCGTGAATTACCTTAAACATGTGATTTTTTAAAAAAAAATGTCTGTTGTATCAGGTAATCTGTTTCTCGCATTTAGAGGTTTCCTTTTGAACTTTTTCCAGAATGGACATTAAATATTAAATTCATGGAGTCTTTTTAGCTACAGCACAATGTTTCAACAACTGTGGTCATGCAGTAATTTAAAAAAACACAAATCCTCCTGTACCCCTAATAATTTCTTCAACACTGCTTATTGAACAAAAATGTAAAAAAAATTTAAACTGATGCATGAAAAAACCCAAAATGATATTAAATGTTTATCATGATTCTTTAATGTCTGAATTTTTTTCAGATTGTGCAGATGGTGAGTCTCTCTCTTCAAAAATCTTCTGCTTTATGTGGTTGTGTTTTCTCATTTCCATTTATTTCCTAACTTACCCCCTCCCCCATCACCAATTTATACTCTCTTCTCCATTTGTTAACACCTTTTACTGCCCCTGTTCCAGCAAGGCTCCCCTACCCAGAAAATATTCAGTAGTATCATTACTTACTCCTGAGGCCATATAAATAAAGGGCTCAAAATACTTAAAGCTTGTGTCGCTATTTTAGTGAACTGAATGATAGTCACATACGGGCTTTGAATGGAGTGGTAAACTAAAGAAAGTGAATACAAATTCATATATCAAAACTAGCAAACAGTAAACCAATATTCATTAGTGTGCAGATTGTATGACACAACTAATAAATGCAAGAGTACTGTAACTAAATATTGTAGCTTACCAACAAACTTTTGTGGCATTGAACTTTTGCGCTTTGCAACATTACTTGCAAGTCTGTCCAGTACCATAGCTCTTTCTGATCCCATCTTGCACACTCCTTCAGTTAGTTCATGTGATTTGCTTTCTTCTTTCACTATGTACAAAGGAAAAGAAAAATGCAAATCCGTTTATAAATGCACAAGCAAAGCTTGCAGTGTCATCAGGTTTCGTGAATGTGTCACTTTCATGTTAATTATTCAATTAATTAGGTAATTGGCTCTTCTAGCCTTTAAACTAAACTGTTGTTTCACAACATTTTCTGAGGAGCAGTAGATAGCTTACACTGTGTATGTGGAAACAACGAAAGCACTGCACTGGTTAAGATCAAGTCAAGCACAGAGCTAAAAATAAATGCACGAGTTGATTTGCATTTCTGGTACATGCCTGCGTTGGTACTTTAGCAAGTCATGAGGAAGATAGTGCCTCATTTTGCATTATTACAAAGACAGTTCCTTCTGAGTTTGGAAAAAACAAGGAAGAAAAAGGATGAATTACTCCTTTACAGAATAGTTTGCAGTTCAGTAAAGAACAATAAGATTCTGTTGATAGCACTTTATGTATTGCACTAATCCAGCTTCATCAGTATAGTATAATAAATAGAGTCCACTATAGCAAAATAATCAGCAGCAAAATTTGTCACACTTACATTAGGGGAATATGTAACTACAAATAATTGTTGTGCTAACTCACATTAAATGGGATTTAGGCTTTATATAAGGATAAACCAAAGCAAATGCTGCGATTTTGGTACTGATATCAGATGCAGAATTTTGGGAAAGAAGATTGTTTGAGAACATAATAATCTCTAACTTCCCATTTAATGAGCACAAAAATGGGAAAATAAGGAAGTGAAGACTCTGAAAGATTTCCATTTTGCACTAGTGTTAGAAATTAGGTGAGAAAAAATTTGTGGACTGGTTTTCTGGTGAAATATATAGGAGCTTTTGCCTCTCCTGATCAACCCTATCAAGTTCTCCTCTCGGCCTTCTTCATCAAAATCTCCTTCAGCTGTTACAATGCCCTTTAATCTTCACTTGAAAACAACAATAAGGCCTAGGTTTTCACTGAGTCAGAGGTATCCAAAATAATAGTGGGAACCCAGATCCATAAGCCCTGCCCCCATTTCCAATTGATCCTATTCTCACCAGAGTTGGAATCAATGTGAGGATTGATTCGCATATGGTGGAATCCTGAACCCAGCAAGGTCAGTGAAACTCAGTGCTGAGTTCAAGTAGACCCATATTTTTGCTGGAGCATTGTTTTTATCTTGCATCATGAGGGTTTTTAAAGTGGACACAAATGCTCATTAAGGGTGGATAATGTCTGAGGAACTGTCAAGCTGTCAAGTTATTTAAGTACCTCACCCTTCAAACATTAAGAAAAAAATGATTCACCTGTGTCTGAGAGTTTAAAAAAACTGTGTTTGTAGTTTTTATTGATGCATAAATTCATCAATAGTTTTTATTGAAGCTTTACTGCTTCCACAGCCTGTCATTATTACATGGGGAGCTAATCCAGGAGATTATTAAAAGATTAGCTGTCTATGATATAGGACTATGAATAAAAACATTTGTTTTATAAGGGATTAATACCTGAGGGATTTGCATGTATTGATTGGCTTTCATGAATGAGAGTTGCATTTCATACAGTGAAGTTTGTAATAAATATTGTAACTTAATTTTATTTCATTTTAGTATGCCCGAGGTGGATACTAGGTGATTGACGTGGAGAATGTTAAGGGCAAGTGACAGAAGATAAGGAACATGTGTTGGTATGAATTAGCACTAAATTGGCATAAGGGCTATAAGGGACAATGGGAGTGGATGTGGGGCATGCAATTGGTACCAAGTTGGCATAGGTTTATATGGGACCATAGGGATGGGTTAAAGGCATGCGTTGACAAAGTTAATATACATGAACATGGAAAATAGGTTGGGAATTGAGGTGGCATGAGTGGTGAGGCCTTGTCAGCCTAATAATTAATAAGAAAATTGGAATGTAATTCTAGAGAATAAAGGTGGGCATTTTATCCAACCCACCATGACACTCCTGCCGGCCTCTGATTATGCCTTGGGGTGGCAGGTCCAATTCTATCCCACTCCTATCTCCAGAACAATACTCTCGCCATTGAGGGCACATTTTCATAAGGTGGGTGTGGTGAGTAGGGCGATTACCTGACTCTGAGCATCTGCCTCTGGAGCGAAAATCTAAGCCTTAGTGACCAGTGCTTTATTCTATTTGTGCTCACTTCCAAAGCCTGTAAAACATCCCCCACCTCCACCCTCCCTTCCCATTGATGGAGATGACCCTTGCTTGGATTGTATCAAAGTTCTGCCAGAAATAAACTTTGTCCGGCCATGTGGGATGATGGGAAGTGTCATGACCCAACATATCTAAATCCTGGACTATTTTCTGGTTGTTTCACTCATGACAGACAATTACATGCCAGTGTTTCAATATGAGGTATTAGATAAGTTGCTAGTACTGTCAACACATTCTAATCTCCAGTTAACTACTTCTCTGCCATGAACACACAAATAATCCAACAATCAATATGCAAGGGGTTACTGGAGCCCCTAATTACCAACTGACCAGTTCTACTTAGATAATGTGGATCAAAACCTATATGATAGCTTGGTTCAGCTGTACTCCAGAGATATATAGAATCACAGACTCCATACAGTGCAGATGGAGGCCATCTGGCTCATCGAGCCTGCACTAACAACAATCCCACCCAGCTCCTATCCCTGTAGCTCCACACATTTACCCTCTGAATCTCCCAGACACTGTGGCCAATTTAGCATGACCAATCAACCTAGCATGCACACCTTTGGACTGAGAGGGGAAACCGCAGCATCTGGAGGAAACCCACACAGCCATGGGGGAACATGCAGACTCCACACAGACGCCAGAATTGAACCTGAACCCTTGGCGCTGTAAGGCAGCAGTGCTAACCATTGTGACATCGTGCCACCTTAATGATAGCTGAAGGTGTAAACCATTAATTCCCGGGTGGTGGAGGAGGAGGGGGGTGGCGATGGTGGGGGACGGCAGAAGTTCCTCATAGTCCTTCTGCAGTATTGCAGTTCAGTTATATCTCAGGCCTTTCTGGGTGTTCACCAATCTCCCTCCACAATTAGATAGAAGAACCAGAAGTGATTGAGGAAACTTAAAAAAAATTATGAGCTGTTATGATTTGGAATGTAATACCTGAAAGAATGACAGAGACAGATTCAATAGTAACAAAGATTGATGCAGCTAGAAAGAGCCATACACTGATCCAAACAGACTGTACACAACAGATATCTACAGGCAATAAGAATGATCATCCAGTATTCCAGATTTATCCCTCTCATTCCCAGAAACAGACACAAGGCAATTAATAAGCAAGAAAATGACAATCATTTCATGACAAGGCAGTGAGCAGTAAACACAAGTTTCACACCGTCAATCTTATGGAAAACATCATCCAAACTCTATGCCAAGATTCAAATGACTGGTCCTAGGAAATTTGGTAACTACTCACTATTGGCCAAGACTTTTTTATTCAACGGTGGGATGTAGAAGTTGCTGTTTAGACCAGCATTTATTGTCCAGTTCTAATTGACCTTAAGAAGGTAGTGGTTAGCTGCCTTCTTGAACCACTGCAGTCCATGTGGTATAGGTACACCCACAGTGCTGTTACTGAGCAAGTGCCAGGATTTTGATCCAGCGATAGTGAATTAACAGTGATATATTCAATACTGACACAGAGACAAATGCCAACATACTTCTTCTGTGAATTCTAAAAGCCATGTCTCCACAGATTTGGGAGGCCACAGTGAAATCCACTATTACAAAACACAACATACAACAGTTCACTGATTCCATATCTTGGAATGCAAGTACAATCAAACATCTGCCATATTACAGATATTCTATGTCATAGAGATTAAAGGCCAAGTGATTATAGGCAAGCTGTTACCGCACAATGATAATAATCCACGCAATTAGTTGGATATCATTTGGCTGATCAACCTGAGAAACTGCACCTAATACCTTAATTCATGACCTAACATCTAAATATCCAGAACGTTTCAGCCAAATTGAAAGTTTCAAAGGAGTTGCAACATTATGCTTACAGGAGAATGCAAATCTAGCAACTGCCGTACAATGCAAATGCCATCAGCTACAAGAAGAAATGGCAAAAGATTCCACGCTACAGAACTGTGGAAAACTACTATTGAAGGATGGCCTGATTCAATTCTGCATATCCACAAGCAGATGAGACTACTTTGGCCTAACTGGGACAAGCCGGGCATTTCCTGGGGAATCAATTTTAAAGGCAGACAGATTCTCATATTGGAATCTTTGCAACCCGATCAATCTTCAACAACTTTATCACACACACAGTCCAGAGATCAGACAAGAAACCTCACAAGACAGACAGGTTATTGACCGGGTACGAACAATCACGTTGAAGCCACCATCAAGAACTGTGAAGCATGCCAAGAGCATATGTCAAGTCAGTATAAAGAACCATTGATTTTACGTGAAATTCCTACTCATGCTTCATCCAAAATCACATCCAACTCTTTCATGTCCATGGCACTGACTTCACCATTGCCGTCGAGTACAATATCAAATACTTATTGTATATTGCACAAAATGCCCAGCACAACTATCGTGTAAGCTCTTACGTGCTATTTCCAGTTAACGTGGTGTGCCTCAAGAGATCATTATGGATAATAAGCCACAATTTAATGGGAAGTAATTTCAGGGTAGATGTGAGAAGTGGAATAGTGATCACATTACTTGTTCTCCCATTACCCTAGATCTAACAGTTTGGTCGAATGGATGATTTGCACAATGAAATCCCTCAATTCTCAAACTAAACAAGATCTCCACATTGCAATATTACACTTGAGATCATTGCCTTTAAGTGCAATTATTTGATCACCGGCAGAACGCGTGCTCAGCAAAATGATGCCTATGAATTTACATAATTCTCAAACATTAGAGATCAACTTTTGCAAGAGAAGATGGCCAACAATGAACACAAGAAATGTGGATATAGAATTGCCAAGTTTGCATCCAGAATTCCAAAGAAGGTATGTGGCAATTAGCCAAAGTGACTAAGAGTTGTCCAGAACTAAGATCCTATGAAATCATTATATACCAAGGTGCAATGATGAGATGTAACTGAAAACAAACCAGATCCATTCCAGCTCCACAACCACGGTTCAGTCCCAGTGCATCTCATACAAGATCCTAAATGCAACCAGGCACATCAGGTTAGATAACAATCCCACACAATCACTGTGAGCAATTCAAAAAACCCCCAGACAAGATTACCGTTACAATATTTGTCATAGCAGAAGATGACCTTTTTCTTTAAAGACTCATGGACTCACCAGTTCTGTACACTCATACAATAATAAATAAACATGAACATGTATTGCAAAGAGTTCTACTTCTTTGAAAGGGAGAATTATCTTTAAAAAGAAAGTGGAATGTTGTAGTATGTCTTTAAGGGGTAGTAGCATAACATGACCAGAAAGGAAATCTTTCATGTGGTCCTGTTTCAGCTTCACTTTGGTCTGTTAGCAGAACACAATACACACAGCTCTACTGCTAAGATTTCTATCCACGTATATATGTTCTCATGGGCTTAGTTTAAACAAATTAATCACTATTACACAAACCTTTATGAATGACGCATATTTATACGATACTAAAAGTACAACACAAGTCATGAATTTCGTGCTCATGCTCCCAACCTTTTTTCAAAGTCTGGAGCTGGATTTTATGGTTGTGTGGTCCCATCCACCTTCTGAACAGTAGGCGAGTAGCTCACATCGGGGAAGAACGGCTGCTTCCCTGTCATTTCAGCAGTCAACTGGCTGTTGATAGACTGGAGCCAGGTATCCCACTGCAAGAGAGCTGCCGGCCAATTTGACGGTTGGTAGCTCTGTGATTCCAAGTAGGAGAGGTGGGCACAGCTGGGATGATAGTTAGTCCCAAATGGAGATTGTTGCTGAAACTAGACACTAATGTAAACTGGGTGGATTTCGCTGGAGTCAGCTAGCAACTCTGGTGAAGGGATGAAGAGAGTGGGGTGGAAAAGATGGACTTTGGAGGCTGGAGAGGATAAAGGGAGAGACATGATCAGGGGAAGCCCCAAAAATGAGCATAGAGGATCCACAAAGAAGGTTCCACCATTTCTCTGCCCGCTTCCACTTTCCAACACTAACTGGTGCAGTTAAAGCTACTGGCCTTTCCATATGTCGTGGGCCACCTGCTGTTCCAAGTAAAATACCTGAGGGATGCGATAAGGCTGTTAAGTGTCCACTTAAGGGCTTCAATATCCCAAGGGTGGGTGGACCATTTGACACCTCCGCTTGTCCCCTGTAAATTTTGTACAGATTGAGGCAGGTGGGAAGGTGATAGGATTAGCCCCTCTCCTTCAAACTTGTCTCTTATTCCTTGTACAATCTGCTAATGGGAATAACTTTCTTTGCCTACCTTAGTCAAACCTTTCATAATCTGGTACACCTCTATCACATCTCACCTCAATCTCCTTTACTGCAAGGGGAGCAGCCCCAGCTTCTCAAATCTAACTTCCCTGCTTTTAATAGCTCTATTTGTAAAACCTAGAATCCCAAACGATTTGTTATTTAGTTTTCCAACATCAAAGGTCCATGACCTTAAATGTTTTTTTTAGCTGTTTTCTTCTCTGCTAAGAATTTCCAGCATTCTTCGATTTAACTTTCTCAATATGCTCTGTTACCTTTAAAGATCTGTGGACATGAAATGCCATGTTCCCTTAGTTTTGGCATGCTGTTCAGATTAGTGCTATTGGGTCTACACAGCCACACCCTATCCCTTCTGCCAAAATGTAAACTTTCACACTTCGACATATTAAATATCTTATGCTATTTGTCTGCCCATTCTGTTGCAGGCGTTTTGTTGTAGCTGATTAGATAGTAGTATCAGCAAATTTTGAAATGTTGTTCTGTATTTAAATATCTAAGTTATTATGTATTTTTGTTGAAAAAGTGGTCCTAGCATTGAACGATAGGGAACATCATGTCCCCCCATTGTTCTGTCGGGAAAACAACAAGTTACCACAACTTGATGGTTTTTGTCCTTAATTCAATGCTTTTATCCAAGCTAACACTAATCTACTTTTCTATGATCCTCAGTTTTGTTAACCAGTTTTTATGTGGTACTTCCTTGAAATCCAAAGAGAAAGCCAAACACTAGGTTTTATTCTAGAGGAATAGAATTGCAAAGTGGGAAAACTATACAAAACCTGTATCAGTTAGACTACAGAGATAAAAGTAAAATACTGTGGATGCTGGAATCAGAAACAAAAACAGGAAGTGCTGGTGAAATCTCGATAAGTCTGACAGCTCTGACTTGAAATGTTGGAAGGAATTTAGGAAGAAATTAGAGGACTAAAAGGGATCATGAAAAGTCCTTGGCAAACAGGATTAAGAAAAATTCTAAGACATTTTATACATATGTAAAGAGCAAGAGTGTATCCAGGGAAAGGGTGGTCCACTCAAGTATAGAGGAGGAAATAGGTGAGATACTAAATGAATACTTTGCCTCAGTATTCACCAAAGAGAGGGACTGGATGGATAAGCAGCCTAGGGTAGGATGTGTAGATATTCTGGGTCATGTTGATATCAAAAAAGTGGTAGCATTGGGTGTCTTATGAAGTATTAAAGTAGATAAATCTGATGTGATCTACCCCAGAATATGGAGGGAGGCAAGGGAGGAAATTGCTAGGGTCTTGACAGAAATCTTTGCATTCTCACTGGCCACAGGAGAAGTTCCAGAGGACTAGAGAATAGCAAGTGTTGTTCCATTGTATAAGGGCAGCAGGGATAATCCAGGAAATTATAGGCTGCTGAGCCTTACGTTAGTGGTAAGGAAATATAAGATAGTCCCCAAGAAACCAAAAACAAAATTCAGAAGAAATTTCTTTTCCCAAAATGTATCAAGAATGTGGAACTGAAGCAAATAATACAGATGCATTTAAAGAGAAATTAGGCAGCATTTGGGGAAAAGGGGAATAGATGGTTATGATGGGAGGTTTAGATGAGAACTCAAATGGAACATGAACACCAGCACAAACTGGGTGGGCTAGACAACCTGTTTCTCTGCCATATATCCTATGTAATCATGAAATAGTATTTTTTACCTGAATAAATACCACTATGCAGTCCCATGGTTTGCAAGTAATTGTGGCAACGTTCTTTATGTTCTTCAAGTGAGCTGCGTTGCTTGTAGCTTCTCCCACAATAGCTACATTTGTGAGGCTTTCCAACTATACACAAAAAGGAACAGGTCTTAAAAGAATACAGAATGGGCTTCATATTTCTTAATTTGATACCAATATTTGTGTTTTATTGGTATATGCACTTCCACCTGTCTTGTGCAATATTTATCAGACATTAATCTGAACTCAATCTTTGTATCAGACAATATTAGAGATGCATCTATTCTTTCTTTGGGCCTGTCTGATGAAATAATTCTTACCACACACACCAAGGGGGTGATTCTCCCAAAAGTGCTGAATTGTCGAGAAAGCTAGTCTACATCACGACTGTTTCTTCAGTGCAAATTCAGAGCTGAATCTACCCACTCTTGCAATATAGAGGTCACAATCATGAATCTCATTAAAAACCTGGGGAGGGCGGTGGAGCATATTTGTGCCGGAGTCTGACAGTTCTGGAACTCTGCACATGCGCTGTGAACCCGATCTGTCAGTCTCCCAGTTTGCTGGCCCACCCTCCTGTCCCGGAGTGCCCCAATGTCCAGCAATCTTCATCTCCCTCATCCTGGCAGATCCCCCTTCCCCGCTGATCCCCCCTCAGGGTCAGGTCCCCTGATGGAGGCAGATCACCCCGGGAGTCAGGTACGCACCCCCCCCTCACCCCCCACCTCGATTACTGGCCTCCCTCCAGCCCAGACTGATCCCCACGCAGAATGGCAGCAGGACCCCCTCAGCCCCACCTATTGCCCCCAGATCATGCCCACAATATGCCTTGCCCCTTTGGCATTACTCAATGCCTGATGGGCAGAGCCTAGGTGCCCCCTGGGCATGGGCACATTGCCTCTTGGGCAATGCTCAGGGAGCACCATTCTCTTGCTGCCTAACCCTCTGTGGGGCCCTGGGTGCCCCCTCCCATTACTCCAACAGGGCCTCTGCTAGTTCCCTGAACAATGGGGAGCTACTCTAAACCCTGCTGGACTGAAGAATTCCTGATGGGGTGCAAGGTGCTATCAGGCCCGGCGCAGAACCTGCCGGGCCTGATATTCAAATGTAAACTACATTAAAAATATATTAAAAACAGATTAAAATCACTTACCTTTCTTCCCGACAGTTTCCAGTGAGGTCCTGAATGCACCTGTTCCCTGGCTCTGGGAGATGCGCATGCGTCAAAAACGCATTGGCGAATCCCACACAATGGCTGACACACGATTCACCCATCTGGACCCGCGAGAAAATTTGCGGGTTACAATGGGAGAATCGCGCCCTCCCCCCCTCCAAGTTTCTGAACTACCAGCAAGTTATCATAAAAAATGCAAAATACTGTAGGTGCTGGAAATGTAAAATAAAAATGAGTAATGCTGAAAATATTGTAGCCCTGGTAGTAGAAACATTTCAAATTGAGGATCTTTTGCACAACTGAAACAAGTTGCGAGTGTAACAGATTTTAAGCAGATATGGAGGCAGAGAAAGATGGGGGCAAAAGAACAAAAGAGGAGGCCTGTGATAGGGTGAAAGCAGGAGAAATTACATAACAAATGGGATGTTGGTGTCAATTATCATCAACTTTTGTCTTGCGCTATTTTCATGAATTGGATCAGATTCAGTGAGGTGCAAGAAAAGTGTCTTTGGTACCTATTACAAAATCTATTCCCTATTGCTACTAACTCTATCTCACTCCTTGGCAACTCTCAGAGGCTGAACCACAGTGTTTCCAATGAATTTGTCATTACTAACCCCAAGATTTACTTTTGATCTCATATCTGCATCATTATTAACACTCTTGTTCCACTTGCACAACACTTCCCAACTTTCAGTTCAACTGCTGTGGAAATTACTCATTCATGTTTTGTTCTTTCTCGTCTTATTCATCCAACACCTCATCCTTCACTGGCTCCTCGTTAAACAAATCCTTGAGTGTAACATTCTTAAATTCTTGTTTTTTCCATAGTTCCCCCTTTCTTGCCCCCATCCCCAACATCTCTGTAATCTCCTCCTCTGTAAGCCCCACAATTATTTGAGATACTTTGCTTCTCCAATTCTGGCCCCTTCAGTATCTCTGATTTTAAGTGGCTTTAGTTGCGACCTGAGGCTTGGGAACTCACCATCCACTCCCCAAAAACTTTGCCTCCCTTTTTGTCTTTAAATCCACCTCTTTGGTCAATCTTTTGACCATCTGACTTTAGCGTGGTGTCAAATTTGTTTTATAACTATCCTGTGCAGTACTTTGGGACAGTTTAGTATGTTAAAGTTGCTACATAAAGTTGTTACTAAAAGTGAAAAATATTAAAGCATACAATGAATAAGGAATAAGATGGAATTTTACTGCCTGCCTGCCACGTGAATCAGAGCGGGGAAGGAGCGGACAATAGGAAGCTGCCATGGGAATTAGAGCTTGAAAGGGACGGATAATGGGAAGCTCCCACGGGAATCAGATTGGGTGAGGGGCGGATAATGGGAAGCTGCCAGGGGAATTAGACTGGGGGAGGGGTGAATAATAGGAAGATCCATTTATCTCGGCCGTAAAATCCTGCCCATGGTCGAAAGTTGTTAAAACAGTGAAAATGTACAAAAGTTAGATTGGGAAGTAGGGAAAATCTGGGGTAAATGTGAAAAATGGACAAGAAGCAAACCGAAAGCAGAATTTTCAAAGCTTGAATTTTGATTTAAATATTTTCATGCATTTAAGTTGGTCAGAGAAGTTAATACAGCAGTATTAAAGTTATTCCTGACAATTCAATATTATTAATGCAATGTTACAATTTGTTGAACTATCTTAATATCTGAGAGCTAGATTAAGAAATCACCCAAAAACTGAACGGACTAGGGAACCCAGAATTCAATAACAATCAATAAAGAACACTGTGCATGTCACACACGTAGCAGCCTGTGGTGCACATGCCCCAGGGGAGTCCAAGTAAATCTGCAGAACGCAGCTACCACCCGTACAAATTTTCTTAATTAATCTATGTTTTCACGAGTGAAACAAAAAATTGCTACCTACAAATTACAACATTATACTCAATTTGTTGGAATTTCACTGCTGATGGCTAAAGAGAAGCAGAGATTAGAGAATACCACTGAGACTGTGAAATCTTATTAAAAACACTAAGAAAAATCTGAATGAAAACCATGCATCAGTCCTAATTGAAACTTACAATATTGATATAATTTATTAACCTGTTTTTCCAATTCTTTGGTTATTTGATATTAATATTTCAGCTACAATTCACCAACTGCAATTTTGACTGGCTTTCTACTAGTGAGATGGCTAGCTGTTTATTTCCAGCACTGTTCAGTAGGTTATATAAAGCTGAATGCACGCATACCTAAACATATACACAGAACACGGATTACTAACACTGATTGCCAATGACATTTTCAATAAATGAAGAGTTTGACATGATCACCACATATACCTCGAGGCAACTTAAGATGGTCCAAGTGTACAACACATCTCCGGCACTATATTACTTATTTTAATAGGGGAAAAATATATATAGAGTCGTTCATATCCAAGGAATATATTTTGAAGTGAAGTTACTGATTTTGTACAGGGAAATACAACAATTGATTTGAATACAAGATCATCTTTTAAGGAGCAAACAAAAAGAATGATTAGTTGGTGGCACAGTGGTTAGCATTCTTGCCTCAGTGTCAGGGACCCAGGTTCGATTCTTGGCTTGGTTCACTTGGTGCGGAGTTTGCACATTCTCCCCATGTCTGCGTGTGTTTCCTCTGGGTGCTCAGGTTTCTTCCCACAGTGCAAAAAATGTGCTGATTAGGTTAAATGGCCATGCTAAGTTCTCCCTCAGTGTACTCGAACAGGCGCTGGAGTGTTGTGACTGGGGGATCTTCACAGTAACTTAGGCCTGTGATTCTCCCATCGTGATCTACAAGTTTTCTGGCAGGTCAAAGTGGGAGATCCATGTCGCTGGCCTTGTATTGTGATTTGCGCACGCACTGGGAATGCATGCGCGACTCCCAGGGCCGGCCAACAGTTGCCAGCCAGGCCACACTGGAAACCTATGGGAGGGCAGGTAAGTAATTTGAATCTTTTAAAAATGTATTTTAAATATGTTTAGCAGATTGTTATTGGGAACTTACAAGTCCTAATCACATTTCGCTCCCCCACCAGGAGCATTTAATTCTGATGGGGTTCAAACTAGTTCCCTGCGTTCAGGGAACTAGCAGGAGACCTTGTCGGAATGAAGGAAGAAGAAATCGGGGCCCTCCATCATGGGTTGGGTGGCTGGGGGTGGGGTGTCTCCTGTGCATGGGCAACGGCAGCTTTGTGTCCCCTGGCACTGCCCACGGGGCACCTTGGCACTGTCCACCTGGCATCGAGCAGTGCCAAGGGGGCAGGGCCTATTGTGAACGGGGCCAAGAAGCAATCGGTGGGGGTGAGGTGTCCCACTGCAGATAGGATTGGTCTGTGATGGAGGGAGAGCAGCGATTGGAGCGGCTGGGGGGAGAGGTGGGGCGCAGGGGTCTGCTGGGGTGAGGAGGATCACCACTGTTGGGGAGGGGGTGGTGAGCCATGCATTGAAGTGCTCCAGGATGGAGGGAAGGAGGAGTGAGGGGGCAGTGGGGTTCAGGGCTGGACCAGGAATTGCTGTGGGGGCTGCAGTTGGGCCATGGGGGAGGAGCTGGAGGGGCAGCACTGCAGTGGTCCTGGGCTGCCCAGTGAGTGGGCTGGCCAGCAAAGAGGGAGGCTGACAGACTGGGGCCACTGCACACTCGCAGAGTTCCAGAACTGTCAGAGTGCAGCGTGAGTAGACCCTGCCCCCTCTGGCTTTTGAATGAGATTGGGACCTCTGCAGTGCACAGAGTGAGGAGATTCAGGTGAGAAGCTGAATTGGCAGAATGGTTTAGGGATGTAGAACACTCTCCCACCAATTTAGCACCTTCGGGAGAATTGCGGCCTTCATGTCAGTTAACGTAAGCCTACTTGTGATGCTAATAAATAAACTTGAAACTTAGTTGTTGGCAGCACAGTGGTTAGTACTACTACCTCACAACGCCAGAGACCTGGGTTTGTTTCCCGGCTTGGGTGACTGTACGGACTCTGCATGTTTTCTCCATGCCTGCGTGGGTTTCTCAGCTGCTTCCGTTTCCTCTCACAATCCGAAAGATGTGCAAGTTAGATGCACTGTCCACGCTAAATTCTCTCTCAGTGTATACCTGAGCAGGCGCCCGGATGTGGGAATTTTCAAACTGACTTTATTGTAGTGTTAATGTAAGCCTATGTGTGACATTAATAAATAAACTTAAAAAAAATTCCCTCTAATTTTTGGGTATGGAGAATATGATTTGCAATCTTCCTGCACCTGATCTTAGTGAGGCAGGCAGCACACACTGTCACGCTATTCTTAGAACTAACAAAGAAAAAAAAACTCTATATTACGCACTACCTCAATACCACTGTCCATTTTTGAAAACATACATTTAAGTAAAGTATTTTAGAATATAATACAATCCCTGCAGTGCAGATATGCATGTTGATTCCTTAAACCATTTAATAACCATCCAGGCTTTTAACTTCCCAACTGCTAAGTAGCCCAATCTATCAAATTGCTCACCATCCATTTTTCCTACCTTAAACTTGTTATTACCAAATCCATGCTACCTGTTCACACTACACCACATAAGCCCATAACTGCCCCATAATTTTTTGATATTTTCTTCTTCTAATTGTACCATAATCTCCCATATGATCACAAAACTACTATGTCCTTCCAGCACCTGCCACTGGTATCATTTACTATTATCAACATCACAATATATATTAAAGATTTTATATTCCAATTTATCACCATGTGATTGGAGATGCTCCAGAATACATTTTACACATTTCAGACTTTAATCTTCAGTTTTGATCTGACAGTAGGTGATCCCTACTAGCTCTGGAATTTAGATTGTGCAGTTAATTACTGGGCTTTTACATTTATGATTTATTGGGCATGGATGATTGATATGCTCGCTGAACTGTAGTTTTAAATATAATATTAAATTAAAGTTACATTTCCAGATTTTTACAAACGAATCTCCAGTTAGTGAGTATAAAGGTGACTGTGGAACTGAATTATAAACATCAGGAAGCACTTAGGTTCAAGATCCCTCTCTGCATTGAGCCATCTGATCTTAGTCGGGTTGTCCATAACAGAATTAAAATTGAACCAATTGAACGATGCAGAAATTTGGAGAGGACTGAGAGAAAACTAACTACATAAATAACAATGTCAATCAGCGAATACCTTATAAATCTCGACTTACTGTTGGTATTTGTGGATGTTTGATGATATAACATTTGTCCACCTGCTATTTTAATGGAAGGTAATCCCTCTGTTAAAATAACGGACAAAAGAATGCTGGGTGTGAATGTGCACACCATTCCTCAGCTAACATTTGCAACATTAGTTTCTGGTTTTCATTTTCTGAATCTGTTACTTGGTGTACACATCGTCAAAAAGTATACCCACCGGAATGAGTCCGCAGGTGACCTGTGAGTGCATCTCGACGGCGGCAAGCGTAGTTGCAAAGATGGCACTTGAACGGCTTCTCACCAGAGTGCAACTTAATGTGGCGAAGTAGATTGCCTTTCTGAGTAAAAGATGCACCACACTGACTGCATTGGAAGGGGCGCTCCCCTGCAAGACAGAGTATATTTGTTAGCAAAAAAATACATATATTACGCGTGGAATTTCAGAAAAAAAAGATGTATCTTTGTTACTGTTCTCTAATTTCTGCCAGCTGTAGTTTTGATATAACATGAGGCATTCAGACTAAACCTGCCAGTTTCTCAACGCTTCAGTGGCTGGGTCAATTTGATCTGAAAAATCTAATTTTTTTTTAAATCAAAATGGCACATCACAATGAAGATTCAAACTCATTTAAATAGAGTGCCTGCATCATTGTGTGTTAAGAGCTACTCTTCCTGATCAGCAGTTTCAGAATAAACAGATTTGATTTCTGAATGTTGTGGCATTTTGTTTTTTTAATGTGGATTTTCAGTGGTTCTTTAAAAAAAATAAGAAATGGCAATGAACAAGAAGAAAAAAAAGAAAACTTATTAAAAATGCATTTCAGGCTCTCAGTTTAATCTCCGCATCACATTCTCATTTTAAATGTGAAGCATTTTGTTATTCCAGTTATGAATTTTCTTTTGGAAATGGCATGCAAAAATGCGGCACAGTAAAATCCAAATGAAATGATGAAGGTAAAAAACAGAAAAAAGCGGTGCCTGTTTTTACCAGTGTGGCTACGTTTGTGCACCATGAGGACATTTGGGCCAATGCAAATTATTCCACAGATATCACACTTCAGCTTGCCATTTGGAAGTCGAATGCCACCAACTCCAGAAAATGCTTTGTTGCCTTGGCCATTGTGTGGTCCGTTCAATTTAGTCCCAGAAGTATCTATCATTCGTAAGTCTTCAGCGCACTCTTCGCCATTTGTGTCACAGGCTCTCCCATTCTCTTCATCACTTGCAGTTTCCATTTTAATAGAATTTGCTGCAAGAAAATAGAACACAATATGTAGCAGATGTAGGCGTGATACTAAAATAGGGACATAATCATTTTACACAGGAGGGGAGGAGGTGACGAAACTTACAACAATTTTCATATTCAGGAATCAGACACCAAAAGGTAGGTTTGTGCATCAAGCAGCAGGATAGTGTTATTCTATAGGGAGCTGAGCAGTCTATGCAGTCCCTTCAACCTGTTCCAACATTGAGTGAGATCACGGCTATGTGCAAACTAACTCCATTATGACCTGACAAAAAAAACAATCTCAGGTGTAAAATTAACAGCTGACCTAGTATTAACAGTCATTTGTACAAGAGACTTCCTAACATATACTGCCTTTCATTGTGCAGAAGTGTTTCTGAATATTAAAGACCTGACCTTTTGGCTACATCCCCATATCTTACAATTCCCAATCATGCTGTACTAGATTTTCCTTCTAACGACACCATCAGTTCCCTTTATTACACCGAAAACTTTGATCAATCCATCTCTTAACTTCCTAAATTTCAGGGAAAGCAACCCTATTTTCTGCCATGTTGCTTTGCAATTTAGCCCTTCTAATCTTAGGGTTTTGCTGGAAAATCAGTGCTACACACTCACTGAGGCCAATATAACCTTCATAGGATGTATTGCCCAGGAGCGCTCAGAATGTTCTGCACATGGTGTTACTCAGGCTTTGTACAGCTGTAGCATAACTCTCGGCCCCTTGGATTTCAGCCTTCTGGATATAAAGGCCAACCCAAGCTTATTTCTCATCTGTTCAATGCTATCAAGAACGGATCAGTAATTTACTCGTGACATCTGTGTAATTGCCCTTGATTGCTTGAAAGATTCCAATCTTAATTAAAAACCAATCCAATCAAATGTTGGAAGACTTATTCTGAGATAGAAAATACAATATACTACCTGCAACAGTGGCAGTTTAGCATCAGTCGGTACAAATTTAAGATCTTTTGTTACATGTGGCATTTTCATTAACTAGTACTGTCTGAGCACATTAGCTGGACATTAATATGGTTGGAATGTCAAGACAAAAATAATAGCATACATTTTACACCAACATTTGAATTTTGAAATTCTGCCACATTAACATCTCTTGGATAATGCAAAGAGACAGGAATAATTAATGATAAACACGTAATACATCACAGAGAAGACTCCATTGTGGGCTCCAACTCCAGAATATACCAGATATAATTGCATTTAACCACATGGTGAATGATTTAAACACACCTAATGAGCATCAGATGCATGTTACATTAGTATGCCTCTGTAAGCAGAACATTATCTCAAAAGACTTTTTTGCCTGGGTTATTATTTTATACCAAATTGGGAACAAATCTGCAAACAGAGCAATCTTCCGAAAGGAAGACAGAATCTTCTGGAGGCATCGGGGATCTTGCCTGCCATTAGAGAGCCAATGAGAGATCCACACTGCCATACTGAGCAGGCTCGCAGAACCTCAAGCTAATCAGAATGGCAAGGCCAACAGCCAGGACCTTCACCTGGAATCAAGGTCCAGGGAGGGGGGCTCCTCGCCCAGACAAGCTGCCAGCCAAGTAGAAGCAGGAAGCTCTGATGTGAATAGAAAATTCTGCCTGCTGTATCAAGTTAGGTAGGTATTCAATAGCTGTGAGGAGTTTAAGAATTTAATTACAAAAACTGGATGTTTCATTTTATTCATGGGATGTAAGCACTGCTGACAAGACCCACTATTTATTAGCCGACCCTAACTGTCTCCGAGGGTGGTGATAAGCCACTTTCTTGATCCGTTGCAGTCCATGTGGTGTATGCTTTTTGTTATCGCACTCCTTGCCATCAAACTAAGCCCACCACCCCCAAGCTAGACTGAAGACTCTCCCCTCTTGAATACTGTCTGTCAATATCAGAATCTCTCTTGTCTTACGTGGGTCTGTTGTCGTGCAAGGAGTCAAGATTGTCACTAAAATCAGGAAAATGCACGTTACTTTCACATTGGATTCTGCCAACCTCCAAACTGATACTTTTAAGCGTCCGACTACCTATTAATTTCTCCCACTGTCTAAGTATTTGGATCTTTGTTGCATCTTTTATTTTGCCTTCATCACCTTACTTCCCACTTCTCTGGTCTCTCAACTATAATGATATATATCAGTCATTAATAAATCCAATTGGAAATTCAGAAGAAACTCAGAACAGTGAGAATGTGGAATGTGCTGCCACAGGGAATGGAGTCGTGGAGTTTTGGTCTCTATATAACACTGGCATTTGAGGCAATGAAGGTTCATTAGATTGGTCCCTGGGATGAGAGAGTTGTCTATGATAAGAAACTGAGCCTATACTCTCTGAAGATTGGGAAAAAAGTTGATCTCTATCTCATATATGAAACTCTGAGGCTGATCACAGGGGATAGGGAAAGATACTTTTGCTTGGCCAGGGAATCTGGAACACAGGGGCACAACCTCGGGAAAAGGGCCTGATAATTTAGGAGTGAGATGAACAGAAATGTCTTCACTCAAACGATTGTGAATGCTCCATTGCTGAATACATTTAAGGTTGGGGTAGATTAATTTACAGTCAAAGAATTAAAGGTTATGGGAGCAGGTAGGAAAATGGAGTTCTTGGAGATAGTAATTATCCATCATTTGTATGTTACTTGTTACTCATCAGTCCAAGTGTGAATATTACCCAGATCATGCTGCAAATAGGCATGGACTACTTCATTATCAGAGAAAATGTGAATATAAGTAAACATTGTGCAACGATCAGTAAACATCCCCACTACTGGAGGGCAGGTCATTGATGTAGCAGTTCAAGATGGTTAGCCCTCAGATATTATTCTGAAGAAATCCCTTCTGTGATATCCTGGAGCAGGAATAACTGTCCTTCCAAGAACCACACCCATTTTCCTTAGTATTCAGCATGACTTCAACCAATGGGGAGTTTTCCCATGATTGTCACCAATATTCGGACTCCTTGATGTTAACTCAGGTTGCCTTGATGTCAATCTCTGGAGTTCAGCTGTTTTGTCCATGTTTGATCTAAAGCTATAATGAAATCTGGAGTTGGATGATCATATCTGAAACCAAACTAGGCAGTAGTGAATACTGGTAATCAAGTGCCGTTTGATAGCACCATAATGATCCATAGCACCATAATGATCCCATCCATCATTTTGTTGATGATGAGGGTAGACTCATGGTAGGGTAATTACAGGATCCAATTTGCACTTTGCAGATAGGACGTTCATTGGTAATTTTCCACTTTTCACTCAGTGTCAGTGTTCTAGCTGTACTAGTACAGCTTGGCTATAATTATGGCTAGTTTGGGAGCGCAGCCCTTCAACATAGCAGCCAGGGTTCCATTGCGGCCTTTGCTGTACCTGTTATACTAGCTCAGCCATTTTTTGTTATCACACTGAGTGAAGTGACTTGGCTGAAAACAAGCATCTGTATGCGGGGGACTTTCGGAGGTGGCTGAGATGAATCATCAACTCAGTACATCTGGATGAAATGGCAGGGCCAAAACAATTTTGGATGTTTTTGCAAATAAGGAATAGCCACACAAGATTTCTTCCTTAAATTGCAATAATGGCAGTTTTAAATGAATAACATTTCTAATTTTGTAATTTTCTGCTTTTGGCATACCTTGCTACTTATTCTATATGAAAAGGGCTGAGTTCAACTAGTTTCATCTGCAATTCCTGTTGGCATATCTTTGAAAAAGAACGCCTGTGACGCCAGTTTGTTTTAGGTTGATGCTGCACTTAATAATACAATGAATTAATAATGAAAACTTCATTATGAAAATAATTGAAAATACACCAGTAATGATTACACTTTGAAATGAGATTACATCAACTTGGGAGCCTGATAGAAATATAATGCTTGAGAACAGGAGGAAAAAAGGGTCTCTTCTGGAGAGCTACATTTTGCAAATTTAAAGTCTTTCTTCACAATTCAAGTCAGTTCCATCTAAATTATGCTGCAATGTAGAGTAGTTTATAAATTTATAAGTGGGAAATAGCTGATAAAGCTTTGAAACCAGGATTTTTGGACCACATTTCTAGTCCAAGTTAAAGCACATGGATAGACCAACAACACTTTGAATGCCTTATCTTATTAACTCCTGCTATTCTTATGGTTTTGCACAATAGCTTTTCATCACACTGCTACCTGTTAAAATATTACCATCAGATCGACAATCTTCAATTTGCATATGCAATCACGTAAAATTAAACTCCATTATTAGATTAATTTACACCCAGAATTTTGAACTATCTTTTTCCTTTATATACTAACTGATCCATTATGGCTTTACAATATTTTTTGCTTTATGTCACATTTCCAATATTTAAGCATAATATGGTAAAAAATTAATTTGTCTGATTGAATCATTTAAACCCATAGATTGTTCACTGCTAAATGATGCAAATACAAGTAAATGATGATTCAAATTCAATGTATAACGGGACCTAAATCAACTGTTTTTCACCACACAGATGGGAACGTGCAACATCCTTCCTGCAACCAAACTTTAAGTGAAACCTCATTTTAAACAAACTCCTATTACAAGTTTCTTTCTTTTCTGGTTTTGGCTGAAGCAGTGTAAAGGCAGATTCAGCACTGGCATTACAGCAACTCGTATTTATATAGCACTTTTATTATAATAAACCACCCATGATGCTTCAATGGAATGGTAGGAAGTAAAATTGGACATTGAGTCACATAAAGTGGCCAAAGGTTGGCCAAAGTGATAGGTTTTAAAACAGAAAAAGAGAGATGGAGAGTTTGGGAAGGAAATTCCAGAACTTAAAGGTTTAGTTGCTAATGGTGGCACAATTAAAATCAGAGTTGTCCAAAACATGAGAATTAGGAGAGTGCAGAGGGTGGAGGGGCTACAAGAGATTACAAAAGAAGGGAGGGTGAAACTTGAAAATAAGGATGAGAATTTTAAACTCAAGATGTTGCCTGAAGAAGAGCGAATCCAAGTCAACAAGCAGAGGAATGATGGGTGAACAGGACTTGGCACAAGCAAGGATATGGACAGCATAGTTTTGGGTGACCTTGAGTTTATGGACCATGAAATTATGGGAAGCCAGCCATGAATGTGTTAAGTAGTCAAGTCTAGAGGTAACACAGGCATTGATGAAGGTTTGAGCAACAGATGAGTTGAGGCAGGGATGAAGTTGGAAATATTATGGAGGTGGAAATAGGCGATCTTATTGATAGCGCCAGATATGTGATCGGTAGCTCACCTCAGGATCAAATATGACACTATGAACTCAAACCTCCGGAAAAGAAATTCACTTTGATTGTCACAAATTGTAATAATGATGCTTGACTGAAATTCAGTCCAACCTTGAATGATAATTTTGAGCGTTTTTTTTAAGTGTCTTAGGAACTTTATTTAGTAGCTGAAAGCTTCTGTCGACCGCTGAAAGACATTAATCAATTAATCTGAAATCTCTAGCATACTTCCACATCTGCATATTTGTCTGTTTGGGGAGGAAATGGCCACACATAGTACAGCAATATTAAAGAGGCCATTTCCTCCTTGGTTTTTACAGAGCAGTCACAATATTAGTTTGATTAACAAGATACTAAGGCTTTAAAAAAACAGAATTGCAAATCTGCCAGACCTTAATAGATCAGAACCTTGTAAATTACAACTAATGTACAATCATTTATCTTTATACTTCTCCTCAACAATGAACTAGATAGGACTGCCAACCATGCAGAGACACCACCCCACTGATTTAATTTACAAAGAGAAAGTTCTATATTAATAACCCTACATTCCAAAAGGAAACCTCAATTTTTTTGTCTACATGAATCAACACAGGTCAATTTTAAAGCCATGGGTTAATTGGTCTGGAGGTTGCAGATTCATGGCATGTCGATTATCTCTCTCTATTCCCAATTTAATAATCTTCAATGCCAACTAGGTATTTATGAGGCTCTTTATTTTGAAGGACTTCATTGGAACAAATCTCCAATTTCACCCAAAGTCTTTTTCCAAAGATTGCATCATTAACATTTTATTAAATCACTCCAAAGTGTTCCTCGCCTGTTATTTTAGTTTCAGCAAGTATTCAGGTTTGGTTAAGCAAAGCAAGTGTTCAAACTCAGTAATGTCTCAGCTGTTTTGAGAGATTTGTGACTATCACTTTATCTTTTGGGTTTATTATTTGAGACCAAACACTCAAGGACAAATAACCAGATCAATTCAGAACTGAGCTGTTTGTTATTTTCTTTTTGGTAAAGATTGTCTGTTCAGATTTTTCTTCAATTTACTGTTGGAAAATAATGAAGAAAACAATGCACAGTGTAAAATGGGTGATACTTTGCATGTTCACCAATAGAATTTTTAAAGATTTCAGTGATTTGCTGTTCCATTAAAAATAAACACAATGAAACATGCAGAGAACAACAAAGAATGAAAAAGAACTACAGCACAGGAACAGGCCCTTCGGCCCTCCAAGCTTACACCGACCATGCTGCTGGCTTAACTAAAACTCCCTTCCCTTCCGGGGATGATATCCCCCTATTCCCAACTTATTCACGTATTTGTCAAGATGACTCTCAAAAGTCACTAGCATATCCACTTCCACTACCTCCCCCGGCAGCGAGTTCCAGGCACCCACCATCCTCTGTGTAAAAAAAATCTGCTTTGTACATCTCCTTTAAATCTTGCCCCTCACACCTTAAACTTATGCCTCCCTAGTAATTGACTCTTCCACCCTGGGAAAAAGCTTCTGGTTATCCATTCTGTCCATGACTCTCATAATCTTGTACCCTTCTATCAGATTGCTAATCAACCTCTGTCATTCCAGTGAGAAGAAACCAAGTTTCCCCAACCTCTTCTCAAAGTTAATGCCATCCATTTCAGGCAACATCCTGATAAATCTTTTCTGTACTCTCTCCAAAGCCTCCACATCCTTCTGGTCGTGTAGGAACTAGAATTGAACGCTATATTCCAAGTGCGACCTAACTAAGGTTCTATAGAGGTGCAACATGACTTGCCAATTTTTAAACGCAGTGCCCTGGCCAATGAAGACAAGCATGCCGTATGCTTTCTTGACTATGTTCTCCACTTGCATTGACATTTTAGTGACCTGTGTACTTGTACACCCGGATCCCTTTGTCCATCAATGCTGTTAAGGGTTCTGCCATTTACTGTCTGTTTCCTATCTGTATTAGACCTTCCAAAATGCATTGCCTCACATTTGCCTGGATTAAACTCCATCTGCCATCGCTCTGCTCAAGTCTCCAACTTGAGCAGACTCTACTATCTCTACTCAAGTCTCCAAATTACCTATCTGCAAATCCATCAACCTTTGTATTGTCTGCAAACTTGCTAATCAAACCAGTTACATTTTCCTCCAAATCATTTCTATATATCACAAACAGCAAAGGTTCCAGCACTGATCCCTGAGGAATGCCACTTGTCACAGCCCTCCATTCAGAAATGCACCCTTTCGTTGCTACCCTCTGTCTTCTTTGACCGAGCCAGTTCAGTATCCATCTTGCCAGCTCACCTCTGGTTCCATACAACTTCACCTGCTGCACCAGTCTGCCATAAGAGATCTTGTTAAAGGCCTTACTGAAGTCCATGTCGACAACATCCACTGCCCTATCCTCATCAATCATCTTCATCATTTCCTCAAAAAACTCCATCAAATTAGTGAAACATGACCTCACCTTCACAATGTTGCCTCTCACTAACATGTCCACTTAATTCCAAGTGGGAATAAACCTTTTCTTGAAGAATCCTCTCCAATAGTACCTGTACTACTGATGTAAAGCTCACTGGCCCATAATTATCTGTATTATTCTTACTACTCTTCTTAAACAAAGAAACAACATTATCTATTGTCCATTCTTCTGGGACTTCCCCTGTAGCTAATGAGGACACAAAAATTTCTCAGCAATTTGCACCCTTGTCTTAGTGTTCTGGGATATATTCCATCAGGCCCTGGGGACTTGGCTACCTTAATGTTTCTCAAGAATCCCAAAACCTCCTCCTTTCTGATCTCAACATGACCCAAACTATCTACACCTCCTTTCCCAGATTCATCATCCACCAAGTCCTTCTCTTTGGTAAATATGACACAAAGTACTCATTTCAAACCTCACCTATTTCCTCTGGCTCTATGGATAGATTCCTTCCCTTGTCCTTGAGTGGGCCAACACTCTCCTTGGGTACCCTCTTGCTCTTCATATATGTATAAAAAGTTTTGGGATTTTCCTTAATCCTGCTGACCAATGCTTTTTCATGATCCCTTTTAGCCCTCCTCATTCCTTGCTTAAATTTCTTTCTACTTTCCTTGTCTGCCACACTTGCTTCATGTGTTTCCAGCCCCCTAGCTTTGACAAATGCTTTTTCTCTTTGATTAGGCTGAACAATACCTCTTGTTATCCAAGGTTCCCAAAACTTGCTATATTTATCCTTCATCCCTACAGGAATGTGCCGTTCTGAGTTCCTATCAACTTACACTCGATAGTCCCTCACATGCCAGAACTTGATTCGCCCTCAAACATCTGCCCCCAATCTACATTCTTCAGTTCCTGCCTAATATTGTTGTAATTAGCCTGCCCGCAATTTCGCACTTTAACTTGCGGACTATGCTTATCTTTATCCATCAGTACCTTGACGCTTACTGAATTGTGGTCACTGTTCCCAAACGGCTCCCCTACAGAAATACTGACACCTCGCCAGGCTCATTCCCCAATACCAGTATGGCTCCTTCCCTAGTTGGACTATCTACATACTGTTTCAAGAAGCCCTCCAGGATGCTCCTAATAAACTCTACCTCATTCACTGAGTCTCAATCAATATAGGAGAAATTAAAATCTCCCAACACAACAACCCCACTACTTTTATACCTTGTCAAAATCTGTCTACATATATGTTCCTCTATCTCCTGCTGGCAGTTGATGGTCTATAGTAAACCTGATGTAAAGATACCGGCATTGGACTGGGGTAGTAAGAACTCAGTAAGAATTTAGCAACACCAATTTTAAATCCAACCGATTTATTTGATAGTAAGCTCGCAATTTTACTATCAAATAAATCGGTTGGATTTAAAATTGGTGTTGCTAAATTCTTACTGAGTCCTTACCATAGTAAACCCACAACATTGTGACTACACCCTTCCTATTCCTGAGCTCTATCCAAATTGCCTCGCAGTATGAGCCCAGAGCTCCGAACTCATCAATAATAAGTGGTTGACCAAACTGATGATCAGTTTTTGAGTGGTTAACCAGTTACAATATCACATGGGGATCTATATATAATTAGTAACTATGAGAGTAGACTCAGAGGTCAAAGAGATTGTTAGTAAACTGACAGCAGCTGTTCCATTTGCAGCATTGGTTAGTTACGAAGTTGCTATTATGAAGTGCCCATTTGCCCAGACTTCATATAGGGACAATTAGTGCAACACAATAGTTGTGAGTTATAAACTGATTGGCAAATACAGCATGCGCTGGAATACAACAATTATGCTTTCAAAGAATATTATCAAAAACATATGTTGTGTCATTCATCCAGGATAAAATTATACATTCAGATTCTTCAGGGATAAAGATTCTGAAAAAATCTTTGGGACAAAAGAGCAGAGATTTGGGCAAATTTTCCAGCCATGCTCACCCCAAGGTCGGAAAATCCCACCCGAGGTCAATGGACCTTTGACAGGTCCTGTCCCACCTGCTATAATACTCGTGGTGGGTGAAACGGGAAAATTCACCTTTTAGTGAATTCCTGGAGGGAGTGGCACGAAAGTCTAGTGTTATTATTATTTGACTGTTAATCCAGAAACTCAGCTAATATTTTGGGGACCTGAGTTCAAATCCTACCAGATGGTGGAATATCTGCAAGTAAGAAACTACTGATAACCATGAAACCACTGTCAATTGTCAGAAAAACCTATCTGGTTCACGAATGTCCTTTAGGGAAGGAAATCTGCTGCCCTTACCTGGTCTGGCCTATATGTGACTCCAGAGCCAAAACAATGTGGTTGACTTTCAACTGCCCTCTAAGGGCAACAAGGGGATGGGCAATAAATGTTGGCCAGCCAGTGATGCCCATGTCTCACGAATGAATAAAAAAAATGGTATTTGAACCTACTGGCACATATGAGTTTTTGTGTGAGGCACGTCATCAGACTGGGGATAGATGCCTAGTTGCGTACCAGATGGTTCAGTGCTTAGGATCATCTTCATCCTTATTTCTATCAGTGACTGCATGTAAGTATTATTAAATTACAAATGCAGCAGATTTATTGGTTAATTGAGCACCTAGATGATAACTGAAATATAATATTGACAAATGCATAGCCAGATCTATGTAGTGTAATACTTGATCTTAGAATGCATGGGGGAGGGGGTAATCATAACTTGGAAAAGAATATGCAGATCTGGTGGCCATACTTCATTCGCCTTTTAGAAGAAGAAAAACCAAAATGGAGGAGATGAAGGTCTGAGGAAAGATGGCAGAAACTTTAGAAACAATTTAACAAATGTGCATTGTTAATGGAAGTCTCACCCAGTGGAGTGAGTCCTTCAATACGGCTGGTGTGTTGCCCATGATTTTCCAATGCACAAAGCCATCAGGCATTTTAAGTGACTTCTTATTCTGCACAGTCTGGAGAGAATTCTTTCTCTCTTAGACTGGTCCTTTATTTCCAGTTACGTAAAGCATGGCTGAATCTTTAGATTATATACCATATCCCCAACATGATGGGACACAGATTCTGAGTTTTGGCAGCATATTCTTCCTTCTGCATCCAGTCTAGGCCTATGCAGAGCTCAGGAAGGCAATGGCCTAGTGGTATTATCATTAGGTTATTAATCTAGAAACTCAGCTAATGCTCTGGGAATTCAGGTTCGAATCCTATCTGGTGGTGGAATTTGAATTCATTAAAAAATATCTAGAATTAAGAATCTACTGATAACCATTGTTGGTTGTTGGAAAAACCAAATTGATTCACTAATATCCTTTAGGGAAGGAGATCTGTCGTTCTTACCTGGTCTGTCATATATATGACTCCAGATCCACAGCAACGTGGTTGACTCGCAATAGTGCGATGAAATGACCCTGCAAGCCATTCAGTTAACATAGAACATAGTTGTATCAATGTTTCGAGAAGGCAGCTTATTGCCCCTTCTAAGGATGGATAATAAATGCTGGCCAAGCCAGCAATGCTCCAAGGAGTGAAGGAACTAAAAAAAAGGCCAGTAAACAGTCTATTTGCACCATTAGGATGAGGGATCCTTTGAAGAGGATTTTATGTGAAGCTTTGCTCCATCATACTGATCTATCTTCTCTGGAAATGCAAAAGGCACCATAAGTGTTTTTTTTGGGTCATGGTATCCAGCTTAGGGCTAGGGGGGACTGGGGTTCCCACTTCGTTGCAAAGCAAACCAACAGGAATTTCAGCCCAAGTAAATATTAATGATAACAGCAAAGAAGTCTATAAAGTTTTGAACGGATGAAGTAAATTAAACTCATTCGATGAATTAAAGTCAGAATATAATTTCAAGATCAGTAAAAGACATACATTTATGAAACAGATCTTCAATTCAGGTCTTTGAGAAACAAATCTTTAGTGAAAGAGTAATTAATATTGATAAAGCTCTTCTTGTGGAATCCAAGATGTTGCAAGTTCATGATATAATTAGATGCTATTTTTGATGAGTTGAAGTCATTGAGAACAAGTTCAATGGGCTGAAAGGCCTATTCTTTCTTTGACACATCCTTGCACTCCTGTAATATGGTTGTCCGAAGGCAGACCAATATTACAACTGCTCTTAAAATTTTCCCATTTTGTAGCTCTTTAACAGAAATAGCAATGTAGTTGCTGTGGGTTATTTTCTTCATTGCTGCCTTTACTTCAGAAAAAAGTTGGAAAGGTTCTTATCCAATTGTCAATTACAACAACTGACTTTGAAACAATTATCACTGACACGTAATTGGCTTTAATGCTTATTGCTTTATTCCTTTCGTTTATGCAGATGTGTGGAAGTATTCAGAGAGGAATTACATAATAGAATACATATTTAATTTGATCTGCCATGAAAATATGGTGCAAACTATAACAGGTACACTAGGTGAGATTTTCTGGCCATTCCTGCTCATGGGATTTTCAGGTAGCACTGAAGGTGACCTCTTGTCAATTTGTCTGGTTTAATTTTTATTAAACATTTGCATAGTGACTTGATAAAACTGAGTGGTTTGCTAAAAGGACATGAAGGGTCAACCGATATCTGCAATTAAATGTAAGGTCTGGATGCACTTCCTTATCTAAAGGATATCAGTAAAGCAGATGGTTCACCAGGTGGATTTCTTTCTACCAAAATCTGATACATTTAAAGTTATAATTACTGTGACTTGCTTTTTAACTCCATATTTGTACAATTAACTGGATTTAAATTCTCGAGTCAGGATTATCAAATGTTAGGACTAATCTTTGCTGTTGTGATTCTATCTCACCGGACCATCTGACTCAGGCTGTTTGTGATATGTGTGGCGCGGGGCGCTCCTGCGGATACACGCAGCGCAGGGTGCTCCTGGGACCTTCAGTTATGTGCTGCAGCGTTGGATATAAGGAAGCTACATCCACTTTTTTGCAGCACCAGCAACTGTAAACCAGGGAAGTGTTTGTTCCAGCACAGTGTTACCACAAAACACATCTTCTGTTCACTGTCCGTGTCACCATTTCACAGGGACCGCCTCCTCTATGACACTCTGGTCCAATCATCCATCACCTTCAACTCCCCATTCCCTTCCCACAGCTCCTTCCCTTGCAACTGCAGAAGGTTCCTTTACTTCCTCCCTCCTCATGGTTCAAGGCCCCAAATAATTCTTTCAAGTTAAGCAGCATTTCATTTGCACTTGCTTCACATTTTTTCGACTGTTTTTGCTGCTCCTAATGCAACTCCTTTAGGTAAAGGCAACACGTGGCACAGTGGTTGGCACTGCTGCCTCACAATGCCAGGGACCCGGGTTCAATTCCAGCCTTGGGTCACTGTTCTCCCCGTGTCAGTGTGGGCTTCTTCCCAGTGCTCCGGTTTCCTTCTACATTTCAAAGTTGTGTGGATTAGGTTGATAGGCCATGATAAATTGCCCCTTAGTATCATAGGTATTAGGAGGGTAAATATATGGGGTTATGGGGATAGGACCTGGGTAGGTGCAACTTGATGGGCCAAATGGCCTCCTTCTACATGAAAGATTCTATGATGGGAGACTAAAGCCAGAATGACCGACCACTTTGCAGAACATGTTCACTCAGTCCACAAGCATAATCTCAATCTTCCTATTGCTTGTCATTTTAACTCAGCATCTTGCTCTCATACCCACACAGCCATCCTTTTCCCTGCTACAATGCTTCCATGAAGAACAGTATTTCATCTTTTGGTGGGGCATGTTGCAACCCTCAGGATTCAACAATGAATTCAGCAACCTTTGGATTTTGACTTTTCTCCTCCAGTTGAAATTTCCCCCCCCACTCCCCGGCCTCTCTTTTTAATATCCCATCCACATACTGCTTCAATGCAAAACAACACCTCTCACATCAGGCCATCTGTTGTTAAAGTTACCACTTACTTTTTGAAGTTTCTACAGCTCTAACACATTCTCCCCCTTTCAGTCCTGACTAGCCTAAGGCAATGATGTGTAACTGAGGTGAATGGGACACATGAGTGGCCCTCTTTCATCTCAAGATTGAACTTGGGCATATTCTTTTATACGACCCTTAAATAAGATTGAATACATAGTAATACACGGTGAATATTTCATAACGTCATCGAAAATGCTAAACAATTTGTATATTAATAGAATTGGAAGCAGTCAAGAACAAAATAAACATTCACACTTTATTTTTCACACAGAGAGGGGTAAGTATTTGGAACAAGCAGCCAGAGGTAGTCGTAGAGGTGGGTACAATTTTGTCTCTTGAAGAGCATTTAGATAGTTACATGGGTATGTGGACCAAAAATGGGAAATTGGGATTAGCTTAAGGGTTTAAAAAAAAGGGCAGCATGGACAAGTTGGGCCAAAAGGCCTGTTTCCATGCTGTAAACCTCTATGACTCTATGATTGGATGCAGAGGGAGCACATGGCATCTTAGAATGTAACCAATGATAACAGTTGGATCTGTTGTGTGACCAATCGTAACATGCTGCAAGGGTCAGCTGACCCAGTAAACTGTAACCAATGACAAAATGATGTGGTGACCAGCTGACTAGGTATAAATAAGAAGCTGCTGGGGTTTGTAGGAGCTTGAAATGGCCCAGGATGATGCCTCAAGTATTGATATAGTGATGCTTCTTCATTAAACTGTTTTCTTTGGTTTATAAGTTGGAGTAAGTTTTGTTTCATTTTATTGCTAATAACTGAAGACTCTCTTCTGCTGGATGAACATTGCTCTCATGGTCAATGATGTCTGCAATCAATATGCACCTCACTTCACATGCTCTTCACATGTGTATCACTAAAATTATATCAGTAAAATAAAGTTACTTGGGTAAAAGTCAGCAGAATTTGCATGGGCGACAGTCAACAAAATAATCTTGAGGGCTGCACTCAGACCCTGATATGCCGCATGTGGTCCTCAGGCCGCAGCTTGCCCACCACTGGGCTACAGAGTCAGAGATAACTTGGTTTATCTCCTTTTAGATGCTGGCAGACTTGCTGAGGTTTTCCAGCACCTTCTGTTCTTGTTTCAACTAAGTTTAAGGATCCAGACAAGATTAAAGATATTTGACAGGCTAAGGAGAAGGTGACTGTCTATGTGGGTAGGATTTTAGGCGAAAAGAGATTTTGACTGTTGGGGGGGGGGGAATTCATTTTGACCCAGGCCTCAGGTTTTGCCATGGGGAAGAGGGTGCTCGTTGCAAAAATTGGGATTCAGGTCTTGTTTTGGGAGGGGATGGTGGGAAGGGTTCCCAAGGCATGAGGAATCCAATGGACATGAGGCATCTCCTTGGAGGGAAGTTGGGTATTGATGGTGAGAGCCCTGTGGGGAGGAGGTAGTCATGGAGGAGGGGGTGGAGTGGGAATACTATGGGAGGATGGTAGTTGGGGGTTGGTGGGAGGGTCACATGGTATTGGCAGAGATAGTTTGGGTGTGGGGAATTTCCCCCCAATGGTTCAGAGATGTGGGGTGAGTCCAGTGGGAGTTCAGTGTTGGTTTGTATAATAGGTATCCAGAAGTTAGAATTAGTGTTAATTTTGCAACATTTCTGGGTAACTATTGCTATATGACAGATGGGCCACCTGAAGTTCGCAAGTCGTATTTCCAGATGGTTCCCAGTGCAGGGGAATTACACTTCTTGGTCAACTGTTATGCAATTCTTACCCGGGAACTTCCGGAGCTGGGGATTTTCCTGAGTGCATCTTTGGAACAACCCCCTGCCCTCCCAACCTCTAGTTATAGCTTGGAAATTGCTACCACGTCCATCTGAGGAAAGCTCAATCTGAAAAGATTGGGAAACTGAAAGTTCATTCCGGAGCAAAAATGTTCTGGAAAGGTTGGGAATTTTAGGGCTAGGTGCAGCATATTGTGTTATTGACATAGCAACAGTTGCTATATTTATTTGGCAGGGTAGTGTTTTAATAATCATTAAAATTTCTCATGTCAGTAAGTGTAAAATAAAAGTGGTTTTCCCAGAGCAAGTTTCTCACAGAACAGTGTCAGCACAGTTCTTTTAAAGGTTCAAAATCTTCAATGTTCCATGTTGCCATTATATGAGGAATAAAGTAGTTTTGGTATTCAGAAGCTCCTGACCCTTTGGGAAAATAAGCAGGACAATGCATGCTTTTTGAGGGGTGGGGGGAATTAAGAGTGATTTTGCACACACAATTGGCAGCTCTTCATTTTGTGTTGTGGTAGGCAGCTCTGTGATAAACGTCATCTGGGATTCAAGAGCCTGACTCCGGGGTGGCAGTCTCTCTCACATTTCCTGCAGAGGAAGAGAGTGGGCTGAGAAGATGCAAGGTTCACGGGCCTTAGTTTTCTGAGGCCTCAATTTTCTCAGGACTGTCTTCTCGGCCAGCTGAGCTTTAAGTTTCTTCTCATCTTTTCAAATGCCCTTCTAAACAGGAGTTTTTAGAGGTTGCATCCATTGTCAAATATTCCCCCCCCCCTCACTGGTGGTGTCAATGTCCAGCACCTTGATATTTTACTTACAGGTGTCTCTGTTGCAGAGGCATAGATACCCAGGAAGTCACGATTCAGTGGCCAGTTCACTATACAGAGTGTCTTTAGGTACAGAGCTGTCATCCATCTGCTGAATGTGCCAGGAAGTCACTGGCTGAGCAATGAGTGTATGCTGATGCACACACATCACAAAGCATATACCCAGAAATACACATGCAGCACACAAAGACACATGGTTACTTGCTTGTCCATGGAAACACTACCAATGTATAGTTTATGCAGGTGGTATAAAAAAGGTGGGTTTTAAGTCTATTAATTGTTAGATTTGTAACAAAACAAACCGGCAGCGTGACACAGATTCTGGAACTTCATGCAACATAAAAGTAGGAGAAAACTGCTACCTGCAGTGTCATGACAACATACTTGTAAGCATGCTCAGCACTAAAGTATATTTTGCAATTTGACACTCCTGGCAAAGAGCTTGCATTGAAAACATGTATCAGGAATTTAGCTGCTGGGGTAAGTGCCTTCGAATACAGCCATGCAATTCTGATCATCATTCTTCGATACTGAATTTCTGAAAAATCAATTTCTTTGGAAATTTGCCAATAAATTCAACACTTCAAAAGTGCCAGCAAAGTTTGAATTCTAAAACACGCAAGCTAGTCATGTATCACATTTAAAGAACATGAATTATATGCCTAATTTATCGTAGCACTCTCCTTGCATACCGGCCTGTGCTCTGCCTTAGAAGAAACTAATTGATCCATTCGAGAATCTGAATTTAGTCAGAGGTATGAGATTAGAATGTCTTCTCAAGTTCAAATCTGATGATGACCTCATGTTACATTGCCAATTTCCCTTGGAACTCACAGCTTAGGTCAGCAGCTCAGGTCAACCATGCAATGGAAACCAAAGTTTTGTGTCTCCGTTCTCACGTCCAAAGGTCAAACTATTTTTTTTGTCTATACATGAATGTGAGTGGTGTCGCAAAGGCAGAGGGCAGAATCTTCCTGACAGAGAAAACGTTCGCATTCTGGGACTATTTCTGGTTCCACAGTTCTCCATACGGTATTGTGATCTTATGGAAGGCGCCTCAGCATTCAATGTCCAATTAAGCAACGTGAGAGGTCCAGTGAGAGAGCATGCAGCAATGAACTGCTGCAGCCCGACTGGAAGAGTTTTGTGCTGCTGAGGTAGATGGGTGAACATGATACTGCCTCTGAATGGAGGTGTTCTTAGATGACTGTGGCACATTGTAAAATAGTCTAGAGGTATTAATGTGTGGAGGAATGAATGTGGTCCTGCTTCTGGTTGCTTCAGCCTGGCAGGTTGGTCATTCAGATTTGAGAGGAGGCTCCGATGGCTCTCAGGCTGTCAGGGTCTGCCTCCTAATAGTTGTTAGGCCCCAGACTCTGAGGTTGGGAAAACTCAGTCCACCTGGGAAATTGGCCTTTGATTGTGGTATAGCTGGGATTGATTGGCTGCCTGGAGGCAGACCAGCATTGGGAACTGTCCTGATAGGATTCTGAAAACCCTTTCCGGTGCCACCTGCCTCCAAACGGTCAGGAAGATTCTGTTCTGAGCTGATAGGCTGAGCAGCCAAAGAGCTGCTGCTCACTGGGGATTGAAAGAGTTTCAGCATCAATCACTTCCACAAAGCTCCCCCTGCCTTTGAGGAAGTTATGGGAGCCAAAGTAAATCATAATTTAAGTGCTTCCAAAAAAAAGTGTGTAAGCGACTTTTGCTTGAGTGCGTGCAATTCTTGTAAAAGCATTCATTTTAAAAAAGTAGCTTCCTTTGGCCTTTTTAAAAATTAGTTCCCAGGATGTGGGTGTCACTGGCACGGTGACATTTACTGCCCGTCCCAAAGTGGTGTGATCAAATAACAGGCTTCCTGAAACCCTTCTGAGGCCGATTAAGAATCAACCACAGTGGTGTGGGTCTGAGATCACAAATAGAACAAAGTTAGTAAGGGTGTTAACGTTCTTTTCCTGAATGATATCACTGAACCAGTTGTTACTTTGTGAAATTTAATAAAATTCATAAACATTTTCAGCACAGAAGGCAGCCATTTCTCCCATCGTGCCCATGCCAGTCAACAAAGATCTGACTCTACTAATTCCATTTTCCAGCGCTTGGTCCATCACTGTGGAGATCAACAGCAATGCAAGGGAATATCTACATGAGAGACTCTGCCTCAGCCACCTTTTCAGGCAGTGAGTTCCAAACTCCTACCACTTGCTGGATGAAAAGATTTCTCTTCATGTTCCCTCTTAACCTTCTACTCTTACTTTACATCTATGCCCCGGATTATACAGACCTCCACTATGCCTTTCTACCCACTCTATTTATGCTCCTCATAATCTTATGTACCTCTATCCAGTCTTCATTTTACATTCAAGCAGGATTTCTGTCTGCCATTGGGAAGAAGTCCTGCGCCTCCAGGCATGGCGCTGCAGCGGTGGGAAGAGGCACTGCAGTGGTGGGAAGAGGCACTGCAGTGACATGCCTGGGATTATTGGCATATGGAGACCAGGAAAGTGGTTGGGATCCCGGAGTGGGAAGGGTAGGGGACATATGGGCATTGGGGGCAGGGTCACGATGGGGATAAATGAGGTCCCGGAGAAGGGGTCAGGGGAGAAAGGGATTCAGAGATCTCTGAGCTTCACAGGAGGGCACTCAACAACAAAGGGTTTTCTGATGGAGGTGCTCCTCTCCTGCTAACAGCCTGTGATGTAGCTGTTAAATTTTTTTCTATTACTCCACTGATCTGTCATTTGTCTGCCCAAAAATTGAGGCTGGGCAAGGACACATCCTTAAGTGGCTAACAGGGACAACAGTGGGCTCCCCTGCCCTAAGCCTCAAAACCCAGTGAGAAAGTAAAATTCAGGCCATACATAATAATTTAATTCTCATTCTATCTTGATCCTCTTGCAACAAATTTGATTTGATACAACTTACTTCGCAATTAGAGTATCTACCAACTTCTCAAATACAGGAGCACAGAGGCCAAGTCAAGTGCTCCTATTGCTGTCCCAGCATGAATAAGTTAAATCAACACAAATATGAATAACAATCCATTGATGATTTGACTGACCACAGAAGATGTAAATGGTTGGCCAATTTATCAATTGTTTGTCCAGAAATTCTGCGCTCCTCATACAGTAATGGAAGGCACAGTGGCATAATTGTGAGCACTGCTGCCTCACAGCACCAGGGACCCTGGTTCAATTCCGACTTTGGGTGACTATGTGGAGTTTGCATGTTTTCCCTGTGTCTGCATGGGTTTCCTTCAGGTGCTCCGGTTTCCTTCCATTGTCCAAAGTTGTGTGGCTTAGGTTGATTGGCCAAGCTAAATTGCACTTTAGTGTCAGAGGGACTAGCAAGCTAAATACCTGAAGTTACAGGGATAGGGTCTGGGCGGGATTGTTGTTGGTGCAGGCTCAATGGGCTGAACGGTCTCCTTCTGCACTGTAGGAATTCTACGATTGCAGCCTAGAGGAGATCAATGTACAGACTTAATTTATTATCTATCCATCATGTTTAAAATGTAACATGAATACAAATTGTTCTAACAGAAACAAAATATGGTGACACTGAATTCTTCTTCCTGCAATTGTAGATAGGTGAGAGATTGGGGATAAAGAGAAGACAGGACTCTCAAATGACTTTTCTTGTCTGTTGAACTTGACTAGTCATTGAGTAAACCTGCTGAGTCATTGAAGGAATCGCAGATAAAGATAACTCAAAATTTACTGGAAATGTTGCATATGAGTTAATTCTGAAATGGATTTCTGTTAAACTCAAGAGAAAGTCGAAGTAACTAACAACAAATTCTGGATAAAAGCATTGGGATTCAAAACGTCAACTCTTTTCTCTCCTTACAGATGCTGCCAGATCTATTGAGATTTTTCAGCATTTTCTCTTTTGGTAACAAATTTTGGAATTATTTTCCAATTTAGGATTGGGGACCCAATACCCACATAAATTACTGATGTGGAGATGCTGGTGTTGGACTGGGGTGGTCGTAGTAATAAGTCTCACAACACCAGGTTAAAGTAGAACAGGTTTATTTGGAATCATGAGCTCTCTGAGCGCTGCTCCTTCATCAGGTGAGTGATGAAGGGGCAACACTCTGAAAGTTTGTGATTTCAAATAAACCTGTTGAATTTGACCTAGTGTTTTGAGACTTCTTGCTGATAAATTCCCGGCTCCCGACCCTGCAACTCAACTGTCAAACGTTAATGTCCTAATTGGCAGTTGGTCAGCTTGACACCCAATTAGTAATACCGAATCGTTTCTTCTTAATCCTTCTTAATCCAGCCGCCGGCTGGATCAGCATTTTATCCGCATATCCTTAACTGTCCCTAAGAAGGTGGTGGTGAGCCATCTTCTTGAACTGGTGCAGTCCATGTGATATAGGTACACCCAGAGTACTGTTAGGGAGGGAGTTCCAGGATTTTGACCCAGGACAGTGAAGGAAAGCAATATATTTCAGTCATGATGATGTGTAGTTTTGAAGCGAACATACAAAGGCCATCGAAAATCCTGGCCTAGATCTCTGTTTTTAAACATTTAACTTGTCAAGTTCTGTAAAATACCTCAAACTAGTGACCATGTGAACAGTGAGCATTTCAAAGTCTAGAGTTGACACCAAAATGGTGGCATCTGAATTTGAAATCAACTTGATTTATTTCTTGCACACAAAAGTTTCAGTAGTAAAATAATGAACAACAGCTAATATTTCACAACAGATGTCAGATGTACATGCTATACTCTGCAAATATCCATTACAATCAAAAGGCAGAGGAGCCTTCCCTTCCCATAGGAAGGGAAGATTTCATTCTGGATCTCATATCTTTGTATAACAGGTTGAGGGTAAAACATCTGATCAGCAAAACTCAGCATGCTGACACTACAGTTTGTGTTATTTTACACATGTTTATCTGAGTTGATATTGCATTAAACTAAGACCGCAGGCAAGTTTTCGGTGCTTGGAAATTAATTTTAGCAATTGGAAGTTCATTCCTTTGGGGTGAATTTCTGCCATGAAGGTGGAAAACAGAATGGGTTTTGTTTTCTAGTCAGGAACTAGTCTCTAAATGGAGACTGATTTTTTCTTGTGCGTAAGCCCTTAGTTGGTGTGGAAACAGGTTTCCTGATCAATTAAGGGTGGTGGGTAAAATCTTGAAGCTGGAGAGCTAATCTGAAGCCTTCCAGCCTCACAGGCGCACCAGGCCGTAACATAAAGTGTGCCTTATGAGCTTTTAAAAAAATTCTAATTTGAAAAAAAGCAAAAAAAAACAGCCAACTACTATCGTGGGGGCAGGAACTCCTCTGCAGGTTGGTATTTAGTATTATCTTTACCCACCAGGTAAGGGGGGCCTGTACACTTGCCAGTAGAACTGAACATGCCACCTTGATGCCTGATTCCAGGTTGATTTGTACCCCATCCCACCACCACCCTATTCATGTTGGGAAACCAACAAACCTCTTATTGAGTTTGATTGCCTACCCACCTTCTAAGGCCTTTCTTGGCTCCAAACTCATCACCCACAAAATGGCTAGTAGTAGGAACTGAGACTGCCTGGCACCAGTAATTTTGCACTGAGCCCCAGCTCTGTTTCCGAATCTAGAGGGTGGGGCCAAAGACACAATTTGTATTCAGAATTTTTTTTTAGAAGCCCTTACTCTTCACAGAATAAAACAGGCAAAAGATAATTGCAGGTTTGATGCCTGGACCAAATAATGTTCATTAACCTCATCAAGAGGAGCATACACCAAGAGGAGCATAAAAATGTTTCCAGGTTCAAATTCCTACACTTCAACATTATCCAGTAAACTTTGTTCAAAATGAAAGATTGGATTTAGTTGTCATGCTTCCATGCTCATCTAGTGCAAAACATCATTAACAGCCTCATATTTGACGATTGGACTCTTTGGGAAAATGTAAAAGGACCACTGATGCATGTCAAAGTGTACTCGAGGATTACTACAGGAAACTGTGCAGATTTTGGGTGGTTAGAGAAATGGCCATGGCTAAGATATTGAGGCAGATTTTCACTTTATCACTTGGCTGTAAGATTGAAACTAAGGATTGGCTGCCAATTAGAAATACAGTCTGCTTTCATGAACATTAATTTCAATGGGCCTCAGTTTTCAACATCCACCTCCTTTCCTTATGATTTACTGCCTTGAAGAAAAGGGTAGAGCATGAAAGTCAAAATAACTTTAAAATGGTGCCTCAAAACTCTGAGTTTCAAGTCATAAATCTATTTCAATTTTGCTGCTATGATTAAGGGCAAATTGAAATATCATATTGCTCTATCTTTCAAATATTATGAACCAGGAAAGCCTCAACAAAAAAAAACTACGAATTTATAATTTCAATTTATATTGTTAAAACACAGACTTCAGGAGAGAGAAGTTTAAATGGTGAAACTTTGGGAAGAAGAGGTTAAAACAGTGAAACAGGCTCAGGGAGGGGTTAAAACAGCAAGACTTTGGGACAGGGAGATTAAAATGGCAAGACTTAGCGGAAGAGGATTAAAACATCGAGACTTTGGGGAAAGAGGAGTTAAATAGTGAGAGTTCAGGGAAGAGGGTTAAAATAGTGAAGCTTTGGGGAGAGAGGGGTTAAAATAGTGAAACTTTGGGGATTGAGAGGTTAAAATAGTGAGATTTTGGGATAGATGGTTTAAAATAGACTTTGGAGATAAAGAAGTTAAAACAGTGAAGCTTTGGGGAGAGAGGGGTTAAAATAGAGAGACTTTGGGGATTGAGAGGAGTTTCATTTTGAAAAGAGCTGTAAACAGTGAGAAGTGTTCAGTAACATCTTAAAAGCTGTAAATTGATTGGCTGTTGGATCAGTGCAAATATCCGGAAGTTGGAAAACGTCAATTTTTAAATATTTTGTTTAAATTGTTAAAAGACCTTTTCTATTATTAAGGTTTAAATGAATAGTTAGTGATGTAAGGAGAGACATTTTTTTTAAAAAAAGGAAAACAAATAATTAGTGACTAAAACTCATCAAAAATATCAGGCAGCACAAGTGCACAGAGATTCGCACTGCTCCCTCACAACACCAGGGACCCAGATTCTATTCCAGCCTCACTGTCTGTGTGGAGTTTGCATGTTCTCCTTGCATCTGCATGGATTTCCTCTGAGTGCTCTGGTTTCTTCCCACAGTCCAATGACGTGCAGGTTAAATGGACTGGCTATATTCCCCCTTATATTGCCCCTTAGCATCCCAAGATGTGTAGGTTAGGTGAATTAGCATGCAGTTACAGGGATGGGATGGAGGGGAGGGCCTAGATAGGATGCTCTTTTGGAAAGTTGGTGCAGACTCAATGGGCCGAATAGCCTCCTTCTGCTTTGGAAAGATTATATGATGTGTTGCATTGGTAGAAAGTGGGAGCTTCTGATACTATTGTGAACCAGGGCAAACACAACTGCAGTAAATGTCTGTAGCTCAGTGTCATTCAGCTGGAGGCTGAGCTGCAGACACTGTGACACATCAAGAAGTGGGAAAATTACCTGGGTACTTTGCACCAAGAAACAAATTCTTAGAACAGGGTCTTCTGATTTGGTCAATGGTGAGGAGCAGGATGGTGTGAGTAACGTAAAGGGATCCAGAGGCAGGAATGCAGGAGTCTTGCAAACGTCCAACATATCTGAGGCTTTTTTATTTTGCCCGCATGAGAGTAGGGGCGCAAATGCATTGACTAAATGAATAGGGCATCATGGCACAGGAAGACATTTAGGCTGGTGGAGTGAGTAGGAATGTGGTGTAATATGAGGTAGTCAGAGGGATTGACATGTTTCTCTGTAGCCAAGAGCAAGAGTCCAGACAATTGTGTTGCCTGCCAGGGTTCAGGACATCTTCTACGGGCTGGGGAGGAACTTGCATGGGAGAGGGAGAATCCAGCTGTGATGGTCTATGTATGTATCAATACCATAGGTAATAATAAGAAACAGATTCTGCTCTGCAATTAAGAGCAACTATGGGCTAAACTGAAAAGCAGAACTTTGAGGGTAATGATCTCTGGATTATGACCTGAGACATAAGCAAATTAGCATTGAGTAAATCAGATCAGAGGAATGAATGCATGGCTCAAAGATTGGTGTGGGAGAAATGAATTTTGATTCCTGGGGCACTGGCACCAGTTATACCTCACTGGACCCAGCTTTCTGATGAATTATATAACAATGGCAGTGGAGAGGGCATTAAGCTAGTTAGTGAGACGAAATATAGTGCAGGAAATAGCAAAAGTAACAGAGCAAGATAGCAACTTGGGTAACATAGGAAGGCAGCAGTTTGGCCTCTCAGGGTAAAAGAGCTTCTAAGAGACAGCAATCACAACATGACAGGACTTCATGTTACTTTCGAAAGTGAGAAATATGGATCCATGTTTTAAACATGACGAAAGGTAACTATGAGAATATGAAAGCAGAGCTGACTGAGGTGAACCTGGAAATCAGGTTAAAAGGTAGGACGGCAGACTGGAATGTGGCTGACCTTTAAGAAAATATTTAATAACCCTCAGGAAAAATTTATCCCAGTGAGGAAAAAAGGCTTTTTGAGAATGATACATCACCCATGATTAAATAAGGAAGTTAAGGATATTAAATTGAGATTACACAAATCTACAAAGATTAAAGGTCAGAGGAATGGACAGACTTTAAGATTTGACAAAGAACTAATAAAAAGATAACAAAGAGGCAGAAAGCAGAGTAAGAGAGAAAGCTCGCTAACAAAATATCAAAATTGACAATAAGGCTAGAATTTTCTGGCCTCTCCTGCTGGCGGAACCTTCTGGTCCCGCCAAAGTTAACAGATATTTGAACGGCTTGCTGCATCCACCATGGAGAAATCTAACCAGGATGGGGCCAGAAGATTCTGGCCCATAGGTTTCTCCAACTATTTGAAGATGAAAAGCGTAACTAATGCTTGTGCTGGTTCTACGGAAATGGACTCTGGGGAATTGATAATAGAACACAAGGAAATAGCAGAGACGAGTGTATGGGAGCTAGATTTGTCGATGACACCAAGATCAGGAGAAGTTATCAAAAAGTAGAGAGTTTGCAGAAACTGGGAAAAAAATGGCAGATGGACTATAATAGGAACCAAATGTGAACTCATGCATTTTGGCTGGAAGAACAGAAAAGCAGTATACTTCTGAAATGGAGAGAGACTGCAGGAGGGAACTGGGTCTCCTAATATATGAATCATATAAATTTAGACTCCATATACAGCAAATGATTAGGCACTACATGCAAAAGGAAAGAAATATAAAAGTGGAGAATTTTAACTGCATTTCTACAGAGCTTTAGTGAGATCACATCTGGAGTATTTTTAATCTCCGTACTTATAAAATTATATAATTGCTTTAGAAGCAGTTCATAAAAGGTTTAATAGATTAATCCTGGATGAAAGGTTTATTTTATGAAGAGAAGTTGAACAGGTTAGGCCTGTACCCATTGGGGTTTAGAAGAATGAAAGGTGATCTTATTGAAGCATATAACATCCTGAGGAAATTGGATAGATAGCAGGGGATGTTGTAATGAATGTTCAGAGGCAGAAGTCCTTTTGCCAAAATCCTTTTGTTTAAAATTCCAATAGTAGTACACAAGTGCTATCAGTCAACAATCTATCTTTGGGAGTGCCAGAGGAACTGACACTCCTAGTTAAATGCAAGGAGAAGACTTCCTGATTGGCCCATCAACTGGCTCTTTAATCAGAGAGTTCATACTCCAATTGGCCAATTTCAATGGCCTGACTGAAGTCATTACAGATGTCTTGTGGGGGAACTAACACTTGGTGACAGGGTTTAACAATAAGAGATTTCCTTTTAAAGGTATAGATGATGAGAATTTTATTATCTCAAAGGGCCATTACAGTGTGGATTTCACTTCCTCGAGAAGATAATGGAAGCTGAGTTTTAAGATTTATTTTAGGCTGAATTAGATTTTTGATGGTCAAGTGAGTCAAGCTTTAAGAGATGTGGGTAGGAAAGTGAAGCTGACACCACAACTAGATTAGCCTATTGAATTGAAAAATGGATCGAAGGGCTGAATGGCCTCCACTTGCTCTTCAGTCCTACGTTGCTATTTTCCACCCTCTAAATCCATTGATGCTAATTTATCCATTGTGCTTCCTCTCTTAGCTGAAAGAAGGTAATAACCTGGCCATAGATGGTTGCATATGTTTCAGGTTAATCATGAGAGACAGCCAACAGGAGGTATGCTCAATAGTATATGGCCCATCCAGTTTTTCCTTGCTTTACCATGAAATACTTTATTTAGCAACTCAGATGAGAACTTGTGAAATATATGCATAGTATAGCAGAGTTCAAACAGTCAAGGCTGGCATTTAAACTCAAGCAAAACACTCTGCCAGAAGATCTATTAGATCATGTTGAATATTTATTTTTATCTTTTCTCATACAAGAACATGCATCCACGTAATAAAAAAGCACACTACCCTTTCATGCAATGTGAAATATTGGTTTTCAGCATTGCCTGCATATTTTCCAATTCATCACTAAATATGTTAGAATTTTCAAAGTTCTATTTTCATTTGATAGGAAACACCCAATTTATAAAAAGGAGACTAGTCAGTTTGTTTCTATTAATGGCTACAAGCCACTTTTTATTTGATAAATTCACCTAGAAGTCATTATCTAAATGGAGGTCAAGATTTGCACCTTTACTTTTAAAAAAATTGTAATGTTTTAAAGCCATTTGCAATTCCCACATGTGTCCTAATTTGCATTTTAATGCTTACTTTCATGTTAAAAAGTCTGTGATCTGAAGTTTGTAAGATTTTTAGAAAAGTAGACAGAGGTGCATGTAATTATCTGAATTTTTCAGCTGCTCTGCAACACTCCATGGCAGTAACTGTGACTTCCTCTGAATACTGGAAATCTGTGACAAAGACACAGCACATTTTGTACAAAAACTATTTTATTTTGGAGAAGAATGTAAATGCTCACTTGATGTGTGATGGGGAAAAGAATTGTGAACATTGTTCTTTCGCTAAACAAGTCAAAATGTTTACAACTGTCTGAACTGCAACCACAATTCACCTTATGTCAAAATTTGTTGCGGGTTGCCCTTCAGCAGATTTGACAGAATTCAGAATTTGTTTAAATATTAAGCAATGCGTGTGGCATCCTGTGAAACTTCCAAAGTTTAAGCAATTTACAGTGAATCCTACAGAATTTCCAAAGATGTCACATGTGCCCTGAAAATAAAACATTAGCAACTGTTCGAGAAATAGTTGCATCAGTGAGTTCTTTTTGAAAATAGGGCACAAGATTCAAATTTTTTGAATAATTATCTTTTCTGATTCTTCTGTTTGTAAATACTGGAAAATATAACCATTACAATTGAATTTCACAGCTTATTTAAGGAGTTTTAAAAAAGTACTAAATTGGACAACCTTGGTTTTCCAGGCTTGAAGGGAGACAGCTAGAGAATAACCGAGTAGGGGCAAGTACAATAACGAGCTGAATTCTGTGGGTGTGGGGTCAGGGGTAGACTGCCTGTCTAGCCACTCCCCCACACCGTCCACTCTGGATGGAAAGTTTTGATAAGTCTGTCCTCTGATGATAACATAAAGGGGCTGGCTAAACAGACTAAGAGTCGGACTTCCACCCCTCAGCAGGAGGCAGGGTCTCCCCTTGAGGGTTGTCGGTTAATCTAATAACTCTAATAGTCCCAACAGCACCAGAGCTCAGTAGTGGGTATTGCTGGGACTGCAAGAAAGTACAGGAAGAAGACAAATGGCCATTGGAGATAAGTCCTGGAGTTTAAAGGCAGAAAGGGATTACAGAGCATGGGAAGAGGACTGGGGTGGGCAAGGGAGGTAGAAGAGGTGAATGTGTGCTCAGAGCTTTAGGGCAAGTGGGGACAAACAAGGGGAGAATAACATCTTACAGTACACAATGCACTCTCAGATTGACACATCTTCTCTTCCTTTCCAAAGAAAACTTTTTAAAAACAACCTTCACACTTGGCCAACCTGCCACTGCCTTGTGTTTTATGGCAGTTGAAGCAAATTGATTCCCTTAATTGCCAATTAACAGGGCAGTTAAGGGCCTCAATAGGCCTAAGCAGTGACCTCCTCCCACAGCTTCATACCACGTTATGGGAAACAGATTGTCTGTAGGTGGGAAGGAGGTAATCTCAGTACCTGACAACAGTCTCCCATGGGTGACTGTAAAATTCAGCTCAATTGATCTTAATGAAAAGATAGATCTTCAAAACATTCTGTGGCAATAAAGTGTCGGAACAACTAGTGAAAGGCCAATTTAAGATTAATGTTATAAAGCTGTTCATACAAAGAATGATTTATATATGGAATTAATATCTTGACCATGATCACCAGCGTTTACATTCCTCATCTTTTTGTTCATGGCATTTTTGTCAATCTCTCCCTATCCTTTACCTAATGTTGGTCCTCTATCCAGCCCCTGCTCCACCCACTCCACAACGGTATAAACCTCATCCCATTTCCAGCTCTTTTTAGCTCTGATGAACAGTCATCCAGACTTGAAACATTGGAGAGAGAATGGAGCTACAGATGCTGTCAGATCTGCTGAAATTTTCCAGCATTTTCTGTTTTTGTTTGGACTAAACTTCTGGGATAAAAAGAATAGAAATTTCAGAATTGTTTGAACAAAAAGCTGAATGTTAGGAAACAAAGACCATATGGGTTGATTATTGAGAGAGTCACATTGGGCTAAATAGCCTGTATCACGTACATTGTACAAAAACTGTATGGTGCCCATGGTTAATCCATCTAACTTACATGGCCAATCCACCTAACTTGCACATCTTTGGACTGTGGAGAAAACCGGGACACCTGGTTGATTTGCTTGTGCTACTGGGAAGGGTTTAAAATAACTTGCAAGGGATTTGGGAAATAGTTGATGTATGAACCAGATCACAGACATGCTAAGCACGTGTAATTGCCCAGCCTATGATCTTTCAAAACATTTAGTGATGAAACAAGCTAGAAAAACAGAACACCAAAATGTATATGTTACATTAAATTAACTTCAGTTTGTGTCACTTATAATTTGCTTTTTTCAGTATGCTGAGATAGATTTAGAGATAGAATGTTAAATATTTTGCTCAAGATATTCAATGCTTAATCACCTCCTGCACATCCTAATTCTCCAATAGTTCAGTACAGAAAATGAATGTTTTTCATCCTGCCTTAGTTAAATGCAGAAAGCCCAGACAGAACTGAAATAGACAGATGCAAGCCACTCAGTGATACAGTAATCATCTTTGCACCAGAAACTGAAAGTACTCAAAATCCAAAACACCATCCATAGGCTATGTACTGGGGTTTAAAATAACCTGAGGTTAGTAACCTGCTGCCACCAGTTCTTTCGCATGCACTTAAAAATTCCATTGCCTGAGCTCTGCATGCCTGAGCTCTGTTGCAGTCACCGTTAGATCCTGCAAGATAATTTAGCTCTCCCAAGAGATGGGTTTGATCTGTGCAGAAGATATGCACTTTTCTGATAAAAACAACTTCCTCTTGCTGCAGATTAGATCAGTGAGCACAGTATCTGAGCTGAAGCCACACAGCAAAGTGCTTCTCCTCTCAAGCAGACTTTGAGTTTATCACTTCTTGTGGCCTTAATTATTCTGTCATAAATAACACACGCTTGTACCTTTTCTGCTCACCACTGACATTTAACAGCTGACACCTGCACTGCCATTGGTAATGCTTCAGTAACCAATGTATACTCATTAAAATAACATTAATTCTGTAAATACTCCACCTCTGAAAGAGAGAACACTGTCAGACTCGGCATGGTCACCATAACACCAATCAAAAAAATTAGGTTTCTACTTCGGATTAATCTTAGAATAGCAGTCCCATTCAAGTCTTCAGGTCTTTCCCAGTATGGAATTAACCCTTTAAGAGCTGCAATAGCAGTCCGCACAAGCACAAAAACAGTACCAAGATTACAATGTCTGATTTATTTCATGGATCAATATATTTTCTGCCATCTGGTAATTTCTTTTCCAATTCGACTTTATAACATATTTACAGAAATTAGAATAGAAACATAGAAAAACTACAGCACAATACAGGCCCTTCGGCCCACAAAGTTGTGCCTAACATGTCCCTACCTTTGGGATTACTAGGCTTACCCATAACCTTCTATTTGGCTATGTTCCATATACTTATCTAAAAGTCCCTTAAAAGACCCATTGAAACTGCCTCCACCATCATTGCCGGCAGCCCATTCCACACACCCATCACTCTCTGAGTGAAAAACGTACCCCTGACATCTCCTCTGTACTTATCCCCAGCATCTTAAACCTGTGTCCTCTTGTGGCAACCATTTTAGTCCTGATAGAAAGCCTACAACTATCCACTCAACCAATACCTCTCAACATTTTACACATCTCTCTTACCCCTCATCCTTTGTCTCTCCAAGGAGACAAAGGTTGAGGGAACTTGGCTATCTCATAAAGCATGCTCCCTAATCCAGGCAACATCCTTGTAACTTTCTTCTGCACCCTTTCTATGGCTTCCACATCCTTTTTTGTAATGAAATGACCAGAACTGAGGACAGTACTCCAAGTGGGGTCTGACCAGGATCCTATATAGCTGCAACATTGTCTCTCAATTCCTAAACTCAATTCCTTGATTGAAGGCCAGTACACCATATGCCTTCTTAACCACAGCTTCAATCTGCGCAGATGCTTTGAGCGTCCTATGAACTTGGTCTCCAAGATCCTTCTGATCTTCCACACTGCCAAGAGTTCTACCATTAATATTATATTCTGCCATCCTATTTCACCTGCCAAAATGAACTACTTCTCACTTACCTGGGTTGGACTCCATCTGCCACTTCTCCGCACAATCTTGTATCCTATCAATGTCTCGCTGCAACTTCTGACATCCCTTCACACTATCCACAACATCTCTAACCTTTGTGTCATCAGCAAACTTACCAACCCACCCCTCTGCTTCCTCATCCATACCATTTATAAAAATCACAAAGAGTAAGGATCCCAGAACAGATTCTTGGTGACTGACCTCCATGCAGAACATGACCAATCCATAGCCACTCTTTGCCTTCTGTGGGCAAGCCAGTTCTGGATCTATAAAGCAATGTCTCCTTGGATCTCATGTCCCAAAATTAGCTTTGTAAGTGTTTTTTTGTGTTAAGAAAATGTATTTTTTAAACTTAGTACTCAACAGTGAAGAGCATTTTCTACTCAACCAAAGTCTTTATTGAAGTAATAAATTTGTTTTTTATGGGTTTATTAGCTAGGCCCAGCCAGAACACCAAAATGAATGTGACATTAAATTGACCCCAGTTTGGTGGGCAGCACAGTGCCTTTTTTTGAAATCCATTACAGCTTGAAGCACGATAAACTAAACAAAAACAATGGAACTGCAAAAGCTGGTATAATAAATTGCACATCTTAATAGGGAAGCAAGAAATAATAGATGCCAATTGTTGCAACTACGTACAGCCATTTTAAATGTTATAGCTGAACTATTCAATCTGGTACTCATGATGACAAAGGAAATTAAACATATTATCTAAGGTCTAAGGCAAGGAGATGGCAAATGTAAATGGCAATAAGGGGAACTGTTGAGAAATTTTGTTTAAAATAGTGCAATATCAAAAAACAATGATGGGCAGTGGAGGAGAATCTGGCTAGAATGCAAAAATCAGCTTCACACTGGTGGTGTGAATTTCCTGTGAGATCTTCCACTGGTGCCCACCAGGGCAGATTAGGAAACCCACTGGAGGCCAGTGTGAAACTGATTTGCATCCCGCTAACTGGATACAGGTAGAGGCTTGACAAGAATTTTCTACCATTCTCGACGGTCCTCAATGTTGACTTGAAGGCATGCCGATCCAGAACATGTCTGTAACAACATGGTGTGCAAATGTCAGGGTTCACCTCAACAATGCCTGGGACTGCCTCTGGAATTTGGAATGGAGATCAGCCCTCCATCTGGAAGACCACAACATTGGTCAGGGGAGCATCTGCAAGTGGATCATCCAGATTCTGTATCATTGAGGAGGTCCGAACGTTCCGATCTCAGTGCTCCCAGAGATGGATCTTCATTTTCAGAAGGCCAATCTTCTCTCCTCAATAATGGGTCAGGAACATTGAGTGCTTTTTCAATAGGGCACTCGGATTCGATGGCAGCCCCCATACCATCAGGTCTGCCCCAGCACGGAACATAATGCCAAATACATAGTTACACAGTTAATAAGGCTGGAGCCAGAAGGTATTGTATATTATCTTGCCAGCCTCTGCAATGGGAAATATTCCATGTCTGCCCCTGCCACCACTACCTCCGTGAGACCCCATATAGGAGAATTCCACTCAATTAAATTGACTATCAATGTGAAAAAAAGATTTACTTATGAACATCATTTAGATGTAGCATAAATCATTTCAGCTCTTCTTCTTGTATTTTATGTGCACAGAAAAAGACAATCCCTTAACAACCAGATTGTTTCACAGTATAGATGAGACTTAATATAGTACATCCAATCCATGAAATATTAGAAAAGATAGGAATTTTTACATTTTATCAATTTTCCTTCTGTCAAGTCAATCATAGAATTTGGTATGGAAATTGCCCGACTTATTTGAAATAATATAGATGATGTACATTTTTGTTATGAAAAGAATAATAACATTTCTGGTTAGAGTGTCAAAGCTGAAGGGAAACACTTTGTCATCATAACTCTGTGACATTCTATTCTTTATATTTTTTTAAAGATTTATAATGTGCAAAAAAAACATAACATATGAAGCAGCCCTGGAATAAGAAAAGGCCATATGCCCCATTCACTTCAAAATACTATTTCCAGTTACACTGCTGTATCCCACCAAATCCATTCTCAAAATTTCTAAGTAAGATGATTTAATCTAAACGAGCTTCCAAAAGCAACAAGCTCTCAACAAATATGCCTGCCATGTACTGAAAAGCACTCTGTAATTATTCCTTAACTATTTAATCTTTTCTTACAACTTCAATGTCATTACCTGACAGATAATCAACCAATGACTTCTTAACAGGGCTCCGTGAATTAGTATGAACAAATTCTGATGGAGTTCTATTGTACTTACCAATTACTTTCAGAATAAACATTTCTACAATAGCTAGTATCACATGATACTTGACTATCTTCAATCTATGCCATAATTAAATTCAAAAGAGTCTACATCTATAACATTCATTATTTTCAACATTTTATAAATTTAAAGCTTGTTGCATCTCAATTTTCTTTTCTCTAATTAAAACAAATTATGTTTTGTCAGCATATCTTCTTAATGAGTTTTAATGTCACTATTGCATTGTCATTCTTTTCTGCACCCTCAACAATGCAACACATCTTTTTGAAGGTGACCAAAACTGGATACAACTCCAAATAAAAGCTCACAAATATGTAACAGTTTTTTTTAAAAAGCTTTCTTTGACTTGTAACGAAACACCACGTGTATTCATACTAGACCCTAAATTGGTTTGGTAATAACAATTTCACATTCATAGAATTCCTATAGTGTAGAAAGAGGCTATCAGGCACGGACTCTCCAACAGGGCATCTTACCCAGGCCCACCCTTGTTCTGTTCCCAAAATCCCACCCATTTACCTCAAAATCCCCTGATCTACACATCTTGGGATTGTAGCACAATCAATCCACCTTTTCAGCACATTTTTGGACTGTGGGAAGAAACCTACACAGACACAGGGAATATGTGCAAACTGAACACAATCACCGACCCAAGGAACCTGGGTCCTTGGCACTGAGAGACAACAGTGCTAACCACTCTGCCACCATCCTGCCCTAAACTGATGGACATTATCACATAGAACAATTGACGGAAACAGTAGATCTTGCTGGTGGGAAGTACTGGGAAATCCCACCCAAAGTTATTGACAAATTACTCTTAGACAGTTTAGAAGGAGTACTAAAAAAAATTGGAAAAGAGTATTATGTAATGCCACTAATTCTGGATACCACCCCAAAGTACAGCCCTCTTCATTCAGTATCATCTTCCTATTACTACTTAGCCAATTTGTTATCCATCCAGCCAAAACCTACAAAAATGTAGTAAAACAGCATTAAGCTTCCATAGTAAGTTTCTGGAAATATTGTAGCTGGCTATATAAAGAATTCAGAAATAAGTCTCACAACACCAGGTTAAAGTCTAATAGGTTTACTTGGTAGTAAAAGCCACCAGCTTTTGAAGCATTGCCTCTTTGTCAGGTGAGTGGGAGTTCTATTCACAAACAAGGCATAAAAAGACACAAACTCAATTTACAAAATAATGGTTGGAATGCAAGTCTTTACAGGTAATCAAGTCTTAAAGATACAGACACCGTGAGTGGAGAGAGGGTTAAGCACAGGTTAAAGTGATGTGTATTGTCTCGAGCCAGGACAGTTAGTGAGATTTTGCAAGCCCAAGCAAGTCGTTATGGGGGTTACAGATAGTGTGACATGAACCCAAGGTCCCAGTTGAGGCTGTCCTCATGTGTGTGGAATTCATGTGTTCACAAGGGTCATGGGTGGAAGTGGGAACTCACGCTGTTAAAATGGCGGCACAGGCTTGTTGGGCCGAAGGGCCTGTTTCCCATACTGTGTTATTCTTTGTACTTGATTATCTGTAATAACTCGTATTCCAATCATTATTTTGTAAATTGAGTTTGTGTCTTTAAATGCCCAGTTTGTGAATAGAACTCCAACTCACCTAATGAGGGGGCAACACTCTGGAAGCTAGTGGCTTTTGTGACCAAATAAACCTGTTGGACTTTAACCAGGTGTTGTGAGACTTCTTACTGTGTTTACCCCAGTCCAATGCCGGCATCTCCACATCACGTATAAAGAACTTAAGCAAATTCTACTCCCAGTCTCTGGGAAAAAGGAAGACTATATATTGTAGAGGAGAAGGTGTTGTTGGAAGTGACTGAAAAGTTCAGCAGGAATGTAATGCTTTGATCCTGGATGTAAGCAACTCAATGACCTAATCAATGTAGGAAAGATACATGGCCTGGCACACTCTTGTACAACATCATCCCAAATCCAACTTTCCAAGCCTTCTTCTGAAAATCATTTCTCAGGCCAACACACCTTGCAGGTCCACCCTCTCTGTCCTCACATCCATGTCTAACCATCCTTACTCCATTCTCAGTCATCTTCCACAAATGTCTTTCCATCTAGGGATGTCTTGGTTGCCACTTGTCTCTGACTTCCTAAACCTGACAGAATCCAGCAACAGTGGCAAATCTGAATGCCCTCGCGTTCTGACTAGGATTGTCAAGAGCAAAGTGCATATGAAGTGCCAGCCTTGACATAGGCATCAGTCACCTGTGACAAGGACCATGAGCTGCAGAATGTGAACTTTGACTTTTTCCAGGAAGCTGCGAGAGTGAGCAAATACCAGCCAGGAAACTCTGAGCCTCCTGAGGTGCTCAGTCATGAACAGGAAACCCGTTCTCTGCCTGTAAACTTTGCGTTAGAGTATTTCCTCCCGCAAGCTGGTGTTCTGTGCTCCTCTCTTCTACTGTGTGGAGCTGCCGGGTAAGGATAAGGTTGCTGCTCTTGTTCTTTGCAGCTGCATCTTTCCATCAGAAGATCGAGAGAGGGATGCATTAGCTGCTCCCAATGCTGATCTGAAGGCTGACAGCTGGCAAATGCAATTCAAAGGCAAAAAAAAACCAGGCTAGCAGAAATGACCTCCACATCACTGGAGATCACATTCATAGAACATAGAACATAAAACACTACAGCGCAGAACAGGCCGTTCGGCCTTCGATGTTGCACTGACCAATTAGGAACAAGCAGTGACCCTCTAACCTAAACCATTCCCCTTTCATCCATAAACTTATCTACTAACCTCTTAAACGCCACCAAACTTGGCGCATTTACAACTGACGCAGGCAAGGCATTCCATACCCTTACCACCCTCTGGGTAAAGAACATGACACAAGCGCATTCACAGAAAAGTATTGTGAGCAAAAGGTTTTCACTTAGACAAAAAAGCAGGGGTCAGATCTTAGCAATGAAAGCATTCCTTGCCCGACAATTACTCAACCCCATCAACTCCTACTATCATCTAGCCTCGTTTTCCCTGTCGAATTCCAAACAGCTTGGGAAACGGTGCATACACTCTTAAATTCAGAATCATGGGTTATGAGCAATGAATGAACATTTTACATAATTAAATGGCAGACTGGCTGTCCTCCCCAGCAGGAGTTCCTCTGCACTCAAAGTAGAGGTAGAGTTTAGCAAATTCTTGCAGACTTCCAGACCCACAAGCAGTTACAGCTGCTTTAACTGTCACCTTCACCAGAAACCCACCCATGTTAACAGATAAAATCCCCTCACGTGTGGAACTACAAAACCCAAGTTTCCATAAGCCCTGTTAACCTATACTGCAAACCTCAGAAATTTTAAAAACACCCCCTAGTCTCCTCTTGCAATCCATTCTAAAACTGTACAACTTAGCACGTTATCTTTGCTATCCTTTCCTTCAATGTCTCGCTCGCATTTTTCTCCACTCAATTTTGTCTGTCAAACACATTGTGTAGTGATATCTATGACATATCAAATCCACTGCATCGTCATCTCTATGCTATTATGTACCATAGATCTTTATTGCCAACTATTCTTCAACTGTACAATCAATTTATTCTGATACGGCACATAGGGCATAATTTTACAATCTCGTTTTGGTAGGTTGGTGCTGCCTGTATAACTCCATGGGTACTTTTCCCATCTCCTATCAGATCACCCCCTGACCTGCCTATTATTTGATAGGTGGCAGAAAAGGCCTTGGGAATCTCACCCTTATGCCGATCAAAGTCTTTAAAGGGCTAATTAGTAGCCACTTATGGCCTAATTCCCAGCCAGTTGTCATTTTTCAGTTGGTGGGAGGAGATTGGCAATAGTTAGTAAACTTGGCAAGTCAGCATGCTTGGGCTTAGGGCAGAAAGAGGGGAGTTTGCTTCCTTCAAAACTGGAGACTCCCCAGAGTCTACTCTCTCTTTGGATGGCCCCTTCCCTGAGCCTATACACTCAGGTCCCACCTCCCTTGGCTTCAGTGCCTCCATTCCTGACTCCACTAACAGCAAATCCTTACTTGTCTGTCATCCAGCTCTTTGCTTTTCTTCACTGGGGCTGGCTGCAATACCTAGTAGTGGTCACTATTCCCAGTGGCACTACTTGGACCAGAGAGTCGCCAGCCAGATTGGCCAGCAGCTCTCGAAAGTTGGATTCCCTTCCCCAAGGGGCTGGACGTCTCATCACCCAGAGACACTTAACGCTCCTCCGACCACTCAATGATCTCAAGGCAGCCTATCAGGTGGGGGCAAGTTTCACACCCGCTGGGGGGTAGGAGACTCCAGCAACAGTAATCCTGCTGTTATAATCCTGCTATACAAATATTGTTGTGGTTTAAACAATACATATTCTGAAGCAATGGACTGGAACAGGTTTCACAAACTCACAAAAAACAATAATAGTAATACGCATTTTGTCTTCAGTACAAAATACATTTGGGTGTTCTAATTTTTGTTCATATTTTAACATTTTTTCTACTGCCCATTGTTAGGCAGAGGTTACATGGTTGACGTGCTGATTCCATTTGCAATGTAGTCCATCAGAATTTCAGAGGTCAGTGCCGCTGAGACCCAACAGTCACATCAAGCAGTTCTGCATAATTAAACCACAATGGTGAGCAGTATATGGAAGATAAGGCAGGAAAGATAAATTGAGCAAAGAGATTAACAGGAACAGATCAGAATGTAAATGCTCACCAAAGTGGAACACTCAAAGGGAAAAAAAACTACTGGAAATTCAGTGGGCTATAGCAGCAAACTAAAAAGGAGAGAAATTGGAAACATAGCCGGTTTTTGCCTGCTGTTTGTTTCACTTCCTGACAAGACTCAGGCAGCACAGTGTGAAAATTGCTGAGATTGACACTCTGTCAGGATCTACTGAGAGGCCAGCTTGGTTCAATCATTGGCAGGGCCTTTAACTAGGCGTCCAATGTCCCAGCCCAAAACCACAGATTTATTTAATTTTATGACCACTCTCGGATGCCGAGGTTATTATTATGGCCAGTGAGTGAGGCATGTGCCATGTCTGCTTTGATAAACGGTCCCTGGGCTGAAATAGTTTAACTTGGGATTCTTAAATGGATCACATCAAGCCAATCCAAAATAGAGAAAATCTTTGCACTTTTATTTTTCTGGGACAAGGAAAAGCAAGGGAATATTAACACTGCAAACCAAAAGTGGCCCCAGAGCAAAGCTGCAAGATAATTGCAGCAGAATTCCTGAATTCACATACAACAAAGCGATTACATGCACCATTAGAGACACTAAAAATGGAATATTGTGGTCACTTGAAGAGATGGAAGCACGAGAGTCACACTTGCGGACTGAACAGAGGTGATCCACTAAGCTATCATCCAATCTGTGTTTGGTCTCACCATCATGTAGAGGTGACCACATTGTGAGCAGTGAATGTGGTGGACTAATTTGAAGAAAGTACATATAAACCATAACTTCACCAGGAAGGAGTGTCTGAGGCCTTGGACAATGAGAGCTGTTCCCTCTGTGATACTCACCTCCATTCCTCAATCACCACAACACTAGGTCTCCTGTTCAGAACACCTTTCTGTGCAAATGCAAAAGATGTATTATCTGACCTTTTACCTCTTCTCTGTGACTTTCCAATGATCTGCCATTTTTTAATTCTCCACTTTCTCTCACGTTGACATCTCTGTCCTCTGGTTTGCTGCACTATTCCAAAGAAACTTAACATAAACTTGAAAAACAGCACCTCATCTTTTGGTTAGGCACTCTAGAGCCTTTCAGACTCAACAATGAACCTTCATAACCTAGAAATACTCTTGTGATTTGTTTGTATGTTCTGAGTTAGTTTATTTTTTAAGGCTCTTCTGTTATTCTAAAGCTATGCTCAACTTTATTAGCAAGCCACAGATAAGTTTGTCTCGCTGAATAGTTGTATTTTAATGGGATTTTTTTTTGAACATTTGGAACTATTCCTTTATAAGTTTCTAACTGTTTATTAGCACTACACCTTTTTGCTTATTTACTCAATCAACCTTAGTTAGCTTTTTCCTCGTATATATGTTATTAGTTTTGTTTGGGATTCTTGTTTTCGACAGGAATATGTCATCCTGAAACTTAATATGATAGTTGATTGTGTAATACATGTCCCCTCCCCCCCGACCTTGCCAAGTATCTTTTACGATGAGATTAGTAATTAAACAACTTTTAACAATGATAATAGATTTTCATTATCATTATCATGGTGGAAGCAAGTTCAATTAAGGCATTCAAGAGGGCATTTGAGGATTTCTTGAATAGAAACAACATACAAGGGCACAGGGAAAGTATGATAATGCTTACAGGCAATGCAAGTGCAGTTTAGATGTGGTCATAAGTACATCTATTTTAATTATTGGAATATCCCATGACTTGCTGACCTCTATTTGAATATTTGACATGTGCTCCCATTCTGAAAATCAGAAAAATATGAACCTTTGAGACAATAAAGGGCTACTGTAGCATTCTAAATCACTGCTTCATAATGATGTTGAAGTTGGGTGTCAACTGACAGATTTGAAAATGTCTTGTCGCTGTTCAGGATTGCTGTGAAACTTGTTTTGCCTGTTTAGGTGTTTTGCTACTTTTTGAAGGAAGTCACATAACAAAGCAGAGTAGCCTGTCATATAAATTACAAGGGGATAAGAGGCACAGTTCAAGGTCAATCTTCAGTGCCAAATTCAACTGGCACATCTTTATTTTGTTTAGCCAAGATCTATTACAGATTATTTGGATAATTTTTATGAAATTGTACTCCCAGCAGGGAACCTCTCCCACCATCACTGGGAGTGCCAACAATTCTGGGATCCATCCCCAAGAGATTCCATTCAGTCATTTTAATAGATGAAAATTCTTGGAGAAACGTACCCAAATTCTTAATATGCAGGCAGAAATTAAAATTGCTCCTTCCTTATGACTTGTTGCTCTAAGGTATAAAGAAGGCTCTTCCTTTGCAAAGTACAGTGGTAATCCCTTGTATGTTAAACTTTTATTTGCTATGTTATATTCCTTTACAGGTATTAATTATTTTAAAATGGACACTAACACATCCGCAATGAATTGGTTAACACCAATATAAAAATCAGCATATACAGAAATATTCTATGAGTGCTTGGCAAAGGTTTTGCTGATCGGGGCAAGGTTCTCCAGCCATTCATGCCAACAGGTCTCCCAGCAGTGTGGGTGACATCAATGGGAAATCCACTGACAGCGGCAGGACCTTAGTGAGCAGCACATCACCTTGCACCACCAGAAAACAAGTGGCTGGGAGGCCGGAGAATCTCATCCTGGACCTTTTACTCTATAAGATTTGTGTATTTACTTTGCTCTGATGAATGAGAAATGAAAGAATGTTTGGGCAAATACAATTCTTCACAAGGTGCTAGAGAGAGAAATTTTTTTAATTGTCACCCCAAAATGCAAAATGCTGCAAATCTAAAAAAGAAGAAAATACAGTCACCCAGAAGGTCAGGCAGTATCCATCAAGAAACAGGAGTCAGTTGGTAATTCAGGCACAAGTAAACCCTTCTTCCAAACTGAAAGATATTGGGCAGCATATTCACTCTTTGAGACTTGGTGCTGTGCTGGGGGCAGGATTGTGGAATGTTTCCCGCTGTGGATCCTGATGGAAATATGCACCAAACCCTCCAGCTCTGACCTCATGAATTATGCATCTGGGTGTTTTACGCCATATTTAATAGTAGGGCAGATCCGGGCGGTGCATAGTCTGCTTTTGTGTCCGGGTGCCATATTGAAAAGATGCCTAACATCACCGATCCACTGTTGAAGAAAGAGGATGGGCCTGAAGATGGAGATGGATCTTCGCAAGCACCCCGAGATTGGAAGATGGACCTCCCGGAACAAATTGGAAAACAGACCTCCCTCAAGATCCACCTGTAGGTGCTCCCATGACCCGGGGGTTGGGGAGGGGGAGGAATGTAAATGAAGATCTCTAGTGGGTTTGCTATCCTGCCATGGTGGGCATCAGTGGATGACTGTGCTGTAAATTTATGCTGGCGTGGAACCAGTTTCTGGGTATTTAGCTATATTCTTACCCATGCCTGCTTTCGAGCCCACTGCTGGGGATTTGGGAGAATTCCATGGAAGGGAACATTTCAAAAGGAAATGTTCCCTTCATCGTCATACACAATGACGTAGTAGGCATTCTATGTAGAAAACAATTCTTCCTGTGCTAGTTCCACAATAATGTTTCTTCACCTTCAGCTAAAAGAGAAGCCACTATTACCCAACCATGATATTTCCATTTCCTGCAGAAGTCTTCCTTTGAAGTTTTCTGTTAATTTGGCAATCTAATGACAAGTGCAATTTAAATATTGCAATTAGCTATAGATTTGAGGTGACACGAAAATTGAGTGTGACGGCTGAAATTCATTTCACTTAGTGCCCTGGGATTCATAGAAAGGAAATCCCATCATACTGATCAAACCTGGGTTGTAGGTTGTGAGGATGATGATGAGGGTCTAACTGTCAGCAGTCTGACTGTCAGTTTCAACAACAAGAGATTGAACAAATAAATAAATCCCCTTTTTATTATATTGGACTCAATTTTTTATTTATTAGTGTCACAAGTAAGCTTACATTAACACTACAGTGAAGTTACTGTGAAATTCCCCTAGTCACCACACTCCAGCACATGTTTGGGTCAATGCACCTAACCAGCATGTCTTTCAGACTGTGGGAAGAAACCGGAGTACCCAGAGGAAACCCATGCAGACATGGGGAGAACGTACAGACTCTACACAGACAGTTTCTCGAGTGGGAATTGAATCCAGGCCCCTGGCTCTGTGAAGCAGCAATGCTAACCATGTGATCATATTCCAGCATTCTGTCCATTTTTCCATAGAAACCTCAAACTAGTGGCATTGCCAGTGAGGCATAAACATATATTGATTTGTAACTCCTGAATGTGTCTTCAGTTATCTATTTTTCACTACTACAAAAACACCATAACCACAGGAATCACATACACAACATGACCTGGAATTGAAAACTAAAAGTACACGCCAGTTTTGCATTCGCAAGCAGAAACGTGATTGCTCTTCTCCATTACTATGTTACTGAAGCAGCTCACTGTGCACAAATGGCCTGGAATTTGAGCCAGCAACTGATCTAATATAATGGGCATGTGTATGAACCCCCACCAGGGCTGAGACGGGAGGTGGACAGGATTTAAAAATAGTGCCACTGACTGGCATGCTGGTTTCTCGGTTCCACCCTGCCTTCAGGTTATTTTTGTGGAAGAGGTATGGGGGAAACAGCAGGGCTACCTGCCTTCATAAGGTGGGTAATCAACATGACTCAAAGTGCCACTCAAAATCTTAAAAAATTAAAGGAGACCTACTGGGCTTTTCCTGTTGGCTTTCAAATTCAAGTAATCAGTATTGAGGCTGAGGATGCAGTTTAGGTGTTTGGAGATGGTGTGTCCAGACTATGTAGGGTTGGATGCCAAAGCTCCATAAATCAGGCCTAGAGGCCCTTCCTGCCTGCCTTGCTACAACACTAGGGGAGGGGGGGAGGGGCTCCTCCCATCCCTAACCTCCCAACAACGGTGACCTAGAAGCAAATGCCATTTCTTAAATTTTAAAGTAATGGAAAGAAGAGGACCTCAATTTTGAAACATCCTCTTTCTTCCTTGCTTCCCAATATGGCCTTCTGCTCCTGGTAACTCCCAGTTTTGAGAGCCTGCCTGTCATACTTAATTGGATGGTGAGCCTACCCTCTGGCCATCAACTAGCCGCTCCAGGGATAATCATCAAGAATGACTGTTTTGTCACACAGTGCAAATTTCAAACCCACATTTCAGCCTGTCAGTGGGGGCATTTGGAAACCTGCAAAGAAAATCTTGTCCATTGCCTCTCATCAGGGGCGACGCATACAATTATTTCAACAAGTAGAAGTTTTAAAGAAATCTTTAACAACGACAATTGCCAATGTTTTTCCAGATGGTCCCGCTGACCCCATGGCAGGGGAGAGGGGTGGGGGGGCATTTGCCTAAATTGGGACACACCCATTGATAGCATTGGCACTGTAAGATCTCACCACTGGCCAATGGCGCGTCGCCTCAACTGGTGTGAGACATGTGGCGGGAGGCACAGAAAATCCTGCCCTTGTGGTAAAAATCTTTGATTTTGCCCTTAACTAAGGCTCTTCAAATATATTAGCAACAATAAAACATCTAAATCAAAGCCATGAGGACCGTATTAACACAGTAGTGTAGTGATTCGCCACTGTGCCATTTTCCATACAAAATATTTGGGTTAAAATACTATGAAAAATAAGAACGTGATTAAAAAAAAGTTTGAGTCCACATCGATGGCTCAACAATTGCCCATTCTTTTTGGGAAGCAAATGTCCGATTTCTGACAAAGTTACAAAATCTAGCTCTTACAGTTTTTCGAAAACTTGGATTTGTTCTTTGAAAAATAATGTATTTATTAATCTAACAGCTAAATCTCCAGCACCTGATGATTCCCCAGGGCGTTAACAGAAATAGGGTGAGAAAATGAAATGTAATTTTCCAAATCTCCCTAAATTCTGGAATTGTGTCTCTGGATTGGAAAACTGTAAATGACATTCCATTCCTGAAGGGCTGAGAAAGCAGAAACCTCCATATCTTTCCGTTTAAGATCAGTTGTTAGTAAGTTACTGAAATCTATCATCAGAGACAGCGTGACTGAGCACTTGGATAAGGAAGCGCTGATTAAAGAAAGCCAGCATGGAGTTATGAAGGGATATCATGCCTGATTAATCTACTCAATTTTTTTGAGGCTGTCCTTCATATAGGAGACTATGGGTGTTGTCTGTATAGATTTCCAGAAGGCATTTGATAAGGTTCTGCACATCAGATTATTAGCAAAAATAAAGGTGCATGGAAAATAGAGTTAGTCTTGGGTCATTCAAAATTAACCTCCTGAAACAGCCCTGGCAGTAACACCCCTACACCCACCATGCTCCCCATGTTGGGTAGCAAACAGTCAAGAAGAGGTTAATATCTTCATTTAATTCATTAACTGTGATGAGTTAATTAACAACAAAAACAGGGAATGCAATGCAATTTGCTGCTTAGCTGCCTGTCTCCATGTTTATATCATTGGGTAGGGTGGGTGTCCCATCTTCTAGTCAATATATTTAATTTAGGCTCCCACAATACAATTATGATGAGGTCCTTGTGTTAAACTCGGAAGGAGTTCCATATTCCAGCCTTGTTGGGAGACCATTCAGCCCATTATGACTGTGCTGGTTCTCTGAAAGAATTGTCAACTATTCTTATTGTCTTGCTTGCTCCCTGTAGCTCTGCAGCTTTTCAATTTCAAGTGCACATCCATTTGTTATTTGAAGGGCTCTGAGAATGAGAACAAGTGGCACTACTATCACACTTCCTCACAATCTCCCTGAAAATATTATCATTATTTCAGTGAGCAAATAGTAGATTTATCCAACTGGATTACTCTCCAAGTTCAGTGATAAAACCACCACTTCGCTGCCTCCCCTGGGTCTGGAGCGCAAGAAGGCGCAGCCGAGTAAGGATGGCAGATTTGTTTTCCCTAAAAAGACATGAATGACCATCACTGAGCTTTCAATTCCAGATTTTATGAATTGAATTTAAATTCCATCAGCTGCAATCGTGGGATTTGAACTCATCTCCCCTAGACTATTAGCCTGGCCTCTGGATTACAAGTCCAGTGACATTACCACTGGAATATAAATGGGAGAAGATTATGGTTCAGTTGTACAGAAACTTGATGAGACTCCCTCTGGAATATTGTGTTCGGTTTTGGGCACTGCATCTCTGGAAGTATATTAATGGTTTTGAGGGATACAGCACAAATGCAGCAGAGTGATACCAGCGCTCACCACAGAGCACAATAGGAGGCCATTCAGCCCATTATGACTGTACTGGTTCTAGAACATAGATCTATCCTATCGAATCTGCCTCCACCATCACTGCTGACAGCCAATTCCACGCACTCACCACCCTCTGAGTGAAAAATTTATCCCTGAAATTGAGGTTGTCTGAAAGAATTATCAACTATTCTTATTGTCCTGCTTGCTCCCTGTAACTCTGCAGCTTTTCACGTTCAAATACACATCCATTTGCTATTTGAAGAGCTCTAAGCATGAGAACAAAATTCATACATTAGGCTTGTATTCTCTTCTGTTTATTATCATAGATATCATAGAACACTACAGTGCAGAAAGAGGCTTTTCGGTCCATCGAGTCTGCACCAAACACAATCCCACCCAGGCCCTACCCCCATATCATACTCACTAATCCCTCTAACCTACGCATCCCTAGACACTAAGGGGCAATTTCTTAGCGTGGTCTATCAACCTAACCTGCACATCTTTGGACTACAAGAGGAAACCAGAGTACTCGGAGGAAACCCACGCAGACACGAGGAGAATGTGCAAACTCCTCACAGACAGTGATTCGAGCCGGGAATCAAACCCAGGACCCTCGAGCTGTGAAGGAAGTGCTAACACTGTGCTACCGTGCCGCCATACATTATGATGGAGGATGATCAAATTCAGATACTTAAAATTATTAGTGGATTTGGTAAGATAGACAAGGAGATACAAAGAGGCAGAAATAACACGTCACAGGACTATGACATGTATGCCAAAGATTCCCGAAGACATCCAAAAGCATTTTGAATCAGGCAATTTTTCAATCATCCTATTAACACTTAAAGCAGGATTCATATCAATGTAGGGTTAATCGTCAGCTTTAGGACTCATTCCAGAAATATGGCTGCCCTATTTTTCACCCCAACTGAATTTAAGCCATTTCTTATTTACCAACACAAGCTCTCCAGCAAAAATCACCCACTTAGTGAAAACCCTGTTAAGCTTCCTAGTCCAGGGATGTTAATTGTAGTGCCCCTGTCGCAACTCCCAGCAGAAATCAGCAGTCAGCACAAACCAGAATCAAAACTAGCATCTTCCTCATTATGTGGAATGGAGAGTCAGGGGGTGCCCGACACACCTCTTTTAGAGAAAGTTGCTGAATTACATGCCACTCAGCCATTTAATTAGACAGTGGCCCAGGTTTGAATACCCCAGGGACAGAACTTCTGCCCACTAAGAGGTGAAGCCAACCAGAAGTTGGCAAATCTATTGAACAGCATTTTCACTGGAGAGACAATGGCAGTTGCTGTTAGAATACCTACCCAAGGCCCATTTTCCCCAGCGATAGGAGGCAGGATAGGAATCATGAGAAGAGGAGAGGAGTGAGCAGCAAGGTGACTTTCAGTGGGGCCCTCTTTCCCAATGCTAGGTCCTCATGGAGTGCCTTTGAACCAGAGACCCCATACTAGTGAGCTCCAGAGCAAAGGTTTGCTTATCATGCTCTCTCTGCATGGTGAAGCAAATAAAGCTTCAATTGGAAGTAGGGCGGAAAAGTGGTCTACAGGCATTCCCAGCACAGACTTTATGGGGGGCCGGAAATAGAGATGCCTATCTGCCATCTCTCTACTTGGTTAAATGATTCCCCGGGGGAGGAAACTCACCATGGGGGAGGATATTAAATCCTGGTCTAAATACCCAGTTGCAAACTAGATTTACGAACCAAGGGCTATTGAGGATACCGCAACTTTACTCAAATGAGTTTTTACAATTTTTTGTTAGTCCCTCAGATAGTAGAAAACTCTGAGGGCCACACTCTCTCTAAAACCAGAAAATCCCGCCAAAGGACAACAGATCTTTGCATGGTTCACCCTCCGCCCGCCACAATTTCCATGGACTACAAAATGGGACGATTCCACCTGAATGTTCCAGAGATTTTATGCAAGATAAAGATGGATTTCTTCTGAAGCCATTTGCACATAAAAGAAATTAAGTGTTTATACGTGAAAACATTTTTCATTTGTAGATTATTTACGGAAACCATAGATTAAATTAATCTGAATGATTTACATTATGTTGAAGGTTTCAAATTCTGGAGAACCATTTGTTTCAATAATTAGAATACCTCATATTGGAGTGATATCAAATACATTGAAGCAAGATAAATACTTGAAGAGAAAGGAACAGGAAGTTTAAGTTGATAATGTTAGATGAAGCAGAATGGGAAAGAAACTCGTATGGTGCATACACACCAGCACAAGTGAGTTGGGTTGAATGGTCTGTTCTGTGCTGTACATTCCACACAAACGTTCTAAAGTTTTTGCACTTACCACTGACCCTCTCACCCTGTGGGTTGTTGAGGCTCCCTGAGCTGGTGGACAGATCTTCAGGGACAGGCATCTGCTCCAATTGTTCTGGTTGGTCATTTACAGAAAGTGCTTCCGTACTCCCTGAATAAAAAGGGGTCTGGTTACAATAGCCAAGCAATAATAATGACAGATTTGTGTATCAAAGACAGGAGCACATATTCACGGATTGAGTACAATTTTTCTCTAATAATGTGTCCATGTATTTTTAATATTACATTAAATGCAGTATGAATGTTCTGAACTTGCTTATATTCAAACATTTTCAAGGAGATACTGCCTCCTAAACTGCTGAATTCTCAAGGATTCTGGGTGATTAACAGCAAAGAAACCCAGATTAATGTTCTGATTTTTGTTACACACTCTGACATAAATCTACTACTCACAAATATGGGGTGGAATCTAGTGAAGCACCTGAAAGCGGGAAATGAGATGGCCAGGGGCTGTGCAGGAGATGAAATGTCAGATTCCAAATAGAATCATAGGATCCCAATAGTGCAGAAGGAGGCCATTTGGCCCATCAAGCCTGCACCAACAATCCCACCCTATCCCTATAACATCATATATTTACTCTGTTAATCCCCTGACACTGGGGTCAATTTAGAATGGCCAATCAACCTAACCCGCACACCTTTGGACTGTGGGAGAAAACTGGAAAGCACTGGGAAACCCACACAAACACAGGGGAACATGCAAACTCCACACAGGTAGTAACCCAAGCCAGGAATCGAACCCAGGTCCTTAGTATTGTGAGGCAGCAGTGCTCAACACTGCTATCTTAAGGAGGGATGCAAGTTGGGAAGTAAATTGGTGGCAGGGAGAAGCAGCAGGAATCTATCTTTAATGTATTAGCACATCACGCAAACTCATTAAAACCATGATCGCCAGATTAAATGTACCTTTGTGATTAGATCAACAGCAAATAAGAAAAAAGTGCCTTGGGATTCACAGGTCGTTAGAAGTTGAATTTCAACAAACGAGGTAATTTTTCCTGAAGGATCTGGAGTGAATAGGAGCTGCTTTTCTTATATGTGGAACTTCACTGGACCAGAGGCTTTTGCATCAAGCTCAAGTGGTGCTGTCCAAGGGGCTCAGACCATAACTCTCTGTGAAAGGGAGAGTGTCAGCTGGCTTGTGAAATCAGAGTATGGTTCTCCAAGGCAGGGTAGGGGTTAGCTGCCCAGGGAGACCGGACCATGGCTATCTAAGGGAGGGAGGTTAGTTAACAGCGGTTTCAAGAATAGTTATGAGGGTTAGAGAGAGGAGCTGAACAGATAGAATGTACCGAAGGCAATTTAAGTGTGATACAGGGGTCCAGGTGTCACAGGTGGAGAGAGGGTGGCAGCTATTCAAGTTCAAAGTCATGCTTTCAGATAGACAGAATGAAGTAATAGCAGGAGCGGTGACTTGCTGCCCACCATCTCCAGCTGTGCCTTTCCATTGTACACAGCTAACTGGCTATCTGTCACATGATTACACATGGCCCATCATCCTGCCCACTCCTGATCATTAGACCACTTACCACTTCAACATGATTCCTCTAATGTGCTCAAAATGTTTGAATCGATTCACACCAAATTTTCTTTGACAGAAGCAAAAATTTCACATGGTGATTTGGTTTGATTATTTAATTAACATAAATGGATTATTTGAGTAAAATTGACAATGGAAACAGTATAGAAGGCAGAGGCCTAAAGTTTCTTTTTATTCATTCATGGGATCTGCGCATTGGCTGGCAAGGCCAGCATTACAGCAACATAAGAAATAGAAGAAGAAGGTAGTTTGGTCATTTGGCCATTTGGTCCCTTGTGCCTGTTCTGCCACTTGATATGATCATGGCTGATCTTATGGCCTCAATTCCAGTTTTCTGCCTGTTCTCCTTAATCCTCGACTCCTTTGTAAATACAGGGCGGGATTTTTTGACTGCACTCGCCCCAAGGCTGGAAAATCCCTCCCAAGGTCAACGGACTGTGTGTGGTCGGTATCTCACCTGCCAAATTCCTGTGGTGGGCGAGACAGGAAAATTTCACCTAAAAGTCTGTATGGCTCAGCTTGCAATATTTTTAATGATTCAGCCTCCATTGTTTTCTGGGGTAGAGAATTCCAAAGATTGATCTGCTGGAAGAAGGCATTCCTTCTTTTCTCCATTACTGTTAAATTGTGTTCCTTAGTTCTAGCTCGATTCTCGCACAAGAAGAAACAAACATTCTCTCAATTTTTAACCTGTCTAGATCCTACGTTTGACTAGGGATAACTCTCATTCTTCCAAAGATAGCCCAAGCTGCTCAACCTCTTGTTACAAGACAGCCAGTGACTGCCCAGCCCCAATTTTCCTCAGAAAGGTGGTGATGAGTCACCTTCGTGAACCTGGCCCGTTTATTTGTTGTTAAATAGGGAGTTCCAGACTTTGTTCCAGTGACACTGTGGGTCGAAGGGCCTCTTTCTGCACTGTAAAACTCAATGACTATGCTGAAGGAATTGTCATATATTTTCAAGTCAGGATAATTTGAGATTTGGAGGGAAATTTACAGATAAGGATATTCTCATTTATCTGCTGTCCTTACCCTTCTACATAACAGAGAGCATGGATTCAGGAGGTGTTATCAAAGAAGACTTGGCATGTTGCTGCAATGCATTTGGAGATGCTACACATTGCAGGATTGATGCATTGCTGCTTAAGAAAGTGAATGTTTAAGATAGTGAGTGGGGTGAGAAGATGCTCTCTCACTGTAGAATTTACATTGCTTTTCTCCTGGTCTCTGCACTGAGTGACTTCTCATTCTTGGGTGTTTTCAACCTCCATTTCAATTCATCATGATCTCTTTCCTCTGAATTCAGTCCTCTTATCCTCCCTTTATCCTTCCTTCCATCTAAACTTCCCAACTCATATTTATGGTCACTCCCTTGATCAAGTCAACTCACTATTCTCTTTGCGTCAATCACAATGGCAGCCATTAGCTCTATCAATATTCACCCACATTCCCCTCACACGTCCCACACATATCTCCTTCTGCGTCTGCCCCAACTTCTTTTCTCAACTGTAAACTATCATCTTAAACTTTCTCCAATTTTTTCTCCACTTTCATGAGAGGAGCTTCATGAAATTGGTCTGAACCCTACGACCATCGATCAGCTGCCTGTTCACTTTCCTCTCTTCCATTGGGCCAAACATCATCCAAGGTTTCCCCCTTGTCCCTGCCCTGATTTTGGATATTTATTTATTTTTCTTCCCACCTTTTTTCCAGCCCACTCCAAGATCTTCCCTCCAACCTATTCTCTGAGACTTCGATCTCCCTGCTGGTGGTCACCTCAGGCCTCCCCTAAATGACCTCCTTGTCCAGCCACTTACTTTCCTCCAGCTCTTGGCACTTTATTTCAGGCAGCTCACCTGTAGTCACTGCAATCGGTTCTTGGATTGACTGGGAGCTGCTGGCCAATCTAATTGAGAAAAAGTTCCACCTTGTAGAGCCAGTGATGGGGAGAAGTCCTGCCTGCTACCCATCAGCACTTGTTAAAAGTGTGAAATGGAATTGGGCCTGCCTGTGTTCCCTCGTCAACTCTGACTGGTGGGGTCTGAACACTCATCATCCTGAACATTCTAGCCTGCTATGGTCCTTATTAAGTAGTTCTAGCTCATCAGGTGCTGTTCCGTTTACCTACAGACCTGCTATCACAACCCTTCACCTCAGAAGTACCCTTGACGTTGCTGTCTTGGCAATCCGTTGCTCCATCTCCAATCTCCTTTTCCACTGCAAAGTACCTGAACGTGTTGCTGTCTTCTAAATCTGTGCTCAACCTTGCTGGAATTCTACATTTGAATCCATCCTCTCAGGTTCCATTCTCATCATTTTCATTGTCATTTGTAATGGTCCCTGTTCCTATTCCTCTACTGCCATCTCCAAGGTTATCCTTGGCCCCTTTTCTATCTCTACACGCTGGCCTTTGGTATTATCATTCGAAAGTAGTGTTTTGTTTTTACACGTACATGATGATATCCAGCTCGATCTCACCACCATGGTTCTTGACTCCTCCACTATTGCTAATTTATTAGATTCCTTACCTGACATCCAGTATTGGATAAGCAGAAATTTCATCCAATCATACATTGGGAAGACTTCAGTTGTTGTTTTCAGTTCCTGTTCCAAATTCTGTTTCCTAGCTACCAAATCCGTCCCTCTGCCTAGCAACTGTCTGAGATTGAACCAGGCTGTTCACAGCCTTGGTTATATATCTGACCATGTTGTTGAGCTTTCAACCATATTTCCAAGCTCTCATTAAGAATGTCTATTTCCACTTCCCTAACATTGCCCAAAAGCATCCATCTCAGCTCATCTGCTGCAAAACCTCCTCATTAGAGACAACAAAGGCATTAAACTTCCAACACAATCTTGGCTGCCCCCCATCCTCATATTCCATCCTCTGCAAAACTGAGGTTATCTAAAATTCTGTTGCCTATTTCCTTTCACCCATGCTCTCTGATCTACATTGGTTCCTGGTCAAGCAATGCTTTGATTTTAAACGTTAGAGTCCAATTAAGTTAGGAATTGTGGAAAATTGAATATTCACACTGATCTAGAAATGCTTCACTGAAACTGGGTTAAGACAAATTACGGGAGGATTTCCTCTGTACCACTAAGGATAACAAAATTGTAAACATTTCCCTTACAAGGTTATTTATCATTTTGTGATATATAATGCATAGGAGAAATCTATATCCATTGATGGAACACTTTAGTTAGATCTTTATCCTGTAACCAGTCTATTTTATATTAAATGTGAAGGTTACTGGTTATGTTACAAATCAACACCACTAGGTCATTAGTTTCACTTTCATGAATACAAACATTTCTCAAACATTTACTAGACAGGTCATGAAAACAATCTCAATTCAATTAAAAAACTTCTAAAACTTACATTTTAGAAATTAATCTAATCAAAGCAACTACAACATTATATTGGACATAACTTACTGATGAGAAAGTAAGGGCTGGATTTTTAAGGGAAAGGATTGGCTGCAGGTCTGATTTAAAACTGGCATTCCCTGAAGATGTCTCTGGATCTTAACATTTACAATGATTTTCAAAGGGGACAAAAGGTAAATTCACATCCCTCCAGTTAGCAGCTCATTAAGCTCTGCAAGGATTCTTTCAGTCTGGGGAGTAAGGAGGGAAATTTCCAATGGTGAATTCAGCAAATATGAATTTGGTGCACATTTGTGCAAGCAATTTGTGTCAGGCTCAAGGCTGGAAGAAGTGAAAGTTTGTTTCTAAATGATGAAATATGTTGGCACCTGGAGGATTTGCACTGGATTGTGCAAGTTACCTTTCACATTAATGCTGCAGGCCTTTCGAGGTGCTGCCACCTGCTCTCTTCAGTAAAGCAGTGAAGGCCTCAGTGTGGCTGCTCTCTGCTTTTGCCACTTGTGCTGTTCAGGTAGATCCTGATAATACTTGGTGCCACTTAATTGGGAGCCAAGCTCATCTCTTGCCCAATTATTGAATTGCGATTTTGAAATAACATTACACGAGTAATGCAATGATGGCATGGGGTTAGGACCTGGAAATTATTCAGGCATCGGGTTCTCAACCCCAGCCTGAAAACCAGCCATAAATTCCACAATTTATAATAACAAAAAAATACTTTCAGTAAGTCATTACTGATACATTGTCCTCTATTTAATTCAAAAAAATTAGAATTATCATCAAGTTTGTTTTATTCTAAAGGATACATAACCAAGGACACACTAGGTCATGAGATATGAATACAACTTAGTCTTGTTTCTGCTGAATAAGCCAGGTAACTTTCAAATTCAATTCAATTAATTCTGACAACTGAGTTCCAAAAAGTGAGTTTCAAACTTTCTAAAGCAGTTAATATTGCTTCCTAAGGCCATCTGATTTCAGTGATGAGCAATAAATGCTGACCTTGTTGAAGTCCTTGTTCAGTGAATAGGTTAGAAAATAATTTGTCTCTATTTTTCCTGAAATTGTGGTAAAAGTGATGGGACAAAGGTTATTATTTCCTTTTGCAGTCTGAAACAACAGAACATCTGTAATATATAAACTCTTTGTAATGCAAAGAGTTATTCAGTGGGCGAGGAGTCAATATGCATACAGCCAACAGTACAAGCCAACTCCTTTAGATCAGTATATATGTAGTAATAATTTTATGTAATTATCTATTTTAAATGTAGTATTTTCTCCTTCCAAATTGCTTTTTCAAGGATTCCAATTCTACTCAAAGTTTTTGATTATTAACATTTTTGACCCAAAAAGCATTTACTCCCAAATGTTTTCCACTGATTTTTTTTAAACCCTGAATTGGAGTAAAAATAGAATGTCTACCTATGAAACAGTATAGATGTTAGCTCTAGACAATTGTAGGGTTCTGTATCGACATTAAAACAAAAAAAAACTGTGAGTGCTGGAAATCGGAAAGAAAAATAGGAAATGCTAGAAATAATCAGCATGTTGATGGACATTTGCCTAATTTGCTGAGCATTTCCAACATTATCCATTTATATTTTACAGTACTATCTTGTCTTCTTTACCTTCTCTTACCAGACCTACATCTTGTGCCAAAGTGTGAATGACACACAGTCAGACTTTGTGTAAATGCTATTTAATCTTGTTTTTTGCTGAATAAGCCGTGCAAATTTAGGATTCAATCTAATTAAACCTGACAACTAAATTCCAAAAGTGACATTTCTCCTTGAGAGTGAGTTGAATCAAAACTTTAAGGACGATTAAGAACAACATTGATGGAGAAGTAATGAATGAGATGTGCATCACATATCATCCTTCAGAACTGTATGTGTTAAGCAAAAAGGGAATAACTGAGATAAACAAAGCAATTTGTATCTAAGCACCTTTCATGTCCTCAGACCCTTCCAAAGCACTTTATGGCCAATATTTTGAAATGTTGTGCTTCTTGTTTTGTTGTCAACCTGAAGTTGATGGTGTTGGTTGAGGGATGAACATTGGCCAAAGCAATGGAAGAAGGGCCATACTCTTCTTAGAATAGTGCCATGGGATCGTTCATATAAAATCTGACTGAGTCATTCTGATGAAGGGCAAGAACAATGTTTATTTTTTATCTTACATTTATATCACATCTGGCATTGAAAACAATGGCCCAAAAATTCCGGTTTCTGGATTGTCAGAAGTCCCGATGTGCAGTCCTATGTGGGAACGGCAGAATACAATGAACTAGTGCCATAGAAAGGAGGAACATTCTATCTTCCACTGGAGTTCACCAGGAGACACTGTGCTGCACATTTGTCTGATAGCTGGGAAGATCCCAGAAGCAATGCACTTGTGTCTCAAAATCAGAAAAAAAACTTCATGCATAGTGGTAATTCATCCAGCAGTGTTACTATTCAGAAAATTCAGGCCAATCATTTTGAACTGACTTATTTTGTTAATGGCTTGTGATGTTTACCTCAATTAAAAATTGATTATGAAACATAAATGACAACATATCAGGAATTAAAAACAGAAAGATAAAAACAATGGCAATTAAAGAAAAAAATTTCATATAGAGAGGCAGTTCAGAAAATGTGGAGAAGTACTTATGGTAAACCTCCTCCTTTAATGGTAGAAATTTCCTGGCCGCTTCCCGTTTAAATTTCAGGAATTTTTAATATTTCATTTCTGAAAAGTTAGTTTTTTAAAAAAAGCATTTAAAGTATGGATCCCTTCTGATTACTCTGTAGAGAATATATCTTACAAAGATTCATATTTTCCTTTCCTCAGATCAATCTATCACCAAAGCTGATTTCTAATGCAGTGTAATTAAAGAAACTGATACTGCAGCAATGGGCTGGATTTTTCTGTTATAATGATTTTAATATAGTGCTCATCACTGTTTATGTGTAAATTGGGACAACAACATAAAATCAAAATACTGAGAATGCTGGAAATCTGAAATAAAAAACAGAAGATGCTGGAAAACTCAGCAGATCTGACAGCATCTGTGGAGAAATTGAGTTAACATTTTGACTCTGTATGACTTTTCTTCAGAGATGTGCTGTTAAGTACAAATCCCAAAAGCTGTTATTGAAGTCACACTGCTGCCTGTGAGTTGTGCAAAAAATGTTATCTTGATATCTCACTCCCATGGCATAAACTTCCTGTGCGGATGCTGCAGATACAGACTAAACTCACCACAAAAAGCTGTGACCTGTTCACTTCAGTCTATATATTCTTTCAACGATTTGGTAAATCTTAATTACGGCCAAACAACCTCTTTGGCACTGACACTTTTGTCCAGTGTGAAGACCCCTTCCTTCAATTAAAAAAAAATATATCTGGGAGACGTTTCTTTTTTAAAAAGTATGTTTTGTTTTACTTTTCCTGTCTTTTAATTCTTGATCTTTTAATCCAATTTTTCTTTCCCAACCTTTTATTATTTTCTGTTCATGAATCAGCATTGAATTCTAATTTACATTTTTTGATTTAGACTCTGCACTGTTCATTATTTCTCAATCTAATTGGTGAAGAAGAGACATGGTTGTTAACAAAGAACACCAAACTGTTTGGATGTTCCATTGACAGCACCCAGCCTTGTAAAATCCCATAGAAGATCTATGTGTAAGTGGAAGTCAAATAAACAGTAGGTGCCATTCATTAAGTCTGGTTTAATATCTTTGCTAACAATGTATAATATTTTGTAGTACTAAATGCTAATTTTAAAAAATATTTACATCTTGGAGTCATGGAAGGTGCTATATTAAATGCAAGTCTTTCTTTTATAAATTGTGCAAGCCAGAAGGAGAAAATAAATTGTACACTGAAGACAAAGTATGTGCTCTCTGACGAAGAACAATATTGAATAAGTGTCAAGAAAAATGCTCAGATATTTTGCCCTTAGGGGTAGTCAAGGCCGCCAGCCAAGTTTAATATCCTAGTCTTCAACAAGTACAGGCTGGTGTTTCATTTGTTAAAAAATTGACTTTTATTTTAAAGTGGTCATTAGATCTTGTTGCATATTTTTTCCAATCTTCTATTTCCAAAATGAGGAAGCAAATCAGAAATGTTTTAGTGATGCTCCAGAATAAAAGACTGTTTTCAAAGTTCACTCCAGTGAGAGATTGCATCATTGAAATGAAACTTGCACAACATTGTTCCTGCAAACTGCACGGGATGAAGGAGGAGTAGTCTTCAAAAAGACCTGGAGCAGGAAAGGAGTGCCTTTTCAAGGGACAGGGGACAGGGAGATGAGCAGCTGGCAACAAGATCTGGACCAGAAGATAAGCAGCTGCTGGGAGGAACCTGGACTTAGCAGAATAACTGAAGCATGGGAACTGAGACACGCTTTTGAACAGCAATTACAGCTAGTTACATTATATGTCCTTTAGCTGGTTAGGCGTTTTTTTTCCTTTAAAAGTAAAAAGTTTGAAAAAGTAAGCTGCTTCAAAATTTTAACTTAACAGCTGAAATTTACATTTTAACACTTGCCAATTGAAATTGTGGTATGTGTGCGGCTCAATGTATTTATGTGGTACAATGTATGTCTGAGGACTTGAGGACAACGTATGTCTGCTTAAGGGGGGGGGGAAATGTGTGAAACTAATAATTGTACTAAATGTCTCATATTCATATGAGAAACATATACTAGGCTGCTGAGAAATAAGCCTCAACCAGTGGGATTAAATGGGTAATATTCCATTGTGCATGATTGAATAAAGTTCATAAACTGAGTTTTCTTAAAGTTTAATGAATGTGTTTTATAATCATTTTCTGATCAAGTTAAGCATTAATGGCAAATAAAACCAACTTTCTACACGTAAAATTCGCTCGGAAATATGCGCCTTCCTTTGTTTGTAATTTTTCTTTTTACGAGAAAAGAAATAGATAAAGTAAGGCTGGGCTGAAGTGTAGAAGTAAAAAGGAGGAATTATGGCTTGGTGAGCACAGCCAGAGAATCCCGCCCTATAGGTTTTGTTCTATATAATGCAGTCAATTCCAGAAACCATTTCCTTAAGTTCCTCAGTCCATCATATACCATTTTAATCTTTATTACGAATATGAATATCTTTTCTATCAATGTCATTCGTTGATTAATACTTTGAATAGAATCTATGCAGGTTTTATTGTGAACCCAAAAGTATCATCTAAAAAGAAAAAAGTTTTATATGGGAATTCTCTACCCCTAATATCACAGCTCATACAAGTTCATGCATGTTATAATGCAAAGTTTGTATGGTCAACTTCCTCGAATACAGCACAAAACATTAAAAATGAAAATTTCAGGAGCAAGAGTGTCTTAACATAAAAAAGAAAGCACTGTAATAAAATCACGTAAATACAGAAATGCTATTTACCTGTCTCACCTGACAGCTGGGAAATCTCCTGTGCCTCTTCAGTTTCCATATTCTGCTTGTGCTCTATATTGTGGGGGAGAAGGGAGGGGGGGAAAAATAATGTAGCAAGTTACCTGGATGGATGATAATGAAACTGCTTACTATTCTAACACACTATCTGCTATGGAAAAATATGCCCTTCTTCCTTCAGTTCCAAATACTCTTGAAAAAAGAACTGTACATTACTATCTGACAAGGAGACCCTGATCTTTCACAGATTACAAAGATTTATAGAAATTTCATTACAGGCAGAGGTTGACAAAATTTGTTATTTATTGTTAATTTCCCACTCCATAATAACCCAAAAATGCAAACTGACTGCAACAAAATTAAGCAGAAAATTAAATGGCCCTGGGTCATTGTATGTGAAGAGAAGCACAGAATTCATTCTCTGGTTGATCTATAGTTATGTTCTCTCTAATTTACTGAGCATGCATCGATGAACCTTGAGTCAGCTTTGTGACACTTGTACAATCAGCAATCAAAAATGAAGCAATTTACAGAAGAATGTCTCATTTACCCAAGCAGGACTGCATATTTGAGCAGCACAGCTCTGCCTCGATTAATAATGAATACACCTCATATAGCAGCAGATGGGCAGAACAGCAGCTTTATACTCTGTCCCTCACTTCAAGAAGTCGCAGCAACCCATTTCTTCAGTTAGCTCCTACATAGGGAGAAGTGAATCTCCCTAAAATAGCGAAACAAGCCCAGGAGAGAAAGGGAACCCATGCCTTCCTGTTTTACTGACAGATGGCTCCACAGATTTGGAACGAATGGTGGGAAGCTGCTACTCTTTTGCTGTAACACTTTATGTTCTAAACACTGGTTTTGAAGCAACTGCAAACACCAGGGAGTAGACGGTTGAGGTTTCGTGGGGCACAAGTATTTTTTTTTGAACAGCTTTTGCCGGGATTGCAGATTACCAGTGATTGGCCATTTCTGTGAAAATTTGGTGCACTTTAATATTCAACAATTACGAAAGTAGAACTTGCAAAACCAGCAATTTAATTATGAAGATCACCAAATAACAATTTTAAGATCTAGCTTTTACAAACTTCACAGGTAGTTATTAACACAAATGGCATCATATTTACAAGACTGTGTTAAAACAAACGACTAAAATGTCCAAATTCTCAAATGACCAATATTTCTACATTACTGCCTTCCCACCCCAAAATGTTCTGCAGAAACAAAATTGTGTTATGCAAATACTTGAATACTAATTTGGCTAATAGCAAGCCTTGAAAACAAATAAGTTCCTCCTACAACACTGCCCTGCACTGTATAATTACAAAATGACTAATATAGCAGAACATTTTCAATTTTCAAAATTCTAGGTAGGAATGAAATAACTCGAGCATCTCCTTCCAATGGAACATTTGCCCAATTTGCCTGAAAATCTGTACCAAAGAACACGTGTCCACAAATGGTTATAAGTTAGAGTTTATTTAAATGAGCGAAGTTCTCTATATCACAAAGGCAAACAGAAGTTGTTTAAAACGACTTCCCCAAAATAGTTTAGCTAATCTTCCTCATTCTCTCGACCACGCATGTGAGTGATTATAATTGGGGAGGGGGGAAATCTCCAAACTAATCTTCCAGAATTACGTTTTTAGAAACTTTTGAGTGGGGTAACAAAGAAAAAAGTGTACCACTGCAATGTGCAAAAATCACCGATCAGAGCTAGAATGGGGTGGGGGTGGGGGTGAATTAACAAATCAGCTTCTGAACAATACTAATAAATGATTTTACGCAATGGATTTTGCAACAAAATTATTTTAGAGCAATCTAGGATTCAGAGTACTTCCACTGTTGCCACTGAACTACTGAAAACAATTCAATAGTTTTTGACAGTCGCATTCATGTGCTGCGGGTTGGTGCAGCGCCCCAGAATAAACATGCACAACGCACTGTCAAAACTTTGGATCTAAACTATATTTCCAGCTATATATGGGGACAGGCACATTCAGATTTTTTGCAGATGAGCACCTAAAATCTTCTGGGTCACACACCGAAAGCAGCATTGACAGGAGCACACTGTAGCCGAGGTAACAGGTGCCTCCTCCAAACTAGAAAGCAAAAAAACCCATCACTTTCCATACATATATATTTTTGCTCTGACAATCCTTCCGCAGCACAAGTCCTGAGTGAGTGCATGTGTGTGTGTGCGTGTCGGCTGCACGCTATTAAGCGGCATTAAGAATCAAGTTGCTTGAGTTGGCTGGCAGTTCTTTCCTACCTGTATCCCTCCTCGCTGGCGGTACGCACAGCCCGGCAGTTCCTGCTCCATGTGCAGGCTGCACTTGGACTCCCTGCGGTTGTACATCTCTCCCCGCTCGACTTCCTCCTTCCAATGCGCCGACCGTGCGCACACACCCTCGTGCTGGGATTGGTGGAAGAGCCCAGGGCTCAGCTTCAGCTGCAGCTCACGAGTAGAGATACCCTTGTGCGCTGAACGATGGCACCCAGGTTGTCAGGAGTCTTTGCTGCACCGCAATGTCTGTCTGCGCTCAGCTTACAGCAGGGTACTGGCTGGCAGCACGACCTGCTCCTCCACATGTTAATATAGGGGGATGGGATGGGGGGGGAAACCAAGCATATGGAAAAGCAATGTGGAAAACTATGGATGACACACATTTCAGGAATGAGGAATCCCAAAGAAGCTATAGGTCATCTTGTGCCTGCATCCAGAGGGCAGGGGGGAGGGGGGAAGGGGAGAGGGATTTGAAGGGAGTTTCTTGCCATTTTGATTTGAAAACCCAACTTTTGCCCTCCTCTTCCCTCACCACCATTCAGGTGCCAAAACATAAGTTGCACCAAAGCATTGACATGTGGAATATATGATCTGAAGATGCTAGTGGAACTGGGGTAAACACAGTAAGAAGTCTTGCAACACCACGTTAAAGTCCAACAGATTTATTTGGTACACAGCTTTCAGAGTTTCGCTCCTTCTTCAGCCTTCTCACCTGAAGGAGTGACACTCCGAAAGCTCGTGCTACCAAATAAACCTGTTGGACTTTAACCTGGTGTTGAGAGACTTTTTAATGTGGAATGTACACAGCCCTCCCTAACCCCTTCCTATTGTTAGGAAGCTTCTATTGTGCCCATAGAAATTAACTGCCAAAATCAGCATCCCAAATAGAACGACAGCCAGGAAAAATTAAAGCAAAGTTTACTTATTAGTCACGGATAGGCTCACATTCAGTGCAATGAAATTATTGTGAGAGAGAGCTCCTGAGTTTTCAGGTTTTCCTATTCAGTGCTGGAGGGTTTAATGCATTAGATTGAAAGGAGTCAGAAAAAATATTTTTGGAAGTCATCAAAGCAAACTCCATGGAGGGAATGGGTTTAAATGGCCAGAAATGTCAACTCCCAGAGTCTCAGGTACCAGCGCCACAAGATGTTCAATACCTCACGTGTGTGATCAAATTCAAAGGATGCTTCTTACCAACAGAACCACTAACCTCTCACAATGTTAATGCACCATTCACCCATCAGCAATCTCTAGCAATTAGGATACGGGTCTACATTCAGATAAGCTACCTCACCCCCAAAAATCTTGCGTTGCTGCCAGCCTCACATCACCTCTTGCTGTTTCCACATAACCGTTAGATATGTGACCACAGCCAGTATATCACTCATGCACAATACAATCATTGACATTCTTTCTTCTCCTTTGCAGGACTAGGCAGCCTATAAAAGGAGGGAACAGAGCTAAAGGGAGACAGATATGCCTGCATTGCCTAGGCTGTCTTGAGAAGACTATGCACTGCATCAGGGGACTAGCTATGATAGAGGCCATTATATCCTGCATTGCTGAGAGCTTTCAACTTGATGGTATGTTCCTACCTTATACTCTTTCTCAGTTCCCACCATACCTCATCCAGCTGTCTGATATAAAAGCTGCAGATGGTGTTACCAAGGGCATCTTGCTTTTTATATAAACCCACTTCCTTCACCCTGCATTTATGTTCTCAAATACCCAAGAACTGGTCCCTGGCCAGCCACTGCGACCCCATGAGGAAGGGGAAAAGTTGATATAGTCCACAAAGGAAGAAACACTAGTATTTGATTTGACACTTGCAGACGTAGGCTCAGCTACACACAATGCCATACCTAAGCGGGTAGTATGAAGCTGGACTATAGTACGTGGTGAAGCACTATGCACGATTGAGCTGTAGGCAGGCCTAGAAGTGAAGATTGTCATGTTTCACTTCCTTGGAGGGTGAAGTCCAGATGACCTCTGCTGCACATAACTCAAATGAGTAGTGGGGGAGACTTATCTGAAAACACTGATGAAGATAAATGCCTTTGCTTGGTGCATTGACATAGGTAATTATTACTCCTGTTAAGGAGCATGGAGATATCATGGAGCATTTGAAGTCCATTCTTTCTAGCCACTAGCAGTATGGTGTATGAATCTGTTGTGCTCTCTCAGGATGAAAGTTCTTGTCCAGTGTCTTTATTGTTGCCTTTCAGCCAATCCTGCCCGTGGCTGGCTATGCGAAGTGCTGCAGCCTAAAGCCTGTCCCTCGATGCTCAGGATGGCTTTACTTCATCTTGTGAGGCCACCTGCAGTCTTCCCCATTGAAATCAACAGCCTTCCATCGGCCTTTCAGGAGCCACTGGGGCAGCAGAATGTTGTAGTAGAGCAAAGACAGTTGCAAGACAGGCGCTAAATAGATGCACAAAAATCAATTCTTTAGTTTTATATGTATTATTAGATGTGTTGCTGGATAAACTAGATGGATTGAAAAGTAGGGAATCGTGGAGCAATTATGATGATGGGATGAGATCTTTGGGGGAACAGCTGAAAATGTGTCCCGGATTCTTCTCCCTGCCCAGTGTAAAAGCCTTACCATCATAGGCTGCTGTGTGACCACACTGGAAATGACTGAATGAGGTACTTTAGCTTCTCTGTTGTTAGTTCCACCAGTGTTATCGAGCTTCAGTTAATATCTTTTAACATATTTTCCTACATTGATTTCTGTGAGAGCTTCTTTGTTGTAGGACACAACTCGAATACTAATTGTAGAAATTTCATGCAATATCCAAAAATTTAGTCATTGTTCACAATGCTATTTCCTATGATGTCATATGATCCATTGGATTGCAGATTTTGAAGGAATGGATAAAGATGATTCAGAAAGTTACCCACATTGTTGAGTTGTACATATGTGAGGAACACAAAATTCCCTCACATATAAGGTGCTAGTAATTAGGAAGGTCAATGGGAAAGTTAGCAATTAGTGCAAGGGGAATTGGGTATATAATTATGGAAGTGTCGATCCAGCTGTACATGGCCTTAGATTGCATCTGGAGAACAGTGTAATATTTTAGTCTCTTTACTGAAGAAATTGTACAATACCATTCAAATCAGCTCAGAACCAGTTTGCTCAACTAATTCCTTGTATAAAAGAACTATCTTATGAGAAAAGGTTGAGCAGGTTGGGTTCAAACCTATTGGTGTTTAAAAGAATAAGAGATGATGGTATTGAAATATATAAGATCCTGAGGGGACTCGGGTAGATGGATGCTGAGAGAATATTCTCCCTTGTGTAGTAGTTTAGATCTAGGGGACACACTTTAAAAATTAGGGGTCTCCTATTTAAGATTGAGATGTGGAGAAATGTTTTCTTTGAGATGGCTTTTAGACTGTGGAGTTCTCTCCCTCAAGGAGCATTGAAGGGTGGGTCATTGAAAATGTTCAAGGCAGTTTAGATGGATTTTTGTTCCAGAGGGAGTCAAAGATTATGACAGAAAGCTGCAGTTGAGGCCACAGTCAGTTCAGCCATAATCTTATTGACTGGAAAGCAAACTTGAGCAGCCAAATGGCTTACTCTTATTCCTAACTCTTAAGTTTGTGTGCGTAATATTTGGAAATTTGGATTAAGACAGTGACCAGCTAAAGCTTTTTATTGCATGAAGAAAAAGAATAAGCTTGGGGAATAAGTTCTGGAAACACCAATATGGCAGATAACATTAGTAGATTCAAGGGGCAGCTAAATTTATTTCTTTCTGACAGGGAAATGATGTGGGATATACTGGGTGTGTTTAATTGGTGGTTTATTGGCCAAAAGTTTGATTAGACCCGATGGGAGGTGCTAGGATCACAGTGCACAATTACTCTGTTTCCAGTCAAGGTGATGCAAAATTTGTGCAGCTTCCACATCTGCATGATCAAAACATGTGGCCCACTGAGGAGAGTCATGCTGATGGAGTCCAGGCAACCCTCATCCATAAAATGAAGATGCGTAAAGACTGCAGCATCTATTAGAACTGATGCCAAAAGTGTTTCAGAAAAGGAGTAATATTATCAATGAGACCATAGGCTAGAGACAGGGCTTCCATGATGTCTGGCAGCACTAGATGCCATAGTTAAGGAGATGGAAAGAAGGTGAAAAATTGTGCTTCAGCAATGGAGGCTAGAGAGCATCCGTGTACACTATGCAAAGGGAATCAGGCATTTTCACAGTAACTTCATTGCAGTGTTAACGTAAGCTTACTTGTGACACTAATAAATAAATTTTAAAAAACTTTAAACTTTCAGTAGCCGTGGAGACTAATGCAAAGACTCTGGTCCTGAGGATCTGGCTGGTTTTTTTTGCCAAAAAATGTTCAGTGAACTCACATAGATGGTTGAGTTTGGTGGCTGCATCTCTTACCCAGCATCTTACAAGCCTCACATGTTGCTCAATGTACCAGACTCTCATTACTCACCCATCAACAACAAGAACTCATTCCTTCCATTCATCTTCACACATTACCAGTGTTCTAGTTTCAGGCATAGATCTGACAGCTTCCACATTTTATTCAGTTACAACAAGATCACCACCTAAACACATCAAAAAAATCCTCACTAACACTATTTTCTATCTCTTACAAGATAAAGATCACACATAATAAGAGGCAGAAACAAAGGCTGGTAGGGGACAGGCACACCTGCATCTTCTCAATCCCTTTTAGGGGACTGGTTGCGGTGTAATGATATTGTCACTGGACTAGTAATCAGAGACCCAGGATAATGCTCTGTGGACTGGAGTTCAAATCCCATTTCAATTCAATAAAAATCTGGAATTAAATGATGACCGTAAATGGTGACCTTCAAATCATTGTCAATGTTGTCAAAAACCCATCTAGTTAATTACTATCCTTTAGGGAAGGAAATCTGCCATCAATACCTGCTGTGTTGTGTGGCACTAAATTGTGTTCAATGGAATAGATTTCGAACAGATCTAACAACTCAAGATTGGGCAACCATGAAGCACTGTGAATCATCATCAACAGCAGAATTGTACTCAACCACAATCTGTAATTTAATGGCGTGGTACATTCCCCACTTCACCATTTCTATACGTGACTTCAAACCCACACCAATGTGGTTGACGTGTCTGAAATGACTGGCAAGCCATTCAGCTGTACAGACCATTAGAAAGTCTTAAAAGCATGAAGCAGAACAGACAACCCAACATCAGCGGAGGCATCAGAAAAGACAACAGCAAACCCAGCCCATTGGATCCTACAAGCTCCTCCTTACTACCACTTGGGGGCTTGTGCCAAAATTGGGAGAGGTGTCTCACAGACCAGTTAAACAACAGTCTGACATTGTCATACTCATGGGGTTATACCTGACACACAATGTCTCAGACACCACCATCACCATCCCTGGGTAAGTCCTGTCCCATTGACAGGACAGACCCAGCAAAGGTGGCGGCAAAGTGGTATACAGTCAGTACAGTGTTTTCCTGGGAGTCCCCAGCACCAACTTTGAACTCTATGAAGTCTTATGACATCAGGTCGAACATGGGCAAATAAACCTCTTGCTGATGATCACATTTCACACCCCTTCTTCTCAGTTGCTAAATTAGCTAGCGCTTCTATTTAAACACCACTTAGAGGAAGCACTGAGGGTGGAAACCGGGAGGGGTACTTCAATGTCTTTTACTAATTGAGCCTTGATAGCACCATTAATAACTGAGCTGGCTGAATCCTAAAGGATATAACTGCTGGACTGGATATGCTACAGGTGATGAGGGAACTAACAAAGGGGAGAAATGTACTTGACCTCATTCTTACCAAAATGCCTGCCACAGATGCATCTGCCCATGACCGTATCAGTAGAGTGATTCGACATAGCTCTTGTGGAGAAAGAGTCTCATTTTCATATTGAGGATACCCTCCATCTTGTGTAGTATTGCCACCATGCTAAATAGATCTAACAACTGAAGCCTGGGAATTAATGAAGTGCTGTGGGCCATCAGCAGCATCAAAATTATACTTAACCACGCTTTGTAATCTCATGGCCCAGAATATCCCCCACTCAACCAATATCACCGAGACAGGGCATCTACCCTTGTCCAATGTTGAGTGCAGGAGGGCATGCCAGTCATACCTAAAATGAGGTGTCAACCTGATGAAGCTCAACACAGGACAACTTATCTGCCAAACAGCATCAGAGCTATGGAAATCCACAATCGTCCAATCAGGCTTAATCTCTGCAGTCCTGCCACATCCTGCTATGAATGGTGGCGGATAGTAAACAACTCATTGGAGGAGATCCCATAAATATCTCCATCCTGAATGATGGAGGAGCCCAGCATATCAGTGCAAAAGATGAGACTGAAGCATTTGTTACAATTTTCAGCCAGAAGTGCCAAGTATTTGGTTCATCTCAATCTCCTCCTGAAGTCCCCAGTCTTACAGATGCCAGTCTTCAGCCAATTTATTTTGCTCATGTGAAATCAAGGAATGACTGAAGGCACTGGATACAGCAAAGTCTATGGGCCCTGATAATATTCCGGCAATAGTTCTGAAGATTTATGCTTCAGACTTACTGTACCCAATTCAAGCAGTTCCAGTACAGCAACAACACTGGCATTTGCCCAGCAATGTGGAGAAGTGCCAAGATGCTGTACATAGAAGGTAGGACCTATCCAACTGAGCCAATAATCTCCCCTTCAGTCTATTTTCAATCATCAGTAAAGCAATGGAAAGTGCTATTGACAGTGCTACCAAACTTCACTTTCACAGCAATAACCTATTCACTGACACTCAATTTGGCCATTTATCACCTGACCTCATTACAACATGCCATTCAGTATATTCCAGTCTCTTTCAATTCCAAAAATAAAAGTTAACTCCTTACTTCCTCCCACAAAATTAAAGAAGATATTACTGTAAATTCACACGACTGTAGTGTTCAGTGAGTCCAAGCCTAATATCAGTGACTGTCTGTAGGATTCCATTCTTTGACTTGAAGAAGGTTTCTGAAGGCCAATCTTGAGAGTGATGGTGGTTAGAACTACCAGCATGTGACTATCTGCAGTCATTATATCAGACCAGCAATGATCCGTTTAAAAAAAAGTATTCAATTAAGAGAAATGGACAGATTTTTAAGATCTTCTTACTTCACCCCTTGCTAGCATGTCAATTTAGGTAGCTTTTAATTCCACACTTTTCTCCACAGACTCATCAATTACGTCATCATAGACATAATCTTGTAAATACGCACTTTCAGTCATCAATAATGCTGAATTGTTAAATGTTCCTGTTCATTTCACTTCGTAAATAATTTTTTAACTCTTTTCATTACAGAAAAAGAACATTCACCCAAAGCCTTTTGAAAGGTATTATTAAAAATGCTTTCAGAATGATTTCCAAGTTTGGAAGTGTTGCTTGCAAAATATCACATACACAATTGCACAAATCAGTTGGTGATCTCAAAACACAGAGCTCATCATTATTGATAAAGTTGATGAATTGTTTTACTTCATCTTCAAAAGGATTTGTGTTTATGCCCTTCCTGAAGAATATATTTAATTTCTTACTTTAGCATTTTCATCCAAACTTCTGTAAAAAGTATGCAAAATAAATCATCAGATTTCTTTAGAGATTCACTTCTAGTCTGAAATTGCACCATTATTGTGTAACTAATGTTATTGTCAGTCTCAACAATGGTCTTCTCTTTCCCTTTTGAGATGATTCAGTGTCTTTAGTTTCACCAAAAAGCTTCCTGCATCTTTCACACTATTTTCCATCAGAAGGACCAAACATTTTGTTAATGTTAGTCCCTCTGCTTTCATAGCATTATAATCATTTTGAACTTTCATGGTAAAACTTTTAGTTGAGGCCAACAACTATGCAGCATTGAATAAAGTTATATCAACAGTTTGCAGTATTTGCTGATGGCATTAATTTTTTGAAGTAAATGGTTCCACAAAAGAGTAAAAACAGCAATACTTGTTTTGATGTCCAAATCTAAATTTGCAATGATTCCCAAAGTAGTTTTCTCCAGGCACTGAGAGGTGTGGGATTGTAGCTGAACAAAACAAATAAATTGCTCTAAATATCACCATTGTTGGTCATATATCTTAAAATTAATGTTCATTGGTTAATGTGATTCCCATTTGGTGTTAACTCACCTATCATGGAATAGTGTTTGGAATCTTTACTAATGGAGTGAGTAGGTTTCTAAGCTGCTCTGCAATTATCATGATGATATTATTGTATGTTTGGTGCATTAAAACGTTCGTGTCCCTTGAGCCACTATATTGATAACTTTTCAAATGCTCTTTGGAAAGCTCATTATATTCACTGAGATATTCATGGCAGGCTCTTCAAGTTGACAAACTTTTACAGATAAACATCCCCACCATCAGGAACATCCTCCCTGCATCTATCCTTTCTAATTCTGTTAAAATTTTACAGTTTTCACTCTTCACTCTTCTGAACTCCAGCAAATATAATCCTAACTGATTCAATCTCTCATTATACATCAATCCTGCCATCCCAGGAATTAGTCTGGTAAATCTCCTCTGCACTCTGTCTTTTGCAAGATCATCCTTCCTCAGAAACAGAGACAAAAATTGCGCACAATATTCCAGGTATCACCTTATCAAAACCCAATATGATTGGAGCAAAACATCCATGCTCCTGTACTCAAATCCTGTTGCAATGAAGGCCAACATTCCACAACCCATTTGCCTTCTTTCCTACCTGCTGCACCTGCATGCTTACAAACAGCGTTTGGTGTATAAGACACTCAGGTCTTGTTGCACTTTCACTTTCTTAATTTATAGCCATTCGGATAATCTGCCTTACTGTTTTTGCTACCAAAGTGGATGTCCTCACATTTATCCATATTATACTGCATCTGCCATGTACTTGCCCACACATTCAGCTTGTCCAAATCACACTGAAGCATGTCTGCATTTGATTTGATTTGATTTATTATCAAGACATGTATTTGTATACAGTGAAAAATATTGTTTCTTGTGTGATTTACAGATAGAGCATACTGTATATAGAGAAAGAAAGGAGAGAATGCAGAATGTTCCAATCACAGCTAGGGTATAGAGAAAAATCAACTTAATATGGGGCAGGTCCATTCAAAAGGCAGCAGGAAAGAAGCTGTTCTTGCGTCAGTTGATATGCATCCTCAGACTTTTGTATCTGTTTCCCGAAGGGAGAAGGTGAAAGAGAGTATGTCAGGGTGCATGGGGTTCTTGATTATGCTGGCTGCTTTTCTGAGGCAGCGGGAACTATAGACAATGTCAAGGGATGAGAGATTGGTTTGCGTGATGAATTGGGTTTCATTCACAACCCTTTGTAGTTTATTGTGGTCTTGGACAGAACAGGAGCCATACCAAGCTGTGATACCAACAGAAAGAATGCTTTCTATGGTGCATCTATAAAAGTTGGTGAGAGTTGTGGTGGACATGTCAAATTTCCTTAGTCTTCTGAGAAAGTAGAGGCGTTAATGGACTTTCTTAATTATAGTGTCAGCATGGGGAGACAAGTTGTTGGTCATCTGGACATCTCAAAACCTGAAGCTGTTGACCATTTCTGCTTTGCCCTCATTGATTAGACAGGGGCAAGTCCTCCATTACGTTTCCTGAAGTCAACGCCTATCTCCTTCATTTTGTTGACATTGAAGAAGAGATTATTGTTGTCACACCAGTTCATCTGATTCTCTTTTTCCTGTACTCTGTCTCATTATTGTTTGTGACCTGACCCATTACAGTGGTGTCATCAGCAAACATAAAAATTGAGTTCAATGGGAATTTGGCCACATAGTCATAGGTGTATAAGGAGTTTAGTGAAAGGCTGAGGATGCAACCTTCTAGAGCACTGATGTTGAGGATGATTGTGGAAGAGGTGTTATTTCTATCCTTACTGATTGTGTCTGTAGATTTGGAAGTCTAGGATCCAGTTGCAGAGGGAGGAGATATACCCCAGGCCATGGAGTTTGGAGATTGAGTTTTGTAGGAGGAATGGTGTTGAAAGCTGAGCTGTAGTAAATAAATAGGAGTCCGATATAGGTGTTTTTATTATCTAGGTGTTCCAGGGTTGAAGGCAGGGCCAGGGAGATGGCATTAGCTGTAGACCTATTGCAGTGAAAGGTGAACTGTAGTGGATCCAGCATCCTCCTTACAGCTTACCCTCCCACCAAGCTTTGGGTTGGGTAGTCCCAAGTAAGACAGCAGTTTGACTCTGGCTATAACACATCTCAGCACATTCCTCCAGTAAGAACACTCTTTTGTAAATTGAGTCCATAATGCAATATAAATTCTTCCACTAATTTACATCTTTGAATGAACATACACATAGCTTTAATATGAGTTTTGAAAGTTTGATAACCAGCAATACCTCTTCTGACATTTCTCCAGAGAGATGGTAGTAGTTGCTATAAATATTATGTTTTTTTGTGTTCATGGGAATGATTAAAATTCAGCTTCATACTACAGGTTGTTGGTATGTCTGGAAGAAATATAGCTCAGATGTTGGGAGAGTAGGTTAATTACTTATTTTAGCCATTTAATGTTCACTTAGAGAGTTAATGCACTTTTCTTTACAAAAGGAAAACATCCTCTGGGGTTTTTGATTCGAAGAATGGAAGGTGGTTTAGGTATGCAGGATCATTTGACAGTGTGGTTAATGGGAGGAACTAGGTATGTGGAGAGAAAAACAACTTTCATTTTTGACTGAGGTTTGTTTAAGGATAGAGGTCTGAAATGCGAAATCCCTTTCTGAACCAACTTCCCATCCATTGACTCTATCTCCACATCCCACTGCCTCTGGAAAGTAGCCAGGGTAATTAAGGATCTGCACACCCTGAACATTTTCTCTTCCACCTTCTTCCATCGGGAAAAAGATATAAAAGTCTGAGGTCATGTATCAACTGACACAAGACCAGGTTATTCTCTGCTGCTATCAGACTTTGGGATAGACCTACCTTTTATTAAGCTGACCTTTCTCTGCATCTTAGTATGACTGTAACACTATATTCTGCACTCTCTCCTTTCCTTCCCTATGAATGGTATGCTCTGTCTGTATACTGCACAAGAAACAATACTTTTCACTGTGTGCTATTACATGTGACAATAATAAATCAAATTAAATCAATTCAAAATCAAAGTCTGCCTACGCCCTTTAAGCAAGTATATTTATGATTGCTAACTGTATTTAAATTAGTTTTTGCTTATTTGGAAGGAAAACAGTAATGTTAGAAACTAGAGCTGTTTATTTTCATGGGTGGCACAGTGGCATAGTGATTAGCATTGCTACTTCACAGTACTGAGGTTCCCAGTTCATTTTCAGCCTGGAGTGACTGTCTAGAGTTTGCATGTTCTCCCCTTGTACCTGCATGGGTTTCCTCTGCATGCTCCGGTTTCCTCCCACACTCCAAAGATATGGGGTTAGGTGGACTGGCCATATTTATTGCCCTTAGTGTCAGGGGGACTAGTAGGGTAAATACATGGGGTTATGGAGATAGGATCTGGGTGGGATTATTTTCAATGGCTGAATGGTCTCCTTTTGTACTGTAGAGATTCTATCTTTAAATATTGTTTAATGTATAATAGTCAAGCTGCTTTGTTTGTTCGAGTTATAGTTAAACCATGATGTTAAATAAAGTTTATTTTACTCTACAAGATCCCTGGTTTATCAGCAGAATTATTCCTGGAGTGAAGCATCCTATCCTCAAGTTTATGTCAAAATAGAAAAATTATTGGGGCCTTGTCTGGCTTCGTAATGCAATGTGGGATTCTGGTCTAGGGCCTTAACACTAGTTAGAGTACCCATCGGGGAATGCTTATTTCCGTTTACTAGCCCCAGGGAATAATTTGTGAACATAACAGTAGACTGTCTTGGAAGTTTCTGAAAAAACTTCCAAGACAGTTTATAATTTCTGTCATCACATGTGAGAAAATGTGACTTAGGAGGACTTCTAAACTGATTTCAATCTCCAACTTTAACACTTCAATCAAATTTTCCATTTTGCTTATGATTTCTGGTTTATTTAGTATGAAACATTACATCATAATCAGCAGAACAGATTTTGGCCATAAGGCAACGTCATCAAGGTAAGTTTCTTCCCTCACTTCAACAGAAGAATTGATAATATCTTGTAGTTCTGTTGTCATTTCAGAGTCTACTTCTTGTTCAACATTTTCAGGAGATGTGGGGTGGGATTTTATGGCCTTGTTGGACCCAAGCGTGGAAAATCCCGTCCGAGATCAATGGACCTTCTCATTGTCCACTCCTTGCCTGCTCAAATTCCCGTAGCAGAGAGGCAGTAGAATTCCAGCACTGGTATTTCTGAAAAATCAGTAAATCTAGGTCATCAGATAAGTCATCCATTCTTTTGGAGGATGAACGTGAAAGTGTGATTTCTACGTTCTTCAAAACTTTGAACAACTTAATGTACAATGAGAAACTGTCTTTTTTTCTAGTTTTGTCCTCTTGCCTCACCTTCAATTTTCTGCGTTTCTGACTACCAGATTGATAATATCACTTCATATTGCTAAAGAAACTGATCTTGATTATAATGAAGTGTCTGAAAGAGAAGGCGTTTGCACAGCCAATCCCACATTTTTATCGACTGCACTTCATGCTCTGCAAAAATTGGATTCATTGTTTAACTTTGAAGCTGTTACTCTGGATTTCAAACAACATTCACTCTGCTCTTCTTTGCCCACGCCACTGTCACAAACTCACAATTTCTCCCTGCTCATGGGCCCCAACCCCATCACAAACTCTTCCTGCTTGTGGATCCGAACCCCATCACAAACTCTCCCTGCCTCCAAAATACAAACTGATCTTCAGACACTCTCCCTCCCTACAGGTCAGTTAACATGGCTAGCCCCCTCACTCACCCTCCTCTCCCGACACTCTCATCTCTTCACAATCTCCCCCATTCCTCACAATCTCCTCATCTCACTCACCTAGGGTCTTCATGGAAGTCTGTTGCATGTCTGTCACTTGTCTCCTCCTTGTGGTTAAGGCTTGACTCAATGCACCTCATGCCTCTCTGTTGATGGCCTTGTCTAGGTCGACTGGCAAACCTGGTCACCTCTCCTGCTTGGTGGCTGACCTCAACCCATGGTGTTTTTTGGCACCTGGCAGTTGCTGACCTGCCCTGAATCAGGACACAAACCTTCTCACCTTTTGCAAAAATGGTAAAACACTAGCAGCCTCTGCCTCTCCCTTTTCAGCTCTTTTCATTCCTCTTGCAGGTGCCTCTCAAATTAACCTCAGAAAGACCTGTGTTTTCTTGATCTATCACATTCACCAATCAGAGTCTGATTTCACTTTGTCTTCTGATAGATTCATTTGTATTTGTTGAGCCTGTCAGCAATTGCAGAGTAATCAGGCTCTGATTGGATGGCCAGTGCACCGGCCAGCATGGGCTCCCCCTTGTTGGTCAGGGTCCTGTGTCCAGACATGGTGTGTTTCATTGTGAATCTGCCTCTGCCTGGATAAGCAGTGCAGGCTGATAGTGAAAGGCCTGACTTTCACTAGCACACGACTGATGAAAAAGTGCCTGCATATGAATTGACACTCAGAGCCACCAGCTTTATTGCACCATGTGTTCATGTCCCCATTGCCACTCTGCAAGGACCCTTGCTGATGCTTGTCAGACCGCCAACCCAGACAGCTGCTACTAATGCTGAGGTACTGCATCTACTTTAGAGGGTGTTATGAAGCCAAGGTCCGCACATAGTTAGTCACCGGCCACGAGTGGACTGCAGACCGACTGGGAAGTAATGATAGCATATGTACATGCTCATTGCAGAGTGAGGCCTTATATGCAGAACACTCAAGAGGGGCAGTACATACTTTATGAGGATGCCAATGGGCAGGCCCAGAGATACTTGGTGAAACTGCAGTTCTGCTAAAGAGTCTGTTGTTACTGTAAAGAGCACAGAGAAATCTGGCTCCAACGTAGAACTGGCATTACACAGAATTTGCATTCTATCCTTTCCATTGAGGATGAGATGTCAACTTCATGAGAACTTTTGGACCCAGCTATGATGCAGTGTGTACTGGCTATTATCTCAGCTTCCTGAAGCAGACAGAAGCCATTGAATATCTCAATGCTGCAATCAAAGTTCAGACTGATGTTATGATATCTATGTATTTTTTTTGTCATGCGTATCCAGCTTTTTGTGATCCAGATTTCTGCCATTGTGGCTATGGATACTAGTGCTACAAAGGCCATGAGGTCTTTCATAGCAGTCTTTCAATCTGTGTTTCAGCAGGTTACTAGAGTTACTGAGGCATCACCATGGAGGAGTGTGGTCTTTATTGCACCAACATGTGTTCATGCTGTCACTGCCAGTCTGCAAGGATCCTTGCTGCTGCTTGTCAGACAGCCAACTCAGATGGCTGCTACTAATGCTGAGGTACTGCAGTCTAAGGGCAGATTCCTCAAGATGCAAAGCTGATCAATGTCATCCTGCAAGGCCATTTGCAGTCTCTCCCAGTGACAGTCAAGCCTTCCACTAGTCTTGCTGTATTCACAGCGATAGTATTATGTGGGAGCGCTAGATAGGCATAAACATCTAGAAGATGGGTAAGAAGGAAATGTACTCGAGTGAATAGTTCAGTTAGTAAATATCATTGGACAATTTATTGGATGAAGTTGTTATAGATTTTGATTTTTGTGGTGTCTTCTTTTGTAAGATTTTGTCCAAGAGAACACTGTAATGGGATATAAGAAAGGGCTGGAAAGGTGGGGATTTGTGGAGCAGCTGTGACGTGGAGATGATTTTAGTAAAACCAGGATCTGATTAGCCACTAACAGATAACCAGTCTGGAGTGAAGGAGTGGTGGATGTTTCATCTCTTTCTTCTCCTGCTCCTCCTCCTCTGCAGAACCTATCTGGAGGTCTGGGTGGCTGGGCTGCACATTACCAGTGCTAGGTGTGCAACATATCACCACACAAACTCCAGTGAGGCAACCCTGAGTGTTCCAGCCAATGGAGGCATTGTTTTAGAATGCCGATGACTTGCTCTACAATACACACATACCATCAAAGAAATTAGGCTCAGGAGTAGGCCATTTTTTTAAATGATGGACCCTAATTCTAGATTCTCCAACAAGAGCAAACATCTGCTCTACGTCCACTCTTGTCAAGACCGCTCAAGATCTTTAAGGTTTCAATCAAGTCACCTTTTGTTTTACTAAACTCCAGTGGATATAAGTCTAACCTGTCCAATCTTTCCTCATAAGGCAACTTGCCCATTCCAGGTATCAGCTTAGTAAACCTTGTCTGAACTGCTTCTAACACTTTTATATATTTTTTTTAAATCAGGAAATCAATAATCTTCACAGTGCTCCAAATGTGGTGTCATTAGTGTCCTGTACAACCAAAGTATAACTTTATAATCAGTTCCCCTCACAATAAATGATAATGATCCATCAGTTTTCCTAATTGTTTGCTGTAGCTGCACATTTTGTGATCCATGCATTAGGACATCCAAATCCTCTGCGTCTCAGAGCTCTGCAATCTCTCACCATTTCAATAAAGATCCTGGTGGCAGCATGACTTTCGATGCAAGTGCACTGTTCACACGTGTTCAAATGACAGAGACAAATCATGAGTTATGTATAGATCAGGTAGCCCTTCTAACCAAGCAACTATCTCTGATTCATCATATATCACGGGAATGACTGATTGGCCAATGATGAAAACATCATGGTCTGCACTGACTCTCTGATAGAATATCATACCCAGGTCTCTCCTGCACTCTATCCTCATAAACACACACATTTCCCATGGCCAAGCCATCTAATCTACATATTTCTAGATGCCAATTGGCTATCCAGCATGGCCAATCCATCTAACTTGCACGTTCTTGGACTGTGGAAGGAAACCGGAGCACACAGAGGAAGCCCACACAGACATGGGAAGAATATGCAAACTTCACACAGTTGTCACCCAAATTGAAATTGAACCTGGTTAATGAGACTTCTCCAGCTCATGACAACGATGTCAATTTTGCAGAAATGCTTTCTCATGTGCTCTTTTCGCTAGGGAAGAAAATAAAGATGTCATTGACTTTACATACTTATTTGACTTTCCAGTTCTTTCAAGTGATTTTAACGTTAAATGAAAAATGCTTGGTAGAGTTATTTAATGTCCCATCTCAAATGTATATTAAAATACCTGATATTGATTATATCAAGACATAAAATTAAAATTGGTTTATAGGTGGCAAGTAAAATAAACGAACATTTTTATATCTTTCTTTCTCAGACCCAAAATGTTTTACTGAAGCAATTTACCACCATATTTGTAACAAAGCAAGTGTTATTATTCTTAAGGTAAACCCACGGTGACTTCTAATATCCCTAATTAGTGTGAAAACTCACCAATATTGGCAGGTTATCTTCCTAAACTCTGTTAATAGGCTGATTTGTCTAATAAATTAAGGTTAAAGATAATCATCTAACTTTTCACAGACTTAGGTAAAATTGTTCCATGCCCAACTTAAATAGAGGATGCACTTATTGAAGTGTTAGGGCAAACTCTGTCAGTTACAGCAGATTGGTTTGTTCAGTTGGAAGTGCTTTTGACTAAATTTGAAAGTGTAGGACCCATTGAGGTGTTGGAAGAGATGTTCAATAGCTTCACTCAGTCAGCAAAGCATAATATGTTTTTGGATGAACAGCAGGAGAGATAACTGAGTTGTCGAGGAACATGGTGGACATGATTTTACTGATCATTCATGCCACTCTCCCGCTGCAGTCAAGTCAGAGAATTTGGCACCCAGCCAAATCTCCACTCTCTGCAGTGGGATGGGAAGATCCCACCAGTGTGAATGGCTGTAACATGCTGGCCGTAGTTATTTTCTGGTACAACAGAAAAGCATTGCTCTTCAGCATATCACATGGCACCATGTCCTTTGTCCCAAAAAAAGTCAATTAGCAACATCCATGTCAATAGTCTTATATTCCATAAAACATACATTGAGTCTCACAATTTAGAAGCTCACTCCTTTACACTCATGTATACTATCATCCATTGCATGAATCATAACAGATTGGACTGCAGAATTTGAACATTGTAATCATTCATTCAGAACATGTGTTACTGTTGCAGAAGATGACAGTGCATAATGCTAAGCCATTGGAGAATGGTGTGTTATTAGCCAACGTTTAACAATTAGTAAAGAGGAGACAATTCTGATCTGGCAATTGGAATGGAGATATGGGAGCCTTTGTTCCTTCGGTGTGTTTGTGAGAGTATATACCATTTCTTGCTTGATAGTTAATTCTCGTTGGTTATTCAATCTCTTACGAGCTACCACTTTCCTTATAAAATGTGCGCAAAGCACTAATAAGGATGAAATTCTGTGCAAGCACATCAAAGTTAACAATATAGTTTTTCTCCTTTTTTGCATTCTTTCATGGGATGTGGGTATTGCTAGCCATGCCAGCATTGAGTGCCCATCCCTAATTGCCCTTGACAAAATAGTACAGTCTATGTATTGTAGATACAGTCACAGTGCTATTAGAAAGGGCGTTCCAAGTTTTGATCCAATAACAATGAACAGACAGCAATATAGTTCCAAGCTAGAATGGTGTATGGCTTGGAGGGGAACTTGCAGATGATGGTATTCCCATGCACCTGCTGCACTTGTCCTTCGAGATGGTAGAAGTTGAGAGTTTGGAAGGTGCTGTCCAAAGAGTTACTGCAGTGTATCTTGTGGTGGAGGGAGTGAATATTGAAGATGGAATGGATGGAGTGCTGGACAAGCAGCCTGTTTTTTTTCCAAAGTGGAGCTGAATGTTATGCCTATTGTTGGAACTGCACTCACCCAGGCTATTGGAGAATATTCCATCACACTCCTGACCTGTCTCTTGTAGATGGTAGAGAGATTTTGGGGAGTCAGAAGTTAAGTTATTGGCTGCAAGCTTACTAGCATTTGATCTGCTCTTGTAGCCTCAGTATATGATTAGTGTAGTTCAATTCCTAGTCAATGGTAACACCCAGAATATTGATAGTTGGGATTCCATGATGATATTGCCATCGAAAAGCATGGGGCAGTCTTGAACTCTCTTCTTTGAAGGTTGCAAGCCTGAAGACCGTGGATTATCTTGCCTTACATTCATGTATCTCTGGCAACACTGGAGGCCACTTACCTTCTCCCTTCCAGTCAGAGGTCTGGAGATATGTGCTGATGTGATAGTGTTAATATAGCTGATGAACAAGCTCATACTAAGTTTCAACAACAACTTTATCCTATCTAAGTTTCAACAACAATATTTATCTAATACCTTTAATATATCAAACATTGACAAGTGCCTCACTGGAGTGTTGTCAAATAAAATTTCACACCAAGCCACAGAAGAGGATATCAGGGGCGATGACCAGCTGTGAGGATTGAGTATTTTATATGGCCCATTGAGAGATTGGTCAGAAGAAGTAGATATTTGAAGGGCAGGGATTTTCAAATAATGCTGTTTTATTGTGTCTCAAAAGACTTTGAGTTACTCAGCTGTCTAGCTGGTTATCACATCTTAATATCAGTCTATTATCAACTCTGAATTGTCAGGCAAGTGAATCAAATCCAGTTTAGACTTTGCATGAAATATTCCTGTGACTTATTACAACTTTTTATATAATTTATTTCTGTCACTTTCCACACTTGAGATTAGCCAAGCTGTTCTTTACCTTATTCCCTGATTGTAACACTTGTATGTGTACCAGCTGAAATGTAGGGTGGGATTTTCTGGCCTCCGCTCGTCCCGAAACTGTAAAACCCCGTCCGAGACCAATGGACCTTTTTATGTCTGGCCCTCGCCCACTCCGATTGCTATGGCAGGTGGGATGGTAAAATTGCAGCCATAGACTACTGATGCAAAATATTGTAATTTCTTAATATGGCATTGGCCTATCTCTAAGGACCTCCATGCTGTCAGATGACTTAGGATCCTTGACTCTTTGTTATGGTTGTCCAAAAGGTGAAGGCTTCTGTGGAATGCTGTACTGCACCTGTTTCCCATTATACATGGGCTGTGTCCACAGCATCAGCAATGTTATCATCAGACACCCATAATTTGTGAGATACTGCATGCATATTGCAGAGCACCCTGAGTCCTCTTCAAACATTGTAATCTTTTGAGCATTTCAATGGCTCACTCAGTTCTTAACCTTGTTTCTATGTGTCTACTGCTGTCCAGCATTGTCGAACTTTTAGAAAGGCATTGTCAGATATGGGAGTAGGAATTACAAATACTGTAAAGTGTTAACAGAAACAATGAGAAAGCAATGAGACTAAACCTCATCTTGTGCCATAACCCAGGTCAAAGCTGTGTTAAGGTCTGGAACTGAATAGAAGAATCTAAACTGGAAAATGCTTTTCTGTTGAGTAGGACTCACTTGAACATATTTATATTTGCAGGAGAAAAAGGTAAAATATCATCAAGAATAGAAACAAATAGAGGTGGTGACACCAAGAATTAGAATATGAAATTCAAGCAGACTGGATTTTACAGCTGCAAATTGGCATGGCATCACCCCTCTCCTACACAATGTGCTGGCCTAGACTTCCAATTGGGCACAGAGTGCCCCCCCGCTCCTCCCCCCCATTTAACATCACTGCAATTATTCCAGGTAGCCACAAATTGACTATCCACACTTGCTTCATTGCACTGAGACAGTGGAGGCAGGAGCAAGTGGACCATGCCATGCCTCTTACCTTGTTAAAAGAAGTTTCTATTGTTTATGAAAAGTAAAAAAGTTTGCAGTATTATTGTCAAGATTGATGCAACATTTCATTCTGTCACTATTTGGATAGGATTCTGATTAAATCTTGTGTTGTCTTATATTGCTATAATTATAATATTTGTCATTGTTGTTAGTGAAATAGAATCACCCACAAAGCATTTTCTATTATTTATATATGACATAATCCTGTTAGCATAAGAAAAATAGATAGTATGAATATGCAAATGATTGCATCATTGGGCAGACTTCATTATCCACAATTTATGACGTCACAATAGATTATTAAAAAAAAATCATTGAAAAAATTTAATAGTAAAACAATAATTTGCTTTGACATTCATAGAATTGTTTAGTAAATACTGATATTTATTGGTCACAGATAACGCTTCCATTAACATTGCAATGAAGTTCCTATGAAATTCCCTTAGTCATCACAGGCTGGTACTGGTTCGGGTCAGTGCTAAACCAACTTGTCTTTCAGAATACAAGAGGAAACTGGAGCATGAGTGTTGACCAAAAATAAAAGTGAAAGAGACTCTGGAATCTAATCACATTCGTTTTAAAATGCTGTGACAAGTCAGAGAACAAATCCCAAATTCTGACCACAATCTTTCAAGCAGCCTTAGTTGTTGGAACATTGGGGAATTTCTAATATTTCACATCTATAAGAGCATAAACTGTGGAAGGAGTTGAAAACTATTTGGGCCATTGAGTTCGCTCTGCCCTTCAGTGAGATCTGTTCAAAAGGAGAGAAGGCATAAATCAGCCAACTAATGATCGGTTAAATTAATGTTGGGTATGATTAAGTTTTTAGAAATCATAGTACAAGATTACATTAATATTATCCGAGACTATCAGGAACTAGTCATTTCTTGGGAAAGCAATTGAGACAATTAGATCTTGTGAAAACAATTGTCTTTTTTGTCCAATCTTTTCAGATTTGCTTCTTAGGATTTCACCACACATAACATTGCTCTTAATCTCAACACATGGGGAAGTTGTCTTTGAACATGTATTTAAAATTTGCTATTAATAGCCAACATTTAAAATATTCCCATGAGTAAAGCAGTCTCATTTCAAACTTTCATTGTCATTGGATTATCAGTGCACATTCTGGAGAAACATTAGATCAAAAACTAAAAATGTGCAAAGTGACAGCGATGAGTTTCAACCTTGCTGACATACATGACCCCTACATGAGCATCTAAACACATACCTGCATGATCACTAAAACTGTGCACTTTTATCTCTATAATATTGCCAGATTTCATCCATTTTAGCATAGCTGCATTTGAAAACCTCGTTCATGCCTTTTTATACTAGATAAACTCATAGAATCATAGAAACCCTGCAGTGCAGAAAGAGGCCTTGTGGCCCATTGAGTCTGCACCAACCACAATCCCACCCAGGCCCTACCCCCATATCCCTACATATTTACTCGCTAATCTCTCCAAACTATGCATCTCAGGACTCTAAGGAGCAATTTTTAGCATGGCTAATCAACCTAACCCGCCCATCTTTGGACTGTGGGAGGAAACTGGAGCACCTGGTGGAAATTCACGCAGACACGAGGAGATTGTGCAAACTCCACAGAGACAGTGACCCAAGCCGGGAATTGAACCCAGATCCCTGGAGCTGTGAAGCAGCACTGCTAATCTCTGTCCGACCATGCCACCCACTCATAGAACATAGAAAAAGTACGGCACAAACAGGCCCCATGGCTCACAAGTTATGCCGAACATATCTCTACTTACTAGGCTTATCTATAATCCTCAATCGTACTAAGTCCCATGTGCTCAACCAGAAGTCTCTTAAAAGACCCTATTGCATCTGCCTCCGCCACCACCACCACCAGCCGATTCCATGCACCCACCATCCTCTGAGTAAAAACTTACCCCTGACATCTCCTTTGTACCTACTCCCCAGCACCCTAAACCTGTGTCCTCTTGTGGCAGCCATTTCAGCCCTGGGAAAAAGCCTCTGAGAATCCACCCAATCAATATTTCTCAACATCTTATACACGTCTACCAGGTCACCTTTCATCCTTTGTCTCTCCAAGGAGAAAAGACCGAGTTATCCTGGCAGTTTTCCTCCGTAAACTTGAAATCATTCAACACTCTGCTGCCTGTATCCTTACTTGCATCAAGACCTGATCCCCGATCACTCCTTTGCTCTTATCTTACATTGCTTCCTAGGCAAACAACACCTTAATTTAAAATGTTCCTCCTTGATTTCACATCCAATAATTGATTCTCCCTTTCCTATCTCACATCATTTTGATCTCTCTCTTAAGCATCTTCAATTTTAATTTCTCCACCGTTGCTGATCATGTTTTCCTATCTAGGTCTTAGGATTCCATTCCTAAAAAATTCTAACTCTGACCTCTCTTTCTTTCTTTAAGACTTCCCTCAAAGAACCTCTTTGACCAAACTTTCGGCCTAATACTCTAATATGGCCTTATGTGGTTTGATGTCTCATTTTTCTTTCTAATGCTCCTGTGAAGCACCTTGTGACAATTTATTCTGTTACAGGCACTAATGATGTTGAATGTCACTGATGCAACCAACGCTTAAAGATCATTGGTTTCTATGGCACAAGAAGCATTTTTGTTTTTGAACTGGGAATATTTCAATCTTGAAATCTTGATAACCTTGAGACAGTATATTTATCTATGGGTAACTTAGTTAACTCAAAAACACAATTTAAATGGCACAAAGTAGTCAATGATTTTAAAATATTATTATTTTTAATCACGTATATTGAGCAAAACATACTTAGATATGTGTATTTCATGTGTATTTGCTCTCTAAATTGATTCCTTATTCATGTTCCATGTGCTAGTGAGAGTAGAAATAGGAAGATTAGGCAGATGAATGCATGGCTTGAGAGCTGGTAAAGAGGGCAGGGATTTAGATTTTTACATCATTGGGATCTCCTCTGGGGAAGCGGTGATCTATTCAAGAGAGACAGGTTGCAACTGACCTGGAGGGAACTAAGATTCTGGCGGGAAGATACGCTAGAGCCACTCGGTAGGGTTTGGCTCTAGTTTGAGCCTCGGGTGGAGGAGGGTAGGACCCAAAACAGTAGACAGACAGAAGAGAACAACACAAAAATTAAAGAGAATATATTAAATAGTAAAGAAAGTGTCAGTAATCGTAGTACCAGACAGATCAGGCAAAAGCAAGACAGCGAGCAAAGAAAGTTCAGATTAAACTGCATTTATTTCACTGCAAGAACCCTGATGGGCAAGACAGATGAACTCAGGGCATGGATGGGTACATGGGACTGGGATATTATAGCAATTATTGAAACATGACTAAGGGAAGGACAGGACTGGCAGCTCAATGTTCCAGTGTACAGATGATTTAGGAACAGGAAGTAACAGAAGAGGAGGAGCTACACTTTTGATTAAGAAAAGCATGTTGGCAGTGCTGAGAAGGGATATATCCGAGGGTTTGCCCAGTCTACATGAGTAGAACTGAGAAATAAGAAGGGAGAAATCACTTTGATAGGGTTGTACTATAGGCCCTGAAATAGTTGGCTGGAAACTGAAGATCAAATATGTAAGGAGATTACATATAGCTTCAAGAAAAATAGGATGGTAATAGTAAGGGATTTTAATTTTCTCAACATTGACTTGGACAGCCATAGCACTAGAGGTTTAAATAGAGAGAAATTGTTGAGTGTATTCAGAAGGAATTTCTCATTCATATGTTGATAACCTGACTAGAAAGAGGGCAAAACCTGACCTCCTCTTGGGAAATAAGAAAGAGCAGGTGATAGAAGTATTAGTGAGGGTTCACTTTGGGACCAGTGATCATAATTCCATTAATTTTGTGATAGCTATGGAGAATGATAGACCTGGCCCAAAAGTTAAAATTCTAAACTGGGACAAGGCCAATTTTGATTGTATCATACAGGAATGTTCAACAGTTAATTGGGACAGTCTGTGGGAAGGCAAAGAGAAGTCTGGTAAGTGGCACGCTTTCAAAAGTGTGTTAACCAGGGTTCAGGGTAAACACATTCCTCTTGGGGTGAAGGGCAAGGCTGGCAGAAGTTGATTCCAGAAGGGCATTGTGTCTCCTCATTCAATACTTGAAAAGAAAGAAAAGCGCTGCGCTTGCCCCATTTTTTTCAGATCAATTTTAGTTTCACTTCCTTGATGCTCTGTCTTTACAGATGCATATACCTACCTGCATTTCATCAAGTGTAGACACAGAGATTTGAAAATATGGGCCAGAAATTTTGTCCAGTTGTATTTCCAGTGGTGAAAGCATGCCAAATTTTTTTCTTAATCCCATGCTGATTTATTTGTGGATCAAATGTTTCTGTAAATCTAGCTCACCCACGCAGTCCACAAGATGAATGATATTGTTGTAATCTTTGTGGATCCATTTCTGTCAAACATGGTCACTAATAATTGCTACACGTGGGGTCCATTATGAAGATTAAGGTTTATGTTTTGTTCATTTAACCACTTTTTCCTGGCACCTTTAAGTCTTGCTATTCTTTGAAAGTAGGGGCCCAATTCTCCCCAAAAAATTCTAAGTGGCGAGAAAACTGGTGTAAATCATGATTGCTTTTTCATTGGGAGTTCAGACTCAAATCTCCCACACTCTGTGCTTTGTAGAGGTCACAGTCGTGAATATCATTAAAAGCTTGGGAAGGTGGGGTCAGTTCACGCCAGATTTCTCGAATTTTGCACATTTGCAGTGTTCCGAATTGTCAGTCTGCAGTTTGTTGGTCACCTCAATCATTGGTCAGCCTGGGGTTCCCACAGTGCTGTCCCTCCCAATATCCCCATGCTTTGTCGCCCGAACAAGTATTCCCAGGCCATTCCCGAACCCCTCCCAGAATGCCCTGATCTCCAGCCCCTCCCCCTCCAGCAGTGGTTTTCCCCCCTTCATCACTCCATCAGATCCGTCCCAGGTTGAGACCTCCCCTGGCAGGCTAACCCCCACCTCCCCCCCCACCCCTGAAGCCCACCTCGATTGCTGGCCTCCCTCCAGCCCCAACTGTTCCCAATGGCAGAGTGGCAATGGGACCTCCCCACCCCAACTGATTGCCTCTTGACTCTGCCCATAATGGGGTCTGCTCCCTTGGACTTGCCCACAATAGATCCTGACTCTTTTCTCCCAGATCCTGCCTCCTTGCTCCTGTCCTTGCCTCCTAGGATCTGGTCACTTGGCACTGCCTGATGCCCAATAGGTAGTGCCAAGATGTCTCTGGGCATGTGTACTTTGCCCCATGAGCAATGCCGGGGGCAAAGGCTGGCACTGCCAGGGTGCCATATCCAGTGAGCACCATCTCTGTGCCACCCTACCACCTGGGCAGCCCAATTGCCTCCACTTTATTCTGGTGGGGTCTCCCACTAGTTCCCCACAAGTGTGAAATACTCCGAATAGGTTGGAAGATGTCATCGGGCCTGAAGAATTACACGCTGGGCCCGATAATCAAATTTAAAATACGTGAAAAACAGATTTAAATTACTTACTTCTCTTCCCATCAGTTTCTAGCAGTGTCCCAACTGGGCCTGGTCTCCGGCTGTGGGAATGCATGTGCAAATCCTGTGAAATGGCCAGCACGTGATTCTCCGTCCCGACGTGCCAAAAAACATGTGAGTTGGGATGGGAGAATCGGGCCGTAGAATTCTCCGACTCGCCCATGGCTGGGATTCTCCAGTCCGGCTGCAGTGAATGGAATTTTGCGTGAGTGCTAAATTCTCATTCTTGTTGGCAGTGGTACTGGGTTGAACGAGGTCAGAGAACCTCTGCCATTTGCGTAAAAATTCTGACAGCTTTTGACACTGCCCGAACTTCATACTTGCATAAAATCTACCTTTAAAAACATTTATTAAAAAAAAACTCAGCAAATTGTGTTTTTGTTTATTGCAATAACCTGGAGATAACAAAAGCAACAAATTCTGACCATCAACAATTACCTCCAAATTAACCTTGGATTTATTGTCTGGGCATTTATATTGAAGGGACATCTGAACAGATAATGATTATAACTCTACTCCGGTCTGTAAGTTAGAAACAAGGAGTTGATAGGCAGAAACATAAAAGCTTTGAAAAGGCAGCGGCTGGGAACGTAAGGAATCATCTCAGGGTATCAATGTCAGGAATTTCTAAAATTGTTGTAGTGCTTTGATTTGCAAATGATATGTGTAACCAGCAATTCAATTTTACTAATATTTTGAACAGTTATCAATGGTATTGTGCGTGTTGTCTGTTGTACGGTTTCATGGCTCTCTTTGCCTTAAAGAAACCTTCAAAGATATTAATTGAAAAATAAAAGGGGCATCTTGATCATTTATTCACATCAGACTGATATATGATGGATGCCAACTTCAGCTTTAACGTAAAACTTTAGCCCCATGCTGAAGAGTCCTGTGGTCTTTTTCAACATTCATAATTCATTTCAAAATGCTAGTGATACTAAATTTGTGCCTTTTGTGTGTTGTATCTCCTGGGTCAGCAACAGGAGGATTCCTTTAACCATGTTTGAGGTCAAAGAAAAATTGTGGTACAGGTTGGTGACAAAAATAGGAAATGATTGCAGGATCAGAGGTTGAAGATGATGCTCATTTATGACTCAGTCATCTGGAAGGAAGAAACAGCACATTGCAAGCTGCCCACCACAGCTTCTTCCATTGCATTAAAAATAGATATCTGTCATATAGCTCATAGTGAAGTTCCAGGATTTTGGATGATAATTGCTAGTGGCATTAGCCAGGAGTAAAATATGACAACATGTGCTCACGTCCCTGACGCTTAGTGCCTATCATAACGGCTTGAATGAATTTGAGGTACAATGTATGTCAGGGCTGTTGTCAAGAGGATAGTGACAACCAACTTATTTTTACAGCATATCGCAAGACAAAATTTCCTGCTGTTTACTAAGTGAAGATTCTCACCTGTGTGTAAACACCATTTGGTGAATATTTGTCTTGGAGGGAAATTTGTAAAATTGTATTTGAAGATAAGTTGACTCCAAAATAGCATATTGTTGATGGGAAATTGAAACTGATACTATCATCTGTAGAAACCTTAGCATTCCAATATGTCAGCAAGCTGACTTGTGCTGAGCTTCAGATTTGTTGACGATTAAGCAATTAGCCTGATTTATTATTGGGACCTTGAAAGGATAGCCTACCTTTGAAGAAGAGTCATACAGGCTCACAATGTTAATTCTCTCTTGCCATAGATACTGCCAGACTGGCTGTATTTTTCCAACATTTTCTGTTTTTAGCCTAACCTTTGGGAATTATGTCATTTATCTGTTTATCAAATGAAAAGTGGTTGTGCACTGACCCTTGAAGAACACCATGCTATCTACCATCTTTCAGTCTAAAAAAACAACTATCCACCATGAATCATGGTTCTCCTTTCTTAAATTTTTTTTAATCCAACTGAACTGTTCCTATTCCATAAACTACAATTTTATTAATACACAGAAACATATATAGAAAATATAAGCAGTAGTAGGCCATTCTGTCCTTCAAGCCTGCTCCACCATTTATTTTGATTGTGGCTGATCATCACATTCAATATACTGATCCTGCCTTCCCCCCAAATTGCAGCATACCTTTAACTATATCTGATTCCTTCTTGAAATCACACAATGTTTTGACCTCAAATACTTTCTGTGGTAGTGAATTTCACAGATTCTGTGAAATTCTGTGGGTGGAAAAATTTCTCCTCACCTAAGTCCTAAAAAGTTTACCCTTAACCTCATTCTAAGTTGTTCTAGTCCTGGATTTCCCCACCATTGGGAACATTTTTTCTGAATCTACCCTGTCTAATCTGGTTAGAATTTTATAAATTCTTAAGAAAGCCCTCTCATTCTTCTAAACTCCAATGAATATAATCCTAACTAATTTAGTCTCTCATCACATGACAGACCTGCCATTCCACAAATCAGATTGGTAAACTTTTGTTGAACTCTCTATAACAAGAACATCCTTCCTCAGGTGAGGACACCAAAAGCACACAATACTCCAAGTGTGGCCTCACAAAACCCTACACAATTGCAGCAAAACATCCCTATTCCTATTCAAATCCTCTCACTAGGAAGGCCAACATACCTTTTGCCTTATTTACTGCCTGATGTACCTGTGCACTTACTTTCAGTGACTAATGCACAAGGATAACAAGGTCTCATTTTTCTCAATTTATATCCATTCAAATAATAATCTGCCTTTCTATTTTTGCTACCGAAATGGATAACCTCACAATTGTCCACATGATACTGCATCTTCAATACATATACTCACTCACTTAGCCCGTCCAAACACCTCTGCAGCTTCTCACAACTCACTGTCCCTTCCAACTTTGCACCATCAAATTTGAAGAACATACATTTATTTCTTTCATGCAAATCATTAAGAAATAATGCGAACAGTTGGGGTCCGAGCACAGATCCCCGTGGAACCCACTAGTCACTGCTAGCCACATGGAAAAAGAGCTATTTATTCCAATTCTTTGCTTGCTGTCTGCAAACCAGCTTTCTATTCATCTTAAGACACTACTCTTAATCCTATGCGCTTTAACTTTACCCTGCAATCTGCTGTGTGAGACCTTGTTGAAAGCCTTCTGAAAGTCTAAATAAACCACATCCTTGGTCCTATTCCATAATAGGTTCTCCTTGGTCAACTCTTCACATTACATCCTCAAAGAATTCCAGTAAATTTGCCAGGCATGATTTCCCTTTTGTCAACCTATGCTGACTTTGTCTGATTATACCACTGTTTTCCAAATGCTGTGCTATGAAATCCTTGATAAAGGATTCTAGCAACTTTCCTATTACTGACATTAGGTTCACTGGCCTATAGTTCCCTCTCTCCTCCCTTTTTTCACCCTACCTCACTTTTTTGAATAGCACGCTTATGTTAGCTACCTTCCAATCTGTGGGAACAAATCCAGAGTCCAAAGAATTTTGAAAAATGACCATCAGTGGATCTACCATTTCTAAGCCCACTTCCTTAAGTACTCTGGAAAAGATTTCAAGTCCTGGAGATTTATCTGCCTTCAATCCCATTAATTTCCTCCAAATCATTTCTCTCTTAATATTGATTTCCTTGAGCTCCCAAACTTCTCCCAGTTCTCTGGTCTTTTGCTTTGTTTTGCCAATTTATATGATTCTTCTTTGAATCAAACACTAATTTCGCTTGTAAGTCATGGTTTGGCCACAATTCACTTTCCACTCTTGCACCAAATAGGAATAAACAACTTATGGAATTCAACTAGTCATTCCTTGACTATCAGTTAGATGATACCTTGTTAAATGTTTTCTTAAGCTCCATTTTGACAGCATCCTCCAATTTCCTTTATCAAACTTAACTATTATTTCATCAAAAAAATTCAATTAGATTAGTTTGGCATGATCTGCCTATTACATATCTAACCTGGTTCTCCTTAATAAACTCAAATCTTTGCAAGTGTCTGTTGGTATTTTCCCTGATTATGGATTCCAAAAGCTTACCTACCACTGGTGTTAACTAACCCGTCTATGGTTCCTGGGACTGTCTTAACACACTGGCACATGGTTAGCATTGCTGCCTCATAGTGCTAAGGACTTGGGTTTGATTCCTGGCTTAGGTTACCGTCTGTGTGGAATTTGCAAATTCTCCCCATGTTTGTTGGATTTCCTCTGGGTGCTCCGGTTTCCTCCCACAGTCCAAAAATGTGCGGGTTTGGTGGATTGGCCATGCTAAATTCTCCCTCAGTGTACCTGAACAGGTGCCAGAGTGTGGCAACTTTGGGATTTTCACAGTAACTTCATTGTAGTGTGAATGTAAGCCTACTTGTGACTAATAAATAAACTTTTGAATGAGAATGTTACGTTTTCCATCTCCACTCCTCTTGAACCTCCCCCATATCTCAGGAAGTTTGAATGATTAAGGTAAGCAATTCCTCTGTCTCCACCCCACTTTCTTTCTCAACCTGGGATACAAGGTATCTGGACTGGGTGACCTGTTGACACTAAGCAGAGCCAAGTTTTCCAGTACCTCCTCCTTTACAATATTCACCTCCACTAATTCCACTTCTATTATTTGTCAGATTAATTTCCTTAGAAAATGCTGAAAGAAATAGCTTATTAAATATTCCAGCCTCTCCCTGTGTCTTTAAGCATATATCACTCTTTAAGTTCCTAATAGGAACAACTCCATCTCTTACTACCCCTTTGTTATTTACATGCTGGTAGAAACTCTCTGGGTTCCCTTTTATATTGACTGCTGTTCTTTGCTAGTCTTAGTTTCCTCTTCCCCTCTCCCCTCCCCTCTACTATATTGGCCTTATTTTCATTTGAAGAATTCACCTGACATTCATCAGACTCCCTCCACTTCTGTTTCATCATAATCTTTATCTCCCCCACCAGATTAGGGCCCTGTTTTTGGCTCCCTTGTCTTTCCCTTATTGGAATGTATCTAGCCTGAACTTGAAGCATCTCTTCCTGAAAGATCATCTCTTTTTCCACTGCATTATTTTCCGTCAGTCTCTGGTTCAATTTAACCCTGGCTAGGTCCATTCTCGATGTGAAGATGCTGGCATTGAACTGGGGTAAACACAGTAAGAAGTCTCACAACACCAGATTAAAGTCCAACAGGTTTATTTGGTAGCAAACGCCACTGATGTTTTGAGTCCAGATGATCCTTTGTCAAAGCTTTGACAAAGGGCCATCTGGAAAACATCAGCTCTTCTCTCTCCTTACAGACCTGCCAGCTGCCAGACCTGCTGAGATTTTCCAGCATTTTCTCTTTTGGTTTCAGATTCTAGCATCCACAGTAATTTGCTCTTATCCTAGATCCAGCAATGCCTCCTTCTTAGTTTGATCAAGCAACATACTGGTTGAGGAAGTTTTACTAAACACATTTCAAAAATTCCTCCTCTCCTTATTCTAACATTAGCTCATGTGTAACTAAAGTCCCCCAGTAATACCATTGTCTAGTTCTTGCACAGCTCTGGTTCTCCGTTTGAACCTCTATTTCTCTCATTATTTGGAAGTCTACATAATATCTCCAGTGGGTAATGACATAGTGCTTGCTTCTCAGGTCTCACCAATGGGCTTTCAACAAGGACATGTTGTCCTCCTAACACTAATTTCTTATATGGACAACCATTACCCTACCTCTCCATTTTCCTTCTTTATCTTTTCTGAACACTTCACATCTTTGTGCATCAAGCACTCAGTCCTCAATATTTTTAAACCACATTTCCATATTACCATATTATTTTCCCACACTGCTATTTGTGCTGGAGTTCACCAATCCTATTCACCACACTTTGTCAATTTATGTACATGCATCATAATCCTGTTTTTGCATTCATCTTAGTCCTTCCTGGTCTGCTCCTATCTAGCATCTACTCACTTCTGTAATACTCCAACACTCTCACATTATACACCTTATTCTTCTTTTCTCTTTCTATATTCTGGAGTCCATTCTCCTGTCAATTTAATTTAAATCCCCACATTAGTGAAGCTCCCCTTCAGGACATTGGACCCTGTCCTGTTCGGGAACAACGCATGCCTTTTGAATACATGTTGTGTGCCCCAGATCTAATCCCAATGCCCCAAGAATCTGTAGTCTTCCCTCCTACACCATGCTGCATACCACACATTGATCATCTCTATCTTTCTATTTCTGCGCCAGTTAGCATGTGGCACTTCGAACAATCCAGAGATTATTCGAGGTCCAACTTATTAACTTCCTTCCTAGTTCCTGAAAATCTGACTGTAGGACCTAAATACAATTTCAAATGTAAAGGAACATTTGCAGGTAAATTGGAGATATGAATGATTTTATTTTACCTCTACTACCCTGATGATAATGACACCAGTGAATTAGAAGCAAGAATAGGCCATTTAGCCCCTCAAGCCTGTTCAGCATAAATAAGATCATAGCTGATCAGACTGCAAACTCAAATCCACATTCCCATCTATCCCTGTTAAGCTTTCGCCCTTTTGCATGTGGCTGGGGGAATTGGGGGACTGTGATTGTGGGGAACATGTGGCTGGGGGAATGGGGGGACAGTGATTGTGGGGAACATTGGCTGGGGGAATTGGGGGACTGTGATTGTGGGGAACATGTGGCTGGGGGAATTGGGAAGCTGTGATTGTGGGAACATGTGGCTGGGAGAATTGGGGGACTGTGATTGTGGGGAACATGTGGCTGGGGGAATTGGGGAGCTGTGATTGTGGGGAACATGTGGCTGGGGAATTGGGAGACTGTGATTGTGGGGAACATGTGGCTGGGGGAATTGGGACTGTGATTGTGGGGAACATGTGGCTGGGGAATTGGAGGAACTGTGATTGTGGGGAACATGTGGCTGGGGAAATTGGGGGGCTGTGATTGTGGGGAACATGTGGCTGGGGGAATTGGGGGAAGCTGTGATTGTGGGGAACATGTGGCTGGGAGAATTGGGGGACTGTGATTGTGGGGAACATGTGGCTGGGGGAATTGGAGGACTGTGATTGTGAAGAACATGTGGCTGGGGAAATTGGGGGGCTGTGATTGTGGGGAATATGTGAATCCATTTAATCTGTCTTAAAATATTCAAAGGCTCCTTCCACTAACTTTTGAAGAAGAGAGTTCCAAAGATACAATGGCACAGTGGTTAGCACTGCTTCTTCATGACGCGAGGGACCAAGATTTGATTCTGCCCTGGGGAGGCTGTGTGGAGTTTGCACATTCTCCCAGTGTCTGTGTGGATTTCCTCTGGGTGCTCTGGTTTCCTCCCACAATCCAAAGGTGTGCAGGTTATGTGGATGGGCCATGCTAAATTGCCCCCTCGGACCTGATTTTACCATCAAGTTGCACCCATTTTCGGGCGTGAAAACTTGGTGAAGTCGGGCATAAGGTGATAGTAGTGTGGTCTGTGCCCACCTCTGTGCCAGTTCCCCCTTTACCAAGGCCTGAAAATGGCCATGCGCCCAAAACAGGCACGATGACCATTTAAATACATTTGAATGTATTTAAATTGACTTAATGGGCTGCATGCCCAATTTTACCAGTACTTCCCCATGTTCACCAATCGGGAATTGGCATGAAACAGACATACTCAAACAAAGTCCAATTTGGACACTCCATCAGTGAGGGTTAGTGAGGAAGTAAGTGCGTAGTATCCGACAACTTTCTGCTGCGCACACTTATCCTGTAGCCGTTTGCTGCTCTGCGAGTGTGTGTGGTTTGTGGGGACTGTTGCTCTGCAAGGTCTCTGATGTCCGACTTGCAGCATGGACCCAAGTCTCAGCACTGACTTTGAGTCTCGTGGTGCTGCTGCGTCCTAGTGCACTCAGCTCATTTCCAGCTGAAGGATGTGCACAAAACCTTTGCAAATTGGACTCAACTTTGCAAGGAACTGTGATTGTGGGGAGCATGTGGGTGGGGGAATTGGCAGGGGCTGTGATTGTGGGGAGCATGTGGCTGGGGGAATGGGGGAGCTGTGATTGTGGGGAGCATGTGGCTGGGGGAATGGGGGGTGCTGTGATTGTGGGGAGCATGTGGCTGGGGGAATTGGGGTGCTGTGATTGTGGGGAGCATGTGACTGGGGGAATTGGGGGTGCTGTGATGTGGGGAACATGTGACTGGGGGAATTGGGGGTGCTGTGATTGTGGGGAACATGTGGCTGGAAGAATTGGGGGTCTGTGATGATGGGGAGCATGTGGCTGGAAGAATTGGGGGTCTGTGATTGTGGGGAACATGTGGCTGGAAGAATTGGGGGTTGTGATGATGGGGGAACATGTGGCTGGAAGAATTGGGGGTCTGTGATTGTGGGGAACATGTGGCTGGGGGAATTGGGGCGGCTGTGATTGTGGGGAGCATGTGGCTGGGGGAATTGGGAGAGCTGTGATTGTAGGGAGCATGTGACTGGGGGAATTGGGGGTCTGTGATGATGGGAGCATGTGGCTGGAAGAATTGGGTGCTGTGATTGTGGGAAACATGTGGCTAGAAGAATTGGGGGTCTGTGATGATGGGGAACATGTGGCTGGAAGAATTGGGGTTCTGTGATTGTGGGGAACATGTGGCTGGGGAATTGGGGCGGCTGTGATTGTGGGGAAACGGTGGCGGGGGAATTGGGGAGCTGTGATTGTGGGGAGCATGTGGCTGGGGGAATTGGGGAGCTGTGATTGTGGGGAACATGTGGCTGGGGGAATTGGGCAGCTGTGATTGCAGGGAACATGTGGCTGGGGGAATTGGGGGCTGTGATTGGGGAGCATGTGGCTGGGGGAATTGGGAGTGCTGTGATTGTGGGAAGCATGTGGCTGGGGAATTGGGGGGCTGTGATTGTAGGGAGCATGTGACTGGGGGAATCGGGGCAGCTGTGATTGTGGGGAGCATGTGGCTGGGGGAATTGGGGGGCTGTGATTGTGGGGAGCATGTGGCTGGGGAATTGGGGGTGTTGTGATTATAGGGAGCATGTGACTAGGGGAATTGGGGCAACTGTGATTGTGGGGAGCATGTGACTGGGGGAATTGGGGGTCTGTGATGATGGGGAGCATGTGGCTGGAAGAATTGGGGGTCTGTGATTGTGGGGAACATGTGGCTGGAAGAATTGGGGGTCTGTGATTGTGGGGAACATGTGGCTGGAGGAATTGGGGGTCTGTGATTGTGGGGAACATGTGGCTGGGAGAATTGGGGGTCTGTGAATGTGGGGAACATGTGGCTGGGGGAATTGGGCGGCTGTGATTGTGGGGAAGATGTGGCTGGGGGAATTGGGGAGCTGTGATGATGGGGAGCATGTGGCTGGAATTGGGGGCGCTGTGATTGTAGGGAGCATATGACTGGGGGAATTTGGGGTCTGTGATGATGGGGAGCATGTGGCTGGAAGAATTGGGGGTCTGTGATTGTGGGGAACATGTGGCTGGAAGAATTGGGGGTCTGTGATGATGGGGAACATGTGGCTGAAGAATTGGGGGTCTGTGATTGTGGGGAACATGTGGCTGGGGGAATTGGGGGTGTTGTGGGGAACATGTGGCTGGGGAATTGGGGAGCTGCGATTGTGGGGAGCATGTGGCTGGGGGAAATGGGGGTGCTGTGATTGTGGGGAACATGTGGCTGGGGGAATTGGGGGTGCTGTGATTGTGGGGAGCATGTGGCTGGGGGAATTGGGGGTGCTGTGATTGTGGGGAGCATCTGGCTGGGGGAATTGGGGCGGCTGTGATTGTGGGGAGCATGTGGCTGGGAGAATTGGGGCGGTGTGATTGTAGGGAGCATGTGACTGGGGGAATTGGGGGTCTGTGATGATGGGGAGCATGTGGCTGGAAGAATTGGGGGTCTGTGGTAGTGGGGAACATCTGGTTGGGGGAATTGGGGCGGCTGTGATTGTGGGAGCATGTGGCTGGGGAATTGGGGTGGCTGTGATTGTGGGGAAAATGTGGCTGGGGCAATTGGGGAGCTGTGATTGTGGGGAGGAAGTGGCTGGGGGAATTGGGGTTCTGTGATTGTGGGGAACATGTGGCTGGGGGAATTTGGGGTGCTGTGATTGTAGGGAGCATCTGGCTGGGGGAATTGGGGGTGCTGTGATTGTGGGAAGCATCTGGCTGGGGGAATTCGGGGTGCTGTGATTGTGGGGAGCATGTGGCTGGGGGAATTGGGGCGGTGTGATTGTAGGGAGCATGTGACTGGGGAAATTGGGGGTCTGTGATTATGGGGAGTGTGTGGTTGAGGAATTGGGGGTCTGTGATTGTGGGAAAAAGTGGGTGGGGGAATTGGGGGTGCTGTGATTGTGGGGAGCATGTGGCTGGGGGAATTGGGGGTGTTGTGATTGTGGGGAGCATGTGGCTGGGGGAATTGGGGCGGCTGTGATTGTAGGGAGCATGTGGCTGGGAATTGGGGCGGCTGTGATTGTAGGGAGCATGTGACTGGGGGAATTGGGGGTCTGTGATGATGGGGAGCATGTGGCTGGAAGAATTGGGGGTCTGTGATTGTGGGGACATGTGGTTGGGGGAATTGGGGCGGCTGTGATGTGGGGAGCATGTGGCTTGGGGAATTGGGGTGGCTGTGATTGTGGGGAAAATGTGGCTGGGGCAATTGGGGAGCTGTGATTGTGGGGAGCAAGTGGCTGGGGGAATTGGGGTTCTGTGATGGGGAGCATGTGGCTGGGAGAATTGGGGGTCTGTGATTGTGGAGAATATGTGGCTGGGAGAATTGGGGGGCTGTGATTGTAGGGAGCATGTGACTGGGGGAATTGAGGGGACTGTGATTGTGGGGAAAATGTGGCTGGGGCAATTGGGGAGCTGTGATTGTGGGGAGCAAGTGGCTGGGGAATTGGGGGGGCTGTGATTGTGGGACAATGTGACTGGAGGATTGGGGGGTGCTGTGATTGTAGGGAGCATGTGGCTGGGGGAATTGGTGGGGCTGTGATTGTGGGGAACATGTGGCTGGGGGAATTGGGGGGCTGTGATTGGGGGGACATGTGGCGGGGGAATTGGGGAGCTGGAACTGTGGGGAGCATGTGACTGGGGGAATTAGGGTTCTGTGATGGGGTGCATGTGGCTGGGAGAATTGGGGGGCTGTGATTGTGGAGAATATGTGGCTGGGGGAATTGGCGGTGCTGTGATTGTAGGGAGCATGTGACTGGGGGTATTGGGGTTCTGTGATGGGGAGCATGTGGCTGGGAGAATTGGGGGTCTGTGATTGTGGAGAATATGTGGCTGGGAGAATTGGGGGGCTGTGATTGTGGGGAATATGTGGCTGGGGGAATTGGGGGGCTGTGATTGTGGGGAATATGTGACTGGGGGAATTGGGGGTGCTGTGATTGTAGGGAGCATGTGGTTGAGTGGGAACTGTGACTTGTTGATGTGTTGGGGGCAAGCAGCATTCCTTGACCTCTACATGTATTCCTCGCCATCTTCACTACCCTCCCCCCACTTCAGAGTGATAAGATGGCTTTTGTGATGAAACCAATAAATCTTGCTGTTCTTTTGGTTGCTGCTGGAGCTGGGGAGGAACTGGAGGAAGAATTGCGGGCACAGGAGGCGTAGGCCTTACCACTTCCAGGACCCGAAGGAGACGACCATCAGAGGCAGGAGATGGCCACCATTCCCCGGGGTGGGGACGCACAGGAACAGGATGGAGAGGAGACCCGTGAGTTCCATGCACGCATATCATTTGAACAGATGTCGGACACTGTGTGCTGCTGACACCTCTGATTCTGAGAGGAGGCTGTGCAACACCTGTGCAACCTGTTGCAGGACCTGGCACCTAGAGGCGGTCATGATGTAAAGATGCCGGCGTTGGATTGGGGTGCTAAGAACTCAGTAAGAATTTAGCAACATCAATTTTTAATCCAACCGATTTATTTGATAGTAAAATTGCGAGCTTTCAACACTCCGTGTCTTCCTCAGGCAAATGCAGTGTTCTGGTCTGCAATAGCACACATCAGCACAGACAGTCAGAGATTGCTGATTAGAATGCAAATCAGCAATCTCTGACTGTGCTGATGTGTGCTATTGCAGACCAGAACACTGCATTTGCTTGAGGAAGACACGGAGTGTTGAAAGCTCGCAATTTTACTATCAAATAAATTGGTTGGATTAAAAATTGGTGTTACTAAATTCTTACCTAGAGGCGGGGCAGAGGGAGGTGGTAGTGGGGGTGGGAGTCCTCTCTGCACTTTAATGCAACTGGCTCCTTCCAGACCCCTAGCTCAGATGTCTGTGGCATCTCCCAATCAGCCGCACACACTTGTGTTAAGCAGATCACTGAAGGCCGGGCTGGGCAGTGTGTCAAATTTAACCTGAGCCAGGCCCATCAGGAAGCCCGGGGTTGCAGGGTTCAGTCATTGCAGGGATGCCTAAGGGGGTATCGACTGCATCCATGTCACCCTCAAGGTTCCTTACAAAATCCACTCCCTGAATGTCCAACTTGTGTGCAAACATAACATGACCATCGTGCATGTCTGCTTCAGATATCCAGGCAGTAGCACGACAGCTCCATTGTCAGGAGCTCGGAGATCCTGGAGGCATTTCAGAAGGAGCCCAGGCTGTAGGATTGGCTCGTGGGTGATATGGGTTACCTGCTTCAGACATGGTTGATGACGCCTGTGTGGAGCCCTGTGATTGAGGTGGAGACCCACCATAATGAGGTCCATGTAGCCAAGTGCGATAGTAGAGGGCTGCACTGGACTCCTCAAAATACAATTCCATTGCTTGGACTGCTCTGGCGGGGCCCAACAATACAGCCCAGTATCTCTTCCCACATAGTGATCATGTGCTATGCCTTGCACAACCTGGCTCTACAGAACGGTGATCTATTGGAAGAGGAGGAGGAGGAGGACATGGAGGCTGACCAGCTGGGTGTCGCTGGGAAGGATGATGACCAACAGCAAGAGGAGAAAGAGAAGGAGGAAGAAGATGGGTAAGAGCATGCCGTGGAATACCAACCAGGAGCTGGAGGGCATGTGAGGGTGACAAGGAACCCTGATCACTAGGTGGTTCATTCACCAGGAATTTATGTCTGTGGATTCCATCCACTCTCCCCACCGCCAAAATATTTTCTATATCCTGCAATATTGTGATTATGGGTGGAGTGGGAGACAGGAGGGAATTGCTCGTGGATATGCGAGATCAATGGCTTCCTTTCTTCAGTAACACAGCATTGAGGGGGTTCCCCAACTGGCATCAATGTGAAGCATCCCTTCAGCAATCGTCAATGGGAGAGGATTCATAATTGAGACAAATTAGTCACAGGTGGGTGGTGAAAAACTAATTAATTGCTAATTGCAATAAAGGTGTTTAAATAAGATGTTGTAACATAAAAACTTGTGAACAGAAAACGTTAACGTGCTTAAATATCTTTCTAATTAGTGCAGCCCTTCACCCGTGCCTTCTCAATGCAACCACAATTTCCTAATCTTACTTGGCCTATCACTACAACTCAGTGACTCCTCAGAATGTACATCGAAGATGGAGGGGGTCAGCGGCCTCCCTTGCCCCATGGCCTGTGATGCACATATCTGACATCCTCTGGAGGCCCTGAACCTTGCTTATTCTGAGATGTCTGGGACATTTTGTGAAGGGTAGGTCGTGCCTTACTAACCTTATTGCGTTTTTTGAAAAAGTGACCAAAGAGGTGGATGGGGGTAAGGCAGTTGACTTTATATATATATTTTGGTATATATGGACTTCAGTAAGGCGTTCAATAAGGTTTCCCATGGAAGGCTTCTGCAGAAAATGCAGATGTATGGGATTGAGGGTGATTTAGCTAATTGGATCAGGAATTGGCTAGCAGATAGAAGACAGAGGGTGGTGGTTGATGGAAATTATTCATCACGGAGTTCGGTTACAAGTGGTGTACCTCAGGGATCTGTTTTGGGGCCACTGCTGTTTGTAATTTTCATAAATGATCTGGATGAGGGTATAGAAGGATGGATTAGTAAATTTGCGGATGACACCAAAGTCGGAGGAGTGGTAGATAGTGAAGAGAGGTGTTATAGTTTGCAGTGAGACTTGGACAAGTTGCAGAGCTGGGCTGAGAGGTGGCAAATGGAGTTTAATGTGGAAAAGTGTGAGGTAATTCACTTTGGCAGGAATAACAAATGTGTAGAGTATAGGGCCAATAGTAGGACTCTTAATAGTGTTGATGAACAGAGGGATCTAGGTGTATCTGTGCATAGACCCCTGAAAGTTGGCAATCAAGTCGATAGGTTGTTAAGAAGGCATATGGAGTCTTAGCTTTTATTGGTAGCGGGATTGAATTTCGGAGCCACAACGTCATGTTGCAACTGTACAAAACTCTGGTGCGGCCGCACTTGGAGTATTGTGTACAGTTCTGGTCCCCACATTATAAGAAAGATGTGGAGGCATTGGAGAGGGTGCAGAGGAGATTTACCAGGATGTTGCCTGGTATGGAAGGCAGGACTTATGAGGAGAGGCTGAGGGATTTGAGGTTGTTTTCATTAGAGGAGACCTTATTGAAACATACAAGATTATTAGAGGTTTAGATAGGGTGGACAGTGATAGCCTTTTTCCTCGGATGGAGAAAGCTAGCACAAGGGGACACAGCTTTAAATTAAGGGGTGGTAGTTATAGGATGGATGTCAGAGGTAGGTTCTTTATCCAGAGAGTGGTAAGCGTATGGAACGCCCTGCCTGCTGCATTTGTAGATGTGCCAAATTTGGGGGCGTTTAAGAGGTTTGTGGATAGGTTTATGGATGAAAAGGGAATGGTTTAGGTTAGAGGGTCATTGCTTTTTCTTAATTGGTCGGCACAACATCGAGGGCCGAAGGGCCTGTTCTGCACTGTAATGTTCTATGTTCTATGTTCTATTTCTGTGACACCGGTGTCAGGCAGGGGGGAGTCAGAAGGTGTAGCCATAGTCTCCTGGCTGGAAGGCTCCGGCATGGGCTCAAGTCCTTCCTCTTCCCTTGGGATTCCTATGGGTCCCTGAGTCACTCCACGGGACATTGGTGCTTCTGCAATGAGATCCAGAATCTCCTGGCCCTGCCACATCTGGAGGACCACCTGAGTCTTATCCATGGTGGTCGAGCCCTCTGCAATGGCTACTTGAGTCAGAGGCCATCTGTCAATGGCCGTAGCAAGTGCTGCCTGAGATTGGGATATGATCTGAATCTCTCCCAGCCATGACCCTCTGATCCTGGGCTGCGCTCTGTAAGCTCTCAGCCATGACCTTCCGTGACTGGGCCACACTTTCAAGGGCTGCTGCCATAGCCCGCTGTGTCTCAGTGCTGTCCTGCTATGTTTCCTGCAAGCTCTCGAACCTCTCATGGGCTGCAGAATCTCAAGAGCCTGTTCAGTCCCTCAACTGTGGCCTGCTGTGACTCGGCCATCACTTGTGACTGGGCCACTCATGGTGAGGATCCACTGCCCCAGGCTTTCCACAGTAAAATGTCTCACAACACCAGGTTAAATCTTTCCACTGCAGACACCGCCCTTGCAGTGTTGGCCTGAGAAGCACACAAGACAGGCATTAGCTGGTCCGCCGAACTCCTCCTCACAGCCTCACATTCAGTCCAGTGTGGCTGTCAGTCCCTCCTGCATTCCTTGGCTCTGTTGTTGTAGCCCAGCAGCTGAGGGAGAAGTAATCTCCGAGGGACAGCATGTAGCCTGGAGCCAGCACCCAAAAAAACATTACCTCACAGGAATAGACCCTTTGGCCTTCCAAGTCTGTAGCGATCAGGCTGCTCATCTGATTTGTCACCCCCTATCCTTCCGGGCACCAAATTCCTCTATTCCCATCCCATTCACGTAGATGTAGAGATGCCCCTTAAAGGTCACGATTGTATCTGCATCTACAAACTGTCCCCCCTGGCAGCAAGTTCCAGGCACCCACCCCTCTCTGTGTGCAAGTAAACCTGCCTCATGCATCTCCTTTAAACCTTGCCCTCACACCTGAAACATGTGCCCTCGAGAAGTTGCCTCAAAGTGAGTGGAGGAATGACAGGTGCTCAGGGCTTGATGGCAGCCTGACCATGCTATGACTGACAGCCCACATCTCCCCTTCTCTTGAGAGCTCCAGCACCTACTCCTCAAAGGGGGTGAGGACTCAGAGGTTTGGCTCTCCACACCCTACCCCCCCTCCCCCCCACCCCCTCACCCCCACCATGACGAGCATCCTGGTCCTTTTTCTCCTGTGGACACAGAAGGAGCCATGAAAGAAATGATAGCATGAGTATCAGGTGGTGCTCCTTCGAGGGGGAAAGGAAGCAGGTGCTTGGGAGTCAGGAGCTGGAAGCATGCAGCATGCTGGGGATGGGAGGATCTGGGGAAGATTTGGGGGAAAATGCAAAATGGGGTTCAGCACTCACCCTTGCTGCTTGGATGAGGTCATAGAGTTTTTTCCACCACTACTTCCTGGTTCAGAGGGACCTGTGCCCTGGCACTGATCAAGGTGGCAACTTCCTTCCAGGCTGCATTTCCATTGGCCCTCCTGTGTCTGCGTCCTCCGGGGGCAGGGGCGGGGGGGAGGTGGCGGTTGGAAGAGGGTGTCCCACCTCGCCTCAGCTGTATCCATCAACCTCCCCAGGTCGCTCTCAGAGAATTGGGGGGGAGGGGGTGCCAGTCATGTACACATTGTCTTGTAGTGCCTGCCTGCCCTTCATTAGGGCAGATCAGCTGCAGGCAGTTTGGCAGAGCATTCCAGCAAGTTCCATGCAGTTTGCTTGTTGACACTGAGGGGAAGACAAGTGAGCACTTGCAGGTGTGCTGATGGGGAAGGGAGGACGGGTGGTAGATGGGTGCCTCAATAGTGGCAGGGCAGAGAGAGAGAGCTGTTACATAGCCATCAGATTTTTTTTTTTTTTTAAGCAACACAGCACGAGAAACAGGCCCTTCGGCCCAACGAGCCCGCGCCACCGTAATACCAAATACATTATCCTATTTTAATATTCCTATATAATAATATATATATTAATCCTAATTTGGAAAATTTTCACCATAGGGACAATTTGTTACCCAATCAGCCTAAGAGCGAAATTTTGGGTTGTGGGAGGAAACCGGAGTGCCCGGAGAAAACCCACGCAACCACGGGGAGAACGCGCAAACTCCCGCAGACACCGGCTCAATTCCAAGTGTCTGCACAGCCACATCGATAGTCTCTGAGCTGTCATGGTGCCCTTCAGGTGGTCCACATAAAGCACTCATATACGACATGAGGTACCAGGCAACCCATGAATCAACATCCAAGAGCTGTACCCACACCTGGAGGAGATTCTGGAGGAGATGGGGGCCTTGTGTGGTAGGGTCCACATTGGGGGTGAGGGAGATTACCTAGGCTCATATCTGTAGGGTGGAAGAGGGAGGGTAGATTTCTCTACCTGAGATCAATATGGGGAGAAAGGGTCCACTGCCACTCTACCTGAGATTATTGGGCGAGAGGAAGGGAGCATCCATTGCCACTCTTCAAAATGTGTTTTCAGATATGCAGCAGCTCCAACATGCTGCAGCCATGACACATCACACGACCTGACATCCTTGCTGTGTATTAATTAACAGCTTAATTATTATATTCAATTAACTATTTTTCTTGTTTATATATTTTATGAACCTCACCACCAGTTTCATTACTATTTTAAACATTTGGAATAGAATAGATCTGACCTGTAGCAGAGTAAGAACAAACTCCAATTGGGTCAAAAAGTTAGAAAGGTCAAAGGATCATCCCCTTCTCATAATTCTGTTACTCACCCAACTCTCAGCACTCTTGTTGAAAGTTGCATTCCAGTAACTCTTGTGAATATGCATACTACTGCCATAGAGACCTCAAAGTCAAATTTTTAAGAGGCTTTGTTCTTTGCTTTCAATTTGTTGGCTAGTTGGATCAGGAGAATTGTCATGGGGGCTTAGGGTGAGGGGAGTAAAGTATAATTTGGATGCTAGACGGAGTTTTTTCACACAGAGGGTGGTGGGAGTATGGAATGCGCTGTGGAGGCAGGTGCTCTGGAGTTATTTAAGAAATACTTAGATGGGCACATGAACAGAATGGGAATGGAGGGGTATAGAAAACTGATTTAAAATAGGGATCATGAGCCTTGGGAGTCCCTGGGAAGTGTGTAAATAGATGATGATATTGATGTACTTGTTTTTATCCTACAGGTGCTTTGGTCCACCTTGTTGTCTAACAAGGAGCATACACCCGATGGGTCGTGAGAGGGCTGCTCTTGGATTTTTTTCAAGAGTATCCTAGTGCTTCACGTCGTTAGAGTACGCTTGATCTGTACCATTTGATGGGCAACATGACAGCTCAGTGACTATCGCTGTGCTGTGCAGATACATGGATTTGGGCCTGTGTCTGTGGGGGTTTGCGCTTTCTCCCCGTGCTTGCGTGGGTTTTCTCCGGGTGCTCTGGTTTCCTCCCACATCCCAAAGATGTGTTCTTAGGCTAATTGGCAAAACAAATTCTCCCTAAATTATCTCAAATTTGGTTTTTAATCCATAGATCTATAAACATAGACAGGGATCATGGGGAGATGTGGGAACATCGGGGTGGTGGTGCAGGCTCATTGGGCCGAAGGGCCTGTTTCCCATGCTGTTTTGTTCTTTGTTCTTTGTTCTTTTTGTATGACTTTGTAAATCTTGTTGTTGCCCTTAGGTACACTCCCACACAGATCAGTGGGCAAGCTTAGGTATTTGCTATCCAGTGACAGAGGTATTGTTGTGAAGTAGGTATAAATTAAGCTATTGTCCTTCATGATAATGCTGCATCTGATTCATTCAGTAACTCCTCTCCAAATGGTAGTAAATGTGCCAGAGAGCAGGCAAGGTGAGGCAATGCCAATGGGCATACATGGCAGAATCAGCTGCAGGATCATTTCAGGAACATAGTTGGCAACCGCCACAGTTTGTTAAAGAGGCCAGCGATTCAAAGTCTGGTTTGTATTAGCCTGGTGGTAGGGAAATCAGCTGAAGTCATTGAACTCATCTTCCAATACCCCTCAGTTAATCTCCTCTGTATGTTGCATTACAACGCGCGCAAAGAAAATGTAAATGATGGTGCATGTAGGACGAGTTCATTAACAGCAAAACTTTCCACTGAAGTGAACTATATGACTCAGGATTGAAACATTGGCAAACATGACTAATTGTGTATGATAAATAAATGGCACATAAACCAGTAAGCTCCTGAAAGTTGTGTTGGAGCAAACTTCCAGTAACTAATTGTGGGAAACTTCCAAAAAGATATTATTTAACATTTATTAATTGAGACATCCTAGAGAGTGAATAAAATGCTCAAATCCTATCAAGGACTGTAGCAAACTATCTTTGACTTTTTTACAAGGTCTAGGAAGTTAGTACAAAATCATGCCAGAAATTGTATAGAACTGATGGGTGTCTGGCAAGTTAAAAATAGTGTTTCAGAAATTTCCTTTGGGGTTCTCTGCTTTGGTTTGGGGGAGAGAACCACAGATAGAAATATATATGGGGTTTTGACAAGCTTCCAGTACAACGGGGAACCCCATTGGAAATTCCCAGCATTAGCATTTGTATTTCATTGGTAAGGTATCTCTCATAGTCTCTTGTTTCCCTGCTCCTGGGATGCTTGCATTTTCCTTTGGATAAAGCTATAGGCCTGGAAATTCCTCAGAGTTGCTTCTTCTGTGGGACGTTTTGCTGGAATCAGGGTGATGCGATGTTACTGGAGAAACAGCTCAGAGGAATTTATTGGAGGAGGCAGGTTTAAAAAAGCATGGAGAACATTTTTTTTTCCAAGTTGTTACAATCTGAAATGAGACAGGCTTTGTAATAACTTTCAAAAGAGAGTTGGATAAATATATGAAAGAGGAATTTTTTAAAAATTTCTTCACGTGAAGTGGGTGTTGCTGGATGGGCCAGCATTTATTGCCCAACCACATTGTTGTGGATCTGAAGTCACATGTAGGCAGATGAGGTAATGTCAATAGATTTCCTTCCTCCGCAGACAATAGTGAACCAAATGAGTGTTTCCAACAATCGACAATAGTTTTGTGATCATCATTAGACTTTTAATCCTGAATTTCTGTTATTAAATTCAAATCTCACCATCTGCCATTCCTCTATATCTCAGTCTTAAGTTGACGCCGTTTTATTCTGAGATATTGGGTGGGATCTAAACAGAAAATGGCAAAGTGTCACGGTCTGATTGAAAACTGATGTCTCCACAGGAAAAGGTCAGATTTCTTTCCAGAACTTGTCACTTTGTCAACAAAAAAATAGGGGGCGTACTTCATGTTGTGATGTTGAGGGGTGGGACCTAAATACACTGGCAAAATCCGGCTGCACTGAAATTGAAGTGCCCTGAGGATAGAAAAAAAGGATCATGACCCTTTCTTTCATTTTACTGAGCCATTTTTGGATCCAACTTGTCGCTTTCCCCTGTTTCCTATGAAATTTCACCTTTCAGACCAGTTTGCCATGTGGCATCTCGTCAAATGCCTTACTGAAATCCTTGTAGCTAATATCCACTGCACTTCCCTTAAGAATATTCCTTTTCATTTTCTCAAAAAGTCCACTAAGTTAGTAAAACATGATCTTCTCCTAACAAAACCATGCTGACTACCTCTGATCAATCCATACCTTGCTAAGTGACAGTTTATCCTGTCTTCTAATAATTTTCCCAAGCTGATCAGGCTATAATTTTCAAAGCTATCTCTCGCACCTTTTTAAAATAATGGTACAACGTTTACAGACCTCCAAGCCTCTCGGACCTCACCTGTACCTGGTGAGGATTGGAAAATGATCTTTAAAGCATCTGGTATTTCTTCCCTGGCTTCCCTCAATTGCCTGGGATAAAATCCATTGAATCCTGGTGATTTACTCACTTTCAAGATAGAACTATAGACTATAAAAAATTACAACTCAGAAACAAGCATTTTGCCCCTTCTTGTCTGTGCCTAACCATTTTTTGCTTACTAACCACTGACCTGCACTTGGACCATATCCCTCCACATCCCTCTCATCCATGAACCTGTCTAAGTTTTTCTTAAATGTTAAAAGTGACCCCGCATTTACCACTTTATCTGCCTGCTCATTTCACACTCCCACTACTCTTTGCGTGAAGAAGCTCCCCCCCCTCCAATATTGCCTTTAAACTTTTCTCCTTTCACCTTCAACTCATGCCTCTGGTTTCTTTCTCCTCTCGTCTCAGTGGAAAAAGTCTGCTTGCGTTCACTCTATCTATATCCATCAAAATCTTATACACCTCTATCAAATCTCCCCTCGTTCTTCTATGCTCTAGGGAATAAAGTCCTAACCTATCCAATCTCTCTCTGTAACTCAACTTCTTAAGCCCCGAGAACATTCTCATGAACCTTCTCTGCAAAATTTCAACCTTATTTACATTCTTCCTGTAAATAGGAACCTTATTTACATTCTTCCTGTAAATGACCAAAACTGTACACAATACTCTAAATTCAGCCTTACCAATGCCTTATACAATCTTACCATAACACTCCAACTTTTATACTCAATGCTCCAATTTATAAAGGCCAATGTACCAAAAGCACTCTTTATGACCCTATCCACCTATGCCACTTTTAGGGAATTCCCAGATCGCTCTGTTCAACTGCACTCTTTAGAGTCCTACCATTTACCCTGTATGTTCTGCTTTGGTTTGTCCTTCCAAAGTGCAATACCTCACACTTGACTGTGTTAAATTCCATTTGCCATTTTTCAACCCATTTTTCTAGTTGATCCAAATTCCTCTGCAAGCTTCGAAAACCTTCCTCACTGTCCACTACACCTCCAATCTTTGTATCATCAGCAAATTTACTGATCCAATTTACCACATTATCATCCAAATAATTGAAATAGATGACAAACAACAATGGAACCAACACCGATCTCTGTGGCACACCACTCGTCACAGGCCTCCACTCAGAGAAGCAATCTCCACATCCAATCTCTGGCTTCTTCCATTGAGCCAGTGTCTAATCCAATTTATTACCTCCTCATGTATACCTAGTGACTGAACCTCCTAACTAACCTCCCATGAGAGACCTTATCAAAGGTCTTGCTGAAATCTAGGTAGACAACATCCACCGCCTTCCCTTCATCCACTTTCCTGGTTACCTCCTTGAAAAACTCTAATAGATTGGTCAAACACGACATACCACAAACAAAGCCATGTTGACTCTCCTTAATAAGTCCCTGTCTCTCCAAATATTTGTAGATCCTATCCCTTATCACAGCTTCCAATAACTTGCTCACCATCGACGTCAAACTTACTGGCCTATAATTTTCCAGATTTCTTTTGAAACCTTTTTTAAACAACAGAACAACACGAGCCACCCTCCAATCATCCAGCACTTCTCTCGTGAATACTGGCATTTTAAACATGTCTGCCAAGACCCCTGCAACTTCAACACTAGCCTCCCTCAAGGTCCTTGGGAATACCTTGTCTGGTCGTGAGGATTTATCCACTCTGATTTGCCTGAAGACAGCTAGCACCTCCTCCCCTGTGATCTGTAAAGATTCCATAACTTCCTAACCTGCTTGCCCTATTTCAGTAGACTCCATGCCCGTTTCCTCAGCAAATACCCATTTCGTGTCTCCCCCATCTCTTTTGGTTCTATATAAAGTTTACCACTCTGGTCTTCAAGAGGACAAATTTTATCTTTCACTATCCTTTTGGTCCTAACATACCTATAGGAGCTCTTTGGATTTTCCTTCAGTCTGTCTGCCAAAGCAACCTCATGTCTTCTATTAGCCGTTCTGATTTCCCTCATAAGCTTCTTGCACTTTTTATACTTCTCGAGTATCTGATCTGCTCCTTGCTGCCTGTACATTATATACAACTCTCTCTTCCTCTTAATCAGTGTTACAATCTCCCTCGAGAACCTAGGTTCCTTATTCCTATTTACTTTGCCTTTAATTCTGACAGGAACATACAAACTCTGCACTCTCAAAATTTCTCCTTTGAAGGCCTCCCACTTTCCATTTACATTCTTACCACAGAACAGCCTGTGTCAATCCACACTTCCCAGATCTCTTTTCATTTCATCAAATTTGACCTTTTACCAGTTCAGAACTTCAACCCAAGGACCAGATCTATCCTTATCTATGATCAGGTTGAAACTAATGACAAATCCAAAGTGTTCCCTCGCACTTACATCCTGCCCTAACTCATTTCCCAATAGGAAATTCAATATCACATCCTCTCTAGTTGGCATCTCTATAAAGTGATGTACAAAATTCTCCTGAATACATTTAACAAACTCTACCCCATCTAAACCTTTAACAGTATGTGAGTCCCAATCTATATGTGGAAAATTAAAATCCCCTAATAGCACAACTTTGTGTTTCTTGCAATTGTCAGCTATCTCTCTGCTGATTTGCTCCTCATTCTCGCTGACTACTGGGTGGTCTATAATACAACCCCATTAATGTGGTCATACCTTTCCTATTTCTCAGCTCCACCCATTGGGCCTCTGTAGACAAACTCCCTAATCTATCCTGAGTACCGCTTGACATTTTCCTGACCACCAATGCCACCCTCCATCTTTTATTCCTCTGCCTGTATCATGCCTGAAACATTGGAACCCTGGAACATTGAGCTGCCAGTCCTGCCCCTCTGTAGCCAAGTTTCACTAATGACTATAATGTCATCTTTCCACGTGTCAATCCACACCTTCAACACATCTGTCTTTCCCATAATATTCATGGCATTGAAGTAGACACACCTCAGAAGATTATTTCCACCACACTCAATACTTCATTTATGATGTTGCTTGAACTAACCTGTCTTTTTACCTGCGCTGCACTATCTGCACTGGCACTCTGCTTCCATCCCCCTGCAAATCTAGTTTAAACTCTCCCCTATAACACTAGAAAACCTTCCTGCAATTATATTGGTCCCCTTGTAGTTTAGGTGTAACCTGTCTCTCTTGTACAGGTCTCACCTGCCCCAGAAGAGGTCCCAATGATCCATAAATTGGAAACCTTGCCCCCTGCACCTCAGCCCAAGTTCATCTGCCCAAGCATCCTACTCTAACCCTCACTGGCGCTAAGATGTCAGTACCTCCAGTACATCCTCACTAACATTTCACACTCCTCCTCTTTAACTAGAATGTCTGAATCATGTCTGTCCTTAGTGAAGACGGAGACAAAGTACTGATTGAGAACCCTGCTCATGTCTTCTGAATTAATCCAAAAGTTACCATGTACATTTCTGATCGGCCTTTTCTTTTCCTTAATTATTCTTTTGCTCTTGGTAAATCTTTAGGGATTTGCTCTGATTTTATCTGCCAATATTTTTTGCGCCCTCTCTTTACTTTCCTAATTTTCATTTTTACTCCTCTTCTGCACCTTCTATCTTCCTCTAACCTTCTACAGTATTATGTTTTTGTGACTGTTGTCAGGAAAACAAAGGTAGTTTGAGGGATTTATATTTGCAATGGTAAAGATTAGAAATAAGATAGTTTTAAGCAGATTTAATTTAGTGTTTCTGTGTAAAAAAGAATAAACTTATAGTTCGATTCATGCTAGACAAAGGTTTTGTACATGTGGGAGGATGATAGAACATAGAACATAGAACATTACAGCACAGAACAGGCCCTTCAGCCCTCGATGTTGCTCCGACCAATTAGGAACAAGCAGTGACCCTATAACCTAAACCATCCCCTTTTCATCCATAAACTTATCTACTAACCTCTTAAACGCCACCAAACTTGGCGCATCTACAACTGACGCAGGCAAGGCATTCCATACCCTTACCACCCTCTGGGTAAAGAACCTACCTCTGACATCTGTCCTAAAACCACCACCCCTTAATTTAAAGCTATAGGGGGCCATTCTGACATCATGACATGAGTAATGACATTAGACTTGATGGAAATCTGAATTTTGTCTGGCGTTAATACCGTTTCATTATCTGATACCAACATTTTGGGGAGACAGTAGATTATCAAGACTTGCCTCAGTTTATCCATACTATATAAAGCAGTGGTGGATTGCATGAGCTGAACATCCAACAGCTTGGAATGGGCACCTACAAGGATTAGGAACATATACCAATGAAAGGCCCAGCAAAATCTATGTGGAGCCCCAATCACAGAGGTCCTGGCCACTCCTGGAATACAGATTCGTTTTTGCGGTACTGATTGCTGGGTCTGACAACTTTCACATTATCCTCTCATTTATTAAATTTTTCGGTCAATGCCAGGCCACTAGACATAACTCCGGGTTAGTATTTTCATTTTGATCTGGCCAGAAACTACATCTAGTGGCCTGGCATTGACAGAAAACTTAAACAAAAACGCATCTTGGAGCAGTAGCCATTGCCCCAGGGGTGGTATGATGACACAAGCCCCCCATAATAGCACATTACCTTTGTAGGTTATCTAATCATGGATTGCAAGTACAGCTTCATTTGTTCTGTTTTGTCAAAGTTCCAATCTGTCAGCAGCATTTCCCTGGTCTTTAACGGCAAAGGGTCTCTATCTGTCCATGACTTGTTGAGATTGTTGAGGTAGGCAGGGTGTCTAGGAAGTGCAAAGCTAATACAATCGCCTGTTTAACAAATGCTGACTGTATGGTCTGTGGCAGTAGAAGGCGGCTATGTACACCTGCACTGGAGGTTTCTGGCCTTTGCTGGAAAGTAGAGCTGTATGTTGCTAGCAGTAAGGCCCATCTCTGCATCCTGGCTGAGGTAATAGGCAGCACTAATGTATCTTCTCAGAAAAGCCCCAACAACAACTTACAATCCAACATGATGGTGACGCGGCATCCATAAATCTCTTCACAGTGTAGATGACTGCTAGGCTTTTTTGATTTGTGAGTATTTTTTCTCAACATCTGACAGAGTTCCCGTAGCAAACACAATTGGCCTCTCCACCCCATTTATCATTCTGTGACATAGAACTGTTCCAATTCCATATGGTGAGAATCACAAGTTAATAAAGGCTTGCTTGGATCGAAGTGAATGAGCAATATCAATGATTGGAAAGCCTGTTTAATTTGGGCTGAAGCCTTTTTCATAGAATACCTACAGTAGTGAGTTACGTTACTTCACTTGTTTGGAAGGTGCATTTCTCATGGCCAGCTGACTACTACCACATCATTTTGACATTGGTTACATAGTTTACTGGGTCAGTTGACCCTTATAGCATGTTACCATTGGTCACTACAACAGATTCAGTGTTATCATTAGTTATATTCTAATACTTTGGACCTGATGATCTACATCCCAAAACATTGAAAGAAGTGACTGCTGTGACTGTGAGTAATAATGATCATCTTCCAAAATTCTATAGGTCCTGGGATAGTGGCTGTAGATGAGAAGATAGAAAAGATCACCCTGTTATTTAAGAAAGGAGGGAGAGAAAAAATAGGGAAGTACAGACCTATTGGCCTGACAACATTAGTGGGAAAACACTAGAATCTTTTATGAAGGATGTGATAACTGAACACAATTATGAGAGTAGACAGAGTCATCATGGATTTATTAAAGTGAAATTATATTTAACAAACTTGCTGGAGTTTTTTGAGAATTTTACTAGCAGAAAAGGGAAGAAAGGGCAGCACAGTGGTTAGAACTGCTGCCAGCGTCAGGGACCTGGGTTTGATTTCTGGTTCGGGTCACTGTCTGTGTGGAATCTGCATGTTCTCCCCGTGTTTGTGTGAGTTTCCTTCAGGTGCTCTGGTTTCCTCCCACAGGCTGAAAGACATTCTGGTTAGGTGCGTTAGCCATGCTAAATTTTCCCTGAACAAGTGCTGGAGTGTGGTAACTCAGGGATTTTCACAGTAAATTCATTGCAGTGTTAATGTAAGCCTACTTATGACAATAATAAACAAACTTTAACTTCAGAGAGACACTAGATGGGGTGTATTTGGATTTTTGGATGTGTTCTGATGAGGTCCCACACAGGAGGTTAGTAAACAAAATAGAGCACATGGGACTAGGGTAATATACTGGTATGGGTTGAGGATCCAAATATATGCAAGTGCATTGGCCATGCTAAATTGTCCCTTAGTGTTAAAAAATGTGTAGTTTAGGTGGATTACCCATGGTAAATGTACGGGTCTACAGAGATAGGACAGAGGGTGGGATGATCTTTCAGAGAGTCGATGCAGACTCAGTGGGCTGGATGGCCCCCTTCTGCACTGTAGGGATTCCATGGATGCTATGGATCAGTTGACACAGAAAACAGAGGGTAGGATTAAACAGACCAGTCTCATGTTGGCTGGCTATGACTAATAGGGTACCACAAGGATCATTGCTAGGATCCTAGCTAATTACAATCTGAACCAATTGTTTGAATGTGGCACCAAGTGTAATATTTCCAGGTTTGCTGATGACATGAAACTTGATGGGAATATAAGTTTTGAGGAGGATGCAAAGAGGCTTCAAGGGGATTTAGATAGACTAAACTAATGGGCAAGTACGTGAAAGATAGAAAATAATGTGGAAAAATATGAAGTCATTCCCTTTGATAGAAAAAACACAAATGTAGAGTCTTTGTTAAATCGGGAGAGACTGGGAGATCGGGATTTGCTTGTTCATAAAGTTAAAAGTTAAAGTTTATTAGTCACAAATAAGGCTTACATTAACATGGCAACAAATTTAGTATGAAATTCCCCTAGTCACCACATGCTAATGCCATTTCGAGTCAATGCACATAACCAGCACATCTTTTGGACTGTGGGAAGAAACCAGAGCACCCAGAGAAAACCAACGCAGATACGGGGAGAACATGCAAGCTCTGCACAGACAGTGACCCAAGCTGGAAAGCGAATACAAGCCCCTGGTACTATGAGGCAGCAATGCTAATCGCTGTGCCACAATAATCACTAAATCACTAAAAGCTAACATATAGATGCAATAAGCAATTAAGAAGGCAAATGCTATGTTAGTCTTTATTGCCAAGAGATCTGATAACAGGAATAAGGAAGTTTTGTTGCAGTTGGATAGAGCCCATACCTGCAGTATTGTGTGCAGTTTTGGTCTCTTTACTTAAGGAAGGATATATGGCCACAGAAGAAGTGCAATGAAGGTTCACCAGACTAATCTCTGGGATGGTAGGATTTTCCAGTACGGGAAGATTGACGAGACAGGGCCTGTAATCTCCAGAGTTTTGAAGAATGAGAGGTGGCCTGGTTGAAGTGTCCAAAATTCTGGGGGATCTCAAACAAAGGAATATACCTCAGAATAAGAAGTGGTTCCTTTAAGACTGAGATGATAAGAAAATTATTCAGTCCGAGCATGCTAAATCTTTGGAATTCTCTATCCCAGAGGGCTGTGGAAGCACAGTAATTGAGTATGTTCAAAGACATTAATAGATTTCTATACTTAAATAATCTTAAGGGGTATGGCAATAGTTTGAGAAGATGGCATTGAGGTAGAAGACCAACCATGATTTAGTTAAATGGTAGAGTAGGCTTGAGGGGCTAAATGGCCTACTCCTGCTTCCATGTTCCACCAGCTTGCGCTCTCTTTGTGTCCTTTATGCATTTTTCAAGTCATTCTGCATTTCAAGGAAAAACCCTCCTTGTTCATCTATATCTGGGAGCAACTGAGCATTGTAGAGGCCTTGAAGTCATCAAAACCTCTTTCAATATCTGCTATACCGCTCTGGGTAGACTTTTTCAATTTTAAATAACTGTAGAAAACACAAAACATTTGTAGAATGACAGCAACAATCAGAACTAATCCACCAATTTGTAAGTCATTGATGAACCTTTTAAATAGTGCTATTGGGTGAGTCCTGCCTACTGCTGAGCACAAATTCAGCAGTATAATATTAAGAGAAAGAGTTAACTGGCATTAAATCAGCATTGCATGTGAACTGATTTCATGATCTGCTATTGTGCGTATTTCCTGTGGTTGCTCACTTTGGACGCACTAACACCTTCACCAATATCACATCTGGTGCAATTCACTTGAAAAGAGTACATGCATGAGCTGTTGACACATTTTGGAGCTCGAGAGGCACTTGCAATGCTCAAAAAACGGGTGTGAATTATCCCAATTTCCAGCCTCAGAAGTGGAAACAAACTGAACGCAAGATTTTGGTTTAATTAATATAACATTGAGTAATTCTATACCCAGATCCCTAATTTGGCAACAGTGGAACTTGACACATGTGAACACTCTTAATGTGAGGGTTGAATTATTATTATGGATTCAGCCTTTTCCAGAAGCAGAATTCCCACAAAAATATTTAAAGTATTATTCGAGATCTTCTATAAGCAATGGTGCTGCTTAGAGAAGCTTAAGTATTGCTGATTTCTACCTTCTTTAGGTTCATCAAAACTCATTTAAAGATTGGTTTCCTCAAATATTTTTAATCTTAGAGGTATTTTTGAGCAGTTCTTATTACAGTGGTCACTTATTTAAAATAATTTTGAGCTCCTAAAAAGATGCAGTTTGAAAATTCATATTCAATTATTAAAGTTTCTTGTTTACATTCATTTTAACTTGAGTGAATTCAACATTTATGACTGCCCATTACCTGTGATGATTAATAATATTATACTTCATTATTCTTGATAAACTGAAGCTGTAATGTAAGAATTGTTTCCATTAGTCATTTCCTAACCAGGTTCTTTACACAACCGAATAAAAACTCTGGTGCACCAGTTACTGGTAGATACATAGTTCTAAAGAGAAACATTATGTCTATTCATTATTTGTAGAGAAATCGTATTGATAACTATTTCACACAGTAAGTATGTAGTCCATTTTTTCTTTCAGTCTTTGGTATTTTAAATGTAGTTTTTGTTTGTCAATGTTCGATTTTTGAGGAAGAAGTCAGCACTTACATGTTTTTCTCCCTCTTATTTGCTTTTAACTTTAGGCACTTGTCTTCTATTCCACATTATATTCTACATCCTGTTTATGTGTGCCTAAGTGCTGAATTTCATAGAGTCATAGAATCCCTACAGTGCAGAAGGAGGCCATTTGGCACTTTAAGTCCACACAGGCCACAATCCCACCCTATCCCCATAACCCCACATATTTACTCTTCTAATCCTCCTGATACTAGGGTCAATTTATCATGACCAATCAACCTAACCTGCACATCTTTGGACTGTGGGAAGAACCAGAGCACCCGGAAGAAACCCACGCAGACACAGGGAAGATATGCAAACTCCACAAAGGCACTGGCCCAAGGCTGGAATTGAACCTGGGTACCTGGTGCTGTGTGGCAGTAGTGCTAACCACTGTGCCACCGTGCCACCCAAAATCTGAAGTTTCCTGACATCTTTTTGAAATGTGGTCCATGGAGTTTACCAACCTGCATGTTATTGTGTTATCATGCACCCCCCAAATGATTGTAATGGATTGATACTGTGGCAGTGCAACATTTAATGCTGATAGCAAAATGTTCCATTTGCTACACTGAGTACAGTAACTGTGAAATTATAATGCAGACTGTCAGGGATCAATGGAAACCAGGGATTTTGTTTTTGACAGAGATCTAGGGCAGAACTTAATTGCTCTTTTGCGGAGGGGCAGAGCTGGAAGATGTGATGAGTTATTCAAAGGTTGACTGACTTTGTTGGAACTGGAAAATTCCAACTGTGGAGGGGGCTGTAAGGTCCCAGCTCTAGAAATTCAGGGGTATCTATTTTTGTGTGCTTGAGGGTCTAACTGCCCTGCACAGAGTTTTGAACTTGAAACTCCAAAGATTTTGGTCTCAACCTTACTGTGCTAGAGCACAGTAGAGAAGAGAGGTGAGGCATCAGTGCAGCCCACAGGTAAGGATATAGGGATTCATTCAGAATTGTGAGGTGGAGGTGGGTTAATGTGGGCAACAGGTTGGAGCCGGGGCACCAAGCATCGTGGAAAAAGGAGCTTAAGAATTGCAGGAATAGGTGACAGGAGATGGAAGATAGTGAGATTCAGGGCTGAAAGATTGGAGATCAGGATTTGCAGGACTACAGGGGTTAGAAATCAAGGGATGGTACCTCAGATATGGGGAGATAGGAAATTAGGGCTTGAAAGATTAGGCAGGAATGGATTTGAAAGATGTTTAAATGTGTGGTCAAGAGAAGCACTCATGTTCTCCTTCAGTCTCCACAATGTAACTGTGGCTGGGTAGAAGGACTTCTGAATGCAGTTCCAAAAACGGTGTTCACATGTTGATCTGGGGCCCTTATAGCAACATGGATAATCAATAACACCCTTTACCTGAGGGAAACCTACTAATTGGATAAAGGTTCTCTGAATCTGAGATGCCAAATCTAATCTACAGGTACATTAATTCATGAAGTTCCTCACATGAGCAAACAGAGCATTAGCAATAGCCTAATGTAGCTGTGTGTTGCTGACTGGTCTCCTAATGATCCCTGGAAAAATTCTGAGGCATATAAACTGAGAGTGATGGTCTTCTTCACAGCAACTGGCATGGCTTGGGTGTTGATCATGTGGTTCAGTTCCCAGGACAATGTGGAACTCATAACATGGTGAACTCCTCTAGCTGCAGTCTAAGAACTCTTATTGCCTCAAGGAACTCTGCCAGATACCCACACATCTACTGGAGATTATCTAAACACTGTACCCACAAAAGATGAGTCCTGTGTCTCCACTTCTCCCCGTTAGAGCATCATTGTGCCTTTCCTCCCTTGTCCCAGGGGCTCTGTGCACAGTTGTCTCTAACTCTGACACCTCCTCCTACACTCTGGTGCACTGAGTTCCCCCCATGCCACCAAATCCACACCAACACTACAACCCTCCTTGCATCTGAGTTAGCGGATTGTTGGCTAATATGATGTGATGTTGCCTGCTCAGACATCTCTTCTTGATGCTCGAGTAATGATCTGGTTCTGTGGGAGGAGGGTGGGGGTGAGGCAGCAGAATTGGGACCTGTGTGCAACACAATAGGAGCTTAGTTATAGCTCTTTTCATTGTGAAAGTGTGATTGGATGCAAGTTATTGTCTTAGACATGCTCATGCTGTCCTTATGATACAATCCCATCCTTGCACTCCCTTCTCAAAACAACCTCCTCTTGTACTCAGTGAACTGACATTACAAGCTCCACTATTACCACTATGTGACAAGGTGATTTTAAAACAACCCTCATCACCAGCTTATAGTCATTCCTGACATCAGTAGTTGTTCAGCCACCCTTGGCTTTCAGTGGTTCAGCAGAGTGCACTTCGGTTAGTTAGGCAGCAACAATGTCAATTCACCCATAGGGAAAACTCATGGTGGGCCATCTGTTTCAGGGTCAGCTAACAGCAGGACAACATTTACTGCTTGGGATCTCATTTGACAAACCATTTATGTCTCCTTTGTTATTGATGATAATTGAATTATCTGATAATTGAATCTCTCAAATGGGCTTTTTGGAAGGCCCACTTTTTATCTGCGCCCGAGGGACCCAACACACAATGGACCTGCTTCCAATCTTTCATTACTTCTAGGTCACCTGTCCTAACTCAATCTAGCACCAACACCGCACCCCGCTCTCCCCATTCCTGAAAACAGGAAGGATCAGACAATCATTGCTAGAGTTGGGTTTGTAGCATTCTCCCATGTCGGTGCATCCAATCCCGGAGACAAAGTCTGGTCATTGTTTCTAAGGTTATGCTGATTTCTTATTCTGGCCATTCATCCTTATTGTTAATTTACTAATGAAAGTATCTTAATACTCCCATATCAGAAAATGGGATCGTTATTATTTTATGCGCTTCCAGGAGAATTGTAGTATTTTTGAATTTTCCCCAAAATATACTCACATTCAGATTCTCCTATTTATTTCCAGATTAAAATACCATTTCCTATCCCATTTATTTCTTTTGAAAAAAAATTACATGGTTTCTTGAAAATTAGGAAAATTAATTTCCATGTACCTATCATGCTCTACAGCTATGTGAAACTATACATTTCATAAACACAATAGATAATTCAATTTACTAGGAAGAAAATAATGGAAGTCGGTACTTTAAACAGCATTTAAATGTTTCCTTTATTTTGCAATTGAAGATTGAGAACATATAATGATTGCTAGCTGTACAATTATTTTGTCAAATATTCCAAAAATGGATTGCATTCAAACATATTCTGACTTTAAACTACTTCACCTTTTAATTCAATATAAAGTAAGAATTAGATTTGATAGCAGTAATAAATATTATAATCCTGAATAATATTTTTGTCTAGTATATAACCTTCTTGGAAATGCATGATGCAATGTTACCATGCAAAATTTTGCATATTATAAGAGTGCTGAGTCATATTTTGTGTAGTTTGGTTGGCTCAGAATATCTTATCTTTATTACCAGTATACTTACTATTTGTTTCAATTTGATGAGAATGTGTTAATGCATGCAACATGAAGGCACTTCTTGTGGTTATCAGACGTTACTGCCCACATAAACCGTTTTGCGATCTCTGCAGCTCCAGACTTCTACAATGTGCACCAAGTGTCACAGAAGATTTATAAACAATCGTAGAAGAAGCAGCAATGTACAGCAAATTGTGTTACAGAAATATGTTATGAAACAGACTCCTGAGTAGAAAAATAGATTTATGATACAATGGTACAGACAAGGGCAATGCAGGAAGACTGCTGACCCATTTGTAGCTTCCCACTCCAGCAGCAAAAGGAAGGGAGAAATAGGAAGTTTGGCATGACACTTTCTTTGTGCTGCCATGGGTAAAAATAAAACCACAAGTTTCTAAAAGTATAAAGCACCAGCTGTATTATTTGTTCCACACACACTGCTGCAAAGACTCAGGTTTAAACGGATTTATCCAAATAGTTTACTTCTTCCTCACCAGATACACTTCTCTTCAGCAATGAAAAACAATGCTGCCTCTATGTAGCATGTACTACATTAGCAAAAGTACAATATTTTCAGAATACAAAAGTGGATCAAAAACTTCTCTTGGAGAGCTAAACAATTAAGGGAAGTTAATTTTCTTTTGAAATGCAGAAAAAAAGATGTTTATATTCTTAAAAATTCAATGTACTCACAAAATCTCCATCAATTTAAAGAATTTTAAAGACTATTTTTAGCCTCAAGTCATGCATCACACTTCTTTGAACTTTATTGAGCAGTTGAACTTTATATTTTTACTGAACCAGAACTTGAAGATTTTATTTCAGACTACACTAATTTCCCAAAGCAGAGAGCATCACTGAGCTATGTTTTTGATCTTTATTTGAATTATCGCTGACCTAATAATTCCCAAGCAATTTGTACAAGACAAATGGAATATTTTTATAAGGATTGAAACTTTCATTTCAAGAAAAAGTTTTGCTTTGTTTAATGAATTAATTGGAGTTTAAAAACGTATTAAATCATAATTACTCCTGAACAACTTCTCTAGCCCAGATAAAAAGTAGTGTATCAGTAGTATGTTTAGATTTCTCCATTGTGATAAAAATTACACAGTCTTTCAATATAATAAAAAATATTTAATTTTAAGTTCATGAAATTTTGGGTGTTACATAATTCCACATGTGTGTTCCAGTCTTTATTTTGCTTCCTGTAACATATTTAAAAATGAACAGTAATCAATGTATTTTACTTCCTAGTTTGTTGGATTTAGTAATTTTTCAGTGTAATTGGAAGCTGTGACTCTTTCTTGCTAAAGATTCCTATGGCTGATGCTAACATCAAATTATCAGGGAAGGTAAAAACAGAAATTGTTAGGTCTTTGTGGGGAGCTTTTCTTTAAGGTCAATGGTAGCGTTGTCACTTTACTACCTACTGCAAAATCTGGGTAATCTATAATACATCATGTCAGTGATAACCACACCTATTCTTCTAGTGACCCCATATTGTGTCCAATAGGTCAAATGGTAAAGCACTTACTCTTTTTTGGAAAAGTCCTTAGATTACTTTAAGATTAAATATTGTTAGAGAGTTGGTGAAATCTTCAAATCCTTTGCGACAACTAATTTACTCACAATCAACTGGTCACAGTAAGGAGAAGAAATTAGGTCAATCTTTTTGACTAAACAAATAAACTAAATCAAATCAACTGAGGAGGAAATTAGCTTAAGGGCTAGAATTAGAATATGATGCAGTCTTTAAGTGGTAATCAACTACTTCATGATCCTCTAAGCAGATGTTCCTAGTACAAACTAGATGTCCTCTACCAAGATGATGTCTTGTATTAAATGCAGGATATAGCAATGTTTCAACTCATGCCCCATCTTATTTACCACAGAGACTCTTCAGAGCTTAAAGTATTTGGGCAATCTATGTTATAGACATATCTTTCAACTGCATTACATTAAGTTGGGTGATGCAATAATGGAGGCAAAATTCTTATAACATCAAAAATTAGAAGTTGTCTAAACTTTATTGGGAATATGGGATAATGAATGGATGGTCTGATGTATAAGATATTTAAGGGATTGGGTTCAGTGGTACCTGATATTTAGCATCTCATTGGTCTGTTAATGGTTGAAACTTGGCAGTTTGAAGGCCGTACACACTGTATCTAAGATGGTGTTATCACTGGACTAACAATTGAGAGGCCTAGGATAAAGCTCTGAGTATCTGGACTAGCATCCCATATAGCAAATGGTGAAATTTAAATTCAATAAAATCCAACGGTAGTTCATGTGTGCATATCTTATAACTTCCATTAGCATGCAAAGCAGCTAGATTACAATATCAACTCTTTTTTTTATGTTAACACTGCAATAAAGCTACTGTGAAAATCCCCTAGTTGCCACACTCTGGCACCTATTTGGGTATGCTGAGAGAGAATGTAGCATGGCCAATGCACCTAACCAGCACATCTTTCGGACTATGAGAGAAAACCAGAGCATCCACAGGAAATTCACACAGATAAGGAGAGAACATGCAGACTCCACACAGACAGTAACCCAAGTCAGCCCTGCCATTTTCAGAAGCCACACTCCAGCCTATGCTCTAATTTACCTTTATATAGCCGAACATGATGTTAAATGGAATGAACAATCTCTCACCATTGCTATTTAAAAGGCCATAAACTAATGATAGGCTAGTTATTGGATTATTTTTTCTGATTCTGGGGTGTAATTCTATATCATGTTGGAGCTGGCCTAGTTTTATATACATTTTAGTCATCTGCAAGGAATGGTCTGTCTGGTACTTAAATATAGACAGGCTAATGCTGAACCATATTGTTTCCAGACATGAGGGACAGACTTGGAATTGAGCAAGGACTGGGAGAATGAAGGGGGGTCATACAGAGCAAGACAAACCTGTTAGAAAAGAGAGAAGAGGGAGATGGGAGGAGAACATATCCATCAGGGTCTTCAAGAAACAATTCTCTAATCTGAATGTCAAAGAGGACTAATGAACAAGATATCTTTGCTTCATTAAAAAAGCTGTAACTGAATCTGCCAACGGCTGCAATCGCAGCTGCAACTTCAAGAAAAGGAAAGGATCACATTAGTGACAATGGCTCCTAACCTTTATGAATCTGGCACCTCTCAGGCCATTGATAAAGATATTAGCAATACCTGCAGCTTAAGGGAGGCCAGTAGGGCTCACCAAGAAGGAGAATCACCATCATCCCAGTTTCTCCTGCCAGATACAAGCATAATGGTTTGTGCAGATTGCAAGCTTCCTGCATGGTACAATATGGTCTTAACAGTGTGGATATTGTTTCGCATGGGACTTACATGAATTCCATCATATTCCTGAGCTGGAAGGGATTTTACTCCCTCAATATGCAGATAATGTGTGACCACAGGTAGTGTACCATGCAGATGAATGCTCATTATCCTGGTATTGATCATGGCTCCTTTATTGGGCAGGAGTCATCCCTACCAGCTCACCTCAGCAAACTGGCTACATGTAGAGCAGGCATACAGTGAGCACCCTGCTAATATATGGAGTATTAAAGTGCACACCATTGGGCATTCTCAGGTATTTATTCTGCTGCCTGGACCTTTGTGGAGAACCCTGAAGTACAGTATGAGAAATATGAGAAAACGACCTTTGTGACCACCTATCAGGCAAATTCTGGGAAACATGAATATGGGGAAGAGGAAAATGTGGAGGAAGTCCAACAGGAAGTGAATAAACAGATGGATGAAAGAAGGCTGTAATATCAACAGTCTCTTCTTACCTGGGCTCAAAAAATTTGTGAGTGATGCTTGTAACCTCAACAGCACCTCTCCATTCACCAACAGCTCCACACTATTAATTTTCCTCTATCATTGGCAATCTTTCTTTCTGAAAACTCTAAAATAAAGCCCAGAACAAAATGCATACACTAAACCAAATTTATAAATATCAACATTATGTAATCCATACAAAAAAACTAATCACGTTTCTGCAACAAAAACAGAAAATGCTAGAAAACCTCAACAGTTCAGACAGCATCTGTGGAGAGAGAATAGAGCCAACATTTCAAGTCAGGATGACCCTTCGTAAGAGCTGCAGAGAAGAAAATTCAGAAGAAAAGTTATACTGTAAGAATGGGGTGAGGTAGGAGGCAGGGTGGGTGGTGGATGAACTCTCATTGAAGAAGCAGCACTCTGAGAGCTACTGGCTTTTGCTACCAAATAACCTGTTGGACTTTAACTTGGTGTTGTGAGATATCTTATTGATAGGAATAGCATGGACAAAAAGACAAAGGGACTGTGATTAGTGATGATAAAGACTAAGAATGGTGCCAACAGTGTCCATTAAGAGATTGGAATGTGGTAGAACAAAGGTGCAAAAATTAGGAATATGTCAGGTTGACCCTAGTGGGAGGACAGAGGGGAAACAAGATGGAAAATAAGATCTCAGACATCTTCAAGGATACTAGAAATGCAGAAGGAAGGAAGAACAATTGTAATAACATTAACTAGTAAGAACGTATGAATGAAACACACAATAACTATTTTAACTAAAAGGCTGATGTTGCGATTTCTAAAAAAGAAAGAAATCGCCACAATGCCATTGGAAAGAAAACTGATGGGCAATATTTTACTTAACAAACTAAAATCAACATAATTCAAAAGTTAATAGACAAATGCTACTTCAAATCAAAAGTATATTTGAATTTAAATAATTGATAGAATGAGAATACGTCTCAGGTTGATAAAAGCATTTGGATCATTTCCTGCACAAATGTCACACAATGGGCAGAATTTTACTGGCATGTCAGCCCAAGTTTCTCATGATCCCACCTGAATCCAACAGCATTCTCCCGGAATCCGGCCAAAGTGTGATCTAACAGTTTTTCTTGCTTGCCCTCTGATATGTGAAGTTTTCACTGTTCTTACTCAATGGATTTTGTCTTTGCATCACTTTTGCTGGCAGCAGTTCTTTATTCAAAATTCCTGGATCTGGGTAGTGCTGATCAACTGTGCATTTACAAAACCTCTCTCACTCAGGTCATAATGATCTTCATGGCATTGCTTTCATTTAAACTAACCTGACAGCAGACCCAGGTCACTCCTCTGTTGTAAACATGCAGCTCGCTTGCATTTTTCTTCAATAAAAGCATCTAAGTTGCACTACCTTCTTCCTGCCAAATAGAAAACCTGTATACTTGTAGAGAGCTTTGCTTGCTCCCCTTCTCATGATTCTGTGTTAGAATAGTGAGTTCTGAAGCCAGATATAATTTAATCTCCGATTAGCTATCTATTTATTCTATGATTTTTAACTTTCATCCCTGTAGTAACTTCAGGTCACATGATTCCTTCTCAGATGTCTAATGACTTCATATCTGAAAACAAAATCTGTTCTTCCACCTTTCCATAATTGTCCTACTTTCTCTTTTGTCTTAAAGCAATGCTGCACAAAAGAAAGCTTTCCCAAAGCACAGTGGCCATTGCATTGATGCAATCTAATTGGACCAAAAATAAATCTTGGTAAGGTTTAAATAAGAGAATATAATAGTTGAGGTCATGAAGGTGATTGGACAGTAGAATGGGCTATAATGGCAGATGGATACATGCAGTCACACACTCCACAATTCAGGGTTTCATGATGATTAAATCTTGAATTCATTCCAAACCACACTGGAAAGAATGTGTTATGTAGGCTGCAAAAGTGTGACAGTTGTAACTGTTTGCTTATGAATAATACTAACTCTCCCTCTCAATGGATTCATATTTTATGGACTCTTTAATTTAATAAATCAAAAAGGTTCCCTCCCTGTCACTTAGGCAATATATAAATGTTAAACTTCTAAATACAATTGGCTGGAATTTACTGGAATAAGTCATCCCATAGTATGCTCAGTTCATTTGATTTTTTTCCCTTCACCCTTCAGTTTAAAATATTTTGCCCTGTAGTTCGCTAGAGGTACAGATGATAACAGCACATCAAGAGCAAGAGCATATCTGGGAGCTTGGTGAAAGACAGTCCAACAATTTATCTCCTCAATTAATGGGATTAGAAATAAACAGCAGAAGAATTAAGAAGTTATGGAATTGGAGTGAAATTAGTTACTGAAAGAGAAATAAATGCCAGAAACCTCTGCCATCCCCCACAACAGGGATTCTCCAGTCCCGCTACAGTTAATGAAGATTTGGCTGAGAGCCAAATTCTCCATTGTCGCTGGCAGCAGGGGCGGGGTAAATGAGATTGAAGAATGCCATCCAAAAAGAGGGAATGTTCGATTGTTTTAAGAGAATCGGAATTTTCTGACATCCTATCCACCATCAAAATCTCTGTTCACATCGGCAGAAATGGAAGATCACTGTGGTGTGAAGGGCTGGAAAATTCTGGCCAGTGAAGAAACAGAGACCAAATGAAAAGTAAGAAATAAAATTGAATAGTTATAAATTTGATATTCTTAAAACATCCAACAATATTTGAAGGAATGAGACTTCATACTTTTAATTGTTCACTTTGTGTGCTAAAGAGGTTGATTTGACAATATTAACAATTATCATGTAGTTAAATGAGTCATTATGCTGTTAATCCTAGTGGTGCATGAAGCAGAAAAAGCACATATTTGTGTCCGTTTCCATGGCTGTTTTTTCTCAAAACAGGTCACCAGCCTGTCACTAGTTCTTCTATGGCAAGCTGAATGGTTATTAACGTGCAAACACAATAACTTCATGAAAATCATGTGGAGAATAGGGGTGAGATGATGTTTCTACTAAACTAAAAGTGGAGCTGTGCAAGTTATTCAGCTACTTGTGGTGATTCATATTTCATGACATATCTCTTCCTTCCCATAAGTTGTTGATTAATTTGCAAAGTGCTCATGATGGGCTGAATTTTGTATGGAGTTCACATGTTCAGCCATGGTAGGGAAATGCGTAGCCCTTCAGCTCAGACGTGTTTCTGGCCGAATGTGATCACCCGGTGATTTCTCAATTAATTCACAGGAGACATAAGGCCTGTCCAAATAAAGAGCAAAGGTGGAAAATAGGACATTGATGGCAATATTAGCTGGCTGAACGGAAGGTGCTAGCATCATCCCTGAATGTAGTGCTCCTTACTTTAAAGGATTACCTGACCTATTGTGCAGAAGATTCCTTAAACTCACAGTACTGCAGATGACCCTGAGGAGCTGACTGGTACTTTCTCCCACCATGGAAGGTTGCTTCTTGCAATTTCATGATGTCTCACCTCAGGTCCTTCTCAGACTGTAAAGGAAAGGTGTGAGTTCCTCTTCTCATGGGACAACAAGAAATGAGCCTCTCTGACTGATTAAGCAAGGCTGACTGAGCCTGTTTGGATAGAACTTGTGGGGAAGGTCAGCAGCACCCCACCCTAATGACCATAGTTCTGGGTGCAGTACCACAGTTGGGTCAATTAGTTCCTTCACAATAGCAAAGTGAGTTTTCCATACTGCTTTTCTTTTTGTGGCTTGTATGTGGCAACATGAAAAGGTGCTCTTTGTGGGGAGGGAATGATAACCCATTTGCATGGGGTCAGATAGTAACCTCTCCTGTCAGATGCAATGACTGCATCTCAGGGAGAACAGCCTCCTCCCTTTACTGACCCTCAGCACATCCTTCAAGTGGATACAAGGAAGATGCTTTTGTGAGCCCCCATCATGCTCCAAAGGACTGCCACCAGCGTGTTTTACAAGTCTTTAAGGGGAAACAAAGTGTTTCTTATTCTGCTCAGAGCAGAAACAAGTCTGCAAGAGAAGGCCTTTTTCCCCAATTCTGATCTCAGTGACCCGTGAATCAAAACCCATCTCTTCCAGGGCAGTCTTTGAGTTTAATCTTAGTTGTTCTGTGCTAATTTGCCTGTGGCTCAGCCATAATTCAGAGATTATTATCTTTGTTGTTCTGCTTTTTAATTGAGCTCATAGTTGCTCATTCTCTCTGAACAGAACATTTCCCTTTGTCCTATTTATGGCATTGTTACCCACATGGACCACAGCACTGGATCTTTTCTCTCCCACTCCAAGTTATTACCTTTACCCTTGAAAAATGTCCTTAACCATGCATGGGGCAGGCAATGCAGCCTTTGGGACTCATTCTCTCAAATGCAGAGAACAGTATCTATCCAATTAATTAAACTATTCAATTCAACAAGTACATTCTTTTTATTTCCCCCCCCCCACCCCCCACTTGAATGTATGCCTGCACCACTAGAATGTAATCAGTCTGCTGATCCTCCCTGCAGTCTCAGCTTTCTACACACAATCTCCCCAGGGTAGCAGGATGACACACTAGTTAGCGCTGCTCCCTCACAGTGCCAGGGACCCAATTCTCCGTCTGGGGTCACTGTCTGTGTGGGGTTTGCAAATTCTTCCTGTGTCTTTGTGGGTTTCGTCCAGTGCTCTGGTTTTCTCCCGCATCCAAAGATGTGTGGATTAGGTTGATTGGCCATGCTAAACTGACCCTAGCTTAAGGGGATTAGCAGGGTAAATATGTGGGGTTATGTAGTTAGCGTGGATTGTTGTCAGGGTGGATTGTTGTCGGTGCAGCCTCAATGGGCTGAATGTCCTGCTTCTATGCTGTAGGGATCCTATGGTTTTATGAATCTGCAAAAGTATTGGATTTTTTTAGACAGGAGTGAGGCTGCTTCATTGCTCCCTTCTAGGTCTACATACCTGCTTTCACCTGTAATTTCCTCCTCCTGTCCCTGACCAACGACCAGTTCTGCACTGCCTACAGGAGTGTCATTGATTCCTGAAAAAATGTATCCGAGCAACTTTCCCCTTTCCCGGTGCACTGCAGTTTCTGAAGCTGATTCCAACTCATGAGCTCTGGGCTGAGATTTCTCAAGTTGTAGACGCTTACAGATAGTTGCCATGAATCGCATTGATGTGCACTAGCTCCCGCTTGCCCTGCTATCTTAGAGTCATAGAATCCTACAGCGCACAAGGTGACCATTTGACCCATTGAGTCTGCACCAACCACAATTCTGCTCAGGCTGTATCCCCATGCATTTACCCTAACAAGTCTCCTGACATTAAGGACAATTTAGCATGGCCAATCCACTTAACCCACACATCTTTGGACTCTATTGGTCTCTATTATGTTTCTATTTAATTAATTAGTTTTCAAGTTTAGAAATGTCACTCACCAATTGTTTGTAGTTCTATTAAGGAGTGTAATTAGTTCAGCTATAACTGCCCCAGTTTCGAAAGAAAAGAACCACAGAAAACTCACCAAACAGTCACCTGCAGCTCAGTTATTGAATGTCTCTCAATGAAACACTGGAGACAAATGGAGATGGGATGACATGTGAAGATGTTAAATCTTAAATGTTTGTGTTATCTCATGCAGGTCTCAGTAGTCCTGAAGGGCACACAACTGCAGAGATCAGGATTCTGTTGGCTGAATCTGAGGAGAAGGAATTCTCGGAGACTGCAGCATCATCACATCATTCCCCCATACTCTCCATAGTGTGATGTGAGCACAGAGAATCTCATCTTGGTGGGTATGTGCTCACGCTTACAGAATCACAGGCTGTTGAGGAAATCACAGATGTGGCTGGCCAACTGCTGGAGGCACTGAGAGCTGAGGCCTCTGACAGTCAGAGGATGGTTGGGTGCAAGGCCAGTGCTAAGCCCCAGGTTTATGACAGATTTCTGCAGTCATTGGCACCACAGAATTAGCAGAAAGAGACAAATAGACATCTGGTGGAGTTTCCAGATGCTACGCACACTCTTGCATGGTTGGTGGAGCAGCCCCACCAGGCTATCACTTTGGCACAGTGGTTAGCACTGCTGCCTCACAGCGGCAGGGACCTGGGTTTGTTTCCAACCTTGGATGACTGTCTGCGTGGAGTTTGCACACTCTCCCTGTGTGCGTGTGGATTTCCTTTGAGTGCTCCTGTTTCCTCCCACACTCCAAAGACGTGCGGATTAGGTTGGTTAGCCATGCTAAATTATTCTTAGTGCAAGGGGACTAATGGGGTAAATATGTGGGTTACGGGGATAAGGCCTGGGTTGGATTGTTGTCGGTGCAGACTTGATAGGCCAAATGGCCTCCTTCTGCACTGTAGGGATTCTAGGATATGGGCCTGATTTTACCATTTTGATTCTAAATGCCCAAAACTGGGTGTGTTCCAGATCTGACTTGTAAACCTGTTCTCAGGGGCTCCAACCACACTCTGCCTGAAAAAAAATCTGTCAATCTGAATCATGCCATTGAAGTCTGTGGGAGGGGCTTATCGCGCCCAAAATGCTGCTGCTCCGATCGGCACCTCCAATTGTGTATGCACAGTCATAAAAATTTTGAAAAATGCTTCCCTACCACGTCCCTCCCTGACCGGATAGTGCCTCCCCCGGCCCCCACAGATATTGCCCCCCCCCACAACATTACTGTCCCCTTAAAACCCCCACCACACCCCCCACTATCCAGACTGATTGCAGCCCCCTGCCACCTTTCCTCTTACCCTCCCCCCACCCCCGACTGATCACGTGATCAATGGAACACTCCCACCAGAGAATGATCTGACCCCCATCCCTCCTTCCCCACATCAGAGATTCATCTGACCCACCTCCCTTCACCAGAGAACAATCTGATCTGCCTCCTGACTTCTCCCCACTACAAGGAAATAATCTGATCTGCCTCCCCCCACCAGAGAACGATTTGACCTGCCCCCCCCCCAGAGAAAGATTTTACTCATATCTCCCCCAGACAACAACCTGACCTGCTCCTCCTCTCCTCCCCTCCCCCACTAGAGAACCTCTCTCTGCCCCCTCCCCCCACCAGGATGATCTGACCCCCCCCCCTTTCCCTAATCAAAGAACGATTTGATCTGCCTCTTTCCTCCTCTCCCCACCTAAGAACATGCAAGTGCATTCTAATCAACATGGTGCCCGTTTCAGGTGTGGTACCGATCGCAGCTATTTTAGGTGCTTGGTAAAGGGGGAACGGGCGTGGAGGTGGTCATGGATTGCGCTACTTGCCTATCTCATGACTACTGCCATACCTCAGGCATTGTTCACATAACTTCCTTCAGCGAGAGATTGGTGACCCTCATGGAGAACCATATTCAACAGACCACTCAGTGGATGCCAGGATCTGCAAAGCATGACTTTGTTACTTTGCACACTGTAAACCTGGGCTCTGAGTGAAGGATTGCAAGATAAAGGAAGAGACGGAATATCAGCATAAAGACAAAGATTCCTTGCACTGATAATGAAGTGATATTCGGGTTACAGGAAGCAGACATCATTGAAATTAGCAATCAGTGATGTTTTCATTATTCATGGTCTCCTCCCAATACATTGCTAGGTTTTGCAGAAGACAGAAAATTACCAAAGGATAAGAAAACCTCTCTGGATCATGCTGAAGTGCTCCATCAGATCACTATAGGCACCTGAGTCGCATCTTCAACAGCTTAAAGACCTAGTCATTGGTCATTTGGATGGATCTGTGGCAGATATTGTACCTCTCCTGCTGCAGTGTCAGCATACCTATTTGATTTTGATTTGGTTTATTATTGTCACATGTATTAATATACAGTGTTTTTTATGTAGTTTACAGGAAAAACATTCATAGAGAAGCAAATGAGAGAATGCAGAATGGAGTGTTACAGTCACAGCTATGATGTAGAGAAAGATCAACTTAATGCAAGGTAAGCCCATGCAAAAGTCTGACAGCAGCAGAGAAAAAGCTTTTCTTGAGTTGGTTGGGATGTGACCTCAGACATTTGTATCTTTTCGCTGACGGAAGAAGGTAGAATAAAGAATGTATATGGCTGCTTTGCTGAAGGAATGGGAAGTATAGACAGAGTCAACGGATGGGAGACTGGTTTGCGTGATGGATTGGGCTACATTCATGACTTTTGTGGTTTCTTGCAGTCTTGAGTAGAGCAGGAGCCACACCAAGCTGTGATAGAACCAGAAAGAATACTTTCTATGGTGCATCTATAAAAATTGGGTAACAATCGTAGCTGACATGCCACATTTCCTTAGTCTTCTGAGAAAGTAGAAACGTTGGGGGGCTTTCTTAACTTGAGTGTCAGCATGGGGGGACCAGGACAGGTTGTTGATGGTCTGGATACCTAAAAACTTGAAGCTCTGGATGCTTTCTACTTCAGCCCCATTGACGTAGACAGGGGCAAGTTCTCCTCTAGGCTTCCTGAAGTCAATGACAATTTCTTTCATTTTGTTGATATTGAGGAAGAAATTATTGTCGCTCTACATTTACCAGATTCTCTATCTCATTCCTGTACTCTGTCTCATCATTGTTTGAGATCTGTCCCACTATGGTGGTGTTGTCAGCAAACTTGAAAATTGAATTGGAGGGGAATTTGGCCATGCGGGCATAGGCATATAAGGAGTGTAGTAAGGGGTTGAGGTCATAGCCTTGTGGGGCACTGGTGTTGAGGATGATTGTGGAGGATGTATTGTTGCCTATCCTTACTGATTGTGGCCTGTGAGTTAGGAAGGTCAGGATCCAGTTGTAGAGGGAGGTGCCAAGGCTCAGGCCACAGAGTTTGGGGATGTTTTATCGGAATAATGGTGTTGAAGGCTAAGTTGTAGTCAATAAATAGGAGTCTGACATAAGTGTCTTTGTTATGTAGGTGTTCCAGGATTGAGTGCAGAGGAGATTTACAAGGATGTTGCCTGGATTGAGAGGCTTGTCTTTCATGAATAGGTTGAGGGAGCTGGTAGGTCTTTTCTCCTGGAGAGACGAAGGATGAGAAGTGACCTGATAGAAGTTTATAAGATGTTGAAAGGTATAGATAGGATAGATTTTCGGAGGCTATTTCCCAGGGCTGAAATGGTCGCTACATGGGGACACAGGTTTAAGGTGCTGGGGAGCAGGTACAGAGGAGATGTCAGGGGTAAGTTTTTCACTGACAGGGTGGTGAGTGAGTGGAATCGGCTGCCTTTGGTGGTGGTAGAGGTGAACTCATTGGGTTCTTTTAGGAGACTTCTGGATGAGTACATGGGATTTAATGGGATTGAGAATTATAGATTGGCTTGGTAGGTATGGATATGATTGGTGCAACTTGTGGGCTGAAGGGCCTGTTTGTGCTGTAGTGTTCTATGTTCTACCGCTGCTCCGCTGTCAATCTTGCAGCACACTTGATCATTCAGTATAGCCACCTTCACATGTGCACTTTGTCAATATTGCCACCTTCACATGTCCACTTTATCAGCGCTGCGACCTGCACCCCACTTGTGATATGCCCCCCTCCATTCTCTATCCTCAATTGCAGGTTTTTCCTCAGGAATATTAACAATAAGCAGATGAGGCTTAGAAGCCCCATGGTTAGTATTTTGGAACTTTGAAATGTATCATGAAGTAAATTGCTTTTATAATTACTTTAAATAATGTCCCAATAGTGAGAAGCCCAACCTTCTTGAACCTGCCTTATGTAAACTTTGGAACAGACACTATGACACCAGGTTTCAAATGGAATGTATTTTACATCCTCCCACCTGTTAATCCCTCAGACAGTGACCATGCAAAATTCTAACTAATATTCACTGATCACACACACTGTTCTTTTTCCAACATTTCAAAATGGTACTGAGGCAAAATTGTACAAATTTATTCTATGGGATATGACTGTTTTATTAAAAAGACTACAAATTTTACCCAAAACCCAATAATCTGTTGTGTGCAAGCATTGGAAAGCATATTGAATTAAGTATGTATGATGGGGAGTCAAATGTGTTTATATTTTTCTTGGCATTAAGTGAAAATCATCCCTGAGATGGTGGGCTTGGCAGCAACAGGGACAATAGGGGATGTTACACTGGGGCATCTCCTGCATGGATTCCCAATGCTGGAGAACCTTTGCAATGATGGCCTGGCATGCTGATCATCTGCCTACTCCACGCATGTGTGTTGTTAATCAGCAGAGTTATTGTTTTGTGACCTTGCTAGCATTTTGTCTGGGAACAGAGAAACTCAAACCTCATTGTACATGGAGGCCCCCAGCTCAATGCAAGTCAATTTCAGGCAGAAGGTCAGGAAGACATCAGAGCCGGAGGTTCCACTTTACAAAGAGGAAGCTGCAGTTATTAAAAAAAATAGAAGTGACTGATGCCAGTATCATGAAGGGGGTTCCCTTGTACTCTGCTTGACATCCTGACCTAGATCTCATTTTTTTACCGAATACTGTGTAGCTGTTTAGAGAGTGCACTTTCCATCCGAGGAACCCTCATAGTCCATGACAAAAAAAACTTAAAATTCTTTATTTCTTTCCACATCCTTCTTGTGATGATATTGCGCCTTTAAGAAATGTATTTTAATCATGCTCCTTCTTAGGACTTTTTCGGCACTGTTTTGTCTGTAGCTGGTGTCCTCTAACTGTCACTGAAGCAATATAATGGACATCATGCTGATTTTACTCTGGAGCGTCCAACGGAAATCTCCTTTGACCGGGGCAGGAATTTCTGGTCTTGCCCAAGTGAGGCCATAAAATTCTTGATACTTAGGAGGGTGTAGATTTGTGAGTCCCATCCTTTTTCTTTGTGGGAACATATTTGTCCTCCTTTTTGAATGCCTCTCACTGCTCTGACACTGATTTACCTGTAAGCAGCTACTTCCCATCATTTGTTGCAAAATGACATATGAGTAAAATTGACCTTTTACCAATTGAAAATTCTGTCTTTATCCTTTTACGTTACTACACTAAATCTAACTGAGTTAGGAACATCTGCTATTAGCTCTTCCACTTTCCCAGTTTTATCCTTAAAGATATGTCCCAAACAGTCCCTTCTATTGAGTTACACAATACTGGCTAAAAACAGTTAATCTGAATGTGGTGTCAGATTGAAGGAGTAATGTGGTCAGGATGCCAAGGTAAGTCTTTGCTCTCCATCAAGCAGATCTGTGGGTTAGTCCAGTGGAAAAGACAAGAATATTCCTTCTCATTCCACTAACAGAAATAATGTGTTTTTTAGCCTATCTTATGGGCACTCTCTAGCAGTCACTGTTGCTTATGCTGTCCAATTCCCTGCATGACTAAGTTGAGCATGCATTTTGTATGTGTAATACATTTGTAACTGAAAATCCCAATTAGGGCCCTACAACCAAAATGGGATTTGGATTTGTCTACATAACAAATTGCATCAATTTGTTTTAGGCAATCAAACTGTTGCTTAATTACAGGTGCATCCGAAAATTGCTTCAGATGGATTCTTAACATCAGTAGGATGGCCAAAATATCTCCAATTTTGAATTGTCAGCTGCCAGTAATTGACAATTGCTCCCAATGAATGAAAATAATAGTCATGTGGGAGCGAGATTCAACTCCTGCAGACTTGCAAAATGTCCAGTGTACTTTGCATTGAATACTACTGGCTTCATTGTGCCCTTGAGGTATTGAAGTTAACGACCATCTAAATTGAAATATCGAAAAGCAGCAATTTTGCAACCTTTTAAATACATATAACATTTAAACTTCTCCTCTAATGATAATCAGTAGAAATCCCCCACTGAAGTAGTGGATAGAACTATGTTTCTAACTGTTGGTGGAATTGCTGAGAACCATGCAGCCAATGAATTTTCCATGCTACAGTGTTATTACATTTTCAGGATGGATTCCTAATGGTGATCTTTAGGCAGTCACTCTCTGTGGGAGGGAGAGGGTGAAAGGAACTGAAATGATGTTTCAGCAGTTGAAAAGAGCCAAAGCAGCACTAACAATGAGTCTCTTCGAAGCTGGTGCTTACGTACTCAGAACGTGCTCCTTAAAAAAGGAAACAACTATACAACTAAAGACAAGGAAATCCATCAATTCCCAAAGATCTCCTGTTGCAAATCATTAGGCAGCTGCTTCAGACCTCCTGTCATTGTAGAAGAATTCAGAGATTCATCCATGTTGACTACACAGAATGAAGCCATTTGACCTGTCGTGTCCACGCTAGTCAGTAATGATCTGACTACGCCAATCCCATTTTCCAGCACTTGGCCCAGAGCTCTGGAAGTTATGGTAGCAGTAGTGAATATCTAAATAGTTATTAAATCTTTTGAGAGTTTCTGACTCAACCAACATTTCAAGTTGTAAGTTTCAAACCACCACCACACTCTGATTGGAAATGTTTCCCCTTGACTCCCCTTTTGTCCTTCTACCTCTTACCCTAAATTAATGTCTTCTGGTACTGACCCCTTTATTCATGGAAAAAGTGCCTTCCTAGCCACCTTATCTATGCAGCTCATAATCTAATATGCCTTAAGTGGGTCCCCTCTCAACCTCCACTGCTCCAATTTATCCAATCTTTCCTCACAACTCAGATGCTCCAGCCCCGGCAGCATCCTGGTTAATCCCCTCTGCACCCCCTCTAGTGTGATCATATCCTTCCTGTAATGTCACGACCTGAACTACATGTGGTACTCCAGTTGTGGCCTGGAGTAGTAGACTGAAGAAACACAAGGGTAGGCAGCAAGGAAAGGATTTAAACTGTAGTAAATTTGCCACATTTTTTGTCAATGAGCTGTTTGTGTGGAACAATTAGGGGTAAGAACACACCTGTTTGTGCGAAGGAATGGCAGACTGACGTGCAAATGGGCTCCTTAGTAGTTGTGAAGCAGACAGGATTCCATGTGAGTGGTGGCAGAATTGAATTTGTTTATAAAAGAAAACTGTAATGTAGGATGTGTCTGGCACTCAGTCAACAACACTCCCTTATAAGTCGTGCCTTTGGCTGAGTGGCAGCTGGCACTACTCAGTAATAGCTTCATGAGGAAGGTGCAACCTCTAAAAGAATTGCAAAGGGGTCACAGTGAGATAAGCCCAGGCAAACTGGACTACTATCGGGCAGGTAGAATTTGCCTACCATGACTGCACAACCTGGCATTTGTGTGATGACCCTCCCAAACATCCTCTTCAATGCAACGAATCACTGAGGGATTTAAGGGAGATTCCATTGGTTCCTGAGTTCCTGTCTGTAGAAATAAATTGTTCAAATACTGTTAATGAAAAACTTTAAGAATATTTTAAATGATTCCTTGGACTTTTAAAGTACTTAAAAAACTTCTACGGAAAGCTGAAAGAAACATCCTTAAGAATAAAGACATTCTTAATTTTTTAAAAATTAAAAAATAAAAATTTAACAATGAAAACATTTGTCTATTACTTTAAAAACTTTTTGAGACAAACCCCAAATCATACTCTTCAAGTTGCTGTGGGTCTCACGATCTTCAGTAATGGATTCAGCCACAAGCAGGCCTCAACATCTGTTTCCCTTGGGATTTGTTTCCCACTCGTGGTCTCTAGCCATGGGAGGAGGGAAATGGAGCCTTTCAATAAATCCCACCAGCTATCATTATTTACACACAGTGGGTTGCAAAATGTGGCAGCCATTAATGACCACATCCAGCAGATGGGAGGAATATCACAAATTCAGATCTCTGAAGCAGAAGTCTGCTGTGTGCAGTCGCTGCCTGACTTTCCTCCATTGTCTGGTGCACCTGATTAGTTAGTTTATATGTCTATTAGATTAGTCAATCCGAGGCACCAATACTAAGGGAGGGAAAGATACAAAAACGTCTGAAGAAATATAAGCACAAAGGCAGGAACTCATTCGTATGCAGCTGGTGAATATTTTTCTCTTCAGGTCAGGAACAAGGTTTAAATCTTTTTGTGCTAAGTTTAGATAATAATCTATTAATGGACTGAAAATCTATAATAGATGGAAAAGTCTCACACGTTCCCTCAATCATGAGGGAACTCCAGGGTGATTCTCATGTTCTGGACAACCACATATGTAGTAAGTGTTGCCAGTTGGAATCAGCTGATTCATGGCTCTGTAGTGAATCTATGAGGCTGACGGATGCTTGGATAGTATGTTTCATGCACTGGCTGCCTCGCAGACTCAGGGTGTGCAGGCAGAGAGGGAATGAACCACAGAATTCCTACAGTGCCCATTGAGCTGACAACAGTCCCACCCAGGCCCAACCCCCGTAACCCCCATGTTTATCCTGCAAATCCTCTGACACTAAGGGGCAATTTAACATGGCCAAACCACCTAACCTGCACACCTTTAGAATATAGGAGGAAACCAGAGCATCTGGAGGAAACCCATGCAGACAGGCGGTGAACAAGCAAACTTCACATAGTCGCCCGAGGCAGGAATTGAACCCATGTCCCTGGTGTTGTGACACAGCAATGCTAACCACTGTGCCAACATGCTGTCCAATGATTGGCTATCAGATAAACTCAAAGACTAGGGAGGTCGTGCAAGAGGCAGCTCCCTCAATTCTGAATATTGGGTGAAGATAATGGTTCCTCTGCAGAGTACAGCCAGTAAAAGCTTCATGGTCTCATGGGAGGCTCAGTTGTACAGCGGGGAATAGAAAGGTCAGAGAGAAAATAATGACAGGGGTTCATTGATTAAGGTGAACAGACATCACATTTGAGTGACCACAGGTGTCATTCCAGGATGGTGTGTTGCCTCTTCGAAGTCAGCTTATTTAGAATTGTACTGACATGATTGTGTATAGACCATCAGAGGATACCAATTCACAAGTCCACATTTTAGATGAAGTGCCCACATCATTAAGTGTGAATATGAATAGCACTGCGTGTGGCACTGAGTCAGTTTCCTCGCTTTTCCAAACCATTGTTTACCCCCCGGAAAATGCTAGGACAGGTTTACATCTGAAGCGTCACTGATTTTTATCCTCCAAACAGATGCTGTCTGGTTTGCCAAGTATTTCTGGTGATTTTAAATGTTTAGCATTTCACCCTCTGAAGAACTCGTGTAGGCTAATGCCTGGAAAACATGGACATGGTTTCTTGTCATTATTCTGCAACATTCTTCCATACCCACTGCCTCCCCCCAAGACCATCTCTCCTTTGAACACTGAAAGCTGGAGCCTAAAAGATGGTCCCTCTTTTCACTGTTGCTGCATTGACACACAGTGGAAACCGTACAGATTTATTATGCAATTCCCTAAACGTAGGTAGCTGCACGGCTTTTTCCAGCGGCCTGTGAGAAGAATGTCAAAAAATTAGTGGAGCAATTGTCGAAGTGGAAAGTCCAGGTAATGAGACTACTGGCTTAATAACATTGAATTTGTAGTGTACAGGAGACCACTGGTCCTCAAACCACTGGTCCTTCATTGCCGAGAACTGATTTCATAATGCTTAACTTCCTAAATAAATCTGTGCAACAAAAGTTGCATAATGTATGATTCATTTGGACCAATACAGGGTCAAGGATATGTTCGCCCATATCAGCAGCTTCCAATCTCTATATAGCAGATATAGTGGGGGCTATTTGCATCCTTACATCTATCTAAGTAAATGAGTGCTGAACTCTTTTTCTGCATTCAGCCTCATACATTTTGCATCTGAGTTGCCACATCTCAGCTGGCAACTCACTCATTAATTGGAAGGAAATTGTGCGCAGTTTAAAGAAATACTATTGCAGTAAAGGAACACAATTGTCAAGCTGCTATCATGTCCCTCAGGAATGATAGGAATAGCAATTCTGATTTGCAGATGGGCTTCTGTGTCCATTTCCTTGCAGATGATTATCAGATATTGAAATGGGTGGATTGGAGTGCTTTACAACACATGACAACACATACATATGGCAGAAACATTAGACTTTGGACATTGCTGCAATGCTGTTAAAATGACCTTGCTAACTGAGCCGTTGTATGAGACATCAATTAAAACTTGCATCAGTATTAAGCATGATGCTATGAGCAGCAGTCTCATTTCTTTGAAAGGTGGCTGTGATAGAGGTCTTACATGAGAAAGAAGTGACACTTGCATGATGTCCGCTGTTGCTATATTAGTGTTATTATTTATTTACAATATGAATTTATATCAATGAGTTTTGATTATTAACTGTGTCTAGATGTTGGAATTCACTCTAAAGCTGTGAAAGTTGAAAGACAATTAATAATCATTAATTTAAGGCAATCATTAATATAATTAAAAGATCAATTATAAGATGATCTTATCATTGAAGATCAGCTGAACAATGGAAGTCCATTTACATGACAGCTATTCGTGCATTGCAGTTCAATTTCCAAATAGCTGGTACTTTTATAAAGCTGAGCCCCTGCTTGAACTCTAATTACTGACCAGGATGCTTCTCGGGAAGAAACAGTGATATTCAATAAGCAGCATTCAGAATCAGAATTGTATATGCAGCAAAAACACAGATTCCGTTTTTTCCCTTCTTGACTCTATACCCTAATATAAGTGATGTGGTCAAAATGCATAATGCAATTTTCAATATACTACATTTCTCCCCTTTTTAGTAAATAAGAGGCATAACATGCTCCAATGATCTGTTTTCAAAAGTGTAAACAATAACTTAAACATAACATTCAACTTCAGTGGTAACGCTATTATATACAAACCTTTTAAAATTAATTTAACAATGTATTCAGTCATATACAATTAGATGAAAGTTTGTTCACCAACTGAAAATAGTTAGTTCACTTTGTAACACAATCACATAAGCATTGTGGATTTTTTCTCTTGTGAGTCAGATATTGTCTAACATCAGGTGTGGTTTCATAACATGTTCTTCACTGGGGATAGCGATTTTGGAATAGAATGCAATTCTTCCAAATGTGTTTTCAGTCCTTTGAAGAATGACTCCTTTATGATGATTATTTGTGAATCTTGCTTGGCAGTGATCATTGATCCCTCTTTGTTTGTTCCAACCAATGTTTGGATATCATAGGGGGTTGTTTGTTTTCCAACATAAACATTGCAAGGATTTCTTTACCTGGCTTTATCTAGCTTTAAATGTCATGTTTTGCTCTGTGTTTACTTTCATTCAATCCTTCTGTTCTTGATCCTACTCACATATACATGTCGATACATGTAGCTCTGTGGGATAGACTCTGGAAGACATGTGCACATAAGCAGTAAAAACCTGATTGTGAATTGAGGCTTTCCAGTAGTTGGATTCAGAATGGACCTGTAATTGTGAAAAAGGTCACACAACTCTTGCTTCTATATCTTTGTTTTTGCTATATGCATCACATCTTTCAAACCTACATATAAATCTCTTGACCTCTCCATTAGCTGTTGGCCAAATCATTGTTTTTTCAATTATTAGAAGTGAATTTACTGAACTCATTGCTGTTGAATATCACATTGTCACATTGCACAATTTGAGGGATTCCAAACAAAGCAAATAGCTGGTCAGGATTAGGATGACTGATTTCATTAAAGTTGCCATATCTGTTTCCATGACTGGGAATCTGTTGTAGTCATCAATGACCACAAGCAGGTGGTCACTAGTGGGTAAACTTACAAAACTAACGCTAGTTTCAATCCATGTTCTCAGAGTCATTCAGAAATAGAAACAAAAAGCAGGAATATCTTGACAGGCTCACAAAAATTTAACATTGCTGTGGCTTAACATGGCAGATGCTGGTTGATTTTGTGTTCAAACATGCACTTGATTTCTAGCAACCTTATATTTTCCATAAAGAGTTGTTTGTTTTGCCAATTCCATGGTGACCTTCATATGTTATATTGATGACACATTCCCTCAATGATTGTTGAATAACAAGATGTTGTCTAACATGAGAATGGAAATCAGAGTGGATAAATCCCCAGGACCAGACAGGATATTCCCACGGACCTTGAGGGAAGCTGTGTTGAACTTGCAGGGATCCTGGCAAACATATTTAAAATGTCAGTATGCATGGGGGAAATGCCGGATGATTAGAGAGTGGCTCATGTTGTTCCGTTGTTTAAAAAATGTTCCAAAAAAATGCGGGAAACTATAGGCCAGTAAGTTTGACGTCGGTGGTGGGAAAGTTCCAAGAAGTTGTGATAAGGGATAGAATAGTTCTTATTCAATGGTGCCAAATGGCCAACTCCTCTTCCTATTTCCTATGATAACAAAGAACATCATAGGATCTACAAATATTTGGATAGACAGGGACTTATTAGGGAGAGTCAACATGGCTTTGTGCATTGTAGGTCATGTTTGACCAATCTATTAGAGTTTTTCGAGGAAGTTACCAGGAAAGTGGAAGAAGGGAAGGCAGAGGATGTTGTCTACCTGGATTTTAGTAAGGCCTTTGATAAGGTCCCTCATGGGAGATTAGTTGGGAAGGTTCAGTCGCTAAGTATACGTGGAGAGGTAGTAAACTGGATTAGACACTGGCTCAATGGAAGAAGCCAGAGAGTGGTTGTGGAGGATTGCTCCTCTGAGTGGAGGCCTCTGACTAGTGGTGTGCTGCAGGAATCGGTGTTGGGTCCATTGTTGTTTGTCATCTATATCATGATAAATTGGAGCAGCAAATTTGCTGATGATACAAAGATTGGAAATGTACTGGACAGTGAGGAAGATTTTCAAAGCTTGCAGAGGGATTTGGACCAACTAGAAAAATGGGCTGAAAAGTGGCAAATGGAATTTAATGCAGTCAAATGTGGGTATTGCACTTTGGAAGGATAAATTAAAGTGAAACATACATGGTAAATGGTAGGACTCTGAAGAGTGCAGTTGAACAGAGAGATCTGAGAATACAGGTGCAGAATTCCCTAAAAGTGACGTCACAGGTGGATAGGATTGTAAAGTGTGCTCCACATTGGCCTTTATAAATCGGAGTATCGAGTATAAAAGTTAGTGTTATGATAAGGTTATATAAGGCATTGGTGAGGCCAAATTTAGAGTATTGTATACAATTTTGGTCACCTAGTTACAGGAAGAATTTAAATAAAGTTGAAAGAGTGCAGAGAAGGTCTACAAGGTTGTTGTTGGGACTTGAGAAGCTGAGTTACAGAGGGAGATTGATTAGGTTGGGACTTTATTCCCTGGAGCGTAGAAGAATGAGGGGAGATTTGATAGAGATGTGTAAAATTTTGATGGGTATAGATAGAGTGAATCAAACAGAATTTTTCCACTGAGGCTAGGGGAGAAAAAAAACCAGAGGGCATGGATTAAGGGTGAATGGGGAAAAGTTTAAAGGGAATATTAATGGGGGCTTCTTCACGCAGAGAGCGGTGGGAGTGTGGAATGAGCTGCTGGATAAAATGGTAAATGTGGGGTTGCTTTTAACATTTAAGGAAAACTTGGATAGGTACATGAATAAAAGGAGTGTGGAGTGATGGGAAAGATGGCAAAGATGGTTTGGCACAGACAAGGAGGGCCAAAAGGCCTGTTTCTGAGCTGTAATTTTCTATGGTTCTATAGTTCTATTTGATGTGGTTGTATTGGTGAGCTCACTTTGAACATTGTGAAGAACTTAAAATTACAGCAAAATACTGTGGATTCTGGAAATCTAAAATAAAAGGCTAGAAAATGGAACAACTCTGGCAGTATTTATGGAGAAAGGAAGAAAGTTAATGTTTCGAGCCTGGATCAGTCTCGATAAGTTAACTCTGTCCCTCTCTCCACGGATACTGCCAGATCTGTCAGTTTTTCCAGAATCTTCTGTTTTTAATGTAAAGATCTTGTGGACAATTTTGTTTATGTTTATTCCCTTAATTATATCTTCCAGTTTTGTGATTTTGTAGCCACCATACATTGGTGCAATGCTTCATTTTGTTCTGTTACCACATTGATGTCAGTTAGTTTTCATGATACTGGAACTGCATTTAGATTATTTAGTTAAGATATTATTTGGCAATCTTAAGATTCATAGGAATGACTGTTGGCAATGGATATCACAAAAGATAGTCTGCTGGGTTGAACTTGCCTTACTACTGATACTTAACATTGAAATTTGAGTATCCAATGTTCTATTTAAGTGGATAGTTTGCTGTATGGATTCTTGATGATTGGTTATCACTTCAAACTCACTTCTATACAAATAGAGATGAAAGTGTAAGATACCAAGATGATTGATTGCACTTCTTTTTTTGTTTTGTGGATGCCATTGCTTTAATTGCCTTCTTGTTTTTCTGCATGAGTAATGTACTGAACCCAGTGAGGCTTACATTTATGATTAGCTGGTTGGTTTTCTTAGGGTTGAAATAGACATTTATGCAGCTTGCTGACAATCATTGTTTGATTTGGTATATAGCCCATTTGCACGATTTAGCTGACTCCCTCTTGGTGATCTGTTTTATCAGATAACTTAATGAGGTCAAATAATAAAGTGACGACAGTGCATAATAAATCCTAGCAGACTCAGAACTTACTGCACGCTTGTAGGATCTGCAGTGTTTGCGTAGCTTCAACTTTGTGTAGATCATGTGATACTTCTTCACCGCTGAACATATGGTCAAATAATGTGACTCTGCCTACACTGAGTGAACACTTGTCTTTGTTCAAGATGAGGTTACATTCTCTAAGATGTTGTAGGCAAGTATGCTGGCATGTTTCAAACTCACTTTCAGTGTGACCTTTGAGGAGAACATCATCACTGATATTTAGAGTGCCCTCTTGTCCTTTAAATACATAGTGAATCATGTGCTGAACTGATTGCAAAGTTGAGCCTCTTGTATTGAAAAGTCCAATGTGATTGAAGAATGTTGTAAGATGCATTGATTCTTCTGCAAACTCAATTTGAGGTCAAGTTCAGCGAAGTGTTCAGCACCATTTACTTTATAATAATATTAATTGTCAACATTAAGTATCTTTTTTATTGTATGTCTTGGTTTGGTTGCTGTATATTAATACAGATTCTAATCTAGTTCTAGCTCCTGGATTTCTTAACAACATATATGGAGGAGACTCAAGTGGTAGGTTCATCCCTCAATTTCTCAATAATTCCAGGATCAGGTGGGCACTGATATTTCTTCCCTGTCAGCTTTCTGAAATGAAATGGTATTTGTTACAGTTGATGCAAGTTTAAAGGCAGATTAAGATCCAAATGCAGTTTGCATGTAACACCTGCCAGTTTGCCGATATCAGTGAAGTAATTGTCACACAATTAAAGAACATTGGCACACATATGAATTTCATTTGTGACTGCAATTATATGCAGATCTGTTTTTCTGTAGAAACTGATAAGCTTGTTACATTATCCAGATATGACATAGAATACAGCACTCATCCTTGTGTCTTTGAATGAGACTGGTGTTTGAAAAGGACCAAAAAAATTTCAGTTATTTGTCAAAATTTCACATTTCCTGGTTTGCAGAGAAAGGGGAAATGCTAAAGTTTGGTGAATATTTTATCTTCCATGACATTGACAGATGCTCAAATGCCTATGAGTGCATCAATGCCTGTGCAACTACTGGTCACTGTCTAATGTAGCTGGTTACCGTGCCCAAGAAAAACAGACACAGAGCACAAAGTATGTTCATGGACATTTGCCTCTACATTGGCTACATTCTCTCACCGTTTTGCTGTGGTAAACATATTTGGAACTCTTGAGTTTGGTATTAGTCACAGTTGTTGCTTTTGCTGATGAGCAATAAATATGAGCAAAGTGATTGAGTTTTCCAAAAGCTGTTTACCATTAGGAAGACACAGTCCAGTGTGGGTAAACACTGCTGCAGTAGAAAAATTGTATGATCAAGTCATAACTCTTGTTTCTGAGATTACTACTGGTGTGTGCAAGTGGTTCCCTGGTATATGAACAATAAAGAGTATTCACAAGTGATGAACTTACCATGTATTAGTAACTATTGGCAGCCTCAACTTTGAAGTTTGAAAACAAGAGTGATCTTGCTAACTTCAACAGCTCTGATAACTTTCTGCCTTTCCGAGTGCTTTTTGGTATAGTTGGTTAGGGAGATAGCCGTTAATCATTTGTGTTTTGATTTCTTGCTTGACATACTCAATGTCATCTATGTTACATCATGTTGCCTCAATCATGAACAATATTAGTTAATTGTCTTTTTTGCATTTTTGCTGAGTGCAGTGGAAACATATATGTGAAAATGTATGCATTTGGCAGGTGAAATAGAACGTTATTGCATTTTTCAGTAATTCATAGTCATTTGTTCAAACATAGACTTCTCAAAAATATGTTCAATTTCTTCAGTTTCTTGGTGGAGAAGTAAGCCCATTTTCCTTTTGTTATCTATGATAGTGAAACTTACCATGGTGCCGTTGAAATATCACAGTGACCTGTGATGAAAGTGTGCCTTTAAGACATTTATCTATATCATGTTTCTTGTAAGAAACAGTGTTTTGTTGCAAGGAGTCAATTTGTCTGAAAAAAGAATGCAGTTCCATGCTAAGACTGCAGGGTAACAACTAATGTTAGCTAATAGTGTGCTTATCTGAACAGAGTTAATGCATTTATGTTTACTGTTCAATGTAGAGTTTAAATTGAAAGAGACAGAATCATGTGCTTAATGAGGGGAGCTAAGCTTACAGGGAAAAACAAAGTTTCTTTAAAGGAACAAGCGGTTCCTGTCTGGCTCTGAAAGAAGCAAGATGTTAGTTTCTCTCTCTCTGTCTCTGGAGGTTGCCTGGGAGCTTCAGAGCTGGTAACCTAAGTACAAGCATATAAGGCTATGGTTTGCTAACTGATTTTGAAGTGGATTTAACTGTATAAGATGAATATTGCTTGGACTGGAAATCATAGGGATGAGTCTGTAATTAAGAATTATACCTTGTAATGGTTAATTATTGTTCAATTGTTAAATGTTAAGCTAATTTATTTATTATAATTAAACTGTGTTGTTAAATAAGATTTATTTTAATAAAAGCTTCCAGGTGTGTCAGTAGAATCATACCTGGAGTAAAATGTCATATCCTCACATTAATGCCAAAATAGCAAGTTATTGCAGTCAAATGTGACTTCATTATATGTACTGGGGTTTCTGATCTGGTACTTCAACAGACTTTTACCAAAATGAGAATATGTAATAAAATGTGGTAACTTGGTGATAGACAATGTTATCAGTAATGTAATGGTGGTGTGTCAACAAGGATCCACAATCACATTTCTAACTGAGAAAAATCATCTGTAATGATCCAACAATAATTGTTTTGATTGGATAATTATTTTTATATTTTGGTGAGATGGGTTTGCGCGTGTATGTGTGCACACGTATGTGTGTGCGCATGCATGTGCATGGTGTATGTGTATGGGGATGTGTTTGTGTGTGCTTTTTTTTATTTATCCATGGGACATGAGTGTTGCTGGCTGGCCAGCATTTATTGCCCATCCTCAGTTGCCTTTGAAGGGCAATTGAGAGTTAACCACATTGCTGTGGCTCTAGAGTCATACGTAGCCCTGACCAGGTAAGGAAGGCAGATTTCCTTCCCTAAAGGACATTAGTGAACAAGATGGGTCTTTCCGACATTTGACAATGATTTCATGGTCATCAGTAGATTCTTAATTTCAGATATTTTTCATCAAATTCAAATTCCATTCCACCATCTGCCAAGGCAGGAGCTGAACCTGTGTGCTCCAGAACATGAGGGGAGTTTCTGGGTTAAAGCTTAGTGATAATACCACTAGGCCATTGCCTCCCCTAGTGTTTCAGATTTCTAGTTGCTTATTCTTAATTGGACTGCTGTGTGTGTGTGTGTGTGTGTGTGTGTATACCTAACACAGTTTCTAAATCTTCAACTTACAATGTTGTCTGCCGAAAATATGCAACACCTTTAAAAGGTTTCAAACCTAAATATAATATTTCCTATTCCTCACTGTCCTCAGTGGCATTGTGAACTTCTTGAGAAGACACACCAATATTCAGTCAGAAAATGCTAAACTTGCAGTGTTAAATGCAATCTTACTATCAATAGCACTTACTTGAAAGGTACATGACTAGCAAGTTGCTTGAACATGCAAAACTTCAGTACAGCAGTCACTTGAATAATGGCTACTGCATTTGAAATTTAGGACACATTCCTATCATACATATTTGGGAGAATATTTGATAGATTGGCAATCACTATCGGATTGCCAGTCTGCTCTTTTTTATTTATCGAGTATCAGTTCACCACATTTCTTGTCCAAACTTCAAAACCAGGCCTCCTTAGAAATTTGGAGCATGTTCTGGGCACCTTTCCTTGCAGTCCGAATTACCAGGGGAAGCCAAATCTTGACCCTTTAAACGGCACCAGTTGATGTATTGTGTTATGTTTATTGGTCCCAAAGCTACTTTGAGAAATTATTGAAATAGGTAAGGTAAGTGGATGAAGTGTAGAGTGGCAGGTAGGTGACAGGGTAGAGTGACAGGCGGTGGGTGACATGGTAAGGTAGCAAGGGAGTAAAAGGGTAGGGTGGAAAACAACTGGGTGAGGCGGATCTGGGGTAGTATGGTAGATGAGTGAAGAGGTAGGGCGGCAGGTTGTGGATGAAGTGGTATGGTGTCAGGATGGATTATTATAGGGTGGGTCAGGGGTTTGGAAATCAGTGGGTAGTTTCGTGATTAGAAAGGCAGTTGGCTGGTTGGAGGATAGCTGGCTGGTCAGGGTAGCCAGCTTGGTAACTGGGGATCAGAGGGTAATCCATTGATGAACATGGTTGTCAGGCGGAAGTTGACTGTTTGATAGTCACGTGGTTGCAGATTGACAGGTGGTCAGGAGGGTAGTCAGGAATAGTTGAAAGGTTGGTCAGGGTATCGATGGTGAGAAGAGTAGTCAGGATGATCGGGAAATGGATAGTCCTGGTTGACTATGGCCTGCACTCTTCCTACTGTGAACAATGGGAGGAACATGCTGTTGTTTTGATCAACTAATCACTGGAATGTACAGCTTACATATCTAGCATTGCATTGGCATTGAAATTCATATACAACAGTGATCAATTGAGTGGTCATTGAAAGAGGTCATTGAAAGGGGAATGTGCAGAATATAATGTTACAGTTATAGCTAGTGTGTAGAGAAAGATCAATCTTATGCGAGGTAGGTACATTCAAATGTCTGATTGCAGCAGGGAAGAAGCTGTTCTTGAGTCGGTTGGTATGTGTTCTCCGATTTTGTATCTTTTTCCTGACGGAAGAAGAAGGTAGCAGGGAGAATGTTAGGGGTGTGTGAGGTCCTTGATTCTGCTGGCTGCCTTTCCAAGGCAGTGGAAAGCATATACAGAGGACTGTTTACTGTACTGTAGACTCAAAACTTTTCAGGTCTGAAAGTGGCAGTCCATTTATAAGTTTATGTGACACATAGCAAACAATGATCTGATCAGGATAGCCATTAACTTACAAGATAAGTTTGATGAGCTCTGTTTCTGTGTCAAACTTACAAGGTGAGCATATGTCTTGGGCCCTATTTAAAACATTACTGTTAAGACCAATCTGATAGTGTATGGAGCTATGCAGATCTCAACATGTATATTGACTGATGAAAGTAGCCTTGTGATAAACAATAGTGGAAAACCCATTACCAGATTTCTTAACCAGCATATCGAAGTAATGTTTGAATTGTAGCTGTTTGAACAGCTACTGTTTGAATTGCGCAATGAGACTTGTACATTACTAGTGTTAATGTCCAAGATGTGTATGAAAAAAATTAGATTTAAAATTAGAAAATTAGATTCCTTATTTAGTTATCACTATTAGCCAACAAAATGCTGAAGCACTATGCAACCCAAGAATGCATTTCTGTTGAGTGAGTTTGTTAATGTTTCTGCAGAGAATGCTGAAAGGAGGTGTCAGGCCTTAACTTACAGAGCTTATGTGACATTACTGCTCCATACATTGATGTTTCCTGTATGCCTGTGATGCATAACACACTAGTTACAGACTAGACTGCTTCCTGTGTTGATGATTTGAATTGATAAGGGACAGATATGTTGGTACCATGCTTGCAAAACAAGTCAGTATCGAAAAACAGCAAGGGAGTGATGTGGAACCTTGCATGAGTTACACTTCAGAGAAGCATTTCTTCAGCACTGTTAACTATTTCCCTTTTGAATATATTTTGTACAACAGCTACTTTTTCCACTCCTGCACCTCCCCCCACCACCCGGATGGCTTAGTATTTTTTTCATGGGTAGATCGCAGTGGAGTTTTCAATCTTTGGTGCCACTAAGTGCTGTGAAATACAAGTGAAAAGAATCGTTGATCACATGTATTCCGTAAGCTGAAGCTGTAAGCCACATTCAGCATCTGCTATCCACAATCAGCGATCTTCTTTTCTTGGAATTGAACTGCGGGACAGCTTCAAGAGCCAGACTGAACACACACAAAAAGATTCACATTTGCTTTTGTCGCTGCTACTCTCCAGTTGCCGCCCTAGACTTCTGCAAAGTGGTTTTCCTTCATCCACCCACTCTACTGCCTCTTTACCACATGCCAAATTAAAATGAAATAAAAAAAATACTAAGCTCTGCATGTGCATATGCAGATTCAGTTCAATAGGAACCATGTTGGTTAATTTGCTCAATTCATGTTTGCTGGTAATAACATTGGCTTGGAATTATTCTGGTAGGAAGACTTCAGAAATTACCTGGATTTAAAATTTGGTTACTTTCTTATTTGTAAAGTAATCGATGCATCTATGATCTCCAAACCCAAGATTTTAATTCAAGCGTGGATGATCATTTATAACTCTTAATAAAAAAGTGTGGTGGAATTTCAAAGAAAGAATCAGCAAAATGAATTTTTTCTTATGCATTTCTACTCTTCCAACTCGAGAGCCAAAAAACTAGAAAAGAAACTGGTTTGGTGCAAAACCTGGAGCAATTAAATGCCAATCAGCTCATTAAAAGTTTTCCTTCCAGTATTGAGCAAGTGAGTTGTGCATTTAATTGTTTTTTTTAACTGATGTTAAGGGCTTCATTAAAAAGATACTGATGGGACTGTGGGGAGGGGTAGGGGAGTGTGGTTGTGGGCAGAGTGGGAAGCAGGGAGGCTATTTCCAGTTAACAGGTTAACAGGTTCAGTTTCCAGCCTGTATGGACCAGCAAAATATGCCTCTAGCTGTGCAGTCAGCACAAACCCCCTGCTAAGTATATGCCGTCCATCATATATTGTGCCCTCAGTGGAGTCAACATTGCAGGGGATTGGCAGGTGCAATTCCAGCATAGCTAGAGTGATCATGTGCTTGAGAAACTTTGGGGTTTTTTTCATTTTTTAAGTTTGTGTAACCAAGGTGAGAAAAGGTTAATCCAACCACATGCATTCCATCTTAGTTGAACTTAATCCTCATGTATCAAGCATTGAAGAAAGAAAACAATTGTTATTCATTGGACACTTATCCTCGAAGAACCTGTATCATTATCACATTGTCATTAAGAATAAGTTGCATTTAAATAAAACATTTAATTTAGGAAAAACATTCCAAGAGATATTACGGAGACCTCAAATAAAAGGATGCTGAGCCAAAGAAGGAGATTAGAAAGTTTGGCAAAAAGTTTGCAGTCTGGTCAAGGTTTTAATGAAATTTTTAAAACAAGAGAGAATTTTGGAGAGCTGAAGGAATTTGTTGGGGATGGGGAGTACTAGAATAAAGAACCTAGTTATCAAGGGCATAGAGGCCAATGGTATCTTACCCTATCATAATGGACAGTCATGGTGGCAGAGAGGTTAGCACTGGTGCTTGCAGTGCCAGCGACTCAGGTTCAATTCAGGCTTTGGGTCACTGTCTGTGTAGAATTTGTACATTCTCCCAGTGTCTGTGTGGGTTTCCTCTGGGTGCTCCAGTTTCCTCCCACAGTCCAAAGCTGTGCAGGTTAGGTGGATTGCTCATGCTAAATTGACCCTCATGCCAGGGGGATTATCAGGTTAAATGTGTGGGGTTATGGGAAGAGGGCCTGTGTGGGATTGTGGTCGATGTAGGCTTGATGGACTGAATGGCTTCTTCTATGCTGTAGGGATTCTATGATTCTATAATGCTCACTGAAACAGAATGGACATCACATTTGGGACCATATTGGCCTGCATGACTCAGCTACATTTCCTTAATCAGATAAGCCTCTCTTTAGATCCCTTGTACTGCTGGCCAAAAAATTTGGCAAGTGACCTGCTTCTAGCCTCAATCTATGGTTGTTTGCTAACTACTAATAGTAGCTACTCTGGCCTAGCTGGTTCACATTTTATGTTCCCTCCAAATCTGTGCAGCAGAAGCAAATATCCATGGAATGTCTTTCCCCAATGGCATAACATAGAAGGAAAATTATTATCGAAGCATTATCGCATTGTTCTACAAAAATCAATGGTTCATAACTTGACCAATTATATTTTTATGTTAATTTGTGAACAATTCACTAAGACCAGGATGCACAATACCTTGGCATCATTATCATGTCACAAGTCAGATCCAGGACAGGACAAATTTCCCTCTCTACCTACGGATGCATTTTCATCCTATTGAGCATTATTAAGGAGGAAGGAAGAACTGACTTGCCTTTTGTCTTTTGCATGATTGCGAATATTCTTCCATTCAAGAACACATTTTCAGCATATATAATTGTTTCTTTCATTATAGAGTTCATGAAGCTAACATGAGAATTTAAGTTTGCAACATTGTACAATATTTTTTAATGTAAGGAACCTTGAAAAATTTACTGGCAGCAACATGGAGATAGTTGGTGAGGAAGTAACAGTCCCAGTTTTATGTTCCTATCCTGTGAAACAACTTATTTCGCAATAATAAATGATTCCCCTGATGAAATTTGCCACTTGTATGAATTATCTGTTCCCAGCTCATCCATATATCAGAAAAAGAAGGTTTTGCTTGGCTAGTAGGCATTTATCTAGGAGAGAAATAAACACTTCCAATATAGGGGAAGATTGGAACAAAACAGCAAACCTGCAAGTAATTCATCTTTTAACAACCAGAGTAAACTCCTCTTTGTCAGTTTATAATTGAAGATGTTTACTCTCTAACAGCTGGGTCTTGGGTTTTTAAGCCTATGTTCCAATAACGAATCCCTGTGGGTTACACGAGTCCATGATTCAATGAGAACATTACCTCCGCTACTCTTCCCTACCCCATAGGTGATGCCTCACTTCACCTCTTGGTTTCCCAGTGCAGCATGGTTCAAATCAGAACTGACTGGAATGAGAGAACTGAACCTGTACTCTTTTGTTCACTGGGATTATACATTGCCATTACCTCTTTCTTCCTAAGTTTAAATTTATAAGGTTCCAGGGTTAGGGCCACAGATTCCTAAATAGGCAGTCAACTATTCTTAAGTAATTGTGAGACAGTCTATTAAATTTAATAAGAAATAATAGTTTAGTCATGACGTATGAACCAATTAGACAGAAAAAAGTATATGATTCATCATAGTATGAGTTGTTTACCAATCTGAGATGGTGGAGAAATGGTTGGCACAGAGCGTGTTAATCTCATCTTCCATTCTGGGAAAGGCAGCAGCCAGTGAGTACTGCAACCTCACCGTGATGCCTAACCAGTATACCACTCATGTCAATATATTACCTGTGTGCCCGAGCATGTACTTTTTTTCTGACAGCTGGTAGCGTGCTCAGTATCAATCATCTGTCCAAACTGCCCAGGTGGTTACAGCCTCCCTGTTGGCATCATGCTCAAGTTCATCTTTTTAATTAACATCGTGTTGAGGGTCATATCCTGGTCCTTTCTAAACACTTGTATAGATAAGGGAGTGCACAAGATGTCATCTTAACAACTTAGGAATGTCAACATGGTACCCTGAACTAAGATTGTTAGGGGCCAAAGAGAAATCCTTTTTCCAGGAGGAGAATCAATGCTGTTTAGCAAATCTGACAAAGGTTCTATATCATGCAGAAAATAACTGTTTATTCAAGACCCCAATTTCTTAAAATCCGGCAGTAGATTCAGTTCTGAACAAGCCAAAGTTCAGTCTGTTTTAAGATATTGTGAGAGGGTGTTTTGCCACCAATGAATAAATCAGCACCAGAGGCTGCAATGTATCTGTCTCTCAGATTACATGCTGAGATGCTTTGAGAAAGGAAGCAAATGAGGCAATTTTCCACCTAGAAAATTCTAGGGATGATGGATCCCTGGGTAACCACATCCTTGTGGTCGATTCCGTTGGACTCTCAACAGAGATGCCATACATTTTCGATGCCCACATTTTTACAAGATAAATGGTGTTTTTTCACTATATTTAGGCAAAGAAAAATTGATACAAACAGTTCAAGTGTTCATATTTTAAAATTACCAGAAGTCATTTCTGCTTTTCTGTGTATGTGAAACTTGAGTACTTTAGTGCATATTCATACAGCATTACCTTATCTTGTTTTCTCAGACACAACCTTACAGACCAATCAGAAACATGGTTCATAAATGTGAGGAACAAGCAACAAAAATCAGAGGCACCAATTTCTGATTAAAATTATATTCTTAAACTTGTATTGAGAATAATTACAATTTCCTCTGCATCATGGTAACTGAAACTTTTGTACCTATTGCTCCAACTAGACTATAGGCACAGCCCATTCTCCACATTGCACTCATTAATGTTGATCTGACTGAGAAATTATTACAGCGCATTCAATATGACAATTCAGGTATCTATATATACATACTGGCTCCTTAGCTGAGAAACTATATTATCCATTAAAATAAATGCATGACACTAGATAAGTTATTTATTAGTGTCACAAGTAGGATTACGTTAACAGTGCAATGAAGTTACTGTGAAAATCCCTTAGTCACCACACTCCAGCACCTGTGTTCGGGTATACTGAGCGAGATTTCAGCATGGCCAATGCACCCAACCAGTATATCATTTGGACTGTGGGGGAGCACCTGGAGGAAACCCATGTAGACATGGGAGAACATGCAGATTCTGCACAGACTGTGACCCAAGCCGGGAATAGAATCTGGCTCCTGGCGCTGTGAGGCAGCAGTGCTCAGAACGGGAAATGTTTTACGATGAAACACATCAAAAGTCTACAGAATGATCCCCAACCCTGGCTTCAGGATCCTAAAGTATTCAAACATGTGGTGTGTGGTAAAACTGAGTTGTGCTTCTTGTGATATAGAAACCAAATGACTCTAAAAGGACTGAAATATTATTAGTGCTGCAAAAAGACTTTGAGGAGGAAGCTGTGATAATGTTAGCTTCAGACCATCCCAAAGCAGAAAATACAAGTGTGTGTTAGTAATAGAAACATTTATAACAGCTCATATCAAATAGCCTCACATCTTTTTGATCTCCACTGACACTATGACTCACTACCAGATGCACGCTTACACATACTTTGTGTGTTGATCAGACAGGTCTGCAAATGTGGGAAATAATGTGAAAGAAGGTAGGTCAGATACTTTAAGATTGAAGATTGATAAGGATGAGATATTGTATATGCTGTCCATACTTAAAATTGATAAGGCACTGGACCTGGATGAGATGTATCCAAGGTTACTGAGGGAAGTGACAGTGAACATTTGGAGGCACTAGCCATAATTTTCCTGAGATAAAGGTGGTGCCAGAGAACTAGAGAATTAAAAAATGATATACCCTTGTTTTAAAAAAAAATGTAAAAATAATCCAGCAACTACAGGCTAGTCAGTTTAACCTCATTTGATGGGAGATCTTCTGAAAACAATTTTCGGGCAAAATTAATAGTCTTTTAGGCAAATGTGAGTTATTTAAGAAAAGCCAGTACAGATTTATTAAGGCAAAACCTATTTAACAAACTTGCTTAAGTCTGTTAATGAGCTAAAAGAGAAAGTTGTAAATGATAATGTTGCTGATATAGTGAATATAGATTTCTGAAAGGCATTTAGTGAAACGCCACTGACTGATTAAAAGGGACAGCAGCAACATGGACACAATATTTGTCAAGTCCCAGGAAGCAGTCAGGTATAGTTAATGATTGTTTTTTGGATTCGGGAAAGGTTTATAGTGACATTCTTTGGCATTGGTGAAAGGACCTCTGCTCGTCCTGATGTGTATCAATGCAATAGACTTTTGAAGTGAGTAAGAGCAGATGGCACAGGCTGAAAAAACAGTGGAGAGCCTACACTGAAATCTACTTAGAGTAGTAACAAAAAATTTGCAATATACAAACTCGTTTTTTAATCACATTGTTTAGGATTTCGGAGAACAGTGGAGTCTGTATCAGGCAGCCAATAAAGGTCTGGCACATAAAGGGTTAATATGGGACTGAGTGCAGTGCCACCCACACGGTGATGTGAGCGAGCTAATTAGTCTGCTGCAATGGTCAGAAATTGCCGTATAAACCACTATTCGAGAAACATGGTTCCTGAGCATGTGGTGGCTTAGAACAAAGAGAAGAAATTAATTAAAAATTAACTGATACTGAGTCGGCAGCTTAAAAAACTCAGCAAAAGCCATGATTTTGTACTTCCAAGACCAAAAATAATTGCACTAAGTGTAGGAGAACTTAAAGCAGTCAATCCAGGCAGTATAAGCTTAAATGCTTAGATTGCATTAGAATTACTGCTGGGGCCCACCAAAACCAGCAAATGCAGGAAAACCCTTTGTGAAAAAGCATCTTGAATTTTCAGAAATCTCGGAAAGCTGAAGCTGCAATTTAATTATTTTAATCATGGAGTATAAATCCACTCCTACAGATAAATTTGAACTTGTCCCTCAATGCCCAGATCTATCAATTATAAAATTGGAGATGCCTGCGAAAGAGGTACCTGAGATATGTGATTTCTTCAAGTCTGGATAAGAAGGTAGAAACTGGATAAGTTAACATGCTGCTTTATTTGGAAGGCCCAATAGCTGCTGATACATTAGCTTGATAAGTAATCAATTAATCATCTACAAAGTTTGATAATATTTGAATATCATTTGATACTTACTTTAACATCAGGAGGAACAAAATCTTTAAAAGCATTTAATAAACATTTTCAGCAACCAGGACAATCTGTCCACTCTTTTATTAATTAACCCAGAATGTCTAAAGACTGTGATTATAGTGACCTGAAAACTGAGCTATTCAGGAACAAAAAGTTGCAGGCAATGCACTCTCAAATATACTTCAATGAAAGAAGACTGAAAAACATGCAGCTGGGAGGCTGGAGAATTGCCCCATGATTTTCCTTTCGTGAAGTTATATTGACTCTGCTAGAATCGATTATTATTTTCCAGACTTGCTGCTATTACTTCCTCAGTAATTGACTCCAACATTTTCCCAACAATGTTACATTAGATGTTAGACTAATCAGCCTATTGATACTTACTTTTTACCTCTCCCGCTTTTTGAATAGATGTGTCAGATTGGCAGCTTTCCAATCCTCCAGAATCCAAGGATTTTTGGAAAATTACAACCAATATATCCACTATCTCTGTAGCAATGTCTTTTAGGATCCTCGGATGCAAGCCATCAGAACCTGGAAATTTATCTACCTTTAACCCTATACATTTATCTAATATTGCTTCTCTAATCATGGTGATGGTACTTAATTCCTCGCCCGTATTCTTTAGTCTTAATGGGAAGTTCAAAATATCTTTCATCATAAAGACTGAAGCAAAATATCCCTTTAATTCCTCTGCCATTTCCTTGTTCCCTATAACTATTTCCTCAGATTCATTTTCTAAGGGGCCTATGTTCACTTTGACCTCTCCCTTCCTTTTCAGATATTTAAGTATGCTTTTATTGTCCGTTCTTATATCCCTTGCTAGTTTGCCCTTGTAGTTTATTTTCCCCCATTATCTTTTTAGTCCTTCTTTATTGGATGTTTAATTCATTCCAGTCCTTGGGGCTATCACTGACTTTTGCCTTCCTATATGCTGTTTCAACTTAATATGCTCCTTAATTTCCTTGGTTAACCATGGTTGGTTTATTCCTCTCTTGGCATCATTCCTCTTTGCTGGAATATATTTTTCTGTGCATCATGAATTACATCCTTAAATGCCTGCCACTGCTTGCTTACTGTCTTTCCTGCCTTACTGTCTGGGAACTGAATATCCATGGGCTGGGGCCTCAACTGTTTACCACATACATAGATGATCTGGAGGAAGGGGCTGAGTGTAGTATAACGAAATTTGCTGATGACACAAAGATGAGTGGAAAAGCAAATTGGGTGGAGGGTGCAGAAAGCCTGCAGAGGGATCTGGATAGGCTGAATGAGTGGGCGAGGACCTGGCAGATGGAGTGTAATTTTAACAAACGTGAGGTTATCCACTTTGGTAGAAATAATAGTACGAAAGATTATTATTTAAAGGGTGAAAAGCTGCAGCATGCTACAGTGTAGAGGGACCTGGGGGTCCTTGTGCACGAATCACAAAAACTCAGTCTGCAGGTGCAGCAGGTGATCAAGAAAGCAAATGGAATGTTGGCCTTTATAGTGAGGGAGATAGAATATAAAAACAGAGAGGTCTTGCTGCAACTATACAGAGTACTGGTGAGGCCGCAGCTGGTGTACTGTGTGCAGTTTGGTTGCTGCATTTGTGGAAGGATATATTGGCCTTGAAGGGAGTGCAGAGAAGGTTCACTAGGCTGATACCAGAAATGAGGGGGTTAGCTTATAAGGAGAGATTGAATAGACTAGGTCTGTACTTGTTAGAATTTAGAAGGCTGAGGGGAGATCTTATAGAGACTTACAAAATAATGAAGGGGCTAAATAGGGTAGAGGTAGAGAGATTCTTCTTCTTAGAAAGGATAGCAGGACTAGAGGGCACAGCCTCAAAATAAGGGGGAGGGGTGCAGTTTAGATCAGAGTTGAGGAAGGGTGGTGAATCTCTGGAATTTTCTGCCCATTGCAGTGGTGGAGGCTACCTCGTTGAATACATTTAAGTCATGGGTAGATAGATTTCTGATACACAAGGGAATTAAGGGTTATGAGAAAAAAGCGGGAAACTGGAACTGATTCACTTCAGATCAGCTGTGATCTTATTGAATGGCAAGGCAGGCTTGAGGGGCTAGATGGCCTACTCTTGCTTCTATTTCTTATGTTCTTACGTTTCCTGCCAATCTATCTACCCAGTTCATCTTAGCCAACTCCATTCTCATTTCATTGTAATTGCCTTTATTTAAGTTAAAGACAGTGGTTTCTGACCCAAGTTTTTCACTCTCAAACAGAATAATAAATTCTATCATATTATGATCACTATTTCTTAAGGGAATCTTTCACTCTGACATCATTGATTAAATTCGCCTTAGTACCCATTACCAGATCCAAGATAGCCTGTTCTTTGGTTAGCTCCTTGATATATTGCTCTAAGAAATTACCCCTACTGCATTCTATGAATTCATTGTCGTAATTATCCTTTCCAGTTTGATTAACTGAGTCAACATGAAAATTAAAGTCATCCATAATTATTGCTCTTTTTTTTCATTGATTTGTACCCTTCCCTCCAGATTGGCTACTGTTTGTGGGTTTATATATTATACCTACTAATGTCTTCTTTCCCTTGCTGTTTTTTACCTCAAGCCAAATGGACTCTGCATCATGGAAGCCCAGATTGTCTTCACAACAGACCTAATTTCATCCTTAATAACAGTGCTACCCCACCACCTTTTCCTTCCCTCCTGTCTTTCCAAAAGGTCAAATATACCTGAATATTAAGTTTCGAGTTTTGATCTCTTTTGAATGATGTCTCCATAATGGTTATGCAATCATATCCATTGATTTGGGCCATTAGTTCATCCAACTTAGTCCAAATGTTTTGCGTGTTAAGACACAAAGCCTTTTGGCTTGCTTTTTGGCATTTTTAATCATAACTTTTTTTTGTTTTGTTTCCTAACTTGTCTCTCACCCTTGATTATCCTGTCTACCACTCTTGCATTTGGCTGTTCTTCCTTTTATTACTGCTCTTGTTTCTCTTTCCCTTGTCACTTTGCCTGGGCTCTCATCCATCTGCCATTCTAGTTTAAGCCCTCCCTAACCACACTGGCAAATATTAACCCTATGACAGTCCTGGTTCTGGCCAGCTGTAACCTGTCCAGTTCGTACTGGTGCCACCTCCCCCAAAACCGGTCCCAGGAATCTACACCATCTTTCTAACCACATATTCATCTAGTACACTATGGTACTTCTACTGTGACTAGTCTGTGGCACTGGTGGTAATCCTGGGATCACTACTTCTGAGGTCCATTGGAAGGAGTGGCCATTGCTAGTACTGCACCCAGCCTGCAGATTCATTATGGATGCCTCTCTCAGACCATAGTTGATCTGCTGATGCACAAATTGCCAGATGTGTGGTGCAAATGTTGCCTTTTTCCAGCTAGAGTTGTAAACACTCACTCTGACTGTCATCGCGACTGGAAGAATTCTCATAATTGCTGGTCTTGGCAAACAACCCATCAATCACACAACACTAAGTGGGGTGGCAGTGTGTGCTGTGAGGAGGATGCTAAGAGACTCCAGGGTGACTTAGGCAGGCTGACTGAGTGGGCAAATATTTGCCAAATGCATTGTAATATGGATATATGTGAGGTTATCCACTTTGTTGACAAATATAGGAAGAAAGATTATTATCTCAATAGTGACAGTTTAGGAAAAAGGGGAGTGCAACATGACCTGGATGTCATGGTGGAACAGTCGCTGAAGACTGGCATGCAGGTATGGCAGGTGGTATAAACTAATGGCATGCTGGCCTTCATAGCAAGAGGATTTTGAATATAGGAGTTTAGGGGGGATATCTTGCTGCAGTTATATGGGTCTTGCTGAGGACACACCTTGAGTATTGTGTGCAGTTTTGGTCTCCTAGTCTGAGGAAGGACATTCTTGCTATTGAGGGAATCCAATGGAAGTTCACCAAACTGATTCCTGGAATGGCAGGCCTGACATATGAAGAGAGATTTGATCAACTGGGATTTTGAAAGAGAGGGGATCTCATAGAAACATATAAAATTCTGATGGGACAGGATAGGCTAGATGTGGGAAGAATATTCCCAATGTTGGGCATATCCAGTCTAGATCATAGTCTAAGAATAAGGAGTAAGCCAATCAGGACTGAGATGAGGAAGAACTTCTTCACTCAGAGTTGTGATCCTATGGAATTCTGTACCATAGAAAGCTGTTGGGAACCAGTTCATTAGATATGTTGAAGAAGGAGCTAGATGTGGTCCTTGAGGGGTATGGAGAGAAAGTGGGAGTGGGATACTGAAAGTGCATGATCATCCATATTGATTGGTGGTGCAGGCTTGAAGGGTCAAATAGCCTATTCCTGCACCTATTTTCTGAGTTTCTATGTTAATTCTGTGTAATAGGCATTTGTGGCCAGCTGACTTAGACATACTGAGATACATCTGGGCAGAGCTCCAGAAGGTTCTGGAAACCCAAAGAAACAGAGGGCAGGGGTTATTTTGACAGCTACTTATAGCCTGTAGCTAACAGGTCCAGCAAAGAGCATGGCTGGAATTCTCCCTTCCCACCACTGGAATTCTAGCAGATGGGGAGGCAGACCATTAAAGTCGAATGGGAACCTCTAGTCTTAGGCGAGTGTGGCTTGAGAATCCTGCTTCCTGGAGTCTGCAGCTGTTTGCCACCATTTGATATGTCAAACTTAAAGCACAGTTGTTGCAACATGTCAACCTGTGTCTTTGTACTCTGCTTCATTCCTCCTAGGAGAGAAGTACTCTCCCCTCCCTATCCTCCAACTGCAGGTCTCTCAACAGCAGATTGTGGCTGCTACTGCACCAGGCCTCAGGTCTAACCTAAGAAAGCTAAGGCACAACACATCCTGAGATAATTCTGAAAATCTCAAAAGGGTAGGGAAGTAAACTCTCAGCAAGTGTTTTTTGAACAAACCCTTACCCACAAGTAAGGAAGAAAACAGTAGCAAGAACTTTATCATTATTTGCAGTATTTTCAGCAAGGTTTAATCAGCTCCCTGAACTGCTGTTCTGGTCTATTCATATGTTATTCACAAAGACAAACTTTAGGGACCTTGGAAATCCCTGGATGTGATGTTAGATATAAATCCATGTTGAGTGATTGCTGTATGTTAATGGCAGTCTATCTCTCCCAAAAGGTTTGCACGCTCCCAGTCTAACAAGTTTCAGTTAAACACTGAAATTGAAGGGTTGGAGTTGGTTTTAGCCTCTTGTTAAAACCATGCACTTCTCCAGGTTAAAAATGCCCCTGATATCAGTGTCTTGGTTTGGTCACGACTTCATTGCCTAAATGATCTGTATGTATCTGCACCCATTAATCCTAGCAGATGTAAATTAATGGTATGGGACAGGATTCACTAAAAATCCTTTGTAAATGGTTTTAAAATTAAACTACCTGCACCCATATAACCAATGATGAGCAAAGCAGACATCCTTTTGGCATGTTAAATCTCATTCTTATTAAATCTCAATCTTATTGCAGCCTTGAAAAATCATAACTCAAAATGTAAAGTAGTGCATGTTAGTAGCACAATGGTGAGCACTGCGACCTCACAGCACCAGGGACTGAGTTCCATTTTGGCCTTGTGGGTGTCTGTATGGAGTTTGCACATTCTTCCTCTGTCTGCGTGGGTTTCCTCCAGTTGCTCTGGTTTCCTCTCATAGTCCAAAGATGTGAAGGTTAGATTGATTGATCATGCTCAATTGTTCCTTACATTCCTAAGATGTATAATTTAGGGCGATTAGCTGGGTAAATATGTGCAGTTAGAGGAATAGGATACGATGCTGCATCAGAAGATTGGTACAGACCCACTGGGCCAAATGGCCTCCTTCTACACTGTAGGGATACTGTACTATGCAATGCCTGGAAGACAGTTGCCATTACATTGGAAAAGGATTGATGGCAGCCTAAAACTAGAATATCTGACGCAAAGCCCTGTTAAAACTCATTCTGTACATGAAAACATATTTTGTGGCACATTGTGAAACTATGCATGTTTTACAGATTGAAATAAGCCATTTGCCCAGCTTGTTTCAGTTATTACAATTCACAATCAGCACACCATGTGTGTGAAGAACTCTGCCTTCACCAATATCACAATGATACAGGCAGCAAAAACATTGCTTCCCATCTGTCTTGCTGAGGTCATACTCCATCCTTCATTGCTATAGCCACACGACATACTTCACACTTATCCCTTTGGGTCATTGGTGTGAAGAATTGCTCTGGAGTGTTTGGTGACATGACATGCGTCTGGGAAGATATCCTCTAGTTAGTATTTCCATCCAAATTATCAAGATGCTTGAGAAAGTTTAGGGGTTAAATTTGCCCACACTGACAACAGGTGCAGGGTTTGTGATGTGTGATTACCTGGCACCCATTCTGTGTGATGCAGGCTGGTTGCCAACCTCATGCTGCCTGTTCATCACCAAAATCGTAGTGTGCAGCTTGCACTAATCATGCTGTTGAGTGACTGCATGCATTGGTAGTGGGCTCAAAATCATCAGAGGCTTGCACCAGTTAAAGTTAGCATATACTACTTAAAGCCAGCCTGTACCTCTTAAAGAGGTGGTGCATATTGGCTGCAGCAAGTGGCTAAGAGCCACTCTGATGTGGTTAAAGGCAAAATGGTGTCATTGCATGAGAGATATATTCAAAAACGTTTGGACACAGCATTTGATAGAGAAGGTGGAAAGGAAGAAAGAAATGTTGAATCTCCAGGAGGTGAGAGGCCCTCCAGACAATTGTTCAGAAAGCAGTGGGAGTAGATAGCTATGGCAGTCAGTGTCAGCTATCTAGTCCTGAGCACCTGGAGGCAGTGCTGTCAAAAGTTCAATAACTTCACACAAGTGATCAAGGTTAGTGAATGTATCCTCAAATGCAATATTCCACTGACTGTACGACAAGGCTCAGACTTTGCTCAAAGCACCACCAACCAAAGCTCATCTACCAATAATTTCTACCAATCAGAATTCATACCTAATACTCAGAGCTGTACATCACCCTCATACACTAAGCACTGAAGTCTCACAACCACATCTCACAGCTTCACATCCTGCCATTAGGCAACCATTATAACCACATCACCCAAGCTTATAGGGGTGCACATGTTGAAATGCTTGGGTGCACTGGCAGATCTGCCAGAAAAACAGTTTGCAAATTCAAAGAGCATGGAGCAAAAAGCTATAAATGCACATAGCTCTATACAGTGATGGGAAGCCATTCTTTCTGACGTGGAAAATGGTAGCCAACTCCATTAGCGCACTTTTGACACAGGCATGATGTAGCATCTGACAGGTGATGTCTTAGTCTCAGGGGTGCCACGGTGGCACAAGTGGTTAGGACTGCTGCTTCACAGTACAAGGGACCTAGGTTCATTCCACTTCAGGTGACTGTCTATGTGGAGTTTGCTCATTCTCCCCACAAGTGACAAGTGACAAGTGGTGTACCTCAGGGGTCTGTTTTGGGGCCCCTGCTGTTTGTAATTTTTATAAATGATCTGGATGAGGGTATTGAAGGATGGATTAGTAAATTTGCAGATGACACTAAAGTCGGTGGAGTGGTAGATAGTGAAGAGGGGTGTTATAGTTTGCAGAGGGACTTGGACAAGTTGCAGAGCTGGGCCGAGAGGTGGCAAATGGAGTTTAATGTGGAAAAGTGTGAGGTAATGCACTATGGCAGAAATAATAAATGTGTAGAGTATAGGGCTAATGGTAGGATTCTTAGTAGTCTTGATGAACAGAGGGATCTTGGTGTGTATGTGCATAGATCCCTGAAAGTAGGCAGTCAAGTCGAGAAGGTTGTTAAGAAGGCATATGGAGTCTTGGCTTTTATTGGTAGGGGGATTGAATTTCGGAGCCGCAACGTCATGTTGCAACTGTACAAAACTCTAGTGCGGCCGCACTTGGAGTATTGTGTGCAGTTCTGGTCCCCACATTATAAGAAAGATGTGGAGGCATTGGAGAGGGTACAGAGGAGGTTTACCAGGATGTTGCCTGGTATGGAGGGCAGGTCTTATGAGGAGAGGCTGAGGGATTTGAGGTTGTTTTCGTTAGAAAGGAGGAGGCTAAGAGGGGACCTGATCGAAACATATAAGATGATTAGAGGTTTAGATAGGGTGGACAGTGATAGCCTTTTTCCTAGGATGGAGAAAGCTAGCACGAGGGGACACAGCTTTAAATTAAGGGGTGATAGTTATAGGACGGATATCAGAGGTAGGTTCTTTACCCAAAGGGTGGTTCGGGAGTGGAATGCCCTGCCTGCAGCAGTTGTAGATGCGCCAAGTTTGGTGGCGTTTAAGAGGTTAGTTGATAAGTATATGGAAGAGAAGGGAATGGTTTAGTTTGGAGGGGCATTGCTTTTTATATTGGTCGGCGCAACATCGAAGGCCGAAGGGCCTGTTCTGTGCTGTAATGTTCTATGTTCTATGTTCTACATCTGTGTGGGTTTCCTTCGGGTGGCCTTGTTTCCTTTCACCCTCCAAAGATGTGTGGGTTAGGTTGACTGGCCATGCTAAATTGATCGTAGTGTCGGGGATTAGCAGGGCAAATGTGTGGTGTTGCGGGAATAGGGCCTGGATGGGATTGTGGTTGGTGCAGACTCGATGGACCACATGGATTCTATGATTCTATGATCCCATTGCAACACAAGCAGAATCCAGGCAACATCTGGTGTTACAAAAGCTCAGACATTGCTCCTGCAAGATTAGCTTGCTGCTATGCAGGTTCACAGTGCTGCTAGCATGACTGTGGACTTCAGTGCACAAAGAACATGCAGGCTTTCACAACAGTCCAGAAAACCCATCTCTACCAGACTTCAATTGTTTGAAGCGTGACCCTATGGGTTGGCAGTGGTGCTATTGACCATGAAGCTGCTATAGTCTTTCAGGATGACACACAACTTTCATTCTTACATCACACAGTCAATGTCCTTGCTGTTACCTGAACGTCAATTGGGCAGAGTCTGAAGGCAGGCCTTTTAGCCCTAACCTGTACAAAGTTACTCCTGAAGACCATCTGAAGCCATTGGTATAGCACTGCATGGGAACACTGGGAAGTCAAAGAAAGGTATGAAGACAAGTAAAAAAGTAAATAGCTAATGTTTAGGTGCAAAGTGGCATGATTTGATTTATAAATCTGGCTCGGAATGTTTATTTTGTGGTATGCTTGTTTTTGTACTATGGCCAAGCAGTCACTGGGAAAGTCAGTGACAGACGGAAGTTCGGGTTGAGTTTTTGGTGAACGGAGAATTTTGTTTGGGTTTATTGGTATTGCAGTTAATGAGTTGTGCGCAGATAGCCAGCCAGGAACTGATTGTCAATGTTGCTTCCCCCTTCCTCTTACTTCCCCTCCCTGCTCTTTCTCTTATTCCTCTGCTGTTCACCGTAAAGTTGGTAGCAAGGGCTGTGCCTTCATGATGGTGAACTTTGGAAGCATATAGCAGATACCACCAAATTTGCACCCACTTTGTGAGGGCTTTTCCTCTAGCAGGCAGAAGATAAGTTGTTTGAATACACTAATGATCTGCTCTTTCATTACCCCCATAGGTCCCACCCCTCGCTCTGCCCGATGGACAATGTTAAGGTGCCCACTGGGCGCTGCCCAAGTGCCTGGCTGACATCCACCACTTCTTGCCCTCAGCCTTACCGGGAGGGCCTCAATGGGCTCTGGTTCCATGGGCAAGGTCAGCATGACTGTCCCCCATCAGATTTAGTTTTTTTTTGGTTTATTTATTGTGTTTTCCTCGCTGGAGAGAATCTCTCCTGGTGAGGTCATAGAGGCAAGTGAGCCCAGAGCGTTGGGCTCGCTAAGCACATGTAAATTAACATTTAAATATATTTAAATAAATTACTCAGTCTCTCACCCATTTCTGGCGAGAGACTGATCTTGCTGGATATCCGACTCATAAAATCGCGAGAGCTGTGAAATCAGGCATGATCCAGATTTTTCGGCTCTCGCGCGATTTTACCAGCTTGCTCTGCCCATGGATCAGCAGGACGACCCAGTAAAATTCTGCCTATGACATCTACCACCCAGAAATACAAGGGCAACAGGTACGTGGGAACACCACCACTTAGAACACCACCACTCCCAAGTCACTCAGCTCACCGACTAGGAATCGTATTGTTGTTCCTCCATTGCCACTGGGTCAAAATATTTGGAGCTCCCTCTCTACCATCCTGTAAGTATAGTTGCATCAGGTGGGCTGCTATAGTTCACCATTACATCTCAAGAGCAATTAAGTTCTGGTTTAGTCAGCAATGAACACATCTTGCTAAAGTATAATTTTTACAAAATTGTGCTTCACAAATTCAGAATTCATATACATCTGTTTCCCTGGACGTAACAGTTTTTAGCACTTTAATGCAGTCATCCAAACCTGCATTGTCTCAAAGTATAGTATATACACTTACAAATGCACACATAAGCACACCATTATGTACACACATACACACCTTCCAACATAAAAACATAAGCATATACACACAGAAAGGTACACACATAAACGTATAGACACATAAACACAGAGGCAGGATTTACCAATGTGCTTGCTCAAGGCCGGAAAATCCTGCCCAAGATCAATGGATGTTTATATGGTCCGTCCTGCCTGCTTCAATTCCTGTGGTTGGCGGGATGGGAAAATTCCACCCGTACACTCATAAACACACACACACATATAAACAGATATGCATACAAACACATACATACATTAGCTGGAATTCTCTGGCTGTTCACACTGATAGGATCTTCTGATCCAGCTGACAGCGTATCTCTGCTGTATTTTTCACGGTGGTTTGTGGAGCATTAATTGGAAATCCAAAACTCTGGTGTGGCTGCACTTGGAGTATTGTGTACAGTTCTGGTCGCCGCATTATACGGAAGATGTGGAAGCACTGGTAAGGGTGCAGAGGAGGTTTACCAGGATGTTGCCTGATATGGTGGGAAGGTCTTATGAGGAAAGGCTGAGAGACTTGAGGTTGTTTTCGTCAGAGAGAAGAGAGTTAAGAGTCAACCTAATTGAGGCATACAAGATGATCAGAGAGTTAGATAGGGCAGACAGTGACAGCCTTTTTCCTCGGATGGTGATGGCTAACATGAGTGGACATAGTTTTAAATTGAGGGGTGGTAATTATAAGATGGATGTCAGAGGTAGGTTCTTTACTCAGAGGGTAGTAAAGGTGTGGAATGCCCTGCCTGCAGGAGTTGTGGACTTGCCAACTTTAAGGGCGTTCAAATGGTCAGTAGATAGGCATATGGATAATATTGGATTAGTTTAGGTTAGAAGGTCATTAGATTGGTTCCACTGGTCAGCGCAACATCGAGGGCCGAAGGGCCTGTACTGCACTGAAATATTCTAATGTTCTAATCCCAAGATCCCGCCACTGATGAACGGCATGGCACCTCCCACCAGGAAAAACATGCCAAGGGGAAGCCAGAGAACCCCCTGATAAATACATACACGTATAAACACATACACACATACATGCATGAACACACACATGCACATATAAATACTAACACACTTAACACATACAAACTATGGGCCAATCTAGACAAACATGACCTCATCCACCATATCACAGTTGTCTAAGTCAAATAAAGAACAGGAAATGTTTTTAAACCAAAGTTAGAAGGCTTTATGCAGAATGGTAAACAGCTCTTGTACTCACTGACCACAAAATGATTCTGCTCTGCAAACGTTCAACGTGTAGTTGAGTTATGAGGTGGAAACGCGGTGACACATAAACACTCCTCCCACTGCCTTTTCTGGATGGCACAATTCTCAATTACATGTCTTACTATGTTCTCCACATTATTCAAATCTGCTACTGAGCTACATTCAAAATGACTACATTTTCAATATCTCAGTGACTGACTAAAGATTCTCAACTGGCAACCAAAGGGACATCTGCACCTACCATTCAAAATTTCATAAAAGTGCATGCCATAGTGCTCTGAGCTAGAGAATTCAGGTTAATTTGCAAATGCAGGGGCCTAGAAATGTGGCTGGAAGCAGCTGTACTTTGCTCTGCACAGTGATCCTCAGAGCCTGTATTACTTTTTCTTCAAATGGAAAGAAGAGCTGAGTCTTTATTCTCCCTGTTCCTCACTTGCTCTCTCATTGTTTACCAGATTTAAGTGCAAAAAGAAAAAAAGACTTCTACTTGATAGTGTCAGAGATGCTGGATACCAGCAACCTTAGGCAGTCTTAGTTGACTTGAGTTCAAACAGCACTAGACATCATGCACAATCTGATGCAAGGCCTTTAATGATTTGTGCACAAGGAGAAACCGGCTTGCAGTTGTCCTGTAAATATTTCTGAAGTTACAGAAAAACAACTTAGCAATTATATTCCATTACAGAAAATCAGAAAGAGGCCATTTTTCTAATCTTTTATTTGCAAATATATTCACCAATTAAATCTTGAATTTTCACCCTTTCTCATTCAATAAAATTTGATTTCTGTTAATCTTTCTTTTGCATAACATATCCCTATATCTTGCCTTTGGTATTTGTTATGGAAAAATCTGGTCTTGCTCACCTTCTGGTGAAGGCTGGAAAGAAAATGTTATGGGGCATATGTAGATGAAAATTAGCCTGAAATAGCCAACACTAGCTCCTTTGCAAGCTGATAAACATTTTCCATTTCTGTGCAGAGAAGGCATGAAACTTTAATTTGAACATTTTAGCTAGTGCACAATTTAGCTTCCAAACTGTGAAACTTCAATCTGAGCATCATAACTCCCACAATGGCTTTACGAGAGAGAACGTGCAGGTTGAATAGTGATGCTGGTGTGAAGAGTGGCAGAGTTGTGAAGAGGTGAGAGCAATAATAGTCTGGAGAGTAGTAGGTGCCGAGTACAGTGTTATAGGCAGAAGGAAGTTGGAGTAAAGTGAATAAGGTCATCCCTCACTTTTCTAAATTCCAAAGAATACAGACTATTTAGTTTTTCTTGAGAGGATAATCCTCGTATCCCAGTAATTACCCTGGTGAATCTCCTCCATAGTTACAATCTGATTTTTTTAGGTAAGGGGACCAAAACTGTGCAATATTCCAGGTGTGGTCTGAACAATACCCTGCACAATTGCAACAAACTCTTCATATGTTTAAATACTAATCCCTTTGTGATAAAGGCAAAAATGCTCCTTGCCTTTTTAACTATTTGTTAGACTTGCCTGCTAGCTTTTTGTGATAAGGATGTTCAGCAGAGCAAGAGTTAATGTGAGATGGAAAAACAGTGTTGCCTACAATATGATATAGAGTTCGTGAGATTAGAGCAGTGGACAAGAATGCAGAAGGAACAACATGAAGGCAGCGTCCATGCATGTTAGCACATGGAATGTTCACATTGCCATGGGTTAATAATAAATGGTTTATGTTTAAACATACAAGCCTCACGGCCTTTTAGTGAGAGACCAACTGTACTTTCACAACAGTGAGCATTCCTTCATTTCAGGTTTGCTGTGCCATGTAGGTGGCAGATCTGTCTTCAGGCCAATTAAGGTCCAGGGACTGCAAAGTTGTGCCTCACAGCCAGCTGGAGACGAAAGCAGATTCCTAATGCGATATTAACTCGCAGTTCCTGCCTATGATGGGAAAGTACATTCCCAGATGTTTCAGCCCCCAATTAGACATGCGGCCAATTAATAGTAGAGCTTGTGCTCACAGCTGTCAATCTCATGGTTACATTTCTTCTTTGGCAATTTAATAAACCATGTAGTGCCAGTGCATCAGTGATAGTGGGCCCAGAAATGTGATCAAACAAATTCCTACCCATGGACATCTTTTTTATGAAAGCTCACATGATAACTGTTCAAAAGTTTATTTTTAAATGAATTAAACTTGAAAGAATTGTCATTTAATGTCTACCTATGAATACCCAATAAAGCTTTTTTCAGACATATCAGATGGAATTTTACAAGATTGTTTCTAATCCTAGGGAGAGTTCCTGCTCTGATGTTTGGCTGCGTTTTCATATCCACTCTTGTGCTCTTAGTCATTGAAAATGTGAGCGAGATCATTTCTACTGCTACAGGCATTGGGCTGTAATGCATGCACAGGCCTCTATGTAGGTACATGCACAATAGCAAATATAGAGGGAATGATTGTTTATGTGCAGTTCCAACAGATAGAAAGAGAACTGTCACGCCCCTGCTGTTCCAGACAGACTCAACACAGCCAACACCACCACCCCCTGCAATCACGGGTCCTGCGGCTGATTACGAGCCCCATATCACCCGAGATATCTACCGGCTGTGTCCCTGCCACCCAGAATGATTACACTGCCTTCCCCCAATCCAATCACACCTGCAGAATGGCAATGGGCCTCTCTCCCCCATTGGGCTGCCCCTTCAAGCTCCGCCCTTTCAGGTCTCACCCTATAGGTCCTTAGGCCGTGCCTCAAGCACAGTTCAGTGGACAGTGCCAAGGTGCCTAGTGGGCATTTCCAATGTGCAGGCTGGCAGTGACAAGGTGCTAGGCTGGCACTGCCAGGCTGACACTGCCTAAGGAGCATGTCCCTTGGTGTTGGTCTCTGCTTGAGGCCTCAATGGGCTCCAATTCTATTAGTGAGGACAATAGCATTGTTCCCTCACCAGGGAGAACCTCTCCCAACAAAAGGCATGTGGGCTCAGATGATTGAGCACTGGGTTCATTAAAGACATGGAAATGAAGATTATAATGTATTTAAATAATTTATTCAGCCTCTTGCCCATTTCTGGTGAGAGGCTGACCTTGCCAGAAATCTGTCTCTTGTAAATCGTGAGAACCGAGAAATCGAGCGTGATCCTGATTTCTTGGATCTAGTGCAATTTTATTGGCTCCACCCATTGATCAATGAGGTGAATGGGTAAAATTCTGCCCATCAGGTTAACATTAATTTATTTCTGAATATTTATTTTGGTTCCACTTAATCTGATCCATTCTCTTCGTTTGTTGTTACTTTGGCCCTGATGTCCACTGGGGTAGGATTTCCAAACAGGTGGAAGAAAATGCCAGGTTTCCCAAATACTGTGGAGATTTTCCACCACAACATTCCTGCTTTCTTAAACAGAATCCCTGCCTTGCAAATAGCCTGATTTTTGAGAGAATTGATTCATTATTGGAGTTGGGAGAGTAGCAGAACTAACGTTACTGGAGAGATTGGTAAGTTTGCACTGCTAGGGTACAGATCACTGAAGGCATGAGATGTATGGGGGTCCTAGCTACAGAATAGTGTGTAGCTTTGGGGGATTCATCATGGAACATTGAGACAGGTCGGAGCAAAGCTGGAGGATCAGATTGGGGATGTGTATTACGATGGAGTGGTATCTGATCAGGCGGAGATAGCAGTGATTGTGAGGGGATGGAGCTGATTGCAACCTGGGAATGGGGTTCTGATCACAGGTAGTGGTGCATATGTGAGGCTCTCCTGCCATTCCCAGTCTGCAAGCAGTGCTGGAAAAGCATATATCTCACAAACATTGTAGTCTTTGCCTCCTACTAGCTGCTGGGTTTCCTAAGGTTGGTGTTAAAATTAAAATGGAGATAATACCTCAATCATGCAACCTCATTATAATATTAAAATGATCAAACCGCCTCCAGGAAGTGAATTGATTACTTGCCCTTATCCCACTTCTGTCAAAGCCAGATTGTGTAGTTTTGAGGTGGAAACACAGTGACACATAAACACTCCTCATACTGGTTTCTCTAGATGGGTACAATTCCCAAGACAGCTTGGATTCAGGTTTGAGATTTGTAAAAATGCTTTACCCGGCCCAAATGCTTTTGAGGGTGAAAATTTGTCTTTGTTTTTATTGCTGGTGTGTGATATTCTGACCTTTTAACAACAACCTTATTAAATTAAAATGACAATGATCGCACACATTCCATGCTGTTTTATTAAATATCATTGGCTTGAATTCTCTGGTCTCACAAGCCTCGCTGCCACTGGTACTGAAAACGGAGAATTTGGTGTTCAGCTAAATCTCTGGTCACATCAGCCAGACCAAAGAATCCCAGCTGCAGGCGAGTTTGGCGAATTCCTGTCATTTTATCTAGCTATTAACCTCTGGAATTGGCTGTGGCTGAAATGTTTACTATAATTTGCATAAACCACTATGGGCATTTTCCATGACTTTATTATCTGGGGCCTTGTATTTGCAAATTTTGTCAACATTTCCAAATAATTTCCATACAGATCCTCCAACTAACGTAAAAGACAAATTACCACAGATGTTGGAAATTTGAAATATAAGTGGGAAATTCTGGAAATATTCAGGCAACATCTGTACAAGAGAAACTGAGTTAATGGGCTGATTATTAATGTAGGTTTGGGGGCAGATGGGTAGGTTACATTTAATAAAACTGTTGCTGCATCGGGACATCAACTCAAACCCACCAAATCCTTATTTGATTTGAGCATATTCAACGGTATGCATGCTCCTCACCAAATTCCCCCCTCTCCCTCTCCCCCCACTGTCCCTCGGGAAAGATACCATAATCTTATTGCTCAATTAGAACGAGGTAGCACAATCATTCACATTGCCTTACTCTCACAGCATCAGGGACCCAAGTTCAAATTCTGGCTTGTGTCACTGCCTGTACAGAGTTTGCATGTTTTCCCTGTGTCTGCGTGGAGCTCCTCCAAGTACTCTGGTTTCTTCCCACGGTCTCAAAGACATGCTGATTAGGTGCATTGGTCACACTAAATTCTCCCTCAGTGTATCCGAACAGGCACCAGAGTGTGGCAACTAGGGGATTTTCACAGTAACTTTATTGCAGTGTTAATGTAAACCTGTTTGTGACACTAATAAATAAGCTAAACTTTAAAGAAAAAAATAATTCATTTATTTTCAATTTACTGTTAAATCCTTGTGCTTCCCAGCAGGGCCATTACAATCATTGGTGAGAGTACACAGGAGTAATCTCAGGAAAATATAGCAAGAAGCAGTCAATGCTCACTGCCTCTTTCTTACCTGCTTGTGGGAAAGAGTTTGTTCTCAGCAGCTTTGCTAAGTGATTACTTTGCACATTTTAATTTGGCTTTCTACATTTTGAAGATTTGCTCTATCATATCAAGATGGTTTTTGCTGCCTTAGATTGGACCTCAGCTGAGACCCAAGATGAATAGAAACAGTACCTGCAGGAGTTTGTGCTTGTAGGATTGTAACAGAGGGAAGACCAACAAGTAGGAGACCAGCAGAGAGGAGGCCTGCTGAGAGGAAACTAACAGAGAGGAGACCAACACAGGGAGGAATTGCAGAGGGCAAGGCAAATTAAATGGTCACCTGAAGTGGCAAAATGTGGGGGATGGTAAAAATACTGAATGAACTATCCATGAAATTCAGGGAGAAGATGTTTTCACCAAATATAGATATTGGCATTGGGGTTTTGTAAAACTGGCACTGGCATCTTCTTTCCCAACATTCAGATCCCTAAGACTGGCTTAAAAAAAAATAAAACTGTCAGTTTCATTGAGAGTTGCTGCATGTAGGAATTGGGGTGGCCTGTGGTTTTCTGGCAGACTTTAAAAATAATCAGAACTGTCAGGTCTTAACAGTTCTCAGCAACTGTCAGTTCTTCTTTTAAAAATCGTAAACTATCATCCATTGCCCTCTTCCCCTCTCCAAAGGCCAAAAACACCAAAACCCATTGATCTCTCATGTGGCCTTCTCTATGCTTGTCAGTAGTGAGATATTTGAAGGACTCCTATTATGCTGGCTGCTTTTCCAAGGCAATGGATAGTGTAGATACGTCAATTGTTGGTAGGTTGATTTAGGCAATGGATTGGGCTTTGTCCATGACAATCTGTAGTTTTTTGTGCCATACCAAGCTGTGACATACCAATCAATGGTGCATCTGTAAAAATTGGTGAGAGTTGTAGTGGACATGCCAAATTTCCTTAGTCTTCTCAGAAAGTAGAAGTATTGGTGAGTTTTCTTAACTATAGTGTTGACATGGGGGGGATTAGGACAGTTTGTTGGTGATCTGGACACCTAGAAACTAGAAGCTCTCATTCATTTCCACCTTGGCCCTGTTAATGTAGACAGGGCATGTTCTCCACTACGCTTTCTGAAGTTGATGACTATCTCTTTCGTTTTGTTAAGATTGAGGGAGAGATTATTGTCACAGCATCTTGAAAGTAAGTGGGTGTGGGGAACGACGTGTTAACATTAGAACAGGCTTGAAAAAGACAAGTGAGGTACAACAGAATGGTGCCTAAGCCTTTCTTAACATAATTAAGTTATAAAAGCACTTCTGCACTGAATCCAGAGCCATAGCATCATGTGCCCACAGCCCCTTGAAGTACAAGCAAGGTGGGGCCAGTGAAACAGAGCACAGCTTATGCTCATCTGGGACTCCTTTCGGCCACTTGCTTCTCTTTTGTTCCCATCTCCACACTCTTTCAAATTTCAAGTGTGGAGTGTGTCTTTCAATACTACGGTTGAGATTGTATCATGCAAGTCAGCATCATGTCCGTTGCTACTAATTGGATCAGAAACTTGGGACTAAATTTATAATGTGATGCTGCCCTAAAAGTTGCTAAGAAATAAGCAATAATTGTTTTCTGGCTTTCTATATGATAAAGGATAGGTGGTCCTGCCAATACCCATCACCACATATACACACTGTTGTGGAATTAAAATTGGGACAATTCAGTTCTGTATTTTACCTCAGAACTGGGAAATTTTAGCAGAGTGAGAGAAAGGTAGAATGGAAAAGCAAAAAAAAAGTCTCCAAAAGAATGGAAATGAGTAATGATTTGATTTAATTTGATTTATTACTGTCATATATATTAGTATACAGTGAAAAGTATTGCTTCTTGCATGCTATACAAAAAATACTGTACTTGGAAAGGAAAGAAGAGAGTGAAGAATGTAATGTTAAAGTCATAGCTAGGGTGTAGAGAAAGATCAACTTAATGTGAGATAGGTCCATTCAAAGGTCTGATGGCAGCAGGGAAGACACTGTTCTTGAATCAATTGATACATGACCTCAGATTTTTGTACCTTTTGTCCAATGCAAAAATGGACATGTGAGGGTGGCAGCACTGTCAAAGTGGACACGTGAAGGTGGCGGTACTGAACGATTGAATGTGCTGCAAGATTCACAGTTGAGAAATGGCAGTTGCTCCCACTTGCCTGGAAAGGTGTTGGGGGAGGTGCTTTCTATGGTGCATCTGTAAAAGCTGGTGAGAGTTTTAGCTGACATGCCAAATTTCCTTAGCCTCCTGAGAAAGTAGAGGCATTGATGAGATTTCTTCACTATAGCTCGGCATGGAAGGACTAGGACAGGTTGTTGGTGATTTGGACACCTAAACATTTGAAGCTCTCAATCATTTCTACTTTGTCCCCATTGATGTAGACAGGGCATGTTCTCCTTTCTTCTTCCTGAAGTCAATGACAATTTCCTTCATTTTGTTGACATTGAGGGAGAGATCATTGTTGCTGCACCATTCACCAGATTCTCTATCGCATTCCTGTACTCTGTCTCGTCAATGTTTGAAATCTGATCCACTACAGTGATGTCATCAGCAAACTTGAAAATCGAATTGGACGGGAATATTGCCACACAGTCGTAGGTGTACAAGGAATGTAGTAGGGGGCTGAGAACACAGCCTTGTGGGGCACTGGTGTTGAGGATGATCATGGAGGAGGTGTTGTTGCTTATCCTTACTGATTGTGGTCTGTGAGTTAGGAAGTTCAGGATCCAGTCACAGAGACAGAAGCTGAGCCCCAGGCCATAGAGTTTGGAGATGGATTTTGTAAGAATAATGGTGTTGAAGGCTGAGCTGTAGTCAATAGATATCGGACACAGGTGTCTTTGTTATATAGGTGTTCCAGGCTTGAGTACAGAGCCAGGGAGATTGCATCAGCTGTGGATCTGTTGCAGCAAAAGGCAAACTGTGGTGGTCCAAGCAAACTGGGGGGTCAGAATTGATTCATGCTGTGATTAACCTTTCATAATGATTGATGTCAGAGCCACTGAACGATTGTCATTAAGGCACGCTGCTTGACATTTGTTTGATACTTAGAATAATGTTCATCTTCTTGAAGCAAATAGGGACCTCAGATTGGTGTAAAGAGAAGCTGAAGATATTTACAAATACCCTCGACAGCTGGTCTGTGCAAGACCCTGAGTGCTTGTCCAAGTACCAGAAGGGTTGCTGGATCTTGGTAAAAGTGGATGGTAATGAGACTAGAAAAGAAACGAAAAATGTATTGAGGAGAGCTATAATGGAAAGAATAGAATCACTGGGGATAATTTTACCCATTGATAGGCAGGACGGTAAAATTATACACAAGCCAAGAGATCAGGTTCATGCTTGACTTCTTGCTTCTTGCCGTCTCACCGGCAACAGAAATCTGGCGTGTTCAGTTTCCAACCCATTTCCAGCAAAAGGCTGAATATTTTATTTAAATTGCATTTACATGGATTTACTGAGCCCAGGACACAATTGTCCAGGCTCACTTGCCCTTGTGGGCTCGTCGAGAGAAGCAGAGGCCACTGAGGAACTCCCGGGAGGCCAGGGGGACCAGGAGCGTTGGCCCTTCGGTAGAATCGGCCGGGCAGTGCCATTTAGACACCTTGGAGCTGTCTACCAGGCACTTTGAAAATGCCAATTGTGCAGTACCAGGAATTGGAGCCATGGCCTACATGGAAGGGGCTATGACAGTATGGTTGAAGTGGCAGGGCCTGAAAGGGAGGGGCCTGAAGGGGCAGCATTAGGCCAAGATGGGCAAATCAGGTAGAAAGAAAAGGAGGAAGGGGGCTCACTGCCACTCTGCAAACCATTTGGGGGCAGGGGGTGGGTAGGGAACTGGATTCTGCTACAAATCTGTATTGCAATTGGTGGAAGTAAAAGGAAGTGGCCTTGGGTCTGTGTGTTGTGGGCAGGAGGAGCAATATTTCTGGATGCTGTGGGGCTTGCGATCAGTTGTGGGCTCCTGTGATAGCTATGGGGAGGCTGGGTCTGGGTCAAGGCTGGATTGAGCAGCAGTGGCCTGATAGGACTTTCTCTCAGAGCTATCAGCTGGTTGTAAATGAGCATGTGCAGCCACGGAGATCTGCACATGCACAATAGCTCCCTCTGCTGCTACAGCAGGCTGGCTAGCTATATAAACCCCACCCACTTCCTCTGGTGACTAGAAATGGTCTAGCCATTTTTTACTTGTCTAAGTAAAATTGTGATTTTGGACTCGCCCAAAACACGGCTCTGAAACACCCGTTTTCATGCTAACTCAACACTTAAAATTCTTCTCATAGAATTCCACCTATTATCTTTCTTTTTCCAAAAACATGGAGACACAATCTAGAATTATTACAGTCACTGCTGAATCTAGGAGTCTGAAATGAGCCTAATTGAAAGATGAGTTATTCTTTCTTAAGCTTCCATTGAGCTTCATTGGAATAGTAGCAGGCTAAAGACAAAGATGTCAGAGTAGGGCAGTGAAGTAAATCATGTTAACTTTCAGGAAAAGGCCTGGAAACCATTTCACAAGGATTTCCTGTAGTAGAATTTGGGGGGAAATGAATGATGAACAACTCAAATTATGAATATCTTCAACAAGAAGATAATCTCAATTCATGTAATTTATATTGACTAATGCCACCAGTAGAGTTAATATTCTGAAGGATCTATCATCTGTTTTTATGCAACCTAGATGGTTCCAGGATCAGCTTCTGCATCAGGAGATTAGGGTAGCAAAAGGCATGTCATAATTGACTCCTGGTTTAGAAAATGAAGAAAACTGCCTGGGTTGTTGGTCCTGATCACCATCGAGTAGCCTTTAACATTTATTAACTTGTGTCCCCTGAACCAGAACTCTCACTACAGATACTGGAGATTACAAGGTGTAGTGTGATGGGGAGTGCTTGCATTGTGTTTGTATAACTGTATCTTATTGGTTGGATGAACTAGTAAGTATTATCTAGTCTTTTATTCTTTGCAGAATAATTGCTTGCAAGGCACATTAGTTCTTTTTTGTGAGAACAACCACATAGGAGACTAAAGACAGTTCTGGAACTACACATGTACACTCAATCAGTTACAAATGTATCATGAGTCTGGGGAACTGGCTGGAGAGTAAACTAGAAGTGAAACCCACCAAAGGATGTTGCTTTGCTGGAGCATCGAAGTCTTCACCTTCAACAACCAGTTCTTCATCCAGACACAAGGAACAGCCATTGGGATCAAATTCACACCTCAATATGCCAACATCTTTGTGCACAGGTTTGAATAAGACCTTTTCACTGCACATGACCTTCAATTGACATTATACACTAGGTATATTGATGACATTTTCTTCCTTTGGATCACGGCAAACAATCACTAAAACAACTGTATGATGACAACAGCAAGTTCCAGCCCACCATCAGACTCACCTTGGACTACTCTCCAGAATCAGTTACATTCTTGGACACACGCATCTCCATCAAGGATGGTCATCTCAGCACTTTACTGTACCATAAGCTCACAGATAACCTCACGATACTCTACTTCTCCAGCTTCCACCTTAAACACACTGAAGAAGTCATTCCTACAGGCAAGCCTTCCATATACATTGGATTTGATCAGGTGAGGAGGATCGCAACAGACACCTACAGATGCTGAAAGATGCTCTTGTAAGAACAAGGTATGGCGCTTGACTCATTGATCGACAGTTCTGACATGTCACAGCGAAAAACCACAGTGATCTTCTCAGAAGATAAACAAAGGCATGACGGACAGAATACTCTTTGTCATCCAGTACTTCCCTGGAGCGGAGAAGCCAAGACATCTTCTCCAGAGCCTTCAACATATCATCAATGAAGACGTACATCCTGCCAAGGCCATTCCCACACCCCTACTATGTGCCTTTAAACAACCACACAACTTCAAGTCGACCATTGTTTGCAGCAAACTATCCAGCCTTTAGGAGAACAGCAACCATGACACCATACAACCCTGCCACATCTGCAAGATGTGCTGGATCATTGACACAGATTTCACATGAGAATACCATCCACCAAGTACATAGTACATATTCTTGCAACTCGGCCAACGTTGTCTACCTGATAAGCTGCAGGAAAGGATGTCGCGAGGCATGGTACACTGGTGGAACCATGCAGACACTACGACAATGGATGAATGGACATCACTTGATAATCACCAGGCAGGAGTGTTCCCTTCCTGTTGGGAACACTTAAGCAGTCAAGGGCATTTAGCCTCTGAGCTTTGGGTAAGCGTTCTCTAAGGTGGCCTTCAAGACACATGACAATGCAAGATCACTGAGCAGAAACTATTAGCCAAGTTCTGCACACATGAGGACGGCCTCAACTGGGATCTTGGATTCATGTCACACTATCTGTAACCCCCACAACTTGCCTGGGCTTGCAAAGTCTTACTAATTGTCCTGGCTTGAAACAATTCACACCTCTTTAACCTGTGCTTAACCCTCTCTCCACTTGCATTGTTTGTACCTGCATTTCAACCATTATTTGCAACTGAGTATGTGTCTACATATGCCCTGTCTGTGAATCCAACTCTCCACTCACCTGAGGAAGAAGCAGTGCTCTGAAAGCTTGTGCTACCAAATAAATCTGATGGACCTTAACCTGATGTTGTGATTCTGCTTAATGTGCTTACTCCAGTCCAATACCAACACCTCCACATCATGGCCTTTTTTAAAATTCATCATAGGCATTATTGGCTAGCCAACATTTATTGTTCATCCCTAGTCGCCCTTTAAGGCAGTTGAGAGTCAACCATAATGCTGAGACTGGAGTCACATGACAGATTTCCCTCCCTAAAGGACGTTAGTGAACAAGATGGGTTTTTTCGACAATCAACAATGGCTTCATAGTCATCAGTAGATTCTTGATTCCAGGTATTTTTTATTGGTGCCATGGTGTGATTCGAAATCGGACCCCCAGTTCATTAGCTGAGTTTCTAGATTAATAATCTAGCAATAATACCAATAGGCTATTGCCTCCCCACCCTGTGCCCACCCTCCCATGTGAACACAAGAACACCCCATCCTGTTGTTGGAGTGTTGGAAGTTTTTGCTGCACTCCTCATAAGGGCAGGTCTCCTGCACATGTTAATATGCAAGGACTCACCGTTCCTGTGGGCTGGCCTGTGGCAACAGGGATTTCACATCTGTGTGAACACACTGGTGGCTGGTCAGGCAAAGTGGTGGGTGATGGAAGACTCTTCCACACATGGTCACCATAGTGATTGTGCCTATGCTGCATCATGTCACTTGATATTAATGAACATTTCTGCCTTAAAGTTGTATGCCTGATCTTAATCAATTCCAAATCAACAAATTCTTATCATTTTCCAGGAGGGGGAAAATCAGAAAACTTCCATGAAGAAACTAATCCACAAAATGCCCTCGGAAATGGACCAGCAAGCCAATTGGTTAAGCGCAATTAGGGATGGGCAATAAATACTGGCTCAGCCCAAATTCCATGAAGGAATATAAAAAATTAAATATAGAGTCTGTTATTTTACCAGCCAGGGACAACCATAATTACAAATGTGCTACTCAAGATAACAGAAGAACTTCACAAAGCTGACTGCACTCCACTTTGTGCATTCGACCGTGTTACCATTCTCACATGATTTGCACCTTCCTCAGCTTGCTGTATAATCACAGCTCTGAAGCCTGACTGCCTGACACTGGATCAAATTGCACAACACAGACAACTTCAGTCATTCTATAACAGGCAGGATCAAATTACACATGCCACATTAACTGTTGGCTATCTTGTTCTTCAAGCGGGCAAACAGAAAATCTGGTCCAACCCACCTGTGCTGCAAATAGACCCAATTCAATTTTGATATGTTTGCAAGCAGCGTTACAGATTTTTTACAAAGTGTAGGGTTGAGAACATATCAGTTCAGATCTTGAAAGCAGCAGCAATCATTGTCACATTGCTGTTCAGTTTAAATTTTCTCTCGGGTCAATGCTGTACTGCACTTCTTGCTGAGTCTCCTGAGCTCAGCTCTATCAGAAGTCCAAAATGCAGCATTCCTCTGAAAACCTCATCACAGCAGAGTAGAAACGTAGACATAGAAAATAGGAACAAAAATTAAAATCATGCAGGATTTGAGGTAGACTGGCCAGATGGATACACAACTGGCTTGGTTAAGGAAGACAGAGAGTTTTTCAGAATGGAGATTCGTAGCTAGTTGTGTTCCACAGGGATCAATGTTGGGATCTCTGTTGTTTGTAGCATATACAAATGATTTGGAGGAAAATGTGGATGGTCACATTAGTATGACACAAAGATTGAGGGAGTTGCTGATAGTGCTGAGGGTTGTCAGAGGATACAACAGGATATAAATAGATTGGAGACGTGAGTGCAGAAATGGTAAATGGAGTTTAATCCAGACAAATGATGCATTTTGGAGGATCAAATTTAGGTGCGAGTTATGCTGTAAATGGCAGATCACTAAGAAACATCAACATAAAGAGGGATCTGGGCATGCAGGTCCACAGTTCCCTAAAAGTGGCAATACAGGTAGCCAAGCTGATTAAGAAGGTATATGGCATGCTTGCCTTTCATCAGCCAGGGTAATACTACAAGAGTTGGGAAGTCATATTGCAGCTATATAACATCTTGGTTAGGCTGTATTTGGAGCATTGACTGAAGTTCTGGTCACCACACTATCAGAAGGACGCGGAAGTTTGGAGAGAGTGCAAAGAAGGTTCACCAGAGGGTCTTGAGGGTGTTGACTAAGAGAAAACATTGAACAAGCTAGGATTGTTGTCACTAGAAAGAAAGTAGCTGAGGGAAGAACTGATAGAAGTCTAAGGAATTATAAGAGGCACAGAGAGGGTGGATAGTCAGAGGGTTTTCCCAAGGGTGACAATGTCAAGGTTCAAGATGAGGGGAGAAAGTTTAAGGGACATGTGTGAGGGAAGTTTTTCATGTAGAGAGTGGTGGCTGCCTGGAACACACTGCTAGATGATGTGGTGGAAGCAGGCACATTAGCAACATTTAAAAGGCATCTGAATGGGTATATGAATAAGAAGGAAATAGACGATATGGTCTAAGTAAGAGAAGAAGGTTTTTTTTAGTTAGGGCATCATGATCAGCATAGGGCTAAAGGTTCTGTTCCTGCGCAGTACTTTTCTTTGTTCTTCTTTCCTCTTTGAACAGGAATAGGCAATTCAGCTTTGCAACTCTCTCTGCCATTCAACACAATGGCTGATCCTCTATCTCAACACCGTACTCCTGGGTGTCCCCAAACCTCATGACTCCTTTAGTGCTTAAAAATCTACTTCCCTCTTAAATATATTCAGTGATTTGGCCTCCAGAAATGTTGGAACCACTCAGCAGGTTAGGCATATCTGTGAAGAAGCAGAGGTAACATTTGTCAAAGTGTCACGGACTTGAAACTAGAGAAAAGATTTCCAGCCATAATCCTGGCTCCCCATCCCCATTCCTTTGGATCCCTTTCTCCTTAAAAATTGCCATTCTCCTTACTATCACTATTCCCCTTTCCAAACATCTTTCCCCTCCTCAATCACCACTTCCATCATAATCGTTGGTCCCCAGGCCTAACTACTCATCCCATTCTTAAGATGCTGTCCAAGTTGGGTTCCTCTGCACTTAAGTCATGAAAATCATATCTTGTTACTCAGCTTACTCTTGAACTGCATAGAATGGTGTGAAATTAGTTTACATGCCGAGTTGGTTGGCGGGGGCTGTATTTTGGACCACAGAGCCCTGCAATTGCAGAGGGAGGAAGTTGCTTCTGGCAGCCTGCAGTAGCAGGGGTGTGTCAGCTGTTTCTTTTCTGTCAGACCCCTGCGATTGTTAATGTGCGTGTGCAGCATCAGAGGCTCCCTCTGCAGGCTTTTAGGCACATCAAGCCTGGCCCACCACTTTCTCCAGTGCGAATCTGATGTGCTCAAAATTTTGCTGGCAGAGTGCATATGGGGTAGGCTAAAACCAGGCCTAAAAATTGGATCTGAAACTCTCCCAATTTCAAGTCAGCCCAGCATTTAGAATGAAAATTTGCAAAACATGTCCATCCAGCGCAATAGAAAAGGAAAATGTAAGTCTAGGAATGAACAGAATACATATTTCTATCAGAAGGTACCAGACAAACCCACAGGGGGGAATTTTCCCATCACACCCGCCACAGGAATTGTAATGGGTGGAACGCAAAGGTCTGTTGACCTCAGGCAGAGTTTTCAAGTTTAAGGGTGAGTGCAGTCAGAAAATCCCGCCCAGTGTCCAAAGAAAGCAAATGAGTTGTTAATAAAGAGAAACACAACTCAAAGGAGCAACTCAAACTCAAACTGTGAATCAAATGGGGACAACCAAGTACTAGTAACACAAAGTATCACTACCATTCCTCCAAGTGTGACAGGTCAAGAGGTGGAAGATCTGTCAAGCCTTCAGATCATTTGAACACGTACAATCATAGACTTGAGATTTTATGTGCAGAGTTAGCAAATAAAGGTTGTATTAAGAGGAGAACAGGCAATGTTGAATTATATTCCTGTATGCCATTCTAATGTAAAGATGCGTGGCAGAGAAAGGGTGGCATATCAATCTTCGGTACCCTTACTATGCATGGTAAGAGACTGAGAGAATATCTGAAGGAGACAGCCAACCTGCATGAAAGCCACACCATGCATGACAAATCTGGGATCTGTTTACCTGTTCTTGAGACTTATATATTTAAGTATGAACAAATTATCTAGTGAACACATAAATTATTCATGTTTAAACATGTAAGTCTCAAGATTTTCTCGTTGAGTCACCCAAAGAACTCATAATACAATATTTCATGGCAGCAATAGCACCCATATTATGACACCATCTTTCTGAGTTTGTGGGTGCCATAGTATTTCTTTCTTCAGCAAATTCACGTTTAATTCAATGATCAGATGTTTTTTACTTGAATTCAGAAAAAAATACATTGCCAAATTAGTGGCCAGCATGATTGCCAGAATATTCAGAACTCAGAATTCTTAAACTGGGGAAAAGAGTGTATAATGACTGAGGCTAATTATGCTTCAAAGCTGGTCCAATGATTGGACATGAAAACAATCCCATTGAATCTAGAATACAACATACTGTCTCCAGTATTTTAAATGTTCTGCCACTGCCATGGCTGAATTTATAGGTATGTTCCTGGAACAAAAATGTAAAAAAAGTCACAACTATTTGACAGATGAAAACAGCAACTGTTGGAATGCCTTTTAGCAAATTGATCAACTGTAATTCTTCATTAAAAAAAAACTACTCTATTCTTTCCGATCCTGATGTACCACTTCCAGCACTCACGCAGTTTCACAGAATCATCATCGAAGCCCCATAATGCAGAAAGAGTCCATTTGATCCATCAAGTCTGCACCGACAAAAATCCCACTCCTGGCCCTATTTCTACAACTGCACATATTTACCTCAATAATCCCTCTAACTTACAAACCTCGGGACACTATGGGCGAACTAGTATGATCAATCAACCTAACGTGCACATCCTTGGATTTTAACTTAGTGTAAGCATGGACTTCTTATAATGTGTCCAATTAATACTTCACAATTGTACAGTTCAAAAGGCTTTAATGGGGAATGAGTACTTTATTTACATTGGCGACTGTATGATTTCTAAAATGTTGCTCAAGTGAAATGACTTTGTTCATCCAGTAATGAGTTATTGTTCTGCTTTTCCAACTCTTCCAACTTCACACATGACATTTTACTTCCTTATCTAGTTTTTTCCATATGTTCTATTTGCTATTTTATCCTGAAGTTTTTACTTCTGCTTCCCTCTTCTTGTGACCTTTAGCTCATATTTGAATGTTGCCAAGAACAGTAGCAGTAGGTTTAACGTATTATTCAATTCAATGTGGTTGCTTCCCCTAATTTTTTCTGCTGTTTCTTTGGTGCATTATGGGCAGTGATTAAGCAATCTTTCTCCTTTTTAACCATCTCTTTGCTCTCTTGTAATGAGCAGTTTCTTCCACTGAACGATATGTTTAAAAGAGATATCTTGCCAAAGCTTTTTGATTGCTTCTCACCAGGACAAAGATAAGAATGCTAAGTTTCAAATGATCACAATAATTTATAGCACAGAGGAAAAGAGACACTGACATTGGTGCTGACACACATGCTTTGTTCAACATTTGTTAGCTTATTTGCAAACATGTTGTTGAAGGAAGTCATAGGCAATTGTGCCACATTCCTATATCATAGCAATTAGACACATTTTCTGAATCTGTATTGATTAAACACAGACCTTAGCAACTCATGCAATTGAGTTCAGTTTTAAGGGCATCATGAATGCCCAAATAGCTGGTTCAACTATTGGATGCCTTTAGGTCTAACACTTGTCATTCTTGATGGAATGAGCCCTGACCTCCCATCCCATGCATATTAGTAGATGATACATTTGCTTTATTGTATCTATAGCCTCACTTAAGGATTTTCCTATGCATCTAAATGCATTCAATCTCACTCATCAATTCACTTTTGAGGTGGAGCAGTCTAATGTGCTCCCTTTCCTCAAAGTGCTGGGTGAGAAATTGCTAATAGCTTCTTCACTACCACAAACCAATTTCCATCAGTCAATAAATAATTATACTGGAATTTGTATATCTCCAGGTGCAATAAGACTGGTCTTATCACCAATCTTGTAAACAGGACCCTAGTCCTTCACTCACAATGCAAGTGTGATACAAAAATAGACTGATTAAAAGTTATTCTGCAGGACAAGCGTTATCCTGATCAGATTGTTGGCCTTGTATCAAGAAACCTCACGCATGAATCAAAAGTAATCATTTTGAGACCCAAAAAAGTCCTTGGCCTTTTGGAAAGACAAAGTATCTCAAAGATTTGAACACATTAAGCAAGCTGTTTCATTTTTTTATAATTCATTCTTGGGGCCTGGACATTGCTGATGGTCAGCATTTCCTGGGTTTCTGATTCAAATGTATGAATGAGGAGCAGGAATAGGGCAATTACCCCCTTGAGCCTGCTCTGCCAATCAATAAGATCATGGCTGATCTGATTATAACCTCAACCCCACATTCTTGTCTACCCAATAACATTTCATCCCCAGGCTTATCTACCCCTACCTTAAAGATATTCAAAAACTCTGCCTCATCCACTTTATAAGATGCGGAGGTGCCGGCATTGGACTTGGGTGGGCACAGTAAGAAGTCTCCAAACACCAATTGTGAGCTTTCGGAGAGCTTCTCCTTTCTCAGGTGAGTCACCTGAGGAAAGAGCAGTGCTCCAGAAGCTCAGGATTCCAAATAAACCTGTTGGACTTTAACCTGCTCTTGTGAGATTTCTTATTGTGTCCACTTTTTAAGGGAAAGAGTTCCAAAGTCTTCAGATCTGATGTAATATTGTGGTCCAACATCTCCTACAAGTCTTCCTTGAAATTATGATATCATTCCTTGTTGTTAAGGAAGTCATGAATTTTAACTCCCTGCCAAGCAGGGAAACCAGGTGGTTAAGCAATTAAAATCATCTGAGTTACATGCCCTGTAGTTACTAAGCAGATAAAATGGAAAAATCACACAAAGTGGAGAAGTCCTTTCTTTACAGATGCATTTCAGGTACATCAGGATTTGGTTGCAATTTTAACTGTGTTGCCTGAGATAGAAGCTGAATTGGCTTCTCCTGCCAGCAATGCCTTGGCAGCCAATTCTGTTGTACATGAGATTCATTGAGGATTTCCAGGCCATGGAATTTCCAATTTTCAGCAAGACAGGAAGTCATCCAGTGAGATTGCAATATGCCCAGGAGTTAAAGTAGCTTGGACCTGACCTTTGCAGCAGTGGGTCAATTTTTAATTCAATGCCATATATTTGACCAAAACCTTCCCAAATTCAAAATGAGACCTGAGGACAGTAGTACTAAACAGGTTCTATTTGGACTATCAGTCAGTCATCTATTCAGATGGTGAAAAAATGGCTGCTATTTTCGGAGCCAAAATGAGGACTCACTTAAATCTGGTAGGTGATCTGCATGTCACCAAACAGAAATTCTGGTGAAATTACCCATTTAAGGACAGAAGATACGACCAGGTTTGCCACCATCATGGTAAGTTGCAGATTAGGAGGGATGCTCACAATAGTAAAGGGTAAGGTTGCCAAGATGGCAGCTTCCCATAATTTAACAAATGGGTCCTGGAGGATCACTTCTATATCTTCAACAAAAATAACTTTATACTTATCTTTCTCTTCTATCATCTGTGAAACTGGTTGGAACTATGCAGTGCCGGTTCCAACAAGGATCAACCTAAAATGCACATCAGAGTCTTGTCTTTCATACAGGATCCTGATTTTCATATTAAAAGAGATATGTAAGCCTAAGCTTATGTAGTGATCATGATTCAAATAAATAACAATACTAACTGGCTTACCTGAGAAGTGGGGACTCAGACTAAACTGTTCATTTTATCAGACATGGACAGAAAATCAATCAGTATAAAATAATTAATGTTAAGATGATCATATTACTATCATTGGTAGGCACTATGTAGTTTGGAAAATTCAGAATGCTTTGAACTTGTAATTTATCAATAGAATGCTTAATACAAAAATGTTATAACGGAACATGTATTATGAATCCTAATTATGCACTTGTTTCCTTGATGCATATTAATATTATAATAGTAATTCAAGTGAGCTAACCTTTATTTTTACATATTTGACCTACCATAGTGTAAATTTCATTTGTCCAATCTTTTATCAAAACTTAAGCGGTATCGTCCATTATTAACTAAAATCTGTGATTTAAATTAGCAGAAATTTCAATAGCTCTAAAGCAATTTAGGAGTTTGACTATGCAAATTGTGATATCAGTTAATTATAATTCTTACTGCAATTTAAAGACTGATGGCCAATAATTAATTCTAGTTACCTGTATTAAATGGACCAGGAAACTAAGATTGCATTTTTTATGGGTTCTAGAAAGTCACAAGTATTGTGTTTGCAAAGCAAAACCATGCTAAATTTCAATTCTATGAATAGTTACTTTTATCAATTATTAATTGGAGAGTACGCATTGTCTATAGATGTGTTGGAAGCTATTTTTATAGTAACTCTCCAACTGAATTCTTACAGTGACTGACATTATTCTAGCAATTTCTCAGAATATACAATTCAATAAAAGTTCCAACACTAATTGCAATAATGGAGCATGAATGTAGCAAATGTCTTAGTGGTGTGCTGTGGGGCCAAATTATGCATACAGGAATTTGTTTATGATTTGGCAAAATGTAATTCTCAGCTAATGTTTAGATTTTTATCGGCATGGACAGTCTATTTAAATTATGCATTAATGTAGAACACAAATAGCTAAATGTTTTCCAAGTTGGAAGCTATTTGGAATTCAAAAATATAATTCCCTACAATCTTAGAAACGTTATCACCTTGAAATTTATTATAATGTATAATATTTGAGTAAATTAAATTTTCACTTACACATTAATGCATCAATTTTGTTATGGTAATTATGTGCTGGATGTGATATGTCACTAGTAGAGAAGGATGCATGCTTGCCATTAAGCCCCTATCTCACGAAAGTTATTAGAAAATTAAGACGAATGAGTAAAATCAAAGGTTCTTCTGGTTAGCTAATAGAAAGCAATCATAGATAAGTTGCTGATAGTATTGTAAATTGTAATAAGCATTTAATGACTAGTCATATAATAGGGACAGTCAATTACAGAGCACAAGAGGGCACAGATGAGTTTGATTCAAACTGGAAATTGAGCCTTATTCAAAGAAAGTTATTTTAAATACACAAAGGACCTTAATAAATGCATAAAGTGCCTCAAAATGTGGACTCCAGTTATCTCTTAAATACATATTTGGCTATTACTAAAATGAAAGTTATCAGCCTTAATGTTTTTATTGGGTTATGCCTTTTAAAAAATTGGTATCCAAAAAGCAACTTTGCAGCATCAAAGATGTAACATTAAACATGGAAGTTAGAAAACTTCAAGAGCATAAACTTGGACTCATTATCTGTGTCTGATGTGTGCAGACTCACTTCTACTGTGTGTCCCACTGCTTGCCATCTTGGAGAGGGTGTTAGGGTGAGCACAGCCTGACAGGAGTAAGTGGAGCACACAGGCAGAACATGACATCAATCAATGTGTAATATTGATTTGATGTCTGCAGCAGCATTTTGAACACAGTGTTTCTTACAATGCTCATTTTCTTAACCTCTCATGGCTGAATGAATGTGAATCAGGTGCAAAAGTCCCAATAACATTATTTAATTGGATCATCAAATGTGTACAGGTTAATTGTCACTGTCTCTATAGTTATACAAGTGTTTGATGCTTCCTATAGTTCTGTCAAGTTGCAAAAGTCTACTGCTATTTTTTATATTTATTTGTTCTCAGGATGTAGGTATTGCCAGCTAGGCCAACATTTAATGCCCATCCCCAACTGCCTTTGAGAAGGCGTAGGTGAGTTGCCTTCTTGAATTGGTGCAAACAATATGGTGTAGATACATTTACATTGCTGTTCAGAAAGAAGTTCCAGTATTTTGACACAGAGGCAGTGAAGAAAGGATGATATATTTCCAAATCAGAATAGTGTGGGGTTTGGAGGAGAACTTGCAGGTGGTGGTGTTCACATTCAACAGTTACTCTTGATTTTCTCGCTGAAAAAAGAGATATGCTTTTCATCTTTCATTCATCCTGACAGATGCAAAAATGCCAAATTTCAAAGCAAGTAACAATTTATAAACATGAGAGAAAGGCGCTGATTGGTTGGTAAATTGACGTAATTGATTGATTTTCAGGGAGAATGCTCCAGAAAGCTATTGTCCCCATGCCTTTGTTTAATTCAAAATGTTCCTTTTGCTCACTATCTTCATTTTGCTTGCAGAAGCAGGTTCTTCTCATGAATAAATGTAACTTCTAATAAGTGCAAATGAGTCACATTATGAGCCTTACTGATAATCATAAATTGGACTGTTACTGAAATTCTGAGTGCACTTGGGATTGTTCAGCAAGTGCTGTCCAGTTAAGAATCACATCTAACATTCATCATTAGATTCTGATTTCTACAAGCATGGACACCCCTTCTCCTCATAGTAACTAAAACAAAAGCAAGGGGGGCACCAATTCCCTAGTGCATTCTCCATGGCAACACTCCAATCAACCTGAGTCAACGGCTGGAATGTTCCTCAAAAAAATCTAAATATGAGATTTTATGACCTTGCTCAAGTTATAAAATGTTGCCTGAGGCCAATGGAGAATTCCATTCTGCAAGCCTTGCCCGTGCTAGCCAGCCTAGTGTCAAATTTGTGTGAAAACATGTTGGTTTTTTCAGCATGCTTTCTAAAATGAATCTCCCACACTCTGCACTACAGAGGCTACTAGCAAGACGATCATTAAAAACCATTATATTTAAAATTCCCGCTGAAGAGGCTGAAATCAGCATGATGAGTGGGACTCTGTGCATGCGCATTTCTCTGGGAGATCACTAAAAATACCTCACAGCTGGCTTCAACTCCCTACAGATATTGTTGGTCTTATCATTGACTTCACTGCACCATCCTCCCCACCCCCAACATGTCTGGCCTTCCCCCCCACACACACACACACTCCCACCCCCCACGGATAGCGCTGGCCTCCCCTTTCCTCACTGACATAATTGCTACCACCACCCCCCCCCCCCCACCCCACACACACACATAATGGCCTCACTGCTGCAAATCGCGCTGTGCTGCCACGCACACACCCTGCCTATGAGCATTCTCCCTTGCTGAGTGAGAGCCATGAGCATTGCACCCCCTGGACAAATTACTTTGATGAGTGAGAGCCAATCAGCAGCTTGGGAGATGACTCACCTTCCTTTGAGATCAGGTGTGCTTTACATTTCTCACAATGAAGTTTTACTAATGGGCCAACTGGTCCAAACTGACTGCACCTGGACTCCCCTAACCAGCCAGAGATGTGAATAAGTGGCAGCAATGGATACACAGCCACCCATGCCAGGAAGATGGCTGGAAAGCAGCCTACATTTTACTGCTATGTGGGTCCAAGTACTGTGCATTTGGAGAAAAGGTGGTCCCTCTGAAGTCAATGGACCTTTGACAGTTGACTGGCTTTGTGCATTTTCCAGACTTGTCACCACCTGTGATGGGGACATAAGATTCCACCCTGGGATGAGTTGTCACTCATGAAACCGTCTGCAGATTGGAAAGTCTCTGAGAATAAGTCACAAATTTCAGGAATATGAAAACGTATCTGATAACAAAGGATCTGAACAGCACTGAAACAGGTAACCAACACGACTCATGAATGACATTGCAGATGATCACTCCTTCTATCCTGATTATGGACTATAAGCTAGTGAAAATTCAGAATGGCCTTGTGAACAAAAATAATAATAACTCTGGTCATTTTTATGATGTGGTAAAATCATAATAACATAATGAGCAGAATTTTCCCAAATATTGATAAAGGCTGATCATGGGTGGCATGGCGGCACAGTGGTTAGCGCTGCTGCCTCACAGTGCCAGGGACCCAGGTTCAATTCCGGCCTTGGTTGACTGGCTGTGTGGAATTTGTACACTCTGTGTGTGTCTGCGTGAATTTCCTCCAAGTGCTCCAATTCCCTCCTACAGTCCAAAGATGTGTAGGTTGTGAGGTTGGGTTGAATGGCTATGCTACATTACCCATTATTGTCTCAAGGTGTATAGTTTAGATGAATTAGCTGTGTGAAATACATGGGGTTACGGAGTAGGGCAGTGGCGGGGAGTGCAGAGGGTATGATACTCTTTTGGAGAATTGATGCAAACTCAATAGGCCAGAGCACAACAGTTAATGATGAACTCTCCCCACAACATCTCCTCTGGTGCTACCTGGGCAGTTCTCCCTAGGTCAGTCTGGGCACTCTCAGCTGCTTATTGGATGGGCAGTATTGGGGACAGTGTCCAGTTTGTATCAGAGTGTAGTGCCCAGATATTATTATGGGCAACGGCAAGGGGTGACTCTTCCCCTCTTGTGCGATGGATTCTCCTGAGTTCCTGTGGAAAATGTGCTCACCAGGTATACACCTTGAGAGACTAGACGTACTGTATTCCAACATGCCTTCATATAGATGTAAATGAAGTTTCTAAGGGAATGAGTGGGGTGGGGGAGGACATAGAGGCCTAATAATGCGATGTTATTGTATAGAACAATATTGACATTCATTGGTGAAAGATAGGAACAATCACAACATCCATGTAAAATGCAATTTGGGCCTTGTGAGATTTTCTGCTTCCAACACTGAACTCACTCTGAAAAAACGGAAATGGAAAATCCTGGCCTAGACAATCATTTTGATTGAGTTTGATTCTGATTCTATACCAAAGGCTATTTCTGGTGGCATTCCTGAGATGGAAGAACTGCCAGCCCTCTAACTGGCTGACAGCTCTTGAGTGTGGCACCTTATCCTTTAAAGGTCCAGTTAAATTTCTGGTCAATGGTAAGACCCACAATGTTTATTGTAGAAGGAGTCTGGGGGTTCAGTGATAACAATGCTGTTGAGCAGCATCATGGCGAGATACTGCCTTGCTGAAACTGGTCATTGCCTGGCACTTGTGTGGCATGAATATTATTGCTGATCTGGGCAAGCCTGAATTCTTTCCAGGTCTTGTTGCATGGGAATACAGATTGCATTAACATCTGAGGAGTTATAAATCATATTAAACATAGTGCAATCATCAACAAACATCCTTATTCTGAGATTATAATTGAAAGGAGGCTATTTATGAAGCAATTGAAGATGGTTGAACCTCAAATGATACCCTGAGTAACTTCTGCAGTGATGTCCTGGGGCTGTGATGATTAACCTCCTACCACTCCACCCATTTTCCTTTGTTCTACGTATAAAACCAACCAGCTTCTTAGCTCACATGTAACCCCTGTATTGAACATTCAACAGGATTGTTCCACAGTGATAGGTGTGCCTGGTACAAATCTTGCATGGCTTTCTATACTGTTTAATGAATCAGCTTTGATCCCCAGGCTTGATGGCAATGAAACAATGACATTGCAGATTGTGGTGGAGTACAATTCTGCTGCTGCTGATGACCAACATTCTCTCATGGATTCCCTATTTTGAACTATTAGATGTGATCTGAATCTACCCCATTTAGCATCGCAATGGCGCAACGCAACATTTGAAATCCTCAAATCAAGGATAGGATTTTGTCTCCACAAGGACTGTGCAGTGTAATCAATATTGTGATGAAGAGATACATCAGCTACAGGTCAATTAATGAGGATGACAGAAGGCTTTCCTGGCAGATTTGTCATTCTGAACTCAGCCAACTCAACTTGTAGTGGTTATTCTGAATTAGTCTCGATGGTGTATATTGAAATTCCCAACCAAGAGTACAGTATGTATGTTGGCTATCCCAATTCGTTTCAAGTGTTGTTTAATATGGAAGAGTACTGGGGTATCAGTTGAAGGATGATGATGGGTGGCAACCAACAGGAGATTTCCTTGCCCACATTTAACCTGATGTCATTTGACATATGGGAATGTGGAATCATTTTTATGACCCCCAGAGCAATTCCCTCCCAACTGTATATCAACGTACTGTTCACTACCTCAGTCTAGGTCATCTGTCATGAAGTTGGGACAGAACATACTTAGTAATGGTACTGGAGGTTTCTGGACATTTGCTCTAAGGTATGCTTTAGGATATATGACAATGTTATTGCTTGACTGGTCTGTGAGATATCTTTCCTAGTTTTGCAGAAGGCTCAGGGGGTTAGTGGGGTGAACTTTATAGTGTTGAATGTGACATTCAGAGCCTAGGTTGATGCCAGACAGACCATTGTTTTTATTCTTATTTGACTTTGCTGTCACATTTAATACAATTGAATGGCTTGATAAGACAATTCAGATAGCAGTTAAGAGCCAATCACATTGTGTGAGTCTGAGTCATGTATATAGCTCAGGCCAGGTAAGTATGGCAGACTTCCATCCCAAAACAACATTGGTGAACCAGATAGGATTTGAAAATTGGTAGTTTCATAGCTACTGATACTGAGCATGGCTTTTTATTCCAGATGTTATTTTTAAATAATTGATTTCAAATTCCCCAAACTGCCATAGTTGGAACTGAACTTATCTTTCTGGAGAATTAGTCCAGGTTTCTGAATTACTGGTCTATTCTAGCCTCTGTCTTTGATCTCCTACTGACCCTTTGTGGTCAACTCACAATCGTTCAAACCAAGCGATGAGATTTTCCAGTCACACTCGTTCAAAGCCAGAAGATTCCAGCAGAGGGTCAAAGGACCTTTGCATGATTCCTATGGTGGGAAGGATGGGAAATTTCTGCCCAGGGTGTTAAGATAAATCATCCTCTCATGATCTCTGACCCCAACAGTTTCCTAGATTCCAAAAGTGACTACACATCAGAAATGCTTAATTGGCTGTAACGCGGTTTGAGATACCTGATGGTCTTGGTGCTATATCAATGTGAGTCTTTCCATTTTTGGCAAGAATCTCCCAGGTTGCAGCCTCATTTTCAGCATTTAGCATTTGACAGAGCCCAAATCTGTCAAACAGGCTGGCTTCTACATGGTGTTGGAGAAAGGTAGTGGGGAAGTGGAAACCAGTTAATGATATACTCATGCTTGAATTTCCACAGTGTTTAGAGAAAGCTGGATTTTAGATTCAGAATCCCCTGTCACACCCCACAATTTGGATATTCCACAACAGCAGAAATTAAAGATCCTTTAGTCAAAGTACCATTTTCCAGCAAAAAAATATGTTTTGTTGAGCTACATTGTTGGTTAGTATCAACATCTAACATGTAATTTGATTAAAAAAAGACAAGATTTGGTCACTATATAAATATGTACTCTATAACCTAAAGGTTCGAGCTTCAGTTTTTGTTTTACACTAAGTCGGTCATTCACATCCAGAGTGACAATTGGACAACTGGACCAACTGAAGGGGAAAATCAACTGGGAATCTGCTCCTGATCCAACGATACTTCATTGATGGAAGGAGCACTCTTGTGGATACTAGATGAGAATAGGACTGGTCTGGCTGTGAGCGACTTTGTTCTCCCCTCCCCACTGAGTAGCCTCTCAGTCCTCACTGTCTGAGCTCATGTCTGTTAATGGACAATTTAGTTTGTGATTTCAGAAGAGCAAGTGAGAAGAGTGGAAGGGATGGAGAAAATTTCTCTGGGAGGCAAGAGAGGAGATTGCAGAGCCTCTGGCTCTGATCTTCAGGTCCTCGTTGGTTACGGGTGTGGTTCCGGAGGACTGGAGGATGGCGAATGTGGTCCCATTGTTTAAGAAGGGGAAGAGAGACCTTCCTGGGAATTATAGGCCAGTGAGTCTTACTTCTGTGGTGGGCAAGGTATTGGAGAGAATTATTAGGGATAGGATTTATAGTTATTTAGAGAGAAATGAATTGATTGGGGATAGTCAGCATGGTTTCGTGAAGGGTAGGTCATGCCTTACTAACCTCATTGAGTTTTTTGAGAAAGTGACCAGAGAGGTGGATGGGGGTAAGGCGGTTGATGTAGTATATATGGACTTTAGTAAGGCTTTTGATAAGGTGGCCCATGGAAGACTTCTACAGAAAATGCAGATGTGTGGAATAGAGGGTGATTTAGCTAATTGGATTAGAAATTGGCTGGCAGATAGAAGACAGAGGGTGGTGGTTGATGGGAGATATTCATCGTGGAGTTCGGTGACGAGTGGTGTGCCTCAGGGGTCTGTTTTGGGGCCCCTGCTGTTTGTAATTTTTATAAATGATCTGGATGAGGGTATTGAGGGATGGATCAGTAAATTTGCAGATGATACTAAAGTTGGTGGAGTGGTAGATAGTGAAGAGGGGTGTTTTAGTTTACAGAGTGACTTGGACAAGTTGCAGAGCTGGGCCGAGAGGTGGCAAATGGAGTTTAATGTGGAAAAGTGTGAGGTAATGCACTTTGGCAGGAACAATAAATGTGTAGAGTATAGGGCTAATGGTAGGGCTCTTAATAGTGTTGAGGAACAGAAGGATCTTGGTGTATGTGTCAATAGATCCCTGAAAGTAGGCAGTCAAGTGGATAAAGTTGTTAAGAAGGCATATGGAGTCTTAGCTTTTATTGGTAGGGGGATTGAATTTAGGAGCCGCAGCATCATGTTGCAACTGTACAAAACTCTAGTGCGGCCGCACTTGGAGTATTGTGTGCAGTTCTGGTCCCCACATTATAAGAAAGATGTGGAGGCATTGGAGAGGGTACAGAGGAGGTTTACCAGGATGTTGCCTGGTATGGAGGGCAGGTCCTATGAAGAGAGGTTGAAGGATTTGAGGTTGTTTTCGTTAGAAAGGAGGCGGCTAAGAGGGGATCTTATTGAAACATATAAGATGATTAGAGGTTTAGATAGGGTGGACAGTGATAGCCTTTTTCCTAGGATGGAGAAAGCTAGCACGAGGGGACACAGCTTTAAATTAAGGGGTATGAGTTATAGGACGGATATCAGAGGTAGGTTCTTTACTCAAAGAGTGATTAGGGAGTGGAATGCCCTGCCTGCAGCTGTTGTAGATGCGCCAAGTTTGGTGGCGTTTAAGAGGTTAGTTGATAAGTATATGGATGAGAAGGGAATGGTTTAGTTAGGAGGGGCATTGCTTTTTATTTTGGTCGGCACAACATCGAAGGCCGAAGGGCCTGTTCTGTGCTGTATTGTTCTATGTTCTATGTTCTATGTATAGAACGTGAAACAAGAATTTATTTTCAAGAATAAAATATGTTGCAACAACAATATTTCCAAAGTAGAAGTTTTGGAGAACTTACCATTCCAAATATGCTCCAAAAGCCTTACTTTTGTTTAAGTATCCAAACAGCTACAGGAGAATTGGATATTACTATGGTAAAACTCATGGATTTGCTGAGAGAACAATGAATGTCAATATCACTAACAAAGGAAGTTAATTGCTACATCTTTTCCTAAAGATATAAATAGGTCAACTGTGGAGCTGACTTGACTAGAATGAACAGTTCAGTTTCATGAAAATGTGGCTCACTTTGTAACTTGTGTTCAGTCATCTTTTTCCACTATTAACTGCTGGAGCACTGTGCACACCAGATTGAGTTACATAAGTGAGGTATTCCATTTCTCGATATCACTGTGATACATTGTAATAATTTTGAACAACTTCCCATTACTAGGTCAACAGTTACTGACAATAGCTAATTCTTAATCATTGCTAGAAATACCTTGGAGTCATATGGCAGAATTTTCCCAGAAATTTCACAGGAATTATAGCAAATGGGACAGGACTATGCATAGGCCTGTAGACCTCAGGTGGGATTTTAAGGCGAGCACAGCCAGAAAATCCTGCCCAAAGAGTCATATAAAGTTTTACAACACAGAAAGAGACCTTTTGGCCAACCGTGTCTGTGCTGGCCATTGAGTACCTATCTATTCTAATCCTACTTTCCAGCACATGGCCCACAGCCTTGTATGCTATGGCATTTCAAGTGCTCATCTAAATGCTTCTTAAATATTGTGAGGTTTTCTGACTCCACCATCCTTTCAGGCAGTGAGCTTCAGATTCCCAACGCTCTCTGGATGAAAAGGTTTTTCTTCACATCCTTTCTAAATCTTCTGCCTATCACCTTAAATCTATGTCCCCTTGTTAATGACCCCTCAAGAAGGGGAAAAGTTTCTTCCTATTTATATCCCTTGTAATTTTGTACACTTTGTTGAGCTCTCCAGTGTTTTTTCATGCTCCTTTTTGCTCTCCTAATTTCTTTTTAAGTACCTTCTGCACTACCTATACTTCCTTAGGTCATCCGCTGTTCAGAGCCCCATGAATCTGCCATTAATATCCCTTTGTCTCCTTATCCAATGCTGTACATTGCTTGACATCCAGGTTCCCTGGACATTTTTGGTCCCACTCTTCACCTTTACAAGAATGTGTTGGCTTTGCACTCTATTTCCTTTTTTTAATGACCCCCACTGTTCTAATGTGGATTTTCCACAAGTAGCCGCTCCTATTCAATTTTGGTCAGATCCTGCCTTTTCCTATTGAAGCCAAACTAAAATAATGCCTTTGAGTGGAAAGATTGGGGTTGAATTTTATGGTCCCGTCACCGTGGGGGCATGGCTGGAAAAAGCAGCGAGATGTTCAAAAGTCCATTGACTTTGCCGGGACTGGAAAATCCTGCAGTTGGGAGGGATCACCTTTGAGGTATATTGTCACTTTCGGTGAGAAAGATCAAATGAGTGGAATTGGGTTGGCTGCTTATTAAATATTTTGCCGAGCAAAGAAATAAAATGTAATGCATAACACTTGGCTGATTGGCATCCCTGGAGAAAGATAAATGGCCCTCATCTAAGTCAGAAATGAAAGGTGGAACTTCATACTGCCAGCATAATGTGTTTTGAGAATGCAGATTATAATCAGGTGAGAACCGGCTGTGATCTTCCAACTATTTAATGATCAGAAAATTGCGCAGGGCAAATACCAAAATTTCCAAGATGCATTTCTGATCAAGTTCCCCACCGAGCGCACAAAATTGCCTAGCATGACATACATCTTCTGGTGTCAACTCAGAAGAATACATGCAAATTACATACCACTTTAACTTTAATATTATTTTCCCAGTCAAATATGAAACCAATTTCCCCATTTTTTTTAACAAAAATTTGCATTCTTATAATCAGCTCAAACATATTTCTCAGAAATGAAAGTATTTTGTGTGAACGTATTACTTTTGAGTGTAGTGTCTATTGTCACTTAGAAAAATACAATAACCACTTTGCAGGTAGCAAAATCTCATTAACAACAATGAGGGGAAGGACCTATTATTAATGTGCTTTTGGTTATATTGGCTGAAGGAGATATAGCCAAATTACTTGGAGGGCTCCCTACTTTTCTTCATAGAAATCTTTAACAGGCAACGAGGTCCTCTATTTAACATTGCCTCTGAAAAGTGACAACTCTGACACTGCAACACTCATTCAGTCCCACACTGAAGTGTCAGCCTAACTTATGTGCCTAAATCCTGAACTTTTAGCATACAATCCATCTACAAGAGATTCTATCGCAGCAAACCAACAGTAGTACTGATTGTACATTGGATGGAATAACAGGAACCAATATTGTAATGAAGTGTTGTTACAATGAGAGCACCTCACTTTTGGCTACTGTGTGCACCTAGCAGCATCGAATATTTAGTTAAGTGAGCTGCATTTCTTTTTCCTGCATCACATTTCAAAAGATGTGAAATATTAACTGCAAATCTCCAGAATACAGTATCAAACATCTTGCCAAAGAAAATTTTGCAGCAAAGAATATTCCTTTTCAGAGATGAAGAGAATCTCCCTCTGAAATGTAGTGTGATAGATACCCTAATGCAGATAGCAGAAACAGTGAATTTTATTTCATGGTGACCTGATCCTGGGAGTAATTGAAGAAGACATTCACTTCTCTCTGCAAGGTTATGAAGGAACTGTGCTTACATTTTGCTTAATTTTACAATCTTGTCTTAGTTATCTTATCAACACTTCTCTGTTAGTTTGGTGAAGCGTCACAGAGACAAAATGCTGAGCAGGTTCATTCAAATGCATTAGGCATGCCTATGTTTTATCATTTCACTCTATAATGCTGCCATGCCAATGTTCTGTTTTTCCAACTGTTCCATTTCATTGGTCCTTTGCAGGATGAGGTTGCATAAGGTGTAATTACATTATAATTATCTTGGATACCTGCCCTTCTGTAAATCCTGTCCTCTCCCCTCCAGAACGAGCAGATAGCGAGGGATGGCCACTCAAATACCTAGAAATTTTATTTGGACAGAGCTTGATTAGAATTAATTTGACGAACACGCAAAGGTGAGAGGTGAATGAAGTTTTAATGAGGTCTGAATAACTGCAATAGTGAAATCCAAAGACACCAAGAAGTAAAGCAATGAAATCCCCAGGACAGCTGACAACTGCTTCAGGCAAATACAAAGCTAACTTTCTTTAAGCAACAGAAACAAGGCCAAATGAGCTCAGCAAACTTTAAAATTTCAATAGATTCTTAAATTTCTTTATGGAACTATGATGGCATTTAGCTATTTTCTGGGACTTAATAAGGCTAACAAATATCCCAATCCTAGTAACACAAGCACTTTCTAACACATCATACCTTGGATCAAAGCCCTTTGCAGATTTCAACACCAACAATATTGATCACCTAATCCAATACAATTTCAATTAGTATATATGTATCTTATCTTAAATTATTTGAAAATAATTCTGTATAATAAATTGGGGGCAATTTTGATTTTGGCAACATTGTCTCTGCTTAGTTTGTAGCTTTCAGGATACTACAATTCCTTCAAAGTTTTTGGATTGGAACAGAAAAAGAAGAAGAGCTAATAATGTGCCTGTCCCATTTTTGGGGCATGCAAGTTGCCCACTGAGGTAGAGGTAAGCTGGACACAAATTTGGGGCTGCCTCCTCATTTACTAGATTGTAGCATCGATTTAAGTGGGGAAATGCCGTTGGCTTTCTGAACACTCAGCAGGAGGGCAGAGCAGCATTTGCTAACAGTATACAGTACATCCAGCCTTTCCACTTAAAGGCAATTTGTCCCTCTTCAAGGAAAAATGCACTGAATAATGGGAGGTGGCTGCTGAATACTTTTGCAATTGTAAGCAAGGCAAATGGATCAGGACAGAGGACAGTGCTGGGCCTCTCTTGCAGCTGAATGCTTGATCTTTGTGAGCGTCAAACAAGGACGTACAATGGACCCACACAGTCCAAATTTGGAAGTTTGAGCCTTGTGTCAATTGGTAGGTTTGACTGATGTCATGACAGCACCAGGATAGACAACTCTGTAGGAGAAAGGGGTTCCCATGTAATATTCTTCTAACTATGTGGTATGCAGACTGCATCAAAACAGCTGGAGATAGAGCATACTCACGTTCCAGAGTGCCCTTTCCAGCACGCCCTAGTTCTGAATTTTATGCCCAATATTCCTGCATCGTTAACCACTGGCCACTAAGATAGCAACAAAATCACTCTAATTTCCCAGTGGATGAAATACTGCTTTCTTCTTAAGGAGACAAAGTCCCTCCATTCATTACGTTTACCATCTAATTAACATGAGCATTAATATTCATACTTTAAGAAGCACATAGTGTCTTCTAGCATCCACACATAAGGATGAAAGATGTAATACAGCTGAATGAAATATCTGTGAAAGGTCAGTATGTCAGGAAATTTTGGCACAGTAGGGGGATTATGTCACTGACATTTGTCCTTTGGACAAGAATTGCAGAAATATTCCAGAATCTAGCCTTAACGTCTCTAGATATAAACTGCCAGTCATAATGAAAATCACCACAATATTTAACTTCTACACCATAGAGTGCATTAAATCACCCATATGAGTCATTTCTGCTATCATTCTTTTATTGTGCATTGTTACATAAAGTTTATAGAAACGGCCTTTTCTGCAAGAAAATAGTTACATAGACTTTGGAATTGAGCGTTAGAAAGAAAATGCTTTTTGCCTCTGAAAATTATAACCTTGCATTAGTGCACTAGTGTATACTTCAATGCTATACACTGATAGAAAGAGATATTACTTCAAAAACATCCAAATAAATGCAACTATTACATAAAAATCATGATGTGAATTATATAGTTTATAAAAAAGTCACATGACTTAAAAACTTGCAATATGTATGCCTTTGGAAGGAAATCATTTGAACTCTGAGAGGCAGTATTTCAATGTGTGGATTCACATCCATGGACTCACTTTCCCCAATCCTCTCCTCAGCAATGTCCCAAGAGCATATAAAAACTTTAACATTCAAACTTTCACTACCTATAATTAACCAAGACACCAAACATGCCAAAAGCACACCCAGACCCTTCAACATTGCAAAGTCCTCCTCATTAACATTTAGGAACGTGTGTCAAATTTGTTAGAACAGTTCCATCATCTCACCAAGCAAAAGCTTGACATAGTCATACTCACAGAATTATACTTGACAGCTAATGTGCCAGGTTCCTCCACCAGTGTTCCTGATTATGCCTGCACCATTGGCAGATCAGAGCTATCAGAAAGATTGGCACACTAGCATGCAGTAGGTCTGGAAGTCCTCAATGTTGACTCTGGGGCTAAGAAGCATCAAGTCAAAAAATGGAAAGGAAACCTCCAGCTGAGTACTACATATAATCCTCTCTTAGGCAATGAATTAGTGTGCTTCCATGTTGGTCATCATTTTTTCAAGACTCAATGAGGGTTGTGGTTTGATAGCACCACTGCTGACGTAACCAAACAAGTCCTAAAGGGCATAGCTGCCTGACAAGGTCTGTGACAAGTAGTGACAGAATAACATGAGAATAAACCTATTTGACTTTGTCCTCTCCACCACTACACAATCCTTATGGACATGAACCCCCATTTTCACACTGAAGACAGCCTGCATTATGTTGTGTGCCATTAGCACATAATAAATCGCATAGATTCAGAATGTAATAAAAAGCTTCAAACTGGACATCCATGAGATGCTGTGAATGAAGCAGAATTGTACTCCATCACAAATTCTAACTTCATGACCTGGCATATTACTCCATTACAATCGAGACTGGTTCATTGAGGAATGTTGAACAGCATGACTGGAGCAGCACCAGGTAATTTAAAAGAAGTATTAACCACATGAAACTTCAACACAAAACTAGATGCTTGCTAATCAATGGAAGTAACAAGCTCTAGAAGCAGACTAGACAAGAGCCAACAAGAGACACAACCAACAGCTTAAATCAAAACTCTGCTGTCCTTGCACATCCAGTTGTGAAATGTGTGGACACTTAAACAATTAACTGAGAGGAGGCTCCTTGAGCATCCCAGCCTCGATAATGGCAGAGCCCATCATGTAAATGGGAAATAAATGATATTCATTTACAGCTGGATGTGTTAACTGGGTGATCAATCTTGGTCTGTTCCTAAGATCTCTATTATCCATGATTTCAGTCCTCAGCCAATTTGATTTATTCCATGTGATATTAAGAAACAACTGAAGACATTGGTTCTAGTAAAGTCAATGAGAGCTGGCAATATTCTCGCTGTTGTGTTGAAGACTTGTACTGTAGAACTAGCTGACCCCTAGCCAAACGGTTCCTGTTCAGCTACAACAATAGCAGGAGCAGCATGTGATAACTGGGCTAAGTGATCCCACATCAGATCAAAGTTCGACAATCATGAATGGTGCTGGACAATTAGACAATTAATTGGAGAAGGAGGTTCCAAAATATCTGCATTCGCAATGTTTGGGGAAATTCAGTGTAACATTTACAATAATCTTCAACCAGATCTATCTCGGCCTTATCCTGAGTTCCCAGCAACACGAGATGCCACTCTTTTGCCAATTTGATTCACTCCACTTTATATTAAGAAACAGCTGAAGGCACGGGATGTGGTAAAAAAAACCTATGATAACATCCCAGCTTAAATACCGAAGACTTGTGCTCTAGAACTTGCCACACCCCTTGCCAAATTATCCCAATACGGCTACAATGATGACATCTACCCAGCAATGTGAATTGCTCAGGTACATCTTTTCAACAAAACACAGAAGAAATGCAATCTGACCAATTACCATCCCATCAGTTGTCTTTCAACTATCAGCAAAAATGGGAAGGGGTCATTGACAATGCTATCAAGTGGCATTTACTTATGAATAATCTGATCATAGATGCTTGACTTGGGTTTCACTAGGACTTACTGGGACCAAAGTGGTTGGGAGCAAAGGTGAGGGTAGTAGGAGGAGGGTAGAAGGTACAGGAATGAATCACAAGTGTCACACATGATGTATTAGGCTTCATTTCAAACACTATTGGAATGATTCACTCAGCCCACTAGTAGACAATGGGTTGGGAGACATCAGCAGAGGCCATTTTGCGGGCTCCCTGCTGAGCGCCATGACTTCTGTGTGGTTCTGCAGCTTTGATTTTTGGAATAATTGGTTTTGCACTGGAAATAATTATTAAAATTGTGATTAGCATTTGATTAGCAGGGCTAGGACAGAAGTCTCTGAACCCACGTGCTTCTCCTCCCACCACCACCCCCCCTTCCCCCCTCAAAACAGGAGTGGTTCCTTCCAGCAGATTTACAGCAGCTCCCCACTAATGGGGAACAGGTGACCCGACTGTGCTGGAGAGGACAGAGGACATGGATACCCTCCCAGGAAGTCAGGGGTAAGGGGAATGTCCCTCGGGTAGTGCTAGCTTGGCAGTGTCAGCCTGGCACCTTGGCATTGCCCACAGGGCATCAGTCAGTGCCAAAGGAGTGGGGCTAGAGGAGGCAGGGCCATGGGAGTGGGTCCTATGGGGACGATTGATGGGGGTGGGAGATCCTGCTGCCACTCATGACCAGATGCTGCTTCCTAAATCACCTAACCGTTATTGCATTCAGAGGTTGGTTTAGCTCAGTTGGCTAGACAGTGGTTAGTAATGTAGAATAGTGCCAACAACATAGGTTCAATTCCTGTACCAGCTGAGGTTATTCTTTAAGATCCCACCTTCTCAACTTTGCCCCTTGTGGTTATTCTCAGGTTAAACCATAACGGTCAGATCATTTGGTTGTCTGGGACTATGGCGACTACTTTACTCATTGAACTATAACTAGAGCAATGGGAGTTAGATCAGAGCACATATAGATTGAATGTTTGAGCTAGCTTTGCAAGCAGTTGCTTTCTTTCCATGAATGAAGCCATGCGTTTAAATGTCTGATGCATGGCAGCATAATGTAAGTCATTTTAAATCATTATTTAGTAAACTGAGTTTGTGTCTTTATATGGCCTATTTGTGAACAGAACTCCCACTTACTTGATGAAGGAGCAGTGTTCCAAAAGCTAGTGGCTTGTGCTGCAAAATAAACCTGTTGGACTTTAATCTGGTGCTGTGAGACTTCTTACTGCGTTTTCCCCAGTCCAACGCTGACATCTCCGTATTAATAAAATCTCTCCCAGTGAGTAAAATAAAAAAAAACAAACCAGCCACTAAGATTCTAGATTTAGATAAGGCTGATTCCAATAAAATGAACTCGAGTCTGTTCACTGTAAACTGGGTGGATCTGTTCCACGAAGATCAGTGACAGTCAGCAAAAAATAATTTAGTATGAAACGAAACCAGTTCGTAAGGGCAATATCTTTATCTCCCCAAAGGTGACAGCCATCCACAACTGGTATAGGTGACACCATAACCAAAGACGTCAAAAGGACATTGACAGGCTGGTGAAATGGGTGGACACATGGCAGGTGAAATTTAATGCAGATGAACATGCAGTGGTACAATTTGATAGGAAGATGAAGAGAGACAATACAAAATAAAGGATGCAATTCTAAAGGACGTGGAAGAGAACAATCTGGAGATGTATATGCATTGAATATGTGCATCTGGAGGTCATTGAGGATGGCAGGGCAAGATGAGAGAATGGTTACAAAGGCAGAAGCTTTCTTCACTTTATAGAGGCATGGAATACAAAAGCAGGAAAGTTATGATCAACCTTTACAAAACACTAGTTTGGACATGATTGGAGTATTGTATCCAATTCTGGGTATCACACTTCAGGAAGGACATGAAGCTTTGAGAGAGGATGCAGAAAAGTTGGTCCCGGAGATGAGGGACTCGTGTGAATAGAAGGCAGTAACAAATTCAGCATGTTGCTATGTGCCTGGAGTCACATGTAAGCCACATTGTGAAAGGATGATAGATTTCCTTCCCTGAAGTAGATTAAATGCACAAGGTCGATTTTTTTTTTAATGACAGTTTGGTAGTTTTATGGCCATCCTTACTTATACCAGCTCTTTATTCCTCTTATTTATTAATTGAATTTAAATTCTCCAGCTGCCATAAATTTATGCATCGTAAGGAGTCTCTTGATTACTAGTTCACTAATATAATCCCTAAACTGTCTATAACATAACATAGTACAACTGTATGATTGTAGTCAAAAACTGAACAGCTCTCTGAGTAGAGAATTCCAAAGATTCCCAAAACTCTCTGAGTTAAGAAATTTCTTTCCACTTCAGTCTGAAACAACTGATCCCTTATCCTGAGAGGATTACACCACCCCCTCCCCAATACTCCAATAGAGGTGCAGCCTTTTAGCATTTGCCCTGCCAAGCCTTCTAAGAGTTGTATACATTTCAATCAGGTTGTTCTTCTGAGCTACAGAGAATAATCTACTCAACCTTTTATTTTCTTTATTATTTAATGGGATGTGGCTGCCACTGGCAAAGTCCAGAGTTATTGCCCTTCAACTAATATTTCAGATGACATTTAACAGTCAACCAAATTGTTGTGGGTCTGGAGTCATGTGTAGGCCAGAGCTGGTAAGGATGACAGATTTTCTTCCCTGAAGAACATTAGTGAATCCGATTGGTTTTTATAGCAATCAGTGATAGTTTCATGGTCACTATTGCTGAGACTAGTTTTAGATTCCAGCTTTAGTAACCGAATTCAAATTCCACGAATGCCATTGTGGGGTTTCAACCCATGTTCCCCAAAGCAATGGGCTGGCCTCTGTAATAGCAGTCCAGTGACGAAGAACAAGAACAAAGAACAAAGATTAAAGAACAAAGAAAATGACAGCACAGGAACAAGCCCTTTGGCACTTCAAGTCTGAACCGACCATAGTGCCCAATTGAAGTAAAACCCCATACCCTTCCTGGGACCATATCCCTCTATTCCCATCCTATTCATGCATTTGTCAAATGGCCCCTTAAAAGTCACTATCGTATCTGCTTTCATTACTTCCCCAGGGAGTTCCAGGCACCCAACACCCCCTGAGTAAAAAACTTGGCTCGTACATCTCCTCTAAACCTTGCCCCTCGCACCTTAAACCTGTGTTGTCTAGGAATTTATGTTCCCACTATGCCACCACCCTCCAAATCTCTTTGCATCGGACAACAGTCTTTTTCTGGAATGAATACGGTGAACCTTTGTTCCATCTCACCCTGGATAACAAAGCTAAAAGTGGAATTTTGCACTCTATGCACAGAGTGCTGGCTGAAGTGAAAAAGCTGGTGTTCAGCTCTCCAGCTCCAGGACCAAACTTTTTCTTCAAATCTTTTGGCATTCTGTGCATAGAAAATCTGGGGGCATAGCTTTCGCCGTCATGCTGGTGGGGTAGGTCCTGACAGAGCTGGCAATGCTGCCTCCACAGTGATCATTGTATTCTTTTTAAAGAGCACCTTGATCAGTGCTGAAAAAAATACTCCCCGCACCCCCCACACCCCACTGACACTGGGGCAATCTCCCCTCGCCCCCTTGTCCACAAGCACTGGACCAACTCCACAGAAGTACCAGGTCAGCCTCCCCACTCCACACAAACACAAGGACAAACACACTCCACACATAATGAGAAACCCACCCAATGAACCCCCAGCATTGTCAGTTTAGCACTGCCAAGAGGCAGTGCCAGGGTGTCATAGGGCAGTGCTAGGACACTGCCTCAGCATGTGTCTCTCCCGCTAGGGGTTATACTTACCTTTGCATCCCCAGGGGAGTCCCCTCGACTGCTTCACATGTTTCAGCACTTGTTGTAAAACTCGCTGATGTGGCATCATGTTGGCAAGAGGGGAATTCTTTATTTGGGGGAAAGATATGGCACGGATCCCCTCCAAATGTATTCAAACTTATTAAAATGGATTTGAACGTGGTCTGGAACCTCATTACGTCACTGGCGAGGGAATTAGATCTTGCCACCCTGCTTCTCATTCCCATGGTCTCATGCCCTTTTCTATGGATGTTGCCATTTTAGACCGTGGTGAATGCCAACAGAGAATTCTCAACCCCTCCCCCCGTCCAAAATTGTATACTCCACTTCTGGCCTAATTGAGGCCTTATATATTTGCAGCAAGATTTTCTCACTTTTGTACTCTAAGCCCCTTGCAATATTTACTTCCTGATTGCTTGTTATCCTTCTGTTCTCACACAGGAAGGAGAGCCAATTGAGTGAAGGTGGAAGTGGAACCATGATCCAGAGACGCTCATGTGAAAATGACAGAAAATAAATGATGCAAATACCAGAAATATTCTTGGTTGAAAGCAAGCTAGTTAATATGGAAAACATACAATTGTTGGGAAACTGATACTTGCTAGGCTTTTGTAAGCTTTGATAGATTGTAGCCTCTAACAGATTGAAGAAAACAGTTTGATTGTCCTGTGGGCAGCTCTGAACAGATATGGGGATTTTTAAAGACTAAAATAAAGAATTATTTTCATAGAGTCATTAAATTATGGAGAATTGCAAGTTAGCACATCAGTACTCATCTGGAGAATGATGTATTCAGAATTGGGGATTCCAAGATAACTTAAACGCAAATTCCACTCTTGATTGCAGTGGAAGCAATGAAAGAATTAACCACAAGCCCACAGAAAATCTCCTTGGTGCAACTAAAAGTGAATAGATGATGCATGAGCACCCTGTGATTAAGAAAATGAATAGAGTTAGTATTCAGCCATTCAACCAAAAATTGATTTACACCCAAGTGAACCGAATACGATGTGAAATCTGTAAAAGAGTATTGGATTTTGGAGTCTGATAATGTGTAGTTTTAAAACAGTGTCATGGACAACTCAAAGGAATGAACAAAATGCTCAGAAAATGAAACAAATAATATTCTTGAGTTTAAGTGTATTTAAGCTCACATTAACACCGCAATAAAGTGACAGTGAAAATTCCCTAGTCGCTACACTCCGGCACCCTGTTCGGTACACTGAGAGAGAATTTAGCATGGCCAATACACCCAACTAGCACATCTTTCAGAATTTTTGACAAATTGATACAGCAGAATTTTATGTATATAAAATGATCTTGCTCTAAGCATCCATTGTACTCTCAAAAGTGCAAGCTTCCTGTCAAATTTACAAGGAAACTGGCCAGCTTCTGTCAAAAAGGAAAGAGCCACTCAGGCCTCAATTATCATTCTACTTGACTGAGACCATTTTTATCTTTGGACATGCTCCACATAAGCAATTTTTGGAATATTATGAGTAAGATTGAAAATTTACGGAGCCACTTTTTTCTTAAGTTTTTTATCAGGCTCATTTCCCTGAAATGACTGTGATCTGCCCATTTCTTTTCTCTGACAGGAACTTCTGATGTTCATTTTCAGCCAGGAGAATTGCACAAACCTGTATGAAACCACAGCAGCCGTGACTGTCAGGGAAGTGGTTTTGACTTGCCAGCGTATGTACAAAAGTGCAATGACAAGTCACTCAACCAAAAATGAGACAAGACTCTCACAGATAACAAGCGACCTGTGGAATATATACATCTATATTTATATAGTTAGAAAAGCAAACTTTAAAATGTTTATAATATAGCTTTTCAATTTTACTGTCTGCTGTTCTATCATATGAATAACATACCTAAGCTGACAAACATATTGATATTATAAATGATTTTTTTTAACATGTATGAATTATAACATAAAATTAATACAATAGGATCAGGAGCTCTTGATGTGAACTTGAAGTAAAAGAGCTGTAATGATTATGAGTAATAGAATCCCTATAGTACAGAAGGAGGCCATTTGGTCCATCAACCCTACCCAGACCCTCTTCCTGTAACCTCAAACATTTAACCTGCTAATCCCCCGATACTAAGGTCAATTTAGCATGACCTATCAACCTAACCTGCACATGTTTGGACTGTGGAAGGAAACTAGAGCACGTGGAGGAAATCAATACAGACATGGGGAGAAAGTGCAAACTCCATACAAACCAAGGCCAGAATTGAACTTGGTTCCCTGGCACTGTGCTAACCACTATGCCACTGTCTATGGGAGAGATGAACTGTACCATAAATATACCATGAGCTTTAGGTGGTATGGTGGCACAACGGTTAGCACAGCTGCCAGGGACCTTGGTTCAATTCCTGGCTTGGGCCACTGTCTGTGTGCAGTTTGTGTGTTACCCTGTGTCTGTGTGGATTTCCTCCGGGTGTTCTGGTTTCCTCCCACAGTCTGAAAGATGTGCTGGTTAGGTGCATTGACCTGAACAAGTGTGGCGACTAGGGGAATTTCATACTAACTCCATTGCAGTGCTAATATAAGCCTTACTTGTGACTATTAAATAAACTTTAACTTTATGCTAGAATTCACAACTATTGGCAATGGCAAAATACAGGTGCGATTACTATATGCCTAATATTTTATACAATTGAATATTTCCTCAGAATAGGCCAGAAAACTTATTTTCATTATTGACACAGAATGGGCAATGCAAATTTTTAACTCACATTTTAAAGATCAGCCAATAATCTTTTGCTGAATAGTACTATGCATAATGACCCATAAACAAAGGCAGATGCATGGCAAATCAGACATGGGTTTTAAATAATCTTTCTGAAAGGAAGGTTAAGAAAAGATGAGTTTACATTTCAAGTCCTTAGCTGTGAGACAAACTGCTTAGAATTCTTCAAAATTCCCTATTTGTTTTTATTATCTTACATTGAAGATTTCTAGTCTATTCTTCCCCATGTGCCTTCTCTATCAAAAACTTTTACATTTTTAAAGATACCAATTTTCAAGAAAAGGAAGAGACCTGGGGGCAATTCTCCAAACGTGACAGGGCCTTGATACTGAGTCGGGGAGTGGGTGGGGGAACATGGATTGGGGAGCGTCCCGATGTCTGTGGGGGGAAAGAAATGCACTGTGAGATTCGAGAACTGCAAAATGGTTCTTAAAAGCTCTAAAGCCAGGCTCACAGGTATGTTTAGGATCCGATTCTGAGAGTTCTGGCGTGGGGCTTACAGCTTTCCAAAAGAGTTACTGAGCATACAGGGATTGTGGTGTGGAGTGTGCTTGAGAGACCAGTGTGGTTTATTTATACTGTTATGACACTTAGGCCTCAACATTATGTCTGTGCACACAGGACGGATTTTCACATCCTGCTACAATGAATGGAGATTTGGCTGGGTGCAAATTCTCTGACCTCACTGCAGGAGGAGCGTGGCATGAACGGCCAGTAAGAGCGCTCCTGCACAAATCTTTTGGGAGAATTCTTCCCCTCTCAATCTCTTCATCCTTTCCTGATAGATATAACATTTTATTTCTGCTTAATACAATATGGCGATCAAGACTGTACACAGTATTCCAAGTGTGTCAAATCAAGTTTAGATATGAGATTTACATAACGTCTTCCCTTTTCAATTCTATGATGTGAGAAATAAACCCAAATGTATGATTTGCTTTTTTTATAGCCCTATCAATGTGTGTGACTACTTTTGGTAATTTGTGTATTTGTACTCCCAGATCCCTTTACTCCTCTAGGCCATTTAGATTCTTATTTTCCAAGTAAATGTGATTAAGTTCTTCATATGTATCTATTTTGAAGTTAATTTGATAATTATGTGCCTATTTTGCACGTTTATCAATGTCTTTGTATAATTTGTTGTAGTCCTCATCAGTATTGTTTATCCCATTCCCAAGTGTGTTGTCTGCAAATTTAAAAATTATGATTTTGATTTCAATTGCTAAATTGTTATTATAAAAAATGTCAACAATAGTGGTACCAGCACTCATCCTTCTGGAAACCCACATTTCATTACTTGCTTCTGTGAGTAACTACTCTTTACCACTTCTCTCTGTTTTCTCTCTTGCAGACCGCTTGCTGTCCATTCTACAATTTGTCCCCTAGCTCTACCTTCTCTGACCTTATATGAGTCTATTATGTGGCAGTTTTTCAAAGGCTTTATAGAAATTTAGATGAATTAGATCGACTGCATTGTCCTTAACTGGCTCTGCTCCTTTCTTAAAGAATTCAGTGAATTTGGTCAAGCAGGACCTTCCACCCAGGCCTTATCCCTGTAACCCCAACCTATTTACTCAGATAATTCCCCTAACACTAAAGGGCAATTTAGCACAGCCAGTCAATCTAACTGACACATCCTTGGCGTGTAGGAGGAAACCAGAGCACCTAGAGGAAACCTTTTGTCTTTGAGATATTTTTTCTGTTTCCTTCTTCTATTATTTTCTGCTACTGATGTTAAACTGATATATATTTCACCAAGCATGCTCCATCTTCCTTCTTAAATATAAATATGCTTTCATTCTTTACAGACAGGGAATCCTCATTTGTTTCTTTGGTAATCTTTGTGGTGATAAGTTCTTGATGAATTAGCATACACAGGAAGACTACATGTTGATTGTCATCAACTCTTCACTGGAATTTGCTGTTAAGCCATGGGAGAAAATGGACAGAAAACTTTTCACCACAACAATGGTGCTTGTCGATTCTGTTTCAAAATATTCCTCTGCCTCATGATTCTGCAACTATCACACAAAGATTGTGGACATACAGTTAAAGCCACCATGAGGACACAGTCAGTGGTGCTCAAATGTGTAGCTTTTCTGCACCATAATGCCCCACCTTTCATTTTTCACAACATCATTGTGCTCAACATGATGGAAAATGTCATGAACAACATCAGCCTTCCCATTCACGAAGACCTGAAAATATTGCCAAGAAATCACCTAAAATCAAACTGGCTAAGTGGGAGACAGCTGCCAATACTCATACAGCTGATAGCAATATGCCATCCACACTAGAAAGAATAGTGGTACATGTCAATGAAAAAAACAACACCTCATCACAGAGCCCAGAGTAGATGTCTCTTAATTTGACCTCACTCAAAGACAGTGGACAACACTCAACCCAAAGTGCATAGATCATAGACAATTTACTGTCTGCTCCATAGTTGGAAGATGAGAGATGACCCAAAGAGTGATTGCAATGATGAATGCTACACCATGAACACATCACATTAATCTGCCCATTAAAATCTCTTGCAGATGACACCTTATTTCTCTACTCAGCACCTCATGAAACCTTGACTAGATAGCCAAACTTGACATCCCACTATTGGCTTTTCCTTAAACAAAAGTAATGTAACAAGGATAATATCAGCTTTCTGCCAATCCTCTGATAACACACTTTTTTCTGATGAATTAATAAAAATGTGTACTGGGGCCACTGCTTTGTATTACTTATACTATTTAAAATTGTGGCTGCAAAATATCCAAACCAGGCTTTTAGCCTCATTGAATTTGATTAATATATCTCCTTTATATTTTGAAGGTATTACTTCATTTGTAATGTCACTTTCTGATACAACATCAATCTGATTTGTCTCCCTGCAAAGAAATGAAGTAAAATAATTAACAAATATTGCTACCATTTTACTATTGTTGCTATGTGCAATTTTATTTTGTCCATTTTTATTGACTATTTCCTTGGAATTTTTTTTATTTATGTATCAGTAGAATAGAGCCATAGAACCATAAAAAATTACAGCTCAGAAACAGGCCTTTTGGCCTTTCTTGTCTGTGCTGAACCATTTTTTGCCTAGTCCCACTGACCTGCACTTGAACCAGATCCCTCCACGCCCCTCTCATCAATGAACCTGTCAAAGTTTTTTTTTAATTTTAAAAGTGACCCCGCATCTATAACTTTACCTGGCAGCTCATTCCACACTCCCACCACTCTCTGTATAAAGAATCCCTTCCTTATATTCCCTTTAAACTTTTCTCCTTTTAGCCTTAACCTATGTCCTCTGGTTTTTTGTCTCCCCTAGCCTCAGTGGAAAAAAACCTGCTTGCATTCACTCTATCTATACCCATCATAATTTTATACACTGCTATCAAATTTCCCCTCATTTTTCTACGCTCCAGGGAATAAAGTCCTAACCTATTCAATCTCTCTCTGTAACACAGCTTCTCAAGTCCCAACAACATCTTTGTGAACCTTCTCTGCACTCTTTCAACTTTATTTACATCCTTCCTGTAACTAGGTGACCAAAACTATACACAATATTCTAAATTTGGCCTTACCAATGCCTTATACAACCTTACCATAACACTCCAACTTTTATACTTGATACTCTGATTTATAAAGGCCAATGTACCAAAAACACTCTATATGGCCCTATCTACCTGTGATGTCACTTTTAGGGAATTCTGTACCTGTATTCCCAGATCCCGCTATTCAACTGCACTCTTTAGAGTCCTACCATTTACCCTGTATGTTCTATTTGGTTTGTCTTTCCAAAGTGCAATACCTCACATTTGTCTGCGTTAAATTCCATTTGCCATTTTTCATGTCATTTTTCTAGTTGGTTCAAATCCCTCTGCAAGCTTTGAAAATCTTCCTCACTGTCCAGTACACCTCCAATCTTTGTATCATCAACAAATTTGCTGCTCCAATTTACCATTATTATCATCCAGATCATTGATATAGATGACAAACAACAATGGACCCAACATTGATCTCTGCAGCACACCACTAATCACAGATCTCCATTCAGAGAAACAATCCTCCACAACCACTCTCTGGCTTTTTCCATTGAGCCAGTGTCTAATCCAATTTACTACCTCCTCATGTATACCTAGTGACTGAACCTTCCTAACTAACCTCCCATGAGGGATTTTGTCAAAGACCTTACTGAAATCCAGATAGACAATATCCACCACCTTCCCTTCATCCACTTTGCTGGTAACCTGCTCGAAAAACTCTCTTGGATTGGTTAAACATTACATATCACACACAAAGCCATGTTGACTCTCCCTAATAAGTCCTTGTCTATCCAAATATTTGTAGATCCTATCCCTTATCACACCTTCCAATTACTTGCCCATCATCGATGTCAAACTTACTGGCCTATAATTTTCTGGATTTCTTTTAGTACCATTTTTAAACAATGAAACAATATGAGCCACCCTCTAATCATCTGTCACCTCCCCTATGCATACTGACATTTTAAATATATCTGCCAGGGATCCTGCAAGTTCGACACTAGCCTCCCACAAGGTCCATGGGAATACCCTATGCATCCTGGGGATTTATCCACTCTGATTTGCCTCAAGACAGCCAGCAGCTCCTCCTCTGTGATCTGTAAGAGTTCCATACCTCCCTACCTGTTTGCCCTATTTCCGTAGACTCCATGCCCGTTTCCTCAGTAAATACAGATGCAAAAAACCCACTTAGTTTCTCCCCCATCTCTTTTGGTTCCATACACAATCTACACTCAGATCTTCAAGCTGACCAATTGTTTCCTTCATTATCCTTTTGCTCCTTACATACCTATCGAAGCTCTTTGGATTTTCCTTCACTCTGTCTGCCCAAGCAACCTCATGTCTTCTTTTAGCCCTCCTGATTTCCCTCTTACAAAGCTTCTTGCACTTTTTATACTCCTTGAGCATGTGATCTGTTCCTTGCTGCCCATACATTTCATACAACTCTTCCTCTTAATCAGTGTTACAATCTCCCTCGAGAACCTAGGTTCCTTATTCCTATTTACTTTGCCTTTAATCCTGACAGGAACATACAAACTTTGCACTCTCAAAATTTCTCCTTTGAAAGCCTCCCACTTTCCATTTATATCCTTACCACAGAACAGCCTGTGTCAATCCACACTTCCCAGATACCTTTTCATTTAATCAAATTTGACATTTTTCCAGTTCAGAACTTCAACCCGAGGACCAGGTCTATGCTTATCCATGATCACGTTGAAACTAATGGCATTATGATCACTGGACTCAAAGTGTTCCCTCACACTCATATCCATCACCTGCCATAACTCGTTTCATAATAGGAAATCCAATATCATATGCTCTCTATTCGGCACCTCTATATACTGATGTAGAAAATTCTCCTGAACACAATTTACAAACTCTACTCTGTCTAAACCTTTAATAGAATGTGAGTCACAATCTATATATGGAAAATTAAAATCCCCTACTATCACAACTTTGTGTTTCTTGCAATTGTCAGCTATCTCTCTGCTGATTTACTCCTCCAATTTTTACTGACGATTGGGTGGTCTATAATACAACCCCATTAATGTGGTCACACCTTTCCTATTTTTCAGCTCCACCCATTGGGCCTCTGTTGACAAGCTCCCTATTCTATCCTGCCTGAGTACCGCTATAATATTTTCCCTGACCAACGATGCCACCCCCCATCTTTTATCCCTCTGCCTCTATCAAGTCTGAAACATTGGAACCTTGGAACATTGAGCTGCCAGTCCTGCCCCTCCTGTAGCCAAGTTTCACTAATGGCTATAATGTCATTTTTCCACATGTCATTCCATGCCTTCAGCGTATTAGAATTTCCCATAATACTCCTGGCATTGAAATATTCACACCTCAAAAGATTATTTCCACCACACTCAATACTTCCATTTGTGATTTTGCTTGAACTAACCTGTCTTTTTACACCCACTCCACCATCTGCTCTGGCATTCTGGTTGCCAACCCCCTGCAAATCTAGTTTAAATGCTCCCCAATAACACTAGCAAACCTCCCTACAAACATATTGGTCCCTTTATAGTTTAGGTGTAATCCGTCTCTCTTGTATTGGTCCCACCTGCCTCAGAAGAGATCCCAATGTTCCAAGAATCAGAAACCCTGCCCCCTACAGCAGTTTTTCAGCCATGTGTTCATCCGCCCACGCATCTTACTCTTACCCTCACTGGCACGTAGTACAGATAGCAATCCTATTACTACCCTTGGGGTCCTGCTTTTTAATTTCTTTCCAAGCTCTCTATACTCTCTCTTTAAGACCTCCTCACTCTTCCTACCTACGTCATTGGTACCGATGTGTACCACGACATCTGGCTGGTCACCTTTCCAATTTAGAATTCTGTGCAAGTGATCTTGGCACCCCGGAGGCGACAAACCATGCGGGAGTCTCTGTCCTGACCTGTACCTCTGACTATTGAGTCCCCTATCACTACTGCTCTCCTCTTCTTCCTCCCACCCTTTTGCGCTGCAGAATATTTTGGTTTTGTTTCATGTTCCTTGATAATTGACATTTGTAGTTCCTTTTTGCATGTTTTGTTTTACTTCTCTCCTAATTGCTTTGGATTTTCCCTTGTCATGTTCCCCCTTTTTGTCCCTGCATTTAATGTATGCATCTTTTCTCACTGTTAGATTGGAATATTCTAACATGCTGTGGCAGAACCCATGGTGGAGAATGTAAGCTTGAATGAATAAATAAACTAAACTATGGCTACTTCACCTTTACTATTTCCCTTTATCTTTTTGAAATATGTTGCATCTTTTCAATGATTAATTCCCAGTGTTGATTTTCTGCAGATAGTACTTGATTATCCTTTCTCTATCTGGTTTCTTGCAATTGTGATGATTGTGTAATTTTAAGAGATTTTTTAAAAAAATTATGGGCTCTGCAGTTCTCAGCTTTTTGTGTTGCTGAATTGGGTATAGAAACCCTTTGTTGCTCCTTCAGTACTTTTGCTCTGGGTTGTTTTATGTTTGCATTGTTAGGAGGAAGGTCTTGGGTTCTGACATTTTTTTTCTTCCTAGTGAACTTAAAGTTTCATTATGGTTGACAACAGTTTTAAGTTTTAGAAAGGAGTGGACATCAGACTGAAAGCCGTGTCTGTTCCTGTGGTATTGGAAGTGCTGCTGCTTCACTGAAAGCAAGGCTTCTTGCTTTTCTGGATCAGAGAACCTGCTATTGGTGGCTTGACCAGAATCTCTCCCTTGCATTTCGTGGAGCTGTTCTGACTTCAAACTGTTCTGAGTGTATCCAGTGAGCTGCTAATAGTTACAAGGCTGAAAAGTCAGGATTTTCAATTCTCCAACCAAAGGACATGGTTCCAGTAACACATCAGCATTAGTTTTTGCTGTGTTAAACCTGTTTAAAGGTTTTGTTTTATCTAAAGGAAGTTCTGTTTGATTGGAACATCTTAGATATATTTGTTAAGAGTTATACATTATTGTTGTTCTTCTGTTTTTGCTTGTAATTGATGAAACTTATTGCTAATTTTATTACTATACAGGTTAACTATATTCTTAAATAAATTTTGATTGATAAAAGCTCCCTAATGAGTCTTTTGAATCATACCTGTGGTGAAACATATCTTGCTTATCATAGTCAAATTCAAGGTGCAAAAATTATGAACCTGGTAGGTTCCAGAAAGCACTTTGGAGTTTTTGACCTGAATTATGACAAAACGTCAAGAACATAATCTATTAAATTGAGTTCAAAAGTAAGGAAGTTTTAATCATACTGCTGGAAGATTCTATAGGTCTCTAAATACCGAGAAAGAGAGATAGAGGGATAAATTTGCAAGAAAATCACAGAGAAATGCAGCAACTATAGACTGAAGACTTTAATTATTTAAATGCAGATTGAGAAAATATTAGAGAAAAGTGAAAGAAAAGGAGGAATTTCTGAAGTATGTTCAGTAGTACTTCCTTCTCAATGGAAGGAGAAATTTCTGGGTCTGGTTCTGGGGAATGAAGTGGGCCAAGTGGACCAAGTCCCTGTGGGGAACATTTGGGTAAGAGTCATCATCATATCAGGAGGTTCTGAAGGTGCCTGTAGTTCTGAATTTCTTCAGGACAGTGAGTGTCTGGACAAATGTCCAGCATGTCCCAATCAGCCACATGTTACTGTGTCAAAGCAATGAATGATCTCCAATTCAGGAGAATCAACCTATACATAAAGTTTACAGCCAATGCAAACAGTCAGGCTGAGAGAGTCAGAGGCTTCGGCTTCAAAGATGAATTCCCACAAGTGCAAAGTTTCATAGCCAGCATGCATGTGGCTCCTGCCAGTGGCAATCATTAACAGGAAGCAATTTCATTCCATTAATGTCCATCTCATCTACAGTGTAAACCTGGAGCAGTCATGATTATATGTTCCAGCATTGCTAGGCACCCCAGCTTTTTGTAGCCAACAACCCTCCAAAATCACCACACCCCTCAAAACCAACACCTACATCTACTTCCAAACGTCAGAGAGCTAGGGGATGTTAGGGATCTAGAGGAGTATAAGGTGTGTAGAAGGGAACTTAAAAAGGAAATTAGGAGAGCCAGAAGGGGTCATGAGAAGGCCTTGGCAGGGAAGATTAAGGAGAATCCCAAGTCCTTCTACAAATATGTGAAAAGTAAAAGGATGAGAAGAGAAGGGATAGGGCCTATAAAAGGTGAAGGGGGAAAAGTCTGTGTGAATCCGGAAGAAATGGCAGAGGTGCTTAACGAGTACTTTGCCTCGGTATTCACGGTGGAAAGTGAACTGGGAGATTGCACTGCAGGTTTGCGGCATACGGAAAAGATTGAGTATGTGGATGTTAGGAAAGAGGATGTGTTAGACCTGTTAAATTCTATCAAGATAGACAAGTTGCCGGGACCGGATGGGATGTACCCAGGTTATTGTGGGAGGTGAGGGAAGTGGTTGCAGAGCCCCTGGCGATGATCTTTGCGTCGTCCATGGAAACAGGAGAGGTTCTGGAGGATTGGAGGATTGTGGATGTGGTTCCTATCTTTAAGAAAGGGAACAGGGATAGTCCAGGAAATTACCGACCGGTGAGTTTGACTTCAGTGGTTGGTAAACTGATGGAGAGGCTTCTGAGGGATAAGATATATGAACATTTGGAGAAGTTTGGACTGATTAGAAATAGTCAGCATGGTTTTGTCAAGGGCAGGTCATGCCTTACGAGCCTAGTTGAGTTCTTCGAAAATGTGACTGAACACATTGACGAAGGAAGAGAGGTGGACGTAGTGTACATGGACTTTAGTAAGGCGTTTGATAAGGTTCCACATGCGAGGCTTCTGGAGAAGGTGAGAGGGCATGGGATCCAAGGGGCTTTGGCCTCGTGGATCCAGAACTGGCTTGCCAGCAGAAGGCAGAGAGTGGTTATGGATGGGTCTTGTTCTTCATAGAGGTCGGTAACCAGTAGAGTGCCTCAGGGATCTGTTCTGGGACCCCTGCTGTTTGTCATTTTCATAAATGACCTGGATGAGGAAGTGGAGGGATGGGTTAGCAAGTTCGCCGACGATACAAAGATCAGTGGTGTTGTGGATGGTCTGGAGGGATGCCAAAAGTTGCAGCGGGACATAGACAGGATGCAAGACTGGGCGGAGAAGTGGCAGATGGACTTCAATGCAGATAAATGTGTAGTGGTCCATTTTGGCAGGAATAATGGGATGAAGGAGTACAATATAAGGGGTAGGAGTCTTAGCTGTGTTGTAGAACAGAAGGATCTCGGGGTCCGGGTCCATAGGACTTATAAATCGGCCTCGCAGGTGGAGGAAGTGGTCAAGAAGGTGTACGGTGTGCTAGCCTTCATTAATCGAGGAATAGAGTTTAGGAGTCAGGAGGTAATGATGCAGCTCTATAAGATTCTTGTCAGACCCCAGTTGGAGTATTGTGCGCAGTTCTGGTCACCTCAATATAGGAAGGACGTAGAGGCTATTGAGAGGGTTCAGAGGAGATTTACAAGGATGCTGCCTGGATTGGGAGGCAGGCCTTATGAAGATAGGTTGAGGGAGCTGGGACTGTTCTCACTGGAAAGACGTAGGTTGAGAGGCGACTTGATAGAGGTTTGTAAAATGTTGAGAGGAATAGATAGGGTGGACTCTCAGAGACTATTTCCCCAAGCGGAAATGGTCAATATGAGAGGATACAGATTTAAGGCGCAGGGAAGCAAATACAAAGGTGATGTCAGGAGTAGATTTTTCACTCGGAGGGTGGTGAGTGAATGGAACCGACTGCCGTCGGAGGTTGTTGAGGCAAACTCACTGGGGTCTTTTAAGAGACTTCAGGATGAGTATATGGGAAAGAATAGGATAGGGGGTTATAGATAGGTCTGTGGATTGGTAGATGTGATCGGCGCAACTCGTGGGCCGAAGGGCCTGTTTGTGCTGTATTGTTCTATGTTCTATGTTCTATGTTCAAACCTCATATTCTTGCAAGGATGGGATCTTACCAATAAAGATTACTCACTGAAGAGCTGGCTAATGATGAAGGTGAGGAACCGAGGGCTGAGGCAGAGAAATGTTGTAATACAAGCCACGCAATGACAAGAGCGACTCTTGATCTCTTCAAAGTTATATTCAGGTGCCTGAATCTTCCCCACGTCTCCCAGATAGTGGGATTCTGTTGTGCATTACACAAGCTGGTATAGCAGAGAGAAAAGGCACAGGCTGTAGAGTGCAAGACATCTTCAAAAATCCACAATGTGCTAACTGGCAGTTGAAGGGTGGCTAGCGACTAAAGAGGGGGTGATCTGAGGCAGATTTGGGAGTTGTCTGGAGCGGGGAGGGGGGGGTGACTGAATGATCAAAGGCAGTAGGGGTGTTACAGGATTCTGTTGGTCGGGAAAGATGAGGGGGTGGCTTAAAGCTGAAGGCGGACTATCGAAACCATCTTAGGTATACATTTCAAAAAGCTTTCAGGCAAGATTCAAATAAGTTTTTCCTGCTGACTGCAGTCTCTTCAAGGCAACAACTCCAAAGAGACAACAGTTGGTGTCCTTTAAAAAGAAGATGTTGGCTTTGTTTGGCTGATGTGGGATGATGGAAGTGGAAGTTGGAGAAAGAGAGCCTACTTCTGCTTTTACCCCCATGACCCACTGGGTGCTGTTAAATTCCAGCATTTTGTGCATACTGTGCATGCAACTTAACTCCTTTTATCAGCAATTCCTCTTACAGTATTTTTAACTAGCTGTTTACCAAAATGTTTTACAGACAACGAAGCATTTTCTGAATTCTTGAATTATAGCCACTGTTGTGATATAAGGAGCACTTGAGAATGATATGGAGGAAAATAACAAAATCCTGTAAATAACAGAGTTTATAGACACTTAAAAATATTAATTTCACCTCATACAATAGACATTAATAATGATTCTGCATTTAATTTTGTACATTTGCTCTTAAAATGTCTCTGAATTATAACATAGATTTTGATATGTTGAAAAATAGATTACTACATTTCTTCATAGTACATTGCCAGTCTTGGTGAAGCAGACCAGGAACTGTTCAAAGTGAGAGACAAACTATTTATAGAATGGGTAAATGAGCCAATTTTTGAGAAAATTGAACCATCCTTTACCTGCAAGAATGAATTGAGTTGTCAGGATGGCATCATACCCTGGGGAGCAAGAGTAGTTATTCCTGTACCAGGCAGAGAGCTGTTCCTAACTGAGTCACACAACACTCATCTTGGAACTGTATGATGACATGCTTGCCAGGAGTTATGTGTGGTGCCCTGGTATTGATGCTGATATCAAAAAGCTAGTCAAGCATTTTCAACAATGCTCTCTGTAATAAAGTTTGCCTACTACAGCCCCATTGCTCTCTTGCCATTCATAGGCACAAATCCATATAATTATGTGGTAAAAGTAACTTAGTGTGGATGCTGGAAAATCCTGAGCAGATCTGACAGCATCTGTGGAGAGAGAACAAAGCTAATGTTTCAAGTCTGGATGATCCTTTGTCAGAGCTGAAAACAATTGAAAATAGATTTATAGCTTTGTGCTGTTGAGGTGTGGGAGCTCGTTGGCTGGATGGGGGGCCAATGATGAATGAATACAAGGGAGAGATTGACAAAGATGTCATGGACAAAAAGGCAAAGGGAATGTAAATGGTGGTGATCAAGGCTAAAAAGGATGCTGAGAGTGGCACATTGTGTTAATGGCAGAAAAAAAGATGAGCAGTGTATCAAAGGATAACCTGGAACAGGTAAAGATGGTCCTAGTGTAGCAGAGGGAGAGGACAGAGTTAAGGGAGAAAAGATGGAAGGCAGGATTAAAAGAAAAGGGGAATATGAAAAATGAACAAATGGAAGAAATCTAATAAATAAATAACTCTTCAATACAGTACCAAGTTCCAAATTCTCATCACTTTGATTCAAAAGATATTTCTTGATATGCTTATTGTATTTTCTAGTGATTGGCTTATATTTATGACCTCTAGTTTTTGACTTCCCATGAGTTCTCTATCAAACAGAATCACAGAGTCGTTATGGTGTGGGAGGAGGCTATTCAGGTCTTCATGTCTGTATTAGCTCCTCGAATGAGCATTATGACTTAGTATCATTCTTCTGCTATTTGCCCATATCTCCACATATTGTTTCTATTCAAATAATCATCTAATGCTGTCTTGAATTCCTCAACTGAATCTGCTCTGCCACATTTACAAGCAGTGCATTTCAGACCTGAATCACTCACTGTGTGAAAACCTTTGTCATCACATTGTATTTGCTTTTTTTGCAAATCACTTTATATCTGTGCCCTCTTGTTCTAGATCCTTTTACAAATAGGAACAGTTTCTCCCTAATTTCTCTATCCAGATTTTGAACACGTCTATTAGGTCTCCTCTTTCTCTTCTTCTCCCCAAAGAGAACAGTCCCAACATCTCCAATCTACCTTCATAACTGAAGTTTCTCATCCTTGGAACCATTCTTGTAAACCTCTTCGGCACTCTTCTAATGTTCATATCCTTCCCATAGTGTGGCATCCAGAACTGTACACAATAATTCAAATGAGTTTTAATTAGTCTGCTAGACAATTTCAGGATAACCTCTTCGCTCTTGTATTCTATGCCCTATTAATAAAGCCAGAATACTAAATGCTTTATTCTTTGCTGTATCCAGTTGTCCTCCCACCTTCAATGATCAATGTATACAAACAGATACAAACAGATCCCTTTGCTCCTGCACATTCTTTGGAGCTGTATTCTTTACTGTATACTTTCTCTCCATGTTCTTCCTATCACAATGAATCACCTCATGTTTCTCCAAATTGAAATTCATCTGCCTCCTATCTGTCCACTCCACCAATTTATCTATATTCTTTTGAAGTTCCACTCTGTCTTCTCACTGTTTACAATAAACTTTGAAATTATTCCCTGCACACCAGGACCTAGATCATTAATATATATCAGGAAAAACAAGGGTTCCAGTACTGACCTCTGAGAAAATTCACTACACGCTTACCTCCAACCTCAAAAATATTCATTAATATATTTGTTACTTGCTGTTTTCAGTCAATCAGCCAACTTTGTTTCCACTTTGCAAGCTATAACTTTTCTCACAAGTCTGTCATGTGGCAATGTATACCACATCAAAAGCATCACCCTTTGTGTTACCTTTTAAAAAAAACTTAAGCAAGTTCATGCTGGCTCTTTCTAATTTTTCATGTGATTATTAATTCTATCTAAAAAACCTTCACATCTCTAAAGACCTTTATTAAGTCAACTCTCAGATATCTTTCTTCCAGAGGAAAGAAACTTGACCTGTTCAGTTTTCCTTTAGATAATTATACCTACACAGCTCTGGTATCATCTTGTAAATTTTTATAGCGCTCTTTCCACTGTTTCTATAAATGAAGATTAGAATTGTGTGCAGTGTTCAGAGTGTGGTCTCACCAAGGTCTAAATACATTTAACATTGTTGTTTTTGAATTCTATTCCTGTGAAAGTGTTTCCCAGTGTCATGTTTGCAGTTTTTATGGTTTTGTTATTCTGGGTTGCTATTATTAATGATTTGTGAATCTGTACTCCCAGATCTCGTTGAGGCTCAAGCCCTTTTACACATTTAGGGTGTGATTATCTGGCAGACCTCAGGACCTTGGAATGATATTAGCCTAAACAAAATTCAGTAGTCTTATGCCTCTGAAACACCTGTGCTGAGAATAAATGTAGTTGCAAGGATATTGGAATCGGGAATCATTTCCTCTAATGTAGGATGTAAACTCCAATGTGTAATGTCACGTACATAATTAAAATGTCACTGTTGGCTGTGAATTCAGGACTGTGATGATTTTCACACTGATGGATGGACATAGCCATTCAGATGCTTGGATTACTCAAAATTATTTCTGATCTCTATCCATCCTGCAGCCCAGTTCTTCAATGATATCCGCATGCTCCTCCAAACTGTGCACCTTGGTGTACTTACCCAAGCTTTTTGTGCATTTTGGTTGGCCTTTTCCCTTCCTCAGCTGCTTCTCTTCTACCAAATGATGTATTCTGGCTAAACCTACTCTCTCAAATTAATGCTAAAATTCTGTGTTGTGTCCATGCAGAGCTAAGATGCCTATCTGAAGTGATTGTTCTCCACATCCAGGAGTTTGAATGAAAATCCTCTTCAATTACAGATGGACAGTTGCGTAACAAAGTAAGAATTTTGAGTGCACAATGAAGGAAAGATCAATGCTGGACATTGACAGTTAATGTGTATTAACTGCAACACAGAGTTATTTCTTTCTGTGCATAAATGTACTTAAAACATAGTGTGACATTTCAATAGTACTTGCACCTTCTAAAAGGCATCTTGGACATATATTGGCATTTTCTTCCTCTTTTTCCCCATTTAATCTGAGAGGCCTGAAATAGATATAGTTTTGTTTTTTTATAAGTATTTCTAAAGATGGTTGCACATTTTTCCAATGATTAATGCCAGATTTCTTTACAAGAACCATTCATAAGCAGATGAATGCAGGGTAGATCAGTTAGCTACTGGTTGCTGCTTCATCTGAACTGAAGAATATCATGCTGTGTCAGGGAGCATCAAAAAAGAAATAACTGTATTCAGTCCAAGTAATTACTAGGTTTGTAGTTAGACCTGTTTTTAAAAATTTAACTCGATACAAATTTCAATTGTTGTCCTCAGATGGCCATTTCCTCACAAGGCAGCAAACTGGGTCATAGAATTCAGTTCCGTAGCACTATTAGTGCCACAATCCAAAAGGATCTGAACCCACATTTGTTGGCCAGAATGTTTTCAGCTAGCTCTGTTACAGCCCACTAGGTAGGCCCTGATTGATGGGGCGATTAGCATGAGTGTACTACGCATGCATTGGAAGCATGCAGAGTGAACAGTGGATTGTGACATCAAACAATCCCTAATGCACACAATTTATCACCATGAATCACACAAATCCAATCATCAGCCTCACCCCCAGCATAAGGAACCTTCCACTAATGTCAGTTACAGATTCAATTATCCAACTTTCGGGTGAGGTGCTTCTGACTTGTCTACTGTTAGTTTGTAGGCTGTTGGAACTTAGTAAGCATTTGGATTTTCAAGGGAGTGGTGCTGGATCATAACAAGGATGTCTGAAGAGTTAGAAGGCCTGTCACAAGAAAGTCTACTTCAGTAATGGGGACAATCATTGAAGTTCTTCTTGTACAGCAGCATGGTCTGGACATGGAGGAATGGCAACAAGGAGGGAAGCAGTGCACAAGAAGAGAAGGTGAGCTCTCCACCTATGGTGTTTATGGGGCATTTCTCCTACTTACACCTCTGCCCTGAGCCGCGTCTGTGCCACATGAATTTCACCAAGGAGGTACTGACTGAACTGTGCCACCTCCTACAACCTAACCTTCAGTCTCACAGCAGAGTAATGATGGTGCTGCCAGTGGCTGCCAAGATCGCTGTGACTCCACAATACTTCAGAAGTGGATCCTTTCAGGTGGAGGCAATTGACATCAGTAACATCTCACAGTTTTTAAAAAAAAATTTGTAAGACATGGGCATCACTGGCTAGCCAACATTTATTGCCCATATAAATGCCCATATTACCACCTTCTCGAGTTGCCCTCGAGAAGGTGGTAATGAGCTGCCTTCTTGAAAAGGTGCAGTCCACATGTTGTGGGTTGACCCACAATGTTATTGGGAAGGGAATTCTAAGATTTTGACCTGGCTGCTACAAAGGAACGATGATTTATTTCCAAGTCAGGATAGTGAATGTCTGGGAAGGGAACTTGCGGGTGGTACTGTTCTATGTATCTGCTGTCCTTGTCCTTCTAGATAGAAGTGGCCATGGGGTTGGAAGATGTTGTCTAAGGATCGTTGGTCAATTTCTACGGTGCATCTTGTAGGTAGTATACACTACTGTCACCGAGCATTGGTGGTGGAAGGAGTGGATGTTTGTGGATGTGGTGTCAATCAAGTGGACTGCTTTATCCTGGATGGTCAAGCTTCTTCTGTGTTGCTGAAGCTGCACTCTTCAAGGCAAGTGATGAGTTTTTATCACACTCCTGACTTGTGCCTTGGAGATGGTAGACTGGCTTTGGAGAGTGAGAAGGTGAATTAATCACCACGATATTGCTAACCTCTGCCCTGTCTCTTATTGCCCTCCATCACTAGAAAGGTTTATTATTCATCACTGGAAAAGGAGATGAGTGAAGCCTTCTACTGAAGAGGGGAATTCACTGCCTTCTTGCTGATCAGAAAGAAGTAGAAGGAACGAGCATCATGAATTCAAGTCTGGGACGACAGAATCAGCCTTCTGTAGATCAATTGCAGCCTACAAAATTTAAGTCTGTAGGGTGCAATCAACTCCACAGGTTAACAGGGAAATGCTCTGTAACCATACAGGTGACCAATCTAGCAAGAAACGGTGTGTGACCATATATTCCTCTTGGCAAAAGCCTCTTTCTTGGCAGCAGCCACAGTGTGTTTATCCTGTGCCAGTCAGCCAAACCTGCCATGTTTAGTCCCTATCAAATAACTAGAGGTTGGCTGCTGGGTATTAAAGCGTATTCTTTATACACCTGGATATATACTTCTCTGTTATGAACTTGTGCTTATATCAAATATTGATTTTTAATTCATTGGCTAGAAATAGGAAAGTACTTTTAAAAAAAACAAATTTTTGAGGCAGATGGAAGGACTGGTTCAAATTGGGGGAAAATTTTCGATTTTGGAGCTATGTCCAGCACAAAGAAAGGTCATTATGGCAATTAAAGAGCAAACATCTCAGCCCCAGGAAATTTCTGCAAGAATTACTCACAGTGAGGTTCTAAGGCTAAAGAACTTCCAGCTTTTTAAAATGTATTTGTCCATCAGATGTGGACATGCTGGAAAGACAGCATTTATTGCACATCCCACATTGAGCCACTTTATCACTGAATTTCCCCTCAACATAAGATCAGGAGATGTACACTGGTGATTGCAATGCTCAGTACCATTCACAACAGATATGCCCACATACAACAAAGCTTCAGCTGATAAGTAACAAGAATCATTTGCACAAAAATAAGCATCTCCAATAAGAGGGAATCTAACATCTCCTCTTGACTTTCAACAATATTACCATCATTAAATGCCCCAAAATTACTATTCACCAGAAATTTAACTGAACCAGCCATATAAACACTGAGATAATAACAGCAGATCTGAGACTGGGTATTTTGCAGCATCTGTATACATTTTCTTGACTCTTCAAAGTGTGGCCACTATCATCAAGGCACCATCAGAAACCAATTGCTTAGATGAACGCTGCTCCAATATCTCCCAAAAAGCTCAATAGCATCCAAGATAAAACAGTTTTTTAAATTAATACCCCACCCACCACCTTAAGCATTCACTCCCTCCATCACCAGTCCACAATGGCAGTGATATGGACCAGCCTGAAGATGCACTGCAGCAATTTGACAAACCTCCTTCAACTGCATTTTCCAAACTTGCAACTTCTACCATGAGATGGCGAAGGGAAACAAGTGTATAGAAACCTCATGACGTTCAAGGTGCCCTCCAAAATATAAGAGTTGGAAATATGTCCCTGTTCTTTTTACTGTTGCTGGGTCAATTTCCTGGAATTTCATTCCCAGCAGCACTATAGGTATACCTACATAAGATAGACTGCAGTGGTTCAGGAAGGCAGTTCCCCACCACTTTCTGAAGAGCAATTGAGAATGAGCAACAAATGTTGGCCTTGCCAGTGATGCTCTCATTCCATGAATGAAAAATAAGGGGGATAACTGGCTTTTGCTTGGAGTCATACGTAGCATGGAAGAACTTGGTTGTGGTTATTGAAGATTGATTATCTCAGCTCCAGGTTGTAGGATTTCCTCAGGGCAGTTTCCTATACCAAACTTGGCACTGAGAGGAACCCCCCCCAGAGAATGGAGAGGCTGGCGGGGGATAGTGTGAATATTGTTAGCAAACAAATGGCTTGGCTCCTGTTGTAGGAAGGAGGCAAAACTGAGGAAAGCTATGAACTGAAGTCTGCTATCCTTTTCTGCATTTGACAAGCTTTCAATTTTCGGTTGATCAACAGGACTATTGCTAATTTGATTTGGATGGAGGAATGCTTGGAGCAGGATGTAGAGGAGAAACATCAATAGCAACATCTCAAGGCAGCAAGGAAATAGAAGGTAAAAATGAAAAGATGAGACATCAGCTGTACAGAGACTTGATCAGATCCCACCTGGAGTATTAAATTCAACACTGTGCACCAAATCTCAGGAAAGATATATTGGTCTTGGAAGGATTCAGCACAGATTCAACAGGATCTTGGCTTTAGGAAGGAGTAGACAATTCACTTTACATGGTTTGTCTGGTCTAATATCCTGGCATTTGCCATGGTTTATTGTCAGCCAAACATTGAGGTACAAATTGATCTGGGTTTTGACTCTTTTCACCATGCAACAGACAATTGCCGGGTGTGAAATCCCGCACCTAATCCATGCCATATTGATTGATGTACCTGGCAGCTATCTGTAATCAGTGTTGGGTCAATTTAAATACTGAAAAAAGGCTTCCTTCAGCACCCCTGTACAAAATGCTCGTAAAATTAAGTGGATCATACATCTTAAAGGGACTGCTGGAGGCATGAGGAAATGATGGAAAAGGATGTGGAGCATGGAGGATCATGAGTGAGGTACAGCTGGTCCAAATCAGCTCTCCCCGTTTCACCTTTTCTGCACTCAGTGTTTGTGATGTAGAATCATAGCATGCTTTCTCTCATTAAGCTGTGCCTAAGCCTCTGTACTCTTTTCTCCCCATTTATCCACAGTAATGTCCCTGGATTTCCTCGTTAATTTGCAGATCTGATGTTGATGTAGTGTAATGGTGCCTCCAGCAGCAAGCGGTGATTTTGGGGGAGGGAAACAAGCAAAGGAATTGGTCAGCTCCGATGGGCCCCTTGCTGCAGGGAGCAGTGTCCTTGACAAACTGAGGAGGAGAGCCTGATGCCTCGATATAAGGGAGAAATCAGGAAGGACAGAGCCAGGACTTGTAAATGGCAGTGTGGTCTAAGTCTGGGACAGTTTGAAGCTCCCGAATGTGCTAAGGAGCCAGGAAGGAAATTGGAAATCTAGTCAAACCAAGTCACAGCATCCCTGAGTCTGAAAAGCCTCATCAGAGAGAGTGAGAGAACAGGACTGCAGCCAGGAACTGGGCTGCAGAACAAGTCTGAACAAGCCTGGTGAGTGACTGTGTGGGAAGCCAAGGCTGCAAATAGGACAAAGAACTGGAATATTGGCAGTGAATATTCTCTGTAAATAGTTTGTTTCTTGGAGTCACACTTTCTCTTGTTGTTGATACCGCTTTGATGCCAGTGGAATAAACGAACCTTGTTTTATAACCTCTATTCTTTTTAAATCTCAAGTTACATTAACATATGACTGGAACTGATCTGTTCTGATCTGATTATGAGGACAAGGGGAGTGGGGACAGGGTGTGGGGGAGAGAAGGAAATTTCAAAAACAACCTGTGAACTTCCTCTTGCCGAACAACTAAACATAAGTAACACACTCAGATCTGAAATTCATCTCAAACGTGATGGGACAGAACTTCATATAAATACGATGACTAAATTCATTACACTTGATGCAGTGGGGTGTGCTGGTGATAGCGGGGAGGGCGGTAGCAGCATTGATGGACAAGTGTCTGTGCTAATTTTAATTTTTAGCCACAATGGGGTCTGTATTTGGTCTGAGTAGGAAGGTGCTGAAATTTGGACATTTCCCAATATCCTCCATTGGGGAAAAGATGCTTTTAAAAACTTTTCTGCAGAAGTATACACGGAATGGTGAGGTTAACAGTTCTATTGATTGTGGCCTACATTGGGTACTTTCACTGCAGGAAGAAGAAGGAGGGGCTCAATATCACCACTGAGGTAATTAAAGTCTCCTGGATATCAGTCAGAGTTTAATGTAAGATGCTGAGGTGAGAGTGCTTCAGCATGGTGGCTCAGAAAGACAGATTAAGCTTACAGAGTGCTTTAATTTTATTTCAGTTTCAGACAGGAGCTTGTTCCACCATTTAACTTAATCAAACATAGTTGCTCTTCCATCTCAATGTCATCTTCCTGCACCATCCCCATATCCCTTCATGGCTTTGGTATTCAGAAATCTATCAACATCTGCTTTGAACATACTCAATGACTGAAAGTCCACCACCCTCTAGAGTAGAGAATTTCAAAGATTTACCACCTTCTGACAAGAAATTCCTCTTCATCTCAATCCTAAAGTGCTTCCTAGTTATTCTAGGACTGTGTCACCTGGTTCTGGATCCCACCCCCGACCAGGGCAAACCAGCTCAGGGAACCATGACTTCATTTTATGGTGTCAGTGATCAGGAGGTGAGATGGGAAGTTCAGGAGTGGAAGGTCCTTGCTGTTGGGGAGCAGTGCATCCATGAGGTATAGGGTGTCTGAATAAGGAGTTCCCCTGAGCCTGCAACCAGTCAGCCAGGCTGATAAACGTGACTTGGAATATTTATTCTGTGGTGGCTTTTATTTTTAAATTGAAAGTTATAGTGATCAGTATCAGAGGGAAGGTAGGATTTGGGACTATTAGCGAAAGGAGACTTGGCATTGCAGTTAGGGCATCTTACTCAATGATGAGCACTTTGTGGATAGCCAGGTTAGAATTGAATAGTCTTAGTTGTCTTCTCTCTTCTTCCATTCCCTTTCCTTCTGCATACTGCTGTTCCTCAGCCTTTCACAGTTAGTTCTAAATGTGGATGCCTTATGAAGGTAAGGTTGCAAAGCAATCATCTGACCATCATGAGTCTTGATGCTTGCTCTTATCAATACTACATGACTGCTATGAACAGTCAAGAAAGATGCCTATATGGACCTGCACAAACAAACATATGAATTAGGAACATGAGTACACCACTTCAGCCTATTCCGCTATTCAATATGATCTTAGATAGTCTGATTTCCAAAACTTCACATTCCACTTTCCCCCAATAACCTTATTCAAGAATCCACTTACGTCTGGCTTAAAAAATATTTCATGCTGCTACCACTCTCGAGAGCAGAATTCCAAAGACTCATGGCTCTCTGAGAGAAAAAAATTCTTGTTTCTTATCTTAAATGGGAAATTGTGCACCATGTCATAAAAATATAAGAACTAGGAGCAGGAATAGGTCATCTGGCCCCTCAAGCCTGCTCCCCTATTCAAGAAGATCATGGCTGATCTTTTTCTGGACTCAGCTCCCTTACCTGCCCGTCACCATAACTCTTAATTCTTTTACTGTTCAAAAATTTATCTATCCTTGCCTTAAAAACATTCATGAGGTAGCCTCAACTGCTTCAATGGGCAGGGAATTCCACAGATTCACAACCCTTTGTGTAAAGGAGTCCCTCCTCAACTCAGTCCTAAATCTGCTTCCCCTTATTTTGAGACCATGCCCCTAGTTCTAGTTTCACTTGCCAGTGGAAACAACTTCCCTGCTTCTACCTTATCTTCCCTTCATAATCTCACATGTTTTTATAAGATCTCCTCTCACTCTTCTGAATTCCAATGAGTATAACCTCAGTCTACCCTCATAAGCTAACACTGTCAACTCCGGAATCAACCTAGTGAATCCCCTCTGCATCACCTCTCATGCCAGTATGTCCTTTCTCAAAACTGTGCACAGTACTCCGGGTATGGCCTCACCAGCACCTTATATAGTTACAACATAACCTCTCTGTTTTTAAACTCCATCCCTCTAGCAATGAAGGACAAATTCCATTTGCCTTCTTAATTACCTGCTGCACCTGCAAACCAACTCCTTGTAATTCTTGCACAAGGATGCCCAGGTCCCTCTGCACAGCAGCATGCCACAATTTTTTATCATTTAAATAATAGTCTATTTTGCTGTTATTCCTAGCAAAATGGATGACCTTACATTTACCAACATTGTATGCCATCTGCCAGACCCTCTCCCACTCACTTAGACTATCTATAGCCCTTTGCAGACTTTCAGCGTCCTCTGCACACTTGGCTCTGCCACTCATCTTACTGTCATCTGTGAATTTTGACACACTACACTTGGCCGCCAACTCCAAATCATTTTTTCAAATTGTAAACAACTGCCGTCCCAACACTGATCCCTGAGGCACACCACTGGTCACTGATCGCAACCAGAAAAGTACCATTTACCCACCCTCTTTGCTTTCTGTTTGTTAACCAATTCTCTATCCATGCTAATACATTACCCATAATACCACGCACCTTTACCTGATGCAGCATCTTGTCAAATGCCTTCTGGAAATCCAGGTACACTACAGGTTCCTTATTGTCCACTGTACATGTAATGTTCTCAAAAAATTCCACCAAATTATTAAACGTGACCTGCCCTTCATGAACCCATGCTGCATCTTATCAGTGGGACAATTTATATCCATTTGTCTCGCTATTTCCTCCTTGATGGTAGATTCAAGCATTTTCCCTACTACAGAAGTTAAGCTTATGAATCTATAGTTACCCAACTTTTGCCTACTTCCTGTTTTAAACAGTGACGTTATATTTGCTGTTTTCCAATCTGTGGGAACCACCCCAGAGTCCAGGGAATTTTGGTAAATTATCACTAATACATTTGCTATTTCTCCCACCATCTCTTTTAGCACTCTGGGAATCATTCTATCAGGACCAGGAGGCTTGTCTACTTTAACCCCATTAACTTGCCTAACACTACCTCTTTCATGATAATGATAGTTTCTAGGTCCTCATCTGCCATAGCTTACTGTCATCAATTTTTGGCATGTTATTTGTATCTTCCACTGTGAAGACAAAAAACAAAATATCTGTTCAATGCCTCAGCCATTTTCTCATTTCCAGTTATTGTATTCCCTTTCTTAGCCTCTATAGGACCAATGTTTAATTTAGCCACACTTCTTCATTTTACATATTTGTAGAAACATTTGCTATGTTTTTATATTCTGAGCCAATTTACTCTCATAATCCATCTTACTTCTCTTTAAAGCTTTTTTCATGACTTTCAAAGATTTCCCAATCCTCTAGTTTCCCACTAATCTTTGCCACTTTGTATGCATTTCCTTTAAATTTGATATCCTCCTTTATTTCCTTAGATATCCATGGCGGATTCTCTCTTTTTCTACAGTCCTTCCTTTTCACTGGTATATACTTATGCTGAACACTGTGAAAAATCACTTTGAAAGTCCTCCACCGTTCCTCAATTGTCCCACCATAAAGCTTTTGCTTGCAGTGTACCTTAGGCAATGTTTCCCTCATTCCTTTGTAGTCTCCTTTCTTTAAACATAAGACACTAGTATTGGATTTTACTTTCTCACGCTTCATCTGAATTTTAAATTCAACCATACTGTGATCACTTCTTCCGAGGGGATTCCTAACTGTAAGATCATTAATTATTCCTGTCTTATTACACAGGACCAGATCTAGGATAGCTTGCTCCCTCATAAGTTCCATTACATACTGTTCAAGGAAGCAATCATGGATGCATTCTATGAACTCCTCCTCAAGGTTGCCTTGACTGACTGGTTTGACCAATTGATATATCGATTAAAATCCCCCATGATAATTGTTGTACCATTTTTACATACATCAGTTATTTCTTTGTTTATTTCTCGCCCCACCATGATGTTAACATTTGGTGGCCTATAGACTATGCCTATCAATGACTTTTTCTCCATACTATTTCTAATTTCCACCCAAATTGATTCAACCTTTTTTCCATAGAACCTATATCATCTCACACTATCGCCCTGATGTCATCCTTAAATATCAGAGTTACAACATCTCCCTTAACATGTCATGAGGCCTCCAAGTGCTGGGTTCTCCCTGGGTGTGGTCTCTCCTTGCTGTTGGAGTCTGTACTTCTCCAGCGCACTTATTAGTAGAATTGTGAGCTCCACTGGCTGCATCCTGAGATCTCTCGGGACTCTACAAGGGATGAGGCAAAGAGACAGAGAAAGAGAAAGAGATATATACAGGCAGGTTGGTGTCGCAGTCAGGTATTTTCAGGGCTTCTTAAGAGCCCTTGCCCTCCCAGTCCTGGAATCTGTCAGCCCTACATTTTATCTATCAGCCAGGTTTCATTCACACGCCTGTTGCCCTTTCAACTTCATCAGCCATGGTCAATGCCCTTCATAGTTCCTCGTAGGGTCCTAACTGGTTCATCCCTCTTTTAACTTCAACATCACAGGGGTTCTGACAGATTGTTTCAATGATACCCCATCCCTCATGTGCAGGGTTAACTATTATACATTGGAGGTCTATTGGATTCTCTATGGCAGGTGCGATGGGCAACTGACATTGTTGAGGTTTAGCTCATGATGGCCAATTGGTTTGATGAGCATGACTCTTAGGGATGTTAGAGGGCATGATTACTCTGAAGCAGAGATGGGGAGTACTAATAGGGGCTGTTCATCCCGGCATCTCATTGCTGTCAGGAAGTGCCATTTAAGACCCCTGAGCCACCATTGCATAATCTCTAAATGCTTCCACACCTATCTCACTCCCCTGCCTTCCACCCACCCCAGGCTTGTTACAACCCTGCCTTCCCTTTTGGGATCTCATCCAACTAGCCTCTTAGCATACCTACCTTCTGTCTCATCATACCCTTTGCTTCATCTCATGAGCCCCACACCCAAAGATGCTACTTACTCTGATGCCACTAATGGATGATTCACTCAACGTTCATTTAACTTTACTAACAATACAAACAGCAGACTGACACAGTGACTTCCCCCGTACTCCCACTCTGTCACTGGCAAGATTCACAGTACCGCCCCCACAGTCTTTGCACTCCCCTACTTCTCAGCTTCCACAGACCTTTCACACACTTAAGGGGAACTCCCCCCTCTGTGACGTGCAAAGTTCACCAGGACTGGGGAAGAAATCTAGTGTAAATCCTATTATGACCCCTCGCAAGAGTTAGCAGCTTTGACAGAATTTAAATCCATGGCTAATGGGCCCACTAAATGTCAACCATTCTGTCAAGCTTTTTATCTTGCACTCATCAGGACAAGTACACCAATATTAGGGAAGGCAGTTGTTTCCTCCACATCGAAATACCTTAGAGCCGAATTGCCACCTCCTGCTCCTATTTTCTATATTTCAGATATTATGCAAATGCAATAAAAGTAATAATTTATCTGTGGCTAGCAGTACAAATTGTATTGGTTATGATCAAGGTTTTTCATGGAGTGAGAACGTGTGAACATATCTCGCAAAGGATCAAGGTACTTTCCAAATCAACATCTTTATACTGATTAAGGAAGTCATCTGGAATATTTATACCTGTTTCCAACATAGTTCCTCACATCCTGATTTGAATTCATGGGAAAAAGTTTGGATATGGCAGGTGGTCTGAAAGACTTCCAAAGCCTGGAGGGGTTGGTGGGGGGGGGGATGCAGTGAGAAGTTGCGCTCTTACTTGCGACCAACGTAACGAAACAATATGATCAGGCAAGAGACGAAAACCCAGCTTTGTGCCTGGTTTCTCACCTTTCACAATGACACCATCCGCATGGTGGTATCATCATGAGAGCCTTGCAGCTAGGAAGGGGATGAGGCTGATTTAATTATTTATCATTTTATTTTGACATTATTACTTGCCTTAATGACCTCGCTGGTGAAGGTCTTCATTGACAAAGACCAGGAGGTCCTCACTGGCAAAGAACAGTCAGACATGATGGCCTTGCCAGTGGATTTGAAGATGTCTAAGCTCCCTGGATGGTTTGGATCAGGGGACGGGACCCACAAAATAGGTGCAATTCTCTCTCACTTTCATACTCTTTTGGCACTCTGAACTTTTTTGGTAAGATCACTTCTTGGGAATTAAACCAATCTCTTCCTCCAATATTCTTCCTCAAATATAGATTCCTCAGTCCACACCACTGCAAGGTGTCCAGCACCATTGGTCTTTTTCAATCTACATTGCAGCAATATAAAGAATGGCTTCAATGCAGCAAGCTTGTAAATGCCATAGAGTTTACTGGGGAAGAACGCCAAGAATTACCTTCTCACTTTTTCCTGCCAAAAAGCCTCATGGAATTATGGAATGGTATCAGGATATAAGTTTCTGAAAATAATGGTTAACTTTGTACTTCATAATAGTGCATGGTGCTCTCAACAAGATTGAATAAAAATTATGTTTGTAGTCTGAGATGCATAAATATAAGTTTGCTACTCAAAACAAATCTCCCAATTAAACACTGCATTTAAAGAACCCAAGAGACAAAATATCGGATACTCTCAATAGGTCTGGCAGTATTTGTAAGGAGAGAAAACAGCTGACATTTTGAGTCCAGATAACCCTTTGTCAAAGCTCACCTGGACTCGAAACATCAGCTCTTTTTTCTCCTTACAGATGCTGCCAAACCTGCTGAGATTTTCCAGCATTTTCTGCTTTAGTTTCAGATTCTGGCATCCACAGTAATTTGCTTTTATGCTGCATTAAAAGAGGCAGATTAAGATAATGGTGACAATGGAAATAGTGGCAGATTGTTTGTATGCTTATCATTTGTTTACAACCTAATTGTGAAAAGTTGTTGTTTCAATATTTTACTGCAACTACCAAAAGAAGAATTGAAAACAAATCCCAAATTTCATTATACAAAGGGAGCACAAGAAAGTGATATGCTGTGGCATAACAAATATTAGGATGTCAACACTTTCTGCAAGTAGATCAATTTGCTTTTGGTGTTCTGCAATTTTGCATACAAAACATTTCAGGGATAGCACTGGCTTGTTGGCTTTTGGGTGGATCTAACATCACTTAGCACACAAATCATCCAGATAACACATGATTGAAAATATTTATTACCAATCCAAATTAAGGCTCTTCTACATTTTCACTACCAGTTAGTAACATAATCAGGGCTTAAAGTACATCTTGAAATGGTGCCATAGACATAAATATTCATGGACGAGGAAAAAAAAACACTTGGCAGTAAGGTAATAAACTTTTCTTTGGTATCAAGTACAAACCATTGCCACTGCTGGTGAAGATCACTCAGAGATGCTTTTTCACACAGAACTCCAATAATTTTCAAATTTTACCCATTTTGATGTCCAACTGTGCACTTGGGGAATTGATAATATACTAATTAGATAATCTCGTTCCCTCCCGAGGTCTGCATCCACCTATAGCCCAGGCTGATAAGATGAATGAGCAAATGTGAGAATATTGTATGAAATTATTTTGGGTAGTTTCATCACAGTTTTCAGTGCACATTAGCCAGAGCGTAAATAAACCCAGTGTAACACATAATGGCAGTTCCATGTGGAAATGAAAGAGGGACGGTTAGCATAGCAAATAAAAAAAATTGACTCAGGCTAGTGGAAACATTCTTTTGTGTCGGATCCATGGAATATTACTGCAGCAGCTCCTCTCCCTGTGTGCACGTATTGTCAATATTTGCCATATAATGTAAACTGCCAGTGTAAACTTGTCATACCCTAATTATATATTTCCAGTGGAGCTGCTGCAGTAATCATGCTGACAGAGAGGATGTAATTACTATGTGATACGTTTGTATCAGTCGTATTCATTATAAATGTGGGGTGAGATTCTCCGGCCTCCCAGCTCTGTGTTTCCCACTGGTGGGAGGTGCTGTATTGTTTGCTAGCAGTTGGATTCTCTAGTCCCACTGCTGTCAATGGGAAATCCTGCAGGTGGGAATGGAAATGGAAATGGAATGCTGTACTAATTATTCCCCACCCTCCAATCCTGTTTCACTTTGGCCTAGACCTCCTGGATCATACCTTAGGACCTTTGAAAATGATCCAGGTGTCTGGACCATTTTCAGATGCTGACCTTGCTGGTGGGATGGTTGCACGGCATCACGATCCAATGGGAGTCGGCTAATTAAGAGGTTGTCTCCATGTTCATCATCCAGTTAAGGATGGCAGAGGAATTCACGAGGCCCATTCAGAGGACCTGCAGCACCAGGCAACTAGCAGCTCCACCGAGAGAGGTAGGCACAGTTGAAGTGGTTAGGGAACGTGGGAATCAAGAGAGAAAATTGAAGCCAGCAAATGAGAGTAATTGGAGGAAATTAGCATGGGTGATTGATTGAAATTGTGGCTATTTGTGTGGTTGGGGGTCAACTCTAATGGGAGGCATGGTAGTACAATGGCACAGCATATTGGCATAGTGGTTAGCACTGCTGCCTCACAGCACTAGGGACCCAGGATCAATTCTGACCTTGGGTGACTGTGTGGAGTTTGCACATTCTCCCCATGTTTGCGTGGGTTTTTTCCATGTGCTCCCAGTTTCCTCCCACAATCCAAAGATGTGCAGATTAGACAGAATGGCCATGCTAAATTAGAAACATTAAAAACAAAGTAAGGTAGAAACCCTACCGTGCAGAAGGAGGCCATTTGGCCCATTGAGTCCGCACCAACAACAATCCCACCTTAGCCCTATCCACACACTTACCCCATTAATCCCTCTAACTTACACGCCCTGGGACTCTATGGGCAATTTAGCAAGGCCAATCGACCTAATCTACACACCTCTGGAATGCCCCTATGTGTCTAAAGATGTGTAAGTTAAGTGGATCAACCATAGCAAATGCATAGGGTTATGGAGAAAGATAGGGGGATGGTCTTTCGGAGAGTCGGTGCAGACTTGCTGGGTCTAATGGCCTCCTTCTGCATTTGGGGGTTCTATGGTTCTATTTTTTAATAGCTTCAACAGTGCTGAATATAAATTGCACATAAATTTCTAGAATCTTTAGCATGAATTACACTGACTTAAAGTTAACTGCTTTCAAAAATGCAGTCCAACTGAGGGGAAGCTCTATCATAATAGGTTTGAGAATATATAGTCAAACATTCAACATCTGAAGTATATAATGAAAATTAACGTTTAGTATTTTCTTCATAATACTTTCACCAACGGTGCATTTCTCATCTTTTAAAAGTAGCTCCATTATTTTAATTTTCCTATTATGCTGTTTTGAACAGTTTCTTAATTAACCCTAAATAACCTTTTTCCTAAAGCTATAATGGCCCTTGAAATGAATAACAAAGACATTGAATTTTTCAAAGTGCCAAAAGCTTGGTTCCTCTGTTGATTTACCAAATTACTTCAAATTCTCTTTTCTTTTGATTTCAAAAAGAGAAAAAAAAGAGTAAGACTCATAATATTACATTATTTGACACTATCATTACCATCAGAAAAGCTGATGAAAAATACAATCCAAAGAAATTGGATACACTCTGCAAGGGTGTAGTGTAACTGTGAAGGATGATTTGGCAAAAGCATCCTGGGTACACATGGGTTGTATTGGATCTTTGTGGAAATTAAGGTGTGACCCATTTCCACTAAATTTCCAACCAGCTTTGGATATTCTGATCATTCTGATCAATGGACAGCACGGTGGCGCAGTGGTTAGCACTGCTGCCTCATGGCATCAAGGACCTGGGTTCAATTCCTAGCTTGGATCACGGTCTATGTGGAGTCTGCACGTTCACCCTGTGTCTGCATGGGTTTCCTCCAGGTACTATGGTTTCCTCCCATTGTCCAAAAGAATTGCTGGTCAGGTGCATTGGCTGTGCTGAATCCTCCCTCAGTGTATCCGAACAGACGCCGGAGTATGACGACTAGGGGATTTTCACAGTAACTTCATTACAGTGTTAATGTAAGCCTATTTGTGACACTAATAAATAAATTTAAACTTAAACATTCCTACTAGGGAAGTGAGGATTTCTTACCTGTTTCTGCTTATGTAGAACTATAGCTGTAACTATCGAGATTATATCAAATGGCCAAATTCACAGTAATTCAACCTCTGATATCTCAGTACATGTCTACATGAAGTGGCCATACAATATCTATCAGATGATGGAAGTGGGACTCACCAAATATGATATTTCCTTATTCTCGTGAGGTGAAGTAAGCAGTTGAATGTGGTAAGAAAGGACAAATTCTTTTAATAGGACCTTTGACTCTGTAAATTGGCCGGCTAGTTAACTGCCTGACAGGCATTTCATTTTCTCGAGCCACCTCTCAGGAGCAATGCAGAATTTTCACATGTTCTCAAACCATGGGTGAGACCCCCTTCAGGCACATTAAATCCAAACTGAGTTCTGATGAAAGGCCATCCAGACTCGAAACGTTGGCTCCATTCTCTCGCCACAAATGCTGTCAGACCTGCTGAGATTTTCCAGCATCTTCTGTTTTTTGTTTTGGTTTTCCATTGAACACACCCCTCACCACAGTATGAATGTGCTATTGGCGGGACAGCAAGATCCCACCTGTGTGAATGGCATCAAGACTTCAGCAAATACTGTTGCGTAAGAGAAGTTAGCGTTGTAGAAATATAATGATACCTCCTATTACTTGATGTGGAGATGCCGGCGTGGGACTGGGGCTAGCACAGTAACGAGTCTCACAACACCAGGTTAAAGTCACGAGCTTTTGGAGCACTGCCCCTTCAACAGGTGAGTGGAAAGCTGGGTTCACAAACAGGGCATAAATACACACAACTGCAAGATAATAGTTGGAATGCGAGTTTTTACACTTAATCAAGTCTTTACAGGTACAGATAATGTGAGTGGAGGGAGGGCTAATCACAAGTTAAATAGATATGAATTGTTTCAAACCAGGAAAGTCAGTGAGATTTTGTAAGCCCCGGCCAAATGGTGGGGTTACATGTAATGTGATACGAACCCAAGATCCCAGTTGAGGATGCCTTCGTGTGTGTAGAACTTGGCTATCAGTTTCTGCTCGGTGATTCTGTGTTGTCACGTGTCGTGAAGGCTGCCTTGGAAAACGCTTACCCAAAGGTCGGAGGCCAAATGCCTTTGCTGAAGTGTTTACACTATGTGTAACCCTTATCATTTGGCACGTGCTTGCAAAATCTTACTAACTGTACTGGTTTGAGACAATTCACACCTCTCTAACCTATGCTTATCTGTCTCTCCACTCACACTGTTTGTACCTGTAAAGTCTTGATTACCTATAAAGACTTGAATTCCAACCATTATTTTGCAATTGTGTCTATATATATCCTGTTTGTGAACACAACACTCCACTCACCTGATGAAGGAGCAGTGCTCCAAAAGCTTGCGATACCAAATAAACCTGTGGGATTTTAACCTGGTATTGTGAGACTTCTTACTGTGCCCATGCCAATCCAACGCTGGCATCTCCATATCATGGCTACCACCGACTGCTCAAACTGCCGGCTCAAAGTGAAGAGGATCTCCAAGTAGATCACACATATGGACACAGACATCAAGGGCCTGATTCTCCCATCATGATCCACAACTTCTCTGGCAGATCCAGTTGGGCAAATTGTGTCGTCGGCCTTTTTCCAGGATTTGCGCACGTGCCAGGAATGCATGCGCATCTCCCAGAGCTGGAGAACAGTCACAGTCTAGACCATGCTGGAAACCGGCAAGAAGACAGGTAAGTTTTTAAAATCTTTTTTTAATGTAGTTTAAATATGTTTTTCCTATCATTATCAGGAACTTACTGATCCAGTTTGAATCTCCCACTCTACCAGGCGTACTTTACTCGGGGAACAAGAGGGAGACCCTGCCAGAATGAAAGGGGGCAATCGGAGCCTCCCAGGGGGTTGGGTGTTGGGACAGTGGTGCCCCCTGGGCATGGGCACACTGGCAGTTCCAGCCTGTGCCCCTAACTCTGTCTCAGCAGCAAAGTACCCATGCCCAAGGGGCAACATGGCACTGCCAACAGCGCATCAGGCAGTGCCAAAGAGGGCAGTGATTGGGGTGCGCTGAGGGTGGGGGGGAGTGATCTGCCAGGGGGGCCTGTCTCCCAGGGAGTGTTTGACTCCGGGGACAGTCAGCATGAGGGAAAGATCTCTGTCGAGATTGGGGGGGTTGGGGTATCTCCTCTGCTAGGGGGTGGGCTAGACATTGCGGCACTCTGGGAGGGGATAGGGGTCGGGTCTGGCCCAGGAATTAATGTGAGGGCTGCGATCGGGTTGTGATGGAGGCTAGAGGGACAGCACTGCATGGATCTCAGTCTGGTTAATGATTGATCTGGACAGCAATCGGGGAGCCTGAAAGCTTGGAGTCACTGCGCATACGTAGAGTTCCAGAATTGTCAACATTGTCTACCCGAAATCCTACAGGAAAGGGTATCACAAAGCATGGTACATCAGTGAGACCAGGCAGACACTGTGACAATGGATGAACTGACCCACCGCTTGACAATCACCAGGCAAACGTGTTCCCTTCCTATCGGAGGACATTCAGCAGTCCAGGACATTCAGCCTCTGATCTTCGGGTAAAAGTTCTCCAAGGTGGCCTTCAAAACACATGACAACACAGAATTGCCGAGCAGAAACTGATAACCTGGCCTCAACTGGGATCTTAGGTTCATGTCACACCATGTGTAACCCCACCCCACCCACCCCATCTGGCCTGGGCTTGTAAAATCTCACTAACTGTCCTGTCTTGAGACAAGTCATACCTCTTTTACTTGTGATTAACCTTCCCTCCACTCGCATTCTCTGTATCTGTGTCTATATCTGCCCTGTTTGTGAAACCAACTCTCCACTCAGCGATGAAGCAGCAGCACTCTGAAAGCTCATGATACAAATTAACCTATTGGACTTTAACCTGGGGTTGTGAGATTTTTTACTGATCCTATTACTTGCCATTGGTAATAGTAGGAGAGTAGGAAGCCCCAGATTCTCCCGCCCCATCCACGGTTGGTATTCTCCAGTCCCATTGCTATGAATGGAGATTTGGCTAAGTACCAAATTCTCCATTCTCGCTGGCATTGGAGGTGGGACACCCGACATCGAAGCATTTCGACCAAAGTCTTCCTGATGAGAATGACTTATCTTAAAAAAATATAATTAAACCGATTTGAGTTATTTACAGTAAGTATCAGTAAGAGCATATCTAACATTGAGGAACTGCTAAGAGAACACAAAGTGGACTTTGAGCAAGGAGGACCAAATGATAAAGTTAGTACAAAATTATCATTATCATACCTAGAGTTCCAGGATTGTCAACATTGTCTACTCGAAATCCTATAGGAAAGGTACACAAGTGACACAACAGCCCAGCCAGTGTCTGGCAGAGTAATTAGTGTAGAGGTGGAGGATGTGCTGCACAGTAAAGGGCTAATCTGGTTCGTGTGATTACATTGGGGAGTGGAGGTGGGGAGAATTGCAAATGGGATTTTCCCCAGCCCCAAGTCACATTTGTCCCCCTCATGATATTCTCCAGACATGATGCGATTTGCATGGGGTGTGTGGGGCTGGAGAATTGCCTCCACATTCATCATTAGACTTAACTTGAGTTTGTTATTGAATTTAGATTTCACCATCTGCCAAGGTAAGATTTGAACCTAGGTCACTAGAACATCATCCTGGGTCTCTGGATTACCAGCCCAGTGACAATATCAGTACACCACTGACTCCCCTAAGCTGCTGAATGTTCACTGCCCATAACCTGGCAGAAGTCAACAGAAATCAGGGGAAAAATGATGGGACTAAAAAGGCAATGCCTATAGAGTAATTTCATTATCCAGACTTAAAAGCAACAAAATTCACTTGCCATAGCAATTTTCGCACACATTTTGCATGCAAATATAATTATATATTTATTTACTTATAAAAGAAATGCTTTGGATTTTTTGGTGTTAAAGGGGTTATAAGGTGGAACTGTTGTAATCATCTTGGAAAAGGGTGACTGGCGCCTATATTTTAACTGCTTTTCAGTTCCATGTGGAATTCTGGAAGAAAAAAAGTCACGTTATAATTATGATGAAATTTTATACATCATTTTAACCCTTCCCCACGCACTTTCACTGGTATTTATTAGTACTTGCTCTGCAAGCCAGGAACCTGGGCAGGCCAAATATAAACAGAACAAAAATAAATGCACATTTCCATGATGGTACTCTAATTCTGTTTGACAGCGTGCACTTTGGTCATTTGGGCTGGCGGTAAGACTTAACCATGGAAAAAAGTCAAAAATTGACTTGTCTCAAAACATTATTTAGGTAAGGTTGTTCCAGAAATTTTTAAAAATTAATACTTTAAATAAGACTGGATTCTTGGGATGGGTCTGATTTAAATTAATTCAAGTTAAATCAACCATTCATGGTTGAACAATGGATCCATTGCCTTTAATACATATGATGTGGAGATGCCAGCGTTGGACTGGGGTAAGCACGGTAAGAAATCTCACAACACCAGATTAAAATCCAACAGGTTTATTGGTATCTTTCGGGGCACTATTCCTTCGTCAGGTAAGTGGGTGCTCAGTACACAAAGAGGGCGTATAAAGACACAAACTCAGTTTACAAAATAATGGTTGGAAGGCAAGTCTTTACAGGGAATCAAGTCTTAAAGGTACAGACAATGTGAGTGGTGAGAGGGTTAAGCACAGGTTAAAGAGATGTGTATTGTCTCCAGCAGGACAGCTAGTGAGATTTTGCAAACTGTGACATAAACCCAAGTTTCCAGTTGAGGCCGTCCTCATGTGTGCGGAACTTGGCTATCGGTTTCTGCTCAGCGATTCTGCGTTGTGGTTTGTTGTGAAGGCCACCTTGGACAATGCTTACCTGAAGATCAGAGGCTGTATCAAGATGTGCCAGATCATGTGAGAACACCATCCATCAGGTACGTAGTACATACTCTTGCAACTCGACCAACGTTGTCTATCTGATATGCTGCAGGAAACAATACCTCGAGGCATGGTACATTGGGGAGACCATACAGACGCTATGACAACAGATGAATGAACACTGCTCGACAATTACCAGGCAGGAATGTTCTCTTCCTGTTGGGGAACACTTCAGCAGTCACGGGCATTCAGCCTCTACAGGGATCTTGGGGTCATGTCACACTATCTGTTAGCCCCACGACTTGGCTTAGGCTTGCAAAATCTCACTGACTGTCCTGGCTGGGGACAAGATAGATCTCTTTAAATGTGCCTAATGCTTTCTCCACTCGTGTTGCCTGTATCTTTAAGACTTGAATACCTATAAAGACTCGCATTCCAACCATTATTTTGTAAATTGAATTTGTTTCTATATATGTCTTGTTTGTGAACAGAACTCCCACTTACCAGATGAAGGGGCAGTGCTCCAAAAGCTTGTGGCTTGTGCTGCCAAATAAACCTATTAAACTTTAATCCGGAGTTGTGAGACTTCTTACTTTGATATATATAGGCAGCTATATACAGATAAATGATGTTCAGCTTTACCATCAGCAGATGGCAATGTTGGTCTTTGGAAAACAAATGCGTTGGTTATATATACACACATAGACCCAGCATATCTACTTCAAGGCAATAGCCATGTAGATTTAAAGTTACCATACTTCACCTTGACAAGAGGGTGGGATGTGTTGGTATTTAAAAATTGATGGTACTTTTCAAGACAGTAGGAAGTTCATCTACAGCAGCTGGCTCCAGAATTCTGACCTCTCAGCACTCTGCTTACGGATTTCCGCAAAAATCTTTAAATTAGTCAATCAGTTATTTTTTGCAAGTTCAGTCTAGTGTGCCATGTCCTACTGTAAAACCAGCTCCTTTTATTATTTTTGTTGCACTCCTGGCACTGTATCGTTTGCCCCTATGCGAATGACGAACAGCATAAATGAAGTTTTAACTACTTACCCACACACTCGTTCTGGAGATGGGTGGAAGAGTCTTGTGAAATTGGGTTTACTACTTTCTGTGCCAGTCCACTGTGTTTTACCTGTGTAACCTGGTATATTTGGGCAACTGAAGAAAGGGAAGTAATATGGACAATAAATTGCATCTCTGCTAGAAGAGTAAATTGAAACAAAAATCATAGAATAGAACTCCCACAGTGCAGATTGGAGGCCATTCGGCCCATTGAGTCTGCACTAAATGAAATCAAATGAAACTAATGGAAATACACTGCAACTTCTCCAGTCTGGAATTCTATTGTTTGGAAATATCAGTTGACCAGAAATGTTTTGAGCAGAGCCAAGCATTCTCTGAATATCACAGCATAATTTCTATTGTATTCTCTTCATTAATTGTAGTTCTGTACTATGGGAAGAGGAATCATGGAAGATACAGTATTTGAATAAGAAAGCTAATTTTTACGTTGCCTTTTAGCACTGTCTCTTGTTTCAGGTAAATGTTGATATCAATGGGGTTGTTTTCTGGTTCTTACACATGTGGTTAGGCCTCTTAAAGTCATTCCATAATCCAGAAAATTCCAAATTCCAGAAAAGACTTATTGCCAAGCACTGCAGACTAGAGAATTTGCTGTGCAGTTCTTTAAACTAAAAAAAAGCAGATTGATAAGAATTTTAAACGTGAAGCTATTAAAAGCACGCCCTTCAACAAATATGAAGGAAACAATGGCAATAAATACTAGAATTCCATTCATAATTTGAAGTTATAATTTCTACTATTCTACTTTTAAAATTTTTCTAATTTTTTTATTAAATGCTTCAATCCTGACAAATGAAACTATCACTTAAACAAATGCTGCATATATCTTTGCAACTATTAAGTTTGTTTTTACTGCCTATAGGATTTAGCGATACACTGGCACAGCATAATAAAGACAGCCTTTCTATTACTTGAACAGGGCATTTTTTGCATACATACTGAGTTGTATCTGTGTGCCGTGGCTTCTCAGTTCGGGGTACGTTGTAGGGGATAAATTCAGTGTAGGGGTTATCTATATCCTCTAGATTATTGCCACCAACAGAACCACTGTCAGAAATAAAGTGGAAGAGATGTTACTTTGAGCACACCATCCTGAAAATAACCTGCAATCATTGTGCAACTCGGAGACTCACCTGTACATTGGAATTTGATGAATTTTGGGAAAAAGACTTGTGCTGTAAAAGATTACACCAGGGTTATTTCTACAGAATTACATAAATATCAGACTCTACATTTATCTATATCTAAATATCTAACCACAGGGGATTTTCACAGTAACTTCATTGCAGCGTTAATGTAAGCCTATTTGTGACAATAATAAATAAGCCTTAAATTTTCAACAGTAGTAAAGTTCCTTTGTTATGCTCAGTTTAAGTACATATATTTTATTGACACACATAGCATTTTATACAAAAAAGGTAAACATCATTTTCTTGTAAATACTTGCTAGAATCATGGGCAAGAGATTAGTTTGACAATTGAAGTAGAAGATTTTAATTTAATAGATGTTATTAAGAGAATTACTCACAAGTTGATTGGTTTAGCTACAGCAGTGAAGGGTCGAGACTGAGTTTTGTCCCAGTGTCCTTGTCCACCCACAGCCTCGGAGAAAATGGAATAATAAATTTCCATGCTCATAGATAACCTTATTAGCAATTCACATCTTACTACAGCAGGGTAATGCACAATAAGATTTCTCAGCAACAAGCTTAGTCACGCAGATCAGTTGCAAATACTCTGAATTTAGCAGCCCAATTAATTTTGTTAAACAAAGAACAAAATTGGGTTCAATTTAATTTTTGTACAAGCTAAACAATTCTAAATGTACCAGATCAATATATTGAATGTTGGCAAACAGGTCTTCAGCTCCTAAATCAACCCAGTCCAGCTCTTGCATGCACTTTTGGAAAAATGGACCATTATCCTGAGGTGGTTTTTCCTCCACAATCAATAGGCATCCTCACATAAGGTGGCAACTTGATTATTTCATCAGATATCACAGGATAAGCTTAAAATCTGCATCATGCCATCAGACAGTGTGGCAATATGTTCTTGCATAAAGTTCAGGACCTTCACTGATTAAAGGTAATTCATAACAACTTCTTTCTAAAGTCCCGAACTGAACTGAGACAAGCCAAATGTATGTATGCACCTGTGTGTTCACATGCACATGTCTGCATGTGTGTGTACATGTGTGTGTGCGTGTGTGTGTGTGTGTGTATGCATATGCATGTAAATGAGGTATAAACAATGCTTACATTAAAAGAATGAAGAAGGCAGGACAACTATTTACAACACCTTCATTCCGGCATCCCTCATATGTTTAGGAATGATACCAGAAAATTTGCATAAGTGAAGACTTGACAAGGGGTCTAATCCCTTCTTGCTGCAAGTTAAATTAAATAGTCATGTTTGATAGATATACTCAGAGAATTGTCCAGCTTTCTTTCAGGTACTGTCAAGAAAAGCAAGATAAAGGAATCCACAAACAATTGATGTAAAAACTGAGATAAATGGAACTGAACTCCAGGAATTCTGATCATTCAGATAGTGACACTGAAATACATACACTTAGCTCTCCTCTCCTTGTTTGGCATATACTTCTCTTATCATGATAGGCAAACAATTGCTACAATTTTGTGAATTCGTGAGTTGAGTGAACAGAAAGTCTCAGCGGACTCTGATCAATGATTTCACGCGTGTGGTCACTGTGTCGTACTGCTCAATGCTCTACAATCCACCCAGCACTCTCACAGCACTTACCCAGCACTCACCCATCAATAGTCTTTAGTTCAGGACCCACAGAACTATCCCACCTCACACATCTTCCACTATGACAGTCTCATACCTATATCTTAATGTCTGCATTTAGCTTCAGCTACTTAGCTGTGGCAGGAACATCAACTAAATGCAGTACAACACAATCACTGGCCTTCTTCTCACTCTCGCAAGAAAAGGTTGCTCACAACAGAAAACGCTGAAGTAGAATTATTGGAGACAGCAAATCAGAAGAGATGGTGCTACAATTCAGAGGGCTAACTTCAATAAGCATAGAACATCTGGAACTGCTACAAGTCCCTGCATGACAAAGATTACAATAGTACATAGCAAGTTATGATGTGCTACTGTTACGGAATCCCAAACACATTTTAACAGCAATATGCCCATGTTAGGATGGTTTATAATTTGAATGATCAGGAATGATATTCATATATTGCTGCTATTTCTGTGCCTCTTGGTAGTTAGGGTCTTGGATTGTTTAAGTAAATCTGGTGAACTGCTGCGGTATATCCTGTGATACTTTCTGGGGTAAACAGAGTAAGAAGTCTGACAACACCAGGTTTAAGTCCAACTGATTTGGTGAGGTTTTTTGCTAACACAGGCAAGTCATGGGGGTTACAGATAGTGTGACATGAACCCACAATCCCTGTTGAGACTGTCCTCATGTGTGCAGAACTTGGCTATCATGAGGACAGTCTCAACAGGGATTGTGGGTTCATGTCACACTATCTGTAACCCCCATGACTTGCCTGTGTTAGCAAAAAACCTCACTTACTGTGCTGTCTGGAGACAATACACATCTCTCTAACCTGTGCTCAATGTTCCTTCCACTCACACTGTTGGCCATTTTAAGATTTGAATAGCAGGTTAGGTGTAACGATTTGCATTCTAATCCGTAATCTATAAACAGTCTGCGCTGTTATACGTGCTGTTTGAGACCAAAGCACCTCATTCACCTGACGAAGAGGACAGCCTCGAAAGCTTGTGTGAGTTTACTATCAAATAAATCGGTTGGACTTAAAACTGGTGTTGTCAGACTTCTTACTATACTTTCTAAAGACACTATGTGCTGTTGTTGATCAGTGGGTCGATCATGATTTCAGCAGCAGAAGTGCTATTTAAGCAAAATGTTTTATCCTCGGCTTCTTAAATGTTGTCACTCCTAGAGTGATCTTGAGCCCATGCTCACTGTCTGCGGGAATGGTGGTGCGGCTCAAGGTTCGGCAAAACCTGAAAGTTGTGAATCTTGCTGGTGACACAATGAGGTTCACATCCATGGTGCTGGTTCAGATTTTGGAGTGGGAAGTCGCTCCAACACTCCTGCCGTAACCTCGAACATCTGGAACTGCTGCATAATTGGGGAGGGAACTGCGGGAGCCCCTGAGGTTTTTGTCACTGGGTGGGGGAAAAGCCATTGTTTGTTCTGATCAGGATGCCCTTTAAGCATAGCTCCCCGATCTCAGTGCAGCTGGGCTTTGGCAGATTGCCGACACGTCCCCCATCTCCTTCTTTATGGTGTGAAACACACCTATCTCTTTTTTTTTTGGAGGGAGATGTGTGATAAGATCTGGAGAGAAACCTGCCTATTCCTCTGGAGAGAAATACACTTTTCCACCCGCCAGAACCAGCATTCTGCCATTTTCTGGTAAGATTTCCCCTACATTTACCCAATGGAAATTTTTCTGCACTTGACATAATGTATTCCCACAATCTGTAAATATTAGGAACAAATTGGTGATGTCAGAGGAAGGATGAAGATAAAATTAAAAGGCAACGAGATGGACACATCGAAGTTACACTTTGAAGAAGTTAATCATATTAATAATTAATCAAACAGAATCACTTCCTTAAGTCAATCAAATCTTTTGGGATTGTTTATAAGAATTCAACACACCTATTGTGGTTTTAGGAAACTGGTCTTTAGAGGATGATAGGCTTAATGATAATTTATCATTCACTTTGACTTCTAACAGAAAAGCAACCATAATATGTTTGTAGAAGCTAACAATAATAAGATATATGCTGACCTAAATAGTGATTAACTCCAGAATTCAATTAAGAAGTTATGTTTTATAAACAAACACTGTGGTTAGGAACTTGGATCTGGATGTTTAAATTCTGCCTGAGGTAGGAACAGTGCTCGGTGGTTACTGAAAATATCATCACCATCTGGAATGCATGTTTCCTGTTGCTATTCCTACCACCAGTGAGACTCGTCAGGTTTCGACTCAAGCTCTCCCTGAGAATCTGCCTGATTAATAATCACAGAACTGTTACAGTGCAGCTCATCTTGCCCGAACCACTGCGCTGTAATGTTCTATGTTCTATGAATGAGCTCTTTGAATGAGCAACGTGACTTAGTGCCATTTCCCTGCCTTTTTCCCATACCCCTGCACATTGTATTTCTATTCAAATAATCATCTAAAGCCTTCTTAAATGCTTTGATTAAACCTGCATCTATCACTTTCAGGAAATGTGTTTCAGACCCAAACCACTCACTGTGCAAAAAGGTTTTTCTTTTGTAAATTGCTTTAAATCTGTGCCACCATGTTCACGATCATTTGCTCCCTCTCTATTCTGTCCAGCACTCTCCTGATTTTGAGCATCTCTATCAATCCTCCTTATATCTTTCTCCAAGGAAAATATGTCCCAACATTTCCAAACTATCCTCATAACTGAAGTTTCTCATCCCTGTAACTGTTCCTATAACCCTCTTCTGCCCTTTCTCCAATGCATTCTCATCCGTCCTATAGTGGGGCACCCAGAACTATACACAATACTCCAGCTGAGGTGTTTTGTGTAAGTTCAGATAATCTCCTTATTCTTATACCTATGCCCTTACTAATAAAGCCCAGGATACTATATGCTTTATCAACTATTTTGTCTATCAGTCCTGCCACCTTCAATTATCTACGTGCATGTATACATAGGTCCGTTTGCTCCAGCATCTCATAAGAATTTCACCCTTTATTTTATGTTGTCTCTTCATGTTCTTCCCACCAAAACACATCACCCCACACTTCTCCACACTGAAGCTCATCTGCCACCTATTTTCCCACTCCACCAACTTTTCTATGTTCTTTCAAAGTTCTACATTATCCTCCTCCCAGTTTACAATGCTTCCAGGTTTTGTGTCATCTGTAAACTTTGAAATTGTCGCCTGCATACCAAAATCTAGATCATTAATATATATCAGCAAAAGCAAGGGTCCTGATACCAACACTGGGAAACAACTTCTTCCAGCCTGTAAAACATCCATTGATTCTTAATATCTACTTTCTATTATTCAGTCATTTTTGAATCCAATTTGCTACTGTTTCTTTTATTCCAGAAACTGTCATTTAAGTCTGATGTGTAGCACTACACTGAATCCTTTTGAAAGAACAATTATTTAGAGCTCATTGATACTTCCTCGAGATCTACCTTGAGATTTTCAATCAGGGAAGTGAAATTATGGTGGGAGATGGTAATGGCTGCTCCACAAAAATAATTAGGTCCAATTTGAGAGAGAATGGTTAAAAATGGCACTCAGTTATTGCCGCATAGCCTTTGGGTATGCACAAGTCTGGGGAGAGTGCTGACTATGTGATTCTGGCATTACAAGGGCATAAGAGAAGGGGGTAAGACATCCAGGCACAACTGGGAAACCACCAGATTGCAAGCAGGAAATCAGCTGGCAATAGAAGCACAGTGCTTAAGTTTCATATCCAGTGGCAGTGAGGAGCAACATCCTTCATAGGAAGGGCATGAGAAGTAGGACAAGGAGCATGAAGGTATGGAGGCCATATTGTCAGCATAGGATCTACTGCTGGAGATGAAATTATCTGGTCATGTCAGAAAACCACTGCCACAGGACAGTCTGGTTTTCCAACCAAATGATCTCAGAGCCTTAAAGTTTAAAGTTTATTTATTAGTGTCACAAATAGGCTTACATTAACACTGGGCTAACAATAGTTATTGTGAAATCCCCAAGACATCACACACTGGCACCTAGTCAGATACACTGAGGAAGAAGTTAGCATGGACAATGCATTTAACCAGCACATCCTTTGGGCTGTGGAAGAAAACTGGAGCAGCTGGTAGGAACCTACACTGACATGGAGTAAACGTGCAGACTCGACAGTGACCCAAGCTGGGAATCAAATCCAGTTCCCTGTGAGATAGCAGTGTTAATCACTGTGCCACATGTGTCTTGTTACAGAAAACCTAACCCATTGCAGCAATGTTTGCCACACCGTGCAAACTGGTGTGCACTACTTGGTCTCCGAATTTTTCCAAGGATCACCTGCAGACTTTGGAGGGATGTTGCTATTGGCTGCGTATCTCTAATCATATAGAATACTGACTGTACATTTTACACCCAGATGCGGAGGATTTGATTGGCTCCCCTCTTTTCCTTTTCCTTGCTTGAATGGAACAGGTTTTGTGGTTTGGAAAAGGATATACTTGCCAATTGAGTGAGTGCTGTTTATGTGCTGTGATCAGAAAAGAACCAATAAGATCAAGTTTCCTTGAGTTTAACAAAGAAAGGTTAGCTTTCTGGCTGTTGGTGACTGTCTGTGTGGAGTCTGACATTCTCCCCTTGTCTATGTGGGTTTCCTCCAAGTGTTCCAGTTTCCTCCCACAGTCCAAAGATGGGGGTTAGGTGCTTTGGCCATGTTGAATTGTCAGGGTTATTGAGTTAGGGTGGAGTAGGGTTGGCCTGGGTAAGATGCTTGATGGGCTGAATGCTCTCTTTCTGCACTGTAGGGATTGTATAGTTCTATGGTTTGCTATATTTAAACAAATCCAAGTAAAGTAATAAAATACACTCTGACTAATGCATATAAACAGACTCAAAGTTCACACACAAAAATACAGATTGCAGGATGTAGAAGGAGGGACTGCCATCTCATTTCAGGGGACAATTAAGGGGTTTTGGGTCTGGAATGTCACAGATAGGAACTGCAGATTTCTTGCCCTTTGAAATTAAATAAATAAGCTTGGTTTTTACAACAATCAGTGAACGTCATCATAGGGTTCATAAAACTGATAAAAGCTTTATATTGCTGATTTAGGAACTGAATTTAAATTCCACCTGCTGCCTCAGTGGGATTTGAATCCCTGTCCCCAGTGTATTAGCCTGGGCCTCTGTATTACTATTATGCTGCAATTACTCTTTGCGGCATAAGAAGTTGTGTGTATCAGTACAGACAGACACTCAACATCACTCTGTCTCTGAGTTTTGCAGTAGGGCATACATCTTGAGAATCAGTAAGTGCTTGGGCACACATTCCTTCCATGTTCAGGAGCAGCAAGCACTCTTAGACTTCTCAATTGAAGTGTCTGCTTGAGATTGAATACTTAGAGGCCAGGATCAGATGTTGAACCCAATTTTCAGAGTGATAAAGATAATTCAACATTTTCCTGCACTGGACCTGTTCTTTCTGACCACACTCTGTCTGCTGACATTTTCTGTGGCTCCTTTCCGTGCTGACTGGGTTTGGGAAGGTGCCTGCTTCCTATCATACCTTTGGTTGCAGCAGACATAATGTGATTGAATTTTACATTCAGTTTGAGGGAGAGAAGAGTGACTCTGAGACTAGTATTCTAAACTTGAATAAGGACAATTATGAGGGCATAAAATTGGAGTTAGCTAAATTGAACCAGCAAATTAGGTTAATGGATAAATCAATGGAGATACAGTGGCAAACATTTAAGGGGATATTTCAGAATACACAGAATTGATACATCCAAGGAGAAAGAAAATTTCCAAGGAGAGGACCTACTGCTCTTTGGGTATTAACTTAAGCTTCAAGATCTGTGAGAACGTCACCAAAATATATTGCAAAAATTCAAAATCTCAGAACTTGAGAAGGCAATGGAGGTAATATAAGTGAGAGTAGAATTCCAGGAGTTTGAGAGAATAGTCAAACTTATAAGCAACTAGGAGCAGACAGTGGAGGAGACTGAATATCTGGGAAATGAGGAACAGTGAGATGGAAATGTTAAAATAGAAAGGTTCAGTAAAACTTACACTCTCAAATAGTTTTACTCTCTTGGGTAAATCAGAACTCTGGGGAGTGCCACACATCAGTATAAGTGCCACTAACAAATAAGAAATCATTCAGGCAAATGGGTCCCTCTCAGATAACTCACCTGGTACTGAATACTAAACTCACAGATACAAATTTTATTACCCAAATGGATTGAGAAAATCAATTTGAAGATAGATCATAAGGTGATACATAAATTGGAAGAGGAGGAAAATTGGAAGAGGAATCAAAAGAGGTTTCTTTCAAAGAGGGAGAAAGTAATGTTAGATCTAGTCTCTGCGGTATAATATGGGGCAAGTGAAACATGAAATAACTCATGACACTGGCATTGGAGGCAGTCCAGAGAAGGTTCACAAGGCTGATCTCAGGTACGGAAGGATCCTCTTAAGAGAGGTTGGGCCTTTATTCATTGGAGTTTAGAATAGTGAGGAGCGACCTTGTTGAGACATAAAGGATTCTCAGGGGGCTTGACAAGGTAGATGAAGAGTGGTTGTTTCCTCTTGTGGGAGAGTCCAGGACCAGAGGGCATAATCACAGAGTAAGGGGTCACCCGTTTAAGATAGAGATGAGGAAGAATTTCTTCTCTCAGAGGGTAGTGAACCTGTGGAATTCTTTACTGCAGAGGGCTGGACAGACCGGATCATTAAGCCCGAGATAGATTTTTAATCAGTAATCAAGGGTTGTGGGATAAGGCAAAAAAGTGGAGTTGAGGAATAACAGATTAGTCATGATCTCACTGAAAGGAGGAGCAGGCTCGATGGGCCGAACGGCCTATTTCTGCTCCTACATCTTATGGTCTAAATATGGAAAATGACAATCAAATGTAAAAATACTTAAGTGGTGGAGGATAAATTTCAGTGAGTTGTAAAGGGATTCAGCCCAGGGGAGATTGGAATTTGAAGTTAGTTTTCAAAACAGTAATTGAACAATGAGAGATCTTCAAAGAGGAGATAGTTTGGGTGAAGATGAGATACAGATCCACGAGGGGGAAGGAAGAATATCCAAAGCTAGAGCTTAGCTGACTAAAGATAAAAAGATTAGAATGAAATATGAAAAGGATGCTAATGACAAATGTAAGATTCATGATACAACAGAGAACAAAGCTAAATAGAAGAAGTACGAAGAGAATAAGAAGGTCAAAGAGAAAATGCAAGGATAACATAAAAGGAAATCCAAAGCCTTTTGCAAACATGTACATAATAGAAGGATAGTCAAAGAAAGAACAGGACAATTGGGGAACAAAAAGCCAGATTTCTTGTTGAAACAGAGGGGAAGCATGACTAAGGTACTAAACAGTGCTTTGCTTTTATCTTTATTAGAGCAGGGAATATATTAATAGTAATTGGAAGTCCTTCCAAGAAAAGAGGACACTTCACGGAGCCTTGGCGTGGAATTCTTTCATCTGAGACTAAGTCTCACGGCAGGGTGGGAACGAGGAGTGTTTCTTTTTGCAAAGGCTGGTAGGAAACCACGCCACTTCTTCTGGCCCCAACTGCGTTAGTTATGTACCTGGGGGTTTGGTGCCATATTCTGGACATGCTGCAAGTCCCAATATCATATGGGGGCATGACACTTAAAGGTGCCCAACATCACTGATTCATGGCTGAAGAAAGAAGATTCACCTCCTGAAAGGAAGACTTTGACGCTGGAAGGTGAACTTTCTCGATGACACAGAATCTGGAAGATTCACCTGGAGATGCTCCCCCACCCATTGCTGTGATATTCAGGATCCAGGTGACCTCAATAATGAACTCTGGGAGCAGCCACAGACATTTTTCAGTTTAGTGTTCAGGAATGGCATGTTGCTCTGTTAGTATCACAGGGAATTAGGAGTGGGAATCAGGATTTTGGCTGGGCCTTCACCGCATCCCATTAGCAGGGTGTAAATCAATTTCCCAATTTGCCAAGGCAGGTACCAGTAGAAGATCGCATGGGAAATTTACACTGGTGTAAAACTGATTTTTGGCCTCCTGCTGAATTCTAACTTCACTTATCTTTACCAATCTGAAATTACCTTGGTGAGATGTTCAATGCAATAATAGCTTTCACTGTTTATCTTGGATTGGCCAAAAGGTAATCTTCTAATAGGGTACAAAGATCCCTTGCCACTTACAAAGCAAAATAGAGTCATTGAATCCGTTACAGTCCAAATGAGATTAACAGTGTTTCAAAGAGTCACTAATCCTTGGACACTAGTTAATGCCAGATATATTCTCTCTCCTTCCTGCACTGCCTAACCTCTCTGATATCCAAATGTATTTTTCCTCCAAATAATCTCGGTACGATAGGATTCTAAAATGTAACCTGCATTGCAGACTGCAAGTGCGAAAGTCTCACAAAATTAAGTTTGTTTTTTTAAGGTACTCGCCTCTAAGCAGAAGACAAAAATCTTTATCAATACACTCTGGTTAAGTTGCATATACTCTCCTCAGATTATGCTGTAAAAACACTGCCACTGTAAAAAAGGCCCTGCATCAGCTTTTACAAAGTAAAAAACAATTTATGCGAGTATGTTTTAAAGGTTTCTACAGTAAAGCTTTAATAAATATATAAACAAATGTGTAAATACTTACTTGCCACATATGGGGGCTTGGATCGTATCGTTTTAGGGTTGCATGTCGTGATATAGGGTCAGCTACTTTGTCCTGTGATGTATCTGCTGGTTTGATTTTAGGTGCCAACTTACAATCCCAGTTAACATCTTCATAACTCCTATACATTTAGGAAAAATATATGTTACAGTGAAAATCTAATAGATAGGAATAGGTAATTCTCATCAATTGAGAAACAGTGAATGGCAACAAGTGCAACTGATTTCAAATTAGGAATTGCAAGATATTCTGATGGTTTTTGAAAATCTAAGTAAAACAGACTTTTGTGGTACACATCGGGCTTGATTTTACCATTTTCGTTCTAAGTGCTGAATGTGGGAGCAATTCAGATCTGACTCAGAAATCTGCTTTCAGGCGCCCCCATTAGCACTTTGCCTGAAAAAAAATCGTGGGTCCCATTCATGCTGTGGGCAGAGCTTCTCACGCCCAAAATGATTGGAGCTCTGAACTGCGTATGCACAGTTAGAAAAAAATTTGAAGAAATGTGTCCATGTCAGATTGCTCCCGGGCCGCAGAAAGCAGAGAAAGCTGCCTGATAGCGAAAAGTGAGAGCAATGGCCCCCACAGACATCACTGTCCCCCTAATTCACCCACCACCTCCCACTATTCAGACCAATCGTGACCTGCACCACCTCCCACCCCACTGATCGCACGTAGGGTGGCAGTGGATCCCCTTGCCCCCCTTACCCCATCAGAGATCCATGATTCCCCCCCCCTCCACCAATGAATGATTGGGCCCCTGTCCCCTCACCCCAACAGAGATACATCTTACCTGCCTCCTTCCTCCTTCAACCACCGCCTCCCCTTTCCCCCGCAAAGAGAATAATCACCTTCTTCTCCCACAGAGAATGATCTGGCCTCACTACCCACCCACCTCCAGAGGTACATCTGCTTGCCTTCTTTCTCCCTCCCTACTCCCTCACCAGAGAATGATCTGGCCTGCCTCCCTCCCACTCCCCCTCCCCAATCAGACAATGATCAGCCCTACCACTCCGCCCCCCCACTACCAGAGGACGACTGGCTTTCCCCATCTCCACCCCCACCACTACCAGACAATGATCTGGCGTCACTTCATCCCCCACCCCCTTCTTGCCCCAGAGAGTGATCTGGCTTCATTCCCCTCTCCCCTTTCCAACCAGAGAATAATCTGGCCCACCTCCCCCCACCCCCATTACTGAGTCATAGAGCCTTTGGAAGTGCTGAGCTCACTTCTTCAGCATCTGATTTAGACTTTTATTCAGCCTATACATTTTGGCGCAATTTTGGATTGGTGAACGTAGTGATAAAGAGGGAAATGCTGATAAAGTTGGGTGGGCAGTTCATTAATTCAATTTAAATGCATGCAAATACATTTAAATCATCATTATGCCCAATTCGGGCACGAATCGGATCGTGGCCATTCCAGCGTCTCAATAAAGGGACCATGGATACAGACATGGTTCACATTAATGGCCTCAGATCCAACTTTGCCATGCTTTTGCACCACAATGCAATGGTAAAATAAGGCCATTAGTGTGGTAAAGTAATTCCTGGTATATGTTTATTATGTAGCAAATGAACAATGATCAATTACTAAATATAAAGCAAGTGATATTGAAAACTTAAAGCTCCATAATTTATCACAAAATAAAAAGTTATAAGTGTTATACTCGAGTAAAGATTGATCTGTGTCAAAGTCGACTGCTGACTTTTGGCCAAAAATCCAAAATCTCTGTACTTTAGCAATGAAGACAAACTTGCAAAGTTACACATTCATAGAATCATAGAATAGCACATCATCGAAGACAACTATTAATTTCTTTGTGTATGCACACATGCAAAAGTATTCTCAAGGCTTAACTGGTGTGCATTGTATTCCCAGCAATCCCATTCTGTAAAATGGCAGCATATATAAAAAGGGATGGCAGATAGAAACATAGAAAAACTACAACATAATACTTGCCCTTCAGCTCTCAAAGTTGTGCCGAACATATCCTTACCTTAGCAATTACTAGGCTTTACCTATAACCCTCTATCTTACTAAGTTTCATGTACTTATCTAAAAGTCTCTTAAAAGACCCTACCGAATCCGCCTCCACCACCGTTGCCAGCAGCCCATTCCACGGACCCACCAGTTAAAAATACATCTCCTCTGTACCTATTCCCCAGCACCTTAAACCTGTGTCCTCTTGTGGCAACCATTTCAGCCCTGGGAAAAAGCCGCTGACTATCCACTTGATCAATACCTCTCAACATCTTTCACATCTCTATCAAGTCACCCTCCATTCTTTGTCTCTCCAAGGAGAAAAAGCCGAGTTCCGTCAACTTGTCCTCATAAGGCATGCTCCCCAATCCAGGCAACATGCTTCTAAATCTCATCTGCACCCTTTTTATGGCTTCCACGTCCTTCCTGTAATGCGGCAACCAGAACTGAGCAGAGTACTCCAAGTGGGGTCTGACCAGGGTTCTATATAGCTGCAACATTATCTCCTGACTCCTAAACGCAATTCCTCAATTGATGAAGGCCAGTACACCATATGCCTTCTTAACCACAGCTTCAACATGCGCAGCTGCTTTGAGCGTCCTATGAACTCGGAACCAAAGATCCTTCTGATCTTCCACACTGCCAAGAGTCCGACCATTAATATTATATTTTCCCATGCTATTAAATCTGCCAAAATCACACTCATCAGGGTTGAACTCCATCTGCCACTTCTCCACCCAGTCTTGCATCCTATCAATGTCTCACTGCAACTTCTGATATCTCTCCACACTATTCATAACACCTCCAACCTTTGCCCAGATACATTGCCCAGATCAAACTTTGAGTCACTGAGATTGCAAAGCAGGCAAATAACTATGCAATAGCAAGAGAATTCAAGGTATCTAAAAACATTGGAGTTTGGACGAAGCTCTCTTCACAGCTAAGCAGATGCCTAAGGATAAATATGCAAATTGAGGAAAGTCTTCTATGGAACTACAGTTGGAAAATGAAGGTGCAAAATATGGCAATGGAAGTGACTAAAATGGGCTCTCAGTTTATCGTGGATTTATCTGAATCGTCATCATGAAACAAACAAGAAAATTAGGCATTGCTGATTTTAAAGTCAGCCGTGATGGTGTATCATGTTTGTGAAGAGAAACCATTTTGTGCAAAGACAAAAACTAACATTTGACAGCATCACCCAGCAGAACCTGATGACAGGTTTCTAGTAATTCAATGTTTATCATCAATTCACAAAAGAGTGGCCTGTATTGAGAACATGAATGAAACTCCCATGAATATTTACATATCAGCCAGTCAAATGATGAACTAAAAGCTGGGGAGAAAACTGGCCATGAAAATAGTAGATTTATCACTGTCCTGTTGTGAATGTCTAATAGGACAAAGCTTAAGCCAATCCTGATATTTAAGAGAAAACTATCTTAATACAGCAATTCTGAAAAGGAATCCGCAGTCACAATAAAGGATGGATAACTGACGGTGGCTGGAAAACATAGCTGAGGAAAGTTTGGAGCTTTTGACTAGAAAGAGCTCATAAATAAACTAAAAACTCTTTTCATCCGGGACATATTCAGATCACACCTCATCAATAAAGTTGTTGCTGAAGTTAAATCATAAAGCAGTGATATTGCAGTGATTCCCGGTGGTCTGACCAACCTTGTTCAGATATTGGATGTCCCTCTGAACAAGCCCTTCAAGGACACTGTGAGGAAACAAGTGGAATGACCAGATAATCAAAGGAGAAGATACTCACCAAGGGAGACAGCACTCTGCTCTGACCTTAGCAACCTTGTGTGAATGGGTTGTAGAGATCGAGGGTGAAATCAAAATGGAGATTCTCATCAAATCATTCAAGAAATAGGAGCTATGCAATGCACTTGATAGCACAGAAGACAATTATTTGTGGAATGATGTGGCTGATGATGATGTGATTGCTGATGAAGGTGAATATGATAATGCCACTTATGCAGTTTGGAGCATGTTATATGGTTCTAAAGACAGGGAGGAGAGTGATTTTTATGAATTTTAATTCACATTCATTGCATATTCAGTTGATAAGTAATATTCTTTCCTGTACTGTGAAAAAACTGAATGCAAATTTTTGAACATATATATAGCTTCCATTTATGATTAATTTCAGAAATTTGATGAATTTAGTATATGCAGATTAATGTCTGCCTCCATGGAAATTATTATTTTATAAATAAAAACTCAATAAAAATATTTTTAAGTTCCTTTTACACTCTTTTTGGGGGCAGGATTGACAGGAATAATCTCTGGCCTGACAATTCTATGACAGCAAAATTACGAGAGACAGTAGATTAAAACCCTGCCCCCCAAGACTCCTGTAAAAATTGATCACTTAACTTTTGCCTAAAAATTGACAATGGGATTTTCTGCACAATCCATCATGTGTTTACATAAAAATATAGAAGATAGGATCAGGAGGGAGGCCACTTTCCCCTTCGAGCTTGTTCCGCCATCCAACTCAATAGCCTCATCCTGCTTTTTCTCCATAACTTCTGATTCCATTCGCAGCAATTGCTATATCTAGCCACCTCTTGAATACATTCAATGTTTTGGCATCCACTACTTCCTGCAGTAATGAATTCCACAGGCTCACCACTCTTTGGGTGAAGAAATGTCTCCTTATCGCTGTCCTAAGTGGTCTAGCCTGAATCCTCAGACTGCGACCCCTGGTTCTGGACTGCTCCATCATTGGGAAGATCCTCCTGGAATCTACCCTGTCTAGCCTTGTTAGAATTTTATAAGTCTCTATGAGATTCCCCCCTCGTTCATCCGAGTCCAGCAAAAATGATCCTTACCAAGTCAACCTCTCCTCATACATCAGTTCTGCTATCCCCAGAATCAGTCTAGTAAACCTTTGCCACACTCCCTCAAGGGAAGAACATTCTTCCTCAGAAAAGGAGACCAAAACTGCCCAAAATGTTCTAGGTGTGGTCTCACCAAAGCCCTGTATAATTGCAACAAAGTATCCCTGGTCCTGTACTCAAAATCTCTCACAATGAAGGCCAACATACCATTTGCCTTCTCTACCGCCTGCTGCACCTGCATGCTTACTTTCAGTAACTGGTGCACAACAGCATCCAAGTCCTGCTGCACATTCCCCTCTCCCAATTTACAACCACTCAGGTAGTAATCTGCCTTCTTGTTTTTGCTTCCAAAATGAATAACCTCACATTCATTCAAATTATACTGCATCTGCCATTGATTAGCCCACTCACCCAACTCTGTCCAGATCATGCTAAAGGATCTCTGTATCCTCATCACAGTTCACACCCAACTTGGTATCATGTGCAAACTTTGAGATGTTACATTTTGTTCCTTTATCCAAATCATTAATATATACTGTGAACGGCCAGCACCGATCATTATGGCATCCCACTAGTTTCTGCCTGCCAATTTGAAAAGGACCCATTACTTCTTACTCTTTGTTGCTTCTCTGCCAACCAGTTTTTCATCCATTTCAATACACTTCCCGCAATCTCACACGCTTTAATCTTACGCGATAATCTCTCATGTGGGACTTTGTCAAATGCTTTCTGAAAGTCCAAATACACCACATTGACTGCCCTCTCCCCCTTGTCAAGTCTACTAGTTACATCATCAAAGAATTCCAACAGATTTGTCAAGCATGGTTTCATGGCAGCAAAGATGGCCTTCATAGGCCAGCGTGGACTCTTCAGGTTTTGCCATTGTTAACAGGGTTTCCTGTTTGCACACCTCACCCCCATGAAACCCATGGTGGAGTGCACTGTTGGAGGGACTGAAAGATTCTGCAAGTGTGAATGGCCAGAAATTTTCAGCAACAGTCTCAGAAATTTGACTTGTACATAAACATGTATGGTAATACGATCAATATAAACATATATATAGTAATATGTACAGCTTCAAGTGAGGATGGAATGACGAGTTAATCTGTGATGATTTAGGCAACTAAAAATGCACTTAAACCCGTTTTACTTTGAATTATTTTTTATAATTATATTTGTGATACACATTTTTTGAATGTTACCTTGATTGGTGCATCTGAATTGATCATTTTACTGATCACCAATGGTTAAGGTCTGTTCATCTGTGATTCCCTTGGTGATAATATTTAGAATTATGCTTTGTTTAGCCAAGTCCAGTAAGGTCAGAAGAATGAAAATGTAAAAAGTGTTGCAATGGACTCACAAAACCAAGGAAGTATTGACTGAACTGGTTAAGAATGGTCTTCTTAAACAATAAGATTACTATGGGGATTAAAAGTTCTGGAGACAGTTGCAGGGATCACAATGCATGTTTCATCAGTACCATTCAAAATAAACCAGCCAGCATGGCAATTTTGTGTTTCCTGGTCATTTGAATGATTGCTGTATGAAGCCATGTTAATTGTGGCTGCCCACATTATTATCAATAAAACTGTAACATCATGGCACTACTTAAAAACTAGTTTAAGCTGCTGAACACGAGTTTATAATTAAGCAAAGCACACTTCCGTTCCTTCTTGCAGGACAAAGTGCTGAAAAACTGGAAGGAGTAATACTGAACCTACATATCCACAACTCATGCAGGATATAATACTCAGTAAGAATCTAGCAACACCAATTTTAAATCCAACCGATTTAATAACTGGCCAGAATTAGGATGCTCACTGAGGCTGTAACTAGTGGCGAGGCTGAAACCATCGAGCATGAATGTATCTTCATATCAAATCTTCCTTCTCACATTCACTTCTTTTCATCCTACAATCTATTCTGATTCCAATCTGCAGATGGTGTAATCATACAACATTACTTTCCCTCTTCCCTCTTCTGGAGGATAGCGAATGTGGTCCCATTGTTCAAGAAGGGGAATAGAGACTTTCCGGGGAATTATAGGCCGGTGAGTCTTACTTCTGTTGTAGGCAAAGTATTGGAGAGAATTATTAGGCATAGGATTTATAGTTATTTAGAGAGAAAGGAATTGATTGGGGATAGTCGGCATGGTTTTGTGAAGGGTAGGTCGTGCCTTACTAACCTTATTGAGTTTTTTGAAAAAGTGACCAAAGAGGTGGATGGGGGTAAGGCAGTTGATGTGGTATATATGGACTTTAGTAAGGCGTTCGATAAGGGGCCCCATGGAAGGCTTCTGCAGAAAATGCAGATGTATGGGATTGAGGGTGATTTAGCTAATTGGATTAGGAATTGGCTAGCTGATAGAAGACAGAGGGTGGTGGTCGATGGAAGTTATTCATCGTGGAGTTCGGTTACAAGTGGTGTACCTCAAGGATCTGTTTTGGGGCCCCTGCTGTTTGTAATTTTTATAAATGATCTGGATGAGGGTATTGAAGGATGGCTTAGTAAATTTGCGGATGACACCAAAGTCGGAGGAGTGGTAGATAGTGAAGAGGGGTGTTATAGTTTGCAGAGAGACTTTGACAAGTTGCAGAGCTGGGCCAAGAGGTGGCAAATGGAGTTTAATGTGGAAAAGTGTGAGGTAATTCACTTTGGCAGGAATAAAAAATGTGTAGAGTATAGGGCTAATGGTAGGATTCTTAATAGTGTTGATGAACAGAGGGATCTTGGTGTATTTGTGCATAGATCCCTGAAAGTAGGCAGTCAAGTCGATAAGGTTGTTAAGAAGGCATCTGGAGTCTTAGCTTTTATTGGTAGGGGGATTGAATTTCGGAGCCGCAACGTCATGTTGCAACTGTACAAAACTCTAGTGCGGCCGCACTTGGAGTATGGTGTGCAGTTCTGGGCCCCACATTATAAGAAAGATGTGGAGGCATTGGAGAGGGTACAGAGGAGGTTTACCAGGATGTTGCCTGGTATGGAGGGCAGATCTTATGAGGAGAGGCTGAGGGATTTGAGGTTGTTTTCGTTAGAAAGAAGGCGGCTAAGAGGAGACCTTATTGAAACATACAAGATGATTAGAGGTTTAGATAGGGTGGGGGACAGTGATAGCCTTTTTCCTAGGATGGAGAAAGCTAGCTTGAGGGGACATAGCTTTAAATTAAGGGGTGGTAGTTATAGGACGGATATCAGAGGTAGGTTCTTTACCCAGAGGGTGGTTAGGGTATGGAATGCCCTGCCTGCGGCAGTTGTAGATGCGCCAAGTTTGGTGGCGTTTAAGAGGTTAGTAGATAAATTTATGGATGAAAAGGGAATGGTTTAGTTTGGAGGGTCATTGCTTTTTCCTAATTGGTTGGCGCAACATCGAAGGCCGAAGGGCCTGTTCTGCGCTGTAATGTTCTATGTTCCCTATACCACAACCCCTCCCACCTAGATTGATCGGCAGACTTCTCCCATCCACGAATCATTACTGCAGAGTGGCAGGAGTCACCCCATGGCTGAATGACCCATCCCCCGATCTACCTCATCCCCACCCCCTGCAATGGTTGTGGACACTGGCAGTGCCAGGGTGCCAGGCTAGCACTGCCCAAGGGGCGCACCTTTGCTCCCAGCCTTCCATGGGGACCTCAATGTCCTCTGTTTCTGGGGGACCAGATGTGATTCGTGCCAAAAAGAACCTTCCCTGGCAAGGCCACAGAGTCACATGATCCTGGATGATTCTGTCATGGGCTTGATAATTCTGTTCATAGAGTCATAGAAATCATTGAAACCCTAAAGTGCAGAACTCTAAACTTTATCCCATTGAGTCTGCACTGATAACAATCCTGTCTAGGCCCTACCTCTGTCGCTCCACTAATTCCTCTAACCTATGCATCCTGGGATACTAAAGAACAATTGCATGGCCAATCAACCCATCTCGCATACCTTTGGAGTGTGGGAGGAAACCAGAGTACCTAGAGGAAACCCATGCAGACACAGGAAGAATGTTACCCCCTTTGGCATTTTCCAAGTGGTACAACCTGGGCTCAGGCAGGGACACTAACAAGGGAGAAATACTGAAGACACAGCATGTTTGACTTCACAATAAATCTATCGGCCTAGCTGACACTGTGTTACTTATAGGATAGATGAAGGGCTTGATTTTACCATCGTGTTGCTCCCGTTATTGAGCACGAAAACTTGGCAAAGTCGAGCATGAGGCAAGTAATGCGACCCATGCCTGCCAGTTCCCCTTTTACCAAGGCCCAAAAATAGCTGTGATCAGGACCACATCTAAAATGGGTGCGACGGCCATGTAAATGCAGTTGCATGCATTTAAATTGACTTAATGGGCTGCACACCCAACTTTACCAGCTCTTCCCCCTTTACCATCACATTCGCCCATCCAGAATCAGCATGAAATAGATATGCTCCATAAAAGTCTGATTTGGGCGTGCCAGCCAGTGAGGAGGTAAGTGCTGACTCTCTACTTGAGACTGGTGGATGTGGGGAAGGGGGTATGGTGGGAGAGGTGGGGGGGGGTGAGGTGTCAGTGGGGCAGGGGGAAGAGAAAGGTGGGTCCAATGGCTCTCTAATTGAGATCGGTGGGATGGAAGCGAGGTCCACTGCCACTCTGTGGGGGGGGAAGAAGGGAATGGCCCGCAATCAGTCTGAGTGGCTATGGGTGTAGGGACATAAGGGGTCAGTAATGTTGTGGGAGTGGGGAAATGTCTGAGGGCTCCAGGGGGAGGCATTATTCAGCCCAGAAAGGATGTGCCAAGGGAACAGCATTCTGTCATTTTTTTTGTTGCGCAAACGCAATTGGAGGCGTCGATTGGAGCTGCAGGCATGTTACACCCACCCAAAGGCTTCTGCAGTGCGATTTGGATTTACTGGTATTTTTTCAGGCAGAGTGCATATGGGGCCACCTTAAAAAGGGTCTAAAAATTAGATCAGAAATACTTCCAGTTTCAAGTCAGACTAGCATTTAAATCAAAATGATAAAGTAGGACCCTAAAGGTGGGACCTACTCAAGATCAGAGATTGGGAATGAGTGGGCTACAAAAGGAGAGGGGAAAGATTAGTGCAAGTACCAGCCCATCAGCAGGCAAGGCTGCACTCAGAATCTGGAACAGAGGACTCACATGAGCACAGTGATGGGTCAAAGTACAGGAGAAGACAGATGACCACGCACAACCAAGAGTTTGGTGCATTGGAAAGTTTGCCAGACAGCCTGCAATCAAATCAAAGACCATGGAGGAGTCCAGCACCAACATGACATCTGTGCACACAATTTGGAATTCATTCCTTCCAACAAGAAAGTGGTGGCCAATAGTTTGCAATCTTGTGGACAGAACCACAATACATCGATGACTGATGTTGCAGCTTCCATTGCAGCAAGCATTAGTCATCCATCATCTGAGTGCTACAACGGAAGCTCAGATTGCTGCCAGGCTTACTACCACATGAGCTCAGACTGCTGTGTCGATGAGGATTACAGCGTCTTCCAACAGGTTATGAGGATTGCTGAGGATCCATCTCAAGGGAGGAGAGTGGTTCCATCAACACAAATGTGCTATCCTCAATCAGGAAGGCAGCATTCAGCAGCACTCTCAGTGCTTAGCCATTGCTTGCAAATCAGTCGGCCCAGGCAGCTGCCATTCACATTGAAATAGTCCAATCTACAACCGCCTTCTAAATCAGTGTTGTTACAGGGCAACCAGAAGGTCATTTGCAGTCTCCTTCACTAAAGATCAGCAGCTTTCCATTGCCCACATATTGTAACCACTAGGGTAGTATTATATGGCATTATTGTCGTAGATGCAGTTGCTCATGACAGCATTGGTTGCACTGACCACCAGACAATCCTTCTGGAGATGGAGTTTTACGTTCAAACTGAGGATACCCTCCATCATGATGTCTAGCACTACCACAATGCTAAATGGGGCAGATTTAGAACAGGCCAAAACTGGGCATCAGCTGCAGTAGAACTGTACTCAACTGCAACCTGTAATGTCATGACTTTATATATCTTTCACTTCACCCCATTATCATCAAGCTAGGGATCCATCTTGATACAGTGAGGAGAGCATGACCAGGACAGCACCAGCCATTCCTTAAAATGAGGTACCGAGCTGATGAAGCGACGACACAGGATTACCTGATTACTAAACAGCAGGAGGAGAACGTGATAAACAATGTAAAATGATTCAATGGCTGACTAACTGGATTAAAACTCGGTAGTCCTGCCACATAACATCAGTCCTGAATGACAGTGAGCAAAAGGAACAACTCACTAGAGCAGGAGGCTCCACAGACCTTCCCATCCTCAGTGACAGGGGAACCCAGCACATCAGTGACAAGATAAGACTGGACTATTTGCAACTTTCTTCAGCTAGAGTACTGAATGGATGATGCAGTTCGACCTCCTCCTGAGGACCTTGGCAGCACAGACGTCAGTTTTCAGCCAGATTGGTGAATTCCATGTGATATTTATGGATCTATGGGATTAGAGATTTGTGTTCCAGAACTAGTATTCTGCTTTCCACTGGCTATTCCAGTACAGTGATAACACAACCATGTGGAAAATCTCCAGTTATTTCCTGTCCATAAAAAGCAAGACATAAAAGCAAAACAAGCAAATAGGGTCTCAAAGATAGGAATAACTTTTAGTATCATATGCCTGAGTATAGAAAGATATTAGAGCAGCAGAATATGCAGCTGGAGAGATGATGCAGACGAAAAGGTTTAGATTATAAGAATCTTAGAACTGACCTTGAGGAAGATAGGATCTGTAAAAGCCAGATAGATTGCACCTAGAAAGAACCAAAATTAATTTCGTTGTGGGATTTGCGCATGCTACTAGGGAGGGTTTAAACTAACTTGACAAGGGCATGGGAACCAGGAGGTAATACTAGAGATGAGAAACAAGGTGCACAGAGAATTGGGGGTGTCAGATATCACTAGAGTCGGAAATAGTAAATTATTAGGTGGGGTCAGACTAAGAGGGAATGTAATGAGGACCGGAATTCCCCAGCTATTCACACCGGCGACATTCTCTGGTCCCACTGCAGTGAATGGAGATTTTCCTGAGTGCAGCAGCAGCAGGTGTGAAGTTTACTGTACCTGTATGTTAGTGTGCAAGGTGTGGTAAAATAGATGGGTAAGCTGCTGACGCAAACAGCCAGTTCAAAATATGATTTGTGGCAATATAGAAGACCTTCTTTTTTGTTGTAGGTGCCACTACCTGGGCCACCATTTATTGCCCAACCTTCACTGCTGAGTGGCTTGCTTGGCAATTCCAGAAGGCAGGTAAGAGTCAGTCACACTGCTGAGAGTCTGGAGTCACATGTAGGCCAGACCAGGTTAGGATAGAATCCTTCCTTCCCTAAAGGTGATTAGCGACAGATATTTTCAGACAACTGACAATGGTTTCATGGTCATCATTAGACTTTTATTTCCATATTTCACTGAATTCAAATTGCACCATCTGCTGTGCTTGGATTTGAACCCAGGGCATTACCCTAGGTCTTTGGATTATTAGTCCAGTGACAGTACCAATATGCCACTGCCTCCCCTGGCCCAAGAAAGAGTAAGGCAGGTTCTAAATATTCCTGGATACAAAACGTTCAAGAAAAATAAAGAAATAAAGAGATTGGACATTGGAAAAGAATGTTACAGCACTGGAGAAACGTCTGAGAGGAATCAGGAACAGAATCAATTTAGTTTGAGCTAAGAAACGATATCTGTATCATTATACTCCTGGATGTATTAGTTTGAAAGATATAGAAGAACACATTTGCAAACAAATTACAGAGAGGTAGAAGAATTATTGATGAATTCGAATGAGGTTCTTCAATTATTCTAATGTTGATGAGGATATTAATAATGTATACGACAGAGAAGGTAAAGAGATTCCAAAATGTTTTGGAGACAGCAGGATCTGGTTAAAGCTCTGGTGAATTATGATCCTTAGAATGTTGATAGTAGAATATTGAATGTCGAAATGAGACAGATTCTTTCTTGTTGAAGACGGTCATTTACAAGCATTTGTGTGGCACAAATGTTACTTGTCTGTTCTCAGCCCAAACCTGAATGTTGTCTAGTCTTACAGGCCTACCTTCCAGGTAGGCACAAGCTGCTAAAATATCTGATGAGTTGCAAATGAAATTGAACATTATGCATCAGCAAACATCTGATCTTATGATGGAAGCAATGCCATTGATGAAGCAGCTGAAGATGGTTGGGTCTAGGACACTACTCAAGGAACACAGACATAGAATTTTACTGTGCAAAAGGAGGCCATTCAGCCCATCGAGTCTGCATCAACTATGATCCCCCCCAGGCCTTATCCCCATAACCCCATGCAATCCCCTAGCTAGTCCGCATGACACTAAAGGGCAATTTAGCATGGTTAATCCACCTAACCCCCACATCTTTGAACTGAGAGAGGAAACCGGAGCACCTGGAGAAAACCCATGCAGACATAGGGAAAATGTGCAAATAAACTCCACACAGACAAAGTGACCCAAGCCGGGAATCAAACCCAGGTCCCTGGCGCCGTGAGGCAACACTGCTTACCGCTGTGCATCATGCCGCCCATACTCCTGAAGTGACGTCTAGGAGTTGAGATGATTGGCTTGCAGCAACCACAACCATTTTCCTTTGTACTGGGTATGTCTCCAAACAGCGGGATGTATCATTCCCCTCCCCCCCATCTCCAATTCCAATTTGCAAGGATTCCTTGATACCACACACATAAATGCTACCTTGTCATCAAGAACAGCCACTTTCTCTTTACATCTTGAATTCAACTCTTCGGACATGTTTCGACTAAGGCTGTAATAAGGCCAGGAGCTGCGTGACTTTGCCACAATGCAAGCGGAGCAGGTTATTGCAAAGTAAGTGCTGCTTGATAGCATTGTCGATGATTGAAAGTAGACTGGTAATTGAAGGATTAATTTTATTCTGCTTTTATATACTAGACAAACCTAGGCAATTTGCTTGATTGTCAAGTAGCTGACAGTGTACCGAAACAGCTTGACTAATGTGCAGATAGTTCTTGAGCACAAGCCTTCAACACCACAACCAGGATGTGTCAAGGCCCATGGGCTTTGCTAATTATTGAGATCACACTGGAGAGAACTGAATTACCTAAAGACTGGTATCGGTGATGCTAGGAACATTCGAAGGAGGTTCAGATAAATCAAGCACTCAGCTTTTTTGGCTGAAGATGGTTGCAAACGCTTCAGTCTTTTCTTTTGTGTTATTGAAGATGGAATGCCTGTGGAGCCTCTTTCTCTTTACCTGTAAGTAACCTGAGTTTCAGGATGGGATTTTCAGGCCATATTTGTCTCAAAACCAGAAAATCCCACCCGAGATTAATGAACCTTTCCATAGCGCCCCTCGTCCACTATGATTCCTGCGGCGGTGAAATGGGAAATTCGTCCAAAAATCTTTAAACATGATTTTTGAAAATGATATGAGCCACTTACTTTCATAAAAATTGGAAGCAGGAGCAGGCCATTTGGCCCTTTGCGGCTACTCCACTATTCTGACCATGGCAGATCATCAATTTCAGTATCCTGATCCCCCTTCCTCCCCATATCCCTTTAACTCCAAGAGCTATATCTAATTCCTTTCTGAAATCATGCAATGTTTTGGCTTCAACTGCTTTCTGTGGGAGAGAATTCCACCATTTAAACGTAATTTGAAGAGCCTTTCTTCCCCGGCATAATCAGTGGAAACTCACATTGTCGACGTGGGGATCGTAGAATCATAGAATAGCTACAATGCAGGGGGAGGCTATTTGGCCCATTGAGTCTGCATCAACCATAATCTCACCCAGGTCTGTGACCCCACCTATTTACCTTGCTAATCCCCTGACACTAAGGTCAATTTAGTGTGACCAATCAACCTAACTTGCACATCTTTGGACTGTGGGAGGAAATTGGAGCATCTGGAGGAAACCCACACAGTCACGGGGAAAATGTGCAAATTCCAACCAGATGGTGACCCAAGGCTGGAGTTGAACCTGGGTCCCTGGCGCTGTAAGGCAGTAGTGCCACTGTGCTACCCTGGATGTGATCAGTTTTGTGAACATTGGCAAAATCCATCTTGAACCAACATTAAAGCTTTTGGAAAACATGGTGTTTTTGGCTGAAGTTTAAAATTCCTCAATTGTTTGGTTTGACCGTTTCTGTCCAGATTGCACTGATATTATTGGTGTAAAGAAAACTCTAGTACTATTTTTATGACAGCAAGTCTATGAAAGCTGAAAAGCTGATGTGTAGTAATCATATTTCATGGAGTATATTCTGAATTGGCGTTATTTGTGTGTCAAGACTGCAGAGAGACTAAAGGCATTTCTATAAACTGTATTCTGAAAAAGCAATTTGCCACAATGTTGCTACACATTTCTGAACAAAAACAAGTATGTAAACTAAACAGTTAGACAATCCTATAGAATGTCAAATTTGGCAGAGAAGTTTCAACAACATTTACCATCATGAATAAATAGAATGGCATCTGCTCACCTTTGGGTGGTTGTTGCGTACATATATTTTCTTGCTGTTGCATCTCGCGTACTTTCACTTGTTGCATCATCTAAAGTCTATGATACAATATAGATGCTGCACATTTTACAATATAAAAGACAAGGATTAAAAACTGCATAATTAATTGTAGATTGACATTAAACACAAAATGAAATGGCACATTAAATTATCTGTATTCCAATCCTATACTGAGTTGTCATACCTGAACTGAAGGATCCACATTGAAGTTAAAGTTATGGGTTTTGAGGGAATCTGGAACTGAATGTGGTGATGGTGTCACTCTGACAGGACTTGTCCAACCTAAAAAAAATATATATTTTGCTTCAATCAGTTATTCTTCATTGAATGCGTTGCTACTGAATTCAATTCTCCACTTCTACATTCTAGCATTGATGGAAACAAAAAAGCTCATTGAAAATAGAAGCTATTGGAAGCTACTTGCAGATCAAATCATTGAAAAATTATTCACAAACATTAATATTCCTGCTAAGGAAACGTGGAACGAGAAACCATTGTCCCAATCAACACACTCTTTTACAGGCTACATGCAACTTATTCTGTTATGGAAGCTGCGTAACCATCTGAGAGGTTCAGTATAACAATACCTGATTCTCAAGCGTGATCAAACAAAACCCCACAATATTCACAATTCTGCAATCAACTAAATCTATTTGCATCTTCTCCTCGCAGCCCCATCCCTGACCTTAGTAAAATTGTTATTGCTTATGCTTATTAATGGAATCCATTCTGGATAAGTGAAACACTCAGCAAGTCAAACAGCACCTGTGGTGACAGAGTTAACGTTGCAGATCAATGATCTTTCATCAGAATGACAAAATATTGAAAGAAACAAATTTTAAGTCAAGTGAGCTGTAGAAAAGGGGTCAGGAAAGAAATGAAAGTGTGTGAGATAGGGATAGAGACCATGAGTGATTAAACTGCAGAAATGAAGATGGTGCAGGGCAAAATAATATAGAATCATTGAATCACTGCAGTTCAGAAGGAGGCCATTCAGCCCACTGAGTCTGTACCAACCACAATCCCATCCAGGTTCTATTCCCATAACCCCACACATTTAATCTGCTAATTGCCCTGACACTAGAGGCAATTTAACCTGGTCAATCAACCAAACCCGCACATTTTTGGATTGAGAGAGTAAACAGGAGCACCAAGAGGAAACCCACACAGACATGGGGAGAATGTGCAAACTTCACACAGACATTGACCCAAGTCAGGAATTAAACCCAAGTCCCTGGAGTTGTGTGGCAGTAGTGCTAACCACTATGCCACCGTGCTGCCCATGGTAATAAGACAAGTACAGAAACATAGATATAAATGGCCACAACAGAACAACATAGCGAAGCTAAATAAGGAAAAACTGGAAAAGGGAATACGTGATGGATGGCACAACTAGATTGTGGATTACATCAGTGGCTCTAGAGGGGGCCCCAATCCAAAATTCAAGCCAGGACTGGAAGTTTAAATGTTTAAAGTTCAACAGTTACCAAGGGAGAAGTATTGAGTGCTGCCATTCATTTCAGTTCTATATCCTATATTTTGACTTGCGTGCAATTTAGAGGAACCATGGTCACACCATCAACAAAGTCACCTCTAAGAACATACTGAGAACAAAGTGGGGAGAATTTCTCTAAGGATGAGTGTGTGGGTTTGGGTTTAAGTGAGAATTGAAATCCTGAGGAAGCACAAGGGCTTTGGAAAACCAGCTGTAACCGATTTTGGCTTGGGTTTAGAGTCTAAATGGGGTTTCTTTGGGTCTGTCTCTTACTCTGAGAATGATAGACTTGTTTTTTAACAAAAAATTTCTTGTGCAGATTACAGTCTTTTCAGACAATGCCATACAGGAGCAGGAACAAGAGGAAAATTATACAGGTAATGTGCCACTAGTTGTGCATGTTGTTGCTTGGATGTCCTAAGGCTGTCTCAGATTCCAACAGTTCACCATCTAAAAACAGCAAGTAATTTTTATTCCCTTTAGTTTTATTCCCTCCTCATCAATGTTACTGTCACAGAGCAGCCTGCAAACAACCAAATCTTCCTTCACAACTTCTCATTACTCAGCATCAAATCATGTTTTCCCATTTATTATCACATATCAGAAGTATTCATTTACAAGCCAGCAAGCAAGAATAGGCAAGATAGAAGAATGGGGTACAAAAATAATATTTGTGTGGCTCACATATAAGACAGAAATTCATGCTATAGCATTCTGTGCTGCTGTCCAATGAGGGCAGAGGTTCCCAATGAAGGGCAATCTACATGGGGATCCCCCCATGTCACCAGAAGCTGGTATGGAGGATGTGCATGCAACAGTTCCGTACAGTACATCTTCTGTGGCCTTGAAGTGTCCATGTTCCATATTTAAATAGGGGGTGGGGTCAGAGGTTGCACCCCTGATTTGACTATTTCAAGGGCAAATTTTGGTTGCACTTCAGTCTCATGCTGTTGATCTTTGGTCACCCAGTGTGGAGGAGAGCTTGTAGTAAGCCTGCTCAAAGGCCTGATCAGGATGGCTAGTAACGGGCACTGGATGGTTGAGGCTGCTGTCTTCCCCTCTTTCACAGCCAGGTGAGGAATTTTGTGGGGCCCTAGAGTAAGCTTGAGGCCTTTTGTAACTAGTGGACATCATGGGGGGCTTAGTGCATTGTCAGCCCCGGAAATGAGATTTTATTGTGATTAGTTAAGTTTCCTTTGCAAGTTATATTTTTGTTACAATACTCCATCAGGGCTATCACCTATTATTCATTTTTTTAATGATTTCTTCAGAAGAGCATATAAAGCAGAAGCTTAACAATATAGCAATGTGAAACCTACTCATCAGCAAACATGAATTTTTACCTTTTCTTTTTCTTGTAACTCTAATGAAGTGGAACCTCTGTGGCTTTAGTAGACTAGACAGTTCAGATTCCTGCTCTGACGATGCTCTTACCAATATCTTCTGGGTTTAGGAGCCCTGTGAGCCTTGCCAAAGGCTCAACCCCCAACTGTGCAGGGGTAGACTCAACCACTGAGGCGTGAGCCAGCATGTGGTATGTTGCCTCATGGGTGGGTGAGTTAGAAAGTTTTGGGGGGTAATATTCAGAAATGGAAACTTTGTGTGGTGCCCCCATCACTAGAGAATAGTATATCATGCTGACTTCTCACAGCTCTCAGAAGCACGTCCAGGGAGGCAACACTGAACCAAGGCATGGCACAGCCTTTCACATCTCATTCATCTCATTTCTTCTTTTTGGCTCCCGAATCCAAATTCATTCAAATTGTACATTTGGAGTGTCCCTTTGAATTTTGAAGTTGAAGTTGTGCCATGGGAATTGTCATTACTCCCGATGACACTAATTGGTCAGGAATCCTGAACATTTCGTGGTAATGTAGTGACTGAGTTAAAATGCCGCTGACAAATGCACTAGAATGACTTCTGGGTTTTCCTCAAACTACTGGAGCATCCCGTTCCCAACATGTCGTGATCTTAAAATTCAGCCTCATGTGTTAAAAGTGGCTTTGAAACCTGTGCATGCAATGAAAGGCTGTTGCTGCTGCAGTTAGAATGAGAATATCTCTTTACAGATTAGCATCAACAGTAGTTTTGTTTCCTTGTTTAACTTTTCTTTTGTACGTTCTTGCAAATTAGTGAGACTAATACAAATTTTGGAAAATAATAGCCTATTATTCTAAATATTTGATGACTGGGTTTTTTTGTTTTCCCAATACTCAAGTTACAAAGAATAATGGAAGTCACATTGAAACATGTTCCTCACAAAGCAAGTGTATTTTTGTTGAAGTCACAATAACTTGACCGGATAAGGTGGTGTTAAAAATGAATGAAAAGAGTATTGTGATATTCACTGTTGAGCATTTTGTGTCACTTCATTCTCAGTTTTCTGGTCCCTGATGTCCAATTCTGTGGAGCTAGTTTTGTGGTGAACATCCTGGCACTGCAAATTTACCTCCAGGATTCAACATGGATTCAGTCTATGATTTCCCCACTCACCCCATCTCTACAGCTTTCCCATATCTTTTTGAAATGCTTGTAGATTTTCAGATTGTTGACACTGGTGCCCCACAAGGCTGTGTCCTCAGCTCCTTACTATCCCCCTTATACACCTATGTCTGTGTGACCAAATTCTGCTTAACTCCATTTCAAGTTTGTTGATAAGAACATAAAAACATAAGAAGTAGGAGCAGGAGTAGGCCATTTAGCCCTTCGAGCCTGCCCCGCCATTCAACAAGATCATGACTGATCTGAAGTGGATTTCCAGCTTTCTCCCCATAACTCTTAATTCCTTTGTCTATCAGAAACCTATCTACCCGTGCCTTAAATATATTCAGTGAGGTAGCCTCCACCACTTCAATGGGCAGAGAATTCCAGAGACTCACCACGCTTTGAGTGAAGAAGTTGCTCCTCAACTCCAATCTAAACTGCCCCCCCTCTTATTTTGAGTACAGGAAAGAGATAGAGAATCTGGTGAAATGGTGCGATAACAATACTATCTCCCTCAAAGTAAGTCAAACAAAGGAGGTAGTCATCGATTTCAGAAAAAGTAGAGGAGAATATGGCTTTGTCCCTATCAATGGTAATGAAGTGGAAATGATCGAATGCTTCATGTTTTTAGATGTCCAGATCACCAACATGGACCTTCATGCTGAAGCTATAGTTAAGAAAGCCCACCAATGCTTCTACTTTTTCAGGAGGCTAGAGTTGTAATTCCTTTTACAACTCTCACCAATTTTTATGGATGCACCATAGAAAACATTATTTTTGGTTGTATCACAGTCTGTTCTGATCAAGACCGCAACAAACTAGAAAGGGTTGTGAACATAGCTCAGTCCATCACGCAAACCGGCCACTCATTCACTGATTCCATTTACATTTCCTGCTGCCTTGGAAAAGCAGGCAGCATAATCAAGCACCCCACACACCCCGGACACTCTCTTTTCCACCTTGTTTCATTGGGAAAAAGATACAAAAGTCTGAGGACACATACCAACCTACTCAAGAACACCTTCTTCCCTGCTGCCATCAGACTTCTGAATGGACCTGCCATCTAAGCCGATCTTTCTCTATCCCTAGCTATGATACAAATGCTACATTCTGCACCCTTTCCTTTCTTCCTCCCCTATGTACTCTATGAATGGTATGTTTTGCCTGTATAGCAAGCAAGAAACAATACTTTTCACAGTACCCCGATACATGTGACAATAATAAATTAAACCAAAATATCGAAATGGAACTGTGGTGAAGGTACTTTCACAATATTTTTGGTGGGTAGTTCCAGAACTTTGCCCCAGGGATAATGAAGGAATAACAAAATATGTCAAAGTTGGTATGGTGTATGACTTGGGAGGGGAACATGAATGTAATATGGCACTTATTCATCCAGATGGTGGACATCATGTTTTGGAAGGTTCTGCTGAAGAAATTTTGGCAACTTGCTGCAGCGATTCCTGTCGATAATATACACTGCAGCAACAGCATGCCCATTGTGAAGTGAGTGGATATTTAAATTAGTCGATATAATGTTGATCGGGTAGGGCTACTTTTTCTGGATGGTGCCACATTTCTTGAGTGTTGTTGTGCTGAACCCATCCAGGCAAGTGGAGAATATTCTATCATGAAATGGTGAGAGAATGTGGAGAGTCAAAGGTGAATCACTCTTTACAAAATAGCCTTGGAGCTACCACAATAGCCACTTATCTGGCTAGTCTAACTGAGATTCTGCATGATTGTTGATAGTAAGTGGCACTAAGTAGAGTAGGGGTACATCAGGTGGGGGGGGGAACAAAGTGCTGAGTGTTTTAGAGTAAAAAAATTACTGAAGCACTCCCAAAGTCAAAAACCCTCATTTCTGTTGAGCTAATGGTGACAGAGCTCCCCCCCTTATTCTTGCTTTCCCTGGATGAAGCCATAAGAATAAAGGGGTCAAAACACTTGGTGAAGACAGAATTTCTCCTTTTCTGCCTCCAGAAAGGGCAGTCTCATTTGTTCTAAGTTAATGATGTAGAAATAAAGACTTCCAGGTGCAATTAATTGTGCCTGATGCTGAATTCATTTTAACCAAAACTCTCACAATATTATAAACAAAAACAACATATTGCAAGTATGAACACTAATGTGGGAAACATGCAGTATCACCAAGTTCAATGGTTCAAGTTCATAGTGACTGAGACAATGATCATTCATGAAAATAAACACTACTCGCATTTCACATACAAGACACTGCTTCAGCCTCCATTAACTGCTTCCAGCCCTGACATTAACTCCTGTTACCCGGACCTCAGCATCCAGCCTCAATCTAATATTGCTTGCCCATTTCCCATTACTCAGTCCCCATTATCCAGTCCCTGTCCTTAACTTAACATCCAGCCCCCCTCTATCATTGTCAGTCCTTTCCCATCCTTATTATCCAGTCCTTCCCATGACCCAGTTCCAGTTATCAAGTCCCTGCACCACCTCCTCGTTATCTGGTCCTTTGTCCTCGTCTCAATCTCCAATTCTTCTTGTCACTATTATCCAGTCTCTCCCCCACGTATATTATCCAAACTCTTCCCTTCCCCATTATCCAGTCCATCTCCAATATCCAGTCCCTCATCATCTCCATTATCCAATCTTTCATCTCCATTATCCAATCTAATCCATCCTCATTATCCAGTCCATCTCCATTATCCAATCTAATCCATCCTCATTATCCAGTCCATATCCATATATTATCCAATCTAACCCATCCTCATTATCCAGTCCATCTCCATTATCCAGTCTAACCATCCTCATTATCCAGTCATCTCCATTATCCAGTCTAACCCATCCTCATTATCCAGTCCATCTCCATTATCCAGTCTAACCCATCCTCATTATCCAGTCCATCTCTCCATCTCCATTATCCAGTCTAACCCATCCTCATTATCCAGCATTATCCAGTCTAACCCATCCTCATTATCCAGTCCATCTCCATTATCCAGTCTAACCCATCCTCATTATCCAGTCCATCTCCATTATCCAGTCTAACCCATCCTCATTATCCAGTCCATCTCCATTATCCAGTCTAACCCATCCTCATTATCCAGTCCATCTCCATTATCCAGTCTAACCCATCCTCGTTATCCAGTCCATCTCCATTATCCAGTCTAACCCATCCTCGTTTTCCAGTCCATCTCCATTATCTAGTCTAACCCATTCTCATTGTCCATCCTCACTATCCCATTATGCAATCCATCCCCATGATCTAGACCCTCCTCATTCTCCAGTCCCTCCCAATCCCCATTCTCCAGTCCCAGTCTGTACCTCCCACCCTGGCTCGGATGGCTGCCGCGGACACGGATTTGGAGTTCCAGCGGCCGCTCTGCCTCTGCTGCTGGATCTCGACGGGGATGGCGGTGTGAGCTCTGCAGTCGCCGGGCTCTCGGTAAAAGGCCAGGTTGGGGATCCTCTTGATGCCGCCCTCGGCGCTCTGGCCCGGGCTCACGAAGCCGGTGCTGATGTCCAGGGGCTGCACCTCGTGTCGGTGCGGGGCCAGCGGATAAAACACGTCCGAAGCCCAGGAGTCGGGGGTCCAGCGGGCGAACGCCGGGTTGTCCTGCTCCTGGAAACTGGTGAAGAAGTGCCGGTCCTCGGGTCCCCGCACATAGGGGATGACCGTCTGACCTACGGCCGCCGGCCGGGCCAGGCTGACAGCGGGAGCCATGAGCGCAGCTTGCCCCCTTTCCAAAGCTCAGGGTCCGGCCACTCGCACCGATCCGAGCCACTCCCTCTGCTCCCCCAGCCGCAGCCCAGGAGCAGGGTGCAGCAGCCGGGGCCAGGAGTCGCGTCCTGTCGCTGCTCGGCAACCGAGATCATAGAGGCCGGAGCCGAGATCATAAAGGAGCCGGGATCGTGGGGGAATGAGTGAGTGAGCCTCCAGCCACCACTGGCAAGGTGAAGGAGACACTGGAAAGGACAGAGTCTCCAGGGTAACACAGCACCAGAGGAACCTGAACCATATGACTCAACACTCAGGATCCCCTCCACCTATTGAAATCCTCAGGCAGCTCTTGGCAAAGACCAGGAGTAAGGGGTGACCAGAGATACTGCTAGGGTATGACCAGTCACACCATACACATATTCCCCACCACAAAATACTGGCTAACTTCCATTGATTGTTTGGCCACTGAAAATGTTTCCACTCCTAATGTAGCAATGCTTATTCTAACTGCTTACTTCTTTCCCCCTGTACCAGCTGGCATTTGGCAACAGAGCCATGGGTGGGGGGAGGGGCACAAGAGCTACTTGGTAACACCATGATGCATAACACAACTCAATGAAGTTTGTAGACACATTTCAATTACATTTCATCAAATGGTTGCATAATCTGTTGGACATTGGGAGCTTAAGCAGTATTCTCTGAAATTCACTTACGGTAGACATGGAAGTCCATCCAACCGTGCTTGCCCCCAAACCAGAAAATCTTGCCCAAGGTCAATAGACTTTTGCATGGTCCTGTCTGGCCCACTACAATTCCCATGGTGGACAAGCTGGGAAAATTCTACCCTGGGTATTTTTGTGTATGTTTCTCAGTCTTGGGAGCAGCCTATGGCTTCATGCAGCAAAATCTGGATATTTGGTTAAGTTGATAATTGGCAAGTAAGATTCATGGTACATGAGCCAGGCAATGAGCATTCACAGAAAATAATCTAACCATCCTCCTCCCCTTTGATATTAAACAATGTTACCTTTGCTGAATGCCCCACCACTAATATCCTGGGAGTTAGTGTGTTGACCATAAACATAATTGGATTAGCCATATAAATACTGTGACTATAAGAGTAAGTCAGACATTGGAGGCCTGATTTTACCATTTTCATTCTAAGTGCTGAATCTGGGTGCAATTGAGATCTGACTTGGAAGTCAGCTTTCAGGCGGGCCATATGCACTTAGCTTAAAAAAAATGCAAGTCTGAATCGTGGGGCTTAGCATGCCTGAAACTCTGAACTGCGTATGTGCAACTGGAAAAATATTTGAAAAAGCATGCCTGTGTCAGATTGCTCCCAGATTGCAGAAAGTAGAATGAAAAGTAGGAGCGATGGCCCCCACAGACAGCACTGTCCCCCTTATCCACCCACCTCCCCCTGCTACCCAGACCATTTGCGACCCCCTGCCCCCTTCCATTCCACCAATCTCCTGTAGAATGGCAGAAGACCTTCCGTGTCCCCCCTGCCCTGCAAACAAAGATACATCTTAGCTGCTTCCCTCCTCCCAGCCACCTCCAGAGAATAATCTAGCCTAACTACCCCTGCCTTCCAAAAGAATGATTTGGCCTCACTCCTCATCCCTCCCCCTCCCTTCCCCCTCCCCCCCCCCCCCTCCCCCTCCCCCCCTCCCCCCCTCCCCCCTCCCCCCCCCCATCCCCTCCCCCCTCCTCCCCCCCCCCACCCCCTCCCCCCCCTCCCTCCCCCCTCCCCCCTCCCCCCTCCCCCCTCCCCCCTCCCCCCCCTCCCCCCTCCCCCCTCCCCCTCCCCCTCCCCCCCTCCCCCCCCTCCCCTCCCTCGGTACATCTGACCACCTCCTCTCCCTCCCCATCCGCTTACGAAAATGATCTGGCCCCCCTCCCTGCCCCCACAACCAGACACGATTGGCCCTCATCCCCCCACCCCAACTCTCCCCCTCAAACCAGATGATGACTGGGCTTTCCGCCACCACAGACTTTTATCAGCAACTCCATTTCTGTGCGATTCCAGGTTGGCGACCGTGGTGATAAAGGGGGAAATGCTGATGAAGTTGGGCGAGCAGTTCATTCATTCAATTTAAGTGTATGCAAATGCATTTAAATCGCCATTGCACCTGTTTCAGGTGCGAATTGGATCACGGCCATTCCCAGGTCTCGGTAAAGTAGTCATCTGCTTGGACATGGGTATGGATCCCATTAATGGCCTTATACCCAATTTTACCATGTTTTCAATGGTAAAATCGGGCTCTGGGCATTCTGCAATTAGTAACTCACCTTCTGACTCTCCAAAGTCTGTCCACATCTATAATTTAGGAGTATGATGGAATACAGTCCATTGCCCTGCATGCATACAGCTCTATCAGCAACCAAGAAGCTTGACATCTTCCAGGGCAAAGTAGCCCACTTGATCAGCACTGAATTCATCATCTTAAATATTCACTCGCTCCACCTTTGCTGTATAGTAGTAGCTGCAGTATGTAATGTCTACAAGATGTACTACAGCAATTTGCCAAGGCTGCTTTGACAATATCTTCCAAACTACCAGCATCTACAAACCAAAAGGACAACAGAACATAGGAATATGCGTCACACTTGCCTGACTTGGAATCAGTTTGCTGGTTTTTTTATTATTGCTGGGTCAAAACCTGGAACTCTTTTCCTAAAGTAAGTATAGCTCCTAGTGGGGGAGGGACAAGGCCGGCAGTGAGGGAGAGTAGATGGCATGGAAGGAATAGATTGGTCTGTAGTGAGGAGGGGGGACAACATGAGGAGGAAAACATAGATGTGGAGGAGAAGGAAATAGGAAGAGATGACATAGGAGGGGGGAAATGAGTGGCCTGTGTGGGTTGGAGGAACAAGAATTGGACATCTTGGGAGGTGTAGAATGAGGAAGGGATGGGAAAAAGATTGGTCATAGAGAGTTGATATGGGAGGGATAAAAGAAATAGGGTATGCATGAGAACCATACAACCTCTACAGAACAGAAGGAGACCATTTGGTCCATCGAGTCTGTACCGACTCTTCGAAGGAGCATCCTCCCTCCCGCACCCTGACCCTATCCCCGTAATCCCACATACTTATCATGGCTTATCCATCTTTGGACACTAAGGGGTAAATTATTATGGCCAATCCACCTAACCTGCATGTCATTAGACTGTGGGAAGAAACTGGAGGACCTGCAGGAAACTAATGTGCACACTGGGTGAGCATGCAAACTCCACACAGCCAGTCACAAAAGGCTGGAATTGAAATGATGGGATGGGTTTAAAGAAGTACTGTTGGAATAAAAATCCTCATTTGATCTCAAATATTTTATGGGTATTTGTCTTTTATTAAAATGTTGGTTAGATTTTAATTTGAACAATTCTTAAAAGATATTTAAAATGTTGCAGATAGACCCAATGTATTATGTAATACAGTATTAATGTAGCAAAAAGGATATTAAAGCAGTTTTCAGGAGATTATTATGAATGAAAGGCTGATAATATTTAGTCACACGTTGAATTTGTAGCCATTTTATAATTAACCAGAGAGGTAAATAATCTCGCCAGAAATTACCCACTGACAGTTTATACCAGAGTTAGGGGATTTATGCCCACAAACAGTTTGAATAACGTATCAAATTCTTAAACATATTGTCAAGTGTTATCATTTCTGCGAAAATCAATGAATCAAAAGAATCACATCTTAGTGAATGACCCCAACAAGGAGCCAATGGACAAGGTTTCACTTTCTACAGCTTTCACTTTAACAATCAAATGAAACTCAACATCGTCTTAATAACAGGCAAATGAAAATCCATATGTATGATCAATTTCACATTAATTAACAAATACAGTGAAGCTGGATTTTGTGGATTTACTAGGCAGTCCATTCACCATACATGACAACAATTTCAGCCACTAAGCTGGGCTCTGGGCTGGAAATTTCCTGTCCCACCCATCACAGGAATCGTAGCAAGTGAGACATAAAATTCAGTGAATCATTTAAAAGTTTGTTGAACTCAGGCAAGAATTTCCGATTTTAGGGTGCGCACAGCTGGAAAATCCCATCCTGACCTCCCTCAGGCAGTGTTCCAGTTCCTTGTCTTCAAACATTTTACAATCAATCCTCCATTCTCAATCAATTCAAATCCATATGACTCCCCACAGTCTAATGACATGCAGGTTAGGTGGATTAGCCATAATAATTTGCCCCTTCGTGTTCAAAGATGATTAAGCCATGATAAGTATGTGGGATTACGGGGATAGGGTCGGGGCGGGAGGGGGGCGGTGTTGAGGAGGTAGATCTGTGTAAGATGCTCCTTCAAAGAGTCGGTACAGACTCGATGGGCCAAATGGTTTCGTTCTGTACTGTAGAGGTTCTATGGTTCTCATGCCTACCCTATTTCTTTTATTCCTCCCATATCAACTCTCTATGACCAATCTTCTTTCCATCCCGTCCTTATTCGACACCTCCCAAGATGTCCAATTCTTTTTCCTCCAATCATTAACAAAATGGCACATCTCTCCAGAACATCCTCAGCTCTGCTTCTGACAATCTTTATGGCATGGTTCTACAAGATACACCCTCATCTGAATTCACAGTTACATTCCCTGTAGTCAAGTTTAGTCAGTCATTTACTTAAAGTAAGGAACTATAGCAATCTTATGTTTACGTTTTGGGAACCCCTGGAGCCAGCCTTCATTGTCGTTAGCCTATCCTGTGCTGCATCACTGGTCTCAGATGTGAGCTCAGATATATTCATATATTTGTAGGTTTCACCTGGCTTCAGTTTACCTGGAAACCTGCAGTTCAGTTTCTCTAAAAACCTAATTATTCACTTTCTTATTCAGCTGGGATCCTACTCAAAAAATATAAACTCTGAAACCAGGTTTTCAAAACCACAGCATGGTTTTGTGAAGGGTAGGTCGTGCCTTACTAACCTTATTGAGTTTTTTGAAAAAGTGACCAAAGAGGTGGATGGGGGTAAGGCAGTTGATGTGGTATATATGGACTTTAGTAAGGCGTTCGATAAAGTGGCCCGTAGATGGCTTCTGCAGAAAATGCAAATGTATGGGATTGAGGGTGATTTAGCTAATTGGGTTAGGAATTGGCTAGCAGATAGAAGACAGAGGGTAGTGGTTGATGGAAGATATTCATCGTGGAGTTCGGTTACAAGTGGAGTACCTCAGGGATCTGTTTTGGAGCCCCTGCTGTTTGTAATTTTTATAAATGATTTGGATGAGGGTATTGAGGGATGGATTAGTAAATTTGTGGATGACACCAAAGTCGGAGGAGTGGTAGATAGTGAATAGGGGTGTTATAGTTTGCAGAGAGACTTGGACAAGTTGCAGAGCTGGGCCGAGAGGTGGCAAATGGAGTTTAATGTGGAAAAGTGTGAGGTAATTCACTTTGGTAGGAATAACAAATGTGTAGAGTATAGGGCTAATGGTAGGACTCTCAATAGTGTTGATGAACAGAGGGATCTTGGTGTATATATTAATAGATCCCTGAAAATTGGCAATCAAGTCGATAAGGTTGTTAAGAAGGCATATGGAGCTTTTATTGGTAGGGGGATTGAATTTTGGAGCTGCAACGTCATGTTGCAATTGTAAAAAACTCTAGTGCGGCCGCACTTGGAGTATTGTGTGCAGTTCTGGTCCCCACATTATAAGAAAGATGTGGAGGCATTGGAGAGGGTACAGAGGAGGTTTACCAGGATGTTGCCTGGTATGGAGGGCAGGTCTTATGAAGAGAGGCTGAGGGATTTGAGGTTGTTTTCATTAGAAAGGAGGCAGCTAAGAGGGGACCTTATCGAAACATATAAGATGATTAGAGGTTTAGATAGGGTGGACAGTGATAGCCTTTTTCCTAGGATGGAGAAAGCTAGCACGAGGGGACATAGCTTTAAATTAAGGGGTGGTGGTTATAGGACGGATGTCAGAGGTAGGTTCTTTACCCAGAGGGTGGTTAGGGTATGGAATGCCCTGCCTGCGTCAGTTGTAGATGCGCCAAGTTTGGTGGCGCTTAAGAGGTTAGTAGATAAGTTTATGGACGAAAAGGGAATGGTTTAGGTTAGAGGGTCATTGCTTTTTCCTAATTGGTCGGCACAACATCGAAGGCCGAAGGGCCTGTTCTGCGCTGTAATGTTCTATGTTCTGTGTTCTAGGGTCAGTGTACAGAACCAGACAACATCTTCCCACTGCTCCCACAAACTGTGGATTTCTTCATACAATGCAATAGTTAACCTTGGAAGATGCATTATTCAAACATAAATGCAATTCTGAGAAATGGTAACTTATTAATGTTACAATTCTTTACGAATAGTCTTCTCTTGCACGCAGATTGTCAAATAAATGATCTTTTAACCTACTTCTTCTGCGCCTGAGGCTTCTGCTTAACAATAATACAATGAATACTCCTGTGCATTTTAAACAACAAATCCCCAGGTTATTTTTCTTGTCTAATAGAAAAGAACTGTAGCGCATAACTTAAATTCATCAGAGTTCCATCTCTGCAAGTACAAATGTTTGAAACTCACATGGCTGGAAGTTACAAATATGAATACACAAGACAATATTAAAAATTCAATTAATGATGCTGAGAAACCCTCAAAGTTACACAGAACAATAAAATTTCATGTGGTGTATGACATCTTGAATTTTGCCAAATTATGTTGGGATCAGGTTTTTGTAATCTTGGATAAAATGGGCTACAGATAATTGGATTCATAGCACAATTGGCATTAGAGGCAGAAAATGAATCGTGGAATTCAAGGAACTCCAAGGTAAGATATAAACACGCTTCCTGAGATCGATTATGTGGGATTTCAACAAAAAGCAATCTAAAGCAGAAGCAACGTAAGGGAGGTTGAAATGGCACAAATGCATACTTTGTAAGGTGTCTCCCTATAAAGCAATATGCTAATTATCCCTCTTACCTCACTGAGATTATACACAAATATCTGTTTCTTGGATCATTTGGAAACAAAGAGGCATTTTGGGATTCAGATTATTAAAAACCATGCATCAAGTAGATAATGTTATTCAAAATGTTCATTTTTACTGGGTTTTATAGCATAAGATTTGGAATCTAAAATATGAGAAATGAATATGGAACTTTATTACGATCACAGTTGGAGTACTGCGGACAATTTTAGGCTCTACCTTACTGGGAAGCTATTGAAGTAGCAGGGGTTCAGCACAAATCCATTCAGATGCTGTTTCGGATGCAGAAGTGCAAATACGAATAATGAGTTGAAAAACCATGAGTGTTTTCATTAAAATACAAGATTTTAAGGGATGATCTGATCAAATGCTTGAATGTTTTGAACATTTAGAACAGAGAAAAGAAAGACTACATCAAATTCTCATGGTGTTCGCTAGACTCTGGAGTCCTTAAAATGGCAGTGAGACCCAATTCTGGGATTGTCGCCCCCATTCCTAATAATAGCAACTTCCTTGATCTGACTGGGTCCATTCCAAGACTAAGGATCTCAAAGCATGCCCACCTACCCCAACCTCCATCCCCTCTTAATCTTGCTCAAATTAACATACAAATATTATAAAAACAAATAGAAAAGAATAAAATATTATAAACAGCTAAAGATTTCAATCAAAACAAACACTCCTCTATTGCCTGTCTAAACAGGTTCTCACTAAGCTATTTCATGAGTTTTGGAGTTCAGTCAATCGTTAATAATGAGGCTATCTGGAAAAAACAGTCTTGTCATCTGTTTCTATAGATTCTAGATAATCTCATTATGAATGCTTGGCTGAGATCCCAGCTATCATCAGGAGTCTGTTGAGATAGTAGAAGTGGAGTGTTTGCTTTAATTTGACTCTTCATAAAGTTCTAATGTATTATTCTTTCTTTGATCTTTTATTCAATGTTTGTATGTTTATTCATGCAATATTAAGAAGTGTGAAGGAAGTAAAGGTTCTGTTTTTGATACCATAATGACTATGTATGACCATTACTATTGGGTGTAAGAGCAATAGTTTTTCAAAAGAGATTCTTGAATGGGTGTGTTTTTTATGAGCATTTTAAGAATTGCCACTTATTATTTTGCTCATTGGTTCTTTACATAATATTAGGCAGTCCCTCAAAGTTGAGGATGACTTGTTTTCATACTTAAAATGAGTTCCCAAGTGATTGAGGAGTCCAATGTATGGCGTACAGTCACAGGTGGGGCAAACAATGGTTGGAGGAAGAGGTGAGTGGGGTTGTCATCTGCTCCTTTCAGGCGTTGATGTTCAACTACTTCTCAGATGCTTTTCCTTCACTTCAGGTGGTCTTGGGCTGGGGATTATCAGTGGGCATATTGCAATTTTTCAAGAAGACTTTGAGGATGCCTTGAAGCATTTCCTCTGCTCTCGTTGTGTTGAAAGCCTGAGCATAGCACTTGCTTCGGGAGTCTCATGTCAGGCGTGTGGAAGAAATGACCTGCCCAGCAGAGCTGATTGGGCAGGGGAATGCTTTGATGCAAAGTCTGTTGAACTGAGCAAGAATATTGACATTGGTGCCGAAGAATTTACAGGATCTTGTGGATGTAGCAGTGGTGGTATTTCTCCAGAGTCTTGAGGTGCCTGCTCTACATAGTTCATGTCTCTGAGCCATATATTTTGATTTGATTAGATTTATTATTATCACATGTATTGGTATACATGAAAAGTATTGTTTCTTGTGCACTAGACAAAACATACCGGTCATAGAGAAGGAAACAAGAGATTGCTGAATGTAGTGTTACTGTCATTGCTACGCTGTAGAGAAAAATCAACTTAATGCAAGGTTGGTCCATTCAAAAGTCTGATGGCAGCAGAGAAGAAACTGTCCTTGAGTCTGTTGGTATGTGACCACAGACTTTTGTATTTTTTTCCCGATGGAAGAAAGTGGAAGGCAGTATGTCTGGGATGCATGAGATCCTTGATTATGCTGGCTGTTTTTGCGAGGCAGTGGGAAGTATAGACAGTGTCAACAGATGGGAGACTGCTTTGAGTGATGGATTGGGCTTTGTTTATGACCCTTTGTAGTTTATTACAGTCTTGGACGGAGCAGGAACCATATCAAGCTGTGCTTTCTATAGTGCATCTATAGCAGTTGGTAAGAGCTGTAGCAGATGTGCCAAATTCCCGTAGTTGTCTGAGAAAGTAGAGACATTGGTGGGCTTTTTAAACTATAGCATTGGCATGGACAGACCAGGACAGGTTGTTGGTGATCTGAGTACCTACAAATTTGAAGATCTTGACCATTTCTACTTCATTCCCATTGATGTAGACAGGGACATGCCCTCCACTATGCTTCCTGAAATCAATGACTATCTCCAACCAAAAAAGAAAATGCTGGAAAATCTCAGCAGATCTGACAGCATCTGAAAGGACAGAAAAGAGCTGACATTTCGAGTTCAGATGACCCTTTATCAAAGTCATGTCAAAGCTAAGTAAAAGATGACTATCTCCTTTGTTTTGTTGTCATTGCATCAGTTCACCAGATTCTCTATCTCTTTCCTGTACTCCCTCTCATCGAGATCTAACCCACAATGATGGTGTCATCAGCAACGGTGAAAATCAAGTTGGAAGGAAATTTGACCACGCAGTTAGAGGTGCATTGGAGAGCATGTATCACTCCTGCTCTGTAGCTCTCAAGTCTGATAACAGGACTGATGTCCTGATCAACAGAACACTCTTCCTTAGGCACCTGAAGACTACTTTGGCACAGTAAAGACAATGTTGAATCTTGTCATTGATACCTGCGCTGATTGACAGCAGGCTCCCAAGGTATGGAAAATGGTCCACATTGTTCAAACCCTCATTGTGGATTTTGATAACGGGGGCAAAGCTTTGTTGCAATGGCAGGTTGGTAGAGGACCTTTGTTTTATGGTGTTTTAGTGGATGGCTCAAGTTCTTGTTTACCAAGAAGGTAGTGACAGTGGATTGGAGCTCGGCCTCTGAGTTTGCACAGGCCCAAAGCATTGCCTGCATACTGTATTGCAAAGGCAAAATGGGACACCTTGGATCTGGTGTGTAGGCAGCAGATATTGAACAGATTCCTGTTTGTTTTGTAGTTTTGCATCTTGCAACAGGGAGCTCCGTGAGGATGAGAAGGAGGTTTTCAGCAATGATGATTGAGAAGTGTGTTGGGTAAATGCGCAACCTTGCTTGATTCCAGTCCAAATATGAATTGAATATGTGGTGGATCCACTGGTCAGAATCATGGCTCACATGTCATCATGGAGCTAGCAAATGGTGGGAACAAACATTAGGGGCAGGCAAAAAAGAGGAGGATGTCCCTTAACCCCACAGGGAGAAGGCAATTAAGGATTACTCTAATGATGATCTTTTCCATACCTGATAGCAGGGAAATTCCTTTATAGATGCTGCAATCGGACTTGTCAGATTTATTGAAGATTCCAGCATTTCTGAGATCCCCGATACATTCTCTTCCTTCCAGAAAAGAGTAATGAGGGCCTGCACTTGCAACTATAGTGTTTCTCCACCATGTTTTGCACTTCCTTGGGGATTCCCTGTGCTCCTGATGCCCTTAGCTATCAGATGGCCTTTTCTATCTTGTGCTGAAATGGTGGTGGGTAGCATGTCACAAGATGGGGTAGATGTCACTTGCATTTGAAGGCAGAGTCTCTGTTAAGAAGGTCTTCAAAGTGCTGTTTCCAACGGGTGCTGACTGCTTTTCTTATCCTGATGAGCATCTCTCCGTTCTTGGCTAGCAGTGCAGTGAGGCCTTGAGCTATAGGTGGTCTTGACTGCATTGAAGATACCTTGTACATCATGATTGTTGGCTAACTGTTGGATCTCCTACACTTTCTTCACTCATCACCTGTTCTTTAAGTCACAGTCTTTTGCTGGACCTCAGCCTTCAGCCAATTGCTTCCTTGGTCTCTGGGTTGCTGTTTCAGGTTGAGAAAAGCCTTGCACTTACAGTTTATCAGCTCAAGGGTCACCTGGTCATTTCATTAAACCAGTACTGGTATTTCTTGGTTGAGTGACCAAGCATCTCTTCACAGGTACTGATTACGGAGGCCTGGAGGATCAACCAGGTGGACACTTTGAATCTTTAGGTCACTGGGAATCGGCAGATTAGCAATGAGTCACTGGCTGAATCGGACTCTTTTATTGGGTTATTGCCTCAGCATTGATTTTCTTGCAACATTGTTTCTGATGTCATTGCTGCTTTGAGGTTAGACTGACATTGGTGATCCATCCATCATGGCATGGATGATACGCATGTCTTTGATGTTCCTCACTTGGTGATAATGTAGTTGAGCAGGTGCCAGTGGTTGAAGCAACTGTGTCGCTTGGATTTGTCTCTCTGATGGAACATGGTGCTGGTTATGACTAGGCCATATTCTAGACATTTTGTCAGGGGCAGGGTATCATTAGTGTTGAATCTGCCAATTATACCAGAGATCTGTGTCTTTTTCAACTCTGGTGTTGAAGTTATCAAAGAGAATTAGCTTGTTACCATTGGAACTTGGGCCAAGAATTATTCAAGGCTGGACTAAAATTTCTCCTTGGACTTGTCCATAGCTGCTGTTATTAGGGCGTATGCACTAAAGACTTAACACACTGATTCTGGGCTAGGATGAGCTGAAAGGTCATGAGCTGTTTGGTTCTTCCGCAAGAGTCAACTAGTTTGTTTCTAATGATATATCTAACTCCATGGAGACAGCGATCTTCTTCTGGTTTACCTTTCCAGAGGAAGGTATAGCTGCCACCTTGTTCCATGAGCTGGCCTTTCCCTGTCAATTGGGTCTCACTTAGGGTGGCAATGTCAGTCTTGAAATCTCTGAGTTCCTGGGCAACAGTAACAGTGCACCGTTCTAGTCTGTTGCTGTTAGAGTTGTCCATGAGAGTCTTTATATTCTAGATCTTGAACTTCATTTCAATGAGTAGAAGATGCCTATACATGAGTTCTTTAAAGATGAGCTGCTATTGCACAATAGCTACCACACAGGCCTAGTGGAGCAAGGCCTTGTTCCAGTGGCAAGGGAGCCCAAGATAACTGGAGACCAAGCTTCACTATGTGGGCCAAAGACATGAAAGCACTCATACTCTTACTGTCCTACTTTCTTCATCCCAAAGAATCCCTCTCCCTGGGATTCATAAAGTGCAGTTGTTGCCTTATGAGTTCATGAGGGTGACACTGATCTCTTGCAGAACTAGCTACCTAGCTTCTCTCTTGCTGTGAATGACCCTGTTGCACCTCTCTTACTGTTAATGGTCCTAGAGTTAGTGATTACTGCCTCCAGATCCTCTTTTCACCTATTCTTGTACATACACCTGGCAGGCAGGGAAAGAGCATGGAAGGGAATGGAGATGGCAAGGGGGAATGGATAGCATGGAAAGTGCATGAGAGCATGGGTCATGGAAAGGGCATGGAGCTGGAATGGGAATATGGACAGTGACTGGGGTTAAGGGTTGAGGACTAAAAGACTTATCATCTTTTATATAACTGGGCTAAACTCCCAGAGACCCAAGGAGTATTTTCTAACTAGCACACCTCAGGACTTGCCCGTCTCTGTGATCACATCTGACCATATCTGGGGTTAGTGGGCCAATCCCAATGCTCCCCTTCAGAAGGAAAACAATACATGCAAAGGTCAAATAGGGAGACTTCCTAACTCAAGCTTCCTGACTTGTTAGTGAAAATCAGGCCCACTTTTCAGTAATTGAGAGAAATGAAATGAGAGAATATAGACATAAAATTAAATGCAAGAGATTTAGGACTGAGAGCAAAAGATTTTTCTTTGCATTGAGGATTGTGAAGCTGATTGAAGCAGTAACAACGTACATTTTTCACAACTGATCAGATAATCACGTTACACTTATTGAATCAGATAATTAGTGGATTGAAAGTGGAGTAAAGAGACATGAGGGCAGTGTGTATGCACCAGACTCGCATGAGTGCTTATGTGGAGAAAAATTGCCAACATGAATTAATTGGGAAAAATGGCAGTTACTAATGCTTTAATTTCTATGTATTTCTCTTCTCCTCTCATCTAAAACTTCAACACTTCCAGTAGAAGAAAATGACCTTCTCAGCTTTAGTCAAAAGTTTTTTTGAGCATGGCTGAAGCTGAACCTACTAGATTGCTTAGATCAAAACTTCAGACTTTGGACTTCTCCTGCTCTGTAGTTCTGCCGAGTGATTTCCCTGAAGCAAAAAAACATCTTTAATGAGCTAAAACAGGTGCAAACACAACAGCTCCAAATTGAATAGATTGACGCAACATATAGAAATCTCCCAATGCCATCCCTGCCTTAGGCAAACAACACAACCAGAACTATAGCTGATAACAGAAAGCCAAGAACCCTTAATTTAAAATCAATGTTTGTTTACAAAGATGTGAATTTTTATTAGATATTTAACATTATTTTTAGAGATATTTAAGTGTGCATTAGCAGCTAGTCATTTTGACAAAAATTGTTTAATACTATTCTTTGTGTGTTGGGAGGCAAATTTTTCACCATGGATGAAGGCCAACAGAAGTTTGATTTCCATTCACTCCAGTAGTATACTGCAGGCATAGTCAATTTCCCCAGCATTAGGGTTACTTAACTAAATTCAGTGAGGTTCAGGTAGGATTGCTTCTTCCTTCAATTAACCTGGAGAGAGATGTGAGGAAAATTGTAAGGCAAACTCCTTCACCCATTAAAGCATAATAGGGCTGGTTACCTTTGGGTCAGCTGAAATGCTGGGGGAGTCCGCTATTTTACCATTTATATTCTAAGTGTTGGGTGGACTTGAAACTGGGAGTGTTTCAGATTCAACTTTTAGACCCATTCTCAGGTGTCCCCACATGCGTTTTGCCTGAAAAAATAGCAGCGATCCTGAATTGCACTGTATAAGCCTGTGGTAGGGCTTATCATGGACCCCCTGCCCTTGCCCCCATTCCCTACCTCCCCACAGAGAGCCATCTGACTGCCTTCCCCCACCCAACCCCATCAGGGAACCATCTGCCCCACTCCCTTCCCCCCCCCCCCCCCCCCCCCCCCCCCCCCCCCCCCCCCCCCCCCCCAACAAGAAAGCCATCTGACGTGCCTCCCTCGCCCCCATCAGGGAGCCATCTGATCTGCCTCTGTCTCCCCCCACCAGTGAGCCATCCAACACTTCCACCCACCACCGATCTGAGTCAGAGAGCTAGTGGAAGATTGGAACTTACCTTCTCAGAAACTGGAGCACCCGAGTCAGACCTTTGCGGGCCATGTCTGTTTCGTGCTGAGTCTGGACGGGCAAATGCAGTGGTAAAGGGGAAAGTGCCAGTAAGTTTTGGAGTGCAGCATTTAGTCATTTTAAATGCATGCAAATATATTTAAATTTGCGTTGCACCAGTTTCAGGCATGGTGTGCAGACAGTGGCCATTTTCAGCCATTGGTAAAGGGGGAATGGGCATGGAGGTGGGCATGGATCATGCTATTTGCCTTATGCTTGACTTTAATAAGTTTTTGCATCCAAAAACAGGTATAACTTGATGGCAAAATTGGGCCCAGAGCCTTGGAATTTTATTTCAGATTAAAAAGTTGACTTGATTAGAGAACAATAATGCTATCACCAGAAATTCATTATATTCCTGTTGCTATTGTACAAAAGACAGAAAATACATCTTGTAATTTTTGAAATGTGTGGTTTATTTTAATATGGCCATCTATATGTAAGCAGAATGACTGTGCTCACTTCTGGTTGGAAATCTGAGACAGGTGAAAAATGGTGACGAATGGGTAGATTTTATCTTCCAGCTTATCCCCGATATAACCAAAATCAAACTGAGAGAAAATCTTCTTTTAATTCATCACAGTATTGGACATAATTGAAAGAAAAGCTCTAATAATTCTAATTAATAGTGATACATTGACACAGGCACATTATTAAGCACTTCAATGCACTTGTAGTGTGTATTTATGTACAATAGTTTGATTTAGTTGAAAACACATTTGGCAGTGTTGAGCAGTTAATATTGAGATCATAAATTAATTACTGCATAGTTGAAATCTGATTCTTAATATTGTATTCCATCCCCCTTGAGATAAAGGCCAACATTCCATTAGTCGTTTCTGATTACATTTTGTAGCTAACTTGTAGTGATTTCAGTAAATTATTTTGTCCTTTTTTTCCAATACAAAAATATAAATCATGTATCAAGTCTGCTTTTTCCTTATTTTCCTCATTATAGTTTCACCCACATCTACTTTTAATGAACCCACATTCTCCTGTACGATTGAATTTCTCTCAATATATTTATCAGAAAATCTTTAGCTGTTAGTTTTGATATCTCTTACATTCTTTTCATATTCGCTTTTGAATTCTACCTTGTTTTCTTTGTATTGTTTTTTAAAAGTTCTCCCAGTGGATTTTGCTGCTCTTTTATTGTATTTGTGTAGCCTTTTCTTTTAGTTGATACTGTCTCTTGCTTTATTTGTTGACTACTGTTGCTTAACTACACAACTGGAGCTTTGTCTTTCACTTGAATGTACTGGTTTTGTATTATACTAATTGTCCTTTGAATCCTTGGTAGGTTTACCCATTAATAGCTCAACCCAGTTTACTGTAATTTAATCTTTCTTTAGCCATTCAAAGTTTATTGTACCTGAATTCTAAACCATGATTTGTACCTTTCTTTACCTTCTCAAATTAACATCAATATAGTCATATTATGCTCATATTGTTAACTACTGCAGTTTGTTACTCATCATCAAAACTTACAGAGCATGCTCAAAATTGTTTTGTTCAAGAAAATTATCCTGAATACATTCAAAAAATCAATTGCCTTTGTTGTTTGTATTTTTGTTCTCTGAGTCAACATGAAAATTAAAATCTTCCATTTTATTGTGTTGTTTTTGCTAGATGCAATGCTGATTACCATATTTACACACCTCTCCATTCTCCCATCTCCCTCGCATAACATCTCTACAATCAGAATTTCTATCAACAGCTCCAATCCTACTCCTGATGTCTACCTTGCAGTAATTCAATGCTTTATGAAGAGTGAATTGGCTGGAGGCAGATTCCAACTCAGCAGGAAGGTCTACACAGAGAACTGCTGACCATCTGATTGTGCCAGATCAATCATGTATATATACACAACTCATATATAAACTATTCCAATGGGAGCAATAGCCACTGCTGTGAGTACCTCGAGTCTCATTGAACAGAGTACCATCAGCTCAGGTTGGAGAGAATGCCTGGAAGGTTGATGGGGGTGTGAGTCTGTATTGCAATGGCCAAAAGTAGAAGGATCATCAGGGGAGGAGCAGACCTTGGGGGACTCATGTTTGGGTCCAAAAATGCATCTTTGACCTCTCACACTAGACTAAAAATTATTGCTGAGTAGGAATTGGCTATTTATTAATTGGCCACTGAAGTGTCTATGTGTCAGGACAGGCATGCCGCCCTAGGCCAACCCCTCCCTCCCTCACCCTGCCACTGGTTATTTAATTAATTATTAAGCAACACAGCACGGGAAACAGGCCTTTCGGCCCAACGAGCCCGCGCCGCCGTCATACCAAATACATTATCCTATTTTAATATTCCTATATAATAATATATATATTATTCCTAATATGGAAAATTTTCACCACAGGGACAATTTGTTACCCAATCAGCCTAAGAGCGAATTTTTGGGTTGTGGGAGGAAGCCGGAGTGCCCGGAGAAAACCCACGCAACCGCGGGGAGAACGCGCAAACTCCCGCAGACACCGGCCCAATTCCAAGTGTCTGCACAGCCACATCGATAGTCTCTGAGCTGTCATGGTGCCCTTCAGGTGGTCCACATAAAGCACTCATATACGACATGAGGTACCAGGCAACCCATGAATCAACATCCAAGAGCTGTACCCGCACCACCTGCCGAATGCGTGCTCAAATTATGGACCGAATTACCTGTGGAAAAAAGCCGTAGTTAAACAGTCCTAATATATCCCTCTATCTGCATACCGCTCATGTGGCTGTCCAAGAGACCCTTAAACAGCCCCAGCGTGCCTGCTCCCACCACCTTACTCGGCAGTGCATTCCACACCCCCACTACCCTTTGTGTGAAAAACTGCCCTCTAATATTCGTCCTATACATAGCCCCCCTCACCCTATGGCCATGACCCCTCGTCCTATCCATTTCTAAAGGTGGAAAAAGTTTACCTCCATTTACTCTATCTATACCCCTTATAATCTTATACACCTCTATGAGATCCCCTCTAAGCCGACGTCTTTCAAGGGAAAACAACCCCAGTCTATCTAATCGTTCCTCATAAGACAGTCCTTCCATACCAGGCAGCATCCTGGTAAACCTCCTCTGCACTCTCTCCAAGGACTCCACATCCTTCCGATAGTACGGAGACCAGAACTGGGCGCAGTATTCCAAGTGAGGCCTAACCAAAGTTGTATACAACTGCAACATCAAACTCCTACTCTTATATTCTATACCCTTTTCTATGAAAGCTAACATACTATACGCCTTCTTTGTCACCTTCTCCACCTGTGAGGACACCTTCAGAGACTTGTGAACCTGCACCCCCAAGTCTCTCTGCGTCTCTATGCTCCGTATAGTTTTACCTTTTATCCTATAATTCTCTTCTACATTTTTCCGGCCAAAATGCATCACCTCGCATTTTTCCGGATTAAATTCCATTTGCCATCTATCTGCCCAATCTACCAACCTGTCTATGTCCTGTTGTATTGCCTGACACTGCTCTTCTGTACCCGCCAATCCAAGCACCTTGGTGTCATCAGCAAATTTGCTGATCTCACCACCTACCCCTACTTCCAAGTCGTTTATGTAGACCACAAATAGAAGAGGACCTAGTACTGAGCCTTGTGGCACTCCACTAGTGACAGGCTTCCAGCCGGAAAAAGAGCCTTCCACTACTACCCTCTGTCTCCTCCTCCCGAGCCAGTTCTCGACCCATCTACATACCCGACCCTGTATCCCATGCGCCTTCACCTTCTCTATCAGTCTACCATGAGGAACCTTGTCAAACGCCTTACTGAAATCCATGTAGACGACATCAACAGCCTGTCCTTCATCAACTGTTTTTGTCACTTCTTCAAAAAATTCCACTAGATTCGTAAGACAAGACTTCCCCTTGACGAAGCCATGCTGCGTATCCCTGATCAGATCGCAGCGCTCCAGATGCTCATACATCCTGTCCCTAAGGATCCTCTCCATTAGCTTACCTATAACTGAAGTCAAGCTCACCGGCCTATAGTTCCCTGGGTGATCCCTCTGACCTTTTTTAAACAACGGTACTACGTTTGCTATCCTCCAGTCCTCTGGGACCTCACCTGTGTCCAAGGAAGAGACAAAGATTTGCGTCAGAGGCCCAGCCAAGTCTTCCCTCAACTCCCTTAGCAGCCTGGGGTAAATGCCATCAGGCCCCGGAGCTTTATATGTCTTTAAGCTGCCTAACAGCCCCAACACCTCTTTCCTCGTAATCCTTATTTCCCTCAACCGATCCTCAACTTTGTCAACATCAGGCACAGACATCTGTCCAGTCTCCTGCGTGAATACCGACGCAAAGTATTCATTCAGGATCTCCCCCATTCCCTCAGGCTCTAAGCATAGATCCCCTCCACTGTCCCTAAGAGGGTTCTCATCTGCAAACTTGTTGACAGGGGATTATAAAATTCTGTCCATAGATAACCCTTTCATTGCCTTAATGAAATTTCTGTTGTAATTGAACGGTTTATTAAAAATCCAATACCTTTCTCTGACTTTTCTAAAGATGCTATGGCTTGGAATATTTAATTTAATCAGTGGCTAGCTTTCAGCCAGATAGATCTGGGAAATGATTACTACATTAAATTAGTACAAGTAATTGTCCCATTATGCCAGTATATCCTGTTAGTCTTTCTTTACCTCAGGTCAGGTGAGTTGTGAAGGAGGGATGGGTGGAGGGGTAGAATGTTACACTAAAAAAACAGAATAGGTTTGGTTCTTGTGTGGTCAAATTTTGAAACGTTTGTTCTTTAACTCAAACTTGCCTCCATCTGTCCACTTGCAGCTTTTAATGTGACAGCTTGGAGTCTGTGTTTCTCCATTATCATTCCAGTTTTCAACTCTAACGCTGGTTACCTGAGTTTCCCAATTGTTGGATGATTCCTCCATGACCTTCTCCCCAAGTCCTCCAATCTTACTCTGAGAGCATTGATCCTCACCCATCAACATGTCTTTGACTACCACCATCACCATTAGGCATCTGACTTCCTTCCCTCCTGGAATTAGCAGTTTTCCTGACCGACATCCTTAAGACCATCAAAAATGGTACATTTCCCATCCCTCAATGATTATGCTCTATGTGGACTAAGCTGGTCATGTGACCTTTTGCATTCAACTCTTCTTTGTGCAATCTTTCACCATTTTGTTCAGTTAAAGAGCAAATGACATGTAACAAATGTACGTCTCTTCACGACACAAATTGCAAAACCCCTGAGGACAGCAACTTACATCATAATTTGATTATTTATGGCACATGGATAGAAATTCTAAGGATGATTCTCCCATCATGACCTGCAAATTTTCTTGCGGGTCAGGTTGGGAGATGCATTTGCCAGCCATTTCATAGGATCTGTGTATGTGTTCCTGACTCTTCTGCGTCTCCCAGAGCCAGAGAGCAGACACAGTTGGCACCAGTGGGAAGAGAGGTAAGTGATTTTAATCTGTTTTAAATATATTTTAAATCTATTTTAAATGTCATTATTGGGCCCAGCACAAAGCTTGCTGGGTCTGATTGCATCTCCCACCCCACCAGGAGTACTTCACTCTGGTGCAGTTTAGGCTAGGTCCCTAAGTTCAGGGAACTATTGGGAGACCCCGCCAGAATGAAGGGGGGACAATCAGAGTCCCCAAGGAGTCAGGCAGTAGGGTGATGCTGCCTCTGGGCATTGGCACCCTGACAGCACCAGCCTGTGCCCCTAGCCCTACCCAAGGGGCAAAGTATCCATGCCCAGGGGGCAACTTGACACAGGCCAGTCCACATCTGGCAGTGCGAAGGGAACAGGGTCTATTATAGGTGAAGCCTAGGGGGCAATCAGTAGGGGTGGTGTCCCACTACCACTCTGCATGGGGATTGGTCAGGGCTGGAGGAGGTCAACGATTGGGGTGGGATTGGGGGTTGCTCTGCTGGGGGGCCACTGTGCTGAGTGGGGGGGATATGCTGTGGTAGAGGGGGTGGGGGGATTGCCAATGATGGGGGAGGGTTCTGGGGGCACTTCGGGACGGAGGGGGGGGGGGTCAATCGTGGCAGGCCCGGGAATTGCCGTAACAGCTGTGATCAGGCTGTAGTGGTGTTGGGAAGGGCAGAACTGTGGGTGGCCAGCAATCAAGCTAGCCAGCTTGCACATATTAGAAGCTGTATATATATGTATATATATATATATATTAATGAACAAAGCCTTTTCTTTGCAGCGGAAAGAATATGCACACACATTGTGTCTGTTTTGCCTAAACAAAATAAGTGACAAACATTTGCTGGTTCATTCCTCAGGACAATTCTGGAAATACCATGAGCAATGCAGATATGTGACTATGATGGAAGACATCTTATTTTGTGATCACTGCTTGTTGATTCCTAAGTCCATGCAAAAAGAGATCGTCCACAGGCTCCATGGACACTGCCTAGGGATTGCAGAGTACAGAGTATATGCATTGTAATCTGTTTGCTAGGAGTCACAAAGGCTATTCAAAATTTCATACTATTTTATCGCACCTTCCACATTTTTATAAATGATCTGGATGAGGGTATTGAGGGATGGATCAGTAAATTTGCAGATGACACTAAAGTTGGTGGAGTGGTAGATAGTGAAGAGGGGTGTTTTAGTTTACAGAGTGACTTGGACAAGTTGCAGAGCTGGGCCGAGAGGTGGCAAATGGAGTTTAATGTGGAAAAGTGTGAGGTAATGCACTTTGGCAGGAACAATAAATGTGTAGAGTATAGGGCTAATGGTAGGGCTCTTAATAGTGTTGAGGAACAGAAGGATCTTGGTGTATGTGTCAATAGATCCCTGAAAGTAGGCAGTCAAGTGGATAAAGTTGTTAAGAAGGCATATGGAGTCTTAGCTTTTATTGGTAGGGGGATTGAATTTAGGAGCCGCAGCATCATGTTGCAACTGTACAAAACTCTAGTGCGGCCGCACTTGGAGTATTGTGTGCAGTTCTGGTCCCCACATTATAAGAAAGATGTGGAGGCATTGGAGAGGGTACAGAGGAGGTTTACCAGGATGTTGCCTGGTATGGAGGGCAGGTCTTATGAAGAGAGGTTGAAGGATTTGAGGTTGTTTTCGTTAGAAAGGAGGCGGCTAAGAGGGGATCTTATTGAAGCATATAAGATGATTAGAGGTTTAGATAGGGTGGACAGTGATAGCCTTTTTCCTAGGATGGAGAAAGCTAGCACGAGGGGACACAGCTTTAAATTAAGGGGTATGAGTTATAGGACGGATATCAGAGGTAGGTTCTTTACTCAAAGAGTGATTAGGGAGTGGAATGCCCTGCCTGCAGCTGTTGTAGATGCGCCAAGTTTGGTGGCGTTTAAGAGGTTAATTGATAAGTATATGGAAGAGAAGGGAATGGTTTAGTTTGGAGGGGCATTGCTTTTTATTTTGGTCGGCACAACATCGAAGGCCGAAGGGCCTGTTCTGTGCTGTATTGTTCTAATAATCAGGCACTCACAGAATTCCTGGTGTCATCCAATTTTCTTGTGGATTATTGATCCATCATGGTGCCATCCAACTCCTTGTGCTGTGGATTATTGATCAGGAAGGCTGGATGTCATCAGACTTCGTACCATTACAGTGGAGTTGGTGATCAGAATGCAGCAGACCATTTTCTATACCCATGGCTTTCTGATGAGATTGTCTCAGATAATGGTCCACAATTTGCCAATGACCGGTTCTGAGAATTCTCTGCTCACAGTGGGATCATATTACCAGGTCTCTCCTCATCCTCAAACCAATAGGGTGGCTGAGGGAACATTCAGGAACAGCAAGCCCCTGATGTCCAAGAATCCAGGTAGGCATTCAGCCCTGTTACCTCATCAAGCCACAGCTCTAGTTAACAGATTCTTTCCAGCTGAATTTCTCATAGGCTGACACCTGAAAATATGTGTTCCTTCACTGGCCCAGAACTTCCAATTTAAAGGGGCAATCACCCTGAAGCGTGGCGAAGGCTTCACAGATGTGTGACCTCTAATTGGCGCATTGGTGGAGGAACTGCCAGAATCAATGTAAAATAAACAGTTTCAAGTAAAAGTGATGTAAATAGTTTGGACATAGTTAATATTTATTAAAAAAACAGATGGTATAATTGGAGAAAAGTGTGGTGTAATGGGTCAATAAAACAGATAGGCTCTTGTTGATGTAAACTAAGATGTTTCTGTGACATTAGCAGTCATGTGTTAGAATAGAGATATGCCTACTCAATAATCCACCGTATACGTATTGCACATAGCATAAATAAACTAGTTTTGAATAAAAACTGACTCAGTTCCTCTTCACAAGATAAATGACATAGCACCTCCATCAAACAAACAGCTTTTATTAGTGATTTAATTATTATAAGTAAATATTGAGTTGTTTTACTTTTCATATTAATGTAATATTTATGCAGTAAATTTCAGGAAATGGACAATTATACCTCAGTAATCTGATAAGATGGTGCTTCATTTCCATAAATTCATATGGGGCAAAAGAAATAAGATTTAGCAAATGGTTCCATTTGGATACAGTTATTGTGGAGGACTAGTTATCTTAGCTAGATAAGAAGTCTCACAACAGCCTTTTGCTACCAAATAAACCTATTGGACTTTAACCTGTTGTTGTGAGACTTCTTACTGTATTTACCCAAGTTGAACATCAGCATCTCTACATCATAGCTCAGCTAGCACAAAGATCAGATTAACACTCAGCAGGGGTTTTGATTCCTGTTTCAGATGAGATAGACTCAGGACCTGCCTCATTTCTCTACCCAAAGTAAAAGCAATCACTGCTCCTTGTCATAGTTCAGCAAGTCATCATCAAAAACCTGTCTTCAGTCAAGGAACTGGAGAAGAAATTTATTGTAATGTCAACTGGGTTGGCCTTATTTTAACCCCATTCCTCATTCACATTGTAACAATGTAATACAATGGAAGTAACATATTTTTAAAAAGATTCATCCTCAGTGAACCATATTTGCTTTCCAAGTCTATTTTGTTAATAAGCAGTGCTGAAAAGGCAAATGTACAATTGACAACACAGAGAGTGTATGGTTACAGTACACAGTGAATAAAGACTGGCAATTTATTACCTAGTTATTCACGTGGATAACTTTATAGCTTGTGTGTGAATCTGCCACAAGTTTTCTGTATGTTTGCCAGACAACATTTGAGAGAATAATAGACTTGGAGACAGTCCTGTGTCTCGTTACACATGAAACAAACAAAGGAAGTGCTTTATGCTTGTTTCCATGGTTAGATTTTCCTGGAACAGGTCACCAGCCTGTCACCGAGGTTATAGTGGGAACTCTACATCAAGCACGGCTGCCCAAGAGAGTCTTCTGCTCTTACTGCCTGCCAGAGACATATTGAAAGAATTTACAGCTTGATAACTAACTCACATTGGCCATGTTATAAACTCACCTTCTGTGGCTATCAGGTCCTGGAATGGTTCAGAGACAGGGATGATTCTCAGTACCACAAGTCCTTGGGGGAATGACAAGACATGACGCTAAAACAAGATTTTTATGTTCAGATATGGCATCCACAAAACTGGTTCCAGGCTTCTAAACAAAGTATTCATGTACCAAACTAGATTTTGACTGTGTAATTGGAAAGACCAGTATTGTGTTAATAATTTGTCACTTCATTCATATTTACTCAATTTGGCCTTCTCGCTTTGGAGATCCCTTTCTCAAATAACAAAGCCTTTTTTTCTGATCTCCCTGAATTCCCCACCCATCCCAGTCTACAGCTGATCCATTCAATTAGGATGAAACTTGTCCAACAACTTTCACTGACAGGCTGCTGCTTGACTGGAAGCAAAGTCTGTCAATCAGGCTGGAAACTGGATTGTGCAGGGGAATCCTGACTTGCATTTTTTCTGTGGTTATCTGACAGTCCTCTTTCTCATTTCCCCCTCCCCCATCTCCCTCATATCAATATGGATGTTTTAACTAAGTGAAAATTCTGCACACTCTGTGGATTTTCCTTTCAATGTCCTAACAAGATTAAATCTTTCCCCAGTTTTTTTTGGTTTAGGTGAAGACTTTGCAATCCTTATGATCCCAGTGTCTCAGATCTAAAATCTTCTTTCTATACCATCTTGACAGCCATGAGCTGACAATTTTAATGGTCAGAATTCTGCCTTCCAGGATTAGAAAGCATGCAAAATTCCCTTGCCTGGTTACTAACTTGGCCTTTTCATTATGTCTTCTTCCATTCCCTGCATTATTACTCCCCTGTAAAACACTTTCCTGAAACCTCAAATACAACATTCTCCTCTAGCCATCCACATCTCCACGACATCTGCAGACCTCCTAATGTTGCTTAACCATCACCCCACAAACCCTCCAACAGTACCTCTTATTGCCATCCATTCCAAAATTGGATTATGTTTATTCAATATTGACATTTATTCTCAGAAATTCAAAAATAATGACATCCAGGGATAGAGTAAATATTGCATAGGATAGAATCATAGAATCTATACAGTGCAGAAGAAGGCCATTTGGCCCATCGAGTCTGCGTCAACCACAATCCCACCAGGTCCTATCCCCTTAACTCCATATATTTATCCCAACTAGTCCCCCTGACCCTAAGGGGCAATTTAGCATGGCCAATCCACCTAACCCATACATCTTTGGGCTATAGGAGGAAATCAGAACACGTGAAGGAAACTCATGCAGACACAGGCAGAATGTGCAAACTCCACATAGACAGCTAACCAAGCTGGGAATCAAACCCAGGTCCCTGATGCTGTGAGGCAGCAGTGCTAACCAGTGTGCTGTCCCATTGCCAAATTTGATTTGACATTAATTGTTACAGTGGCTCAGATTGGCCTTAAGGTACAGTATATGTAATTTCAGGTCTCAGCTAACACTCCTCAGCTGTATAATGAAAATATCACAATTACTTACTGAATAAGAAATACAAATCTTTCAACTAAATGTAAGCACATGCTACTTAGGTTAAAATGAGCTAGCATGAATCTAATCAAGCACTTAAAACACAGCAAGGTAATTAACTTTTACACAGTAAGTACTATTTGGCAGTTAATTGGTAATGTTGTTCAGAGGTAACAAGAATTCTAGTGTCAGAAATAGAAATGACCAAATGATACAGTTGAAGTGCTCTTCTGAAATCTAGTTGAGTTATACTCTTGGACCAGCCAGAAAGATCTGTATATTAGACCAAACACGCTATTCTTGGTTTGAGAGATTTTGCTGCTGGATTTTTGTATTAGAATATGATAAATTCAATTCACTAATGTCCCTATCTTTACGGACATTGATAAAAGTACTTGCAAAAATAGATTAGTAAGGTTTATATGCTAAACTATTACTATGCACTATATAGAGATTGAAACAAGTAATATGAATTGAAAAGTTTCAATAATAATGTTTTATTTGTTGAAATGAATACTCAGCGAAAATCCTTCTATTGAACTTTCCATCAAAGATCATAAAGAAATCTGGATGAAATTGGATTGACATGAGTTCCTGCAATAGTGAAAGAATATTTTGGACTAGAACTGTCATCTTCTAGACCTGATGTGCTGATGCAGGCGCTGGACTGGGGTAAACACTGTAAGAAGTCTCATAACACCAGATTAAAGTCCAACAGGTTTATGTGGTAGCACAAGCTACCAGCTTTCAGAACACCGCCCCTTCATCAGATAAGTGGGAGTTCTGTTCACAAACAGGGCATATAAAGACATAAACTCAATTTACAGTTTTGTTGTGAGACTCCTTACCATAAAGAACAAAGAACAAAGAAAATTACAGCACAAGAGCTGGCCCTTCAGCCCTCCAGATCTGCACTGACCATGTTGCCCGACTTAACTGAAACCGCCTACCCTTCTGGGGACCATATTCCTCTATTCCCATCTCATTCATGTACTTGTCAAGACATCCCTTAAAAGTCACTACCACTACATGTCTGCTTCCACTACCTCCTCTGGCAATGAGTTCCAGGCAACCACTTCTGTCTGTGTAAAAACCTGCCTCGTACATCTCCTTTAAACCTTGCTCCTCGCACCTTAAACCTATGCCCCCTTTAATTGACTCTTCCACTCTGGAAAAAAGCATCTGACAATCCACTCTGTCCATGCTGCTCACAGTCTTGTAGACTTCAATCAGGTCTCCCCTCAACCTCCGTTGCTCCAGTGGGAACAAACCAAGTTTCTCCAACTTTTCCTCATAGTTAATGCCATCCATACCAGGCAATATCTAATAAATCTTTTCTGTACCCAATCAAAGCCTCCACATCTTTCTGCTAGTGTGGTGACTGGAATTGAACCCTGTATTCCAAGTGCGGTCTAACTAATGTTCTATAAAGCTGCAAAATGAATTGCCAATTTTTAAACTCAATACTCTGGCTGATGAAGGCTAGCATGGCGTGGCCTTCTTGATTAGCTTCTCCACCTGCATTACGATCTTCTAGACCAACAGAAATTCAGAAATAATTGAACCTTTAGAGTTTTTCTCTAATTCATTCACTCATAGACAGTTGTATTTTATTTGGTGTAATTTCTGTGCCATAGCTTCAGTAAGGCTTTAGAAGTACAAGCAGGTAGAGTGAAACAAATCAAAAGCAAAATATGGCAAATGATGGAAATCTGAAACAAAAAACAAAGATGTTAGAAATATTCATCTCAAGTTGCACTAGTTGAGCGAGGAATGTCAACGTGACCGGGAAGTTATTCTGTTTCACAACTGTAAGCTGCATTTCCAGCAAGTCCCATTCTACTAATATTCAGATGAATGGCTGGTGCAATTTGCTGACAAACTTCAGGATTTCAGTTTCTTTCATAAAGTCCCTTTTGAATGGGTAAAAGAGAAATGGACTGTGTTTAGTTGCACTGTTTGTGATATCTTTCAGCACTGTTTATGAGAGGTTTTTTTTACTTTTCTTTTATCTTGATTTGATTTTTATAAAATTGTGTTGTCACTTGTGGGAGCAATTTGTATGGACAGATTATAAGATGTTTGGTCCCATTACTTTTATACAGAGCAGGCAAAATATGGAAGGATGTACCTTGGCATCATGCCATTGAGGTCACAGGCACTGCAACTGTATGTGCAGTGAATGCGCCACCTACAATTGTAGAGTCAGCATTTCCAATATGCAGTTAACTTCAACCAATGAGATTTAGAAAGTAGCGACTCAAAGATAGCAGGCCTACACCATAAATTAAATAAAGACTTACAATGATTACAATTGGGAAGTCTCAAGGTGTTTTACAGCCAATGAAGTACTGTTTAAAGTGTGGTTATTACTATAACATTTAAAATCCTGCAGCCAATTTTGCACACATTAAGCTCTCACAATTGGTGACATGACAGTGCGCAGAATATCTGATTTAGTGGCACTGTTTGAGGGACAAATGAATAACAGGAAAAATTCCCCGATCTTCAAAACAGCAGCATGGGAGCAGACTTCTGGGGATGAATCACCGGGGCCACTAACCTCAGCTGGGATTCCCGATAACCCGTTGAATTGGGCATGAAAGGTAAAGTGGGATTCTGACTGGCGCTAAGCCAATTGCGAGTCTCCTGGCCATTGCTAGTGAGAACATTTTAATACAATTAACTGACTGGAAGCCTAATTCCATGGGCTCCTGGGATAGCCCCACCCTGCAGGAAATCCTGCAATTAGTCCTGGTCCTGACAATTAGGGATCAGGCACTGTGGATTCCAATGGGGGCAACAAGGTAAGTACTGCCTTCAACCATACCATAGATTCCTCTGCCGTTGTCATGGGGGCTGGGAGAAGGGATTGACTCGAGGCTCTCTCCCAGGATGAGCTCTGATAGCTTCCTAGTTGCCTTGGAAAAGGTGGAAATCACTTATTGGATGGTGATTGCAGGCATATTCCTGGTAAAATTCTTTATTATTTCCGTGTTCTGTGAAACCTTTGAAGTGGCCTGTTCTTATTAAAACCTATGCTGCCTGAACACCTGGAAGCCTATGAAATTACACCAGCACTGTATTCTACAATATAGATTTCTGTTAGTTGATTTCAGAATCCCGAGGAGTTGCCAAACCTCTTTGAAGTGCTTTGATTGCCAGGAGCTGTCAGTTTCACTAAGGAGATCCCTTTGCTTTCTGTCATTAGTCCCAGCTGCTGTGAAATTTCTTTGAAGTGCTTTCATTTACAGAAGTATTGAGTTTCACTCAGCCACTTTTCTCTTCTAGCTTGAATGATTTCCAGCTGCTTCACTGTAGGGAGCAGTCTAGAGAATCTTCAATGCACCACCTCAAATGCAAGTATATCGTTCCTTAAATCTGGAGACCAAATTGACCACTCTATTCCAGATATGGTCTCACTAAAGTCCCACAGAATTATTGCAGGACTTCTTTACTTCTGTACTCCAGACACCTTACAATAAAGTGCAATCATGATATTTATCTTCCCAATTGCTTCCTGTAACTCTTGTTTAGTTTCCATTACCATTGCAAACTCCAGAGTTGGATAAATCTTAATGACTATGAGGCTACTTGCATAATATTAAAGAAGCAATATGACTCATGTATAATGCCTTGCTGTTTGTTGATCATAATTAATAACTCAGAATGTCACATTTCTAATTTTCATGTTTTTGTAATTTCATTAACAGTATATGAATTACAATATAAATTGGATATACAATATAAGTTGAGCGCTTCTTTGATAAGAATAGGAAGCCCTACTCCAAATTGTCTCACTTCCAGTTAGAGCCTTACTTCAATATCTTGAGGTATAACAAAGTAATCCTGAGTTTCATAACTTTATCTGATTTATGTTTCGGCTCTTCCACTGATTAATACAGAACTTCAGCTTAGATGAGGGAGACGTTGTTAGAAAAAGAGACTTGTGGTAACAGTTCATTATAACCAGACTGTCTGCATATATCTCTGCCTCTGAGTATTCCGCTGTGTGATTAGAACTGCCAGGTGCTGTAATTGGATGTAAGTCTGGCTAACAAACATTATGAAACATTTATGAGCTGTTTGGAGCTGGGAAGTGATATACTGGAAATTAAATTCAACGGGTTGAAGCATTTCTATTTTTCAGTAAATAGATAACCGAAAGCAGCTTGCATTATCCACCACTAAAATTCATTGCCTTGAGGAGCTTACATATTCAACAAGAAATCCCTCAAAGAGGTGTTTTTAGAAGAAAATATTAAAGATTTAATTTTCTTTTTGTTCACTGATTGTATGTTAAATTAATCTTTATTTTCTTTTTTGATGAGCTAGATGCATGCTCAAGCTCACTAAGTTTTCTTTGAGATCAGGCTGCAACTCAATTCAGGGGCAGAATGCATGTGCAAAAATGTATTAATTTATTTTAATAGGAAACTAAATTCTACATATCCATGTATCTGTTGCCAGGGGAAGTAGTAGAAATGGCCACGTAGTGACTTTTAAGGGGTGCCTTGACAAATATATGAATAGGAAGGGAATAGAGGGATATAGTTCCCAGAAAGGTAGGGGGTTTTAGTTAAGTTGGGCAGCATGGCCGGTGCAAGCTTGGAAGGCCAAAGGGCCTATTCTTGTGCTGTAATTTTCTTTGTTTTCTTTGCTCTTTGATTTAACAATACCTCACACAGAATTTGCCTAGTCGTGAATGGATGAATGAAATCCAGAAGACCTGCTTCAAGATTAGGTCCTTGAATCTTGATGTTAGAGAATGTGAAATTCACTGTGTGGATCGGAATGGAATTCCACTATTAAAGAGAGAGGCTGGTAGTCATGGTATAATTGTTATGAAATTTGCACACTCTGACTACATGCTTAAGGAATCTGAATTGAAAAAAAAAAGTGTTAATATAAAAACTAAGGATCAGCCAATTGCTTTACCCAATCATATATAGCTAATTATCATCATTTGATGAAAATGGTTATTTAAAGAGATGGTGGATACCCTAATGTACACACCACATGTGATGTTTTGGGAAGCAGAGAGGTTTAGGTGTGCATAGAAACATTAAAAAAAAAGGAGCCGGAGGGGCCTTTTGCACCTTTGAGACTGCTCCACCATTCACAATGATCATGGCTGATCATCCAACTCAATAGCCCAATCCTGCTTTTTCCCATAATCCTATTCACCCCAAGTGCTATATCCAGCCACCTCTTGAATAAATTCAATATTTTGGCATCAATTACTTCCTATGGTAATGAATTCCATAAGTTCACCACTCATTGGGTGAAGAAATGTCTCCTTACCTCCATCCTAAATGGTCTACACTGAATCCTCAGACTGTGGCCCCTGGTTCTGGGCACTCCCCCCTCCTCTCCCACCATTGGGAAGATCCTCCCTGCATCTACCCTGCCTAGTGCTGCTTGAATTTTATAAGTCTCAATAAATTCCCCCCTCATTTGTCTGAACTCCAGTGAAAGCAATCCTAACCTATTCAATCTGTCCTCATGTATTAATCCCCCCATCCTTGGAATCAATCTGGCAAACCTTTGTTGCATTCCCTCGAGAGCAAAAACATCCTTCCTCACAAAAGGAGACAAAAATTGCAAACAATACTCTAGATGTGGGCCTCACCAAGGCCCTATATAATGACAAAAACACATCCCTGCTCTTTAATGGAAACCATTCGCAATGAAGGCTAATGCGCTATTGTTTCCTTTACCACCTGCTGCACTTGCATGCTTACCTTCAATGGCAGGTACACAAGGACACCCAGGTCCCGCTACATACTCCCCTCTTCCAATTTACAGCCATTCAGATAGTAATCTGCTTTCTTGTATTTGCTTTCAAAGCGAATAACCTCACAATTATCCAAATTATGCTGCATCTGCCATTGATTAACCCACTCACCTAACCTGTTCAAATTATTCTGAAGGATCTCTGCATCCTCATCACTGTTAACCCTCCCACCCAACTTGGTATCATTTGCAAACTTTGAGATATTACATTTTGTTTCCTCATCCAAATCATTAATATACATTGTGAATAGCTGGAGCACCAATCCTTGTGGCATTCCTGTTATTACTGCCTGCCAATTTGAAAAACACCCATCAATTCCTACTCTTTGTTTCCTCTTTGCCAACTAATTTTTTATCCATTTCAATACACTTCCCCCAATCCCATGCTCTTTAATCTTACACAACAAACTTTCGTGCATGACTTTTCTGAAAATCCAAATATATTAATTGAGAGGGCTTCCCCTTGTCAAGTCCACCAGTGCCATCTTCAAAGAATTCTAACAGATTTGTCAAGCATGATTTCCCCTTCATAAATCCATATTGACTCTCTCTGATCCTGTCACTGTTTTCTAAATGCTCTGCTTTCAAGTCCTTGATAATGGATTTGAGAATTTTCCCACCATGAATGTTAAGCTCACTGATCTGTAATTTTCCCATTTTCTCTCTACTTCTGTTTTTGAATATTGGAGTGACATTAGCTACCCTCCAATCTGCAGGGACTGTTTCAGAGTTTATAGAATCCTGGAAGATGACCACCAACGCATCCACTATTTCTAGAGCCATTTCTTAAGTACTCTGGGATGTAGATTATCAGGCCCTGGGGATTTATCTGCCTTTTATCCTATCAAATTTCCCAGCACTATTTCTTTATTAATATTGATGTCCGTCAATTCTGCCTTCTCACTAAATCTTGCGTTCTCCATTTCTGGCATTTGATTTGTGTCCCCTTTTGTGAAGACAGAACCAAAGTATGTATTCAATTGCTTGGCCATTTTTTCTGCATGTACAGAAATCAGTAAGATTTGGTTCTATAAAACTCTGGATAGACTACATCTAGAGTGCTAAAGTTCAAGAAGGTGACCTTGAGTTGGTGCCATGCAGATTCACTAGATTGATATCTAGTTGAGAGTTAAACTGTAAGGACAAGTTGCATACAGCAGACTTGTTTGCCTTATATATAGAAGATTAAAAGATGTCTAATTGAGATGGTTAAGGTCATTAAATGATTAATGGAATGGATGGATCCACCATGGTGGATTTAAAATATTTCCTCTGTGGGGATTTCAGAAAAGGGAAACAACCTTAAAATTAATGAACAGTGTTCAGGATTCTCTTTTACCAATGAAAGATAGTAAAAGTATGAAGCTCACTCCCTGCAAAAAATATTTAGAATCAGGTCAACTGATAAAGAAATATGAAAACTGAGATTGATAGATTTTTATTTAGCATGAGTATTAAGAAACGTGGAACCAAGTCAGATAAGCAGAGTTGAAATATACATTCAATGGTAAGAGATTGGAGAGGTCCATTTTGTTCCTATTTTTCTCAATTGTAGCTCTCACTCACATTTGCATGAATAGTTTAGTAACAATGCGTTATCATCCTGAATTTATCTGGTAATAAGCCACAAGTGTATGTCAAAAGGGGAGGTAATGGCCTAGTGGTATTATCCCTAGACTATTAGTTCAGAAACTCAGCTTAATATTCTGGGGACCCAAGTTTGAATCCTCCATGGCAGATGGTGGAATTTGAACTCAATAAAAAATATCTGGAATTAAGAATCAACTGATGATCATGAAACCGTTGTCCAATGTTGGAAAAGCCCATCTGGTTCACTGATGTCCTTACCCAGTCTGACCTACACGTGACTCCAGAGTCACAGCAATGTGGTTGAATTGTACCTGCCTCTGATATGGCCTAGCAAGCCACTTGGTTGATAGGGCAATTCGGAGTGGGAAACAATTGCTGACCAGCCATGTCCCAGGAATGAATAAAATTTGTTAAATATATTGCAGAAATACTGCATTGAATCTGAAAAGAAAGATTTGCTAAGATGTTTAAGCAGAGTGATTTGGACTTTAACAATCAAGCACATTCACTGTGACAATTATTTTCACTTCCATCTTTATATGCTGCCTTAAAAACTTAGCATAGCTTGCCATTGCAGACAATATATGTACAATTCTTATTTGTTTATCCAATGTTTTTTTAGAAATAGAAGACCACATATCAGGAAGAGAAAATTAATATTGTGAAACTGTAATGCAAATTTAAGCACTGTGCATCACTCATTTTACTTGAAAAAATTTCAATGTGGGCATACATGTCAGCAAGCCACAGTGATTTTGAAAATGAGATGTAGTAAGTACCAAAGAGCAAGGGAGGAAGGGCTAATTATTGCTGAATGGTTCTGACCTCACAGGGCTACCAATGGAAGGGAGGATCGAGATGAACTTCTGACAGGTAATAACTTGCCTCATTGCATGCAATTAAATAGAAACTGATTTGAAGAATTGTTGACTCAATTCAATTGAACAATACTGAAAAGTAAGAATTCTCCCATTTTCAGACTACCATTAAGCAGCATACAGCGTCAGTTCATTTTCTTCAGGTCACAGATGGCAAGTACTGGTGGATTGCCTCTTAGGAACGTTACAGCTGGTGAAGCCAAGACTTTGATATCCATGTTTCAAATTATGATAAAGCCCAGTTTTGATGTTTTTGAAACTCTTCTCTGACAGCCATGAGGGAGAGATTCATAGCCATTGTGGGAGTGCCAGTCGTCTCTGCTCAAGAAATCATAGCTGTTGTTAGGATTCAAACATGCATACTGTATCACCGAACAGATGGCTGTCTTTAAAGTTGCCACCTGGCTCTTGCCAGCGTCTGTGGCTGATAAAGAGCAGGAGAAGATTCTCCAAACATGCAGGTCCCCAAAGATGTAGTATGACTGAATAACCAAAGCACGCAGAAAGAACCATCTGAAACCGCAACAGGTAGAGGTACACAGCCAGCAGAATCGCAAGCATGTCCACAGCCGACTCTTAATAATCTCTTGTACATCCAATTAAAACATCACATCAGAGAAATGCCTGAGAATCAACACAACATAATGGTCCACGTAACAAGGAAGGATGTTGGGTTAAATGTTTTCACTTTAAACACAAAAAGATTGTCAACATCAGGATTGCAGTCATTAGTTACCTTTTATTTATGTACAATTATTTTGACACACAATACAGCTAAAAGAGTCTTGTTTTGTGGCAAAATGAAAAATTGACAACAACCAGTTAATTTTATTTCAAGTAACTGTTGAATGTACTAATCTTTTTTGTGTTTAACTAAAAGCCAGATTCCCGGTGAATAATGAAATTGCTCACTATGTGGCTGAACAGTCATTTTTCTCATTCTTCTTTTTTTCTGGGACTTGGTAAGTTTCAGTTCCTTTCAGCAAATTTTAATATGCTTCTTAGACTGTTAAGACAGCACAGCATCAAACATGCTATCATTATTACATCAGCTATTAGGCTAAGGTTTATGCTTCCTCTGGTGAAGGCACTTTTATATTTACAGGCAACAAATTTATAGAGGCAATTTTGATGATAAATATGACGAGAATCTTCTTCCATCACATTGAACATTCAATTCTTCCACCACCTGTGCACTGTGTCTGCAAAGCGTACAAGATGCATTGCAGCAACTTATCAAGGCTTCTTCAACAGCACTTTCCAAAACCAAGACCTCTACCAGAAGGATAAGTGCAGCAGATGCATGGAAACCTCACCACCTCTAAACTCCCCTTCAAGTTGCACGTGATCCTGGGTGAGATCCCTGACCTTGCTCACAGCCAGGATTCTCCTATCCTGCTGAGCACCTCTATCCTTGCTGGTGATGGCAGTGGTGGAATTAGATCATGCTTTCTTTATCACCACTGAGTCAAAACCCTGAAATTTCCTCTCAAACTGCACTGTAGGTCTATCTTTACATCATCAAAACAGAGATAACAAATTTGCAGAAACATTGATCAGTGTGGTGGACCACAAACCAGTGGAAAGGCTGTAGAGGAATAAAGTTGCAAAGAAATTGCAGAGATTTGCAAGCATGTTACAGCAATTACAGTTATTCAAATATAGGCTACAATACGAAAAGCGCAAAGGGACAAGAGAAGTCAGAGATTCTTGAATGTGTTCAAGATAATGTTGTAGAAAATTATGGGTAGGATGTATGGCCTTGCTCGAGCAAAACTGGAAATTCCCACCCGAGGTCAACAGATATTTCCACTGTCAGCCCCTTGCCTGCTCCGATTCTGTGATAGGCAAAGTGTTAGAGTTCCGACATATGTTTCTGAGTCAACAAGAGGTTAGGCATTGTTGGACCTAATTGTGGGAATGAGTTGGCACAAGCAGATCAAATATCAGTGGGAGGACATTTATGGGATTAGTGGCCATTGTATCATGTTTAGGTTGGCCATGGAAAAAGACAAGAGATAATCCAGGGCAGGAATAATTATTTGGGGAAAGTCAACTTCACTGGGATGAATGTATCTAGGTCAAGAGAGTTGGAATCAAATGTTGGCAGAAAAGATGGTGGCTGAACAATGGGACGCCATCAAAAGAAAAGTATTCCAGGCAATGTCAGGATATATATTCCCTTGAAGCGAAAAGGTAAGACAAATAAATCAGGAGCAGTCTGGCTGATGAAAGAGATTGAGGTGAAAATGAAAAGGAAGAAGTTCATATATGACAGCTATGAGGTAGAAAATATAATGGAAAATCAAGTTGAATATAGAAGGACTAGAGGGGAAATGAACAACTGATCAGAAAGACATGGGGATTGCAAAGGGATTAGTAGCTAACATAAAAGGGAATCCTAAAGTCCTTTATAAGCATATTAATAAAACAGTCGTAAAAGAAAGACTTGGGTTGATTAGGGATAAAAGAGGGACTGGGATGTGAAGACAGGAGAAATAATGAAGATATTAAACAAGGATTCTGCATCTGTCTTTGCAAAGGAAGAAGATGCTGCTCAGGCCGAGGTGAGAGAAAAAGTGAAATAATTTCACAGAGACCTGTATCCCTTCACCAGATTCCCTTTATTTACAAACCTAACTCCACTCCTAACAGTGCTTCAAGTACAAAATCAAAATCCAGAGTGGCAGTGGACCTGACACTCCTCATTAGATACACAGGTCAGACTCCCTCATTGGATAGGCAATCATTACCTCAGTCAGGGAACTCTTTTTTTCCCCAAACAAATAAACAAAATCAAATTAACTTAGGAATAATTCAAAAGGGGCAGCTCCCTAAAAAGAGGGAACCACCTGAAACAAAAAAACAAAGCGGAAAGGAAACTTAAAAATGTGGTTAAAGGGGTCAATAATACAACCTCATCCCTGTGGTGCCCAGTGGGCACAGAAGGCATCAACAGTGCCTGTGGTCACCACATACTCCCTTTCGTGGGAACACAAATATAGCCACAGTAGTAGGGCAGACAGTCTGGTAAGATGACCTCCTTGATTATCCACTGCCTGGACCTGTAGATGGCATGATGTGCCAGGCCCAGGAGCTGGTTCACAACAAAGTCTTCTTCCTTACCCACGCACCCCTCGCCTTCTGCACCGGTTGCCTGAGATCAGAAGCATTGGATTGAAATGCAAATAAAACTTCAATAAAGGTTTTTTAGAAAACTGAAAAGATTGTGCAACTTACAACACATAACATAGACATGGTCCACGGTCTCCACAAGGTTAAAAAAAGAGCACATTTGGGAGCTCATGCACCAGTACAACCTATGGTTCTACAGTACTGCTGCTGCAGCACCCTCCACCCCAGGTCCACAAAATAGTTGGGGGAGGATCCCTCTGTAGAGGGATCTCCACTGGGTACCTCTGTTACCTGGCGGCAACAAAACCCGCCAAGATATATTCTGGGTGATGGGCAAGGTCGTGGTAGTAGAAGATATGCAGCAGCAGCCTGTACAGGAAACACCTCTGCGAGGTAGCAATGCAAATGGAGGGCATTCCTGTGACCATGTTCCAGATTTTGAGAAGGTCCTAGTAAAAGACGGGAATGCCTGCAAAGAGGTCTGAAGACTCCCCATATTTATATACAGGACTGCACGTCACAATTCAGGCTGTGCACTTAGTGGAAGAAATATGTACTAGGGCACACCATCATGGAGGAGGCTTGACGTAATGAAACCCCTGCAGGTCTGGAGGCAGGTCACCACCTGGGTGTGAAGGCACATTAGTGCCTGACCGCCCTTGCTAAGGGGAAGGTACAGAACCTCAGCAAGGACACAATGAAGTCTGTTGTTCCAGGAGAACCAGTTGAGGGTTCTCTGGATGTTTGTGAAGGGGCATATTTTGATGGCTCACACTCAAAGAGGGTCACCTCTTGGGCTTTGTTGAGGTCATTTCAGGAGCTAAGTAGTATACTAGAAGAATTTATAATTGAAAAGGAAGAAGTGTTGGGAAGGCTACCTTGACTTAAAACTGATAGTGTACCAGAACTGGATGAATTGTATCCAAGGATACTGAGGGAGGTGAGAGTGGAAATTGCAGACACATTAGTGATAATGTTCCAGTCTTCTTTAGTAGCTACTCCTATTCTACTAACACTTCGATCTCTTTGTCCACTGCATTCCAAAGTGGCATTTGACAAAAGTTATGTTAGTTGTTTAAGTGAAGCAATATTAAAAAGAGGCCAACAGGAGAACACAGTAAAGAGAGAGATTGGAAGAAATTAACAGTATGAAGCATATGAAAGATTAAAAAAGACGGTTAGAATTGTGGAGAATAGAATGCATCTTGTTAAATACACTTCAAACTACAAACAGATTTTAAAAAAATCATTGAAATATAAATACATATAGTATAAATCTTCCAGCACCTTTTAGTCTAACTTCTCTTTTAAATGTATTCTAGCACACTCGTCATTGGTGCTTTCAGCACATTGGGTCGGAGAGGCTGAATTTTACCAATCCATTGGCAGCAACTTTGCAGGAGGGGTTTGTATAAAATTCCCTACTGGCCTTTCTGACTTCCTCCCACCCATTGCCAAACTGTCGTCTGTAATTTTACATTGCGTTGGTCAGTCTTAGGATAACTCACCCACTCTCATCACACCTGAGGCCCTGAAGTGGCCAAATACTAGATCAACAGCAAGCCAACGAGTACATAACACCCTTCATCAACCTGCTGTTTTACTTCATCAAAGAATTCAATTAGACTAGTCCAGCACAATCTGGGAGCACTCTTCCAGCCCCATGCACCCATGCACAGATCGTGAGCATATGAAACCTCCCAACCACCAAGAAATGACTAAGTGTAGGAAGACTGTGATCAGATTTGCGATGGATGTACCAGTGTGAGTCACACCGGTTTTCTTACTCGGAATGATACTGAGGCTGGAATTCTCTAATGTTGTACGCCCTGCCATTACTGCCAGCAAATGTGGAGAATTTGGCACTCAGCTCAACCTCCGCTCGCTGCAACAGGACTAGTGAATCCCAGCTTCAGGTAAGGTCAGGGAATTTCGGTCTTCATAATTTTTTGGTAAAATTCAGCTCTCTGTCTTTTACAAATCCGTGTTGGTTCCCCTTAATTACTTGAAACCAATCCAGTATTGTGTTGATATTTCCCCTCGATTATTGTTTTTAAAATCACGTCCACCCCGATGTTAAACTGACTAATAATTATAGGAATGTCCTTGCACCTTTTCTTGAACAAGGCTGTCCTTTTGCCGCTTCAATTAAAGAGCTTTCATTTTCTCTTGAAATGTCAGTGAGATTATTTAATACCACAAAAAATACCGACATTGGTAATCTATGCACTCTAACTCCATGACAATTTTGGTGAATTGTACCTCTGAATCTTTTATGAATTTATAAGGGACACAAGCGCAGTTAAATAGTTGCTTCTGTTGTTCTGTATTAAATTTCAAAATTACTGGGAAATCTGTATTCCGATGTAGAAGGGATTCTTATTTACTGAAAGTATCATGAACGATTTCTCCAGGACACCTCTCTCATTACACGTTGAGCAAACAATGTATATTTTCACCAAGATTTCTTATAGTAATATTCAGATTGCCACAAAATGTAAATGAAGTGTCTGTAAAAGATAGTCAATAGTTTATTTCATAAGCAAAATGAATTTTAGTGATCAAATTTGAGCAAAGTGTGCCTTAGTCAATTGATTTGTTTATATATGTGTTCTGACTCCAAAATGCTGAGATCAATCATAATCTTCAATTTATTGTGCTCTCTGTAGGATAACAAATTCAAAAATTCAGTTGAAAACCTATTAGACAATCTTGCACAGGGCTCTGTGGACAGTGAATTTAATATTCTTCTCTCCTGTGAACTCAGGTTTTTAATGGAGTGCAGGTAAATGACATGAGCAATCGTGCTTTGTAGCGATAATGCAGGGGGTGGATTATTGGCAACTGCAACCAACTCAAAAGCTTTAGCCCAGTTCCCTTGTCACACAGTAATTGATATTATTCTCAACAATCTAACTATGTATGGCCATAAGCCTAAGAAATATATCCAACTGAAGTGTTGTAGCTTAGAATGGGGTGTCCTTTTGAGAATTAAATATAAGTTCACAGCAGTTGTGTGCAAGCTTTAGGGCCCTATTTTATCATTTTGATTCTAAGTTTTGGGTGGACTTGAAACTGGGACTGTTTCAGATCCAACTTTTAGACCCATTCTCAGGCACCCCTATGCGCACTCTGCTTGCAAAAATATCAGTGATTCCAAATCATGTTGCAGAAGCCTGTGGGCGGGGATTAATGCACTCAAAATCCTGCAGTTCCAATTGCGCATGTGCAGAACAAAAATGATAGAATGCTGCTTCCCTGCCACATCCCTACCAGGCCAGATAATGCCTTCCCCCAGCCCCCACAGATATTGTCCCACACCCACAACATTACTGACAGCTGTCACCCAGACCGATTGCAGGCCCCTCCCCCTTCCCTGCTACTGAACACCGGCAGAGTAGCAGTGGACCCCCTTTCACGCCCATTGGTATCAAGCAGAGCTGGAGCGAACCCCCTTCCCCCCCTAACTGATTTCAAGCGGGTTGGCAGCAGACACCCTTCCATCCCCCCCTCATCCCCGACTGATCACAAGCGGAGTGGCAGCGGACCCGACGTGAGAAAGAAGGAACATCATGTTTTCCACAGTATGTCAATGGCGTTGTAGATTAACCCCGCTTCTAATAGAAACTGCCTGTTTTTTTTTTCTCTATTGACATTTCTATTGACAAAAGGTGGGCAGAATTTTTAATAATGTATGTTCCAAAATGCCAACTTCATGACTAGGCATCTAGTTGAAAATTTACCTCAGTGGAGTCTTCAGCTAAAAAAGCCTATAGACAATCTGAGCTTGATTTTTAACATCTAATTAGATAAGTTTTCATTGAAATCCACAATGGTTAAGTGGTTAAGTGTAACAGCACCAATTCAAAATATATTTACGTTATATTTTAACAAGTCAACATAGAACAGACCAGTATAAAATTAATTTTGGGTCACTGTTAGATGGCTTTAATAGCAAAATATAGCTTAATATTACATCACAAAATAATTTAAATAAAAAGGTAAATTAAAGCTATATGAATCTATGTTTGTAGTTTATTTGAATTGTTTTGTGTGCAATTCTTTGAACCAGTCTTTCTTAGAAACAAGTGAAACATTTATAATCATCAGAGAGTTGTTTATTACTTCCTGTCAGAAATGCAATAAAGCTTTCTTACTATAGTTCAAACATTTCCCCAAAATCTTTGCTAATTTTATTGTTTGCCAATAATTTCAATTTGGGGACTTTTCTCTGGTTAAGTGTTTATTTTCCAACAATGCTGTGGCCAATGGGTGCAAAACATGGGCTAGGTTATGGTCCATGAGATTAATGTCCACACCATCCAATTTTGCAGGATCAGTTCTACTGGGTGCGATAAGCACCTAGCTGAATAGTGTGCTCAGATTGAAATGAAGTAATAATGACTTGCATTATTGTTCTTTCCATAACCACCTAATTCATTCCGGATGCTGGGAAGAGCAGAGACAGCAATGTGGATTTATATTACAGGTGCATGATCAAATAAAATTTGACACTAGACTAAGTAAGTGGTATTAAGATAGAGTTGGAGAAAACTTGGGAATGGAAGGAACTCTAGAGCTTATAGACTAGAGAATTGAAAATATTAATGGTGGAGTAATTAAAATCAGGCAGTCACAAGAAGAAGAATTGAAGAAGCACGGAAATCTTAGAGGTCCTTGGACTTGCAGGAGGTTACAGAGGTAGTACACAGTGAGGGAACGGAAGGATCTCACAATGTTAAAATCATTAACAAGGAATAGGTGAAAAAATTCGGGCAGAGAAATTGCAGGTGGGATTTAATCTTAACAAATGCAAAGTGATGCATTTTGGTAGATCCAATTCAGATAAAATAACTGACAGAACTATCAGGAGCATAGACACACAGAGAGATCTGGAAGTACAGATCCATGTATCCTTAAAAGTGGCAGCACAGGAGGAAAAGGTGGTGAAGAAAGTATATCGGGTGCATTGAGTATGAAATTGGCAAATTATGTTACCATTGTAGAAAACATTGGTTAGGCCACATTTGAAATACTGGGCCTGATTTTACCATTTCCATTCTCAGTGCTGAATCTGGGTGCAATTCAGATCTGACCTGGAAATCTGCTTTCAGGTGCTCCTATTAGCATTTTGCCTGAAAAAAATCATTAGTCTGAATCGCGCTGTGCGCGGGGCTCAGCACACTTGAAATGATTGGAGTTCTGAACTGCGCATGCGCAGTTAGAAAAAAATTGAAAAAGTGCATCCTGTGTCAGATTGCAGAGAAAGAGGCCCAGGAGTGAAAATCAAGAGTGGTGGCCCCCACAGGCATCACTGTCTCCCTAATCCACCCACCCTTCCCACTACCCACTCTGATCGTAACCCTCTGCCCCCTTCCTTCCCACCAATCACTCAGAGTGGCAGCAAAGCCCCCTGCCCACAGACCCCCCATCAGAGATCCATTTGGTCTGCCCTCCCCTTCAAAGAATGATTTGGCCTTATTCTCCTCCCACCTCCCCCACCCCCGGGGGTACATCTCATCCACCTCCTTCTCCCTTCCCTGCCCCACCCCACCGGACAATAATCGAGTCTCCCTCCTCCTCCCCCCCACCCCCCCTCCAATCAAAGAATGATCTGACCTGCCTTCTCCTCCCACCCCATCACCGATCTGAGTCAGAGAACTGTTGAAACTCTGAAGTTGCCTCTTCAGCAGCTGGAGCGCCCAAAACAGACTTTCATTTAGCATGTCCATTTCAACCCAATTCCAGGTTGGCGAACAAGGTGGTAAAGGGGACATGTTGGGTGGGGCAGCTTATTAATTTGATTCAAATGCATGCAAATGTATTTAAATCGCATTGTGTCCGTTTTGAGTGCGAATCAGATCGTGGCCATTCCTGGCCTTGGTAAAGTAAGCATCTGCACGGACGTGGGCATAGATCATGTTAATGGCCTCACATCCAACTTTACTATGTTTTTGCGCCCAAAAACAGGCATAATACAATGGTAAAATAGGGGCCACTATGTCCAATTCTGGTCGCCACACTACCAGAAGGACATGGGGGTTTTGAAGAGAGTATAGAAAAGGTTTACCAGAATGTTGCCTGATGTGGAGGGTATTAGCTATGAGGAGAGATTGAATAAACTAAAATTGTTCTCCCTGGAAAGACAGAGGCTGAGGGGTAACCTATTTATAAAATTATAAGAGTATGGATAGGGTGAACAGTTGGAAGCTTTTTCCTTGGGCAGAAATGACAATTACAATGGAGCACAAGTTCAAGGTAAGGGGGAAAGGTCCAGTAAGGATATGCAGGGCAAGTTTTTTACAAAGAGTTTGGCGGGGACCTTAAATGCACTGCCAAGTGAGGTGGTTGAGGCAGACATGTTAGTGACATTTACAACTTACCTGGGTAGTCACATGGACAGATGGGGAATAGAAGGATACTGATGGTCTAGATAGGACAACGTGATTGCTGCATACTTGATGATCTGAAAGGCCTGTTCCCAGGCTGTATGATTCTATGTTCTTTGTTTGCACAGATTAGAGTTTCAGCAGCCTGTGAGGGAGGTGAGGAAAAGGCAGGTAGACCTGCAGAGGTGAATGTAAATATTCATGGTGATGAAGTGAATGTGTGGCAGGGAGACCATCTCTGGGTCAAGCCGGGGTTGTGAACAGTCTGGTTCAGCCTCGGACATTGGCCAATGGGAGGGACGGAGTCAATGCTTCAGTAACTGAGTTTATGGTGTGGGCTGACGACGAAAGGAGACACCTTCCTGGCTTCACAGAGGTAGGTTTGATGCAAAAAGATGCAGATGGTTCCATGCTGGGATTGCTCCCAGATGGTGTCCTACATTCAGACAAGTCTCCTGAGTTGGGCAGTCACAGGAATTCTCAACCTGTCCCACTTCCTGAACTCACCAGCATTTTCCTGACATAAAATCAAAATACTGCAGAATCTGGAGATCTGAAATTAAAACAGAAAGTGTTGGATAATTTCAGCAGGTCTGGAAGCATCTGTGGAGTTTTAAAGAACTGTTGGACTCAAAACGTTAACTCTGATTTCCTCTTCACAGATCTTGCTAAATTATCTGAGGGGTTCCAGCACTTTCTATTTATAATTCAGCACTTTCCTGCTGTCAGATGGAACTCGGAACTGAAGCCCAGCATCATCTTGAAGATGGCCTCCCCTTGTAGTCCAGGGAGAAATTAGAGCCTCCTCTCAATGCCTCAGTGTAGCTACCGCTAAGATAGAAAGACCACAGACATTGTCATAATCAATCTTGCCAAGGATCCCCCTCCATACTGATGGCCCAACTTTTGTGGGCCTTTATTTATTTTTGAGCTCTTTGCAGACATCCAAAAGAAAAGAAGAGTCTTGTCTGAACTGCAGTACTTGGTTCTTCATGACTTTATTCTGCCTTAGAGTTAATAATTTTGGCTATGGAGCTCCACATTCAATTGGCTTTCATGGTTACCATGCGATAGAGCATGTTTAGTGTAGAGTTTATAGACAATACTCTCGGTCTCTTTCCTATATTCTTAGCTATTGTGGAGTGCATAAATAACTTATTTCTCCATTCTGTGTACCATAATCTTCATTTGACCGCAATAAATTTGCACCATCCATCTACACAAATAATTATCCAACCCATTTGGTTATTTTTAAGTTGTTTTCTCCAGTTCTCTGGTCCATTATAGTTTGCTGTTATCAGCATATTTAAGAGGTTTTCAGTGTCTAAGTCATTTATGTGAAAGAGTAATATTGATCTGAACATTGAGCCCTGAGGGTACACACAATCTTTCTCCCTCTAATGAGTATTTTTTACTTAGCTCCTTTCAACCACTTTCTTAACATTAGCAGGAATTATTTTGAATCATCACAGTTTCAATTTTGATGAACAACATGAGAATTTGTCAAATATATTTTGGAAATTTAAGATATAACATTCTCTACAGCCCATTGGTCTGTCACCTTCTCAAAGTAAGTTGTCACGACTGTTCTTCCCCTTCTGACTAATGTTGAGCATTCTCAAGTTTGCTCTTAATGATTTATTTCATTATTTTACAAGAGATAGGATCTGCTTCCAATCTACCAGTGCCTCCTAATTATCTAACAATTCTCTCAAATGGCTGGCAGTGTCACGGAAATCTTTCCCTTAATTTCTTTCAGCACTCTGGAATAAATACCGTCTATTCCTGTTAATTTGTTTTGAGGCCTTTTAACCTGTCTAGGACTTCCATCTCATTCATATCAAAGTCATTAATTTTACTTTGGTTAACTCTGGAGAGGGCAGGCAGCTCTTTTCTTCCCTTGTGAAAACTGGGAGGAAGTAATAATTTAGGATATTAACTATCCTCAGTTTAATGTCTCATTTGCATCTTTTATCGCCTCCACCTCTTCTCTCTAATTGCTCTCTTACAGTTCAGAACAGATAGAACAAATGTTTCACTATCATTTAATACTTCTACGTTTGTTCGTGTGGTTTAAAAAAAATGATTTTAACAGCAAATGTCTTGAGAGTTTGACAACAATCAGAATCACAGTGGAATCACTATATTCATTTGCTACAATAGAGCTTTAAGCCCAGAAAGTCTTTCGCATTTTCACAAAGTCCTCCAGGTTATTATTTCTGCATTTGTGTTCCATTTGGCATTATGGCAAAGGAAACAAATTTAAATACTGATTAAGGAATATTTAAAATGAAGGCATTCAAACATAGTAATTTAGTATGCACCTTCAAAATGATGCCCCTATATAGAATCACCATATTGTGGGTAATATTTTGCATGTATTATTTGCATCTGATTTAAAGTTAAATTTAGCACACTTTACTGCGGCCCCCTAAACTCTGTTTTATTCCTCAGCCAGAATGTGGGATGCTTTGAATGGTGCAGTTTTCTTCCCCACAACCCAACAAGTCAAAGAACAAAGAAAATTACAGCACAAAAACAGGCCCTTTGGTCCTCCACGCCTTTATGACCATGTTGCCTGACTGGTGAATACATCACTGATGATACTCTCTATGCCACTCCTCACTTGGGCCTTATCCATCCCACCAGAAAATTACAAACAGATTGGTGTGGGTAGAAGCCGAGCGAAGAATCTTGCAGCCCACACCCACCTACAAACCTATCACAGGAGGATCGTAAAATTCTTTCACATGTTATGCAGTTGAGATTACTTCCTCCAAATAAATATTCATTGATATTCATTGAAAATGTATTCAGATACATTTTCCAGCACTTCTCTGCATTAGATCATTTTGAATTTTGCCTGGTAAACAATGTATTATTCTGACAATAATCAGTATAACTGCTCTTTGGAATTCCACCATTCAGGGTCATAATTGGCAATAACACCATATTTGAAAAGAAATATGTTCCTGTGAATCATTCTGAAAGCCAATGGTGGAACAGACATATAGTACAGCATATCAATTAGGCCCTTGATGCTGCTTTTCCATTCAGCTAAGTCATGGTTCACTTGTACTTCAACTTTACTTGTTTGTTTGCTCAATATCCCTCAGCTAATGGAAAGAAATGGATGAAATTTTTCATTCTGTGCACAGGATGCTGATTGGGGTGAGAAAACCAGCATCCTGTGCACAGAAAATCTGGAGATGTGGTTTTTACCATCATTCTTTTGGGTGGGGGGAGAATGGTGGCAGGAGGGAGTGGGAGTGGTGCGAGGTCTGATCGAGCCAGCGATGCCAGTTCCACAGAGATAGGGCCGTCATTTTTAAAGGGTGCCTCTCTCCTTACAATCTGTCCCCATGAGCACTGGGTCATAAAGATAAGGGGAATCACTCCAATGGGATTCCTCAAAAGGCCCACCCATCACTGCCAGGGCGGCACTGCCTAGGCCAATTTCAGGGTACCAGCGGGCAGTGCTGGGCTATTGGCCGAGCATGTCCCTCTCCCTCTGGGGGCTATACTTATCTTTGTGCCCCCCGCAGGTTCCCCTTGAGAGCTTCCTGTTTTTCAATACCACTTGTCAACAGGGGTGGGAGGGGGTGGACAGGAGTGGGAAGGATTTCCTTGGAGGGGGAAGCCCTTGTTAATTTATTTAAATTCATTTAAACATTGTTCCTGCCTTTTCTGGGCTGGAACCTTGTCATTTCACTGACAATGGATGTGGGAAATCAGAAAACAAGATTTCACCACCAAGATCCTTGCTCCGGTCATCTCCCGGGATTGTTCACTGATGTTGTCATTTTCACCCGTAGTGAACATTGCAGAAAACGCCACCACTCTCCAAAGTTGATCAGAGTATGGGGATGGGAAAGCATTGGTTGGGACTGCAGAATTATTTCATTGGAGGAAATTACTCAGGTAAAATCAAGTACAAGTGTTAATGTTTAAAAAAATGTATTGGAATGGATTAAAAATAAAACAATCATGGAAGTTGGGATCAGTAAATGAAGTATCAAAATCACTTGTATAAGGCACTTGAATTTTTTTGTTTGTAAAGTGGCAGCAATTGCAGAAGTTGTATTAATTCAAAAACTTCTGTGTACTTAAATAGTGCAGCCATGTGAATGGTCCTTGAAGGACTTTGATAAGTATTATATTTGCATTTTTAGAGAGATTGAGGAAATACTCTGTGGCATAGTAATAGAGTGTAAGTGATGTAATGCTTCAAGGTACAAATGTTTTCAATCCTCTCAGCTCTATGATCACTCATGATAACATGGTGTAGGAGCATGGCTCATGCAATGAAGTTCCTGCCACATGAGGATGATACAAGGTGCTCTCCTTGCACTCCATGGTACCTGTTGATACCTTCATAAAGAGTGGCAATATGCCTCACAAAAAAAAGGGGAAAGCTACCTCCATTGCTAACAGCAGTGGTGTGCTTAAAGTGGAGATTGGCTGCAGCTATCCCAGTAGTAGATAACAAGAGACCCATTCCAAAATTAGATACTAGAAATCTACCTTTGCACATTATTCTCTTTAAATATCAGTCAAATGTCACTTCATATATATCATACAGATATAAATCTATTACTGTTTAAAGTTATACTTATTTATGTTAAACAAAATATATCCGCTCCTACACAAGTCATTATAGCAAAAAGCAGTTCAGGAATAATTTATCAATTTTGTAAGAAGTGGCTTCTTGTGCTTGAGAATCTATTGTAGAATAGAATGCTCAAGGCTGTCATGCTCCACCTCTTCAGAAATGCACTCTTCAGAAGGGAAGCCTGACAGCACCGCATTAACAAGCTGCTTCAGTCTCTCAGCTCAGGGATTTAGTATTCTAAATTCCAAGCTATTTCCTATTTCAAAGCAATGCAGAACCTCAACTGCTCTGAACTATTCTTAACTGGAATTTTCTCCAAATACAGGATAAAGTGAACGTTTGCCAGCTAAAAACAAAGTATAGAACTCTTTTGTTGATAACATCGATTTCTCAATTTTGCAAAGCTGATCCCAAAACACTGTTTGGATTGTTTTATCCTGTTGGCAAACCCTGATTTTCCTAATATAGATGACATATGCCGACATTTTACGACCTCACTTGGACAAGACTCGTAAGATCCCACTTGAGACCAATGGAGAATCCCATTCTGTGAGCTGCGCCCACATCAGCTCTGAGGTGGGCGTGGTGATAAAATTCTGGCCACGGAATTGAAAAGTGTGTATCTGGCCATTTCTTTATCTCTTTGGGCAACAACTATATATCTGGTAAGGGACTTGATGGATGTAAGAAGACTGCCTATATTAGAGGTGCCTTCATTTGAATATTTAAATGACATACTTACACCATAAGATTTTAGAGAGTTAAGAAATAAAATCCTTTTGTTCAAAATTTCTAAGGTCCAGATCTTGTTTTCTAAGTAGAATGATCAAAATTTTACACAGAATCACTCAGATGCCTGCTATGTTCTATACACATTCATACCAGCTCTTGCCCATGTGATATAGACATTAGAGTTAGTGAGTGAAATGTGCACAAAATCTAATTTAAGGAGACCTGGCAAAAGATTCTTTTCTGCAATTAACAAAATGTCACGTAAACTCTGCACTTCACAGAAGATCGAGTAATTTCAGACACAAATTATATCCAGCATTAAAATAGAGTTTCTGCCATCTTTTGTGCCAGTTCCAAATAATAAGGTGCTGGCTGCCAACACGCCCGTAAAACTGGTCACCTCTCCACAGCAAACTATTCTTCATGGTATGTTCCTGTTCCTGCACACACCTCTTCTAGCTGTCACAGCTATGTCCTTGCTTCCTCTACTCTGACGTTAGAGCTGCAAGTTATCACTTTGCCCTCTTCCTCAGTCACCATTGACTTTTCCTCTATTATCATAGCTCTGCCCTCTGTGATATTCAGGCCATCTACCATGATCCTTGATAAAATGTCTGCCTATTACCATCATAAGTGAAGTGGAGGGGAGTTTTTGAAATCCAAAGGGAAAAATTGAAGACTGCCCTGGTTGGTCCATCGTGTCAGCCCATTCCTGCTCCACTGAGCTCATTTCCTCTTATCTTGACCGCATTCTCTCTCTTCTTGCCCAATCCCTTTTTACCTATATCATGGTTCCTCCAATGCCCTGTGCTATATCAATGACTTCCAGTTTTCTAGCCTAATTGCCTCTTGCTCGTCATGGGTGTCCAATCCCTCTGCACCTCCATTCTTCACCAGGATGGCCTCAAAGCTCTCTGCTTCTTCCTGGAACAGAATCTGAAAAATCCCCATCCACCACTCCTTCTTCCATCTAACTGAACTTATTCTTTAGTCAGCAATTTTTTCTTCGACTCATCTCACTTCCTCCAAATAAAAGATATGACGATGAGCACCTACATAGGTCCCAGTTATGCCTGTCTTTTCATGGGTTATATGGAACATTCCCTGTTCTAGTCCTATCCTGGCCCCCTTCCACAACTCCTTTATCAGTAGGTACTTCAATGACCATTCCTGTGCCCTTTCATGTTCTCATCCAGACCTGGAAAAATAATCAATTTCACTTCCAATTTCTATCCCTCTATCATCTTCACATTGCCCCTTCCTTAACCTCTGTCTCCATTTCTGGTGATAGAATATCCACCAATATCATTACACAAGACACCGACTCCCACAACTACTTTGTCTACAGCTCTTCACACCCTATATCCTGTAAGGACTCTATCCCATTCTCTCAGGGCCTTTGCCTTCGCTGCATCTGATTTGACTTTGCAAAATAGCGCTGCAGATATATCTTGCTTCTTCCTCAGTCATGGTTCCCCCTCCCACTCTGGTTGACAGGGCTCTCACCCATGTTGAACCCGTCTTCTGGGCCACTGCTCTCAGGTCCTTCCCTCCCTCCCAGAACCAGTATAGGGTATCCCTTGTCCTCAATTTTCATCCCACCAGCCTTTGCATTCAAAGGATCATCTTCCGCCATTTCTGCCAACTCCAGCATGATGCCATGACTCAACATATCTTCCATTTATTTCGCCGTCAGCATTCCTCTGCTCTCTCTGGGACATCCAGGTTCATTCCTCCATCACACCCAGTACATCACTCCTGTGAGAGGTCGAAGGGGGGTTGCTGAGGAGAGAGGGGGTGAAGAGAGGGAGATAAGGGGAGGACCTTCCACTCAATCATAGAAGGTGCAACAGCTGCCCACTTACCGCCTCCCTGCTCACCATCCCAGGGCCCAAACTCTCCTTTCAGGTTAAACAGCACTTCAAGTGCACCTCCTTCAATTGTACTTGCTGCTCCCAAAGCGGTTTGCTCTACATCAGACAGACCAAATGCAGACTGAGTGATCGTTTTGCTGAACATTTTTGGTCTGTCTGCACACAGGACCCAGACTTTCCTGTCACTTGCCACTTCAACACAGCAGCCTGCTCTCCTGTCCACATGTCCTTGGCATTTTGCAATGTTCTAGTGAATCCCAACGCAAACTGGAGGAAGAGCACCTCATTTTCTGATTGGACACTTTACAGCCTTCTGGATTGAACATTGAGTTTAACAATCTCAGAGCATGAACTCTCCCCTCCACCTTCACCCCATTTTCCATTCATTTTATTTCACTTCTGCTTTTCATTTTATTCATCCATTTTTATCACTTTTCATTCTTACTTCTATTTTCCACTTCTCTGATCTCACTCTCCATCTTGTCCACAAACCACTCATCTCCCACCACATCCCTCCTCCATCCTCATAGTGTAAATCTCATTTGATTTTCTTTGCTCTCAGCTCTAACGAAGGGTCACCTAAACTCAAAATGTTGGCTCTATTCTCTCTCCACAGATGCTGTCAGGCCTGCTGAAATTTTCCAGCATTTTCTGCTTTTGTTTCAGATGCTAGCATCTGCAGTATTTTGCTTTTATCTTGAGAAAGGTTGAAGTATTGAGAAGTATGGTGATACTGGCGTGGGTAATGACAAACAGAGTGGGACAGGAAAGGACAAAGAATAACAAAAAATGTACATTAGTGAATGAGGTAATTGCAGGGAATAGAAATAAAAACCATGCAATTAAGTGTTCTTTATCTAAGTGCACAAACAGTCACTGTATCTGTAAGACAGATGAATTAAGCTGCACGGTGGCACAGTGGTTAAACTGCTGACTCACAGTGCCAGGGACCAGGTTCAACTCTGGCCTTTGGTCACTGTCTGTGAGGAGTTTGCACATTCTCCCCATGCTGCGTGGGTTTTCTCTGGGTACTCCGGTTACCTCCCACAGTCCAAAGATGCACTTGTTAAGTTGATTGGCCATGCTGAATTGATTGTAGTACCAGGGAGATTAGCCGGGTAAATATTTCAGATTCTGGGAATAGGGCCTGGGCGGGATTGTGGTGGTGCAGACTCAATGACCAAATGGCCTCCTTTTGCTCTGTCGGGATTCTATGATTCTAATTAGTGGTACAAATATGATGTAGATCTGATTGCCATGGTTACAAGATGACCAAGATTGGGAAATAAATATTCCATGGTAAAAATATTTTGGAAAGACAGGGTGGCATAACTTTTATAATAAAGGATTATATAGCGTTATCAGTGAGAAAGAATCTGTCCTCAGAAGATCATGAAGTAGATCATGAGAATACACCAATTTAAAATGAATAGCAAAAGACCCAATGCCAATGTGAGGGAAAACCTTTTTACACAGCATGTGATTACGATCTGCATTGTCTGTGAATGTGGTCACAGACCACATTCTGTTGGATTTGACCATGTCTTTTCAAAGGGGAATTGGATAAGCACCTGAAGTGAAAGTAATCCTGGAATAAGAAGGGGAAATAGGGCTGGCAGAATTTCTCTTTTTGTAGGCTGGTAATGACGGATCGAAGAGCCTCATTCTGTGTTGTAACTGTTCTCTGATTCTATCGGAGTTATTTACAATCCTTATGGTCTAACAATTTTTGATTCACTAAGATGGCTTTCTATTGTATTTTATAAATTCAGTTTTTGCATTAAACTTTGCAGTGCATTCATTTTAGCAATTTCCCTGTGATTAGGGGATCCGTTATCCTTGCTCCCTTCTCCATTTCACTCACAAATGGTTGTGACAATATTCTGAAATAGCAGCAGCAATTGTTAGTAGCAGCTATTAGCATTGAAAAAGAAGGCATTAAGAAGTCCATAATGAGGTGAAAGACTAATACTCAATTTGATGACGAACGATGTGTTATGTATGTTCCTGTGGACTAAGGGGCATAAAAATTATGAGGTAGGCTTGAATACTTCAATACTGGGAGCTGTTTATTGTAGATGTGCACTCATTCGCAGTTAGGTCTAGGACTGCACAATAGGGTCCCACACTGGGTATGATAATAGCCCAGGCATCACTTGATTCGAGCTGTTAAAGTGACAGTCCAAATCCCAATGTACAACATATACATATACATCACATAATATGTAAGAGAAAATGTTTTAACGAATGATAGAAGTAATAGGCTCAGATTTGAAGTATTCCTCTGATATAAACTTATGTGGACACCACATCTAAAAGTCACCTAATTGCTGTCTCAACAGTCCAAAACTTATCTCTCTGACAAAGTGCATTGGTTTATGTTCTTGTGTTAAGAATTGGGGAAAATTAAGATTAAAAATGAAACTGAGATAAAATGAAAATGGGAATTGGTAGGCGCAGCTATCTGAAAGAGTGTTTTGATATGTGAATTGGCATATTAGTGAGAAAAACAAATGTTTATCTATGTGACTAGGTGAAAAAAATGGGGTGTAAAAGAGATGTCTTCAAAGTGGAGAGATAGGGAATTGGCAATTATATCCTAAAAGCCAGGTCCACAGGATTGGTAGAATCAAAGGGAAAGAATGATGTATCCATAGCATGATAACAGGAGAAGGGGACACAATAGAAGTATCTACCATCACAATCACATACAGCTACAGAAAACAGTTCATCCCAAAAACACAGAAAATCAGCTGGCAAAAGTCCCAAAACTCGAGCAGAGAAGATCATGCCTTCACTGAGACCAAAGGCAGTTTTCTAAAAAGTGGACAATTGACTAGGGTGTTGTAATTATCTGCTGGATTTAGCTCATAGTTACATAGTATTGGATGTTGCTTGGGCAAAAGAAAGTTCAGGAAATGTAGGCATTTGGGAACCAAGGAGTCACTTCACATGATACTATATGGGACAAATTTTCCTTTTCTACCCACCAGAGGAATTGTAGCATGCGAGGGGCAGACATGAAATTGTCCATTGACTTTGGGCAGGCTTTTCCAGTTACAGGACAAGCATGGACGGCAAAATCCTGTTCTAGGTATAAAGCCATTAGTATAGTTAAACTGATGTAGTGTATTTTAGTCCTTGTTTTCTTTTAAATTAATAAATACTCTTTATTAATTGATCACAAAACATCAATTTCTCACTGATTTGTATTTCTTTTTCTCACAGTATACAAAATTGAAAATATATACTATTAAGAACCAATGTCCCAAATTACTCTCCTGAGTTTTGGGATACCCTCCCAATTAACATCAGCAGGGTTCTTATTGATGCTCTACTACTATTCCAACAATGCATGTTAATTGTGAATAAAGTTTCAATGCACAACTTCCATTAAGTTGTCCTGTAGCTTGTTTAATGTTTAATTCTTTCACAGATTTGTTTATTACTTCTCAGATAGGCCAAGGCGACTGTGAGGGAAAAGAACAAATTACAAGTTTTTTTGTGGCAATATCGCTATCTTATTTCCCATACTGGAAAATGGGCTGTTGGGCGTATGATTGGTGCAATTGAATTCAAGGATCTAAAGTAGGAATGGATTTAATATGTCAATACACAAAAAGAAACTAAGAGGAATGTAAAGAAGAACTTACATAAGGCAACAAAATAAGTCCTTTTGGGGAGCAATCCTCCCATTCAGACCCACTGAATAAAGCAGATGCAGTCAGGCCATGCAGGAAACTGGTGGGTAGACCAGATAAGTCATTTAAATCTATTTTTAACACTATTTAAGTTTGCTTAGGGGGCCCAGGATTGAATTCTCAAGCCCAATAGTAACTCCCTCCCTGCCAGTACAAATTCAGTCCGTGGGGTTTAGAGTAGCTCCTACTTTTGGGGAACTAGTGGGAGACTCCGCTGGAGTGAAGGGGATCAATCGGGGCCCTCCAGTGGGTTGGACAATGAGTGGGTGGGGCCCTGGGCATGGGTGCCCTGGTAATGCCAGCCTGTGCCCCTGATGCTGCCCAAGGCAGGGCAGTGCCAAGGCGTGGGGCCTATGGGACAAAGCTAGCTGGAAGCATGGCTTAGGGGCGGTTGGTGGGAGTGGGGGGATTGGTCAGGGCTGGGGACAAGCCAGCGACTGGGGCTAGCTGTGGAGGGATGGTCTACTGGGAAGGATCTGCCTCCTATGGGGATGGAGGGGTCTACCGGGCTGGGGGAGAACATCACGGCTGGAGGGATGGTTGCTGAATATTACAGTACTCCGGGATGGGAGGAAGGTCGGGCTGGTCATGGGACTGTGATCGAGCCATGGGCAGGGCTGGAGGGGCAGTTCTGTGCTGGCCTGTGATTGAGCCGGCCAGCAAAAGTGGGGCTGACAGGTTGGGGTCACTGCGCATGGAACTGGAACTGTCAGAATCTGGTGTGAATAGGCCCCACTCCCAGCTTTTAATGTTATTCATAACTGCGACATCTGCATTGCACACATGACAGATTTGAGTCCGAACTCCCACTGAATAAAACAATTGTGAATTATACCATTTTTCCTGCCAGTTTAGTACTGTTACAAAGTACTGTTGTCTGTTTTTGTGTGATTTTAAAAGATGTCTTTATTTTAATAAATGTTTACTTTTAAATAAAATCATTATAATTGATCAGAGAGGGAATGTTCTGATTTTAGAAAACCTCCTCATAATATACAAATTGCAAAAATCATTTTGGCGGCTGTTTCAAGTTTTCTTTAGGGGTTTGGGTATCTTGATGTTTACAATTAGCCGTGTTTTAATATTACACATTTGTTAAAGCAGCGATTTCTGGGCTCAAGAGAAAAAAATCTATTCTGGATTGATGCAGCACAGAAGACCATTCAGCCTATTGCACCTGCACCTATGTACATATACTGTGTTTTTTCACTATATCTTTGATTTGTTTTATCTTCATGTATTTATCAAATTGCTTTTAGAAAATCGCCATTTAATCTGCTTCTATTACCCATTCATGAATTATTATGATATCTTGCTGGTTTGTACCTATAAGCTCACTCCTTAATATTTCCTGAGGGAAAGTTATAGTAAATCCAAAGAATTTGGTTGCTCGTAAATTTTGATAGAGCAATTAATAGGACTGTCTTATGAGGAACGATTAAATAGACTGGGGTTGTTTTCCCTTGAAAGATGTCGGCTTAGAGGGGATCTAATAGAGGTGTATAAGATTATAAGGGGTATAGATAGAGTAAATGGTGGTAAAATTTTTCCACCTTCAGAAATGGATAGGACGAGGGGTCATGGCCTTAGGGTGAGGGGGGCTATGTATAAGACGAATATTAGAGGGCCGTTTTTCACACAAAGGGTAGTGGGGGTGTGGAATGCACTGCCGAGTAAGGTGGTGGGAGCAGGCACGCTGGGGCTGTTTATGGGTCTCTTGGACAGCCACATGAGCGGTATGCAGATAGAGGGATATAGTAGGACTGTTTAACTACGGCTTTTTTTTCCACAGGTAATTCGGTCCAACTTGACCAACAAGGAGCATGCATTCGGCAGGTGGTGCGAGGACAGCTCTTGGATGTTGATTCATGGGTTGCCTGGTGCTTCATGTTGTAAATGAGTGCTTTATGTGGACCATCTGAAGGGCACCATGACAGCTCAGAGACTATCGATGTGGCTGTGCAGACACGTGGAATTGGGCCGGTGTCTGCGGGAGTTTGCGCGTTCTCCCCGTGGTTGCGTGGGTTTTCTCCAGGCGCTCCGGTTTCCTCCCACATCCCAAAAATTCGCTCTTAGGCTGATTGGGAAACAAATTGTCCTTACATTGAGATTCTTCCATATTAGGAATAACCTAAAATTAGAATAGGATAATGGAATTGTTACTATATAGTTATGACGACGGCGCGGGCTGGTTGGGCCGAAGGGCCTGTTTCCCGTGCTGTGTTGCTCTAAAAAAAAATTTGCATGTAAAACTTTTTTCAGAATAAAAGGCCAGATTATGAAGTAACATTTTTTCCCATTTTTGAACCTTTTTTAGTATCATAACTAGAGTGTATTTAACGTATACTAGATTTGAAATTTGTATACTTAAGCATAGGTTTTCCAAGTCCAGGTCAGCTGAGTGGAAGCTGACCCACTATAGCCATAAATATAAAATTGTAGTTTTCAAGTTTTCAATCCATTTCCATGGACTTGGAAAAAAAGCCTAGAAATCAATAATATTCCAAATATATGCATCCAAATGCATTTTTGATCCATTGCAATTTACTGATCACAATCTGGCATCACATCTTGATTTGCTAACTGTATTTCAATGTCATCCTGGAGGTTTCATCACATTATTTTCTCACAAGCTCCAGCCATTAATTGACCAGCATATCCAGCCTTGGGACGAACTTCCTTCCTATGCCAATTGTAAATCAAAAAGACTCATTACCCAGTTGAATGATGCTTGACTATCAGCCAAAAAGCCCTTCCGACCTTGTTCAACAATTTTACATTCGATAAAGGGAAATGCTCAAAGAAAATGACAAAGGAAATGTTTTTCAATGTTCTGATGATTTTTCTTCAGGGATGCGCATGACGGTGTCCTGGGGAAAAATGATTGTCAATTCCTGGCGAGACCTGGTCAATCCTGGAGGGCTTATAACCTTATTCAATTTCCTGCCTCACACTTCCAAATTTTCACATCTGTTCACTGCTTAAATTTTGGATTTGTAAAGCAGTAGCAAAGCAGAACTGAGGAAGTAGGAAATGCATAATTAAAATGAAGAACATGGTCACAAAACTACAGTAAGGAATGACAAAGGATTTGAAAAATGACACAATCTTCAATGATTAGTCAAGAGAATTTATCAGTAGAAGGAAATAGGACAAAAAATTGACTAAATGAAAATATTTTTTGAAATTTGTTCTTCTCCAAATAACTGAAATATTTATCGCACATTAAAAATAACAAGTATGACACAACAAAGATATAAAATCATTAATTTTACAATAACATGATTAAATTTTGTTTATAAAAGCTCATCAATATATTTCCTTGCAGGATGTAGCCTGTCTGAAAATAGTTTGGGCTGATATTATTTTGGGGATGGGCCGCCTTCTTGAATTGCTATAGCCTGTGTTGTATGCTACTTTTCATAGTAAATTAATACAACTGAATGCATTTCCAGGCCATTTCAGAGGGCAGTTAAATGTCAAAGAACATTCTGGAACTGAAGTGACGTATGGATCAGATTAGCTTATAGTGGTGGAAACTGGCAGATTTACAACTCTACAGTGTTGCTGTTTAGTTTTCTGTCAATTAAACACCAATATTTCAGCACCATCTTTGAGGATTCCCTGTTAAAATTACAATCTCCAGCACTATGGCAAAAAGGCAACACGGTTTCCCAATCTAATGCTCTCAAATGGTTTCAGACCCAATGCAGCGCCATTCATCCTTTGACCAACTGTACACTCTAAGATCTAGTACAAGGGTAGCAAAAAAACAAATCACAGCCAGTTCTGCATCCTTGTTAAACTGCAAATCCATTCCAAAGAAAGCTTTGATATTGTTGCAACCAAATGGAATTCTTAAGGACTGGGTTAGACCAGTAAAGCAATTCATTTAAGAATAACCAATTTATGCCCAAATTGCCTTAAAGTTAGTGTAAGTGACCCATAGTTTCAAGAAAACAAAGAATTGGATTATTTTTCTTTTGATAAAATCACTGTCATATTTCTTATGTACTGGAAGACAAGCTGCTAGGGTTGCAGTTATGATAATTGGAGTAATTGGGAGAGTACAAGATTCTAAACCAACTGTAAGATGTCATTTTGATATGTTAAACCAAGAAGAACTTCAATAAAAATTGTAGGTAAGGCAAAGACAGCGGTAATTTTGAAGTGGGCTTCTTTAGTTCAAAGGGGATACACACAAGTTGTTAAAGATGTAGGAAAGTAATTAAAGTGGGTTTTTTGGTTAAAGCCAAAGAGCTAATATAAAAAATGGGGTTTAATCAATTCTGGGAAGAAAGCACTTCTGAAGAGATTAGTTGAGTAATTACAGAGATCAAAGAGAAGGAGCACATTTAAGGAAATGTTGAAGCCTATGGGAAGGGACGGTTGCTTAGATAACCTAGAAGACTGCAGGGTAGCTGATCAGATCTCCCAGAAGACAATGTGAACAAGGTCAGACCTAGAGAACCAGTTGCTGTTAGCCTCAGAATGCAGCCCAAGAAAAGAATGGCACTAGAATGTGAGGAAATGCATTTTGGAAGGTCAAATACAGATAGGAAATCTACAATAAATGGCAAAACCCTTGGGAGTACTGATAGGCAAAGGGATCTGGGTGTACAGTACGCAGGTCACTGAAAGTGGCAACACAGATGGAGAGGTAGTCAAGAAGACATTTGGCATGCTTGCCTCATCAGTCGGGGTTCTGAGTTTAAAAATTGGCCAGTCATGTTGAAGCTTTATAGAAACTTAGTGAGGCTGCACTTGGAATATTGTGTTCAATTCTGATTGTCACATTACCAGAAGGATGTCGCGCTTTGGAGAGGATACGAAAAGATTCACCAGGATGTTCCTGGTAAGGAGAGCATTAGCCATAAAGAGAGATTGGAGAAACTTACTGGAGTGACGGAGGTTGAGGGGAGACCTGATAGAGGTCTACAAGATTATGAGAGGCATGGACAGAGTGGATAGTCAGGAGTTTTATCTGGGGTGGAAGCCTCAATTATTAGGGAGCATAGATTTAAGGTGTGAGGGACAAGGTTTAAAGGAGATGTATGAGGCAGATTTTTTACACAGAGTAGTGGGTTCTTGGAGCTCATTGCCAGGGAGGTAGTCCAAGTGGATATGGGAGTGACTTTTAAGGAGCGTCTTGAGAAGTACATGAATGAGATGGAAATACAGGGAAATGGTCCTTGGAAGCATAGGGGGTTTTAGTTAAGTCAGGCAGCATGGTCAGTGCAGGTTCGGAGGGCTGAAGGGCATGTTCCTGTGCTGTAATTTTCTTTGTCCTTTGTTCTAAATAATAAAAATAACACTGAAATTCTGTCAATTTAAAAATCTATAAGGATTGTTACTAAACAGAGAAAAGGAAGATTAGCTCTGTTAGTAGTTTAAGTTAAGATCTTTACAAACTGCTGTAAAGTATTGTTTATTATGTGAAGCCATTCTTGTTTTTAATTATAATGTTGTTTCTTAAACAATTTCGTTAATGTTTATTTTACTCTAATATTATCACAATTAGACAGAGACATCATTTCCTGATTTCAGAAACTCTCCTCATAATAAACAAATAGCAAAAACTGTTTTGGTGACGATTTTCAAGTAAGTTTCTCTTTGGAATTTGGGCAGCTTAGCAGTGATCATCTGCAGTGCCATAAGAATAGCACTTTTATAATTCAGTGAATTTTTGGGCTGTGATCTTAAGTTCCAAAGTTCAATGAGTTGTAGACTTGCCTGACGTGGAAGCATTCTGCTACTGTTATCTTTCTTATGAGGACTTCTTTAATCTTTCCTAGAATTGTGTATGCAAAGATTTTTCTTGGAATTGACAGGAGAGAGAATTTTCTAATTGCCACAAATGATTTGCTGCCAGTGCTGTTATTACACTGTGCATCCAATCTTTGCTTTTTTGTTTCCAGATAGATGTAGGGCTTTAATGTATGCCTCTCCATCTTCTTTCAATAACTGATCAAATATTCCACATTTGCTATGGGACAGTCCATTCTTGAATTTCTTAGTGGAAGTCTTCACTTTCAGGTTAGTTAGTGGATTACAAATAATCTCATATAACTTCAGAAATTTTCATTTCCCAGGGTAGGGCTGGGTGGAGTGAGGGTGGGGAAAGGGGGGTGGGGCAGTTCATAGGGAAAAGGGGCTTTGGATAGTTCATTTCAGCAGAGTTTCAAAACAGTTCTTTCACCTGAGCTCTTTAGTGTGCATTCAACACATCTATATTGTTGGAAGGTTTATTTTACAATGCCTTAGAGATTTATTTTAAAATAATTCAAAACTCTCATCTCTTTGATCCAAAACTGCTTTCTAGTCTTAATGATTAATGGAGAAGATAGAGGCATTTCTTGATAAATAGAGGGTTGCATTTCTGATTTGCATATTCTACACTTTGATCTCAGATGATTAACTAATTTGTGCGGAATCTAAGTATCACTTCACAATACATTTAAACTCTAGTAATGTAATCCATGTCTTTCCTTGGTGAGCACAGTAAGAAGTCTCACAACACCAGGTTAAAGTCCAACAGATTTATTTGGTGGCAGCAAATAAACCTGTTGGACTTTAACCTGGTGTTGTGAGACTTCTTACTGTGCTTACCCCAGTCCAATGCCAGCATCTCGACATTATGGTTACTTGGTGAGTCAAAGATATGTTATTCTTCAATAATACATCAAATCAGAAACGTATTTTGAAAGAAGTGACTTTACAAAATAAATTTGATATTTGGCAAGTACAATATTGATCTTCTCTCAGAATAATATAAATATAGCAATTACTTATGAGATTACTGCCTGTTGTCAGATATTCCAAAAACTTGAATTATTTATCACAGTTATTACAAAATATTCAGCAGGTACTAGACTGTATATGGATTAGCGTGATAGTATTTGTAGATCTGTATGTGCAAAAGCATATCTGAATGGCAACTTAAAGTGAGATTTAATAGGTCCACAATTCATCTGGAAAGAAGCAGATGGAACAATCTTTTCAGGTAATTTAGTATGTGACTATTTCAATCTGAAAATTTCATGCATGAAAGTCCACAGGAATTACCTAGACAATCATATCTAGGGCACTGCACACTTTGAAAAGAAATATCCTTGTAAGTTTTAAAATGGATGACTTCACAACTGACAAAATTTAACACATTAACATGAATGCTCCTATAGCCTGTATTTTGCAGAGAAAACAAGTCCAAAAAAAAGCTCCAACTGTGAATGAAAATGGACACGCATTAATGTGCGGCCATTTAGTCTTTTAGTATTGACCTATTATTAGTGTGTTTTTCTCCATGTTTCTAAAGTTCCTCCAGGGATTGAGCTGAATTAACATAGAGCAGGCAGTAATGTTTTTTATCGCTTGTTAAACATTTGTTGAACATCAATTAAAGACAAATATGCAAATATACTCTTGTTTCCCTTCAAGTCTACGTCACATTAGTTTTTTTTCTGAAGATACGTAACATAATGGATTTGATGTGCTGCATGATGCTCATCATAGCTATTGACAGATGTATTGATTACCATGGATCAAGCAAAGAAGGAGAATGTTGAAAGGTAGAGGATAATGAGAATGAAATTGCTCTGACCTATTGTTGATTGTTCAGTTTTTTCATTGAGGTCTACATTTCCGGCTCCCAAAATTCCTTGCTGTATTCAGCAATTCCAGAGCATAGAATCAGAGCAACTCAATTAACTGCTATAAAAATTGGATCACAGTCCACTTCCACCAATTTGCCACCCCAACATCACCATAACCAAGTTCTTAAGTGCGGTTTGGGCCTTGTTGTGATTCATCCACTGAATACTCGTGATATGTTAAACTTTAAGTAGTTACACTCAAATTGCAACATGCATAATTAAGAACACCTTTTTTATGGTATGTCCGTTGCTAGGTAATCAGTAATGAAAAATTTTTTGTCAGCTTGAAGAGTGCAGATAATAGTCTAGCACAAGTTTTTTAAAATATTTATTTGTTTTTGTTTCTTATCAGCACTGAACTTACTTCTTATGACTCACAGGACTGAAGCCTAAGAATTCCTTTCCGCAATCACATTCTGAAGTTCTCAAGTGCAGGTATGGGATTCCCAATAAGCACTCTCTTGTGGATAATATATTTGAGATATTAGTTCCCAAAGGATTGAAGTGCTGCTTATGAAAACTGAATAAAGAGGAAATATAGAAGCTGCAGCAGCTGCTACACAAAAAAGCTACAATTGACAGTCTGTGCTTGCACAGATCAGCCGGTGAATTATTCCAGACGGCCACTGGAGATTTGTGAAATATCATCATGTCATGGTGATTGTTTTGCTGCGTTGCTGATAACCTGCAGCCTGCATTGCAACACCAATTTCTCCATCTCAGTGACAGCAGCTGCATGCCTCCCCAACAACAGCATGATCATCTTTTCTAAGCTGATGAGTCCTTTAATGTCTGCTTAACCACCTTTCATATTGTGCAAGTTTCCAACAAGAATAATGATGAGGCCTTACGTTTTGGCTATCATTTGAGAATTGCATCAAGATTTGATCAGACAATTAAAAGGCATGTGCATTTTCTGGTATTACTCTGTAAAAGTGCAGGAAAGAATTTTAAATTCCTCATAGAAGTTGAGGTATGAGAAGTGTTGCTTCCTACTTGGTACCTTCCTCCTCCTTCTTCACTGAGCTGCTGCTGTCCTCTCTCCTATTCTAGCCCTAATGATAGATTCAGAAACCACCATGCCTGTAATATAACTGCTGGCAAAACAGACATTAGCCAACACAAACTTGTTCCCAGAAGTCAGAAAATAGCTGTCCTCAAAAGTTCCAAAGCAACATAAGAAGACAAAGCAAAACCTACTCTGTATGAAATGTATGAACCCTTTAAGAGTGCTTTTGCAAGTTGCCTATTGACTATCCCTGTCCTCATCATTGATACTTTTGTGCTTGTGTGTTGGTTTAGCTCAGTTGACTGGTTTATGATATGAAGAAATGCCAACAGCATGAGTTAAATTTCCATACCAGTTGAGGTTATTCATGAAGGCCCACCTTCTCAGTGTTGTTCCTTGCTTGAGGTATGGTGATCCTCAGGTTAAAGCACCACCAGTCAGCTCTCCTCTTGAAACAGGAGAGCAGCCTATTGCCATCTGGGATTATGGTGACTTTATCTTCACTGACGGTTAGCATCATGATTTCCTGGATGAGATTATCACGTGAAATTGAGGTGCTGAAGAAGACAAATTTCAGAAACAGGTCCTACACTAAGGATGGAACCTTTATTCATTAAAAAAAAATTCTTGGGATTTGGGTGTCAATGGCAAAGCCAATATTTGTTGCCCATTCCTTACTGCCCTTGAGAAGATAATGGTCAACCACTTTCTTCAACCGATGTAATTCACGTCATGTCAAGAAAATACTGCTGGGCAGGAAGTTCCAGAATTTTGGCCCATTTGGTGTTCTCATGAGCCCTCTTTTAAATGTTCTTGTAGGTGGTATAAGTCTTGGGTGTGGAAGCTGATTTTGAAGAAACTTTGGTGAGTTGTTGCATTTCATCTTGCAGATCGTACATGTTGCTGCCACTGTGACCCAGTCCGGCTTGCTTGATTGACAGCCTTTCATTTTAAGAGATGATGGTTTGCACTATGGTGGTCAACTCTTCATTAAATACCACCTGGTCTTGCTCAGGAGCCCCACTCTGACAATGTAGGCTCTGTAAAATTTGCTGCTAATGAAAGTAGAAATTTGAGAAGATGCAGAATTCACTGGCCTCTATTTTCTCTGGGCCTTCATCGCAGGCTGCTGAGCTTTCCATTCCTTCTTTTTACGCCTTCCAGTGAAACTCCAGAGGCCATGACCAATGAAAACATAATCCAATGCTGCAGCTCTGAATTTCTACTGAGGTTCTGGCACTCACCTATAAGAACAACGATGGAGTAGACACCCATAAAAATGAGGTAAACACTATTTGTGTCATTTGTCTAGGGTTTTTGTGGCTCATCTACCCAGACTACAATGGATGAGTGAGTTATAATGGTCTGGATATTGCAGTAAGTGGAAAATGAGTGGCACTGACCACTTAGTAAATTTACGATTGTCTACATACCATCTGTGATTTTTGGTAATTAGATATCAAAACATCACAACACTTCCTGAAGGGTAGCAGGCACACATGTGAAAAGACATGTCTTTTCAAACAATCAGACTGAAGAATTGTCAATAAGCAGGTGCAGAATATAAATAGGAAGTGTAAGTTAGAACATTTAATTCAATACTAATTTATATACAGAGAGCAAAATAAAAGAGAGATAGAAATGTGGGATTAACAGAGATAAAAAATGACAGAGATAAAAGAGTTGAAGTAAAAACAATGATGTTTTAAAAACATCCAGCAAAAATTTAACTTTGAAGGAATGAGGCACTACATTAGCAAAAGTGAGTTTTTATTGCCAGATATGTTGCTTGGCAGTAATTAAGACTTATTTTGTTAAAAGTACACTTACACCTGAATGCTCAAGCCCGTCTTTGTCTTTCAAATTTGCAGGTATATCCAGCGCTATTATGTCATTCCATATATTTTAATTCTGAGTGACTCAATGAGGTACTAGTTTAGCAATGGGTCTGGAGGAGCAGGATAAATTAGGCAGTAACCTCCTGATTTTTGCACTTAACTGCACATGCAAAAGCTTCATCTTTATTCTTTTTGCAAAATCCAAGTCAATATCCATGAAGGGAAATACTGAAAGAGAAAAAACTTGAGGCACTCTTTAAAATAAATTTCCATTTGCACATATTGCTGTTGTGTGATTGGAAATTATCCAGAATTTGAATTGTGTATTGATTTCCATTACCTCCTGGCACTTTGACAAAGGAAGGAGGTGTCTGAAGATATTAATGAACCATCAACATGTGAGCAGGATATGAGTTTATGCTGCAATTCTCCGTATGGCAAATAATTGATCTAAGCTATGCCATCTTAGGGAGCAAAAGAAATATTCAGGAGCTGGCCCCTCCTCCCCAGCTGCTTTTGTATCTGGTGAAGAACAATACTGCAGAGTATGAGTGAACATGTCTTGGTTGCAGAAGGTGTATGTTGCAGGGCAGAAAAAAAAGAAATAAAACAAATGATATTCAGAAACCAAAATCAAATCAATAGAGTTTACCAATAAAAATGTTGTGACCTAGCAGACATAAAGCTATATGGATTTCCAGCAACACAAATGATGCATCAAATAGCTGCAAATCCTGTAATCACACAAAGCAGCTGTTGTTAATACCCATAAAACATTTTTTTTAAGTTTATGTTTTCAACTGACTCTAACATAAAATATTCACAGTTGTTTCATTGATATTGGTACATTTTTCATTATTCTCTTGTGCTTTTTCTTAAATGCCTTGCTGACCTTGCGGTTTAACCTTTATCCAAAGCACCAGGTAAATTTTGATTGAGTAGCACAGGTATGAATACAAGGGATGGTAACTGTCGGAAAAAAACTGTAACAGAATATTACAAACTTGCATCATCCATTGAAAATTAAAGAAGTGCCAAATTGTGATGCTTGAAATATACTGGTCACATTTTATTGCTCAGATTTAGTACAAATAATATGATTAATTAAATATAAGTATGATATGCAATACAGCATGTACAAAAAACAGCTTTCTTTCAGTCTCATTTTATATTCAATATAGCAAAAAAATTATTTTTCTTTTTCCAAACAATCTTTTGTCTAGATTTCCTTGCAGTCATTCTTGATGCAAGTTGCTTGATGGTCAACTCTCCAAGTGCCATCTTCGTAGGAGCAATGGCAAGTTGTGCATTCATCAATCTTCACTTCTCGACCAGCTGGGATAACAGCAACTCCTGCAAAACAATTGGGTCCTAGGAGAGAAACAGCACTTGGTAATTAGTTATTATCTGTGTTTACATGGATCTCCCAATATGTGGCATACGTTGAAAGTACACTTAAAAAAAGAACTAAGGTAAAAATTGACACTCAAACATTCAAAATAAGATGTAAAATATTATGTTTTTTTTGATCATATTTGAACACATTTATTTCTGGTGACACTTTTCAACAAAATAAGTACATTAAAAGTAAAGATACTTATAATATACAGATAAGTATATTTTATTATGTCTGGTTTTTATTTTATCACTTCTCTTGATGTAAAAGTGACTTTAGTTGCAGGTTGTTCTATTTTAAGGTCAGGAAAAAATGGCTGAAGATCTTCTGACGTTTGCATATAATGTATATGATATACATATGATGAATAATATTGTCATGGTAATGGGTGGTGTAGGTACTAGAACTGTATTTGTGGGTTAATTGGTTTAATAAAATCTAAGATAAAAATAATGAAACTATATTTGTTTTCACTGTTTGATATAGTGTTAATTTGTCACAGCATGTGACATAATGGACAAGCATCAATTATCCAACAACTGGTGCTAATTGCTTGAGTCTGTGATGCCAACAGTGTTTCTATTTCAGATATTTGCAAATGTACAAATAAATACAATTTCAAAAAAAAATCTGAACTAGACTGCCTCAAAAGTGCCTTTTATTGATTCACTGCCAACTGACAATAAATATCTGCCCTCAGAGTTTACTGACCAAAAGGAGACAAAATTCTCCTAAAAGGCTTGAAAAAAGAACTCAAAATTCTACAGAATGCATGAAGAGACATGAAGCACTTTATTTTTACAGCCTAGGCAAAATATTTTGTAGCTGCTTTATGTGGGTCTCAACATCATATTCAAAATGGGCAAGTGTGGGAAATAAGCCAAAGGAAGTGCTTTGTTGTATTACTCCTGGCAGTTTCATAGAGCAGAATTAAAAATTCATGTATTCCTCAATCTCTGTTTGATGCATATTCTACATCAGCAATGGCCTTTCTTCTATCATGGGTATATTAGCATTGATGGTTGTGTAGAAGCAGTTCACAGTAACTGCTGTTAATATGATCTGAAATCAGTATTTCCCTCCCTCAGGCTACAGAGCTACAGGAAGGCTGTCGTGGATTCTGAGTCCCAAAACAATACACGGGAATATGCTTTGTGATGTTTACCAAATCTAAAGAATCTTTTTAAACCTTTTGAGATTACTGTGGAACAATAGCTTAAAAAGAAACAAATTAAAACTATTTGTGTGAAGGATTAGAAATGCGATTTTCTTCCATTCATTTTTAGCCTTGGTAATGATAAATTCACATAAAAAGAGGGAAGAAATGATTCTGGTTAGTCTCTTTCATGTGAAAATTGTTCTAAGCCCAAATTTAGACTGTAAACTCTGACAGCTGTAAGATTCTGGAATGAACTGAACCTGTTAATCCGGTTTCTGTGGTGCAAGTCCAGAGAATTGTTTCTAATTTGGCAGTAATTGGCTGTAATTGAGTCACTGGGATGCATAGCCTGATAACAGAACTGTCAAACTGTAGGAAATTACACAATTCTTTGGGAGACATCATTGCATCGTGGATGACGAGTGTCGGGAAACCACATCTTCAAGAACTGTATTTTCTTATAAAATTTGGAAGGGAATTGCATTATTTTGGGCACTTAGACTTTTTAATAAAATGCCCATAAGTCACCTTGGATTGTGTTTTTCCAAGCAATTATATGACCAGCATAGTACTTGCTTATTTGAACAGCAATTAATTTAATGGCTGAAAAAATTGTTTTAAAGCAAAGGCCCTGATGACTTATTGGAAATTACTGGACAAAGATGAGCTCTAAATTATGAACTTGTTTCTTTTAACTTCAATTGGGAATGGACTGAGAGGGGGAAGAGCTGTCTAACTTGTGCTCTCCTTGCCTTACCCAAAACAGTGTGGTTAACAGTATCCAACTAGGAATCTTCATCTTAATGGAACTTGTTTGTATTGGAAAACCTGCAAGATTGAAGCAAGAGGGAATTTCCATAGGATTGATCCAACTCTATTCTTCTCAATGCTGTAACTCCATTGGTGAAAATCTTTTGACATCTAATGCGACTAGAACGTAATCTTCACATCAAAATCTTGCAAATTTTATCCCTTCCACAAATTCTACTTTAACCTCCAATCAGTGCAAAAGGGTATTTTAAAAGGGACAGATGGTTACACTTTCTGATCACAAAATGTATGTTAACCAATGTTTGCAGCTTGTTTTAATAGTAAGTATTGTATGATAAGAAGTCAATTATTCTCTGTTACAAATACAATAGGCTGAATGGCATCGTTCTGAAAGTAAAATTCTATCATTTGGAGAAGTTTGGACTGATTAGAAATAGTCAGCATGGTTTTGTCAAGGGTAGGTCATGCCTCATGAGCCTGGTTGAGTTCTTCGAAAATGTGACTGAACACATTGACGAAGGAAGAGTGATGGACGTAGTGTACATAGACTTTAGCAAGGCGTTTGATAAGGTCCACCATGCAAGGTTTCTGGAGAAGGTAAGAGGGCATGGGATCCAAGGGGCTTTGGCCTCGTGGATCCAGAACTGGCTTGCCGGCAGAAGGCAGAGAGTGGTTGTGGATGGGTCTTGTTCTGCATGGAGGTCGGTAACCAGTGGAGTGCCCCAGGGATCTGTTCTGGGACCCCTGCTTTTATTTTCTATTTTCTCCTATTTTCATAAGTGACCTGGATGAGGAAGTGGAGGGATGGGTTAGTAAGTTCGCCCGACGATACAAAGGTCAGTGGTGTTGTGGATGGTCTGGAGGGATGTCAAAAGTTGCAGCGGGACATAGACAGGATGCAAGACTGGGCGGAGAAGTGGCAGATGGACTTCAACGCGGATAAATGTGTAGTGATCCATTTTGGCAGGAATAATGGGATGAAGGAGTACAATATAAGGGGTAGGCGTCTTAGCTGTGTTGCAGAGCAGAAGGATCTTGGGGTCCGGGTCCATAGGACTCTTAAATCGGCCTCGCAGGTGGAGGAAGTGGTCAAGAAGGCGTACAGTGTACTGGCCTTCATTAATCGAGGAATAGAGTTCAGGAGTCAGGAGGTAATGATGCAGCTCTATAAGACTCTTGTCAGACCCCACTTGGAGTATTGTGCACAGTTCTGGTCACCTCACTATAGGAAGGATGTACAGGCTATTCAGAGAGTGCAGAGGAGATTTACAAGGATGCTGCCTGGATTGGGAGGCAGGCCTTATGAAGATTGGTTGAGGGAGCTGGGACTCTTCTCACTGGGGAGACATAGGTTGAGAGGCAACCTGATAGAAGTTTATAAAATGTTGAGAAGAATAGATAGGGTGGACTCTCAGAGACTATTTCCCCAAGCTGAAATGGTCACTACGAGAGGACACAGATTTAAGGTGAAGGGAGCAAATACAGAGGAGATGTTAGGGGTAAGTTTTTCACTCAGAGGATGGTGAGTGAATGGAATCGGCTGCCGTCGGAGGTTGTTGAGGCAAACTCACTAGGGTCTTTTAAAAGTCTTCTGGATGAGTATATGGAAAAGAATAGGATAGGGGGTTATAGATAGGTCTGTGGATTGGTAGATGTGATCGGCGCAACTCGTGGGCCGAAGGGCCTGTTTGTGCTGTATTGTTCTATGTTCTATGATTCTGGATTTATTGAGGGAAACTTCACTGAAGTCTCTTTTATTTTGTATCTAACAGCAATGAAGGTGAATTGGCTATTTAGTGAGACAGTTAAACATTTATACTAATGGTGCGACTTATGGAATAGTGGGGCTAGGTCAATTGTGCACCCCCCATCTCAATTATAACACAAGTGAAAAAGAATTTTAAAAATTATACCAGGATTGCTAATCTTGAATTAATTACGCCATATTATAACATACCTAATATATTTTCACATCAAGGAAGACTATTCTTATTTATAAACTGAACAAGGCATGATATGAATACTTACAGTAATCTAAATAAATATTATTTTTCATCTTCAAGGTATTTCTATGTTATCGACATTTGAGTAAATTCCTGAGGCATGGAATTGGTAATTTATTAATCCTTATGCATAACTTGCCAATACCTTTATATGTAGTTGGGCAGTAATGCTGTTCCAAATAAATTATGTACTGGCTTTGAAAGACTTTGTAACCAAGTGTTCAGCATTGTGCTCTCTGCCATCCATCATGTAAACACATTGAACAGAAGTTTCTTATTCATGCTAATGTTTGCAAAGTACAATTTAGTTATGTTGTGACTGACAGAACTTCTTTGCTGTTTTCACAAAAGAAAGCCCACTAGGGTTTAGTAATGAAGGGCTGGAAAAGAGGTGTGCAACTCATCAAGCATCATCCACAAGGTCACTAACAAGATTCATGTTGATGTGGATTACAGTTTTCTGTTGTTAACATATTTAAAAAGTGTGTAATTAAATCCTTATTCAAAACCACAGGTATTGCTAGAAAATGCAATTTGGAGAAAATGTAAATGTCACCATAGTTCCCTCTATCTGAGAAGAGAGAGAGCATGTGCTGACTAGTAGTAATTAACCTGAGGGTCACCACACCCTCAAGTGATTTGATTTGATTTATTATTGTCACATGTATTCACATACAGTGAAAAGTATTGTTTCTTGCATGCTATACAGACAAAGCATACTATTCATAAAGAAAGAAATGACAGTGCGAAATGTAGTGTTACAGTCACAGCTAGAGTGTAGAAAAGATCAGCTTAATGCAATTCTGGTGGCAGCGGGGAAGAAGCTGTTCTTGAGTCAGTTGGTATGTGACCTCAGACTTTTGTATCTTTTTCCCAAAGGAAGAGAGAATGTCCAGGATGTATGGGGTCCTTAATTATTCCTAGCTGTTTTGCCGAGGCAGCAGGAAGTGTGGACAGAGTCAATGGATGGAAGGTTGATTTGCGTGATGGACTGGGGGATATCCATGACCTTTTGTAGTGAGGGGCAATTATTATTAATTATTTTTTTATTATTAAGCAACACAGCACGGGAAACAGGCCCTTCGGCCCAACGAGCCCGCGCCGCCATCATACTATATAGTAGCAAATACATTATCCTATTTTAATATTCCTATATAATAATATATATATTATTCCTAATATGGAAAATTTTCACCATAGGGACAATTTGTTTCCCAATCAGCCTAAGAGCGAATTTTTGGGTTGTGGGAGGAAACTGGAGTGCCCGGAGAAAACCCACGCAACCACGGGGAGAACGCGCAAACTCCCGCAGACACCGGCCCAATTCCAAGTGTCTGCACAGCCACATCGATAGTCTCTGAGCTGTCATGGTGCCCTTCAGGTGGTCCACATAAAGCACTCATTTACGACATGAGGTACCAGGCAACCCATGAATCAACATCCAAGAGCTGTACCCGCACCACCTGCCGAATGCGTGCTCAAATTATGGACCGAATTACCTGTGGAAAAAAGCCGTAGTTAAACAGTCCTAATATATCCCTCTATCTGCATACCGCTCATGTGGCTGTCCAAGAGACCCTTAAACAGCCCCAGCGTGCCTGCTCCCACCACCTTACTCGGCAGTGCATTCCACACCCCCACTACCCTTTGTGTGAAAAACTGCTCTCTAATATTCGTCTTATACATAGCCCCCCTCACCCTAAGGCCATGACCCCTCGTCCTATCCATTTCTGAAGGTGGAAAAAGTTTACCCCCATTTACTCTATCTATACCCCTTATAATCTTATACACCTCTATGAGATCCCTCTAAGCCGACGTCTTTCAAGGGAAAACAACCCCAGTCTATCTAATCGTTCCTCATAAGACAGTCCTTCCATACCAGGCAGCATCCTGGTAAACCTCCTCTGCACTCTCTCCAAGGACTCCACATCCTTCCGATAGTACGGAGACCAGAACTGGGTGCAGTATTCCAAGTGAGGCCTAACCAAAGTTCTATACAACTGCAACATCAAACTCCTACTCTTGTATTCTATACCCTTTTCTATGAAAGCTAACATACTATACTCCTTCTTTATCACCTTCTCCACCTGTGAGGACACCTTCAGAGACTTGTGAACCTGCACCCCCAAGTCTCTCTGCCTCTCTATGCTCCGTATAGTTTTACCTTTTATCCTATAATTCTCTTCTACATTTTTCCGGCCAAAATGCATCACCTCGCATTTTTCCGGATTATATTCCATTTGCCATCTATCTGCCCAGTCTACCAACCTGTCTATGTCCTGTTGTATTGCCTGACACTGCTCTTCTGTACCCGCTAATCCAAGCATCTTGGTGTCATCAGCAAATTTGCTGATCTCACCACCTACCCCTACTTTCAAGTCGTTTATGTAGACCACAAATAGAAGAGGACCTAGTACTGAGCCTTGTGGCACTCCACTAGTGACAGGCTTCCAGCCGGAAAAAGAGCCTTCCATTACTACCCTCTGTCTCCTCCTCCCGAGCCAGTTCTCGACCCATCTACATACCCGACCCTGTATCCCATGCGCCTTCACCTTCTCTATCAGTCTAACATGAGGAACCTTGTCAAACGCCTTACTGAAATCCATGTAGACGACATCAACAGCCTGTCCTTCATCAACTGTTTTTGTCACTTCTTCAAAAAATTCCACTAGATTTGTAAGACAAGACTTCCCCCTGACGAAGCCATGCTGCGTATCCCTGATCAGATCGCAGCGCTCCAGATGCTCATACATCCTGTCCCTAAGGATCCTCTCCATTAGCTTACCTATAACTGAAGTCAAGCTCACTGGCCTATAGTTCCCTGGGTGATCCCTCTGACCTTTTTAAACAACGGTACTACGTTTGCTATCCTCCAGTCCTCTGGGACCTCACCTGTGTCCAAGGAAGAGACAAAGATTTGCGTCAGAGGGCCAGCCAAGTCTTCCCTCAACTCCCTTAGCAGCCTGGGGTAAATGCCATCAGGCCCCGGAGCTTTATATGTCTTTAAGCTGCCTAACAGCCCCAACACCTCTTTCCTCGTAATCCGTATTTCCCTCAACCAATCCTCAACTTTGTCAACATCAGGCACAGACATCTGTCCAGTCTCCTGCGTGAATACCGACGCAAAGTATTCATTCAGGATCTCTCCCATTCCCTCAGGCTCTAAGCATAGATCCCCTCCTCTGTCCCTAAGAGGTCCAATCTTGCCTCTAACCATCCTTTTGCTCCTTACATAGGTGTAAAATGCCCTTGGATTTTCCTTTATCCTACCTGCCAGAGCCACCTCGTGGCCCCTTTTTGCCTTTCTAATACCCCTTTTAAGATCCCGTCTACAATCTCTATAAGCTTCCAGCGCTGTCTCAGTCCCTAGTTGCCTAGATCTAATGTAAGCCTCTCGCTTTTTCTTGATCAAGTCCTCAATCTCCCTGGTAAGCCCTCAATCTCCCTGGTAAGCCAAGGTTCTCTAATCCTACCTTTCCCATCCTTCCTCCTTGCCGGCACGTATCTTTCCTGCAGAGAGTTTAGTTTTCCCTTGAAAGACTCCCACATGTATCTCGTCGACCTGCCCTCAAAAAGCTTATCCCAGTCGGTATCTTTAAGATCTTGCCTAATCTGGCCGTATCTAGCCCTCCCCCAGTTAAATACCTTCCCTTTTGGGCCAGTCTCGTCCTTTTCCATTAATATCCTAAAGCAGACAGATTTGTGATCACTATTTGACACCTGCTCTCCTACCTCGACGTCAACCACCTGGCCTGGCTCATTCCCCAGAACCAAATCCAGTATAGCCCCCTCTCTAGTCGGGCCATCCACATACTGCTCCAAGGACCCTTCCAAAACACACTGTAAAAATTCCTCCCCGTCCACTCCTACAGCCCTGGGCACACTCCAATCTACTCCAGGAAAATTGAAATCTCCCACTACTACCACCCTATTTTTCCTACACTTATCTGAAATGTCCCTGCATATCCCTTCTTCCGCAGCCTGCGGGCTGTTGGGCGGTCTGTAGTAAACACCCAACAGAGTAACCACTCCCTTCCTATGCCTCAACTCCACCCATAGAGACTCAATTCCTAAATCATCCATACCTCTCTCCCTCTGCACTGCTATGACGTTGTCCTTAACTAATAAAGCCACTCCCCCGCCTCTCTCAACACCAACTCTGTCACACCTAAAACACTTATACCCTGGAATATTCAATTGCCAGTCTTGCCCCTCCTTCAACCACGTCTCGGTCACCGCCACCCCGTCTAAACTCCTCGTGAACATTATTGCCTTCAGTTCATCTGTTTTGCCAGTCACACTCCTCGCATTAAAACACATGCACTGAAAACCCTCAGCTCTCGGATATTCCTTTCTACCTTCTGGTGTTACCCTATCATCCCTCTCTCTCCCACTCCCAGTTCCCGCTGTCTCCCCACCCTACCTCCCTATTAGTTTAAACACTTCTGAAACACTCCAGCTAACCTCCCAGCTAAAATATGTGTTCCCCTCCCAGTCAACTGCTCCCTATCCCTCGTGAATAGGTGACCCTCCCTCCCGAAGACCTCCCAATGATCAATAAATATGAAGCCTTCTGCCCTACACCAATCCCTCATCCATGCATTTAGTTGGAGTGTCTCATTTATTACCCAATCAGTCCCGGGCACAGGCAGCAGCCCAGAGAACGCCACCCTGGAGGCCCTACCTTTCAGTTGAGCCCCCAACTCCCTAAACTGTCTACGTAAGTCCCCCCTGCGCTTTCTTCCTACATCTTTTTGTCCTATGTGAACTATTACATTTGCCTTAGACCCTTCGCCCTTCAAAATTCCCTCTACCCTCTCTGATACATCCTGGACCCCTGCTCCAGGGAGGCAGACTACCATCCTGGAGTCTCTCTTTTGCCCACAGAATCTCCTATCGATCCTTTAACCATCCCATCCCCCACCACTATCTCACCTCCTGCTTTCCCGCCGGTCTCTGTGGCATTCTGTTCCCCCTCACCTGCCCTCTCCATCACAGCTTTTACCCCCCCCTTGGTTTTCTGGGAATCCTCCTTAGAGATGGCCTTTGTGCCTTGATTTTTGTTCTTGTTCCTCGTAACTGTACCCAGCCCATCCCTACTACTAGATCCTGGGGTCCCTGCAGGTCTGCCCTCCCTATTCATTGTATCCTCATTTTCCCTCACTAGACAAACGTCCTCCAAGCGCAGCTCCAGCTGTCTCAACTTTGCTCGTAAACGTTGCAATTCTAAACATTTTCAAGGTTGAGAAGGCAAGCCTTCATGGATACCCTCAGCTAGTACAGGAATTGGACCCATGCTAGTGACATTGTTCTACACCATGAATCAGCCGTCCAACCAATCAAACTAGTTGAAATCCTCTGGCAAAAATACAGTGATGAACAACGTATCAAATTGTCCATTTTGCAAGCAATGAAAAGTTATATATTAACACTGGGCAACTTCCAACCAAATTTAACCAACATCCAGAATATTATATGATTATCTGGGTCAACAACTTGATGGGCCATATGGCATACTTCTGATCCTATTCCGTATGGTCTTGTTACCTTAGTATTGACCATACAATGAAACATTAAAACAGTTTCTTTGCTGTATTGAAGCAAGTCTGAAAATATCATTTATTTGGCTGAAAACAAAGATGGACAAATACATACACAGCATAAACATTAAATTAATTTACATGGCATCTTTTAGAGACAAAGATTTATACCATTTCAGAGGAGCGGAGATTAAATTGCAATATGATCAGGTTGGTCAAAAACGTATGGTCTCAATTTTTCTATGGCAGGATCTCACTTCCTGCCATCTGAAGAATGGTGGGGAATAAATATCTGTCAACTGTGCGTGCCCACAGCCATTTCTATGCTCAGGAGGAAGTCAGTGCATCTTAGAAGGCACCCAGTGAATCTGATTGGCCAGCAGCTCTCCAATATCAGCAGTGAAAGCACTGCAGTGGTCACAAGAAGAAATGTAGGAAAATGTCAGCGCCTAAGTCCAGATATTGAGGCCCACTGAACTTTAGGAGTCTCAGGCTGAGGAGAGTAAGGTAAGTCTGAGGAGAAGCAAAGTAAACAACTGGGGTTTTAAGAGAAAAATTGGGAATGTAGTGTGGGAGATCTGGTGGATGGTGGTCGCTTTATCCCCATAACCCTTGATTCCTTCACACTTAAAATCTATCTATTTCAGCTTTAAACACACTTAATGACCCAACTGCTATACCTCTCTGTGGTAAGGAATTTCATAGCTTCACCACCCTGTTAGAGAAAAAATTCTTCCTCATCTCTATCTTAAATGAATGACCCTTCACTCTGAGATTATCCCCTCTGGTCCGCAACGCTACCATAAGGGCAACATCGTCTCAGACTCTCCTGTGCTTTATTAGTTGGCCAATCATCTAGCTATGTTAATACACTACTCTCAACATCATGGACTTTTATCTTATTAAGTAGTCTTTTGTTTGCATTACCTTATCGAACATTTTTTTTTTGAAATCCAAGTATATCACATCTACTGGCTACCCTTTATCTATTCTGTTAATTACCACATCAAATAACTTCAATACATTTGTCAGACATAACTAATCTTTCATGAAACCATGCTGACTCAAACTGATTATATATTATATATTTCTGAATGCTCTGCTGTTACATCCTTTATATGCTGCATTACAAACTTAACGTTCCCTATCTGACACTAGCAGAAAGTCAGCAAATAACACATCAATGTAATTTATCCCTTTTGCTTATGGTTTCTCCAGCCATTAACATTATCATTTTGTCTACATCAATGGGGGCGAAGTAGGAACGATTGAGAGCTTCACAAGAACATAAGAACGTAAGAAATAGGAGCAGGAGTAGGCCATACAGCCCCTTGAGCCTGCCCTGCCGTTCAATAAGCTCATGGCTGATCTGTAGTGCTTCAGTACCACTTTTCCGCTTTCTCCCCGTAACCCTTAATTCCCCTGTAAATTAAAAACCTATCCACTCTTGACTTGAACATATTCAGTGAGGAAGCCTCCATCAGGCAGAGAATTCCAAAGATTCACCACCCTTTGCGTGAAGAAACCCCTCCGCAATTCTGATCTGAACTGCACCTCCCCCCCCCCGCCACTAACCTTGAGGCTGTGCCCTCTAGTCCTGCTATCTTTGTTAAGCGGGAAGAGTCTCTCAACCTCTACCTTATCCATCCCCTTCATTATCTTATACGTCTCTATAAGATCCCCTCCCAGCCTTCTAAACTCCAAAGAATACAAACCTAGCCCATTCAGCCTCTCCTCATAATCCAACGCCCTCATCTCTGGTATCAGCCTAGTAAACCTTCTCAGCACTCCCTCCAAGGCCAATATATCCTTCCTCGAATGCGGTGACCAAAACTGCACACAGTACTCCAGCTGTGGCCTCACCAGCACCCTATACAGCTGCAACAGAACCTCCTTACTTTTATATTCTATCCCCCTAGCTATAAAGGTCAACATTGCATTTGCCTTCTTGATCACCTGTTGCACCTGCATACTGTGTTTTTGCGATTCGTGCACAAGGACCCCCGGGAACCTCTAAATCGTCGCATGCTGCAGCTTTTCTCCATTTAAATAGTAATCCTTCCTACCATTATTCTTACCAAAGTGGATAACCTCACACTTGCTAACATTATACGCCATCTGCCAGGTCCTCGCACACTCACTCAACCTATCCAGATCCTCTGCAGGCTTTCCACACCTTCCACGCAATTTGCTTTTCCACTCATCTTTGTGTCATCAGTAAATTTCATCACCCTGCACTCTACCCCTTCCTCCACATCATCTATGTAAATGGTAAATAGTTGAGGCCCCAGCACCGAACCTTGGGGCACTCCACTAGTCACCAGCTGCCAATCAGAATAACATCCATTAATACCTACCCTCTGCTTCCTATTAGACAACCAATCCTCTATACAGTCTAATACCCTATCCCCGATTCCCTGCACCTTAACCTTCTGCAGCAATCTTTTGTGAGGCAGCTTATCAAATGCTTTTTGGAAATCTAAAAACACCACATCCACCTGTTCCCTTCTATCTACCGCTTCAAGTTTTTAGGTGTCCAGACCACCAACAACTTGTCCTGGTCCCCCCAAACCGATACTACAGATAAGAAAGCACACTACCGTCTCCACTTTCTTAGAAGGAAATTTGGCACGTCAGCTATGACTCTCACCAATTTGTACAGATGCACCGTAGAAAGCATTTTTTCTGGTTGTGTCACAGCTTGGTATGGCTTCTGCTCTGTTCAAGACTGCAAGGAACTACAAAAGGTCATGAATGTAGCTCAATCCATCACACAAACCAGCCTCCACTGACTCTGTCTGCACTTTTGCTGCCTCAGCAAAGCAGCTTGCATAATTAAGGAACCCACACACCTGGACATTTTCTCTTCCACCTTCTTCCTTCCGTCATGTACCAACCGACTCAAGAACAGCTCTTCCCTGCTGCTGTCAGACTTTTGAATGGACGCACCTTGCATTAAGTTGATCTTTCTCTACACCCTAGCTATGACTGTAACACCACATTCTGTACTCTCTTGTTTCCTTGTCTAGGAACAGTACATTTTGTCTGTATAGTGCGCAAGAAACAATACTTTTCACTGGATGTTAATACATATGACAATAAATCAAATCAAAAGTCTCCAAAGTGACATATTTTAAACACAAACAAAAAGCATGAAACTTAAACAAAACCAGTTACATAAGTATGAGTGGAAAACTAAAGTTGAATGAGTAAATAGTCTGTAAATTATGGTTGTAAATAAACAGAAGGGAAATAAAAGAAGCAATTCAAACGTTCAACAAAAATACATCCCATTGAGAAACAAGAAACAGCAAGAAAGGTTCATCTATGGCTTATTCAGGAAGCAAAGAATAAGGTAGCAAAGAATAGCTGAGGATTGGAGAGTTTCATAAATGACAGAGAGCCACCAGAAAGTTTATAAAAAGGGAAAATAATAGATTGCAATAGTAAACTATCTCAGAATATAAAGACAAATTGTAAGAGCTTGTACAAGTGTGTGAAAAGAAAGAGAACAACCAAAGTAGATGCTGGTCCCTTAAATGCTTACTTAGGAAAAATTATTATGGGGAATGAAAGATTGACAGAGACAATGAGCAAATATTCATGTCCATCTTCAAATTAGAAGATGATGCATACCAGAAATAGATGGTAACCTTGGTGCTAAAAAAATGTAGAAGTTTATATCAGCAGAGAAAAAATACTGGGGAAACCTACGGGAATTAAATCTGACAATTCTCCAGTACCTGACAGCTTATATCCTAAAAGGCATAGATGCAAAGATAGTGCATGTAATGATTTTCCAAGATTTCCTATATTCTACAACAGTCCCTAGCAGACTGGAAGTTAGCAAATATGACGCCAGTATTTAAACAAGGAAGGAGAGAGAAAAGAGAGAAATAAAGACATAGTTTTTGGGAAAGAATCTACAAGGAAGTCTTAGCAGAGCACTTGGAAAACTGAAATCAAACAAAGTCAATGTGGTTTTATGAAAATGGAGCAAAGAAAAATGGAGGAACCAATTGGATGGCTGATGATTGTCAGTCCCAGTAACATAGAATTGCATGAGCTCCTCACTTGTTACTGCTAGTGAGAAGGCAGGGCAAAGGAATTTACAGAGATATTTGGTGTCAGAGAAAAAAAATCAGAGGTTATCTTTCAACATAATAATGGGATATCGGTAGCTTTGACAGAGGAGAGACAGCAGCATTTGGTGATGGATTGTTGAACCAGATGCATGCCAATTATGCTCAAGTCTGTTTCCCTTAGATTGCAGGGAGATAAAAGCCATAGTTTAGAATAACCATGATGGAGCAGAGTAAGGATGTTATTGAGCACAAGATATCACAAAAGTTCAAATCTGAATATAAAATCAGAATTGTTTTAGTTAAGGATCTGAGTACTTCAGTTGTGAACAAGAAACTTCAATTTGTTTCACAAGATGAAACAAGTGTGTTCTGTGGCTACTGAAAATCTTGTTCTCCCTGAGATAATAATTTACTGCTGTAAAATAAAAAATGAGAACGCCTAGAAATGAGTTAGCATTCTACGGGCAGACTGTGGAGCATGTTAGTGAATGATTGAAAATGTCAATGTTAGCATGTAAAGACAATGATTACCGACTGACACAATGGAACATGAATACTGGTACATACTGCCTTTAGTATACACACTAGAAATTCTTACACAACTCAATTACATTTGAAAATGCCCAACAATTATAGAAGGAATTTGGTAAAGTGCTTTTCAAGAAGCTTGTTAGAAAGATTGAGGCATGCAATATATTGGAAAATGGTTGAAAATTAATGGGAAAAAATGATTAGGATAAATGGGTGCTTTTCAACTTGAATAAGAAATTGAACTGATGAACACATGTCGTATATGAGTGCTTTATGTGGACCACCTGAAGGGCACCATGACAGCTCAGAGACTATCGATGTGGCTGTGCAGACACTTGGAATTGGGCCGGTGTCTGCGGGAGTTTGCGCGTTCTCCCCGTGGTTGCGTGGGTTTTCTCCGGGCACTCCGGTTTCCTCCCACAACCCAAAAATTCGCTCTTAGGCTGATTGGGTAACAAATTGTCCCTATGGTGAAAATTTTCCAAATTAGGATTAATATATATATTATTATATAGGAATATTAAAATAGGATAATGTATTTGGTATTACGGTGGCGCGGGCTCGTTGGGCCGAAGGGCCTGTTTCCCGTGCTGTGTTGCTTAAAATAAAAAAAAACTCATATGGTCACTGCTAAATGCACTTTTGCTTTCCATATATTTTGATAATTTGGACTTGGACATAGGGTCCACAATCTTAAAATTTGTCAATGGCAAAGAAAAAGTATTTGACAAATGAAGAGGAAAAATGTAAAAGGCACCAGAAAGCCAAAGTTTAGCAATAATAGACAGAGAGGTAGAACTGAATGTGAACAACTGTGAGATGATGCCTATTGGCCCCCATAAAAATGCCAGTCTTTCAACAATTTGATTCACTCCACGTGATATCAAGAAACGTTTGAAGGTGCTGGATGCAGCAAAAGTTATGAGCTTGGATGATATTCTGACTGTAGTACTTAAGAACTACCTGCACCTTCATCCAAGCTGTTCCAGTACAGAGTGAGATGGACTACCCTTCACATAGACTGCAATGGGTCAAGCAGATGGCTGACCACTACCTGCAAGAGCAACTAGAAATGGGCAACAAATATTGACCTAACCAGTGATAACTTCCCAAGAGTGAACCAAAAGTCTGAATGGAAGGACAAGATACAGAATTGGAGTGTACACTGACGTATGGATGAACAGGCACACTTGTGGGTTCAAGTGTAAAGTTTAATTAATTTGGAACTGCAAGAGGCAGGTTTTCATTTTCGGTTGTGGTATAAACAGGGAGTTTATTATTTGCCTAAATTTTCCAATTCCACCTGCCTGTTCCCAGACCAGAAATTTCCACCTGAGGTTAATGGGTCTTTTGCTGGTTCATCGATTCTCCATCCCACCAGCAATGTTTCTTGTGACGGGCGGGATCAGAAGACTTAGACAATTATATCAACATTGTTAAAGTCATAAAAAGGATGCAACAGTGAATTACTAGCTTGTATTTGGGATGAAAGAACATGGTTATGATGAAAGACTAGAAACCTCGGGGTATATTCACTGGAGCAAAAAAGATTGAGGGAAATCTAATAAAGTGGTTAAAAGTCTTGAAGGGTTTGGAAGAGTGAATAATGAAAGCCTTTTTTCAACTGCTTGATTAATCAGTAACAAGGGACATACATTTAGATTAGTGCAAGAAGCTTTAAGGAAGAAATTAGAAGATTTCTTTTGTATGAAGTATTATTAAATATGAGATTCATTACCACAAGTGGCTATTAAAAGCAAGGCAATCATGGTATTTAAGATGGAATCTGATAAACACCTGAAAAGGAAAAATATTGAAGAATCTCAAGAAAGAACAACGCTTTATTATCTCCAACTTATCAATACATCATTCATCTTGTGATCAGTAGGAATCAACTTAAAACACAAATGCAGAAGTATGGTTGTTGTTCATAAGTTATAGGAGCAGCATTAGGCCATTGAGTCCACCTCGCCATTCAATCATGGCTGCTATGTTCCTCATACCAATTTATCTGTCTTTGCTCCATAACCGTTCAACCCATTACCAATTAAAATATGTCTAACTCCTCCTTAAAGTTGTGAAGGTCAGTGTAATATAATGAAAGGATTTGAGGCCGATTAATTGACTTTTAAGCCATGTGACATTGAATGTTGCTTACATGACAATAATCATCTTTATACCAGTCAATAGGACGGTTAGTTCTATCTATCTTATAGGAGGGTTTTATGAGCATCCACAACATATGTTCTGTGATTCTGTTAGAAACAATTTGCAGAGGTAAGGGAAAAGGCAGGAGAACGGCATTAAGTTGAAATGCTCGTTTGGAGAACTAGTGCACAGACAATGGGCCCGATTTTACCAAAAATTCACGTCCGTTTTCAGGCACAAAATTGCGATAAATTCATGCGTTGGGCCTTTAATGTGATCTGCACCTGAATCCGAGCAGATTGCAGCTTTACCAACACCTAATTCGGGTGCAGATCCAGTCCGTGCCTGAATTGTGTGGCCTGATGATTTAAATGCATTAGCATACATTTAAATTGACTTAATGAACAGTGTACCCAACTCTATTGCCAAATCCCACTTTATTGTCTTTTGGTCCATTCCGGATATGCGCTCTAAATGACCTGCAAAATAAAAATCCAAAGCTGATTCCTATTCTACAGGGGAACCTCTGAAGCCCATCTCCTTGACCATCCTTCATAGATCTCCCAATACCCATCCTGACAGACCTCTCCCACCCGCAATCGGAACCCCTGGGAGACAGGCACCCCGTGCAGACCCTCCCCCCGCAACCCCGGATCAGATCTCCCTGGAAGGCAGGTCCCCCTTGATACAGCACACCCTAACCTACCTTGATCACTGGTCTCCCTCCACCATCCTTCAGATCTGCAGTTCTTCAAGAGCCTGCAGCACCTTCCTGGCCTTCTGCTGGCATCTGCTGAAGGACGGGGGCGTGCTCAGATGGATCTCTGGTTGGGGAATGTTGGAGGATGGGGAGGAGGATGGGCTTGGGAGAATCTTGCAAACTGAAAATAATATAACATCTTCTTTGTGCTGCCTCGTTATCTATGGGAAAGATAATTAAACTACAGTGTCCCAGTGAGCAATTAGTGACCTGTATGTTCCTGTAGCCATGAGCAAGATGCTCAAATGTTCAGAGTCATGTGGCGAACATGGAAGAATTGTCTCTGTGGTGGTACTTAGTTGGGAATAATACTGAAGGAGATTACTAAATCTGGGAAATGAATCATAGTGAAAAGAAGTTTGTATAGGCAACTTTTCTCTCACATTTCAAGGCAGAATGTGATTTGCATGAGCAACGTTAGATGCAGTTGATCTGCCTCTGGAGCAGCCTTGGATCCTTTCTTTCATCTTGTTTTCATCTGAACATTGCACAGAATTAGAGGAATTCCCTTTGGAAGATAATATCAAAATTATAATCGCAGGAACTAAAAACCAAACAGTCAAAAACTTGGGAAAGTATTTCAAAATATATATTCCCCATCCATATTTTGAAACATTTTCCCAAGTTTCTGAGCGTCAGGTTTTTAGTTCTTGTGATTATTATTTTGACATTATCTTTCAAAGGGAATTCCTCTACTTCTTTGCAGTGTTCAGATGAAAACAAATGAAAGATCCAAGGCTGCTCCAGAGGCAGATTAGCTTCACCCAACGTCGCCCACGCAAATCAGATTCATAAATAGGGGCACATCTGTCCTGGAATGTGAGGGTAGGGTTGCCAATACAAACTTCTTTTCACTATGACTGATTTCCCAGATTTAATAATCTCCTTTAATATTATTTCCAATCAAGTTCCACCACAGAGTACAATTCTTCCAAGTTCACCGCATAACTCTGAACATTTGAGCACCTGGCTCATGGTTACAGGGACATCAAAATCCAGTTACAGATCACAAATGTATTATATAGGTCACTAATTGCTCATTAGGACACTATAGTTTAATTACCTTTCCCGCAGATAATTAGGCATCACAAAGAAGATGCCACATTATTTTCAGTTTGCAAGAATCTCCGAAATCCATCTTCACTCCCCTCTGCTCTCTCTGCTGTTTTTCTTTTTGGCGTCCAGACCCGCTAATTCAGATTTCTTTTCTAACTGCGCATGCGCAGTCCAGAGCTCCAATCGTTCTTGCAGCTCTAAACCCCACCAACAGCGTGGATTGGATCAGAGCTGGCAAGAAGCGTATGGGCGCACTGCACAGAGGATTCCAGGCTTGGATCCGTATTACACCTGGATCCGGCCCTTAAATTGGTAAAATCGAGCCCAATGGGTCATATGGCCTCCTGTGTAGTAACAATTCTGTGACTCTGTTAGAAACAATCTGATGTGGGAATTGTTGTAAGGTGATGGGTGTAGTTTGATAAGTCTTATTAAGATTTCATAGTTCAATAAATAAACATTTATTAAATATTAGAAAATAAATACATAGGTAGAGTAAAGGTCCAAATTAGGGCTTCTCCACGCTTGCTTCTACCTTATCCAATTCTACACTGACCTCTAGATCTGGATCCAGATCCTTATACCATATTAATTGTCATCCACAATCATTGAAATGAATATCCTGCTTGATACCAACCCAGAATCCAGAGCTGGAGCTCCGGTTCCACTTGATAGGGCTATTGAGAGTTGAATTCAAACCCTGTACCATCTAACTAAGAACAGAAAATGCCACCATGAAGTCAAAGGCTCAAACCAGAAACTGATAATGCGAAAGGCATTTATTTTTCAGTTAATAAAAATAATCCAGATACCTAAATTCAACACACTGAATGAAAGTAGGAAAATTAAATGAAACTAAATACTAAATTGAAATGTTTGATGAAGCTGTAGGATGGACAACGGAATCCAAAAGTCAATGAGATATTAATCTCTATGAACTATGGACCTGCAATTTTTTCCAGATTTGTCCTCAGAAACAAAGGTATTTGGGAAAACAAATCAATTGTGAGACTTAAGCTTAAGATGGCAGAATTTTGGGTGGGTTACCTAAGTCACAACAATGCACTAAATTTCCACAATCTTCCATGTCTTTCCAACATGCTCCTTCTAGATGAATATTTGCACACAAAACTGGCCATGCTCCTGACTCTGACATTTCAGAAGTCTCTAAGAATGTACTTGTTTGGAAGGGCCTCAACGTTGTGTCTGGATTTTCAGTGAAGCAGGAAACAAATGCTGGAATTTTACCACCTCACCTGACATGGGAATTGGAGCGGATCAGGGGCGGACCCTGGAAAAGGTCTGTTGACCTCAGGTAGTATTTTACAGTTTTGGGATGAGCGAAACTGTAAAATTCCATTCGAAATTACTTTTCTGGACTTTTAATTTCATTTTTTGTGTATTTGTTAAATGTGTTCTCACTTACACATGCAGTTATTGGTTTTTTTTAATGCTTTGTAATCCTTTAAGTACATGTACTGAAGAAACTGAAAAAAAATCCCCAGCTGAAGTTCTTAAAGATGCTATGCCTGATGTGTATGAATGATCATGGTTAAAATGATGAAATTTTAATTTTAAAGCTCAAAAGATAAATGAACTGTGTGAGTTCAGATTTTCTTCGGGCCTTGACTGTCTTCATTGATTTTTATTTCTTTAGACCTAATTTAAATTTGAATATATTCTAATGCGTTTGAGAAGATACCTAAGTGTATATTGCCAAATACAAAATGGGGAAACTGTCACATTTTTAGGACAAACCTCAAGTGTACATTAACCTGCAGCAACTACATGTCCATTTTGTTTTATTTTTTGTATTGAAAATGTTCATTCATACCAAATAAAACACTCCCAATCTTCAATCTCATTACTTTTCTTATATATGACTGCATAGATGCTAATTTAAGCTTATAGAAATGATTGGAATAATTTTCTGTTTACTGACAAAAGGCAATGAAAGAAAATTTACCATAATGCCTAAGAGCCCTGAAATCCCTGTAGTGTATTACTGAAATGAAAGGCATTGTAGCAACCAAACATTTTTCACCACTGGCCATAGATTTTGAAAACAGGTTATCGGGTAACATAATCCAAATTTACAATCCATTGTATTCATAATCCATTTACAAAAAAGTAGTTTACTACAACGAAAAGGACATGAGAGAAAATGAGAAAGCTGGGAGTAAGTTCAAAATTCAGATAGTGAAATCCATAAAATGGAATACCTTAAAAGATATTATAAGTGGCCCTCATGAAATAAATAAATGCAGTTCTGAAAAGACAAAGAAATGCAAAGGCAGGTAGGCGGCCAAGATCTCTGAAAATGGGATGGCATTGCTAACTTTAATGCTCTTTCCTCTTTCAAATTTATTTTGATTAGTGTTTAAGTATCTAAGTTTGAAGTTAGACTGCAATTTTTTGATTTGAATTGATTTATTACTGTCACGTATTATTATACAATGAAAACTATTATTTCTTGCACACTATATAAAAGATATCATTCATTGAGAAGGAAAGGATTGCAGAATGTAGTGTTACAGTCATAGGTGGGGTGCAGAGAAAGATCAACTTAATGTGAAGTCGGTCAATTCAAAAGTCTGATGGCAGCAGTGAAGAAGCTGTTCTTGAATTTGTTAGTTCATGACCCGAGAATTTGTATCTTTTCTCCCCTGACAAAAGAAGATGAGAATATTCTGGGGTGTGTGGGGTCCTTAATTATGTCAACTGCTCTGCTGAGGCAGCAGGAAGTGTAGACAGAGTTAATGGATGGGAGGCTGGTTTGCGTGATGGATCGGAGTTCATTCACGACCCTTTGTAATTCATTGCAATCTTGGACAGAGCAGAAGCCATACCAAGCTGTGATATAAACAAAAAGAATGCTTTCTATGGTTCATCTGTAAAAGTTGGTGAGAATCACAGCTGACATACCAAATTTCCTTCATCTTCTGAGAAAGTAGAGGCATTGCTGGACTTTCTTAACTGTAGTGTCAGCATGGAGGGTCCAGGACAGGCCATTGGTGACCTGGAGACCTAAAAACTTGAAGCTCTCAACCATTTCTACTTTGATCCCAGTGATAAAGGCAGGGGCCTACATGTTCTCCACTATGCTTCCTGAATTTGATGACTATCTCCTTCATTTTGTTGATATTGAGGGAGAGATTATTGTCGTTGCACCAGTTCACCAGATTCTCTATCCCTTTCCTGTACTCCGTTTCGTTATTGTTTGAGATCCGATCCACTATGGTAGTGTCATCAGAAAACTTGAAAATCAAGTTGGAGGGGAATTTGACCATACAGTCAGTGGTGTATAAAGATTAGAGTAAGGGGCTGAGGTTGTCAGCCTTATGAGCACCAGTGTTGAGAATGATCATGGAGGAGATATTGTTACCTATCCTTACTGATTGCCATCTGTTGGTTAGGAAGTTCAGAATCCAGTCATGGGAGAGGAGCCAAGCCCCAGGCCTTGGAGTTTGGAGCTGGGTTTCATAAGAATAATGGTGTTGAAAGCTGAGCTGTAGTCAATAAATAGGAATCTAAAATGGATGTCTTTGTTATCTAGATGTTCCACGGTTGAGTGCAGGGCCTGGGAGATGGCATCTGCTGTGGACCTGTTAAGGTGATAGCAAACCATAGTGGATCCAGGCAATCTGGGAGGCCGGAACTTATTTGCACCATGACTAACCTTACTAAATCTTCTTTGAGGAAGAACTGGAAGTGCCTCCCATTCAGCATTTATTCTGATCTGGCACATGTGCATGTTGAAGCTAAGTGAAATGATCCGTCCTGTCCAAGGGGCAATTTAATACTTGGTTAAATTATCATAGAATCTACAATGCAGAAGGAGGTCATTTAGCCCATCAAGCCTGCAACAACAATGCCACCCAAGTTCTATCCTCATAACCCCATGTTTATTCTTCTAATCCCCCTGACACTAAGAGGCAATCAACCTAACCTGCACATCTTAGGACTGTGGGAGGAAACCAAAGCACCTGGAGGAAACCAATGCAGACATGGGGAGAACATGCAAACTCCACACAGAGAGTGACCCGAGGCTGCATTTGAACCTGAGTCCCTGGTGTTGGTGCCTGTTAAATTTAAATTTGTTTGCACTACATTGGCAGACTTATGAAATCATGTTCAAAATGCAAACCTCAATTTTTTTGGCCAAAAATTTTTTTGTTGGAATTTTGATACATCAGTAATAGTGCTGGTTCAGATCCAAGTCCTGTTGTAGAGTTAACCCTAGGCAGCTGATAGAACCTGGATTGGTAGAGGGTTAAATCGGCCAGGTAACTTACCTGTTGATGTCCTGCTTTATTTAATACCTGCTTTTCTTACAGCAGAGTCTTTGTTAAATATGCATATCTGTGTCTTAGAGCACCATTAAGTCCTGTTTACTATTATAACTACACTGGAGCAGGGAAGTCACTGTGGTTTCCTGTCAGTCAAATTCAAAAGAGAAAAGGATCAAAAGCAAAAGAAGACATTCGAAGTAAACTTTTGTGTTTTCCTCATGGAGCCAAGAAGAGGTTCCCTTGGGTCCTCAGAAAAGAGTTTAGGTCTTCCTATGTCCTGGATTCCTCTCCACTTCAAGTATTGTGAGATGGTCTGTAAACTTGTCTCCCAAACTTAGCCGGAGACTCTGGACCACCCAAATCTCCTCAGGGAGGCAGTCATTTCATATCTGTTGGGTTGAAGTCAATCAGCAGAATGTCACTAAAGCCTGGTGCATACAATTGCTGTTACATGAGAAATCAATTGAGATCACAGAAATACAAATGACTCCAATGGTTTCTTATGCAGCCATGTTGTCCATTCAAAATCCAGCCAAATCTTCTGATCCAAGCCTGAAATTTTCCCGCAATTATTTTTCTTCACTCTTTTTGCGCTGGAGATTCGGCTGTGCCAAAATTTCACAAAGCATTTGTAGCATAATTGTGTCTAATCTTTCTTCTGGTTTCACTGAATAAATAATTAATAGGAAAACAATATACTCTTTACAAATCAGCACTTGTATGTATTGTAATCGTCGAAATATCTACAATTTCCATAAGCCTTCTCCTGGTCATTTGTTGTAACTGTGAGTAAAGGTTGGAGGAAAACCAGAAAAACTCTTTGGAGCTATAAAAGAGAATTTGCAATTCAATAGCAATTTGTACAATCTAAAGATGTCCTAAAGTAGCTTAAATACTTATGTATTTATTTTTAGCATTTCTTCATATACATTTTTCCCCCTTTGAGGTGATAGTGGGGAAGTGCTGGATGAGATCATTGAGCTGAATCAGCAAGTACTTTTGAACTGCAGTCACTGCCCTAATGTAGGAGTTACAGCTATTACCAAATTTCCACTTTTCCTGAATAGGAGAAATGCTTTTTTGATGCATACTTTAAAAGACTGTAGATACCTGAAGGATGACATAGCTTTTTGAATAAATGACCGTAGTAACAGACGTGGAGGTATCAGTGGCTGGAAGGACTCTCAGATTCTCCCCTATGTTCTGGAAGTCTTCTCCAGAAGAACAAAATGATTGGACAGTGAGGACTGGAAGCCACATAAGCTTTTCCGGAGATGAGGGGGTTAGCTTATGAGGAGAGATTGAGTAGACTGGGTCTGTACTTGTTGGAGTTTAGAAGGCTGAGGGGAGATCTTATAGAGAAATATAAGATAATGAAGGGACTAGACAGGATAGAAGCAGACAGATTATTTCCACTAAAAAAGGAAACAAGAACGAGAGGGCACAACCTCAAAATAAGGAGGAATCAATTTAGAACATAGTTGAGGAGGAACTTCTTCTCTCAGAGGGTAGTGAAACTTTGGAATTCTCTGCCCATTGAAGCAGCGGAGGCTACCTTGTTAAATGTGTTTAAATCACAGGTAGATAGATTTTGGACCAATAAGAGAATTAAGGATTATGGGGAGCAGGCAAATAAGTGGAACTGAACCACTATCAAATCAGCCATGATCTTACTGAATGGTGGGGTAGGCTAGATGGCCTACTCCTGCTCCTATTTCTTATGTTCTTATACTCTTATGAGAGGTTGCTGCATGTTATCTGGAGGGAGGTGGGAATTAATAGAAAGAATGGCCAGAATTTTACAGCCCTATTGCAACGGAGGCAGAGCATAAAAATGCAGCAATCTGCCAGGCGGGGCTGTAAAATTCCAATAGTAATTCTGAAATTGTAGAGCATGTTCTAGTCTGAAGAACTTGTTAGCATTCTGCTGACAAACCATAGGAAGAAAACCAGTGTCCAGGTGCAAACTCTTGGCTCCCAGCCAGGGTAATATCAAACAGCCTTCTGGCCTTGGGAGAAAAGTAAGCCTCAGGAGTTGGGGAATTGGGGTATGGGGGAGGGGGAGTGGCAGGGCATCCTTTTAAGATTTAAAAAAAATCAATGTGGCCTTTACTGGCTAAGATGGAATTTATTGCTCATCCCCAATTGTCATTGAGAAGATGAGCTGCCTGTTGAACCACTGCAGCCCATGTGTTTTTGTAAGTACACTCATAGTGCTGTTAGGGATGGAATTCCAGAATTTTGACTCAACAACTAAAAAGCAACAGTGGTATGCTTTCAAGTCAGGATGGTGTGGTTGGAGATGAACTTGCAGGTAGTGGTGTTCCCATATATCTGCTGCCCCAGGCTTTTTGTGGAGTTCAGAATGGAACTCCTGCTCCTCCAAGTCCCACATAAACAAGAAGAGTCTACCTTCTAGATGCCTTTTCAACTGAAGCACAGTCGAAATTGTGTGGAGTATACATTGTTCACTAAAATGGAAGTCAAAACCCTAAATTCCATACTAATGGAAAGACTATCGGCTGACTCAAGATTTAGTGACCATCTTTTCCAATTTTTCTTTACTCTATTGTCTTTTAACTTTATATTGTGTAGGAATAAAAGTTTCTCCACAACCCTGGCCAGTTTCTCTTTTGACATTTCTAATATTGAGTCTAGAGGACAGTTGCTTGTTATGTTATCTGTATTGCCTGATGCTCATTTTTATTCAGATGAGCAAGATGAGCAGTCATGTGCCACAAAGTTATGGTCCAACAGGTTTATTTGAAATTACAAGTTTTCAGAGCACTGCTCCCTTGCTTGAAAAAGCATGTCCAGAAGTTATTAGTTCCACTACAATCCCAAACCACTTCACTGAAATAGAGAGAAAGCCGACATCACTCCTTCAAAATGGATCCTCTTGGAATTTCACTATTATATACAGTGAAAAATAACTGAATGCACCAAATCACTAATACACTATTTAGATATCAACTTGCATAGAATGGAATGTCCACTGATAGCACAGCATCAGCCAATGAGTTAAAGATGGGATAGGAAATACTTCTCCATTCCCAATCACAGCAGGCATCATGGCGAGTGTAGGAGCAAAATCTCATGAGAAGACCCAAAAATGGTTTTAAGATGACTTAAAATGAGGAAACCATTGCGCGCTTCAACTGTCAATGACAGGACACATTTTCCATATTTGAACCTCAAAAATCATTAATCTGTACTTGGTTTGTGACTTTGTGGTGAGTTTGCCTACCCCTGTACTACATAGCGCTCACATACCACCAGCAGTATCACCACATCACCACCAGCATTGCGACTCTTCTAATTTCATCCAGATGATGCTGCATTGTTGCAAAGCTTGATGCTTAAAAAAGCAGCAAGTGTCCATGTTGTGATGAGGTGTTACTTTGGGGAGGGGGTCCTGGCATCAGACAATCTTTTCACACATCCATCCAGTATGTCACTCACAACAGCATTCTAGAAGTGTCTGCATGTTTACAGCTGGGCATGACGAGATCAGACACTTGGTTTTCTGATAATGAGATGTCTCCTCTTACACACAATTCTGCTGGTCCAAGCACAATCCATCATGATTAGATAAATATAAAGCTCTCAAGGGCATATCCGTAGGGAATGGGGGGGCACTATTCTACTTCATCACATTCTCTCTTTGATCCCCTTGCTCCCCTACACTTTGTCTGAAGCAATGATGTGTGATTCTATAGCACGTGTAAAGGCTTTTTGGCCTCCAGAAAACATAATTTTGGAATAGCTTCAGCATCTTCGTGGGACGCACATCGTTGGCTACCAACTTTGTGACCAGACCCTTCTCCCTGCAATAGTTACAACTACAGGATGAGAAACATTTGAGGTTGGGTACATGTTTATAGCTCCTGAAAGTGGAGTCTTGGCTGGACAGAGTGTGAAGAAGGCATTTGGCATGTTTGGTTTCATCAGTCAGAATACTGAATGCAGGAGTTGGGATGTTTTGTTAAAGTTGTACAAGACTTTGGTAAGGCCACACTTGGAACATATGTATAATTCTGGTCACTCTATCATAGAAAGGATATTATTAAACTAAAAAGAGTGCAGCAAACATTTACTAGAATGCTATCAGAACTTGATCGATTGAGTTATAAGGAGAGGCTGAATAGACTAGGACATTTTTCTCTGGGGCACAGGAGGTTGAGGGGTGACCTCGCAGAGGTCTATAAAATAATGAGAGGCATAAACAAGGTAGATGGTCAATATCTTTTCCCAAAGGTAGGGAAGTTTAAAACTAGAGGGCATAGATTTAAAGTGAGTGGGGAGAGATACAAAAGTGTCCAGAGGACAATTTTTTCAACAGAGGGTGATGAGTGCCTGGAACAAGCTGCCAGAGGTAGTAGTAGAGGGGAGTACAATTTTATCTTTTAAAAACATTTAGATAGTTACATGGGTACAATGGGTATAAAGGGATATGGGCCAAATGCGGGCAATTGGGATTAGTTTACGGGTTTTTTAAAAAAAGGGTGGCATGGACAAGTTGGGCCAAAGGACCTGTTTCCATGCTGTAAACCTCTATGACTCTATGATTCAATCTCCGCGCTTGCATGCACCCCAAGGTTCTCCCCGTTTTTCTGAGCTCAGCAGTTTCATAATTGCAAAGTTGGTAGCCTGTTTAGCTAAGGGCGGATAAGCTCTGAGTACAGGCTCGTTTCACCAAACCTCACTGAGAGACGTGGACTGACGGAGTTGGAGGATATGTGAGCCTTTTCGATGCATAGTGGATGCAGGAATCAAGATAACATGCATGACTAATATTAATACAGCTCATCATAAGGAGGCATAGATAAAAGGAAGTATGAAACCATTGTGAGTCTATTTACAATTATGAACACCTATGTAAACTTTCCTCACCCTGCCACTAGATCTTGGTTCACCCCTAACATCCACAACAGAGATATAGGTAGCCTGTTGACAACATCATCTTGTTGGCTGTAATGAGTTGGTAGGTGTCCTCTAGAGGGCTGAGACCTGGAATGTCCAAGCCTGCTTTTGGTCTCTTACCATATGGCAGGTGTACTCTTCTGGTCCTGTGGAGCTGAAGGTGATAGGGTCACAGGAAGCGGGGATTTAGGTTGGCCAGAACTCCCATGAGTAGTGATGCTGGTCCTCCTCCCTATGGATGGCTGAGGGCTCCTCACTGTCTCCTCAAGGAGAAGGGGCAGCTGAAAAGAGATTGAGATGCCCTGTATCCTCTCACATTGACACTGATGGATGCCACCAATGGTAATGGAACACATCTCCTGCAGCAGTGTAGGACTAATGTCCTGAGCTAAGATCTCCATGGTGACCTCCAACCTGTCAATGTGGACCTTCTTGTGTTGGCATGCCAGCACTATCATGTCAGACTGAAAGCAGACAGACTCCTCAATTGTGTATTGTAGTCTGAACATGCATTGGGCATCCCTTTCTGATGTATCCATGCTTGTCTTTGCATTCCTGCAATTGATTCTGAGGGCTCAACATCTGATTCAGACTTAGCAAAACCGTGGCCTCCACCAGTCCATTGAGTGATAATGACCTCGGATATCTCTGCTGTGAATCAGATTGCATGACGGACTCACCAAATTGTGACCGCCAAGGGTACTTTAGAATTGGATTTCACCAAGGTGTGTGTCTATACTGGTTGAGGACATGAGTGAGCACTGCGATGGGTCCTCAGGTTCCTCTCTGACATGTCATTGAGATTGGAGGTGAAGATTTGGTATGTGGATGCCCCCTGCTGCTTCCCAGAAGCACCTACCAAAGAAAGAAAAAACAATAAATGCATGGCTCATGTTTTTGAAACAAGAAAAATCACTCACATTGTGGTTGTCTGATGGATGTTGTAGTGCAGGATCCTCACCAGGTTGTGCATGGCCCACCTCACATCATCGCAGGCACTGAGATTTATGCCCTCTCTGGCCAGCTCTGGTTCTGTTCTCAAAGTCCATGAGAACCTTGGTCAGGTGAACTCCATCCCAGTCTGGGACTTCTCCTTATTCTGAGCCAGCTTGTCCTGCATGAAATCAGGAGGAGAGAGAGTGTGAGCAAGATTCATGCAAGGGCAAAGAATAAGGGTGTCTGACATGTGTGAGTGGTGAGTGGAGTCCTGGATCGAATTAGCACACGAAATACAGAGAAGAGGAGGCCAAAGGATGATGTGAGATGTGTGTGACAGTGAGTGGTGATGATCCTTGAGATGGTGGTGACTAAGATCCTTCGAATGTTTCCTGAGATTGTGAGTTGAGATTAATGAGATGGTTGACTTAATGTGGTGGAACGGAAGAGATTGTTCACCCTTTTTCTGCGCTGGGTGGATGACCTTCTCTGCAGGGCACTTGCACCGATCACCATTACTTCCATCATCCAAGCCAGATTGGTCACCTTGGTGGAAGTCATGTGGCCAGGGCAGGGATAGAAAATATCATGGTTGGCCTTGACTGCATCTAATAGATGAGATATCACTGAAGTTGGATGCAGCATGCTTTCTACCTTTAGAAACCATATCTTCAGCAGAGCTATCGTAGACTGCAGAGAGTGTGAAGAGGCATTGTTTAAATATGGTGGAGATAGGAAGCATTACGGTCATGCAGTGTGTCTGAATCAGATGGAACCCACCAGCAAAATGGCGTGTTCTCTATGGCTGAATAATTAATACAGTTTGAAGCATACAATATAGCACCTAAACCGTCATTGTGGCTAATCTTTCACAGTAGTTGGATTCGAATTCCATTAACAAATCTAAAGCTAGTCTCAGTATTGGTGATCGTGATTCTCTTTAACTGTTGGGAAAACTCATCTGGTTCACTAATATCCTTTAGGAATTGGAATCTGCCATCCTTACCTGCCATCCACATGGCCTTCATGTAACTTACTGAGGAGGCAATGCATGCTCTGAAATGCTCTTCCAGGTACAATGCTCCCAATCTGTTTTCATGTGGCACAATTGCCCAGAACTGATGGGAAAGCATGAAGATTGGAGGAGGGTTCCCACAGCTCAAAAGACATCTACATGAGGAGCAAGCAGCAGAACTCACTGGCAAAGACACAGATTCTTGCTGGCTTACTGAGTGCTTAATTAATATATTCATGTATTCATCAGATGTGATGTTATAAGTTCTTAGCACAAGAAACAGACAGTGAAAAGCAGCCATGTAAAAGAACACACAGCTGTAAATAAACTCCTTTGTTTTAACTAGCATCATTCTCCAAATATACAACAGACCTACCCAAAAAGCCAGTGAGAGTCCATCCAGTACACATCGATCATATAGGAACAATGATTATGAGTGACCCGTGTAGGTATATGTCCAGTCAATCATTAATCATGGGCGGCACAGTGGCAAAGTGATTAGCAATGCTGCCTCACAGTGCCAGGGACTCGGGTTCAATTCTGGCCTTGGGTCAATGTCAGTTTGGAGTTTGCATGTTCTCTTGGTGACTGCGTGGGTTTCCTCTTGGTGCGCCAATTTCCTCCCACAGTCCAAAGATATGCGGTTTAGGTCCATGATAATTGCTCCTTAGTGTCAGGGGACTAGGAGGATAAATATGTGGGGTTATGAGGATAGGGTCTGGGTGGGACTGTTGTCAATGCAGGTGCAATGGGCCAAATAGACTCCTTCTGCACTACAGATTCTGTGATGTTTCTCTATTGCAGCGACTAACAAGAAAAGGCAGAGGAAGAAGCCAAGAAAGTCCCTGAGCCCAGCCTCTAGAGCACCTCAGATGAGGCAACAGTGTAGGCATCAGATGAAGACTTGTCACTGAATTCACTTGCAGTCTCCCCAGTGCAGATACATGCACCTCACAGGGTCATAGTTCCAGAGTAGGTTTGAGGCCATAATCTGGTGACCATCCCAAAGATACATGTCCACAGCAGGTGGAGGCAGTGACAGCCATGGTGTCTGACAGTCAGAGAACTGCTGGGAACCAGAAACCTGCAGAGTTTGAGTCCAATGACCAGCTATTGCAGTCGGCCCTAAGGGAAATGTTGGAAGTGTAAAGATAGAGGAACATCAGGGCTGTTGATCATGGGGTGGGAGGTGAGAGAGAGGGCAATGATTGCTGGGAGGGAAGAAGGGGCTGATGATTGTGAGGGGGAGGAGGTTTGGAGTGAAAGTTCATTCCAATTGCGAGTGTGGAGGGTAACCCACGAGCCCTCAATGGTTGGGTGGGGTAAGATTTATTGGAGTTTTGATCAGGAAACCCTTTAAAGATGGTGCACTGATCTCCAGTTCTGCAGGCATGTTCAGCAACTCCCCCCAGCCCCTTCCTGATGATGGCATAAATTATGCTGCCTTGATTACATTAGGTTCTGGAGAGAAACCGGTCAGTTTATTCGAAACATACCGGTTTTCTCGCTAGAAACAACACACTGTTTTTGGTGAGATTTCACCCATATCTCCACCATTGAGGCTGAACATTATACTTAATGTGGAGATGCAGGTTTTGGACTGGGGCGGGTACAGTAAGAAGTCTCACAACACCAGGTTAAAGTAATTATATTAATACTAATAATAAAAGCAAAATACTGTATATTCTAGAATTCTGAAATGGCAACAGAAAATGCTGAAAAACTCAGTAGGTCTATCAGCATCTGTGGAGAGAGAAACAAGAGTTATCATTTTCTTTACTCTTCATTCCTCTAATACTTCCCATTCTCCCCATGCATGACACTGAGCAATGGAAGTTGGTTCCACTCAATGACATTTGAATGTCTGCTAGAATGGAATGAGTGTGTGCCGTCAGAGGTGTGTCTTCATCCTAATGAACCCATCCACTTACCTGTAAGGATCATAGTTTGCTCCTGAATGGCTGCCTAGCGGAATCCATCTGTGAAGTAACAGAATGCAAATTGATACGTAATTCATGCATGACTGTGCACTCACTGATCTAGGGTTCTGAGAAATGATTGGCTTTGTGAGATGGACAATGTGCCTGCAATGATATGGAAGTGATGCTGTGGTACACCTAAGAACTCAGAATTATCAATGAAGATAATAAGTTACCATTGACAATTTGTGTCAAAATATTACTTGGGGTCACATATCTTCTGGATGCCAAGGCAGTGCAGGATCTAAACTTGGCAGGTTTTGAATGAATGTATGGTTATGAGTGTTTGTCAATAATGAACCGCTCTTTGCAATGGCAATGCTAACATAATACAGTTTGGGTGCATGCTGACAAGTAACAAGTCACTGCGTCCTGATGTCCAATACCAACTTGAAGTTCAGTATCAAGGTGAAGCTTCTGCATTAATCATACTTGACAGCTAGCATTTGGAGAGCTGGTACTGTCTAGATGTAGCTCCCTCTTTAGATGGTATGTGTTAACCACTGGCAAATGTATTTACTCTTACAGTCACTTTGCTAAGTTGTTGTCACACTGGCATGAACACATCCAAATGTGTAATTATGTTTCAACTTCTTGAAGAATGTCATAGCTTCTGACTCGTTGATGTTATGGTTGAAAGGATTGCACTATTTCGTTGTTTAAGTATGTGCATTTGTGGAGTACCAAGCACAATTTGCAGTGACCACATGGTACCTAGGTTGCTGTGCCTTCCAAGGATGTTTCCTCAGTGATCATTGTGAGACTGTTGACCTTTCCTGGACATGTTGAAGATGACATTAGAAGTTCTGATCCTAGCATCAAAGCATGATGAGAACAAAGCTCATAACAAATTGTCTTCATTTTATTCCTCCTGAAATCGTGAAGACTATAGGGCTGTCATGGACATGTCAGCTTTATCGTTCCAGTGCAATGGCATCCTCATGTGACTCATCTGAATCCTTGCCTTCTTCAGATTCATCCCCTTCAATGTTCTCCTCATCCAAGGATAAAGAGTAATGTCATTCTATAGCAATATATCTCCCCTTTGCAATGCTCAATTCTGTAGGCTGTGGCAAACAACAATATTATGGGACTCATTAAGGGAAATATTGGATAGCCCTGCCTGAAAAGTCCAAACATTTGAAGTGCATCTTTAAGAGACCAGCAATCTTCTCTATTCAGAGCTTTGTAGCTAAATGTGTATCATTTTAATTTCCCCTCAGATGAACTCTGTGGATGATGAATGGACTTGACCGAGGAGCGAAGCCATAATGCATCAATCTCCCTCAAATATCTCTGCATCATAAAAGCTCCCTGGGGACCTAGCAGAAACTTGCACAATCTGGTCTATGTGACCACAAATTAGCTGGGTGTTCAAAGTGAAATCCTTTTCTGCTAATGAATCTCACAAGCTGCTGCCTGGGAGCGCTCAAAGCCATGTGTGCAGTTGATGGCACCATATACTTGTGGGAAGTCTGAATTCCAAATTATTGGCAAATCCAACAGTTTTGGGAGCGTGGCCTGCTTCATCCATGTTGAGCTGCATGTGATGGTGAGTTTATTGAGAAAACACTTGTCACCTTCTTTCTCAACCAGTCCCAATCGGACTCCCTCCCTCCCTCCCACTCTGATTGCTATGCAGAGTGCGCAGCTATCCCTCCCAACCAGCGATTGGCCATCTCTGGTTTAGCCCTGCCTGCTCCGGTCCTGCCCTTTGCCACTGCCCAGTGCCTCTTGGGCATACAGGGTGCCCAGTGGGTGATACCAGGGTGCCAAGTTGGCACAGCCCAAACAGCAGCCCTCCCCCGCTTGCTAACAAACTCCTGTGGATGCCTCAATGCCTACAATTCTACTTGCGAGGCCATCACATTTGACCTCCTTTGTTGGAGACCAGCAGTGATTCTTGCCAGAGTAAACCTTTCCCGGCAAGGCCAAAAAGGCAAGTGAGCCTGGATACCAACATCCTGGCTTGTTAATTGCATGCAAATAACATTTACATTTAATTAAATAATTTGATACAACCTATCACAGCAGGAAATATGACAGCCAGATCCACCAGATATCCAGTATCATTATGATCGCGAGACAAGAAATCAGACACAAACCTGATTTTGCGACCTTATTGACTCACCTCCCCCGCCCATTGGCTGGCATGGCGCAATAGTAAAATTGTCCCCACAATCTCTGCCACAATTACGTGGACCTCGCTGTCATGTTATCTGTTGTGATCAGTTGAATTGAATTCTTCCCATCGTTCCTCATTTAGTTTCAAGGAGGAGAATTACTTCCTGGACACACTGAGCAGATGAAGTCTCTAGTTGAGAGTACTTTTCCCCCTCTTCCAGCATTTTGTTCTGCTCTGTTAATTCTCCAAGTCATGCTGTATTTAAAGGGAAATGTGCATCCATGTATGGGAGCAACCGGTTTGTAAAGAAGCGTTGAAGTCAACAAAATCTTTTTCAGCAACTGCCAAACTGTTCCCTATAGGTTTTTCCAACTTTAAACAACTATATAAAGTTTCAACTTTGAGTTGATAATGGCCAGAAAAAAAATCAACAAGTCTTTAAGTAATGATGAATCTGCTAACTGCTGTTAGTTGGAGGAGGCATTTCTCACCAGCTGCTAAACCTGAACCCAACTGTGTAAACTTAGAAGAAGGTACTAGTTGGAACATTGAGCTAGTGTCAAATTAATGTTATATGCTAATTTACATCATAACCTGCCAATTCTGCATATTTCCAGTCATCTTATCTTCTCACCAGTTTGGTGTGCAATGTGATTTATCACATTTGCCATCCCAAAAGTGTGCACACATATTATAAGAACTATTTTGGATTCTTAACCCTCCTCACACAAAAAAGGATGCAAATAATCTCAAAATCTTACCCAGGGCATTTTATAGTAGAGAAAGCAAACAAGCAGCAGGAAACAAAGTCCATGATAAATACGGTAGCAACTTTTCCCAATAAAAGCCCAGTGATGTCTCCAGCAAAAAGCAGCGAGTGAAGGATAGTTACACGATACAAATTATGGACCTGATTCTCCCATCGTGACCCGCAGCTTTTTTGGTGAGTCTGGTCTGAAGAATCACATGTCATCCGTTTTGCAGGATTTGCGCATGCGCCGGGAATGCATGCACGCCTCCCAGAGCCAGCGAACAGTCACCGTTGAGACCATGTTGCAAACCAGCTGGAGGAGAGGTAAGTCATTTGAACCTTTTTTTGATGTATTTTGCATGTGATTATCGGGTCTGGCACGGAACCAGTTGCCCCATACATGCATGCACATTACTCTGCAGGAGTACTTCATTCCATTGGGGTTTAGAATAGCTCCTCAGATTCGGGGAACTAGCGGGAGACCCTGCCAGAATGAAAGGGAGGCAATGGGTGCCCCCCCCCCCCCCCAGGGGGTTGGGTAGTGGAGGGTTGGTGCCCCCGGGCATGTGCACCCTGACAGTGCCAACCTGTGCCCCCAGTACTGCCTAAGGGACAAAGTGTCCAGGGAGCACCTTGACATTGTCTACCAGCATCAGGCAGTGCCAAGGGGGCAGGACCTATTGCGGGCAGGGTTTGGGGCGATTGATGGGAGTGGGGGTCCCGCTGCCACTCTGCATTGGGATCGGTCTGGGCTGGAGAGAGGGCTGGGGTTTGGGTAAGCATGCTGGGTGAGCCTGTCTCCAGGTTGGGGGGGGGAGGTGGGGTCTGACCCCACAGGGGTTCAGTGGGGAGGGGGTTTTCTGCAGGGATGAGGAGGATGAGGGGAATCGCTACTGCTGAGGGGGAGGGGCTGGACATCAAGGCACTCCAGGATGGGATGGGGGGGGAGGGTTGGGGCTGGCCCGGGAATTGCTGTGGGGGCCGCTATTGGGCCATGGTGTGTCTAGAGGGGCAGCATTGTGGGGGTCCCGAGCTGGCCAGCAAACGGGGAGACTGACACATCAGGATCACTGCGCATGTGTAGAGTTCTGGAACTGGTAGACTCTGAATCGAATAGGCCCTGCCTCTTTGGGTTTTTAACGATATTTACATTTGTGACCTCTGCATTACACAGAGTGCGGAGATTTAAGTCTGAACCTGCACTGAAAAAACAGTTGTGACCTGGAACAGTTTTCCCACCAGTTCAGCACTTTTGGGAGAATTGCCCCCAATGTGTGCAATTAAATTAATCCCAGTCACGTGTGCTGCTATGTTAGCAATATCTATATGGACCACAGCCTCCGGCTCCTCATCCTCCCCTTTCAGAATGTCTGGGACACGTCTAGAGACATCCCGGATCCCAGCTCCAGGAAGACAAACCACCGTCCGCGACTCCCATTTGTGTCCGCAAAAACACCTGTCTGACCCCCTCACAATGGAGTCCCCTATTAACACTGCCTTTCTCCTCTTTTCCTTACTTTTATGAAGTACTGGGTTGGGCTCAGCTCCAGAGACCCTGCCACTGCTGCCTCCCCCAGGTGAGCTGTTCCCCCCAGCAGTACTCAGACAGGAGTACTGATTATGAAGGCGGACATCCACCGGTATGCTCTCCATGACATGAGCTTTCCCCTTCCGAACAGTTACCCACTTGCCTTCCTCCCATTGCCCCGGCGTGACCACTTGCCGGTAACTCCTGTCAACTGCCTCCTCATTTTCTCTAATGAGATGAAGGTCCTCGAGCTGTAGTTCCAGTTACTTAACCCGGTCCTTTAGGAGTTGCAGCTCCACACATCCAGCACAGATATGGATGTCTGGGAGACCAGGAGCCTTCAAGACGTCCCACATATTGCATTGGCTACAACATACTGGCCTCACATTCATAATTGCCCTCTTTAGAAATACAGAGAAAAAAGTAATTAAAAACTTATAAACTTACCTTGCCTTGCCCTTTTTTGCTTAAGCCTTATGAGCCAAAGCCCTTACGGCTCACCAAAAACAAAAACCAAACTTACCTCATCTCACTCTGAGTCTCTCTCTCTTTCTTTTTTAGGTTAGAGAAGGGGGGAAGCTGGGATATTCTACACATGAAGAGTATCAGGCTTCCTCACTGGTCCAATTTATATTGAGGGAAAAAAAACTACTACCCAGGCCTCTTTGCAAACTCCTTCCGGTTTACAGTTTAAAAAAAATTCAAAGTTAGTTTTAAAAAAAAATCACTCTAGCTTACCCACAAACTCTCCACTCACAAATCGCTGCCTCTGTGCTGTGCTCCCCAAAGAACAAACCTCTATGATTCTATAACTACCTGAACATCATTTCTGGAGATGTGCTCCCAATGGCAAGTTGAAGGTCCACTTCACTGTGGTTTTGAGACAATAAAATGAAATACAACTTGTGCACTGAACTGTCCACTGTCTAGAATGTGATATTCTGTTTCATAGATGCGACTAATCTACGTGTACTGGATACCTATTCCCTGTACTGGTAATTACTAGTAAATATGTCAACTCCTGTGCTTTGTAATACAGTCTGTGGTTTCATTCCAGGTTTTGCATTGCCTTCATAGCAATTTAGAAGTATTGAACATTTACTGACAGGAGGGCATAATTTAACCTAATTTGCTTTGCAGAATTGACACTGAATTTACACCCCAACTCATATTGCTTCACATTGACTTCACTGATGAATAAATTTGATTGTGGTGTAAAACCAGCTTTGCACTCAATCCTGTCAGCTTCCCCACAATTTTAGATTAAAAATGTCTGCAAAGTTACTACTTCAAATCATGACCAGGATCTAGATTCAGTGTTTAGTTATTATTCTGCTGAGAAATAAACAGCCAGCTGAGTTTGATATATATTTTACAATTCTAGAATAGATATTTCTGAAATTCAGCTGACCAGGTTTTCAATTCAAATCTATTAAATGAGTTCATACTTCCCCTGCTAAACAGCTGGAACATTCACTTCTCATCTGCTGCCAGTTCTTTTTCCTCCTAGGCTTATATTCAGGTTCCTTTCTTTTGCTGACAGAATGCAATTTTCTGGAGCCATTTTCCTGCTATCACTGCTACAATTCTACTCATTGTGCCAAATTTCCTCCTGCTAGATTCAACTTGCAACATGCCTCCAAGCAATCCTCCATGTGTGAGGATCTGATGGATTCAAAATTTGCAGTAACTGAGGCCATTCTGCTCAATGTCTTCTTCCTTTAATCACAAGAATCCATCCTTTTAGTAGACCATAGCATCTGGGACTTTAGTACTGCCAATTATTGAGCTCTGATGTCAGAATTACAAATTATGGCTAATACACGCCTGAGTTCTTCATTAACTTTTGTTATTACTAATGTCCTATGATTAAATCACAATTCATCACTAACAATAAGTTTAATGATGGATTGTAAACTCTTGCATTAGCATTTCAGCAGTAAGGGACCTGTTGACTTTAATGTCAGATCTGTCTGGCTTTACAATCATGACTACTATTCATGTAATTCTTGAATGAAAGGACATTTGTTGGTAAAGAGACATGATTGATTTAAGCTTAAAAATAAAATGCATTTTATAAAGATGAGAATCATTCTAATTTTTTTTATTGTACAGAATGATGAGGAACCCATTGGAATCATATTGCTTAATATTAAACATTATTTTGTATCATGAGTTTAACTCTTAGATTGCGGCTATCTCTTGAGCAACCTAATCTTCCATTGTGACATTGAAGCTAATCCTAACATTGATGTATGGTGAGAGCTTAATGTTTCAAATCATAAAATATTGATAGTTAACTGAGCAGAGTGTACAGGAAATGTTTAGAAAGCATCAGCAAAAACTGCAGAAACCCTTTAGGTAGTTCTGTCAGATTCAATCTTTTCATCAACCTCCATCCTTTGGCCATATATTTGATCAGCTAATTTGGGCTAAATGTCCTTCTCTATCCACATTTATCTCACTGTCTTGGAAAATGTAAGGGGGAAGCTATGAATCGAATCAACAAATGAGAAAAACAAAAGTGAAATTATTATTGCAACTATTATTACTGAACATAAATTAGACTGCTAAGAATTCATCTCCAGGAACTCTATAAGAACCGTGATCTTTGGCTGCAATTCTGAATAATGGTTATATCAGAAGATTGTCCAAGAACACTACTATTAAAAAATATATGTCCAAATCTCTCCTCAGGTATTAACATCAGGCTTTTCAAGTCCTTTCCTTTACAAACCTAGGGTAGGCATTAGAAACAAAAGGCAGCTTGGAGGACAATTATATAGTAGTTATTCAGTGATGGCATTTGCATCTTAGCAAAGAAACCTTTAGAACAAAAACCTCAAAAGGAGCAAAAAATCTCTAAATCTCTCTTTTTCAAGATCAAGTAATAATTACAGCTTGTTTCCTATTGTAAAAGCAACAAGTCCTCCCATAGTTAGATTTAAATGTTAGTCTCCTTACAGCTGAAACTTGTTTGTCAAATGGATAAATGCAATTTGTCGGACTTATTTGATTTCTTTCCTCGGTGTACAAAGTCTGCTGAATCTGTGCTAATCTTTATATTTTCAATTTGATAGCATTTCTAACATTATCAAAGTGAAATAGTCATTTACCAGGTATTTTGAGCATGGGGAACACAATTATGGCCTGTCCATGTCAGTTCTGATGGTGGTGGGCAGCTCATAAATTTGGTGATGCTATCTCAAGTTACCTGATCGTAGCGTTGGCCCAAATGATTCACACACATGACCGCCTCTCTACTCATCTGGGATCGTGATGTAGAACACTGTTTCTGAAAGCTTGTAAGAAAACTATCAAATAAACAGATTGGGCTCTAACCTGGTGTTGTGAGACTTCTTACTGCATCCGGGATCGAATAGCCGTGCACGGATAGCATGTGATGCAGTGAGCCTTCCGTTCTGAAAGACAGTCTGTCCTCCTAACAGGAAGCTGCACTAAATGGCAGGGGATGGATTCTACATGGTATTGCTGCAATTCTTGTGAAGAGCTTTAAGCTTCACTGCTGGAGACCTTGTTGATGGAGATGGACGGAAGGAATTATGCCATGGCTCCATGGGAGCTAGGAAGCTCAGGAGCTATTTTCAGAAGGGATTTGGAGTAGTTGGCCAAGGAGATTAATGCCTGGAGACTGGCCTCGAGGAGCTGGTTAACTATGTCAGAAAACTTACATTCACTGACATTGGACACCAATGTTATCTTCACATGATATCTCCCCACCAATCAAGGAAGTTAATTCACAATGTTGTCAAACAGATTGAGTGTCAATTTGTAAATCTTTCCAACATGTATATGCACATGATGAGCCAGAGAGTTTCTTGGTCATCTATCTGTAGAAAGCAATGGCAAAACACTACAATACATTGTGAATCATAACCATGGATCAACACACAGGTCCTTAGTTGCCAATGCTCTTTCAGGCCCTAGTACCTGAAGAGAGAGAGAGTAGAGAGAGAGAAAGAGAGCAGTTGGAAAAGGGGAAAGAATGCTTGCATCTCCTCTACCTTACGGAGGAGATGGTTTTCGGCATCATGGTGACCAAGCCTATTAGCAGAATCTTCCATCCTGCCAGTAATAGGAAATTTGGCAGATGGTAAACTTAGTTTTACGGGAGGCCAAAAATCAGTTTCCTGATTGCAGGATGGGCTTAATGATTAAGTTCTTAGCACTTTAAAGATGATCAACAATGTCAGGAGGCTCTTTTGCATTTATTACATGTCATGCATATTTATTGAAAAGTCACGGCACTGCAGTAAAGTTCCCCTTCAAATTTAGTTCTCTGCCAGTGAGAAATTAGAACGTTCACATTCAGGACTACACTTAAGTGGTGTGCACATGGCAAAGTAAATTGTTTTTATGATTAACAGTGCTTTATCATTCTCTTTTGGGGGCATTTATAAATGCCAGTCTAGCTTGAAACTCGGTGTGACAATGCAAGTTGCATGGAAGATGATCAAGGGAAGGAGGAAGTGTTAGCAGGTAGGGTAGAATGACAGATAGTGCAGGAGGCTGAGTGTCCTTTACATATGGGCCTTTCACCTCAACGGCATGAATGGTGACTTAGTTATCAAGCTCCTTGAGGATGGATATGTAATGAGCTGAATAATGTGTGATCAGTCACCTATCCAGATGCAGGAACCTCAAGAGGAAGCGAGAGAGAGAGCAACACCACAAAAACTAGTTAAGATGCCACATCACTTGATCTGGCACTGACTAGCATCAGCTCAGATAGTGGCATTGCACGTAATTTGGAGGTGAGTGTGGAGATGGGACAAGCAAGTGGTTAGTCAGCAGGAGTTAAATATGTTCATTTGATAGGCAAGATCATAGAGAAGATCTGCTTCAGGGAGTTCAGCTGACTACCTCTATGGGGCAATACATAGGAGCGTGCCAGTCAACATGCACATCAAAGGTGCATTGGCTGGTCTGTCTGACAGCTGCCTGTCACTGTCAAGGGATATGGAGGAGCCTAGTTCCAAGCTGACAGAAGGATATGCAAAGCTTGCCAGGGTTATATATCCCTGCCTTGCTCTGGTTCCAGGCTCCTGCAACTGCTTATTGGTATTGCTTCCAATACCTGCTGAAATGTTTGTGCTCACAGGACACCTTCTCAGAATCATAAAGCCATGATTCTCCCATCCCACTGAGCTAACTTTTCTCGGCCGACTTGTGATGCTAGTGCGAGCATTCATGCCCTACTTGCACCTCCCAGTGCCAGGTTTCCGGCGGGGTCGGCTCCGTGCCGGAAATCCACAGGGAGGCGCAAAGACATTTATATGGTCATTATGATATAATTTAAAAATAACTAGCAGGCCTAGGACTGAAGACTCTGGGCCTGCTAGCATCTCCCACCTTGCCAGAGTATTTCACTCAGGAGTTACTCAGACAGTAACTCCTTACTTTTGGAGAGCTGGAGGACCAACACTGCTGGAGCGAATTGGGGGGGCAACTGGGGTCAACCCCAGAAGATCGAGCAGTGGGGATACCCCTGGGCATTAGCATCTTGGCAGTGCCAGCTGTTTGTACTGCTGAAGGGGAAAAGTGCCAAGGCCCAGGAAGCACTTTGACACTGCCTATCAACCATGGGGCAGTGCCAAAGGGGTAGGGTATTTTGGTGGTGGGGCTGAGGGGTGATCAGGAGGGGGGCGGGGGGGGGCTGTTGCCATTCTGCATTGGGATCGTTGGGGAAAGGAGGGAGGGCAACAACTGAGGTGGGCTGGGGAGGATTTCAGCCGGAGGGGGCACTATTTGGGGGAGCGATCGGTCTGCTAGTGGCAGTTGGTGTTGCTGTCAAGGGAGGGGGGGCAGTCGGGGCTGCGGGGCAGGAGAGTTACTGTCAGGGGAGAGTAGTGGGGGGGCGCTGGAGGTCACGGTGGGACGTGGTGGGAGAATAGGGGCGGAGCATGGTGGTGCAGACATCCAGCGATGTGGTGATCAAGGGAGTAGTCATTGATTGAGCTGGCCATCAATTGAGAAGCCGTCATACTGAGCACTGCACATGCGCTGATCTTGGCACTGACAGATTGGTGCGTACGCAGTAACCCACTCAAGGTGCTGATTTCAGCTTTTCCAGTGGTGATAAACCCTGATCCTTGAAATTTAATGATATTCACACTGGTGGCATCTGCAGTGCACCGAGTGTGGGAGATTCTTCTCTGAACACACTGAAAAAGAACAGCATGAATTACTCCAGTTTTCATGCAAATTTAACTTTATTTGACAGAACTCCAGCCAAAATCTTGATAGTGCAAAAGGACGCCATTCAGCCCATTAGTTTTCATTAGCTCTTCAAAAGAGCATTCTTACTTAGTCCCACTCCCCTGCCTTACTCTTGTAACCTGGCATTTTATTTCTTCCAGATAGAAATCCCTTTTGAATACACCAATAGAATCTGCTGCCACGCCCTTTTTCAGAAATTTGTTCCAGACCCCAACCACACTCTAGTTGAAAAATGTTTTCTTCACATCATTTCTACTCCTTTTTCTTATTATTTTGAATCTGTGCCATATAGATCTTGTTATTTATTCCTGGATTAATTCTTGTGAATCTCCTTTGTACCTTGGCCAATGCCTTCATATCCTTCCTCAAGTATGGTGCACTGAGCTGGATGCAGCACTTAGCATATTATATAAGTTCAACATGACTTCCTTACTCTTGAAAACCGAGGATACCACATGCTTTATAACTGCTCTCTCAACATGTCCTGCCATTTTAATGATTTATGTTCTTTTTATTCTTTCAGGGACTATGGACATTGTTGCATTGGCATTTATTGTCCATCCCTAATTTTCCCTTGAACTGAATCATTTGTTAGTCCATTTAAGAATCAACCAAATTCCTGCTTCTGAAGTCACATATTGACCAGGTAAGACAACAAACTTGCTCCCCTGAAGGACATTCATGCACAAAATGGATTTTTACAACAATCAACAATGGTTTCATGGTCATCATTCGATTTACTAATCCAGTGACAACACCACTGCATCTCCACCTCCTCTACAAATACACTGAGGTCCATTTGTTTCTATACATCCTTGAGAGTTTATAGTCTCTCCATTTTCTTCCTGCCAAAAGAATCACCCTCATTCACCTTTGGACTGAATTTCAACTGCTATTTGTCTGCCCAATCCATAAAGAAATCAATGCTCTACTGAATTTAAACTCTCCTCAATACATTGGTAATGCTTTCAATCTTTGTATCATCTGCAAGTTTTGAAATCGTGCCCTGAATATCATATATTAGCAAAAACAAAGTTCCCAACACTGTCCCTGGGGAACTCCATTAGAAACCTTCCTCCAATCTGAAAGAACAACCATTTTATCACTTCTCTCTGTTTCCTGTCACTCAGCCAGTTTCATATCCAAGTGCCTACTTTCCTTTTTAATCCATGAGCTAGAATTTTGCTCACAAGTCTGCTGCGTGGCACTCTATCAAATGCCTTTTGAAAATCCACATACATCACATCAACTGCATTATACTTATCAACCTTCTCCATTGTCTCATCAAAAAACTCCAAGAAGTTGGTTAAGCATGGTTTTCCCCTAATAAATCCACGCTGGTTTTCCTCAATTAGCCTGCATTGTTTAAGTGATTATTGGTTTTGACCTGAACTATAGTCTCTAAGAGTTTCTCTGCCACTGAAGTTAAACTGATTGGTCTATAGTTGCTGGCATCATCGTCATTATCAAGGCAAAAAGGTGACACAGTAGTTAGCACTGCTGCTGCACAGCGTTGGGGACCTGGGTTCGATTGCCGGTTTAGGTCACTGTGTGTGTAGAGTTTGCATTCTCTCCATGTCTGCTTGTGTTTACTCCGGGTACTCTAGTTTCCTTCCACAGTCCAAAGATGTGCAGGTAAGGTGCATTGGCTATGCTCAATTGCCCTTGAGTATCAGGGGGACTAACTAGGGTCAATGCATGGGATTACGGATGTAGGACCTGGGTCGGATTGTGGTCAGTGCAGACTCAATGAGCCAAATGGTCTCCTACTGCACTGTAGGATTCTATCCTTGTGCATCTCCCCTTGAGATCCACTGTCCTCCATGTAAAGAAGAAGTGGCACTCTCTGCCAAATCCAAGAACCTGTCACAACACCTCCAGCAGACATTCCAGAGAACTTCCAGATGTCTTGCAATATAAATACCTTGCAATTGGTTGCTGGTAACTAACAACAGGATCCCTTATGAGTGCAATGACGAACCATTAAATTGAAACAAATAAACTAAGAGCAACAAAGAGAGCAGCCACTGAAATGGACACTGCATCAACCAAAAACAAATTGCAAAGGAAACTCAAAATATTAAACCAAATTTGATTAAAAGAGTCAATAAAACACCCCCATTCATGCAATGCCACTGCACACAGAATGCTTTGTTGGCACTATTAGACACCACATGATGCCTCTCTAGGGTAGATGCGGTAGAAGAAAGACAGTCGGGCCGGACAACCTCTCAATCACCTCACTGCTTGGTCCTGTTTATGGTGAATTTGGCCAGGTTGAGGAGCAGCTGAGTCCTTTTTATAGCTGAACACCTGATCCCTGTTGACTGAAATGTAATATTTATAAAGGCCCTGCATGGTCCAAATGTAGGCAATGGGCATTGCATCAATAGTCGGGCTGTGTAACATCAGGATAGCATTGTTTCTGTATTACTGAGACAAGCTTTTAATTCCATATTTATTAACTGTTTTTAAATTCCACCAGCTGTTGCGATGGGCTTTGAATCTCTGCCCCAGAGCATATGCCTGGCTTCAACACTACTAGCCTAATGACTCTACTACGATGCCATCACCTCAGTGCAATCACTGCAGGGATGCATATTAGTTGCCTGCAGATTGCCAGCTCAATGCTAAAGAGGCCCAAGGCCCAATAACACATAGGGGAATTGTTCCCTGCACCTGCTGCTTGCCCATTTTTGATCAATATGCTTGGCCTTCAATTGTTTGTGCAATAGTATCACATGACATAATTACAGGCTTGACGTGACTTAAAATATAGCCATAAAATGGTGTGTTCTTTAAACATTAACCAGTACACTCTTATCTACATTTGGTATCAATCTTTTTTTGTTTTATATGTGATAAAACAAATGAGAATTTTCCAGAAAGGAAAGCAATTTATTCTATAATAAAGATGCAACGTTTAACAAGAGAAGAGCCAAAAATGCAGACCAATGGGCCAGGGAATGATTTTATTAACATTATTGACTTTGTGTTACAAGTAATGGCAATTAATAATTTATGATATAGTGTTTTCACCGTATTGCTGGGTATGGTCTTGCTGGACTATCAACCTTGTGAATGCCAACTTTGCAAGAATCAACTGGAATTCCACGATTGTACATTTTACTCAGGAACCAGAGAGATATGTGTGAGTTGTTACGTCTGTTTGCTTGTGTTCCTGGATCATTACATGACCATCCTGTCTCCCACCAGCCCCATTTTTCTGTCTGATGGAACCCATCCATTGCCTTCCCACAACTACAAAGTGCACAGATTGATTGGATGTTTTGTCAAAAATCCATTCTTTCCATATGTGATAATTTTCAAATAAAAAGTCATCAAAGAAAATGATAAAATTAAGTTTTACTAGTGTCGTTATCGTTTTTCTCCAGGGTTGCTAGAAGCAGTATCCAGAGATTAATCTTTAATTTCTAGAAATGCCTTACTAGTCCTGAATGGTTAACAAACCTAAAATAGACATCACAACTGATTTCCACCTCTATGGAAGAGGTGGAAACCTCTCTGTGTTGTGAGAACACTGTCAAAGGTAAGAGTAATGGACTGATGCAATCTTGGGATTGTTCTGCACCTGACAAAGGGATTAAGGAAACATTTCACATAGAAGGAAAAGGGGGTTGTGGGAAGTGGTCGCACATTTCTTATGATAAACTGGACGAGTTACTTGTGGAAAGGTAACAGGTGCTGACAGAGTGCTAATCTTCCCATATTGTCTGGGAGTCTCTGGAAAAGAGGCTTGATTTCTCAGCCACTCCTGTCTGCAACTTGGGAGAAAGAATTACCGTTCCCTTGCTAGTTGCTACTGCTATATCGGGAATTCCATAGCCGATCCTTTCCCGGTTTATTCCTTACTTAATCCAGTTGCTCGCAGAGACAATCCAGAATGTCACGGTATATGCATGACTAATGCTCACATAACTGACATGGGCAGTGGTGGAAATCGCCAGAACTGCCATGTAGCCTTGCTGCTTTTGTATTGCATATCACATGTCCAGGAATATATCCAATGAGAGTTGTCAACCAGATAATTTTAATAAGGATGTTAATATTCAAATATTTGCCAATCTCTTTCTTTCTATAATTCACATTCGTACATTTTAAGTAAATACAAAGCATTTGACGGTGGAGTATATGCAACAAGCTCTTTTCATATCTAATGCAGCTACATTGCCTGTTTAGCCTTCAATTTATATCCTATCATTATAGCCCTCTGAAGTACTCCGGTAAACTATGCTCTGTGCTTTGCATAACATTAAATGCATGTGCCAAAGTTAAGACCTAATGACATACCTATTCCTGAATCTCTTGACAACAATCTATTTATATAAACTGTTGTAGTTGTTTATTTCAGAGTTATTTTTCTCAAATAAGTTTCCTGACTTAACTCTTTTTGAATCTGTTGAAGAATAGGCTTTATTAATCACTATCTGTACTACAGTTAATGGATCCTTCTACCTATGTTTATGACACAAGCCGGTAAAGTTATACTTTAATCACTCATGCTTAATGTCTCTCCACTTATTACCTCACACAAATATTCCTCATAGATTAGACTAGGCAAATCAGGCTATCTTGTTTACAGTAGCTTCTCACTTGCAGGGAGCTAACGGCCTGACTCTGCTGGAGGAGGAGGTAATCAGAGCCCCTCAGAGGGTCAGGCAGAGAGGGGGTGCCTCTTGGGCATTGGCACCTTGGCAGTGCCAGCCTGAGCCCCCGACACTGCCTAAAGGGCAATGTGCCAGTGCCCAGAGGGGACCTTGGTACTGCCCATCAGACATAGGGCAGTGCGAAAGGAGTGGGTACTAGTGGGGACAGGGCCAAATGGGAATAGGGGCTAATGGAGGTAGAGCTTAATTGGGCAGGGTCTAATTGGGTGGGGCCTAATGACAGGCAATCTGTGGGCTGGGGGATTCCACTGTCATTCTGCATCCAGAATTGGTGGAGGAGAGAGACAAGCCAATGATTGGGGCTGCAGAGGAGGGGTCGGCACTGTCCTGGGAAGAGAGGGGATTTGCAGTGATAGGGGCATGAGATTGGGTCTACTGGGGGAGAGGAGATGGTCGAGATTGGACCTGGGTATGCTTCGGGCCAATGATCAGCCAGCAATGCGAGGGTCGTGGGGCTGGTCAATGATTGAACTGGCCATCAACTGGATGCCGTTAGACGGGGGTCATTGTGCATGCGTGGATCTCAGCACTGACAGATCAACACATGCACAGTGTCCCCTCAGTGCTACACTGCTAGCCTCTCTTGGAAACAGGCCCTTCGGTCCAACTTGTCCTCAACACTCAGTTTTTACCACTAAGTTAAACCAATATTTTCGTTGGTTACGGGTGTGGTTCCGGAGGACTGGAGGATAGCGAATGTGGTCCCGTTGTTCAAGAAGGGGAAGAGAGACCTTCTAGGGAATTATAGGCCAGTGAGTCTTACTTCTGTTGTGGGCAAAGTATTGGAGAGAATTATTAGGGATAGGATTTATAGTTATTTAGAGAGAAATGAATTGATTGGGGATAGTCAGCATGGTTTTGTGAAGGGTAGGTCGTGCCTTACTAACCTCATTGAGTTTTTTGAAAAAGTGACTAAAGAGGTGGATGGGGGTAAGGCGGTTGATGTGGTATATATGGACTTTAGTAAGGCGTTTGATAAGGTGGCCCATGGAAGACTTCTGCAGAAAATGCAGATGTATGGGATAGAGGGTGATTTAGCTAATTGGGTTAGGAATTGGCTAGCAGATAGAAGACAGAGGGTGGTGGTTGATGGGAGATATTCATCGTGGAGTTCGGTGACAAGTGGTGTACCTCAGGGGTCTGTTTTGGGGCCCCTGCTGTTTGTAATTTTTATAAATGATCTGGATGAGGGTATTGAAGGATGGATTAGTAAATTTGCAGATGACACTAAAGTCGGTGGAGTGGTAGATAGTGAAGAGGGGTGTTATAGTTTGCAGAGGGACTTGGACAAGTTGCAGAGCTGGGCCGAGAGGTGGCAAATGGAGTTTAATGTGGAAAAGTGTGAGGTAATGCACTTTGGCAGGAATAATAAATGTGTAGAGTATAGGGCTAATGGTAGGATTCTTAATAGTGTTGATGAACAGAGGGATCTTGGTGTATTTGTGCATAGATCCCTGAAAGTAGGCAGTCAAGTCGATAAGGTTGTTAAGAAGGCATATGGAGTCTTAGCTTTTATTGGTAGGGGGATTGAATTTCGGAGCCGCAACGTCATGTTGCAACTGTACAAAACTCTAGTGCGGCCGCACTTGGAGTATTGTGTGCAGTTCTGGTCCCCACATTATAAGAAAGATGTGGAGGCATTGGAGAGGGTACAGAGGAGGTTTACCAGGATGTTGCCTGGTATGGAGGGCAGGTCTTATGAAGAGAGGCTGAGGGATTTGAGGTTGTTTTCGTTAGAAAGGAGGCGGCTAAGAGGGGACCTTATCGAAACATATAAGATGATTAGAGGTTTAGATAGGGTGGACAGTGATAGCCTTTTTCCTAGGATGGAGAAAGCTAGCACGAGGGGACACAGCTTTAAATTAAGGGGTGATAGTTATAGGACGGATATCAGAGGTAGGTTCTTTACCCAAAGGGTGGTTCGGGAGTGGAATGCCCTGCCTGCAGCAGTTGTAGATGCGCCAAGTTTGGTGGCGTTTAAGAGGTTAGTTGATAAGTATATGGAAGAGAAGGGAATGGTTTAGTTTGGAGGGGCATTGCTTTTTATATTGGTCGGCGCAACATCGAAGGCCGAAGGGCCTGTTCTGTGCTGTAATGTTCTATGTTCTCTATGTTCTAAGTTAGTCCCAATTGCTAGAATTTGGTTCATATCCCTCTATATCAATCTTACTCATGTAACTGTTTAAATGATTTTTAAAAGACAAAATTGTACTTGTCTCTACTACTACCTCTGGCAGCTTGTTTCAGACAATCATGACCCTCCATCTGGAAAAAATGTCTTTCTGGAGCTTTTTGTATCTCTCCCCTTTCACCTTAAACCTATGTCCTCTAGTTTTAGACTCTCCTACTGTTGGGAAAAGATGTTCATATTTTAAGTTAATATTTTGAGTCCCAATGTGACTTTTCTTTCAAACTAAAAAGAGGCAGAATTATGGTGGGCCTTATGCCATTCAAAAGTGGGGAGGGGCAGATAGATCAAAAGGGAAGGTAGGCGTAGATTAGGGGTTTGGGGGAATTAAATGACAATGACAGACAAAGAGAGTAGTGATGATAGTATTAAAGACCAAAGCTTTGATCCAGATTTGGTGTGAAAACCAGAATAAAAGTTGCACCATCTGCAAACAAAATAACAGAATATGTTAATAGTAGGAAAAGGGTCAGCATTCTCTGAAAGCAAAAATATGAGAACCAGATAGAAAATGGAAATGGAGAAAAAAATCAAAATGGAGGACAGAGTTCATGATCTGGAGTTTTAACAAATTCAATACAAAACCACAATATTTCTACCTCTCTACAGTTTTAAAGACTCATTAGATTCAAATGTTAATTCTGTTTCTCTCTCCATAGATGCTACCAGATCTGCTGAGGATGTCAAGCATTTTTTTTTAATTTCAGACTTCCTGCACCCAAAATATTTTGTTTCCATTTTAAAATTATTAAGTGTCTATTGAAGAAATCCCCATTTCAAAAATACACTCATTAATAAAAATCCATTCATTTCATTTAACTTCCTTTAATCCCTTATAAAAACAAACATCAGAATTCATAGTCCCACTTACAATAATCTACTAGAAACTGCCAATCAAACTGTGAACTGCAAGGCACTGCAGTAATGGAAGACTGTGAAACCAGTAAGGCAGCACTAATCCAGTAATGATAACTCTCAGGTCAACAGACCAAGTTAAATAGCAAGTAATGTCTTTTTTAAAATGCAGACTGGATTTTTTTCCTCAATATTATAACAACAGAACTTTCAAATAGCTTGGCAAATTGACAGTTCCTTTTGTCTACTTCTAACAATCACAAAAGCGCCTTATCTTTCCCAAGAGGGCACTTTCTTTTCCCAAGGGGCATTGACCTCTCCCAAAGACGCCCTAGGATCATATACAAAATATCTTTCCAAAATAGCTGCCCAATCCACAAATCTGATATGTTTAGACCTGCTCTTATCTGGTCTGATTTGCATGCATTATGTTTCTCACTCCCAGCTGATGCAAATCTGAAATGGCTGGAGGCAACTTAGAAGCTGCCCAATTCCCTTTCCACAAACACCCCCACCTCATCCCCCCAATACACAGACACACACACTCACACATATATAGAAAATGAAAGTACCAGGCTCAGAGACTGGAACTTTTGGATCAATACCACAGCCATATCTGTAACAACAAAAAGGCTCTTCATTTTTCATACATTAAACTATAACTTTCACAATGCTCCCAAGTGGAACCCAGTTTATGACAACATAACAGTGGTTATAAATCTTTACATTGTTCTTCAGACCATTAGAAACCTAACTGACTGAAAAATCTTCTGACTATGCACAGAATATTAAATATAAAAATGCTGTGGTTTTTTGATCCGATATTAATAGCAGCAAAACTCCCTGACTTTCAGCTGAGTGTTTGATTATCTGCATCTTGATTTCAAACATTACCTCAAGAGGTAAAGATTTGTAATTATGAGTTGTTGTCATGATTTAAAATAATGCAAAATACTTTACATCTGCTCAGCACAAAAATATACAAGTCTGTAGGCTCTTCCTCCCTGTGAACAAAGCGGTTAACCATGATTTTAAACTCCGTTCCTGAAAAGTATGTGGTAGATGGCAGTCTAAGATGGTGCTGATATTCTTGGCCTCCCATTGATGATGTGCCATGCTTCATTTTAACATGTGCATTTTAATGAGTGTTAATGCCTGATCCTGCAGACAGGCAAAGGCTTCATTCCAATTCAAAATTGATGAACTCAATCAGCTCCACTCATTTTTACCTTGTGACATAAGGTCGACTTAGCATTGGATCAACAAACAGAGAAGGTATAGTGTCCTTGGAGGATAGGAGGAAGAGGTTCACATCTCTGAGTCGAAAAGGAAATCTTTCATCTTCCATGTTCTGGGATTTTCTCTGTGACCTCCCACAATCGCAGTCACACACCATCCTCCAGATCCACTTTACCAACTTACAGATACAGATACCCAGCTGTGGTCAGAAATGGCCTCCTGCAGATCTTAGTCAAATTCCACTCAATGACCTCACATCATTCTTTTTTTCTTAAGCAGTCCTTCAGAGTTGAGGATGATTTATTTGGACACTAAGAATGAGTTCTAAGGTGACTGAGGATGTATGACCTATAAGCTCTGTCACAGATGGAGCAGACAAATGGAGGAATACATATGTGGGATATCTGGCTTGCCATTTATTCCTTTCACTGTTGACACTTGGCTTGAGTTTGCTCTAGGTAATGAAGCCACAGGGCTTCTCTACACTTCAGGTAAAAGGCCAGGGATGTTGCACCTTTTCAAGGACAATTAAAGAATGTTCTTGAAGCATTTCCTCTGCCCTCCTGGAATTGCCATGTCAAATCTCCAAGTCGAGCTCTTGTATTGGGAGTTTCGTGTCAGGCATATAAATGATGTAAATCTCCCAGTGGACTAAGGTTATACTTCAGGCAGGAGTAGTTCTAATGTTTTTAAATGAGGCCAATAAATTAAAATAGCCTGGTCTCACATCAGTGATTTGGGGTAGGTTTCACATTCACATCCACCCTAAGTCTGCTGTTTGCCCAGATTTAAAATCAGGACCACAGTCATAGTCATAGAGATTTACAGCAAAGCAACAGGCCCTTCAGCCCAAATTGTCCATGCCGCCCACTTTTTACCATTAAGCTAATCCCAATTGTCTGCGTTTGGATCCATATCCTCTATACCAATCTTACCTATGTAGCTATCTAAGTGCTTTTTAAAAGACAAAATTGTATCCAACTCTATTACTACCTTTGGCACCTTGTTCCAGACACTCGCCACCTTCTGGACTCTTTTGTATCTCTCCCTTCCCACATTAAAACTATGACTTCTAGTTTTAGACTCCCCTACCTTTGGGAAAAGATGTTGACTCTCTACCTTATCTCTGTCCTTCATTATTTTATAGACCACTATAAGATCATCCCAAAGTCTCTTGTGCTTCAGGGAAAAATATCCTAGTCTATCCAAACTCTCTTTATAATTCAAACGATCAAGGCCTAGTAATTATTCTATGTCTGAACTAATCTGCAAAGCATGCTTTGTGTGAGCAGTGAAAACTCTTACTAGTGAACAACACCCAGTCCTTGTGGCATACCTCACATCATTTCAGAAGATGCTTTCAAGGTACCCATTAAGGATCTGACAGACAATGGAGCCACCAGATACGGTCCTTTGAGAATTTTCTTGCAGAACTTCAGGTAAAATGAGTGCTTTTCAGATTTGATAACAAGATTCTAAATTGAACTATCAAATATGAGTTTTATTGGATTTATATGTTGAGTCTACGCTTTATTTTGCATGTTCTATCAGTAAACAAAACTAAAATGCTGACAAATAAAACACTTTGAAAAGTAGTTTCTGTTTTGAAGATAAATCACTAGTGGCAATCCGCACAAGAACATCAACATATAAAATCAAAGGTATGACAATACTGGTCTTTCAGTCCTTCATCAACCAGATTGTCTTCTTAATTGGACTTACAAAGCAAATATATATTTGCACAATAATCCAAAGAGGCAATGAGTCACTCACCTTACGTATCAAAATCCATGCTAAAACAAGAAATATCCTAGTCTGACATAGTCACGTATCAGTTTTACCATTACGCACGAGTAAATAATATATCAAGATAATGGTAAAGGAAAAAATTCCGTAGTCAAAATGCTTCATTTAGTCACAATTATTATTAGGTAATTTTGGTATCTCAGTGAATGCTGCACAATTACTGTCATCATGAACAGAACTGTAGGCTAAGATTAGAGAAAGCAGGAATAACATTAATACAGTGATTTATCACACCTCCCAGAGACAGTAATTGCTTATAGTAATTAACAAACTGGAAGATCTTGAGTACCTCATAACTAGGCAAAGCATTCAAAAATACATTTAAAAAAATACGTCATCAGCTAGCATGGTGATTTAAAATTCTCATGAGGGGAAAATAAGTTTTTGAACTGGAAAGGAATTGAGGGTTATGGTGAGCGGGAAGAGCTAAATCCACAAAAAGATTGGCCATGATCTTATTGAATGGTGGAATAGACTCGAAGGGCCAGATAACTTACTCCTCCTCCTAGTTCTTACGTTTTTCTGTTAAAAGCTCTTCCCTGCCACTCACCCCTGATTTGCCAGGCTAAGTGATGGTAAAGTTTCAGACAATGCTTTGAAGGAAGATGGAGTCAAAATTTTCTCTGCGCACTATGTACAACAATACCATAAACCTGTTTTACAGAACACATTTGCAATTTCATTTCACACAGCATGTGGAAAAAAGATAAATCTTCTTCCAAGGATATTAACAATTCCCTAAAGAGACGAGACATAAGAACTAAGAAACTGCTTGCAGGTAAGTGTCACATGAATTGCCTACTAAAGTCTCAGTGCTGATAAGCATATTATTTTTTTTGAGGACCATGTTAAAGAAATATAAGTATAATAAATTTATTTCTAAAGAGACATTTACATCCAATGATACATGTTGTTCAAATTTAGAAATTGTATACTGGCTACAGCAAAGTTGCATTGCCAGTTTAGTTAAAACAAAATCAGTTCAAATACTGCAACACAATCGCAGCATGCAGTAAATTATCAGAACATTACTTTTGACTTATGGTCAATTAAGTTGATTAGAAAATGTACTGCATATCATAATTCATTTTGCATTATTAGGGAGTAGATTACTCATATTTTAGGAGAGTTCAAAATTAAATCTAATCTCTGCTAATATTGTGCATCTGTTTGGAATGGATTAAGCCAGCAGTTTAACAAGTTTTATTCCAAGATTTATTGATAATTTTAATTAACTTCAATACATATTAATTAAAATCTCCCAGTATAGTGTGATGCACGCTTTGAGTTAGCACATTCTTTCCTTTACCTCTGGCATTCTCTGTGCTGCTGTTTCTGCTTTTTCTTCTGTTCTTCTACCTCATCTTTTACTTCTGCTGTGATCTGTTGTTTATATTTCCTCTCCACTTTTCATCTCTTCTTTTGTGCTTTTCTACTTCTTGTAATACTGAATATTCCTGGCTACAATGTACTCAGGAAAGACAGAGAATATAAAAAAAGGAAGAGGTGGGATTGTTGAAGCACAAGAATTGATTATGTATTTGAGGGTTCAAAGACAGAGGGTGAGATTTTCCTTCCATTTCAATAAGTGCAGGAGTGGGCATCAGAAATGGTGTTCTACTTGCCGACTGCAATGGTGGGTTTTTGTGCCGTATTGTTTGCTCCCCGTTGCATTAGTAATATATGGAACAGGAAACATACTGGATTGCTGATGGGCAGCTTCTGATTTGCCATGCTATCAGCTCACTGCTTGCTCATTATGGGTGGCATATTTAAAGCATAGCTGTGCATAGCCTTCCTAATTTTGGTAACCGAAAACTGCTCCACTGAAGACATGGCTCTGAAACACGAGAACACAGCAGCCCCCAAATTCAGTGACACTTCACTGGAGTCCTTGTTGAATGAGGTTCAAGCCTGCTGCAACTAATGTTTCAGCAAAGCAGGCTGGGTTCACACATGCATTTCCACCCAATAGCATCTCTCAGCCGTGTCTGCTCTGCACCGAAAATTTCATTAGCACGCCCGGGACTCGTATCCAGGCCCACGAGCATCTCCTCCACCGTCCCTCTCCCCCCGGCTAGTGTAGTTCACTCCAGTGGGGATTGCAGTACCTTTCCACTAATGAGGAACTAGGGGCTCGACCCTACTGGAGTGAAGGGGCCACCACTGCCCTCCCCCACTTCCCCAGAAGGTCATTTGGAGAGGATGTGGTGCCACTTGGGCATTGGTACCATGGCACTGCCAGACTGTACTCCCTTAGGGCACTTTGGCATTTCCACTGGCATCATGCAGTGCAGAAGAGGTGGAGCCTAAAGCTTGGGGCCTGGTGGACTTATCAGTTGGGTGGGGGGAGGGGGTGGGGAGTCCTGCTGCCACTCTGCAGACAGGATTGGTGGGTGAAGGAGGAAGATCGAGATGGGCTAGGGATGGGGTCAGCCTGCTGGGAACAGTCAGGAATGCAGGGGGTGAGGCCTTGACTGCGGGCATAGGTGTCAGGATGGTGGTGGTGGGAATCGAGGTGGGGGCGGCAGTCCAGGAGGCGGAGTTTGGGGCTGGCCTGGGAATGGTCGGGAGGTAAGTGATTGGGCTGTGGGAGGGTGAGATAGCCGGCAATGCGGGGATCATGGGACTGGCCAGCGATCAAACTGGCCAGCAATTGGGAGGACAGCATTGCAGGGCTCCTGTGCACATGCCAATATCTGCGCTGATAGATCGGCACAGTGGCCTGCTCAACACTGCTGCTAACCTCTCCAATGGGAATACAGCCTGCCCCCTGAAATTTAATGGTATTCATTCTGACAGCCTCTGCAGTGTACAGAGTATGGGAGATTGTTCCCTGAACTCCCACTGAAAAAAAAACAGCATGAATTATTCCAGTTTTCATGCGATTTCGACACTCAGAATTTTTTTGGGAGAATTCTGGCCGTAAACATGACATTGAAGGATGAGTTGAGCAATAAGTTAAGTGCATTTAAAATAAAAAAGATGATATATTGAATAAACCAAACGAACGCGAAGAACATGAAATGTCTGGTCTGCATAATGCGTTTTAAGAAAAGAGACAGCAGAGGCATTAATTCACGTATTTAATAATTCATTAGTCAAAGATATAATATAAGAGGGCTGGTGGTTATTTAATGTAATTCCTATATTTGAGTAGAGGTGCAAAACATGCCTAAGAAAGTATAAACTGGTAAGCTTAAGATGGTTGGGAAAATAATGGGATACTTAATAAAAGAAGGAATAAAGGATTGTCGATCAATGCAAAAATATAGTAATGAGTAGTCATCATTGGTAACCAAGCCAAAATCTTGCTGACCAACAATAATGAATTTTTGGAGGAAATCCAAGGGTAGATAACAGTACTGCAATCAATGTAATTTATCTGCACTATCAAAAGCCCTTTGATGAAGTATCCCAAAATAGACAAATGAATAAACTCAGAGAACGTGGAATCAGATGAGAAGTAATAGAATGGATTGCTAGTGGATTTCAAACAGAAAGCAGAAAGTGGGTGTGCAGCTCCAGCAACACTCAAGAAACTTGGCACCATCCAGATAAAGCAGTCCATTTGATTGGTACCACATTCACAAACATTCACTCCCTCCACCACTGACGAATGGTGGCAGTAGTGTACAACAATGATAAGATGCACGTCAGGAACTTACTAAGGCTCCTCAGTAACACTCTGCAAACTCACTTTGCAGCGTATCATTTACATGGTGATAGGTTGGCAAATGTTGGTATACAACAAGCAGCAATATTCATGGATTGCCTGACCTTTTGGTGCCTATCAGGCAGAAAGGTGATAGTCACCTATCAGGTGTTAGGTCACAAGTGCTGGTAGGAGAGAACTTTCAGTGTGAGCATGGAAGTTGGTCAAACTGGACCTATATCTGTATTGAGCTTGTTTGTATATAGCTTATCTTTTCTTCAGTAAATCACAATTGTGATTCAAGGCTTCCTCATTGTGAAATCTCACAGTACAATACTAGCCATTTCCCCATGACACTGAATTGCATTATTATTGCTGCAATACTCACTAACAACATCCTAGGTCAATGATGGGCAACTTAGGCTAGTGAGTAGGCTGCATGAGTGGCCTCCTTCATCTCAGTGGGCCACAAGATTAATATCACGTTTGTTCACTAACCATGACCCCATGAAAAAGATTAAATACATTTAATACAATCCAAATATTTCATGAGTCATAGAAAATGCTTATCATGTATCTATTAATAAAACTATCATTGATTTCAAATTGTAAAAACAAAATAAACATTTTCACTTTAAATGCAGAGGGGGTGCACATCTTCTCAGTCAATGTTCTATGTAATCAGCATGCACCTCATTTCACTTGCCTTTAATTTACATGTTCATCACTTCAGTCATACCAATAGAAAAAAGCTATGCGGACAGAAATCAGTGGAATGTAGCATCCCTACTTGTGGGCAATAGTCAACAAAATGTCTTGGGGGCTGCATTCACAACCTAGATGGGCCACATGTGGCCCTTGGCCCATTACTGCCCCAGTGGTTACCACTGCCAGAAACTTAAGAGGAAGCACATACTGTGGCTATTACAATAGATCAGAAACTGGGAATTCAGCAGTGAATGACCATCTCCTAAATCCTAAAATATTTCACCATTTAAACCTGTCCTGATGAAATCAATGGATTTTTGAATGGCAATGTAGCAGTTTATTAGTTCTGCCCCTTGACATGATTGGACCTTAAAGTTTTACCCTATATTTGTTCAGCGATGCAAACTGGAAATTATCATTGGACAAGTGATCTAGAGACCCAGGGGAATTCACTGTGGACCTGGGTTCAAATCCCATCACATCAGATGGTGAAATTTGAATTTGATAACAACTGGAAATTTTAAAACATCAATTGTCAATTGTCATTTTAAAAAATCCATTTGGTTTATTAATGTCCTTTAAAGGTAGGAAATCTGCCATTCTTACCTGGGCTACATGTGATTTCAGATCCACAGCAATATAGTTGACTCTTAACTGCTCTCTGAAATGGCCTAGTAAACCACTCAGTTCAAAGGTAATTAAGAATGGGCAGCAAATTTTGGCCTTGCCAATGACGTTTACATCCCATGAATGAAAAAAAACAAAGTCAGGAGTGTAATGGAACATTCTCCACTTTTCTGGGTGAGTTCAACTATTTGATTTGATTTAATTTATTATTGTCACACATATTGTAATACAGTGAAAAGTATTGTTTCTTGCACAGTATACAAAGCATACCATTCATAGACTATATTGGGGAAAAGAAAGAGTGCAGATTATAGTGTTTTAGTCATAGCTATAGTGCAGACAAAGATCAAGTTAATATAAGATAGATTCATTCAACAGTCTTTTGTCAACAGGGAAAAAGCTGCTCTTGATTGATACATGATCAATGATTTTTGTACCTTTTTTCTGACATTCAACAAGCTTGATACTATTCGGGACAAAACAAGCTACTTTACTGTACCCTATCCATCAATTTAAACACCCACTCACTCCACTGCTGTGATGTGTAAGATATTATCATCATAGAATCCATATATTGCAGAAAGAGGCTATTTGGTCCACTGAGTCTACATTCATTCTCCAAAAGAGCATCTTACCCAGGCCCACTCACCTACCTACCAATCCCTGTAATCCTACACATTTAGCCTGCTCATCCCTTACACATCTTGAGGTGCCATGGGTCATTTACTATGGTCAATTCACCTAACTTGCACATCTTTGGACTGTGGGAGGAAAAGAGATCAACAGGAGGAAGCTCACACAGACATGGGGAGAACGTGCAAACTCCAAATAGTCAGTCAAGGTTGGAATCAAACTCGTGTCCCTAGCACTGAGGCAGCAGTGTCACTGTGTTTAACTAAGATCCTTGTTCTCTTTCCAACTGTCCATAATCATTTTAAGGAGAAATTATGTGTTTTTTAATCCCTGAATGTTTGGGTAATTTGAATAACTAGCAGCAAGAATGGATTTAAATAAATAAAAATATTATTTATGCATTCACACTGGTACTCACCAAGTAACACACAAATACACTTAAGACTAGTACGGCTGAAGGGAACAATGCATTTGTACAGGTAACAAGCAAAAAATTCTCGTGATTGTCTCATTCTGGAAACGTGCATTGCAAGCCTGATGAAGAAGACATCATCGCTCTTAAAGGGTGGTTGAGCTGAATTCAGCAGCCAAAGTTGTTTCAGGATTTTCTCAAAGGAATAGATTTTCTGAAGGTCACAAAATTTGGTCTTAGTTTTCTCATAAAGGTCAGCTTGCTATATTGGTGGACCTGAAACTACCCTGGATGGGCAATAAATGCTGTTCTAGCCACATTCAATAAATAAATTGAAAAGAATGAACAGGTTAGGGATCTTACAGTATTATAGCTTCCAGGTCATTTAAGGCAGAACTGTTATTTTTTTTTTCTGTTGCTGTCTTTTTCCAAACAGCACATAAAATTTACAAAGGGGCAAACATGGCTGCTTTACCATGTGACACTTCACACCAGCCGTTCCTCTTCCAAATTTGGTGGTGGTCACAGATTGATTAACCACATCCTGGTTTATTGTTTTTAGACACTTAACTGAGCAAGGGTTCAGGTCATCAGCTTCTTCGTTTCACTAAAGATCTATTCAACTTAGGAGTGCCTCTTGATGGTCTCAGAATATATGTAATTAACATGTTTTTTTTTGCCTGCATGTATCCTTTGGTCACTGTTAGGCAGTGAGGCAGTTATTGATTAGACAAACCAGATTACTCGATCTTTGGTGATATTGTTACACTACATTTAAAAATGGCCAACTTCAAACAGTTAAATAAAGTTTGTGTCTTGAAGATTTGGAATGTGACATGTCTTTACAGGGCATAACAAACATCTGAAGGATGCACTACAGCAATTTAACAAACCTGGTGACCTCTACCACCTATAAAGGGGTGTAAGTGCATGGGAACACCATCACCTCAAATTCCCCTCCAAATCAGGCACCTTCCAGACTATGGAATTAACTCAGTTCCTTTATGATCATTGCCTGGAACTCTACCACCTTGCCCATTATGTAATTGGTGCGGGTGAAGGCTCGACAGTGGAAATCTCCATTGGCCTCAGGAGGGAATTCCCGGTCTTGCCCGAGAAAAACATCCCACCCACTGTGTCAAAATCCTGGAATTCCCTATGCAACAGTGCCATGGGAAATCTTTCTCAACACAGACTGTCACAATTCAAGAAGGCAAATCGCCACTACTTTCTCAAGAAAAATTAAAACTAGGTAATAAATTCCAGCAGCACCCACATCCCTTAAACAAATAAAAAAATGACATGCTCTTTGAAACATGCCATCTCTTGAAGAGTATCTGCAGCCTTACATTGGTGATACACCAGTAGTCACATAGAACATAGAACATTGCAGCACAGAACAGGCCCTTCGGCCTTCGATGTTGCGCCGACCAATATAAAAAGCAATGACCCTCCAAACTAAACCATTCCCTTCTCTTCCATATACTTATCAACTAACCTCTTAAACGCCACCAAACTTGGCGCATCTACAACTGCTGTAGGCAGGGCATTCCACTCCCGAACCACCCTCTGGGTAAAGAACCTACCTCTGATATCCGTCCTATAACTATCACCCTTAATTTAAAGCTGTGTCCCCTCGTGCTAGCTTTTTCCATCCTAGGAAAAAGGCTATCACTGTCCACCCTATCTAAACCTCTAATCATCTTATATGTTTCGATTAGGTCCCCTCTTAGCCGCCTCCTTTCTAACGAAAAAAACCTCAAATCCCTCAGCCCCTCTTCATAAGACCTGCCCTCCATACCAGGCAACATCCTGGTAAACCTCCTCTGTACCCTCTCCAATGCCTCCACATCTTTCTTATAATGCGGGGACAGAACTGCACACAATACTCCAAGTGCGGCCGCACTAGAGTTTTGTACAGTTGCAACATGATGCTGCGGCTCCTAAATTCAATCCCCCTACCAATAAAAGCTAAGACTCCAGATGCCTTCTTAACAACTTTATCCACTTGACTGCCTACTTTCAGGGATCTATTGACACATACACCAAGATCCTTCTGTTCCTCAACACTATTAAGAGCCCTACCATTAGCCCTATACTCTACACATTTATTGTTCCTGCCAAAGTGCATTACCTCACACTTTGCCACATTAAACTCCATTTGCCACCTCTCGGCCCAGCTCTGCAACTTGTCAAGTCTCTCTGCAAACTATAACACCCCTCTTCACTATCTACCACTCCACCGACTTTAGTGTCATCTGCAAATTTACTAATCCATCCTTCAATACCCTCATCAAGATCATTTATAAAAATTACAAACAGCAGGGGCCCCAAAACAGACCCCTGAGGTACACCACTTGTCACCGAACTCCAAGATGAATATCTCCCATCAACCACCACCCTCTGTCTTCTATCTGCTAGCCAATTCCTAACCCAATTAGCTAAATCACCCTCGATCCCATACATCTGCATTTTCTGCAGAAGTCTTCCATGGGCCACCTTATCAAATGCCTTACTAAAGTCCATATATACCACATCAACCGCCTTACCCCCATCCACCTCTTTGGTCATAAATGATCTGCAAACAGGGACAGAATGTAACACAGCAAATTTTGAGGATGATACTAAAATAGGTGGGAAGGCAGGCAGTGAAGAGGATATAATGACTTTATAGATGGATAGGCTAGGAAGAATGGGCCAAAATTTGGCAAATAGAATTGAATGTGTTTAAGCATGATGTTGTCCATTTTGGCAGAAAATATAGAAAGGCAATTTACTATCTAAAAGGAAAGCAGAATCAAAATGCATCTGGTCAGAGGGATCTGGGAGTATCTTCATTTTAGAGAGAAATGAATTGATTGGGGATAGTCAGCATGGTTTCGTGAAGGGTAGGTCATGCCTTACTAACCTCATTGAGTTTTTTGAGAAAGTGACAGAGAGGTGGATGGGGGTAAGGCGGTTGATGTAGTATATATGGACTTTAGTAAGGCTTTTGATAAGGTGGCCCATGGAAGACTTCTACAGGAAATGCAGATGTGTGGAATAGAGGGTGATTTAGCTAATTGGATTAGAAATTGGCTGGCAGATAGAAGACAGAGGGGGGTGGTTGATGGGAGATTTTCATCGTGGAGTTCGGTGACGAGTGGTGTGCCTCAGGGGTCTGTTTTGGGGCCCCTGCTGTTTGTAATTTTTATAAATGATCTGGATGAGGATATTGAGGGATGGATCAGTAAATTGCAGATGACACTAAAGTCGGTGGAGTGGTAGATAGTGAAGAGGGGTGTTATAGTTTACAGAGTGACTTGGACAAGTTGCAGAGCTGGGCCGAGAGGTGGCAAATGGAGTTTAATGCGGAAAAGTGTGAGGTAATACACTTTGGCAGGAACAATAAATGTGTAGAGTATAGGGCTAATGGTAGGGCTCTTAATAGTGTTGAGGAACAGAAGGATCTTGGTGTATGTGTCAATAGATCCTGAAAGTAGGCAGTCAAGTGGATAAAGTTGTTAAGAAGGCATATGGAGTCTTAGCTTTTATTGGTAGGGGGATTGAATTTAGGAGCCGCAGAATCATGTTGCAACTGTACAAAACTCTAGTGCGGCCGCACTTGGAGTATTGTGTGCAGTTCTGGTCCCCGCATTATAAGAAAGATGTGGAGGATTGGAGAGGGTACAGAGGAGGTTTACCAGGATGTTGCCTGGTATGGAGGGCAGGTCTTATGAGGAGAGGCTGAGGGATTTGAGGTTGTTTTCGTTAGAAAGGAGGAGGCTAAGAGGGGACCTGATCGAAACATATAAGATGATTAGCGGTTTAGATAGGGTGGACAGTGATAGCCTTTTTCCTAGGATGGAGAAAGCTAGCACTAGGGGACACAGCTTTAAATTAAGGGGTGATAGTTATAGGACGGATATCAGAGGTAGGTTCTTTACTCAAAGAGTGATTAGGGAGTGGAATGCCCTGCCTGCAGCTGTTGTAGATGCACCAAATTTGGTGGCGTTTAAGAGGTTAATTGATAAGTATATGGAAGAGAAGGGAATGGGTTAGTTTGGAGGGGCATTGCTTTTTATTTTGGTCGGCACAACATCGAAGGCCGAAGGGCCTGTTCTGTGCTGTATTGTTCTATGTTCTATGTTCATGAATCACCGAAAGTCAGTATGCAGGTGCCGCACATAATTAAAAAAAGGCAAATAGAATGTTAGCATTTATTGCAAAAGAACTGGAGTATAAAAGTAGAAAAATGTTGTTGCAATTGTGTAGGGTGTTGGTGAGACCACATTTGGAGTATTGTGTCCAATTTCAATCTCCTTATTTGAGGAAGGATGTGGTGGCATTGGAGACAATTCAGAGGAGTTTCGCTAGATTGTTCCGGGAGATGAAAAGATTGATGTTTGAGGAAAGATTAAACGGTTTAGGCTTATACGCGCCGGAGTTTAGAAAGATGAAAGGGGATATGATCGAGGTATATAAAATCTTGAAAGGGATTGATAAAGTAAACATAGACCAAATGTTTCCTCTTATGGGGCAATCTAGAACAAGAGGTCACAAGTATAGTTTGGGAGGTCGTAGACTTAAAACTGAGATGAGAAGGAACTACATCTCATAGAGGGTAGTGAATTTGTGGAACTTGCTGCACCCCCCCCCCCCCCCCCCCCCCGCCACATAGCGCAGTGGAGTCTGAATCATTGAATGGTTTCATGGAGATGTATTTCTAATAAACAAAAGGATAAGGGAATATGGGGGTTATCAGCAAGAGATCAGCCATGATCTAATTGAATAGCACAGCAGGCTCCAAGGGCTGAATTTGGCTACTTTTGCTCCTAATTCCTCTGTTCATATGTCATATAGGTCACAGCGGTATTAAATACATATGTGGCAGATTCATGCCAGTCAGGAGTGGGCAATATAACCAATATCCACTGGTATCTACTCATTACTGATTTTGGGATGTGACAGAAACTATATGCAAAGAGAACTTATTATATTGTGTTCTCTCTGAGCAGGATGAAAAAGCATGTGGTTTGCCAAAATAGCATAATTCCCTGTAACAGGCAGCATACAAATGGTTTTAAGGCCCTCCATGTTAAAGGAGTGGTAAAGAAACTGTAAGCACAACCACTCCATCAATGTGCAATTGCTGTGTGACCATGCACAAATCAAAAGGTCAGTAAATGCCCACAAATCCTGGCAGCAGCCACAATGTTTGCATTCTGAGACATTTTGCCACTCCGTTGCCTTTCGGCCTTCAAGAAGAACCAGAAATTGGCAATTAGGGGACAATGAATACTCCCTGATTAAACCCCTTCTGCCTCACGATGCTGAAGAATAAATGGATTAATCATAGAATCATTACAGTGCAGAAGGAGGTCATTTGAACCATTGAGGTACAACGACTCACTGGTAGAGCATCTTACCCTGCCAGCCACCACGCCCCTGCCAAAAGAGCATGTTCCTGTTGTGTGTGCAGACAGCCAGCAGCACAGGTAATATAAAGCTGAAAGTGACAATCAGGTAAATGAGGCAGCACAAAGCTTACATATTGCTTGTTTCCACAGGTCCAGGCATGAATGGATTGCGAATCATGACCCCATGTGCCAGAAAGTGTTTGCAGACCAATTTTTAGGCCCCTGTTTTTGGGACCAGCATGAGAGATGATGGGATCTGTAGAAGCCAGATGAGTTGCATTTAAATAGGGCCAGAATTGAGTTCCTCGTGGCATTTTGCTATTGCTAATTGGAAAAATTTAAATTAATTTGGCAGTGATGTCACACGCAAAGGAATACCATGAGATATAGACAGCGTTAGAACAATGAATAGCAAGTTAATTAATGGTGTCAGTTAGTATAAGGGGAAAGTAATAAAGTCTAAATCAGTGTATGGTTTATATGTCAATCCGCAGTATGGTAAATAAGATTGGTGAATTACAGTTTAGATTTTCTTGTGGAAATATCCCATATGCCCATCTTTGACACCTGGCTCAAAGGTAGGCGAGACTGGGTATTAAATATAATCAGGAAAGATGATCAGAAAAGATAAGAAAAGTTGGAGAGATGATGGCAATATTGATTATGGGGAGTATAGCAGATCTCGAGAAAGGGAATATCCTACAGGGGTCCAGGATAGAATCTATTTGGCCAACCTGAAGAATAAAAAAGGTGCAATTACATTTCTCAGTGTAATCTATAGACACCAATGAATGGGAAGGATGTCGAGGAAGAGATTTGCAAGGAAATTACTGGAATCTGGCAAGGTATTACTGTTCACTAAATTAAAGAATGGGGCAGAGAGGTTCCCAGTTAAAGACAGAATTAAAAAGTGAAGGTGACTATTGGGAAGTCATAAGTAATCTTAATGTTGGTGATATTTCGATAGGTCTGTGAAGCAGTAATATTCTGTTGGTATGTCTGGATAGAACAAAGAACAAAGAGCAACACAGCATGGGAAACAGGCTCTTTGGCCCAACGAGCCCACGCCGCCGTCCTAACGTCCTAATGACATATCCTTGTCTTTAGGCTATGCCTAAAGACATATTGAAGATTCCCATATAGGGACCAATATAGGGACAATTTGTTACCCAATCAGCCTAAGAGCACATTTTTGGGATGTGGGAGGAAACCGGAGCACCCGGAGGAAACCCACGCAACCACGGGGAGAACGCGCAAACTCCCGCAGACACAGGCCCAAATCCATGCGTCAGCACAGCAACAGCGATAGTTTCTGAGCTGTCATGTTGCCCATCAGATGGTCCAGTTTAAGCATACACTGACGACATGAAGCACTAGGCAACTCCTGAAGCAACCTCCAAGAGCAGCTCTCGCACGACATGCCGCATGCATGCCCCTTGTTGGTCAACAAGTTGGACCGAATTGCCTGCGGAAACAAATAAGACTTGATTAAACATGCTAAAAAAAAACTAAGACATTCCCGAGACGAAACTAAAAGATAGTCTACTACTATTTGGTCCTCCTGATATTCAAACAGTCGTGCTATATCTCTCTATCTGCAGAAAACTCATGTGGCTGTCCAAGAGACCCTTAAACAACTCTAGCGTGCCTGCTCCCACCACCTTACTCGGCAGTGCATTCCACACCCCCACTACCCTTTGTGTGAAAAACTGGCCTCTAATATTCATCTTATACATAGCCCCCCTCACCCTGAGCCCGTGACCCCTCGTTCTATCCATTTCTAATGGTGGAAAAAGCTTACCACCATTTACTCTATCTATACCCCTCATAATCTTATATACCTCTAAAAGATCCCCTCTCAGCCGACGTCTTTCAAGGGAAAATAACCCCAGTGTTTTCAATCTTTCCTCGTAAGACAGCCCTTCCATACCAGGCAGCATCCTGGTAAATCTCCTCTGCACTCTCTCCAGGGCCTCTACATCCTTCCTGTAGTACGGCGACCAGAACTGGACGCAGTACTCCAGATGAGGCCTAACCAACGTTCTATACACCTGCAACATCAGACTCCTACTCTTGTATTCTATACCCCTTCCTATGAAGGCTAACATACCATACGCTTTTTTTTACCACATTCTCCACCTGTGAAGACACCTTCAGAGACTTGTGAACTCGCACTCCCAGGTCTCTCTGCATCTCTATACTCCGGATAGTTTTACCTTTTATCCTGTAACTCCCCTCTACATTATTCCGGCCAAAATGCATCACCTCGCATTTATCCGGATTAAATTCCATTTGCCATCTATCTGCCCAATCTACCAGCCTATCTATGTCATGTTGTATTGCCAGGCACTGCTCCTCAGTACCCGCCAATCCAATCATCTTAGTGTCATCAGCAAATTTGCTGATCACACCACCTACCCCCTCTTCCAAGTCATTTATATACACCACAAATAGAAGGGGTCCTAGTACAGAGCCCTGTGGCACACCACTAGTGACAGACCTCCAGTTGGAAAAAGAGCCTTCCACTACTACCCGCTGTCTCCTCCTCCCAAGCCAGTTCTCAACCCATCTACATATCTGGCCCTGTATCTCATGCGTCTTCACCTTTTCTATCAGCCTACCATGAGGGACCTTATCAAACGCCTTACTGAAATCCATATAGACGACATCAACGGCTTGTCCTTCATCAACCGTTTTTGTCACCTCTTCAAAAAATTCCACTAGATTCGTAAGGCACGACCTCCCCTTAACGAAGCCATGCTGCGTATCCCTGATCAGATCGCAGCGCTCCAGATGCTCATACATCCTGTCCCTGAGAATCCTCTCCATTAGCTTACCTATAACTGAAGTCAAGCTCACCGGCCTATAGTTCCCTGGGTTATCCCTCTGACCCTTTTTAAACAACGGTACTACATTTGCAATCCTCCAGTCCTCTGGGACCTCCCCTGAGTCCAAAGAGGAGACAAAGATTTGCGTCAGAAGCCCAACAATGTCATCTCTCACCTCCCTTAGCAGCCTGGGATAAATACCATCAGGCCCTGGAGCTTTATAAGTCTTTATGCTATCTAAAAGCCCCAACACTTCGTCCCTCATAATGATTATTTCCTTTAACGGGTCCTCAAATTCCTCAAAGCCGGCATCAGACATCAGGCCCCTCTCCCGCGTGAATACCGACACAAAGTATTCATTCAGGATCTCCCCCATTCCCTCAAGCTCTAAGCATAGTTCCCCTCCTCTGTCCCTGAGAGGTCCAATCTTCCCTCTAACCATCCTTTTGCTCCTTACATAGGAGTAAAATGCCTTAGGATTTTCCTTAATCCTACCTGCCAAATCCATTTCGTGGCCCCTTTTTGCCTTTCTGACACCCCTTTTAAGATCCTGTCTACACTCTCTATATTTTTCCAGCGCTGCCTCTGTCCCCAGTTGCCTGGATCTAACGTACGCCTCCCGCTTCTTCCTGACCAAGTCCTCAACATCCCTAGTAACCCACGGTTCTCTAATCCTACCTTTCCCATCCTTCCTCCTTACCGGCACGTGTCTTTCATGCAAAAATTTTAGTTTTCCCTTGAAAGACTCCCACATGTGCAGTGTCGACCTACCCTTGTCTTGATACTTGAAAGATTGTGTGGAAGTTTGAATGAAAATGGCAATACAAGGCAGAAGAATGCTGAAAGGAGAGATTTAAATCTTGGAAATTGATCCTTGGTGTAGGAACCCGAGATAAAGTATTATTTGGGAGATTTGAAAGCTTGTTTTTCAAAAGTGGAGTTTGAAAACACTCATGTGGAAGTCAGAATTCCCGTGAGACCAGCTGGCTCACAGTGTGACAAGCATCAGGGTGGGGGAGGGAGGTAGATTTGATAAGAAATTGTATTGAGTGGCATCTTCCACTTGGGTCATACATTGATGTCATCATCCATGATTTCAAATTCCCACCAGCCTTTGTGGACCTTCAATAATGCATTAGTGATGGATGTGAAGCATTTCAATGAGCTTTAAAGGAAAGGGTATTCATAGGCATAACTCTGCTCTGATATAGAAGCAATATATCATGGAATCTGGAGATCTACTGCCATAGTGCTCCATATGTGAAGGACAATGCAAGCTGGAGAAAAAGCACTTAATTTTTCAATTAAGCATTGAGTTCAATAATTTCAGACCGAGAATGCTGTCCATCATTTTGAATTTACCTTTTTCCCCTAAATACTCATCTGCATTTTGTTCTCATGTTTTTGCTTTCAGATAGTTTTGATATTTATACTGCTTTTAAACCTACACTGGGTCAATGTTTTGTGTTTTAATATGATCATTACCTATCCTTTTACCTGTGTTCCATGACATCAATGTCATTTAAGCTGTCTGGCCTCTAGCCTCTCAGTGATTTTCTCTTTTCCCCCACCTGCTCATTACCACTTCATTAATAGCATAAAACCCACTGCATTTCAACCTTCTCAGCTCTGTTTCTGAATCATACTGGACTTAAAACATTAATCGTTTTCCTCTCCACAGAGATTGCCTGGTTAGCTGAGTTTTTCCAGCACTTTCTGTTGTTATTTCATAATTCTGCTCCAATGGTCACATTCGAACTATATCTTTCTGGATTGATAGTTTATACATGGAATTATAATGGAAATAAGAGTTATTATTTCCACCTAAGTACAGACAAACCAAATTGATTTTCTCCTTTGGGTATAATTCACTGGTAATTTGGTTAGCATTACTTTAAGGTTTTCTGACTCTCAACTAAAATCGTCACTCAATACTCATCTGCATAATAATTCACAACTCTGCAGAATCCCTGGTAGGAAAAAAAAACTGTACATAAGTCAAATTTAAAGGAGATCAACTTAAATCTACAATAAGATGCACAAAAATTCAGAACATTTCTGAAGAACATTAAAGGTATCTAGATTATCAACAACCTTTGCCTGAACTGAAAGAACGAGGAATTGCAAAGTTCCAAGAGGAACATCTAGTGATAGGCAAGAGTTTAAAAGCAACTGATTGTGCATTCAGCATCCAACATTTGTGTTATGGGTGCTGCAGTGCAGATGTTGCTGCACAGATGCATGTGAAGAGGTTTTCCCTCTGTAGCACTCTTCAGCATCATCAAATAGACCAGCATGGTAGTGTTCCTATAAGAATGTGAAGCCAAATTTTAGGCTCCAGCTGTCCATTAATACCCTTGTACATGTGCAAGTTCAATGATGCATGGTCACTGCAGCTGTCCTTACAGCAAATAACACAGCTCAGTATTTGCCTCTTTGCTAACAGGCTCTGAGAAAGCCAATCTCCTCAGCTGTCATCAGCAACCTTTCCTGTGCCTGCAGAAATAATTGCCATCTTGACTGATATAACCAAAGATTTAATGCTGAAAATAAACGAAAACAAAGAATGGTGGAAATAATTTACAGGTCAGACAGCATCTGTGAAGGGAAACAGAGTTTCAGGTCAATGACATTTGATCACCCTGATCATTTTGTTATGTTCATTGGTTTGTAATGTAAAACATGGCACACTGTCCTGACGTGCTTCTTCAGAATCTTCCAACTTAATAATTAGTTGTATATTTTCACCTCATTGTGATTTCATTTTTATTTAACAGCAATTAATACTGAATAGTTTGGCTATTTCTTTTCCCAGTTGTTTTCAGAAGGTGGTAACAGGCCTTCCCTTTGAACCACTGCTTCGTTGTGATGAAGGATGATGAGGACTCTGACCCAGCAATTATGAATCATTATGGAAGTAAATAAATCCAAATGAGAATAGTATGTGACTCAGAGGTATTGGTGTTGCTACATCTCACAATGGAGACTACCTTCATTGTAAAGATGGGATTTGCTTTCTTAAACCGAGAAGGTACATTAATATTGGTGTCAATGGAGTGTTTTGTTACTGAATTGTGAAACTGATCAGGTGGACTTGGTAGAAATTCAATTTAAACATACCAGAATTTGCTATCCAGGAAGAATTGTTATTTTACTAGTTTTTCTTGAACATTAAGCTTTGTTAATCCAGTGAATTTACAGTGGGATCTGACAATGGAAACATGTGGCTAATAATAACATAAATGCAGCTAGAATCTACTTCTACACTGTTAACCAATGAGTTAAAAAGTATTGTCATGAAAATTCCTAGTTACTACTCATTGACATATTTGGCTGGAAATTATTTAATGTGTTCATATGAAATTCCATTGATCAATATTTTATGGGTTATGCATTTGAAATAAATGAGTTGCATTTCTGTTAAAGTAATGAACAGAGAATGTCATATGAAGGTGTTAAGTGTAACGGTTCAGTCATTTCTAAGCTTTAAAAAAATTCCAATTGCTCTTTGCTTACAATGTGATAAGTACTATGTGTACAAGATACATGGTGCATTGGAATGTCAACTATCCATCATGGTGGAGTGATGCCTATGAAATAATTAAAATTGATAAATATTGATTTTACATATTGAGCACAACAATACTGGGTCCACAGGAATGAAGACAATGGCAACAAAAACATAAATTAAACTCTCTTCGGGGTGTGTATTGATACCACTGGGGTTATCCTAAAGTGGGTGGCTATAACAATATTAATCTGTGTTTTACAATTTGAGTTTCATTCTATGGGTTTCAGACTTCCTGGAATATAGGATGTAGATGAATTACCATTGCTCTCACCTTTCTTGCTCTATTTAGGTTACTGAACTACTTCCTGTATTGCATCCAACATTGTGGCATCACCTTCCACCACTGACCTCTTGTGCGACTTTCAAACATGCCTTCATAATTTTCTCAGCCAGCTTCTTCCTTCCATTAGGGAAACGTGTGTCCAGACTTCACAGCTCCCAGCAATGCAACCAGAGACGCATTACTAAAGTTTATGCCAAAATTGTTTCTCTCTTCCTCCCAAATCCAACTGCTTAAGTTTACATGTTTGGAGTATCCCTTTAAAGAGTGAAGTTGAAATCACATTATGTGGGACATCATTATGATTGCTGATATAAATTAGTCAAGAAATTCAGGAGCCATTTGGCACTGACAAATGTGCTGTGCTTACTTCCATGTTTCTGTGCACAACCAGGCCTCCTCACTCTCTGCTGTTCATGAACTTAAAATCCAGGCCAATGTATCAGCCTATGAGTTAGAGGTAGTGCAGTACTTATTGCAAACAATACAGCAAACATTTAATTTACTCAATTAGCAAAGGCCACTTAAACAGCATACTGAAGCAAATAGTCTACAACGTCTGTTTAAGAGTGTCTCAATGAACTACAGTAAACGGAATACATGGCGAGATTACAGCAACATCTCCCAATACAACCAATGGCTTCTCCAGCAAATGACAGTCATTGAAGGTATTTACACAGAAACTATATATATTCAATCTCAGCCACTTGCTGTAAGACAGCCACCAGGTGAGAAAAACAGGGGAATTACCCAACAATCCCCATTCTGACTGGGAATAATCACATCACTACATGCAGCTGCCCTTATTTGACATTTAAGTCAGACAAGAGGACATTACTATTATAGAGAGCTTTGCAATGAGATGATATCACATGTAAGGCTAAATTGGACAAAGATTCCCACAAAGTCAATCATTTCTATAAGGTCAACAATTGAAGAAGAAGTGATGGAAGCCCCATTGTTTATTAAATTCTTAAAATACTTGCTAATGATCCTGTTTCTTGTATTAACATTGGTTCCTTGGGCAGATTCTTCCACACATAAATGTTTCTTAAAAAATTAAGTGAATGAAAATATGTGTAAGCCCTGAAACAATATTTTTGAAGGCAATGGTTCCTATTAAGATAAACAAGAACAGTATTTAGATTCTTTTCTTTGCTGTTTGCTCAATCAATATTTTCTTAACACGGATCTGTCAAGATCTGAAGCAATAAGAAATGACAGATTCACCTTCCACATTCCTCACACTCTGCCAATTAATAATTGAAATGTTTTATAATATGAATGATACATACAGTCTAAAATAATATTCACATATAAATATTATGCAGGTGATACTGATATTGAATTTCTAAAACAAATTATCCATACAATTAAACTTATGTTTATTTTCAAAATAATGTTCTTGAATTGGAATCTTGTCAAATTTATCATACTTATAATCTTCTCAAACATCAGGGCTCTTAGATTTAATTAATGCTCTGTGAATGGAATATGACCTTTATATCTATTTTGATGTCTTGTGATATTTTTCCAAGGACAAAACAAAAATATAAATAAAGAAAATTAACAATGGTAAATGACAAATCTGTATGCTACTGCAAATTCTAGATATAATTAACATTAGTCATGAGCAAAACTGGAAGATGGCCAGACAAACCCCTACATTTTAATTCTGTTTAAAATAGAATTTATTGAAGTTATCATTGCAAACTATTATAATGTGCATATTTTCTAGTGCAATGTTCAACATTGCTGTTTATGTGAGAAATACAAAGGTGATCAAGCTAAATAGTTTCTCTTTGGGCATAACAGGAGTATTATGTCCTTTAAGGTCCCAATGTCGGGAACAAAGTTCACAATATTTTTATGTATTATCAATCATCTACTAGTCAGAGGTATGTGAAGTGTTGTGCCTCAAAGGAGGGAGATATTGGCAGAACCTAATTCATTATGGCTTGTGCTATATCACTGATGGCAGCCATGCCATATCTTTAAGGCTCAGATTACCTCAAGTTACTGGCTGAAATCGACTGAGATAAAATGGGCGTCTGCAGGGAGAAACAAAATCTGATAATTAATAACAAGTCAGGGAATATGAAATCTCTGATATTTAACTTCACTTATAATATCTAGAAGCAAATAAGATACAATAAATTTATTTCTAAACTAGCTATAAAAGCAAATAAATCTTCATGTTGCACTCCAAACATTAAGCCAAATTAAGACAAACAAATATAACTACCTGATGCTATCCATGATGTGAGAAATGATTGGCAGATTAGAAAGCAAACTATGATAGCCAGAAGTTTGGAGTGAACCAATAATGGATTATTAAATGTATAGTTGTTGCATCTTAATGTCACACTTTGTGAAATATCCTATTTAAGGGATTTACAGTAAATATATGGAAACATTCTGTGAATCCCTTTGCAGTTCACATTTGAATTCCTGATGAAAGTAAGGGTCATTAAGTATGTTCAAGTCTGAGATAGATTTTTAATCAGTAAAGGAAGCAAGGGTTATGGAGATAAGGCAAGAAAATGGGGTTGAGGATATCACATGGTGGAGCAGAGTTGATGGGGCAAATGGCCTACTTCTGTTCCTGTGCCTTACAGTCTTATAATTCTCTGATCTTGTGCTTCAGGTGGGAAAGACAGACTCACAAAGAGCATAGATTGGACAGATCATTATAACACTGCTTCTTTGATTGTAAGGCAGATTCATCTCTCAATTTGTACTCCTGGCAAAAGCTCTGTGCTGGGAGCACAAATTTGTCAAATTTGTAAAGTAAAATTTATCTTTTTCCTAACATCATCAATCCCTTCTAGTCAAGACCAAAGAATAACTAAGAAATTTGGTATTTTTATTCGATACTTAGGTTCCGAAGAAAGGTTCATCATGTCTTAATGTCATGCTCCTTCAGATGCTGCAATCTAAGGGTATTCAGACATAAAACTTCCTCCAGCTCTGTGGGACACTATCCTTAATCATACTTGCAGGATATGAGGCAGAAGACTGGTAACTCTGTTTCATTTTTACATCGGTTTACCAAACCTACTTCTGTGTACTTTATCTCTCTGTTGAGGTGAAGAGTCTTATGGGCAATGTTAAAAGAGATCAGAGACCTGGCAGTATGAACCTTTGTTTTTTTTTCTCCCAACTGTTGCTCTTGGAAATAGGCAAAGATTTTGAGAATTAGAGGTTGATAAAACAGGGTTAAATAGTTCATTTATATAATAGGGACAAGTAGGCGATCTGAGGGTAGTCGAACAGTTATGGCCCAATTAGCATAATGTAATTAGATTTACTCACAATGTAGATAAAGAAAAATTGAATTAAAACAAGTCTTGGTCTGGAAAAAAGCAAATGTTATCAGGATAATAGGGCACTAAACCCAGATTAACTGTTTGAAATAGCTGGCAAAGAAAGTTGCAGACAAGCAGTAGATAATGTTTAAGTACAAATTAGTTTAAGATACAAAATATTTCAATCAGAACTAGAAGGATTATGACAAAGTCAGAAAAGCATCTTAACGATGAGTCAAATGCACTGATTTGAGTACAACAACATAGATAAGACTAAGAAAAAAATTCTGCTGACGGAGTATAAAAAGCTAAGGTTTAAATTTAAAAAGCTGAAACACAAAGCAGTCTGTGAGTTGCTATGTGAACCATGAGAAAATAGACATAGGATAAATAAAATCAAAAGATACCATGAATGGCTGAAAGATTGGTATGGGAGAAATGGGTTGTGATTTATGGGCAATAGTGGCAGTACTGGGGAAAGAGGAAGCTGCATCATTGAGATGGCCTTCACTTGAACCGTGCTGGACCCAGATGAGTTGTATGACCATGATCAGGATTTTCTGTGCAATGGAGGTGGCCCACTATTGGCTGGTATCATTTGATTCCGCTGTTATCAACAGAGTTTCCTGTTGAATGCACCTTTTGCCGCCGGGAAACCCATCATCAGGATCAGAGGATCTCACTGGCATGAACTCTATAGTTACAGGCCAAAAGATTCTGGCCTATAACTGTTGAGAGAGCTTTAAACTAAACTATTGGGGAAAAATTGACAAGAGGGAAGATTTAGAATGTTATTGAGAAAAGGCAAGGCAGTAGTGCAGGGTAGCAACATAAGAAATGATAACTGGAATGTGACAGGCAAGAACAGAGCACACAAACATAAAAATGAACTAGTAAATAGAGTCCAAGTTGGGGAAAAAACAGAATTAAAGGTTCCTTATTTGAATGCATGCAACATTTGTAACAAGATAGAACATTGGATATTGGAACATTGGCCTTTACCAAAGTACTGAGTATAAGAGTTGGAAAGTTATGGTGAGGCTGTACAAGACATTGGTGAGGCTGAATTTAGAGTATTGTGTGTAGTTTTGGTCACCTAATTACAGGAAGGATATTAATAAGGTTGAAAGAGTGCAGAAAAGGTTTACAAGAATGTAGCCGGGACTTGAGAAATTGAGTTACAAAGAAAGGTTGAATAGGTTAGAACTTTATTCCCTGGAGCGTAGAAGAATGAGGGGAAATTTGATAGAGGTGTACAAAATTAGATGGCTATAGATGGAGTGAATGCAAACAAGCTTTTTCGACTGAGGCTAGGGAAGAAAAAAAATAGAGGACATGGGTTAAGGGGGAAAAGTTTACAGGGAATATTAGTGGGAGGAGTTTTCACACAGAAAGCGGTGGGAGTGTGGAATGAGCTGCCAGGCGAAGTGGTAAATGGAGGCTCACTTTTGACATTTAAGAAAAACTTGGACAGGTACATGGATGAGAGGGGTGTGGAGGGATATGGTCCAGGTGCAGGTCAGTGGAGACTAGGCAGAAAAATGGTTCAGCACAGCCAAAAGGGGCCAAAGGGCCTATTTCTGTGCTGTAGTGTTCTATGGTTCTATGAATTGATAGCACAAATTGAAATAAATGGACATATGATAGCATTGACAGAAACCTTTAAGTCTGAAAGACTGGTTAAGGGATTTTCACAATAACTTCATTGCAGTGTTAATGTAAGCCTACTTGTGACATTGTCTCATAGGGTTGAATTTCGTAGGTACCAGAGACAGACTGAGAGACAAAGAACAGGGACAGGCAGTAAAATCATGAAGAGTCAATCAGATTTTAACCGTGGTGGAATGGAAAATGGACAGATTACACAGAAGAGGGAAAGCCAACTGACATATTTATTGGCCAAATAAGAGGCCATTTACCAATACAGCAGATTGATCTCTGTTGTGTGAGGAAGCAGCTAGCTAAAAGGAAGTGGCCTTCCAATGACACGCCAGGAAAAGATTTTATGAGAATAAGAGGATACTGTAGCAGGGGGGGAGCAATGGGGAGCAGCTTATTGCAGCCCCAGCAATTTTCCTGGAGGGGTTGTCCCTGTTGAAGATCTGATCTCCTGCATACCTCATTTCACACACTTTTAAAAATTAGTTCATGAAAAACTAAGGTTAGTAATAGGAATGACAGCCAACAACATATCAAAAACAAAAGAGCAAAGAGATATTACAGGGGTTAAGGAGTATGTCTACATTTTGGCAGTTATAATAAAGGTTATAAAAGCTTTTTGAGATACATAAAAAGAAGGGGGACATCAGGAAGAAAATGAGACAGAAAGAGAAAAGGAAGACAATTTTATAGCAGAGAATAAAGCAACTGCAGAGATACATCACAAATCTTTATCTTGTTTCACAAGGAACATAAGGGAAATACTGCATTAACATTAAAGAAGCACATTCATATAGATTTCCCATACTTGTATTTTTAGAGTGAAAAAATCGAATTGGTTTTGTGTCTATGCAAAACTGAACTCATTGAATCTTCTATGATCAACCCTAATTTAGTTTTAACAGGAAGATGGTGGCATAGTGATAATATGACTGGACTAGTAATCCAGAGACCCAGGCTAATCTTCTACAGGCACAGGTTCCAATCTCATTACAGCAGTTAGTGGAATTTAAATTCAATTAATAAATCTGGAACTATAAAGCCAGTATCAGTAACGGTGACCATGAAACCAACATTGATTTTTGTAAAAACTCATCTGGTCCACAAACACTCTGACTTGCATGTGATCTCAGATACACAGCAATATATTTGACTCTTAAGTTCCTTCTGAAATGGCCTGATGACTGACTCAGTTCAGGGGTAATTATGGATTGACAATAAATGCTAGCCCTGTCAGTGGTGTCCACATCCCATGATGAATAAGGAAAAAAATGGAGAACTGGGTTCAACTGTTGAGAATTCATTCAACGGTGAACAACAGGAAAGCGCCTGAGCAAAATACTCTACTAGAGAATCGGTGCAGACTCGATGGGTTGAATGGCCTCTTCTGCACTGTAGGGATTCTATGGGTGGAATTTTCCCATTCTGCCTGCCGTGGGAATTGTATGGCAGTACATAAAATTCAGCAGACCTCGGGCAGGAATTCCCAGCTTTGGTGCGAATGTGGCTGAAAAACCCCTCCTATCAGTTATGGAGTTTAATGCAGACAAGTGTGAGGTATTGCACTTTGGAAGGACAACCAAAGTAGAACATACAAGATAAATAGTAGGATACTGAAGAGTGCAGTGGAACAGAAGGATCTAGAAATACAGATATGTATTTCCCTAAAAGTGGCATCATAGGATAGGGTCGTAAAGAATACTTTTGGTACATTGGCCTTTACAAATCAAAGTATTGAGTATAAGAGTTGGGGTGTTATGGTGAGGTTGTATAAGACATCGATGAGGCCGAATTTAGAGTATTGTGTGCAGTTTTGGTCACCTAATTACAGGAAAGATATTAATAAGGTTGAAAGAGTGCAAAGAAAGTTTATAAGGATGTAGCTGAGACTTGAGAAACTGAATTACAAAGAAAGGTTGAAGAGGTTAGGACTTTTTCCTTACAGCATAGAAGAATGAGGGGAAATTTGATAGAAGTGTATAAATTTATGATGTATGTAGAGTGAATGCAATCAAGTTTCTCCGCTGAGGGTAGGGAAGAAAAAAGTTAGGGGACATGGGTTAAGGGAGAGAAGTTTAAAGGGAATATTTGGCGGGGGGGCTTCTTCATGCAGAGAATGGTGGGAGTGTGGAATGAGCTGCCAGATGAAGTGGTAAATGGAGGTTCAGTTTTGACATTTAAGAAAAACCTGGACAGATACATGGATGAGAGGGTGTAGAATGATGTGGTTGAGGTGCAGGTTAGTGGGACTAGGTGGAAAAATGGTTTGGCACAGCCAAGAAGGACCAAAAGGCCTGTTTCTGTGCTGTAAAGTTCTATGGTTCTATGAACATAGCAGTATTTTGGCACTTAAAATACGTTGTTCATTACATTAAATGCAGTTTTAATTATTGATCAGAACGTTGAAATGTTCTTGAATAATGCAGTAACATTTTGACAATAAACCCTTATCTCACAATTACAATAACCCCTTACCTCACAATCACAATAACCCCTTATCTCACAATTACAATAACCTCATACCTCACAACTGACAATAACCTTACAATCACAATAACCCCTTACCTCACAATTACAATAACCCCACGCCTCACAATTACAATAAGCTGAATACCTCACAATTACAATAACCCCATGTTTCACAATTACAATAAGCTGAATACCTCACAATTACAATAACCTCAAATCTATTTCAATAATCCCCTACCTTACAATCAAAATACCGCCTTACCTCACAATTACAGTAAGCTCACACCTTACAATTACAATAAACTCATATCTCACAATTACAATAACTTCATACCTCACAAATACAATAACCCCTTACCTCATAATTACAATAATCCCACACCTCACAATTACAATAGCCTTATACATCATAATTACAATAACACTTTACCTCACATTTACAATAACCCCATCCCTCACAATTACAATAACCCCATTCTTCATAGTTGCAGTTGTGTTAATGCTTTGGCATGAATGTTGTTACTCATGCAAATCCTCACAAAGGGTAAATGCTGTGGGGTAAAATTTCCAGTCCTGCCCACTGCAGGAATCATTTGATGACCATTTAAAAAGTCCATTGATTTCAGGTAGGTATTTCCAGTCTTGGGGCAGATGTGACTGGAAAATCCTGCCCTGTGTTTTTGCTACAAATACAGAGAAAAAAATACTTGGCAATCACAGTAATGCTACTACATATTCCTACACACCAAAGAGAATGTCTTCCAGTATTGCACCTTTGATCTAACATCTGTAAGACACCCAGGCAGCATGATTCCTTTTTCATATTATTCCTCTATTTTCAGGAGGGCACAATCTTCAACTGCAACTTTAAATAGCAACTGTTTTTACAATTATACATAAAAATATGCACTAAAACCATTTTCATGAAGTTATAGCTGTCTCATATGTTAATTTATTCACACACTGAGTTGAAGTTGTAGATATCAATCTGTCAATAATGTACTTGACTTTGGAGAATAGCTCAATGCAAAATAATTACAGTGTCCTTTTTTTCTGTTGCTGGTCCTCGATGGGGAAATCAATGATGATGTTTGTCCTGGTGGATGATGCATCAATGCCTCGTTTGATGGATAGATGCATTATAGTTGACTGATGTCTATGAGGAACTCTGGCAGCATCCAGAAATATAAACATTTACATTCTGTAGACTTTCACTGCCATTGACGATACTTTATCTTCGGTCAACAATATCCACAGGCCAAATAGGGAAGGCGATGGCTGAGTAGTATTATCACCAGAGTATGAATCCAGAAACTCAGTAAATGTTCTGGGCACCTGGGTTCGAATGCCGCCATGGCAGATTGTGGAATTTGCATTCAGTAAAAAATATCTGGGATTAAGAATTTATGGATGACCATGAAACTACTGTTGATTGTCAGAAAAACTGATTCACTGATGTCCTTTAGAGAAGGAAATCTGCCACTCTTATCTGGTCTGGCCTTTATGTAACTCCAGAGTAACAACAAAGTGAATGACGCTCAACTGCCCTCCAAGGATAACTAGAGATGAGCAATAAATGCTGGCCAGCCAGCTACACCCATGTCCCATGAATGAATTTTTAAAAATTCCAGCAGATTAATTTTATTTCTACCACTAAACCCACTAAATGATTTGAAATCCCAGTTCCTGGGAATGAAGCTCTTGTGTATAGTAGACACAGTTTTATCATCGTGTTGGAGGCCAGAAAACTGACTGTAATGCCCCAACTTGAATCATTTGCGTGACCCCAACCACATTAGTTGCCACTGAGGATACCATTCCTTTAAAGGATGGATACTCACTCCCAGGAAGTGCTGGTCATTGGAAGGCTAGCAACTCAACAGCAACATTGAGAAGGATGAGTCCTGCTGGGTCTGTCAGGAAGAAGAATACAGCTTTGAAGAATGCCACACTCCCAACTATGGTAAACAGGGCCTGTTGATGTCAACTCCAGCATGAGGCACTACGTGTCGGCAAGACCAGAGAGAGTGTGAACATCAACATGAGGCTGAGGAGCAGAGACCCAGATCATGGAGATGACTGGCAACACCAAGGGTCTACCAAGTCTCCTATACAAATGTACAAGGGGCTGTGCAGGGCGAGGCTGAGCAGGGCAAGGCTGTAATTGTCAGTGATCTGGTCCACCACATATCCCACTTACCCTAAGAAGACATGACACCACTTGGTTTGGAGGCTTTCCCCTGCCAGTGGCCCTGAAGGTGACAGCAGCACTCAATTTCTTTGCCTCTGGACCTTTCTAGGGAGTAACTGGGAATGTGTTTGGAATTTCACAGTCAGTAACAAATTAGTGCATTCAATAAGTGGCCAGTGTATTTTACAGAAGGGCCCATCATGATGTGAGTTTGCTCTGGATGAGGAAACCAGTCTCATGCAGTTATCACTCGGTTTCATAGGGTGCAGGGATCAAGAGACTGCACTCATGGGCAGCAATCTGTAAGATTCCGCCAATGTGCAGTTGTGTGACCATCAAAAGCACATTCTGCACATTTGTGCATTATTCCCTGGGAGTTGCAATGACTCCTACATCCTTAGACACTCCCAGGTGTCTGGGATCTTCAAAGGGCCAGAAGTCTATAAGGGTGGTTGCTGGTGGATAAGGGTTATCCATTTAATTTGTGCTGAGGACTCCAGTGTGTCACTCCCACACTCCTGTCTGAGAAAGGTGCAACACTGCTCATTCCACACATGCTTCCTCATAGAGCAGAAGATGTGGTTAAAATCCATGCTAGATTATTGCAGGAGACGAAGCTCTACATCACCACAGGAGGGATCTTGATCCTCACTGGTGAGCTCTGCTACAATCTCCTTGAACTCGATGACGTCAATGATCTCTGCCACCCCTCCCCGTCGAGGTTTGCTCACACTTGTTGTGTGCAAATTTGGCCTGTATGAAGACAAAAGAAAGGAATATGATCAGAGAGAATGGAGCAGAGGTTTGGGTGAAATTCATGTCCCCTATGCATGGTGTGCCCTCCCTAGAAGGAACAGAGAATGGAGTTGGAGCAACAGAAAACATGGAACGGTGGCCTTGTGAAAGTTGTTGAGAGAATGAACGTTGATATGTGTTCCCCACTAATGGGTGTGAGATCTGTGAAGAGAGTAGGTGTTTGAGTACATGATGCCATTCTGAGAGTTGGATAGTGAAGGTAGCTGAGAGACGACCTACCCTGGCAGAGTGATGAGAACATCCACTTTTTGCTCTGGATGGCTCTTTGTGGCCGAGTGGCAGCCATGCTGACATCCAGGGCAACAGTCTGATAGGCTGGAGAGGTGAGGTTAGTGTGTTTCTTTGAGTTGCCTCTGGGGTAGAATGCACGCCGATGACTCTGCATTCACCCCAAAAAAGGCCCTTGAGGATTCCGGAACTGAAAGCCAGTGCTGCCTTATTCTTGAGGTTATTAGCCTTTTCCCTTCTGGATTGCTGACGTGGTCTGGTGAGGACAGGTGGGCTGCGAAGAATGATGTGAATGTGTTCGACTGTGTTTAAATATGGCGCCGAGACCTTCATGTCCACCATCTGAGGGCTTGCAAATGTATCAGCTCTACTACCAGCAGAATCAAAGGGGAACTCATCTCTTCATAATTAATGATGTTCCAAGCATAGATTCTGGTATGGGATCCAATCACTCTGGTCGTTGTGACAGGCGTCACCAGACCCAGTTGGTATTGCACTTTGTCTCAAAAAAAGGAGAATTCTGCCCATTGTAATTGATTGCTAGCTTTTACAATTGTCAGTCACAAAATTATTTTTAGAAAGTACTTGTATAAAATTATGCATTCTTATATCTTCACTAATCTTACTAAAAATTAACAATGAGAAAAAAATGGAATGCTGAAGCTATTATTCTGAATCAACAACCAGCAACTAAACATTTAACAATGGCAATGCTGTTCCTTTTCTTCCTTTCACTCACAGTTTGCTGTAACTAGTTGCTAACAAACAACAGGATAATTTTTATTGACTCCTTGTGACTCACGACTAGTGATTTACAAAGGCTTTGAATGGCAGTAGTAATGAGCAATGTGTCAAAAATGACTGTTGCTGAAGTTTGTAGCAAAGCCAGTGTAATATTTAAATTATTTCTCATGAGGTTTGTTTTATTCTAAATGCAGTCTATTTTACTGAAAGTAACGTGTATGAATTAGCAAGGATTCAGCTGAAGCATATAAAATGATATTCATTAATATGTATTCTTGGGGTGGTGGCGGGGGGCGGGATTGCAATTTACATTGGGCATTAAATCACTTGAGACATTTAGGTATCTAAACAATCTTCCAATTCCACCTAAACAAGAGCCAATTTTGTGGTATATACCGCAAACCTAGAGCAACGTTCGGGGGTCGCTGGTTCAAATCCCACCAGTAGTTCACTAAATTTGAATTGGCTGGTTTGCTCAGATGGTTAGAGTGTGGCACCAATGATGCTGAGATGATGGGTTCAATCCCTGTACTGGTCAAACATGTTCATTCTGTATTAAAACAATCCTGGTTCCCATTAAATTCAGTACTAATCCCTTTAGTCGGTTAGTTCAGTTGGCTGGATAGTCAATTTGTGTTGTAGGAGAACAGCAACAGCATAGGTTCAATTCCTATACTGGCTGAGATTATTTATGAAGCCTGCCTGCTCAACCTTGCCCTTTGTTTGCGGTGTGGTGATTCTCAGGTTAAATCACCACCACTCAGCTCTCCCCCTCAAAGGGAAGAGCAGCTTATGATCATCTGAGATTATGGCTCCACGCAAACCAACTGTCTAAATTAACTGTATCTTAATGAAGCACCTAAATGAGTAGGAATTAAGTTAGTTAATTGGTATGTTATTGGAGAAAATTCATGCTGACTGAAAAATATCAATGTCACAATAAAGGCAACAGATTTTCCTTGCCATGGAGCAGATGGTAAAGGGGGTCATCTATGCTTACAACTGGTACTAATTATTACCCAAACAATAGGAAAATGTTCTGGATATAGACTGTATGGCATTCAACTTAATTTCAAGAAACATAGAACTGGAAATGATTTGATCATGTAGAAGTTGTGATTACCTACCGCAGAACTAGGAAAAGTTCCTAGGTTCTGGATTGCTCGGTTGCATGGGAGTTTACTTTTTTAAAAGAAATACAACTTTTGCATTTGTGAGTTAAATTAGTGAGTTAATGTTTAAATTCAAACTTAGGGGACTGATTTTTTAAACATGCATCCCACAACACTTTTGTAGTAATAGGTCCATCACCAAATTTAGTTGAGATCACTAAACAACATAGGAAACAAAGACAGTTCCACATGCCTATCTTTAAATGTCAGTTTGGCTCAATGATAAAAGGGATTAGGAACTAGGTCTAAAAGGGATTAGTAATTAGGTCTAAAACACTTTCTTCATTGCCCCTCATTTCTCTTATGAATCTCCTGTATACTCCTGAACATCAATTTCATTCATGGCTTTCAAAAGGCACCTGAAAAGAAAAAAATAAATTCCAAGGCTATGGGGAGAAGGTGGAATTGGGACTACCTGCAATGTTCTTGCAAAAAATCAGCATGGACATGATTGGCAAAGTGCCAGATTCTGTGCTGTAGCACAGTATTTTTTCGCACCCCAACTGAGTTTCCTGTTGTCTGCAACTCCAACCTGGAGTGCACAAGTTCCATAGAACATGTAAGGCACATCTCAAAGGAAACCACTGCCAGCAATTTATAAAGCAAGGAAAAAAATAGATTGCAAATTGATGTGAGCTCAGGATGTCCTCGAGTGCTTTGCAGCCAACAATTACTTTCAGTGCCAATAAACTAACAGCCACTAAGTTTCACAGCATTTACAAGCACGCATATTTGTGTTGGAGAATTACAAGTTAGAACCTTTAGGGATAAGAGAATATACGGCCATAGCAGAGAGCTCCTGGTCAAAGCATATCTGCCGGGGTATCTGCAGTGAGTGTAGATATCACAAGATTGTCTGAGCCACTATAATGTGAAAGCTTCAAATTTAATTATGCTCTTTCACCTGGAGTTTGATTCCTCCAGCGAGGATGAGAATGAAAGACAAATACTGCATCAGCCACTTAGAAACAGACAATAATGTTTAAAGTAGGTATTACAGAATATAAAGGGTCTACAGACAAAGAAGAAGTCAAAGCATTAGTGTCTCTGAGGATTGCATTGAGCAAGGCTGGTTGTTGATGACCTCTCTGGAATGTTTGTGGAGGAGTTGAGGTTACTTGAGATATGGTAGCGATGTACTTATTACCTGTGGCAATGAAGGTAACTGTGACATTCAGCTTTTTCACATCAGGTTCATTCTGGGGACCATTTGGAAACATTTGTGGGATCAGTTCATCATCAGCCCATCACCGCATCAAGGAATTAGTGGATACCTTGTTCTAAGAATGCGTCTGGGCATGTACTTCACTAAACTTTCTCTGCCTCCTCTTCCTCCTGCTGGTCATCCTCCCCAGTGATACCCAACTGATCAGCCTCCATGTCCTCCTCCTCCTTCAAGAGGTCACATTGTTGCAGATCCAGATTGTGCAAGGCACAGCACATGACCACAACGCAGGAGGAGATCAAGCGGCTGTACTGGAGGGCCCCACCAGATTGACCCACGCACAAGAATCACATCTTGAGGAACCCAATGCACCTCTCCACTGTTGCGCCGATGGCTACATGGGTGTCTGTCTCAGACACAGGCCTCTGCACAGGTGTCATCAGCCATGTCCGAAGCAGGTAACCCATATCACCCAGGAACCATCCTTGCAGTCTGGGGTCCTCCTCGAATGTCTCCGGGATGTCCGACCTCCTGACAATGGAGCTATCACGCATGCTCCCTGGATGTCTGGCGCAGACATGCATGATGGTTGCGGTATGAACACTGGCTGAATATTCAGGGAGTGGAACCCTTTCCTATTAACAAATCTTTGTGAATTCTGTAGGGGGCCTTGAGAGTGACATGTGTGCAGTCATTGGCCCCTGCACATTAGGCATCCCCACAATGGCTGCAGTCATTGGCCCCTGCAGCCTAGGCTTCCTGCTGTGCCTGGTCCAGGCTGAAGTTGATAAACTGACCAGTCCAGGCATACAGGGCTTCAGTGACCTGCCTCACATAGGTGTGCATGGCAGATTGGGAGATGCCACAGACATTTCCACTCGGGGTCTGGAAAGAACCAGTCACGTAGAAGTTTAAAGCATCTGTCAATTTGACAGCCACCAAGAATGGGTGCCCCCAATCGCCCTCCACTTCCCCACCTCTAGTTTCTCAAAGAACACTCGTGCATGGAACCGCTGGGGTCTCTACTCCCTCCTTCTCCTAGGTGCTCTTCTCCCTGCCTACACTCCCCCCTCAGGTGAATGTTGGTCACTTCCTGCCTCTGGTGGTTGTCTCCTTCTAAACCTGCAAATGGTAAGGCCTGGGCCTCCTGTACCTGAAATTCTTCCTCCAGCTCCTCCTCCTCAGCTCCAGCAGCAACCAAAAGAACAGCTAGATCTACTGGTTGAAAAAGCCATGTTGTCACTCTGAAAGGGGTGGGGAAGGGAATGGGGGGTTGGGAATAGGAGGTGGAGAGGAACACATGTAGAGATTATGGAACGCTACTTCTCCATAGCATATCCACAATCGTAGCCCCTCCCACAATTCCCCCAGCCACATGCTCTCCTCAATCACAGCCCCCAAAATCCCCCAGCCACATGTTTCCTACAATTATAGTTTCTTGAAACATTGAGAGGCTTCAGCAGTGTTATTTGCAAGGACTTTGTGTACATTCTTCAGCTGGAAATGAGTTGAGTGCGCTAGGATCCAGCAACACCCCAAGATCTGAGGTCAATGCTGAGATTTCAAGTCGGACTGTGCTGCAAGTCGGACATCTCCCTGCACAGCAACAGCTCCCACACCCCCTCGCACACTCACAGAGCTACCACCAACCAAGACAGAAAGTAGCTGCAACAACAGACACCCATAAGTAGCAGAGAGCTGTTGAAAGCGATGCACTTACCTCTTCACTGACCCTCACTAGTGGAGCACCCAAATCAGACTTTTATTGAGCATGACTGATATGTGCCAATTCCCGAACACAGTGGTAAAGGAGGAAATGCTGGTAAAGTTGGATGTCCAGCCCATTAAGCCAATTTAAATGCACAAACCCGCCTCACGCCGAACTTTACCAGGACACCTGTAAGTAGCAAATTTGTTGGTAAAATTGGGCCCATTGGCTGTGAAACTGAGCTCAGTAAAACTGCTGGTGCTCGCCCTATGAAAGCTCCAATGGTAGGACATGGGGCTTGCAGTGATTCTGACTACTTCGAATGTGGTTGGTGCTCTATGCTGACAAGCACATGCATACCAGAAACATCAGGAATGGCCAGATCATCATGTCAGTCAAGTTTCCAGGCTTGAACCTGTACTATTCATGTCGAGTGAATGCCTGTTCAAATCACTCACAACTGAACACAAATTCAACTGCACAGGTTATCACTTGCTTATGCTATTTAAGGAACAAGACAGTCAACCTACATTTGAAGTGCTTTTGACTGACTTTTGCTCTTGCAATGTTTTAATCTAATTTTGACTGACTTTTGCTCTTGCAATGTTTTAATCTAATTTGATATGATTTACTATTGTCATATGTACTGGTATACAATGAAAAATATTGTTTCTCATGTGAAACAGATTAAGCAAATTGTTCACAGAGCACACAGGGGAGAAAGAAAGGAGAGGATGCAGAATGTAGTGTTACAGTCAAAGCTAGGGCATAGAGAAAGATCAACTTAATATAAGGTAGGTCCATTCAAAAGTCTGATGGCAGCAAGGAAGAAGCTGTTCTAGTAATATAATAATGAAAGGAGTATATTACTAGTCAAATTGTGTTGAGTTGTTGCATCCATACAGGGAATACAGGGGGCTTGCTCACCTGTTAACATCAACAAATATTGCCATCCTACCTGCCACAGGAATCATAACAGGGTTGGGGGCGGGGGGAGCCTCACAAAGGCCCACTGACATCGGATGGAATTTTCCGGTTTTGGGACGAGCACGATTGGAAAATCCCACTAAAGATTTAACAGGTAAGTTGAACTGGCCTTGGATCTGCAAAATAACACAAATGGGACAGAGGCTGCAGAGCAGAGAAACTCTCTGCAAGGTAGGGAAGACAAAGGCTCTCCACAGAAGAGCTGTTCTCCAACCTCACTTGCCGTGACAGCATGCCTGATACACCTGAGATTTACCAAGGAGATGGTAACAGACCTGTGCCACTTCTTTCAACTTTAGTTAGTCCTTCACATCAGAGTAAGCATGCCATGGCCAATGGTTGCCCACATTACTCTCACTTTTAACTTGGTTCTTTCCAATTCGTAGGAAGCAACAGAGCTTACTATCCATCATTTAAGAGGAGACAGAGATGTTTGGTGAGATGATTGTGTTATTTTCTCTTCTGGCAGAAGTTAGATAACTGGCACATGGATTTACCAGGGCACAGGAATTCCCCCCAGTGCTTGGAACCATTGACTCCACACACATAGCTCTGCAATCCTCCCTGTCATCAAGGAAACACTGTAGTTAGCACTACTGCCTCATAGTACTACGAACCTGGGTTCAATTCTGGCTTTGGGTGACTGCCTGTGTGGAGTTTGTATGTTCTCCCTGTGTCTGCATGGGCTTTTTTGGGTGCTCTGGTTTCCTCCCATTGCTGAAAGTTGTCAGATTAGGTGGATTGGTCATTCTAAATTGCCCCTTCGTGTCAATGAATTAAGTCATACATCATCCTGACTTGGAACTATGTCATATGCTTTAATTGTTACAAGGTAAAATACTTGTTATTTGTCATTTATATTGATGATTTGGATGAGATTATAGGAGGCATCATTAGTAAGTCTGCAGATGACACTAAGATTGGTGGCATTGTGGACAGTAAAGAAAGTTATCTCCAATTGCAAAAGGATCTTGATCAATTGGGTCAGTGGGCTGATGAATGGCAGATGGAGTTTAATTTAGACAAATGTGAGATGATGCATTTTGGTAGATTAAACCAGGGCAGGACTTACTCAGTTAATGGTAGAGCACTGGGGAGAGGTAGGGGTACATATTCATAGTTCCTTGAAAGCGGAGTCACAGTTGGACAGAATGGTGAAGAAGGCATTCAGCATGCTTGGTTTCATCAGTCAGCACATTGAATATAGGAGTTGGAACATCTTGTTGAAGTTGTACAAGACATTGATAAGGCCACATTTGGAATACTGTGTGCAATTCTGGTCACCATATTATAGAAAGGATATTATTAAACTAGAAAGAGTGCAGAAAAGATTTACTAGGATGCTACTGGGATTTGACAGATTGAGTTATAAAGAGAGGCTGGGTAGATTGGGACTTCTTTTTCTGGAGCATAGAAGGCTGAGGGGTGACCTTATAGAGGTCTATAAAATAATGAGGGGCACAGATCAGCTAGATAGTCAACATCTTTTCCCAAAGGTAGGGGAGTCTAAAACTAGAGGGCATAGGTTTAAGGTGAGAGGGGAGAGATACAGAAGTGTCCAGAAGGGAACTTTTTTCGCACAGAAGGTGGTGAGTGTCTGGAACAAGCTGCCAGAGGTAGTAGTAGAGGTGGGCATAATTTTGTCTTTTAAAAACCATTTACTTGGCTCTGATGGGTATAGAGGGATATGGGCCAAATGCTGGCAATTGGATTAGCTTAAGGGATTTAAAAAAAAGGGGTGGCATGGACAAGTTGGGCCAAAGGACCTGTTTCCATGCTGTAAACCTCTATGGCTCTATGACAAGTTCAAAAACAAGATCAGAAGTAACCTGTAAATGGTAAGCAATCTGCTGTCCTGAAACCAGCATAAAACTACTACTCTCGGGGTGATAAATGATGAGTAACAGTCATACTACACAAGTGCCAGGAAATAATCATCTCCAACAAGAGAAAATTAACCATCTCCCCTTGGCACTGATTGGCATTACCTTTGTTGCATCCCTCCCTATCAACATTCTGGGGGTTATCATTGATCAGGAACTGAACTGGACCAGCCATATAAATCTTCAGCCACAAGAACAAGTCAGAGGCTGGTAACTCTGTGATTAGTAACTCAACTTCTGATTCCCCAAAGCCTGTCCACGATCTACAAGGCTCAAGTCAGGAGTGTGGTGGAATATCCTCTACTTGTCTAGATGTGAAAGTAACAGGGTAGTTGTAATGGGGGACTTTAACTTTTCTAATATTGATTGGAAAAGCTATAGTTCAAGTAGGTTAGAGGGGTCAGTTTTTGTTCAATGTGTGCAGGAAGGTTTCATGACTTAGTATGTAGATAGGCCAACAAGAGGTGAGGCTATATTGGATTTGGTACTGGGTAATGAACCAGACCAGGTGTTAGACTTGGAGGTGGGTGAGCACTTTGGTGATAGTGACCACAATTCGGTTACGTTTACCTTAGTGATGGAAAGGGATGGGCACATACCGAATAACAGTAGTTATAGCTGGGGGAAAGGTAATTATGAGGCTATTAGGAGAGATTTAGGATGCATAGGGTGGAGCAGGATATTGCAGGGGCTGGGGACATCTGAAATGTGGACCATATTTAAGGAACAGCTTCTGCATGTCCTTAATGAATATGTACCTGCCAGGCAGGGAGGAAGTGGTCGAGTGAGGGAACCATGGTGTACTAGGGAAGTTGAATCTCTGGTGAAGAGGAAGAAGGAGGCTTATATAATGATGAGACGTGAAGGCTCAGTTAGGGCACTGGAGAGCTATAAATTAGCCAGGAAGGAGCTAAAGAGGGAGTTGAGAAGAGCTAGAAGAGGACACGAGAAGACTTTGGCGGATAGGATTAAGGAGAATCCTAAAGCTTTTTACAGGTATATAAATAATAAAAGATTGGTTAGGGCAAGATTAGGGCCAGTCAGAGATAGCAGTGGGAAGTTGTGCGTGGAGCCTGAGGAGATAGGAGAGACACTGAATGAGTATTTTTCGTCAGTATTCACGCAGGAGAAAGACAATGTTGTCGGGGAGAATACTGTGATACCAGGTTGTAGACTGGGCAGGATTGAGGTTCATAAGGAGGAGGTGTTAGCGAATCTTGAGGGTATGAAAATTGATAAGTCCCCTGGGCCAGATGGGATTTACCCTAGGATTCTCTGGGAGGCTAGAGAGGAGATTGCAGAGCCTTTGGCTTTGATCTTCATGTCGTCGTTGGCTACAGGTATAGTGCCGGAAGACTGGAGGATGGCAAATGTTGTCCCTTTGTTCAAAAAGGGGAGTAGGGACCATCCTGGAAATTATAGACCGGTGAGCCTGACTTCTGTTGTGGGCAAAGTCTTGGAAAGAATTATAAGGGATAGGATTTATAAGCATCTAGAGAGAAATAAATTGATTAGGGATAGTCAACACGGTTTTGTGAAGGGTAGGTCGTGCCTCACAAACCTTATTGAGTTTTTTGAGGAGGTGACGAAAGAGGTAGATAAGGGTAAGGCAGTTGATGTAGTGTATATGGATTTTAGCAAAGCGTTTGATAAGGTTTCCCATGGTAGGCTACTGCAGAAAGTGCAGATGCATGGGATTGAAGGTGATTTAGCAGTTTGGATTAGGAATTGGCTAGCTGATAGAAGACAGAGGGTGGTGGTTGATGGGAAATATTCAACCTGGAGTGCAGTTACAAGTGGTGTACCTCAAGGATCTGTTTTGGGGCCACTGCTGTTTGTCATTTTTATAAATGACCTAGATGAGGATGTAGAGGGTTGGATTAGTAAATTTGCTGACGATACCAAAGTGGGGGGAGTTGTAGACAGCGAGGATGGATGTTACAGTTTGCAGAGGGACATAGATAGGTTGCAGAGCTGGGCCGTGAGGTGGCAAATGGAATTCAATACGGATAAGTGTGAGGTGATTCACTTTGGTAGGAATAACAGGCATATGAAATATAGGGCTAATGGAAGGACCCTTAATAGTGTTGTCGAGCAGAGGGATCTTGGGGTACAAGTACATAGCTCTTTGAAAGTTGGCACCCAGGTTGATAAAGTTGTTAAGAAGGCGTACGGTGTGTTAGCTTTTATTGGTAGAGGGATTGAATTTAGGAGCCGTGAGGTTATGTTACAACTGTACAAAACTCTGGTGCGGCCGCACTTGGAGTATTGCGTACAGTTCTGGTCGCCGCATTATAAGAAAGATGTGGAAGCATTGGAAAGGGTGCAGAGGAGGTTTACCAGGATGTTGCCTGGTATGGTGGGAAGGCCTTATGAGGAAAGGCTGAGGGACCTGAGGTTATTTTCATTAGAGAGAAGAAGGTTACGCGGTGACCTAATTGAGGCGTATAAGATGATCAAGGGATTGGATAGGGTGGATAGTGAGAGCCTTTTTCCTCGGATGGTGATGACCAACACGAGGGGACATAACTTTAAATTAAGAGGTGGTAGTTATAGGACGGATGTCAGAGGCAGGTTCTTTACACAGAGGGTGGTGAGGGCGTGGAATGCCCTGCCTGCAGCAGTTGTGGACTCGCCTACTTTGGGGGCATTCAAATGTTCGGTGGATAGGCATATGGATGATATTGGAATAGTTTAGGTTAGAGGGTCCACTGGCCGGCGCAACATCGAGGGCCGAAGGGCCTGTACTGCGCTGTAATGTTCTATGTTCTATGAGTGCAGCTCAACACCATCAAGGACAAAGCAGCCAAAGTGACTAGAAACCCACCCACCATCTTAAACATTCACTCCCTCCACCACTGATGCACAGTGACACAATGTGTACCATGAGGCATTGCAAAACCTCATTAACAACCCTGCGGCAGCAACTTCCAAACCCACAACATCTACTACCTTGAAGGGCAAGGACAACAGATGCATGGAAACACTGATTCATTTGAGATCTGGACTGGGTTCCATTCACCCAAACTACGCTGCTTGAGACTGCAGTTTGTTAAAACCATTATTCTTAATTTATACCTACTATATACATATTGGGAACGCTGCACAAAATAGGACCTTCTACTCTCTGCAAATCTTTGTTACTCAATCATGTGATGTTCATCACCATTCCTATAGATCCATGTGCTTCTGATGTTAACTTTTTTCTCCAAATTTCTCTCCAAATATTTATACCTGTCATATTTACATCTTGTCTCATCTCTCTGCAGTGTCAGATTTCACAGTGTGCTTTTGAAGCACTTTAACCGAATTCTCTGATCTTGCTCTTGTCTCTTTCTGAGGTTGAGGATACTTTGTACTCTCCCTTCCATTGGTGTGAGTGATCTTCTCTTGGTGTCTGTGGAACTTTGTCCAATTTTTTTTTCTTCAGGGTCTAAGTAGTAAGCCTAAGTTTCTATAGGCTTTGTTTTCCAAGGATATTACGGTGCTCTTAGTCTGTTTCAATCCTGTATGATGTCAGTGTTGGATTTATTTCAATGACTGTGCCTTCTTTCTTATGGCCTCATATCCATACTGTTTCACAATGCTTTAACACCGGTAAATTTTGTGCTTTATTGGATCAAAGTGACTGAATGACTGTCACTGTGTTGCCATACAATCTGTTTACTTTTATCCATCTTGAGATGTAATCAAAGACAATAAGGAAAGTTTTCCTTATACATGCATTCCCAGAAGCCCCCTGGCCTTGATGAAAAGTAGAAGGTAGTTGTGGTTCTTTTCCTCTTGGTAATGCTACACACGTAAGACAATTAGAAATCACTTTTCTATAGAACCAGTAATGTTTGTCACCAGACTGATTGCTAGGCCCTCGCACATTTTGCTCTCCTGAAGTGACCTCGGTGAATTCATGAAGAATATCAAAAGAGCTCTGCTTGACTTTTCTCTTATTAAAGCTAATAAATTGTCAATGACTGTGAGATGCTTGTGCTGTTCAAAATGTTGCTCTAGTAACTGCAGAACAAAAGAAATAATCTGGTCATCCTTTCAGACAATATTATCTTATTTGGAGATGTTCATCAATTTGCTTTTGAATTTACTTTCTTCCCTGCAACTTTTTTGCAGTAACTGACAAGTGTTGAGTAATTTAGGAATGAAAAATTTACACTTCCTTGATGAAGTGTAAATCTTTTTGTTTGGTTCCTTCTGATAGTATCCACGACAGTGAATCTGTTGTTTCATTCTACAAATTCCCTTCCAGACAGTCAGACTAAGATTACTTCGGCTTGATAGTCTTCAAAGACTTCACAGAGGTCACTTTGGGATAGAAAAATGTGTCTTTCTTGTCATCCTGATGTCATTCTATTTTGCTGTTGCCTCACTGTTGCTGGGTCAAAATCCTGGAACTTCCTTCCAAACAGCACTGTGGGCGTTGAGACCTGGGTTTCACTTCCAGCCCAGGACTTGATGGCCACGGAAGGTGCAAAGTCCTTCCAATATGCCAATGGCAGATGGTAAGAGCAGAAGAACCACCTGGTCAGCCATGCTTAATGTTGAATTGTGTCCTTAAAATTATAAATCTCTGGTGATAGGCCAGCAATCTCTTCCAGGTAAAAACTTGCTATGGTGACAGATAAAAGTTTGCCTGTGCACTACTAGGGAAGAGAAACAATAGCAACAAACAAGAAATATTGACCCACCTCATGAAAAATACCCTGTAAAAACAGTTCTGTACAAATGTAGTCCATGACCTTGATGCAAAATTCAGACATGAATGTGCAAAGTTTGTGATCTGCAAATTCCATTTAATTGTATCAGGTCTTGAGCAGTTAATCAGCTATCCCATTTGTTGTCTGAGTGATGGCAGACTGTTCAAAAATAACTACAAGACCATTTCACTTTTATATTTTACTGTTCCTCCTGGCTCCCCTGAATTGGGAGTCATTGTCAGTCTCCAAATTTAGCCTCAAGAAAGAATTAGCTTGACTGTCAAAGTGTCAGAACTGGCTGGAATTCCTTCTGTGCAACCAGCATTGGTACAATCAGTCGTTTGCTGCGTGGAGCTAACTATATATGTTCAAATAAAGTGCTATGCTGAATTAATCTGAGGTTTAAGATTGGAATGCAGAACAAATATTCCAGCTATTTGCTACTGATTTTGGATCCATGTTGAAATCCTAAACCCGCATCTCCCCGCCTCTGGGTGTTTCAAATTTACCGCGAAATTTCTTCTCAGGGAAATTGATGGTGTGGAAGTTCTGACACCTGTCATGTTAATACTTCAGTATCAGTTTATTGCAGTAATAAATGATTATTGCAAGTAAAATAAAAACATCAAGTGAACCAATTATTCAGATATGAATATAATTAACTGAACTAACACTGGACATTTCGAATTTTAAATGGTATATGACCCAGAGCCAGTTTGGTCGGGTTCTAACAAGACAAGAGATGAACAGTGTGCAAAAAACTACAGAATACCATTTGCATCACTTGCAGCTATTGGACTGCCTGAGGGGCGGCAAGAAGAATGAAAAGAAACCAGCAAAATGGAAACGTTTACCCAGGAGAAAAGCTGTAAAGATCTTGAATGAAATACCTAGTTTTCGTGGAAGTGCAGGGCATTATCTGGCTCAGGCTCAGTAGGGAGATCATTACAAAGATCTGTGCAGGTTCTGGCTCCAGGTTTAGGTGAATTTCTAGGGAGTTCAGCAGCTGGCAGATACTGAAATAACAGTTGTGACTATTATTGTTAGCTAGTTACTTTCTTCAGGTACCAGTAGGCAATTGAATTAACATCATTCAAGCCATTGTGCTCACAAAAATTGAGCTCGTGTTCTGGAAGACTGACCAGTTCTCTAATTTTTTCACACATGCAAAGAAACATTAATACAAACTCAAAATATTGTCAATGATGGAAATCTACAACATTTTTGATATTCATTTCATGAGATGAGGGGATTGCTGGCTTGGCTTGTGTTTATTGTTCATTCCTAAGTGCCCATGAGGAGCAGGTGGTGCCTTCTTGAACCACTACAGTACATGTGATGTGGGGATACAATACAATATTGTTAGGGAAGGAGTTCCAAGATTTTGACCCAGGAACTCTGAAGGAATTGTGATACATAAACTGGAAATAATAAAAATGCTGAGCAGGCATTTGTTAAGAGAGAAACATGTTAGTTTGATGACTTTTCACTCGAACAAAAGGTCACTAACCTCAAACATCGACACTATTTCTCACTCCACATGTACAGCCTAATCTGGATACAACCTCAGGCTAAAGGGAAGATCCTTTAACACAGAGATGAGGAGGAATTTCTTCAGTCAGGGTGTGGTGAATCTATGGAATTACTTGCCGAAGAAGGCTACGGAGGCCAGGACATTGAGTGTCTTTAAGACAGAGATAGATAGATAGATTAATAAAGGGATCAGAGGTTATGGAGAAAAGGCAGGAGAATGAGGATGAGAAACATATCAGCTATGATTGAATGGCAGAGCAGACTCAATGGGCTGAGTGGCCTAATTCTGCTCCTATGTCTTATGGTCTTTTATTTGCAGCAATTCTTCTTTATACTGCAAAAAAACTCCCTGGCTGTCATGAATCTTATACCACTGCTAAATATAACTGTACAGAGATATGGGCATTGTTAGTCAATCTAATGACATGTGTCAACCATAAAAACATTCCGTTTGTTTGTGCTTTGTGATGACCAGAAAATAATCTTCTCCTTGACTGCCAAAACCTTGGGGTTGACTTTGACTGTTAGTTTTTAAACTTGTGTCAACAGCCTCCAGAATTTGACTTTTTGATGATCTATATCTAAACCTTATATCATAACTCATGATTCCATAGCACTACCAGCACACAAAGTAATTGTTATAAATGCAAAGTTTACTTTTGGCAATGTCTTTTCAATTTTAGAAAAAACTGGAGGCATGAAAGTGAGCATGTGACCTGCTCTGAATTCTACCCGATAACAAGTTTGGGTAACTTAATTTGGGGGTAAAGGTTGATTTACTGAGAAAAAGTTGCAAGATGTTCATACTTGTCTCCAGATTTTGGGCAAAAGAGGAAGAGAGGGGCAGAGAGGGAGCTGTGAGTACTTTGTGAGTACTTATTGGAGTAACTTTGTTTGAAAAGTTGCATTCTATTGCCATCTAAGAAATTCCTCGATTCATCCAGCACTTCCAGGGGTTGAGGTGGTGAGAGTTGGAAAGAATTGCCAGAATATGCCTTTGGGGCTTTCAAAACTGATATAAGTGTCTTTGAATAGTCATCACTGTTATGACTTAGCAGAACAGGGAGCAGTAAAACCATTGGAAGCTGGCAGTGATTTTGGACTGATTCTTGTGAGAGCTGTTATTCAGCAGATAGCAGAATGTAAACTATGACTTTGGCAAAGAGTTGTCAGTCATGTTAGAAATTAAAGACAAAGGGCGGGATTTTATAACCTTGCTTGAGTGAGACCGAAATTCCTGCTCGAGGTCAACAGGCATTTCCGTTGTCCACTCATTGCCCGCCTAGGATTCTGTTGGGGGCAAGATGGTAGGATTCTGACAAAGATATGTTTTTCTGTCATTTAATGTATTAAATGCTTTCTGAATAATGTTTAGTTGGTATTGCTTTTAGTTCATTTATTATAACAAAAGTCTTCAAACTTGAAATCCTGTATGATTCCTTCAATCAGTCCCTGGGAATTTGAATGCTTTTGATCTATATTCAGTGAGTAACACAATTACATAACAAACATTTGACATAAACAACAATTCAGAACCAGGGAACAGACCCTTCTCAATTTGGACTCTATCTACCATGTTCTTGTCCAATTGCTTAACCAGTGTATATCCTCTGCAGCCTCTTTGCATCCTTGCCAAAGTTTACTTTCCTACCTAAACTTTGCATCATCAGTAAATCTTTGGTCACCTCTCTAAATCATTGATATGGATTGAAAATAGTTAAGGACAAACTACTGATCCATTGCAATGTCATTTGTTAGAATCTGCCACCCAATAGTGGCCTGTTATTTTACACTCTGATCTCTGTTCGTTCTTCAATCACCGCTAAAACAATCCTCAGTCCCATGAACCTAATTGTGTATACAAAACTCTTGTGTGTCAACATATCAAACCCTTTCTGAAAATCCATACATAATGCATTCACTAATTTTTCCTTATTAACCCTGCTAGTTACACCATTAAAAATTCTAATTAATTAGTCAAACACAATTTCTTTTTTGTGAAACCACGTTGACTTGGCATAAACATATTTGGGGTGATTCTTTCATCCTGCTGCGCTGCTTTTGTAGTGCAGTGAGCCAGAAGACTCTAGCAGAAGTCATTTTGTGGGCTCCTGCTGGATACCATGGCCTACACATGTCTCTGGCAGCTGGATTTCCAGCATTGTCAGCTCCGTGTGGGAAATTGGCATGGAGCTGCATAATATACGCAGACCTTAATTTGAATACAATTTTAATGTCATTAGCGAGCGTGGGGCGTAAGTCTCCTGGCCAACTAGCCTCTCCCAACCCCCTGCCGGGGTGGTTCAATCTAGCAGGATTTCGTACAGCTCCCCACTTATGGGGTGCTGGCAGCCCAGCCCCGCTGGAGTGAAGAGGAGAGAAATCGAGCCCCCAAGAGGGCGGGCATAGGGCATGACCCCTGAACACTGCCATATTGGCAGTGCCAGCCTGGCCCAAGGTGGGGCCAAATGGGACAGGATCTGATGGGAGCAGGGTTTCTGGAGGGGTGATCTTTGGGGTGGGGGAGTCCCACTGCCATTCTGCTCTTTGGAATTAGAGACAGAGGGAGGGAGGCCACAATCAAGGCTGGCCATTGGGGTGGTGGTGGTGAGCAGCCTGCTGGGGGTTTGGGTTTTGGAGAAGGAGGATGGTGAAAGGTGAGGGGGGATCTGGAGATCGGGGGTGGTCGAAGCTGGGTCTGGACCTGTTTGCAAGGCCAGAGATCGATCCATTGGGTGGGGGGAGTGGTTGATAGTGGTCACACCAATCAAGCTGGTCAGTGATTGGGAGGCCAGCTGATATGGGCCACTGTGCATGCATCTATCTCAGCACTGATAGCTTTTATTGGTAGAAGAATTGAGTTTCAGATCATGTTGCAGCTGTACAAAACTCTGGTGTGGCCACACTTGGAGTATTGCATACAGTTCTGGTTGCCACATTATAGAAAAGATGTGGAAGCATTGGAAAGGATGCAGAGGGGATTTAGCAGGATGTTATCTGGAATGGTGGGAAGATCTTATGAGGAAAGGCTGAGGCACTTACAGTTGTTTTTGTTAGAGAGAAGGTTAAGAGGTGAATTAATTAAGGCATACAAGATGATCAGAGGATTAGATAGGGTGGACAGTGAGAGCCTTTTTCCTCGGATGGTGATGGCTAACAGAAGGAGATATAGCTTTAAATTGAGGAGTGATAAATATAGAATGGATGTCAAATGTAGGTTCTTTACTCAGAGGGTAGTATTGGCGTGGAATACCCTGCCTGCAGCAGTAGTGGACTCGCCAACTTTAAGGGCATTCAAATGGTCATTGGATAGACATATGGATAACATTGGAATAGTTTAGGTTAGAGGGTCATTAGATTGGTTCCATTGGTTGGTGCAATATCGAGGGCCGAAGGGCCTGTGCTGCACTGTAATGTTCAATGTTCTATGTTCCAGATCGGCGCATGCACAGTGGCCCGCTCAGCACTATGTTGCTTGCCTCTCCAGCAGGTACAGGCCTTGCCTACTGGTTTTGGGAGTAAATCATGCCAGTGTACCATGCAATGCACAAGAGTATGGGTCATTCATTTTGAAACTCCTGCTGAAAAAATGAATGATATACTCGTTTTTACATTAATTTGATGCTTGGAATGTTTTTGGGAGAACAGCTCCCCGTGTGATTTTCCAAGTGTCAGTTAGCATGTCTTTCACAATTAACTCTAACATTTTCCTTGCTATTAATGTTAGGCTAGTTGGCCTATAATTTCCTGTTTTCTCTTTCCCATTCTTCTTGAAAAGTGGGCTTACATTTGCTTCCATTCAATCCTCAAAAACTATTCGAGAATCTACTGAATTTTAGAAGTTCAAATCTAATGAATCCACTATCTTTGCAGCGATCTCTTTAAGAAACCTGGGAGGTTAATCATAAGATCAGGGGGTTTATTAATATTTTGTTCCATGAATTTTCACAGTACACTTTCTGAACGGCATTAATTGTATTTCAGATCCTCACTCATGAGAATTTGGTTCCCAAAATTTTTGCTGTATTCTTTGTGACTTCTAATGAATCATCGTGATTGACTTCCATGTTGGAGAGGGAAAAAGGTCCGTTAAATGTCCAATATCTGCATGACAGCATAGTCAAATAGTTCTGTAAATGAGCAAGGAAATCAACCACCATCACACAGCCATAAAACTTTGAAAATTAATTTCCTGCACTATCTTTGGGCCATGAAGCAAAATTCATATGCAAATGCTTAACCACCACTTTTCAAAAGCTGCTGCAAAATGGTCACAAAATCTTCACAAATTTAAACTTCTGTGATGTCTGAAGGAGCAGGAGTGCTCCTCTTCGTTCCACAAAAATACTGTGTAATAATACTGGACTGGGCTGGGCTAACTTCACTTGCTTTTCTCCCTATCCTCTACCCTAGCAATTGAGTGACACTGTGATGTCTTGTTGATGCCCACAATTGCCACTGCAATTCAATTGACGTTTGGTCCTGAATTTGGCTCAGGCTCCAGGCCATTACAGACTGGCACACTGACCAATTGCTCTGTAATCTAAAATTTTAGTGAAAGCAATTTTGAAAGGAATGTATAATCGAGCACCATCATTTTACTCTCCACTGGAGTTGAAAGCTCAGTTTGATATATTCAATCTGCCAAAGTGACGAATTGCATAAATAGTTTGGATTTTGAAGACGACTATGCATCTGTGAATCAATTACGACATTTATAACACTAAGCCTCAATCACTAAACCTTGACAAAGTATTCTTTATACCATATCAATCCACAGATTGAATATTGCCAGAGTACAGGATTTAATTCTGAATTTGCAAACTGAATATTTTAGCATTATAATTAAAATGCAACTTTCAAGCTCTATTCTTCAGATCTTTGGTGTCCTGTGTCAATCAATGGAAAGAAAATTTCTCATATTGTAAGCTCTCTTCTCTTGTAAGCACATAAATTTATATTGTTTCTCACCAGTCAGAGACGTACATTATGAATTTGTTGGTGGCAGCCTAATTGTCCGACATGTTGCCACATGAATGCGTGCTGTGTACAGTTATCCAATATAGACCGAGCAGAACCTTAATTAAGCAGTGTCCTTCACAGAGAGGCTAACATGCATTCGACAGCTGATGCTGCTTAGACATTGTTTCTGACTGGGTGAGCACCCCTTTCATTTCATTCATATTTATATACTGCACTCACTCAAATGTATGTTGTCACTGACCCTCTTTCCACACTGTAACCACTACATGGGACCATCCCAAAGCTGTTCCTTGTCCTGTTTGACTTGGCTTAAGCTGATCTCTTTTTGTAAACCCTAGGCAACAAGACTTTCCTCTAGGTTCATGCCGCCTAGGTTGGCACTTCCAAGGAGGCATCATTTTGTGGTGGCGCAATATCTGCTCTGCCTTCCGTCATCTATGATATGTGCAGTTGCCAGACTCCCACACTGTTTCTTCCAGGACTGTTATGTGCGCAAGTACAATTTGTTTCCTTTTAAAAGTAGCACTAACCTAACCTTAGCGGGGCTTTCCTGTGTGTCAGTCTTTAATTGGATTATCCTGACAATATTGTGATTCCTCATTTCCATCCTAACCCATAAAATCACACCATCTACCTTTCGTCACAAAGTTGGGACTTTGATATTGTCAGTAAAATGCTGCCAATGACTTTTATGCTGGACATTCGGGATATCTCTTCCTTGCTAGTGTCCAGCATTGTTTTGGTGGTTAAAAAAGCTGGAATGTCCACTGCTGTCTCTCCCAAAATAACCCACTGTTCTCCCACACAAAGTAACTCACTATTATACCACACAAAATAACCTACTATCCTCCCACATGAAATAGCCCATTTTTCTCCTGCACATAATAACCCACTGCTGATCTGAACTTCCTACATATAAATTTCCCTACTATCTCCTTCTACTCCTACTGCTTCCTAGGACAGACTTGTCATTAGGTTCATTGTTGTCAGAATGATTATCAGATAGATTGCCTCTTGCTTCAATCAATTACACAAAGCTTCATTTCTTGGCTAAGGTCTTGGTCAATTTGCTAAGGTTACTTTGGTCTTTATTCCTTCTGCTTCCAGCTTCATGACCTCTGGCTCTTGCTTAAAATGTTTATTTGTTATTTATTTGTTAGGTGCAAGCTTACATTAATACTGCAATGACGTTACTGTGAAAATTCCCAAGTTACCACACTCCAGTGCCTGTTTGGGTAATACTGAGAGAGAATTTAGCATGGTCAATGCACCTAAGCAGCACGTCTTTCAGACTATGGGAGGAAATTGGAGCACTGCAAGATGTCCTCTTCGAATATGTAACGAATATGTAACAGGCAACTGAACTGTAGTCATATGAGAGATATACAGGGTGAAATTCGAACTTTGTTCCATTTTGAAACAGGGGAGCAATGGGAAAGGGGTTGGTGGGATGGACAGGTGGCAACAGCAGCTCCAAAAAATTAAAGAACAAGTCAATTGTTTTTTAGCATTATTAAAGTTCTATCCTGACTTTCCCAAAAGACTTTCCTGCACACCTCCAGAACTGCACGTTAAATATGGAAATTGGATGAGTTCCTGCAGCTATCTGAGATATCTGCATTTTCTGGATCTTGAACTGCCAGCGTGCATTGATACGCCTTCCCCTCAGACCCCTTTCCAGGATACATTTCCTTCTTTAGACTCAAAATCAGGAAAATGCAGTTCAAAAATCTGGGGCCAGCTATTCTCCAGCTATTCACACCCCACTGATGCTGTTAGCGAGAACGGATAATTTGGCGCTCAGCCAAATCTCTATCCATTGCAGCAGGGCCACAGAATCTCAACTGCTGGTGCAGTTGGAGAATCTAGCCCCAAGAGTTAGTGCGATTAAATGATTGTGTAGGATAGGGGGTAAATTAAATATAAACAAGCATCTGTCTTTTATCAGCAGCTCCAGGAGTATTTCAGTATTCTTGGGCCTCAAGCGTCTGTCATGACCAAACTCAGTTTTCAAATTTAGCAGATTGAACAGAGTCAGGACTGCATCTGTCAGGTGGAAGATTGACGAAAATTGATGTACCTAATCTGATGAAAGCAAAGAACCTGATCCTTATATTTCAATTAAATCCTCACTTAAATAGGAAATCCTTAACTCCAAATAAAAGCAGTCCTAGACCATTTTTGTCACCAGGTAAATTCATTTACATAGCTTTTTGTTATTTTGAACTGCTGTTGATTATGATTCTATGAATAAGTGGTATTAAGCTGGGTGGCTCATTTTTTGGCCAGCACAGTCATGATGAGCCAAGTGGCCTCTTCCCATGCCATAAGATTTGTATGATTTGATGATTCTAAGAATATTGAAATATCTGTCTCTCAAATGTTATTTAGATCAATGCTGATGGAGTAGAGAATTGAG